>CM048744.1:280220734-283050734 GCA_026315105.1 Locusta migratoria
ATAACAATTTGGTCACCTGAAAACTGTCCCGTATGGTAAATAGAAATTTAGCGTGACGTACTTTTAATTCATTAAAATTAGCGCTAACAAGAGTCAAATTTAGTTAGCCGGATCTGGTAAGTGGCTACACAAAAACGGTTATGCCCACTAGTCTCGCCGTCTGCCGCTACGGAATGCTCAAAATTCGCTAAATGGCTTGACCCGGGCCCATACTAGTTTTTCTCTTTTTTTTTTTTTTTTTTTTTTTTTTTTTTTTTTTTTTTTTTTAGCCAGAGCCGTAATACGGTCAGGAGATAAGACCATTTGGGCAGCGCGGAGACTTTCGCCGCGTATCTCGCAATTAGCGAGGCGCGGTAATCAGGGTGGCTAATTCTGTTCGGTATCTTACGGCAATCACCGTTTCATTTGGGGCGCTGCAACTGCGCGCCGATGAGTTTTTGGCGTGGGCGCGGCGCGAGCGCGCGCGAGACGGCAGAGCCGCTCTGCGGCCGAATCCGGAAAAAAGCCCACAGCGACACACGTAGTTAGTTTTTAAACAAAAACATGGATGGCGGTGCGATCGCTCAATCGACTGGCAGCCGGCGCGGGAAACAAATTGCAGCGGGCTGTCACTCGGGTAATGACCCGCCAACTGCCAACTTTTTCCCTCGCAGGTCATTTAGCTGCTGGCCCGGCCGTTGCCGACGCCGCCCTTCCTTCCCGCCTATTCCCACACCTTCCTTTCCCCCCCCCCCACCTCCCCCTTCACTTCCTCCTCCGTCTCTTCATCTTCTTCCTCCTGCTCCTCCTCTTTCTCGTCGCCTAACCCCCTACAAAATCGGGATGCAAAACAATGAGTGTACTCTACGGGGGGAGAGCTTCGCAAGCAACTGTGCCTCCCCTTCGCAGCAGGCACAGGGACCGTAATTTTACTGAATTTTATAAGACGGCGCGATTATCTTTTGCATGAAAGATGTATCGAGAAAGTGAAATTTATTCGTCTTCATCAGCAAGTTATTCGTACATGGCTTTTTATTTCTGCATATTTAAGACTCCAGATTTTGTAAGGATCGATTTTAAAATACCATTTCTTGTCTTCCGCGTGCTACGTTTTCTAGTTGTTCGTCTACAAAGATCTGCGTGTATTTTATTATGCAGAAAATTCTTTTTTGTCTTTTTCGCCACATTACTATCTCAAATGACTATTTTTACATCACTTCTTTATAGGACTTCTTGATCTGTGGGTTTCATCTGCCGAGTTAAACATGCATCTTCAGTATCGTACCTCAAGTACTTCAAGAGATTTAATTCTATCTTGATGGTACTGAACATTGTCCACTTCCATACAGTACTTCATTCCAAGAAAGCTGTAACCACATTTATGTTCTCTCGTCTAATTAAGTTATTTGAATACATAATTTTTTAGTCGAGAATATTGCTTTGGCTTTCTTATTTTTATTTTACTTTCATTTATTAACTAAGTATAATTTTTTTGGTAATGAAGAACTCGTTCTCTTGATGTAATCCTTTTATTTCTCCTGTAGGCGTTACGCCTTTTATTTTGGGGTATATCCATAGATTCTACATCTATAAATTACACTTTTGATTATTAATCTGACATCAACGGATTGTAAAAGAGATCACTTTCTTTAAAACGGAATAAAACAATCTCACGATTTGTACTCTCACAATTTTCATTGTTGATAACACATATTTATTTCGAGCAATAGAAAGTGATCTGTTTATAATTTGTTGAGGCTACCTCAGTAGTATGTAATTTTCAGGTATAGACTCCACTCATGATACCATAAAATAAAGGGCGAAATGGGTATGAAGTAAACAAAAGGACTGCTTCAATTCCATATATATAGTAGAGTTTTATATATAAAACTGTACTTGATACAGAAGATGACGACACAAACAAAATTGTTATAATCTTATTTAGTTGTCTTGCTAGATATTTCTGTGATCATGTTTGTCTCATTTTCCCAAACGTATATCTTCTTGTTCGTAGGAGCTCAGTATTATATTTTTCCCCCTAAATTGACGTCCATCTTGTACTCATGCATTAGTACTGCATAGAAACATTAACTAAAAGTGCCAGGTAATTTAGATATATTAATTGTGCAGAATATATAAACTATTTACGATACAAATAATTTGTTTTTCTGTATATTTGAACAAACTAAATTTGAAATGAATTACTCAAACTGCATCGGCATTACACACTTGTGTTGTAGGTTTCCTACATACTGAAATAGTAACCATATTTCTTGAGCATAATATATATTTTCAAGCTGTAAATATGTATACTATTAACTGAATTGACACTATGATATTTCATCTGTCTTATGTTTAAATTAAAAATATGCCACAAATTATTCACAACACTCATTTACTTTATACTCCAATTAAGTTTGGATTTCATTGAGAGATAAATATTTGAAAATTGAGAGTGTACTGTTAGGACGCAAACTTAAATTTACAAATTTATAATAAAGGATGTATATTTGTCTCTATATCAGAGAAATTCCCCCATTTTTCCCCTTCCACCTTTCTTGTGGAATTTTATATACACTACTTAAAAAACTGTTTTGTCATTTAATATTTTCTTTTCATACATTGCATTTAGGAAATATCTATTGACCTCTGTAACCTTTCAACAAAATGTGAACATTCATTTGTTATCACTGTTAATGATTTTATTTATTACTTTAATAAGAACAAAATTATTTGAATACCTCACTCTTGTATTTCTACACAGCATGGACTCCAAAGTGTTGCACAGGATAACGTAGCTCATGGTACTAATAATTTTTAACTATATACTTCAGAAATGTTGTAAATATTACTTACCAAATATATTTAAAGGATTAGGAGAAAATGAAGTATAATAATACAGCTGTTTCATTCAGAACTCTATAGTTACACAAACAAATTTAAACCATAAGTGCTAAACAGTATGAGGTCAATAGATCCATATTGATTGACCAAGAATTTACAGACATTTTACATATCAAGCAGTTAGTTGAATATATTTCGAGAAGAGCAGTTTTCATAGTCATAACAACAGACAGTATTAAGATACAAATAATTTACTTTACTGGGATAATAATATTTGTTAAATTTCCAATTTCTATCCAGCTTTCGTTTTATCTTTAGAATTGATGGTAACTCTCCAGATTTATTGTTTCTCACCATTACGAAATAGGCAGTGCATAATTTCCCTGTAAACTGTCATATGTGCATATGATTGGAACAGTAGCTTGAGTAAATGTGCGCCACTTTGTGGGAAAATTGAATATAATTTTTATTGTTAGTTGTTTAAAATTAAGAAAATAGAAACAGAAGCATGACAATAATCTCTTAATTTCACTTTACTCTCACTCTTCTGGCTGTACTTACATACGGATTAAACTACAGAAAGTAACCTGATGTCTGAGTCTCAGAAATTTTTGTCAGACTGTCCATTATTGAACCAGCTGGATTTTTTTCCTGTTACTGATATGTATTGAGTACAAGAAAACTTGCTTTGTTTTATTATTGTTTAGAATCTCAGTGGAGAAGAATTAAACTTTATATTCCTTTGAAAGGAGTAGCTAGTAACATTTTACACAACAAAGCACAGGGTTATGTTTAAGTATGATATAAAATTGTCATTTTACTAGTTCCAGAACCATCAGATGGATCACTAAATAATTCTTTGTTGGCTGAGCCTTCTGAAAAATTTAGTGGTTCTGTTTTCTTCGTGAAACACATTTTATTAACGCATTTGTGGTATAAGACAATTGTAAATTCGTTATCGAACGAGAATATAAAATTTTTGATACTGTGTGTAGAAATTGGTTACAAGTGCTGGTCATTAGTTTTTCTGTTGGCTCTGAATTATTTTCGTATTCTTTTTCAATTTCAAACAGGTGAAATTCACATTAAACTGCTGAATGGTCAGTGCCACCTGATCACTTTTCTATTTGTTGAGAACCACTGATAAAATTGTTCAAGAGAAGTCTTGTGTCTGTGAAATGAACATCTGTAACATAGTACCGAAATGGGTCCTGATAAATACAGTCAGTATAAATAAGAATTGTGAAGTATTATTTCTGAAATTATAAGACGTTATAGTGTTGTGTAAATTTTAAACGACTCTTTGTGACATTTTGACTATATCTTTCCCACTAGGGCATCCTTATTAATTAAATATAAAGTTATGCTTACATTAAATAATTTATGTCTTACATTACTCTTATATTCATGGGCAATAAAATATTTTTAAAAGTGATACGGTATATTAAACACTTACCTTATTTTAATACTTGTAAAAGAATCTGTCTATTTTAATTTTCGTATATATTGTTCAAAGCAGACTTGGTCAAAAAATTTTCCCAAGCATCCTGTATACAAAAAGTGAAAGACAAACCATCCCGTGTTGTTTTCTGCGTAATCTGTTTGTAATGGGAAATAATTTTCCTTAAGTCAAAAAAATCTGATTTTTATACAGAGTCAGTGCAACATTATGGAATTTATTTATATTTTTTTTTTTTTTTTTTTTTTTTTTTTTTTTTTTTTTTTTTTTAGATCAGTGCTTCCTAACCTCTCTAGTAAAGGGACTCACATTATACCTCAAAAAGATTTCGCGACGTAAATACATATAGCGGTAAACCATATACACGCAAAATTAGTTTCGATACTTGTTTTTTTCTTTATTTTTTTTTCTTTTTTGTTCCTTAGTAGAAAATAAATTTAATATAAAAACAAGACTAGAAATCATGCTCCCAGAATTGTGTGGCTGTGAATCCTATTAATTCCTTCGAAGCAATATTTGCAAACACCCATAACGCACCCTTTCATTTAATGCAAATTTGGGGTTAGGCTCGGGAATTAGATATTATTTTGGACCCTGGTGAAACAATGTCCTCTCCTACGTTGTGTGCTTCTCCCTTTTTGGCTATCAGTGAAGGAGTGCATATGAGGGTGAACTATGATCATCTTGTAAATCAAAACTCGATTTTGTCTTCGCTGACATTGACTAAAATTCCTTTTCCTTTTTCTATCTCGAAGAATTCAGTTAGCTTATTTACGTATCCTGCAAGTTTTCTCGGTTAATTTATGGTTCCATACTTTTATTCAGAACGACTTCAAAACACAAGCTAACACTTCAAATAGCGTTGTATCCACGAGAACCAGGTTTTGCTTTCTTCAGGCAAAGAGTTCAGTATGTTAACATCATCAGCACCGTCACCTTGTATTACTTGGAGAAATGATACCGAATGTGGAAGGTTAGTCATATTTAGCTCGCATTAGGCATACGATCCAGGCCACACGTCCATAGTGAAGTACACAGTAAATAAGAGTAGAAGTATGGCATAAAATGAAACAAAGCGCCACTATAAACAAGGACGCACATAGTAAACAGTAGACAACGAACGCATGATCCAACAATCAGAGAAAGAGTTAATATACTGATTTAACACATGAGAGACTTGTCTCAAGTACAGACTTACGGCTGTGGTATGCGGGGCAACACCCGCTGCCTTACATAACTACTGCGGCCTCGCTTGGTCACTGTGACACAGTGAGGTTTCGTGCGTTTCCCCAGTTTGTGAGATGACGCAACAATAGCAGTGTTATGACTGACCAGGCCTTCAGTACACTGTTAGCCGCATAGGTATTTTTTAGAACTTATTTTGTACATAATTTTTCAGACTGTTAAATGTTTCTTCTTGATACACACTGCCTTATTCTTCTTCTGGGCAAAATACTTTACTCAGATATTTCAAAAACCTTCTTGTGAACCCCCTGAGTAGACCACGCGACCCACTAGATTGTTGCTAGCCACTGTTTGGGAGTCACTGCTCTAGACTGTAACACTAATATACCCCACTGAGAACATCGGACGAGCCAATATGAAGCGATAAGATGATAATATAAAGCTGTGACCTCAGATCTAAGCTCAGTAATTACTGAAAGTGTCCGAGATACAAGACTTCTGAAATTCCACTCATATATGAAGTGATCACGTTCTGATTTTCAGTGAATGAACTAGTCTCATTATCGAAATGTCATGGCTGTACGTTTATGGGTTTTCAAGACTATTGTAGATCGTTGTTTGTTTATAGATCAAACATTGATCAGAGAAATACACAATTGAATCCTCTTATGACTAACTCGTTAATTTCTCAAGTTCCAAATATTTTTTCCCTCTTGTTTTACATTTGCATGGTGTTGACAGCGATATAAGTACAACTGGATGATAAACAATTTCCGTCGACTAGATCTCACAAAGAGTCCACATGGATTTCGGATTGTAGAATTTTTACATATTATTGTACCTCAAGTTCAGAACTCAAATAACATAAACCCAAAGCCATTTGACGCAACTCTCAGAAATTATCGAGAAAATCGAATTTGAAGGTTTTCAAGTATATTTAAGAGAGCCAATAAATATAAGAGTTATAGCGTCTGTCTGTAAAGACCACATGGTAGCGTTCTTGCATCACGACCATAGGGTCGGCGGTTCGAATCCCCCAGTGACACAGTTTTTTGTGTGTGTTCGAATACTTACACTACTTAACATCTAACGGCAATTTTTAAGAAAAATATTAGTGTATTTTTATTCGTAATTTTCTATGTTTTATATAAGGTTTCGTTTAATTATTAGTATTTACATGTATTTGCAAAACTTAAAAGATGATTTCCTACAGAAATTTTGAAAGTTGCGTCGAATGACTTTGGATGGTTGTTTTTTTAAGTTCTGAACTTAATACACTATAAATAATAAAATAAAAATATAAAATCCGATACCCATGTGGTCTCCTTGTCAGTAGGGCAACTAGTTACTTGAAACCCTTTACCATATAATTTTTTTTCAAAACTATTAACATTTATAAATCGCAATAAAAATCACTATGTCTCTTTCACATATCGATTTCACGTCTTATGAAATGTCAGTTTATCGTTTTGATATCATTTAAAGTATTATTTGATTACAAGAAATTATTTTTTTAAACCCGTCAATATCTCTTAATATCCACCTCATGTCTTCGTTGTGACTACTACTTCGAACTTACAGTGTACTGTACCATCCCGTAAAACCTATAGTTTATGAGCACAGTTATTTTTCGTATGCTTCTAGGGTAAGTGTGATTTAATACTTTAAAAATGCGCAAAAGAAAACTCTATGTCTTCCACTATACTGATAAAAAAAAAGTCTGCTGCCTCAATGAGGTACGTTAATTATCGTGATAATCACAATAAATCTGTCATGAGAATGGAAGAGAAGTAGTTTTGCATTATCATAAAAACTGATCTGCTTTGTGTAGGTGTAAAAACACTTCCTGGTGAACATGTTTAGTTATGTGACATTTGGGAAATCCACTATCTATAATATTGGCTTAACCAACATCTTTGTAAACGTTTCTCTGGAGAGTCGGGCCGTTCCAGAAATTGTACCATAGAATATTGCTGAAAATTTGGTAAAATAACAAGGAAGAATGACGTTCCCTGCTGAATCGGCCAAGAAACAAATATAGGAAACTACTGGCAAGGAAAAGGAACAGGGTTATCGGACGTATATTAAGGCAAAAGCAAATAATCTCCCATAGTGGTAGAGTAAAAACAGTAATGAAAGGTAAAGACTGAAAAATATACATGAGGGTGCAACAAGTTCTCAGACAGGAAGAGATTGTCACAGGAGAGAAATTGGAGAACTGCTGAAAACTCATGACTGCAAACTCGAAAAAAACCTTAATGGTTTTATCAAAAAATCAGAGGGAAAAGATTATCGGTGTATTTAAGTTTTTGAAATTTGTACAATTTTTCTCGATTTTTGAAATTATTTATAACTACTCATGTGATATGTAACGTGACAATTTTTGTGATAGTGGGATATAAGCCTATTATGTGAACGCTTCATTTAGACCAATAAAGTAAATAGTGTCCATTTAGGTCTTTCTCTACCTTAACATTTTCAGTAGGAAGCCAAATTTGTTTTGCACTCTAGACAGTTCTCTGTATACAAATTTAAATAAGAGTGATGTTGCCCAAAAATAAGTGAAACAAAAATGTTTCCAAATATATATATATATATATGAATTTCGTTGAAAGTAGCAAAGTATTTTCATTTCCCATAGTAGATAAATAAAATCTCGTGCACTAGGTTTCCGCGTTTAGTCCTCGCTTTTCTTGGCCTCAAAATTAGATTGTAATGCATGCTCGAACCCGGCTACAGTCAATTATTAATACACGATGTATATAGAGCCCACAGAGATAATTTTCAGGTGCCTGTTTTGTATTTTACACTAGCTTATATGCCCGTGCTTCGCAACGGTTGTTGAAGGAGGGCCTGTCTGTCAGTAAAAATAGAATCCTTGTTGGATCAACCTGTCAATAAACTCTGTTGTCCTAGCCAAGATGTCAGATGTAAGTAAAAGTCATTGTCCTGAACGATGTATGTTCATAAAGATGTAAAATGTAAGTAAAAGTCATTGTCCGAAACAATGTATCTTCAAAAAGTTTTTCGTACATAAGGTGACACGAGCCCAAATAAGCAAAGAAATGTCGTTAAGTATTTAATAGATAAAGCGAATTCAGTAACACTATGTGAAATATTTTATGGTATTTGTAGACATAAGATTGCTTAATTCTGTCACAGACAGCATCACATTTCAAAAGCTTCTATCGTCTTTTTATATGAACTCCTTATCGTCCACGTTTCACTCCCATACTATGCTACACTCCAGAAAAATGCTTTCAGAAAGGACTTCCTAACATTTAAATTAATATTGGGTGTTAACAAGTTTTGCTTCTTTAGAAACGCTTTTCCTCCCATAGCGATTCTGCATTTTATATCTTCTTTACTTCGGCCATCAGAAGTTATCTTGCTACCCAAATAGCAAAATTAATCGACTACTTTTATTATCTCATTACCTAATCTAGTTCCTTCTGCATCGCCTGATTTTCTGACACTGCATTCCGTTACCTTCGTTTTACTCTTGTTAAGGTTCATCTTATATCTTCCTTTCAACACACTGTCCATCCCATTCAATTGCTCTTCCAGATCTTTTGCGGTCTCTGACAGAATTACTATGTCATCGGCAAACCGCAATGTTTTTATTTCTTCTCCCTGCACTTCAATGCGCTCTCCAAATTTCTTCTTACATTCCTTCATTGTCTGCTCATTGTACAGACTGAACAACATTGGGGAAAGGCTACAACCTTGTCTTACTCCCTTCCCAATCCCTGCACCCCTTTCTTGCCCTTCGACTCTAATAACCACGGTCTGGTTTTTGTATAGGTTGAATATATCTCTTTGCTCCTTATATTTTACCCCTGATAACTTCATAATCTGGAAGAGTGTATTCCAGTCGACATTGTCAAAAGCTTTCTCCAAATCGACAAACGCTAAAAACGTAGGTTTCCCTTTCCTTAGACTATCTTTTAAGAGAAGTCGTAATGTGAGTATTGCCTCTCGTGTTCCTACATTTCTCCTAAATCCAAACAGATCTTCCGACATGTTGGATTGCATAAGCTTTTCCGTTCGTCTGTTAATAATTCGTAGACAATTTTTGTGATGCTGTGCCTAAATACGAAATATTTTTCAGTGGTTATACTAATTGTATTTGTGTTTGTGATGTTAGCTTGTATATTTCTTGATGGTTAGTCAACTAATTTTTCTTCGTATTTTTAACTTCATGCAACTTTTCTCATTGTATGAATTTCTTCTTGTAGTGCTTCAGGATTTAAACATACTGTATGTGCTCAATGCACATGTAAATTGAGTGTATTTGCATGGTGTGAGGTTTGGTGTATTGAGGCATCTATGTTGGGTGGTTTCCAGTAAATGTAAGAATTATGCTATTGTTACTCATTCCTAATTGTGTTGTCAAAGAAATTTATGGTCTTGTTCTCCTCTTGTTCAACTGTGAATTTTATTTTTCTGTGGAGTGAATTGAATATAATAAGACGTTCTTCATGTTGATATTTTAGTGCCATCTAATAGGAGTACGGAGTCATCCACATATCTTCAGCAATAACTTTTTTTCAGTGATTTTTATGTTTTCCTCTAAATAATTTATTTTCTAGGCGTTCATGAATGCATCAGCTAGAAGTATACACAAACCAATACCTTCTTTATTTTGCTAGTTTTTATTATTGAATGAGAAGGAGTTGTGTGATATTACTAGTTCAAGTAAATCTGCTTACTCAGAAATTTCTGGTAAGTTTAGTTTTTAGTTTTTTTATGCGGTTTTCTCTAATAACGTCTATTGTCTCTGTAACGGGTACATTTCTGAATAGATTGATGAACTCAAATGAGGCAAATACCGCTTCTCTGGGAACTTTTACATTTTCGATAAGTACTGTTAATTCTTTTACATTTTTTGCTGTGTAGGTGGTATCGAAAGTGCGAAATTCTCTGAGGATGTTATTTAGCCACTTTGAAAGGTTATATGCAGGTGTATTCTTGAAGTATTATTTTTGTGAACCTTTGGTTGTGCTCTGAGTTTGGGGACAGTGGTATTCATTACAGTGCAAAATTTTATTTCTTTTCAAGATAGCAGAAAGTCACTGTAGTTGAGATTTTTTAATGCAATTTAATGTTTAGGTCATGATTCGATTCAGTAGTGCTGATTTCTGAGCCAAAAAAAGTTTTCTAGTAGTGTAATCATTGCATTACAATTTATTGTATCTGATTCATCTCCAATGGTATAATGATCATTAAATGTTTATCAACTGTTTTAAAGTATTTATTTCAAAGGTTGTGTTGCTCTATTTCCTCTTCTTGTGTTTGGATAATCTTCACATTGTTTTTGAGTTTTGCCATACAGATATTTGACACAAAGAAAGCTGCATACCTTGCAAATACAAACAAAGACGCTACATCTAGATCCATGTTGCACAGAGCACAATGGTAAATTTTAAACTTGTCGCATTAAAAGAAGAAATGATATGTGTACAGACAAAACAATTGCATAAAGTAATGGCTACTCAGAAAAATCAATTGACAAACTATCAACAATAATACAAGCTAACATCACTAACAAAACCACAATTAGGAAAACCACGGCTGAAACACAAATTACACCAGTACGCTCTATTTAGGCATAGCACCATAAAAAGCACCGAAACTTTTCAAGTACACCAATATTACACTATCCATGTCAACTAACAACAAACTAGCACACCACTTACCTCACACAGCGAGCAAAAACACTCAAGTAACAGAACACAGTAACAGCTGCAATGCATTCACATCTGCTAAACAGAAATGACTTTCTACAAACGTTATAAAGTACACACCGACGCTGTTAGATTTAATGATTTTGACAAATCCACAATACCTAACAACTTACACCTCAAGAAACACAGACATTGTGTATGTCACAATGGCCTAACAGTATTCCATGCCAAGTAAATTGCAAAAAACTTGATCGACTGTAACAGTTAGAAGCAATGTTACATAATAAATATACTTATTTAACGAACAGAACTTAACAACTACAGTCTTTCTGCAATTTCAAAAGTTTATTTTTTCCTCTTGAGAAAAATACTTACAATATTACTACCGATTGCCAACCTATAGCCTCCCATACCCACAAAACTGTTATGAAGTAATAACAATTTATAAATGTATTATGTATAAACAATAACATAATAAATCTGTCTTTTTAAAAACAAAACATCTTAGAACACATTTGTATGTATGGAACACCTCTGTAATACAGAAATAGAACATTTTCGTACCTGTAGTTGTTTGAGTTGTTATGATATCACAATGTGGTACGAACTGAAAGTCTCTGTAATGGTGTTTATTTATATCCCTGGAAATGTACTACGACACAGACACTGTATGTATATCCTGTTTCACCAGGCGTCGTTATACAGCACAGTTAATCTGTATGTAACTGTTATTTTTTCTTCATTCTGTAAACCTGTATTTAAACTGTATCATGTTTTTACCATCCATATTTCGTTTAGGCAGTCCTGATTTCTGTAAAAGAATGTCAAGTATAAGAGAGACACCTGAAGATGACCACTCTGGGGTCGAATTTCATCCTGCATTAGTAAATCACGATTTTCGAAGGCAAGTTCCTTTTATTTTACGAAAGTAAAACAGTCATGGAATAGACACTGACAACAATAGATATAAACTTCCTGGCAGATTAAAATTGTGTACCGGAACCGGGACTCGAACCTGGGACCTTTGCCTTTCGCGGGCAAGCGCACTACCGACTGTGCTATCCCGACACGACTCACGATGCCGCCTCACAACTTTACTTCCGCCAGTACCTCACCTCCTACTTTCCAAACTTCACAGAAGCTCTCCTGGAAACACGCAAGACTAGCACTCCTGGAAGAAAGGATATGGTGGAGACATGGCTTAGACACAGCCTAAGGGATGTTTCCAGAATGAAACTTCACTCTGCAGCGGAGTGTGCGCTGATATAAAGGAAGTTTATATCAGCCCACACTCCGCTATAGAGTGAAGTTTCATTCTGGAAACATCCCTTAGGCTGTGGCTAAGCCATGTCTCCTGATATAAAGGAAGTTTATATCAGCGCACACTCCGCTGTAGAGTGAAGTTTCATTCTGGAAACATCCCTTAGGCTGTGGCTAAGCCATGTCTCCACCATATCCTTTCTTCCAGGAGTGCTAGTCTTGCGTGTTTGCAGGAGAGCTTCTGTAAAGTTTGGAAAGTAGAGGCGAGGTACTGGCGGAAGTAAAGTTGTGAGGCGGCATCGTGAGTCGTGTCGGGATAGCACAGTCGGTAGTGCGCTTGCCCGCGAAAGGCAAAGGTCCCAGGTTCGAGTCCCGGTTCCGGCACACAATTTTAATCTGCCAGGAAGTTTATATCAGCGCTCACTCCGCTGCAGAGTGAAGTTTCATTCTGGAAGCAATGGATATAATTATGAAGCCCACATTATTTTCTCCATTCGACGTTATTTCGTTTACCAAATCGTTTGAATGTATTTTCACTTATATTTTCCCTCTCGACTGCATGTAGAATTCTTAACTCGTAAATTGTTGTGAAATGCCATTTCTGTTCACTAAGTTAATGAATTCTCTTTTATGCCGCTGATTGTTTGGCAATGTAGTGACCAATTTTAATATTGAACTAAGACATGGCATCAACAGTACAGTCTGGACTAACTTTTCTTTAATGATGTCATTCGATGTTCTCTTACTTACACATTCCTCGTGTATGAATACAGGTCGTTGAGATGCTCAGTGGCTAGATTACTAGCGTTTTATTGAAATATGCTAAATATAATGACTCTCTATCTCAAAGACGACATCCGACTATCGAAAACGCAGTGGCAGGTAATCTCAAAACATACGGTAGTATTAAGTACTCGTATTCGAACAAAACCTACATACATGGGTGTAATTCTACTATTGTGTCGTCGTATATAGACCAGAATATTTTTTCGTGCAAAATTATTTCTTGCTTTAGTTCTGTAACGAACTTGACATCTAAAATAATGGAAGCAAATTACGAAATTATTATTGTTGACGTCAAGTTAGCGGAAAAATGAAGAAACCTAACGTTGTAAAATCAGTACAGTAATTAAAAAGTAGAAAAGTATTATTTTAAAGAGTTAGGAATAGATGATTGACATTGTTTGGTCGTCCAACGCCGTTGCATGAAACGTCCGAAGCAGTGGACAGCAGTTATTGGAAGAATTTCTGTGACTCTTTGATCGCTTTACAAGGCGTAAGCGCATGGGGTCCACTCTAGGTCCGTTCCGAAAGATGTACTGGAGATGCCGCAAGCTAAACTGACACATGATTTTCCAGCCGAAGGCATTAGCGGGTCGAGCGACGAGCGCGAAACGCAGCTAGTGCTCTCGAAAAGTAGTTCATCAGTCCCACAAAAAAGAGACCAAGTATATTTACTCTAAATGCAAGGATCTTCTGTGTCCGAATTGCTTCGAATGTTTCCACTCCAAAAGCAAAAACAAATAGAATAGCCTCAGAAGGTGTCAGGTGCCTAGTGACCACTCGAAAGAGTATAATTATTGTTTTTGTTAGAAACAGTAAATTTCAACAAATTCTAGTATCTTGTGAAACTAGACATTCTTTTTACTACAGAAATCCCATTCCTGATGTTTTTCTCATTTGTGAATAATTCATGCATCACAAATCTTTGATAATATTTCGAAGCATTTATCACTATTTCAGAACGTAAATCCACGGGTTTCGAAGTTAATGGTTTTTCTTATATGGTGTGTTAGATTATACCCAAGTTATCAAGTATAGTCGAACAGGTATATGTTTCATTTGTAACAAAGCAAAGTCCATATTGCAATATCAGTATGGTGATGTGCATACGCTGCATCCCACAGCCGACACGATAGCTAACAAATAAATAGAAAAAGTCTACAAAACTCACAGAACTTAACTTTCGGAAAAGACTACCTCACAAAACGAATGTAGACATATTCGTAGAGTCGCACAGGTAGAACTCACGCAAACATAACTACAATATATATGTGCTACGTGTAGAATTTCATTTCTGGAGAAATCATTGAGTACTCTTGGCACAGACATGTTGTCCAGTGCAGCGTTATAGTCTAATACTTATCTTCATCTGTGATTTCACTCACTTCATTATTTTTATGAGCTATAGATATTCCTTCGAAATCAAGACCTTACACTCCATACAAATATGCTAGATCATCTGCGTGTTATGCACTACGATTTCGTGGAGTGCCGCTAATTTGAGATACGATTTTCCGTTCATTTGGATGAAACAGTCAGCAACCTGTGAATAATGTCTAAATATGTGTAAATTCACATAAAGACTCCGCAAGCCACAATAAGGTGCATAGTGTAGGATTCATCGTACGCAGGTCCGCAGAATTGACGCTGGTGGTCGACTTCGGCTTATTGAGAAAATTTTGGGAAGATGTGGTTCGTCTGTAAGAGAGTACGTGAACTGAATACTTGCGTGACTTATTCTTGAGTACTCCTCAAGCGTTTGGGATTCCCACCTAATCAATATAAAGGAAGACCTACAAGCGTAGAGGCGGGCTACCACATTTGTTACAGATAGGTTCTATAAAAACGCGAGTGTTGAATAGATAGTTTGGGAACTGAAATGGGATTCTGGAGGGACTTTCTTAAACAACAAATTAGATGGGAGGTATTAAGCATCGTACGGAGGTGCACAAGCATACGATTTTTACTCGCTCTTTTGGAAGTGAAACAGGGAAGAGCCGGCCGCGGTGGCCGAGGAGACTGAGGCGCTTCAGTCACGGTCTGCACGGCCACTACGGTCGGAGGTTCGAATCCCCCCTCGGGCATGGATATTTGTGCCGTCCTAGTTCGTAAGTAGTTCATAAGTAGTTTGTAAGATGGACTGATGACCCCGTAGTTAAGTCCCATAGGCTTAACAAACATTTTTTGAAACAGGGAAGACAATGGGTGGGCAGTCGTAGGATGGGTGATGTGCTCTACCTTTTACGGAATGTACCGGACATGGACACCACCTTGAAATCGACTGTCTTCAAACTAAGGCAATTTGAATGGAAGGAGATCGAGTGAAAAATTTAATAACATCAACATTTTCTGGCAAGTTTCGACGTAGGAGTTATAGTTCCAACGGAACAACAAATTTTACTTTGAGCTACTGACTGAACTATTTTCCATAAAGAACAGTCATTATATTTGTTCTGCATCCAGTCCCTTTTGGTCAACGCATGTTTCAAGGCGCTAAATCTAATCGTCGTAACCCCGCAGAAGGATTTCAGCAGATATGCTGGCTAACGCTTATTCAGTGCGTTGCACGAGATGGTGTTTATTTCTTATTTTCTCTTCATATATGATTGTAAATGGCCGCACAGCCAAACGTCAAGTTGCGTAGGATCAGGTAATATGAGTGGCCTTTCCACAAAACCACGTCGACCAGTCGACCATCTAAACATTGACGAACAAATGCTTTGCACTGTGGTTGAGCCCCATCCTGTAGAAAGTAAGAGGGTGCTTTGACATTTTCATTCAGAACTAACAACACCGCTTCTTGTAGAATTTCCAGCTAGCTTTAAGCATTTTGGTTCTGGTTACTGAAATTCTGTCCAGTGAAACGGGTAACTATATATTTCACATCACATTTAACATCTACTTCATCAACTACCTTTGAACGTTTCATTCTTGGTGGATTCTGGTCACCCTAGGATCTGTAGTAGTATCGTGACTCTTGACTGCACCACCGACAAATGATTGCCTCAGTCCTGAACAATGTACTGTGAGCAAAAGAGGAATTTTGTTCTAAGTTTTGAACCATAACTGCTACGTCTAATCTGTTCACAGGAATGAACTTGTGAGAAAATGCCGATGTTATTTGATACATCACACTAACCTTTTCCATTTAAGATATTTGACTTAGATTCAAGATTGCCGATATCAATATCGTGGCCATGTTCGGTACCTACCTTACAAGGCATACCACCTCACCTATGACTTGCTAGAATACTCAGGTTTTCCAGTTCACACATAGGCTTTGAAATAAATGAGTGTACTGCGACGTTTATATACCCTGTATTTATAAACTATCTCGCGTGATCATCTTCACTCAAATGATCCAATGTAGATGTAGATTGGAGTAGCTGCATTTCTTCCTACAATGCTGAAGAAATTAGGGGCTGAGGATAGGTATGATACACAGTATACATATGGTAAAGTATTTTATTCAGATCGTAATTACAGATGTAATTTGTGTGTGATACAGTACGGTATTTTGCTGTGTCAACTCTTTATTTCAGGTTTACATGGCGTTTACTTACAGTGGGGCACTATGGGGCTTCCATAATAGTGAAAAAGTAATTTTCGTTTCCCTCGTGTGATCAGTACACTGGCACGCCTGGCGTGGCAAAGACAGTATCAGCTCTTGAAAGATATTGGCCATTCTTCCATGAGTGCAATATGCAGCTCTGCAACCGTTGTGAGAGGTGCTGGTCGGGCTACAGTGCGTCTGAGAAGTGGATGCGAGACATGCTCAATCGGGTTTATATCCAGTGAACAAACTGGCTACTCAATTTGTTTAGCTCCCTCAGCTTCAAACATTTTGTCCATCAGAGCAGCTCTGTAAGAACGAGCGTTTTCGTCCACCAGAAGGTACCCATCTCGTATATCACCAGCGTAGGGCACAATAGTAGGTCGATGGATCTTCTTTCTATTTCTCTAAGCGAAGCGCTATACTGAAAGACATAGAGGTCTGTACGTCTGGTTTCTGCCCACACCATTCGTCCACCTCCATGATATGGTGATGTTTCCTATACATAAGCAGGACTGTTTCGAGTTTCAAGTTATGTGGGAACGACGGTTCTCTGGCTGAACACAAAATCTTGACCAATCTGTGAACAGAACCCAGCGGCATTCGTTATGACGCAAATCCTGATGTTTCTCCGCCCAGTTTCTGCGGGCTAAACGGTGTCGTGGTTTTAATGGAACACAAAACATAGGCCTCCGTTCGTGGAGACCACATTCCCCAAAGGAATTTCGAACTGTTTGTGTTGACATTGGGCGTTCTGTTGCTGCCTCGAGGGTGCGTTTCAGGTGAGTTGCATTCAGCCTCCTGTCTCGACGGGCTCTTAACCGGAGATATCGGTCACCTCCAGCTGATGTTACCAGGGAACTACTTTGGCCTTTCCCTCTTTTAAAGATTCGTGTTGTCCGAAATTGCGTCCAGGTCCTGGAAATTACACTGTGGAACACTCCAACAGCTGCAGCCATCTCTCTCTCTGTGTCTATTCCACTTCTAACATTTCTATGGCTCTCCATGCCATAGCTTCCGGTAAGCCGCATTGTTGTACCATTGCACTACCTGCTCACTACACGATCCGAACCCAACTGCTTGTGTAATTCGTTCGGTTGTGTCCACCCAACAGAACAGACAGAAAGGTGTCGAACCATTTTATTTCGTTCTACCGATGACAATAATTCAGAAATTAGATGTTTCTAATGATTCCCTAATTGTACTGAGCAGTGTGGTTCCCTGAACATTCGAGATGATGGTATAGTCGCTGTGCTGTGCTGGAATTGGGCACGGTATGGGGGTCAGTAAGACGCGTGCAGAGGTTGGCGGTCTCGGCCTGAGCCTGGCTGTGTGTCAGGAGCGCGCTCACCCCTAGCCCCTCGACCGGTTGTGCAGCGCGGGCCGCGGCTCACCTCTGACCGGACCCTGCTGGGGTCGCCACCACCTGCGGGCTGGTAGGGTGGCCCGTCCAGGTGAGCGTGATGGCTGGACGCATCTCCCCTGCCGGCCCGTGTGGAGCGCCTCCTATCTGCCAATTCGCCGCTCACTTCTCACCTCGAGCTACCTAGCACTCCGTGTGTCTTCTCAGCGAGTCAATTCGCGCTTAAGGCCCCCGAATCTCACAGAATACTTTCCAAATACCACCAAGATACCAGATAAACCGAAGAAGTGTTGGGTTTTATTTATTTATTTATTTATTGAATGGTTTTTACAAATCAAATGGAAATGTCCAAATTTAACAACCAGTCCAGAGCACTTTCTGTCACTTGATGTCAACTCTCCAAGTCACCATTAAATGCTCGCAGTGGACACTCCTTGATGATGTGCCCTACGGTTTGTTCCTATGCCCCGCAGTCACAGTCAGAAGATGAAAGGAAACCCCACTTTTTCATGTTGTAAGCAAACCTCCCTTGACCTGTCCTAATGCGGTTCTGTCTCGACCAGGTTTGGCGTGGTAGATGGAATCCCTCAACCTTCTTCGATGGATCTTGCACGAGGTGGCCGTTGTGCGGTGGATTTTCGTTCCAGCGGTCTTGCCACTTGGAGGTCACGTCGAAGGAAGTGGTGTTTTCTGTGTCACACCAGGGAGGTTTTCGTGATTTTAGACGACATGCTAGGGAATCCTTTAGAGCATCATACAACGGAGAGTTCTTGTGAGCCTCGACATTCTTTATTAATTTTACCTTAGCTACTTTCCTTCTCAGATATTGCGGAGCAAAGTTAGCCAGGACAGGTAACAACTGAATGGGCGTAGATCTGAAAGTGCCAGTGATAATCCTCATGGCTTCATTAAGTTGGACGTCAATCTTTGTTGTGTGAGCACTGTTTTCCCACACTGGCGCGCAGTATTCCGCAGCAGAATACACAAGAGCGAGCGCAGCAGAGCGTAGGGTATTGGCGTCTGCACCCCAATTGCTGCCAGCAATCTTACGAAGCAAGTTCACTCTTGAGGCAAGTTTCTTTGAAAGCTTTCAGCACTGTTCTTTGAATGTCAAGGATCGATCTAGAGTAATACCTAGGTATACCGGATTGTAGTTATGTGGCACTTCAATTCCATCAAAAGTCACATGTAGCTTCCTTTGGGCTTCTTCATTATTCAGGTGGAATGCAGTAACCTCAGTTTTATTTGGGTTTGGTTGAAGTCTCCATTTATGGAGACTTCAACTTAATTTAATCGGGTCACTCGTCAGTACCTGCTCGCAGTGCTTGAGGTCGTTACTCTGGAAGACTAATACTAGGTCATCTGCATACTGGATTTTCGTGGAGTTCGTGTCTGGCATGTCATGTATATATACGTTAAATAGTGTTGGGTTTACATCCAGACACTGACGACAGTGGCACTGGAACAGAGAATGATACACAAAGCGGCAGAACTTTATACGACTTTTCCCAAAGATATTTCACTCAGTGGAATATCACATATTAGTTCCATGTCTAAGTCCTCGCTAGAACGACAACATGGGAAACACCGAAATAATAATAGTAATTTCCTGTGACTCAACCACCTTGTGTACGTCTTTCTACTAGACACCACTCCGGCAACTTTCATGTCCCTATTATTTATTTCTTTTTTGCAAAGCTTATGGGACTTAACTACGGGTTCATCAGTCCCTAAACTTACAAACTACTTATCAATTACCCTATACTAATGTCGGCACAAATATCCATGCCTGAGGGGGGATTCGAACCCCGACCGTAGTGGCCGTGCAGACCGTGACTGGCGCGCCTCAGTCCTCTCGGTCCTCGCGGTCGGCCACGTCCCTATTTAACTGGGAATATGACCACGTATGGTTTCAAAAAAAAAAAAAAGAAAAAAAAAGTTCAAATGTTTGTATAGCTTATGGGACTTAACTACGGGGTCATCAGTCCCTAGACTTACAAACTACTTATTAACTAACTAAGACTAAGGACGGCACAAATATCCATGCCCGAGGGGGATTCAAACCGCCGACCGTAGTGGCCGTTCAGACCGTGACTGGAGCTCCTCAGTCCCCTCGGCCACTGCGGCCGGTCACGTCTGGTTTCTGGCGACTCCTCACATTGAAGTGAAGGCTGGATTAAAACGTTCACTGAACAACCCGTGATTCGACCGGTTTTTGAACCCGTGACCCTTCGATTTCCAGTGCTTTATCCCGAGCCTAAAGGAGCCGACGGATGTCGAAATATTGACCAAGGAACAGAAAGTAATTTAAATCTTTCGGCAGAGGAATGGCCACTAGACCTGACAGGCCACCAGTTCGATTCTGCATAGTGTCTGTGAAGGAACTAGCCCCACCCCCCGTTCGCCTTGTAGCAACAATGCACCGCAAGTCTCTAGAAGAGCGAAAATGCCTAATGATTTGAAAAAAGCGCACGTCTACCAGATTTTAGCAAAAGGTTGTCTAAAAAAGTAGCCAAAGTAGGGTCGATCTGTTTTAGAATTTTGGAACATGTTTTATGCTCGAGCACTATGACATTCAGCAGACCGGATATCTCCCCCGTAGCATCATGGATTCCTAAAGCAACTCTCCTCTAAAACGAGCTCGCTCTTTCCGTCCGTGGGACCCAGAAATCAGTAGATATGGGACCTCAGGTACATGACATGTTTCTTGAATTTCTAAAGGCGTACGATAACTTTCAGCACTGACACATAACGAACAAATTAGGAACTTACTGGATATAAGACATAATGCGTGAATGGGGTTAAAGGGTTTCTTATGAACAGAACACAGGTTACTGAAAGTAGTCTTAAGAAGAGAAGGTTATTTCTAGAGTACCACAATGGAGGGTTATGGTGTCGGAAATCAAATTTGGTACTCCCTCTTAGAATTTTCCAATTTATTGAAAATTTATTGTTGAAACACAGTTTATAAGGTACATGAAATAATTACATTTGCCGCGGCGGAGTGGCCGAGCTCAGTGAGGCGCTATGGTCCGATGCGCAAGTTGTTGCCTGTCGGAGGTTCGAATCCTCCCTCAGGCATGGATGTGTGTGTGTTGTTTTTAGTATAAGTTTATAAGTAGTTTGTAAGTTTAGGGACTGTTAAAATACTGGCAAAAGAACGGATTTTACAACATTCTGCTCATAAATCTGACACCTAAGGACTAGAACAAAGTAAGACATACAGGGGTCTGGGTGCTTACTAGTTAAAAAAACTGAGGTATATGTTTACGTTATGCAAGAGGAAAATCAGTGTAAAATATTTGAAATTCTGTTTGCCGATCGTTTAATACATCTGAATCACTTGAATGAGCGGTATTAACTAGAACAAAATCGTCGTTCTCCTCTCCAATCGCCTCACTTTAGTGACGCAGACTCACCACGATAAACCACAAGCTCACGTCACTGCCACTTGAAATGACTGGCCCGCTCGTCTTGACCAAAGGCTAAGATAGACAGGACACTTTTACAAGGACGACACGCCTAAAATCTGCGGTTGTGTCACAGAACTATCAGACGGTGATGTGGTTATTCTATGACTTCCCAGTGTCACTTCGTAAGTCTGCATGGTGACAATCCACACAAAACCGAAAGTCGCATGATATAAGTCTCCAACCGACATTCATATTTTTCGTATTTCTTGGTAGTTTTGGCCTAAAGTGTCACAACATACTCCAAAGTCTCTTGATTAACGTCGAGGCGCGCCCAACCCCCGCCCCCCCCCCCCCCCTCCCAAAAAAAAAAAAAAAAAAAAAAAAAATTCCAGGATAAAAAGCTGGCGTTGCTGATATCAGATTGTGTTAAACTGTGTATGAGTCAGAAATGACCCACCAAGTACTACTTGTATAACAGATAAATACATCTATATTGCCCCTAGGGGTGAAAGTTTGGTGAGTAATACAACTCTATAAGTGATTAAACGTCACGAGATGGTTTGGTCCTACGATCAATATGGTGGCGGGTAGGGCTCTCAAAGCACCCCAATGGGTCAAGAATGACCTCTGTGGTACTTCTAGTGTTAAAACATGGGGCGCGGGTAGGTGTATGGGTGAACGTAAATTGATCCACATAAATACTCTGCGAATCAAATTGAAGTGCATGGCAGAGGGTTGATCGAACCGCTTTTATGATGTTTCTCTACAGTTCCCTTCTCTAATTCCTGGCGAAAAGAAGGAACACCTAAATCTTTCCGTTTTCGATCTGATTTCTCTTATTTTATTTTGATGATGATGTGTTCCTACGTGGGTGGGTGCTAACAAAATATTTTCGCATTTGGAAGAGATAATGGCAAAAGAAATTTCCCAAATAGATCTCGTCGCAACGAATGATGCCTGTGTTTTAATGATTTTCATTTCAACTCGTGCATCATTTCTGTGGCACTCTCTTCCCTATATCGCGATAATACAAATCCAGCTGACCTTCTGTGAACTTTCTTTATATCGTCTGTCAATCGCACTTGGTGGGAGAATGCGCAATAATTCTCCAAAATAGGACGTCAAGTGTGGTGTAGGCAGTTTGTTTAGTAGAATGGTTGCATTATCTAAGTGTTCCGCCAACGATCTGTAGTCTTTGGTTCGCTTTCCCTACAATATTTTCTATGTAGGAATGCACCGTCTCGCGGCGATAACTTTGAATAAAATGTTCTCGGGTTTCCGTCCGCATCAGGTGGTTAAAACAACACGAGCTTTCGGGGAAGCACTCCTTGCCCATTTTCAAGTGGTATTGACAATACCACTTGACAACGGCCAAGGAGTGCTTGGCCGAAAGCCCGTGGAGTTTTAACTACCTGGCGCGGACGGAAACCCGAGAACTTTTTATTCAATATTTTCCATGTTTTCATTCCAATTTAAGTTGTTTATAATTGTAAGTCGTAGGTGTTCATTTGAATTTATGACCTGTAGTTCTGTCTGATTTGCCGTGTAAATGAAATATTCCTTGCAAAAAAGAAGCGTGTAAGCAGAATAACTGCTGGAGCCCACACACGATAATCTTGCAGGCATCTATTTAAGGATTTAGGTATCCTCACCGTAAATTCACAGTATATATATTCACTAATGAAATTTGTTGTTAATAATCCAACCCAGTTCGAAGGTAATAGCAGTTTACAAAGCTACTACACCAAGAGAAAAGATTACCTTCACTATGCATGGTTAAATCTCACTTGGGCACTGAATGGGGTGAGTTATGCTGCCTAAAATGTCTTAGGACACATACGATACAGCGTCAAAAGCCTGACAAATATCGAACAGCATTTAAAAATAAATTAAACGAATTTATAAATGACAACTGCTTCTACTCAATGGATAAATTTTTACATATAAAGTAGTGAATAAATACATGAAAATAAAATAGAAACATATAATATTTTTTGTAATATAATATCTTTTACGGACATTTATTTTTAACCTGACACGTTCCATATTATTACGAACATAATCTAGGGAATAAGTATTAATCTAATCTAATCTAGGTGTTTCTTTTATTGATGTATTGCCATTTTATAGTTGCTTTTGATCTTCTCGTGACCTTCCTAAGCGATAAGTGACAGTATCATTCGCGAACAGTCTGGGCGAGCTGCTCGATCGTTTAAAAGAATAAGGAACAGTAGGGGCCTTATAACACTGCGCTAAAGAACGCCAGATATCACTTCTGTTCTATTCGATCACTTTTCGTCAAGTACAACGTACTGCGTCCTTTCTGATAGGAAATCACGAATCCAATCGAAAGCCTTCCAGAAACCTAGGAATACGGTATCTATTTGACATACCTTAACGATATCACTCCACACATTATGTGACTAAAGAGCTAGCTAGCTGTGTTTCACAAGAATTATATTTTCTGAATCCGTGTTGACTATGTCTCAATAGGTTGTTCTCTTCCAGGTAGTTCATAATATTTGAGAAAAGTATATGTTCTCAAATATCTGCTGCAAATCGACGTCAATGATATAGGCCTGTAATTTCGCGGATCACTCCTGTTGCCTTTCTTATGGGCGTAACGTGTCGAACTTTACAGTCTTTGGGTATGGAAAGTTGTAAATGATAACTAGGTATGAGGGAATTGGATCAGAAGAAAATTAATTAGTATACAATCGGAACCGGGAGACTTACGTTTGTTAAGTGATTTCAGTTACTTTAATACACCAGGGGCATGGACTTCTAAATTACGCATGCTAGCAGCTGTTCTTGATAAGAATTCTGGAGGATTTGCTTCGCCTTCTTTCGTGAAGCGATTTCGGAAGGTTGTGTTAAGCAGTTCCGCTTTGACAGAACTGTCATCAGTAGCATCACGTTACTATCACGAAGTGAAGGTATTGATTGTGTTTTACCGTTAGTATACTTTCCATACGACCAGAATTTCTTAGGATTGTCTACAAAATTAGAGACAGTGTCTCTTTGTGGAATTTATAATAATACTTCTAGCATTGAGGTTCGAGCTAAATTTTGAGTTTCTGGAAAAGACTGCGAGTCCTGAGGACTTTGTGCCCGTTTAAATTTGGCATTCTTGTTTCTTTGCCTTTGCGAGAATGATCTGAACTGTTTTGTCTGCCACGGCTGTTCTCACCACTCTTTTGTTAATTTGTTTGGTGTAAATCTGTCATTGGTTCTCGACATTATTTCTTTGAATGTAAGCCTAATCTGATCTACACTCCCATTGTTAGTTTCGGAAAAACTGGAGATTCTCATCCAGAAAAGATTAATCGAATTTTTGTCTGCTTTCTTCAAACGATACATTTTTTCGTTGATTTTCGATATATTTGGGAAATCCGATATTAATTTTCGCTACAAAAACTCTGTGTTCACTAATCCCTGTGTCTGTTTTGATGCTCTTTATTAGTTCCGGATTATTTGTTGCTAAGAGGTCAAGTACATTTTCACAACCATTTTCTATTCTAGTGGGTCCATGAACTAACTGCTCCAATTTAAAAAGTCACCATCCCAATAGAATAACAATGATAAATGTTACAAATCATTCAACAGATGGACGTCAGTGGCCATAGCCGGCGGTTGGTATCGCGTCGTTCAGTTGACAACCGAGCGTTAATTTGAGTGCCCTCATAAACACCAAAGGTGTAAGAGAGTTTTAGTTTATCGCACGCCATGAGGCCATAAGGCCAAGAAATTGTACAGTGTGTCTTGGATAATGCACTCCTTACACGTTAATATCACACTGAGCCTTATCTCCATAGAGTTCAAGATTCCGTATCAAAGCATACAAACAAAGGGAACTCTTTTATCTCCAGCACTAGGTACAATCCAATTTGTTTATGGGACGTATTTGTTGTCTGTGGTGTTGCCAACTGTTCAATACTTTTTGTTACCTACAGATGAATGTGTGTTTGTGCTGTCTTCGTTTTATGTCAGCGTTTGTGTGTGTATGTGTGCTTGTTTACGGTGTAATTGTACAAATACTGGATAGGAAATATTTATTTATTTACTCAACTATTGGTTTTCATTATTTATTTTACTTCTGCTTACATGTGAGTGTATAAGAGAGAGAGAGAGAAAGGGGGGGGGGGGGGAGGGAGAGAGAGAGAGAGAGAAAGCTAGAGTGAAAGAGTCACAGAGATGTGAGAGAGGAAGGGGGTGTTTCGTGTCATTGTGTTGGTTTCTGCTCTGGTTATTATTATTATTATTATGTGTTCGTGAAGATATTCCTTTCTACTAACTTTCCTAAATTAAGATCAGCAGTGAGTTTTTAATCATGTTTATCACTTCATTTATTTCGGCTACAGCATTCTGCGTGATGTAGTTTTCTTGTGTTTGTTGTGGTGGTTGGTCCTGGTGATTATCATCTCTTTTTAAGTTACTGAATAATTTGGAATGCTTTGTTTCATATTTCCAATATCTGATGTGATCTTTTTATTGTAATTTTAAATTTCTGCTTATGATTCCTACGTATTTTGCATCACAGCTTTGGTATTCATGTTTTCATATTCCTGATTCTTGGAATTTGTCTTTCCTGATTGTTGATTGCAGAGTTCTTTCTAGACGTTGGGCAGTTTGATATGCTATGCAGAGACCCCACTTTCTTTATTATGTTTGCCACTCTGTGTTAATTTATTTGTGTTAGTCATCGTGTACCTTTTAGTTTGTTTTCGTATGATGTTGGCGTTGTGTATGATTCTTGTCTGTATCTGGGTGTTTGGGAGTTGAGTTTTTGCTGGTTTTTGGTTACGTTCGAAACGTTTTGTTTGTTTCGTATTTATCTTTGAACTTTTTGATTGAGTCTGTAGTGTACTTGGGTGTCATATCCATTTTTACTTGTTATGTTTATTATTGTGCGGATTTCTTTTTCGTGGTTTTTCTGGGTGAGAGAGATTATGTTTAATATATGTAACACGTTTCTAAATGCAAGCTTCTGGTTAAATTTGTTTTTTATTCTTCAACTGTATACGTTATGTTTTGGTGGTTTTGATTATTTCAGAATGTAGTTAACCAATTTTTTCATGCGTTCGATCTACCAAATATATAACGTCATCCACATATCTGTGCCAATCTGTAATCTCTCATCCGTATCTTTACAAGTAACTGGTGCTCTAAGTGGCTGAAAAAATGTTAGCAAAGGTTACTGATATTAGGGAACCAATGGGACTCCACTGTGGAAGCGGCAGTTCATCAGTTATGCCATAAACGTATGCCATCTCTAAGCGATACGAAGCTGCTGACTGCAGAATTAAAAAGGAACTCCACAGACAGGTATCGAAAGCGCCATCTCATTGACTATTACTACGACAAAAATGTGACAGACACTAAAATGTCTCTATATGTAAGCATTATACTCTCGTGACACTCAGAAATCACAGTAAGATTTTTTTTTTTTTTTTTATTTTTTTATTTTTTTTATTTTTTTTTATTTTTTTTCTTTCTGTATTTCATATCAGAAATCTTGTAAGTGAAAGTGTTATAGTCCAATGTTATTGCCCGGCATAATTTAACACTGCAGAGCAACTCGAGAGAAGGAGAAAAAATGGAATTGTAGTGTCTAACAAAAGAAAAAATATCGAAGTAAGTATCAGTACTTATCCACAATTGGAGCACAAACTCACCGAAGTAGACGATGTTTATACTGAACTGGAGGTAGCCACATGATCAGGTAGTGAGTTACGATTTGGTAGAATTCCTGCTGGGTACATTAACACCACAAGCAATGTATGGAACTTCAGTTATGTAGCGCATATATTACGGTATTAACCTGAAACTTGTGCGAAATGAGGGAATGTGTTCTTTTTATTGTAATTTTAAATTTCTGCTTTTGATTCCTACGTATTTTGCATCACAGCTTTGGTATTCATGTTTCCATATTCCTGATTCTTGGTTTTTGTCTTTCCTGATTGTTGATTGCAGAGCTCTTTCTATACGTTGGGCAGTTTGAAGAAGAATCCGTAAAAAACATAGCAGGTTACAGAAGAATCAAGATGGTAAGATATGTGTTAAACCAACAAGAAGGAACTTCGATTGTACTTAATATAAAGAGCAAAAGGTGTAAGGGAAGACACATCATGGAAAATATCAAATAAGTCATTAAGATGTTGGGTGCAGGTGTCACTGTGAAACGAAGGACTTCGAACAGGCGAGAAACTAGTGATACGCAACATCAGACCAATCAAGAGTAAGTAAATAAAGAGGAAAAATTTAAATTACTGTCCCATCTCTTTATGATTCTCCATGATTCCATAAATTAACGAAGACGAACTTTGAAATTAGGTTTATTTTTTTTTCCTGGTATGAAGTATAAGAAACAAAGTTAAGTATACCTTGACTAAAAGAAGGAATCGGCTGGTAGAACACGTTGGTAGACATCAAGGAATCGTGAATTTAGCATTAGAAGGAATTGTATGGGGTAAAAATCGCAGAGGGAGATCAAGAGACGAATGCAGTACTGTTACTGTTTTTATAAGGAGTTGACGATGGATACTATGTATTGAGTTGGGATAAGCAAGTCTCCATCAAGAGACGAATGCAGTACTGTTACTGTTTTTATAAGGAGTTGACGATGGATACTATGTATTGGGTTGGGATAAGCAAGTCTCCGGGCTGAAGATAAGAACAACAACAACAACGAATACAAATACGAGAAAGTTTGGCTAACCTTTCCTCGTCTTTGACTTTTTGCCGTACTTGTCAAGCATTTATTGATTACAGGAACTTAAAAAGGATTTATACAAAAATAGAAACCATAACACTTATGCGCGTCATCTTTAATACGAAAATCTGTTATTCGAAAAATGATATTTTTTGCACCTTTTGTCCCGCTTTCTCAGTGTCGGCGTTTTTAACTATGGGTTTCACGTGTTAATTTTTATACATAGGAGATCGCCTTTCCCGTTAGTTTTTTGTACGGAAGTTCAGACGAATGGCAATATATGGGCTTATGTGCTATTCTGGTATGCGCTGATTGATCCTGAAGTATGAGAGAGTTAACAAGTGCTGGAACTACTTATATTTTCCACATTAAAAATATTTTTAGAGAAAATATATAAATATCGTGATAAAACAAAATAAAAATAGTGGGAGAAAAACAAGTTTTTTATTGTTTACCGATTCAAATACTAATTCTCATGTAGCTGCTAGTTTAGCATTCGCTATTTCAGTAGTTGTTACAGTGTTCATTTCTCATTTCCTTTGCTCAAATTGGCTGTTTTTATTGACATCTTGTAGTAGTTACTACGTCCGCTTGCAACTAGTCAATTAAATATCTTATCTAAATACACTAGGAATAATATTTTCATACAATATCGTCTTCTAATGAACATCGAGTGGCAGAATGAACTAAGTCACTGCCTAGTTCTTATGTTTTAGTCTCTTCAAAGAATTTAACATTTTTATGGCATATTCAATCCACGTGAAACTTTAATACGAATATGAAAACGTGTTTCGTATATGATGCATTTAGTGAACGTATTAGCAGGTAAGTTTCTGCTTACAGCTGAGAAAATACAAATTTATACATAATTAGATCAATGGAATTATTAACGCTTTGAGGTATTCAGTGATTTTTTTAGTGACTCATTATTAGAGAGAGCAGTTGAGTAGGAAAGAAATTTGTGAAATGTCTCCATAAATATTGTACGTGAAAATATAGAGTTGTTATAACGTAAGCTCCTAATCTCTTCCCGGATCTAGTAATTACGGTAAGTCACTGGGAGAAAGGATCATTGCACGTCTAGTACATTATTGGAAGAATGGATGTTGGATGGATGATCTTTCAGTCAGCAATTGTCGTTAGCTCATACGTTAATTGAGCAGAGGATGAATTAAAGGCAATTTTTTCACGTCAGCATCTCTTGCTTTGTTAATTAACAAAATATGGATGTTACAAATACAATACACACAGAAACATTTACAGTTGTAACTTGTGAATACTGGAAGACAGCACATCCATTGCTAACAAATACCTCATAGTGGTATTACTTTAGTTGAGAAGTATCTCGTAATGCTGTACGTTTTATAGTAATGGGAATAAAGGAATATCATCTTCGAAAAAGTAACTTTGGCCAAATGTTTTGTTATGTTCAGTATATTAATTTAAATGGACAGTTATACTATTGCTCTAAGCAAGATACAGGTAATACAGTGACCTCAATATAGTTTAAATAGTTGCCACTGAACAATTGAAATTCGTTATACAAAATTGACTACCATCAGCAGCGAGTCTGTATATGATCGAAAGACAAATTTTTCAAAGAGTTTTTGAAATTGTGGTATTGTCTTCAAAGTTAGTGAATACATTCGACGATAGTCGTTTGGTAGACTGGCCAAACCATAATTTTCTTGGCCTCAGCATCTCTACAGCTCTGCTACATGACTACTGGCAAAACAACATGACTTCCCTGTGTGCTTATAATTATCAATGCCTTCTAGTGAAGGGCCGTAACATTAAATTTCACGTGTAAGTATTATTAGATTAGCAGCATTTCTTAAAAATTGCTCTGCTGTTGTTAATATCCCTTTGCTTGCCAACAGTCACGGGCTTTTATGTTGCAACCACGCCGTGTGTAGTATAGCCACCGAAGGAGGCAAGGAGGTTAGAATCTCTGGAGATGGCCAAACACTGAAAAAGTGAAGCCGGCAAAAAGCTGATTCTAGCATTTGTTTGTGCTCAAAACATTGGGCATAGTGTGTGTGTATAGGAGATCTACTCATTGAAATGTACGTCATATGTAAGTAAACACTCCAAAGTGACTGTCAATTTGGTTGCTTCACGTAGAGAAGGCAATATCCACTCCGGATTTTAAGCGAAAAATCCTTGTTTTGGCCACAAAAGCATGGCGCCCTGGTTTCAACCAATGTCTGTTCTCAGGATAGGTAACGCCACCTCCCTTTATTCTAAACTCCTTGATAGCCACCACTCTACTATTTGCCCACTCTGTTAATATCTATGGCTCCAGGTGATCACGTACCTCCTCTGACCAAAGACGCCGTACTGACGACGTATCACTTGAATAATATTTCAGAAACAAAATTTTGTTATTATGTGCTAAGCATGAAAGCCTGCATTTCGTGATTTAATCTGGCCAACAAATACTCATCCTTACGAAGAGGTCTGAAAGAAAAGAACGTGCAGTGTCTCCTAGTTACTGAAAGGGTAAGTAAAAATATTTGTGTATTTAATTATTTACCTGTCTGTTATAAGGACATTCTGAATACCTGTCACGTGAACTGCACGGTCTAGTTTTGCGTTAAACAGGTCGAACTACGTACGACAAATGACAATTTAACGCTTTACGTTAGAGTATCAGTAATGTCTACATAACCAAACTAAATTGATACACACGTGCTTGCAACATATTAAGTAAATTTTAGTATTTCACTGGAACAGTGAAAATGGAATGATAGTGTTGACTTCGTTAACGAACAACAACTGCACGGATATTTCCGGACTTGATAATTCGTGTTTCTAATGTCTGACATGGGAAGATGTTTTTTGTAAATGATTCCTGGCATCATCCCTTTTTTTAAAATACGATGTTTCTCAAAAGTGTTGTTATGCGATTGAAATTTGAAAATGTGTTTACCATTCATTCTTTCCTTGATTCGAACATTGTATTAGTCTGTTTATGGTTTATGCTTAATACCCTCCTTGGTTAAATTTTTCTTACGGCTTCGAAGACGTATTGTGCTATTGTTGGTAACAAAATATACATTTTTCTAGGGTAATTAATTTACTGACTGGACAAAGGTACGTCCAAGACACTGCCAACCATAGAGCAACAGTAACATTAATTTTTTATTTCTCGCTCAACACAAAATATGATTCATTTCGTTCTATGTAATTGAGTTTCCAATAGCATTCAAAGCACGTTGCCAACATCAGCACACCTGCCACCGTGGCTCTAAGTAAAATTTTATCTTCGTGTGGAAAGCAACTTCCATTACATGGATGAACAGAGGAGTAGGAAAAAATTCACTTACCAACTCGGCGGTTTAGTGTGCTAATGTTGGCAACATCCACCGATCCTCATACAGTATACTTCTGTGCCGTGGGCCGATTCACTCTGTTTCGATGTAGCTTTTCCCCAAAGTGTGTGAAATATCTTTACGTGTACGAGAATAACCATCAAGTGGAACAAATTCCTTCATCAAGTGAAACAAACTCCTTAGAAATACACACACACAAAAGATATTTCACACATTTTGGGGAAAAGCTGCATCGAAACCGAGTGAATCGGCCCACGGCACAGAAGTATATTGTATTTGTATATGTTAAATTTTATAGTAACGACATCGGTAGCCTAGTATTCTAATTTTAGTAAAATATGTTCCCTATACGACGCTTACTATTTAACTGACCGGACAGGGGTACATCTAAAAACTGAGTACCATAGCGCAGCAACATCATTGCTGTATATTTCACGGTCAACACGAAATATTATTCCCTATCGTTCTATGTGACTAAATTTTCAAGGAGGATCGGTGGCCGTTTCCAACATTAGCACACTAAACCGCCGAGGTGGTAAGCGAATTTTTACCTGCTCCACTGTTCATCCATGTAATGGAAATACAGCGCGAAAAGTTGCATTCCACAGGAAGATAAAATTTTGCTTACAGCCTTGGTGGCTTAGTGTGCTGATGTTGGCAACTGCTTTGAATGCTATTAGCAACTCAATTACATAGAACGAAATGAACTATATTTTGTGCTGAGCGAGAAATAAATAATTAATGTTACTGTTGCTGTATGGTTGGCAGTGTCTTGGACGTACCTTTGTCCAGTCAGTAAATTAATTACCCTAGAAAAAAGAATATTTTGTTACCAACAATAGCCCAATACGTCTTCGAAGCTGTAAGAAAAATTTAACCAAGCAATCGCTGCCAGCCACTGTTCATAAGTTGTTTACGATAAATCTAGAACGAGCCGGCCGCGGTGACCGAGGAGACTGAGGCGCTTCAGTCGCGGTCTGCACGGCCACTAAGGTCGGGGGTTCGAATCCGCCCTCGGGCATGGATATTTGTGCCGTCTGTAGTCTTAGCTAGTTCATAAGTAGTTTGTAAGTTTAGGGACTGATGGCCCCGTAGTCAAGTCCCATAAGTTCTACAAACATTTGAACATTTGATTTTTTTTAAATCTAGAACGTCTTTTTTTTTCGCTGTCTCGCTTCTTTACGGTATTCGTTTTTTATGCTGTTTAAAGTATGCGTTTTTGCTAAACTATACATTAGCTGAATTGCCAATATAGTATTCATTGTGGCTTTGCTCAGATGGTATATAATTCTCTCGCTATAATGTTCTGTTTTCTTCTATTCTTTTTCATCTCCTTTCTTTGTAAATTAGGCTCACTGGTAAAATTACACAGGATGTGTAAATTTTGGGAAATAGAAATTAATTTGATTAAATACTTGTTTAGGTAACAATAGCTTCTCCTTTATGTGCAAATGTTGGTATCTGCGCGGTGAATGATGATAACCGAAGGCAACAATTAGAAATGTCGCTGAGAGAGACAATGAGAAGGTGTCTTTCAATTTTGTTTTGTGAACAATTGTGCGTTATCCATATAAATGTTTTCAGTCGAAAGTCGTGACAGAGTAATAGTAAATATGTCAATGTTTTTGATGGGCGCTACTTAAGATTTGCGTTCTCATTAACTTTTTTATAGCATAATCGTGAAATATTGCTAGGAAATAGATCAATATTTTTCACGAATTTCAGCGTCAGTGTCATCGGTCGAACTATCACTGACGTAGATTCATACTGTGGCAGTACCTAGGGGTAACAACATATTCCGAAAGTGTGACATTTTCATAGAAAATTGTTGAATTTTTCCGATGATGTACATTACAATGTGATTTGTAATAACTGTTAGGTATTCATACAGTATGTATATCTGAGAAGAGCGAAGACAAAATAATAATAATAATAATAATAATAAAAAATTTACAGACACTAATTTTATCACCTAACAATTCGCTGGAGAGTATCTTCTGAATTGTACATCGAAAACCAGTCCCTACATGGGATGACCGTTTTATTAATTAATGGAAAGTGACCGCAATTCAATCTCAACAATATTAATTTCGTAACATTTTCCAGTCAAAGATACGTACAGAAAAAAAAGGTAACAACTAACACACCCATGTACTTACTAGATCTCGAAGTACTTTTCAGAAGATATTCGGTAGTGATTTTACAGAATTACATCCAGAAATTGTCACTGCTTGGGTGTGACAAGTCAAATATCCTAATTAATTGCTTTAACATCAAATAGATTCCCGTAACATAAAATACCAGAATTTTAAAAGAAATATTCAAAATATCCAATAAAAAAAATGTTGTTTGCTGTAGTGAAGTATATATTACAATAAAAGTATATTACAATAAATTACATGCCATTATTATTCGTAGTATAAAAAAGCAGTATTATTGCTTCACTCAACACTGCTACTGATTGACTGCCTTAGGTTCCGATCATTTACCGCGCTGATACCAACACCTGTACGTAAGCGAGAAGCTATTGTCGCCTGTAGTAGGATTTAATCATTAATTCTTTATTAAATAATTTCATCTTCCGACTTAATAAATAAAGAAAAAGTAGAAAGTAACCTAATGACCAAATTTGTGGGGTTTCAAGGTATGCCTCCATATTTCTACAAATTTCTTAAATGTTTATTACTCCTTGTAGTAATTAGTGTAATTTGCAATTCGTTTCTATGACTCTCTGTAAGAGACCAAAAGAGTGATGAGAAATATATGTCATCTATGTTCCAGAAAGATGATTCGTTTATGACACTTAATAAGTCATCTTTCATATGACATAGCATATTTTTAATGGAGGTTAATTACTGAGTAGCCTTATCGCATTCAACTGCAATTTTTGATTCGTCTTTACTAACTGCACTTGTAAATTTTTATAGGTTTATGTTCTTTTTTTCCAACTGCCTATGAAAATAAGAGTAGTTGTTTCACTGCTAAATATCATCATCAAGTTCAAAAAGTTCCTATTATTACTGAAACTTCGGGGTTATCTTAACAAACTGATTTGTAAACATATACATATGTGCTATTGTACTGGTATGTATTTAATTATTTCATCATAGTCAGGCACCGAATTCTATTTTAACTCCATATTCTACAAGTGTGTAGGTACATACTAAATCCTGGAACATGGAAATTTGAAACTTGCTGAGATTATCCACCAAACGAAACAGTTACGAAACTTAACGATCGCTGAGGTCTGGCAATCCGCTAGTTCCTAGAGGAACTGTGTTATTGAAGGATTCCTAGCATGACAACCATGGCTCTATAACACACCGCATTCTTGATTCCTCAGTTCACATGCATCCAAAGAATGGTACGTCAGATTCAAGAAAAACGACTTATTTTGAAGACTTTCCATGACTTCGCAAGTCATGCTTTTTATTCGCTTTCCTCTTAAGTTAATTTCATGAAAGTCGAACGTTAATACAGACCAACCATGCTCATTCCGTTGAATATTTCGTTCCAAGTAATATCACTGTATAACTGCTTTATGGCAAGGTTTTTTTTTTTAATTTTATTTTATTTTTCTGTTTTCTGTCTTACAGCATCTTCTCAGATGACATAGTATACCCCACCTGTATGACACTTTATTTAGATTTCGTACTTCCATGTTACTGTTTTATTGCCAATTTTGTTACCATTACAAAAAGTAGTATTTTGAAATTTTATAATTCAATTTAACACCCTAATCAACTGACAAAACAACCTTTCCACTATTTTTCAAGACTTAAATAGGAAAAAAACTTACGAGTACAATGAACTGTTTAATGAACTGTTTAACCCTGCATATGTGGTAGGCTGTTTATTCACACAGAGAATTTCCTAGTTAGTCCGCTCATTCTCAGACCTAATTGAACGTATTTCTTACATTTTACCTTATAGTAACTGTCAAGTAATCAGAGAATTAGGTATTAGTTCTCCCATGTTTCGGTTAAATTCTATCCTCCATCCACAAAATAGAATGTAATGTGATCCCTTATCGAGTAATATAACCTGTCCTTGACCTTAAATCTCTTTTAACTATATATACTTCCAGGTGAATAAGCTGCTGTTTGTCTACTTGTACACCCAAGTACATAAAAAATAATTAGAGTATCTGTCACAGGGAAATATTTTAATGATATAACAAAGAGTATGTTTTTAATTTATCTTTGTTGTTGTTGTGGTTTTCAGTCCGAAGACTGGTTTGATGCAGCTCTACATCCTACTTTAATCTTAACAAGACTCTTCATCTCCTCATAAGCATTGCAATACACATCTGTTTGCATCTGTTTAATGTATTTGTATCTATGGCTCCCTCTGCGATTTTTACCCCACACACTTCCTATGCTAAATTCACAATTCCTTTATATCTAAAAATGTGCCCTACCAATCGATCCCTTCTTTTAGTGAAGGTATGCAAAAAATTCCTTTTCTCCCCAATTCTGTTCAGTACCTCCTCATTCTGTTCAGCGCCTCCTCATTAGTTATGTGATCTATCCACCTAATCTTGAGCATGCTTCTGTAACTTCACATTTCAGAAGACCCTGTCCTTTTCCTGTCTGAATTATTTATCGTCCATGTTTCACTCCCGTACAAGGCAATACTCCATAGAAATGCCTTTATAAAGGACTTCTTTACACTTAAATTAATATTTGCTGCTAGTTAATTCCTCTTTTCCAAACACGCTTTTCTTATCATTGCCAATCTGCACTTTTATACTGCAACCGTGGTATGTTTTACTGCTCAAGTAACGAAACTTATCTACCATCTTTATTGTTTCGTTACCTAATCTAATTTTTTCAGCGTCGCCTGATTTTCTTAGCCTGCATTCCGTTACCCTTATTTTGCAATTTTTAATGTTAAACTTATATGCTCGCTTGAACACACGGCCCGTTCCGTTCAATTACTCTTCCAGGTCCTATGCTGTCTCTGAACGAATTGAAATGTCATCATCAATACGCAATGTTTTTATTTCTTCATCCTGAACATCAATCGTTTCTTCAAATTTTTCCTTGCTTTCCTTCACAGCTTGCTCGATGTACAAATTTAATAACGTTGGAGAAAGGCTACAACTCTCTCTTACTTCCAAATCAGTGCTTCCACTTCTTGCCCTTCGACTCTAATAACTGCGATCTGGCTTTTGTACAAGTTGTAAACAACCTTAATTTACTTGTATGTTACCTCTGCTAACTTCAGTAATTTGAAGGGCGGTATTCCAATCAACATTGTCGAAAGCTTTCTCCAGATATGCGAAAGCTAGAAATGTAGGTTTGCCTTTCCTTAATTTATCTTCTATATAAGACGTAAAGTGAGTATTGCCTCCCTAGTTCATACGTTTCTCCTGAATCCAAACTGATCTTCCCCAAGGTCGGCGTGTATCAGCCTTTCCATCCTTCTGTAAATAAATCGTGTTAAAATTTTGCAACCATTACTTGTTAATCTGATGGTTCTGCAGTTATGACTCTTTTCTGCGCCTGATTTCATTAGAATGGAGATTATTACATTTTCCTTTAAGTCTCATACATCTTACATACCAGGTGAAGTAGTTATGCCATGCCTGGCTTACCCAGAGACTTCAGTTGCTCTAAGGGCATTTGTTATAAATAGTAATCTAAGAACACATCAAGTTACGAACACCATCACGACATACAGTAATTCCGTTTTAGTACTGTCTTTGTAAAACATTATTCTATTTTAAACTGCATTGACCATTGATCAAATACGTGACTGTTCTATAGTTTATTCGCTGTTGCTAGGTAATAGCAATTGCTCTTACTGCTAGCAATTAATCGGTTATTAAGACAGTGTATTTTACTGTTTTTCTTCGAGCTTTTCATAAATATGGAATGGCCATAAAGGAGGATCATGGGCCTGATTTTTAAATTTTTTCCTCATTCATAATATGTTTTTGTATTGAACAGCAAATTTGTCGTAACAGTTGTCCATCCATCTTACATAGCTCCTTTCTAAGAATTATTGTTCTACAAATAATTGTAAAAGTACTGTATTAATACTAGTTATAAAGTTCTCGGCTATTATTAGCTAATGCTTGTCAACAGTTTCACAAACCCTTTTATTGGCTATATTGAAGGAAGCTTTACTTCCATTCCGTGCGGTTTTATACTTTAGTGTAGTCTTTCTACTATCCCATTTTCGTTTGTACGTTAATGTTATTGCCGCGGTGGATTAGCCGTGCACACTGGGGGGCCGTACTGCGGTGCTCGCGGCTGTTTGCCGTCGGAGGTTCGAGTCCTCTCTCAGGGCACGAGTGTTTGAGTTGTCCTTAGGTTAGTTTACCTTAGTTTAATTAGTATGTAAGCTACGGACTAATAACCCAGCAGTTGAATCCGATATATGTACGTACATTTGAACATTATGAATGTTCTTATTATTATAGTACACATATCGACAGACCATCAGCACCACGTGCTTTTTACAAGATGTAGAAGTGGCGCTTCTATCTAGTTACCTTGTATGTGATGAAAATAATTTTCAAATGTTTGTTAAGCTTATGAGAGTACAAACTACTACTTAAACTAAAGAGGAAGGATTCGAAACCCCGACGGGGAGCTGCCTCGCTCATCGAAGCATAGCGCCTCAATGCGTTCGGCCACTCCGTCGCGGAGTATGTTATGATAAAAGTTGATGAATACCTATGCTGAAGCTTACCAATACACATACACATCCATATAGACATCCTCAAAACTGTGACTGAAACCAAATATATCAAAAGAATGATCGCAGGATTATCTAAAAGCGATGGATTTTAACCCACTGCATTTTCCTTATAGGCTGCTCCCAATGTTTCCTTAAAGTATAGGTGAATGAATCATTGAATTACTTCATAAAAGATCGGAACGATAGCTTCGTAGATCCATACCGTAAGTAAAGGAAGTCACCGACTCCTGTAATTGTCAAGAAGGTAATGGACGGCATTTGACTTTTAAGATTACGCAGTATGCTAAAGTCTGTGGATTCTCCTTCGAAATTCATCCAGTTATCAATGATTTTATTCTCATGGTAAGAAAAATATTGTCGAAAATACGATGTAACCGTAACGTACAAAGTATATGAAAGCAATGAATACTGCGTCTCAAGTATTTACCAATTATTGTTTTTGGTCTGTTCTCATGCTGTTGGTAGCAGATAGGTGTTCACAGACTTCCAGCGACTGTTATTAGATATTTATTGTGAAACTATCTAAAAACTGTTTGTTATTTTTGAAAGTATAGGAGATTTTAGTCTTTCATTACTATTGACTAATTATTGTAATTCTCACCTTTTACTGTCTCTTACGTGTTCTTGCAATTTTTGTTAGTTTTGATGTGTTATAGAGTACAAATATAAACTAGTCTGTTGATCGTTGAAGAGATAATTAATTCAATTGCAAAGATAATAGATATTGGTGCATCATGCTGTTTTATATTCGATCTGATTCCTTGTAAATTTTCACAGCAACCATTTTCACAGAGTCTTATTTTTCATAGTTTCGTTGAATTTCGCACCATATAGTAAATGTAACATTTCATCTAACCTCTCTATTTCACTCCCTGTTTCTCTCTCTCTCTCTCTCTCTCTCTCCTTCTTTCCATTTCTCTCTGTCTTTCAGTGTGTGTGTGTGTGTGTGTGTGTGTGTGTGTGCGAGTGAGACATATACAAAGTAGGATAGAGGGAGTGAATGTGTGTCTGTATTTAAAATGTCCAAACGTTTGTAAATCTAATGGACCAGACTGCTGTGGCCATCAGTACCTAGACCTTTAGATTTCTTAAACTAACTTCCACTAATGCCAAGACATACGCCCTTACCTGAGGGAGGACTCGAACTTCCGAAGGGAACGGCCGCTCAACCACCTGCAGTATGATGAATTACACCACCAGGTCATTCCGCGCGGCTTGTAAGGTTTCTGAAAAGTAGCTGTAGTGTTTGATATATCTACTGGTACGATAATTTTTTTTTCTTTTTTTACTTCCAGTCAATTACACATTTTATTGAAATCAGAGCATGTGTTAGAATTTGTTTTCGAATATAGTTTTCTTTTCTTTTTTCAAAAACGTGTTTTCTATCGAGTTTATATGCTGAATCATAGTTTTAGATTTATCAGTTGTGAATCGACTGTGTGTGATCTACACGATGGTGAACGTGACAGTTAAGTTCCAATAAACAAAAATGTATGAGACTACTCTTCGTAATAAGTAGGTTACGGTCCTTTAATGTCAGTAATGAATGAACGTTCAATACGAATGAATAGTGATCAGTATCTGACTAAATTGTTCACACATGTATATTGTGACAGTAAAAGGCATTAATGACGTTCTGTTTCACTATACATAATGTGTTTGTGAACCTTTTTTGCAAGTTCTTGAAAGCTCTATAAATTTGTGAACTGTACCTTAACTAAGCTTAAAATAACAGTTCAAATTAATCAGTGTTCATATATATATATATATATATATATATATATATATATATATATATATATATATATATATATATATGCACATATAATATGTCGATAATGGACAATGATCCTTTCCTCAGCGCGGAAGTACTCCTACGCCCTTACTCTTACGGGGATCAATTAAAAAAAAAAAAAAATGGCAGCGAGATGTTGAGAATTTGTATTTGGTGGGAGGCGTGCTTTAGTAGTCTCCGTAGTTGTTGTGATCGCTTTGTTCCCAATCGTGTAAGGGTCAGCACAATTGCATAGCACGCAGGATACTCGGGTTCGAATCCCGGCTGTGTACACATTTTTTCATTCGCAGTTAATATGACTCATTCTGTGAATACTAATCAATGCTTTTTTGTATGTGACAATAACGTGTTGAAAAATGTTACCACATGGATTTGTAATAGCATTCAACCTTCAAAAGCTATAGACTGGTAAACGAAAGGAAAATATGTAACACTATCAGTATGCGGAAACTGCAAGTCTAAATGAGTCTGAAACTCGAATACTTCAGTAAATTAAATTTATACCGGTAACCTTCATCTCTCATTGTTTACGTACTTAGAGTAAGTAAATGAGGTGATATGAGGCTACGAATCCATGTTCACTTCAAAGGTCACATATATTAGGTGATCGAAAACAAAATAATTTGTGGGCATTACAAGGCAACTATTTCAGGAGTCAGCAAACCGGTGCTCTCTTTCAGCTAGTGATCAGTTCACTCCATACATTTTCTAACGTAACACTGTCATATCTAGAGAGGAAGGACTGATGCAGTAAATATGAATACATACGTTCTTTCAACCGTGGACATATTTCAGGCTACAGAAATGTTCGTATATTCCAGTTTAACATTTTTATTTTGTCCTCATGCAGATTGCGTGGCAGCTCCTCTGCCTGTGGCGTGTGGAAAAGTGTAACAACCAATCACCAACAAACAGCTGATCATTAGCCATTGAGTCGATAGTTCTAATGAAACTAGGCAGCAATACAAGCACGTAGATCGAGGACATGACAAAATACGTAGTGATAAATTTTTCCCTTGCAATAAAAGCAATATCTCTTGCTGTGCTGATACAGGTCTCTAATATAATACTAATCCTTCTGTAATTCAATTCTTGTAGGAGCCAGAAGGTCGTGAAAGTTCAGCGAAGGACGTAAATCGTCCTTCAGTATGACCACGTAAATACGCTTTAAATCTATAGACAGTTGTAGACTCTTGGTAAACATTTGTAGAAATATATATATATATATATATATATATATATATATATATATATATATATATATATATATATATATATATATATATCTCGAAGCATCGGAAGGCTGCTATTCCTCCGTCCTAAGAATGGATTAAGGAGATTGTTATATTTTACATAACCAATGTTTCATGCAATGACAGACTTGAATCAAAAAGGTAATTAGGAGTTTCTCTACATTTAGAGGCACTTGCAAGCACAGTGCTGATACCGATTCGACAACCTTCCTGCGCTCCTTATAGGGCGACACAATACTCAGAAGTAAGCGCGAAAATGACATTAGAAGCAGTCTTCACTGTCCAGAGACGTATACCTGGTTATGTCTGAGACGCCTGTGTCTTCTTACCCACGCGAAATATAGTTAACATACTGATGTAACAGATACACCTAAAAGAATAACTATACCTAACAGAGAAGTAATAAATGGATTCTGTTTACCGTAGCTCTTGAATTCAGTACTAATAAAGGTATTTTTCTTGATTTATATTTTCTTGCTTGTGAGGTATACATACTTTACAGTCACTGCTCTGAGAAATAATGTTTTATTCTATTTATGAAGATCCATTAGAAATTGTATCATCTGGTACTTCTATTGTTGAATACTAGTTTAATGTGTTTTTAAGTAGAATCTATTGGAAGTTGACAACAATTGTCTTCTTAAGTCTATAAATACTGCATGACCGACAAAGTATAGCTTAAAAATACACAAATTACTTAATTGGTCTTTAAAACATACAATTTTACAAACAAAAAAAAAATTACAAATAAAGGGTTTAAATATCTTTAATATATTACACAACAGTTTAAACTGAAGCTCTCAAAGTAATAACGCTGCACAAAAAACTTCTAAAATTGGTATCTTGACTTCAACGCCGACCAGAAAATGAAGTGCTCCAGGGTAGACAATTTTGGAAGTGTAAAACGTAACCCAACTTTTTATCACTTTTACATTCGGCAAAATTTTCGCTGACAACAAAAATAGAAATTACGATTTGTGGTTAAAAAGAAACAAGTAAGTTTTTATAATTCCTGTTCCCGAGTAGTAAACAACATAATGTAAACAAAAGTGATTTGTAAGAAATGTTATAAGAACCTATTAAAATGATAGCTGTATGTCTGATTCAGTTTGTAGTATTCTTAAAATTGAAGAAAGTGGCTCATTAGCTCCGGTAATAACATACCACTGATGTCCAATAAACTGAAAGCTTATTAATATATGAGTCATAAAACCGTGACTTGTTATGCTTACAACCTTCAACATGCTCGACAAATGCACACCTCCCATTGACAACATTTTAAGATAGAAAATTTTAATCTCAGAAAACCTCTTAACAGTTTTATTGAGGAATAATTCACCGGATAGTACTGTGATGGCTTTAATATTACACACATATGTATAATACAGTCCACTCTGATTGATTCTTTCGAGCACATTATACCATCTAGTTTTTGCGTGGTATATAATATACATATGACAATAAAGCTAACAGGTCAACAATGAGCCGTTGCCTTCGGGTGCTGCCAAGCATTTAAAATTTTTCTAAAATTTGTCTTTTTACTTCTTAAATTAATTTAAGGGTTTTTGCTAGGGACAAATCTACAGTACCATCAAACCTAATTCAAGTGGCATAAACAAACAATTTGATCAAAAGTATGTGAACACCCCCCTTAAAATGTGGAACTGACCGCTACAGGTCACTATAAGTAGACACGCGAGTATAGACGGGGCGGGCAATATTTTAGTCAAAGAAGAAGTAACAACAGACATGTAAGTCATGAGAGCTCATGGACTTCCAACGACGATTTATCAGTGGGTCTCATCAGGGATACTTCAGCGCTTGGTGGTTTAATTGTGTAGTGAAAACGCCAAGAAACAAATACATCACCCACATTTAATGTACAAACGGAAGGGAAGAAGGAAAGAACGGCGATCAGAGTTTAATTTTCTGTCAATAGCGTAGTCATTGGAGATGGAGGACAAGCACCTCAGATAGCTTTTGCTAACGATTGGGAAGGAAATCGGCAGTGTCTTTTATAAGAAATAATCTTGCCATTGGGTGGTAGCAATTTAGGAATACCATGGAAACCCAAATCTAGTCGGCCGGATACGTGTTCAGACCCACATCTTCCTTAAAGCGAATACAAAAAGATGTTCAAATGTTTGTTAAGCTTATGGGACTTAACTACAGGGTTAAGATAAGATGGGACTTAACTACAGGGTTATCAGTCCCTAAACTTACAAACTACTTAACAACTAGCTTATCCTAAGGACGGCACAAATATCCATGCCCGAGGGGGGATTCGAATCCCCGACCGTAGTGGCCGTGCAGACCGTGACTGAAGCGCCTCAGTGCCCTCGGCCACCGCGGCCGGCAAAGCGAATGCAGTCTGTTACCCAATGCACCAACTCTATCGGTAGAGTGGCTGTAGAAAAATCCATGAAATTTTCGAAAGATTCGAAATGCTATCAGTAGTCCACATAGCGTAATGACTGAGCGTAGTGAGTGAACAGAAACGCGATGCTTGAAGAGCGACGATACCATGAGAAGTCGGTTGGAAAACTTTGGATTTCGTGGCTACCTAGAAAACATTATTTGTCATCAAAATTAATTGAAGAAAGTCACATACGATGGAAGCTATATTATGCTGAGACATTCATTTCAGTTATTAGGTGCGACTCCCCATTGCGCTTAAGAAAACGAACATTGATCGAACCGAGAGTTTCTCGGGATTTAATTTTTCCGTAACATTGTGGTATTTCATAGAAGATACTGATGAGGTATGAATATTATGTAATCCAACGTACATACGAAATGCTATTATTAAAGAAAAACATAGGTAAATAAGTACAATACAACAGTAATTCTCAATAGTTTCCTAACCATGTTGAAGTGGTCCTGTTGGATACATATACAGAACACGACTTACGTTGTTAGCGTAGAAACCGTATACGTTGGCTACAAATAAGGAGAGTGTAATGATACTCGTATTCGGATAAGATAAGATACGAGTATAGAGACATTATGACTTCTGAATTGTAGCCAAGAGTTTACAAAACGTATGAGTTTCTTGTTCTAACCAAGAGTAACATTAATACACAAATCGTTAGATGAACTAAATAGTTCTTTTTTTCAGAAATGCCGCCTGTAAAGATAAACTACATAATAAGCAAAACCCGATCTACACACTAACTTTGATGCAAATCGTTATAGTGGTTTCTCAGAAGCACGGAATATAAGCACAAGATTTTATTGTTTAAATGCGTGACAAAGACTTTTCTTGTTTTACCTGGAATAATGCCTATATGGATGAAATAAGTAACCAAAACTATTCAAATATTGCGTCAACGGAAAGTGCGACTGATGTGCGGTCTTCACAGAATGGATTCGTAGTCAGGGGCTCGTATTTTTAACCAAAAAACAGATTGTAATGTTACTTAGTTTGTGTGATATGAGAAGAAAATTAAATCGATGTGGATCGATTAGGTCTATACACATAATTTACAATACCTCTGATAGACTTCAAATCAAATAAGGCAGAAGGGATAGAGAGATTCCATTGGGATTTCTGGATTTATTTGGGTGAAACTACAATTAAATTACTACTCAGACTGTTTTTTAGAACTTCTGATACAGGAAACAAACAGTTTTTTTAAAATGGAACAATGGTTGTTTCTATCATGCTCTGGAAATTTTGACACCAACTGTGTACAAAGAATTCTGAATGACATTTTGGTCACATTTAGTTTGGCAACTACAACCGTTCAAAGTTTCGGGGGCGGAGGTTGCGATAGCATAGGTGACTGGCCGAGTTGCTAGCCCATGGGGTACCAACTGTGTACAAAGAATTCTGAATGACATTTTGGTCACATTTAGTTTGGCAGCTACAACCGTTCAAAGTTTCGGGGGCGGAGGCTGCGATAGCATAGCTGACTGGCCGAGTTGCTAGCCCATGGGGTACGGCCCACTATCTACTGACCACCAGCCAGTCAGCTACCCTGTCGTAGCCTCCGCCCCATAACTTTGAATGGTTGTAGCTGCCAAACTAAACGTGATAAAAATGTCATTCAATATTCTTTGTTCACTGCTGGTGTCAAAACGTCCAGTGCATGATAGAAACAACCATTGTTCCATTTGAAAAATTGTATGTTTGCATAAAAAATACACTTTCTAGGTTCTTTTACAATCTATTTATTGGCTAACAATACGAGTTCGTGACTACCAATCCGTTCTGTGAAAACCGTACATCAATCTCACTTTCCGTTTTCGCAATATTTCCGGTGCATGTTTTACGTGATTCACCCTATACATATAACAGAAGTATTTTCCCAGATGTTTTCCACTTGGAATAATACCTATATAAAAGAAGTAAATGAGGAAAACCTGATCTATATTCAAATTTTGTTTCAAATTCTTCTTCACTAAAATGGGGATAGCAATGTCACCAACGATTATTTTTTTTCATTCATATCCTTTCACTCTGAATTGAACTGCTGATTTATTTTATTTCCGTAGTTGTTTATTGGATATAAATTGAAGAATTGGGACGAAAGACTGTAGTTATTGTTATCCGAGTAGATAGTTCTTGGTCTTCCAGTATTATTTTTCCGTCTAGTATGTTGTATATGTTTAAGTTTACCCTCTTTACCTATAGCTTACTCCTGTTTTCTCCAGAATTCCCAGCGTCTAACACCATATTGTATTGGAGAATACATATGGAGAACACCAAATCTTAGGAGTATATCTATATTTGTCTTCGGATTTACTTCCGCTATCTAGCGTAACGTTAGGGCAGCTCTCTGGTGTTAAACTGCTGTACCAAAACTGGTCATATTCTAAGAGATCCTTAAGTTCCTTTCCATTCCTCTGAATATTATTTTTCAATGTGCGTGAGCTGTGATGTCCCTACAGTTGTTGCTTGTATCTACTCTTTTTAACTTCGGATTGTATGATGACAGTCTATTGCCTGTATCAGAAGTTCTAAAAAACAGTCTGAGTAGTAATTTAATTGTAGTTTCACCCAAATAAATCCAGAAATCCCAATGGAATCTCTCTATCCCTTCTGCCTTATTTGATTTGAAGTCTATCAGAGGTATTGTAAATTATGTGTATAGACCTAATCGATCCACATCGATTTAATTTTCTTCTCATATCACACAAACTCACAAGATGGCATTCACGCCAAGAAGAATTTACTGGTGTAAAATATTGGCGTGAATGTAGGGCATTAATTTCTGAGAATTTATATTTCGAGCCCAAGTTTCTAAACAAGTGGAATATGGATAGTAGGAAAACCGGGTCAGAAGACAATAGACGCATTTAACATGTGGTGCTGTACACGAATGTTAAAAATTATGTAGACTGATAAGATATCGAAGTATGATTTTTCTCGATAGAATCGTCGAAGAAACTGGCATTTGAGAAACACTGATATGAAGTGACTGGCTAAATGGATATTTGTAAAGACATCAAGGAATAACCTACATGGTACAAGAGGGAAGTGTAGAGGGTAAAAACTGAAGCGAAGTGATGGTCCGTCGTAAATCGTTCACAAGATTGATGACAAAATAAAAATTCTTGCATTGTTTATTATATTTTTATAATCCTGTCAGTGTCTGATTTTTCTCCTTCCTACTTCAATCGGTCAACTGGAGTATGTCATCGCACTTACCTTCCTGGTTCGAATTTTCGTATTTCCAACATGTGCGATTGCTGTTTCCAGAAATATTCACTAGATTTTAATCAAACAGCTATTAATTATCGCAGTATCCTTAACTTTAGCTAAGTCCAAACGCGTCTCATCACGTTACACTATTTCCTTATTAAAGTTACTTACTTAATGCTTATTCTAAATTACTTTCTTAATCTTAAGTCTACACTTTGTATCAATAACGAAATTTAGATCTGAGCCCATATTTGCTACTGAATACGCTTCATAATCTAATATCTCGCCTTAGTTTCTCAGTCTTTCCATGATATAATACAGCTACTAGTTCTCGTGTTTACATTCCTTTTCCGAATATGCCTCTTTCTTTATCGATTATTTGAAAATGTATTTGAAATTACCTTCACAGATTTGTTGCAGAACTCCACTTCCCTTCCCTCATTTCTGTCAGCTCATGATTCCCCGTCGCCATACTGATCGCGTACCTGGTACAATGGTTTTTGGTGGTATTGGATTCCACTCCCGCTACCCACTATCATACTTTGCCAACACACTAACCAGACAACGTTACACCTCCGAAGTGTTGGAGCTTGTTCTTCTCTCATACATTCGAATATTGCTGTCGACAAAATTACATTAGTACAGTATAATGCACGGTCACAGGTTTCACGCACTTTGAAGACTTCCTATTCGCCTATTGCAATGAACTGCTAGCATGGCTCACTGATCTCTCGATCCCTCTCGTACCGAAAACTCAGATCGACGATAGCGGAACTACTGATCCGAAATACACCACTCACTATTCCACAACATGTTGTTGTGGTCTTCAGTCCGCAGACTGGTTTGATGCAGCTCTCCACGCTACTCTGTCCTGTGCAAGGCTCTTCATCTGAGAATATGTTCGGCAACCTACATCCTTTTGAATCTGCTTACTATATTCGTCCCTCGGTCTCCCTCTACGATATTTACCCCACACGCTTCCTTTTAACGCTAAGTTGATAATTCCTTGATATCTCTAATGTGTCCAACCAATCTATCCCTTCTCTTAGTCAGGACATGCCAGAAACTCCTTTTCTCCCCGATTCGGTTAAGCACCTCCTCATTAGTTACGTGATCTACCCATCTAATTTTCATCATTCGTCTGTAGCACCACATTTCAAAAGCTTCTATCATCTTTTTATTTGAACTCCTTATCGTCCACGTTTCACTCCCACACAATACTACACTCCAGACAAATGCTTTCAGAAAGGACTTCCTAACATTTAAATTAATATTAGTTTCGCTTCTTTAGAAACGCTTTTCTTCCCAAAGCAATTCTGCATTTTATTTTTTCTTTACTTCGGCCATCAGAAGTTATCTTGCTACCCAAATAACAAAATTCATCTACTATTTTTATTGTCTCATTACCTAATCTAATTCCGTCACCATCGCCTGATTTTCTGACATTGCATTCCATTACCTTCGTTTTACTCTTGTTAATGTTCATCTTATATCTTCCTTTCAAGACACTGTCCATCCCATTCAATTGCTCTTCCAGTGCTTTTGCGGTCTCTGACAGAATTACTATGTCATCGGCAAACCGCAATGTTTTTATATCTTCTCCCTGCACTTCAGTACTCTCTATCTTCTAATATAAGTTGTAATGTGAGTATTGCCTCCCGTGTTCGTACATTTCTCCTAAATCCAAACTGATCTTCCCCGAGGTCGGATTCCACAAGGTTTTCTATTCTTCTGTAAATAATACGTGTTAGTATTTTGCATCCATGACTTATTAAACTGATAGTTCTGTAATTTTCACACTTCTCTGCACTTGCTTTCTTCAAAATTTGAGAGCGTGTATTCATGTCTAAACTGTCAAAAACTTTCTCTAATACTGCAGTTGCTACACGCATAGGTAAGCCTCCCTTATGTCTTGTAATAAAGGTGTTAGATATTAATTTTGCATCGCGCGTTGATATATTTTCTCCAGAAGCCAACTTGTTCTTCACCAAGGCTGGCTCCTGCGAGTTTCTTCAATCTTCTTTACATGTACGATTGGTAGTTACAAAGTATCTACACCTGTCAGCAGTTGCTTCCTTTGGAACTGGAATTATCCCATTCTTTATTTAGTCTGAGGTTGTTAGTCCTGGTCCACACATCTTGTAACCAGGCGCAATAACTTTTTACATGGCAGATTTTCCCAACATATCAATAATTCCAACGGAATGCCATGTAATACAGGGGATATGTTTCGACATATATCTTTTAATATTTAAATGTTTGTAGCAATTTTCTCATTTCATAGATTAAATATCTCATATGTTATACATGAAATTAAGCTAGACATTCTCCATTACCTCTTTTAGAATCTGCTCTCTTCACTATATCATCTCTGAAGGCTACCATTCTTCTTCTACTGATTTTTTTTACCCATATCAGTCATTAGTTGTCTAGGGCTCCCTCTGAGAATCTTCACAATGCCTGTATGTAGTTTTAATATACGCCTCATCTACATAAGTTCCTACTTTTTTGCAAATTCTTGTTTTAATCTACAGATTATATCCAAATGTAGCCAAAATCCATTTATATCCAAATATGCTCTTGGAAATGTCTTAGAATTTAAGAATGTTGTCACAAAACCTCTGTCTTCCTAATGTAAAATTATTCTAATCATATAATTGCTCTGAAAATTTCCAGAGCCTTTCAGTATCTTCCACATGTATAACCTTATTTCGTTATTCTCAATCCAAGTTCTAGCGATGATTAAATTATGTGATACACAAGATTCTACCAGGTGGCTTCCTTAGTCTTGCATTTCCCCTATTTCATATCCTCCCAATTGAATTAAAAGTTCCTCTCCCTCAAGTTCCTCAATAATTTCTTTTACCTTATGAAACGCTGCTGGTAAAACTGAAAACTCTCAATAACTCTGACCAGGACACCTGAGTGTAACATGTACTCAATGAGGTATTATAGTGGTACATTTATCACTATGATCGGTGACCAGTTGCTTGTCGTGGGCAGTAAATTCTCTGGGCCTAGAAGTGAGTAATGTCGGCAACATTCATTCAAGGGTATGGACTTGGCCAACTGACGAGTACGTATTTCAGTGGATCTGCTTCAACCATTTGAACGGGCTCACATTTTGCGCCTGAGAGAAAAAGAATGGCCGAGCATTCTAAGGCACCTTGCTGCTGAGCGCTCTGTTTCTCTCCGTCGGAGGTTCCACTCCTCCCTCAGGCGTGGGTATGTGTGTTGTCCTTCGCATAAGATGATTTAAGTAGTTTGCAAGCCTAGGGACTGATAACCGCAACAGTAAGGACCCTTAGATATACAAACATTAGAGAGATGGCCACCCGCATTAACGGATTGCCCTAAATTTTGGGCACAAAGTATCAGCTGTGATCTGTAGCAAAGTGACAGGCTTGTTAACCGGGTTCTGCATGTCCTCTTAATACCGCCACACATCAAGATCCACATTTTGTGTGAGCAGAGGTGCCCTCCCAAACATCATACCGAGACCAAATCCAGGAACTGTTTCATTAGTGATTATTGGGTGCCGTTTACTTATTACAGGATTATGTTTCTAGAGAAATTACGATTGACACAGCAGTGCCAAACATATCAGCTATGGTGTCGTGAAAGGCTTAATTGGAGAGTGGAATTGCACTCTTTTGTCTTCAGTCATGATATTAGATTGTGCCCGAACGCGAATGACAGACTTAAACATGTCGGGCTGGCTATTCCTGCGCGTCATTGTGTGGGGAACCATCAGTTCGTACTTTCACTAACATTTTTTGTTCAGGGTAAAATAACCAGTACCCGCAGCCCGCTACGTTGCACAGGTTTGTTTAGCCGTGCTATAGCCCTTTCTTCCAGAGGAAGGTGCTATTTCAGCAGGACAATGCACATCTACATATGACTGCTGTGACGCAACGTGCTCCTATTGGCGTACTGCAACTGTCCTAGCCAGAAAGATCACAAAATCTCTTGCCGACTGAACACCTGACAGACAGGATGAATTGGAAACTTAGTTGCTCTCTAGGGCCTCCAAGATCCATTGCTGAAACGTAACAAAAGCAATTAAGGCAATCTACCGCAGAACAATCTACGTCACCTTTGAGATAACTTTTATAAGACTATACACCTGGGTTGTGTACAGAAGGAGATATGGCTCTTTAGGCACCGTTTACTCTGACATGTTTGTCTCATTTGTTCAGAATAGATCTTCATACATTCTAGCAATGAAGAATCATCTGTCATCTCAATTGTCCTGATGAATGTTGCATTTGTTTTCATGCTGTTTTCAGGCCGATTAAAAAAAGTTTCTAACTGACATGAGACACTGGCCATAGAGCAGTGGTCAATAATCATGTATGAACCAGGGAATTTAAAACACTACCAAAGTGCGCTGCGATCACTGGCGTCGTCTACTGAGTGCTTAATTGTAGGGGAAAGGGTTGTAACTTGGGACGGTTTTACCTTGGGACACTTTTTAATGAAGGCAGTGCACTCTAGTGGCAACTCTAACAACTACGAAGTAAAGTTGTCAGGCCTATTTTCAGAGGGAATAGGAGGCCATTGGATGATGTTTGAGGAGGAGTTTTACAATTTTTCGTGTTTGAATGTAAAATTTATCCTCTATCCTTAGAAGATACAAATAAAAGCTAAACATTATTATTGATATTTCTTAAATACAGTGCTGTAGGGCATTGTTCAAGTAAGCTATTGATACCATAAGTTATAAAGCTATAAATGTGTACATAGGATAGGATAATGTTTCCTGTTATTGTGTATTTGATTTTACCTTGGGACACTTCTTTTGGTTGCACCTTGGGATATGTCCCAAGGTACACGAGAAGCGGCTGAAGTATAAGGAGTGTCGAAAAGTACTCTTGCTAGGCACATCCAGAAACACAAATTTTCTGGTCAAACTCATTTCAAATATGAAGGCAGCAGTGCTACACAAAAAGTCTTCACCACAGAGTAAGAGGAAGAACTACTTTCTTATATAGTAAGGGCTGCGCAATGGAACTGATCTGAAGAAGTTAACCCCTCAGTATTCAGCTAACAACATTTCATATCCAGTGACATGGGAGGAAGAGGATTTGGCTGGAAGACAATGGTACAGAACCTTTCGGAAGTCTTAAAAGAACAGTCTATCCCTTGAAAACCAGGTCAAATGGCATCTTTCAACAAACCCAATGTTGAACCTTTTTTTAAGAAACTCCAAGAAGCTTATTCCAGGTGTGGTCTACAACCAAATGTTAAGAAATCAGCACTATTACTCGCAGTAACATAGTGAAAGAACTACCAGATCCAGTTTTGTGTTGTGGCTTTCATTCATTTAATATTTTATTCCCACCATCTCTTGTTTTGAGGTAAAATAACTTTTGTATTTGGACTAACGAATGTACACATGTATTTATACTAACAAATGTACATGTGCATCTAATTCCAATACGATTTTTTCATTCTTTGAACTAATAATTGAAATACATCACCGTGTCCCAAGATTAAACCACCACTGTCCCAAGGTGAAACCATAGGTTGTACCTTGGGACAAGTGTCACGCAAGTCTTTATTGGTGAGTAATTGTGTAAATATTGGAGCTAGCCTAAACTGCTGTTCGTTCAGCATTACCTAAAATTTGTGCCTGTGACTGGGTAATTTTTCAAATTTCTTTTAAGAAAATTATAGTATAAAAAACTGAAATGTAAAAATGTCCCAAGGTACAAACCTTTCCCCTACACCTATCGTCTACTATTGTGAGAAACTTTGCCGGACATACTGAATGATGTACCCATGCCTATTCGTCACCGCATTAGATTTCAGCATGACGTAGGCTCAGCTCAATTTAACATACTTGGGCACATGTGCAGGCAACCTTCCTTATCCGCAAGATTGGTCGCATGGGGGATGTCTAAAGGGCCTTGTGTTTGTAACATCTGGGACGTCACAGGTGAAATTAGTGGCTACATTTGTTACGGTAGCAAGACGTCTTCGAGAGACACCGGGTATCTCTGAGAGGGCGCGTCGTTTAATGCAGGCTGATGTAAGTGGTGTATCGCTGCATCTGGACTAATCTTCGTGCATCTCCAATAGTGAGCGTCAACTTTTAGCGTGTTAGTAAGTAACTGCAAAACATGACATTTGCGAACCCTGATTGCGATGTGTTTTTGCTTATCCTTGCTGCATGCCCTGTATGCCATGTCAGTTTGTAAACATTTCTGAATCACCCTGTATATTCTTTCAACATATTCATCACGGCGCCACTAGATAATTCATACATTTGTATTGCAGTGGTGGTGTTACCTTGGTTACGAGTTCATCATTCTTAGTTATTTATCTGAATTCCTATTTTCTTATACATTATTAAAGGTATTTCCCCACCGAACTCTTTGTTGATAACCTAGTACTGCTCCAATCAGTAGTCTTGTCACCGACGTAACTATTTACCACCTTAAGGAGCCTCAAACTATGAATACCTTCTTTCACTTTTGTTTAAATTACCTCCCAGATAAGAAATATATAGCATTGCAAGCTCCGACCTGTAAAAAACGAGTATTTACACCTTCATGGTATACTCTGCAAATCACATTTAAGTGCCTGGCAGAGGGAATATAGTTATTCTTGATTATGACATCCTTCCGACGGGTGTGTCCACTCAGCAGATACCCCTCTATTGCAATAACTTCCACTGTAAAGCAATATGTATTGTTCATGAACGCGAGCTACCCTCTTTAGTAGGCATATCAAATTATTCGACATTGGCGAGATTTTCCTGTTTATCGTAGTATGAAAGTGATATTGTTACACTACTCATAGGACCTCAATTGTATTCCTATTTTTTATTTATTATTAAAACTATACGTATTCCCCTTTTCTCTTTTGTGTTAATGATACTTAAACTGTAATGATAATAATGTAGGTCACCAACAATTATTTCTCCTCCATTTGTTTCCGTCCGATTCACTAGCACTACTTGATATCAGACTACTGGGCATTGGAAAGATGAGATGAAACATAAAGCTATCACTTAGTTTGTCTTCATGGAACTTTATGAGAGCAGCGACTGTATCGTCTGAGAAATGTGAACACATTTAAGCACATGAAAATGTAGAAATGAACCTGGCGTATGAATTGTTCACCGCCATAGACCTGGAGGTAGCATTCGTAGTGTAAACGTGTGGACAGATATAGTTACACATTCATAATTAAAACCGAAGTATTATGTGCCATATGTAAGGATCAAAATAAATGTATAGTATACTTCGCAAAATTTAGTTGCCGCACGCTTTTTATTTTTATTTTTTTTAATATTTGTTATTTTTATGTCATTGGAGATTCAGAGTCGTATTCCAGTGGAGTGAAAGTGATTATTACCCATTTCAATGCATGCATAGCTGCGGTTCCACTTTCATGTAACATTATGTGGAATGTTGGATGAAAGTGTACGTTAGAACAAATCAACGAGGGAGAGTCTGGTTGTTATGTTTCAACCTCTCGTTGACACTGCGATTAGTAGCTACGAATTAGTTTTCAAAGAATCAACCTCGAATTCTAAAACGAAGCGTGTCAGCATCCCACTTCATAGTATCAATTAATTTAAACGAATTGATGATTTTCCATTTTGGTGTGACCACAACATAAATCAGTTGTTGATCTTCGTGGATACAGGTTAAGCGTCCAATATATTAGCTGATGAGCTTTCCTCTTGCGGTTTTATCTCGTTGTCCACACTTCGAACATGGTATGTTGTGCCCTGATCCAGCCTCAAATTTACATACTAAATATGAAGGTAGATTGTGCTTCATATATTTGTGCTTCAGACATGTCGTTTAGACTCACATGACTAACATCAAGTCTCTACCAGTCTACATGTTACATGAATCACAAGAAAAATTAATATTCTTCCCATGCAAAGCTGTATGCGAATGATGATTAGGTGACATGCAAGCATTAGTTTCACTGAGAAAAATAAAGAAAATATTTCTCGAAAATGTATTCACTCTTCGATGTGGTTATAACTGTTCAGCCACGACCCAGGTATTACTGGAAGCACGAGGCAATACAACAGAAAAAGTTAGACGTACTATATCTTGTAGAATCTGTAATATCCAATCAATCAGTTGTGTAAGTCAGCAGAAATGGCGTTGTGGTAAGATAACTATTTCGCGCCAGGATGAGAGCATGCAGAACGGTATGTGTTAGCGACTACGGGAGATATTTCACTTGCAGGACCCTCCAGGTATGGGTCGGCTCCATTCAGACGGCTCCTCAGTCTATGGCCGTGCAGAGATGGGGCACTGCACGCTGGAACGGGTTTCTTGAGGCGCGTTCAATGGATAGGACCAGCAGAACTGTGTCAGTTAATGGAGGCCGAGGGGTCACAAAGAGCCCAGACTTTAGGGATGTGAAAGGGTGGAGAAGTGCTTCTGTCCTGCTGACCTGCTGGTATGCAGATGCGAGATTACGCTACTAACCGCCTCTGGTGCTACAGCAGGATAGGAGGATCAGATAGTTCCAAGTACAGTTCCAATCCACTATGGGCATCGAAATCTGGGATCCCCGTCATTTTCATCGTTCCAGAACAATAACGGGATATTTTCTATCAAAGGGCACGTCCGATTACCTTCCCAATCCTTATGAAAAGAATGGAGCATCAGCTCCGTCCCTATTGACAACGTTATCGATAGGTTATTAATCTCTTATTTGTCATCCTTCTGTGTATCTGAGTAGCAAAAAGAGTTGAGAAATTGTATCAGAAAAATAGTCGCAACTGCACTACGCACTGTTATGTGAATTATTTGCATGCGACCAATATTTCAAGCTACAAAAAAAGATAAATTTTAAGTAGACATCGTCTATAGCTCTTATGTTCTCAGATATCTCGTATTCGATGGTATCGTAAAGAAAAGCTGCCTTGACAACTTATTCTGCCTGAGACGACCAGAAGTCGATTAACTTTTTCTGTCAGTCGAGAATTCTCCCGACTTTACAGTAATTTATTGAGAAAAGCCCAGGTACGATTACCAGTACCTGTTCACATTTTTCTGAGAGCTGGAAGTCTCGAACACGGTAGTTCCATCCTTCTAAGGCCAAGTGAGAAGTGACGTAATCATTATTCATCTACTGTTAATAATGACTGGAGCTACTGGTGGCAGGTGCTACACTGATTTTTAAATAGTAACAAATAGTTGTGTGGGTTGAGAGAATCAACGGCTGTCGGAGAAAACCTTAGAACGGCAAAAACGATTTTCATTTCCGTATATTTTGGAGAGTTGTGTTCACCTCATTTCCAGGATATAAAAGGTATTTCAATTTTTCTAGACGTCGAGTGACTTTGTGGGATACATGGCCGTACCGCGCACTGTTGTGGGGAAGCGTTACCATTATCTGATTCTATTTGTAAGAAGAGTCGTTGTAGATTTTAATTTGGCTGGTTGATCGTATCGTAAAAACATCCGGATTTGTGGGGCTTTGGAATATGACAGTCGCCCATTGCTAGACTGCATAGTACGTGAGGGTAAGGATACTCATCTCAAAAGGTCAATTCGACCTCTCCTGATAACCACGAAAGATGATCAACATATTGTTGCTCAGGAACAACACCTACCATCCGACAACTATTATTGAGGTCGCTATAATACTTCGTGTTTTTGTGGATAGTAGTCACAACTACACTAGAAAATTATAGTCTTCTAAAGAATTTTCTGTTAACTTCACATCAGAATGGACTTGGAATGACGCTGGCGGAGTGAGGTGGTGTAGTGGTAAGACACTGAAACCGCATTCGGGAGGACGATGGTTAAAATGTACCTCTGGCCATCATGTTTTTCGTGATTTCCCTAAATTACTCCAGGTAAATACCGGGATGGTTCCAATAAAAGAGCACGCCCGATGTTTTTCCCTAACTTTACCAAAAAATCCGACATTGCGCTCTGTCTCTAATTACCACGCTATCTACTGGAGTTTAAACCCTAAGCTTCCTTCATTTATTCATTTCTGAGGTTATGCTGTGATCGATAAACATGAATTACTGATTATCGACATCGTATTGTGTTGAGTATGAAACTTATTTCCACGCTACACAAGATGTATGGTGGGGACCTAGGGAGCGGTTCCGTCATTTAATTGTTCTGGAGAGGCTCAGCTGTTTACTCCTCGAGTCATGGTGTGCAAAAGTCATCGTGTATTGCTTCAGATCATTACTGGTAGTAGTGGAAGAAAATCGGACGGCACGATGGTAGACTTACCTCAAAGTCCTTCCGTGTACTTATATTGTTCCTCTAGTGGATCATTATCGTGATAGCATTGTTGAACAGCTTGTTGGTCTTGAAGACGTATCACGTGTATCTGTGAACTGTACGTAACTCGCGTAGCCAGAAAGATTCGCAGCTCCGAAATTTGGAGTTTCAATTCGTCAGGTAGAGTATACAATACCATAGGCTTTTGCACCAGAGAAATTTATCGCTTAGTTTGTGTGCAACTGTGTTGGAGAATATCTTCGACGTTCACTTGGATGTTTTATGTGTTCGATAAAGGCTAATGCATCCCAGCTGTAAGTCTTGAAGCTGACAAGGGCTTCTCTAAATATTTTTCTATTAGAGGAGTTGTAGGTAGTCCTCAAATGATCATTGAACTTATATTTACGCTTTTCGTTCTCTAATGCTGATCCAGTAATTTCTCATTGTAGAGTCAAGGACTTTTCAGTCCTAATGCCCGATGAGATGATAATATGGGTAACCCAAGTTAACACATCCATGGAACCAAAGTCTTACCCAGATTTATTCACAATAACAAATCAGTGGGAGAAACCAATAATCCAAGCTACTATTACAGGTAGATAAATAATGAACCCTTGTTATTTGGCCTCACGATGGTGAATCGACCCTAGGATACATCATCAGGCACTTACCGTTTGATTAGCCGTGCGTACTGGAGAGCCGTGCTGTGGTGCGCACGGCCGTTCACCGCCGGGGTTCGAGTCTTCCGTCGGTCATGTTTGTTTGTGTTGTCCTTAGGTTAATTTACCTTAGTTTAAGTAATTTGTGAACTACGGACTAATAACCAAGCAGTTGAGAAAGATAGATTTTCAAACATTTTTGAACTTACCTATTAACTATCGAGTAAGACACGTGATTAGACACTACAACAAGCTTTAATTACGTAACAAGCGTGTCTCCAGCTCAGCATGATTAGCTTCACTGCCTTTGGGTACAGAAAGCCCAAGTACTATTCATAGTACCTGTTCGCATTTTTCTGAGCTCTGGAAGTCTGGATCACGGTGGATTCACCCTCGTGAGGCCAAATGAGGAGCGACATTACCGTTATTCATCTACTGTAAATAATGGCTGGAGATACTGGTGACTTGCTAATCACCAGTACTACTCTGATTTTTACGTAGTGACAGATAGTTGAGTGGGTTGAGAGAATGAACGTCTGTCGGAGAAAAACTTAGGATCGAAGGAGGTTAGAACAGCAAATACAGGAATACGTCCTCAGGCAATTACCGTTTTTCTTTCCAGTGAGTCTTCCACACAGCTATACATTAGCAAAAATTTATATTAGTCGAAAAAAAATGAAACTTCTTCAGCCGTTGCTTTTGCATTTATTCAACTAGTTTTGAGAATACACTTTTCCCTTCTTCAGACCCTTTAATAAGCCATGGTGCATACCAGCCATCCATTGGGTATATTGCGTATCACTTCAATATGTACGGTCTGAAGAAGAGAATAGTGTATTCTCGAAACTGGTCGAATAAATCCAAAACTTACGCATGAAGATTTTTAATTTTTTAAACAATAAATAGGCAGTCGTCCCAACATCTATCAAAGCAAGATGGATACAAACACACACATACACACCAAATTGGTCAGCCACATCAGTAAGAGAATGGTGCGCTTCATTGCCTTCAGTGCCACAGAGCCCAGGTTTGATTCCCAGTACGGTATCTAATTCGAATGTTTTTGAGGTACAGAGGTCTGGAAGAAGCTCATTCACTATCGTGAGACGAGGACTAGCGACGTAAACTAATAAAGGCCGGAGGAACTGGCGACATGTCGCTCACATGTTCCGTGATCACACTCTGACTTACCACATATCATGGCATAGTGTTGCACTGATGGTGCAGGTGCGTTGTTTGCGGTTTGCGTACGACACCCCCAGCCCCCTCCCCCCGCCCCCCGCATCAACTGCAGATGTGTACGATACTTTCTGAGACATAGTTGTGTAGATGGGAACTACGATTTCGGTGGTAGTGGCGGAATTCGCCTTCCCACGTTCAACCATGTCTAGGGTGTATCGTAAATAGCTGAATGAGGATGTCACAGTCCACAGCAGACGAAGTACCGACCGTCCTGTAATGAATCGTCAGTAGTGTCAGGATGGCAACAGTGTAGCAAATCACTACTTAACACAGGACGTACTGTACACGTCTCCCAGTGTACAGTCCGTTGGAACATGTATGGGAGGCACTACCACAAGGGTTCCACGGATAATACTATGTAATCGGGCAAACGGCTTTCATTTGTGGTCAGTTACTAGGGATGGGCACTAAGAAATGGGCCCCTTAGTTGTTCTGGAATGGATTTCGAACGGTCCAGCTGCTCAAGGAACGTGTCCACCTAGTTTTTAGTCTTCTACCTGCGTGATATGTTGCCAAATAAAAATGTACCATCGCATCGCTACCATGCCATGCTAGGAAAGTTCTAAATACATATATTAGGTTCCAGAAACTAGACGGCGTTCTCGGAACCTTAATTTGTTCCCCATTGAGCATCTGTTGGATGTCATGAAATGCAGGCTACACGGCATGGTTCGCCTTGGTGGAGTGAGAGCGCTCTAAGGCACCTTGTTGCGGAGTACAGGGTTGCTCGCCGTCGGAGGTTCGAGTCCTCAAAAATGTTCAAATGTTTGTTAAGCTTATGGGACTTAACTACGGGGTTATCAGTCCCTAAACTTACAAACTACTTATCAACTAGCTTATCCTAAGGACGGCAGAAATATCCATGCCCGAGGGGGGATTCGAACCCCCGACCGTAGTGGCCGTGCAGACCGTGACTGGAATGCCTCCGTCCCCTCGGCCACCGCGGCCTTCGAGTCCTCCTTTGGGTTCAAAATACAAATGTTCAAATGTCTGTATAGCTTATGGGACTTAACTACGCTGTCATCAGTCCATAAACTTACAAACTACTTACGAACTAGCTAATACTAAGGACGGCACAAATATCCATGCCCGAGGGGGTGATTCGAACCCCCGACCGTAGTGGCCGTGCAGATCGTGGCTGGCGCGCCTCAGTCCCCTCGGCCACCGTGGCCGGCCCTCCTTCGGGTATGGGTGTTTTGTCCTTAGTGTAAGATAGTTTATGTCGTTGGTAAGTCTAGGGACTGATGACCAGAACAGTTTGGCTCACGACGTCTCAGAAGTTCTCAGTGCCAGAAGGGGTTGCACTCTGATTTAGGTGCGTATTCCATGACTTTTGTTATGTCGGTGCCGAGTGCTCCTCGTAATCCCATTCGGACAGCAGTCGGCAATTCGGGGTGGGTTTAAGGGCTACCCCATTATTAGCAATGGAGAGTTACTTGGTGTTAAGGACAGGTGTACCTGTCCAGCGTAATATATGTAAGATATTTGAAGCAGGTAGATCTAACGCAAACTGTGAATGATAGGCTAGCAGAGAATAGCATGCGTCTGAATCTCTAGATAACAACGTATTTGAAAAGCGGTCCTCAAACCAGAGGAACCATCAGCATCGACGGCCAGGATTTGAACAAAACCACCGTTTTAAAGACGTTGGATCCATGATAACATCTTTGAATGATTCCACCCAGGGCACCCTAATGACAGTAAATGCAGCATGGCTGAAATGGAGACAGGTCACTGGTGTTCTCTGTGGCAAAAGTATGCCTGTACATCTGAAGGCAAAAATTTATAAATCAGTATTGTATCCCGTTACGGAATAGAATGGCGACCTTTAACGAGAAAACAGGGTCAGGCTCTCCACACAATGGAGATGAAAATGCTGCGATGGTCTCTGGGATTGACTCGCTACGACCATGCAACTAATAACTGTGTCGGTCTAAGGCTTAGTGTAGTCCCAATCATAGAGAAGGCAAGAGATGATCGTCTTCGCTGGTAGGACAACTCATGAGGAAAGAGTGCGATTCTATGGCTAAAGCACCACTTCAATGAGATCCAGGAGGACGCCGACCCCGTGGTACACCGCTCAAGAGGTGGATGGACAACATCAAGGAGGACACTTGCGGTGCGGATTTCAGCCCTGAAGACGTCCACAACAGATCTCTGTGGAGGAGACGAAGCAGAAGAGCATACCGCAAGTGATGGGAAAAATGCTAGGAAAGAAGAAGAAGATTTCAGCCAGGTAGAAAATCGGGTTTGTGCCCCTGACTTTCTAGAGGGATATCGAGAAGATAGTACAGCCTGGTGGAAAATCGGGTTGATGTCCAATTCGTTAATGCTTATAGGCCGATTCTGGAGGACGGTGGTTCAAACCCACCCCCAGCCATCCGGTATTGGATATTCCGTGATTTTCGTAAATCATTCCGAGCAAATTCCGGGATCGTTCCTTTGAAATGGCACGGCCTATTTCTTTGCGGATTCTTACCCAGACGATCCGAGCATGAGATCCATCTCTAGTACTGCCTGGTGGAAAATCGGATTGGTTCCGAATGCGTTAATACTTATAGGCCGATTCTGGAGGACGGTGGTTCAAACCCACACCCAACCATCCGGATTTGGGTATTCCGTGATTTTCCTAAACCATTCCGGGCAAATCCCGGGATTGTTCTTTAAGGGGCACGGCCTATTTCCTTGAGCATTCTTACCCAGACGATCCGAACATGAGATCCGTCTCTAGTACTGCCTGGTGGAAAATCGGGTTGGTTCCGAATGCGTTAATACTTATAGGCCGATTCTGGAGGACGATGGTTCAAACCCACACCCAACCATCCGGATTTGGGTATTCCGTGATTTTCCTAAACCATTCCGGGCAAATCCCGGGATTGTTCTTTAAGGGGCGCGGCCTATTTCCTTGAGCATTCTTACCCAGACGATCCGTGCATGAGATCCGTCTCTAGTACTGCCTGGTTGAAAATCAGGTTGGTTCCGAATGCGTTAATACTTATAGGCCGATTCTGGAGGACGGTGGTTCAAACCCACCCCCAGCCATCCGGATTTGGGTATTCCGTGATTTTCCTAAATCATTCCGGGCAATTCCGATATCGTTCCTTTCAAAGGGCACGGCCTATTTCCTTGAGGATTATTACGCCGACGATCCGAGCATGAGGTCCGTCTCTAATGACCACGCTGTCGCCGGGACATTGATATTCCTGCCTTTCTTCATACACTGGACCTAGAGATACATAAAAAGACACTTACCCGTTTTCACATCAAGGAAGTCGGTGGCGTAATTGGATACAACAAATGTGCCCACTGGAGACTTCCGAGTATAACTGTAGATGGGAGTATGGGAGTGTCCGTCCTCCCGGCGGGATGGCCGCTACAAATATATCAACCAATCGAAAAGCGGGTAGGTGCCAAACGCTCCGATACTTGCACGCCGATGCGATCGGATGACTGGCCGCGTATTAACTTGCCCCACTACTGGCTGTTGTTTATTCAATAACACACTGACAGTCTCTTTTTAACAGGATAAAAGCAAAGAAAAAAGGAGGAATAAAACAAAAGAAAAACGACAGGTCGGGCGGAAAAGAGACAGACTGCGCGTTACACGAGAGAGACGCGCGGGCGAGCGACCGAGAGCGAGAGAGAGACAGAGAGAGGGAGCGGTGTGTGTGTGTGTGTGAAAGAGAGAGAGAGAGAGAGAGAGATGGCTTCCGCGCGCGCGCTTTAACGGCGAACGACATCCGAGCGCAGCAATACGTTACAGGCGTATTATTGGTTGGTTTGGCGCCGATATAATTAGCATTTGGCCCCGTGCGGTTGTGTAAACGATGTATCAATAATTGAGGGCAGGCGAGGCGCGGCGCGGCCGGCAGCAGTAGCTGGCGCCAGTGCGCTGGCGATACACGCTGCAGTGCAGGGCCGCGCGACAGATCGAACCGCGCGCACCGCGTTCGGCGGCCGGTGTCAATCAGAAGCGGCCCGGCGACGATGCCGACACCACGGCTGCTGCCTCGGCCGGCGACGGCTCCCAGGTAAGTGTGCTCCGCGCCTTGCGGCCTGGCCGAGAGACGACCCCCGCGGGGGCAGAACGGCTCTCCCCCTCCCCCCTTTCCATCCACCACCCCTCTCCGGCCCCCGGGGCTTCGATCTTCACCTCCCCCGCTCCCTCTCCCTCTTTTCACCCCAGCGCGTGTGTGCTGCTGTGCTCCTCCACCTCCGCGGGGAACGGGCGCCATTTTGCTCCGAGATAAGTTGATAGGCAGGCTTATAACAATTAAACTTCCAGGAGGGGTATCTGTCTTTGGCGCTGGCAGCAGAAGCCCCTTCCTTGGCGAGCGTGCGTGCTCGCGCGTGCGTGCTTGCCACACCGCGCTCTCTCTTCCCTGGCTTCCCTTGCTGCCTTCCCTCGCCAACCCTTGCACGGCGCCGCCACCACGCCCCAAAAAAATACCAAAAAAAAGAGAAGGGAGGAAAAAAAAGTGGGGGGAGAGGCCGGCGGCGGAGGCCCATCTCACAGCGGCCTCCGATTCGCTGCAGCAAGAAATGCGCTCGCCTGGACCTCTCTGTGCCTTTGATCGCCGTAAAAAGATACGCGCCTTGGTGCCCCCGGGCCGACTCATTTGGCGCGCCTGATTTGCTATTCCGTATGTGCGAAAGCCCGCTCCTTATCTCGACGCCGACTTGCGCGATTTATGAGCAGATTTAGTTAGAGCAAACAATCGCTTCTTCCGCTCACCTGCCCGCTAACCTCCTCCTCCTCTGCTTCTGGTGTCATATTTGCTATACGCGTTGCGGCGAATTTTCTTTTTGTCCGTTGCGTGTTGATTTTTGTGCGCGATGTAGTGTTTCCTCGTTTGATCTCTTCTCCCGAAGCTTAAGAAAATTCTGATGAGGTACACGGCAAAATATGATCCTTTGGCCTCGTCACCTTACTAAAATATCCCTAACCCCCCTTTTAATGTGAATATTCCAAGACTCAAAATAAAAGTATGGTTGTTATTCTATAACATAGATTATCCTCTCCGTAATATTCAGACAAGCATATGAGAGTACTATTATTGTTTAACGGTAGTCGACATGATGTACTTGCGAGTTCACCATCTGTACTATTGTTTGAAACATTTTTAAGATATATTTTTTGTAGACACTTACGAATGTTTTTTCATTCCCTTTTTTTTCTTTCATTTCAATTATGTTTATCGATTGAGTTTTTCTTCAGTAGTGCAACAAAAACAGACGGATGAATATTTATTTATTTACTTATAAATTTTTACAGATGCCCAATTAATGGACACTATTCTAGCCGTTGTAGAATGGATTCGGCAGATAAAATCTTCTACGTTGCAGCGAATTTTATTTTATTTTATTTATTTATTCTGTTTTCGTTTCGTGTTTATTTTTGTGCGCAATGTACTGTTTCCTCGTTTGATCTCTTCTCCCGAAGCTTTGAGAAACTTCTGATGAGCTACACGGCAAAATATGATCCTTTGGCTCTCGTCACTTTACTAAAATATCCCTAACTCCCTTTAACTCCACTTAATAATATGTGAATATTCCGAGACTCAAAATAAAAGTAGGTTTGCTACTCTAGAACATAGGTTTTTTCTCTCCGTAAATATTCAGACAAGCATATGAGGTTATTATTATTGTTTAACGGTAGTCGACATGATGTACTTGCGAGTTCACCATCTGTACTATTGTTTGAAATATTTTTATGATTTATTGTTTGTAGACACTTACGAATGTTTTTTCATTCCTTATATTTTTTCTTTTTCTTTTTTTGTCATTTCAGTTTTGTTTATTGATTGAGTTTTTCTTCATTAGAGCAACAAAAACAGACGGATGAATATTTATTTGTTTACTTACAACTTTTTACACGTTGTTCCCAATTAATAAACACTATTATATACGTTGTAGAACGGACTCGACCGAAAGAATCTTCTACGTTGCAGCCAATTTAATTTTGTCCGTTACGTGTTGTTTTTTGCGCGCGATGCAGTATTTCCTCGTTCGATCTCTTCTCCCGAAGCTTAAGAAAATTCTGATGAGCTACACGGCAAAATATGATCCTTTGGCCTCGTCACCTTACTAAAATATCCATAACCCCCTTTTAACTCCACTTAATAATATGTGAATATTCCGAGACTCAAAATAAGAGTAGGTTTGTTATTCTAGAACATAGGTTTTTCTCTCCGTAAATATTCAGACAAGCATATGAGATTATTATTATTGTTTAACGGTAGTCGACATGATGTACTTGCGAGTTCACCATCTGTACTATTGTTTGAAACATTTTTAAGATTTATTTTTTGTAGACACTTACGAATGTTTTTTCATTCCCTTTTTTTTCTTTCATTTCAATTATGTTTATCGATTGAGTTTTTCTTCAGTAGTGCAACAAAAACAGACGGATGAATATTTATTTATTTACTTATAAATTTTTACAGATGCCCAATTAATGGACACTATTCTAGCCGTTGTAGAATGGATTCGGCAGATAAAATCTTCTACGTTGCAGCGAATTTTATTTTATTTTATTTATTTATTCTGTTTTCGTTTCGTGTTTATTTTTGTGCGCAATGTACTGTTTCCTCGTTTGATCTCTTCTCCCGAAGCTTTGAGAAACTTCTGATGAGCTACACGGCAAAATATGATCCTTTGGCTCTCGTCACTTTACTAAAATATCCCTAACTCCCTTTAACTCCACTTAATAATATGTGAATATTCCGAGACTCAAAATAAAAGTAGGTTTGCTACTCTAGAACATAGGTTTTTTCTCTCCGTAAATATTCAGACAAGCATATGAGGTTATTATTATTGTTTAACGGTAGTCGACATGATGTACTTGCGAGTTCACCATCTGTACTATTGTTTGAAATATTTTTATGATTTATTGTTTGTAGACACTTACGAATGTTTTTTCATTCCTTATATTTTTTCTTTTTCTTTTTTTGTCATTTCAGTTTTGTTTATTGATTGAGTTTTTCTTCATTAGAGCAACAAAAACAGACGGATGAATATTTATTTGTTTACTTACAACTTTTTACACGTTGTTCCCAATTAATAAACACTATTATATACGTTGTAGAACGGACTCGACCGAAAGAATCTTCTACGTTGCAGCCAATTTAATTTTGTCCGTTACGTGTTGTTTTTTGCGCGCGATGCAGTATTTCCTCGTTCGATCTCTTCTCCCGAAGCTTAAGAAAATTCTGATGAGCTACACGGCAAAATATGATCCTTTGGCCTCGTCACCATACTAAAATATCCATAACCCCCTTTTAACTCCACTTAATAATATGTGAATATTCCGAGACTCAAAATAAGAGTAGGTTTGTTATTCTAGAACATAGGTTTTTCTCTCCGTAAATATTCAGACAAGCATATGAGATTATTATTATTGTTTAACGGTAGTCGACATGATGTACTTGCGAGTTCACCATCTGTACTATTGTTTGAAATATTTTTATGATTTATTGTTTGTAGACACTTACGAATGTTTTTTCATTCCTTATTTTTTTCTTTTTCTTTTTTTTGTCATTTCAATTTTGTTTATTGATTGAGTTTTTCTTCAGTAGTGCAACAAAAACAAACTGATGAATATTTACTTATAAATTTTTACAGGTTTTCCCAATTAATGTACACTATTCTAGTCGTTGTAGAACGGACCCGGTAGACAAAATCTTATACATTGCAGAGAATTTTCTTTTGTCAGTTACGTGTTGATTTTTGAGCGCAATGCAGTGTTTCCTCGTTTGATCTCTTCTCCCGAAGCTTAAGAAAATTCTGATGAGTTACACGGCAAAATATGATCCTTTGGCTCTCGTCACCTTACTAAAATATCCCTAACCTCCTTTTAATGTGAATATTCCAAGACTCAAAATAAAAGTAGGTTTGTTATTCTAGAACATAGATTTTTCTCTCCGTAAATATTCAGACAAGCATATGAGAATACTATTATTGTTTAACGGTAGTCGACATAATGTACTTGCAAGTTCACCATCTGTACTATTGTTTGAAACATTTTTATGATTTATTTTTTGTAGACACTTACGAATGTTTTTTCATTCCTTTATTTATTTATTTTTTCAATTCTGTTTATTGATTGGGTTTTTCTTCAGTAGTGCAACAAAAACGGACGATTGAATATTTATTTATTTATTTACTTATAAATTTTTACAGGTGTCTAATTAATGGACACTATTATAGCCGTTGTAGAATGGATTCGGCAGATAAAATCTTCTACGTTGCAGCGAATTTTATTTCATTTATTTATTCTTTTTTCGTTTCGTGTTTATTTTTGTGCGCGGTGTCCTGTTTCCTGGTTTGATCTCTTCTCGCGAAGCTTAAGAAAATTCTGATGAGGTACACGGCAAAATATGATCCTTTGGCTCTCGTCACCTTACTAAAATTTCCCTAACCCCCTTTTAATGTGAATATTCCAAGACTCAAAATAAAAGTAGGTTTGTTATTCTATAACATAGGTTCTTCATTCCATAAATATTCAGACAGGCATATGAGATTATTGATATTGATTAACGGTAGTCGACATAATGTACTTGCGAGTTCACCATCTGTACTATTGTTTGAAATATTTTTATGATTTAATGTCTGTAAACACGAGTGTTTTTCCCATTCCTTATTTTTTTAATTTTCAATTCTGTTTATTGATTGAGTTTTTCTTCATTAGAGCAACAAATACAGACGGATGAATATTAATTTATTTACTTATAAATTTTTACTGGCGTTCCCCAATTAATGTACACTATTCTAGTCGTTGTAGAACTGACTCGGCAGACAAAATCTTCTACGTTGCAGCGAATTTTCTTTTTTCCGTTACGTGTTGATTTTTGTGCGCGATGTACTGTTTCCTGGTTTGATCTCTTCTCCCGAAGCTAAAGAAAATTCTGATTAGGTACACGGCAAAATATGATCCCTTGGCTACCCTCTCCTTATTAAAATAGGCCCAACCCTCTTCCACCTCCACTTCATATGTGAAAATGAAGACTGAATGTGAAGAGTGGGTTTCCTATTAACATAAATTCTCTTTCCGTAAATACTGAGACAAGCATATGAGATTATTATTGCTTAACTATAATCGACAAAATCTACTTGAGAGTTTCACCAACTGTACTGTTATTTAAAACATCTTTATAATTTATTCTCCACAATCAGTTGGAATGATTTATTTTGTTCCTTACTTTTAATTTATTTCTATTTAAATTAATTTTATTTATTTTTTTTACACATTTCAGTTCTTTTTATTGTTTGTGTTATTCTTCATAGATACTTTTTACAAATTTTTACAGGTGTTTTCCATTTTTTGTTACACAGTTCTAGTTGCTGTAGAAGGGACTCCACAAACCAAGCATTACACACTGACCCATGTCCGGAAATTGCATCAAACAACGCTATGAGCATTTAGACAGCTATGATACTGTGGGATATTTTCTATTGATTTGTCGCGTCTCATTTGCAATTTCCTATGTGTGACAGCGCCCTCCTTATCTCGATACCGTCTTGTGCGATTTATGAGCAAACAAACAATCGCTTCTTTCGCTTACCTGCCCCCTAACCTCCTTCTCTTCCTCTGGTGGCATATTATTTTACGGGTTGCGGCGAATCTTCTGTTGTCCGTTACGTGTTGAATTTTTGTGTGTGATGCAGTGTTTCCTCGTTTGATCTCTTCTCGCGAAGCTTAAGAAAAGGCTGATGTGGTACACGGCAAAACGTTGTCCTTAGGCTCTCTTCTCCTTACTAAAATAGCGCTAACCCCCTGCTACCTACATTTCAAATGTGAATATTCCAAGAGTCTAAATAAAACTGGGTTCCCTATTCTAAGACATCAATTTCTCTCTTCGTAAATATGCAGACAAACATTTGAGATTATTATTATTATTGTTTAACTACAGTCGAAATAATTTACTTAACAGTTTAACCAACTGTACTAAGATTTAAAACATTTTTATTATTTTTTGTCCGTAGAAAATTTCGAATGTTTCTTCCCTTATTTTTAATTTTTTTATACGTTTTAGTTCTGTTTATTGTTTTTGTTTTTCTTCATTGGTACAACAAAAACACGCGGGTCAATTTTTATAGGTGTTTTTCAATTCATGTTACAAAACTCTAGTTGTTGCAGAAGGGGCTCGGCAGACAAAATCTTCCACTCATTTGCCGCGTCTGATTTGCTATTCCGTATGTGCGAAAGCTCCTTCCTTATCTCGACGCCGACTTGTGCGATTTATGAGCAGATTTAGTTAACGCAAACAATCGCTTCTTCCGATCACCTGTCCCTAACGTCTTCCTCTTCCTCTAGTGGCACAATTGCTGTACGCATCGCGCCGAATTATCTTTTGTTCGTTAAGTGTTGATTTTTGTGTGGCATGCAGTGTTTGCTTGTTTGATCTCTTCTCGCGAACGCTAAATAAAATTCTGATTTGTTACATGGAAAACCTTCATACTTTGACTGCCCTCTCTTTACTAAAATATCCCGAAATCCTTTCTGCCTCCACTTCATATGTGAAAAGATCGAAGATTCAAAATTAAACTGGTTTCGTTGATCTAGAACGTAATTTGTATATCCGTAAATATTAAAACAAGCATCTGAGATGAAGGTTATTATTATTTTTATACTGTAGTCGACATTATCTACTTAAGAGTTTCACCGACTGTACTATTAATAAACATTTTTATGATTTATTGTCCATATACCAAAAATGTCCATATGTTTGTAAAGCTATGGGTCCAAACTTCAGTGGTCATCAGTCCCTATAATTACAAACTACTTAAAGTAACTTATGCTAAGGACAACATACACACCCGTATGGTTCTGACGGGGAGATGCCGCGCATTCCGTAGCAAGGCGCATTAGAGAGCTCGGCCATTCCTCCGGGGCTTTCCTTAGACAGTTGAAAATCGTTGTTTCGTTCCGTAGTTTTAACTTTTTTATGCATTTCAGCCCTCTTCTTTGTTTGTAGATTTTTCATTGGCTTAACAAACAAACAAATAAATATTTTAAAAAATTAAAGAAAATAACTAAAATAAGGTATCTTTTTCAGGTCCTGGCTCATATACGAGTGTTACAAATTCATGCAAACATTTACAAGAGACTTGCTAGATCAAGTTTTACATAAGGAAATTTCAGCCAACAACACTATCAGCCCTTACTCATCTCTGATCGTTGGAACATATTCTCCTCATTTGCTGCGTATTATTTGCTATTCCGTATGTACGGAAGTTCCTTCCTTATCTCTACGTGTGCCACTTATGCGCAAATTTAGTTTGCTTCTTCTACTCACTTGCCCCCTAATCTCCTTCTCCCATTTCCTCTGGTGTCGTATTGCTGTTCACGTCGCACCGAATTTTTTTTCCCCGTTATGTTAATTTCATGTGCGATGTGGTTTTTTTCTCGTTTGATCTCTTCTCGCGAACGCTTAAGAAAATTTGGAAAATGTACATGGAGAAATTTGCCCTAATCCTCTTTCATTCCTACAATACTCCTAACCCTATTTTACCAGCACTTCATATGCGTAAAGTTCGAAGACTCGAAATAAAACTTCGTGTTCTACTCTTGAGCATAAATTTATATCTCTCTCCATTACTTCTGAGAGAAAACTTATTAGTTTCATTTTAAAAAAATTACACGTCCTCTTTCACATACGGATGTTTCACAAATCATATAATTCACTCCTAGTAGGGAGAAAGGACTGGCAGATACATTTTTTTCATACGGACTCATGACTGGAAATCGGAGCTAGGTATGATCAGTAAGTCATTGTTGATACTGTGAAACACATATCTTGTACTCATTTGCCGTGCCTGATTTGCTGTTACGTGTGTGCGAAATAACCCTCCTTATCTCTACACTTGCACGATTTATGAACAGATTTCCTTAAAGCAAAGACTCGTTTCTTCCACTCCCCGACCCCGTAACCTCCTCCTCTACCTCTGGTTTCGTACTTGGTACACACTTCTGCTTGACGACGAATTTCCCTTCATCGTTGTGTGATGATTTTGTGTGGAATGCGGCGTTTCCTCGTTTTATCTCTTATCGTGAAGATTTAAGAAAATTCCGATAATGTACACGAAGAAACTTGAACCTTTGCCTTCCTTTCTCCAGATATTTATCTGTGTGAAGTCAGAAGACTCAATAAAATTTGGTTTCCTACTCTGTAACACAGATGAATATATCTCTCTCCGTTACAGATGAGACAATGACTTGTAATCTGTAGTTTTTTTTTTTTTTTTTTTGTTTCTTCATTCGTGTCACAGGACAAGACGCATTTATTTCATTTACACATTTATTTCTTCACTTTTTATTTTAAGTGCTCTTAATTTTCTTTTCTCCTTATTTCTTGCTTATTTATTATCTATTTGCTGTGACTAGGCCATGAGAGGACCACGTTTCTCTGCTCTTTTCTTCCAGAACGCTTTAATCTGTTCACTGCGTTTCTTATATCTATGATCAGCCTATAACACCTGTATTTTAGCCACCCTGTCTTGGACTCCAATTTTCAGTAATTCTTCCCGAAGGGCTTCTCTGTTGTATAATGGAAAATTTTATTTATTTATTCGTTTCCCACCCCCTCCCTAAGTATCATCTTACCCTAGCCTTACACGCTACTTGAACCAAATTACGCAGCGGACAACACAGACATTCGTACCCGAGGAGGGACACGAACCTCCGACGAGTGCGGCCGTGAAACCCGTGGCATACGCCCCAGACCATGTTACCATCCCTGGTGTGACTAAAAATTTATGACGGGTCCTGTCCCATGTACAGTTGTTACACATTTTATATTATACTCTCGTAGTGGTTGTAAAAGGAACTTGAAGTTTTACATAAGGACTCATGTCCGTGAATGTCATCCACTGACGCTATAAACATTTATTCATCTTTAGTTCATCTTTTAGTAACATGATAAATTATCTACTACTCATTTACCGCTCCTGACTCGCCATTTCGTATACAAGCAAACTCCATCCTTATTTCGACAGAGACGACTGGAGATAGGAGATTTAGTTAAAAGAAATAATCGCTTCTTCCTCTCGTCTGCTGTCTAACGTCCTCTCTCTGGTGCGGTATTTGCTAATCAAGTCACATAATTTTTTATGTCCGTTATGTGTTGATTTTTTGTATGATGCGGTGTACTGGATCTCTTTTCGCAAAACCTTGAGAAAAATTTGATGGGGTGCGCGGAAAAGCCTCATTTTCTTCCCTGACTCTTTTTTCTACTGCAGTACAAATGTTAAAAGTTGTAAAACTCAAACCAAACGCCCGCAGTTTGGTGATTTACATGTTTCATTACTAGTTTTCTCTCTTGTTGTAAATGTAAGACTTTACGTTTGTTCAACCATCTATCTCTGCAAATTCGGCATTATCAAGAGATTTTCTTACTAGAAAAATACGGTTTGTCTTCCTCTAATCAAAAAGCTCACTTTTTTCTCCCATAATTCAACGATTTATTCTTAGGCCTACATTAGAAAATTTGGGGACGCTTTACTGTATGTTCGTCACATCATTATGGTTTCAAAATTTCCACCTTCATTCAGAAGGAAAATTCGCGCACAGGTTACTTTTATGTAACTATGTGACGTCATTATATGATTGTCTGACATTTTTGTTTTTGTTTGGGAAACTAATAAAAATGGCATGTGACAGTTTTTAGTGACATGGTAGCAGCATTTACATTCATTCCTAAGTAATATTGACAATAATAATACTCACTAAAATAATTATTATTATTTGGTACAATATATACAAAATCACAAAAATAGAATGACTTTTAACTGTATGTGGCTAATTTTATATCAATTTTATGTGGTAATTTGTCATAAACTCTACAATTCATATTCGTCATTGTAACACAAGATCTTATGTTCCGTATCAACTCACATCTACAAATATCCATGACGACCTTAGCGGTATTATTGGAAAGCAAAAAAATCTTTTTCTGGACGTCAGAAAGCGCTCTTTTATGAGTAATAAAGTTTCACAGAAAAATTTTCTTGTCATGATGCGAAATATTTAACAGAAAGGCGTCAAAATACCACACATAGTTGCTGCACAAAAATTCAACTCTGTTAACAGCATCACATGTTTTTGCATGGCTGAGGACCTCGTCAAATATTACACTATTAGCATCGATAATAGTACACAGGGTTTCTGTGTGTGACTGGTCTCATAAAAATACCCTCGCCAAATTAAAGGAGCAACTACTATTTTTGCTGCCGTCAAGAGTGCATTATTACTTGGAGTTTATTCCCAGAAATTTAGTAAGTTTAGTTGCATTACTTAATACCTGCTTACATGTCAGTCAGAAAGGTTGAAACATTTTTGTTTGGTTTCCTTGAATCTACTAAATGGATCGGAATCAACACGTCATTGGTGATATTGTTTGTAAACCTATTGGACCAAACAGCTATGGTGCTCAGTCCTTGGAGTTATAAATGACTTGAAACTAACTTACACTAAGGACAAAACACACGCCCATGTCCGAGAGAGGACTTGAACATCCGGCGAGGACGACCTACCAGTCCATAGCGCCTCAGACCCCGCAGCCATTCTGCGTGGCCTTCTTTGTGGACCAAGAGGTAAGTACATCAAAAACGTATAGAGTAGTCCCACTGGGATTGTTTTAGATTTGGCTAAGAGTCGCGGAATCGTATTTAACATTCTTCTCTTAAAAGGATGAAGGAAGATGAAAAATAATTTTCAGGTCCTGTTTCTTTTTATTGAGAGAAATGTAGGCTTTCAGTACACTGACAGTGTAATATCCACAGTTATTACAATGTATTACATTCCGTTTATTATCAATGATTGGAGTCATCAGCTTATCCTAATAGTTGTGATAAAATATGGTGAGATGATATGACTTTTCTATGAAGAAATCCAATTATATCGTTCTCAAAAGTACTCTGTATAGTTCGTTCATCAATTTAGGTGCGGTATCTGTATCCGTTATAACCGTTCAGATACCAGGATGCAGTCCTTTATACATCCTAAAAAAATAATTAAAAAACGTTTCACTTATTATTATTATTATTTTAATTTCACTGATTACTCAACTGCCGCCTTGTATATAAAATGTGCAACACCAAATTATTTTATTAATTCCTTAGATAATTCTCAGTCTACTTTCCTCCGTTTACTGTAGATGTTCTCTAAAAATTCTTTTTCTTTATAGTTCATTACAAGATGTACACTTACCAATGTCCACTGTTCTGTTAGGTAATATGATCTCCAATAAAATTTTATAATATTTTTTACAGAAAAATATATCTTAATAAATTTATTTTGCGTGCTAGCCGATCTACAAAATCCATAATTTGATAGACAATATTCTATTGAAACACTCCTTACACTATGTGATCAACACTTAAAGTAGAAGGGTCTGATACCCTTGATGTTTAGTCCCTTTCAAACACCACCAACCAACCAACTTAAAGTAGGTAATAAAATGTCATAAAATGATTAATATGCCTCTAGAGTATTTCTTCTCCTAGAAAGATATCAAGGTGAGTGAAGAAATAGGGCATTAGTTCTTATACAGAAATTAAGATCATTTGATTGAGATATAAAAAGTTTCAAAATTGAATGCTAGAGCCATCTTTGACTAATATCGAAGGTACGTGCAAAAAATCTGAAGAACTGTGTAATGTTGATTATATTACCGAGTGAGGTGGAGCAGTGGTAACACACTGGACCATAAAGATTTAGGTTTTATGTGGTTTCTCTAAATTACTCCAGGCAAACGCCGGGATGTTTCCTATCAAAGAGTACGGCTGATTTTCGTCCCCATCGTTCCCAAAAATCCGAGCGTGAGCTGGGTGTCTAATGATCACGTTGTCGACGCAACGTTAATCCCTAAACCTCCTTTCTCCCAATGTAGATTATTAACACAATTTTGTAATGTCAATAAAAGATTTCTTTCATTACTCTCCAGTTGTTTTATAAATATTTAAAGAAGTAAGCTCTCCAAATATCTCTTGATACTGATTTTATGGCACCCCAAAGGAATTAAATGCACAACAAACAAAGTTATAGATATTTTAAATTGAAATAAATGATAGAAGATATTTCTAAAAGCTAATTAGCAACTATGACACAACAAAAATATTTTAAGAGTTCCTCTGCAGACTGTACCTTAGGGTCGTTTGGCCGTGTTGGAAAATGAGATTTACATCCGGTTTCTATTATTGTACTAGTGCGTGCAGAAGGTTATACTGTGGCTTATCTACCTGTTTAATCATGTGTCATACATCGCTACAGTATGCAAGGCGCTGTAGAGGAAGGAAGCAATCCAAATAACGTCGTGTAATAGTAGAAATTATGGCCCGCTTCAGACTTTTTGACAACTCTTGTAAGCACAGAATCATGGGTAACTGAAAAATTTCTTTAATAACATTTTTTGTTGATGTTTTTAGATATTCCTCTTTAGAATTTTCTTCAGTGCTCTTGATGCTGTGTATTAAGAGTATTATAAAACGTGTTTTCCAACGTGACTTATTTATTTTGTTTTTAATCAGGTGCCATACTACTTTCCTGATGAAAACAGAACATGTGACTATCTAGAAATAAAAATGCAACGTAATTCCAGTGAAAATGTCAATGAGAGGTGACGGAAGAATGCCTTCTGTTCACAGGGTGATTTCACAATTTATTTTGCACTTATATCTGTGGATCCTAAGGACACAATTCGTCTGCTGTTGGACTACGAAAACAATTATTGTAGTCACGAAGTTCCAGCTTACAGTAGATCTCTGTAACTTCTCTTATATTTCCAACGTAATATAATGAATACTGTTAAAGACGTTTTTCGACGTCGTTTGCAAGTCAGACCTAATGGTCTTTTATTACTTGCGGTACAAGTCCTAATACTTCATTATTTTGTTATTAGTATTATGGTTAACCAGTGACCATTTAAGGGCTTGAATAAAGAGGAACATGTGTAATTTCGGGTTCCGTTTAGCATAATATCCTGTTTTAGACTATCTGCTGTAGTTCTTTTTCTCTGTCTGTGCTCTGTCTTCGACAAAAGATCATTTCATAGTTCCTCTTAAGAAAACGTGGCATACACTTCCTTCGAGAGAATTAAAATTTTTTATACAGGTTGTGTGCAATTATTACCCACCTGTTCTAGACTGATGTGACGGCAGTCCTTTATTAGATTGCATACTTACTCTCAATTTTAGTCGAGTACAAGAAGGCTTCTTGGAGTTTTCCACGCGTCAGAGGGAATACTCACTCATGCCTAATAGTGTAAATGGGGCATTAGTCGTCCTCTAGTTTAATGACAAGTTTTTATAAATCATTTAATTTGTATTCTCATCCATTGTAACCATATGTTGCTGTTATTTGCCAAATTGTTGTGGTACCCATATCAGATTAATGAGGTAAATGAGTTTTTCTTTTGAGAGCATTTATTTCTACAAAGAGTTTCTCCTGGTGTCGTTTTATCTTTACACGCACAGAAGATACTATTGATCTGCATGTTATGATATTTTGGTTCTATTTATTGTTGGAAGTTCGATGTCAGTACGACAAAATTTCGCACTCAAATACCTCATAAGACACATGTCGTTTCTTGTAAAATAAAACTGAGAAGACGGTGTTTTGGCCTCATTTTAAATACAGCTAATATAATTACCCTAAATTATACACTTCGATTGGTTTCAGACTACATGGCTTTTCAAGCAGTGAAAGAACAACAGGAAGTCCACGTAATAACAGGTTCCTCCATTATATGACAAACTCAGACGGTATCAGGTTCATTTTTTATATCTGAAAAGTGCACTAAAAGACAAAATCAACAGAGTACTACATATTTTTATGCATTTAGGGATCGCTGTAATAAAGGAATCCGCCTTGAAATTTTATTGTTTTGGTAGCGTGTGTTGTCTGTCTATTGAAAATTTGCGACTAAGGAACTAAATGCGATTGGAAACTTCACCAAGGAAAATCCTGAAGTAAGTGGTCATAAATGGCTCGTGAAGGACCTTCGAGGCGCATGTTCAATACATTCAAGAAATAGTGTCGAGGAGATTTTTTCTTCAGAGAGTTCGTAAAAGCGCTTATCGTAACGTAGTACTGTACCTTTATGCAAAATCTGAAAGGAACACCAAAAACTGCGAAACGGCGAAGCATGTATTACCCCAACATCCACTGTGAAATTTGAGATCATAGCTATTTAAAATTTTATTTCCATTAGTTATAAAACATTCGTATACGAAATATACATTTATTCGTTTACACAGCCTCGCTACTGATAATCTCCGTTCTGTTTCTCTTTTTGCTAATGTCTGTAAATTCATTGATTTATCTGCAATGAATGATAGGCTAAATACAGTTAGGATTACTCATACCTGACAGATGGAATAGAACAAATTTCTCTAAAGGATAAGAAAGAATGAAAACTATTATTAAAATTACCAAGTCAAAATTTAATAATTTCATGGTATTTATTCATTTACTATTGCTTCATCCTCGGTAGACCGCATGAAATTTTTTCTCAAAAAAAAAAAAAAAAAAAAAGAAAAAAAAAAAAAAAAAAAATCTATAACGTTCATTGTGTATCAAGAAATATTGCAAGGCTTACTGTTTGATACTCGTAAACGAATTCAGTGTCAGTAAGACTATGACGTGGACCTCACGAATTAAATGTCTATAAACGCACAACATACATGTCTAACGCTTCAAATGAAAGTTTTTGCGAAAAGAGGGATACACAGGCACTCACTTTCAGGCTTCTATTATTTTGACATCTTGACTAGCTGCCGAGACTTGCAAATAATTCCATACAGCTTGTAGACAATTATTTCGTTCGATAGAGTCATTCAAGGATAAGTAATTCTATTGAAAATCAAGTGACCAGCCTATTTTGAAGAAGTCTTACATTAACGAAATTAATATTTAAATAAATCAGCTTCATCTTATTTTTTTTTTAATTTACTAAAAACAACAACAATTTAATGACTAAGGAATACTTCATACGTAAATAAAAAGGCACGTTTCAGACACATTTTGTAAGAAAATTGCAAAAAAAAATGAATATGGTAACTATGAATGACATGTGGGTCTCATTTTACTTTGAGTAATACCTCTGAATGTTTTCTGAGCCTCCATAGGTGTCTTCTAACGAGTATCGTGTACCCATCAACCTGAATATACTTAAGATCTACGATCCTATCAGTGCTTCAATTTTAACATTTTGAATTTTCATTCAGCTTACAGTCATGAATATCAGGGGAATACACCACATTAAGTATTTTAAAGGAATGAGGTTACTTTGATATTCCTAGGTTGCCACTGAAGGGACACCGAAAAGAAAGTAAAGGCTAACAAGGAAAACAGTGTACAAAGTTTATTCATAGTAAAAACAGGTAAACACATGCAACTTCCTACTTTTCCAATAAAGTAAGGAATGCTCCTATTTATTGACGGTACATTTCTTTCATTTTTCATGGTTTTTTTTTCAGTATTCTTTTGACTGAAACATACACAAAGTCATACACACACACACGTTAGTACAGAGTTGTATTGCCGTAAAAATAGCAGACTACTGTTAATGATACGTTGATACGTTTAATTACAAATTTTTGGTGTAATAACTGTCTTTGTGTTTACAATGTACTGAGCTGAAGAACATTTGTCTCATAGTTTTGTTGAAGAAACGTTACATGTGCATATAACAACATTTCATATTTATTATTTGGCATCTCATTTATATTTTTGTTAATGAATCACAATAGTTAAGAAATTCATTGGACATGAAAAAACAAAAACAAAATAAAATAAAGAAATAAACTAGAAACACAGCTAATGATGAACTTTCCAATTAACTGGTATGATATGGTAAATTTTTCTTAGTTTTGCTTCTCATTTCCTTATATTTATTCATTTTCTTGTATCTTTATTTCGCCTTTTGTATATTAATTTCAAATATCAGATAAAAGAAACGTGCAGTCATCCACCCTTTGAACTGACAGAGCCCCTTATAGGAGGAACTTGAGTTCAGCGTGGATTCAGATCAAATCACATAAATAATTACTGCAACATAATCTGTATTGACGTACCAAATGCAGTAAATTTTGCATAAAATCATTAAATAGGTTTATTTCAAAGACGGAAATATGGGTAACCAAAAATTTGATGTCACAGGCTCAAATAAACTGATCATAACGACACCAATTGGAGGAAAGCGCAAAGGAACAACGACGTGAAAATGTAGTAACAGAGATTTAGTAGTTAAAAATAGTACGTGGTAGATAGAAAAACCAAAATATGGCGTAAATTATTAGAAGTTCATCTCCTGAAATAAAATGATTTTAAATCTTTAATAAAAATTTTGCGCAACATATTAGAGTAATAGATGGTTAATAAAGATTTAACAGTTTTTTTTTTTTATCTAATAGGTAAAATGTCAAAGTTAATATGCATAGTGTTATATACTTCACTTAAAATATATTTAAGGAAGAAACTGAGAGTTATAAAGAGGATGATTTATGAGTGACCATCTTGGAATAGAGAAAGATTTTATTGATATAATCTAAAACTACTTATGCCTTTAAGGAAGAGTAATTCAAGAACAAATACAGATATTCTCATACAAATGCAAATAATATTTGCAGTTTTTTTTTATCAAAAAATGAACAATATTTCCGTATTACTCCTTCATTTTTACCTAAATATATTAGGACACTGAATCAAATTGCGATGACATATCACACAGCACGTGTATTTCCAAATACAAATACATTATGTTATTATATGTTTGGAATACAATAATTATTGTGTGTGAAAATCAGTCACATAATGACACTCATATAAGTGTCATGATGCCTGCAGAGCACAATCTTAGTGAAGTGAGTAATTCTATATTAAGCACCAGAAGGTGATAGGTATGCGAAAATACTAACGGAAAATTAAGAAATGGAGTAAATTGATTCATTTAGCAGAATCACAACAAATCTCTGTAGTCAGAATGAGACAACAGGAAATAAAGACAATCGTTATATTACATTATCAAAGTATATACCAATGTTAATAATATGATCAGCAACAGTAAATGACATATTGGGATGGCATAGAGTGAGTTACTGCGAACAGTTAAGTGAAAGGGTATTTTCATCACATTCGAGATCAGACCAACACCCATCACAATGGTGCAGGTATCCATGCCGACGTCAGGGGAAACACAACTGATAGGTATAGAAAATATATTACGATATACAAAGCGTCATTCCGCAACTAAAGGACGGTAAAAATCCAATAATCACGGAATATTTGAAAGCGGTTATAGGAAAAGGTAGGCTAGTGTCAGAGGATTGTGTGAGATGTAAGATTACTTCCGTTCTGTAATAGATTTATAATGGCAAAACCGAATAGTATGTTCAACCATCAAAAATAGGAAAAGCATACTTGAAAAAGTCCAGTAGTCACGTGATGGTGCCACAGCCATAGATTCCAAGATCACATATTGCATTATTCAGCGTAGCTTGGGTCAGATATAATCTGAAATCATAATTTAGTTCTAATGAAGAGTAATCTGAATATAAAGGAATCGTCCTTAACAAATAGTCTGGAAGAAAATGTACATTAAACACATCGCCAATGCAGTCTTTCGCTCCTGTAATTGAACATACACACCGAAAAAGCCACAACGGCAATAACAGAAAGTGTCAAGACAGAGATACTATTTCAGGATGAATCGATACCTCAGAAAACATACACTGATGACAGTGCAATCCTGAGTGAAATGGAAGATGAATTACAGGAGGTAATGAGTGGAATGAATAGTGTATTGTGTACAGAATATGGATTGAGAATAAATGACAAGTTTACAAAAAAAGTTATGTGAAGAAGCAGAAAGAAAAATTGTGATAATATGTAGTTCAGAATTTGAGAATACGATGTAGATGAAGTCAAGGAATTCTGCTTCCATGAAAGAAATATTTACTCGACAGGCGAAGGAAATATAACATAAAAAGGAGACAACCATAGGAAGAAAAATCATTCATGGCCAAGAGGAATCAACTGGTTTCAAACATTACTCTTAATGAGAGGAAAAATTGCTATAAGCGTACATTGTAGCACAAGTTAGTATGGAAGTGAAATATGAACTGTGGTAAATTGGAAGAGTGGATATTCGAAACATTAGAGAAGTGGTACTGTTGATTGAATATTTGTTGCGCAGATGAGAGACTACTAAGCTCTAGGTTCTCCACAGAAGAAGAAGAGGGACAGCGTGATAGGACATGCGTTAATGCATCACGAAATACCCTCCATGGTACTAGACGGAAGGACAGAGAGGAAAATCTAAAGGGGAATGCAAAGATGGTATACGTACAGCAATATCTGAGGACGTACGTTGCAAATTCCTCTCGGAATAATGAGTGTTGCCGCTGAAAAGGAATTTGTGGCTGACCACCTCAAGTCTGCTACAAGATTGTGGACTCAAGAAGAGAAAGTTGAAAGAAAAAGTATGAAGATACCCTGCAAAAGTTGGATTCCTTCTGTCTACTGCTTGAGGCAGTTACTGTTTCATAATTAAGGGATTCGAAATGTTCTTAATTCAGCAGAAATTTGAGAATGAAACCATGGTGCTAGTATTGCGTGGGTAGGTAGTTGTATAAATTTTGGAATTGTTGCCTAAACAATGAGTGAAAGATAACCCCAAAGGTATTAAACATCCAGCTGAGACGAATAAAGAAAAAAAAAAAGAAAAGAGGAGTTATTGTGATCGTACACTTAGCGAAGAACATGATAAAGCAAAGCAGTATACATTCATGAGGACAGCAAACCTATGGCATAAAGAAAATTAAATTAGAAAACCTCTGTGTCTTAGGCTGCATGTTTAAGAAGACTGAGGGATGTATGGCAATTGCAGGAAAGGAATAGCAAACGATTCATAGTTGACACTGGCGGAAGGTATGAAAGGGCTAGGCTTGGTTAATGTATTTCTGGACATATTTAAACACTAGGTAGTTTCGGCGTATCCTTGATGTACTGAATCTAAGGAACAATGTAGAGTTAGGTACCTTGTAAATTGGACACATCAACTTAATAGACGAAGTTAAATAATTATGTTTTATCCAGGTTGACACTTAGGAAATGTGGTCCATATAATGAAAAACAGATTGTGGGAGGCAATGGAACTGGCAACTAAGTCTTTGAATCTGAACGTAATTTTTTATGGAAGTGAAAACAAGTCCTGACATATCCCGAGAAGGAGAAACATATGAGATTTCATAATAAGTTAGTGTTGAAGTTATAGAAATTAACGGAGAAGATAAAATATGGAAGTTGAGGTAATAGAAAAATAGCAACGGAAAATTGTGCAATGAAAATATTACATGAAACGTAATAGATTTTAATGCTTTTGTTTAGGTCAGAGTACCCGAGGGCCTGCTCATGAACGCCAAAGGGAAGTATTAGTGAGACAACCGGAACGTTATCGGCGAATAGCGAAACTGATGTTGGAAGACGATATAAAAAATAATGAATAATTTAATAAGATATTAGAAAACGATACTTTATTATTTTGAAATTAGATACTACGAAAATATAATGGTTCTTCCCAACCTGTTCATTTACTATTCATACATACTGTTTTAGAAACGTATGTATGGTTACTGAATAGGTCTAAACTGGTAATTTCGGCAGATACTTATTTCTTTTCAAAAATAAAAATGAGAGACAGTCCAGGAGATATGACATTATTTAAAACTGTCGTGAATTGCAAGACTTAGTATCAGGAAAAGCAGTACTAAGCAAAGAGGGGAAAGCTGAACTGTGGAAGAAATATATAGAGGGCCTATACAAAGGAAATAAACTTGAAGGCAGTATTCTAGAAATGGAAGGCGAAGTGGAGGAAGATGAGATAGGAGCTACAATACTGCGAGTAGAATTTCACAGGGCGCTGAAGGACTTGAGTCGAAACAAGTCCCCTGGAGTAAAAATTGTATCACCTGGTTTGCAAGATGTATAAGACAGGGGAAATACCCTCCGACTTCAAGAAGAATATCGTAATTCCAATTCCAAAGAAAGCAAGTGCAGATAAATGTGGAAATTACAGAACTATCATTTTAATAAATCATGGTTGCAAAATACTAACACGAATTATTTACAGACGAATGGAAAAACTTGTGGAATCCGACCGAGGGGAAGATCAGTTTGGATTTAGGAGAAATGTAGGAACACGGAAGGCAATACTCACATTACGACTTATCTTAGAAGATAGGCTAAGGAAATGGAAACTAACGTTTTTAGCGTTTGTCGATTTGGAGAAAGCTTTTGACAATGTCGACTGGAATACACTCTTCCAAATTCTGAAGGTAGCAGGGGTAAAATATAGGGAGCGAAGACTTATATTCAACCTATACAACAACCAGACAGCTGTTATTAGAGTCGAAGGGTAAGTAAGGGCCGCAGAGGTTGGGAAGTAAGTAAGAAAGGGTTGTAGCCGTTCCCCAATGTTGTTCAATCCGTACATTAAACAGACAGTGAAGGAATGGAGGGAGAAATTTGGAGAGGGCTTAAAGTGAAGGGAGAAGAAATGAAATCATTGCGGTTTGCCGATGACATAGTAATTCTGTCAGAGACTGCAAAAGATCTAGAAGAGCAATTGAATGGGATGGACAGTGTATTGAAAGAAAGATATAAGATGAACATAAACAAGAGTAAAACAAAGGTAATGGAATGCAATGTCAGAAAATCAAGCGATGCTGAAGGAATTAGATTAGGTAAAGAGACAATAAAAGTAGTTGATGAATTTTGTTACTTGGGTAGTAAGATAACTTCTGATGGCCGAAGTAAAGAAGATATAAAATGCAGAATGGCTATGGGAAGAAAAGCGTGTCTGAAGAAGCGAAATTTGTTAACATCCAATATTAATTTAAATGTTAGGAATTCCTTTCTGAAAGCATTTGTCTGGAGTGTAGCACTGTATGGGAGTGCAACGTGGATGATAAGGAGTTCAGATAAAAAAAATGATAGAAGCTTTTGAAATGTGGTGCTACAGACGAATGATGTAAATTAGATGGGTAGATCACGTAACTAATGAGGAGGTGCTTAACCGAATCGGGAAGAAAAGGAGTTTCTGGCAAACCCTGACTAACAGAAGGGATAGATTGGTTGGACACATTGTGAGACATCAAGGAATTGTCAAATTAGCATTAGAAGGAAGCGTATGGGGTAAAAATCGTAGAGTGAAACCGTGGGACGAATACATTAAGCAGATTTAAAAGGATGTAGGTTGCCATACATATTTTCAGATGAAGAGGATTGCACAGGACAGGATAGCGTGGAGAGCTGCATTAAACTAGTCTGGGGACTCAACCACAACAACAACAGTACTTAAATTATCAGTTTCAGATATTATGAACTAAAGAGGCTTTTAGAGTGGAGTTCTGTACAGAACCGTAGAATCTGAGATGTATTTAGCAGATTTTAATAATTATTCCGACATATCTGATAGAAAACGACGAAATTTTGCTGCTATTCTACGTAATAGTCACTAAGCTTTGCATGACAAATTATTTAGTATCACCGTTGTTATTAAAAGTCTAGGAATAACTAGTGTAAATGGAAAGAAAGAGCCGTCGCGAGCCTTGTCGTGGAGCAAGTTAAGTGTAAGTCCCTGGTTAGGGTCACAACGAAACCGTTACTCTGCTGTTTCAACGGATTTGAAATGCACTGTGCAAGTAGAAAAAGTTAAGTGGGTTCATTGACAGGCGAAAAGTCTGCCTCGCGCGTAGAGGAAGCGCAGAGGTCCGATTTGAAGCTCTCGATGCATTCAGAAGAACATTCACAGCAATCTCTCGACCGCAGCGTGTTCCGTGGCACTGCTTTTGAGACCTGATTGTGCAATAAATCTGCAACAAATGATGTGTTAGGGAGTTATGTAGCGGACAGTTATTGACGACGGATGTATTGGAGTCTGAAGTGTAATGACAGGGCGCCGTTTGTCTGCCCTCGGATTTATGCGGCCAGGGGAAATATTTTACAGTGAAACAGCGGGCCGTGCGTCTGGCGGAAAGTGCCGCCCCTCACCAGTATACGACCCGTCTCGTCTCTGCTGCCGAACCTACACCCATTGACCGATTGTTTGTGTGTCTAACTGCATCTTCAACCTCATGTATTCATGGAAGACGAGTCACGCAAGGGTCGCCAAGTTCCAAGTACTGTTTCCGATTTCGTCTTCATATGCTGCAATAGGAATAGCAAAGAGAGAAAATCGCATTTTTCTAAACGCATATGTTGTTTGGGTTGAGATTGGTTAAGAAATTCATTAAGAAACTATCAAAGTACAATGAATGGTACTAAGTGAATACATCACTTCCTCTCTTCGTACAAACATAATGATCATCAAGTTTTATACGCCAGAGTATTACTATGTTACTATTTAGTGCAGGCCGCGTTCATAGCCCGTTACGAGTCCTGATGCTTAATTCGATAAGCAATACCTCGTTACCGAGTGAATCAGGCAAGTACCAGCAATCTGTTTCTGGCTACTAGATGGAAGGAAATTTTTGGTATTTGGTAAGAGAGTTTTTGTATTTTTCGGAAATTAACGGTTTAACAGTTTAACAACTCTGCGTCTGTAATAGAGGGGTCAGGCCTAGTGCCTGCCGAGCTAGCATCTGACGAGCAGTCTAATAGTCATCTTATTTTCAGAAAAAGACTAGAAATGGAGCATAACACCTCACCAAACTACAGGGTAGTGTAGGAATCATAATTTTACGCTTTAAATAATGTTCCAAGAGTTATTGTATTCTAGTGATATTTACAGTTACGACAAACTCGCCATAATTTTAATAAGTCCACAACCGACATCTGTAACAGACACCCGAATTCGAAATGAACCAGTTGTAGGGAATATTCAATTTCTTTTCACGGTTGAATAAACGTTTTGGTGTAGGCTAAAGGAAGAGCGGGTCCGGGATTAGGGACAGACGCAGTGACCTACTAATACTGTGTTCCAGCATTGTGGGATTGTTTTTACAACTCATCTGCTTCAGCTTACAGTTTTCTACATCTCTCTCACTCTTTCCAGCTTAGAAAGAAAAATTTGTTGATCTGAGTGGCGTGGTCTACAGCACCATAGCCTCTCTCACCCATTTCTCTGGTTACACATCAGAACACCAATTAAAAACAAGTATCAGTTGCGATGAAGAGGTTGAGTTGTTTCCAAAATAATTGAGACCGGCAACAAATCATCCAGTTCAACATCATTAATGATAGCATAGTGGTAGGGCATGTTATCCTTTCAGTTACCGACAAACTACTATCTAGTCAGTCAATTTTTTTTTAATTGAATATTAGTCAATATTCAGGAAGTACAGATATTATGAAAGTGATCATGGTACCATTGAGTGGACATGTGATTTCGACGAATGTAGTAGGAGTTAGCGGAGAGGCAGATGCCATTTTTACTTCCAGCCCGCAAGAAATATTTGTCTCAACCAAGAAGTGAAACTATTTTTCTTTATTTTTTGGGAAATACTAATTTGGGAGAAATATGTGTGTATGAAAAGACAATATTACGTGTAAACTATGTATCAAAAGGTTTACCGCAGTCCCTCCTTTTCAATTTTTATTTATTACGTATCTTACTATTTAATTTCCTCCCAAACTGAACGCTGCACTCCTTTGTAATCCCGATTCCTTATCTCTTTCTATGTGTGTGTGTGTTTTACGAAGTAAAGTAGTCGGGATTTCATTAACTTATCAGCTATGTTTACAAACTTACCTGTTTGAAAGTTACGCATCCTAGATCTTATAATACGACAGCAGGATTCGTCCTCTGATGCAACAGACATGTTGAAACACTGCAAGACTCCATAAAGTTGACAATGTCAAAATTATGGTAGTAAATCAACAAATAAATTGAGATTTAAGGACAGGAGACATTTAGTTCTTAATATTTTCAACTTAAAAAGTATGTCACTTGGCATCTCTGAGGAGGATATTTTCCTTTCTTTTTTTTTTTCTATTTAATCAACAACATTTTCCATTATGTTCAATGTATCATAGATACGTCACGACAAGATTGACACAACAACTACCCATATCCGAATCCCAGAGATGAATCGGTGCCTTTGAAGAGTGACGTCGTCTTGTAATGATCCTGCGGGAAGAAGAAGAAACCAAAATAAAATAAGGAAAACAAAAGCGAAAAACAAAATATGGAAGAAGGCTAAATAAAACTATTAAAAAAAAGACAGTGGAAGCAGTATAGCAGTAAAAACATATAAAGCAATATGTTGTAATAAGAAAATAAAATAACAAAATATACAGTAATATAAACGAAAAACATTAGTTATTGGTGACAGGGTTGAAGTTTGCAGAGGAATGGGAAGCACTTTACTAGTGACCACATGATCATGTAGTCGCCCTCAAATCTCTACAGCACATTTACATGCCAACGAACAGTTTCCCACATTATACTGCTTTTCATTTGACGAATATATAAGGACGAATAAGTATAGTAAGAATACGGACGAATAAGACTTATTGACGAATATATGGTCGGCAATATTTTGATTTTAGTTATACGATATATTCTTCCAGTATACAGTACAATAGTTCAAAGGACTAAAATTGTGTTAACATTATCACCTGTCCTCCAGTCTGAAGATAATACATGTCGTGGTGCTAAACATTATCATTTCTCAAACTGTAAATGAAATACTTTATAGGAACTAAAGATTTTTAGACTGTAAACCAGTCAAATATACTCTTTCGTTTAAGCAACTTTACAGCAAAATAATCTTATGTAAGTACAAGAGGCGTTTGAAAAGGCCGTGCAATGTCCGAGAGATGGCACCACCGGCGCGTATCGTGGTAATTTTTAATTAGTAGCATCTTTGGAAAGAACGCACACCAAGTTTCAGCCATATTGTTCTATTCCTTTGTGTTTGGCATTCATGTGAATTAAGGAAGTCGAATGATTGTTACAGATTGAACGAAAAATAAATTAGTGTAGTGATTAAACATTACTTTATGAAAGGCAAAACGCCTCAGTAGACTAAAGAGAAGCTTGATAAACATTATGGTGACTCTGCAGCTTCGATTAGAACAGTTTATTAGTGGTTTCAGAATTTTCGGAGTGGCCATAAGGGCCCAAGTGTCGCTGAACGTTCTAGACGCCCTGTGTAGGTTACGACTCCAGGAACCTATGTTATAGTGATGGATGACAGAAGAATGAAGGTGCGTGAGATTGCTAGTGCTGTTGGCGTGTTGAATAAACTGATACATAATATTTTGCATAAACATTTGGACATGAGAAAGCTATCCGCCAGATAGGTGTCACGATTGCTCACGCTAGACAAAAACGGAATCCTGTGAAGTGTTGCAAGGAAGGTTTGCATTTGTTCAGGAAGAATCCGCAGGACTTTAAGCATCGCTTCGTCGTTGTGGATGTAACATGGATACATTACTATACACCTGAGACCAAAGAACAATCTAAACAATGGGTTAACAAGGGAGAATCTGATTTAAAAAATATATATAATAAAATAACCCAAGGAAAGGTTATAGCGACGGTATTTTGCGATTCGCAAGGGACAATCCTCATAGACTATCTGGAACAGGGTAAAACTACTACAGCTGCATATTATTCATCGATATTGGACCGTTAGAAAAAGACTCTCAAAAAAAAAAAAAAAAAAAAAAAAACGCCGACGATTGTCCTACAAAAATGTCCTTTTCCATTACGACAAGGCACCACCAGACACCTCAGCAGTTGTGGTCGCAAAATTATTGGAAATAGGATTCCAACTTATTTCACATCCCCCATATTCGTCAGACTTGGCTCCCTCGGACTACTATTTGTTCCCCAATTTGAAGACATGGCTCGCGGGATGATGCTTTCATTGAACTGAGGAGATGATTGCAGAAACTAAAAGCTATTTTGCAGGCTTGGACAATTCCTATTATTCGGAAGTGATCAACAAATTAGAACAGCGTTGGACGAAGTGTAGAAGTCTATGTCGAAAAATAAAAATGGTTTTCCCCAAACACGTCAGTAGTTTTTATTTTTGCATGGACTTGTCCTTCCAATTCTCAGCGATGTCATTTTAATATTATATAGAGAACAGATGAGTGCTACCTGTCTGTGATGCGTGATGTGTCAGGTTGGTTTTGAATAAGTTGTGTTTGCAGGTCGTCATGTAAGTCGCAGCAGGTATCATGTCAACAGCCAAACAGCCATTCAAGGCTCTTGAAGGATAAATTCCAATGTGTTTCACATCCGTCTCTCAAAGTCGAAAAAATTACGTATTTGGGCCATTCCATTTTAAAAGATTGCAATATACAATTTGGAGGGTTAAGGCCGCTCTAAATTATTGATATTTCGTCATTTTAATATGAGTAAATTTTGGAAATATATTAGCCTAAGTATTATCTGATATCATTAAATTTATTCCAATGATACTACAATGAGTATTTTGTAGAATATTCTAATTTTAAATATTTTAGAGTCATTTAGTCATGTTTCGGATTGCTGAGATTCCCGAGTCTGAGATCAGTGGAGAAGTCATTCCGCGACGAAACACAAAAATTCTACAAAATGAACGCAACGTTACAAATAAAATGTCATCTTCCGTTAAAAGATTAGGACACTGTCTGTCCCTAACTTATAACGATTCCCACAGAATAAAACATTTTACAATTTTTCCAGTGATGTTGCCGGATCGTATTTAATTATGAACTTTAAGTTTTCCAAAGAAACGCTGACAAGAATGTTGGTTAGGTTAAGTAGAAAATCCTTTGACGAACTGAATGTAGGGAAAATCTACACCTAATAATAAGCTGCATGATTTCAACCCATTCCCGAGACATCTCATTTCTGAGATAAAAATTCGTTGCCAGTCCCGAAAAATATAATGTATCTTACAGGTATTAAACAATACTACACTTCATAAGTGGCGTATTTGACTCACACGAAACGTACGTTTCGTACACCTGCTAGGATAGACTCTTTGTAGGAAATTGTTACTTCCGAAATCGGAAATATTCTTTTACTCAGATTAGGAATCTAAGGCTTTCAGAAATTTCAACGTCATACATTACCGTTTTAAAATTAAAAGGGGCATGTAAAGTCGTCATGAGACTTATCATTGTACGTGTTACATTGTGTTTACCGTGTAATATGTGCTCATTGTAAATTTATGTCTCTGACACTTCGACTAAGATTGAAATCTTCCTCAATAACATTTGGCGGTTTCTAAATACAACTCTAAACGTGAATGTGTTTACCTATTGCCACTTCACAGCTAGCATGGACGAAATAACAACTTCTTTCTGTTTACAAAAGTAACAGTAAATCAAAATTATTGTGTACTTTTCAGTAAATCTGCAGTAATTCCCATACTCCAGTTCTATATATATTAATGAAACGGACAAATTGTGGAATTCACATACAGTATGTCTTCAATGAATGTCAGATCTATTTTGATTGCTTTCATCTGTTAGCGTGATCAATAAATAAGCTCATAAATAACTATACTGCTTTTTGTACGTAAATGAGTGTAAGAGTTTTTACTTATTTTATTTTTGTTGTGACTGAAGTGATAAAAATTTCTTAATGTTATTGAATACTGGCGTAGTGGAATCAAACCTTAAGTACTAAATAATATTAAAAATCAATGTCATGTTTCGTCAGAGATTTTAAACGTTTATTATTGTGATAGATTTTTGTTGACTGCTTATCACAGTGATAACACTACATTGGAAGAAATCCAACAATAACTAAGTCTGTTGCCGCCTTTTATCCTTTGCTCGTACTAACCAAGTAATATTAAAGAAATTATTTATAGCTTGTTGTTTTGGTATTTAGTCCAGAGACCCTACTCTATCCTAAGCAAGTCTCTTCATCTCCTCATAAGCTCATAAGCTCTAATGTAAGCTGGTTACTGTATTCGTCTCGTCGTCTCCCTCTAAGATTTTTACACCGCACACTTTCCTCCAATGCCATATTCACGATTCCTTCTTGTCTAAAATTGTATCCTACCAATCAATTCCTCCTACTGTCAACGTGTGCCACAAGTTCCACTTCTCTCCTATTCTGTTCATTGCCTCATTAGTTACGCGATCTACCCACCTAATTTTCAGCATTCCTCTGTAGCACAACATTTCAAAATGCTTCCATGCTCTTCCTGCTAAACTATTTTTTCTTTTCATATTGCACTACCTTACAAGACGGCACTACACACTATACCGTCAGAAGAGACTTCGTAAAATATTTCTGTTTGTCAGAAAAAGATGTTCTTCCCATTACCTTCCTGCATTGTTATCGTCTATACTGCAACCATCGTATGTTATTTTACTGCCAAAGTAGCAAAACCCATCTACCACCTTTATTATTTCGCTATCTAATCTAATTCCCTCAGCACTGATTTTCTTATGCCACATTCTATGACCCTTGTTTCGCTCTTGTTAATGTACGTCTTATAACCTCTTTTCCGTTCCGTTCAAGCGCTCTTCCAGACCGTTTGCTGTCTCTGACAGAAATACAGTCTCATCCGCAAATCGTGAATTTTTATTTCTTCACCCTGAAGTTGAACCGAATGTTCAAATGTTTGTAAAGTTTTTGGGACTTAACTGCGGGGTCATCAGTCCCTAAACTTACAAACTACTTATAAACTAGTTTTACTAAAGACGGCACAAAACATCCATGCCCGATCGCGATTCGAACCTCTGACAGGGAACGGCCTCGCGCATCGTACCATAGCGCCTCAATACGCTCGGCCGCTCCGCCGCTGCGAATTATAACGCCTTCTCCAAATTTCTCTTTGCTGCTTCCCTTATTTATTATTTGTGTAATATGGCGTTATATATAAATAGACGTTTCTTGAAAAGCATACAACAACTCACAATTTGCGACAATTGCCACATACGATCCAAAAACGGGACACAATTTTCTACGTACATACATAAATAATTCAACGTGCTGTGATAACATTCTCAGACAGCGACAGATTGTCAGGTTTTTTACTTTCTTTTCTACAAATTACTAAACGCTTCAGGATTATTTACCCATAATTGCACATTGATTTAATCAATGTTCAAAGGATAATTTGGTTTCTTAATAATTATGAGTTACTCTTATTGGTATTACAACAATATTGGTTCCTTCCGTGAAATATAGTATGAAAAAGTCAGTAATGTGACATGTCTGTATATTTACTTTACTTTTATCGAATGCAAGTCACTTCTAATGTGGATCACACTGATCGACAAATAGATTTAAAGTGGATTAATATATTCACTCAAATTTGGGAGATTGAGTTCAGCTATAAAAGTAAGCAATTCTGCAAATAGATGCTAATTAAGTCTTAGTATCAGGCAAAATTCGTGTAATACACCGAGGAAAAGAAATTTTCTTCTATTTTATCAAACTAATGATAGCAATTTAATAAATTTCCTGCAACTTACGATTGGGAAGATAATGGTCAAATGTTTGTGAAGCTTAAGGGACTTAACTGCGGGGACATCAGTCTCTAAACTTACAAAGTACTTATGAACTACCTTAGACTAAAGACAACATAAACATCTATGCCCTAGAGGGGATTCGAAACCCCGACGGGCAACGGCCTCACGTATCGGAGCATAGAGCCTCAATTTGCTCGGCCACTCCGCCGCGGTGATTGAGAGGATACAACATGTTTGCAAATAAAGTTATAACACTATGACTTCGTATAAACCTACATAGAATGCAACTATTTCATAGCTAGCAACATGTTGTATCAGTGGGTTTTATTTTTATTACGTTTTTCCATTTCTTTTACTCGTCGAACTTATGCTTTGATTTTATGTGACCAGCGACGAATTCATCTCCTGTGCTGTTCTTTTTATCGTCAAGCAGCACTTTCCCTCTACGTTCTCAGTTATTATATACAGATATGTTCCCAATTATGTCTTCCTATACCTGCCCGCTAAAGCTCTCTCTCTCTAGTATTAGTATCTTAACATATCATGTTGTCTCTTCTTGGAGTTACTGTTTTCTATTTTCCCTTCCTTGCAGAGTCTGCGGTGAATGACGTAATTCTTACGATATCAGTCCAGATAAATTTCTACAATTTTCTGTAGCATCACATGTCAAATGCTTCGATTATTTTCCTTCTACTTTTCCCACGATTCAATAATATACAATGCTGTACTCCAAACGCCCTTTTTCAGAACATTCTTGTACGACGTTTGACACTGATAGACCTTTTTCGGCCAGGAATATACACTTTGATTTTGCTACTCTCTGTGTGTACAGAATTCAGTCTAATCAGATTAACGCCTTCGTGATCTGTCTAAGGTTTTATGCAAACTGTTTTTTGTTACATTATAGTTGCTTCATGAAATACCATAATTTTTTATAATAAGTAGGAATGTAATATTTTAATACAGTAAAGATGATTTGAATGTATGTAAAAGTATGTGAGTAAATGTACTAACTATGAGATAATAATGCGAAAACTTACAATACTACTGCAACTTCTGTTTCTGCCGCTATTAAGAAAAGAATACTAATAATTGTTACAGTTCTCGATTCAAATATATTTATAAGTAGACAAAACATATATCTATGACACTGCCAGTTCTGAGATAAGAGTTCTTTTTTTCTAATGAAAGTAGCATAGATTGCAAAGTTCTAATTTATTAATGAACCTAACGTGTTTCGTCCATTTGAGACATATCACATAACGTAAAAAGCTTATTAACGTTGTGTTAATAAACGAAATAAGAATAAAAATAAAAATTAGTAATCGTCATTAATTAATTAAGAATTTGCAAGAGAAATTACTTTAATACAGAAAAAGTATTCAGAACTAGTCGCTGAAATAGACAGGCAAAGGGTAATGGAAACTATACCAAAAATAAATTTGATATACGGCACTAGCTAAGACCTATGGAAAGTAGGGGAGAACTAGTTTGAAAGAAAAATTCTTAAAATAGATGGATTTACGACTGCTGTCAGGACCTAAGGCATGCATTATTCTTTCTTCAATGCTTTTATGCTATACCAAGAATGTGTCATTAACTGTTCTTGAAGCTGGAATTGTAGGTGAGATTTTTAATATGATGAGGAAGCTAATACAAGTGGCATGTTTCTGCTAAAAACTAAATTCTAGGGATCGGCAAATTAATGGATAAGGATAGAAAGGATTGTATCCTGATACGATTGTCTCAGCTACACTGTTTACTCGAGATAGGTAATTGACGCCGATTTTTATACGTTTCGTGTCTCTGTCACGGAAAGATAAAGTATTAGTGGTTGATACGAAATGTGTGACAGAACATTTCAGATAAGGAAATAAATATAATGTTCCCTCTGATGCCCGGTAATGTAGTAAAAATTAAAATGAGAACTCTGCTTTACACTTAGTAGTTCAATAATCGTCAATTCTGGTACTGGTTCTTAAAATCATATATTTTATCTTTTAAATGCCACCTGCTATTTTTAAGGCCATCTCCGTGCGACACGGAGTGTTCGTTTTAGTGTTCTCAGTAACGGAAATAAAATCTTTTTTTCATAAAATACTTAAATCAAGCGCCTTTCGTATTCTTTCGTTTCATTGGAAAACAAGTTCGGACTCATCATCTCGTTGTTTTATTTCTTATATACTTCATATTACAAGTTTACTACATTATATTAAAAATAATGGCCGTCGCATCTAGGATCAAAATTGTATTAAGCTAGAGTGTACTAAACTATTTTACAAAATTTCAAACCATTGGTCGAAGGAAACGTTCCATTTCACAATTGTCAGGTCTTGCACATTAATTACGGCATAATAATTAACTGAAAATGAAGTCTAAGAAAAAATATTTGAATGCAGTGAATCAACAATTGTTTATGATAGACATTTTACTGTGACTCCCAGACACAGTCTACAATGTATCCTTGAAATCGTGAATGTTTCATGGGCCATTATAAGGGACCCAGTTATTGACTCTTGTCTCTTATAATCCCTCGCTTTCATCATATTGTATTAGTAACTAGTATTGGTAACTTTGAAAATATTTATAACTGAACCACCAAAGTAATGAGTTTATATCCTGTCAAAATTTCTTCGGAAACAATACCCGATCCCACCATAATGCTTATGTTCAATTTCCTGTAATGATTAAGTCTTAATCCTTGCCGACCAGTCGTGAATTTTAAACCTGTAACACTTAAATCTTAAACCTGTCATGATTTTTAACCAGTGATCAATTTCACCGCAATGAAATCAGATATTTTATTTTATTTATTTTTATTTTTTTAAAGAAAACCACCAAGGCAGTTTACCATATAATTTGACCAAACAGATTTGAGATGCATCTAGAAATATGTGCGCTCTCTGTAGAGCATTTTTATTTCAGCTACACCTTGAGGGAGGTGGCCGGAATTACATGTTGTATACATGGAGTCAATTAGGAGTCCTAAGTTCCATTGATCACCTATTATAGAAACATGAGCATGAGTCACAATTATCTACCTGTTATTCTTGCGAAGTGCTGTTTACAATTAATAGGTCAAAAAAAAATTCTTATCATACCTACTGAGAAGCATACATGACACCGGAATAAATGTTGAGCCGTAGTGTTCAAACTTGGGTCGGAATAAATTAACAACCCTTTATTCACTACGGATGGTGGAATTCGTAATATGAAATGTGGATAGGAAGAACAAGTAATTGGAAACTCACCAAACAGCTTCAATCTTAGAGAGCAGATCTGTTACCATGAATGAAAGAAACTTATAGAAAACTGAAAAATAGTTTGTAAAGTAAATGCGTGGTTTTATTCTTCGTGAAACTACGTGACTTGGAACATTAAACTTGTATTGTTCAGAGCAACACATTGTGCTGAGCTCATCATTGTTCAGAAGGCAGGAATATTAGGGTTTAACATAGCGTGGTTATCGGAGTTAACAAGAAACCAAGAGCCTTTATATGTGCCAGCTATGAATAAAAAATACTTATAAAGTTCTTATTCCAAAAAAAAAAAAACTTCCCTTTTCACGACATCTCGTGAATTCACAGCTAACTTCACACTGCTGAATAATGAGATCAATGAGAACTCCTATCAGAAACATAATAAATTGCAATGCATTCAACACAGTTTTCTCGGCAAGAATTTTTAGAGTATTTTGAGCAGACCTAGGAGGCACACACATATAACAGGAGAACCCATACACTACTTTGTTACACAAAATAAGAATGATTACTTAGTATATCGTTCAACTGGTCCAATGTTAATTATTAACCTGCAGACTGGTTGCCTCAATTAAGTACGAAACGAATAGTGTCTGACACTTAAATTTTCTTAATAATCTCAAAATTAGAACTACCAACATGTCTTGAAATATCATTTGTTGAGATAAAAATAAAGACTTGCGAAAAATACCTCGGGTGAATGAATGAATAACGACATTTAAAGTAAAACATTACTCGTGTAACAACTATAGCTGTAATAACATAATCTTACATCACTTGCCCCGTCATAAACAGTCTCATATTATAAAACACGTCCTAGTGCTATTGATGACAATCTCAGCAATAGGTGCCCGATAGATATACGTTAGTAGGAGGTGCAGAAAAACGAACTTACTCGTACTTTCTTATATATTTTTGTATTTTTATATTGGTGTAACTTGTAAAAAAGTATTTAAAGTTTGTGTTTATAATCTTTAAAATTAATTTGTTTCATCAATACGGCATTAGTAAATCACTTCATTTTCGGTATCTCTTTAATTCAGTAACTATTGTTCCAGCTGCCACTGTTGACCATGTTCATTTACGTAAGAAGACCATGTTATAGTAACGAATATTTTGCTTGTATGAGCCGTTTGGTTCATTGATTCTAGGTTACTAGGACCAATTAAATGATTTATTTGGAAGTAATGTGCTAGATGAAACTGTGAAAATATCTGGAAATGTGAAGAAAAGACATTCACACTGAGAGAGGTTAATATAAAAATCGAGGGTACTGTCTGAAGTATTTCTGTGGAACTACATCAGTTATTTATTTCAAATATGCATTGAACCATTTTCTTATGAGATAATCTCGTCATAAATCTAACATCAAAATTATGACACAGGTACTAACTAAAGAGAAATATAAAGAAAGTAAAGTGATAGAGGTACAATATGTGACAAAAGCCTTACGCTACATTATTAATCGTAGTACGTCCCAACTCCGTAAGTATCACAAGGTTTTACCAAAGATAACTTATTTAAAAATGAATACTTTTAAAGTTAATCGTGATTGGGAAAGTAGAGTACAAGTGGACTCAGCTGAAATGTATCAAACTAAAGGAAGTGTTAGAGATAAAGGTAGAGGAGGAGAAAAAGCAGTATAAACATTTTTAAAAAATCAATAAAGAAATTTGGAGTGTGATTTTAAAGGCATAGATACTTTAAAACTGCACATTGAGATAACAGACGCAGAGGAAAACGTTAATTACCAGAATAAGTACTTTCATTATACTCATATTTCTTTCAGGAACATTTTTAAAATGTCTTCTTCCAGATTTTAGCCTATTTCAATTGAAATATTTTCCACATTATAAATATGTAAGAGCAGAGGGAACAGTCTGACTCTTGCTTTACAGACGGTACTATAACTATCCAAGTCGCCCAGTAGACTATGTAGAGAGCCTCCATAAAGGATAGTAAAATCAGACTCTGTATATAGAATGAAAGTAATGACGCTAATTGACAACAGATAATGTAGCACAAATGAACGGTAGTCTCTTTTATGCTTGGTTGTACACATATGTGCCAATATCAGATTCTCAAGTAACTCAGATAACTGGTAAATAATTTGATTTAGTGGAAGGTATATGCTCTAGAATAATTAACTGATTGTGACAAAATTTATATGGGATAACAAAGCATTCTTATAGATGTGAAACGTTGGAATTCTGTTGCAGATTCCTCCCTATCTCCTGATTAAATGTGCTTTGGTGCTTATTTGTGGAATACGTGTCATCAAATACACAAGAATTGAATCTTCAAAAATCTTATGTACACAAAAGAATTTATGTTATCCATTATAAAGAATTATTTGACTTTTTGGTTTTGAAAAGTAAGCAAAACAAATTATTGACTTATAAGGCTTAGTAATGCATTTTATGTATTAATGTCAATCCCATTAACATTCGTACAATATTTGTTTGTTCAGTAACTTGTAACTCATTTTTGGCTCCTTGATGCCAAAGATTTGATGTCGCCATGTGCGATATTTTGGTTGTTTGACAAGCCATTTTCTTGCGCCCAGACGTGTTCGTGAACGCCCTTTGAATTCTTGGCATACAGTAACATCAACGTTGCACAAGGTTCATCACGATGAACGTTTATATGGCTTATCTGGTGTCAATTCATAGGCCTTTTTTCCGTTTTTCTTCGGTTATCATCCACCCAATGTTGGTGGATGCATCACTTCTTCCGTGTTTTATTCAAGCATTCCAACTTACTCTCTCTTTTTTTTTTTTTTTTTTTTTTTTTTTTTTTTTTTTTTTTTTTTTTTCTTTTTGTTAAGCTAATGGGACCTAACTACGGGGTCATCAGTCCCCAAACTTACAAACTACTTACGAACTAGGACGGCACAAATATCCATGCCCGAGGGGAGATTCGAACCCCCGAACGTAGTGGCCGTGCTGACCGTGACTGGAGCGCCTCAGTCACCTCGGCCACCGCGGCCGGCTCCAACTTAGTCGTCAAACATCCGCTTTCAGAGATAACGGATACTGTTTTCTCATTGTTCGGAATTTCCCATATCACATCGCAATACTCCACACGACTTACTTTTATAGCAAAATAATTCATTTCTTACTTTATTTTTTATTTTTATATTTTTTTAATACTCCATACCAACAACTTTTATAGTATAGCCTTGTCTTGGCAGTTGCATACATTTCATGTGTTCTGAGTCGTGTCAAACAAGGCGCCCGATGATGAACTTATGACTGAAACATCTTTCATCTGCATTTAGGTAATTGCTCCTTATGCACCTCACGGTGAGTGGTAGAGAGCACTTCACGTTCCACTGTCTCTTCCTCCTTATTGCAGTCGGGTATGGTTCGAGATAAAAAAGAGTGCACGTACGCCTGCATAATTTTATCTTCGTAGACATTTCAAGAGATACTTTTAGGAGGAAGCCGCCATGACCCTTCAAGAAACGTACGCTTTAGTAACTTTGACAGAAGCCCACATGGTGATGCGGTATATCTTACAGCGCCTGGCATTTCCGTAACGCTTTCGTATTTACTAAAGTATTTAGTAAATTAAGTGTGTCGCTCTTTTGCGGATCTTCTTCTGTATCCCCGCCTGTCGCGGTGGCCGAGGGGACAGGCACTCCAGTTACGGTCTGCACGGCCACTACGGTCGGGGGTTCGAATCCCCCCTCGGGCATGAATATTTGTGCCGTCCTTAGTGTAAGGTAGTAGATAAGTAGTTTGTAAGTTTAGGGACTGATGACCCCGTAGTTAAGTCCCATAAGCTTAACAAACTTTTTTTTTTTTTTTCAATCAACTGTTATGAGTTACACTGTGACGAGAGTATTCATGGTTTGCTCGAGCGAGTGTTTCGTAAGCTAATTCCTTTGTTAATGGACTACACTTCCCTAGTATTCTTCTAATGAATCTCGATCTGGCAATTAACTTCATTTGCCCGTTTAAGTTCAGATTTCTTCTTACGCTCGCTCCCAGATATTTCGCGGCACTTCTCACCGGCCGTCTGCGGGTAAATACGCCGTTCCTTGAAATTGAAACGATCTGCTGTACGGCAGCTGTTTCTTTCGAGGCTTCTGCAGTGAAGACGGGAACCCTTCTCGTGCGACGCCTGCTGCGGGCGCGAACGACGCCTCCCCTAGGGGGCGCGGCGCGCGAGGCGTCTCTGGGGGGAGGGGAAAAAAAGCGGCGGAAAAAAAGGCGGGGAAGGGTGTGAAGCACGTGGCGCGCCCGACCAATCGCAGCCGGCCGAGCCGATACGGGCCAGCGGAATCGAACTGGAGTGACAGCAAAACAATCGGCGGGGGCGGGCCGCGCCACGTGGCGCGCGCAGGTGCCGGCCAATCGCGGCGGCGCGCGCGCCCTCCCCCCGCCCCTCCCCCCGCCCACCGCCGCCGTCTTTTTAACGGGCATCAACAAATTGAATTAATTTAAAAGATCCATACCTCCTAAGGTACGGCCCATCACCGGATAACGCCCCAGAAAGTGCAGCGCGCGCGCGCTCCCACCGGCCGCTGTTATTGCGCAACGAAAATATTTATATAAACCCGACGGCTATCCGGCCGGGCCCTGTAGCACACGGCTAATTTCGGAGTAAATTTGGGGCATAAATAACAAAAGAAAGAGCGTAGGAAGCAATCTTCTTCCCCCCACGTAGAAGATCGAGCCATAATAATATTATTCTTGCTCGGTGACGTAAAAACGTCGGCAGAAATAAGGAGCCGTCCGGCCTAGTCGCAAATTACTGTTCTTCGATCGGAAGACAGCGCGGGCGGGAAGTTTATGTGTGTGTGGACGATTTATTTTCCGAAACTCAGCACCGAGTAGGTATCAAAAGTATTTGCTTTCGGTAAAATTGCGAACGGTGGTGCTGCAAGTTACTCGTAGCTGCCGGTTGTTTGCCTTACATCGTGAAGAGCCATTCCAAGTATTCTGTCACGGAATGGATATGGGGGCTCGACTTTAGTTATGAATTAAAAATTATTTGCACGTTGTAAATTGATTTACATAAAACTGCTGTCAAAATTATGAAAACGTTACTGACCCTCATATTTTTGTTGAGATGTGGTTCAACAGCCGTAAGATATTCGAGGAAATGCATACTGTAAACCATCAGCTGTTTATTATTTTTCAAACTTCTACCGGTTTCGGTTATAAACCATCTTCGTGGAAGAGAACTAGACAGACTGATTAAACAGGTGCATTACATGCCTACTTATGAATACTGGCACGCATCTCACAGAATAAAAATAAATAAGACGTCACTAGGCATCAAGTCTTGATTAAAAATATAAAAGCTAGGCCAGGGTGTGTGATGGTGAACCAAGGTCTGTTACAAGAGAACCTAACACACCTGTTTAATCAGTCTGTCTAGTTCTCTTCCGTGAAGATGGTTTATACCCGAAACAGGCTAGAAGTTTGAAAAATAATAAACAGTTGATAGTTTACAGCAGGTATTTCCTCAAAGTTACTGACCCTTTTTTATTTATTTATTTATATGAAATGAATAATACAGTTCAGACATTCTACAACCGCAGTAACAGATCGGATACGTCTAGCATTTTGGCTGTACCTACACACAACACTAAATCATTCTCCGTGTCGGTCTCCATCTCAGCCATACGACTATGAAACACACTACCATTTGATCTACATCTTACCCAAACCCATTCGACATTCAAGAGCAAACTCAGGAACTACATATTAACCCTTCAAGTCCCACATTATGAAATCAGCTCTAGAAAAATTAAAATTCAGTGTCTTCTGTACTAATCCAGTGCAGTAAACATCAAAATCTGTATTTTGAAATTTTTGGTTGAACAATTAATTTTGTATGTCATGTATTTCATGCACAACCCAGACGTTTGTATCGAGGTATTTTATTACGCGTACGTTATTTTGTTGATAGTTAACGTTGTTAGACGAATAACTCTAGCATAACCTTCGCCAAGCACGAAAGACAAGAAAATTCACTGCTGAAATAAAATAAAAGGAATCACACTCACGCTCACAATCTTAGCCACGTACAGACGACGACGCAACATAGCCTCCAGCATGGACATATTAATGCCTCAAAGTGGCTACACGCCGTACCAAGCGGCAAAATGTCGAACTAGATGCACGTTGTTCATCAACAAAAATGCATCTTTAAGGATTGATGCACCAAATACGGTATAAATCAACTTTTAATACTTTGTTGTCCAAGAACAACACTGGGAATGAAAGGGTTAACGACGGCCTAGTCTGTATTGTTACCCTCCTCTGAGTTCTTTCTCTCTTCTCTCCACCACACCTTTGAATCTTACCATTGAATTTCTCTATCTGAACCAATTTACCTCTTTTATATCTCTTTCACCACATTCTATCGTCTTATGTCTCTGCCTGATGTGAATAACTCACAATCTGTAAGAACATAATGAGACAATTCCTGAATGGTAATAGAGCTGATGTTTACAATATTATACATGCTTACTGTCCTTTGCAAAGTCATTATTATTATTTCAGTATTATTGTTATTATTCTAATTTTTCTTATAAATTATCTACATATTTTGTCACAATTATATTCTAGTAATAATTCGTATTTTTTTACTTTAATACTTGTATTACACATAGTACGTCTATAATGTACTACACAAATTATTCACTTTGAGTAATCCTGGTTAGGTGTAAGAGAGGGCCTGGAGGGTCTAATCTTGTCAGGTAAAATACATGAATAAACCAATTAATAAATAATTATTCTTTAACAAAATTATTTAGAGTTATTTATTACAAAGGCTTGACTAACTTTTTATCAGGACTGGAAACCAGAACTATTTTATGACTGCTTTAAATTCGGCACTGGTTCTTCAAAATATTAAAAATCTTATCCTTTCAGTTGTCTTTGGTAATGATGTTCTTATTCAGCGACGGTGGAAACCTCAAAATACATGGAAAGTCATTTTATAATTTTTAGTTACTGTATTATAAGTCTCGATAGTAAAATATTTTATTGCATTAAATATCCAATAATTTAACTTACTGGAGAACAACAATTTTTAAATACATCAGCTACTGGTTAGATAATCGTCACGTATTATATTTCTTCTGGGTAAGCGTGAGTGAAAATGTTGTAGGATCACATGCCTTCTTTTAAATATGGAACGAGTAGATGCGAGAACTTTGTGAAAGCGAAGACAGATTCCTTAGTTTCCCAGTCACAGGTATGTCATAATGACTAGTTTGTGAGTCAAACCGAGTTTCTTGAAATGTAATAGTAATGATTAAATAATTGCTCAAAACAATATGATGCCATATTGCAAACGATGATGTTATAAATATTACTAGAAAATTGAGCTTAAGAGACTTATATAAGCTTCGACGACGATTATTGTCATGTTCAATTCTGATATCAGTAAAGCTGGAAACCGATAGAGAAGGTACATCAGTCGTAACCAGCGAAACTTTTATGAGAATGATTTTTTTATTTGCTCTTGTTCGGAATAATTACAGATTATATAAGTACATAATTACAATTTAAACTGCCAACAACGATTCTGGTTTACGTAAAAAGTACAGTCACCACTAGAACCTTTGCATCATACAGCCTCTGAAATAGTATGATTAAATAAATATACCGTATTTAATTGGCAATTGTACCCGCCTTTTCTTCCATTTACTTTTATTCCCGAAATTGGGGAGGGTACTACAGGCGCAAACGTAGTAAATTCAATGGTACTACTGGTTCAAGAAAGGGCTAAATTTGTTAATTATTTTATCACAATTTATGTGAAATGCCAGTTAGTGGCTAGTAAAAGCTACATTCTGTTACAAGTAAACACCAGAAATACAATAGGTCGTTGTTTTCTATACTCATGTATGGCATATTTATGCTTCACAATAGAATTAACGAAGATGCCTACCATTTTTTGGACTGACACACCAACTTCATTCTCGTCCGCTGTTCCCGTCATCAGTACTTAATGAATACTGGTCATTTTCTAAGCGCTCTTTCCAAAGATAATCTTTTGATCCATACAGGGCACATAAAATGCTAGGCTTCATGAAACTGTTTTCTACTGTCTCAGGAGTGATCAAATTCAAAGAACACACCGATCCATTCATAAATTATTGTTGCCAAATATCACATAAAGAAATTCACGAATTTTCGAGATGTTTTAAAATTTCGTATTTGGGCCTAAAATTTTAAGGGGGTACTATTGGCGGTGGGTTACTATAGCCGAGTAAATACGGTACGTACTCCTCACAGAAATATTGAAGGGTTTTTTCTTACAGAGTGAATGAGCTGAGTTCCTTAAATGAGCGACGACGGAAAAATGGATAAACAGTTTACTGTAAATCCATTTTGGATTGAAGGGAAAAATACCGCTAATTATCATTGGACGAGAGATTTATAGTATCACAACGCGACCGGGAATAGTTTGAAAGAGCCAAGCTTATGGTTACTACATACACACTTCGGATGCGTCATATTGTAAAATAAAAGTGAGTTTATTATTTCACTACGCTTACCATGTAGATATGAATTTGTCTTTCTGAAAAAGGAAAAGGAAAAAAAAACTATTTAAAAGAGCAAAAATAAACTCTCCCTTGTCAGAATACCCTTTGGTAAAATACTTATTTTCGAATGTAATGGACATACTAAAATTTCATCTGACTTGTACACATCTACATACAATGAAAGACCGGATCACATTCTGTCCTCCATTGGATTGCGGGAGGTGTCATATGACGGCATTATCAAAAATATCGAAACTGTACTTTGTTTCTCCTAATATGATGCGTATTCCTTCGAAATATTATCGATTTTCAAAAATTTTCAACTCCTTTCATGTAATGAAAAAATAAGTACGAAAGTTACAAATGTTTTCATGTAGAGTCTAAATATGCAATAAAATAGATGTTTCTACTTTAGATTTCAAAGTCACCCCCTCCCGCCCCCGAGAATTGTGTAGTTGGGTCGAGCATTATGTTAATGAATGTCCGTCTTCTAGGTGAACAACTTTTATCGCAACTTCTTTTAACCGATTTTATTTTTCAAGTATTACTAAAAATGTTTTAAGTGCCTCGCCATGTATACTACAGAAATCAAGCGACATACAATGATTTCTTTACGACTCGTCAGTCACACAAAGATGGCCTACATAATAAAATAAAAAGCGTGTCGTCATGAAGTTTGAAAAAAAACATGTAACGTTACTAGTCCTCATAGACCTTATGAAGATAAATACTACATTTGAAGTTTGTTCACAAATAAATAAATTTTTCTCTTTATTCATTGTTCGAACACCTGTACAGATCAATTATTCCTTAACCCTTAGGTGCATGACTTTTTATTTGAAGCTATAAAAACTACCACAATTAATGTATAGTGCGTATATGCTGAGAAAAATATTGAAAAAAATCCTTACAATTATTATGCACTACTAGCAAAAGAATGTTCAAAGCTGGTAAGCCAATGCTGTGAATGTCACTATTATGCCTCTCATATTTCCAGAAAGTGGTTGACTATTTTCAGATGACAAAGGACGAATACTAAAGTAAACAAACGCACATGTTTGGAGTAAATCAATGTAGCTAACTGTCGAACTGATTCAGTATCACTTTGCAATTTATAATTTCTAGGACGAACTGCTATCATATGTAACAGTGTCGATACAAGATGCTACAAATTTATTTGTGGTAAAATGTTGATCAGTTTGAGAGATAATGCAGAAAATTAGGTATGTAGCTAATCAGCTACAATATGCATTAAAAAGTTAAAGGGCTATACTAAACTACTTATCGAAATAACTATGAAGTTATTATCCTATGTTTATTCATTTGTATCAGAAATCATTAGTTTTCGTAACCACGTAACTCAATTTCAAAGTCAGAATACCAGGATTAAAATTGTATATCATTACAGTTCATAGAAGGAACTAATTTAAATATTATTGAATAGTTTCCTATGGATTTCTCTTCTTCATAAATTTTGACTTTGTATTGTATGGTGATATACGGTATGCTAAGTATGAAAGAAGTTCAACAAGAAGAAATAATTATATTTTTGGCCTTGTGATTTCCAACTTCGTATTTGTGATGCTTTACCCTGCAACCTGTATATGCTATTTTATACTGGAGCGTTTTTCTTTATTTATTTAAGCCAAAGTAAGATACGAAATACTGCAATACTCACCTACTACGAAGAACATCCCAGTCAGCAGTGTAAAGAGAACCCTTACTTGCTTTCATCATTCGGCTCGCCATTATCTGCAACCTAGAAGAAAATTAAACATGTATAATATTTCCCTAATTAAGCTAGACATTCTGTCAAAATAGAGATAAGTCATATTCAACATCAAATGCTAATATATTTCGTCTAGAAAAACTAAAATAAGAAAGCCTCATTTCTCACCAAAAAAAACAACAACGCCGGTAAACGTTCACAGAAGGAACATAGTGTATTGAGCTTGAGAAGCTTTCTTAATCGTGATACAGTACTTCAAACTGAGGCTGCCTTAGTTTCGGTCTAAGACATACTTACACCTCATGACATTGTAAAAAGCCCAAATTAAATCAATGCTTCGAGAAATCTTCATGGTTCCAAAGAAAAAAGAAGTTACCTTCAACATGCAGAAGTTCATTATTTACTCGCTTTTATTCTGTATATAGTAAGTAGTATGAAATATCCCGTGTCTAGTTGTGGATTTAAAAGTGACTGTAATTCTACAGGTTAAATTTATTCCAATAACTCACACATATTTCGTGTATATCAGTACACAGTGCTATGCGTTCTAACGACAGAAACATTATTGCTGTTGTTGAAAATTTTGGGAGGCTAAAGAAAATTATTTCATATTGCAGATCAAGTCCTATTTCTTCATAGAATCAGGAGTGGCCTGAAGTACGACAAGATCGATTGGCGAAATTTCGGCGACAGATGACACCGCATCTCGTCATTTGTGACAGGTCTTTGTACGTATAGCATTTTAATGTTTGTTTTCCAACAGATATTTTTAGGAAAATTAACATCCAAGATCTTCCAATTTTCATCACGATTTCTCGGAATCCTCAGTTGTGTATTTTCCATCTTTCCACCAGTGTACGACCCATTGCCGTTCTTTTCTAGAACGTTTCATTATTGCCGGTTATGTCTTCATTGCCTAGTCTAATTTGATTTCTTTGCCCTCCTTAAATTTTCCGTCATACGTTAATTTGTTTCCACAGAAGCCGAAACTCTCAAATAGTTGTACTTCCTGGTCATATTCTGACGCGTACTCGAATTGTCAACTCGTAGTTTGCTAGTGTTCGTTGCTTCCGGCATTCTTATATATTTTCTGTATTTGTTAGACTGTTAATTCCATTTAACACGTTCTGTAACTCTTATTAATTTCTGTTAATGTAGTAAACTACTCAGTGAATCTCAACTTTGATCTCCTTGTCCCCAGTTTCAAAATCAGTTATGGGTGTCCCTTTTATTAATTGCTTCTTCCATTTATAGACTAAACCGTAAGAAAGGAAAACAACAAGCCAATTCTGCACCCTCTTTAATCAGATCAGTTCGCTCTTCGTCTTATAATTTAGGTCTTGCATATAAAGGGCGCATACTACCAGTCTCTATATTTCCCCACCTGCACTCTCACAATTACTATGAACTGCGCCATTCAAAGTTTCGGTACGCTTTTTTTGGTCGGCTAATCTGATGATATTCCGTTGATTTTTTACATCTTGCTTCACTGCCAAACGGACTCTATAATCACACATTTCTGATCATGAATATACTTTACGGAAAACAAGAGCATTATGTGGATACAAAGTAGATAGAAAGCAAAGATTGTCTTCTAAATAGTTTGTATAAATTACGAAGAGAGGAGGTCCTGTAACACTTCATTACGAGAAGCAGGTCTGAAGAGGCACTTGAAGCAATAAGTCAATCTGGACGCTTATTTCTCACAAAAAAAAAAAAAAAAAAAAAAAAAAAAAAGTAAAAAAAAAAAAAAAAAAAAAAAAAAAAAAAAAATTAAAAAAATGTTAAAGTAAGTGGTGCATTTAGATAGTTGATTACGATCTCTAGTGGTTAGTAAATTCATGTCCTACGTTAAATATATTAAACACTGTGATTGTTTCTTAATGTATGTAATGCACATCCCGGGTTTCTAGGAGGACTTGTCATTTGCACTAAAAAGTTCATATGGACATATTAACTTACATCAGGAACGTTACGATGTATAACACCCTGTTTTTATGCAAACTATTGCTTTTTTTCCTATATTTTTAAATCATTCAAAAGAGGATGTCCATACATATGGGATGCTTTTTTTTCCCTAATGGGAGTTACTCTCATACCAATGCTTATTGAGTATTACAGATGTAATTTGCTGTATGTAATCTAAGACGTGTAGGAACGCCATAATATCACGATTCATTAATTAAAATGTATTCTGAAGATATTCTTGATTCTGGCGCTGAAAGTTAGGATTTGTCAACAGTGGTCTATGAATGCCCAGGATGTCACAAACAGTGTGAATGCTAAGCAAGGGAAGTGCTTGTAAACTACTTCTCATACAACGAGCCACGAGTGCCGGATGCTAGGACCAAGGATCTGTGTTATATCAGAGAGGTGCCAGAAAGAATTGAAAGGCTGAAGTGTCAATAGTACGGACACTATGCTTATAAAGATAACACCAGATGGACAACTAGAGTAGTTCACTAGAGACCACGGGAGCGCGAAAAGGCGTTACAAAGAAAGATAAAGACGGACTGATACGTGGAGTTAGTGGCTGGAACACGTTCTTACCAGGTACCTAATCTAAGGCAATGGAAACAAATAAGACCTATATCCAGTAGTGAACTGAGACGGTCAAAGTAAAGCAAGGAGAAAATGCGAAGAATATAGTGTAAAACCAACGTTAGCTCTAAGAGATTCTTAATACTGATAGCCTCTATCTCGTGGCACAAACGTAACCAGACATAAAGGTTTCTGTCATTCAAACCAATGGCGAGAAACTACTCCATTCAGTACGGCACCTAACGATGGGCAGATCAGCTTCAGTATCGTAAGTAAAAGAAACTTTCATCCAGATGGTGTTCCGTCATCCATATTACTTAAAAGCTAAATCTGTATTACGCCCTCTGTTCATTAAGAGGTAACACATCGTGCAAAGTTTAACACGATCAGACACGTATTAGAACAAGAACCTTTGTATTTGTTCTGGAGCTGACGAAATTACTTCATCCATTACTGTAAAATGATAAGAACGATTTTCAACAAACTTCACATTTAATTTAAAACCTCAGTGAAAATATATCTCAGCGGCAATACCACCAATATAAACACATAAATAAATGCTGAGAGGAGAAACGCTTACCGCTACCTACACTTTCGTTGTCCTTACGATCGAACTGAGCATTTGCCAAGACGTTTCAATAAATCACATTTTAACTACTAACTCCATCGCCGGATTTACCCGCAAACCTGTATCACTGTACAGTCTATAGTGCAGCAAAACTGAAGTGGTGGGCACTTACTAGGTACAGTCGCAAAGTGTTTCACAGATGCTAAACTAATATTGAATTACAATGAAAACTAAAGGTGTAATCACCGATTAGTATACCAATTTGAGATGCACATTAGTGACAGAATTCAAAAATCCCGAAACACATTTTTTTTTTTAATTCCAACAACGGTTCCAAAACCAAATTTTCCCATTTCTAGCTTGAAAATAAGTCTTTGTAGCACCCTTAAAAGATTTTCCCTTCTTTCACCCGCTCAATGGTTGAATTGACAAAAAATATCAAAATGGTTGAATTGCCAAAAAATATCAAAACATGTGTTTTTAAAATTCCAAATCCGAAGTTTTGTATTTCTTGCTTTAAAATTGCCTTAATAACACGTATTTTCAATTAAAAAAAGAAAAGAAAAAAACAGAAAAAAAACAAAAAAAGAAAGAAAAATAAAAAAAACACATTCATCACCCACTTTAGCCGCTTAGATATGGGAACATAGAAGAATCTCTGACGTCTACAGTGTAAGATAAACAAAGTCTACAAATTTCACGTTCCTGTCGTATGTATATTCATTTTTAGCGCCCTTTTTTGTCTTTTAAAAACGATGCAAGGATGCGAAATTTCTTGCACATTCGCATCTTTCTTGGTAGTTTTATTTTTCAAAGTGCAATATGCACTTATTTTTCTTTATTCGTAAGCGTGTTGCAGAAAAACAGCTTAAGAATGTGCATCATGTTTTGTTGCACATAACCTCTTTGCTATTATAGTATCAAAATTCTCCGCTGCTCTTCAGTTCGTATTTTATATAAGCTGACGACTTTCAACCACTATATCTTCCACCATCTTATAGCTATAGACACGTAACTGCTATGGTGTACAACGGGAGACTTTGTACTGGAACAACACAGAGAAATCGTTCGCGTCCATTGTGAAGTTTTTGCTGAAGAGCAAGACATTGACACCCACACGTATAATTTTATATAAGTCGGTAACTTTCAACTTCCACCCTCCTATCTTTATCAACCCTCTACCACCATAGTGCACAGTGGGAGACTGGTACCTACTACTAAATACAAACACTATACTTTTTCGATGTGTAGTTCCGGCTACAGAGTGAAATATAGGCACAAACTCCTCAATTTTTGTGTATATTAAGATTAGTGTGGTGTCTGTTCTTTCGGACATGTCAGAAAGAACAGACAGCTCAGCAATCTATAATAAGTACACGCGAAGACGGCGTTTGGTTCATATACTTCACAGCTGATACGGTCATTCGATCTCGCGCGGAAATCCGTAATAGCGAGTCACTACGTTTACATGCTACACATCTTCCGGAAGTCGAAAATCGATTTTCGTAAACCGTTTTTCGCTGTCGTGTTTACATGCCACAGCCTGAATCGGATTTCATAGACCACTTAAGATGGCTGCTGAAGAACAGCTGATTCAATTCCTGATTTAGTCAGCGAAATCGGTATTTTTCTATATTTAAATACACAGATCTATCATCACTCTAATATTTATACTTTTATTTCACATTAGAAAATATCACTCTTTTCATATGTGCCGAAAATTCTTACGAGAAAACACAATTTGACAAGCCAAGAACGCTTGAAAAACGATTGCGTTTACATGGGCACGAAAATCGATTGTGGAACAGGAAAACCGCTTTAGAGAAGCGGATTTCCAGAATCGATTTTGGAGTGTTTACATGACCAACCAAAAGTGGAATTGGGAAATCTGTTTACGAAATCCGATTTTGGGAGCCCATGAAAACGAAGTGAGTGTAAGAAGGCATAGACGATAGGGGCGCTGCAGCCGTAGCGTGCGACTTGTGGAAGTTTGAAGCAGATAACTGCGAGTGCGGGTAGCCTACTGGTATGAGAGGAGAGCTGGCCCGAAGCGGAAAACCCGGGTTTAATTCAAATTTTCACTTATAGCAACTGTAAAATTTTAGTGCCCCAGTATAGCTAATGTCAATCCTTTCCTTCCAAATCCTCCTTCGTTTCCTTTTCTTACTAGATAATTTCCAAATAAATGTGAGTATGCTTCCTGTGAACACGGGAAATCTAAAGAGTGAATCCTATTTCTTGTACGTCACACTACCACGAAGCCTCCTAAAGCCCTTTCTACGCGGGAAGTGAGAGCTTACGAGTTTACCCATGATACCGGTCACGCCGTCCGCGTACTGTGTAGACGCGTCCACTTGCACAAGATGCACGCATACGATCGCTATTAGACGGTATAGGATGGATCCTATTCACACGCGTATGGAAGTGCTTCGCGCATGCGCAGAGGACCGAATGGGGAACTCTGCTGACAAACGAAGCTAAGTCGGGAATTTGTTTGAGAATGTGTACGTAGTATTTTAGGACAATATAACCTGTGTACAATTTTTATTGAATACAGAGATATAGCTGTTAATATGAAACCAAACAAACATAGAGCAAATGTAAATCCATAAATTTTCACTGATTTATCCGTCGGTTCTTGGTAGTACAACATCACACTTACTTAAAAGCAGAATTTTGTGTATCTTTTACACATTCATTTCCACTTACCCGGTTTTCGGCTTACTATGACATATTCGGACTTTAAACTACGTCGAAAACTGGTTATTTAAATATGGTGATCTACCAAGAACCGGGAAAAGAATCAGTCAAAATATCCAAATCAGTTTGTTGTACATACCGAGAGCTGTATCTTTGTACCCTATAAAAATTGCTCACACATTATATGAAATTTTAACTGTAGATCGTCTTTATTACCATCATCTAAAATATTTGCTATTTTTCCTGAAATACGCTGTAGTTAACAGATAAAAATATTTGTTTTTGTTGGGCATTATTTGAAGCTTTATCACAGTGAAAAGTCTACGTATAGACACCTGAGCTTGTTCATCATATACATAGCCGCCTCAAACAGCAGGGGCTGGAATTATGTAATCCCATTTTATAATGAGGACGTTAACACATATGAGCGACGTAGTTACGCATGAACTGCACGAAAACAATTAGCCGGCCGCGGTGGCCGAGGGGACTGAGGCGCTCCAGTTACGGTCTGCACGGCCACTACTGTCGGGGGTTCAAATCCCCCCTCGGGCATGGATATTTGTGCCGTCCTTAGTATAAGGTAGTTGATAAGTAGTTTGTAAGTTTAGGGACTGATGACCCCGTAGTTAACCCTTTCGTGGTTGTTGGGATATATACGTCCCACTAACTTCGGACGTCATTTGTACCAGAAGGTGGCGAGTTGCGTAATTCTGCATATTGCTGCCATCTGTTGGTGGTCCTTCAGAACGAGGAAAACAATCGAGGCACTGAAATTCTTTCAGTGTAGAAGGCTGTGACCGTTTATATGGGCTGCCGCGTGAATTTTCGGGCCGTAACCACTGTTTATTGTGCATTGAATCGGTTTTCGTCGTTTTCTCGCTACCGAAAATGTCCGAAGTAAGTATATTTGCTATTTTATGCTTCTTAGGAGTTTACAAACAACAATTCCGCCCTCTAAAACTCATTTTAGTTCAAAAGATTTTTTTTCAGTGAATTTACAATTAGTGGGACGCAAGTGTCCCGGTGAGCACTGTGTAGCCCTATAGTGCCTTTATGTTGCGATATTACAGTACTCATATTTCAAAGAAAAACATTTTTATGCAAGTTTTTGCGCTAATAAAACACGGTATGTGGTTTACTATTATCTGAATTTTCTATTATAGAAGCTGCGAGACAGCTCACAAATTATTATTATTATTATTTTTTCTTTTTTTTATATGGTGTCCATTACAAATTATTGAATCATGTACTTGATTAGACCGTATGACAGTTGGGATAACTTAAGACATTATTTTAAAAAGTCTTAGGTAAATCGGTGCCAGAAATGATCAGTGAGACGCATGTGTCCCACTTTTTTTTTTTTTTTTTTTTTTTTTTTTTTTTTTTTTTTTTTTTTTTAGGAAAAGTGTAATGTGCTAAGATTTTTTGAGTGTGATATTTGTAATCCTGACCCGAATCAGACTCTGTAACAGCTGAGATAACTTGAGATATTCTAAAAAATGGGTAAAAACCTCGAAAGGGTTAAGTCCCATAAACTTAATAAACATTAGAACATTTCGAAGTAGACGCGTGAAGCAGGCGACTCAACAAATGGGTACCGTTTGAACGCTTCTTTCTAGTTCGACGGTCTGTCGCAACGGGCGCTGCAGCTGACAACGACTTCCTTGTGCGTGTTGCACGTCTCGTATAGAAAGGGCTTAAGAGAATTTATAACGTGGCTCGCTTCATCGATACAAAATTCTCTGCCGGCCATAGGACGGTATGTGCGGATTCGCCCGAGGAGGCCCTGGAGCTCGCTCGGCCGGTCGGCTGGCAGCTACGGCCTGGCGGCAAACAGGCAGCGGGGCAGCGGGCAGCCGGGATCTAGCCATCACGCGGGATTGAGGCTCCCGGGAATAAATTTGGGCGCCCAAGGCAGCGCCCGCGGTGATTAACGCCGGCCACCTGCCGCCAAAAAGGCACAAAAAGGAGCCACAATATCTTGCAAGGCCCGCAACCCGACACACGGCTTTTACATAAATTTGCCGCCGCTCCGGCCCGGGGACATTAGCGCAGCGCCGCGCCGGCCGGCCGCCGTAATCGAGGCCAGCGCTCCTGGCGGCCAGGCGGGCGTTCAATTTGGCTAATGAGCTCAATTATCTCTGGCGCTAGCCGCTTCGGGGTTATTCTATTATCTTTGCTAATTCTCCCGAGTAGCGCCGCCCGCCGCGTTATGAGAAGACACGGCGCGCACTAACGGAGCAAAACTCTCCGAGGATCCGGATTTTTTTTCTTTTTTTTTTATGGGTACAAATATCTTCGTTAGTTCTCCAGGTGCAAGGCAGTGTTACACTGGAAGACCACCAGATGCTACTCGCCTATATGCATAGCTCCCGCAACAGAGTTCGGGCCAAGCAGCACAGTTTCATATTACTGTTTCTGGATGGTTGCGGGCTTCCGCGTTTTATAACATTCAGCTAACACATTGGCTCAATGTCTGGAACTGAAGTTATTTGAATACCGCGCTGCCGTTCAACAAATTCTCGTGATCTAAAGTAGTGTTTTTCAACCCCGTGGGACGCGACCCTCCAGGGGTCACAAAGTCTTTCTCAGGCTGTCACTGCCAATGGAAGATGTAGTTGCACAAATAGTAATCTGACCAGTGTATTTTGGAATAATGGGGATTGCGTAATACAGAAAAAGAGGCCTAAGAAACCTAAATCTCTATACATAAAAGGAAGTGTCCCGATTGACTGACTGTCTGACTGACTGTCTGACTGACTGACTCATCATCGCCCAGCCCAAACCACTGAAGATAGAAACTTGAAATTTGTGGAGGAGTTTGATCTTACTCTATAGTCGTCATTTAAGAAGCGATTTTTTGATATTCCGTCCGTAACGGGGTGAAGTAGGGGAAGCAAAGTTGTTGTTTTTTTGTTTGTTTTTTTTATTTTTTTATTTTTTTTATTTTTTTTTATTTTTTTTTTTTTTTTATTTATTTATTTTTTTTATCATATGGGACTTAAATACGGGGTCATCAGTCCCTAAACTTACAAACTACTTATGAACTACTTACGAACTAGGACGGCACAAATATCCATGCCCGAGGGGGGATTCGAACCCCCGGCCGTAGTGGCCGTGCAGACCGTGACTGAAGCGCCTCATTCCCCTCGGCCACCGCGGCCGGCAAAGTTTATTGATAATACGTAGCTATTTAGCCAATTTTGAAGCTAGAACTACAAAATTTCGGATTTTAATTCAGGGTTCGAAATCAAAAGATGTGTTTCGACATTTTTGGAAATTCTACAAGCTATAACTACGAAACTTAAGATATGGATTCTTCATCAGGATTATAAAGAAACAACTGGTGCAGACCAACCAGCCTACGCATGCGAAGCAGCGGGAGTTCAGCTAGTTTATTATATATTGCAATTACGTAGTCCATTACAATAAATAGCTCGTTTTTACGACGAATAATCGATTAGTCTGAATATTACATTCAGAAACCAATCGACAGATAAATTAACATGACGAAATAAATAATTTTGAGAAATTGTAAGAATGATTTACTTCGTTATAAATGTAGTATACAGATGTATCTTCAGAGTCTCACGTGCAAAGCGAAACATTCGTTATGCAACACATATTTTTTTCGAAATTCATTTAAAATTAATACAATGTGTTCCACTCGGAAAACAAAACACAAAATTATTCTCATAATGTATAGGCTAATACTGCAAACTTTCTACAAGAATGTTGTATCAACAGAAGGAATATTAAATCTTTGCCTTTAAAATCATGCATATAGTTGTTACTGTTCGGAGAGGGTTCGCCAAAATAATTTTACTTGTAAGGTTGGAAACAATTGCCCTGAAGAGTGCTCTTGTCATAATACTGTAAAGACTCGTGTGCTCCTTCACATTCACATACATGTCATTGGTTTATAGACTGACAAACAATTTAAACTAATTTATGCCTATGAGAAGAGACACCCATGCCCGAGAGAGGGCTCGAATCTCCGACGGAAAGCCGCGGCTCAATATTTTGCAACGCATCTTAGAACACTCAGCCATTCCCCCGCGGCGAAAATGTCAATGTGTTTATTTTCGACACTCTCAAGTCAATATTTTCGATTGCAAGGTCTAACCTTTTCGTACACTGTCACGAAGTCGGCAGAGCCATTTTAAAGTAACCATCCCAGCATTTGCCTGGGGTGATTTGAGAAGTTCACTGGAAACATAATTATGCATTGCCGAATGCTGAATTTTACCACCATCCTACTGAATGAGAGTCCAGTGTGTCACCACTGCGCCACCTCTATGAGTAACGTGCTCATTTTAGGGCATCCGTTTATTTGACATTTTGTTGTTGCTGTGGTCCATCCTACTCCCTTCCAATATATGAAGAACTTACAGTAAAAAAGATCTGGTTCACAGTGCGAAACTCACTGAATGATTTTTCAGGATATGGGTTCGTCTTCAAAATACTATGTCGTCGAAGTTTGTGTAGGGAATTTTCGGACACGCTGTATACACAGTCAAGTCACATTATTTAACTAACTGAAGGTATAAGGATTAAGACGAATAAAATTATTGTAAAAAAAGGTAAAGCACTCAACAATCCGAAGATTGGTTTGAACACCACAGTTCTTTACAAGGAATTAACGAAAATGGATACGTATGAGTGGTTTTACAGAGATAAATCATCTTCCGTGCTGTCCACTACCACTGAATAATATATTTAGGATAATATTCACTTTTTAAAACTGTTTACGACACTTCGAAGCTGTACCATGGGATTAAAATACGGCATTTCTCGTGAGTATGATAGATCATTAAAGCGTTCACGTTGTTCCTTCAGTCATCTGCAACTATATGTTTGAACGAAGCAGGAAAAATTATCGTCATCGACATGGAGAAACTACGTGCTCAACAAGCGTCCATTGTATGGCTTACTGAGAGAATGAGACACGAAAACATTGCTGAAGCAAACCCAAGCCAATTTTCGAGACGCTTGCGGAAGTACGGTGTTTTGGAAGACGAATTTCTTTTCTATGTATGGTACAAATACATTCAATATTGGCTAATAATGAGATCACATTTAAAATATAACTATTGGAGCCCTCTGATGCTCAAATTATAAAAACAGAAATCGTCAAGACGTTTCTTAGTTTCGCTAATTAATCTTGCCAACAAGTGTTAACTATAGCTGTTTAATACAAATAAACAATCCCTGAGACAGATTTTCTTCTCAAATATGCCAAAGACATTATTGATAAATAATTTTAATTCAATGGTTCATATTTATCAATAAGTGTTAACCAGTTTTCTGCTGGGTCTGTAGTAGAACAACGACGGATAATAGTTCACTCATGAAGATCAGTCGACACTGCACAAGCATTATTCCGATAATTATTAAAGGTTGAAGACTAAATCATAGAAGTAGGTTACACAATAAAGTAGTAGCAACTGAACCTCGCATATAATTTATTGTACAATATATCCACGAAATTACCAACAACCTCATTGCTGTTCCAAATGCAAAACGTCTTTTCATATTTCCGTCCTTAGATTCTTCATCAGCACATAGAATCAGTTATTTGTATCCTAAAAAATTCGATAGGGAATCCTGACAATCGACTAAAAAACGTTAGACATGACGGTCTGAATTTACAACGAATGTTATGATGAGATTTTTCTCAGATTTTCGTTGAACCTGTTGATCATAAACTTATCCTTAAATTTTAGAGAGAAATTTCTTCTTGACAATATTACCTTTTACAAATTTTTAAAGGACTATTTTACAATATGTACTTGTACGATTCAACAGAAATATGGGCACTAAAATGTTTAAAATTAAGGCTACAATTAGTATATTTGTTGACGTACCCAGGTCCCACAACTTCACATTTATTTTAGATTTGAGTTTAACAATCAAAGGGTACTACAAGCCGTTGTTGCGAATTTCAAATTTCCAAAGTCTAAATACCTGAAAAATGTGAACGTATTTGTTTTTTCTCTGTTAATTTTCAACTTACCGCCTTACAATGATCTATACTCCTCGACATATAATACTAAGGATGCGGTTCAGTCAACATGATAGTCGAAAGGTAATAGTTTCTTCAGCTTCTGTAGACCACATAAATGATCAAATAACTTAAAAATTCTGAGTCACAACTTAAGCTTTCTTATGTAGCTGTCATAAATACAGATGTCTAGAAAGCTGAAGTGCGATAAATACGTACTTTTTAATTAAAAATTTCTGGATCAGGAATAATATAAATGTATTAACAAATAATGATGTGTTGAAGGCAGAAATTGAAATAACAGATTGTCTCGTACAAACTGAGACAACAATGTAAATAACTTTTCAGACTTTTCTTAGAGCGCAGCAAGAGAAGAGGAAAACGTTCTGAATCGGCACCATTTGTCTCACTTGAGAAAAAAAAAAAAAAAAAAAAAAAAAAAAAAAAAAAAAAAAAAAATCGACGCGAGGATAGCATGAAAATATTGAAGAGCCCTTTGAGAGTAAACGTTTACATAATATCATTTCTTTACATATAAATCTGAGACATATAAAAAAACACTTCCTTTCTCTCTGCATTAATACATTATGCCTGAAGTTTATCTATCAACGACCTACTTGAATTGAAAGACCTACCTGTCTTAAAAATATGATCTGTCGAACCATTAAACACTCTACAATAATGAGCCGCCAATGAATTATGAAACAAAAGATATTTACAATAAGCAACACATTGCCACATGTAAAACGCAACGTACAACATACTTCAATTTAAATATTTAAGTCATATGACAATGATAGTAGGAAGAGTTGAGACAAAGTGTGAGACGAAATGTCCTACTTCAGCTATCTTGAATTTGGAACCAGATTTATAACAACAGAAATATCGATAAGAGGGTTAACAAACTTCAAAATATTTGTCGAACAACAAGAAAAACTCTGGGAAGAAAAAAAAGGAAGGAAACAAAAACGGATTCCGAACGATGGTCAAAGACCAAAGCATTTGAGGTTAAAATTATGAAATGTGTAAGATACTATAATAAAATAGAGTAAATAATGAACCAATTGAAAACATTTTGAGTTAAAGAAAACGTAACGGAAACCAGAAAGAAGCGGACGTTTCTTGTTAACACAATGATATAAAATAAGACTAATAAGAAATCATAATGAATTATCGGACAACAGGATAGAGGGTACTAGGAAAGCATCGTATGTGGTGAATGAATAACAAAGACTAAAACGGGTTATGTGGCAATTAATTCTTGGAAGGGACGATGGTAAACATGAAATGATGATGTATTCACAATTTGTATTCATATTACTGACAAAAGATTTTTTAGTTGTTAAAGATATTTTTTAATGTTTGCTCCAAGTCTTTAAAATTGACAAAAAAGGTATACGTTTATACAGTGCTATTGACAACTTTTTTAAACGCTGACATCAAGGATTCTCGGTAAATAAGTATCCAATCTATTATTTTTAATTTGTAAGTTGCTAGATTTATTAGATTCTTTCCTCGGCACAATTTTCACCCTGTAGTATATTTACAGCGCCAGGTGATAATGTGCATTGAGTAGAGTAGGTGCTTGAATGCTTTCAATATCGTTCAGATTCTGACATCAGGTGAGGGGCTTAAACACGGTGTATAGAGAAAATCAATGTTTGTATCTCTACGAAAATATTTTAAATTTTTATTTTTTATATTTTATTGGGGCTGGAATAGCAAATAAATTTCTCAAAAAAGTAGATATATAAGTCGCATTCTGATACTTAAATTTCTTTCTTTCCAAGGTTAGACTAGAATATAGATTCGCAACAATTGTGATTTTGTAGGCATTTAGCTAAAACTTAATAATAATAACAAATTGAAAAGTCAGACATCAAGCTGAGAATCCAAATTTCTATTGGTATTGTATGCGGATTTTCAGCGTCAAACTATTTACCTACGACGGTGTTTTGCCTGTAGAAATAATTCCATAGTCATTAACAGTTCCTACACTGAGTTATAAGAAAAAAGATCAGAAATAATGTATCTTGACACCACTTTCATTTCCATTAATTGACAAAATATTTTATCACAAATCTCTTCAGTAACGAATAATGTGAAAGTGTCTCGTTCCACATCAGAAAAGGAAACCACAAAATGTCAATGCATACCATTAGAGAAAATGAAGTATTAACTGTCCACATATGCAACAAACTATTGTCCAAATGCTTAATCTAATGTGCGATTATACCACGCAGAATGCAGAAACAATTTAAACAAACTGAAAACACAGTCCGGTACCACTGTTACATTATTGTTTTTGGTGTGTGTTAGTGACATGATGTAAACAGTAACTACATTTCGGTTTTTACAAAAACAAATTTGTGAATATCTGAATTTCATAATTTACGAAAGGGCTCTCGGAAAGCATGAGAGAAATGTTTTCAAATTTCGTCAATATAATGTTCACTTTAAATTAAAAACAACTAAGAAGCGACTCGTGTAATACAAGTGAAAAGAAATATTATTACAGAATTTAGCAAGATAAAAAAATAATTACAGCGTATGAACGTAACTACACCAGGTCCCATTGATTTTCTTTACGAATTACAACAGTCAAGAAAAATTCGGAGCGTTATAAGGTGGTATAATGACTGTCAGATTATAGAAAAAAGTTTGACAAGAGCTTTCTTCAAAATGAAGTACTAGATATAATTGGAAAGCGTTAACTTTTTAAGTGTTTTCTTAAAGAATACAAACGATTTCTGTTCATGTTCCTGTGTAGTAGTTTGATGGCGAGGTCCTTTACATTTGTTTATTAAATACGTGTGTCGCTAAAACAGTATGGGGTACAATTACTAACACACAGAAAAGGTTGATTTCTTAATTCTTACTCCTAGAGTTAGAAATTATGAATTTTTAGCATCGTTACGATTGAATACTCTGCAGGTGTAATAGTTTCTTATGAAAATATGTAAACAGTGTAATGGAAAGTTTGCTAAGGATTGAACTAAACAGACAAATGAAAACGAATTAAACAAGAGCCATAAGCGTTTAGAACAACTCTAGCGTATTTTGCAACCGACATAAAAATCTGCTGATCTCCAAATTCACAGACGTTATTCTAAGAAAAAATGTTATTTATAGGCCTACATATTTGCGATTAAATAAAAAGTAAATGCTCAGTAAGATAACCCATCCTTTCAGGAGTTCCATTTCTTGTCAGTCAGGAAATAGGCAAGGATAGTTAAAATTCAAACAAACACGAATTTATTTTCCGAAAACCAAGACACATAATTTAATTTGAAAAAAAAAATCACAAATAACCCATTGACACATCCTTAGAGACATTATTTCTAAAAATTTGCTGGATGACATTTGTACAGTATTACAATAATTTTCAGTAGTGAAATAAAATTCCTGCTGATGATAACACAGACAGTACTCAAAAATTTATGGGAAAATAATAGGAAATTTAAGTGACTTACCTAGGGCTGAATATTCTCACCATTTAACCATTGAAAATGGCTAATTATGAAAGAATTTGGCCAAGCAGAATATTAACATGAATCTACAGTATTTGGCATTGAATTAGTCGTTCCATCTTTGCGGTATAAGATTATCTACCACGAGGTTAATATTTGTATAGCACTCTTCTGAACTATATTTTCGTCGTGATTAAATAAACTGAACCCAAAGAAGCTCTGTAACCTGTCGACATGTCGACAGCGGAAGAGAGAAACTAGTCGTCTGAGTTGTAAAGTATGAGTGAGAGTGCATAAAACAGAAATATTTTGGTGCTACCGTTTCCGATCTCTGATAAGACCTAAGCAAAAGAAATTCACTCCTAAAATTTCAATTTATAAAATTAATTTTCCTTCTGTTACTAGTCAAGGACGATAATTATAAACATTGTATTGAGTGTGAATGTCGAGCTGAAAGTTAATTACCAGATTACTTCGAGAGTGACATCATTAGGCTACTTGAAAATATCAATTCATGTTCTAAAATCGGAACTGCCACTAGCAAAAAAATTAGAATTGGAGAACACGTCATAAAATTGTTATAAAATTTAAATACTTGGGAGAGATGATAAGCCAAACCTGAATTAGAACCATCATGATAGAGTAGAATAAACTAATTAAAACACATCCAGTTTCAAAGAACAAGTGTAACAAAAATTCCCCTTTAATAGCCCCAGAACTAAACCTCAAGAAAACATTCACACAGCCACAAACATCATAAGCTAGTGAAACTATATTGAAAACAACCAACACTGTAGCAACCGTCAGACTACTCAAAGTATAAGGTGGAGAGTCAGAACATACGTATACAAAAATATAAAAAGGAGGAATTTGGAGAATAGCTTCAAGTGAAACCGTTTATATAGAAATAGAACCACTGGCAAGTAAGTGACAATGAAAAAGAAACGGATCTCTGTCCTAGGACATTTGATAAGGACAACTGAAAGAGGATAATTGAGAAGTTATGGAACAGTAAGAGCAGCATAAGGTAGGTCACAGAGATGAAAGAGGTCTTGATGTAATTACAGATCTCGAGGACAAGACACGTCACATTATCAACAGAAATTAACGAACAATAACTTAGAGGGGGCGGTTTCGCATGAGAAGAGAAAGGCACGATATGAAAGATTGAAAAGTATTGAGCTAAAATAATAATAGTAATAGTGGGGAAACCTAACTGATAATACTGGCTAAAGTTCTTCATTGTTTCCAGAATGAAACTTTCATTCTGCATCGGAGTATGCGCTGATATGAAACTTCCTGGCAGATTAAAATTGTGTGCCGGATCCGGGTCTCGAACCTGGGACCTTTGCCTTTCGCGGGCTAGCGCTCTACCGAATGAGCTGTCTCGACACGACTCACGATGCCGCCTCACAACTTCACTTCCGCCATTACCTCGGACACATAAGCCATGTCTCCACCATATCCTTTCTTCCAGGAGTGCTGTTCTTGCATGTTTCGCAGGAGAGCTTCTGTGAAGTTTGAAAAGTAGGAGGCGAGGTACTGGCGGAAGTTGTGAGGCGGCATCGTGAGTCGGGATAGCTCAGATGCCGGGCGCCGTGGCTCAGCGCACCCGGTCAGGGGGCTCAACGCCCTCTGTAATAAAAAAGCTGAGCCAACAACACATCGAACAAGAACGAACAATAACGATCAGCGTCCGCAACAAAGAGAACTACCCATAGGATAAAAAAAAAAAAAAAAATAAAAAAAAAAAAAAATAAATAAAATAAAAAAGGTCGGTAGAGCGATTGCCCGCGAAAGGCAAAGGTTCCAGGTTCGAGTCCCGGATCCAGCACACGATTTTAATCTGACAGGAAGTTTCTTCATTGATGTACATAAATGATTGGGCACAAAACACAATAAACCTCATTACCCAGTTTTCATTAAGGATAACATTTTATTAGCTATTCAGTTTCTGACGTTATATTTCTGCTCCTCTGAGAATAACACGTGACGTATTTAAGAATTAGTTCAATATAATTTTATTAATATGTAGTTGTACGCAGAGCCACGTATTTTACAAAGGGCACTTATACAACAGTTATTATCGACACATACAACTTCTTTCCTTCAGTAGGTGTCTCGTGAAGAGAACTGCTTCGATTCTGAGAGGATAATTCCACGGCAGCCGGCCGCGCGTTCGTACCCACGGTAAGCGGAGGTGTCCAATAAGTGCGCCGTTGTGTATTGATGGGTGACGTCACACAGCGATTAGCGGCCCGCAACAGGTGACATGCCGGGCGACGCACCGGTCCCTTATGTCCAATAGCAGCGACACGCATCGACACGCGGTCGCCCGCGCCGCGGAAACGTGTGAACAATCCGCACATACACGGCGGAAAAGTGCTCCCACGGCACACAACGCTTCGGCCCATTCATTTCAATTGGCCACAAGTACATATTAATAACGGTGAATTTCAGTGAAATCGAGTTTATTTCTTCCAACAAAGCGATATTTAAAGATGAAAACACTATACAGTACTTACTGTATTGAATGGACACTGTAAAAAGAGTTCCAGTATCATTGCCTATAGTTGTTCCTATCACCCCCACAAACTAAAGACATTGGCCAGGTGCGGTGGCTTGTTAGCATCAGTGGTACTGATAGCTGTAGCATAGGTGCAACAACAGCATAGGGGTATCTAGGGAGAAGCCAGACAAACGTGTGGTTCCTGAAGACAGGCAGCAGATTGTGTGAAACATTTGGCGGACAGTTCCAATAAACAATGCAACACATTGCAGTATTTTCAAATGCACATTACGAGTCTTAGCACTTTAACGAGCATGGCTAGCAGTACTAATCAGTTGCCTTCGAATTCTTTCTGAATAAAATTCATTTTCAGAACGAAGAAACATTAAATCCACAAAGTATTTCGGGAAAAAGACTTGTGATTGTGAAACTGGATAGACTTCAGCTGTGCCTGCGATAGAAGATATGTAAGTCAAAAACCACCTTCGTTTCTCGAAAGCTGTAAATCGTTAACAGTTAATCAAGGAACCAAGCTGTTCAATTTAAAGGGTTGTGATATGTAGGTAAACCGTAAGTAACGTCTAAATAATAAATTTCCTTCACTACGTCAGTGCATAAAAATGCAAAGGAACACTGATCACGCATCTACATAAATATTCCTTTGAGCCTGTATTTCCTGGATTATTTGTAACATTTATCCCCGGTATATTTATTGTCAAATTTCGAATTCGTTTACACTCCTACATATCATAGTTAGTGCTAAGTACTGTTAGTCCGACGAGACGAGACGATACACGGCGGAAAAGTGCTCCCACGGCACACAAACGCTTCGGCCCTTTCATTTCAATTGGCCACAAGTACATATTAATAACTGTGAATTTCACTGAAGTCGAATTTATTTCTTCCAACAAAGCGATATTTAAAGATGAAAACACTGTAAAGTATCTTCTTACTGTATTGAATGGACACTGTAAAAAGAGTTCCAGTATCATTGCCTATAGTTTTTCCCATCACCCCCACAAACCACGGACATTGGTCAGATTCGGTGGCTTGCTTGCATCAACGGTACAGATAGATGTAGCATAGGTGCAACCACAGCGGAGGGGTATCTAGGGAGAAGCCAGACAAACGTGTGGTTCCTGAAGACAGGCAGCAGCCGTTTTCGATAGTTAAAGAGATGCAAGAGTCTGGATGATTGTCTGAGCTAGCCTTGTAGCTTGAGCTAACGTGGCTTGGCATGCAGCTACTACGAACGGCTGAACTCAAGGGAAAACTACAGTCGTTACCTTACCCGAGGACATGCATCTCTATGAATATATGATGATAGTTTCTGCTCCGATAAAATATTCCAGAGGTAAAATACTCCCCCATTAGAATCTCCACAAGGGGATTAGTCAGGAGGATGTCGTCATCAAGAAAAACAGAACAGGCGTTCTACGGATCGGAGCGTGGAATATTCGATCTTTTAATCTAGTAGATAAGTTATAAAATTTGAATTAGAAATCGATAAGTTGAAGCTAGATATCGTGTGGTTTAGCAAAGTACGATGGCGGGATGCACAGGATTCCTGGACAGGTGAGCACAGAGTTATTATTATAAAATCAGTTGGTAGGTAATGGAGGTGAAGGTGTAACAATGAAAACAGGAACAGCATAGTGAGCACATTATCGTAGCAAAGATAGAGAGCCAACACGGACCACAGTATTATAATTGTAATGCCAACTAGCTCTGCCGATGATGTAAAGGTTGTAAAAATGTATGGTGAGATAAAAGATCTTATTGTGACAGTTAACCTTTTCAGTCCCAAAGTATGAATTCAGCTTTGGAAAAATTAAAATTCAGTGTTTACTGTATTAATACAGTGCACTGAACATCAAAATAGGTGTTTCAAAATTTTTGATCGAACTGTTGTTTCTTTACGTCGTGAAGTTCATGGAAAACACAGACGTTTGTATCGAGAATTTTTTTATTTATTTTCTTTTTCTTTTACTTGGGACGTTATTTTGTAGATAGTTAACAATGACAGCTCAATAACGCCAGTACAATCTTCGGCAAAACACGAGAGACGATTTCCTGCTGAAATAAAATGATATGAACCACACTCACGCTCATACTCCCAGCTACGTACAGACGGCAACGCAACACAATCTCCAAGACGGATACACTTATGCCTCATAAATGGATATACGCCGTACCAAGCGGCAAAATGTGGTACTAGAAGCATGTTGTTCATCAACAACAATGCGACTTCAAGGGATGATACAAAAATACGGTATAGTCAGCTTATAATACGTTGTTGTCGAGGAACAACACTTGGAATGAAAGGGTTAATGGATAAAGAAACTTGAATGTGATGGGCGACTTGAACTAAATAGTAGGAAAAGGAAGTGAAGGAAGAATTAGTTGGTGAATACCGACTAGGGAGAAGAAATGAAAGTGGAGGTTTGCGTGGTAGAATTTTGCGCACATCACAATTTAATCATCAGAAACACTTGATATATGCACCATCCATGAGTGCTGTATACATGGAAACGACCAGGAGATGCTGGAAAGTGCAGATGGATTTTATAATGATAAAATTCCAAAAACAGATTTTAAACTGCAAGACAAAAACCAGTGCCAGATATAGTCTGTTACAATAACGTATTTGTGGTGTACTGTGTATCGCAGAAATGGCTGTATAAGAAGCATAAAACGTCAAACATGTCTAAACATGTTAAAAATGCTACAGAACGTAATTCTAATTAAAAGTTCATTTCTTTTAAAACACTCAAAAAATTAATTGTAACATACCCAATGACATGTCTAATATAGATTTCTGGTGAACAATAACGCGTGATATCTTTCTAGGTTTTTTGACAATTACTAATTTAATACAAAATACATATCCGAAAAGGGAGCCCAGAGGTGAGTAAAGATATATATTACTGGAATAATCTCGTTTTTATTTCCCTTCTCCAACCGGAAATTTTGAAGCGTGCTTGTACTTAGGAAAAATAACGAGGTATGTATAAGAGCACCAGAACGTACGAAGAGAGTGACTGACATCCACCAACGTCTTTCTACAATTAATGCGCTAACGGAGATTTATAAATAAGAGTTTATATACAAACTTACAATACAAACAGTAACAATGCATATTAATCATACATCTCACATAACAAAAAAAAAATAATAAAATAAAACTACAAATTATATTGAAATACTATTGCAGCCGAAAGTGCATTTTGCTGATATACCATACTGACTTTTCGCTAGCATCTATGAATTCATAACGATCACAGTAAAACTTGTCAATTGATTTTCAACATTAGTGTTACGTTTTGCCTATCAGTTCAATAAGCATACGTTTAGTTTTACTTTTGAGTCAGCACAATATCAGAATTTGTTCGTATTATGCTTAGGGTAGGCCAAAATTATCAAGGGGTAACGGCACCGGAAGGTGTATTACTCAAAGGCAAGTGTGATTGTCTTATGCACTCCTATTTAGGGGTGAAATAAATTTTGATACGACATGAAGAATGGATGCCTAGAGAGCAGTCAGGTCCCTTCATTGAAGGCACTGCCTAGGTGGAGCTGTTCAAGAGGGTTGTTCTTCATCTTTTATATATAATTAATAAGTGACTTTTGCTTCTTAGATGACGGACCTCATAATACTGGTAGCCAGTAGGTAGTAGTCGCCAATATTGTGTCTCTTGTGCATATTTTAATTGGACAGCAATGTGATTAGACTGTTGTGCCAAACAGTACAAAATATTCCGCAACCGAATAGACTAGATCTAACAAGTAGACCACATGGGTATCGGATTTTAGAATTTCTGTACATTTATGGTACGTGAAATTCAGAACTTAAATAACAACCAACCAAAGCCATTCGACGCAATCATCAAATATTCTCGAGAAAATCGACTGAACTTTATCAATTAGGCCTACACGGAAGTACCAATAATTGCAACACGTGCATTATCTGTCGGTTTAGCTCAGATGGTTGCGTCCTGAACTGTCAACCATATAGTCGGTGGTTTTAACCCCTCTGCGAGAAATATTTTTTTAGTTATTTCCGAATTGACTTACTGTGTAAAACATTTTGGGATCTCTAATTCCGCTTGCGAATTTTTGTTTATGTGTATGTACACGAGCTGAACACCTTATCGTTACCTGAAACGATGATGGAGTAGGTAAGCTTCTTGGAAAGCTATTAGTAGATATGGAGATGACTTTTCCACAAGCAGCGTCGTAGCTCTTCATACACACTGTACAGTCAAAGATTACCATCGACAACTAATAGTGAAGGCAATACTGTAAAAAATATGACATGTTTTTTTATTTAAACCATCATTATTAACAACCTTTTATAAATATAGAAAATTACGAATAAACAAAAATACGTGCCTTTTTTGTAAGAGATTACCATTAGATATTAAAATTGTGTAAGTATTCGAATAGAAAGGAAAAAGAAATCCACATTAGGATTCAAACCATAGATGTTATGGTTGCGAAGGTACTATCTGTGCTACACTCACAGATGCTGCAACTGTTTGATTATTGGTACTTATGTGCACTTGCAAAGCGTCAAAGTCGCAATTCTCGAGAATTTGTGAGAGTTGCAACGAATGGCTTAGGCTGATTGTTATTTGTGTTCTGGACTTCAAATACCAAAAAGAACAAAAAATTCTAACGTCTGATACCCATGTGGTCTCCTCGTAAGACGTAAGTCCATGCCGTGGTGCCTGAACACTCCCATAAAGCACCTGCTAGGCTCTGCAAGATATGGTTGTAAATTGCAATTTTGGAAGCTGTGTTTGAAAGATGTTTCTTGATGCTCAGGGTTATAAAGATGATGACGCCTAGATATTTTGAATGTCGACTGTAAAACAGTAGTCGTATTTAAATGTAAAAACTTTTCTTATAAGGATTACGATGCTAAACAGCTATGTTTCCAGCGTCCGAGTGTAAAAACTGAATTCTCTGTTTGCTAACTTGTTGCTAAGGTGTAATATAGGGACTTTTGTGTTTCTGAGAAATATTAGTAATTCGCGAACGTTAGGGATTCTGCAAATGCATCGTGGAGTACTTTAAATGAAGTGGCAAAAACCGGCGTCATACTGTCGCGGAGATCACTTAGCACTTACCTCACATGTCAAAATAATTGATTACTGTTTATATCAACCATGGGCAACCTTTGGTGACCGACGGGCTGGTTCACACTTCTTCTTCAGCTCCCGAGGCCCTGGAGCGCTTCCAGCAGATAAAGGGAGTACAATTATGTCTGAGACGTTAATGTTTGTGGAGGCAACGCAGCGATGTAAATGATACCCCTTTCCCGACAGTTTGCGACACTAAATTATGCCTCTGCTTAGTAGTTTTTGGAATACTTTCATTTTATGTTCGCTACATTTTAAGTTCTTTACATTTGTTTATTTGACATCAACATGGCGACTTTATTCTAATGAACATTAAACAGCAGCTGACTTAAAAATTGCCTTTATTTGCCACTATTAGTAAAGAAAAAATGTTAACGACACGAAAACAAAATAAATCATCGGAAGGTGGAATGTCATACATCTTGAGATACCATCATGCAAAAATAAACACGCTTAAGAGCCTGGTGTATCTCGCATCATTCCTGTATACCTTCTATTAAAGCAACTGGTTACAGCTAATTAAATATATATCACCTTCAATAATAGTACATTTATAACACATCCACAACGGACTGTAATTATTTATGTTATTATGATAAAGAACAATTAAAAAACGGCAAACACGAGATGAGCAATACTAGTTGAAAAGCAGTTAGACGTAATTTAACTGTTTTTGTCCATAGACAGGACATTCGAGTACTTGTAATTCGACTTCTTGAAATTTGAATCTGCAGCTCTTACGTTTCTCCGCGTTTGTGGGCAAATCTGGGGTATATAGTGTGACTGACATGCAAAACACGAAAAACTGATTTCCGCTTACCGGAACATGTTTTGGCATTTCGGTGTCATGATCAGTGTGGTCTTTTTTTCAAAGTTAGTGCTTGATTTTACATTGTGAGGTCATGTAGGACCATTTCTATAATATGCAAAAGTAGTAGCTCTGTCACAGTTGGTTTCAGCATATAATTCTTCTGCCGAATTTTCCACAGGCATACACAGGCATATACTGTAGGGGTTGGGATTTGGAAGGAACTAAACAGCGACGGTTATCAGTCTGCATACTGTACACACCTATCACTGTCTCACTCTACTTGACACTTTTGCGAAAACGGACTATTTAGATTTTGTTATTGTTCTCCATACTGTCTACTAGTATGAAGAACAATCGCAAAACCTACACAGTCTGTTTTCTCCAGTGTCATGGATTGTCACAGTGATAAGTGTGCAAAATATGTGATTCGTGCATATGTGCCTGAGGGAAACGCGGAAGAAGAAATATATGCCAAAACAAAGTTATAGAAATGGCCCTACACAACCTCACAATGTAAAGCCAAAATGTTTCTTAACAAAATTAAAAAATAAATAAATAAAAACCATTGATGATCGCAGAGAGGTGCCGAAGCATGTTTGGGTAAGCAGAAAGCAGTGTTAAGCATATTAGGTGCACCTAATACTCAACAACTTTTAAGTATTTGTACCAAAAAACTTATGATGACAGATCGCACAGACATAGATTATTTCTGTAACTGCACTTTCACTGGTGTTGGTCATGAGTAGAATATAGGAGGAAATATCCAAAAAACGGTTCCGGGAAAAGCAAATATTCGAAAAATCTCTCTCTCTCTCTCTTTCTCTCTCGCACGAATTTCTTTCGAGGTCCGGACTGAAACGAACTGCATGCCGGATTCGTTCCACGGGCGCTATTTGTCCAAACCTTGTTCACACGAAGACAGTATCTTATACATGGCGATAAACATTCAAAATAAGACACAGATCCACTTTATAACAGATCGACATTGTCAGTTCATTTATAACCTCACCTTTGTGAAACTGAAAATTTGCTGTTTATCCGTAGTGAACAAGCATGAAAGAAATGCAGAATCTATTTCGACTATTTCAGCTGGAAGGAAGAAAGAATGTGTAGCAAAATTAGAATAACTAGAAACTTTATTGAGATACATAGTGGTGGACTGAGAAGACAAAGCTGTGTGCAATGACGGAATCACCTACGACAATACATGCTTAATAAAAGATTGTTTAACTGAATACGTCATAGGCAGTAACAGCGATAAGAAGACGATTACATCTGTTCTCAGATAGTGATGCTTTTATTTTCTGCAGTTGTAATCTCGGTATCTACCCCGAGACAGAAACACTGCGAAGTCGAAAGTACACACTTGCGTGTTGTCTAATCCTATTGCCTCAACTACTTGTAAAAAAAACTTTCATCTAACAGTCTTCACAACAACAGTCTTATTTATGTCTAATATTTCTATATTAATTCCTTACAGTGAAATTATTTATACGAAATGTCACAAACAAATCGTAAGTTCTTATTTAATATAAGTGTGAAGTAACCATAAATCTGCAAGGCAGTTTCATATCAGTGCACACTCCGCTGCAAAGTGAAAGTTTTACTGAAACCATAAAACAGTTTACTGATCTGTTTATTTCTTTTTTTTCCGTCGGTTTTGCGTTCTACAAGAATAACCTCAAGACATAAGTAGAGTACCCGAAGAACATAGACTTTTCTAAAATATAAATTCCTCGTTGCTTTCTTCGAAGTTTTGCTTTCTATTAAGGTACGGCATTTTAAGAAAGACATATCCTACGACTTGGGGTTAAGAGTATAGTATATTTTACAAATTCAGTATGTTGTAAAACACTTTTGGTTCAAATAGGTATAATAATGGCGTATGAACTATCGATAAACTAATGTACATACACATGATTGTCGTAGAGAGAAAACCCGAAGATACGTAACTATAAGGTCATCAGAAAGCTACAGGTGATATCTTAACAACGATAAAGGAAAATGCAACTGGGAAAAATAATTCTTAGATGCGCGAGCAGGAGGAAAATATATGGGTAGTGATCGTTTTAAAAGATCCTTTAGCGTGAAGTAGAATATTTGAAATAGATTAATAAAAATTCCAAATTGTACATCAACTCTTTTTCATAATATCTAACATGAGCATATTACAGTAACCAATATTGAAGAACGTTTCTTATTTCTGCAACAAGCACTGACACTCGGACATTGATAGGTTAATTAGGTATTGATACAGCCTTTAGTTCAGGAATTAGTCTGTTGTAACAACGAATTCTTGGTAGAGTATTCTTATTTAATCCTTATTAGCCCTGATAAGTGCTCATTGTATTGTAAATTATTTAAGTAATGACTCGAGCAGATTGTGTGAAACATTTGGCGGACAGTTTCAATAAACAATGCAACACACTGCAATGTTTTAAAATGCACATTACGAGTCTAAGCACTTTAACGAGCTGGGCTATCAATACTAAACAGTCGCCTTCGAAACCTTCCTGAATAAAATTCATTTTCAGAACGAAGAAACATTAAATCCACGAAGTATTTCGAGAAAAAGACTTGTGATCGTGAAACTGGATAGACTTGAGCTGTACCTGCGATAGAAGATATGTAACTCAAAAACCACCTTCGTTCCTCGAAAGCTGTAAATCATTACCAAGCAACCAAGCAACCAAGCTGTTCAATTTAAAAGGTTCTGATATGTATGTAAACCGAAAGGAATACCTGTATAATAAATTTCCTTCACTACGTCAGTGCATAAAAATGCAACGGAACCCTGATCACTCATCTACATAAATATTCCTTTGAGCCTGTTTTTCCTGGATTATTTGTAACATTTGTCTCCGGTATATTTATTGTAGAAATTCGAATTCGTTTACACTCCTACATTACATAGTTAGTGCTACGTGTTGTTAGTCAGACGAGAAAAGATATTATGTTGTAGGAATGCCAGTTACAGAAATAAAACAAAGAGTCACGAGAGGGATAGAAATTAAGAGTGAAAGAATATTAAACATGAAACTCTCTAATAACAATGCAATCAGTAAAAAGAAGATTATTTGCAGGATATTTTCAATCATATAAATAATCTGATGAATATGTAATTGAGATTGAGAGTAAATAGGAGAAAGATTACGGTAAAAATAGGTAGAAGAATTAACGTCTAACAACTTAAAATCAGTATTGATGATAACGTGATATGAGCAGCTAAGAATTCTTCTGTTCGGCGAGCATAATAAGCGACGACGGACGAAGCAAGAAGGACATGAAAAGGAGATTTTTACAAGAAAAGTGAGTATGGCCTAGATAAGTCAATTGATATCACACTTTTGCCTTAATTTGAGGAACAAATTTCCGAGTGACTCTTTGGAGTACCTATTGAACTGTAGGGACACCGGAAAAGAGAACAGCCGAAGATTTAGAACTGTTATGGTACAGAAACATGTTGAAAATTATATGGACCGATAAAGCAATGAAAAAGGTCATGGAGAGGTAAGTAAGCGAAGAAAAGGACATTTCTGAAGCATAGAAGGAAACATGTGTTAGCAGCGATTACCATCGTAGTACTGTAGAAAACTGTTGGTCTAAAAGGTGAAAACTGTAGGCGAAAATTTGAAATTTGAAGAGATTCTGCATATAATTGCCAAGATACGTTGGAGGTGTTACCCTTAATTTTTCACGCCGTGTTCAATAATAAATAAAACTACGGGTATACAGTCGTAACCATTTATTACCGATTGCAAGTATTTCGGTTGTATACCGATGAGCTGTCATCTGAACAATTCTGAAGACTAGAAGACTGTAGGCAGTGTGTTCTTGTCCATCTTATACATTGTGTAAGCATAGCAGGTCCACGACAAATATAACGTTCATGGAGGGCTCTACGATTTCCTACGCTTACACATCTACTAGTCTTCGGAATCACTCCGATATACAGCCGAAATACTACCCATAGCTAAAGAATGGTTATGGCCGAATACCCGTAATTTTATGTATTAAATGTTGCAGTTTCTACTGTACTCTCAGCTGAAGAGATTGGTGCACGAGAGAAATGTATTCGTAGCGAAAGGTGTGAAATCAGTCGTGCCATCACTGCTGTGTCCGTGGTCCACATAGGCTTTATGCAGTTGCGCCGGGGCGGTCTACAATGGAAATTTAGAACAATATCACCGTTGTTTATCACAAAATTGGGACGCTTGGTTTTGTGACTGTGCATTAAGGAAATTTGGGAATTTAACATTGGTGATGAAGAGAGTAAGAAACAAGACTGTTAAAAAACAGGTTTTACAACATTGAAAATATAGATAGTTGCAATGGTGCAGCAGAAGTAAAATAGTTCTTCAGCCGTGATCTGTAATTCAGGAGTAGGTGTCACGGATGTGTCTGAATTCTTAGAAGAATCGTAGCGGCGTTCAGCTGTTCTCTTATTAATGGTATGCTTACTACTATCTTTACTAAACCAGATCCTCAATGAAACTGTCTAAAAATAATACTGCGTTGATTCACAGTTTTCTTCTGTTCATTTTCAACAGTAATTGGGCATGATTGTGATAGAGACTGTATTAACTTGTAGTAGCAAGTGGATATTGAGTCGCAAACTCTCGAAACTATTAGAGCGATACCACGAAAATTCTAGTGTATCTATCCAAGGGATACACTTTGATTTTGACAATCTGATTATCTTGTAGTTCAGAGTAAAATAATACGAGAGACGTATTTTTATACGTGACTATCCAGGATTTACGGGAACATAAATGACCTTGAATATATATATGAGTTCCTTGGTTTATTAATGAACCTATGCACACAAATATGTCAAAAATAGTCATAATTGTGGAAATGTACTCCCATTCCACATCTTATTTCGCCTGTGACTAAGAGAGAAACATAATTATAGTTAAAATCAAATTAAGTCGTATCTGATGAATTGGTATTACGAAGATGCATTTGTCTAAAATAAACTAGAAAGACCTCGATGTAGAGGTACGTGCGGTAGATACGTGTTCATTCCAATCTCACATGGCGGCTCCGCGTTCACTGATGTAGTTGTTTGTTGTTTGTTCCAAACAAAGGTATCTTTGGAAAACTAGTGCATCTTGTATTTGAATTTCACTATAAAACAATCATACCTTTCGATATAAACCAAATACAGAAAAAAATGATATTGGAGTCGATATACAATATTTCAAATTAAATTTTAAATTTTCTACAACGATGTGTTTTATCCACTTAACGGCCAGATGTTGTTTCATGAATAAATAAAATGTTTCTCTAATTTTGCCCTGCACTACGACATATTCGAAGCCGATCAAAATCGAAATCTACCTACTGCGTAGGTTTATTTGTAATATGGAATGCTCCCACCTAGGTACTATTTTCTGTTTTCTGTACTTTTATATGTCCTAAATGTTGAAATGTTTGTAAATCTAAGAAACCAAATTGTTGCGATAATCGGTGCCTAGTCTTACAAACTACTTTAAGTGAAGCTAACACACCCAAGCGCGCAGGAAGACACGTACCTCCGACGGGACTGGCCGCACTGTCCATGGCCTCGAACCGCGCGCCCATTTACGACCCCGAATATGTTCAATCAAACGTGTGTGTGTGTGTGTGTGTGTGTGTGTGTGTGTGTGTGCACGCAGTGGTATATTAGACAAAAAAAACACCCTAGTATGGTGACGAGTTCAGATTTGTCACTTATCTTTCCATCAGGTGGAATGTGATCGGTTCGCAATCGCACGCCGTGAAAGGGTCATTCATATCGACACACGGACAGAGTAATCCGTGCCGCCGCGAACCCGCGAGCATTAATTTGTTTCCTTAGATCGGAGAAATGCCCCGAGGACAGTTAATAAAACACGCAGTCGCAGCAGCTTCGAGCAATTTATGGCGCGTCACCGCCACTCTGCGCCGATTAGTCGAATGACGCACAAGTCTATCGCGACTGAATTAAAAGCTTTTTAGCCGCAACGCTCTCTGGCAGCGCCACACCTAACCGGGTCGACAGAGAGACAGAGAGAGAGAACGGGTCCCGACCGCACGTATTTATTGTGGCACTCTGGCGCCATCCCCTCCGGAAATTGATTGAGGATAACACCTGGAATTATTTGGCAGCGCGCGGCCCGGCGCGCCGTATATATTAGTTATCGCCCGCGACTTATCAATTGGGAAGTGACGGGCCATCTTCCGGCAGTTACTTACACCGCGCCCGTATTTCAGGGGGCGGCCTATCGTCGCCGAGGAGGTGCGCGCCTCCTTCCTGCTCGGCTGCTGCTGCCAGCGGCACGGCTGCGAGTTATGGCACCAGCCCACACGTTTCTGTGTGTCTCTCTCTCTCTCATAGTGTTTGGCTTCGGTCCGCGGCCAACCATTACATTAATTCGGCGCCTGTGCCAAGCGCCTCGGGCACTCGTTTCGCTAACCTTAATTCTCCTCGCAACACTCTCACTGGGTGCCGATAACTGGAATCACGACTATTGGTGGTGAACGGGTTGAGGAGTGGGGAGGGGGGACGGGGGAGAAGGAAATCTGGATGAAAACGACGCAGGACGACTGTTAGAGTTAGGTAAACAATTGTTGATATGTACTCACAGGCAGAGTGGATGAACTCATGACAGACGTTGGCGATTTGCAAATGATAGGTAAAGGAAGGGAAGGAAGAATGGCCGGCCGCGGTGGCTGAGGAGACTGAGGCGCTCCAGTCACGGTCTGCACGACCACTACGGTCGGGGGTTCGAATCCCCCCTCGGGCATGGATATTTGTGTCGTCTTTAGTATAAGGTACTACATAAGTTGTTTGTAAGTTTAGGTACTGATGACCCCGTAGTTTAGTCCCATAAGCTTAACAAACATTTGAACATTTGAAGGAAGAATGATAGCCGGCCACGGTAGCCGACGGGAATGAAGCGCGCCAGTCATGGGTCTGCACAGCCACTACGGTTGTGCATGGATATTTGTGCCGTCCTTAGTCTTAGCTAGTTCATAAGTAGTTTGTAAGGTTAGGGACTGATGACCCCGTAGTAGAGTCCCATAAGCTATACAAACATTTGAACATATATATATATATTTTTTTTTTTTTTTTTTTTTTTTTTTTTTTTTTTTTTTTTTTTTTTAAGGAATGATAGGAAAGAAAGAATTGACAGTGGCCGCATTTGGGCATTGAAATTAAACAATGGCAACAAGTGAAAATGTGAGCCGGGTCGTGAATCGAACCCATGTCTCCCACTTCGGGCCAGCGGTCGCCTTAACCACTTGGCCACCCGTGCTCGCCTCCCGTCCGTCTCAAAATCTCACAAGTCGCACGCTATGGTTGTAGCGCCCCCAATACAATAAGACGTTGGCGAACAAGTCAATTTTTCCGTTCCCCGTCGGGGGTTCGAATCCCCCCTTGGGCATGGATGTTCGTTTGTAAATCTATCGGACCAAACTGCGTGGTCATCAGTCCGTAGCTTACAAACTACTTAAACCTAGGTAAACTAACCTACGGACAACACACACACCCATGCCCCAGGGAGGACTCGAACCTCCACGGCGAGCAACTACGCGCTCCGCAGCGAGATGCTTTAGACCGCTCGGCTACTCCACCGCGGCGGGCATGGATGTTTGTGTCGTCTTTATTATATTGAAAGCTACTGATACTAGTTGAATATGTATGGTGTCCGCTTCCGTAGCTTAGTACAGAGCGTCGCTGATTACAGTGCAGTCGACTAGGTTCGATTCTTGGCAAGAGCCTGGGATTCTGAGATATCGCTTCATCATCAACAGTACGCAATTGGCACACTTGGCGACAAAAAGTTTCAACATGTTTGGTTAACAACAGGGATTTTCAGTATCACTCTCTCTTCTATTATGATATTCTATTGGGCGTATGGGAATGTTCTCCTGTTGCCTCTGAGTGGGTAGGCTTTGACCGAATATATCACATCTTAAGGATACAGCTCAATGTCAAAAACAGACATGCCTCGACAAACAAATCCTTTAGAAATGCGGGACAATCCTATTCTTCTTTGTTGTGCAGCATGTGGCGATAGACTCTTTAAAACCTCACTATGTCATTTTCTCGATTGTTGAGTAATGGAGGCACACACAGAAACAATAACGTTTGCAGAGAGGTCAACGTGAACATATTGCTTTTTAGATTTAATGCTATATGCTAAAGAGGAGGAAAAACCTTAAAAGGAGTAAATAGTTTAACGTACATGATAACTGCGAACAAGAATTTGACCAATAACGTTAATGATTATTTGAAATATCTTCAAATAATTTCTTTTGTTAATAAAAGCATAATGTTGAAGATGAAACTGAGAAGTGAGTAATGAAATGCCATAACAACACACGCCCAATAACAGGATTATTCGGAACATCTACATGAAAGTCAACGTATGGTGATCATGAATTATAATGGAATGATGACATGAGCATTATCTGTTAGTAACATTTAGTTTATTTAAGTGAAATATCAAAATCGAAAAAATACGTATAATGTTATAATATTGTTAAGACTATGCGTGGATTGATGTCACATTTATGTAACATCCTCAGTTTTATTTTCCCCCAAAAAAGTATAAGGTATAACCTATAAAGATGTGGAACTGGGAATCGCTCTTTTCTTATTGACATAAACATATTCAGATATATCATCTGAAGAAATGGAATTTGAGTTATTCTTCCACTTGTTCAGGCACGTTCCATAAGCTAAATCCAATTGAGGGAAAATGAAAGACATTTACGGTACCTAGAGCATGCAGTCATCATCAGATCGATAAAGCGAAAGGGATAAGATCATTCAAGGTACCTGCCTCTTTACTATACATAATCGCTAAAATCGTAGCTTAATTTTAGATATCTACATACATTAAAGTGGTAAATGTAGAAGCAATCCTGGAAAAACAATAACAAGGTTCCGTATAAAAAGAGGTCTACCCAGCAGCATGTGTAAATTATTGAAAGATGTTTTCAATGAGGGTCGGAGATTCAGTACAGAAACAGTCTAGTTGTACCAGTAAGGATCCAAGAAAGTGCTTAGTGTGTGTTCATCCATTGACGTTTCCCTCAAACTGAAAATAGATATTAAGTAAGTAAGTACAGAATGTAACTGTTTACTTCTCAACAAAGATAATTAATTTATACGACTTTACAACTAGTGTGTTGTTGTTGTGGTCTTCAGTCCGGAGACTGGTTTGATGCAGCTCTCCACAATACCCTATCCTGAGCAAGCCTCTTCATCTCCACATAAGAACGACAACCTACATCTGTCTGAATCTGCTTACTGTATCCATCTCTTGGTCTTCCCCTGCGATTTTTTCCCCACACACTTCCCTCCAACGCTAAATTCACAATTCCTTGATGTCTAAGAATGTGTCCTACCAATCTATCCCTTCTTTTAGTCAAGGTATGCCAGAAATTCCTTTTCTCCCCAATTCTGTTCAGTACCTCCTCATTAGTTACGCGATCCACCCACCTAATCTTCAGCATTCTTCTGTAGCACCATATTTCAAAAGCCTCAATCCTCTTCCTGTCCGCACTATTTATCGTCCATGTCTCACTCCCATACAAGGCAACACTCCATACAAATGCCCTCAGAAAGGACTTCCTTAGGCCTAAATCAATATTCGATGTTAACAAATTTCTCTTTTTCAAAAACGCTTTTCTACCCATTGCCATTCTGCATTTTATATCCTCTGTACTGCGCCCATCATTTGTTATTTTACTGCCCAAGTAACAAAACTCATCTACCTCCTTTATTGCTTCGTTTCCCAATCTAATTCCTTCAGCATCACCTGATTTTCTTACACTGCACTCCATTACCCTAGTTTTGCTCTTGTTAATGTTCATCTTATATGCACCTTTCAGCACACTGTCCAACAACTAGTGTATGTCACTAGTATTTTTAACACGGCGATTACAGCAGTTTAGAAATATAAAAAAGCAGTTTAAAAAGTCGGTCACTACATGTAACAGGACTTTAAAGTTCAACTACGAAACTTAAGTTGAAATCAATTGGAAAAACCCTAAACATACATTCCAAGTGTAATACTGGTGCTATCTACTTCACAACGTTTTATTTTGTCATTGGTACCCACATACTATATGTTTTATATATACGTAATATGTTTTATAATACGTAATTTCTAAAAGAAGGTAAAGAATTCTGTACTTCAAATGCGTCCTCTGTTGATAAAAATGAATAAAATTATATCGTTTGCATATGAATTTCCAGCAGTTGTGTAACTGTAATTACTTTCTTCCATTTCCCATGCACGGTATCTGGTATATCTTCCAATATATTAACTGAGATAAATGAGATATTCATTTCAGAATATATGAGCAAAACAAAGGTATTCTCCCTTTTCCGATAGTGATATGTGTGTGGTGGACGATTAGGAACTTAACAGTTTTGTTCATTTGAGAACTTATCTCTTGAAACTCCCAAATCTCATCTTATGCCATCATAATAATCGTGTAGAATTTGTGTTCTACAAACTTCGATTTACACTCACTCTATATTTATGGCGTTCAAATTTGCTGTGTTTAATCAATTTAAATACCCACTTTGAACTGCTTACTGAATTTTCCTTCATTAACGTGGAATTAGTCTTATTTATTTACTTTGCCAGTTTCCTTGACAAAGAAATTTTCTGTGTTGAGGCTCCTAATCATATTGTTTTTTAAATGTCGCCCTTAAAATATCACGCTTGATTGGTACTGTTTCGATATTCGGCATCAGATGTATTGGAGGTTTTGAGAGGAAACCATACAATTGTTCATCTGGAGAAAATTTAATGTGTGCGTCTATAACAGATATACATGTACAATTATTTTGCGGACGTGCTGTATTTATAAAGTACTACATAGATTTCGTTATGGGGAAGTGGTTTATTATTACGTATTCTTATAAGTAGGGTAACATTGGTTAACAGCAGAGGTTGACGCTAACTCCGAGTTTTTACGGAGAATTTATGTATCCGCTTAGTATATATTAATGCTGTTCAAGACTATCGAAGTAAACTTAGCAAATAAGTCACTATGACTAAAACGGGAACAGAAGTAGTGTGTGTGTGTGTGTCTGTGTAAGGGATAACACAACTCTTCATGGAGTGACCGTGTGGTATAAGGCATCATGCTGCGGATTGGGTGACCGTTCCCGCCGGAGGATCGAGTCCTCCCTGGACATAAATGTGCGTGTTGTCCTTATTCTAAGTCTAGGGACTGATGGCCATAGTATTTTGGTCCGAAATGTTCACAGACATCTAAAAATGTTGTTGTTGATGATGGTGATGATGGAGACAACAATATCAACGAAAGGAATGTGTTGAAGAATTCTGCAAATCGCAGTCATACAACGACCAATATTAGAGAATGAACTGCAATGTAATGAACTGTACTGCATACCACGAAAAAGATAACAATGGGATGTTATAAAAGACTACCTGAAACCCAACAGGCTCTCCCATATGGACATTCTACAAAAAAAATTATCAGTGTCGATTTTTTCGGCTATTTCCTGCTATGTTCTACTCATAACCAACACCAGTGAAAGTGCAGTTACAGAAATAATCTATGTCTGTGCGAACTGTCATCAAAAGTATTTTGGTCCAAATACTTAAATGTTGTTGAGTATGAGGTACACCTGAAATGCTTAGCACTGCTTTCTGCTTACCCGAACATGCTCCGGCACTTCTCTGCTATCATCAGTGTCTCGTTTTTTTGTTTTTTTGTTTTTTTGTTTTTTTTTTGTTTGTGTGTGTGTGTGTGTGTGTGTGTGTGTGTGTGTGTGTGTGTGTGTGTGTGTGTGTGTGCTGAAAACATGAAAGAAAATATTGACTTTAACCTAGGCGAGGAGTTATAAGTTATTAGAACTACGCTCACAATTTTATTTTTAAATTGGGAAAGTTCCTTGGAGTACCCTTTGAAGATTATTACTCAATGATCAGTAGGGTATTTCCTGTATTTGCTAAAACTAATTGGCAAAACATGTTTCTCTTTATACAATACTTTAGGCTTTAACACCGCATTATGAATCTTTAAAACTAGCCGACGCTTCAGCCATTATTGCAAGTGGCCTCTTGCTTCAGTGGCTCAATCGTAATAATGTTGTAAAGATTGATACTGCGGTTTGACATCCTAAATAATATCGTGGACAGTGAGAACAGCCACTGAAGCCTTCGCTTATGTTTCTGTTTCTATCATTATCCATATACACAACTCTTACTGTGCTTCAAATTGTCTTAGAGTTCTGCCAGTCGTGATAATGTCCAAGAGGTGGAAGCTGGCCCCAAAGAACTTTTTTTTCTTTTCAAAGATAAACGACCCAACCAGAACACTTGTTTCAAGGCGAACTGAAATGTTTTTGATATCTATTTGATTGCCTCGATATTTTTTTTTCCAATCGGCATTCTGATAAACTGCGCGAGGTTGCAGACAGGGTTTCCGCTGTTGCACAAGAGTAGTCGCACGGTAGCTGACAGTAGCGGCCGGTTGATGGGGAAGACACCCAGGCCGAGCAGGTTTCGTGGCCGGCCCCACGGACAGGCCGGCAATTTGTTAGCCCCTTTCCACACTGCATGCATTACCAGCGCGCCTGGAGTCAGGGGTGAAGAATCACTTGAGCGCCCTGAAAGACATCTTGCTCCCGTGAAGGAGACCCTTTCAAAGACTTCTCGCACGCTCTGAATGGAGGTGTTACGAGGTCCGAGGGTGAGAAAGCTCTGCAGCCCTGACGGCCCACCGAGCTGCCAAAGTTTTCTCTGGCTCGACACTGGGACACTGGCCAACCAGTTCATAAACCAGCCATAAGCAGTCCCCCTCCGAGCACCAGGGTCTCCTCCGGGGCATCATACTAATTTCCACGTCAGTGCTGCGTATCAGCATCGTCACCATACGATGATCAATCATAAAAGTACAATGTATCCCACTATAGCAACAGACGTCGCTGCAGTCTCAGCACTGACACATTTAACCTAAGTCTGAAGGAACTGAGATACCAACAGCCATATGTATAATAAAATATTTATTCTATCACAACCAGTTTGGGCATTCCACTATGCCATCTTCAGGTCCCTACATCGGAGCATAATATCCAAACGTAGGGATACTAAAACTGGATTCGTGGACTTCTGTCTCTTAGTGGGAAACAACAACAGCAACTGTGACAACAGTCCTTGTTGTTTAAGTGTTAAAGTAGACGCATATCACATGGATAGTACTAGACTGCATATTAGTTATATCTTTTGGCCGCATAAATGTGTGTCCGATTTAACTACTGAAATCATTATACACGTTAGCTTCCAAGGGCGCCTGAGTTGTCTAGTTCCTTGGAACAAATTTTCCCAAAGTGAACTTTTCCTTGATCGGAATTCTCAGAGAATTTTTCAGGACAAAATTTAAAAATCAATATTTTGACACTTACTGACATTCTCCCCGACCGTTTTACGAAAAAGTATTTTATTCTTCGAGATGAATTTGATTCTCCTATTTCACCTTATACTAATCATCTGATATCACTGTTTGTCAACCGAAGTTCTTAAAACGGCATTTAAGGTATTTTTCACTAAAAATAGTCGACGTTTATGTTTCTCAAAAAATTTTCATGGTTGGAGGCAGTCATTTAATCAATTTTTTTGAAGACAAGACCCAAGATCGCTTTTTACTTAAATTTTATGCAAATTATGTTTAAATGTATGCCAGACTTGGTCTAATTGAAGATTATTCGCCTCATTCCTCTTGAACTGACACAAAACTTGCTTCAAATGAACTGCTGCTTTGTTTGGCTTAAATTTATTGAAATACGAAGCACTACAAAGATTTTTGATGCTTTGTAACTTGAAGGAGAGACTTTATTTTAGGTCGGAACTTTACTTGATATCTTGATGATCGCAGTATAAGGAAGAACAAAATAAATCGATAGATCCCTATTAAGGGATATCAGGAACTTTTTATTACTTACAGTAATAAATGTTTGCACATGTTCCTAATAAAATATTACAATAATGAGGCAAATCTTCATTTTCGATGCTGTCAGATTTGTATATCATTCTTCGAAGATGTATAAAATTGCTGCTAATCAAGTGTTGCTTGTAACAGATATATCAAAAGTTAATCCTGATACTGATAATATGCCTCATATATCCCACCCAAAATGTTTTCCCCATTGCGAAGAAGTTACCTGCAATAAAAGTCATTTAAGGTAAAACACATTGAATAAGAAGACTGAAAATCTAAATGATATTAAAAAATAACAGCACATTCAGGAATGACAGAGGAAAGTGGAAAGCGCCCAATCCCTGGCTTTCGTAAGACAAATACAACAGATAAGAGTGCCGTTTACAGTTGTACAACCACATCACATTAACAAGAAGTCTACTTCTAATGTGTAGGTGGTGCATGCTACAATTTATTCCACTGGACACCTGTTATATAAAACTACACATATTTAAGTAAGATTGCAGCTTCGATACTTCGAACCCACTATACTTGAAGAAACCTTTGTAGTTTATTGATCACATTAAATAGAATCACGTGTATTTTCAATATGAATAAAACAGTAAATAATAAAATAAAGATGGATATGTTACCACCCTATTTCTTAAATAAAGCCACTTTTATCACGAAGTATGAGTTTGTACTTTCTACTGAAATTGTCGAAGTTCATTTAAAGTATTGAAATTACTTGTTTTTGATAGCTTCCATTCTTAATATATAATTTTTATTTACATCTGAAGAGCAACAGACGTCCTTAGTGTAAATTTAGAGTCTACTCTTTCTTCGACTTCATTAATACGGCCGTTTCGGAATTTATGTACTTCTAACAGCTATAGATTTCAGGAAGGAACAAAGTATGAGGATTAGCTGATATCTACATTTTCTTCTCGTGGTGCATATTTATTTAGGATATTTTTTAACGTCAAAGTACTATCACTTCTGGTTGTTCGAGAAAATTCATTACTTTTTTTCCCTATTCTACAGACTCATTGACGATAAATACTTCCTGGATTATATAACTGAAACAGTTTATGCCTGCTTTCTTTTCAGTTACATGGCCGAGATATTGTAATTTTCTTTTCCATTATTTATTGTCCACACAATGCTGTTGTCAATAATTACATCTGAATATGGTAATTTTAGTAGTTACCTGTATAGCTATATCCCAGTTACCTCGAGTTCCTTAACCGTCACCTCGGTGAAACTCGAGATATCGGCTCTATAGAAAAGGATGGGAAGTATAAACAAAAATAGTCACCTGATTTTGGTTTATATTCAGCGGTAATGGCTTTGGGACAAATGTGTACTTTCTCAAAACGAAGCTCTGGCCTTCTCAATACGGACTTAAATTACCTCATTGTCGTGAATGACAGATCCAGATATGCGTCTTTCTTTACTTATTCTATAAGTTAACTGCCTATATGACAGTTTGGTTTGACTTAGATAATTACAAATTAGGTGTGTCTGTTAACAAAGAAAATTATTACGTACCTAATTGTACTAAATAGGATGTCGTGAAATATGTCGGTAAAACGAAGATGTTAGCACATTGTAGGAGCGATGGACCTGAGAGACTGAAAGAAACATTAGTGACAGCAGAGGGCAAGAATTACTTACAACAATTTATTGTGTACAAAATAATGACACATTGTGTGTGTGTGTGTGTGTGTTTTTTCCATAACACAGCAAGAATGAGATTCAAGGAAAATTGTAGGCGAAGATAGTCTATTGCCACATGCTGTAACGGATAAGAATGTCCATCGATATCTCGCCGCTATTTTCTACCTTTTGTAGTAATGTCCTGGTCTCCCAATATTATCTGCCCCCCCCCCCAGCCCACACTTTCATCTGCACATTGAAGCTATGTAGTTAACTACTGAACTCTAACTTTATTCCGGTAGAAAACTGCTGATACCTTGTTATATCAGATTTTTTCTATCAATCCACTCTATCTTTTAGTGAAACTATGCCAGAAAAGTCTTCTCCCCCACTTGTTTTTAGTACCTACTCCCTGGTTGTATGATCTATGCATCTAATTGTCACCATTTTCCTAGAGCACCACATTTCAAAAGGTTCTTTTGTTGACTGGACTGTTTCTCGTCCGCGTTTGGTTTCATACACTCTAAACATAACTTCATATACAACTAGTCCTTTAATTTATATTAAATGTTAAAAATTCCTCTACATCAGAGACGCATTTCCTGACATCGCCAGGCTCCAAATTATATAATCTGTATTTCACCCATTAGCAGTTATTTTATTGCTGAAATAGTAAAACTTATCTACTGCTTTTAGTGTCTCGTTTCCTTTTCTAACACCCCCAGCACCGCCTGAATTAATTCAACTTCATTCCATTACACTTATATTATTTTATTAATGTTCTTCTGATGTCATCTTTATAAGAATCTATCCCTTCAGTTCACTTGCTCTTCGAAGTCGTTCTCAGTTTATTACATAATCATATCGCCATCTAGAAATCTCGGAGTAGTTATTCGTCCTCGAAAAAAATCTTTTGTTTTCCTTACTGTTTGCTCAGTGTCCAAATAGAAAAACAAGAAAAACATAAAATACATCTGTACTTGACTCATTCGGAGGCACTGCTCCCCTTTCCAGCTTCTTGAGTTTTATAACTGCGGTTTGATTTCTCACAAGTTGTACGTGAACTTTCGCTCCCTAGCTACCTTCAGAATTTCAAATAGTGTATTCCAATCAACACTCTTAAAAGCCTTCTTCAAATCTGTAAAACTATAAACGAAGGACTGCCTTTGCTTAGGCTTGAAACTCGATCCGTTAGGTTTCGAACAGTTTTCCATTTCTCTGGAAATAATTCGTGTTACTTTTGGAGTCATGGATTATTAATATGTTGTCGTGATGGCATACTAATTTTGTAGGATTCATACCATTCACTGGCTTTGGCAGGGTGTTTCGCCTTGTGTGTGTGTGTGTGTGTGTGTGTGTGTGTGTGTGTGTGTGTGTGTACACTAGGTGAAATGGATTAGTTAAGGCTGACTCTCCTAATAATACGAGTAACTCTGAGGTAATGACACCTATTTCAGAAGCCCTGTTTCTTTTTTCAATATGTGAGGGCTCAGTCAAAAATTTCTCATAGTACCTTTCACCAATATCAACTTCATCTACGTCCTCAGTCCTTTCTACGCATAAAATTGTCTTCAAGTCCATTTCCCCTCCTATTTCCCCTCTGTATGGGAAAATCTACATACGACATTTGAAACTCAAGTAAAAGTTTGTCATACATTGGCAGCTATCTGTTCAGTATTGATCTATTAAGTAAAACAGCCAAGATCGCTAATAATCATTATCAAGATGACCGAATCAGAAAATTAAACTGCCATCGTCAGATATTTCATTACATTCATTTTATTTTTTGTATTGCGTCATGCTAACAATAATGTTGGTGAACTAGTATATTTTTAAAAGGTTTTGTTTTTATGTGTCGCATGAATTGAAAGATCCGATGGTAGTAATTTAGTATGAAGAAACCTGCCATCTTAATAAAGATAATTAGCGTTCTTGTCTCATTAATATAAAAAGAAAGTTTATATGTATAGCACAAATTATTAAGGACTCTTCATGCTCAGACTATACAGAGGCGAAATAGCATGGCAATATAGTGTGTATAATTACTTAAAAGTCCTCTGTATGCAAGTCAGTATCGAACAGCTATTCATTTCGTCACTAAACATGATATACATGCTGACTTCATCAATTATAAGTCAAAAACTGTAACCTCTTCACTTCTACTTCCTTTTTTTCTCTTTCTGCTTGTTTCACTAACATTAATTATATACATGGTGGTCCATTGATAGTGAACGGGCGAAATATCTCACGAAATAAGCATCAAGCGACAAATCTACACAGAACTAAACTTTTCTAGCTTGAAGGGGGAAAAGAAATGGCGCTATGGTTGGTCCGCTAGATGACGCTGCCATCGGTCAAACGGGTATCAACTGAATTTTTCTAAATAGGTACGGGTACCTACATTTTTATTACATATTCGTTTAGTAGGTAAATAAATATGAATATTTTATTTGGAACACTTTTTCGCTTTGTGATAGATGCCGCTGTAACATTAAAAAACATATTGCTCACAATTTTAGACGAACAGTGGATAACATGTAGGTTTTTTAAATTACATCACAGAAAGTAGGTACGTTAGAACTTTATTTCTGTTTTTCCAATGTGATATATGTACTTTTGCGAAATTATCATACATTATTAGAAAGCATGCTGTTACTGCGTGATTACCTATAATTACCTCATGACTTCAATAAATGCTCAAGATGATGTCCTTCAACTTCAATTCATTTGGCAATAAGCGTAACGAAATTCCTCTCAACAGCGTACAGTTCGCCTTCAGTAATGTTCTCACCTGCATTAAAAATGGGCTGACGCATGTTTTCAGGCGTTGTCGGTGAATCACGGTATCAAATATCCTTCAGTTTTCCCCACAGAAAGAAATTTCGGGATGTAAGATCTGGTGAATTTACGGGTCATGGTATGGTGCTGTCTCTGACCAATCCACCTTTCATCAAATATTCCATTTAAGACCGCTTCAACTGCACAGATCCATTTGCGGGACATCCATCATGTTGAAAGTAAATCGCCATTCTGTCATGCAGTGAAACATCTTGCACTAAAATCGGTAGAACATTACGTAAGAAATCAGCATACATAGGGGCCAATTATTCTTCCCCCCCCCCCCCCCCATAATGCCACACCGTACATTAACCCGCCGGGGTCTCTGATGTTAGACTCGTCGCAGCCATCGTGGATTTTCCTTGGCCTAATAGTGCATATTATGTCGGTTTACGTTAACTCTGTTTGTGAATGACGCTTCGTCACTAACCAGAACGCGTGAAAAAAATCTGTTAGTGTCCCGTAATTTATTTTGTGCCCAGTGGCAAAACTGTACTGAATTTCGAAGTCTTCGCCCGGCAAATCCTGCTGCATAGAAATATGGTATGGGTGAAATTTATCTTGATGTAGAATTCTCAACACCGACGTTTTTGAGATTACCGATTCTCGCTCAATTTGTCTGCTACTGATGTGTGCAGCTAAAACACTTACTTGAGCATCATCATTAGTTGCAGGTCGTGGTTGACGTTTCATTTGTGGCTGAACAGTGTCTGTGTCTTTAAAAACAACGTAACTATCCCACGAAAGGTCCGGACACTTGGATGATGTCTTCTATGATAACGATAAACATAGAGGTCGAGAAGTTTTACGTATTTTAATTGTTTTTAACCACAGATAATGACCACACAGTGGTCGAAATCTAGATCTGCAAATAAATAAATATTTTGACGACTGATTGATGAAAAATTTCTACATGTCAAATACAGTCGTGGAGCACAAATTTCCACCACGGATTCAAGCCTGATAAACATACATATCACAGGCCTGTCGGGCATTTTGATCACATTAGCTATACATAAATACCATATAGACCTATCGATCTTTTCTGCAATTGGTAAACGATCCATTTTAACACGAGTAACGTATCACGAAGCAAATACCTCCCGCACTGGCGAAATGTTACGCGATACAGCTTACTTATACGTTTTTGGCTATTACAGCGCCATCTATCATAAAACGAAAAAGGTTTGCTTCGTGAACGTATAACGCAAATGGTAGAGCACTGCCCTCCGAATGGACAGATCTACTCTCAAACGCTGGAGTAGCATAAAACATTAAGTTACCACAACCGAACTATGTTTACTTTCTTTAGCTGCACACGAAGTAAATGATTCTCATAGAATTGTGATCATCTTCTGAGTATACAACTAGGTATCGGAGAAACGTCAGATTCATCATTACGATTGAGACGTTCAACACTTCTACCACAAGAGTTTTGGATACAAGAAAGAAAGAAAATTAGTTATTCCTCCAGACAAACGTAATAGCAACGTAAAACGGCAGCTTGCTGTATCAGTACAGATTACAGTAAAATTTATCTCAGTTCATCTGTTATACTGCTGAAAAACAATAACACAAACGTGAGGACTTAGCAGCAAGCGCTAATGCTTATATATATATGCTGATAAAATGTTGCAGTTCACTTGTCACACTGCGATTTAAATGCTTACGGAGACTTTATAGAGTATTTTCGGGAAGAATAAAAATATACGATACGCATCCAAAAGGTTATTTCCCCTATTTAATTAATTATTTATTTTAATTTTTTTATTATTTTTAATGAAGAAAAAACGTATTCTGCAACACAATTACTCAGAAGTTGTTCCCACGATGTGGTGAGTGTCTAAATTCTTTTGGTGCCTGTGGCGAAAAATGGCTCGTACATTGCTGTACCTGTTGGCAATAAAGTTTTTCATGTGACTATATTGCCTTTCTTTCAAAATAATAGTGAAACTTACTTTCTATATGCGCCTGGCATATTCTATTGAAAGTGTCATCAACTAAACATAGTACGTCACCTGTTTCAGTTTGAAGAACAAATTATATTACATCCTCTTTAGCGTTCAACCCTGTGGCTGGTTTGCAACAGCGCGCCATTCCTCTCTTCTGTTTGCCTTCCTCTTCATTTCCACTACGCGTTACATCCAACGTTTACGAACTGTTGCATGTATCGTCCTCGGCGATTTTTCCCACACTAGCTCCTTTTGCTATTGTCCCGATGATATTGTGTCTTATAATGTGGCCTACTAGTTCGTATCTTCTTGTCTGGATTTTCCTCCTCTTTTACTCTCTCTGTTCAGCTTCTGTAGCACCACATCTCCAGGGCTTCTAGATGTCTTCTGTCTTCACTGCCTACTGTCCAGGTTTCACATCGGTATAGGGCCACACTCAAAATAAAGGCTTTCCTGACATGTTTCCACATTTTTAGACTGATATTATTGCTGGTAAGTTCTTTCTCAAATGAAATACAATTTTCGTCTGTTGTATTCTGCTCACAATTTCTTTCCGGCTTCCACCATCGCTTGTTATTTCGTTACTATTACTTGGTAACTGGCCCATTTTTTCTAGCCAAGAAATAAATATGGTATGAATCGCAACTGAAGTAAAAAATTGAAGATTGACATATTTACCAATCCTCAAGTACTTGCCCTTTTGTTGTAGTAAGTTGTTAAATATCATTTTACGTAAGAACGGAAGGTGTGGTTCTTTAGTACAATCCGAATGTGAATGAATGCAGCTTGATGCGGATTATGTAGAAAAGTTTTGGGCCTTTTACACATGTTTCCACCACGTCTGAGGGAAACAAAAGTGTCCTATCTCAGTTGAGTCCAAACCTCCAGGATGGATAGCAATAGGGTAGAATTTCGAGTACTTAGTACTGTCAGCTGTAAGCCCGCAGATGAGGCGAACTCTTGCTGCCCGATTTGTTTCCTCACTGGAGCTACCTGGACTCCGTTGAATTCCATTTGGAAAACTCGATTAATTCGAGATTACTGGAAGCAATAAAAGCGGAGGCCCGTTTGTACTCCGTTCTATCTGGTGGCGGAGAATCGACAGAAGCAAAAATGCGAAAATCGTTATCCAATAATTGAACTGCTAATAGCAACGTAAAGTGTCTTAGCCCAAGTCACTATTGATTCCACATGCCACGTTGCGGCGAATATACATATTTACCACCTTCCTGTAGTTCGTGGTAAAATCAAAACCACTCGATGGCTGTAGTAATTACGACATTACATTTCGAGAAAAAGAATCTGTAAACAATTTCCCAACCTGAGGAGTAAATTTTATAGAGTCGCCGCCTCACATTCCTACGTCGTCACCAGAGTGACTGATTGTTGTTAGTTTATCAATTTTACTGTCAAATCTATTAACTTCTCCATTAAGTTCTACATTCCTCTCCCGTCCGTTAGGAAAGATCCCTTTCTATTCATTGTTAATACTGTTATTTCTGATGGAGCTTTTATTAGATGAAAAGCCTTCTTTTTTTTTAGAGAAAGAGCTTTACCTGATATACCTATTATACTACAAAATATCTCTTATAAATCTCTTTAAAAACATACTGACTTAAGATGGAACGTAATTTTTTCCTTGTGACTAAATGTAACTGTACCATTTCTAATCGTCCAATGTGAAACTTTTTCGTTTTGTATGTTGTAATATTGTAAAAAAAAAAAGATTTCATACCCAAAAACAGATCTATTGCTGATGAAACCAAAGTGTCGGCCACGGCGACAAAGACAGTTTTCTGGGTATATTATTTTTCTCGCCAGTATGGTGCGGTATCACACACTGATAACTTACAAGTTAGTTCATTCCAGCCAGGAAAACTCACAAAACTATAAAAATCGGTAGTAAGGCAATGCCTCCATTTCATCAAGGCAATTAATTATTATATGTATATTTGTGATCCTGTAGCACTTTTTATGAATATACAAAGGAATTATCTACAGTATCAGCAAGTGAGCACGGATTTAAATAAATGAGGAAAATTTAAAAAAAAAAAAAAAAAAAAAAAAAAAAAAAAAAAAAAAAAAAAAAAAAACCTCTTCTGAGGCGGGATTCGGACCCGAGTTCTTTTGTTGACTTGGTCAGGGATAACACAGTGTCCACCACTGCCGGTCGGGTTATCCATGCACGCCTCACGACAGAGGACAATTCTCAACTTATGCACAAAGTATCAAAGTAGTGACCGTGTAATTACATACGGCATTTTGCTAATTCCCGTAAGAGTTCGGGTAATGAGCACCCGGAGTGAAGACATGATCGATAGTGATCTTCGATATATATATATATATATATATATATATATATGAATGCAGATGATAGTCTGAGACAGCGATAAAACTGCTGCAAATGGAAATCAGAGAAGATACAGGGTGAAGCATCACTTTTCTTTGCAGGTTTATTTTGAAATCAGGAAGATGAATGGCCAGTTTTAATGCAGACGGTGTAAGAGAGATGCTTCGCAATCTTCTTCCGTGAACCATACGCGACTGGAACAGGAAAAGGAAGATATGACATTGGTACACTAGTTCACTCCGCCATACTCGATGAAGTAGCTTACGGATTGTTGACGAAGCTGAAGATGTGGAACACGCAACTCTTTGAGGTCAGATTTCTCCTACTTTATTACGATGAACATTTCTCCCTATGTACGCGAGGTTAGACAACATATTTCAACATCATGGGAATTCTGAGAACAAAACTTTATAAAACGATCCAGAAACAAAGAGACCTTCATTTCAACTACTGACAACGCAACTCGGGTACGATGTCTATGACCCTCTCTTTCCACTTTCGCGTTAATGCCAAGAGAGATGATGTTTTTGGAAACATCTAAATGTCTTCTGATGACGATAATCGTTCGGCACTTAGGGCCGTTAGACACCAATTGGGGACGTGTTCAGCTTACCTGGTGCTACTTCGATGACTTGCGTGTCAATGATATTGAAATGATGGTAAGGACGACACAAAACCCAGTCTCGCAGCGGAGAAAATATCCTACCCAATCGGTAATTCGAACCCGGGCCCCCTGCGTAGCGAAGCACCAAGCTGTCGACTAGACAACGGAGGCTCATGATTTATACCGAGATGCGTATCTGGTTAGCATACCACACGACGTTGCAGGAGAGGACAGACAAAAGTTGGATATACTTATTGTATCTTCTAAGTGTTGATCATTACAACGAAATACTAATCCTGCTTTGCCAAATTATGGATGTGATCATGCGAGTGTTATTAGTGATTAAAATTAGTTGAATTTACGGAATTTAGGTTAGTACTATCTGTTGTGTAACCGAAATTTAGAGGACTCATTTTAGTAATCTTCTCCGCCTCCTTATCCGAGGGGTCAGTATGGCTGACTTTCATGCGGAAGAAAGGGATTAAATATCCGACACTACCAAATACAATCTTTGGCGGGAGGACTGTAACCAGATGCATTCAGCCTCATGCTATTCGACCAACGACAAGCTGTTGTAGGTCAAGAAACTCGACAACGACCGAGAAAACAGTTTGCTGACTACATTCTCGTCGGCACCCAATCCACTGACGCCAGTGGCAGAAAAGAGTTAAGTAGCGCAATGGTAACACACTGGGCAGCGCAGAACAGCCGCGTGGTCTAAGGCATCATGCTACAACTGGGTGGTCGTTCCAAAAAAAAAAAAAAAAAAAAAAAAAAAAAAAAAAAAAAAAAAAAAAAAAAAAAAAAAAAAAAAAAATTCAAATGTTTATTAAGTTATGGGACTTAACTGGATCATCAGTCCCTAAATATACATACTCCTTAATCCATTCGAAGGTGCGTGGCAGAGGGCACCTAGTATCACTATTATTTTCTTGGTTTTCTGTTCCACTCTCATATAGAACGAGAAAAAAATGAATGCTTGTATGCGTCTGCACGAATCCTAATCGCTCTTATGTTATCGTTGTAGTCTTTACATGAAATGTAAGTTGGTGACCGTAGAATAGTTCTGTAGTCCGCTCCAAATTCCGGGCCTCTACAGATTTTCAACACTGTTTCTCCAAAAGTATATCGCCTAACCTCCAGGGACTCTCATTTGAGTTCCCGAAGCATCTCATTAACACTCGCATATTGCTCTAACCTACCAGTAATAAAACTAGCCACCCACGTATGGATTGCTTCTTCGTTTTCCTTTTAAACGAGCTAGTGGGGATCCGAAACAGCCGGCCGTGGTGGCCGAGGAAACTGAGGCGCTTCAGTCACGGTCTGCACGTCCACTACGGTCGGGGGTTCGAATCCCCCCTCCGGCATGAATATTTGTGCCGTCCTTAATTGTACGTAGTTCATAAGTAGTTTGTAAGTTTAGGGACTGATGACCCCGTAGTTAAGTCCCTTAAGCTTAAGAAACATTTGAACATTTGATCCCAAACACTTGAGCAATACTCAAGACAGGGTCGTGCAAGCGTTTTATATGGAGTTTCATTTACAGACGAATCACACCTTCCACAAAATTCTCCCAAAAAACAGGAACACTTGCCTTGCCCGTTCCATTTTATATCGCTGAGCAGCGTTACACCTACATATTTATTTAACACGACTCTGTCAAGCAGCACGCTGCCAATGCTGTATTCAAACATTACGGGATTGCTTCTCATACTCATCTGATTCACTTTTCATTTTCCTGCTTTAGAGCTAGTTGCCATTTCTCACATCACACGCGGCCGCGGTGGCCGAGGGGATTGAGGCGCTCCAGTCACGGTCTCCACGGCCACTGCGGTCGGGGGTTCGAATCCCCCTTCGGGCATGGATATTTGTGCCGTCCTTAGTCTTAGGTAGTTCATAAGTAGTTTGTAAGCTTAGGGACTGATGACCCCGTAGTTAAGTCTCATAAGGTCTACAAACATTTGAACATTTGATCACATCACACAGAAATGTTGTCCAAGTCATCTTGTATCCTACGACAGTATTCAATGACGACACCATCCACAGCATCACCAGCAAACAGCCGCAGTTCGCAATACAATCTCTCCGTCAAATCATTTACTTATGTAGACAGAAAATAATAGTTGTCCTATCACACTTCCCTGGATCATTCCTGACGAACTGATGAACGCTCACCATCGAGGGAAACGTACTGGGTTCTATTACCTAACGTGTCTTCCAGCCACTCACATATTTGGGTACCAATTCCACATGCTCGTACCTTATTTAGCAACTCTAGTAGTGCGGCACCGTTTCAGCGCCTGTCGAAAATATAGCAGTCTGCCTACTGCCCTTCATCCATAGATCGGAAGATGTCACGAGAGAAAAGAGCAAGCTGAGTTTCTCAAGATCGATGCTTCCTAAAGCCGTGCTGATGTATCTACAGTAGCTGTTTCATTGCCATGAATTTTACTGTATTAGATCTGAGAATATATTCAAGAATTCTACAGCAAACTGATGTAATGATATTGGTCTGTAATTGTGTGGGTCCGTTCTTTCGTATTTGTTACACACGGGAGTAAACTGCGCCCTTGTCCATTTGCTTGGAACTTAGCGCTGAATGAAGGATTCGCGATAAAGGCAAGGTACGTAAGGGACCAATGCCGCAGAGCCTGTTTATAAAACCGAACTGGTATCCCATCTTGACCTGGCGACTTGGTTGTTTTCTACTCTTTGACCTGTTTGTTTACACCCACTCTGCTTATTACTAAACTAAACTCCGTCCGACACAGGCCTCGAAAGGCCCGTCGGGTACCGACCAAGAAGCGTGTCATCCTCCGCCCAAAGGCATCATAAAACGCGCTATGGTGGGGTGGTGGGTCGGTTTTTTAGACCAGAGCCGCTACTTCTCAACCAAGTAGCACTCAATTACCCTCACAAGGGCAGAGTCCACCCCGCATGACAGCAGCTCTCGGCAGACACTGCTGATCTAGCGGGAACCGGTAGTCACTGCGGCACGGCCGTTGGTATGCCTATTACTAAGTCCTACTTATGGAGGTGAGTGTCAACGTCAAATTAAGGCATGTTTGCATAGTCCTCGAACGTGAATAATTTATAAATGTTAAATTGTGAACTTCGGCCTTCATTTTGCTGTCTTCTATCACCAACCCAGAATGATCAAGGAATGACTGGCATGAGCCATTAGATGGGCTTACAGATTTTACATAGAACAAGAATTTTCTCGGATTCTACATCTACATCTACATAGATACTCTGCAAATCACATTTAAGTGCCTGGCAGAGGGTTCATTAACCAATTTCATAACTTTTCTCTACCGTTCCATTCTCTAATAGCGCGGGAAGAAAGAACGCCTAAATCGTTCCGTTTTCGATCTGATTTCTCTTATTTTATTGCGATGGTCATGTCTCCCTAAGTAGGTGGGTGCTAGCAAAATATTTTCACATTCAGAAGTGAAAGTCGATGATTGAAACTCCGCAAACAGATCATGCCGCAATGAATAACGTCTTTCTTTTAATGATTTCCACCCCAATTCGTGCAACATTTCCGTGACGTTTCCCCATCCCCCCCCTAACGTGATAAAACAAAACGAGCTGCTCTTCTCTGAACCTTCTCAATATCTTCCGTCAGTCCCACCTGGTGAGGGTCCCAGCAACAGTACTCCAGGAGAGGACACACACGTGTGATGTAGGCTGTCTCTTTCGTGGAGCTGGTGCATCTTCGAAGCGTTCTGCCAATGAAACGTAACCTTTGATTCGCCTTCCCCACAATATTTTCTATGTGTTCTCTCCAGTCAAAGTTGTTCGTAATTGTAACTCCTAGGTATTTGGTAGAATTTACGACCTTAAGGTTTGACTGATTTATCGCGTAATTGAAGTTCAGGGGATTTCTTTTAGTGGTCATGTGTATTACTTCACACTTTTCTTTATTTAGTGTCAATTGCCAATATTCGCACCAAGTAGAAATTTTGTCTAAATCGCTTTGCAGTTGCTTTTGATCCTTTGCTCACTTCACTAACCGATAAACGACAGCATCATCCGTGAACAATCTAAGGGAGCTATTCAGATTGTCTCCTAAATCGTTTATAAACACAAGGGAGAGTAGGGGACCTATAACGTTTCCCTGCGGAACGCCAGATATCACTTCTGTTTTACTCGATGACTTACCGTCAATTACAACGAACTGTGTCCTTTCTGATAGGAAATCGTGAATCCAATCGCACAATTGGGAAGATATTCCATAAGCACGCAAATTTCATTAGAAGCCGCTTCTCGGAAAGATCTTTTGCTAAGATATGACGGTGGTAGTTTTGTCTACTGGCACGATTGTTCCTTGCAGCACAGCGACTGAACTTCCGCTACACGGACAGAGGTAGCAATGCAGTGAAGATTTAGTTGGTGCAGAGAGTTCCGCTGGTTCCTACATTCGTTACAGCGGCACAGCGGCACATGTCCTACATGTGGAAGTCAGTGTCAGCATCAAATTAAGGTACGTTTGCATAGTCATCGGACGTGAATGATTCAGTAAATGTTAAATTGTAAACTTCGGCCTTCATTTTGGTTGTCTTCTATCATCAACCCAGAGTGATCAACGAATGGCTGGATGGAGGCCATTGATGGGCTTACAGATTTTACTTAGGAGAGGAATTTTCTCGGATTCTCGGAAAGATCTTTTGCTAAGATACGAGGTACGTCCAGAAAGTAAGTTCCGTTTGGTTATATAAAACAAATGTGTACAGGTACAGAAAAAAATATTTTTTATACAAAAATCTACAACTGTTAAACTACTTTTCTACATAGCTGCCGAAATTTTGTTGGCTCTTGTCTTAGCATGGGACAAGTTTCTGTATGCCTTCTTCATAGAAGGTTGCCGCATGTGTATTCAGCCATGTGGTAGCATGTTCTTTCAGCTCGTCATCGTTGAAGTGTTGACAGGACAAATTTTAGGTGCAAGAAGAGGATTTCCATCAAAAGGTGGTGTTTGTTTCCACGTTAGTGCCCGACCTCATGTGGCGAATGTGACCAAACAAGTCTTACGGGAAATTCAATAGGACGTGTTTGATCATCATCCGTACAGCCCGGGCCTCGCTCCTAGCCACTTTCATCTCTTCTTACACCTAAAAATCTGTCCTCGGTGGTCAATATTTCAACGATGATGACGAGCTGAAAGAAGATGCTACCACATGGCTGAATACACAGGCGGCAACCTTCTATGAAGAAGGCATACAGAAAATTGTCCCATGCTAAGACAAGTGCCAACAAAATTTCGGCAGCTATGTAGAAAAGTAGTTTAACAGTTGTAGATTTTTGTACATTTTATTTCTGTATCTGTACACGTTTGTTTTATATAACCAAATGGAACTTACTTTCTGGACGTACCTCGTATGACGGTGGTAGTTTTGTCTACTGGCACGATTGTTCCTTGCAGCACAACGACTGAAGTTCCGCTACACGGACAGAGGGAGCACTGCAGTGAAGATTTTGTTGGTGCGGAGAGTTCCGCGGGCTCGTGCATTCGTTATAGCGGCACGGCCGGTGTTAAGCGCGGCGCACGCGCGCGCCGCGGCGCCTGATTGTGGCTGTTTTTCGCCTCACCTCGGCGGCGTCCGCCACGTGAATTCTTAATGGCGGCGTCCCATTAACGGCCTCGCCTAGCGTCGCGGCGCCGGCGCCGGTGTCGGCGTCGGGGCTTTGGCTCGGGGCCGCCGATAAAAACCGGCCGCTCTTAAAATACATTTTTGCTAATACATCACGGCTAGTAGGATTAAAGGAGCCTCGCCGTACTGAGTAATTTAGTGCACAACAGGAAAGATTGCATTAATTACTCCGGGGAATTAGCCCGAAAAACATATTCCGGCCCGGCGTCGGCCGCGCCGGGCACCGCCCAGTGTTGTAATTTTCGCGGAAATGCATGAAACTTGAATGACGAATCGTCCGAGATAAGGACACGCCATCAGGGCGCCGATAAAACCACTGCCGTTGGGGCCGATGTGCGGACAGATTTCTGTTGCATCTTTTCACCTACACTAGACTGGCTAAAGGGCTCATATACGAGGGTTGGAACTTAAAATAGTGGCACCTATTTGTGCACAACCGATACACAAGCGTTATATGTTTTCTCCTGTTACGGTTTTTGTATCCCATCCTCGTCGCCACTTTTGTGTCCCATTTCCGTCGTAGGTATTGGTGGCGTAGTAGAAAGAGACCGCCGGCCGCGGTGGCCGAGGAGACTGAGGCGCTCCAGTCACGGTCTGCACGGCCACTACGGTCGGGGGTTCGAATACCCCCTCGGGCATGGATATTTGTGCCGTCCTTAGTTGTAAGTAGTTTGTAAGTTTAGGGACTGATGACCCCGTAGTTAAGTCCCATAGAATCTACAAACAAACAAATAAAAAAAATATAAAAAAAAAGAAAGAAAGAGACCGACACAGGAATAAAGGGTGCACGCGTGTGCAGGTACGGAGGTGACCAGCCAGTGGGACAGCAGAAACTAGAAACAATAGAGTAAATTGAACGAGATATATATTTCATAGAGACTTAGTAATACTTCACTTTTACATAGTTCTTGACTGCAGAATGCTGATACATAGATTAGATAGAGGCCTGCCTAATGATGATTCCTAGTGCCTAACCATAGCCAAGTCTTAACTGCTTCCTATCTCATTCCCAAGTGTTAACTGGTTCCTATCTCAGTCCCAAATGAACGATGCAGTCCAGTGGTGGCCACGAGCGGAGTTGCAGCAGAGGGCGCTCGTGGCTGACGTCGTAAGAACGCCGCGCCGTGCGTGCATGGCGGCGCGCGGCGCGCACTTCATACTTGTGCGACACCACAACGGTATTTCAAAGTAGTCATCAGCACTGCGGCAGAATAGCCGTGCGCTCTGAGGCGCCCTGCTGCGGTAAGAGGGGGCTCCATCTTTCCTCGGTCATGGGCGTCTGTGTTTTCCGTAGCATAAGTTACTTTAAGTTACAGTAAGCAGTTTTTAAGCCTAGAGACTAATGACCACCATAGCTAAGTTCCTTACAAACATTTGAACATTTGTTGTCATTACCGTTGCGTAGCACCAGTTGCCAGCGATGTGGAAGGCTTAGTACGCCGTTAGCAGAGCTTGTTCTGTTGATGGTGCGAATGGAGCGGTCTACTGCAACAGTTGTGAATCGAATGCCACGAAGTAGTTACTTCATCTTCGGAAAGAAATCGAAATCACAAAGACTTAAGTCCGGAGAATATGGTGGATGGTACAGTACTTCTCATAGAACGAACAGAGTAGTCACAGCTTGCGTTGCATGCGCCCGCGCAATGTCGTGCAAAATGATGGGTGGGTTGCGCAGAAAGTGTCGCCGCTTCTTTCGCAAAGTTGGTCGCAAGTGATGCTGCAAAAACGAACAGTAATACTGTGCATTCACGATCTGCCGTGTTCCTGTTTCGAAAACATAGTGACACCTTTACGTAAGATCGCTCGCTCACATTTGACTCTTTCCCTTGTTCGTACATACACCGGTGACGTGGGACGGGCGAGCCCATTTCAGAAATGTTTGTATTGCTTATGGGACTTAACTACGGGATCATCAGTGCCTAAACTTACAAACTACTTATCAAGTAGCTTATTCTAAAGACGGCACAAATATCCATGCCCGAGGGGGGATTCGAACCCCTGACCGTAGTGGCCGTGCAGGCCGTGACTGGAGCGCCTGTCCCCTCGGCCACCGCGGCCAACCGAGTCCATTTGCTCGGAGGTAAGGAAGGTATGTTAACTACAGCGACAAAAGTATATTCCATTGCATAGTGTCTCCACAAAATTGTTACACGCCATCGTCAAGACCACGAGTGGCATTTCCTATCTCATATATTACTTCAGGCAATGAACTGTACTGTGATACTCCCAAGAAAATGGTTTCCACGATGGTACCTCCTAACGTCAGCAGACAGCGATCGACCACAAGCTGCATCACCTTAGCAACAACAACGACTTACCATCCCCATGGGAACAAATGGCGTCCACTGTTTGACGAAGGCAGCCATGTTGACTATGCTATCTCCACAGAAACGGCGTCCCGGGTGATAGTTTCTGACGCCAATAGATGGCGATCATTGCATTAGCCTTTTATTAATATATAACATAATAATTATATCTTAGTACATTAGTATTTACGAATTAAATGTTTTGGGAACTACCTTACCTACGGGATATTTTATTTCATGACGCCGTTTGTCTAAAAATATTATTTTTACTTAACTGTTATACGAATAACACACGGTACAATTTATAAAGGTGACAACTCACCTTCAAGTACAATTTAATATTTCCTTTTTACAAAAATAATATCATATAATATTTCATCGTTATTTCAACACCAAGTAATGTGAACATTTACTATTGCCTAAGACATACTTCACGCGGCAAAACGCGCGCGTTTTCAAAGTGTTTAGCCGGCCGCGGTGGCCTAGGAGACTGAGGCGCTTCAATCACAGTCTGCACGGCCACTACGGTCGGGGTTTCGAATCCCCCCTCGGGCATGGATATTTGTGCCGTCCTTAGTCTTAGGTAGTTCATAAGTAGTTTGTAAGCTTAGGGACTGATGACCCCGTAGTTAAGTCCCATAAGTTCTACAAACATTTGAACATTTTTCAAAGTGTTTAACCCGTGGCAGCTCAGGCATTAGCAGCAGTTACCCCATGGGACAAGCGCCTGCTCCGTGGACGACAAGCCTACGCCTCATAGAAAATGCAACTGGTACATATTTTAATCTTTATTTCATGTATAATGTTCTGACTTGTATGTTTAATACATTACAGATCTTAAGATGGCCCTGTAAACAGGCAGAAGCCGGTTATCATTTGTATAATTTTTTTTTCTTTTTTTGCGATTTGTGTCTGTTTTTATATATAAATAGGATATCGGAATACTGAATTCTGAAATGATATCCGAAATGTAATATCACATGCATCTAGCTGCAACTACAATTCCGCGTCGTGCGACCAAAATCACGTCGGAAACCTCTGCACATGAATCACCGGAGTACAAAAGACAGCTCTACCAATGCATTTATACGTTGTGTGCGCGACAGTATCATCATATGTATCTGTGCATATCGGTTTTGTCACCTCAGTTCGGAGATTGGTTGTTACAACAGAGCTCTTTTACTAGATAACCCTGCCTGTTTTTGGGGTCTACGTCATAACGTGCATTTAGAAGCACGACGAAAGTCAAATTTTTTTCCATCTACAAGCATTTAGAAAAATGTTTGTAATCCTACGGGACCAAACTGAGTCGGTCATCAGTCCCTAGTCTTACAAACTACTTAAACTAAGTTAAACTAACCTGAGGACAACACACACATCCATGCCCGAGGGAGGATTCGAACCTCCGACGCGGGAGGCCTCGTGATCCGTAACGAGGCGCTTCAGACCGCTTGGCTACTCCCGAGCGACTGAGGAAAATGTTTAATTATTTGTTAACGTATTCGACCAAACTGCTGTGGACATCAGACTTACAAACTACTTACATTAACTAAAAATAACCTAAGGCAACACACACCCACGCCCCAGGGAGGATTCAAGTATTCAAATGTTTGTAAATCTATCGGACGAAACTGCGTGGCCATCACTCCGTTGCTTACAAACAATATAAACTAAGGTAAACTAGCCTAAGGACAACACACACACACACACACACATGCCCCAGGAAGGACTCGAACCTCCGAAGGCTAGCAGCCGTGCGCTCCGCAGCAAGGCGCCTCAGAACAATCAGTGTCTCCACCGCAGCAAGCACTGAGAAACGCGAAAGAAAATCGAGAGACAGAAATACTGACCACATGGAAATAGAAGCCCGGCACTTTACCACTGAGTTACTTGTCTCCCTCGTGAGTATCGTTTTTTTTTTTTAGACGTAGGATCATGGTTTTCCCCTATTCAGCAATTTTTTTATTTTTTTATTTTATTTATTTATTTATTTATTTTTTATTTTAGTGCGGAGGGCGAGCAGCCATATGACCGAACAGGCTGTGCTAATGTTTCGGCGTGCCTACGAGGCGCAATTTGAAACACAATAAATGGCACATTCTCACAGGAGAGAATATTAGTTAATCTCTTAAAATAGCAAATTTGATGTGCGTTTTAGTACATTACATGGTGTAGAGTAGGTAATAGCTGGTCATGCTGCCTCCCATGAAGTGGCAGTGACCTAGTGTCAACATTACCTGGTCAAAATTGTCCGCAGAGGGCTTCTAGGAGTCACCCACTATATTCCTTGAGAGGCGAACGCACACTTATAAATGGAGGAGGGAAGAACCACTAGAGTAGCATAATATAAGAAAACGGCGGTTATGGGAGTTCACTGAGTTAGAAAGTTACCTAGCTAACAAATTCTTCAGGGTTGTTTCGACTATCTAGAAGCTGAAGTCTACAAGTTTAAACGTGAAGAAACAACGACAGCGAAATCAAGACGAAGCAGACATCATGAACTATCAACGACCGACAAGCATGTCAGATGGTGGTTGTAAACAATCACATGGTATCATGGTAAGGAATCATTAGTTCAACAGAGCTACCACCACTCCAGCTACCTTAACGACAGTCTGCACTAAGTTAAAAGGAATGGCATCTAATGATCTAAAGACTTTTGTTTTTGAAGCATAATTTCCTACGGCCATACAATGACTTTACATGAATCATGCGTTTGCAATAACCGTAGACATATTTGGCGTTAGTAAGGTGAGCAGCAGGTATAAGAGGGCGGTGACTATGAAAGTTGTGAATCATGTGAAAAAGATTACTAAGAGATTATGTGAGCACGACGTGTATTAACAGACTTTGAACACGGAAAATTTCGTGGAAATGAATATTACGAGATTCGCAGCGTGCTGAAAATACAACATTAAAAGAATTAGCCTCACCACCAACAATGGAATGATCGACGACTTACACATAGTTCCTTGAGAGCAGCGACGTTTGCGAAGAGTCATCACTGCTACCAGACAAACTAAAATGTATGAAATAATTGCGGTTACGGCAATAGACGAGTGCCTTTCCTCAAAGAACTTCAGTCATTGAATTTCATGGTAATGTTAGACCGTGGAACAGTCCGCAAGAATGCATGATTCCAAGATATCAACAAAGCACTGCGCAAGTTGATGGTGGATCCAAAATGGAGTGGACCAGGTCATCTGGTCAAAACGAACCAATTAATGGAAGGAAATGGTTATATTCGGCCACTAAGAGCGGATCTGCAACCATTAATCGACTCACTGTGCAAAGCAAGGATGTGATATTTTTAGAATAACAATACGTCATTTCAATAGTGCCTGTTGTTGACGACTGCTTTCAAGAACGTTTGAAAAATTCCAATAAATTATTCGATCACTTATGTCACCCGACGTGAATCTCATCGAACATTTACGCAACATAATCGGCAGGTCAGTTAGTGCACAAAATCCTGCACCAGCATTATATTCCCGTTTATGGACTGCTAGAGATGTAGCATAGATCAATATTCCAGAAAGGGACTCACAGTGTCTTGTTGCGTCCATGCCACGTTGCTTTTCTGCACTTCACCGAGAAAAATGAACCCTTCACGATATTACAATGTATTCAGAGACTATTCTCACCACATTGTGAAGTAAAGAGAACTGTTATCATTGCTTTAACCATATTTATCTGTTTTGTGTCCCAACTTCGTCGCCGCTTTTGTGTCCCAGCCTCGTCGTAGGTGTCGGTGGCCGGGTGGATGAGACCGACACAGGAATATAGATAGCACGCTGGTGCAGGTACGGAGGGGAGCAGCCAGAAACTAAAAACACTCGAGTAAATAAGAAAGAGATATATATTGCACAGAATGTAACAATACTTAACTTTTACATAGTACTGCAGAATGTTGATACATAGTTGTTAGAGGCCTGCCTAGTGCCTGTACGATAGCAAAGTCTTCACTGGTGCCTATCTGATTACGAAGGTCCTGACTGGTTGCTATCTCAGTCCGAAGTGACCGATGTCTTTCCGTGGTGGCCACGAGCGGGGTTGCAGCAGAGGGCGCTCGTGGCTGTCCTGAGAACGCCGCGCCGTGTGTGCATGGTGGCGCGCGGCGAAAGTAGGTGGCGCGCACTTTGTACTTGTGCGACACCACACAGATCACAGATTATATATTAGTGTTCAACCATTGCACATCTGCCAGGATGAACAATGTCTACTGCTCTCTTCCACAGTCCCAAGTGGCGATGTCCTTCAGTGGTGGCCACGAGCGGAGTTGTCGCAGAGGGCGCTCGTGGCTGTCGTCATGAGAACGCCGCGCCGTGCGTGCATGGCGGCGCGCTGCGAAAGTAGGTGGCGCGCACTTTGTACTTGTGCGACACCACAATCTGATGAAAGACTGTATTATGTATAGCTACCGTGTTGAGTGGGCTACTTCAACTTTACAATAACTTCAGTAGGGACAGAATGCGCAAAGAACGATATTACAGTAATTGACCAATTACAAACTTAAGAAATTCATAGGATGTTGTTTTTTTTCAGTTCTTTTAAATTTTCAGTCATTGGTACGCAAGTTAATGGTGACGTTATTACCGCCACACAGTTAAAAAGCAAGAAAATTAATGAAAATTTAGACATGATTATGGGAGGCTCTCAAGACAATAAAAAAGTTGTCTACATCACGACAACGACATACTTAATTCTACAGAGAACGCAGACACATGGGTCTTCTCTGGGCTATCGAATTTTCCTTCATACCTTCAGTTTTGGAAGACGACAATCAACGTTTTCATTGTATGAAAAAGTATTGCGTAGCATTCATTTGCAGGATGATGATAAAGGAAGACTTCGCAGATTGGAGTTTGAAGAGAAGACTTACATTTTGGCTGCAAAGGAAAACACTTAATGAACGGAAGGATATCTGAACTGTAGCGGAATCCAATGCAGTACGCTTAGTTTACTAGATGTTCTCAAGTGTCATTACTCCATCACGACACACGAGTATGATCATGCAACCAATTCAATTTCTGTTCAATGTTAAATGATGCCATAGTTACTGTTTTAAAGAAATCAACTAATGTGGTCATATTTAATTGGGTCACCCATAATATCGAATTTCGAAGAAACCGGTAAAATTTGCGCGACATAAGGTTTCTCATTATTTTAAACATTACATTTTCATTCGGGATCCTTCCCTCTCTGCTTATCACCGAAGATCAGGTTTTCTAGGGGTATCCTAACTCCATTTCACTTCATTCGTGTCATACCCTACAATGTTTACCTCCATCTTCCTCTAGTACCATTGAGGTTATACCTAGATATTGCTTAACATTCTTCTTGTCAGTTTTTTCGATATGTACCTTTCTTGTCCTATTCTGCGAAGACCCCTCCACACCTTATCATTACATATGAATTGTTCCATATCCCATTGATTTATCTCAATTCCCTTTGAAAACTCATTTCGTAAATTCCTTTTTGTTTTAATATAAAATTCTGTGTGCCATCATACAACCCAAGAAATTTCCTTCTCTGATAATGACTTGCGGTTGACACTAGTAGACTCTTCTTGGTCAATATCCCCTCTATGCCTGTGCTAGTATAGTAATTAGGTCCTCCTTGCTTCGTCCGTCGTCGGTGATGGTAGCAGAAATCTTCCACTTCTCTACTTCGTGATCACCAATTTGATGGTGGTTGTTGCTATTGTTGCTAATTCTCATCAATTCTGCCATTCTCCAGTCTACTCTGCAGTCATATTCAGTTCTTACTGGACTGTCTACTACATTCAACAGATGGCTGTAACTGATTGTGCAGCCATGTCTCGATCCCTGAGACAACAGATGCAAGACAACAACCATCTGCACGAACAGTTCGACGAGGTTTGTAGCAGCATGGACTATCAGCTGGGAGACCATGGCTGGGGTTACCCTTAACACTGCATCACAGACTGGAGCGCCTGCGATGGTGTACGCAAACACGAATCTGGGTGCAAGAATAGCAAAACGTCTTTTTTTCGGATGAATCTAAATTCTGTTTACAGCATCGTGATGGTAGCATTCGTGTTTGGCGACCTCGCGGTGAACGCACATTGGAAGCGTGTATTCGTCATCGTCATACTGGTGTGTCACTCGGCGTGATGGTATGGGGCACCATTGGTTACATATCTCGGTTACCTCTTGCTGGCATCGACGGCACTTTGAACAGTGGCCTTTACATTTCAGATGTGTTACGACCTGTGACTCTACCCTTCATTCGATCCTTGCGAAATCTTACTACACAGCAAAATAATGCACGATCGCATGTTGCAGGTCCTGTACAGGCCTTTCTGGATACGGAAAATGTTAGACTACTGCCCTGGCCAGATCTCTCACCAACTGAAAACTTCTGGTCAATGGTGGCCGAGCAACTGGCTCAGAACAATCGGGCAGTCCCTACTCTTGATGAACTGTTGCATCGTGTTGAATCTGCATGGGCATCTGGACCTGTATACGCCATCCAAGCTCTATTTGACTCAATGCCCAGGCGTATCAAGGCCGTTATTACGGCCAGAGGTGGATGTTGTGGGTACTGATTTCTCAGGATATATACACTCAAATTGCTTGAAAATGTAATCACATGTCTGTTCTAGTATATTTGTCCAATGAACACCCGTTTATCATCTACATTTCTTGTTGGTGTAGCAATTTTATTGGCCAGAAGTGCATTTTTATCGATTTTACATTACGATGATAACTTCTTTGATTCTACAGGGTCTCATAAGAACATGAATTAAGCTGGAAAATAGTTTAATCTGAAGATCAAGAATTATATAATCTAAACGGTTAGTAATGTAGTTACCATTCGTGAGCTGTGCATATACCTGTACTTAGATACGCCTTCCACCTGCAAGAACCGAAGACATTCTCCAGTTGTGGTGGCTTGCGTGCCTCAGTGATACAGATAAGCGTACCGTAAGTGCAACCACAGCGGAGGGGTATCTGTGGAGAGGCCAGACAAACGAGTGATTTCTGCTGTGGCGCAGCAGCCTATTCATTAGTTACAGGGGCAACAGTCGGGATGATTGGCTGAGCAAGCCCTCAACGTGGCTTTGCTATACAATTAATGTCAACCGCTGAATGCAGGTCTAGTGTATGAATATATGACTATGGCGTTATCAAGATAAACAAAACGGGAATTCTACGGACCAGAGCGTTTTATGTTCCATCCCTTGATCGGATAGGTTAGTTAGAAAATTTCAAAAGAAAAATGGATAGGTTTAAGTTAGACATGGTGGGGATTAGTGAAGTTCGGTGGCAGGATGAACAGGATTTCTAGACAGGCGAGTGCAGGCCTAGAAATACAAAACCGCTTGAGGGGACTGCATTATTAGGTCTAACAATGAATAATAAAATAGGAATGCCGGTAAGTTAATATGAACAGCATATTGAATGTATTATCGTAGAAAAGATATACATGAAGTTAACACCGACCACAGTACTATAAGCTTATAAGTCAACTAACCCTTCCGATGATGAGGAGACCTATAAATATATATAAGAAGATAAAAGAAATTATCCGGAAGGTTAAGGGAGAGGAAAACTTGACTACTAGGGGGCACTGGAATCCCGTAGTAGGAAAAGGAGCCGCGGTGGAGTAGCCGAGCGAACTAAAGCGTCTCGCTGCGGAGCGCGCGGTTGCTCGCCGTGGAGGTTCGAGTCCTCCCTGGGGCATGGGTGTGTGTGTGTTGTCCTTAGGTTAGATTAGTTTAAGTAGTTTGTAAGTTACGGACTGATGACCACGCAGTTTGGTCCGATAGAATTACAAACATTTGAACATTTTTTGAAAAACAATGTTTAAATGTTTGCGAAGCTCATGGGACTTAACTGCGGGGTCATCAGTCCCTAATCTTACAAAATACTTATCAAGTAACTCATAGTAAAGACAACAGAAACATACATGCCCCAGGGAGGATTCGAACCTCCGACTCGGGAGGCCGTGCGATCCTCAACGTGGCAGTCCAGACCGCTCGGCTACAGTAGGCTGTATACTTGGAAGAGACCAGGAGACACTGGATTATGCCGGATTGATTTCATAATGGTAAGACGTAGCTTTAGAAAACAGGTTTTAAACTTTAAGACATATCCATGGGTATATAAAATGTCTCAGCATAACTTACTGGTAAAGAGTTACAGACTAAATCCGAAGAAACTCGAAAAATGTAGCAAATTTAGGAGATGGAACCAGGAGAAATTGAACGAGCAAGAGGTTATCGAGAGTTTCAAAGAGAACATTATGCAAGGATTGACCAAAATCAGGGTAAGTAAGTCACTAGAAGAACAATGGGTAGCTGTGAGAGACCCATTGTGAAGACCGCAGATGAATACACTGAATATAGTAATCAGGTTCAAGTCGATGTAGGTTGTCGTTCGTATTCGAAGATTGAGAGGGCAGGACAGGGTAGCTTGGAGAGAGAGCTGCATGAAACCAGCCTGCGGACTGAAGAGCACAACTACGACAGATACGGCTTGCCGTCCAATGATTTTGGAATCCCTTTTTGACCATAACATAACCCGGCTGGAATGTTACTGTCTCTTATGTTTCTTGAACATAGTGTTCGCTACTGTTGCTGAACTCAGTTTACCTTCTCACTCATATTGCCATGCCCACATCCTTCTTACCTTTTATTCCTTACCTTGCCGCAGTCATCCAAAATTACTAGATTTTCATCTCCCTTTAGAAACCTACTTTTCCTCTCTGAACTCTCAAATATTGTCCCTATCTCTCCATTTTTCGATGGGGCTTATGACTTGTATACCGTATTGATGGTGACGTTTATCTGCTGTCAATCTAATGATCTGTTCACAGCAGCTGTCTGCCCAACTTCCCTTCTCATAGCGAATCCTTCCCCAGTTTTACCATTTACTGTTTCTATGTGAATATCTTATAAAAGGAGTAATATGTACAAGTGTAATTATTTTTTGTGGTACTCTAATATGTACAGATACATGTCTTGCTTCTTTCCTCTCTGCATCGAACAGTCTTGCCACAAAAGAAACACGAATGCCTGTTCATATATGTCCAATGCAGGAGAGTGGCGTCCAATGTCACTGTGGCGAGGACATGCTAGGAGAATATTGGTGTCTTGGCGCTGTAGAGGTACTCACAAACCTGAGAACATGACTTTTAATAGTGCATCTAAAATACTCCTGAGTCACCTCTAGAAATTATTGCACCTTTATATGTTACACACTGTATTTGTCTCATAATACCTCTGTAGATTGTTGTCATGTCACTTCACTCACGCCCTGAAAATCTGTATTGAGTATTTGCATTTATATTTTCACATTTAACCGTTTTTCTACTACATTATATCTACTAGAATGATCTCTCCTCACTGTAATTTCAGTGGGGTACTAATATGGAATCTTTTACTAATGGAGATATCATTGTGACCGTATGACATTTGCAGGTTATGAGTCCTTAATGCGGGGATTTCCACTGCCATTTGTCGATAACTGCTAATTTCACCGCCGTTTCTACCCCATTGATAAAAGAGTGTCCTCAAACTCAGCCCACCCCTCCGCCATCACTGATAAGCCTGTTGCCACAAGAAGGTTGTCTAATTATAGCTCAAGGTTTTTTTCACATTGCTGTTGCTTTTTATTGAAATTATGTGGAAGTGTTCAGCTAAGTTACAGTTATGTTTAACCCTTTCAGACCCTCTGACTACAATTGTGTACATAACTTTTACAGTGTCTTAGATAGATCAGAAGCATTTTTTCTCAATTGAAACAACATGTATATGACCATGAGTGTTCAACCTTTTCATAGTGTCAACTGTGGAAGATCACTATAAAAATACCAAGTAATCAGTGTTGCACTGCGCACCAGCTTGTGAACTCCAAAGAGCACGCAGGTTGCGGGATACTTCTATTCCACTATACAACAGGAAAGTAGTAGTAATTATTTTGCATGGCAACTATTGAATGATCACTTTATTTAGTACAAAAGTTAGTTCTACAAAATTAATTATTTTAGTCCATAAAAAGGAGGCTTGCTTTTCAGCATATGCAATTTTGTAGTATGTAAATGGATGCATAAAACAGCGTAAGTCTTGCACCTAAATTAAGAGGAATACAGCAAAAAGAATAATTTCCTTCCTCCAGAAAAAAAAATCTGGTCTGAAAGGGTTAATTTAATATTCATAGAATATATGACATCAACTGCGATTGGGCAAAGCTGAAAATGTGTACCCAGCCGGGATTCGAACCCGGGTCTCCTGCTTTCTAGGCAGTTGCGCTGACCCCTACACCACTGGGGACACAGTGATCACCGCACCTGTAAGGACTACCCATGCACGCCTCCCGTCAGATACAAATTCCCAGCTTCCCCCTGCCCATAGTACTCAAACTCGTAGTTTAACTAATTCCCGTAAGAGTAAGGGCTTCAAACTTGCCCACACCTCCCCACTAACGATAGGATCATTGCCCGTCACCGGCATATTATATATATACATGTGGCGTCTATTCCGAAAGAAGAGACGTCACTTCTGATCCTGCAGCTGTTTTTATTTAATATTCATAGAATATATGACATCAACTGCGATTGGGCAAAGCTGAAAATGTGTACCCAACCGGGATTCTTTTTATAACTTATACTAAATCTTTTTCATTTCCATTTTTGTTTTCATATATGTAGTTTATTAAATGCAGTAGTACACATTTACGCTTTATTGTAAATATCCGAGAAACACCAATTGACATTCGAAAATTTCATATTTCACAGGTTTGTGGAAACCAGTCTTCTGAAATGAGAGTAATGTATTTGTATAGCTTTCATAAAATAGTTGTGAACGATAGTAAATGAATTGGCTATCTGAGAGGTCTGTTTCAACAACGGTGGTGTAGTTTACAGGTAAAAGTAGTGCATAGCTGCCTTCTCCTCTCACAATCTGTAGAAAGCCTGATACATGTAATACACTAATTAATAATAAATCTCAACTTTCTGGTATCTACTTGACTGAGCATACATACACATGATAACGCAGACCCCTTGACATACATGCATGTGGAAATGCTCTCTCCCTTCATGTTGGTCCTCACAGGAAGCATGTTTTATCAGGATAACTGTGTAAGATATGAAGGTATGCTCCGTTAATGATGTTGCAGACAAGACGAGACTTTCGACAAGTTCATCCATAAGACATATATATTACATTGCTTGTGATTTTTGGCAGGGTAACTAATAAAGAAACAAAAATTCTTGTACAATACCTTTATTAATTTTGAATTTGCATTACACACATGAAACAACCCACTTCTAGGTTGGTGCAGTTTTAACTGTATCCATATTAATTTATAAGTTATAATTTAAATCTATATCCTAATAGTCTTCACAAAATAGTAATTCATTAAATATAAGAAAATGTGTTCTCAAGCCCTTATAACCATCTTTTTCCTAGTACACTGTCTCTTTTATTTCCATAACAATTACCTCAATATCTTATTGAAATTTCTCTAACGTGAGTCAGATCACAGATTTTATATTAGTGTTCAACCATTGTACATCTGCCAGGATGAACAATGCCTACTGCTCTCTTCCACATGCTTGCCTCGATTACATAAGACTCTTTAGCTTTGTTCTGTCACTAACAAAGGATACAAATAACTGCTGTGTTTTTAAGCTATGACTAATCCACCACATGTAAGCATCATTTTAACAAAATTCAACTGGTAAAGTTGTTTTAGAAATATATTTTTCATTATCCTGAAGACTGTAAATGTCTATGAATCCGTAATATTTTTTTGTGTAGTCCGACTAACACCTCTTTTGATTGGTATTCACAGTAAATATCAATACCTTGTATTCAACAACCATTTCCAGATCTATCCAAATATTGTCTTTAAAGTAAATGATAAGCCTTGTTTGCTTGTTTACAATTGTCTGCTGACTTTCTGGCTAGAGTTTGCGTTGTTTCACCATGACAAATTTTTCTTGCCAAACCTCCGCTTCGTATTTTTCAACTTTGTACATTTTTTTTTTATTATTTTCATTGATAGGTATTGATTTTAATCAATGTGAAACTCATAAATGGAGAGTAACAATACTTATGAGGACCACTCCTAAACCAACACTATATGTAGTAATTTTTGATATTGTGGAGAGTTATGACTTACATTGGAAAAAATGTGTTCCTTTAATATTTCATAAAACATATTTTTAACGTGGTTAGGCTTCTTCAGCGAACGTTTACGAATTCAGTTGGCAGTAAGACAACTCTCCGTCACAAAGTGTATTTTTGCTGGTTTCTTCAACTATTAAGAGTGCCTGATTTTTATTTTATAACAAATGTGACTTTATAGATTGCATTTGCTTTAAATCTATTTTGAATTAACCGTACATACATCTTCCTCATCTTTGCCCTAAAAAGTTTAAAAACTTCAACAGGAGGGATGATTGGTGATAAGTCGAACATGACCTACTTCAAATTACTGATTAGTCATATTTCACCGTATAGTGTCTCCTGTTCTATCTGGAAAAACTAAAACCATACGAAGTTGTCTCTTAATGTACCTTAATAAGTTAAGATTCTTTACACTGCAACCACTGAATGCGTAACTAAGATTGATTAATTTTGTGGTTAACCACTTCCTTCTCCAAAGCTACCACAGATACAAATTGTTCTTGATTTGATTGATCTGATTTGATTTTTCCTGGGAAGCCAAAACAGTCTTGGTCCAACCCGTCACTGCCCGCACCGAAACTAAGTTTATTGTGCCGTATCGCTCCCTGTATATCTAGTAAAGCAAACCAATGCCCTTGAACAGTGGAAGGAGTCCCTTTACCAGTTCTTTATTAGACGCTATTTCTTCGGTTCTTGTTGTCCCAAATGTTCTGTGCCTTTTACTCTCCAATGCAACGCATTCGAAGATTAGATGTGATGCAGTTTCATCGCCGTCATCACAGATCCTACATTTAGGGTATTCTTCTGTTATTCCGATTGTATGTAGGTGTTTTTTGAAATTCCCATGGCCTTTCAGCAATCCAACCATGAGTCTAATCTCTCTCCTGTTCAGGCCCAGGATTGCAGAGCTTCTTTTAAAACATGGCTTTAGCATCATTACCTTGCCATGTTTTTGTAGATAGACGTTGGTCCAATATTCTACGTGCTGTCTTCTGAGCCAGTTACGTAGCTCCAATTTCATCATTGCCTTGGTGATTGTCAGGACAGGTTCCGGTCCAATAAATGGAGTCTCTGTCCCCATCCTGGCTAATCTGTCAGCATGTTCGTTGCTATGATCCCCGAGTGGCCAGGGACCCAAAATAGATTTACTCTATTGCTTTGCCGTAGCTCCACCAGAACCGTGTGACATTCTGCAACAATTTTAGACCTTGTTGCAGGAGCTGCCAGTGATCTCAGGGCTGCCTGGCTGTCTTAATAGATATAGATGCTACGATCTTTGTAGCACCTACGCAAATTCTACTCCACCAGTCTACGAACGAAAGACGGTTTTAAAATGGGCGGCGCGAAGTCAGGAAGCGGGTGGCGGAGGAACGCGGCTCATATTGGAATTCCTCGGCTCTCTTCATTTCTTAAGCGGGGATGTCCCCACGAGCGGAGCGCCTCCCGCCCTAAATGAAGCGGGAACGTCCTGGAGGCCACGCGGAGGACATATTGGAGTGGAGAGCGGGCGGCTGGAGACCGCCGCGGCCACCGGCTACAGATATTAATGATGCGCCGCCTCAGTAATTACGGATAATCTTTTATTTGTATGTGCGGTGCGGCAATCTGGCGAGAATGCGCGGGCATTCCGAGCTGAGGGCGATGCCCATCACGCCGCTGCCGGATTCCCCGCATTCCTCAGGCGCTGCCGGGCCTCACGCCACACCTTCGCAGCCTTCCTCCTGGACTTGCCATGAAAGCATTTGCCTCCCAAAAGTGCACAACCACCACCACCTGCTTACCCACCATAGAGTGGAGGTGGGTGCAGGGGGGAAGGAAAGGATTGTCATTGGCTGCTACAGGTCAAAGATAATACCGGACCAGGAATCGGGTTCTCCGCTCAGAGCCAGTGATCACCTAAACCAACTTAGCTGTCCGGGACTGCCTACCGTCCGCCACAAATAGCCACAAGCCGGAAGATACAGGAGAAGCTCCTCTTTCGCTTCCACTTACCCAAGCTCCCGATATCGGAGTCCCAAAATGTTCAAATATTCAAACTATCTGGCCGGAACCGGGATTCGCCTTTCGCGGGCAAGTGCTCCACCGTCTTAGCTTTTCAGGCACACTTCACGGTCTGTTCTCACAAATTTATTTCTGCCACTACCTCGCCTCCTACTTTCCAAATTTCACAGAAGTTCCCCTGCGAACTTTGCAGGACTAGCACTCCTGGAAGAAACCATATGTTGGAGACATTGCTTAGCCACAGCCTGAAGGATGTTTCCGGCATGAAATTCTCATTGAGTAGCGGTCCCTACACTTACGAACTACTTTAACATACGATGAAACTTTCATTCTGCAGCGGAGTGTGCCCTGATATGAAACATCTTGGCAGATTAAAATTGTGTGCCGGAACCGGGATTCCAACCTGGGACATTTGCCTTTCGCGGGCAAGCGCACTGCCGACTGTGCTATTCCGACACGACTCACGATGCCGCCTCGCAACTTTACTTCCGCCAGTACCTCGCCTCCTACTTTCCAAACTTCACAGAAGTTCTACTGGGAAACTTGCAAGACTAGCACTCCCGGAAGAAAGGATATGGTGGAGACATGGCTTAGCCAGAGCCTAAGGGATGTTTCTAGAATGAAAGAAGTTTGGAATGTAGGAGGCGAGATACTGGCGGAAGTAACGTTGTGAGGCGGCATCGTGAATCGTCGCGGGATAGCTCAGTCGGTAGAGTGCTTACCCGCGAAAGGCAAAGGTTCCAGTTTCGAGTCCCGGTTTCGACACACAATTTTAATTTGCCAGTAAATTTTACTGTAACATGTTGTAAAGGCAACACACAGATCCATGCCCGAGGGAGGACTCGAGACTAGCGGGAGCGGCCGCGGAATCCGTCACAAGGCACCTTAGACCGCGGGGTCCCACCCGTGCACCTTGGATTCCCACACGCCACTATTTCGGTATATTTTCCGTGATTACCCTAAATCAATTTCAACAATGGTCGTCCATCCCATAAGCCCATACTCTGACGTCAGCCGGTTGCAGAATTTTGAAACACGTTTTATGTTCGAGTATTACGGAATTTCTGGAGACGGGAAATCTCCTTTGTTGGAATCGTCATGGTTTCCGAAAGCATCGATGATGTGCAACCCAGCTCGCGGTACTTATCCACGATATGCAGAGGGCAGCAGATATAGGATTGCAGGTAGTTACCGTGTTTCTTGACTTCTGCAAGCTGTCCAGTACCGCTTCGCACCGTCGCTCTAAGAACACAGTGCGAACTGGCGAAATATCAGATCGAGGGTGTGATACGATAGAGGCCTTTCTAGCTAACAGAGCGCAGCACATCTTGAACGGAGAAAACTCTTCAGACGTGAAAGTAGTTCCAGGCATGTCCCAGGGGTCTGTTATAGTAGCATTGCTTTTCTCAGTGTGTGTAAATGACCTCATGGATCACAGAGGAAGTTCAGTGAGACGTTTTGATGATGCTGTAGTACATCAAGATGTCGTAACAATGTAAAAGGTAACGAACTGCAGGAGGATCCAGCAGGGGTGGACACAGTGTGCAGGGAATGGCAATGTAGTCTCAACATATTCACATGTAAAGTGCAGCTTTACATAGAACGGAAGGTCATTATATAACTACGCAATAACAGGACAAACACTGGTAGCAGTTACTTCCATGATTTATGTGGGAGTGGACATAACGGATGAACTGAAATGGAACAACTAAGTACTATCGGTGTTGGGTTATGCACATGCTAGACTGAGATTCATTGGAAGAATACACGGGAAATATAGTTCGTCAACAAAGGCAGTAGGTTGCAAAACACCCATTCGGCTGACACTCGAGTATTACTCACCACTGTGCGATCAGTACCAGATACGACGCAGACGTCCTTCCAGAAAGACGAGAATGGTGACTTACTTTTTCATTCTTGCAGTTAAGAATTCTCGCACAGCGTCGTACTTAATGTTTTGAATCACCTGCTTCCAATGCAGATAAATTTAGCTTGGATTGTTCATTGCATAGCTGTTGAATGCGTCTGCGAAGTTCACGTCCACACAGAAGACATTAAAGACTTCCGTGTAGTTGGGTTTGTATTCCATTAGCGTTCTTTAATTTTTGCATTATTTGTGTGTACATATTTCATCCTAAAAGTTGTTTTAATAATAATGACTGATCAGATTAAAATTCCTACACATTCACCTCGACGACCTCACAGAAAGACGAGCAATATTATAAAATACATTGCTTGCAGTGGCCATTTTGAGGAGCAGCTGAATTGTATTTCACTGTAAGGTTTTTAAAGTAAACGCCTTTTGCTACTGCGAATGAAGAGTTTTGTTTTTATATTTTTAAGTCACCCATGGATGACATCCTCTGCCTAATTGATGAACCTCCGGAAAGAATAGACCAGCTCCATACAGATTTAAACACTATACACAAAAAAAATCACAATAAAAAAAGAGCATAACAACCAAATAAACTTCTTGGATATAACCATCAAAAAGGAAAACAACAAGCATACCTTTGAAATTTACCGTAAACTGACAACAACTGATACAATTATACACCAGACCTCCAATCACCCACATGCACAAAAACAATCAGCAATCAGATACATGCTCCACAGACTCAACACAGTACCACTCAACAAAGAAAATTACCAAAATGAACTAGACATCATCATACAAATAGCAACAAACAATGGATACGATGGTAATATAGTAGAAAAATTAAACAAAAAAAATTAAAAAACAGATACGGGCAAGAAACACCAAACGTACAGACCCACAGACAACAACACAGCAAAGCAGCACACAAACACACACAACACAAACTGCAGTACAAAGAACACATGAAAGCAAAAAAGAAAATACAAGATGGTACACAATGACATACAAACACAACTTAACACATAAAATAATAAATATTTTCAAAAGACAAGGCATAAAAATAACTCTCAAAACAGATAACCCAATCCAAATATATATCCCAAAAATCAAAACAGACACAGATATCTTCCAAAGAGCTGGAATATACCAACTATAATGCAACTCATGTGATGGAAGGTATGTAGGACAACCAGCAGAACATTCGATACCCGATACAAGGAACACATCAGGGCATGGAAATACAGAACAAACCACTCCACTTTTGCAGAACATCTAATAGCATATAACTACAAACCCACCACAATAGAAAAAGATATGAAGGTAATTAGAATAAATAATGAAAAACATCTCCTAACATTATAAGAAAATTATGACATATATAAAACAAAAGCTGAGAAAAAGATGGTACTAAATGACCAAATAAACCTGACCAATCAATCATTGTTCTCACTGATTGACCATACGATAGACACGAATCCCAACACATAATCACAACCCCCCCCCCCCCCAGCACACCCACACACACACCCACACCCACACAAAGATACCTTCAACACACTTTCAATGAAACAGTTGAATTTCAAATAAGCTAAAGTTGGCAACACTACAAAACAAACAGCAGTGGACACAGTATGGCAGCAGATGACAGTGGAACCAGAAAACTGCAATGTGTTTCAGAAAACAGTGTAACTTTTCGACCTGGTTGCCAGAACGAGACTGAAGTGGAGTAGCAAGTGCTGTAAGTACACCATTTCATATCAAACAACGAACTGTTTTAAATCAGAAATGAAATGTTTTGTAGATATGTAACAGACCTAACCTATATGTGTAAAAAAAAAACGTGTAAATATTTCAGGACACCCACTGATGATGCCTTGAGAGAAAGGCGAAACGCGTATGTGTGACTTAAAAATATAAAAATAAAACTCTTCATTCGCAGTAGCAAAAGGCGTTTACTTTAAAAACCTTACAGTGAGATATTGTAAAACTGTGAAAAAAAATCATTTATAACGCTTATATGTAGTAATATGAAGGTAATTTATATCATTAAATAAATGAAAACCAATAATAAATCCTCGCTAAATGGGTTAATAAAAGACATAGAGAAGATCTAACTGAGACCGGCACGCTTTGTTACGGCCTCATATAATAAACGCCAAATCACCACCGAGATGACCAGTGAAATCCAGTTGCAGACGCTGCAAGAGAGACGTTCTTAATCACGGTACGCGCTTCCACCAGAGTTCAGAGAGTAGTTTCTCGAAAGCGAATGTATTGCTTCCTTCTACGTATATCTAGAGAAACGACAACGAGGAGAAAATTAGAGAGATAGAGCCCACACGAAGGCTTAATGTCAATCTTTTTTCCCGCGAACTATACACGACTGTAATAGAAGGAGTAAGAGACAGTGGTATACAATGCAACCTCATAGATAATTTCAGGCGAGTGATGGGACGGTTTCTTTGAAAGAGCACGGCCGATTTCCTTTACCCAAACAATTCGAGCGTGATCTTCGCCTCCAATGACCAAGTAGTGTATAGGACGTTACATCTTAATCTTCTTCCCTCTTCTCTTCATCAGTCGTCCTGTGTTTTCTCACTCTGCAGCGTTCTCGATCATGGAAGTTTTTCTCTTTCTTGCCTCTCATTCCCATTAATCCATTTGGTCGATCTTGCTGACCACGGTAGGGTTTGGTATTATAGAAGTCAGGAGTAGAAACTTTTGCCGTGAGCCATATGCCGGAATGTAGGCTCACTATGGCTTTCCATGAAGGGAAACATAGCAGGGACTATAAAATATCGTCGGCATGCCAATAAGCTATATGGGTGCCGCGGATGAAAAAGGAGTCAAGCCTGGTTGTGGGGCTGTATGTCAGGTGACAGACAGACATCCCACTGCTGTTGAGGACATCTCCAGCCCCAGTCCCCTTGTCACTGGTCCTAGGGAGTCATTAGAAATGGTACTCGTCAGTAAAGACGATTCTACTACAGTCGAGTTCGCCCAAAACCAGTGAATACAGCCATGTTCGTATCAGTGTTGATTGGTGCAAAGGGTGCTGTAGCTGAGCCCCTTTTCGTAAGCCACCGATTAATCGTTCTTACGATCAATTAAGAACCAGTTTCACGTCGTATCGGTGATAATGATGAACCCACAGCTCTGAGTAACTCAAACCTCACGTTCCGTCCGCTCTCTAGATCGAACACTTGCTTCTCGCCTCTTTGTTCGGTGATGGTACAACTATTCTTGCCAACATTATCGAATAGTGGCATTCCTCTTTCTCAAATCTTGACGGGTTCGCTGATTGCTCCAAAGGATGTCTTTGAGTCCATGTACATATCTCCAATGCTGGCATCAGGATAAATTGTTCATACGCCTCTCTCCACCTGTTCCGCTCCAGCTTCACACATTCAGCAACAAAATTTACAGTATTACATCTCAACTCCATACCTTCGCAAATATCAATCTGTGAATAATTTCCATACCTTCGTCGTGGTCAGTGGTTAATTTTTCCCCTTTCCAAATATATTTTTAAGCCGGGTGGATGACATACTGAAGTCCTGTGCCAATTATTCTGACGTTATGATTGACCCAATCAAATTTCTCACTACTTAAACTACTGCGTGTGATTACTGTTATGTTCTCGAAAAAATATATATATATATATATATATATATATATATATATATATATATATATCGTGTTATTCTATATATACTACGTAGCTTCTGTGATTTTCTAAATGCATAGAAAAGTTGTAGGTAGAGTTTCATTAGAAGTAAGTTCCACTGAAATGGCACACTGCGTTACATTTCAAGTGCCTCACTTATCTGCCTCAACAGAGATAATATGTTCAGTCTGCATTACTAGACTAGTTTAATACAGCGATCTTAAAGGGTAGCATCATTGAGATTAGTTATTAACTTGAGAAAAACTGAAGGAACTCTACTACATGGTAAGCACAATAGCACATCAGAAACCAAGCTAAATGGACATTGCTCTTCCAGTAATGAGGTCTCCCGCCAACTCTCTGCTAACATTGTTGGGTTGCGGGTGAGACTGCGTGAAGACAGACATGTTCACTTCGCGTCATTACTCTCTTCCATATCGAAGCCTGCCTGCTTGGCGTTCGTCGTAGAACAAAATTAGTGAGAGGAAGAAAGCATTGAAATATTTCCCTCCATTGAAACTTCCCTCCAGAACAGTTGTTTCTGGAGCAATATGGTTAGTGGCTAGGAATCTCACTCTTAATCATCGAGGTGCAAACAAAAAACGCTTGAACAGAATTAGATAGTAATGAAAACACACATGTCTTTCTTTTTCATTATAGGTCACTTCAGAATCTAACACTTTTCTGTAATAATTTATAAATTAATAAGATGTTCAGTTAAAAATGCTGGTAGTCTTTCTTTATTTTATGTCTATGTTGTTTTTGTAACCAGATGATTTAGTCTCCTTTGTTGACTCGCATTAATGCCCTTCCATTCCTCTTCTGACCAATGATTTGAACGACAGAATTTTTAACCAAACTGCTGTCAACCTTTGCGACGTAATTTTTTGGGACACTGACCTACTTATTACAGCATCACGCAATGGAAATTTTTTTCCTTTGTTGCATTGACCGTTGTTGTGCCTCTGTCTGATATAATTCTTATAAGTTGCAATTGCTTATACATTCCATTCCACCTTTGTGCAACACAATGTAGAGGATTAGATTATATATACTTCCGTTCCAGTTGATCAAATATGATGAAATCCTTTTGAATAAAGAACATGTAAGAACAAAATACATAATAAATACTTACAAAATGGGAGCATATGTATTAATGTACCTTCCACAGATCCCAAATGTAACTGCCCCAGTGGATTTGGAATTGGTCGGGAAAAAAAATTAACCTAATAATATTTACATTTTAAAGGACATAATAGTTATTACTGCATATTAAATATTGAATATACTGGGTGCATATTATAATTCATAAGATTTTTTTTGTCTTTTACAACAATTATTTACAATTATGACATTACTGCACAACATTAGAACTGAACTTAGACTGAACACAGTATTGTCTTTAGTACATATTATGTACAATAACATACATCCATCACTTCTGCTAAGAAATATATCAGTGGAGTCGATGGAGTTAGCCAGAAAAAATCCTTTACACTCTTTTCAATCTGTACTTTATTGCCAGTTACATCTTTTTATGGCTGCTGGCAGGTTATTGAAAATGTCTATTGCTGAATAGTGGACACGTTTCTGGGTCAAAATAAGTGACTTTAAACCTCTGTGAAAGTTATTCTTGTTAGTAGTTACATCTTCTTGTTTCTAACATTGATTACGAGACCGCAAAGAATTCTTGTCTGTAGTTACAGGGGAAACAGTCAGGATGATTGACTGAGCATAATTTGTAACATCAGTTAACATGGCTTTGAAATGCAGTTACTGCTAATGGCTGAAAGCCAGAGGAAACTACAGTCATTTCTTTTCTCGATGACATGCAGCTCTACTTCTAATATGATTAGAAAATCGCTGGTCATCGATCGTGTATTGTCGGCAGTCTTCGGCTTGTTCGTAAGAGATCGCGAGCTGCGCTCACATCGTGCATGCGTGGGGGGAAAAGTACCCATAGTGCGGGCTGCTCACGTGCTCTAGAGAGTATAATACTTTAGAACAAGATAGAGGCTTGAAAACACCCAACAAATAACTGAGTGCTTTTACTGTAAGCAGTTTCCGATATGAAGATGTTGGCACAGGAATTATGTCTTCTGACTGATTGATGCAGCACACCTTCATACGTCTTCCGTGCCAATGTCTTCATCTCAGAGTAGACCAAGAACTGAAATTTGTGGTTTTTATTTAATTCATCCTTTACAGTTTTTAATAGATTCCTCTACCACAAGTTATCTCCTGCTTCCTTCATGTATAGCCTCATGCTGTATTAACCTGTACTACTTGAGCAATTTTCAGTCCCCTAAAAACCACCAACAACAACAGCTTGAGCAATTTATTGTGTAAACTTTGGCTTTTACGTTTCACCCAGAACAGGCATTCAATTAAAATCTATTCCGTGTCCTTCACGAAATCCACGAAGTCGTAGTGGCCTAGTGGTTATGGGGCATGCCTAGTAAGCAGCCGTTCCTGGGTTCGACCTCCGGCCGCGGCGTACATTTCAACTGAATGCCTCTCCTACAGTTTAAAACCTTAGTTACAATTATAATTTCGTAGGCTACCACGGCCGGTGTAATTTTGAATAAAAAAGTTGTGGGTATTAGGCCGCGTAATTTTTTCAAACACTTCGCAAATGAATTACCGACGTTTCGACCACTGTGCAGTGGTCCTCTTCAGGGCGGTTAATGGTTGGATGCTGCTGAATGTACACCATTATATACTGTGGATTTTTCGGATATCTAATACCGACGCATGCATATAAGATGGTGATTGGCTGGCAATAGCGTATCAACAGGATCTTGCGTTTGCTACCCAGTAATTGATTGGTAGGCAAAATCTTATGTCTCATTGGAAGGCAACAGCCAATCAATAGAACTGACGCGCGGCCTGAACGTTCGCAGCAGGAAACACCATCCCCTGGATGCTAGTTGCTGATTGGTTGTTGCCTTCCAATCACACATAAGATTTTGCCTGCCAATCACTCACCGGGTAGCAAACGTAAGAGCTTGTTGGTACGCTACTGCCAGCCAATCACCATCTTAGATGCATGACGTCGGTATTAGTTAACCGAAAAATTCACAGTATAAAAGGGCGTACATTCAGCAGAATCCAACCGTTAACCACCCTGAAGCGTCGGAAATTCATTTGCTAAGTGTTTTAAAAAATGACGCGGCCTAATACCGAGAATAGTTTTATTCTTAGTTACAATTATTTGCAGTTTTGTAAACAATGGCACGACGCCTAGTTACACTGTCGAACTCATTGAGTTCATTGTACAGAAAATTAAATGAATTTAGTGACGAATCACTGCTTTTATACTATCCAATACTAGCCATTAGATGATGTACTTCAAAACATGCACACAGCATAACAACTTGTTCGTATCCGGAGTTGGTCATGGAATTTGAAAAATACTGCAGGTTACTTTTGATATGGTAAAAATAAGAACATTAAATTACCAATCTAACGCCTGGGAGTAGTATGTGACTGTAGACCTTCAAAAAAGGAGCTTATTTTAGTGAGATTCTTCTGTATATGTGATCGCTGCCAATATTTCGGTTTTTATTGCAGAAACCTTCATCAGTGTTACTACAGTATAAATTGTAGTTTCAGGTTCCTATACATTATACCTTCTAATGCATGTGAATATGTCTGGCTGTCTTGTTGATTCTATCGCAGGATCAAACTGAACTTGATACTGGAGAGGTTACAGGTTTCGTCTCAGCTCATTTCAGGAGGCAGATGGGCTTGCCATAGTTTTTATAGGTATCGTGTACTGTTGCCTGTGCATTGACTCAACGGTAGTTTAGGTCTTGCAAATTATAGGTAGACCAAACTTTTGCCAGCTCTGAAGTAAACAAGTCGACTACAGTCTACGAAATATGTCGACGGGAGCCCAAGCATATTAGAATGCGCTTTGTAGAATGATATGATACTGGAAGCGGAATTTGATTAGTAGATGTCATAAGATAATATATTTAGGAGAGGCCCACCGAACTTTGTCTTCTGTTTTGTTTTAATTTCAGTCAGGTACAAAAATGTTCAAATGTTTGTAGAGCTTATGGGACTTAACTACGGGGTCATCAGTCCCTAAACTTAAAAACTACTTATGAACTGGCTAATACTAAGGATGACACAAATATCCATGCCCGAGGGGGGATTCCAACCCATGACCGTAGTGGCCGTGCAGACCGTGACTGGAGCACCGCAGACAGCTCGGCCTCCGTGGCCGGCTCCAGTCAGGTGATGTCTTTTATATTGTAATGGTTACTCTTTCATTGACCGCTCTCCTTCATTTTAAGTTCAGTGGACTTGAATTTTTGGCACCTAATTCGCAACGTTCATTGTACAATAGTGTAAGGATACTTCCGGACAGTATATTACAATTCTGGCGATCCGAAATCCAACATTCAGTGTGCAGGGCCGTTGATTCAGAGCACTAAAGAATAGGATAGTACACGAATTATTTACAAACTTCATTGCCACCTCTAACTTCATCTAAGTAGAAGCCTTCGGTTTCAACCGACTTTGTCTGGTCAGCATGCATGGCCAAGCCACGACCCGACTACGAGAACTCCTCTCAGCTGAATCACAAACAGAATCGCTGAACCCACCAGCCGCTAACTTCATGGTCTGACTGGAACGAGTGGAAGACTGAGAGAGCATCACGTGAGGCTCCGAGGCGAGAGTATGCGGGCTACAGCCCCGAAGGTGACGCTCGATTCCTCCCTGGCTTCCGATCTGTTCAGACGCACTTCTCCCTTTCCGCCTAATGGCGCTTCCACCACCACTGATCCCGGGGCGACCTCCCTGGTGCCTATGTATTGCAACTTAAACCAATAAATAATGTCTGATTCAAATATTTTCATTACTAATCCGAAGGGACGTCCCTACTCCTGACCACTCCCTGCCACCCTTCACAAGCATATAACATGATGAAATCAGTATTGGGTGTTGACGCCACTGCTGGATATAGCCGCTGCTACTCGTCTCGGTGGGTTTTAAGCAGTCAGTGTTACTCCTAGATACTGTGAAAGTTTATCTAATGTAGCAGCGGGTGGTGCGTCCCGGTTCAGTCGTTCAACAGTCATCGACAAGATACTTTCGATAGGCGAGGGGTGAAGAGAAATGACACCAAGGCAGCAATGGAATCCGATGGGAGACGAAGAATTCTTTAACATTACTTGCCACGCGTGATTGGACATCAGATATTGCAACGTGGTGGTCGAGAAGCTCCGAAGCTATGGAAGGACAAGAAGCTCCATCAATTAAGAGAAGTAACACTGGGTGTTAGTGAACGGCAATATGTTCGTTGGGGGAGGGGTTGCAGTATAGCGACGGTGAAGGCTACATCTCATCAGTGTATCAGCAGAGTATCACCGTACCAATCAGACCACCAAGGTGGTGCAGGCGAGATCGGGATCCGTCGGTAAAAACAATGTCTTTTGCAATGGCATATCTGACAGCCCCATCAGATGGTCGAGGTACACTGGTGAGAGACTATTCTACTGACATGGATGGACATACCACTCCAGGTATTATCTTTTGGGGTTCTATTCGTTTTCTCTCCGACATCGCCCCTCGTATGGATAGATCGTATACCAAACAACTGAGGTTACATCTCTTAATTATTGGCGCCTTTTGTCCTTCAGTACCTTTGGAGCTTGCCTACGGCCACATACTACACTAGACCATCGCCTGGTGACAAGTTTAGGGTATTTATGTCTCCCAACTGACTGAATTCCTGCCTTTGCCTCCCTGTTATTCTTATCTCTCGCCTGTCAAAAGAAATATGTGGTGGATGAGTGCAGAAGGACACACAATCCACTACTCCAGATCGACTTAGGCAATATGTGGAAGGAATGGTACAACCGAAAGGTATTTCCATAGCTGAGGCGTGTTGCAGGGGTTACAGTGAGCAATGGGGCCAACACTCAGTACACATATCATCAGCTTCCTCACTTCACATGGGGTTGAGTTTTCAATCAAGCGCTCTTTTGAAAAGAAAATCGTCTTTGTTCCACAATATTTTCTTAATGACGCGTTTCGCTCTTTTAGCAGGGCTTCATCAGATTATCGGCATGGCGAATTTAACACAAGAATTACTAAACAGTTAGAACAGTGAAAACTGGGGTTGGCCATGAACTTATATTCTGTTGAAATGTTTGTAAAGATTATGGGACTTAACTGCAGGGTCACCAGTCCCTAAACATAGAAACTACTTATGAACTCACTTATACCAAAGACAACAGAAACATCCATGCCCGAGGGAGGATTCGAAGCTCCGACGCGGGAGGCCGCGCGATCCGCAACGTTGCGCTCCAGACCGCTCGGCTACTCCCGCGCGGCTATTTTATGTTAAAAAGACAAGTGGTAATAAGTTATTTGCCTTCCTGTATTTTTCGTAGAACACTACAAATGATCGAATAAGTAGATTAGAGAAGTAACAGACGTAGTAATGATGTAAAGCAAACAATATTGAATTAACTTAAATGAAGCGGTGATACATCTAGACAAAAAATCCTTTGTTTACAGTCACTGGCAATGGGCAGGCATGTACGGACTAACTAAGGGAATTCGGTTAGGCAGCGACGTAGGAAGCCGGTGAGTGGACAGGAGAACAGCTATGTGCTAGCTGTGTGAATATGAAATGTAATATTAAGAAGATTAATAAGCAGAGCAGAAGTCCATAAACTGTGTGTATAAGTACTTATAAATAAAATTAATTGCAGTATTTCACTTGAAGAGAGTCATCATAACTGAGCAAGTGTATCATGTAGAATTTGCTATGATCAAGATGGATGCCACGACTGCACAGTCGACCATAGCGCATCCGAAATGTCATTTCGACACAACGCCTGACGCTGCTTAAATCCAGTTCTCCGTGCTTCTTGCGTCAGTTTATGATTGTTGATGGAACGCCGATCGATTATTCCACTACAGAGTCAAAACGGCAGTGAAAATCAAAGACAAAGGCTTGTGAAAGTCTATCGAAGAAGACAAAGACCATTTCATCAGCTGGTAAGATTGAGTCACCTTTCTTGGGATTCAGATGGAATAATCCTCAGAATTATAACTAGACCTTGATATACTTCATTGGCGGAGAGGCTGAACCTGATGATACATGATACAACAATGGATAAAGAGCATTAACTGGTCTTTGAATTGGTATCATGTTATTCACGACAAATAGACTCAAATGATTTCTTCCTGTTCCCTTAAACTTTGCCTTGCTGAGAAGAAATGTACTCAAATGCGGAAGAGACAGTTACACTCAATGAGTAATTTTTCGAGTTTGATGGAACATATTTTTCGATGTGATGAAAAAGCAGGTGGATTGCTGGCTCAAGTGCATATTCCTATGTATCCACAAGTAAGATCAGTTGTTTTGGAAACAATCGTTTCTTGCTTTTCAGCAGATATATCAAACCACCCTCGTACGTCGCAAAGAAAGACTTTTCCGAGAGTTTCAAATAGTTCCAAGAAAACTCTGTTTGTTGTAGTCAAATGGAAGGAGAGTGAATAGAACTCCTGAACAATTTAGAAAATCTTCTTAACTTAGCACTATTTTTCATTATTACAATCGCGAAACCTTTTGGACTGACGAGTAGATGGAAAAGAACTGTCTCTTTTCCGGCAGCAGTTTACCACTGGACATTAAGGCGTTGCGAACGACTATGAAAACACGCAGGCCATTCCATTTAGACGAGAGGCATATGGGCGTCATTATTCGACTTGAACCGCTAGCATTATTCTGTTTGCGAATAATGGAAGACATTTTATGCTCGTTTATTATGGCCTTTTTTATGAGACACCACTTCTCGTCTGCAGAATCACAAAAGAATCTGCAAGCAGCGATCGAATGAAACGCAGCTCGCTGAGGTCTGTGGGCTACGCTGAGATGGAATATTCCATCGGTCTTACACTATATTGAATATTTACTAGCGAGTAAGGATCAACACATGGGCTATATGCCGTATTTGCTGAATAAAACCACTACAGTAGGGATTGAGTAATATTTTAATGGTGGAATTGGAAAATTAGTTGAATTCAGGAGAACTGAAATATCTATTGCTTTGTTATAACCGAACGTGGCTGCCACTCTGGTGACATAAGGAAGTTCAGAATTAGTTTTCAACATAATTATTCTGAAATATATGATTTCTGCAACTTCGATTAATATACATATGGAAATATTGTGAAACGAATTTTTCGGAAATATTTCAGATTTACTAAGTTATTGCTTCTTAATCTTATTAGTTTGAAAACTTTATTTGAATTGTAATATATATCTTTTCTGACAGAGTAATGACAAGAGACATAAATAATTTTGCTCTGTAAGTATTAGATAATATAACAAAGTTTTTATACTTTCTTTATTTTTACTGCATGGTATTAGAACCATCGAAGAAGATAATCTCAAAAGTTAGAGAGACGTAAGATTACAATTTACCGACCCATCTAAAACATGTTAATTGGTGAGACCTATGTGCATGTCATCTTCGACATACCTAATTCTATGACTGTTAATGACATCTGACGTATATGCTTGAAAAACCTGTCCTGGGAATTCTTTAACTTAACTCATAGCCAAAAATATTTAAATAATTAGGTGAATAAATTTTTCGTTCTAATGCTAGTTAAATGTCCCTTTATTTATGTGCTCCTGAAAGAATGGATAATAATGTGTAATTAATATTGCGTGATCCATACATCAAACAAATCTGACAGACTGTACATAACTAAGTAGACACGTACATAACCCTTTGTTGACTCCTCTTAAATATCACAGCTCTTTCCTTTCCTATCCGTCTAGGACCGGAGCAACTACTCATTTCCTAAAAACCACTTCATCGATGGGACGATAAAACGCTTCTCTTCCATCATCTTCTGACAGGTCTTCAAGAGTCGACAATATATCTCCGAAGTTGCTGAAACCTCAGTGAGGTGTAGGTACAAATCTAGGAAACTGTTGACACACTTTAAGACTGTTGAAAAAGATTTTTGTTTATTATAAAAGAAGAGCTATGAAAATAAATGTAAGACTAACGTGATGTTAGACCGAGAAGTCATATTTGGCCATTGTTGACAAGACAGAGCAGAATTCTACTCAGGAAACTAAAGGCAAAAAGACAGATGTATCATATGTCGAAGACCATTTTTCTTATTGACTTTTGACTAAAAAAAAAAAAAAAAAAAAAAAAAATCTGGATTCCATCACAGCACTAGGTTACCTTCAGAAAGCCTCCTAATACTGTAAGATGGAACAGGTATGCACAATCCTTAGTTATTAAGGTAAAAGCACATAAGCGGACGAATAATTCTCATTATCCGTAAACCTAAGTGAATTAATTAATTTGAAAATCCGAGGTAGACACGTTTTGCTAAGTAGTGTGTTAAGCAGGATTTCAGCTTATTACAACTCTTGTTGTACCTGTAAATCAAAGAAGTAAAGAATAAAATTAGAAAAATTGAACCGTAAGGGAAAAATGTTTTTCAGTGCTAAGATCCACAGACGACGTAGCCGATTTTGCCATATGGTAGTATTCTTAAAAGATCTGTTAAAAGGAATATATACGGGATACCTATCAATGAACACGTCTTAAGGATAAACAAAGCAATGATGAAGATAATAAAATTTGTAGAAAGGAGAATAACTCTTGTTTAGGTCCAAAAATATGAGTGATACAATAGAAAAACGAGAATTTCACTCTTCAGGAAAGCGGATAAGGACAGTTGAAAAAAGAAAGATACCAAATGTAGATGGTCACTGGCGAAGAAAGCTTCCTTAAACATAATATCACTTCTGGCAACGGCGAATCAACTGCGGGGAAAGGGGGGGGGGAGAAGGTGCAAACCAATATTCACTTGGTTCTAATTGGTCTTCAGGCTGAGCCAGCGAATAAACTGTGCTGCCCTCAATAATTGTGATATCAGTATTTTTTTCTGGCAGCCATGTTTGCAAGATACCTCTGATCAGCTAACACATCTTCCCGTACTATCGGTATATTTGTATTCTTCAAGGTTGATGAAATACCAGTGAGAATCCAGACCCCCGCCAGATACCACTGCAGCATCCGCGAGAACTTGACCTGAGTTTTGAGAAAACTTTTTTTTCATGTCCTCAGCATCCCGAACTAAATAAGTAGGTTACTTGGACTACTGAGATCTGGTTACTGCATGAATCTAAGAAATATATTACTGAAAGTGTACAACTCACTCACAGCATTCTGTGTAATGAAACACGCACTATCAAAGACCGCAAGATAAACAATCTGAAATGTCGGACTACCGACGAATGTTAGAAAGTAATCGTATAGATGAAGTAAGAATGATGAAGGACTAAGAATGAGGGACAGATTAGCATATTTAGAAACAGTTACCTTGATACTCTTGGTATCTGAACAGGGATAAAATAACAGTGGCAGAGAAAGACTGAAACGTGCACAGCTGTTTAAAGAGGATTTGAGGTGTAGATGCTGTGTAAGGAAGAAAAGCACATCTCACATCTTTATTTGTGAATGACATTGTTTGTCCTCGCAATCGAGGATTTAAATAAATTACATGACCTTTCAACAAACAACAAAATTTTTTTGAAGGAAGCAAGGTACGTGACACTCACCTAAGGTTTGCCACGTGCTCCATTGGAAACAATCGGAGATGGATTCCACCTGTGAACAATAAAAACAAAAACAAAAATTTTTGAAGATCGATTAATGTGATAGTCATTAACGAAGATTTTCAGAAAAGTGTCAAAAATAGGAAAATTCAATATATTTTAGTGACATCTTGTCATTTATGAGGGAGATAGTTTGCAAATGCAGCTCATTTACACAAGAAATGTATCTTCTGAAGAGGACGTTTTGTCCATGAAACGCTTTCTAACATCTAATCGATTTGGTACTTATAATGTCACAGGGATTAGACGATTTTCCTTATTACTTACGTTACCTCGACATAAACAGTTTCGATATAGAATCAGACTGTCAACAATTTCCAAATATATTTCTCATCTATATAGACATCTGTCACTACGTCATCGTCAAAAAGTTTCTACTATCTTGTTAATATACAGTGTGGAAAAATTACACGCAGATGAAAACTGCATAAGTAATGATATATCCCAGAGCTAGTTTTCCATCAGACAAAACAAGCAACTCTTCGGCAAAACACTGAGTGACTCATTTTGTTAAATTCTCCTACGACTGAAATTGTCATTAAATGCTTGTCATCCCAACAGTAGTGAGAGGTTAGGACAACGGGAAAAATGTAAAACTTCACCGAGCCAGGAAGAGAAGTTGGAATCCTGTTCACTAAAAATGAAAGTAGAAGAAGTACAAAATACCAAGGTATCAGAGAAGAGGCATGACTAGTACAAAGCCTGATGCAACGTCTAGGAAAACTGAAGATGTAATTGAAAACATATAGCTGTATGAGCAGTAGGAGCGTAGAATATAAGGCAGTTGTAAGCCAAGAAGAAATGGTTGAAAAGTCGGAGGGGTGTACACAAAGTGTAACAATTCCTACTACAGGTTTTCAAAGGTAGTAGAACGGATTTAATAAAGTTTTGATAAGGAAACCCTGCACGAAAGTAAATGACATAAATGCATACGTAATAAGTTTGGATATAGGACCATATGCCATAGTCGGGACAATTAGTATTATTTTGTGTGCTCTACAGGAACTGCTTGGACAATCTGTTTGGTTGGTGTGCTCTACAGGAGCTGCCTGTATTCTTACACACACCGTATGTATTTTTCTGACGCATGCGTTGTGCTTGTCCCTAGCTCCCAACTGTAGAGACTTGGTCTGATGGTCTAAATACGATTGATACTGTTTGCCATTGAAGTGTAATATTTCAGTACCTATTTGTGACCAACTCTGATTATTGTATTTAAGTTCTAAACAAATCTTTGTGTTCATATAATAATATTTTTGATGGTACACAGATAAATGTACATTTAATACATAGTAACCTTTTCAAAATTAAATTTTTCTACGAAAACTCAAAGATTTTATTTTCGTTAGTCGCTGTCGACCACCATTGGTCATCATAATAACTAATGAAAGCAAGAATATCGTCTAGGAATGCCTAGTCAAACTCTTAATGAAGTTGCCTGAATTGCAGCCTCATAGAGAAGTGAAACATGGGCGATAAACAGAACCGAGAAGAAGACAAGAGCTTTCGAATTCTGGTGCTACAGAATGAAGCATACATTGGATGTATCCGATATTGAACAGATAGTGAGAAAGACCAAGGACAAAACAAACCTGTGGCAAGACTTAGCTAAAAGGGACTTCTTTAGTTATCTAGGAGTGGTGGTGTTTGACATGAAGAGGGTTTAACTGAGCGTGACAGATAAAGAAATTTTCGTATGATAGATGAACATGCAGAGTTATCTTCAAAATGAAGATCATAACAATAGGGAGCATGAGTTACAACAACTTCTTCAATTTATATATTCTCATTTAATAAAAACATAAGTATATATCAAGTTTTTATCACTTATACCAACTTACCCGTTAGTAACAAAATGCAGATTATTGAATTAAATTCAATTTTCTATGGACAAATCGCACCTACTCCATTCAGGAGTATTTTCTGCCGGCCGCGGTGGCCGAGGGGACTGAGGCGCTTCAGTCACAGTCGGGGGTTCGAATCCCCCCTCGGGAATGGATATTTGTGCCGTCCTTAGGATAAGCTAGTTCATAAGTAGTTTGTAAGTTTAGGGACTGATGACCCCGTAGTTAAGTCCCTTAAGCTTAACAAACATTTGAACATTTTTTGTACAGTGATGCGATTTAATGGGAAGTGTCTTACTGAAATGAGTAGAAAAAACAAGAAATACATTCTAATAACCGGAAATACAGTAGTTATTAGATGTTTATGTGGAAACATAAATCCTGATTTAGGGTTCTTTCGATATTCCTAAACGTACAACATGACGGGAAGAAAGTTTTTTCTTACTAACGGGCCCTTTCCATCTCTTATTGATATATTTTATGATTCTTCTGAAGTTTATAATTATTACAATAATATGTTCACTTACTGTTCTGTTGCTTGTTGATAAAATACTTCATACATAATGAATGGAATACACAAACCAATCAAAGTAAGCTATTTGTTGCTTATTAAAACGATTTTTAGCTTATTATGCCATAATCAAATACACAGATATAAACATATAGTTCTCAAAAGTATTTGCATTCAGAGACTATAAATTAGTGTTTTTTTCACAGTAGCTCAGGTTATTCCCAAGATGAAAATTGATATAGGTTTAGAAGTAAACATAGTAGATTTTTTCCTTTGAAACTATTCTTTAAGGTTATTGAAGTTAGGTGAAATTAAATATGAACTTTTTGACAAATTTCAACAATACTTCTAAAAAGAAAAGTAAACTGACCAATAAACTTTGCGACATGTTCCACAGACAATAGTTTAACAAAATAATCTTACAGTTAACTGCACAAATATTTGAAACAAATAAGATATAAAAGTGTTATTCTGAAGAATGGAACAGTATTGATCATAATGACTAAATTATTTAACTGGTTAAATAGAGCTATAGTAACTTATATGACTATGCAGTAATACAAACAAAATGAGAAATGCAGTTTATATTAAACAAGTAATCCTAACAGCAGAGGTTAAATAAAATGATTTTAACAAGAAATATTGGACTGTAGTAAGGAGATAAAGCAAATGAGTAAGGGACGGCAGTTTACAAGAGGGTCTGAATGGGATAATGAGTAGGTTTTATAACCGGAAGTGGCAATTACAGAAAATGGGATTGATCATTCAGTACTAAGTTTCAGGGAATGTATATAATTTTATAAATTTACATTATTTTATAGAAATTCATCTTCCTCCGTTATTGGATGCGATGTAGAACTTCACATTTAACTTCGTAACTATTATGAAATAATTTTATTGTAGCAGTCACTTTTAATAATATTTGATTGGTAACGAAATCTACTAATAAAGTATGATACCGCTGCAGGAAAAATATTTTATAAAAGCTGATAATATACTAACAGACCTCAAAACATTCAAATTATTTTGGATAAATTAATGTTTTGTAAATGTTGTCTTCCTTAATCAGGCAATGTGCAGAAGTAGAATCTCCTTTTGTAAATTTCAAACTACATCAAGTTGGTGCATAATGGCCTGCCAAATAGACTTTCGCAGAATTTATCACAGTCACACGTAATTTTGATTATTCAACATTTTTCAAAGACAATAGGCAGAACTGTTATGTGTACATATAAATTAAAAAAAAAGAAATTTAATGACCACATTCATAGAGTCTCTTCTTTGATATTGTGTTGTATATAATATAATGAGGTCTTGAACTATTGAGTGAAGAACAAGGTAAAGAAGAAATGAGATCTCTTATAACGGTCACTTGTACATTAAGGAGTCTACCATGGCAAGAGGGTAGCCTTTGTCTGGTGGTACTTATTCAGATTGGTAATCATCACTCATACATATGGATATTAACCGATGACTCATGTAATGGAATTTAGTGTATTCATAGCCATTGGGTGTTGAGGAATAATAGTTATTACAATGTATGTCACGGAAGGTATACTATAAATCTTGAAGGTATGACTATGGTTAGTGGTATCTACTGTTAAACCTACTTATTACGTTATCAAGTTACCCCAAATTTCTTGAGAATCTGACTTTACTTAGAAGTATCATGGCCACATCCTCATGTTAATGGCATAATGGTTGCATTACTCATTCTTAATTCTCTCTGGTAACCATCAGAGGCTATGTACACATAACTGTGTGTGGTTAAACAGCGGTTAGAAGTCACAGACTACTTCTCATAGCTGTGTCATGTCTTTATCACTCAAATGTTACTAGACATGGTAAAATTTACTGCTAAAACTCGTGTTTTGTTTATGTGCTTCGTCATTTGCTATACTTTTAGCAGTTTATTATAACCAACAAGCATGTAGTGGAACGTTCTTGGTGTTTTGTTATTGAAACCTCCTTAACAACTTATTGTAAGCAGAAAATAATTTCACTGGAAAAGAAATCGAGAATACTTATTTGCTCCGTAATCAAGTCCTCCAGTAGCATTAGTAAGAAAGTATTTAAATAGTAGGTGCAGCCAACTATATGAGTGATGAATAAACTACAAATGCTGATTCTCTAATTTCTACCTTCATTTTACTACACATACTAGTTTTGTTGGAAAATCATCGATTTTTAGTCTCTGATCTTTCAGTTCAAATGAATTGTGAATGGTCTTACAGTTATTACACAGATTAAGGTCATTTGTTGGATGGATCAAACAAAACATTAAAAAATCTATATAACGAACACTTAGTTCCTTCTGTGCACAAGCCCCCTCTCTTTTACTTTCACATTAACATACATATTTTTCTTTGTGTGCTACAATGTACAAATTCATTCGAAAATAATTTCCCTTGGGTGTGAGGTGAAAGTAAGAACTGGAGATTCCCTTCCCAACACCCCGAATTATTTCTAACGGGAAAACCCTCTGTTGTGACGATTGTCTTAAATACAAACAAAGTTCTACATCAACCTCTCAGCTGTCGTCAGTGCGTTGTGAAACGTCTTATTAATGATTCTCATGGGATACTAGCCTTTATGCCCCTTTTCGACTGCCATCACTCCTATCTGTTTCTAGACACTGCTAATTTTGGATCCATTCTGTTCTAAACGATTTGGGATGGAATATTGTATTCAATCGTATTTACATGCTTCTTCCACTTTCTTGAAACACAGTGCTCCACACTTCTGATAATATTAAGTATGCACCCAAGAAGCTACTAAGATTTTATCTTGCCTAAACTGGTTTTCAGAGTTTGTGTCACTATCAGAAACACTTTGAAATTATATACAATCGTGTGTGATTTTAAAATGCGTTGATGTGTTGATTATTTAGTTTGTGCTGTGAAAGAAATGGCTCAAGAGTAACAACTGATGTACTTTCTGTCACTACACTAACTGGATAGGTAATGATTTTTTTAAATTACGTTTCTTTAATCTTTAAAGTTTGGCAGATGGTTACATATGTTGTCGAAATTATTTGTAACACAATACAAAATTTAGTAAATTTTGGGCAATCCATGAATGCTCAACAATTTTAAACTGTTCCTCAGGCTGCTTTATTATTATTATTTTTATGACTAACTCTGGATTTGCGATTACCAATGGTTATTGGAATTAAACATGTGAATGATAATATGCTATAATTATCGTATATAACTGTCTTTTACCTTCAATTTCATCTACATGTAGACACCGTATACTGCCACACGGAGCATGGTAAAGGGTTCCTTCTACTAATAAAATGGAGTATTTACATGCCAGTTACCGACTGATCATTTATCTTCGAGATCATAACGTGAAATTCACTTTGGTTGCTGTAGTACCGAGCAGCAGTATGTCGCGAAGAGTACTTCTATAAACTTTTGCAATACAGTTTCGCATAAAGAATGGCTTTTCTCTTCGGGGATTCCCATTTGATTTCAAGGAGACTGTCAGTAAATCACGCGTTATGCTCGACCTTATCGATAACAAATCTGGCAGGGGACTCTACAATCTTATTCATATTTTCCTGGAATGGTCACGTCGCTTGTGCGATTGTGCGAAGCAACTATGCCACCACACTGACGGGGAGGTGAGCGAAAGTTTTTAGTGATGCTTTACTCCGGATATACAGGACGATTCAAAGCTAGACCGACAAACTTGGAGGTGATGAAGAGATGACTTTCTACATAGAAACCTATTTCGGGAAATGTCATCCAACAACGCTATGAGCACTTACTAAACTTATGTAGTGTTGTACTGCCAAGAGCTTTGCTTTCCATACTTTGGGAAGAGGTACTATGGACCAAAACAAGAGAAAATATTTGGTAAACATGGGCTCTGGAATATTCACCTAAAGATAAATGAGCAGTGCTCCATATTCCACAGTGTGTAACACACCTTTTTCTTCTAGAAGTCAAATCCTCGTAGGTCTGAAAATATGCATTTTGCAGCTTCATTCAATGTTTTATTTTTATTATTGTACTTCCTCCCAAAATATAGAATGCATATGTGGAAGAGGATTATTTCGTAGTATGTGGATCTTACAATCCCCTTATTAATCCTGTCGAAGTTTGTCGGTGTAATTTTGAACCTACCTGTAAACATTGTGGATCATCCTGACCTGCAAATATCTCCAAATCATTTCGTTTAATTTGTATAAAGACACCTATGTCTTGGTTTCAGGCACGTTCCTTAATTCGTTCTTTCTGAAGGTACTATTCCACAACAGTGTTATTCCAGTTTAAAGAGAACTTGATGTAGATAGCGCCAGACAAAAGTATTTCGCATAGAGGAAGGAGGCACGGCAGGGTAAATCTGTGCTGTTGTATGAAGCCACTCCTCCAGGGTGGCGTAGTGGTGAGCCTAACTGCGTAGTGAGCAGGGGACAGGAAATCAAATCCCGGCATTGGCACAGATTTTCATATCTTGCTTCAGTCTCTATATATCTGTCACGTCGATTGAGAGTTCCGCACTCGATTTCCCTTTTTTGGGCAGCTACACATCCAATTCTTGGGCAGCTAGACTTACCAATAAATTCCCAAGTAAACCATAGTCGACCTTAAAATAATACACCGTTCACTCCTATTATATAGATAGTAAATCAACTGTACCATGTCAAACAGTCGAGCATTAAACAATTGTGTTTCGCTAGTCATTTTTATAAAATTACTAGCTGAAAACCCGTCTTTGCCCGGGTATTTAATTATATATTCCTGTCTTTTTCAGGTATATATTCATTTGTATAAGGGCTGTATGTCTACAAAATCTCTTGGGAATACAATTAGTAGTAAAGAAGTAATAGATTTAAACTTGCTGCATGATGTGGCGGTTTTTCATGAACGATACTGTTTATGTGCTCATATCTCAAGAAATACGTCCCGTACTGTGATACAGTTTTGAAGGTACACTCAACTAATTGTGTATATACTGCCTGTAAAATTTCCTGCGGCTACACTTTATAGAGTAGAAATTATAAATTGTAACGTCATACCGAATGCCATAGTGTTATCCATAAACAAGGGAAAAGTAGTAAGCGAGAAACTTTTTTTCTTTCATCATTTTATTATCTTTGTCAGCGAGAAAAAGTTTAATAAAGGTTTGAAATTATGTTTAAAGTTTGTTGCAAGTCGCTAAGTACTGAGATTCTCATACAGTGTACTTCGAAAATCTCGCCGCATTATATGGCATTTTTTGCGATTTCTATTGGTTATGACGTAATATCTTTTGAACCATGTGCCGTATGTGATTCTTAACCATGCAGCAATTGTTAACTCATGGTAAGAAATGTGTGTACCAAATTTGGTTGAAATCGGTCCAATGGTTTAGGAGAAAATGAGCAGCGTTGTCGCAATATGCAGCAGTTTTTCGCGCATCTCATTGTTTATGACGTCATATCTCGCGAACTGTATATCGTATGTGATTCTTACACTTACGGCGACCGTCTTCATATATTTAAGCTTACGTGTACAAAATTACATAAAAATTGGAACAAAATTGTAGATTTGTATGCAACACGTAGAAACATACGGACACTCTGCTTTATATATTAGACTATTAAAAGACTCAGCAATAGTCTTCTTCACACACACATACCGAAGTCTCAATGTCTCATAATATCTGTCGAATTAATGGTGCAAAGTAGGAACTATGGAGGACGTGGAGAGATTAGATGAACAGGGGAAGGAAAGCAAGGCGAGTGGAGTCAGTGCTGGCAAGAAGGTCGCCACTCCGGTGGACGTTTCTCGGCGTGCATTTTAAAACATTCCACCCTCCCCTCCCCTCCGGCGTGCGTGCCGACGCGGAGGTCTCCCCTCCCCGCTCTCCTCGCCCCTTCCTGGCGTGGCTTGCCCTCTCGTACCTTGTCCCCATCCTGAGCACCCTCTTGTGGCGTCATCCCCTTCTCTCGCCGCCGCCACTGCTGTTGAGTAATTACTGCGACAGAGGAGCACAATGGGTGTAAAGGAACAAAGCGTCCGACAATTCTGAGATATCTTGTTTCAGGAGCCGGCGAGGAGGTAGCGCCACAGCCACGCTGCTGCTGCCGACGCAGACGTCGACGACGCCGCTGCTCGCGGTCGCCTCCGGGGCTGTTGCCATGGCAACCAGCAACCTACGCCAAGACGCGGCCGGGGGCTGCCCGCTGGAAACTGCAAGCGCTACAGAGGCGACGCACAGCGGACAAAGATAGCGGCGTCTCTTGCACGGTGAGAACCGTCTCTAGTAGAGCATGATACTACTGAACATACAGCGAGCGAGTTGGTGCCGTTGTGAACTCACCTTCTGGAGCACAGCGGTTCAAATCCGTCCCCTGACATCCGGATTTACTTTTTTCCGAGATTTTCCTAAATCACTTTGACAAATGCCAGGATGATTTACCTGCGAAACACTACCCGATCGTATGATCTGTCTCCAACGACCACGATGTCGATGGGCTTTAAACACCAATACTCCTTCCTTCCTTTTAAAACCTAACATAGTTATATTTAACATTGGGTTGTAAGTGACAGAAGGTTCTTACACGAGAACAATGATTAGGTTCTTCGATTAATGTTTCTCTTAAAAGAAAGGTGTAAGCTACATCAAAACTTTCTGTTAAATATCTACGTGATACCGACTACAAGCCAGAAGTCTTGAGTTTCATGAGAAATAGATTGAACAGCTATCTCTTCTGAGCTGTCGTCATAAAGCAATTTAATGTTCAAAAGTCTGATAATGGAAAATCAGGGTTGGAATGTCAATAACAGAGAATAGATAACAATTCACCGTAAAGCTGTGTCCATAGATGATTGTCATGTGTGCTTGTGCTATGTGTGAATGAGTGTGTGAATGAATGTGTCTATTTATGGTGAATGCAAATGATGAAAATTAAAGATGTTGTAAATGTATTTTTCTATTTTACGGTCTTCTCTGCGATTCAAAGATAGTCTTTGTACTGAGTTGTTATCTAACCTCTATTATTGGCAATTTAATGTGTAAGTCTATCAACCTCCAACCCACTTCTTTAGCTTTCCAATTTCCGTAGAAACTATCATTTTATAATTTTCTTTGTTCTATTTCCACGCCCGATGAACAGAAGTAACAGCAGAGAGCCACTGAGCACTATTTTTGTGACTCTAGGAATAACATTCGCGTTTCCCAAAGAGAGATTTTATCGCAACTACCTGTGGCACAGCACGTATGAAAGTGGAGTAACAGTACGATATTAAACAATAAATCTTAAAAGCAATAAAATAGCAATTAATTACGGAAAGACAGTAGTATATCCTGCACAAAAATGACCCAACCTTGTGGAGAAAGGCTAAAAACTTATTTAAGAAAATGAACTTCAATAGCTATTGTTATAGACATTCTTATTCAATTAGGCTAACAGTTTCGTGTCCTCTTAACATTATCTTCATTCCCAAAATCTTCGAATTTCATAGCATTGTTAACAGGTGATGGGAATAGGAAAATGAAAGCCTATTACCAACGCTTCAGAATAACTGAAGACGGAACGTGCACATGTAACACAGAAATCTGAACAATTGACCACCTCATTTTCGACTGCTGTCTTTTATGAAAGAGAGAGACCATATGAAGAAGAAAAAAGAAAAAAGAAAAACAAAAGCTGTCAAATGAGCAGGATAGTTGGTCAGTAAATTGGATTTGGTTCATAAATTCACTACAGACTTTTACAACTTTTGCATTTCCTGCAATGTAAACTAGTTTCCTGTCTTTATTTTTAGCGATAAATGTATGCTTGAAAGTCATCTTCTGTAAATCCTTAAACCTTGAGTATTGTGTATGTATTTGTCAAAGCACCTGATTTAACCACCTAAATTTAACCAACTAACATATAATACTACTATCTCATGGACATGACAAATAAATATATTGAATACAATACTAGGCGATTTATAATCCAGTAGATTTCTTGGGGTCTGGATATTGTGTAACTGGCACTCCAAAATTGGTAACCTAATGAAATAAAATACAACCGTGGAAGTTCATCTTCTTAAATGTCACTTGTCGCAATAACAACCTCCTTACAAATACGAAGGTAAGCAAATCTATTAATTATTATCTGGTCAGCAGTGAGAACATTACAGCTATTTCGAATATGTACTGATCCATCGTCTTCCAGATGCCGAGCGGAATATCTTGTAACTACACCACCTCAATATTGCTACTACTTTCAAGAATATAGCAATATTTTTTGCGATATTACTTGTGAAGTATCGTGATAAGGACTACCGGTTTGAAACCTTTACGCATACATGATTAGGACTGAGGAAAGAATCCACCAAAACATCTATTGGAACGAATAACTGGAAAGGATGACAGAACGAGGAATCCGTGTACAATATGTCGTAATTGGAATTTTGATACAGAGACGGAATGGGCAGCGGCTTTTCTTCCTGTCGTACACGGAAAATCCGGATTCGAGTACTTGTATGGCCCAAATTTTCAGATGTCACTAAGATGATTCGGTGCAGAATGATTTTGAAGTAAAGGCATCAATGTTAGCATTGAATAGGGCATCATGGAGGAATTTAATTAGAGGTACTATGCTCCAGACTGAACGCTGAAAGGCATAATCATTCTCTAATGATGATGATGATGACTAAGATGATGATCCATCTCATGAAATAAAAATTACGAATAAATGCGTGAATATTTAGATCAGATGCGGGTTATCACCAACCTGTGCAATTGACCTCACCAAGCTGACAAGACTGACTTGAACCCAACAATATGTATCCCCGCAGAAACACAGATCATACCGCTAGAAGTTTCTTTTTTTATTTCTTTAATTTGTTTTTAATTTATTGCCTTTCAAAACTACTCAAAGAAATGAAAAGAGTTGTAAAAATTCTTTGAAATTTTTAATTTTTCAAGATAAATGCCGTTGCTTTATGACAACGTTAGGCGATAACAGGATCTAATGATCCACATTTGCATAAGCACCATATAAATGGCGCGTAATCATTTTATCTATATTATTATCTTTTAGAGAGCAACGTTCACTAAAAATACAGACTTGACAATAGTAACCACATATGTATACAGTACATTTAAACGACTTCTTCTGACAGTTGACTTAGTTAATTCAAGCACGCCTCTTCCTTTTCCTCTCTTCTGTCTTTTTAATGAAATATAAGTTTAGTCAAAGCTTAGTTAATTAGATGTCTGCTTTTGGTTGTAGCCTTGGATGCAAGTGGTCTTCCCATCTCCTTTGGCAAAGACCTACCTTTGATAGCACGTATGCTATTTTACATATGAATGGTATTTCAGAAATATTTGGTTTGCCTGATTCATTCAGCAGAATACAAATGTTCTGCATTGCAACGTCTATCGTTCCTTGTTACGAATTCCGATTCAGTGACAACCCAGATTTTGATCCATTTGGTTATTTCAGTTTGTGGATTTGTTATACCTGGCTATCACTTAAGGTTTCAGGACTACCGCCTTTCTCTTTATTTGTGAAGAAACCTTTCAGCCTTATTGATTGGATGGCTACCACTTAATGAGGAGATCACTGTGAATAAGCCATTGTCCATCCCGCTGACATACAGCTCTCCACCATTTCTCTCTGACACATCATTCCTATGATTTTTCTTGAAAATGTAGCCTTTACTTTGAAGGTGAAACTTTTTTGTATTCTACTTCGTTTTTATTCCAGTGACCGAATATCCTCAATATTCCAAACAACATGTTTACGCAGCATCTAATAAAACATATCCAACAAGGTCCTCTCTTAGCAGCTTGTCTAAGACTTCAGATAGCGAAAAGGCATAGGAAAAAAGAAAAAAAAATGTTCAATCGCATAGCAGTGCAATGAAGCAACAAGAATGCTCCAAGATATGCCAACAATTACTTAGGTTACTAAATATAATAAAACATTTAGTAGCGTAACCATAACAACACTATATATCCCGTTCCTAGAAGATACTATTATACATACTTTAAAATAAACGTATTTGAACTGAACACTCTTGTTCACGTTACTCATGGTCTTGTTACTTCAATAATAGCACAACAAGAGGAAGACGAAAGCTAATACTCACCACACATACGTCTCTGCATTCAAGGAAATGATCCCACCTGACTAGGTTGAAAGTGTTAAGACATACTAGCCATATGGATTAGAAATATGAACAGTTGAATGTCAATTAAATAAAACATTGATGGGAACTGACACTGATATGGACTTTTGATGAGGCCCTGTACTCATATGCAAGTGGAGAGTATAAGAAATGAAATAAGTAAGAATTAAATGCCCGTCACAAAATGTATTGCTGATTTCGTGATAGAAAAACAATTCATGTGGTATGGACATATGGAATATGTGTCGCAGAAGAGATTTCTGAGGACAGATGCTGGAATGAAATGGAGCAGGAAGAGACAAAATTGGGAAACCTCTATCCTTATGGACACCTGCAATTAAGACATTAATTAGAAAAAGAGTTAGAAACATTTTATGAACAGTTTCCAAGAATGGAAAACGACGATGAAATTTTATGCTTGATATTCGGACACTAGAAAATTTAAGAACATTTTAAAGCTTGGAATAACAGTGGTAAATAAATTAAATTTTAATAAATCAAAACTGTTTGCTACGGAGATCAGTAATAACACAGAAATGTATTTCTTCATTTATCCAAGCCCTAATTACATCAAATATTGCACTACACGAGTATACTGGGAAAGTATCCCAAATAGCATAATGTAAAGGAAAAATTCTAATGTTGGAAAATTTTTCTGATTGTAAGCTTTTTTCATACTTCTATTGAAATCTGTTAATTACCCAGGAATTCAAGAAACAAAACTACATTATACCAGACATGATTATGACAATTTATTAACAGGAAACTTCCTGGCAGGTTCAAACTGCGTACCGGACTGGGATCCGATTCTGGGATCTTTGCCATTCGAATAAATCGCTCTAGTGGCTGAGCTATCCTGACACGCCTCACTGGCAGTACTTACAGCTAGTACCAGAGAAAGTAAAGCTGTGAGGACAGGCCATGAAGTGCGACAAGGTAACTCAGTTCGACACAATGTTTTAATCTGTCAAGAAGTTTCGTATCAATGTACTCGCCACTGCATACTGACAATATCGTTCAATTACCAAGCAGCTTAAATACGTTACGAGAATTTATCTCCATCCGCAAACCTCACATGTTATCAACTTTGCCCTTTGGAACTACTGACCACATTTAGTCTGAACCCGACATGAACACAACAAAGTTTTTTTTTTTTCAGTCTGTTCAACTGCACAGTCGCCTCTAAACTTTCTTTTCTTGATGATTGCCGTATTTTCTTCTGAAAAATATGGACTGATTGCCAGAACCTCGAAATCAGTAGTTTCCGATTATAACAAGCAGTCATAACCGGAGGTCCAGGAGGAAATGAAGATATGTCGACATCGAGTGGTGTAAAAAATTTAGGCCTTGCATGATCTTATGATATATCACTGGCGATTACTGACTCTCTTAAAATTTTCTTCCATTATTAGTGAAAAAGTAATAATAATAATGAACTACGTGTTTTACGGCCTCAAAGGTATACCAGTTGATAGTTTGGAAATATGTACTGTGGTACATCATTTTAACCCTTTAATAGCGTGCCATTTGTTCCCCAAGTCACAGTATTCCATTTATAACACTTATCATAAACACATGGACTTACACTATTAGAGCTATTCTTAAAATATTTGTATAGAAAGTGTTTACCCACCTAAAGTCTAAAACATTACAGACCAAAGGATCAAGTGTAATAAGCCACAAAAGAACGAGTGTCACAAATTTTAATATCACATGGGTACTAATTCTTCATGTAACTTATAAGCGTTTATAGTATAAAATTGTCGCCAACTCAAGAACATAAAATTATGTTGCACAGTGATGCTTCTTATTCCAGTAAATGAGCAATAATTGATGTAATTTGACATCTTACCCAATTCCTCTGGGTAGAGTGAGTTGTGTGAGTAATGGTCCATTGTAGAGCAAGGTTCATTTCAGGCAGAAACCTGTAGAAGTGGGGCAAAGGCATTTACAGCTGATAATATTTGCGAGAGCAGTTCCATTATTGGTATATGAGTTACAAATGAAGGAAGTCTTAGACGAATCTTGGTCAGAATCGAGCAATGGGAACTAGTTTTATTTTAATGCTACTCTTATATATTTGGTAAGAAAAGAGAGAGAGAGAGAGAGAGAGAGAGAGAGAGAGACGAGACTTCCACTGCTCATCATATTTTCCCTAGCTTGATTTCAATGAAAGACATTCTTACCCTTCACACAAGTATTTCCCTTTACTGATGCTGGTCTTAAGGTCTAGTTGTTTTAAATGTGTCTATTAAATAAATGACCATCGAAAACTTATAATGAATATGTACTACTATCATTTATTTATTCATTCTCTTTCATTTAATGTTATAATAAAAACAAACTTGAGGAAAATAATATAAAAAGAGGAGAAAATTGGTGAACATATGTTACTAAGTATAACACTGTAGGAAGAATTTGATAGAATACTGGAAATCTATGTAGAATGTTCTTGCAACAGATGAGATTCTCTCGGAATCCTTCACGTCCTTGGGAGAGCCAAGATACAAGAGCAGGTGAAAATATTGTTCTCTAAGCAAGTACCGGTATACTGACAGGTGTAAATACTGTGGACCTCTAAATATTTTAATACATAGCTGCAAAATATTTTCACGAACTAGTTTATAGAAGAATGAAGAAATGGACAGAAGTCGTTCTCAAGGAAGACGGGGTTCCAGAGGCAAAGAGGAACTACGACATGGTACTAACCATATGAGTGATCTTAGGTATTGGAAGATAGGTTAAGAAAAGCACAACGATGTTTGCAGCTCCTTTGTTTCAGAATGCTTCTGATAATCTCATCTGAAGCAGACACTTTGAGATTATTGTTCAGCAGGGATTATGTGCACAGAAAGAAAGGTATTTACACTAGTACAGAATTTATAAGATTCGAAACCATGAATAGCTAACCTTATTTCATAAGTTCATATGACGGTATCCACTATCCTAAATATTATACAAGCTGCCACTGGAAAGGCAGTGAAAGATAAAAAGGAGAACTTTGGTAGGATAATTAAGTGCAGGGAAAATAAGTAAACCCTTCCAAATGTGTCGATAGCATTGTATTTTTTCTGAGGCAGCAAATGATTTAGAAGACCTAGTCAACGGAATGGATACTGTTTTCAAAGAGATTACAAGATGAACCTAAAAGAAGAGTAAACCAGTAGTAATGAAGTGTAATCAAATTGAATCAGATAATGTCGAGGGCATTAAATTAGGAAGTGAGACTCTAAAAATAATAAATGAGTTCTGGTATCTGTGAAACAAAATAACTAATGATGGCTGAAGCAGAGAGATCATAAAATGCAGAGTGACAGTTGCAAGAAATGTATTTCTGGAAAGAGGAAATTATCAAAGAAGGATACCAGTTTTAGTGTTTTAAAATCATTGGCAAAAGTATTAGTCTGGAGTATGTTTTTGTATGAAAGTGAAACATGCACGATAAGCGGTTCAGACAAGAAGAAAACAGAAGCTTTAAGAATTGGTTTTCATAGAAAAAAGGAAAAGGATAGATGGGTACATAGGATACCTAATGATGAGGTGCTGTATCTGACAATGAAAAAAATAATTTATGGTACAACCTGAGTGAAATAGGGGTTTGCTACTAGGTCACATCCTGAGGCTTCAAGGAATGGCGAGGTTTGTAATGGAGGAAAATGGTTGGGGTAGAAACTGTAATGGTTGAACAACATTTGAATACAGTAACCAGCTTCATATGGATGGAGGCTACACTAGTGAGAGGGAAATGAAAAAGCTAGTACAAGAAAGGGTAGCATAAACAGTGTTTTCGGACAGTAGACCACAACAAATTCAGTCTTACAACTAACAGTGCACTGGATTCCTTATTATGAGTTCTGATATCTTTGACCAAGGGTGGTTTGCTTCCTAAAAAATTTTGTCATTCGATACATAAATTGTATTCATTATTTAGAAAATAGACCGGCTCACTAACATATGCACAGCTAATTAATTGCAATTAAAACTACATCTTACTGAAGCGTTAATGTGGTGAATTTCATGTTGCAGTGGTACGTGTTGATCAACTCAAATTAAAACCTTTATTCATTTTCTCTCTGGCCATATTCTGAGATTTCTTGTACTTCCGTTATTCACTGTGATTAAGATACAATCTACGACAGTAGATTTGGTAAAAAGTTAGTCATTCAGAATTGTCTCTGTTTTACAAAGTGAAGGTGTAGTGAAATTATCTAACAAATTTCTAACAAACTAAACTTTTACTTCCTCACTGAAATAAACAGGATAAGAAAGACCTTTCTTTTGGAAATATAATCGAAATTATAAGAAGACCCAAAAATTTTCAGGATCGTTTTGTGCAAGAATATTCGGCACTACTTGAACAAACTGTCACACATACAGCAATACAGTGACCAAAAAACTGAATTTCCAAACAACAAGCCTTTCGTATCCTGTTTATTTCCATGAAGAAGAATTTGCAGATGGTCTTCAATCTTTGATGTTAGCATTACGTTGTGTTATTGAGAAATGGCGTGGACACACAAAAATCAAACACAATGTATTATCATGTCAAAGGAAAGGCTCCTACTGCAGACGTACTGCAAAGGGTGGAATATCTTACAATTATGTCAGATAATGACAAGATAAGAGTATAGTACAGTGAAAAAAGTCAAACACTTTGAAAAAGCAGTTGGATTAATACGGTTATCAACAAATTATCCGTTTTCATGTGTATCGAATATCCAACTAAAGTCTTGACATTTATTCCATAAATTACCAAAGGAAACGTATGGATTTCAGCACCAAAGAAAACATCATTCTGCAAGTAATAACAATTGTGCATTAACAAATAACAAACAGAAACATAAAAACAAATATCATAAATGAAATTAGTAGCACACTCAGAAGAATCCTACAGAATTTTTCCATGTGCTCGATGGTCAGTGATACAAGAAAGTTAATACAGTCACTGCATCAGTATTCGACTATGTGACCAACGTGTGCAGTGAAAATTATGACTTTAAAATGTGGTATGGAGGGAAAATTTATGAGTTTGGGACCATAAAAGTTATATGTCAGAAATCCAAGGGCAAGACTTTTGAAGACAATTCGCATTCGGAAGCTGAGAAGAAGTGTCTACCAACTGAAGGGTAAGGCGAAATTTCCTCATTGCTCATTATTATTTATATTTGACTTTGAACATTTGTCCAGAAATACCCAAATCCGTCAGACTCACGAAAAAAAGGCTAATAGCAGGTATTAATAAATCTGCCTCCTACTATGCATATGTGAATGTTATGTACAAGAAAGACTCATAGTAAGCCAATTTTGTTTTGTTTTTGCAAAAGTATTTATACAATGGTGGTGACTGGAGCAAAACATTCATTTGGTGACTGGAGCAAAACATTCATTTGGTGACTTACATAAAGTAAAGAGAATAATAGTAGATATGTCTGGTGTGTCAAAATTAGAAAAAACAGGGATAGACAAAAAGACAAACTAACATATTGATAAGAGAAGGGTTAAAATAATAAACTATACTCACTAACCAGCAAATTAGGTGAATTAGTGTCATTCAATTCTGCAACACTGTTACATTTAAAATTACCAAATCAAATATCGGACTAGTAAATATTTATGTACTAAGGACATTACTTCCTACCAGCCATGAATCATGAGTGAGTAAAGCCGAATGAAAAGCAAGAAATAAAACATGTACCGGTATACTTAGATGAAGACTGATTGTATACAGATTATACAAAATCCTGTACAAACACAGAAAGTAAGTTTAAATGTTCAAATTATTGTAAATCTATCGGACTCAACTGCTAGGTTATTAGCCTGTAGCTTACAAACTACTTAAACAAAGGTTAACTAACCTAAGGGCAACACACACACATCCATGCCCAAGTAAGGATTCGATCCCCCGTCGCGGGAGGCCATGCAATCCGTAACAAGGCGCTACAGACCTCTCGGATACTCCTGAAAGGCATAAAGTAAATCATTTAATAAATTTCCAGAATATATAGAACATACAAAAGCTGTATCTCTGTGAAAGTTAGTCAGCATTCTTAAAAATTATAGAAGCAATGATACATACATTAATGATTTACTAAAACAAATATGATCATATAAGGAAACCAAAGATGGCTTCAAAATGATAGAAGTATACATAAATCACTATAGTATTCAAAAATTGGATTTCATGCGCTTGACGTGGAGGAGTGTCACAGCAATATATTTAGACCTTCCTAAACCACTTGATCAAAGATTCTACTAGGCATTGGGAATAATAAGTATTGTTAATAACTGGGACGTACTGCACATGCAGATAGTGAATAATGGGGTGAGGTAACACGTACTACAAATATGTCTAAATTTTCATTAAAACATTTATCAGAAACAAAATACAACTAATATTGTTGTTCCTTACAGTTGCACATATAGTACCAGTACCGTCCTAGACATACATTACTAAATTTCCCAATAGTTTAAGTGATGGGGTAAAAATTTCTGTTTGTTGGTATCATGAATCAGTTGTTAAGGCAGCTTTCCACAGAAAGTAATTGAAACCCTAACGATAATTCATAATTCGTTGATATGGAGTACAGTTCATTGAAAATAAGAAGAAAACATTTTATGCAGAGGGAAATCCACAATGTTGAATGAAATGTAGATGACTTCTCCAAAGATCCCATAACAAACCCAAAATTACTGGGAATGACTATTGTTCTTCAGTTGAAGTGGTTTGAAAACGCAAAGATAAATTCTAACTGAATATTATCAGCATTTTATATCTTTAGAGACCTGTAATCAAGTGTTTGAAAGACAGTGACGTTTCATTTTTTTACTGTTCACATTCAACTCATTTCTTAGCTATGGATTCTTCTCTGAGGAAGAAATGCACAAAATATATAAATAGTTTTCAAATTACAAAAAAGAACTATGTTAAGAAGAAACCAAAACAGATTTTAAGCTCATTTTACAGATCGTTCAAAGCAGTAGAGATATAATTACATCATATGATTATATTTAACAGTCAGTTGCACATTTAAAAATGAATCTTGTTAATTGCTAGATATACTGCTTTTTCCATTTCTGAGGAACAAAAAGGAAGTTATATTTTCCAAGAAAGAAGGGTCATAATAGCATTCTCTACCACGCAACGATTCTGTGCAATAAAATGCACAAGGAAATAATGCTAAAACAAACTTACTTAAAAAAGATTAAAAACTACTTGTTAAGCAATGTGACTCCACATATTGGTGATTTGCTTGAAAAACACAGAGGACAGAATTTGGAAAAAACAGTAATATAAGTAAATATTAATTGTAATAGTAAAATATTTGTCGTTTGATTTTTCGCTTTCACGCCATAAATGTTCTCCTTCTTCTTCTTCTTATTCATGCGTTACGACCTATATAGGAGCAAAGGGAGACCCTTCATGGATTGCATTTTTGTCTTCTCCTCCCAGGACCTCTTCATCCTTCCTCTTCTACTCTCCTGCTGTTCTACAGAGGTCTTCAGTATCCTCCTCTCCGGTCTGCACCACGGATGGTTTTCTATCATTTTCGTGCATCCTTCCCTGTCCTTAATCTTTTCCATATTGGTCTAGTTTTCCTTTCATTTCACCTTGTTTCCCAATTCCAAACAACCCTTACCGAGCTCAACAAGGCGCTTGGTCCCGATCTTTCCTCTTGTCCTCCCTCTTGTTTCCCATACCACTTTTCATCACTCTTTCCATATCCATTCTAATTAAATATGCCACAAACTTTGTTCTTCCGAGTCAGATTTCTTCTTATAGTATTATCAACAATAATTAAATTCTTTGATACGTTGCAATAGCACGATGTTTGTATTCTATGTGTCAAAACGTTTTGGTTTGTGTGTGGTTATTCGCGCTATGTTGCTTCACATAAGAGACATAAGTGATACACAAAGTGCTCATTGCATGAATAACTGCAGTAATCAACATTACAACGTAATGGAACCGACTTTTCAACAACAACACATAACCAAGGACTTTTCGCCCAAAGCAAAATAATGCGCATAAGCAAAATGTAAATGACATATACGTGGACGTGAATAGCCGTCTGGCGATGAACTCTAAAGCTTGAAACGGTAACGGCGCTATTTAGTAAATAAATAGGATAATCAAATGTGGTTGATTGCTGTTTTCTTCATTGTAAGAATCATCCTGTACTTCTTCCTCTAGTTGTTCTGCAGTTTTCTCCTAGTGATATCGTCTCAGCAGCAATATAACGCTGCATTTCTCACTGTTACTTTGTAGTGTCTGATCATTGCAGCTGTAGATACATATTTTATTGGATATATCTCTGGTCATACAGAGAACTGACCTCATGTTCCTTATCCTTTCTTTAATACCTTTGTCGCTCCTGTTTATTCCTGTTATATATTCTCCCAGGTATTTGAATATGCCCATATTTCCCGTCTCTTCTGGTGTTTTCATTCTCCATTGTTAATCAATGCCTTTGTTTTGTTATACGATCAGGACTACCCTTCTGGCTCTCTTGCTTAGATTATAAAGTTGTGTCTATGCGCCTTCCTCCATTTGTTTTTCTTTGTGTATAACGGAGGAACATACGAACAGAACATTTTAATACATAAAATTAACACCTTATCTTCGTTATGAGTCCAACGTATCTCATCTCAGAAGGGGGTAGCTTAGCTTTTTATACTTTCGCAATCTGGAAGTTGTTTGACACAAAAGGGAAAAAATTGTCTATGCTATTTTGACGTCTGCTGATAGTATACGCAGACGTGCGTGTGAGATAATGTGTGTACACTGGGAGTGGTAAGTGAATGAACAGTCCAGCACTAGCATTTTATGCTATTAAATAACATCTTTGTTGACATTGGGAAGCACTGTCTTAAAGAGTCTGGTGTTGTTTCTGGGCTCTAACACCCACATGGTTATCCTGGCATAGGTGTACTGTAGATTCTCTAATGTCCTGCAGACGAATTCAAAGATGGTCCCGTCTATACGGACACAAGAAATTACCTGTCCCTTACTTAAAATGTAATACCAAGATATGTGAAGAAGTCCAGCAAAAGTGAGCAATTAATGAATAACAACTACAATAACAACAGAATGAATGTATTGACCAGGGATGATCAATCACTCTCGACCTGATGCATTGTACAATCTTAAGAGTTCACCTGCACCACAAGGGACTCATGCCCCAAGTTTACCATCCTACACAATCTGAGACATGCAGCTCCAATAGCTTTCTGTTTTCGTGAACATTAAACTTCTTCACGAAGCTGTTAGAAAATCCAGACAACCGGTCAATCAACTCTTGATTAAAGAATTGTTAAGGAATTTTAATGCGCTATTTTCTATATCCGTTAACAGAACTCTTCATCTAAGAGTTCCTCACTGTCAGAGTTCTACAATTTCCAACAAACCCAGGAAGACTGTTGTCATTTTGAGAAAGCAACTCAGCATCAATCCAGCATAGTAGATCCACACCATAGCCCTTCTCAATAGTTAATGAGAAATACCGACAAATCATTCTGGCTCGTAAAGGTCACATTACTGTTGATACCGGAAGCCGTCCTTGGCATCAACATTAGAGAAATGGTGAGCCGAAAGTGAATTTGTGAATGATGGGGTTACAACGGAAAATATTAATCCCCTGCAAGAAACACACTGATCCCTTAGGTACAGAAGAGGTTGCGGAAAATAAACTGACCATGACGTAGCTCACTGACATAATCTGGTATGAACCAGAGAGCTGCATGGAATCATCGCAGTGAGATACATTTGGAGAGGTGACTGAAGGACAAGAAGAAACTGTCGCGTCTGGAAGCGCCCATCACTAAATTGCGAATCAAACAGCCTGTTTCGCTGTTGCATCAACACCGACTGTGTAACGTGTCTACATGTTGTGGTACACAAATCTTCAGCCATAAAGAAAAACATAATCATAATAATCGCAACTGCTGCTGTCCGTGAGAGCAGGTAATTGTGAAACAGTTTCAGGGCAAATTTTGTGAAGGAAACTTTGTGAAATCGTATGTAGTGTTAGGTATCACTTAAAACGGTACTCATAACAACAGCATATAAAGATGCTGCATTGAACGTGCATGGAGTCAAGAATTTCTGAGCTGCTTACGTGCAATTTTAATGTGTAAAAATAGAACCGCATCATTATTCTGATTAATTTGATATACCACACATGGTATGGGTACCAACACAAACGGACCATGCAACACAGTATTTGATAGTATTGGTCTGTTAGTGTGAAGTGTATTATGATAACCATGTGTTTCCTATTTCGAAACGAAGAAGTCTTTGAGCACCCAATAGGTTTTTAGCCTCAGTGTGTGGAAGTGTAATTCACCTCTTGAGACGCTGCTTTAGACAATGGTTATGTCATTTGCAACATACCTTTGCACCACTCGCACAGGTTACTGTGAATATAAACCAGGATGTTTCTTTCCACATGCTGCATGATGAGTATGCTGTGAGCATACTCAGCTTCGAGGATAAGTATCATGTGCATGAATACGTCTGAGAATTGACAAAGAATGAAACAGTCAATCTCATCTCGAACAGTCTGCTAAATTGTCCATTATTAATGCTATAGAAAATGACTAGGATTATGTTGATGAAATGTAGAAATCAATATTTCCACAATTTTTCATCCATACCGGATCTAGTCATAATAAATGAATTACTTCATTCAGATGTGGGATACCAAAAGAAACCACTTTTTCCCGAATGGAGGTTATTCTTAAGAACAGAAGTAGTGGCATGAGAAAAAACCAAGATGTATCTTGTTGGTGAGTAATCTTCTATCCAGTGCATTGTGTTACATCACCATGTCTTTACACAGACAATTACCTGGCAACTGTTATAGAATAACACTCCACCATTATGAATTCTGTTTGTTGTAATAGCGTTTTTTTTATCTAAACGTTATTTTTACCTTCCTGCTCCCACCTGGGGACGCAAGACTGTTGCCACCCATTGGGCATTTGTTTTCAAAAGCTATGGAGAATGTAATACAACCGTTGTTTACGTTCAAATACTGATGATAATTGTAGAATTGGTGATGACGTAATGCAAATACATCAACTGGTAAAGGTTATTAGTAACAGTCAGTGTGCACTGTAATGCGGGTTGTATTGGGAACAATACAGGACAGAAGCTAATAAGGTGTAACTTTGTGAAAAGGAACTGATAACTGCGGTGTTTATAGGAGTGGGATGCCAGTTGGGGAAGATGATATTGTGTTGGAGACCTTTGAGATGGTATAGGTTAGCAGTTGTAAGGAGGAGTAGATCTCTGGAAAGGAGACAGTAGTTGACATGTTTGGTTCGGCTAGAAGGCATCACGCTGTCATCGTCCCACAACCATAAAACTATTATGGATGACTCTCCCTGTGCACAGTCGGATAAAACTCTTATCGGACATTAACATGCGGTGTATGTACTCTTCGGCATTATAGTGGTTTGAACCGTGCTTAGAACACGTTCCGTAAGGTGTCATGTCTGTAGAGGAATAACATTTCGTTAGTACACAGTAGCCTAAATTACCGACAGTGATAGTATTGGATGATGGGTTCTGCTTGGAACTTCACTACCGGCCGCGGTGGCCGAGGGGACTGAGGCGCTTCAGTCACGGTCTGCACGGCCACTACGGTCGGGGGTTCGAATCCCCCCTCGGGAATGGATATTTGTGCCGTCCTAGTTCGTAAGTAGTTCAAAAGTAGTTTGTAAGTTTAGGGACTGATGACCACGTAGTTAAGTCGCATAAGATTTACAAACATTTGAACATTTTTTGAACATTTGGAACTTCACTCTGTAACTCATCCAAAATGTGTTCCGTTAATTTCAGAGTGGAACACATGGTAAGGCAGTCCACTGCGATAATGTTCTTGTCCACAAACCATCACCTAACACATTATAACATGATGCAATGTGGTTGGTGGTACAAATAACCATAACTTGTAACTATTCATCTATGCAGTACAATGTAAAAAAACAGTTTAAACTGAATTGTCTTGCGCACGGTGGAATTTTATTTGAGTAAACACGGAAGAAAGAAGGTATCAACGGCAAAAGACAAATGTATAGTGTGTCCATATACAACTGTATTTAGTGTTTTCTCAAGCGCAGGCCGAAAAAAAAGAAAAAAAAAAACTTGTTGTAACTCCAAATCCTCCACACTTTACTAGTGTGACTCAGACCATAATCAACGGACGAAAAGGTCATACATTAATGTATCGCTCATTCAAACGTGGATGGTAATCTGAATGGCCGAAACCAGTTGATAATAAAGGGAGTCTGCACAGTGGATTGCAAAATGCAAATCTTGAGACATAAAACGGCTGTAAAATGTTCTACTACCAATATACTGTGTGACTGTATATGATGTCAGGCGATGTTCTTAACATATATGTCCAACCGAAACCCTTCCATCGGAATGGCACAAGCTACAACGTGATTAATGACTTCAGAACCTTCATTTCTGGTGATTGGCTGTTCAATGTCGTCGCTCTTTACATAACCTCAGCTCGAGAGTATTGACTAATATGTTGCATATGAGAAGCTGTTAGAGCAATGTATTCCATTCGTTTGAACTCCCGCACACAATCATCATACTTCGTATGGTGGCGGTAGTATTTTAGAATTGTAACGTTTTCTCTTTCAGTTATTCACATAAATTTTTCAGCCCCCCTCAGTGGTGCTCAGCCTCCTCCGAGTGGTCAGCGAGGCTAATTGCCATGCTGGAGACCGGAGTTTGGTTCCCGGTACTGCCACGGATTTTCCCTTGGTAGGAGGACTGCAACGGTAGAGGCCTATATTCAGCCTCGTGAGCCCACTGAGGACTATTTGACCGATTAGTAGCAGTTCCAGTGTGAAGAAACCTGATGACGACTGCAGGATGTGCTGACCACACCTCTTCATTACCGCAATCGTTGAAGCCATTGGCAGAACATGGCATAGCGATTGGTCGTATCTGATTTGCCAGTCTAGGAATCACATCGTGAAACGTGACGCTTTTACTTCAGCAGTGGTAGACGGTACGCGACTAACAGTACGCGATGTCTGCCTGGAGTTGGATGGGGTGTGTTTGTTGTCCTTTTGTAACTTTACAGTCATGTCTGTCCAGCTTTAAAAAGGCTGAAATGACCCTTATATCATCCATGTCACATTCAATGACAATTGCCAATTCAGTTACCCATTCTCCTTTTAATGGTACTTCACTTACACAGCAATACCTGTCGCCTTTTATTACAATGGTAGGTCCGCCTCTCGTGGCACCCAGCGGTCAGTTCCACACCTCACATGATCACATGAAATGATGATTCCAAAACCCTTTTCAGAGTGCCATGACACATTGGTATCAAGGATCAACAACCACACTGGAACCACGAGTCGGAAAAGCCACCTGAGGGTACTATGTTAACGTCTGCGCTGGAATGGTATACTACTGTTTAATTTGGTCGTAGGTTTCCCTGGAGCGACTTTATGGTCGCACATATCTCTTTTTCCTACGATAGGTTCAGTTGGACATACTGAATGATGTTCCCATGCCTGTTGGTCGCCGCATTTGATAACAGCACGATGGCGCCCCGGTGCATTTCAGCAAGCAACCGAGAGCACGTCTGCAGGCAATCGCTGAGTTGGTCGTGGTGAACCATGTTCATGGGCACCACGATCACCCACTTTACCCGCAATTGAGCTTTCCATGTTGGAGTATATGAAGGGCCTTGCGTATGGATATTTGTTACATCGCCAGAAAACCTAGTAGGCAGGATTCTAGCCACAAAATGATGTCCATGTATCTCAGAGGCGATGAGCCGTACAATGCACCATCAATGTTAGGCATGTCTCAATGCATCTGGGCGAAACCACGGAATATCTCTTGTACTGGGCGTCCATTTGTAGCATTGACTAAATAAACACACCAAAAAAACATTTTCATCAGACACAGTTCTATGGTATATAATATGGTGAAATAGCATTTATAAGAAAATACGTCTTCCGATAAATTGGCAAATACGGCCCAATAAATGAGTTCGTTTGTATTCATACAGAATCCAAAATCACTTTTCTTGATGTAAGCCCAGTGTGTGGCAACCTCATTCGGTAAAGAAATCCATTACCCCTTGGCTGATTGAAGCTTACTCTTTACATGTCATCTGCCCAGCTGTTCATTTTACCTCTGCTGGCCTATTTTATCACACTTTTAACTGGTAATTCTCCTGACCTTCCTTTTGAGGTTTGTCAGATAATGCTCCCTTAATTCTTTTCAGTTTATCCTAAGCATGTTCAATTCGGTTCGTACAGGGGAAACATGCAGGACAATCCAATCGTATATTACCGTCAATATTTATGAAATCTCTGACGTTGCCCACACAATGGATAGATAGTTCTTATCAGTATACTTGAAAGCTGCACCGAAATACTGATGAAACGATACAATGATGATTTGGAGGATGTTATCGCCGCATTGTGCAGTCTCGAGCATACCTCTACAGGACAAAAATTACGTCCGAAACTCTCACATGGTACCTACAGAGCGTCATTAATCCGTCACCTTGCTCAAGTAGAGTGACTGTTTACCTCTGGCTTGCAGCTTTCCAGGTCCCCAACATACGTTGTCGACTGTCATCTGGTACCAAACACATATGGCATTCATCTGTTAAGAGAATTGTGCGAAAATATTTCCGTGATCAATTTTTATTGACTTTGGGTCTACCTGTTCCTAGCAGCATGGTGTCTGAGTTAAAGTGTCGGGCCTCTCCATGTTCGTCCAGAATACAGAGAGTTTTTGTGCAATCTGTTTGGTGTAGTTATTTGAAATTTGCTTCCCGGTAGCCCTTACAAAGTCATTGCTTATCATGATGGTTGACTAGTCGGGGTTTCTCCGTACGAAATGAGAGAGATACAGGTTCTCTGCCGAAGTTTTTGCCTTAGGTCGACCCGTACGGGCAAGTCATAAACACTATCTGTAGCTTGAAATTTTTATTGATGAAACTGCTTGTTCAATTCTGCGTCTACTAATGCGTTATACTGTTCATACGCTGGGTGTTAAAGTACAAATGTTCTTGTCTCACTAGCATTCAACTAGATTGGTACACGTTTAATAGAAGAAGCTATAAGCGAGTTTCTTTCTATGACACTACATACGTCCATGGTTTTGAAATCATGTCAACGGATGTACATTTCATTGAATTATTAATTTTAATTTTATTAATTTTACATACGTTTAATTTAATTTGTTTATTAATTTTACATATTAATATATAGCAGAACGTAAATTTTATAAGATATTTCAGTTAAGCAGTCTTACATGTTTTGAGAATGTAACAAATGGATACAAATAGAATAGCTATAAATAAATGTATCCTTTCAATTTGTTTTGATTTGTTTGTAGTAAAGATTTATAGATGAGGTATGTATTATATTTTTCGTGTGTTTATAGATTAAGTAAAAAACAAACAATGCATTTCTTAAAAGGAATATAATGACAATAAATTTGGTATAGCTCTTATGTGACGGTTGTTTCACATTGTGCGTTGTTCAGTTTGGTGTTTTATCTGTTACATAAGTTAACAGTCTTATTTATTGCATCATATAGTTAATAAATACCTGCTTAATAAGTAACTGCTTAATTTTGTTATAATTATTTTACTAATTGAGGTATTAGTTCGGTTGAGTGTGATACAGTCAGTAGCAACAGGTGAGAAGGCTAGGGACAGCTTGGAGTCTGCCACACGTGATGGAACGAAGGAACAGGAAATGCCACATATTCAAACAATATTAGAAAATCATAAGCGGAATAATAACGCTACATTTATGCTTGTTTTACAATTTTTTAAATTAAGTACATAAAGAGTTACGCTTTTAGTTTCATTGGATAAGTTGGATTATCAACGCTTGATCTCAATTTTGTATGTGTACCTTGTATTCACTTTCTGTATTTGATAAACTGTCCAACTCAGTGTCTGTATCTGTGTCGTTTACTGTGTATTGCTGGTCAATCTGTTGTGTAATTTGGCTTACTCTATCGTATTTTCTCTTCTCCTTGTAAGCTGCATGTAGTGCTCGTCATACTTCGACTGAGTTGTTGTTTATCCCTCTTTACTAACAATTCTTATTTTCATTTATTTACTTATATCTACTTTTTTATATTCTGAGTACCGATGGTACCGATGGTTTCTATATGACTACAAGTAATTAACATTTGGATATAGTGGCAGTATTGTGCTTATTTTAATTAATGTGTTATTAAAAATATATATTACAGATATGAACGTGGTATACTAAGTGTATAAGAAGTATAATATTTTCATACCATCCTGCATCTTAGGATTCTTACATTTAAAACAATTCTACTCTTTACACTTAAAACGAAGAATGTCGGAATGTTGATTACAGGCAAAACAAAATCGTCTTATTCACTATTATAATATATGTTTTCTATCCGCAGCTCGTTCGCACAGGTAGCACCGTTCACGTTTCGCCCCCCGCCCCCCCCCCCCTCTTGGCTTCCATGCGCCGACTTGTCGACTTCTGTTTTTCTGCACTAGAGACTTTCCCAGTTCAAGAATAAATTATGTACCTTTGTAGTTGTGCTTTTCCTTCCAGTTATGGTGTTAGTCCAACCAAATTATGAAACTATTGGGACCACCAAGCACCCCAAAAATTATAAAGTACCATGGTGGAATTCGTCTGAGTGGACTGAAAACAGTCATGAAATAACAGCAATAATTTTTCGATCTGGGCTGTTTTCAATTTTAACCATCGTATCAATTTCTCTGTTCTTCTCCACCATGCTTTCTAAAATCACCATTTGAAACTTCCTGGAAGATTGGTTGTCGAACCGAATTTCGAACCCAGGAACTCCGCATGTCGTGGGCAAGCGTTCTGCAGGCTCAATGCCCGCTATCCAATCAGCACGTCGCCTTTCCAGCGAACCTTGTCCGACATTGCTCAGCCACAGTCTAGCGGATGTTTACAGAATAAAATTCCGACTCTGCAGCAGGGGATGTGCGCTAATATCAAACTTCCAGGCAGATTAAAACTGAGGGCTGGTCGGGGATTTAAACTTTTATGAGGACTGAGCTATCCTGGCACGCTCCACGGCCCAGCCTGACAGCCTTTCTTGTTGCGGTACCTCAACATCTATTTTTTTTTTTTTTTTTTTTTTTTTTTTTTTGGACTTAACTATGGGGTCATCAGTCCCTAAACTTACAAACTACTTACGAGCTAGCTAACACTAAGGACGGCACAAATATCCAAGCCCGAAGGGGGATTCGAACCCCCGACCGTAGTGGCCGTGCAGTCCGTGACTGGAGCGCCTCAGTCCTCTCGGCCACCGCGGCCGGCGCTCCTACTTTGCCAGCAAATTTCTTATCAACACACACTCTACTGCAGAGTGAAAATACCATTCTGTAAAATTCCGTAGGCTGCAGCTAAGCCACGTATCCACCGTGTCCCTTCTATGAGGTGTGCTAGTACTGCGAGGTTCACGGGAGAACTTCTGTGAAGTTTGGAACGTACGAAACGAGGTACTGGCGGTAGTCAGGCTGTGAGTACGGACCGGGAAGCGTGCCGGGACAGCTTAATCTGTAGAGCTCTGGCCCCCAAAAAGCAAAGGCCCCCAGTTTCGAATTGCGATTCCGGCACCGAATCTGCCAGGAATTTACAAATCAGGGCACCCTCGGCGGCAGAGTGAAAATATCGTTCTGGGAAGAGGCGACAAGTGTGTCAGGATCCTCGGCAGCCGCGGTGGAGTAGCCGAGCGGTCTAACGCACCTCGCTGCGGAGCGCGCGGTTGCTCGCCGTGGAGGTTCGAGTCCTCCCTGGGGCATGGGTGTGTGTGTTTGTCCGTAGGTTAGTTTACATAGGTTTAAGAAGTATGTAAGCTACGGATTGATGACCACGCAGTTTGGTCTGATAGATTTACAGACATTTGAACATTTTGATCCTCGTCATACCACAGCCAGTAGGAAAAAACAAGGCCTTAGAGTGCAGAGCTTGTAGTCTTAAATTTCAGCTCTGATTGCAGTGATGAGTGGTCCGCGTTGTAAAGTCAGTCTGTAGGAGGCGGAGGCGATCGTGGGGGAGCAGCGCAGAGGTGGCGTCGGTGGAGGCTGGGCGCTGGTCGGCCAGCAGATGGCGGCGGAGTTTTTTACTGTCTGGGCCCCCCCGGCCCGGCCGCGGTCGCTCCATCACTGTCAGCGCGTGCCTGCCGCCGTAGCCGCACCGCGGCGTTTCGGCCGGCGGCCGCGCTCGCTTTTTCAGGGCGCAGGGCCCGGGTCTTAGTCGCCGGCGGCGCGCGCAGCACGGCGCGACGCCCGCGCGGCGTTAGAATAATTCGCGTTATCTTAATGCTCGGTCGGCTCCCGCCAGAAATATGTGCGCCAGATAGCGGCGGCTCCGCTGGCGCCGGGGGCCCCGGCCCGCCCTGGCGAAAAAAGGCCCCGCCGGCCGGCGCCAGCCTCGGCCGCCGCGGCGCGGATAGTCATCAATCATCCAGCTCATTCCGCACGCGCGAAATCCTAATACGGCCGGGCGTAATTTATTATGTGCGAGGACGCGGGAGCGCGCGCTCAAGTGAGGCCATAGACGTCACCTCGCCGCCCCTGCCCCGCCGGTGCGGAAGCTGTTTCTTTCACCGCCGCCGGCCAGACCGAGATTAGCGTTACAGTCGATCGTCCTTGGCGTACCACGTGCTGCTCTGAATCGACACAATTTTTGTGACACTAACAAGGAAAGTACTTGGGCTCGAACAAACACATATAAACCAAAATCGTATGAGAGATAATGTAAAGATTCCTTATTGCACTAGTGATACTCCCACATCTGCAAAACTCTGCAGTAGTCCGTTAGAGGCCTCTGCGTGTGCCATGCCGCATTGCACTTTGGCCTGTCGGTTCGCCAGTAGGAACGGTACAGTGTGCCACTGAAGTTCCTTTTTGTAACATTTGTGTGCTGAAGCGTCAGATGGAGCGGCCATTGGTAATCAACCTGCTAATGTAAAATCGTGCACTGAATCAGATCTGTTGATGCTCTACCAAGAACCGACTAAATAATGGAGAATTTTATTAAAAATTGTCTAGCCTTAAAATATTTTCTATTTCTCCTGAAACAACTTGTATGTGCGAGAAAACAGTTACACATCGGTAACCACATGAAGATGAAGAGCAACTACCCCCTAGAAATATTGTAAAGTTTCCACAAGACGATTCCAACAGACGCCCGTGAACCAATGAATTTCGTGTAATATTTATCTATCATTGCTGGTACCTAATGGCCAAATATTTAAGGAAGTTTATGTCTTACAAGGAAAGTACTTGGCCTCGAACAAACAAAAATACACCAAAATCGTATGATAGTTAATGTAACGGTCCCTTATTGCACTAGTGATACTCCCGCGTCTGCAAAACCCTGCAGTCGCCCATTAGAGGCCTCTGCGCGTGCCATGCCGCATTGCCGGTACGCCAGTAATGACGGCGCAGTGTGCCTCTGAAGTGAAGCGTCAGATGGGTAATCAATCCTGCTAATGTATTGCAATTAGTTGAGATGAAATTCCAAAGAGCCCTTCTTCGTGAATAATCACACACTAAAACACTGAGTGAGGTAAATATAGGAAAAGTTGGGGAAATGCCAGACGACTATATTATAACCCCATACTGCTTCAACAAGCCTTTCAGTATAACAATTGGAAGAAGGGAGCAGTGGGAGGAAATAGTTCGACACCGTACGGGGGATATTGTCTGGTTCACTGACGGGGCAAAATCAGACCAAGGCGTTGCGGCTGGGGTATACAGGGTGCAGCCAACACTGGAGGGCGTCATCTCTCTAGGGAAACTGGCCTCTGTATTCCAGGCCGAAATCACTGCCATCAGGGCGTGTGTGGAGCATCTATAGCTATTCAGACAGCCAGGCAGCCCTGCGAACACTGGCAGCTCCTGCAACAATGTCTAAAATTGTTGCAGAATGTCACAGGGTTCTGGTGGAGCTTGGGGAAAGCAATAGAGTAAACCTATTTTGGGTCCCTGGCCACTCGGGGATCAGTGGCAACGAACATGCCGACAGATTAGCCAGGATGGGGGCAGAGACTCCATTTATTGGACCGGAACCTGTCCTGACAATCACCAAGGTAATGATCAGATTGGAGATACGTAACTGGCTCAGAAGACAGCACGTAGAATATTGGACCAAAGTCTATCAACAAAACATGGAAAGTTTAAAAGAAGCTCTGCAATCCTGGGCCTGAACAGGAGAGAGATTAGACTCACGGTTGGGTTGCTGACAGGCCATGCGAATTTCAAGAAACACCTACATACAATGGGAATAACAGAAGAGGACCCTAAATGTAGGATCTGTAATGACGGCGATGAAACTGCATCACATCTAATCTTCGAATGCATTGCATTGGAGAGTAAAAGGCACAGAAAATTTGGGAGAACCAAACCCGAAGAAATTGTGTCTAATAAAGAACTGGTAAAGGGATTCCTTGCACTGCTGGCTTTAGTAGATATACAGGGAGCGATACCGCACAATAAACTTAGTTTCTGTGCGGGCAGTGGCGGGTTGGACCAAGACTGTTTTGGCTTCACTGAGAAGATCAAATCAATAATCAATCTTCGTGAATACGGTCTTGGTGTAGAAGAAGAATCATTCACATGTTTTCTGGTATCTATTATAGTGCAGAAATATGAGCATAGATTAGAAGCACTATAATAGATAATAGGTAACATCCCATTGATTCATCTTCTACACCAATACCATCGACGAAGGTTTCTTCGTAAATTCACCTCAACCAGTCACACTATATTAGCAGGATTGATTACCAATCTCCGACCCATACATTTCACCACACAAATAACGTCACAAAACGCAACTTCAAAGGCACACTGCACCGTCACTACTGGCGTACCGGCAGGTCAGTGTGCAATGCGGCATGGCAAACGCAGAGGTCTCAAATGGGCGACTGCAGAGTTTTGCAGATGCGGGAGTATCACTAGTGCAATAAGAGACCTTTACATTATCTGTCATACGATTTTGGTGTACTTCTGTTTGTAAGAGCCTAAGTACTTTCTTTGTAAGTCTAGATCACAATGACTCTGAGTTCATCTACTGGATAAAGTAAGTTAGGTTCCGCCTTCTAGCCCTAGATGAGTCAATCGTGTCCATCCGATGTGGTGGGACATGTAGCTATCTGACCGATCTGTTTTTTGCATTCCGAACCGTTGCTAATCTGCCAAATAGCTCCTCAAAATTTTTCTAAGGATCTTTTATAAGTGAGGAGTGTTTCATCGTGTAAGGAAGGGAGACGGTGTTGCACATACTTTATTAAGTCTTATTATGTGTTACATCAACAATCATTTTTACCTTTCAACACACACCAAATCCAGTTGGCGACAGACTCCATCTCATTAATTTTGCGGCGATTCATTGTTCTGATAACACAGGGCATGTTTGGTGTCAGACATAATTTATCATATTCCTCATTACCTAGTTCGATAACATTAAAAGTACGATAGGCTATAACACCTCTGTTGTTGGTGCTCTCCAAACCAGCCAAAGCTTTCATGGTACCACCATTACAACGAAGATTACAGAAGATCGCGTGTGCCTATGTGAAAGCTATCGACAATCTAAGATCTATTCCGTAACGATTATAGACACGCAAGTGACTCTCCAAGGTATGTGCAGAAGAATTTTCAAATCCCCTCATGAGGTTCTCCTGAATGCACCTCAATCCAGTCCTCCTGACAAGGAAAATGCCCTGGCTCAACAGGAAATTGAACCAGATCCTCCACATCGTAGTCTGTTGCACTTATTCCCATGCATAGTGAATCACTAGAAACGAATGATCTCATGGCATGAAACACTCTACACAATGTGCCATTAATAACTTCGAGGAGTTGTGAACAGCAGTACGTACGTTTTATTTTGACCAGGAACTGATCTTCGGAAGTGTCATCAAGCGGCGCCATGAACATTTCTTTATCTTTGTTTATCTTTGTTGTGAAACAAATATCTTGAGTTTAAGGAAATAAGTTGATAGTCGGCTACGAATTAAATCAAGGGAAAAGTTGAAAATGTATGCTGCGACGTGATTCGAACACTAGGTAATTTCATTTTCTGTCATGCCACCAGCAGACAGTCTTCAGCACACCTGCACGGACTACACTGGCGTGCGTCCGATCATATCTCAGAACACTGTGCCAGACACATCTCGCACTAGTTCGTAGTGCCTTTTTTGCCTGCGACAAAAAGCGATAATTGGCTGACACTTTCATATTTGTTATTAACAATACGGTTACATCAATTATACCTATACAATCCATTACATGACAGGTGTCCGTATCCGTGTTCGTGTTGGTGTCAGTGTCCCTGTCGGTGTCTCGTTCATGTTTCTGGTTTGAATCCCGGTTTGGCAAAAATGTTCCACTGTCCCCGATGATGTAATTTAGTGGTACTGGCAGCTGATGTTATATCACGGATGTTTACTCTCTTCAATGCGTCAGTCAGTACTAATAACATCGAATCGAGAAGTGAGTAATACCCCATTCTTCCATCAGCTGTAACCATAGGCTACGTTTAGTGCATCGATAATCGACGTATGAAAGTGAGGAACTGCCTTCAGATAACTGACACACTCACAAAAAACGTAAAGCGGGGAGCTAGCTGTACAGGGAGGTATGACGCCCCGGCGTCAACTGGCAGCAGCAGCAGCAGAAATAATTGCGGAGGGGCCGGTCGGGGTTCGGCGACTGCTGGCACGTTTTGCCAAGTCAGCGCCGAAACCCGGCAAGGAGGACGGCGGAGGGGAGGGGAGGGAGGGGAGGGGAGGGGCGTCGCGGCGCTGAGTGACGCCAGATGGGCGTTAATGACCGACGCCGTCTTTGTCCAGGCGCGCTCGGCAACGCTAAATCGCCCGCCGCCGATAAAAGCCAGCGGCCGGGCACAGCAAGGGGTGCAGGCAGCCGAGGAGACACAAAAATCGCACCCGTCATCCCCGTTTAGCTCTCCGAGTAGCGGCGTCTTCACTCCTCGTCTGCTGGTCTCAGAAAACCCGCGATGCAACGATTAGTCTCGCACCTTTCATCCTTACTGCCCTTACCTTCTAGCGTTCCGGAAAAACAGGTTGTCCGGCAGTAGCAGCAGCCGGGAACGGACGTGTCTGTAGAGGTTAAGGATTACAGCTGGCACCCTTCTTCTCGCGCGGCAGAAAGACGAACGGACGGAGCATTCGTGTGTATGTGTATGTGTTTGTGTGTGTGTTTGTGTGCGTGGAGGGGAATGCGCTACAGCACAGCTCTTATTTACTAAGCTAAATCATATCATCTCTCAGGCTGTTACACAGCCGAAAGTATTATGCCACAGTTTTAACAAGGAAAGTACTTGGGCTCGAACAAACATATCTGTATGAACGTTTGGTTACAGGATCTCTACGTACACCTCAATGTGCTGGTGGGTGTAGTTTTTCTGCAAAGATGCTCTAGATAGCACTGTAGATGTAATTGTAGACGGTAATGGTAACTTCCACTAATTTCTACTTTGTAAGGCAAAACCCGCTTAACTAAATGAAACTAAAGTTGTTGAACCGACGCAAAATCGTGCTCTGAATCAGAACTGTTTATGTTCTACCAAGAACAGACGAAATAATGGAGAATTTTATTACAAATCGTCTAGACTTAAAATATTTTCTATTTCTCTTGAAACACCTTGTGCGTGCAAGAAAACAGTTACAAGTCGGTAAGCACATGAAGATGAAGAGCAGCTACCTCCTAGAAATATTGCAAAGTTCCACAAGACAATTCCAACAGATGCCCGTGAACCAATGAATTTCGTGTAATATTTATCTATCATTGCTGATACCTAATGGCCAAATATTTAAGGAAGTTTATGTCTTATAAGGAAAGTACTTGGGCTCGAACAAAGACATATACATCAAAATCGTGCGAGAGATAATGTAAAGATCCCTTAATGCACTAGTGACACTCCCACATCTGCAAAACTCTGTAGACGTCCGTTAGAGGCCTCTGCGCTTGCCTTGCCACATTGAACTTTGACCTGGCGGTTCGCTGGTAGGGACCATGCAGTGTGCCCTCTGAAGTTGCGTTTTGTGACGTTATTTGTGTGGTGACGCGTCAGATGGAGCGGCGATTGATAATCAATCCTGCCAATGTATTGCGATTGGTTAAACTGAAGTTACGAACAACCATTCTTCAAATGTTCAAATGTTTGTAAATCTTATGGGACTTAACTACGTGGTCATCAGTCGCTAAACTTACAAACAACTTATGAACTAGGACGGCACAAATATCCATGACCGAGGGGGGATTCGAACCCCCGACCGTGTTGGCCGTGCAGACCGTGACTGAAGCGCCTCAGTCCCCTCGGCCACCGCGGCCGGCAACCATTCTTCGTGAAGGTGCTATTAGTGTAGAAGATGAATCATTCGCATGCTTTCTCGTATCTGTTATGATACAGAAATATGAGCATAAGTTAGATACTGTTGTAACACTAACAAATAATGATGATAATAAGGATGATAATGACGAAGAACTCATTGCCAGCGGTAGTGCTACGTTAAGTGTGGGAAGAGACGATGGAAGCATTGGTAGTGAATACCTCGCCTCCTACTTTCCAAACTTCACTGAAGATCAACTGCGAAACATGCAAGACTAACAGTCCTGGAAACATCCCTTAGGCTGTGGCTAAGCCCTGTCTCCACCCTATCCTTTCTTCCAGGAGCGTTAGTCTTGCATGTTTCGCAGGAGAGTTTCTGTGAAGTTTGGAAAGTAGGAGGCGAGGTACTGACGGAAGTAAAGTTGTGAGGCGGCATCGTGAGATGATTCGGGATAGCTCAGTCGGTAGAGCGCTTGCCCGCGACAGGCAAAGGTCCCAGGTTCGAGTTCCGGTTCCGGCACACAATTTTAATCTGCCGGGAAGTTTCAACAATTCCATTAGTTTGCACTATGCAAATATTACTACACTCAATGGGGGACATAATATACACCCGGAACTCGCAGATCTATGCTGTCCTTGATGGGGCGTAACATTTACATAGGAGGCGAGCTCGAAGTTATGGGATAGATTTTCCTACTAACCGATGTCAAAAAAATGTTCAAATGTTTGTTAAGCTTATGGGACTTAACTACGGGGTCATCAGTCCCTAAACTTACAAACTACTTATGAACTACTTACGAACTAGGACGGCACAAATATCCATGCCCGAGGGGGGATTCGAACCCCCGACCGTAGTGGCCGTGCTGACCGTGACTGGAGCGCCTTAGTCACCTCGGCCACCGCGGCCGGCTAACCGATGTCACATTACTTTTTTCTACATTTCGGAGCTAGCTGCCATTCATCAGAGAGGTTCCTTCGGTGCCGCTGACCCGTCCCTTCCTTGCCGCCCCTCGGCCATAAGTCCGGCGCTTACTTTGCATTTACAAATAGTGCAGCCGCCGCCCCCGCCACCTAGGCCTCCGCCCCCGCCGCCCCCGCCGCTGGGGATCCCTCTCCCACGCGGCCTGCATCCTCTTCCTCTTCCTCCTCCTCCTCCTCCTCGGCCATCAAAGGCAGCGGTGGGAGCCCGGCCGTACATAGGCAAAGTGTTTATACATGGCAAGTAATTTCCCCGCTGCGTGCACCGGTGGGACAGAGACGGCGAGACGACCTGTGCCCTGGCCGAAGAGGGGGGCCACCGCCAAAGACGGGGAGAGAAGACGGATATGGCGTGCGGAAGAGAGGGCAGCGCCGGTGCAGCGGAAACGCGGGGCAGGGAGGGAGGACGAGAGAGACAGAGAGAGAGAGAGGCGCTAACGGAGAACTCGCGTAGGCAGCGAGGAGCCAAGGACCACTTCTCCTCCGCCGGCTCCATTGAGAACAAGATCAATACGGCAAGTCGTTGCCGGAGCATGATTAGGCCGGACCGGAGCGACCTAATGAGCGACGCCAGCACGCGCGCGCTCCTTCGCTCCGCTTCCGCGTCTCTGAACTCCTGTTCAACAACCTCGCCTCCCACTTTGCCCCCTTGTTTTTTTTTTTCTTCCTCGGTGCCGACGAAACCTTCCGCGTTACGCCGTGACTGTACTCCGAATGTGAACTCGGCTCTCGAAACTTCCAAAAGCGGGGTAAATTGAATTATCTCTGTGGAGGCGAAACTGCATCAGGCAATTCTTGTTGTTACGGTCTACAGTCTGGGTTGATGCAAGTTCGCATTTATCGAGAATCTTTAATTCAGCGCAGGTGACTCCCGTTTACAAGAAAGGAAAAAGAACTGACCCACACAATTACAGGCCAATATCGTTGACATCAGTTTCATGTAGCATATTCTCAGTTCGAATATAGTAAATTTCGTTGAAACGGAAAAGCTTCTTTTCATGAATCAGCACGGGTTTAGGAAACATCGTTCATGTGAAACTCAGCTTGCTCTTTTCTCACATGACATCTTGCGAGCCATGAATGAAGGACAAGACGCAGATTGTGTTTTTCTCGACTGCAAAAAGGCATACGACGCGGTGCCACACTACAGACTGCTAACGAAGATACGAGCTTATGGAATAGGTTCACAGATTTGTGACTGGCTGGAAGACTTCCTAAGTAATAGAACGCAGTACGTTGTTCTCGACGGCGAGTGTTCATCAGAGACGAATGTATCGTCAGGCGTGCCCCAGTGGAGTGTGGTAGGACTGCAATTATTTTCTATCTATACAAATGATCTGATGGTCAGAGTAAGCAGTAATTTGCAGTTGTTTGCTGATGATGCTGTGGTGTATGGGAGGGTGTCGTCTTTAACTGACTGTAATAGCATACAGGATGACTTAGACAAAATTTCTAGTTTCTGTGAAGAATGGCAGCCAGCTCTCAATGTAAGGTTATGCGCATGAGTAGGAAAATCAATCCCATAATGTTCGAATACAGCATTAGTAGTCAGCTTCTTGATGCTGTCGCGTCGTTCAAATATCTAGGCGTAACATTGCAGAGCGATATGATTCAGGGGAGGTGTGACAGGGGATCCTAATTTTTCTCCCCTCTTTCTACTATTACCGAGCCATATCCATGGTACCTTTCAGTATCTCATCATGCAACCAGTGCCGGCCGCGGTGACCGAGGGGACTGAGGCGCTCCAGTCACGGTCTCCACGGCCACTACGTTCGGGGGTTCGAATCTCCTCTCGGGCATGGATATTTGTGCCGTCCTTAGTATTAGCTAGATTGTAAGTAGTTTGTAAGTTTAGGGACTGATGACCCCATAGTTAAGTCCCATAAGCTACACAAACATTTGAACATTTGATTTTTGAAGTTAGCGAATTTCATTTCACACTTTTCTTTATTTAATGTCAATTGCCAATTTTCGCACCATGTAGCAATTTTGTCTAAATCGCTTTGCAGTTGGTTTTGATTCCCTGTCGACTTCACTAACCGATAAACGACAATATCATCCGTCAACAGTCTAAGGGAGCTATTCAGATTGTCTCCTAAATCGTTTATAAACAGGAGGAAGAGTAGGGGAACTATAACGCTTCCCTGTGGAACGCCAGATATCACTTCTGTTTTACTCGATGACTTACCGTCAATTACAACGAACTGTGTCCTTTCTGATAGGAAATCGTGAATCCAATAACACAATTGGGGAGATATTCCATAAGCACGCAATTTCATTAGAAGCCGCTTGTGGGGTACAGTGCCAAAAGCCTTCCGGAAATCCAGAAATATGGAATCGATTTGAGATCCCTTGTCGATGGCACTTAACACTTCACGTGAATAAAGGGCCGGCCGCGGTGGCCGAGGGGACTGAGGCGCTCCAGTCACGGTCTGCACGGCCACTACGGCCGGGGGTTCGAAACCCCCCTCGGGCATGGATATTTGTGCCATCCTTAGGATTAGCTAGTTCATAAGTAGTTTGTAAGTTTAGGGACTGATGACCCCGTAGTTAAGTCCCATAGACTATACAAACATTTGAACATTTTGATTTGTGAATAAAGGGCAAGCTGTGATTCGCGAGAGCGATACTTTCTGAATCCGTGTTGACTATTGGTTAATAGGTCGTTCTCTTCGAGGTAAGAGCTACACTGGCAAACGACGAAACTTTTTTAATTACTGGTACTTAAGTGTACTTGCAAAACTATAAGTCGATTTTTTAAAATAATTTTTTAGAGTTGCATCGAATGGTTTTGGCTGATCGTTATTTAAGTTCTGAACTTCACGTTCCATAACTATCAAAAAAATTCTAAAACCGGATACCCGTGTGGTGTCCTTGTCAGACCCGACCGGGAATCGAACCCGGCCGCCTGCGTGGCAACCCAGCACACTAGACTGCGGGGGCGGACAGGGTAGTAGGTAGATGGAGCAGCTCGGCACCTGATGTTGCGCGGCTCCTGGCCGGAGCTGTACCGCGGCTTGTCCATGTTTATGGCCGGGCCGCGCTCTCATAGTGCGCGCCGGGCGGCATAACCTCCCGGCGCGGGCAGCATTAGCATAGCGGAGCCAGGCGCTAGGCCGCTGCGGCGCTGAGCCGTGTGTGCCCGCGACCGCTTATCTGTGCCCGCCTACGCATCAGATGCGGACGCTGCCGTTGTTAGTTTTGCGAAATTGGCCGGTATTAATTGTCCGGCCCGACCATATAAATGCCGAATGGGGGCGCCGAGGAAACGGGAGGGAAAACGCCGACTGCTTAATTCGGAGTCGCCGAGCACGGAAGAAATATAGCCGCCGCGTGTGATATACCACGCTAGCCCGCAGATTACCCGCAGAAAGGAGGAGAAAAAAAGTAAAAAAGAGAGAGAGAGTTCCAGGGAGAATGTTGCGTGTCCAGCTTCCTGAAGTTGTTTAGGTCCCGTTGGCAACACATTTCTCTTTCACCGCACGCTCCCGAAGAGATGCAGCGTCATTGACCTCGACTTCATGAGGAATATTACGCTATATTACAGTGGGAGATTAAGCTGCGGGGTCGTATGACGGCCTCTGTGGTACGTATCACGTGGGGCGTGCATGAGAAATTAGCAGAGAGATGTGGGTTATGACTGGTAAACTCTCAAGAGCGAGATTACTGGTGCAAAAATGGAAAATAATTTACAAAAGCAACACTATTTTTTCTCTCTCAGCTTACATTAGAACTATATACTCGATGAGCAGCGGTGATAAAAAAAGGTATACACACTTTGATGAAGAAAAAGTTTATATTATAATACAAATTACAGTAAATAAACTGACACATATTACTAAAATTTTCCTGTCTATCATGCCGTGGTGTTATGCGTTTGTTACTGAAACCCAAGAGGAGGAGGCTTAGGGTTTAACGTCCCGTCGACAGCTTGATCATTAGAGACGGAGCTAACGCTCGGGGTTTTTGGGTAAGGATGGGGAAGGAAATTGGCCGTGCCCTTTGAAAGGAACCATCCCGGAATTCGCCTGGAGTGATTTAGGGAAATCAGGATGGCCGGAGGTGGATTTGAACCACCATCCTCCCGAATACGAGTCTAGTGCGTCACCTCGCTCGGTGAGACCTTACGTTTCGTCCCCATCTGCGGAGGACATTATCAAGGGGGATCGTGGCAGTTTTGTACGTCCGATACGCACCCTGTCTCGTTACTGACTGCAGCTGAATTCCATTTACGAGGGCTCTCGCACAGATGTGTGGCATCAGATATTTCGGATAGGCGCACGCAATTTGTCATTGCCGATTGCCATTGTCCGTTGTTAATATCGTCCCATGGTGGAAGATCGTTACATTGCTTCTTCATCGGAATCCGGGTATCATTCAGTTTCACGCCCTCCTCCATCCTACTGAAATTATTGGGGTGTTTTACAATTTCTATAGCCTCTCTGTACAGTCTTGCGTGATATCTATTTGTGGCTGCCAAAAGGTGACTCTTATCAAATTGAATAAGGAATCGGAATCCGGCTGCATTCAGTAACGAGCCAGGGTGTTCAAATGTTATTAAATCTATCGGACTCAGCTGCTGGGTTATTAATCCGTAGCTTACAAACTACTTAAACTAAGGCACACTAACCTAAGGACAACACAGACATCCATGGCTCCCCCTTCCCGCCCACCAGGGTGTGTATCGGACGTACAAAATTGCCACGATCCCCCTTGAGAATGTACTCCGCAGAAGAAGACGAAACGTTGGGTTTCAGTTACAAATCCATAAGGCCACGGCATAATACCCCGGAAAATTTTAGCAATAATGACCTTTTCGGCCCTGAAACTTTACATTTTACAATGAAAGTGACAAAGTTTCAATAAATAAAAAAAGTTCAAATGTTTGTAAATCTATCGGACTAAACTGCGTGGTCATCAGTCCGTAGCTTACAAACTACTTAAACTAAGGTAAACTAACCTAAGGACAACACACACCCATGCCTCAGGGAGGACTCGAACCTCCACGGTGAGCAACCGCGCGCTCCGCAGCGAGGCGCTTTAGACCGCTCGGATACTCCACCGCGGCTTTCAATAAATCCTACAATATGTGTTCAAACTGTAATCTACAGACGTCGAAACATTTTTGAACACTGTGGCGTACCTTACTGATAACATCTCTCAGAGTAGCTACAGGATATTCGTGCCACTGAGTTTCATACGCACTTCTGAATCTACATCTACATTCATACTCCGCAGGTCACCTCACGGTGTGTGGCGGAGAGACTTTGCGTACCATTGTCACTTCCTCCTATTACAGTATGGTTCGCGGGAAAAATGATTGCCTGCATACTTCTGGGTGGATCTTAATCCCTCAGACCTTATCCTTATAAGATCTTCCTCAGATCTTATCCACGCCCGAGGGGCGACTAAAACACCCCCTTCCCCCACCCACTCCTCCCAGGGTGTGTATCGGACGTACAAAATTGCCACGATCCCCCTTGAGAATGTACTCCGCAGATGAAGACGATACTTCTGGTGACTTCGTGCGATATACGAATAAGGAAGCAACATATTGGTTGACTCTTCATGAAACGTTTGGTCTTGGAACTTTGACAAAAGCACGTACCGGGATACAGAACGTCTCTCTTGCAACGTCTGCCACTGGAGTTTCTTCCTCACCTCTGTGTTGCGTACTAAATGAACCCGTGATGAAGCGTGATGCTCTCCGTTTGTTCTTCTCTATGTCATTTATTAACCCTACCTGGTACGGATCACACACACATGAGTAACACTTAAACGACAGACGAACGGACGGACGGACGGACGGACGGAACGAGAGTTTTGAAACCTACTTCCTCTGTTGACAGACAGGACTTGCAGAGGATTCTTCCAATGAATCTTAGTCTGGGATCTGTCTTACCTACGAATGATTATATATGGTCGTTCCATTTCAGATCACCCCTTATATCTGCATCCTCCATTGTGCGCTGTTTCTTGCAGTGCATCATGTTCTTGAAGTAACCCCGTAAGCAATTTTCAAATAGAATTAATTCATGTGGATATGGAGGATACCCAATCGAACATCCTCGTCCAATCTAGTGAACCAGTGCAATGTTATCCAGGTAGGCAAACATTTCTGTATAATATTCGGATGGAGCGCTCTATTGTCGGATGAAAGAGGAAGTCATAAAAAGTAAATCCCTTATCCATGGTTAAATTGCCTTAAGTATCTCTAAGTAACTCCTTGGAGTAACTGTCCCTTAGAAAAAGTTAGGTCAAATCAGCCCCTTGACGAAAAACCACGCCAGACGTCGAGCGCCGGGACATTGACCCGTTGTTCAAAATGAATACGAACGTAGGGGGAAGTACACAATTATGCCTGTTAACTGTACTGTTTAATTTAAGCCGTGCCTCATTAGACCACACCACTTGGGAAATAAAATTTGCATTGATTTTAATCTGCGCGAAGCACCATTCACAAAACTGAGATCTTCTGCCAGTGACGGCAGTGTGTGAAGCAATTTCGTTATGTGCAAAATACGAGCTATACCAGTCCTACTCACGCCGTTTCACGTGCACATTGCGACGTTGATTATTGTGGTGACGATGTGAATGAATCCAACACCACAACCGAATGCGTTTTGCTTGCTCATGAGCTTAGCCGGTCTGATAGTCCTTTCTGCATATACCCTAGTATTTCATTATTTTCTAACTAATCGCAGTGCTTATGTGTCGTGGTGTTTCCAATGAATTTTGTTGCCTCTAATGTAGTTGAAATTTACTGATGCTCTCGAACTTCCAATACCATTTCAAAATGCTTTTTTCTTGCTAGAAAATCAGACGTACTTGCGCCATCGTCTCACTTGTCCTACTAAATATTGGTCTCATCTGTCGAAACACATCTCTAACATTAATGTCAGATGTTAATACCAAATCTCACAACTTATCACTGTAGCCAATCCCGTCTAAAACTTATGGCATTAACATATTACAGAATCTTAAAATGTGAATTTATTTGTATGTGCACCCTTGTAGTTTCACCCGTGTCTCACATTAGAGACAGAGAAATCTGTATGAATGAACAATTGACCCAGTGTAGGAATCTACAGCTAACATAATTTAGAGAACCGTACTACAATTATGATGGTTGAAATTGCAGCACCATGGCGACGACATGAAATAAATAAAGTCTACGAAGTGCTTCTACATGGAAATGTTTAGCATTTAACTGCAACAATACCGGTAAAATAGGGTTATCTGCATTCTATAATGCAAGAGTACGCAATTAATTTCCTGTCAGAAGGTCGTGTTTATACATATTCTAAGAACGAGAAGCGTCTATGAAAATTTATCGGTATCTAATGTCTTAAACTCCTTTGTACCTTCATTAATATTAGGTATGGTCGTGTGTGATAAGACAATTAGATGCATTTAGCAGCGGTAGGAAGGAAGCCTGTCAAGGTACCATGCTTGTCAGGATCAAACGAAATGATAAAGTTTACGTAAGCCGTTTCACGCTGTTAGTTCCAAAGAGGACGGACATATTGTTCTCAACGCCAGGGAGGATATCAAAGTCCCACATAACTAGCGACCAAGAGGGCAGACTACTATTGACTACATCAAACAATCTATCAATGGTCCACACTACTAGGGTCTTAGAGGGTACATTCACTGTTCTCTCGACCTTCAAAGATAGTACAGGCTCAGAAACTATCTTCGGTTCACAAGTGAGCTTCCTCGCGCCGAAACATTTCTGTTACGTCAAGGTCAGTAGTAGTTCCAATATTCAAATTCTCTGTGAAGTATTTTACAACACAGTAACCCAAAACAACGTGCTGTGCGTAGTTTCTGGAGGACCCGAGTATAGAGAGTTCAAGGCCCCATCCACAATGTTAAACTCGTCTTTTATTCATTAAGAATTCTTTGGTATTCGTTGCTGAAAGTAAAGCATACCACTGCTAGCCAATTACTATAATGGTCTAATTCCAGCAGTACACGAAGGACTTAAGTGCAGTAGCTGACAGCGAGCATCGAATACATCAGTGGAGCATTTAAAATTGGCAGTGGCACTAAGTCAATAGGGTGTGAATATGTTGAAAATTTACGTCAAACCGTAGGCGAGCTACGGTAGTCCGGTGGTAATCACTGTGTCCCAGTGGCGTAGTGGTCAGTGAAACTGTTTAGTTAGCAGGAGGAGGGTCTATGTTCTAATCACGGCTGGGCACAAATTTCACCTTTTTCCATTGTTGCATTCAATATCCACTGGCATCTAATGTCTTAAATTCCTTTGTAAGTTCAGTAATGTTGTGTATGGTTGTTGGTGATAATATTATCAGATGCATTTAGCAATAGTATTCTGACAGTTTTGAAGAAAAAGTCGTTCTGTAGATCAGAAAGTGAACAAAATTTCAGCCAACCAGTTGCATAAAAATGGTTTATATACTAAAACCTTTGCTTGTTTTCAGGATTTTCAATTTAGTTATGAATGTTTAGATGCAGCTTTTGATACCTTGGCTGGCAGGAACATCAGAATTTTAAACATGGCTGCAGTTCAGCAACGGTTCACTTTTGGACCGTTGAGGAACTGCAGCCATGTTTAAAATTTTGTCGTTTTGTAGAATCGAGGTGAGCCATAAACGATACAGAAATTACAAGGTGTAGCCGATACTCTTCTTTTCACTATGTCCTCCTGTCCATTTTGTCTTAAAATGCAGTGCAGTGCAATCAGGGCCGGCCGCGGTGGCCGATGGGACTGAGGCACTCCAGTCACGGTCCGCACGGCCACTACGGTCGGGGGTTCGAATCCCCCCTCGGGCATGGATATTTGTGCCGTCCTTAGAATTAGTTAGTTCATAAGTAGTTTCTAAGTTTAGGGACTGATGACTCCGTAGTTAAGTCCCATAAGCTATAGAAACATTTGAACATTTAGTGCAATCAGGAAACAAATAGTAACTGTCTTACTCAAGGATTTTGATTATTAATAAATATTAATTGGGATTGATATCGTTCTCTGCTGTAACTATCACAGAACATTATACGACACGGCCATTAACTGAATGGATCAGCGAGTTTGATTAGAATCTGTACCACCTACTGTTTAAAAATTTCTTCTCGTCGTTGAAAATTGTCAGATTCTTGCGGCATTTACGACCTATCAAGTATGGTAGATTGCCAACAACCCCGATTACTTAGCCTCACACATCTATAATAGTCTACAGCAGTGATTTTCAACCTGTGGTTCGACCCCAGGGGTGTCACCAAGTCTTGCCTGGAGACCGCCGTCACAGGAAGTACTCGCACCATAAAGTAACTAGGGATTCAGTAATACCAAGCGAATGCCTAAGTGAACTTTGTTTAATGTTAAAATTACAGAGTTCCTTGTGTAACATCAGTCATTAATTGAATAGATCATAGATTGTTTTCTAATACAGTATGTGAATAATGAGTAAGCTCAGAGCCTGAAAACTGTTTTTAAGGAACCATCTACAGGTAAAAGAACGTGATACAAAAAGTACTTCTGAAAAGTACGAAAATGGATCTACATCTTTACAAATAGTCTATACAGTGGGACCTTTCTTAATGAGCATAATTCTCTTCTGAGGTTTGCCTGGAAAACGAAACATTCGTTAAGAAATATATTTGTTGAAAACATGTAAAATACGATAATGTGTTCCCTTCTAAATGTATTCAAAAATTTAGTCCAAGTATTTAAAAGAAAGCTGGAGCAAAAGGAAGATTTAATTTGTTTCCTCTGATATAACATAGTTTTGTTACGGTTCGTGAGGAAGGAGGGGGGGGGGGGGGGAGGGTCACCAGAATACTGTTACTTGGAAGGGGTTTGCATATTCAAAAAGGTTGAAAAATACTGCTCTACAGTCTCGTTTTAACCTGTCAGTATTTTATCGTACTGTGAGAACGGCAACCCTGCAATGGAAACTACCGTTCTCTAAACCCACAACCCATCTAGCATCAAGTCACTCTAATTAAGGCTTGGATAAGTTGTAAAAGCTCACGTAGCAGGGTGGAACCTTCAGGGAGTTGTCAGCCACGTGGTCAGGGTCTTCGCCCTTGAACTTATCTTGAGGACGGGGTCTGTGGCGGGCCTTTTGGGGAACCGGCCGAGTCCCGTGGACAGACAGCCCAGGGGCACGTGTCTCGCCACCAGCCAGGCGGTTGCCGGCCCGTCTGGGAGGGTCACAGGTCATGCAGTGGCCCTCCAGTCCCAGGACATGTCCCACCAGCAAGAGGACCGGCCCACGTCAGTCCAAGGCTGGTGCTGTTGTAAGCCTAATAGCGTGCTGTCCAGTAGGTGTCCTTGGCTCGTGTCGAATGTTGTCTCGACAACAATATAAGACAACAGTAGCGAAACATTAAGTGGAACGGTACCTCTTAAATATCTAAGGAGAATGTCTTGGAAAGCCATCAACTCATGGAATTCTTTACAGATTTTGCTTTACTGAATTGCCAGCATAATGTATACAGAGCATTGGCTATACAGTGTCCTAAAAGTTGTACATCAAACTGGAAAAGGCGATAGTCAGTCAACAAGTGACTGTATTCAGACTAGAAAACAATAGTGGGAAATGCATATTTATTTTGTTGTGGACATCCATAACGCATACCGCATAACAAAAGCGTAGCTAACAGTAACTATTCAAAGAGAGTACCGCCAGCCTCATTGCATGCATTGCAGTTCCAGAGGACAATCCGCACGCCATCAACAATGATTTTCTGCCACTGTACTGGCGGAAAGTTTTGAACATCTGCTAACCGAATCTCATTTTCTACCTCCAGTTTGACGGATCCACGGTACCTTCTATTCCTGGTTGACCGCGAATGGATGTGGTTTCATTCGACGGTGCATGAGTCCACTTCGATGTCAATGTCCGAGAACACCTAACAACACGCTACTACATGTTCGCCCTGATAACTCGTATAGAACTCAGTGAGAGATGGTGTACGAACATATCCATGACAGCAAAAGAAATACTTAAAATTTATTATCAAATTCTTGCATTGATAACGTTAGTCACTAGTCGAAATGTAGATTGTTTAAATAAATATTTAAAATCAACGACAACTAATTGCTGCCAACTACCAAGTTTGAAATTCGTACAGTCTTGGGTCGCACATTCCTTTCACATGCATTGGTACATAAATGCATAATAGTAAATAAAGATCTCTTTAGTTAATAGCAACAACTGATGACGTACTGAAACTTCTAATGGAAACCAGTGACAAAAGGTCCAACTTAAAAGCGACGTGGAATGGTGAGCCCGAACAATTCGCTTGGTGTGGCTGAAGACGAATGCCTAAACTGATAGCACTATAAGAGAAAATTCTGAGATAACGGCTGTTGGGTGGGTATTATTCTCCAAACGAACAATACGTTCAATATCGATGAATTCGAAGGTGATGTCTTGATCCATGGTCAGCACTATAGAGAGCCCATAGAAATGGATGGGGAACTGCGTGCTAGTGTCCAAGCTGTCTTTTTCCTGGTACTCAGACACCAAGGCTTCTTGGGACAGTACATTGCCGTCCATGTATTGAGATTGGTGTTCGTCAATTTCAGAATTTAGGGCTACTATGAACTAAGTTGTTCTTATTCGGCGTATGGTACAGTATATGTGTTCAGAACTTATAAATACCTATTACCAATAGTTCGTACGCTATTTGAACGTACACGGTCGGGCACACCGAACGTTTCAGACACCCTGCATCGCAACGCATTGCCATGTTGGATATTGTGGCGTAAACAGTCGGCATTCAAACCAGCTTACAGTCATCTCGGAATGGACAAATACAGATCCTGTACAGCTTTCAAGGGAATCTTATACTATTCTTCCTGCAAAATAGTTTCCGTAAATGGGTGATGGGTAAGTGGGAGGGGGGGGAGTTGTATAGTATCACACGTTCGTCTCAGTATCATTGAGATATGATGACTGTGGTGGCCAGAGCAAAAGATACAGCTGATCCTCATTCTCACAGAACTAGTACTGGACACTGAGAGCTGTGTGAATAGTTCAGCTGTTATCTTGAAATTCGATACCACCTTTATGGTTCAAACATTCTACAACAGGATAAGCAAAATCGAAAAAAAAAAAAAAAAATGATTACATAGATCCTGACAGAAATGTGAACCTCTTCAGTAATTGTTGAATACTGGAAGATGATAGCTACACAAATCAACATCGTATCCACACACTGTTGTACTCTTCACAGTAGTTAGTTTTTGTATCCTAAGCATACACCGGACGTAATTTCGGCTCTAAGTTGGAAACTAAGTGAAATAATATCCTACCGATACAGTTATTTTGTTCCGTGGCTCCATAGTAGAGATTATATGGTTTCAGTACCACGTTTTCCTGTTGTGGGAATTTCCATCACCGAAGTGTGTTACTGCCATGGTTTGCGACTGCAACACGCATTTCTATAATGATTTAGCAGCTGTCATTCTTTTTTTTTCAGCATTTAATAGAATGACGGTTTTAGGTAATTATTCTTCATCAACGACCATCCACCGCCATTATTGAACAGAACTTTCGTACACGTATAATTGAAGTTTTTATTCAAAAGTAATTACCAGAGGCCTGAGCACAACTATCCAACTGGGTATTGAGCTGTAGGATTTCATTTTCCCGGTGGTTTTGAAAAGAGCCAGTCTTTAATGCGTCCTTCACTTTGTCGTCTGAGTTGAAGAGCTTCCTCTTGCGATGTTTCTTTAACGCGCCAAACAGATGGAAGTCACATGGCAACATGTCCGTACTGTGGGGCAAATGATCAAGCTGCTCCCACTTAAACCTCGTATGGCCCTGGAGACGTGTCGCCACCCGTTATCATATAGCAGAAACACTCCCTCCGTGAGCAGTCCAGACCGTTTGCTCTTGATGGAGTTGAGTAGGCTAGTAGTGCCACACAATACACGTCACTGTTAATAGTTTTTCCGTGCTCGATGAATTCGATGAGTATCGCATCTCGGACATCGAAAAAGACGGTGTGTATCACCTTCCTGGTGCAGGCACAGCTTTGCATATTTTAGCGGGAGGTGGACACTACATTCACGTCGCTAGATGTCGAGCTACCTTATCCGAAAGCGGCACATTCAAGTTTCATCGGGTTTGACTGTTAAGACGATTCATACCTTTACATTTGAACACTCCTCGTACATTGACCGTTACGTACGTATAAGAACTGGTCCTATTTTTATTCCATTTTGATATGCTTTGATTCCACTGATATGTGAGTAAATGATCAGATTTATACGACTCTAAAACCTATCAAGGTGCATTCGCAATGTCACCGCCCTGTTGTTGCGAAACTGTGGTGGAATGACCCAGCGCTCTAAGGTACCTTGCTACGAATAACGCGGTCTTTCGCCGTCGGAGGTTCGAGCCCTCCCTCGGGAATTGCTGTGTATTATTCTTAGCATCAGGTAGTTTAAGTTGTTTGTAAGCATAGGGACTAATAACCACAGAATTTCCTTAGGTTTACAAACATTTGAACATTTGATTCTGTTGTTGCGAAGTTGGTACCATTCAACTGCCGAGAGACAGTAACGCAAGACGTTTAGGTGTACTACTAGGTGCCCATAATTTATCGCGGTCGCGTTGGACAGTCTGAACGCATTTGACACATGCCGCGTCTTTGTCCAGGCATATGGGTACATAACGGCACCCAATCGCGTCGCGTAGTTTAGGATCCACCAGGAAACACCACACCGAAGGGCAAATGTTTTTAAAGCCAAGGGATCCAACTACTATGTCATCGGTACCTAGACTTACAAACAAACAAACTTTTACTAAGGACAACACAAGCACCTATGCCCAAGGGAGGACTCGGACCTCCATGACCAGGCGCCTCAGCCCGCGTGACCATTCCCGGTCTACAGAGTCACGACCGTCGTATTGTGAGACAAGCAATGCGACACCGCACGACCTCGGCACCAATCAACCGCAAACACGTACCGGACAGCCGCACAGTGTTTCGACGACCTGCATGTGTCGGATGGGGTTCCTGCTGTCCACCGCTTCGGTTTCCGTTGACACCAGTACATCAGCGCCGGCGTTGGGAGTGTTTCGTGTCCTGGAGGCACAGTCAGAAAGAGTCAATATCCATCTTCTAAGGGTTAGGCGGTGTCAAGGGCGTAAGGCAAGTCATACTAATGATGTGGAGAGACACACAGGAGTAACAAGTGGAATCATAGTGTGGAGAGCCATAGGTCACCTCTAGTCATACGACGTCATCCATTGACGGCACATCGATACGTCATAGTCTTTCTGCTTACACACGTCTCGTCCCTGATGGCATAGCAGCATCGGACAGGGTATCAACAAAGTAATACAAAGCCGCACACGGCACGTGTGCGTGTGAACTCTCTGGACCACGTTGAGGTCCTCCCATGGTTAGCAAGTTTCCTGGTTCTATCCATCATAGAAGATGTTTCGGATGAAATTGGAAGTGGCCTACGTTCTAGTAGCAACCTGTGGGATCTGGAGTTACTAGCGCAAAAATTTGGACAAATTTACTTCATGGGAGGGTCGAAGGATCGACTGCCACCACTCCGAATTGCATAAGGGGATGAGCTGTGCCAAGTTGGAGTGTGACAGCCTGCTGACCTGGTGCCAACGATCCAACTATAACTGCGAATGGAGTTGTTTCTTGCATCTCTTATTGTAATCAGTTGAGTCACGTCACAGAGTCTTTCAGACATGTACTTTCATCCATTTTCAGCGACTCCCTCATGGTAGATCTCGTTTTTGGCGAGGAAACTTATGCATCACTCATATTCACTGAACTTAAAAACTTTTGGATTCAGCCAGTAAAAGGTTTTCAACTAAACATGAAGTGCCTTGACTCAATGTAATTACTCATTTATTTCCTGGATATAGCATACTTAGTGAAGCATATGAAATGAGTACTTTGGTACAAGCTACATAGTAGTAAATCTAGGTCTCTTTAGTGAAAAGCTACTTGTTCTCCACCATATGATCCCGACTGCCACGGAAGGACAACTCATTTTATGGAACAGCCATTACCACGCCGTAAACAAGTGAATTTAATAGTAGAGCACAAGTGTCCGTAACCAGTATTTGGTACGAAAAATTTAGATTAAGCTCCTGTGACTACTGTCGGCAAGTCTGAGCACTATGTACTTAACATATTCTTCAAATTTGGGGATGACAAATTACATTTTGACGAACCCAGTTCAAAATGAAACACGACCCTCCAGATTTATTATAATCCTTTCCATTCTACTAATATTCGCCGCGAATTTTCCTGACAAAGGTAACAGCAGACACACAATGAATTATATCAATCGCTAGGACCAAATGAAATGCAGAAGCACTGTAACGAAGGGCAAGCGTCAACGGAAGCAGTTTTTTTTTTTTTTTTTTTTTTTTTTTTTTTTTTGAGGTTTTAAGGCGCACAACTTCTATGGTCATTAGCGCCCGTACAAATTCTAAAAGTAATACCCACTTCCGTACAGTTACACTGTTTGTGAGAAATTGTACAGTATCTGTCTGCTATCCGGGGCGAAAGGATTTCCGAATGAATACCGTACATGAAACAAATAGAAGACAATGATTCAAGTTGCGAATCTTGAAGTAGTGTAATTAATGCTGTGGAAGAAATGACTTACAAAACACTCGATCGACTAACACATAAATATTGTTCATCAATGTGGGAACGTTGCCACTTCCGATTAACGGAAGACATATACAATAACCAACGGAGAGCTAGATCTTTTAATTGGAGCGAAATCATTTTGGTTATATTCAGAATCCAGTGACGGACGCCACAAGAAAGGCTTTCAGAGTCATTGAGAGCATTACTGTTGGAATTCCAAGGGAGTGATCTTCGGGAAGATTCTAACTTTTACATTCTCACAATAAGGTCTCGCAAAATAATCAAACGAAAAAAAAAAAAGTTGTAAGATGACGTTTTACCGGCAATAACTCTTTCCTCGCACCGGTTCCATATGGAGAACGGAATCAGTGTTGTCAGACGTATTCAGCACGTCAGATCACCAGTTGTCTTGCGGAGCAAACAGAGTAACCCAAACTTCATTAATATTTAAAAAGTTAGTACTTCATGGGATATGCTGCAATGAGTAGCTGCCGATGGCACGATAATATATTTTACAGGCACGTTGCTAATTAATGGTTCGTTCTGAACATTTTTTGGATGTCAATGTTGTCTGTTTCTTTAGGAGTAATGCATAGTTTAATAAAACTTAGATCTCTGTACCTCCCAGACACTCGTTTTCTGCCGCCCTCCTGATGCACATGTTGAGTTATTAACGGTTCTCATTTTTCCTGTCATTACTGTGAACACATCACATTCAAATTCGCTTACTAGAGACTGGACTTGCGACCTTGCACTAAAGCCGTTCCTTGTATTTTGCAGAATGCTAGCACGACAAGATAAGCCGAACCTCGCGCTGTAAATAATGGCCAAGAAGTTCCCAGATTAATGCGGGAGAATCAACAAGTCGTTACGCGCCGTGAAATAAGACTGATTAATAGTCGCAGTTAAGCCTCAGCGTGGACGAGAAGATGTGACTGATGCGCACTGGCCTCTATTAATTTTCCTTGGGCTTATTATATGTTGTCACTGGCTTTTAATTAGGGTGAAATATTCATAAGAGCTTTGTTTACATACAAAAGTTCTTCTACTAAGGGATACATCATGATTGCGATGGAGTGTTAATATTGTGAATCATTTCAACTTTAATTCTAATGTTGACGGCGACAAACATGCCTCCACCTATTTTGTTTGATCTATCCTTTCTGAACACAGATCTTTTGCAAATATTTCTGCTGACCTTATTTCCGGCTTAAGCCAACTTTCGCTATCTATGTTTCGGTGTATTATATTAAAGCTTGGAATTCTGGTACTTTCCCCACACAGCTACGACAATTTACAACTGTTGTACCGATAGTTCCTACATCTACATTTCTCCTGTGGTCCACCCTTTGAGACAGCCCGTTTAATGAAACTTCCTGGCAGATTAAAATTGTGTGCCGGAACCGGGACTCGAACCTGGGACCTTTGCCTTTCGCGGGCAAGCGCTCTACCGACTGAGCTACCCCGACACGACTCACGATGCCGCCTCACAACTTTACTTCCGCCAGTACCTCGCCTCCTACTTTCCAAACTTCACAGAAGCTCTCTTGCAAACACGCAAGACTAGCACTCCTGGAAGAAAGGATATGGTGGAGACATGGCTTAGCCACAGCCTAAGGGATGTTTCCAGAATGAAACTTTCACTCTGCAGCGGAGTGTGCGCTGATATGAAACTTCCTGGCAGATTAAAATTGTGTGCCGGAACCGGGACTCGAACCTGGGACCTTTGCCTTTCGCGGGCAAGCGCTCTACCGACTGAGCTACCCCGACACGACTCACGATGCCGCCTCACAACTTTACTTCCGTCAGTACCTCGCCTCCTACTTTCCAAACTTCCCTTAGGCTGTGGCTAAGCCATGTCTCCATCATATCCTTTCTTCCAGGAGTGCTAGTCTTGCGTGTTTGCAAGAGAGCTTCTGTGAAGTTTGGAAAGTAGGAGGCGAGGTACTGGCGGAAGTAAAGTTGTGAGGCGGCATCGTGAGTCGTGTCGGGGTAGCTCAGTCGGTAGAGCGCTTGCCCGCGAAAGGCAAAGGTCCCAGGTTCGAGTCCCGGTTCCGGCACACAATTTTAATCTGCCAGGAAGTTTCATATCAGCGCACACTCCGCTGCAGAGTGAAAGCCCGTTTAATGTTTCCGCAAATCCCTCTACGCTAAGAAAACGCCCAGTCCATGCGACACGGCACCCGCTACCCGTGTAGTCGCTTCCTGCGTTTAGTGGACTCCTGACCTACTCAGTGGAACCCGGAAAGCCACCACCCGATGGCGCAAGTCAAGGAATCTGCGGCCTACACGGTCGTAGAACCGTCTGCCCTTCTGACTCAGACACTCCACTCGGCTCTGTACCAGAGGTCCACAGTCAGTCCTGCAGATGGTCAACTCTGCTTTCATCATGCAAGCAAGACTGGCAGTTTTTACCACTTCAGTTAGCCGCTCAAAACCTGAGAGAATCTTTTCAGATCCAAAGCGACACGCATCATTGTTACCGACTTGAGCTGCACCCCGTACCCTTTATGGCATCCGGAAGGACTCGTTCCACATCTGTAAATGACAGTGCAGGGTCATGCCGAGATTTCATTAACCTGGTTGATGTATGATAGAATCACCGGATGAAACTTTGCACTCGTGAGGAGCTACGAATGCATCCACATGTAAACGGGAAGAATATATTCAAGAACCTGTTTTGAGTAACTAGGTATTACGAAAGTAGATGTCTTTTCAGGATTAAGCAGCAAATAAATGAAGTTCACTTTACCTCATTCCGTTACGGACTGTACAAATTATTTCCTCCATGCTTTCCTCTGCGCATCAACAATTAGTTTGTAACGTTAGATCAGTATCACTGCATCAACAAATAGGTTTAAACATTAGATCACAATCGGTGCATCAACAATTATGTTTAGACATTAGATCAGTACCAGTATTCAGAATTTTCCTGCAGCCATAGTACATATCGAGATACTTCGTTTTTTCTCGTAACATGAAATACATTCTGCTGAACTAGTCAGCTGATTGTATAAAGTTTGTAATCTGAAACTAATACTAAATAAATATATACAAAGAATATATTATAGTGAAACAACGTCAGTATGAATCCATAACAAGCATAGACGACTATAAAAAAGGCGGAAGTGTAAACCTGTTCTAATTTCTACATTATATTATTGTAGTGTTTAACTATTTTTAAATCCATTTTTTTTTTTTTTCATTTTGTTATGTAAGTGGTGTAATTGTAAATGTGAAATAAACATATGAAAAAAAAGAAGAGAAACTCGGAAACCCAATAACACGTCTGCTGCCCCCACCTCCCCCCCCCCATCACCGAATTACCCATTACGCGCGAGATGGCGCATTGGAGGACGGAATTTCAAATCCACCTTCAGCCATTCACATTTTGGTATTGCGTGACTTGTCTAATTCGCTTCTGGCAAATGTGGGGATGGTTCCTTTGAATGGGCATGGCCGATTTCCTTGCCCATCCAAAAGAAAATACAGTAAAAACTTCTTCTCCGTCTCTGGATGAACCAGCTGTCGACGGGGCGTAAAATCTTAATTTTCATTTGTTCCTCCTTAATTACCCATTATTAAAGTGAAAGTCTAGGACTATTTCGATCAGCTGCAAAAAGTAGCAGGCAGCAGCCACACATTGCGGTAAGCTGCAGTGAACAGAGGATGGCTTCGGAGTGATGTGATTTTCCTGTAGAAACCAGTAAAAACTCTACCTCACTAAACTGATACCATTATCAATGTAAGATATGGCTTACAGAATTACAGAGAAACCTTCTGGTGGTAACTAACCTTTCGTCCGGTGCGCTTAATAACTTAGATGCGAGCATTATAAGCTTTTGATCTAGCTGAAAATTCCTTCGTCGTCTGGCCCGGAAATGAATGTAACTGATATGAGATATATTCTGAAACAGTTATACTACTGCAGAGGCCTACGAAAATATACTGTTTGTAAATAAATAAAATAGCTGTGATACAGTCTGGAAAACTGATGATATCGATGAAAACGGCACGCATATAATCTATACTGAAGTTGCAAATGACGTGGGGCAACTACCTAATATCTCGTGTGACAGCCTTCAGAACGCAGTAAGACACCGTGTCAAGTGAGTCCACACAAGTCCCTGCTAAGTCGCTCCTAGAACAAGTAGGAAGCCCATTGCATATCAAGAAAAAACACTCTATACGCAGACAGCCACTTATACCAAACGTTCATGGCAGATTCATCGATTCATGTGGTATGCGCCACATAAGCCCTTGAAATGTGCCCTTGAAATCCGGATCGACGTAACACATCACGCTCCGCTTTTGTTACAGTGTCCATCCGTGGTGGCTGACGAAAAGTGAAAGCGTTGTGCCTGATGACGTAGTCTTAAAGCGGAACTCGAGTGCAGATTCGGCTGCCATACCCCACGCAGTCCACAAAACTTCTAGGTTGTTCATTTTAAGGCGTCCCTAATAAGCGATTTGACGCACTGTTGCTCTCCTTCCTTACTGCAAACAACATCCTGATCCCGGAACAGTTTGGTTTCCGCGACGAGCATTCTACAGTACAACGAGCCCTTCGTCTGGTGGAACACATCTGTCTCACCAAGGCAAGGAGTACTATAGCAGCACTATTCCTTGATACAAAGGTTGAATCTAAATTCGCGCTTTCGGGCTTCTCAGCGCCATTCCTCACATGCTAATAATAAAAAAAATGGTCTCTCACAAAATTTCGTCCTCCGCATATTTCCGGCAGTAAATGGGCGTCGAAGACGGAGATGGGTGTGTGTCTCATACGTCAGTGTGTTTCATGCTCATTTTGTTCCTCAAAACGCCAAATACATCCCTTACAAGTTTGTTGGTGTATGAGACACACAGCCATCTCTGTCTTTGACCACCATTTACTGGCGGAAATATGCGCAGAATGATATCTTGTGAGAGACATTTTTTTTTTATTTTCTGCATGTGAGGAATCGCGCTGCGAAGCCCGAGTACGCGAATTTAGATTCACCCCATAGGAAAGGCTTTGGCCGCGTCTGACATGATGGGTTAATATATAAACTAGATCAGTTATGGTGTTCAGTTCGCATAATCTGGATAATTCACTCATTTCTTAAACTGAAGCAGTTCTTTGTAAGAAATGGAGATCTGTTCAGCCGGACACGACCGATTTCGGCCGAGTCCCAAAATGTCCGGTCGTAGGCCCTGTCCTTTACACAATCCACAACAGCCAACAACCCAGACAAGCAGAGGGAGGCGTAACTCCATATGCCGACGATAAGGCAATTTATTGGAGTAGTCGCAACGTAATAACCCAGTGGTGCTATATCTAGAAGGTAAATTAAACCCCACCAAATGCCAAATCACATATTTCACGCATAGGTATAAAATTACTGAGCTCCATCTAACCAATGGAGGGCAGGATGTACCCTGACGTGACTCTGTCAAATACTTAGGCCTCGAAATTGACAAGAAACTTAACTGGTGAAAACGTATTAAAAACACAACCAACAAAGTTAGCGCCCTGCGTTTTCAACTGTATCCCCTCCTCAATGATGAACTCATTTCTTTGGACTGCAAAGTCCTTCTTTGGAGACAACTTATACTTCCAGCGTCCTGTATGGCTCGCATGCATACTCCATGGCGTCAGACTCGGATCTAGTCAGGCCCCATCGGCTTCAAAATAAAGTCTTTTTTTCCTCATTACAAATGCTGACAGATGTGCCAAAGCACATAATTAGAGAATTTTTAGGCCTACCCACCATTTACACACACATTTTAAAAAATCTATGAAACTTTGCGTAAAATTACAAATTTCGCCCCACACCTTCATTACAAATTTAGTACAAGACTCCCAGAAACTCCATATAAACACCTAAAACAACCACACTCCACTTTCGAGAACACATTTAGTTAGTTAGCACAAATCGTAGCATGCCGATATAATAGGAAAAAAAAGCACAACATGATAACACATCACAAACTTAACAGTCCAGTGGTGCTGCCTAAACAATGAACCGCAGTCATTGCTTGTCGCTCTCCTGTCAGTATCAACGATCCGTCTCAGACGTTGGCGGTGCCGGTTATTTAAGGTGGCTGAACGACCGGTAGTTCGTCCCTTTTTTCAGGTATTCATGTAACACCCTGTATACGGTATAACATGTGGAACCGGATTTATGCTCCACTGCCGAAATCTGAGCTCTCATCCGTTGGTCGCCGACCACAGTATCCTTCTAAACGGCATCAATTTAGTACAACGTTGCATATTACATAAATAACTTGCACCTACATTGCTCAGATGGTCTCCTGTACAATTGAAGCTAGCGCAGGGGTGATGTAGTGCAAGAAAACACATTTGAGTTATATGCGCACACTTCCCAATCACATTTTCTAAATCAGTGTCTTAACGGTGTGGCCGGATGCCCTTCCTGTCGCCACCCTATACCTCAGGGAGGAATTGTGTACCCCAAATGTCCGCGTATACTGTTATATGTGTAAAAGTGTAAAGTGTTACGAAGTATTTTCGAATCTTGTAACAGAGGGGGGACATGGTTAAAAGCCTGGTATTCGCCTAGGGGGATGTGGAAAACCGCCTAAAAACCACATCCCGGCTGGCCGGTACTCCGACCTCCTTCGTTAATCAGCCGGGAGGATTCGAACCGGGGCCGGTACGCCTCCCTGTCCCGGAGAGCGGTGCGTTAGGCCACACGGCTAACCGAGCGGTTTTCTAATTCAGGTCTATTTGATCAAATTTCTTGGGTATCCTAAGGTGCTGCTGATCATACTTCTAAAGCTTTTATGCTAATAATGAATAATTCATATTGTGTGCTATTTGAGCAAGATGATTATTTCACTTTTTTCATATTATTCAAATAATTATGTGGGTACCTTATATATATATCAGTTTATGAAAGTTCCCATAAACCTGTCTGCAAGTTTATACGGGCATAATTATTATTTATACAAGACAGTTAACAAGATCGTAGCTAATTTATTCTTCACGTGGCGGGGGTTTACTTCGCTTCTAGGGAGGGTGGGGCAGTTCACAACTTCACTCATCCAAAATCTACGCTTAAAATTGGAAAACTGGTTGCATGATGAGCTACTGAAAGGTACCATGGATATGGCTCGGTAATAGTAGAGAGAGGGGAGAATGGTTTGGATCCCCTGTCACACCTCCCCTGAATCCTCTCATAAGGTGTTTCATCAAGCTACTCTTCTGAACAAACTAAACAATCCAGAGAGTATGAAACACACAAATCGTTCTTCAAAAGTTACCCACTACATTAAGGTTTTAGTTCATCGAATGAAAATGTGATATGATGGTTACCTACCGAGGAGAAACTGCCCTTGAGCACTTGAGATCTCTAAATCTTCTACAATTTCGTGAATCTGACAAGAACACCGGTCTAAGAACTTTTTCCAAGATATTGTGTCCAAATAACAATCAAAAGCTTATTATTCATCTGATTCTCTTCAACTACACGGCTTCATGAGTGTGGATGATGATCTAATAGCAGTAACGTAGACGTATTTTATTTGCAAATAAATGTGACCATAGCTATAAATCAGAGACCTTTCCATTCTGGCGTGCATGTGTGCCTCAACGATGAAGATAGCCGTTTGTCAGGTGCAATCACAACGAAGGGGTAGCTCCTCCTACAAATGTCAGTACTTTTTTTCAGTCTGAACGACTGAGTCATCTGACTATATTACATTAGCAAAACCAGCTATGCTGAGGGAATTCTGCGAAAGGTTTAAAGTAACGGAAAATAAGTCTTTGTTTATCCAAGGACATGCACTGTGTGATATGCAATGATATTTTACTGTTGACTAATGTATTCAAGAGGTAAAACTAGCTCACCATTCGGATCTAAGAGTGGGAACTAAAGATGAAGTTGTCACCAGGAAAATCAAAACAGGCAATCCACTGGTAGAATAGTATAATGTAACTTTCAGTAACTCAGCAGATACGTTAGGAAATTTAAGTGGAGATGGGTAGATTGAGGTTATATCTGTTAGTGTTAATTAAGGAATTTCGGTGACAGGGCGATCAGAATTTCTTGTTTGGAGAGTACAGCATTAAAATACAAAATAAAATACGTGTGATGCAGAAATACATGAAATAATGAAGAAGAAAATGTGGAAAGATACTACGAACAAATAGTGTAAGCATTATCGTTGTCAATACAGATACACAAAGTTAGTACAATTTTATATGCCGACTAATTCCGGAGATAAACAACTCATTGAACAGTACGTGATGAAAGAAGATAAATTATTCATATTGATGAGGAAGAGAAAAACTTCTTTCAGATGAAGGACTGGAAAGCGATAACAGGAAAGGAAGAGGAGGAATAACAATAGTGAATATGGAAGGGACGAAAATAAAAACGGAAAAGAGACCTGGGCATGTGGAAAGTTTTCAGATCGCTAATACACCGCTGGCCATTCTAAATTGAACACCAAAAGGCCTGGATATATCACAGCGAGATAAGACACTGTAGAAATATGATATATATGAAAATACATACGAAATTAGACAGATCCTGAAATTAGTATTGAGTGTGGCCGTCATTACTGCCTATAACGACTACACGTTTCGGCATTGAATCAAAGAGGCTCCGGATGAGTTGTTTGGGTACAACAGTTCTTGCTGCTTCCAAATATTGCCACTGTAGAAGCAGCGGATGGTTAATTCCGGGCCAGTCGATCCGATGATGTGATATGCTAATGATTAGCTTTTCAGATCATTCACAGAAGGTTGCCACCGGTGACACCTACGACGTGCTAACATGAGGAAAGTTTCCAACCGATTTCTCATACACAAACAGCAGTTGACTGGCGTTGCCTGGTGAAACTTTGTTGTGGTGCCTCGTGTAAGGAGGAGAAATACATACCATCACGTTTCCGAATTTGATAAAGGTCGGATTGTAGCCTATCGCGATTGCGGTTCATCGTATCGCGACATTCCTGCTCGCGTTGGTCGCGATGCAATGACTGTTATCAGAATATGGAATCGGTGGGTTCAGGGAGGCCATACGGAACGCCGTGCTGGATCCCAACGGCCTCGTATCACTAGTAGTTCAGATGACAGACATCTTATCCGCATTGCTGTAACGGATCGTGCAGCCACGTCTCAATCCCTAACAGATGGTGACGTTTGCAAGACAACTATCTGCACGAACAATTCGACGACGTTGGCTGCATGGCCTATGAGCTCGAAGACCATGGCTGGGTTTACCCTTGACGCTGCATCACAGACAGGAGCGCTTGTGATGGTGTACGCAACGACGAACCTGGCTGCACGAATGGCAAAACGTCATTTTTTTCGGATTAATCCAGGTTCTGTTAACAGCATCATGATGGTCGCATCCGTGTTGGGCGCTATCGCGCTGAAGCACATTTGAAGCGTGTATTCGTCGTTGCCATACTGGTGTATCACCTAGCGTGATGTTACGGGATGCCATTGGTTACACGCGTCGGCACCTTTTGTTCGCATCGAAGGCACTTTGAACAGTGGCCGTTACATTTCAGATGTGTTACGACCCATGGCCCTACCCTTCATTCGATCCCTGCGAAACCCCACATTTCAGCAGGATAATGCACGACCGCATGTTGCAGGTCCTACAAGGGCCTTTCTGGATAAGGAAAACGTCCGACAGCTGCCCTGACATTCTCCAGATCTCTCACCAATTGAAAACGTCCGGTCAGAGGACCGTACATGTCTAATTTAAGTAACTTAATATGGTTTTCCTCGTTCGATTTATGTTACTGTTCAACAGAGGGTTTGAAAACGTGTGACACGGGCAGACGCGGTTCAGGAAATAATGTCTTAGGAGAGTATGAACGAGTTGAAGCCAGATAACCACTCTAGGTCCAACGGTCGCCACAGAGTGCAGCGCTACGTTGCGAAGTGGTGGCAGCGATGTGTGTCAGGTGGGGGTTGGTGGCGCGCCAACGTCCGCATGAGGCTCTCCGGGCTGCAGGCGTCTGCAGCCGCAGCAGCTGCAGCAGTGCGTGGGAATGCCCGCGCAGACAACAGGTAGAACCGGTGCGGCGACCTGCTGCAGAGCGCACCGGACACCGCTGTCCACTGGCCACTGGCCCCTCGTCATCTCCCCAGCGACAGAGAGTCGTTTTCTGGGAACCTCCGCTTGCTCCGAGCAGCTACGCCAGCGAAGAGTATTATATACTATCCGGACCATTAAGCTGCGACGTCGGAGCAGCTTCTGTTACTCTGAGCCAAATGGTTTACTCGCTCCGTCCAGTGCAGCAGATCACCTTTGATGGACAGAAAGGGGAGATTAGCGGTTCACGTCCAGTCGATGAGGTCATTAGGCGTGGAACGCAACGACTGATGAGCATAGGGACGAAAATTGGAAATGTCTTGTTCTAAACAACTATTCGGGCATTAATTTTACGCGATTTACGCAAAGCAGGGATAACATCACAACGCATTTCAGAGGGGGGGGGGGGGGATTGTAAATACCGTTCTGTCGCGTGCGAGTCCAATGTCTTACCGTTGTGCCTGTGTTTCCAACGGAGCGGTCCTGATAAGGGGTACGAAAAGAAGAAATGAAGCTTAGTGTACAACATCCGTCGACATAGTAGTCATTATAGGCGGACCTCACGCTCAGATTGAGTTAGTGAGTAATGAGAAGCAAATTGACAGTGATCATTCAAAGGAATCATTTACCTTGAAAGATTTAGGGATATCATGGAAAACCTAAATCGGGATGGTCATAAGTTGGATTGAAACCACCTTCCACCTGAATGCGAGTCCGGTTTGTTACCCATTGCAACACATCGCTCGTTCTTCAGTGGTAGCTACAGTGAAGATCAGAACTGCCTTGCTCTTGATCAGAACATAACGATGTAAATATTCAAGACTTAACATGAAAGGAGACAGCTGCCTGTGAAGACTGAATTATTTCAAAGGATAGGCTATAAAACCAGTGCCACATCAAGATTCTAATTTGTATCTTCTTTTAATAGACATCTGCGAAGACAACTACGCCCCACGAGCAAAGTCGTCACCACAACTGCACGTAATAGACTTGCACGCCTCTTGCCAAGCTTAAATTTTCAAGTAATCCAGTCACAGCTAACACTGTCCGCTTTCTCATTATCTCATTACACCTGAGTAACTTAATAGTTCCAGCAAGCTGTGCATCAGCAATGAACAGACAATTGACCATCATCACCTTAGCTATGCATTCATGGTGTCTCTTTTTTTCGAAGAGTCTCCATACAAATGTGCACCATGTATCAGACACCATATATACATTCACAATCGCCCTATGATAGCCGTGATTGTATATTAGCCCTTCTGAGACTTAGATGTCCGAGTTAATTGTGTTACTTGCTGTATCGTCGTGAGCTGACCCCATTCGAACAGGATATGGTGGACCGCTCTCAACGGGTGAGAATTTTGATTTCGACTCTTTTAGAGCAGCTTCATACAACGGCCGAAAGAAATGGGGGAGACGCAGCAAAGTATCAGACCCTGCAACTCTGTTTTCTGGTTTGTCCAGGATACATCGTCAATTGCTGAATGACTGTCGTCCATCCAGCCACCCACGGTAACCGTGAGCGATAACATCTGAGGCGGATGTTTAGTAGTGAATGGACGGCAAAAGTGCAACAAATCACGGATGAGTTCAACACAGGGCGTGTTAGGCGCGTTACCTGGTCGACAGTCTGTGGCACCGCATACGGGGCGAGTGATGGGGTACAAAGGCTTACACTTGACACTAAACACCAAGATACAGACTGGAACAACAGCGAAACGTAATTTGGTCGGACGATTAACGATTTCACCAACACCGTGTTAAGCTAGTAGTTATGAAGAAGTAAAGTTGCATTCTAAGAATTTAAATCGCGTCTAAAGATGACGACTATATGCAAATACGATGATGATTTTGGTGCTAGAAGAAAATTATCTTTTGTAGCAGGACCGCGTGAGGTGGTGAAGTGGTAATACACTAGACTCGGGTGGACGTCCGTTCAAAGTAATGCCGAGACGGTGACTTTGAGATCACGGCCGTTTCTTTCCACATCCGTATCCAAACAATCTGAGCATAAGTTCCGTCTCTAATGACCATCCTGTCTAATATTTCGTTCTTCTTCATGTAATAAGTCACAGTGAGGTATTAAAACATGTATTGTTAAGAAGGATTAAAAGTTTTGAGAAAGGCTGAGAGGTGATGGGAACCGGCAGGAGAGGAGTATCCTACCTCAACGGATTTTGGTACATTAATGTCACATCAGACCGTTAGCTTTGGCAGTGCTACCAAGGAGGATCCGTGGGGCGCTGGAGGCTTTGAAAGAGATCACGGGGTCACACGAGCTCTGCACGAGGCCGCCACCTGCAAGATGCGCCCTGCAGCCCTGGAGCTCGACCGGTATCCGACACTCACCGTGAGACCGACAACCCGTCCTCCAGGGGCAGAACCTGTTACACTGCGGCGCTGCCCTAGGGTGGACACGCTGATGATCTCTCCCGACTCTTCGCTCGTATCTCATGTTTAACGTTGCCTGGCTGTAACTGCCTTGGTTAGTCTGGACAGATGCGCTTCGCTGAGTTCTTGAAGTCCTAACACTTATCCTCACTCAAATCACCCCTTAGCTGCCTTTGACATACCTTTTTTTCGCCATTTAATGGCATCGCATGTTAATCTCGCCTGTTAAGCTGTTGATGCTTGTTCTTTATATCTGTATCTCACTGTAATTTTTAATTTTGAAAGTAAGAAACTTGCTAAAAATGATTCAGAGCAACTGCAGCAGAGTAACATAACGAACCAATATTTATCTTCTTTCGACTTGTACCTAACACGAGAAAGTGATCAAACGACTGTTTGATGATGTTGTAGTTTCTATAGAGTGTTTGCAAATTCATGCTGCATACTTCTAGAGGTTGTAGAGTGAACGTACTAGATTAATTTTTACACAAGGTACCCATGCCCGCAAATATCAAAATGAAAAAAAAAAAAAAAAAAAAAAAAAAAAAAAAAAAAAAAAAAAATTTCTATTGCGGGAAGAGGGTTTGTGGACTACAAGAACCAAAAAATTTCAAGTAATCATAGGTGATAAACAGCATAATGTAAGAGCTACGTGCAGTTGAACAGTACAATTGATATATCACACAGTATCGAAGATGAAGAATGCTCATATCTCTTAAGATATACTATTTTTAACTACGTTTAGAGAACTTTTTTGGTTGTTTTAGTCCAAAATATCTGCTTCCAAAATGTGGAGAGCAAAGAAGAAGAGATTTATTTCATAGAAGGTCAGTAAATGGTCATAGCGTTATTGAATGACATTCCCGGAGATGGGTGCCTATTCAAACGTTCGTCTGCTAAGACCGCTGTACAACATCTGTAAGTTGTATCATGAATAGTATGTATAGCGAGTTCTCTGACATCTGGTATCAGGGATTTTTCCATGAAAGGAATCCTTCTCTGAATGTCTGCCCTAATACATTTCTACACCACTAGTGAATACATCAGTAGGCCTATATTAGTACTACAAATTGCCGAATCTTCTCTGTAGTAACTGGGCAGCATGACAGATTTAGACGCGAGATTTGGTAAACAAAAAGATATACTCAATTCTCTTTCTGGGGCAATTCAACATTGCGTAAAAAAGTATTCTTGCACAAAAGAGTGTAATCGGAATAATTGCTGGAACCCACCCAAGAGCATCCTGCAGACGTTTTTCACTCATGGCATTTGTTATTAACAATCCGACCCAATTCAAAAGTAATAGCAGTGTGCATAGCTACAACACTAGGAGAAAGGATGGTATTCACTATTCAAGGTTAAATCTAACTTGCTGCCACAAAAGTCTTTGGTCACTTGCCAAGTAGCACCAAAAGTCTGACAGATAGCCAACTAGTATTTAAAAAGAAATTAAAGGAATTTCTGAATGGCAAATCCTTTTACCATGTAGATGAATTTCTAGATAAAACTTACAAAAAATAAAAATAAAGAAGAAACAACAACAAATGTAATAAAAAATCTTAAAATATTAATTGTCAAATGAGGACAACAGTTACTAAACTGACACATTCCACATCATTACGAGATGTCGTATATATGATCTATGGAACAAGTATCAATCTAATCTAAACTAATCTAAATGTTTTGTTGAGTTCGAAAGAACGGGAAATTCTGCAAGACATGGTCACCTGGCGTCGATAGTACAGCACTGTAAGAGGAGACGCGTTATGAGATCGAAATCAGAATAGGCTACGCCAATAATGGTTTTTTAGTCTCGGTAACAAGTAGTGATACAAAGTCTTAGATGATACCATATCTAGGTCCAGGCAACCGATAATAAGTACAGCTCCATCACTTGGAGCAATCTAATATATAAAGCAGAGTGTCCGTATGTTTGTACGTGTTCCATACCAATCTGCAGTTTTGTTCCAATCTTTATGAAATTTTGTACACGTAAGCTTCAATACATGAGGACGGTCACCGTAAATGTAAGACCCACAGACGATATATAGTTCACGAGATATGACGTCATAAACAATGAGATGCGAGAAAAACTGCTGCATTTTGCAACAATGCTGCTCATTTTCTCCTAAACCTTTGGACCGATTTCAACCAAATTTGGTACACACATTCCTTACCGTGAGGTAACAATTGCTGCATGGTTAAGAATCACATACGGCACATGGTTCAAAAGATATTACGTCATAACCAATACAAATCGCAAAAAATGCCATATAATGCGACGAGACTTTCGAAATACACTGTATGAGAATGACAGTACTTAGCGACTTGCAACAAACTTTAAACATAATTTCAAACCATTATTACACTTTTTCTCGCTGACAACTATAGTAAAATGATGAAAGGAAAAAAGTTTCTCGCTTACTACTTTTCTGCTGTTTATTGAGTAAAACTACGGCTCTCGGATTGACTTTACAATTTATAATTTGAACACTACAAATTGTAGTGACAGGAAATTTTACAGACAGTATACACATATATAGTTGAATGTAGCTTCTAAATTGTATCACATTCCGACACGTAGTTCATGAGAAATGAGTACATAAACAGGAACATTCCGCTGTTCATGGTCTAATGCTACGGCATTGGTCATGACGTTACAATTTATAATTTCTGCACTGCAAATTTCAGCCGCAGCAAATTTTACAGACAATATAAACACATATAGCTGAATGTACCTTCGAAAGTGTATCGCAGTACGACACGTAGTTCATGAGATATCAGCACATAAACACTAATGTTAATGGAAAACTGCCCCATCACGCACCAAGTTTTAATCTATTACGTCTAAAATACTAATTGTATTCCCAAGAGGTTTTTACAGACATACAGCCCTGATACAAAATGAATATATACCTTAAAAATGTCAGGAATAAATAAATACCCGGGCAACGCCGGGTTTTCAGCTAGTACATATAATAAAATTCTCATGTCTTTAGTACGAGGACACTGCAGAGAGGAATCATACATTCATCCTGATAACGAGTGTCGTTCGAAACTCTAAATAATACTTTCAACTAGGACGACAGACCAGACACGTGTTTCTAGGATGAGAAGTCTAACGGCAGAGTTTTTCTAGTGAAAAACACTGCTTAGCTATGGGCGGCGTGAACACGTTGAGAGCCCAACGTGGGCTTGACCTGGAGCGGCCCCGGTCGGCCTCGTGCCACGGAGGATGCGGCTGACGGGCCGAGCGCGGCTCTTCTAGGGGAGTGCCGGGGTGCGGCGCGCGACCAGCCGACCCCGCCACAATGGATCCCCCGACGGGACGCCTGCGCCGGCGGTGTCGGCCCGTTCCCAGACGGGACGGCGCGTGCCGCGGGACGACTTTTTGTGGCCTCAGCCACCGCTTCCTGCCTTCGTTATCGCTTATTTAGACCCCGAGACGTATCGCCTAACCCGGCGACCTCGCTTTCCCAAACGGGCCGGAGGGCCACCTCTGTATGGGACACGCGGCGCGGCACGTGTCGGACGGTACCAGCCAGTTAGTGCTCCTTTGCGGCTTCCTTAGAGCCAGGGGTGGGACGTTTAACCTGGCGACCTCGCGTTCCCGAACGGGACGGCGAACTGCCTCTCTCCGCAACACGCGTCAAGACACGTGGCGGACCGTCCTAGCCCTCTCTGCTTACAAAGGTCCTGGGGTAGATGGTTCAACCTGGTGACCTCGCGTTCCCGAACGGGACGGCGAACTGCCTCTCTCCGCAACACGCGTGAAGACACGTGGCGGACCGTCCCAGCCCTCTCTGCTTACATAGGTCCTGGGGTGATGGTTCAAACTGGAGGCATCGCGTTCCCAAACGGGACGGCAAGCTGCCTCTCTCCGCAACACGCGTCAAAACACGTGGCGGACCGTCCCAGCCCTCTCTGCTTACAAAGGTATTGGGGTAGATGCTTCAACCTGGAGGCATCGCGTTCCGAAACGGGACGGCTAGCTGCCTCTCTTTGCTACACCCTTCAAGACACGTGGCGGACCGTCCCAGCCCTCTCTGCTTACAAAGGTCCTGTGGTAGATGGTTCAACCTGGAGGCATCGCGTTCCCAAACGGGACGGCGAGCTCCCTCTTTTTGCGACACGCGTCAAGACACGTGGCGGTTCGTCCCAGCCCTAACTGCTTACAAATGTCCTGGGGTAGATGGTTCAACCTGGAGGCATTGCGTTCCGAAACGGGACGGCGAGCTGCCTGTCTTTGCGACACGCGTCAAGACACGTGGCGGGCCGTCCCAGCCATCTCTGCTTACAAAGGTCCTAGGTTAAATGGTTCAACCTGGAGGCATCGCGTTCCCAAACGGGACGGGAAACGGCCCTCTTTCGGACACGTGGCGGATCGTCACAGCCAGTTCGTTGTCCCCTATCGGCATACGTAGACACAGGGGCAGATCTTTTAACCTGGTAGTGTCGCGTTTCCGACCGAGACGAAGTGCCGTGATGGTCCACGTGGCGGCATGTTCCAGTCAGTTTATTTACACCTTGAAGGAGGTGGTTAAACCTCGACCCTTACCTTTCCGAATGCCACCGAGTGAAGGCTCTGTATAGGACACCTTTTCCGACACGTGGCGGGTTGGTGGATGGCTGTCTACTTGGTACGGTTCTGCTCACCAGCCCTACAGACCAACTGCTTATTTCGGGGAAGGGAGAATAGGTACGAAACTCCTCGCGATCCTAACTCAACATGCTAGTAAAAACATCATAAAACCAGTGTATATAAGTGATACAAAATTATAGAAAACTTCTGAATGGTTCTCCGTTTCTACCCACAAGAAGAAGCTTTCGTTTTTGCCGTGTTCAGAGAATCACATCTTCTGCAGACAACAAATTCAAACGTGGTTTCAAGAGTCCAGCAGTACGACTGCTAAATCAGAATTTAAAGTTATTTGCAATCCCTCCATAGTGGCGACCGCAGGGAGATGGGTAACACGAGGAACAGCTGACCCTAGTGAGAATTCGTTTACGAATATAATAAAAAGGGTTTCGATTTTATGACCTGAAATACCTGGGCCATTTTAAAAGTACAAACTGCCAAAATATCGCTATAATAACATACAAATGATATAAAAGAAATATGTCATAAAAAGCCTTGAATTACATGACGTGTAGAAGTATTTTGACCTTACTCTCCATACCTATGTGCCAAAATATGGTACACATATGGTGGTTACCATAAACGCTACCAATCGTCAGAACGTGGTACACGGATAAGGACGGTAAGGCAATATGTGCAATCAAATCTGGTCATTAGATCTACCTGACACCTGATGACTGCCATACGAGAGTTTGACAAGCCTAAATGAAAAAACAAGTCGCAGGCATGCGCTGCCATCGTTTCCGCCCGGAGGCTAGTCATACACCTTTCAGGCCGCTGTCAGGTACGAATTCGGACGTCTCTCAAAACTGACATAAAACATTTGAGGTTTTTGCATGAGTGCGACAGTATACTCCATCGTACTGTTCAGACATACAACCAAACGTGTTGCGTATGTGTTCCTCTTTGAAGTTATATTGCATGAGAACAACGCAGCCATATCTTGAATCTCTCAGTCTTAGGAAACAACGGAATGGAATGGTCTGCAGTATATGTTGATATGAGTCCGATTGGGCACAACAGTTGGAACTTACAGTGTGCGTCCACAAACCATCCGAATAAAACGAATTATCTCAGGAGATCCTCTACCGAAGGGTCGTGTAAGCTTGAGGAGCTACCTTTCCCCTCCCTAGTGGGCGATATTCCCAGGAAGATGGAAACATTACAATACATCGGGTGAAGCAGCTTTGTATTTAACGCTGCTCAGTGTCAGTTATTTGGATTATTTTCTTTTCACACTGCCTGCCATGAAATACATCACAGCCAAGTTTATTGGGAAGATAACACATTATACAAAGATCACGTACGAAATACAGCCCCACGTGAAGTGACGAAACTGATGAAATTAGTATTGGATTCTACCACCGTTGATTGCTGTAACCAGTTCTACAAGACTCGGCACGGAGTCAAAGAGGTTCTGCTTTTGTTGCTGTGGTACAGCAGACCGTTCTGCTTCCACGTATTGCCAAAGTTTTGTCTGATGTAGTAAGGGTAGCATATCCCGAACCAGTCGATCTACAATCATCGACCATGCGTTTTCAACAATCGAGAGGTCTGGAGTACACCTTTATGATTTTTATAGGACTAACTTACACTAAAGACAGCACAAACATCCATGCCCGAGGAAGGATTCAAACCTTCGACGCGGGAGGCAGTGCGATACGTAACGTGGCGCTCCAGAACGCTCGGCTACTCCCCCGCGTCTCTGGAGGTCAAAATAGCTATGCAACCCGATGGGCTACAAAGAGGTCGTGAGCGTCCCTCGAGTGTTGGGGCATCATCCTTTTCCAATGCAGCGATCGAGAAGCTTCGAAGGTATGACAAAAGGGCCTTCACTTCAGAAATGTAACGTTGGCTGGTTAGTGTGCCGCTTTGCGTACCAGGTGGTGGAGACAAAATCGGGATTGGAACAAATTGTTATTATCAACAATCCCGATGGTACCTGCACCTCTAATAGTGATCTGGAGTCACTGCGATGAGAGATGTTGAACTGTTGCCTTATGCGTAGACACACTGATGCTGTTCCCTGTATTATGGGTTCGGGTGGTATTGTATTCCCCTCAAGCATCCTCCTAGGCCACACTTTCGTTACACCAACCATACCGTGCTACGACTAGCCTTTTCTTCCCATAGTTACGAAGCTTGCTGACGGCCATAAATCAACAGAATAATGTGCGAACACACTTGGCACACAATGTTCAAGACTTCTTCTTCGACCATCGGACTGCATTGGTACTTTTCCCTTGCTGTTCTCCCTATCCCTCGCGTAATGACTACGGAACGACTGTACCGGACACCAGAACAACTACGGCAGCTATACCACACCTGTAAGCACCTGTATCACAATAAAACATCCAGAGCCTCTGTGATTGAATGCGGAGCCGTATATCAGCTATTATGTCGCTCAGTGACAACAACGCTCGATACTGACTTCATATTATTCCTCATTTAACATTGGGCTATATTTTAATAACTTGATCTTTTAGCAATGTGTTATTTCCCAAATAAAATAGGCTCTGAAATCTCTGGTCTGTCATAAGACTTTTCATTGCATTTGCTCTCCTTTGTGTACGTCCGTAGTCCTCTTCTTCTAATTCTAGCGGCTCGCCGCCGCAGAATGGCCGAACGCAATGAGGCGCTATGCTCCGATGAATGAGGCCGTTCCCCGTCAGGGGTTCGAATCCTCCCTCGGGCATGGATGTTTGTGCTGTCTTTAGTATAAGGTAGTTTATAAGCAGTTTGTAAGTTTACGGACTGATGAACCCGCAGTTAAGTCTCATAACCTTAACACGTTCGCTGCCAACGGCGCACCAGCGCGCCCGGCCAATATGGCGCAAGAAGGCCAAGTACAGTGGCAGCGAATGTGTTAACAAACATTTGAACATTTTTGTCTAGCGGCCTAAGAAGTTTGTCAGTAGTTTATAAAATAATTCATTCTTATTTATTTCAACCAGCAAGAAATTTGCATCGTGTAAATGGAATGACGGTATGCACGTAGGTGATAGTTGCAGAATCCTGCATTCGCTGTAAGAATACTTTGAAATTCAAAACACTTCCATTCGTCCAGAAAACGGTAAAAATAGCCGCTTGTAAGGTTTTCATGGATATCTTATACCCCTTAAAAATTGTGGCACGTTCAGCTGGAGCTTGTTAGTGACAATGCACTTTCTATCCTAGGTAGACCAGGAAGGCATAATGATATGGAGATCTGATGAGTCTAGTGGCAACCGCAGAAACGACGGTTCATCACAATTTTCACAGCGTCAGTTCAGGACGAGGCAAACGATGTGAACTGTGATCCAACCAGCAAGGAACACGGCATAATTGAGGAACACACACTGTACCCTGTGTACCCTGATCTTGGCCAGCCCAAAATGGGCACATATCCGTTGGCAGGAATCCAATCTTGCTTAGTGGTCGTGAATCCCATGGAATAGCAGGAATGCCTGCCCAAATCATCGCTGAAGCTCCGACAAATGCTTTTCTTGTCAACAAGTTATCTGCGTAGTAGCCTTTGGTGGCTTCAGTCAGAATTAAACTCTGCCAGAAGTTAGAAACAGCCTGGGTCAGGACTCATTCAAACAATTATTATTTTCATCCATTTCTCTACTATCTGGTTTGCATTTTGTGGGCATTTGAATTTCAGCTCACCCTTCAATTTTTAGCTTATAGAGTGCATTTATGTGTTGTTTCACTGCTGACACGTTTCGAGATTGCGACATTAGGTTCTGCAGTGACTTCTTCAGGTGCCGGGCTTTTATTTTTTGTCTCAGTCCTGTTTAATGACCCTCACTCACGCATACCTATTTGTTATTTCCATTCGTATTGTTGCTTAGCGGATGATGTTTTGCGCTTTTAGTGTGTTCGTTATAAATCTTCGATATGTCGCCTTATGAAATGCACAAAACTTTCGCTACTTTGGTTTCGAAAGGACTCACCTTTACGAACCCTAACCAAGTGCCAACGCTCGAAATCATAGTCACGACTAAAGAGGATTATCTTAGTTGACAGTGGAAACCTTTTAAGGAGATTCCACGGGTTATGTACGTGGCCAAAAGAACCTATAGGTTTAGGTGTGTATCTATGTTCACGTCTGTTTCTCATGATCTCAACGTAGTATTCGCAAATCCTGTAAATCGGTACTAAAAGTCGAGTGAGCCATCGACCATCACACAGGAACAGATAAACATACACACACACACACGAAACACAATGTGCAATTTTAACACGCAGGGATAAAATCACTGCGACGATACAAAATAGTTTCATTCCTTCGTGAAGTTATCCTTGTCAGTACGAAATATTCCGGAAGTTGAATTGCTCTCCCCAGTATTTTAACCATGAGCCCCTGGTTAAAATACAGCTGTAAATAGGGCGTAATGATCGAATTTCGTAGCTGAATAGTTTCTTGTATACTTACGACAGGTGGAAGAAGACTGTTGAGATACCATTCTATACATGCATCAAATTTTTCTAACACTGGCATTCATCCAATATTCACAACGATGATAATTCACCATTATAGTAATCAATGAAAAGGTAGGAAATTTTAACACTGCTTGGAAAATAACACTGAGGAAACGCGTCTGATTCTACCGATAAGGAACTAAACGTCAGAAACGAAAATTTTGTTCGATAGTCTGACAGTATTAAGGCGTAATGTAACGTGATATAATTGTTTATTATCCACTTCGACTGAGCGGATTATTTTCGCAGTTGTATGACAGGAAGTTAGCTTGTGGTGAAAGATTATTGAAGATAAGGAACACATATAAGGCTAAGATATTCAGCGTGATTGGCATAAGGATACACGTAAATGTTCTTAGAAACCTCATTACACAATATTTTCACATCCTCAATGCCAAATTCTGATATTCTGATACTTTTTTTTCAGAAGCTTCCGCAAAACTTAAATAACATTAAGAAAATTACTTGCATTTCTACACACATTGTGGTAAACTGGAACTATTTTGTTTACGGTATTTACCAATCAGCACTAACACTTTTGTATTACGGCGTAAAAGGACCGGATGTTGAGGGACGTAGCTTGTCAACTTACTTTCTAATAGAGAATAGATAGCTCCCCGAAAAGTTTGTTACAAATATTGTCCTTTCATTAAAATCCGAATGCATAAATAGTAGTTAGTATAGTTATAATGGCACCTGGTAGTTTTCGTTAAACAATACGTTTTCTAATTTAATGTTCTCTTTCTTAAATAAAGGCTTTGTGTAGAATCCACACTGTTATTTATTTTTCCAATATTGAGAATGTGTTTATGAACTGCTGCTCACTTATTACTTACATATTTATGAGTGGGATATCAGAGTCATTACCAACAAAAACAAATTCCTGTTATAATTTATCGTAAACTTCGACATAAATAAAGCTACTTACATGTTTTATAATGCAGTTCAGAGACTTATATTTTTAATCAGGAGAGCTAACATTTATAATATCAAAGTGAACGTGCTTTTTTTATATCACGGTTAACAGAATGGCAAGGACTAACATCAAACTCATAAACCACATTGAATTTTGACTGCAATTTCATTCATCAATCGCTTCGGTGGAAGCTGCATTTAGAGTACACCGTCGTTTCATAAAATCTTACTGAGAGTTATAGCGCCACACTGCCATTCCTCAGGCGACTACAATATATTTTAGTCGTTACTTTCGATTAACCAGCTAATTATGGTGGAAAATTGTACCACCTCCAAATTTCCGAAATTCAGTTCTCCAGAATTTCTATAAATATTCACGTATAAATACAATTAATTTACCGTTTAAACATGGGAAAAATGAATTTTATATTGAGAAACTTTTTCCTCTAAATTATTTATTTACTTTTTATTCCGACGTTCAGTAACTATACACCTAAAGAAATATTACCAGTATTTTTATTGTACTGAATAATACCTGTCAACAAAATCAGGACTAACACTTCAGTATTAGGATTGCAAAGAAACGCAATGCCTCTTTGAGAGCATATTGCCAGAAGCACTCCACCATAAAAATCGAGTTCAAGGAACAGTGTTACAAAGAATGTCCAGATGAATACATAAGTCGACTTATTTTTAAGGGATATAAAATCAGGTATGCTCCTGACGTTTTATCGAATGTTGCATATAGGTGGCTGATATGACCGAAATAAGATTTTATTATGAGCTTTGTTCAGTAATAACAGAAGACGCTGCCACAAATCCGCACACTTAAAGATAAATGGTCTCTATTGCAACGTGACACGGATCAGAATTTCATGACCTATGAACAGGTAATATCAATGTATATTCATGAGATTTAACATTATTCCAAGATTTAACTGCAGATTTGAACACCTATCTTTTTTCTTTGTTTATTTTGAGTGGAAAGGACACGGAATATGAAACCGTTTCTAGGAAAAAAAGAAGTTTGACACCTCCTTCCCTTGTTTTTACTTCCGCAATTATTTATTTATTTTCTTTGTATCCTTCCCTCAGGGTTTGCTCTCATTATAAAATTTCTTTACACATATCCCACAGTTCATTTTATCTGTTCTCGGTTCTATTGATATTTCTTATGAGCCGCTAATAACATTCATTATCATAAGGGTTTTAATAGGTCCTGAAATTATTTCTAAAATCTAAATGGCTGCACCTATATGTCAGTCAGTCGATTAATAATTCACTTTCAGAAAAAAAGAAATTCAGTGTTCGTCAGTTTAATTCCGTTCGTAACTAATATTTTTATGTCTCGAGTGCAAAATAAATTAAGCACCGCAAATCACTTCTAATTCATGATATTGTCTCTCTCGTTTCCTGATAATACAAAACAAACCATAATTGTTTTAAGTTTTCCATTTATTCTACTAAATCCTGCCATGAGTTTAAATACATTAGAAGTGAACGGAAAACATTTGGATAGAGATTTCTTATGATTAGCTGTATCTTCTAAGAATACTTCCAAAAAAACTAAATGCTTGACACGCATTGTTTGCAACTTTTGTTCTGCTGTTAACGCAATGACTGCTGTTGCCTACTATTTGACATGAAAATTCGTTCTCTGTCCTATCACATCGGAAAATCTACACTCACTACTGCAGCAAATCTTAAAACAACCACTTTCCATTGTGAATTGTTGAGTAATGTACACGCATCAGTATTTCCCCCCTTTGTTTTCTAACGGTATTGCATCATCTTTTCGTCTACCGCATCATTTTGGTATGTTACATTAATCCAATACATGCACCGTCCACATGAAAGTGGAATGCTTACCGTCTGCAGTACTGTCTCCCTTCAACTGCTTCCCAAACTTAAAACCAAGCTTTTGTTTTCACTACTCCGAAATTTGTCGCAACAAGAGTAACCATTTGTTTGCTGTTCATTTATGTCTCCCAGGCAACTGAGTACACACTTACGCAGAGATTAAGAAAATAGATTACGCATTTGCTTTCTCAAACTTAAATAGAAGTCCAGCATATTTAACTTTAACGACGCTGCAGAATAGTTTTGAAAAAAAAAAAAAAAAAAAAAAAAAAAAAAAAAGGTTTCTTTCACAAAGTTAGCTATGTTTCCATCGCACCTTGAAATAGGAAAGTGCACGATAAAGTCGATAAAATAGAACTTTAAATTCGTGACAGGACGGTAAAGCCTAAATAATCGTTACCTTCCCTGTAAAGATTAAGAACTATGGTATTTGCAAAGCGGGTGCTACGCAGAAACATTATTACTATACATATCGTAAGAGAGAGAAAAAGTCTATTTCATATAGTGGATCCTAGTAGAGAAACTAAACGGATCGCAGTTCAAATACTCATCATCTTGTTTCAGAAATACAATTGCTGTATGATGTAAATAATCATACAATGTAAACTTTCACGGCCGGCGTCAACTTCATTTATAACTTCCGGGCTCATAAGCCATGGTCGATTTATAAAACTTTCCCCTAACGTTTCATCTTCGGCTGCGGAAGACATCTTCAGAGGTAGAGTGGCTCCCTGAAGTTCTCATCGCAGTTCGCCACTCTACCTCTGAAGATGTCTTCCGCAGCCGAAGATGAAACGTTAGGGGAATGTTTTATAAATCGACCACGGCTTATGAGCCCGGAAGTTTTAAATAAAGAAACGAAATAATTAGAAATACAATGCCTTTTATATTAATTTACTTCATCTCATCGTCATCATTGTCGTTTAGGATTATTCGATACCATAATAAGAAATGTGCTGCAAATGGGTTTAGATTTAAAGGTTCGTCATTCCGTTAACTGATTTCTACGCTTTTATGATTACTTGTCGAAGCATCAGGTGACGCTGGTACCACAGCTGTAAATGCTTGCGACCAATTACCAGTGGCGGCGCTAGGCGTCGGCGACGTCGGCCACCGCCGACGGCCTCGCGTCTGTGGGGGCCCCGCAAAACATGGTTAAAATTTTAGTTTTCTTTTTTTCATTTTTTATATTTGATGTTTAACGGCGCTTTCCAACTGCTAGGTTATGTAGCAACGACCTTCATCTAATTTACACTAGCTTAACCAATGAACGAACACAACATTCCTATCCAAGGGTGGCATTCGACCCCCGGCGAGAGCGATCTCGCTCACCGTGGTATGATGCCTTAGTGCGCTCGGCCATTCCCGGCCGGCAGCTATTCAGTTGTCCGTATTTATTTCAGTATGAGTGCAGCAGTGATGCAATATTTTGTTAAATAATTACAAAACCATTTCTTCAGTACATTTTAGAAAACTATTTGGAAGAATTCTATCCAAATGTTTATATAATAATCAGAATCATGCTCAGTTCCATTCAGTACAGCTTCGGCCGAAAAAAGCTTCACAAAGTTAAAATTGATTAAGGCTCACTTAAAAAGCACACTGAGTCAAGAAAGACTATATGCGTTGTCAGTACTATCATATCAAGCCGAAATAGCGGCTAGTATTAAGATGTGATCTTAAAAAATTCAGTGAGACGAAAAAGTGATTTTGTTCCTCTAATAAGTGTTTGTTTATTGTAATTTTTGTCATTGCAATAATACTCGTATATTATACTAATAGAATTTTAGAACAATGATTATTGATGTATAATTCAGCTCATTTAACAGTTTCTTCATTAATGAAAAAATAAAAGGGGCCTCGCAAAGACGAGTTCGCCGACGCCCAGTTTTCGTCTAGCGCCGCCACTGCCCATTACGATGATGTTTTTGTTGTAACGCAGCTCGCCGTAGGCAGAACAGTGGTAACTCTGCCGTAGCTGAGCGCTGGCTTGGCCGGTAGCCGCTGCCCGGCAGCTGACGGTACAAGACGTGCCGACGGTTCGTCGTGACGGGCCCTTCAGAGGCAGGCGCCCTGGTCGAGGGCCCGCAACGCACCTCGCTCCGCCACTTGTTTTCCTTGGCCGGCCGCGCCGCTGCTAGCCGGCCGGTACAACTTTGCGCCGGCGTGACGGCAGCGCTGTATATTCAAGGAAACGCCGGCTCCTTCTCGCCAGCAGCCGGTAAATGGAAAGCCAACAAGCCTGCCAGCCTGTCTACCGCTCTTAACCTCCACGTGACGTGCCAGTTTCTGCCACGTGGTGCCGTCAGGCCGCCGCGTACCTCCGTTCTAAATGGAGAACATCAAGCAGCGACGTTTCTGACGCGTTCTCGTGCGTGCGAGAACAATTACACATCTTGAGTTTATCCAGTACTAGCTGAAAACCCGGCGTTGCCCGGTTGGGCACACATTTTCACACACACACACACACACACACACACACACACACACACACACACACATATATATATATATATATATATATATATATATATATATATATATATAATATGCCGGTGACGGGTAATGATCCTATCGTTAGTGGGGAGGGGAGGGCAAGTTTGAAGCCCTTACTCTTACGGGAATTAGTTTCATAACTACGAGTTTGAGTACTGTGGGCAGGGCGAAGCTGGGAATTTGTATCTGACGGGAGGCGTGCCTAGGTAGTCCTTGCAGGTGCGGTGATCACTGTGTGCCCAGTGATGTAGGGATCAACGCAACTGCCTAGAAAGCAGGAGACCAGGGTTCGAATCCCGGTTGGGTACACATTTTCAGCTTTGCCCAATCGCAGTTGATGTCATATACTCTATGAAAATTAAATAATAACAACTGCAGGATCAGAAGTGACGTCTGTTCTTTCGGAAAACTACTTGTATATTTATTTATTTATTCAAGCCTTGAGTTAGTACTTATCCTATCCACTATCTCTCTCTCTCAGTCCAGCTCCTTTTTTTCTAAAAACATGTTACATTTATCAGAGAATATATAAGAAATAAGAAATCACACGTAAAAATGCACTCATTTCGAAGAATCCAATCACGAAATTCAACGATACTAATTGTAATAATATCACAGATCGATCACTTGATGTAATGCGCGAAATGTCAAATCGATTTTTTTAAAAGAGATGTATCAAAATAAAATTTCTTTTTTACTGCTTTATTTATTCTTATATTCCCTTATTCGTATGCTTATCCTTACAGAGAAAGAGCTGAAGACATCGTAGCACGCATAGACCAAAGATATGGTCTGTGGCATCACGTTTCGCTGTATGTAACCTCCTTGCTATAGAGTCGCAAACGTCATCGCTGGCCTTCAGTCTGATTTTTTTTATAATTTGACGACTTTCAACCACCATATCTTCCACCCCCTTATAGCTATCGGCATGGAACTGCTATGGTGTATAACGGGAGACTTCAGACAACAATTACACACAGACCATTCGTTTGCGTTCTGCAGTTTTCGCTGTAGAGCGAAATATTAACACACACGTAGAATATTATGTACACCGATAACTTTCCATCCCAATATACTCCACCCTTTTATCATTATCAACCCTCAAGCAACAATGTAACCAATAAACCCATTTTCAAAGAAAAAAATATAATTTTCAAAGAGTAATTATTGTTGTGCATTTCGCGTTATAATCTTCAAATTACTGAATATCTATCAGATCGCTATAAAACCGTGCCTAAAACCTTCCTGAGATATAAATTAGTGACTGTGCAAATATTTAAGTCTCTGCGTGTTGTCGTTCGGACGTGATAAGCGTACACCGAACAGACATTCACATTTATATATATATATATATATATATATATATATATATAAATAGCTATCCAAACGTCACAAAACCGTGCCTTAAGCCATCCCCGGGTAGACATTACTAACTGTACAAATTTTCAGCTCTTTATGTCTTGTGGTTCAGACGTGATAAACGTACACCGAACAGACATTCACATTTATAGATATAGATTTCTGTATGCGAGACGCTCGGTCTGCTGTAAATTACTAGAAAAAACAATCATCATGAGCCGCTCTTTCATTTAAATCTCATGACTAAAACATACTCATTTTGGAAGATTATCCAATAAATGGATGCAAAATAAAAGAAAAAAATCGCACTGACGTGTTTTACGGCTCAATTTACATTTGTAGTTTTATAAGTTTTTCCAAACATTTTGGACCAAAATAATAATCTAAATAAAAGAATATTAATTAATTAGAGTGTCTGCAACTCTTTTAGGAAAAAAAATTGGGTAGTGGTGGGTTCCCAAGCACAGACCTTTACCGTCATAGTCCAACGCCTTACCCACTACGCTATGGCTTTTTTTTTTTTTTTTTTTTGCTCGCTTTATGGGTAGTTCTTGTCCTTTCGGACGCTGATCGTGTTTGTTCGTTTTGGTTGTACGTGTTCTTTGGGTCAGCTTTTTTATTACAGAGAGCGTTCAACCCTCTGACCGGACGCGCTGCGCCACGGAGCCCGGCACATCAGTCGAAAGATGAGTTCTTTAATCTCATACTGATGTTAATATAGCATTTGTAGACACTAGATTATCATTTAACGTACGAAGAACGATGTGTTTTTTTCTCAATTATTCAGTGCGCCATTGCCTTGAAATGACAACGTGTAAGTTACAATAAGAAAATCATCAAATTCGCAACGCAAGATGGCGTATGACAGAGAGAGTTCTGGACGAGGAAAGTCACGTGACATCTCCGAACGGCTGGTTTTCATTATTCAATGGAGGGTGTCAAATCTCCGTTATTTTTGGATGTCTCAAACGATACGGGATATGAAAAAAAAAAAAAAAAAAAAAAGAAAAAAAAAAAAAAACATAAGGAAGCTAAGTTGTAGAGAATTTTCTCCTCTACGGATTAGGTTTTTCAATTTTCGTGTCAGATGAGCGGTTCGTATGCAATTAAAATTATATTACAAACGGATTTTTTGTATTACTAGCGCATTTTTTGCCCGAAAAATTTGGGAAAGGGAGGTTCTGGTCTCTGGTAACGTACAATCATGTCTGTAAAACTTGGTGCTGATCGCTTGAACGGTTCGTCTTAAAAACAGGAAACACGTTACAGACAGACAGAAATACATACCAAAATCGCCGTTATTTTTGAAAATATCTTTGAAACGCTACGATATATATATATATATATATATATATATACTGATGTGTGAAAAGATTCCTTCATATGAAAATAATGAAATTGTCCTTCACTGTGTAGGTCTAATTGATTATAAAACTTATTTTTTGGGTTGGGTTTAAATTAAAAATTGAAAACATATATGAAATCTGGTACAAGACTTCATTTATAACAACAACAAAAATTCAATAATTTTGAAATATTAATTTCCTTCTAGAATACATCTTCACTAGTTTTACTTACAATAGGCCCTTACCCTCCCCTTCTCCTTCACTTCATCTCTCTTGGTACTGGCAGGGTTATAAACAACAGTGGTCTGTGTCGTATGCAAAACGTTACATTCTAGCTCAAGTGATATTTTATTAGAGGGAAACAAAGAGAAATCGATAACACCATTATCAATAACACTATTCCTACACACGTAATAGTCCTTTCAGTTTTCAAAATGAAGATCTGAAAAATCTAGGGAGTGGTTCAAACAAAGTGGGAGAAAACAAAGCGCACATTAAGTTTTCTACGCCCAAATTTTCTACGCTACATTGCAATAACCTTCGTCATAGGCAGGTTGTAACACTGACTAACCCATATAATCGTATCCAAATTAAGAAAGGGTGGCTTTTGATATTCGACTGCATCAATGGGACTGAATATTGTTTAAAGCGCTTCATCAAATTAGCGAATTTTATCTTGAGAAAAAGGACAACTGCTATCAGTTGTGTAGGAATTTCAGTATTCATTTACTAGCACTGAACAGTTGATTACATCAGTCAGCGAAATTACCTATTGAAAAATGTCCTCTAACCGGAACTGTAGAGTTTACTGTGAGCCGTACAGTCCAAGTTTTGAGGAGGTTAACTTTCCAGTTACTGTTTCCCGCACATGCTTTGAGTAGCACTTCGTGCATTCTGGTAATATTTTATTTCAAACTAGACTATCTGAACCGTTCTTCATTTGCGAGAAAATCATTTTGACCAAAACTAATGAAGGTAATTGTGGCCAGAATTATGGTAACAAGTCGTATATTTTCCTCCTGTTCACGGTGAAGTATTCGATAATTCAAGCACGAATCGCGTTATTGTTCTCTGGAAAAAAAGAAAAAAACCTATTTTTTATCGCGCATATGAAGTCATATATGTACCTTTTTATAATAGGTCATATTTCGGCCACGTTTGTCATAATTGGTGATATTTCAGCCAACATTTGCCACAGTGGATATATCTGCCTGTTTAGAAGAACACAAGACTAAAAATAGTTGAAAATATAAGTAATTTTCAGGTAACATCTTCATACACAAAGAGAATAATTGCTATAAAGCTTCATTTGAAAGCTCTGTTGACACAGAGCGTTACTAATAAACCCGTTCGCTGGCGTAAGACACTGTTGCGTGTGGTTGACAAAATATTCCACATCATAGCTGTCTTCCGACGTAATAAACATCACCACTTACATGGACTCATTTTCAATACACAGTCTGGTTCAGCGTGCCGAAAGAGAAGTGCTTTATCAGTATCGAGTGCAAAGTATTGTTTGTTGCTTAGTATGCTAATTCTTCATAACCAGTGAGGAAATAGAATTCTGTAAAACATGTGAAATTAATTAAAGGGCAGATATGCATTTTAGTGTGAATCTCTACCGTAATATCGCCAGCAGAGCGCCTTTTCGGATAGAAGAGCCGAAAACCACAGCAGAGAAATATTGTTATTTCGGCAGACAAGCCCCTTTTCTATCATTCCTCTAAAGTTCGAGTAAGGTAATGGTGTTTTGAAACATTCCATTGGAGAACGTGAAGAATTCATTCTCGAAATTCTTATTCAATTCCAGATGAATTTATATATATTTTCATGTAACGTATGAAGTATAATGACGACTTCAATATTTATTACATGTGTAATAGAAATTATATTTTTAAATAGAACCGTGTGTATTGTTACTTACAGTCTAACTTCAGAGTCACCCGTGTTTTTACAACGCAGCATTGGATATCGTCATCAATTTTTAAACGCCGATTCTCAGATTCGAAGCCGTATTAAGAAAAAGGAAACTTCCATTTCAATTGAGAATCTTCAGTCTCTGCCCGCGAATATATTGTTGGAACATAATGGGCATCGCTAAAAACTAAGGCACAACAACACTGTGAAGTATGCTCGGGGAATTTTCCTGTACGTTTCATTTGTAATATTGTACACTCACGTCCATGCTACTTTATGATTTTAAGGAAGAATGCCAGAGATACTTTGAATCGAAATTTCACATTCCACTTAAATATTGATTCGTATTATAACACGAAAAACTCTGCATGTTTTATGTATTATTTCATCAGTATTACTTCATATATCTCAGACAATAGCGTGAAGTAAGTTTTAGGAAGGAAGACAATACTCTTCTTCAGTTTCCATAAAACAAAAGTTACTTTTCATAGGCATGAATTTTTAAGTACCCGTACTTCGGTTTGTGGAATAAAGCTAATTGCGAACACATTAAAGCCTAATTTTAATAGAAAAAATAGTCTCACTGTCCGATATCATGTTTTACTACTTCCGTTGTAATGTAACTAATCTAAAGACTACAAGACAGTGTGATAAAGAATGATGCACTATATTTCTGTCTCGTTGTTTTGCTGTCATATTTTTCTCGATCCGTTTCCACCCCATAATGAAAACAGCTTTTGTGTCACAGATGTTTCCATCTTCTAATGATTTGAATGCTTCAGTCTAAGTTTCCTCTTTTATCATATCTGTTAAATTGCTACCTTCACTTTGCAAATGAAACTGATATACAGTCACTATCCCTTTAGTAAGATAACTGCACCTGTCTATCGGCTAGCGAAACAAATTTCAGGAAAAAGCAAAAGATCACTAAGGAATTTTAGCGTAGCATTAGTACCAAATTTACCTGCTGGTATTTTTCTGTAACACCGTTTATTAATATCAGTACTTGGAGTGCTGTTGTTTGAGTGGATTTCGTTGTTACGTAGTTTATCAAAACCAACAAAATACCGTAAAGAGTTTTCATATTAATAAATGTCCCCCTAAAACCTCCCAAGATGCGGTATATTGTTGTAGACAGGCGTGAAGGAACACTGTTAGTATTATACGGCAACAGTAATAACTTGTAAAATCTATCCATCATTATCAAAGTCTATGCTTTCACGCTCTATCACCAGGATTAGTGCTTTTTGGTAGGATAGGCAACACGGATCCTAACTATGGGGGAACTGTATCAAGTTACATTTGTATTCCAACACTAATACCATTAGAACAGAAGTGGTGCATTGTGAGCAATGAGCATACGTTCTGGATACTCTGTAGACACGACTCTAATGCAGGAAACGCATACAACGCATGAGTCACATTTAAGAGTGAAACGATGTGCCAACTTGAAGTATACTCCAGAGTTGAAGCACAGTCAGATATTACAAGAAATACATTGAATAAATCTTAAGACTTCTGATGTCATAAATACTATTATTATTAGTGAAACGCTTCGTATTTGATTGTCCAATGAGAGTTCAGTATTTCCGTAGATACATGTTTTGGGTCTTCTCCACAATATTCGTATGCCCACACTCCAAAATTCTCATTCGAGACACGTCCGCACACACTATTCTTTCCCCACTGCAATCATTGACTTCTTTTCGCCCTCACAGGGTACCATCATTAGACTGTACATAAGGACATCCTTCTTAACTTCACAGCTCAAATAAATGAATTCAGCAGGACTGGCATTCAAATCTGAGTTCACCAATACCGATTTCGCTGTGGCTGCCCTAAATAGATTTTCTTTAATTCCTTTGAAATATTCACGAATAATTTTCTTTTTTTATCCTTTTACTATCCGATTTTGCACTCAGTCTCGAGTAACGTCGTCTTCGGAGAAACTTCCAATGTAAGATAATCTGTCTTAGGCAAATAAACAGCTCATCTATTTTGCTTAGCATCCTATTGAGACCATTTTTCTTCGTATTTTGTTGGTTCTATGCACTTAAACTGATCGTCAGCAGATGTTTCAATTGATCTACGTGGCGATATCTGATTGTAGTGGGTGAGCTATACCAAAAAATTAATTACACAAATCTCTATATTTAGTATACTTGGACATATTACTGAAGGATTATTCCGTTATGAAACCTCGAACTGTTACCTATTTACCTTCCTGGAGGAATCAAAATTTTAATTTCAATATTTTGCATAATTATACGTCGATTTTAAAAATTAAAAATCCTTTCATATACTGATCATTAAGAAATAAATTTATAAGTAAAGTTTAACACGTTACGACACATACTACAGTTGGAATTTGTGTGTTTGTCTTGAAGCTGACAGCATTTAATCATACCAGATTTGTTCATCCATTACTTTAAAATGATATTATTTAGCTAATTCCCAAACACTTATGACTTAATTTCAAACTTTAATGAAACAATCTCGCTGATTCCCTCCAAAATAGTGAAAGAAAAAAAAAGGGACTTACTACATTTTCGTAGTTGAAGCAATCGTACTTCACCATTTACCATGACTTAATTTATTTCTTTTTCTAACTCTAATCGCTACTCACTTTGCAGCCAGTAATTTCATATATCAATGTATGTACCTGCAAAATCATATCACTGTATAGTATATAGTTCAGGAGATAAAAAGAAATACCTGCCTACATTAACGTTTACTAAAATATAAGCATCAGAAGTAACTTTTTGATTTATTACTTATTTACGTTTTGCGCATATATCACTGAATCTCTTTGTAAAATTGTATCAGGGCAAGACACATGGTTCAGGAGATGCGAGATTAACTAGGTTTTAGCTGAATTGGAGCGCAAATGAACCCGTATTCATCCAGAGTTTAATAATTAGAGCTCTTAGTCGTATTCGTAAAACCTTAAATACAGTTTACAACAATTTATAAACATTTAATCGAATACTTGCCATAAGGCTAATATTTACCACATGAAATTACTCCTAAGGTAACATTACGTCTGAGGCAGTACTGTACATAGGAATTCTCTGTGGAATTGTTTTATGAGTGTCTAGAACCTCCAGTGGTGCAGAAATGCCGTAACAGCTATGGAATATGACCCTACGTTTGGATACTGGTATTATTTGCTTGCAATGCAGTCGAGTTATTCTTCAAAGCGGTTCCATTATGCCACCTCTCTGGACGTAATTTTGTTGGAGACTCCAATCGCAACCATAATTCTACAAGATGTTTATAAACCGAAATGATTGAAAGATTTTTAAAAGGCCACAAACATCACTGATGTATATATTCGGGTTGATGCGTTTGTCGAAAATCTATAGCATTACGGCCTAGTTAGAAACTTTCGCTTTGGACCATCCAGGCCATGGTAAAAAATTTTACGTGTCCGAAATAGCTGGCACAAGTCCACCTCCGTAGCTCAGCGGTAGCGTCGCTGACAACCACGCAGAAGGCCCGGGTTCGATTCCTGGCAGGGGACTAGGTGTTTTGTATTCTCCTAATCATCATTATCTCATCATCATTGGCACGTAAGTCGCCCACGTGGCGTTAAATAAAAAGACTTAATCTAAGGCGGCCGAACAAACCCGCAAGTGTTCTCCCGGCCAAGAAAGCCATACGCTCATTTCCACTGGCACAAGATGTTCAGTAAAAATTGGAGACAGCCAGAGACCCTTTTAGACGAGATGCAAGACTATGTACGAATTCTGGCGGGAGTTGGCAAAACGCCGCGAGTAATTAGAATAATGGACAAGAGAGCACTACACCATTAGTGTGTGGATAACTTCAGAATTTATGTCTGGAGGGAACGTACTAGAGTGTCCAATGCACTTATGGGACCATTGTCTCCTGGTGAGTCATCGGTCGCTGCAACTACCTAGTATCCAGGAGGCGAGGGTTCGAATCCCGGTCGGCCCAAATTTCCAACTTTCCGAATCTATTGGTTTGTTTTTTTATTGCCTCAGACTCTAATTTCTGTAATTCCTTTACGTTTTAATATCATCAGAAATAATTCTCTATTTCTCAGAATGGTTATCGATGTTACAGATAACGTAATAGCAGAAGAGTAAATAAAGAGAACCGAATACTTGACCTACGCCATCGCAGATCCGAGAACGGTCGTCATACACAACGGCGCGAGCGATTCCGCTGTCACTGCAATAGCGGCGCAGTTCCATTGGTGGCGCGCCAGCTCGCTTTGATTGACGCGTCAAAACAAAGAGAGAGAGAGAGAGAGAGAGAGAGAGAGAGAGAGAGAGCGGTCGGCACGTGACGCCGGCCCATTGATGAAAACTGGTCGCCACGGCAACGCCAATACACATCGCGTTGCGCGCGGCGGCGGCGTACTACGGTTGCCACGGCAACGTCAATCACGCGGACACAAATCAGTTCTGTTTGCCAGGTCAAGGTGAGCGGCGGCGGCGCAGCCAAAACACGGCCGATGTGTGTCACGCGCCGCCCGCGGCCCGATAAACAAACAGAGGCAGCGCGGCACACGTGGCGATTAAGACGTAAAGAGTCTGTCACTGTCACCGCCAACGCTTTTATTCCTCTTTTTTCCTTGCCCCTTTTTTTTCCTTTTACGACGTGTCGTACAAGTGTGACGTTAGCTTAACGGTCTGTTTGCTTGTTTCATTGAATGGCCTCTGTGAAATTTCATTTTTTTCCTTTCCTTTGTACTCGCATTTTCCACTATTTAGCTTTTTTTTTCCTCTTTGATAATAAAAGTGTATTCCTCGGCTACAGGAGATGATGTAATACGCAACTCATTAAGTTGTAGAACACCGATCATTACGTTTTTTATTAGCGCCTTAAATCGAAAGACTATCACTTGTTTCAGTTCAAATGTACAAATGTTTGTATAGCTTATGGGACCTAACTACGGGGTCATCAGTCCCTTAACTTACAAACTACTTATGAACTAGCTAACACTAAGGACGTCACAAATATCCATGCCCGAGGTGGGATTCGAACCCCCGACCGTAGTGGCCGTGCAAACCGTGACTGACGCGCCTTAGTCCCCGCGGCCACCGCGGCCGGCACTTGTATCAGTTATGAATCAGTTGCCTGTTAGCAGGTTGCAATCCGTTCTACTTCATGAATAAGGACGATTAATCAATTCTTTTTCATGTTTTAAGGGGCGATCTTCAGTAATTAGTACAAACTGTTGCCAAAATCGCAATTTTACTGTCTGGATGACTAGTTTCGGTAATACCCAGTTACCACAATCAGATCATCTGTTTCAGACACGACATTTCTAACAAATAGCCAAAACACTTCCAATTTCCCATCAAGGATGACCACAAAAAACCTGCCGCGGTGGCCGAGTGCTTTGAGGCGCGTCAGTCACGTTCTACACGGCCACTACGGTCGGGGGTTCGAATCCCCTCGGCCATGGATATAGTTCGGGCATGGATATATTTCATAAGTAGTTTGTAAGATTAGGGACTGATGACCCCGTAGTTAAGTCCCATAAGCACTAAAAACATTTGAACATTTGAACGTTTGACCACAAGAAAATCATCATAGGCTGACGCCTCATTAATGCAGCTAGCTGTGCGTGTATGCGTAGATTCCAATGCAACCACAATGCTTGCATTAATGTGTCAGCCTATGATGAAATTTTTGTGGTCACCCTTGCCAATTGTTAGAAATGTTGTGTCTGAAACAGATGATCTGATGATGTTAACTGTTTATTACCGAAACTAGTCATCCAGACAATAAAACTGCGATTTTGGCAAAATTTGGTACTGATTACTCAAAACTTTAAACAATCGCAGCTGCCAGCGATACGATTCCCTTCCATTTGTTTCTATGTGGATTGTTTTCAATATCAATATAAAGAAGTAAAATAGAACTCGAGGAAAGAAGTCTTCGTAATATTTCTTTTAGAAATCTTCATCCTCAGCGACAGTTATAAATATGTAGAATATGAACAGCAGAGCAAGAGTTCGGCCACAATGTGAGCAATATCAGTGCTTAAAATGTAGATTAATAGACAAAAATTTCGAATTCTCATCTTGAAATTCACACAGATGAATTTGTGTGCTCTTAGTCTCCAAAGTGCTAATTTAAAACGTTTCTGTTTTTTTAATCTACACTTAAAGCGTTAATAATGGTCACTCGGTGACCAAAATCGAGATCTGCCACAATAAAGGAAATACATGAGACTGGTTTCCCCTCATTTTCTTTGTATTTTATTATTATTATTATTATTATTATTATTATTATTATTATTATTATTATTATTATTTTCTTATTTTAGTTCTTTCACACCATCCCTCGAAACCTCCCTGTTCTCGGGTCTTGTCAAATTACAATATGCCGAACCCGAAGCTCAATATTCCAAGTTAGGTAATACGTGTGCACGCAGAAAACAAAAGATATTTTAGACACATATTGTTCTTTAAACAATGAAGCTCTCCGATCGCATTGCTGGATGATATGTGACATTTGATACATGTGAGATGAAGCAGGCACTATATATATATATATATATATATATATATATATACAATTATAATAAGGGTTATAAATGCAGCTTTAATCATCATCTGAAAATTTTTACCATTTTGGCATAGGAAAAGTTTGAAATATTTCTTTGTTCATTCCATGTAAAATCATCATTTCGTCCTTGATAGTGATTCTCAAGAGCAGAATTTAGTCGTAAAATTGTCTGACATGAGAAAAGGTCAGATTTGTGGCATTTCGACGATAACAAGCCTTTTAGGAGTGAGGAACATTTTATAATATTTATATGCACATGATAATGCCCACAAAGTCCGATGATTTGGCAATTAAATAACAATAATCTACAGTTTAATGGTCGATATTTGCTCCAAAAAATACTTGTGCTTTGTTTCGTGAAAGAAAAATCTGCGCTACCACATACGAAATTTATTTTTTAGGCTAAAGAATTTGGCCGAAAAATAAAATACAAAATAGGCTCCAAGAGATCGGTTGTATGTTGTTTATTTAAAGTAAACTCAAATAAAATGAAACACAGAAACGATAAATGTTGGCCTAATTATCACAGCCCGTATTTCTGTAGTACACCACTTTCAATTAATAGTAAAGTGATGTGATTAAAATAATTTACTTCAGGTTAATGGAGAATTCACTGCAGATCTTCAGCGACAATCGCTGATTAAAACATTTTACGTACCTAATAAGAATAGAATTGAATTTCGTTCATTTTGACACTCATTCGCGAGATATTTATTTCTGAACTTAAAATGAATTACGTTAGAAGTCGATGGCAACACTCGTTGCTGCATGAATCGGATTACATGAGATGACAAGGAGCCGTTTATACGATGCTTCATTTAGCAAAGATCTTTTTTCTTTATACTGAGGAGGCATGGAAGCTGATTATTTGACGGCTAATCAGTAGGCCTAGTATTCTAATAAAACAGAGAAATTCATCGATTATGTGACTTTGTAGAACTTTAATGGTGTTCGTAGCACGTCCGAGCGAAACGAAAAGCATGTATTATCCGAAATAACTTAATATTAACGAATTGATAGAATTTATAGAAGAAACACAACAGAAGACAGCTAATTAATTCCTTTAGTTTTGTGGTTTTGTTACTTACCTAACTAAAAATCAAACATAACATAAATATACTTTCAGTGCATTATCCGTCTAATGTCCACGCTGTCGACGGGACGTTAAATTCCAATCTTCCATTTCCTTCAGTACATTGCGCGAGTGTGAAGGAATTCGTGGTAAGACAGCTTTCTTTATTACTTATCAATGTTTCTTAACTGTTCATTAAATTAAGGTATATGTGTCCTATTTGCAACATTTCCACGCACAGGCATGTAATTAATTTATGTATTTATTTATTTTCGCATGAATAGTGTCCACGGTGACTAACGGTTAAAAACAATCTGGACTCGGATAGGAAATATGGTTGCTTCCAATTACGATTTTATATAATGATACAAGAAAAATTAAGGTACTACCAAATAAAAGTTAATTCTTCCTTCTATTTATATCAGATTTGTCTTGTAATAAAACAAATTGTTCGTAACGTAATAGGTTTTCACGACAGGAGCTAGCCTGCATAATTGTACTGAGTTGTAAAATGTTGTGTGCTATTAAATGTTTATTTCACATTTTGCAGCATGAAGCACTCTACAAACAGATCGAATTTCTTGGAGATATTATATTGTTGGTTTCCTTCCAGATGTGTAGATCGCAGGAGTAATGTCGCCAAACTTTAGACAGTAGACACCGAAGTGATTGTGTACACTTAAGAAATGAATTAAGGCATTCTCATAACATATTAAACGTCATTGTGTCAGAATAAACTCTCTTACGAATAAGTGGTAAAACAAGTAAAAAAGGTACATAAAAACTGACGAATTTCTGTTATACGCTACTAATTAGTAATGAGTAACTTGTATAGCGCTAAAAAGCGTCCGTACGGGGCATAAGAAAGTCCTAGTTGACATACGAACAACCTGACTGTATTTTAAATTCACTTGGAACTTATATTATTAAGAAAAGTATATTTTTACGTTCATATAAATCGAGAAGCTGATTATAACTGCAAAAGCTTGCTAATAGACCTGAATCTTGTCGGTTTTCATACAATAGGTTCCTGATACTGGAAAGTGGAGACACCATAAAATAGTTTAAGTTTGATAAAGAAGGAATTTTTTTCCAACATAGATTGTGTAATAAAAACAACGTCATACTGAAATAAAAAGTGAGTGACGTGCAGTAGTTTCTATACTGAGACCTAGACCCCAAGAGGTTTTAAAACTACTCAACAGGGGTAAAACTCATAAACGTCTTAGAAATTGAATTCAAATTTTTCTGTCAAAATTTATCAAGCTGGTATAAAACTTCAAATACTTCTGTTTTGAAAATCAGGCGGTAAAAAGTCTCTTTTGTGTAAGTAAAATGGCCAGAGTCATAACACCATTAGCTTAATTTCTGACATATTTTTTTCGATCTATTACTCAAAACGATAATCAAATCTCCATACTCATTTTCTGAAATATATTCCTATTGCACGTATAGACGTTTCCTTTGGATTTTGTAGAACCTGCTACAGCTGATATTTTTCGGAATCAGTTTCACTTATTAAACTTCAATGGTAAATACCAAATGTAATTGATTCAATCGTTAAATCGTTGCTTCCTAAGAATGCTAAAAATAGTTTCGTAGGCTTTTCCGTTGTAATAGTTTTTCATAGTTTCTTCGGGTCTGCTGCCGGATTTTGAAGTGAAGCCGAAGAAACTATGAAATGCTAAAAATACCTTGCAGCATTCACTAAATATTTCTATTGACGACTATTTTGATTGTCAACCCATATAAATGTACAGTTTGTTACTTACGGATCGCATGTGATCGTCCGTCAATGCTGGTCGTGTCCACCTGATTTTCAAATGATGATTGCAGCATTAAGTTAATGAACGCCAACTGCTGGTCCACTGCCTGCACAAATGGAAAACATTTATTATATCACAGACATATTTTATATGTTGTTATCTGTTCGTTTATTTTACTACACGGTGCTGCTCGCATAAAAAAACCATCAGCCGCCAGGAATATGAGTAGCTGGGAAAAAAAGTAGGCCGAGATACAATCTGATAAGTTACGTGTGTGAGCAGAACGCTGGACCCTATCCAAAGTAACATAATCTCTACAGCCTTCAGATAGTTTCAAGTGACGTGCCTCGCAATCTCTGCAGCTTATCAGTAAGTTAAACAAAAAATAGGGATTTGCAGTATTCTACGAAACGGACTCTGAGAAACGTATCCGGCTGCACACAAAACAACAGACCGCATATGAACAACATAACATCAAGGAAAAATGTTATTTCTTAAATGCCAATAGTGTGTAAGTACTATTTAATTCGAGCACAGAATACTGTCATAAGTATAGTGAACGTGTCCCGGTATTACAGTTTAGAAAAAAAAAAAGCACAAAAAGCAGTAAATTCAAACAGGTCTAGTTTCACAACAATGCCTAGGTAGCTGGCCATGACTGAGAATCAAATGAGTATTTATTTAAAATAATACTGGGAACAAGAGAATTTTATTGGATTGGAGAAAAAAGTATGACTCCAGAAGGCCATTCCTTTTAACGACAACGCAATATCGTTTGCCGAACTGTATTGTTATATTTCTACAATAAAACTAGCGCTATACCGTTCGTTCGTTACGTAACACTAGTAACTGCTCACACTACACATAGTGTGCAAGGATAGGCTGCAAGTATTATCCAGTACAAGTATCTTGTATGCGAAAAACAAAAATATACTATACTGTGACAGAGAGTGCAACGACTAGGTAATTTATTATTATTTATTTCTGATTTCCGATCGTTGCGATCATTGTTATTAACGGACATGGCGTCTAAAGTCTGACTGACATAGATTCTGGTTTCGATACTTGAGAAATCAACATGGCGTCGGTTTCGCGATGAGTTTTCGCCTTTTCTAACTCCATGGGCGAAAACTCGGCGAAGTTCTCCACATTGACATCCGGATGAAGTGTCATTTATGAGTGTTACTTTATTTAGAGACCTCCATTTTGTACTGTTTAAGAACTTTTTCATAATGATTATTGCTTTAACAGGTACCGTTTGTTTCAGCTACCTGTAATCTCCATAGACAATTCATTGTTCAATATATTTCCTTGGTAAAAATTTCAATGAAATATGAAAACAGTCGAATATTGTTCCATGTTAAAGAATAGAACTTTTTGTAGTGTAATTATCATGGCTGTTTTATCAGCAGAGGTTGTCGATTAATCGTGAGCGTAGTTCGAATACATAATCGTCTGAATAAATCCTGTGTTTCCATTTTCTATAAGGTTTCAAAATTGTGTATTAGTTCCCCAGGAAAAAACTTCGTATTTATGAATGGAGTGTACGTACAAACAGTGTGTATTTAAACGGTTCTCACCGCTAGAAGGATGCTCATGACAGCTTGTTGCCTAGTATTTGTATTAATTTAAGAGACTTCAACAGACTTCAAATTTTGAAAAGTTTGCAAACATGACGGACCAAACAGTTGACATTATTGATCCCTAGACTCAAAGCACTTAGACTAACGTGGACTAATCACACCAAACACATACCCATGCCCGAGGGAGGACACGAACCTCCGACAGGATTGGACGCGGAATACGTGTCATGACACCTCAGTTCCGCGGTCATTCCCTTGAAACCTGCAGCCTTATACGAAATTTATAAGTATTTATATTCCAAGTTAAAATCAAAACTAATAGTATTTGTTTCCATTACCCACAATGGAAATTTATCGTAGATTGATCAGTTAGAAACTTCCTTTAATGTTTCGTTTAATGCTGAAAGTTGTAACAAATTAATGAACGCTAAAATACTATTACATATAACGCTGCACAAGCTACAATATGATGTATAGCAGAGGGTACATCATAGCACTAGTACTTGTTGGTTTCATGTTCTACTCCCAAATAGAGAGAGGGGAAAACGACTGCCTATAAGTCTTTCTGCAAGTTCTTTTACCAGATGCTTTCAGTTGCAATGGACAGAATTAATCAAGGTAAAATACAGCTGAAACGACATCAACTAAACAAATTGAGTATAAATTTATCGTTTCTTTGAAATTGAAACAAAAGCCCGAACATTTGTTCACATATCAAACTATCTGGCTTAGAAGTTTTCTGATTCTTGTTGTAAAAGCTCTAATTTTAATCCCACAATTCACTCTCTTCATTAAACAAAAGTAATAGCGCTTACTAGAATGAATATTTGCTTTGAATTTTGCTCTGTTCTTTGTTTACAGAATAATGTTTCACATCATATAATTGCCATAACGTAATTTAAAATTTGTAAAAATGTATGCAGTTTATATCTATTTCTGTATTACAGCTGATCACTATTTAAGATAATAACTGGTTATAAAAATGAAATTGGTCTTTTATAAGAAGAATTGCTGATGTTATGAAGCACAGGTTGATTTGCGCAATTTAGTCTCGTTTTCTTTACAAATTTTTCTGGAAAGTATCCACAGTACATAAGAGAAATCGTGGTATAACAGTGAAGTCCAAAATATGCTGCTTTCTGAGTAAAGATAAGTTATTATCTTAAGTAGTTACTAACCATGTTTCAGTCACATATGACTGATAAGCTGAAATGTAACAATAAAATATTTGTACAATTTGTCTGAACGCTCTTAGTTTTTTATAACCTGCATAAGATACAAGTTAACAAACAGTACTTGCCAAATCTGTAAACTGTTTTGGTTATATTATCTACTTAAACACTTTCTAAAGACCAACTACTAAAAGCATACAGCAAGACAAAAAAAAATGCGTTTTTGCTACTGTCAACAAATATTCGATGTTTTGTGGTACAACTGTCGTTAATTAGGTATTTTACTGGAAAATCTCTCCAGTTTTATCAAGTAATCAAAAGGTTTGTCATAATTAAAAGGGATTAAAACTATTGCTGCTGTAAAATATTGCTATTTTCCGATATTTTTGGATGGTTATTCTTACTGTCGCTAATTGAAGCCAATACAGTCCGATCTTAAGCAGTAATATTTAAGAAGTGCTTATGACGAAGTGATGTGAGCCAAGGAATAGTACAATTTCCTGTTATTAAGAAATTTGTTTGATACGACTCTGAATTAGTTTTTATGACTGTAAGTAAGCTAACGAATTGAATTTTAATTCTTTCAATTATTAATTATGACTATTGTCTGCAATGCGTAATTTCACCGCCACATTCTTTTTAAAAGAACGATGACACTTTTATTTAAAGCAGCAATAAAAGAGTCAAGATGAAAAAGTTAGTTAGATTAGATTTGTGGAGATCATCTTGACACCAAATTATGAGGCTTTCTCTTCCTCTCTTTCGAACTACTGTGCTGGAGATTGCTGTTTTCCGATATTTCCCTTCTTCTGCACCACACAAAAGTGGGTAATAATTTCATGTTATTTTTGTCCATTACAAGTACAATGCAATTAATTAACAGTTTATTTTATTGTTATTATTTTTTATTTATCTTTTATTCGATACATTAAAGCAAAATACGTATAATATTACTCGTAATGTAGTTTGATAGCTTAGAACACTTTTGAAGTTACGGCTAAGCGATTGTATGCTAAGTACATTGAGGCAACCTTAGAAACTTATAGAAGGATATGTAATCAGAACCGTGCTGTGGACTTAAGTTAAAGACACTCCCTCTGGAAATGATCGTCCAAATGAAACGGCCTGTGGTCAAAGTTCGATCATTAGGTATATCCTTCCATATCACCAGATACTCTTGTCTTTCGTTCATTAATATCAAATCTTCTTTTCTTACGCAAATTACTCATAATTAATTCCCTCTGTTTATGAGAAAGTGAGAGAATAATTACTGGAAAGCTTTATAAGCTTCAAAAAGCCTTCCAGGAAAAAAATGAGGGCGTTGCATACGGAAGAAGCATTGAACGTCTTGTTTGACGTCAGCATTGCTTCCAAATCGCCTTCCGCCGAGAGTCTTCTTCTTCGTGGAAGTCATTTGGTGCTAGATCAGGATTGTATGGCGAATGATGTAGGCTCTCCCAACCTAGAGTGAAAATATGGTTTTTCATTGCCGTCGCCGAGTGTGGTCTCGCAATGTAATCCAACAGCAGAACGCCAGATCTAAGAAGGCCAGGCCGCTTTTTCCCAGTCACCTCTTTCAGTTTCGACAGAAAGGCGCAATAACGCTCAGGATTGCATCCTCCAAAAAGTCCAGCAACAAAACTCCTTGGGCGACCCGGAAACGGTGAGTAGCACTTTACCTGCAAACTGAGTGCTTTTGAACTTATTTCCAACAGGTGATGACAGATATTCCCACTCCATAGCCGTTCTACGCTCTTCGGTATGCAACGCTCTGATTTGTTTCCTGGACGGCGTTTACAAGCGTACACAGCAGTTTGACAAATGTCTCAATGTACATGGAAATTATGTAGAAAAATAAAGATATGTATTATCTTTAATGTATCAATCTTTTTCCCTTCATACACAAGTCTGCCCACAGTCGTCAGGGGAAAAATATTTTCCAGCTCCTACTCGTAATGATAGTAATTATACCTGGTAAAGGAATGGAAACAGAGAAGGCTACAATTCCAAGAAACAAAACTTACATTTTGGTTCTGATCATGCAACATGGACAACAGACGTACATTCACAGAAATATCAAACGTTAATGCATGTCCCACCACATCGTTGGGTTTCAGAAAGGAGTTTTGATCTGTTTATTGCCATCGCTGCTTTCTTTGACACAAAAACTTTTCCCATGCCGTCCTTCATAGCATCAGCAGTATATTCGAATCCATACCGTGAATAATATTTTCTGCATATTTTATTGAATACTTCACCAAATCTTTTCCTATTCACTTTCCGTTTTTAAGTTACCTGATTTTTATCATCTTCTACTACGAAATTTATCTTTAATCTCATTACATGATGCCTTTCCGTGCTATACAAGGTGTCTGCTTACATCTTATATATATATACTTCGAATGATTTACCTTCAGATTATTCCAGACCAAAAACCTTTTCGAAACGATGTGAATTCAACTTCCTGAGCAACATACTAAATATTGCTATCTCTATTCATTCATACACCGCCCGTCCCTCCATTATTTATGGATTCTTCTTTCACTTACTACTACAAAAAGTGTTTCATTTTCATCTTGAAGTTGAAGTCCGTTTTTCGTTCCGTGTTTGCTTTATAAATATTTAAGTTATTTGCTTTTGGACAAGGATCTGCCTTGAACAAAACATCGGTTTTTTGTTTTTGTTTGTCCATGCATGTTTCACGACAGTTGTAGCATCTTCAGTGGGTCATTTTTATTGCTTTAAAGTGAATAACAGAAAATATTTTTTACAACTTCTTCCATTTTGTCATTTACGTAAATTATATATTAAAAATATTAAAACCCGCGTTTGTTCCACAGAACACTGTCTGACTGATTCTCAACCACAGCCCTGAATATAGATTGTTTCTAGGTGCCTTTCTTTATAAAGTTTAATCACTCAAGTACTAGTGCATCTAGTCAGTTGTTTCTCGAAGATGGCCTAATAAGCTTCAAATCAGCTTTAGATAAATATAAATTACCGTAAGGAAACAAAACTCAGTTTACAAATTTTTCTGCCTTTAATAGAAAGAAGTAATATCTGTGGAGCCTAACATTCCAACACGGATGGGTTCATTCAGAAAAAAACGAAATGAAGACACAACTGTAGGATATAGTGTAGAGAAACAATTTGTAGTTATATTCGTTATGGATAAACAAAGAGTAGTGACATTGTTCTTGTTTATGTTGTTGTTGTTGTTCCTGTGAGCTTTAGTCCAATAACCACTGCATAATTACGTCAAAGTGAACTACCTCTCAGTAGTCAGGCCATGGTCTCTGCCTATAACCCCTATTATCAAATTAACTATTCCTTGAGGTCTTCAGGAATGTCTCAACCCTTCTAGTTAGGTTGTCCCATATATCTACGGTATCACCTTGCTTCTACAGTACCCCACCATAACTATGTGATGAACCCGTGTAACTTTCGGTTTCCTTGTTTAGCACATTTCGAAACTTTTAATTCCCTTCTTGTGTGTACCGTGTACACTTTCCACCTATGCATTTTGCAGGAAAAGCATCCTAACACCCTGATTTAACAATAACTTATCTTTTCCTGAAAAAGCTTTTTTTTATGTCCAATTAGCTTTTTTTCGTCTTTACTTCTGCCATCTTCAGTTATATTGTAATAAATATCGTCCACCACCTTTAATAATGCAATATTTGGTTTTGAACTCAGCTTTTCTTGAAAGCAGAAACCGTAACAGATTTTTTACTGTACGTGAAATAAGCAACCCAACAAATTATTGATCCAACAGCATGCACTACGACAGCATTTAGCGGCTAGCCACATTTGTTTTTAACTCTTATTAAGCTTCCATTGTTTTCGTAGCATGCAATTTTTATTAGTGACCAATATGATATTATTTTATTCGACTTGAGCACAGTATGCTCTAATTTTATAAGTCTCAAGTTATAATTTATTCTATATTTTTAAAGAAGAAGCCGTCGACTCGCGTCGAAATCCCTGTAAATTGTATTTAATTACAACGCCCCTTGCTGAGCTGCTTATTTGCACTTACAGTAAATGTATTTCCTAATTCAACTTTCTGAGAATGTCATGTTTCACTCATTTTATGACATTATCAACTGCTCTGCTTCGTATCGCCAGTGACAGAACAGAAATATTATTGTCAAACATTTGTGTTTTTATTTATCCTCCAAAATATTTAAGAAACTTTTGCAAAATTTTGTTTGTTTTCCTTTAACCATTTCTCTTTGTACAAATAACAATGCATTGGATAGGTGGTAACCCTAGTTCATTCCCATTTTTTAAAATTCTGTTCTTCTAATTGGTTAGTTGTTTCTGGTCATCGTATTCAGAATCATTCAGTACTTGGATTTTATACTTCAGAATTCCTGAGCGTATAACTTCCAGCACGTCAACTTTTAGCAGTCTCTCCTTAGCTGTACAGTTAATGCTTATCATCATTTTGCAACCACGAGTTATGAAACGTCTGCATACGTAATACATAAAGTCATAAAATATTGAATGAGGAGATTACCCACAGAAGTAGCAGAGCAGTCAAATACTGAAAACACTGAGAACGTGAAGCAAAATGTTGGTAGGACTGTGCGAAGACAACATGCAGTAAACTGCGTGGTACTAGCAGGGCCAGTAGAGGGTAAAATCTCTAGAGGAAGACATATATTGGAATACAAGTAACCGATGCTGATTGCAAGTGCTACCCTGAAGGAATGGAGATTATGGCCTCAACTGTCGTCGACATTGTGAGCCGGAGCAAAAGCCAGGACACGTGTTATGCAAGCGATGGGGAACGTTGTCTGTCGTGTCCTATGAAATGAACCTTCCTGGCATTTGCCTGGAATAATTTATTGAAATGATCATAAACCTAAATCAGAATGGCCAGAAGCTGGTTGGGTTTAATCCGCCGTCCTTCCCGAAAATGAGACCAGAGTCTTAGCACTGCGCCATCCCACTCAGTGCTTCTCTGAGATCAAGAGGTTAGCACAGGAGAAGGAGTCATGCTAGGCTGCATCAAACAAGTCAGAAAACGTATGACTCAAAATTAAATAAATAAATTTTTACACCTGTTGGATTTCGAATATTTCTATAAATAAGACAGTATTTCGTACGTCTCATACGTGTCGCATAACACGACGAATAGTTTTGTTATTGTATGTTTCCACAGTTTTAACTTGAGGAAATATAGTCTTCTACAGTCACCTTCTACTCATTCACAGATTCTAACCTTGCCTTCATTTCCTCCATATCCCTAATACTGCCCAAGTTTCTTCCTTACCTCTTTGCTTGGTATTGGCTTGTCAAATGATTTGTTAGTGAAAAACAAGACGCGTCTGTTCAGCTCAAATAATGTGTAGGCTACGGCATCTATGTAGCTGCTGTGAACCGTATCAAATATGCAGCCAGACTTTCCTTCGACTATTGGTTCACGACACAAAAATAATGGCAGCAAACAAAATACATTTGCTTACGTTAGATGTGGTGAAATGCATTCCTAATTTCTTTACTAAATGAAAAAAATTATCTTCGTGATAAGGAACATGGTGATACATATCGATTTGAGAATGACCACTTTCATTTACTCGTAGAAAATTATTTGATCTTTTAAACGCACACTTTGCAGTGCAAACTGATCCATTTTAGAAAAACTTACACAAGGAAAGTAAATATCAGTACACTGATGAGAAAATTCTGTGAAATATCATTATAAATTAAGGAGAACTATTTGTAACAAGAATAATTTACAGTAAAGAATGAAACTTCCATTGCTATGTTGAGAAATGTAGTCTGTGATACCAAAAACAGTGACACGAAAACGCTTTCACGAACCTTTGGATACAGCTCAGTTCACTAACATATAACTGATCTATTCGAGCTATGTGATATCTGTGACACGCGAAAACGGTCGGGATGGTTTCACTTTGATGCGCGGAAATATAGGCGTTGTAGTACTTGGCAGGACTTCATATCCGTTTATTAGGTAGAAATCGAAATCCTACGCCGGTCACCAGGTCTGGTGATTCTTTAATGACACTTTTTACTATTAAAATATAAAAATTTCAGAAGAAGTGTTACATCAGTTCATTTATTACATTAACTGGAGGAAGGTTTTGTCCTTTGTAATGAGCAACCGTTTGTATAAACACGCTCAATCATTGCAAAAGCATATAAGTAAACATGATTTTTGATCAGCCATCATTATGGGAAATTGTGTGGTAAATTTCGCCTCGTAATTCATCTCAACAAAATAACCAAATGTTACTTCATCAATCGGTGGACAATTATTAATGTGGTTTTAAAATTTCCAAAAATTAAAATAATATTCAAACTTAAATACACCTCCTGAAAAATCACGATTTTCGAGTTCTTATGTTTTTGCAGAATACAAGCGAACGGCAAAGTTCGGGGTGAATCGAGGATGATATTAGGGGTATAGTTCATACTAAATAAATTTGATACTGTGTGCCCAATTTGGTGAACATCTGTGTTTGTCTACAGTGAAATTAAAGTAACATGTTATTTTTTCTTGATACTTGTCACTTCTTTCTTGTGTCAGACACTATATATAACGCCATTGAAATTGTCATGTTCGTTCGATGAAACACTCTTGAGAGTACATAATATTTTCAAGTCAATGATTACAATTATTTGTGGCGGCAGTAAAATATTAAGTGAATCTCTGTATATTCTTTCTTCCAATAACAAAACGTACTTTAGACAAATTCTAACCATTCTATATCCTGACTGATCTACCACAATATCCTAATGAGAAATGGTTATGATTTTCACTTTGTTCAATCAGTTCGTCAAGATTTCAGGTGACACTCGTGTGTTTTCATACTTGGTTGATATTACGTGATACAATTTTGTTATTTTATGTTTCCGGAAGCACATAATATTTCTGAGTGAAATTGCATATACTCGAAGAGCTTTGTTTCGGGTTATTATCGCATTCGTCTCCCATATTTACTTCCGTCAGTTTCGCTTCATTTCCATCGAGGTGGAGTAGCCGAGCGTTCTAAGGCGCCTCGCTGCGAAGCGAGTGGTTGCTCGCCGTCGGAGGATCGAGTCCTCCCTGGGGTATGGGAGTGTGTTTTGTCCTTAGGTTAGTTTACCTTAGATTAATTAGTTTACAAGCTACGGACGGATGACCACGCAGTTTTGTCTGATAGATTTACAAACATTTGAACATTTGATTTCTCTTCATTTCCATAATTCTATCCTGAAAAACCAGTCCTAGTCATATTTGTAAAAGTGTGTTTCTTTCGAATGAGGTAGGGGACCTGATTGGTATTGTTGAAGCCACAGTAATTAATATTTGCTCAACTTCATCCGGTTTGTTTCGCAACATTAGTGCGTTCTGCAATCAACTTCTTTTTTGGTGAAGATAGTAGTGGCGACACCAAGGCCACACTGATACTTCATGTACATATTTTGGTACCAGATGAGTTTCGTATAATTTCTGTGTTATTACACGAAGTGGGAACTGGTTTGTGTATGTTCCATAAATATACCATAACATTTTATTAGTCTACTACCCATTACGACAATAGGCTAGTTTAAGTCTTAACTACTAAAACGATAGAATAGTAAGCAAAATTTCAGATGACGATCAGTTTGGCTTTCGTTATAGTAGCTACGGGAACCAGATAAGTAATTCAATTTCTATTGATAAAGAAATCGAGGCTTAAGGAACGCGAAGAAACGTCGACAGTATTTGTCAAGTTGTAAAACTCATTCCACAGTGTAAAACAGTTCCGAATGCATGAAATTCTGAGATAAATATGAGTAAGATATAGGGAAAGAAAGATCATACGTATTGCGTAAGAGAACCAAGAGGTAACAGTAAAATTGGAAGACCAAAAAGAAAGTCTTCATTTTAAAAACTATGAAAGACAAAGATGTTTCCTTTCACCCATACCTGTATTTAGAAGAAGAATGCGAACTTTCAAGACTGCTATTTGAAATTTATGGTGGCACGATGCAAAATATGAGCTAACATTTGCTGACGACAACGGTGTCCTCACTGAACCCGAGGACAAATTACAAAACGTGTTGAAAGGAATGAAAATGTAATGTGGACTGAAAATACACGAGGGAAAGACGAAAGTAAAGGAGAGTACCAACTGAAACATAACCGATAGGCTTAAAAAATTGGGGTCTACGAAGTAAATAACTAGTAGGAGACAAAACAAGGGGGACAGAAAAACAGGCTAGCAAAGGTAAATAGGGCATATTGGGCTACAAGAAGTATGTTCGTACCAAACACGATGAGAATCAGAAATAACATTTGTGATTAATTTAAAAAGAAATTGAACCATAAATAGACGGACTTAAGTATTGTGAAATAATAAGACTCATAACTAACGAAGAACAAGAACATGGAAATAGTAGAATAGCAAAGGCAAAGAAGGCATTCCTAGCATAGAATTGCTTGTATGACACATCGGCCTTTATCCGAGCAAGAAATTTCTATCAGCGAAGGGAATCGTGCTGGAAAACGAAGAATCGAAGTATTTGAGATGCAGTGTTATGGTAGGAAGTGGAAAATTAGCTGCGTTAAGATAAGTGCTGAGGAGGTCAGGAAAATAAGCGAATAAAGCAACATATTAGAAAACACTATCAACAATGAAATCAACAAAACAATATCTTAAGAGATGATGGAATAACTGGCATGGTGTAGAGAGTGCAGAATATAAAAACGCTAGGGGTAAACAGAGATTCAAATTAGAGCATCAGGTAACTTAAGACGGATGGTGCAAGAATTATTCTGAGAATGGAATATTTGCAAAACAGAGGAATTCGTGGCGAGATACATCGAGCAGTCTCCTAACTTAAGACATTAAACAAAATACTAGTGTCGAGTGGACAAGTTCTTGATACATACTCAGTCGTCATACAGTTACATATCCTTTCAAATCAAAATGCTTGGTGACAGTACCAAACTCTTAAATCACAAACATTTTATGCCTCATATCACACAGTTCCTTTCATGAAGTTGTCACCAACAAGTAAGCATCATATCCTTCTGAATGAAACTTTGAATATAAGTCACGGGAGCCTGAGAAATTTTTTAGATGTTTCCTGCATTTTCAAAAAATTTTTTCTTACTTTTAAATTTGATGCGCTGAGGATATCCTAAATAATATGACAGCATTCACAAATAGTCATTGTCCTATTAACGAATTAAATAAGTTCTTGGTATTAGCCAACGTATTATAATAACAATGTATAGGACGCTTAGTTATTTTTCATCAGTAATGTAACGTAATGACGCTTTTCGACAACCATACTACATATCGATTACGTTCTTCTTCACTACCCTTTTTAAGACACTTGTTACTAAATTTTGTTTCGATTATTCTTATCTTATATCTGTTGGTAAAATAAATTAAGAAATTAATTGTTATTGATCTGACTATAGATTTATTGGCATATGCCATTGTCTTGGTCGATATTCCCACCTCCACAACAAATAATGATTGTGGTAAATATTTCTGTTCTGCATTGTATCCTCTATGTTACATGTCGGTCATTACAAGAGGGACTTCCCATTGGTGAAGACATGAAAACGCGATTGTCGTACTGTCGTATCTCAAATTTCCACTCTCCATGAGAAGAACATCCAACTTATCATCAATTCATTAATACGGTACAATGCTATGTGATTACGTCCTATGATAGTTTCAATTAAATTATTAATACACGTATACTCTACTGGGCCAAACTTTATTATTTTATACATTTCTGGAGAGTGCAATTTTCTATCATATCCACCAGAAGGAAAAAGCCAATTACGAATTAATGTAAATGAAAGATTTTATAACTGAGTTAAAATGGGCTCCAAATGTGCTCTTCTGGTCAAGAGATTTATTGTGATAAAAAAAATAATAGTTATTTTTGTATCAATAAATTTTCTTTTCATGATGTGAAACATATTATTTCATTCCTTTCTTGAAAAACTGAAAATTAGTACCGTGATCCACAGATGTATATGATTTATACTATTTATTGAACTTACGAATTGTTGGTCATTGTAACATGTTTAAAAACTTTTCTTAGAACTTGAGGCATTAAACTAATTTTATTTATACTGTTTTACAGTTGTGATATGATGTTTATAATGGATACGCAACGGTCAACACAGATTTTCATTTGAGGATGACGAACAGGTATCAAAGACCATCTGAAAAATATCATTATTAAATAATGTGGTAAACTTTTTTTAAATAACAGGTCTACAAGAAAAATGAAATTTCAGAATAATTCTTAGCGGAGGAAAGTACAGTTTATTGTGTAATATGTTTTGATGTATTACACTGCATAACTTCTTAGTATAGGTGTGATTTAATAACATCAACTGTCGGGCGACAACTAAGTCTACTGTAAATGTAAAAGAATTGAACTTCAACCACCTCCATACACAACACATCGGAGACGCCTAAGCCTTCATTGAAAGAATTACCCCATACTGTAATCTACAAATAATGAGTATGAACCCAGTAAATACATAATAGATAATGTAAACCTTCTCGCTGAATAAGAAGTTATGATCATTAGCAAGGTGGTGGATGATAAAATAAGACTTCAAAGAACTTTTGTCTGGATCTCTGCATAAGACATTGGTAAATATTGGGGTGTATATGCTGGAAATGTAAAATCTGCAGCAAAAGTGTCACGACTGAAGTCTGTAATCGAGATATGATTTTTGATATACGAGCGACGTAAGATGTCAGTTACTTCTGGAATACATAAATATTATATGTTTCGTAATTCCAAAAAAAATGATTAGTCATGAACCGACGATGCGAATATTCCCTGTGACTTGTTTTTTCTGGCCTCGAATGTATTTAGACTACTCTACAAGAAAGAAAAAAAAAATTCTCCAAATCAACTGCATTAACTGATATTTTCAATATCAAATTTAGAATATCTCATGCTTACCAGGGAGAAAAGAGGGCATAATTGACACCTAATAATAGGCGGTGAACATCCGTGTTTGAAACTTTATTTCATCAATGTTTTACATTTTCCCCCTTGATGTAGTGACATAATAATATTTTCTAGAAACATTCACGATAATTTCGATAGACGAAGGTATATTTCTGCTGCAAAACGGCTCACTCGCTCAGCAGGAATGTGATGAATGGTTGTGCCTGTATGCGTAACATCAGGCCATTGACTGTTAATCCAGAAAATATAACTGAAGAAAATTCGTGGAAGCCTACACGATGAAAAATTAAAATCATAAAAGATGGTGCTTTCAGTATGGAGGATAACACTATAAATCTGAGAGATGCTCTCAGATTATCTTGCAAGAAGAAACTGTATATGACATTTCGGAAGCCTTACTGTTCCATGTGATCAAGCTGAATGCTATTCAAAATATTTTTTAAACAATAAAAACAATATGTTCATATGTATTGAGAATACTCGATAAAAGTACTAATTTTTCAAGATTAGAACGTTATGCAATACACCTATTTTTATGTAACATTCAGTTCTACTTTGAAAAGACTTATAAACGCAACAACTTTATTATATTCGCTATAGCAAGTAAAAATCTCCATGAACAATTTATGGATTTAACATGATTCCATTTCAACTAGTCTTTGACATCTTTTTGTCATCCCATAGTTCCATTCCATATCTGCCAAGGCAAATAAATGAAAGGCTGTTTTCTATGTGCTTTTCGCGCTTTGATATAATTGAGAAGTGTATTCAGAAGCCTGTAATATATGTTTTCAAGTATATGATAATTAATTTGTGTCATAATTGGGGTAGGTGGCTTTATTAGACTTTTGCATTTTTAGGTGAAATGTGAAACAAGTTTTGAATGGCGAGTTTCGTAATGTTGAATTACTATCAGGTTCTACTTACGATTTTATTATCTTAGTATTACATATTTGTCATAGATGGGCTGCGTACACCAGGATGTCCAATGCTCAGCGTTTTCCAAAACATTTGGACACTTCGTTTTCAATCTCTTACTTTCCTGCACGTGTTTCATTCAAATTTTGTTTATGTTGGGGTTCTCTTGCAGTTTGATATTCGTGTTTGTGTGTGTGTGTGTGTGTTTGTGTGTGTTTGCGTCTGTTATTGTAAGCGGTGGAAACTGATATAATAAACACCTGAATAATTCAGTCTATAGAATCGTAAGATAATTTTAAAATAGTGTCATTCATGGGAAATTACCGTACGTTATTATTTATCCTCGATATGTTCTACACATGTTTGTTATTCATTTTAGTTCCTGACACGAACCGTTTGTCATTTATTACTTTCTTGTTCAGTGCTTCATCATATTGTACATTAAAGATTCCTGTTATGTAAGATATTAATCTTTTTAAGTGTCATATCTGGTTATGTGTTAGATATGATATGCCCACGCTTTACTGGGTGTTTCCATATAGCAGAATGAATATTATTATATTTGCTTATTTTTTTGCCTATTTTTAGAATCTCTCTCTGTCTTATCCAGAGACACTGATTTGTAGTCTTGTTATTCGCATATACAAACCCCTGGATATGTATTCTTTCTCTGTCAGTACTTCTAATGTCACAGGGTATGCTTCTTGTTCAGTATGTTGAAAGACTTGTTTCTTCAGTACATTTACTAATCAGTACGTAGATTTGTGTATATATCTTAATGTTTACCATTTCTTTTTGCCGCAGCACGGATATTTGTATTCTGTTTGTACACCAGAATCTGTGTTGTTTGTGGAGATCTGTGATTCGTGTGTTTTCTGTTCACTGTCGTTTTCCTTCATTTGTGTTTTCATATTGTGGTAAATATTTATATTTTGTGAGTGTATGCATTTGTTTAGGCTGTGAGCTCTACATTCCGAACACAGATTCTTCTGTTTAGTGGGATTTTATTTTCTTTGTGTATCATAAGTCAGAATGTTTCTAGCTTGTGGTTTTGAGAGAGGTTTAAAATAACGTGTACCTTTGATAATAATGCTGAGTCTTTCTGTAAATGACAAATTTACTTTCGTTGGTTTATATCTCTATATTTGTATCCAAGAAGTGTATTAGGTTCCTATGCTGCAGTTTCAATGGCAAAACGGGTGTTTTGTATATGTCTAAAATGTTGATAAGAAAGGGAGGAATATTAGAGATCAACGTTCTGTCGACGTCGATGTAGAATGTTTAAGTCGGAGTTAACTGTACTTGAAATCTTTCTTGGGTTATTCAGCGCCCATATTATATCACAGCAAAACTGTGTATTCACTAGTTTAGTATATTTCATAGGTTTGGTTTGTATGTTTTTTCACAAAGTTTGGTGATATATTAACAAAATGTATGACAGATCACACAGAAATATTGTTTAATGTATTTTAGGTTGTCTTTTGAGTGTTAGAGCTTCTAAATTATTTTGTGTAAAGTATAGTTTAGGCTTGTCTGTGCATGTAAGTTGATGTCCTTGAGAGAATTTTTTTAATGTATGTGGAAATGTGTTGTGGGATTGCATTCTGTCAGTGATGTTGCTACAAGTGATCATATTTTGTTTTTGTTTTTCTATATACACATATTTATTGAATAGCAGTGTGGTGTCATCGTTATCAGCTCATATAACTATCATGGTATATTTAAATATTTTTCCTTTATTTTTTGAGCTAGAGAAGAGTAAGCAACAGATGACTCAATTACTCCTGCTTCTGGTGTTTATGAAGGATTTAGAAGTTAGTTTTGCAGGTAGTGATACATTTCGCTGACGATTTCATTACATTTAGCAACCTGTAGTATTCGTATTGGTACCTAATAGAACTTTTATTTCTATAAACATGTAATAATGCCTTCAGATAAAGCACACCGTGGATACTGGCGTGGTGTCATGTAATATAAGAAATAGACGTCCATGTAGTGACCCCGGAAAAGACTTGATGTAGGACACAATGTTGAATTACTACAACTTCTGCAAATTTAGCCTATACAGACTACAGTTTCTAGGCTTCCAGTACCTGCAAAGTATATCCTTATATGAATGTTAATGCAATGGGCAAGGCCGTCTGTTTACGTCATGCAGATTTTTGAAAGAGCACATTATAGTATTAATGAAGTGTTTCCTCTGGAGCGATAACCATGCACTGTGATAGAAGACACTAATACTTGACAAGGCCGCCCCTATACAGAAATCTAAAATAACATTAGGTTTCACTGAACACTATAGGAATCAATTTTCTTATCGCTAATTACTTTTAGTTGAAGTTAATCATTATTCAGGTTACCATGTGTAGAACATGTAAGATACCAACGGTATGTGCATCTATACGGTAGTAAAGGTATGTGAACTTTCATAATTTCACGGCGTATTTCCTGATAAATAAAATTACGGGTAAATAGCCGTAACCATCTGTTTTTTTCCTAATTATCTGAAGAGTCTGCCGACAGTTTACTAGTCTTCATATTCGCTTCACCAGAAGAAACGTATATCAACAAAGAGAAAAGTCATTTGATGTACAGTTAATAATAGGATCTGCAAGAATCAAAAGCGCGAAACTGTTAAAAGGAGTCAGTATGTAGTGACAGAACACTTTGGTAATTTTGTTTAAAGAGGAATAGCTGCGATATATTTTATTTTGATTTTGATTCGGTTGACAAAATAATGGACCATGTCATATTTTATACAGTACCAGGATTAGGCCTTGGTTTATAGTAACTGCTGTCTCCGCATCCTCCCTCATATATGCAAAAACTAGAAAAAAATCACTACCGCAATATTGCTTGCATTTCAAAAGAATGTATATCCTTGAGACAATTGTATCGTTTTAGCTAGGGAAGAAAAAAAAATATTTGGAAGATAGAAATCTTCAACTTCCTCAGAAGTGTCAAGCAAATACTGTTGAATATTTTAGTAACCATTTGCTTAAATACAAGCGCGCTCTAAGAGTCAAAGAAAGTCAAGGAGGAGATGCTGTTCTTGCATTGCGAAAATTCTTTGTTACTAGCTAAGAGATTTCTAGGTGAATAACTGAACAGCGATGTCACATAAACTGTGTAATCATAAGTACTTATTTGATGTCTGACAACGTATTTGTCTGATGGCCTTCACGGCCCTAATGGAAACCAAAAAAGAAAATAAATTTCGTACATTATAGTCAGAACTTTGCCTCGGGGGAATGGTTGTGCGGTCTAAGCTGTCTTGTCACGAATTGCGCAGTCGCTCACCATCGGAGGTTTGATTCCTCCATCAGGCGCGCACGCGCAGATGTGTGTGTATGTGTGTGGGTTTGTGTGTGTGTGTGTGTGTGTTCTTCTTAGCAGAAGTTAGTTCAAGTAGTTTCAAACTCTAGGGACCGATGACCTCAGCAGTTTGATCTCTTAGAATTACAAACAGTTGAGAAGCAGTTAAGTTAGAGCTTTAGTACATTTCCTTTAGGAAATCGGAAGGTGGTAAATAGGAAGGTGGTAAACTGAAATATGAATGTGATTCAAGAGACGTTTTACATCAGCTATACTACACTTCCTAAGACAGTTTAATTTCCTTCCGGCAACGAAACACTACAAGACAACAAAGTTACCTAAACTTTACAGGTGGTGGTCCACATCCCTTAAATAATTCCGAAATAAAGCTCTCAAACAGGCAAAGCTTCTGTGCCAATAATATTTATATTTACGTTTGTTTTAGTAGTCATTAATCTGAATACTGGTTCCTGAAGTTCATCATGCTAGTCTGCCCTAAGCGAGCCTCTACACTTCTCCAAAAGTATTACAACCAGTGTCCACTTGAAGGTGAACACTACATTCCAGTTTTGGTCTTCAGAAAACAATATAATAAACACTGTTCCTACAACACAATACCTTAGAACGGTGAACTGTAGAAACTAACATCGATCTCTGGGAATTTCGCACAGTTTTTCAGTTACGTTCCTGCACAGTAACAGTTTGCTTAACTGTAATAGGGATCGCGTCTCAGAATAAAGTCACAGCAGTTTCTTTTCATTTCCGATGTAACATGAGTTGTTGTGTAGCGTAGTATAGGCAAAACGGGAAGCAGGCATTTCAGAAATTAGAAAACATTCACAATGGAGTAACTAGCAAATTTAAATGTCTAATTTCGTATTTTATAGTAAAACATCATATGCTGACAGTGAACAAGTATACGTTGTTAATTTTGGTTTCGTATCTTTTCCAGTCGCAATAATCCTTCAAACACCGTGGAGACGAAGTCCTTCAGAAACCACCACATTTTTAACTTCAGAAAGGTAAGATGGTAGTTTCTTATATCCAGTATATAGAAAGAAATAACCATGAGGCGTTATGCCTTGACGCATTATTGCATTCAATTTGGGCCTTGCAACACCGTAATGTATGAGGAGGACCCTAGTAGTGATCCTTGGTTACATGTTATACAGGGTCATACAAGCAGAACTGAACATATGTGGATTCATTGTAAATGTGAATAAGCCTATCGAGAATCTTTTCTTTAGTATAGAAGCTGGGGGGAGTGGACTACACTGCAGGAAACCGTACATGTTAGCCGCCGAACGTATGTCTGTGGCGCGACGTGGTTTGAAAGCAGCGCGCTCGGCTGCGCACGGCCAGCCAATCAGAAGTCTCGGCGTTGGCGGGGAGTTCGATCGCCTGCGCGTCTCGGGCTGCTAGCGCGTCATCTCGCCGTGGCCGCGAAGGCCAGTATTCTTGCCACCGCATGGACCCACCTGCGTCACATCGGCTTCTGTTGTCTCACTCCGACCATTGCGTGTGTTAGTCTTCATAAATACTGCAGAATCATTGAGGAAGCGTGAGGTTCAAGCGGAAATCAGTAACATACTCCCCACGGAATTTTCCAAATTGTATATCCAACTGGAAAACAGTTGTCGTCAAAATCTTTTAATCATTGTGAACTGTGAAAGGCTTTCTATCTTTATCCCAGTTAGTGGTTACTATTTTCAATGCGCCTACTGATGTCAACACTTGATGATTTGTTTCGTCGCTATTGAAAGGAAGTATTTTCTGAGGAAGCCTCTGGTCATTTGCATGCGCCCAGTCATCTTCTCAGTCTCGTCACTGTTCCAGATCTGCATGATATTGACAGCAAAGCGACCGATATTTACGGAAATGGAAATGAGCGTATGGCTTTCTTGGCCGGGAGATCCCTTACGGGATTGTTCGGCCGCCCGAGTGTAAATCTTTCTATTTGACGCCGTGTGGGCGACTTACGTGCCAATGATGATGAGATGATGATTATTAGGACAACACACAACACCCATTCCCCTGCCGGGAATCGAACCCCGGCCTCCCGCGTGGTAGTCAGCGACGCTACCGCTGAGCTACGGAGGCGGACGATATGGAATTCACAAGAAAAAGCAACTTATGATATTATCCTGCTTATAACAGAACATTTAGGCCAGTTATTGCGCCACTGTGTCCAATTTTCTTCTACGTCAGTACTTTGTACGATTAATTACTATATTAGTGAAAGCGATGTCACCACTGTCTGAACATCAAGAGATTACAAAAATGAACGTGAGATCCGTGCTAAAGTCTTCAACTTATGCGAAACCTGAAGGATATGGATGCCGTTAACCAATAAGACGTAAAGAATGTGTAGCTCGGGTGGCGAGCGCGTGGTTTTAAGATGTTCCATTGCTTTAGGCGTCTTCCAGTTAGAAACATTGGTATAGTTCTTCTGTTTATATTCTCGGATGCCAAAGTGCGTATCTAAGTTGCTGTGTTTACATTACACCAGTAGGTATTGGTACCCTTTTATAGCCGGCCGCGGTGGCCGAGGTGACTGAGACGCTCCAGTCACGGTCAGCACTGCCACTACGGTCGGGGGTTCGAATCCCCCCTCGGGCATGGATATTTGTGCCGTCCTAGTTGTTAAGTAGTTCATAAGTAGTTTGTAAGTTTAGGGACTGATGACCCCGTAGTTAAGTCCCATAAGCTTAACAAACATTTGATTTTTATCCTTTTATAGCATAATGTAAGACTGTAATCAAACAAAAAATTTAAGAATTATATTCAAAGATTAAAATGGATAAGATTCTATAAATATGGCAAGTATGAGCTATCGTAACTGTGAATACAGCTCCTCTGTAGTCTAACTTTCCTGATATGAAGTGACCGAAAGAGTTAGAGAAATATCAAATGTGCCTAGCAAACATATCTGGGAAACTCCATTGCAGTTATCTAAAGTAAGATTTCTGAGAAGAGCAGGAGGACTTCTCAGTTCAACCATGTTTTCCAGAGTGTCTGATGAATTTTGCTTACATGGGATATTTTGGGAATTGTTAATGATGGTGTTATTAAAATTTTGAGGATAGAAAATGCTAGTAGGCACACAAACTATCCATGAAATGTCACCTTTGTAAATTAAAAATTACACAAAAATAGTGAAGCCTATTAACTGCATTTTGTATGTATTAGGCGTCTTCAAAACAGACAGTATAGTTCTGCGAATCGAATACATGGGTTTCATTTGTGACTTAGAATTGTGTTCTCTCTTCTAGTTGGACATTCCAACTACTACATTTCGTTTAACGACTAAATTTTTGGAACATGTTTCAAAAACAAAATTGAAAGGTATTTACTTATTGGGCGATGATTTACAGCAGGAAAATGTTACATAAAACAATTATCTGCACTTGAACAGTGATTCACTTTGCTGACTTCAACAAGGTCTTGTAAATGTATACAACAGCACATGTGACAAATTATTACGGTTCTTATGAAGATGAACACAAAAGTTTGCTCATGTAGTCCCATTAAAGTGTAGGAGCTTTACAGAATTGTTGTTGCAACACCCAGAGGTGTGGTGTAGTGGCATCAGAGGTAACGAAAGACTAGCAAATTTCAAAAAATAAAACAATTAAAAACTTGTGAATAAAGTTCGAAACATTCTCTTCTTAGTCCAGTGTGTACTGTGCTTAGAAAAGAATTACTATTTCTTTAAAGTATTTATTACAGTCTAATCACTCTAATTAACGTTAGAAAAATGGTTCTCGTAAAACTGTTCGTATTAGAAAGTGAGTCGCTATTAGGAACACTTTGTAATCGTGTAACGTGTTACCTCATGTGTACTTTCTGCTTTCATTCAATCTATAGGTGCTGTTAGTCCATAGGTGACATGGTTGGACAAATATCCTGTAATAAATGTCGTTTTATACTTCAGGATAGTGTGTTGTTTTAGCCATAACCCTTTTATTTTCTAAAAACTGACAGACAACTGTTGCAGTAAATTATTTTTCCAAAATGTCTAAAAGAAGTGTAGTATCATGGAGCTGGAGGTATATGCTTCGTAGCAAAGACTATACTTATTTGTATTTTAATTTTAGAAGGATAATAAAAGAAGGAATGACCAGAAAATTAAGAAAAGAGGCTATTCATTAACCTCGTACTTAATTGTGTATGTTTCTTCATCAAGATAAGAAAATTTCCTCTTTTCAGCATTTTTTTTTTTTTAATAATGGGTTTTCAGCCAAGATCGCTTTCTTATTTTAATTATATGACCGGTTTCGGCGTGCTAGACGCCATCTTCAGACCTGTCGTAATTTTTTTTACATCACTGCTATAACAACAATTGCTAATATAACACATTGATATACATCCATATTGATGTGTCTCGCAAATATAATTAACATGTCAATAATAAAATGACAGAATCCATCCTTCTCAAGGTTTACGTTGGAGGCACTTCAGAATCAAGCTCAGTACTGACTTTATTTGCGTGACACATTAATATGGATGTATACCAATGTGCTATATTAGCAATTGTTGTTATAGCAGTGATGTAAAAAAAAAAAAAATTACGACAGGTCTGAAGATGGCGTCTAGCACGCCGAAACCGGTCATATAATTAAAAGAAGAAAGCGATCTTGGCTGGAAACCTTTTCTTAAACAATTCTGGATCGCCCCAACAATGTGTTTCTTGTATAATTTTTATTTTAATTTTTCATCAGTGCCAGACATGCTTCGTCTATTCAGTGCTCAGTATCTTCAATCGTGTTTTTTGTTTCATTCTGTCCTTGCTATCCTAAATGAGCAAATGCACATCTTCCAGTAGCTATATGTAGTTCCATATAGTCACGAAACCTGTACTGCTTATTGCACTTAGGTAATGTAAGAGTTAATGTTAGGACAGTATTTATTTTCAGCAATTTTTATTTTTATTTTAATTTTTCATCAGTGGCAGACATGCTACGACTAATCAGTGCTCAGTATCTTCAGTAGTGTTTGTTTATTTATTTGTCCTTCCTATCCTAAATGAGCAATTCTGGATCGCCCCAACAATGTGTTCCTTATATAACTTTAATTTTAATTTTAATTTTTCATCAGTGCCAGACATGCTTCGTCTATTCAGTGCTCAGTATCTTCAGTCGTGTTTTTTATTTTGTTTCATCCTGTCCTTGCTATCCTGAATGAGCAAATGCACATCTTCCAGTAGCTACGTCTAGTACCATATAGTCATGAAACCTGTACTGCTTATTGTACTTTGGTAATGTAAAGGTAAGAGTTAATGTTAGGGCAGTATTTAATCAAAAGCCGATTGGGTAGCTGTGAAAGTGACACTATCCGCTGCTACCAGGATTAGACACACACAGCTGTGTAGCCATAAAATAGCAGAGAATTTTCGCAGGACGGACAGGTCACAGAGCTGTAGCGCCCACGTCAGGTAGGCGAGGCGTTACCCGTTCCCTCGGTCCGCTGGCAACTATTCCGGTCACGGAGACCGCGCGGCTCATGTAATGCCACCTCATTCCTGATTCGCGGGAGGAGGGAGTAGGAGAGGCCGAATTTCCTCTGCAGAAGTTTCGCAGAGTGTAATAATTAAAGAGAGGGAGGCACAATTTTCTTCCGCAGATCTCGGCAGGTACGCGCATACATCCCGCGCGCTCGCCCGCCCACGTCAGAATCATAACGCCCCCCAGGCCGTAAATATATCTGCGGCGGTGGGCACTTCCTCCCCCTCTGGCGCTGATCTTGAGCATAAAATTCAGTGCACCAACAATTACTGCGCCAAGAATTTCCACACAGGGGGATTCCTCCAATGGCCGGCTATTCCCTATCCCGGCGTGCCTTTTTTTTATTTTGCTTGTTCCTTTTCCTTCCTCTTTTTGTCCCTCCTTTCCCTCCCGGCGCGATCTCTCGCCGGAATTATGTTCCACACTCTCTCTCTTCTCCTACGCTCGCCCCTCCGTGAAGGGAGAGGCGAAACCCGGGCGATGTTAGCCTCGCTACCCCCACCACCACCACCACCGCCGAAAACCTCCACCTCCTCCCGCGGCGACTCCATAGACACTTTTTTACCCCCGCGCGGGGGAGAGAGAGGGGTGCAGCGGCCGGCAGTTTTGTGCAGTAGAAGCCACGTGGATTGAAAAGTTGCTGGGTGTGGTTTTAGCGACATGGCCGCCGCGCGGAAGAGAGGGGGTGGCCGCCAGCGTCGGTTGCGCGTGTGTGCGTGTCCGTGCGTACACGCGCCCGTGCCGTTGTGTGCGTATTCGGCGGCGGGGGCTGCGCGGCGCGGAGGGGGTGGAAAGTCCCGCACACACGCTGCTCGGCCCGCACTCTCCCCTCTCTTTCGCGAGCGGGGGTAAAACCTCGCCCTCGCCGCCATCACGGCCGGGCCTCATTACAACCCCTCCACGTCGCTCTGTCCTCTTCCCTCTCAAGACGGATCAATGCCTTGGCGGAGCGGGAACGCTGCACCCCCTGCGCGCGGGCATATTTTTTCCGGGGCCACGCCCCCTCCCCGCCTCCCCCGCCCCGCCCCTCCCGCACACCCCTCTCCGGAAACGAGAGGCTGGGCGGAGCCGAGCGAGGCCAGCCCCCATTTCTAAATTCCCCAAGCACCTCCCAGCAGAAGAATTAATTCGTTTCGCGGGGCAACTCCCACACCGTGTTCACCTCTGCGCTTCCCCCTCATTTCCAGACGGCGGGGGGGGAGGGGAGAAAAAAGGCTCCCTGGACCACACCCAGCCTTGATGACTGAATATATATCATAAAATATGGGACCGCTCTGTCTCCCTCTCTCACCCACACACACACCACACCCCCTCCTTCTCTCTTTTTCTTTCCCACCCCTAGCGTCTCTATCTTTGCAGTCTCACGTTTGAGTTACGACACAGTCTGCATCACAAACAGTCATAAAAAAAACTTGATTACTCATTAGGGCAGAGGAGGAGGAGGAGGAGGTGGCGTCACGTCCGGGACAGGCCTTAGAGGAAAAGTGCGCCAGGGTGGTGGTTATAGGGGCTATACTGCCTGAGCTCGCCCGCCTCCCAGAGCTAAAATTCTTCCGAGAAGCACAAAAAATATACAGAAAAAAATCGCAAATAAAATTTGAGGATAAAGAGGGAGAAGCGAGGGGAGGAAGAGCGCGCGTTTCATCAATCACCGGTGTATCCTTGATAGACCGCGAGGCGTCGGCCGCGGGTGCATCGCGCTGCAGCCGCGTGGTGGGCGTGGTCGCAGCCCACACCCCCGACCGGGCGAAAAAAAAAGAGGCGTGGAATAGAAAAAAAAGACGGCGGTGTGCGCGGCGCAGGCCCAGCGCACAGTGGCGGGGCGTCTATACACGTGCTCTGCCCGGAGCTCGGCGCCCGGTACACATGTGCACGCTCTTATTCCGCCGAGCAGCGACGTCTACTTTGTTCTCTTCCTCCTGGGCCGCGCCTACTTGAATTTCGGCTATTGCAATCGCGCAGAGTCGCGCCGTTTGGCAAAACTCTCTCCCTCACACGACTCACACGTAAACACACACACACATACGGAGGCAGTTAGATAGGGAGAGGAGGGTACCAACGCGGACGGAGGAAGAAAACAATGCCGGATGACTTAAAACCCAATAATTTTGTGCGGGTGCTCTCTTAATAGGAAATGCTCCAGACGGAAACAAAAACCACGTGCAGTGTCGTGAGGGTGAGGGAAGGGGGGCAGGGAAGGGAAGGGGAAATAAATTCGTCAACATCGGCCGATACCCTGTGAATTGTTGCCAGTCGGCGTCGGGCAATTTATATCTCGTTGGCAGAGTCCGCTTTTGCGGCGGGCACTCTGTACATGGACGGAGTGGGGGGTGGGAATTCACGAAATGATGGGAGTTTTAAGATAATAGGGATCAATAATCATGGAAGAACTGCTAATTATAGAAAGGCATCAATGTTCTGTTTCTTTTTCTTGTTATTAAATTAAGAGTAATGTATACCGAATGACCATATTATTGGAAAGTAAAATTACATAAGAACAGCAAGAAAGATAACATTAAATTATGGAATTTTCACACTTTTAAAACTGTACTGAGGTAGCAATATCTCAGACAGCCTTTTCTGTAGAAATGGAATTTCAACCAACAGAAAAGTGATATCTGATGCTTCAGAAAGACGTAAAATAAATAAATGAGGTATACGAAATTCTACCAGACTACTAGGATGAACTGTTGTAGAATGAGTAGCAATTTACGGAGGAATCTCTCACACTGAAAGTAAGCCCATGCAATACTCTTCTCACTATGATTATCTTTGGAACATGCAGTGGTACAAGATGTGTATACAATTTTCAAATTATGGTCGTAAGTCAGACTATTTAGTAACAAGATATAATTGCAGTAGTTTGGAGGTTTTTCTACAGATAAAAAAAATCAAGGAACTCATTTGCCAACACACGTAAACACACACCTCCACAAAGGCAGCTATCGACATACAACGTTAACGTGCACCTACAGAAAACGATAGACAAATAAAGTAGTGCCACAGAAAGATTTTGGGAACAATGAATGCGATTTACGGTAAGTGCAATTCTATACGTACTAAGACATTAGAAAATAGGCCTATTTAACCTGGAGCAAATTTGTAGGAGCAAAGGCTGGAAGATAAATGTCTGCTGTTACGGGTGCTGTCTACAACAAGTATGTGCAAATGAGATAGTTAATATGATGTACAAGAAGAAGAGCACTAAAAGTTTCAAAATGGATCCCTTGAATAAAAAGTGAATGAGAAACATCTACAGTGTCACAAAGGTCACTTCATTCAAGTGTTAGATTTTGCCCTATAAACGGCTATACACTCATTTTAGTACTATAAACACATATAAATATGTTGTTGAATCGGTTTTAAACAGAGGATATCTGACTGAGCGTACAGAAATTTACAGCCTGTTGTCAGGTTTCTAAATTTGGGTACTGAATATTTTGCAATCAGAGTCACATTCCTGTTATTGTCATATGTATGAACTCAGTAACGAAACACACAAAAGTGAAAAATAAATCTATAGAAAATAGAACTACTGGGTAAAATTATTTATTCCAATTCCATAATTTAGTCAACAACTATATTGATGTGTATGAGTGCCATGTCAAGATATGAAGCCAGTGTAAGAGAATTCTGCATAGAAAGAAAAAAAAATAGTTTGTATCACTGATGTACCCAGCACACCCACGGAGTCTAAAGACGGTATATATTACAAAACAGCAGAATTTTCAGTATATTTTTCTATCCTTGTGGATAAATGATAGAACTCTTGCATATCACTGTCACATTTTAACCCTCTTTTTAATAATTGGTTGTTCCTTAAGATGAAAGAATTTGGCCTATACCTTAAACAGCAACAAGGAAGAAATGAAGCGTAATATTAAATTTTCTTCTGGCTTTTCTGTGCATACTTTTTCTTAATGGTAGATAACTATCAAGGATACAAAATTTAGAAGAAATAAAAACAATTATACCTCCTTATATTAAGCGCTATTATAGCTCCGGAATCTGAAGTAGCTATTTTCGTGACTTAAGAGGATAAAATACAATAAAAATGTATGTTTGATGCTGTAATTAATTACTGTCGATGGAATGCTAACCTGTCGCTTGATACAGCGCAATGATTTAACCTTAGGAAAGTTATTACATTTATGGCGCCGCAAAAAATTTAATACACATGAACCAATAGAAAAAGATTGTTAATGAGTACAGAAGATCATCAGTACATATACCAATTATAGATAGGCCTACATGTATATATTTATCACATGAAGCATGGTACATTATACAAAGCAATAGGCAAATTAATGTGGAAAGAAACAAAAATATAATTTCATACTGTACTGGCTCTGCCTGTTTTCAAATATGCCTCACAGCAGTGGACATGACGAAAGCAAGGCGAAACGCGTGTACATACCTCTAAAATTAAATTTATCAGTAGCAAAAATAGTGGCAGTCTGAGAAATCAGATAAGAAATAATGTCGACATAAACAGTTTCGGAATTTAATCATTTAACGTATAGAAATATAAAAAAGTAAGTCAAATGCCGCCAACTTATCGTTATTATACGAAAAGGAAGACTGAGAAAACTACTATTTGAACTACAGCACTCAAGAAAAATAGATACCGGCATATCACGGAAGAGATATGCCAGACTTGGAAACAGCAAAAGTTGAACTCTGTTGTTTAAAACAACTAGAAAATGAAGATTATCAAGAATGCTACAATATCATTTAATTCCCGCATTGCTGCATGATATCGCCCGAGAAGTATTTCGAAGCTAGCCAGTTATGATTTCTCACATATCTGGATAAGCGGCATTCACAGCCTCCTGTTGTTTGTCTTCATTTGTGACGCAAAAGAAATATATGGGCGTTAGGTGACACTAGACAGCGCTCCCCGTGTTCCCACGCTAAAGCGACTGTGAAAATGTGTTCGAAAGACAGCGATACGCTTTGCAGAACATTTGACGTCCAGAAAACGGTGCGAGCAACCAGCGGCGAACACCCAGGTAAACGGCGGCAAACATCATACGGCGAAGGGTTGGCCCCTAGCCGGCAAGGCAGCTGCCCGTCGTTCGGACTCGTTTGCGCAGCCGCTACGGACGGATCACGTAATTTCTGGTCGCTTCTGGTGAGAACGGCGGACTAAATGCAACAACTAATGCAGTAAAAAAAAAAAAAGGCATCACATATGTTCCTGCACTCCAGAAACCTTTACATTGGTGTCGAAGGTCCATCTTATTGCACGATAATATTTGCAGTTTGGAGGTAAATGACGCGCTCATTCTCCGTAGATACTCCTGTCTAAAATAACGATAGCTACGCAGAAGAAAAGCGAGCACGTTACCTTAATTATGACTGGTCCAACCGAAATATAGAATAATAATACGGAAAGATACAGTAACTAGTTATAATTTCGTCAAAATGACCAAATTATTTTACCATATGAATACCACCCCGAAATCGAGAGCAACTTCTTACCGAATAATTCGTTGTATTACGGAAATTTAACTCATAGGTAGAAGTTTCTGACTGTCACAATTATAAACCACGAGAGGTCTCGCAAATCATGAACTACCAACACAAGAAGCTACTATTCTAGGCCACAACGAAAATATGTATGAACCCCTAACATTAAGAAACGACATTTCCAAGTTGAATTCGACGGTTAACAATTGAGTCAATAAACATAAAATTGATGTCAACAGTTCTCGATTACAATTTCTGGAACAAAATACAATACATTAATTTTAAACTTAAGCCGGGAACAAAATCTATAACATTTGGTATTCCTACAGACATGGAGCACTCATAACAAATCCTCCACAGCAGTTCATTCGAAAGAAGTAAAGAACATTTTTAGAATATGATAGTCTTACTGTGACACTTGGGTATACTGTTGACGGCTTTGTACTTCCGTGGCGGTAACATACTAGTTTTATAACTCTCATTGGCAGAGAAGGCAGAGAAGGCTCTAGAGAGAGAACAAATAGAATTGTCGTCTACACAATGCTGATGTTGATTAGTCTGGGACTCCTTACCACATACCGTTCTGAAGGCTTTCGGCAAGATGTATAAATGCCGAAAGAGAGAGAGGACATACAGTCTTCACTCTATAGGTACAATAAAAAAAAAAAAGGATGAAAGTTATAACCTTGAAGAAGATCGCGATCTATTTTGCGATTATTTTTAACCACATTTTGATTTGCGTCACTGTATAATGTTGAGACGGTACTTAGTACACCTTTTTAGACATATGCCCATATATCAAGATTATGAAATTCCGGTTTCTAAAAGAAAATTAAATGTATAAACTATGTTAAATTTCAGTATTATTCTGTACATGTAGCCTGAAATATTTCGTTCAGATGCAGATACAAAGCAATGAAGTAGAGTTCCCTGCGTGAAAGAGAATCAACTTGAAATTAGTCTAACAAAGTCGGTGCAGTAACATTTAATTATTTCCGTTAGTCACAACCACATTTTAACTCCAGTGTTCGTAAGAAACAAAGAAATCAATATTTATAATTTTGAAGGATAGATCGTTAAACTTTTAGTGCAGCCGCTAACGGAACATTGAATTAAAACACATATGTTTTTATCACTTAATAAGTCTTTTAACGTATTATTAATGATATTGCTTGTAATTTAAATCCCGACTTAATGGAATGCATCATCTTCCCTTTCTGTGTCCTAATAACTGTTTTCAGTCTTTGTTATTGTCTTCTTACTTCCTATTACAAAATATGTTTTTGTCTGCCTTCTTGGTTTACTTATATTTAAAATAACCTAAATTAACCCTAACCTGAATTTGTTGCAGTTACCCTGTTTACTTTATTTTTCACTATCTGCACTCAGTTACGTGCACTATATTTAAATATATTTTTATATACGATATATTATTTTTATTACCATAACGAAAGGTTTAAATTATTTATCAGTCCCTGCTGGTTATTACAATAGATCACAGCTAGCTTGTTACAACGTATGTGCCTGTTGTGTAGATCTTAATAATACGGTTATAATTTACCTTGTACTTACGCCTAGGTAGTAAGACGTCAACAAAATTACCTTACAAAGTTCTATATGTAATGCCGATATATTAAGACGTAAAGATAATTGGAAACTTTTCCTTTTGTAGAAAATACCGATTTTTCTATATCGCTCTACTGATGTTTCATCTTTACAGTATATTAGGGCTTACATATTAGGTCATCAGAGGTATTTTAAATCAGAGATACTTTATAAATTCAAATTGTGCTATCGAAATGTTATATCTTTAGAATTAAATTACATTGTTAGCAGTCAAAAACGGTTCAGGTAATATATATAGTGTAGAATTTGCAGTTGTCCTGTCATTTTTTCATCGTTGCGTGTGAATCCTTTTTTTTATGTCAATAGAGTTTACACAAATTTTTGGTCGGCCTGTTGATTTAATATGTCGTCCGAAAATTTAATTGAGTTTTTTTTCAGATATCTGGTTCTGCCAAAATGGACGTAAAGGATCCAAATAGCCCCTGATCACCTAAGATATAATTGGGTGTAAACATAAAACCTCATTCGATCGATCTGTCGGCAACATAAATGTCATAGAACATTACGATAAAAAGGTATTTTTACAAAACAAAATTGAATAATACTAACTTTTTATACACGAGAAAACTTATGTACCAACATATTTCATGGAAGAGTTTAACATTCCGTCAGAAAATTTTAATGTCAGAGGAACTTTATAAATTCTAATTGTACGATCGAAATATTTTATCTTTAGAATTAAAAGTTACACTTGAATATGCCACATATACCAAAACAAGCTCCGGTGCAGTGTTGTAATAACCAGTAAGAATCAATAAATGATTTCCAGCTATTGTTACAATAATTAAAGACAAAATATCATACAATGACTTAATGAATGTTATTTGATTTATTTTATTAGGTACAGAAAGCAGCGGTGATACTGCTCCAAATACCATTCGTGGAACGCAAGACGTTTTCTTCTACCGAGTGCCGTATGAAACTATTAGTTGCACGAAAAATTAGATGTCACAATATTTAAAGCACTGTCATTATACCAACTTGAAACAGTCATGCATGACCAATGAATTATTTTGGCAATTTTTGTTGCCCTTCCTGTATATCACTAGTCATCGTTGTTGTTGTTGTTCGCTTCAGAACAAAGACCATTTTGATGCCGCTGTTTACGAATCTGTGCCCTTTGCAGACCTCTTCACATCTGAATAAGAACGGCAGTTTACATTCACATGAATCTGCTAACTGTACTCCTTGTTTAGTTTCAATATATTATTACTCCCCTCACTTCGCTTTAGTACTAAATAGACCGTTCCTTGATATCTCCCGCAGAGGTTTCATCAAACCGCTTTCATGATATTTCTCTACCGTTCTATTCTATAATAGGGCGCGGGAAAAAGAAAAAACTAAATCTATCCGTTTTCGATCCGATTTCTCTTATTTTATTATGGCGATCATGTCTCCCTATGTACGTGGACGCTAACAAAATATTTTCGCATTCGGAAGAGAACATTGGTGAAAGAAATTTCATAAGTAAATATCGCCGTAACTAATAACTTCTTTCTTTTGATGATTTCAAACCAACTCGGCGTCATTCCGTGACACTCTTTGCCCTATATCTCGATAAAAGAAAACGAGCTGCCCTTCTCTGAACTTTCTCTATATTCTCCATCAGTCCCACTCTATGGAGATCCCAAAATATGCAGCAGTACTCCAAACTAGGACGCACAAGTGTAGTGAAGGCAGCTGCTTTAGTAGAACTGTTCCATCTTCTATGTGTTATGTCAATAAAACGTGGACTTCTGTTCGCCTTCCCTACAGTATTTTCTATCTGTCCTTTTCAAGTTTCAACTGTCTATTAAAAAAGTTTCAGTACTGTACAAAGCTATACTCGAGACAAATTCCTTCATAAACTTCCTAACAGCTGCATTATTATTCGATGTCAACAAACATCTAATTTTCAAAAACGCCTTTCTTCCCGTAGCCATTCTACTGCAACTTACACAATCTCTGCGAGAATCATGCCATTATAAGTTACTGCAGAAATTGAATAATCCAACTACTGCTTTCATTTTCTCGTTTCCGTATCTAATTTCTTCAGCTTCTCTTTACTTAGCAGCCCGCAGCGTGGAATGTGACATAATATATGTTTATAACTTTTACACTACTAGAATATTTATTTATTTAGTTATTTACAATGTGCTCCTTTCGGCTTTTATTTCCATCATCAGGTTTTCTGTATCACAAAATAATGTGGTAATATTTAATTAGTAACTATACTTACATAAGCAGCCATATATAAATTTTTATGACTATTAGATTTAACTTACTTACATTTAATGTCGTTCTTATTGTTGTCCTTTCTGCTTAAGATGTTAATGATTTTATTCAGTTATGATTGGCTTATTGCCTGTTACATTTTATTTTCTGCGTCAGTAAAAATGACAGCTTTTGTCAAAATGTTTCAAAGACATGATATGTTTACACAGTGACCCAGAGATCACAGTAGTTATGAGCTAATTTATTTTCTTAAATATTATAACTTTGATGGGTGATATTTGTATTGTTTCTATGGAGTGAATATATATGGCTTGTGGCTATGCAATTTCCTGTCTGAGAATATGAATAAAGTTTTCAATGTACTTTTTGTGTTTTAGCTCTGTTTGTTCATTGAGTAAATTTAGGGTATCTCTGTAGGAATGTGAATATAATTCAATTTCAAGGATATTCATGGTTGATCCCTTTTCCGAGATGTGAAGAATTTTCAATGTTTCATTTATGGCCCTTACTTCGTGTTTCTGCAAACGTACAAACCACATTCCATAGATAGTCACTCCATAGTAACAACATAAACATCACCCACCACAGTTACAATATCAAAGAAAATAAATTAGCTGATAACTACAGTAATCTATGGGATGTTAACATACAATGTCGTTGAAACTGAGGCAGAAAATAAAACGTTGTAGGTAATAAGCCAATCATAACTGAATGAAATCATTCACATGTTAAGCAGAAAGTAGAACAATAAGAACGACATTAAATGTATGTAAATTAAATGGAATAGCCTTAAAAATTTGCATATGACAGCTTATGTAAGTACAGTTACTAATTAAATATTACCTCATTATTTTGTGTTACAGAAAAACTGATGATGGCAATAAAAGCCGAAATGGTAAATAATTATACTAGCAGCGTGAAAGGGATAAACATCTAATATATAAAGCAGAGTGTCCGTATGTTTGTACGTGTTGCATACGAATCTACAGTTTTGTTCCAATCTTTATGAAATTTTGTCCACGTAAGCTTCAATCCACGAGGACGGTCGCCGTAAGTGTAAGAAGAACATACGATATATAGTTCACGAGATACGATGTCATAAACAATGAGATGCGCGAAAAACTGCTGCACTTTCCGACAATGCTGCTCATTTTCTCCTAAACCATTGGACCGATTTCAAGCAAATTTGGTACACACATTCCTTACCGTGAAGTAATAACTTCTGCATGGTTAAGAATCACATACGGCACATGGTTCAAAAGATATTACGTCATAACCAATAGAAATCGCAAAAAATGCCATATAATGCGGCGAGACTTTCGAAATACACTGTATGAGAATGACAGTACTTAGTGAGTTGCAACAAACTTTAAACATAATTTCAAACCTTTATTAAACTTTTTCTCGCTGGCAACCATAGTAAAATGATGAAAGGAAAAAAGTTTCTCGCTTTCTACTTTTCTGCTGTTTATGGAGTAAAACTACGGCATTCGGTATGACGTTACAATTTATGATTGGTACACCACAAATTGTAGCTGCAGGAAATTTTACAGACAGTATACACACATATAGTTGAATGCACCTTCCAAATTCTGTAACAGTACGAGACGTAGTTCGTGAGATATGAGCATATAAATAGTGAAGTTCATGGAAAACAGGCCCCATCACTTAGCATGTTTTAATATATATACTCGGACATAACAGCACTTATACAAATGAATATACACCTGAAAAATGGCAGGAATAAATACCCGGGCAGCTAGTCAATTATAATTCCTTCATCATCACGTGATTTTATTCGTGAAAATTCTATTGCATTCGCTTCATTTTTATTTTATTTTATTTATTTACTTACTTATTTTGAATAATTAATGCTGCTGCAGTCACTTTTTACTAATATTTGTATTGGCACGACGCGTTTCGGTAGCACGCTGCCATCATCGGGTGCATTTTTACAGTTACTGGTTCATTATCGAATTATTATGTTTTGTGTAAAAAGTGACTGCTGCAGCATTCCAAAAATAAATGTTTATAATACAGTCGCAGACCTCAGAATAACACGGATAAATTTACATTCGCTTTAGTCTATTTAACGACCATGTAATACCCAACTCTCAGGACTCTATTCCAGGCCCTCTTCTGTTTCCAGCAGAGTGACAATTACAGTATTCGCTCATATTATTGCAAGGTCGTAAGTGATGCCTCTCGTGACGGCATAATGCCGCTTGAGCCACCGCAGCCGCGAATAGCGGCGTGTCCCGCCGATCGCGCTAGTAGGGGCAGGTCAGTAACGCGAGCGGCCGCGTGTGCGGCAAATGTTGTCTCTGGCTGGCGCAATGGAGTGTTTGCGGCCTCGATTAGCGCAGTGCGTGTGCGCCGTACCTGCGGATAGTGCGTGACGCGCCACGACCTGCCCCAACGCCTCATTACTGCATCATGCTAGCGCGGCGCCGCCGCGGGCAACACCGTGCACAGTGCCGTCTACTGCCACTGCCGACGCGAGGGATAGGATTCTGTTGAACTTGTCGCACACATTTAGCTAGGAAAACATAGAACTTTCATATTGGACATATGGACAAAAAAAAATATTATTTTGACTCTCTGAAGTATTAAGGGGGTATGTGTGCTAAACTGACAAAAATTTTCTTTCTTTTATTTTGGATGCTTGTAATAGTGAAATAACAAGAGCAAAATAAGGATAATGGAGAGCAGTCTAAGAAAATCAGGCGATGCTAAAAGAATTAGCTTAGGGAACGAAATAATAAATGTGGTATATGAGTTTTGTCATTTGGGCAGTAAAATAACACACGATGATCGCGGTTCAGAAGATATAAAATGCAAAATGGCAACGGGAAGAAAACCGTTTTTGAAGAAGTGTAAATTCTTAACATCGAATATTAATTTAAGCGTAAGGAAGTCCTTTCTGAAGGCGTTTGTATGGAGTGTTGCCTTGTATGCGAGTGAAACATGGACGATGAACATTTCACACACGAAGAGGATAGAAACTTTTAAAATTTGGTGTTACAGAAGAATGTTGAATGTTAGGTGAATGGATCGCGCATCTAATGAGAAATAGGAGAAATCAGAGCTCGAACAGAGAGATTCATGTGTTCTTTCTTCCCGCGCGCTATTCGAGAATGGAATGCGAGATAAATAGTATAAATGTGGTTCAATGAACACTCTGCCAGGCACTTAAATGTGATTTGCAGAATATCCCATGTAGATGTAGATGTAGGTACTGAATAGAATTGAGGAAAAAAGGAATTTCTGGCATATCTTCCCTGAAAGAAGGGATCGATTGGTGGGACACAACCTTAGACATCTAGGAATCGTTAATTTAGCATTGCCACTGCCGACGCGAGTGATAGGAGCCTGGTAGCACACATTCAGCTAGGAAACCTTAGAACTTGCATATTAGACATATGGTCAGAAAATTATTATTCTGACTTTCTGAAGTATTAAGGGGTTATGCGTGCTAAACTGGCAAAAAAATTCTTTCTCTCATTTTGGATGCATGTAATACTGAAATAACAAGAGCAAAATAAGGGTAATGGAGAACAGTCTAAGAAAATCAGGCGATGCTAAAGGAATAAGATTAGGCAACGAAACAATAAATGTAGTAAATGAGTTTTGTCTTTTGGGCAGTAAAATAACACGCGATGGTCGCAGTATAGAGGATATAAAACGCAGAACGGCAACGGAAAGAAAACTGTGTTTGAAGAAGAGTAATTTGTTAACATCGAATATTAATTTACGCATAAGAACATCCTTTCTGGAGGTCTTTGTACGGAATGTTGCCTTGTTGGGAGTGAGACATGGACGATAAACAGTTCAGACAGGAAGAGGATAGATGCTTTTAAAATGTGGTGTTACAGAAGAATGTTGAAGGTTAGGTGGGTGGATCGCGCATCTAATGAGAAATACGAGAAATCAGAGCTCGAACAGAGAGATTCAGGTGTTCTTTCTTCCCACGCGCTATTCGAGAATGGAATGGGAGGTAAATAGTAAAATTGTGGTTCAATGAACCCTCTGCCAGGCACTTAAATGTGATTTGCAGAGTATGCCATGTAGATGTAGATGTATATGTTGGTACTCAATAGAATTGGGCAAAAAGGAATTTCTGGCATATCCTCGCTGAAAGAAGGGATCGATTGGTGTGACACAATGTTAGACATCTAGGAATCGTTAATTTAGCATTGCCACTGCCGACGCGAGTGATAGGATCCTGTCGAACTGGTAGCACACATTCAGATAGGAAACCTTAGAACTTGCATATTAGACATATAGCCAGAAAATTATTATTTTGACTCTCTGAAGTATCAAGGGGCTATGTGTGATAAACTGGCAAAAATTTCTTTCTCTCATTTTGGATGCATGTAATAGTGAAATAACAAGAGCAAAATAAGGGTAATGGATAACAGTCTAAGAAAATCAGGCGATGCTAAAGGAATTAGATTACGTAACGAAACAATAAATGTGGTCGATGAGTTTTGTCGTTTGGGCAGTAAAGTAACACAGAATGGTCGTGGTACAGAGTAGATAAAATTCAGAATGGCAATTTTGTTAGCACCCACCTACAAAGGGAGACTGATCATCTTAATAAAATAAGAGAAATCAAATCGAAAACTGAAATATTCAGGTGTTCCTTTTTCCCACGCGCTATTAGAGAGTAGAACACTGGAGATATATAATAAAATCGGTTCTATAATCTCTCCACATGCACTTAATATAATTTGCAAAGTGTTTATTTAGATGCATAAGGTAACACGAAATTACAGGATAATAAGTTATGCATTCCCAACTGCAAATATCAATTAGCCTCAGCTGCACAATATGTTGGTGAAATAGGCCTGGCCGGGATTGGAGCCCTGATTGCCCGCTTTAGGTGATTGGCGGCGTTAACTATTTCGCTATCGGTGCACGTCTCCAAGACAACCCCAACAACCGTATACCACATGTCGTCTGTTACACATGAGTGCATAAAAAAAACTCCCAAGAAGAAATCGAGTCAATGTCGCAGCTTGGCAGTACTTTATTTACTGACAAACAGGCCTACTTTATTTACTGACAAACGGTTTCAGTAATCTAAGCCATCATCTATCGATCAGTATTATTTACAATTACTGGTCACCCGTTGAATGTACATCACAAATTACAGCAAAATGGGTAGTTTCTTTATAGGAGAAATAATCTTTCACAAAAAGTTGACTAACTTGAAAACAGGTGAAAATACCTTTCACGTATTTGCGTTGAAGTTAAAATGTTTATCTACAAACATGGCAAGAAATCATTAAGAATCCTCATTTTGGATACATTCCCATTTGGGAGTTGTTCTTAAACTCAATAAGATCGCCTCCTTCCTGCGATGTCAGGTAATGGTAACATCTCACTATGTAAGTTAATTGCACACATTGGGAGAGACATTTTCTAATTGCGCTTATACAAGACGTAGACTGTTTCGATTAATAATATCTTTCACCCTTTCAGCAATATCAGTGCGAATTTTCGTAGCAAAGGGGAATTTCATTAGTGATATTACACTGGTCAATAACCGTACAAATTTACATACTCACAAACACCTTGTCTTTCATATTCTTTATAAGTAGACTCGTCTTCGTCAATCTTCAAATGAATACCAATCCTAACAATCATAGTCACAGACCGGTAATAGTCAGAAATAAAAAAAACCTTATTACCAACTTATCCAGTGGTAGAAGTACGGTTCGTAATCATATCACGTCCGCTGAAACTTTCAAGGCCACCAATTAATAGAAACTCAATAGAACCAACTAACCGAACACTACCATGTTAAAAAAGCACATCGCATAGATTAAAAACGGACAACAATAAGCTCCGATTTTTATGCGCAATTTGTGTATTCTTAGCAGCCGCAGTCGCCACTATCTCCTTTCCTTCAGCCATGCATGTCTGAAGAACGATTACAATGTTTACATCAACTTAAACACGGATACTGCTCATCGTAGTGAATGGTAACTATGAACACAGTCAACTCTGATTCGTGAAACGAGTACACTCGTCTCTCTATTTTTTTGTTATTTATTTATTTATTTTATTTTTTTTTATCCTCAGCAGTTACGTATGTTTCTCCAGCAAAGTTCAGGTTTTCTTATGATTGTCAAATTTATACGGCAATGATTAACCAAAATTTTATAGTTGTTCTTTGACACATTTTACTTGTGAACCAAACCCGTTCTACATATTATGTTTCATCCTGTCCATAGAGATTTTAAAACAATTTGTCATCACAGTGGAAGCAATGGAGAAGACGTATAGATGCCATTGATTTATATCACTTTTTAACTTTTTTCCCAGTATTATCCTGGCAGATATTTGCCAAAACAGTGACAACTAATCTCTTTCATTATTTCTTTATATATTAACCATATTCGTATTCTTTTGGAAAAAATTATCCGTCCATGTCTTTCATTCTCCTTACTCATCTGAATGGAATATTAACTTTGTGTTATATCAATGTTTGGTAAAGTTATTTCGATGTTAACTGCGGACTCCATAATCTTATACACTAATTATGGTCGAGAAACCACAAGGCAGAATTTAGCGCCTGATGCAAACTACGGAAGCCATTATAGATAATTCGAATGCATGAAAGAGGATGTTACACAATTAGAAAAAACAGCTTAGCAAAAATAAAGGAATGATTTTACAAGTTGTGTAACACTTGATGGGATCTAAAATAGTCCTCCAGACATAGGCATTTTATTTTATGCGTAATGGTTATATTATTGTATGTGCAACAGTGACTGTATCCTCTACATTGTCAAAAAATGGAGACTAAATCTTATAAATCCGAAATGTTGTTACTACTATCAAGCAATACTGACGTACTCAAGGGATAGACGTAGAAAGTTCTGACGTAAAGCAGCATCATGTAGCGTTATTATGCGTTACATGTTGGTTACTTTCAGATACAGTAACATAAATGGATTAAGAAAATAATAATTTTTACAGCAAGTAGCTCATCCTAGCGGTACTAGTGCAACTCTTGTAACCAACGAGTGTTGTGTATGAAAACAGGGCAAATAATGTAATAAACTAAGGTTATCATCCTTCCAGTGCATCACTTAATTCACAGATAAAATAAAAAACACTCGTTGTATCACATGAACTAGCTGTTAGACTAGGAAATCAGTGTACGAATTTTCCTTTTACAGTTTTATACAAAAAAAATATCTCCTAACAATTTTGTGAAAGACAAATAACGTCAATTAATAACAGAAATAATTGTACTACGCGACGTAATCACTGAAGGTAGTGTGAATTACTTGCTCATCATAGGTAAAGACACAATCCTATCTTACAGAAAATATTTATAAGTTACAGTGAAACATCATTCCTTTGAACTATGTGCTAACCTGCTATGAAATACAATGTAGGATACTATATTTAAACATACCTTATTTTAATTCACACCGTGTACAACATAATATCAGTGGAATTACTTCTACAGATATGCCTCTGGCATAAAAGAGAAACATCCAAACTACCGTAATTTTTATTTTATTTTCCATAATTGAATAAAGCGGTTTAATTCAGTGACGTTCCATTATGGTTGTTTATACTCAGTAGAGCAGAAATTGCATGAGTCTTGAAGAATTTCGCCTTCAACGATTTTCTTATTTTCACGAATTATCAACTAAAATGCTACACAAAAATTTGTCATCAACTCCACCCTCAGATTTCAATATTTATTAATTACCAGGAATTTTATATAAAATAATCCTGTAATGATCTTAGATAACAGACTGAACGACTAAGTTAAATTCCCTTATTTCGCATGGTTGTCCAGTTCTGGGTACCACAATATCTTTGTTGCTTAGTTATATTCTTCGCAGATCATTCCGACAATCACTAGCCAAGATTATTCAGATACTATTGTGAATTTTGCGGCGCCGCTGTCAAGATTTCGTTCTCCACAATACTTTTGCTGGTTGTTCTTAGAATTTCTACTAAAAGTATTCTACTTTTGAGGCAAACATTTGACGTGAATAAAAATGCTATATTACTGATTCACCAAATTTTACTGTTGATTTCCAATATATAAGTAGTGAACTACAAAACCTGAAATTAGGTGTACTGTTTTACAGAGCTGCAAATTATATGTTTCAAATCCTTGTCCTAGTTTTATTGAAGGAGAAATTACTCAAAATGTATTTTGTAAGCATAGTCTTTAAATATTCCATAAGACTTATTTTCATGACTTAAACGCTACTGGTTCACTTCTGACCTTCAATTTACAAAATTTGCAAAATAGCAGAACACTTTCCCCTGCTACACCTTTCACACTACAAATGTACAATTATTCTGATATATTAATAGCTTTGACACCCAACCAACAGAAAAAAGGAATTACGAAATAAATAGCATAAATCAAATTAATACTGTAATTAGAAGTATTGAAATTCAGAAAAAATGAGTATTGTTGCGTTAAAATATTTTATGGTATTTATAAGCTGTGTTTTGTACTGCAGTGAGGTTATGTGAGGTGCTACTAGAGTCAACAAAATGGTATTTATAAGCTGTGTTTTGTACTGCAGTGAGGTTATGTGAGGTGCTACTAGAGTCAACAAAATGGTATTTATAAGCTGTGTTTTGTACTGCAGTGAGGTTATGTGAGGTGCTACTAGAGTCAACAAATATATTTACCGTGCGATATGGTGCTGTGGTTAGCAAACTAGACTCGGGTTCTGGAAGACAGCGGATCTAATGTCTCCGGCGTTCCATATTTGGTTTCGCGTGATGTTCCTACATCGCTCCAAGTAAATACCGGGATGACTCCTCGAAATGGCCCTGCCGAACTCCTGCCCAATACCTATCAAAAACAGTCCGACCTACAGTCCATCTGTAATGAACGCACTCTTGATACGACGTTTAACATTAATCTTATGGGTTAACTATGTACCATTTTTTTCTAGTTTCGAGCATACTGAACTGAAAATAAATTACACATCACAACATTCAGTGTACCATTTTACATCTGGCTTTACTGAGTGATTGGAAAAATAAGAAAATATATAATTATAGGCTACTTCACGTAAGTACAGGGTTACTTTTCCATTCAGGTTAATTTACACCAGCCTTTAAAACCGCAATATTTTCCCTATATATCTCTAACTTAGTAGTACAAAGTTACATTTTCATTTAGGTTAAAATAAGAACTGCGTCAAAAACGCACAGTAGTTTTGCTATATTTAATTCTCAAGGTAAATTTAGGTCATTCCAAAAAAACTCATGTGTTCATAACAAAGAAAAATAAGTAGCGTCAATTGAGTATTGTAAGTTTACTTTGAAATTATCATGGTATGTGTATCGACGTCGTATTGTGTAACTTAAATCACGGTATCACAAGCTTATTTCAAAGCCAACCAATTTAATGAATGGTCACAAGCCTTTGGGGTTGTAGATAGGTGGAAAAACATTTGAAATACTAACCAGAGGTAACAGTGTACGTAAAACAGTTTCTTTTACTAGTAAAGATTGCAGGTATGTTGAAAGAAGCTATTTTGAAACAAAAGTATTAAATGGTACAGACTTCTCCTGATTAGTAAAAAACTTGATCTTATTGGCTCTATCAGAAATTCATATAAAATATAACTGTAGTTTTAACAAATTTTAGACAAATATGAAAGCGAGTCACTCAGAAGGAATGAAATCCCCATGACTGTTTGTGTTTACAGTTTATTCACTCAGTTTATTCACACAATCTCTACAGCAATAAGAACATATCTTGATATCATTTATTACAGATACGAGTTATAAAACCATCAGATCATTAAACACTCTGTTTCGCGAACATGGGACGACCTGCCTTGGAGTATGGGACCTTCTTCTATAGTAAGCTTTAAATTTCTTTGACAGAATACAATAGAAAAATTAATTTTCAAGCTGTAATAAGACACGGTTTTTAAAGAAAAATGTGATTTCATTAGAGCTGCAATCCACGTGCAGAAACTGCTCAGAGTTATAAATTTAATTTAATTATTTACTATAAGTTTGTTGATATTGCAGTGTAGGCCTAAAATTTTCACTCTCGTCTTCAGATTTTGAACTGCCAATTGCTAATGTTTCGTAGTATTTAGTCATTCATGTACCTGTTGATAAAATGACGCTTAATGACGTAAATCGTATACTAATATGTTACAAAGTAAATTTTATTATAATAATTATGTCAACATAAGAGCTAAAATTCGTAGCACTCTAAAATTACGCTAACTCAGGTATACATCGTTGATGCTAAACATTTGTCTCCTTACATTATGTTGCTTTTGTAGTATATATTCATCATAAGAACACAAATTTTAAAGTGCTGAATAATTTGGATCACTCCAAATACTTGGAACCTGTAGGCGCAAATGTAGATTTAGATGTCAAATGCAGATTGAAATATGAGTCGACTCAGAGATGCACGAGATAATTACAACATCAATTTTCTTAGGCATTGAGTACGTCCTTGATGTTTAAAATATCCAGATCTGCTAATTATATGAAATATTTATTTTTTCGTTATTAACTCAGATAACACTCTTGCCATATTAGACCATAGGGCATTCTTGTAGAGCGGAAGATTTTCCATCATACAGATACAGATCTCGCATACAGAAACCGTCAATGTCTTAAGTTGTAACAATTTAAAGGTAAATACAAGTTAAATTAGAAAAAATATAGAAGTAAAAGTATATGCTCTAAACGCGGGAAACAGAACGTGGTGCAGACATTTAGAAGTCAGTAATGTCTTAAAGCTTAGAAGTAAAATGCAGTTACAGGAATTTTAAGAGAAAGAAATGTTTATTGAAAACAAATGGGAGAGTTCTTCTACAGTAAAGTATAATCGTATTCGGTAGTACAGTCTGCACAAGGATTGATCTAAGATGCATGTAGAACAGGTTTGAAGCATAATCTTGAATTATGGGCACACTGGTGAAATAGAAGTACTATACATGAAAATGACACTGTAAGATCACTGTCGTACAAAGCAAACGATTAAGTAAGTACTGCCGCCGGCTCATATTCTAAGATCGAGCACTTCATGATGATGACGGACTTGTATATCGGCTAACAATCGAACGAAAAAATAAATGTCGAAATCTAGACGATTGGCTACGTAATCTCTTGTTTAGTTTCAAATTAAATGTTTGTCCGGTATTATCATTAGGCTCTTTCGCTGTGCAGTTAGTGTTTGTTGTATTTAAGAGAGATATTTGTGTAAGAAATCTCAACATCTATGAATAGCTGAGGTAAGATCAGTTGAGATTTAACAACTTCTACTTTGTAGAAACGTTTGGGATTAGCTTTTATGCGCTAATGACAGAATTTGATGGCTATTATCACATGCTGTTATTATTTATTTTGTACTCAGCATTTTCGTAGACTTTACACCGTGAGACGGAATGTGGAATGTATTGTTTGTAAACATCGTAAATGTCACTGCTGTGCATACTGACACGTTATAGAAAGTTTAAATTACTTTTCCAATCAATTCTTTTGTCTTTCACGGCAGAATATCTTTCAAATCATATATTGTGCTCCTACAGAAAATCTCATGTTTGTTTCTCAAGAACTCAGCTGTCAGGTATTTTATATCATTACGATTAAAAGCGGATTGGGTTGTACAGGTTCAAACAGAGTATCGCATCTACCACAATCAGTGCGCCAGTGTAAAATATAACAAACTTTGGATAGAGCCTTTGAGTAGTGTATCCGCTTATTGATAACTTATTCCGCAGACATAACGGTAAAACATAGCACTCTTTCGACAATGACCATGAAGTTCCAGCTATTCAGACTTTAAATGTAATGAATGTAAAAGGTCATTGTTTGCTACAAACCCATGGTTTATTATAGAATTGGTTGGAATCGTCTTGACAAGTATGGCTAATAATTTGGATACTACATACAAGGACCCATTGTCAGAGACATAATCTAGCTTATGTTTAACTTACGTTAGTCAGTAAAATTTCCAAACATATTTCAAGCAGTACTACGTACGTTCAAGGTCTCCACCATTCAGTGAAGGAAATTTCCCCTTACTGGTTGTAATGGAAGTTGCTGATTGCCAAATGTGGAAGGTAGTAGGCAGACCATTCAGAAGATCATGTTTTGTTTCTGATCACCTATAAAAGATAAGAGTAATTTACTAAAAGAAAAGAAAATTAAATTTTTCCTCTACAAATTATTTATATCAGTTGCAAAACAGCAGTCTTGCTGCAATGAAGATCCACTTATGATAAAGTTTTGAAACACAAGAGTAAATAATTAATTACAATTTTTTATATCTTGAAGCTCCCAATAACGTCCTTGGAATAATGAAAATCATATTAGTGTTAGATATCCACAACCATTACATGTAAGTCAAGAAATATTCGTCAAAAACATCAGGAACGAACATCAGTATTTTTATGCTACAGTATTGGAGAATAATGTAATTTTAAAATCATCCAACAGTAGTTTGGTAGTAGGGGCTATAATTATATGCGGTTCAGCAGTAATTTGAAACGTAAAGACCTTTATTTCGTACATACCATTACACCAAGAATACGTATATTTACAATAAAAAAGTGATAACATCTGCTAGCAAACTACAAGTTATTTACGCTGGCGTATAAAATTGACATGTAGACTGGCGTACAGCGTAATAAAAGAGATGTAATATAAATTGCGATACAACAGAAAAATTCAGTTTTTATCCCTGAAAAGTTATCGTGACTTTCTTGCAATTAAAATATGCGTGTAGAGACAAAGAAAACAATTGACACACGAAAATTGTCCTTCAATGCTGTTCAGGATGACCCTCTATAATTTCATAGAAAATTTAAACTTTAATTTTTTAGGTTGTTTAATCGATATTTCAACATTAGAAAGAAACGGGACTGAAAAGCATAGACAAAGCGAAAGCCACCATGTAACTCAGTAATAACTCAAATATACTATATAGTATCCGAGGATTGTGCATTGAATTCCACAATTGTTTCATATATTTTTTTTTTAAACGGTCATCTTACTAATCACGGCTAATATATCTTGTAGGCGTTAGGATCAATTCACAAAGAAAAAGATTGTTCTTTTAATGATGGAGTACATAAATCCAAATTTGATTAACAATTTTCTGGTTAATTTTAAAACTAAAATAGATGAGAAGGATCCTTGAAATTGTTTAGAAAAAAGTGAGATTAAGAAGTCATCATGAGGGGGTTAGGAAAATGCACTAAACTTCGGGCAAAACAGACTTTTTGTGAATTCACTATGGTACTTTTAAGACAAATGAAAAAAATTAATAGAATTGATATCTTACATGTTTCAATATGAAAACGACGAACTATCAAAAATAACAATATATATATATATATATATATATATATATATATATATATATATATATATATATATATATATATATATATATATATATGTGTGTGTGTGTGTGTGTGTATATGTATAGTGGCTCAATGTGTTTCTCAGTAGAATATGGACTGTTTCAATGAACATGGCGTAATTAGATTATGACTTATTATTGAAATATTGCTTTATATTCTACTATAGGCGCATAATAACCAAGTAAAAAAGTTAAGTTAATCGCTTGTTCATTATTGATACAACTTAGTGAATAATAAAACTGTCAGACTGATATCAATCTAGAAATTTTGAATCAGTTTGATTCTTCACTTTTAAAACAATGTTGAAGAAACATCACATAAGAAATATCATAAAATCTTTAATTATCTTATTACCCATCGGTTATGATAGTTTGGAATTGCTAATGTGATATCGTTAGTAAAATGTCATCTGCATGCCGCACAGTTCTGAAAATTTAAAATACTCACTTAACGTAACAGGTGCAGACACTAGTTAACTTAGAGTAGTAAGTGTGCCTATTTCTAAGACCTCGAAGGGAAGGAAATCAACTTATTTCAGGGTTGATCCAAGTAAAGTGGGCATCTGTGTTCTGATTCAATATCATTCCAAATACTCAGATAAATTAAAAAAAATTGTATTTCTTACTCAAGCTGATTACAAGGACCAACCACAAAAACACAAAGAAAAAATACCACAAAATTAACTTTGAACGTGGAGCTACTCAATAATCTACCTCTCAATTGAGGCATAATTATAGCATATAAAGTAAGTTACAAATTGTTACGCTTTTTTAAATTGGTAGAAGTAAGGTTGCCTTCTTTAATCGAACTCTAGAAGTATCTAACATTTGCAATGCTACATGCTCCCTTAACCCTCTCAGTCCCACATCATGAAACCAGGTTTGGAAAAATTTAAATTCAGTGTCGTGTATTAATACAGTACAGTAAACATCAAAATGTTCAAATGTTTGTAAATCTTATGGGACTTAACTTCGGGGTCATCAGTCCCTAAACTTACAAACTACTTATCAACTACTTACGAACTAGGACGCCACAAATATCCATGCCCGAGGGGGGATTCGAACCCCCGACCGTAGTGGCCGTGCAGACCGTGAGTGAAGCGCCTCAGTCCCGTCGGCCACCGCGGCCGGCAGTAAACATCAAAATACCCTTATTAAAATTGTTGGTGTAACTACTGATTTTTTATGTCATGTATTTCATGCACAACATAGATGTTTGTTTCGAGGTAGTTTATTACTTGGACGTTATTTTGTTGATAGTTCACACTGTCAGATCAATAAGGCTAGCATAATCTTCGCCACAGCAACAAAGACAAGACAATTCACTGCTGGAATAAAATGAAAGGAAACACACTCAACCTCACACTCTCAGCCACGTACAGACGACAACGCAAACAACCTTCAAGATGGACAGAGCCTCAGAACTGGTTACCCGCCGAACGAAGTGGCAAAATGGTACAGTTAGAAGCATGTTGTTCGTCAACAAACATGCAACTTTTAAGATTGATGCACAAAATAAGGTATAAATCAACTTTTAATACGTTGTTGTCCCTGGAACAACACTGGAAATGAAAGGGTTAAGTGGAGTGCATTTGCATAATAAATAAATAAATCAAAATAAAAAATGTTAATGCAGGAAAGTATAAAACTTTCTTCCCCGAAAACATACATATATTCACCAGCTTCCATGGTGCTCGATCAAACAGTACCAAAGTTTACTGCATGAAAAAGACACATACGTATCAAATGTCATTGTCATCTGTCACATGCGTCATTTCAATGTCAGCTATATTCGAGAATACTTTCAAAAGCTATGATTTACAAAACTGATAATTTTCAGTTTGCCACAATATTCCAAACTTTAATTGTAACCGCTCCGAATTTTCTTTTCCCGGCATTTTTTTCCAGGGCCATAATGAAAGAAGGAAGGAAGCTTGGAGTTTAACGTCCCGTCGACAGCGTGGTGCCATAATGAACAAAACAAAGAACAAAATATGAGTACTTAGTGCTTGAATCATGAATTTAGGTGCTGAGTTCATAAACAAAAATTCATACCGAAAAACCCTCGCTTTTCCCCATTTTTCTAAACAAATTTTTCTTTCAAACAAACGTTGTCCTAACAATAGAGGCGTTCTGAAGTGGTGATCTATCATAGCGTGGCAACTGATTATTTTTGTAGATAGGAAGAACATTACATTTGCTTGACCCTCGTGTACGTAACTAATTTAGCTAAAACTTTGCAACGGTAATAGTAACCAATACTTCGTCGTATTAGAACGTTTTTGTAGTGTACAGATGCAATTCGAGTGGGAAGAAATCGCATCGTTCCGCAGGCAGCGCGACGGACAGCACGCACGTGGTGTCCACAGCTGACGCCGAATTAAAAGGAATTGGCGGGCTTTGGCCTCTCTTTCCAATGCGCCGGGGCGTGCGCGTTGCGCGTGCAGAGCTGTTAGTTCCGGCCGCCGCCCGCGCGCGGCGCTGCGGCGCCCGGCGCCTTTTTATGAGCGGCAGCGTTTGTTTTTATGATCAGACGCGCGCCTCGCGCCGCCGTGACCGACGGCCCGTCCCGCGGGCCTGGGAGTCCGGGATCGACGACCGCCCGATTTTTCTCAAACTGCCGCTCCGTATTCTTTTACGTCTATATTATTCCACCCCGCACTTCTTTCCTTTGTTTTCGACAGGTAGTCCTGAAAAATTGAAAAAGGCAGAAGTTTGGAGGTGCGATTGTGGAAGTTTGTAGCGAGAGAAGGAAGTGGGATGCGAACGGGGGTCTCTGGCGAGGAGGGAAGCGGCGGCCGGGCCCGAGGCGGCCATCTTGAGCAGCTCCTAGCCCGGCCAGGCCGAGGAGGGTGTCGCGCTAATCGATAGTTTCCTCCGGGCTGAGGCTGAGCCCTGAGCAGGCCGCACAACAAAGGCGCCGCCCCGCCGCCGGCTGTGGGGGGCGCGGCGCCAGCGAGGAGCCGGCGCAGCCGACATCACTGATCCGACATCGGCATCACTCACATGACGCCAAGTCACTCACATCTGCTCGACCGGGCTACAGATTTGATACGTACACAAATGGAAGTACGTGCATAGCACAAGGAAGGCCACATAAAATTGATGAAAATCTGGCTTTTTACATGAATAAACAGACATATTACTTTCCCCATGACCCAAAAAACACACTCATTCATTCACGCCGCTGTACAGTGGTCGTGCTGGTAACGTACTGGACTCGTATTCGCAAGGACAGTGGTTCAAATCCACCTCCGACCATCCTGATTTAGGTTTTCCGTGATTTCCCTAAATCACTCCAGGCAAATGCCGGTATGGTTCCTTTCAGAGGGCACGACCAATTTCCTCCCCCCCCCCCCTTCCCCAAACTTACCCAAACATCCGAGCGTGAGCTCCGTCTCTAATGACCACGCTGTCGATGGGACGTTAAATCCTAAGATTCCTTCCTTCCTTCCAAGGCGGCAGCTGCGGAGTGTGCCACTGTTCGCCGTCGGAGGTTCGATTCCTCCCTCGGGCATGGATATATTCGTTGTCCTTAGCAGAAGTTAGTTTCAGTAGGAACTGATGAGCAGCGTAGTTACCTCCATAGAATGACAAACATTTGAACATTTTCAACAAACACACACACACACAGATGCATAAACTGGCACCGAATACAACGGATATAATGTAACCCAAACAATTATAGAACCTAAAACAACTTCATTTACACGATAAATCAGTCAATTCTGAAGGCCGTAAATTTAACTAATGGCAATAATTTCGTGTGGCTCAGTGGCCTGGTGCAAGTCTTTCGATTGGACGCGACTTCGGCGACTTGCGTGTCCCTCAGGTATCTAACCCGGGAAAGGCGATCTACAGCTGAGCTTGGAGTCCGAACCACGTGTCGTTTCTTGTTACTCCTACCACGACGTGTCAAAGAACAGACACCACACCTGCTTCGCAGCGGTATTGCATTTGCAAATTATTGATGAAGGAGTAGACGGGAGAAGATTAGGATGAAAGGATTGACAGTGGCTGCATTAGGGCATTGAAATTAAACAATAGCGACAAGTGAAAATGTGAACCGGGCTGGGAATCGATCCCGGGTCTCTCGCTTCGGGACAGCGGTCGCCTTAACTTCTTGAGTACCCATGCTTCGGACATGTCCGAAAGTACAGACACCACAGCAATATAATAAGTATTTACATACGAAGACGGCATTAGCTTCAATTATTTCACCGAATATGCGGTCATACGTTCGACCTCGCACGGGAATCCGTAATTGCAAGTGTTAAGACGGCAAGGTCGCTGCGGAGCACGCGGTTGTTCGCCATGGAGGTTCGAGTCCTCCCTGGGGCATGGGTGTGTCAGTTGTTCTTAGGTTAGTTTACCTTAGTTTAAGCAGTTTGTAAGCTACGGACTGATGACCACGCAGTTTGGTCCGATAGATTTACAAACATTGAACATTTTGAAGAGGGCAAAGATGGTATGGGTGCTACAGCCATATCGTGCGACATGTGGAATTTGAGACGGACGGAATGTCAAGTGGTTAAGGCGACCGTTGGTCAAAAGTTGGATACCTGGGTTCGATTCGCGGCCCGGCACACATTTTCACTTGTCGCCATTGATTAATTTCAATGCCCTAATGCAGCCACTGTCAATCCCTTCATCCTAATCCTTCTTCCTTCCCCTCCTTCATGAATAATTTGCAAACTCCTAACAACTAAATATGTTGGAATAACAATTACCAACACCACTTAGTAACTGACAGGTCTCCAGCTTTCTGTTCCTTGTTCTTGTTATTACGAGTATTTCCGTAGTTGGCTTGTACTACTTTGACACAGGTGCTTGCGACTGATCTTCGCCTTTTGATCAAGAACAGGTCCATTTTTCACAGTAATATCCTCTTCCTTAACCCATGGACTAAAAGCGGTATTTGTCAATCTTTCTCAATACGCGAACCGCTTCCAAGCAAAAATACTCTGAAAACATCCACTCCGCCCCCCACTCCGAGTAGTTACTCAAAGCTGTTTGTGATTTCAAAGGCAATTAATTTAATTTTCATTTTTTTGATGAAACTTTCTTGTAAAAAAGAATGTACAGTACAATTTTGGTGAAATTTTTTGAATGAAACACATGTTCTGATTTTACACGAATCCGTGCAGAAAAGCAAATTTTGAATACCGAATGTTTAGCATCGCTAATTATCCTCATTAAGCAAGGTCCCACTTTATACCAAATTTTCAAGTACGTAGACCGTTATATCGAATTTTTTCAATGTTACTTATAGTATTAATTTAGCTATCGAATAGCTTCCAAAAATAGTTTTTCAGATTTATCTTTATTCATTGTTAACACAGGCAGGTCACAAAAGAGTCACGGGTTCGAAACCTGGTCGTATCAGTAATCGTTTTCACTCTGCGTTTTAACCCAGCCTTCACCTCTCAGAGTGTGAGAAGTCGTCTCTAACGATACATGGATCAGATTCAACGTTAATCTGTAGGTCCAATTTGCAAAATAAAACTTAAAAAATGTAAATCTATGGGACTTGACTACTGTGGTTATCAATCAATAGGATTAAAACCTACTTAAACTGACTCAAACTAACCTCAGGACAACAAACACACCCATGCCCCAGAACACCACAAGCCGTCTTAGAGGGCTCGGCGAATCCACTGCAGTGATCCCCATTTACCGCTTGGATAAGTGGGTTAGGTTAGAAACATACGTCGCCGAAGTGTCCTCCAGTTGAAAGAATGGCCCCAGGCCACTGAGCAACATACGATTATTGTTATACTGTTAAAATGGCATATTTAATATCAAACAAATGTTCAAACCTTTGTAAACGTTTTCGACCAAACTTCTATGGTGATGAGTCCATAAACTTACAAACTACTTAAACTAACTCACACTAAGGATAACACAAACACCCATGCTCGAGGGAGGAGTCGATTCTCCGGTGCGAGTGGCCGCCAAGTTCATAGCATGATGCCTTAGTCCATGCGGCTAATCCAGAGCAGCTTACTATAAAACGTTCAACAATTCACAGTAAATGCTAAACAAGGACTCACACGGTTTTATTATAAGATAAATTGCACCTTATGCTTGTGTATTACGAAAAACCTCGTACTCAGGCATGCACAGGGGTAAATGCTTTATGGTGTATATGCTACGTCCTGTTATAGTATATCATGGAAAATCTGGAGATTCGCCATGTCCTACTACTAGCCTCAGGCTCAACGAAAGATTCCGTACTGTTAGTTTTAGTTATTGGGGTACACAAATACTGTGTGGGATATCTACCTATCCCAGGTGCAAGGACATGTGTGATCTGGAGTGAGTCAGAATGGCTGATAGTCTTTCTGAAGCCTCTCATGTGTTTATACTTTAGCAGTGCGACCTCTTGGTACTGTGGAATTCAAGGAAGAAACGCCAATCGTCACTCCAAAAACACCGGAAAAACAAATGAAGACGTTAAAAAAAAAAAAAGGGAATATATATATATATATATATATATATATATATATATATATATATATATATATATATATATACGAGGCGCATCCAGAAGGTAAGTTCCGTTTATATTTATCTCCGCTTCAGCGCTGCGATAGCAGTTCCGCACATACGCTGTAGACGTTGTGTATCAATGAGAAGAACGTGCTCCATTTGGAGATCGCTGTCAGCTACGTACGATTTGTTGTGCTTGTTTGAAATGTCGACGTTGATTGAAAATGCCACCGCCTGTGAAATCAGGTCGGTGATTCGGTTTCTGAATACGAGGAAAGTGAAACCAAGTGAAATTTATCGGCAAATTTGCGATGTTTACGGACCAAATGCGATGAGTGATTCGATGGTGAGAAGATGGGTCCGACAGTTCAATGGCGGGCGTAGTAATGTGCACGATGAAGAACGAAGTGGGCGTCCACCTTCGGTTACAAAAGAACTGGTTCTCTCGATTGATGACAAGGTTCAGGAAAACCGTAGGTTAACAATTAGTGCTCATCACTTCACCAATGCTTACGAGCTGAAAGAAACTATTTCCAACTGGTTGAAGACACGGGCGGCAGATTTCTATGAAGAAGGTATACAAATCCTAGTGCCACGCTATGACAAATGCCTGCAAAATTTTGGCAGTTATGTAGAAAAGTAGTTGAAGAGTTGTAGAATTTTGAGAAATAAAAATTTCTTCTTTATCTGTGTACAATTTCATTTTATTACCAAACGGAACTTACTTTCTGGACGCGCCTCATATATACGAAAATATGTTTGGATTCTCTCTTTTAACTGCTAGTTTAAAAAAAGTTTCGCCTAACAGTTTCGAGCAGTACTGCAAATCTCGGAAGAAAAGAGTTCATATCAGCGGTCATAACAGTAAAAATCGAGGGAATCACTGCGCTGTGACCCCCTGAACAAGAATTCGCGGCCGCGGTGGAGTAGCCGAGCGGTCTAAAGCACCTCGCCGCGGAGCGCACGGTTGCTCGCCGTGGAGGTTGGAATCCTCCCTGGGGCATGGGTGTGTGTGTTTGTCCGTAGGTTAGTTTATCTAGGTTTAAGTAGTTTGTAAGCTACGGACTGATGACCACGCAGTTTGGTCCGATAGATTTACCGACATTTGATTTTGAAGAATTCGCGACCCCCTACGGCGTGGCAACCCACAGGTTGAAAAATCACTTGACTACACGAATACAATCTCCATGACAGAAACCTCTTACCGAATCGACTAAGATGGAATCTTGGAAACGTTTCACATTCCACTTCCGACGCTTCGAATGAAAAGTGCCCCCTAACGTTCTCTGAACCACCCTCGCATAGGGCCAGTCCGAGACCGTAAGCTGGACTTTTTCGAACGATTAAACAGTCATTTGGGGACGTCGGCGCGGCGGGAAGAAGAATGCGAGGAGGTAATGGGAAGATGGAAGATTGGTAAGTCGGCCGGTGCGCGCGCGGGGCCTGATTGATTGCAGACTGGGAAGCGCGCCGCGATTGTTTCGAGCGCGGAGGGTTGCAACCCCTGGCGCCCTAATGTATTCCGGTACAGCCCTTTCTTGACGGTTTACATTAATTCCGGCCGACATTAACGGGCGGCCAGCGTCTGGACGTGAGTCACATTACGGATATGGTAATACGCGCGCCGGGCGAGGCGACGGCGCCCCGCCTTCCCGGAGGCGGAAATATTCCGCGACTTGCCGCCCCCGCCCCGCCCCCGCCCCCCGTGATACACGACCGCCAAAGACAAGCACAAAGGGCCGCCTCCCGCCGGGGCGCGCGAGCCGCACACAGCGCGGCGACGCGCAGCGCCGAGACAAACGCGCTGCGCTAGAGCTGTTCTGGATTAACTGGAATATCTTCCGTGCATAGTGTCCAGACGTACCGCGAGAAGCAAATTATCTGTAAAACTACTATAGAAGCTAGTAGTTCAATACACCACATAGACCGGATCTTCTAATCATCAGTAAAATGCATGAACACCAAACTTTGAATGTATTAATTACTAGCTGAAAACCCGGCGTTGCCCGGGTATATATTTATTTCTGCCATTTTTCAGGTATATACTCATTTGTATCACGGCTGTATGTCTGTAAAATCTCCTAGGAATACAGTTAGTAGTAAAGAAGTAACAGACTAAAACTTGGTGCGTGATGAGACAGTTTTCCAAGAACGTTACCATTTGTGTTTTCATATCGCATGAACTACGTGTCGTGCTGTGATACAATTTAGAAGCTAAATGAACTGTATACGTGTATACTGTCTGTAAAATGTCATCCGGCTACAGTTTGTACTGTGGAAATTATAAATTGTAACATCATACCCAATGCCGTAGTTTTAGTCCATGAACAGCGAAACGTTACTGTTTACGTGCTCGTATTTCATGAACTACGAGTTGGAATGTAATACAATTTAGAAACTACATTCAACTGTACTGTCAGTAAAATGGCCTGTCGCTACGATATGTAGTTTTCAAATTATAAATTGTAACGTCATACCGAGAGCCATAGTTTTACTCCATAAACAGTGAAAAGGTAGTATGGTTGCCAGCGAGAAAAAGTTTTATAAATGTTTGAAATTGTGTTTAAAGTTTGTTGCAAGTCGCTAAGTAATGTCATTCTCATACAGTGTATTTCGAAAGTCTCGCCGCATTATATGGCATTTGTGCGATTTCTATTGGTTAAGTGGTAATATCTTTTGAACCATGTGCTTCATGTGATTCTTCACCATGCAGCAATTGTTACCTCACAGTAAGGAATGGGTGTACCAAATTAGGTTGAAATCGGTTCAATGGTCTAGGAGAAAATGAGCAGAATTGTGCCGGCCGTGGTGGCCGAGGTGACTGAGGCGCTCCAATCACGGTCAGCACTGCCACTACGGTCGGGGGTTCGAATCCCCCCTCGGGCATGGATATTTGTGCCATCCTAGTTCGTAAGTAGTTCATAAGTAGTTTGTAAGTTTAGGGACTGATGACCCCGTAGTTAAGTCCCATAAGCTTTACAAACATTTGAACATTTGAGCAGAATTGTCGCAAAATGCAGCAGGTTTTCCCGCATCTCATTGTCTATGACGTCATATCTCGTGAACTATATATCGTATGTGATTCCTACACGTACGGCGACCATCCTCATGGATTGAAGCTTACGTGTTCAAAATTTCATAAAGATTGGAAGAAAACTGTAGATTTATATGCAACACGTACAAACATACGGACACTCTGCTTTATATATTAGATAAGGAGAGGCATTTCATTAAACTTTATTCTCAGGCCGGGATTCGAATCTGGACATCCTGATTACTAGGCACGCGCTTACTCAGTGTGTCTTCAAACACGCCTCCCTCCAAACCACATACTTCATTTCTGCCCCAATGGTCCCTCCTATATCGCAATAGAGTCTCAGCTAAGAAGCCTGAATGTGAACAAACTCGACTTGTTCCCCAGGCAGAGATTATATAAATATCTATGCGGCGGAGTGGCCGAGCGCATTGAGGAGGTATAATACAATGCGCGAGGCCGTTCCCGGTCGGGGGTTCGATGCCTCCCTCCGGCTTGGATGTTTGTGCTGTCTTTAGTGTAAGTTACTTTGTAAATAATTTGTAAGTTTAGGGACTGATGACCCCGCTGTTAACATACATTTGAACATTTGATACAAGTATCAACGATTCAGTTCCTTGAGACAAACATTGTCTCGTTATACAAAACGAGTGGTACTGAATTAAAATTTTAATTGAATGCCACACCTTATGTTTAATATCTTTGGTATAACGAAACAATATTTGTCTCAAGGAACTGAATTCAAATGATCAAATGTTTGTATAGCTTATGGGACTTAACTACGGGATCAGCAGTCCCTAAACTTAAAAACCACTTATGAACTAACTAATACTACGGACGGCACAAATATCCATGGCCGAGGGGGGATTCGAACCCCCGACCGTAGTCGCGTGCAGACCGTGACTGACGCGCCGCGAATACAAATGTTTGTATAGCTTATGGGACATAACTACGGGGTCAGCAGTCCCTAAACTTACAAACTACTTATGAACTAACTAATACTAAGGACGGCACAAATATCCATGCCCCAGGGGAGATTCGAGCCCCCGACCGTAGTGGCCGTGAAGACTGTGACTGTAGCGTCTCAGTCCCCTCGGCCACCCAAGATTAAGGTAATCTTAAAAATCGGACCCTCGGCCACCCAAGATTAAAGTAATCTTAAAAATCGGATTATGTTTGTCACATCTTTACCAAGTATGTTCCAACTGAAATTCGTTATTACCCGATCATTTGTAGGGCTACAAGGAAATCCAAAAGTTCTAGAAAAATAGAAACACCGCAAAACAGCTGACCGTGTCACACCACGGAGAGCGCATTGTAAGCTTTATTCACCATTTATACTGTCTTCTTAACACAAAATAAGCCCATGTAACATTATACCCGTTTGTAATTCCACCTTGTAATTTTGTGTGATAATCTGAAGATAGCCTGATAAAGGTCGAAACGCGACATTAATTAATAAAACAATTTGCAATCAAGGCGGTTTTTTTACTGAAGGGATATCTACGTACTCGATCTCCACAATTAGAGGAACAGCCGAAGACAGACAATGTCATGATTAACTGAGACGGGATCTCTGCAAGGCGTGCGAACCAGCGTTTGCTGTTTTACGGGACCGTAAGCCAAGTCCGAACATTTAAAAAGGCCGCCAGCGCTGACTGCGCATGCGCGCTGCCTCGCTGACTTGCGCCCGCGCTTTCTTTCCCACGTGGCCGGTTTCTCCGCCAGCGACTTCGGAATAAGAGGAATCTGGACTCGTGCGTAGGCATATCGACAGCTGTCTTTCCCTCGCGTAATTTGTTGGTGAACAGAAAGGGAATTAACTACTATTATGCTGGACGTCAGAAGTTAATTATAGTAAATGCAAAAATGACGATTTTGAGGTTTTTATCGCATGTGGCTTGTGTAAGTCGTACCTTCTTCGACGAAAACTGCTGTATGCTTTTGTTACGTGTAAATAAAGACGCTTAACAAATATATTTTTGACAGGCAAGATATTGTTAAGTACAATTTCCTCCTCCGCGAAATATGAAAATATACATAAAGACAATGTACACGTAGAGACTAGCTGGAAACGATGCAAAATTTAAGGCTCTTCGTAATTGGGTATTTGACTTACTTTAGACTCAGCAAAATCAGAGCCGTTAGCGTAAGCTAACAAACGGGAGATTCTTTGTGTTTTCCTGTTAATAAGGACGTTACAGGTAAACTACCGTAAGCGACATTTCGCCACCGCGTAGTGGCTTGTGGGGTATGTATATAGATGTCGATGTCCTCCTTGATTCGTCAGTAATGACTTTAATGCCACAGCGCTTGGCGTCTGCGCATTTCTAACAAACCAGAGCTTATATAAACAGGCATATGCTGCATTAGAGAAATATTACAAAAGCATTTCTGTGAGCTCTTTGGTAAGCATTTAAATTTGATTTGCAGAGTAAATAGAGAGACACAACAATAATAAATCAGTAAGTACCTGAAAATGAAATATTGCGCATTCTCCATAATATGACCCAAGTGACTTCCGTAAAACGTGGATTACTAGTTAAAGTAGTAACAATCTACCATATCCAGTACCTAATGCACCAATTTCAGGAAGTTTATACCTTAGACCTGTTGGAGTACAACTTCCATGCGACAGACCACAATTAAAAAAAAAATTAATAGCCTTAGCGTTGTAAGTGGTTTCATTGCGTTTTACTTGTCTAGTTAAATCACACTGTTCACCATACCCAGTTCCTCAAACGTATAACAATTTCATTCATGAGAGAGTGTCTGTGGTGCTACGAAGGATTGGAGATGATCCAGTAACAAATGAAAGTTCCCGATATACCATAAAGCATGCGTGGGTAGATTCGTTACAAGAGAAACACAAAATAGGGATTTTAATTGTACCTGTAAGATACCTTACAAGTGAAAGATTAAAACGATTTCCTATCAAAATTAAATACCTAGTAGTTTGTTCATCTCTAGACTGAACAGAGTTGTATGTCTAGAGTAATAACTTCACTTCTTACAGATATACATTTTGTCCGCAAGACACGTTTCTTGACTCGATACCCGACTCTATCATATCTTCGCTGGTAACGCACTGGACTCGCATTCGGGAGGATCCTGGTTCATATCCACCTCCAAATTTAGGTTTACCGTGATTTCCTTGAATTACTCCAGGCAAATGCCAGGATGGTTCCTTTCAAAGGGCACGGCCGATTTCTTTCCCAATCCTTACCCAAAACTCCGAGCGTTAGCTCCGTCTCTAATGACCAAGCTGTCGACAGGACGTAAAACCCTAAGCTTTTTTCCTCCTTCCTTCATATCTTCGCGTAAGAGTAATCTTGCTCTCGTTTGTTTCATATGCAGCACTTAGCATATGCTAACGAACCACAGCACCAAACCAGATGTTATAGCATCAGTTTTTCTTTTTCCTTTTCTATTCTCTCTTTTAAAGTTTCTTCCCTATTTTCGACGTTATATATACGAAGTTTTCTATTTACAAACGAATAAGTACTTACTACACAATTTAGTAAAATGTTCAGTTTTATTCATGACACACAGTGTATATTAAAACCGAAGATCCTGTGATATCACAAATAAAACCTGATTTTCTTAGACGAGCTATTAGATGTAAACTAAGTCTCGTCTAGACAAAAATGTTCAAATTTTATGGGACTTAACTGCGGGGTCATAAGTCCCTAAACATACAAACTACTTATAAACTACCTTATACTAAAGACGGCACAAACATCCATGCCCGAAGAGGAATTCGAACCCCCGACGGGAAACGGCATTGCAGCGCATTGCAGCAAAGCGCGTCAATGCGCTCGGCCACTCCGCCACGGCTCGTCTGGTAAGAAAACAAAAGGTATTCTTTATTAAAAAAAATCTGTGTTAATCGTACAATATTTTTCAAGAGTGATTATTTTTAATATATTTATCACAACCGATGTTCGTTTGACTGCTTTCATATATCGTAAACATGTTGAAATATCTGTAATTCTGAAGGACCCAACTTCAAAGGTCATCGGTCACTAGACCTACAAGCTACGTAAAATAACTTACACTATGGTCAACACACACATCCATGCCCGGAAGAGGACTCATCCTCCCGCGGGAACGGCCACGCAATCTGCGACTTTGCGACCCAGTGGTTTGTAAATCTATCGGACCAAACGGCGTGGTCATCAGTCCGTAGCCTACAAACTACTTAAACCTAAGTAAACTAACCTAAGGACAACACACACACCCATGCCCCAGGGAGGACTCGAACCTCCACGGCAAGCAACCGCGCGCTCCGCAGCGAGACGCTTTAGACCGCTCGGCTACTCTACCGCACGTTGCACCCCAGTCCGCGCGGAACATTTCCTGTAGAGAAGTTTGGAACAAAGGTTGTGGCTTAAAGCACTATTGACGAAGAAGTAGTTGATGAAAACGTAAAAATCTAATTGATCTTAGTCGTTAATCTTCATCAAGTGAGGAAAAATCTACGGAAGTAAGGGCAAATGGGGCTTACCAGCACATTTCTACCGAATTTGAGTCCTCTTAATGCATCACGGCCCCAGTCGCCGGTATGGATAAAAAAAAAGCGCCATCTGCCTCACATTTGCAATGAGCGTAGGTCGGGAGCGGTGTCGATGAAAACAGAGTGACACGTGAATGGGTCAGAATTGTTTGGGCCTGTGGTGGGGTATGGGTAGGAATGGCATGACACGGTGGCGGGGGGTGGGGGGAGGCAGAGGCTGTAGAAGGGGACATAGCGGAGCGTCCGGAGTTCCAGCGTCCAGGTAGCTACTGCACAACAAGGCCGCTTCCTACGCCGCTGGCGGCCATATACCGCGCGGCCAGGGCTGCTAATGTGACGTCACGCGCCAATAAAGCATCGCGACGAACAATAGGCGCGCGGTCTAGCGACGACCAGCAGCCGCCATCTGGCGTTGCCACGCCAGCAGTGGACGCACCTAAGCGACAAACCGATGCCAACATTCGTCTCCTGTCTGTACTTGCAGATTTTATTTCGGTACCAGTGGTAACGAACGGAAGTCAGACAGTATTTATTCAAATACCTGTCACTGTAACTGCCGTAACAACGATTCCGTGTGGCTCAATGGCTTGACGGGGTACTTACGGCTGGGTTCTACTTCGGTGGATTTTGTAACCTTTACTTATCCCAGCAACCTTATAGGGAAAACGTGTGTTTTGAGTCCGAAATACGTGTCTATCCTGGCGATTCTTCACATCGTTGAGAAGTAGAATTTAGGTTGAAAACAGCCTGAATTATTATGTGATCCGACCTGGATTCGAATTTACGACCTCTCGGTTTCCAAGCGTTGCACTATAGCAGCAGTTCGCCTTGTAGGCTACGATACCATATGAGATGAATCAGTAACATAATAAATGTTCAAATGTTTGTTAAGCTTATGGGGCTTAACTACGGGGTCATCAGTCCCTAAACTTACAAACTACTTATGAACCACCTTACACTAAAGACGACACAAACATCCATGCCTGAGGGGGGATTCGAACCCCCGACCGTAGCGGCCGTGCAGCTGTGACTGGCGCGCCGCAGACAGCTCGGCCACTGCGGCCGGCCCAGTTTGGTCCAATAGGTTAACAATCATTTGAACATTTGATTTGAATTAAGGAAGAAGCAAGAGGGAGAGCATTATCGGATGGCAAAGCAATTCAATAGTGCCCAAAAGAAGAAGAACTGTAGCATCTGGCCCGAGTCTTTTAAAGAAATCATGTAAAACCTAAAAGTAAGAAAGATTAGGATTTAACATCGCGTAGACGACATCGTCATTAGAGACGCTCGGACAGTTTTTGTCAAGGCACGTTACAGAAAGACTGAAATACTCCGTGATGGCACCATAATTCGATTCCAAGATCAACTCAGGTTCTCTGAAGTATTATTCCGACGGGAGATTAAGACCCTGAGAGTCATAATGAGACCAGAAAGTTAAAATGTAATCCCATCAGCCGTGAATGTTCGCAAACAGTGCGGTCTAGGATGAACTGTTAGCATTAACCAATAAGGCAGAAAAAATCGTTCAGAACAGAAGTGTCCAAGTGAACAAGATTACTTTGTAAGCTATGAGCATTTTGTCATCTTCAAGGGTGTGCAAGAAATTTCTTCCGCTGCAGACGCTTTACATTGAAGAAAGGAAAAGTATGTCCTTAAGACTTGTGATCTAATGAGGACATATTGATATTCGCTACTGAGGGAAAAGTTTCTTCTGCTGAAAAGTATTTATAGCTCTTACGATATGCATTTCAAAGACCTTGTTCACCACACATACTCGCTTCGAATGAACGTTTGAGTCTCATCTCTATATAATAACCATTCGCAATAGACACCCTGTAAAGGAAGTACTGTCCATAGTGAAAATCTCATGATTGTGACACGGAATTATGAGCCAACAGGCCACTGTCACACGCAGATTCATAAGGAATTGTTTTATAGCTGCACTTATACTGTGTATGCAAATTCACAGAAGCGTACACGAGATTAAGAAACTGACGCACAATTTTCACTAAAATATTTGTCCACAACACGGTACAGGACTTGTGGAAAGCAGACGGAAACGCCAGCCCCCCTGTTTAATACTTGCCGTCTTGCCTTGTGTTAACACCATCGATCTGTGCCACAGCAAGCGAGACGCAACGCCCGAGCAAATAAACATTAATCTTTAAAGCGCATGTCCCCTTGTGTCGCTGCCCTTTCCTCTGAGAGTGTAGTTAATTCTGGCGACCAAGGAACAGAATGTGAACGCTATGATTTACAAGATGTCCTTTATGACATTTCCTGTTACAGATACTCCTCCCAAGACGTTCCTGTACTTTTATAGGATATTGTATTTGCTCATTGATGCCCCTACGAGAAACGAAATTTGATACGAATTCTACAATGAGACAGTGGATGTCCTAACAGGTATCGTTATGTACTTGCTTCAAGGCAGTTAAAGCCGGACAATGGTTTTCACAGGAAATAATAACCAAAGATACAGTTATGTTTGAAAAGAGACTGTGGTTGTTGGAACTTCGAATATTTAGGTATCGAAAACATAAGTGTGATGCAAATACTTCGCGGCAAGAAAGAACGTGAAACAGGAATTAATTTTAAGAATGTTTTCAGAAACTTAACACTTATCACCCTCATTTTACGCGAAAATTAAACCTGATAGGAGGCGGGCGATATGTGCTACAGACACTGGATAATCATTTGATCGTGTGTTAGCGTGTAAATACTGGATGTTGAAGATTAGGTGATAATAGCATTGTGACGATACATTCTCACACAGGAACCGTAAAACCGAAGAGGCGTCATGGCAACTGCCATTAGGTTTATTAGATACAAAGGGACAAAGTCCAAACGACTTATGAATAGATATGAATGACTTTCCGTACTGTGCACGGATTACACACTGTTTGCCCTTAGCAAATTGAGTCTATCATCTGATCCCAAATGTCAGCATATTTCAAAGGAAACGTAAGTTCTGAGTTCGAATCCCAGTCCGTCTCCCAGTTCTAATCTCCCATACAAACTACAAAATATCGTAAGCCAAAAATTGTAGCACCTCAATAGACCAATATGCTCAAAGTAGATTTGGGGCCTTTAGTGTAAGAACAGATTGCTGTTTGTATAGCAGATTATGACAGAGTACAGTGCTTCGTAGGGTATAATTGCGTGGAGAAACTGCCGTCATAACATATTGCAGAAAGTGAGCCTTTACGGCTATTACCAAACGACTTGCCATGGAATTTAATTTGGATTCTTGTATAAAAGTAAGAAGGAGAGATCTCTGTGTATCCTTTTCTACAAAGATATTTAGTTAATTCCGAGCCTACATAAAAATTTTCGAATGATATGTTAAACCAAGTTTGCTATTACGTAGTCGCTGATTTTATATATGCCGGTGAAATAGGAGCAGAGATAAGTGTGAAACGCATTAGTGACATAAAAGGAAGCTGTACTTCACTGAGAGTCGTGGAAGTGTTACATGAAGAAATCATGTGTATAAAATTTCCAGTAACATAATGTCAGATCTTAACCTCAACATGGAATTGGTCTTGAGGTAGAGGAAAATAATGTTCCGCAATTAATGACACATACAATGTAATTGCACGGTTAGTAATTCATACTGAGTATCAGCAATATCTCAAAAATATCTGGAAGTAGCAACGTGAAAAGTGCATCAACCTTTAATCGTTTTAATACTGTGTAAAGCCAATTGGTTTACTGAATCTTTTGCTAATGAACCAGGTGACATACAGTAACAGATCCACACAGCCGGCATAATACATTAGAGAAACCCCGAATGTATTTGTTGTATTTTTCAATTCGGGTTCCAAAAGTAATATCATTATGTTTCGATGTCGTAGGTAGCCAACCATTACGTTTTCTATTTAAAATCAAGAGGAAAATTGGATCAGTTAAGAAGTAGGAAGCTAAATTACAAAATCATTCCAACTTCTGTTCTTAACTGCATGCGCATGAATATTGGCGGCATGCACTGGAATATTGGCGGCATGATATGTAATACTTTTTTGGGTAAAAATATTAAAGAACATCTGTTTTATTTTTAGTGCCTTGCGTTACTACAGAAAACACTGAATTTGTAAGTAAAAGCAACCATTTGTCGCATTTTTTTTTTAATTACCTATCTTTTTCATGTAGCTATCGACTAGTTCCCAAGAATATATATTCGTCGTCAACACGGCAGATTTATTATAAACAAGGAATTATTTAATTTTAAAGAGAATAAATTTCACTTTTATTATGCTACGTTTTTGTGTTGCAGAGCCCCTAGTATACAAGACCACACTGGGCTGCTTGTTTTATTGCGCATCCGCGATCTCCAGAACAACATTTCGCGACACAGAGGTTGATCATCATTGCATTAACAAATGAGATGGAAACTGAAAGAACAGAAAGTACTCACACTTCATACGAGGCTTAGCACACAGATGAGAGAATTGTTTCGTTTTCACAATTCATAGATTAAAAAATCGCACTGACGTGTTTTACGGCACACTTTAGATTTGTAGTTTTATAAGTTTTTGCAAACATTTTGGACCAAAATAATAGTGTAAATAATGAAAAATTAATTAATAAGAGCGTCTGAAAACCTTTTAGGAAAAAAAGTTTAAGTAGCGACAAGTTTTGAATCACCGATCTTAAACTTCATAATCCAACGCCTTGCCCACTACGCTGTTGCTATCAATCAAAAGATAAGTTCATTAATCTCATATTATTGATGGCCGTTGTTAACTGATGCTAATATAACATTTGTAGACACTAGATTATGATTTATCGCACGAAGAAGGATGTGTTTTTTTAATTCTTCAGTGCACCTTTGCTTTGAAATGACAACGTGTAAGTTACAATAAGAAAATCATCAAATACACAACGCAAGATGGCGTATGCCAGAGAGAGTTCTGGGCGAGGAATGTCACGTGACACCTCCGAGTGGCTGATTTTCCTTAATTCAATGGAGGGTGTCAAATCTCCGTTATTTTTGCAAATATGTCACAAGCGATAAGAGATATGAAAAAAACATAAGGGAGCTAAGTTGTAGAGAATGTTCTCCTCTACCAATTAGGTCATTCAATTTTCGTGTCAGATGAACGGTTCGTTTGCAATTACAATTATGTTACAAACGGCTTTTTTTTAGTAATACTACCGTATTTTTGTCCGAAAAATATGAAAAAGGGAGGTTCTGGCGGCCTACAATGTCTCTAAAATTTGGTGCTGATCGGTTGAATGGTTCGTCTTAAAAACAGGGAACACGTTACGGATAGACAGATGGACAGACATCCCAAAATCGCCGTTATTTTTGCAAATATGTCTCAAACGATACGAGATATGAAAAAAAAAAAAAAAAAAAAAAAAAAAAAAAAAAACATAATGGGGCTAAGTTGTAGAGAATGTTCTCTTCTACCAATTAGGTTATTTCAATTTTCATGTCAGATGAACGGTTCGTTTGCAATTACAGTTATATTACAAACGGTTTTTTAAAATTATTTTTAATTTAATTTTATTTTAATTATTATTATTATTTTCTTTTTTTTTTTTTGTTACTTCGCATTCTTTGTCCGAAAAATTTGAAAAAAGTGAGGTTTTGGTCTCTGGTGGCCTACAAACATGTCTGTAAAATTTGGTGCTGGACGGTTGAACGGTTCGTCTTAAAAACAGACAGCACGTTATGGACAGACAGACCGACATACATCCCAAAATCGCCGTTATTTTTGCAAATATCTTTGAAACGCTACGAGATATGAAAAAAAAACCTAAGAGAGCAAAGTTGTAGAGAATTTCCTCCTCTACAAATTCGCTTATTCAATTTTCGTGTCAGATGAATAGTTAAGCCGTTATTTTCATTTAAATTCCGAGCTGTAAAAAGACGATCGCAAAGGCCCACTTTTAGTGTTACTACCGTAACCTAAAGTGGGCCAAAACATAAGAGAGCAAAGTTGTAGAGAATTTTTTCCTCTACAAATTCGGTTATTAAATTTTTGTGTCAGATGAAAAGTTAAGCCGTTATTTTCATTTAAATTCCGAGCTGTAAAAAGACGATCGCAAAGGCCCACTTTTAGTGTTACTACCGCAACCTAAAATGGGGCGAGTGAGAGGTGTTCCGAACGTCGTAATACAGCACAGTAGTTGAAATGCAATCAGTAAACAGGAGTCTCTGGATAAACGGTACGCCGGCTGCGGTGACGGAGGGGACTGAGGCGCTCCAGTCACGGTCTGCACGGCCACTACGGTCGGGGGTTCGAATCCCCCCTCGGGCATGGATATTTGTTCCGTCCTTAGTTGTAGCTAGTTCATAAAAAGTTTGTAAGTTTAGGGACTGATGACCCCGTAGCTAAGTCCCATAGACTCTACAAACATTTGAACATTTGATAAACGGTACGCCTGGAGGAGCTAGTTTAGTTTTTCAGCTGTGACTGCGGTCGGGTCAGACGCAGCACTGAGTGGGTGTGGGTGAGTGATGTCGCGGGCGGCCACGTGGCGTCGCCGGCGTCGCGTTCTTTAGGGCGCAGACTCCGCCGTCAGCTGATCGGCCGCCGCAAAGCGAAAAAAGGGAGCGCGCTGTTAAAGCGGAGCTGTGCGCCCAAGCCAAACAAAAACCTGCCTGTGGAGGGGAGGCGCGGCACAGTTACGCTTAAATAACAGACGCGCCGGCAGCTGGAAGGAAGGCATTCTCCGCGTACAATGCGCGCCTCGTCACACCCTTCCCAAGGTAGAGGAACCAGGGTTTCGGTTTAACCCCTCTTCAGCAGCCGAGTCTTGGAGAACTAGCACGTTCAGCGAAGGAAACCGGTCATATTTGTGACAAAGGAAACATCCCGGTATTTAGTTAAATCGTTTAAGAGAGACACGTGGGCCTCACGAGGAAGGTAGTACAAGGGTACCAGTTGTATTTGGGTGAAAAATATCATTAAAAAAATGTTTCCAATGTTTGTACAGCTCTACCCTTCATTCGACCCCTCCGAAACTCTACATTTCAACAGGATAATGCACGACCGCAGTTGCAGGTCCTGTACGGGCCTTTCTGGATACAGAAAATGTTTGACTGCTGCCCTGGCCAGCACATTCTCCAGATCTCTCACCAATTGAAAACGTCTGGTCAATGGTGGCCGAGCAACTGGCTCGTCACAATACGCCAGCCACTACTATTTATGGACTGTGATATCGAAGCTGCATTTGTATCCGTAAAATGTTTCAAATGCTTATATAGCTTATGGGGCTTAACTACGGGGTCATCAGTCCCTAAACTTACAAACTACTTCTGAACTAGCTACTACTAAGGACGGCACAAATATCCATGTCCGAAGGGGGATTCGAACCCCCGACCGTAGTGGCCGTGCAGTCCGTGACTGACGCGCCGCAGAACGCTCGCCCAACCGAGGCCGGCAAAGATATCATCAAATTACCTTCCGTATGACAAGTACAGGCACCTCACTACTGTATTACATTCTAAACAGGCCATTCAACAGACAACAGAATATCTATGTAGATGTAGATCTACATCTACAACCATACTCCGCAAGCTACCGGATGGTGTGTGACGGAGGGTACCTTGAGTACCACTATCGATTTTCCCTCCTATTCCAGTCAGGTATTGTTCGCGGAAAGAAGGATTGTCGGTATGCCTCTGTGTGGGCTCTAATCTCTCTGATTTTATCCTCACGGTCTCTTGGCGAGATATACATAGGAGGGAGCAATATACTGATAGACTCCTCGGTAAAGGTATGTTCTCGAAACTTCGACAAAAGCCCGTACCGAGTGACAGAGCGTCTCTCCTGCAGAGTCTTCCACTGGAAGACTTAAATTGGAAAACACGTAGATAATGTCGTGGTAAAGGCGAATTAGTAACTGCGTTTTATTGACAGAACCCTTAAAAGATCCAACAGAACTGCAAACTGCAAACTGCATGCACTACGCTTGTCCGTCCTTATTTGGAGTATTGCTGCCCAGCGTGGGATCCTTATCAGGTGGGTTTCACGGAGGACATCGAAAGAGTCCAAAGAAGGGCAGCTCGTTTCGTATTGTCACGATACAGCGGAGACAGCGTTACGGAAATGATACAGGATCTGGGATGGGAATCATTACAATAACGGCACTTATCGCTGCGGCGTGGGCTACTTACGAAACTACAATCGCCAACATTCTCCTCCGAATGCGAAAATATATTGTTGACTCCCACTTACGTAGGTAGAAATGATCATCACAATAAAATACGAGAAGTCAGATCCCGAACGGGGAGATTCAGGTGTTCATTCTTCCCGCGCGCTTTTCGAGAATGGAATGGGAGATAAAATAGTATAACGGTGGTTCGATGAACCCTCAGCCAGGCACTTAAATGTGATTTGCAGATTATCACATGTAGATGTAAATATGTCGTCGTTGAAAAGACAGTCTTTAATCCGACAAATTCAGAAAGGAAGGAAGCTTGGAGTTTAACGTCCCGTCGACAGCGTGGTCATTAGAGACGGAGCCTACGCTCGGAGTGTTTGGGTAAGGATGTGGAAGGAAATCGACCGTGTCCTTTCAAAGAAACCATCCAAGCATTTGCCTGAAGTGATTTAGGAAAATCACGGAAAACCTAAATCTGGATGGCCGGAGGTGGATTTGAACCAACATCCTTCCGAATGCGAGTCCAGTGTGTTACCGCTGCGCCATCTCGCTCGGTCACAAATTCAGATTTCTTGCCATTCTCAATGCATACGTGTTCGACATGTCGGTGCACGCAGTTCACAGTCCAGTGTTTCAAAGAGACCAGGCTCATTTCGAGTCAGTGTATGCATTAATGAACATCATGTGAAAAAAAAAAGCCTGGTTTTCGAGCAATAAGGCCATGCACATGTGCCATATGTCTATTTTGCAGGCAAATGGTACTGTTATTCGATATATATCGGAAAACAAACTCTGTAAACACATGCTAACATCGTTTAGCATGAAAACAAATGTTTTCGTTAGTGTTTATACAGTGCTGTCCCTTATGCGGGAAATAACACGTTTGCGTGTAAAACGGCCATATTTCTTAAAAAGTAAGAAGTTCCGCAACAGCGGATGTTTACCGCTGAAATTACCAACTCGAAATGAGTCTGAAATGAAACCAAATACAACTTACACCGTTGAAACAACCCCCTCTTTTTCACATTAAATGAATGTTGTGGCCTATCGCCTGGCGTTCTCTGTCTATTACTGTTTCGTAACCACCACGCTTTCGACAGGCCTCTAATCCGTTAACTTCCGTTATCAGTCTACTCCTGCACGGTCGACGTCGCATGGGTGATGAGATCGCCGTGTATAAAACAGCTAAGAAGAGAACTTCCAGTCTACAGACCAAGGAGGGTGAGATTTTCTGGATACACTTGGACGAAAAAACGTGAAGACAAATCACGTGTAACTAACTAAAACCACAGATCTGAAATGAGTGAAAAAGCAGCAATTAAACCCCACTTTCAGCAATGCCTATGCAGAAGATTGGTAGTATATATTATTTCGAAACTACCCCTTTGTAATGTATGGGCATATCATTGCTGTAATTCGAGGAAACTAAGCTAAAACGCACTTCCGGCTATATAGTGTACAGCTGTTGCAGTCGTGTAAATATATAAAAGGTATCTCAATACCGACTTCTGTTCACTAAGTAACCCTTTTCTAGTGGTATATTAGTTGAGTTTTCTTCCAGTTTATTAATATTACATTACGCATTAATTATTGTGGCTGATGAGGAGCTGACGTAGGAACTTCAATTTAATTCCGGTGTCCTTGTCGAACTCAGTTCGCCTCCATGACGACTGGACGTTTACCCTTTCGTCGTTGAAACTCGCTTTACACGTACTTGAACAACAAAATCGCAAAAATAGTGTTCCTCTCATTTACAAATTCTGTGCAAGATAATTTAAAACGTAAGAAAAATTTATGAAGTTGACCTAGTTGGATAAAAAATGTTCAAATGTTTGTTAAGCTTATGGGACTTAACTACGCGGTCATCAGTCCCTAAACTTACAAACTACTTATGAACTACTTACGAACTAGGACGTCACAAATATCCATGCCCGAGGGGGGATTCGAACCCCCGACCGTAGTGGCCGTGCAAACCATGACTGAAGCGCCTCAGTCCCCTCGGCCACCGCGGCCAGCCCTAGTTGAATAATCCAGGGTTTATGAAACCTGATTTAAAGGCCAAGTTTATCGAAGAATTTAAAAGTTTTATTTGTATAGGAACTTTTCTCAGGATGCTAAGTGGGACATTTAAGTATATATATAGTAAAAACATATTTCACTGATGACAAAGAACGTGACATTCCAGAATCAGGTGAAATACTTTGAAAATTGAAATTGTTGCATTATATGTAATTCTCTTTACATTGTGTGGAATTTTCTGAAACATATACGTCTTTCAAACTGCAATAGAAGTCTTCACTCTTGAAAAATGGTTATCTGATTCGATTTAGTAAACCATTAATTGCGTCACCAACAAGCACATGCCGCGTAACTTAATCACACTCGAATTACTTTCCCTGTGATATCAATAAATTTGTTTTCCACATACAGATGTAGTCTGAACATAACGAAGATAATGATTACGTGGAGAGATACTGAATTTGTGTGATGACTGGGATTCGAACCTAGATGTCCAGCTCATATATATATATATTATTTATTTATTTTTTTTATTCGGGCAATTCGGTCCTTTGAGGATGCAGGATCGCCTGTGTTTTATACGCTACGCTGTGATCTTGACGCAGATCCATTTTTATTTATTTATTATTTGACAAGCCTTCTGACAGATCGCTTCCACGGAGCCACCGTAACCTTATTAATAACGATAACTTGAATTCTGAACATCTCCGTTTAGTCATTACTATCTACATCTCACATTTCCTGGTAGATGCAGCCAGTTTCTGGAAGTTTGTCACTAACTGTAACATAAGATAGAGCTGGGACATACATGTCTCAACGGACAGATAACTTAAATTGACACAATTGTAAAAGGTTGGTCCACAACACTGTAATGTATAATTTTATTTATTAATCAAATGTTCAAATGTTTGTATAGCTTATGGGACTTAACTACGGGGTCATCAGTCCCTAAACTTACAAACTACTTATGAACTAGCTAACACTAAGGACGGCACAAATATCCATGCCCGAGGGGGGATTCGAACCCCCGACCGTAGTGGCCGTGCGGACTGTGACTGGCGCGCCACAGAGCGCTCGGCCACCGCGGCCGGCATTTATTAATCACGAGATTTTTTCGGCTTAAGTGCTATCGTCAAGCGTCTTTGGTATTTAGAGGCCTCCACTGCTTCAACTGACCATTTATGACGTAGTGTTTTATACTTCATTCACCAATTCTAGCCAGTCACCGTCAACACCGCATAAACACTCAGTTGAAACAGTTACGGCCTCTAAATAACAAAGCCACCTGACGACGGCACTTTCGCCGAAACATATCTCGTGATTATAATATAAAATAACACATTACAGTGTTCTGGACCAACCTTTTACAACTGTGTCATTCTACAACATTATTAGGGCCTAACACTGTGGGCCCAAGTTAAAAACGAAAAAAAAAAAAAATGTTGGTACAGATATCTGTATGGCTTTAGTGAGGTAAATGAAACGATCGTATGGCATTTTTGGCCGGGACATCCCGTGTGGGATTGTTCGCGGCCTAGTGCAATTTTATATAACCACCACTGAACATGTAACAACAGCTGATTTGAAGTTGCCAGCAGCAATTGTACGACATGTCCAACAGTTGTCTCACCCCCCCCCCCACCCCCTTTGGCAAACCAGGAATTCGAGAAGTCTTTTTTTCCTGCACATGTGCACTGTAGTTTCTAATGTACGCCTGTCACTTGATAATGGCAACAAGTACTGCCGAAACTAGTAGTGAAATAGAGTAATTTTGCTTTAAATGTGATCTAGGCTATTTTTCTTTAAAATTAGTTGCATAACTACGAGTTTGAGTACTGCGGGCAGGGCGAATGCTGGGAATTTGTATCTGACGGGAGGCGTGCTTAGGTAGTCCTTGCAGGTGCGGTGATCACTGTGTCCCCAGTGGTGTAGGGGTCAGCGCAACTGCCTAGAAAGCAGGAGATCCGGGCTCGAATCCCGGCTGGGTACACATTTTCAGCTTTGCCCAATCGCAGTTGATGTCATATATTCTGTGAATATTAAATAACAACAACTGCAGGATCAGAAGTGATGTCTATTATTTCGGAACAGACGCCCATTTAAAAAGTTTTTCATTCTAAACAGTTAAGATAACTCTCCTACCGACAAATGTCGGCTGTTATTAACGTACAGTTTTTACTGGTGCGTTTGACCCCTGAGATTGTCATATATTCCAAACTGCAAATTCGTTTTGTGTAGGGCAGTGATAATGCGGAATTCTCGGTCATTAAAGAGTCACAGCCCGAAGGTCGGCGCTCTTTCTCCGGCGCCTCGAGAGGTGGGGAAAAAAAAGTAAAAGCAGGGCCTTGTTACAGTGTGTTGGTGCGTGTATTTGGGGCGCGTTGGCGCTTGGCGGCGGCTTATCCGGCCGGGCGGTGGGCGTGTGCACACAAGATGGAGCCGGCGTGGATCGATGTCCGAAGGAAGGAAGGAAGGCGGGCAGGCGAGCCTTGGCGTGGCCAGGGGCCGCGGCCGGAGCTGCTCGCTGCTCGCTGCTGGCTGCTCGCTGCTCGCTGCGGGCGCCATGGCTGCTGCGGCTGCGGCTGCCCGGGCCGGACCCTCCGCGCAAATCACATTTAGCGGCCGTCCTCTCCGCCCCCCCCCCCCCTCCGTAGAGACGCGCTGCATGCTAAACACTCAGTTCGATAACCGGCCAAGCCAAGCCGGGCCTAGCCGCCCGCACTCTGGGGTCCAGCCCTAACCCCCCTCCCCCCCTCTACCCGCCCAGCCGCAACCCCCACCCACCGCTCACGTCACAGCCACGCCACGCTGCTGCTCTCCCGGAGGATTCTCCGTCCGTTGCTTCCGAGCGTCGATGCCTGCGAGACAAACTGAAAGACTGGGTAACCTTATTATAACGCCAGATCATCTGTCTCAGCAGCTGACCATACATTCTTTCGACTATAGATAAGAATTTCGTGACACAAGAGGGTGAAACTAATGAATCGGCCCTCTCGTAAGTTTCTCATCCTTTGCTACTCATCGTCAATCCCCGCGAGACAAACTGAATGACTCAGTAACCTTATAAAGGCAGATCATCTGTCTCAGCAGCTGACCATATATTCTTCCGACTACAGATAACAATTTCGTGACACAAGAGGGTGAAACTAATGAATCGGCCCTCTCATAAGTTTCTCATCCTTTGCTACCCGTCGTCAATCCCCGCGAGAGAAACTGAATGACTCAGTAACCTTATAACGCCAGATCATCTGTCTCAGCAGCTGACCATATATTCATCCCCTATAGATATGACACATGAGGGTGAAACTAATGAATCAGTCCTCTCATAAGTTTCTCGTCCTTTGCTACCTATCGTCAATCCCCGCGAGAGAAACTGAATGACTCAGTAACCTTATAACGCCAGATCATCTGTCTCAGCAGCTGACCATATATTCTTCCGACTATAGATAAGAATTTCGTGTCACGAGAGGGTGAAACTAATAAATCGGTCCTCTCGTAAATTTCTCGTCCTTTGCTACCCATCGTCAATCATCACGAAAGAAACTCAATGACTCACAAGGGAAGTACTTGGGACCGAACAAACACATACAGGGTGTTTCACTAAGTGTGTTGGCCTCTGTAACTTATAAAAAATAGGTGACGGGAAATTTTAATGTGGTAGGTCAACCCAAGAAATGTTACACATTCTGCGGAGCTATGAACATAGTTTATTGTATCATTTTCCAAAGAGTTGCAGCACAAAGATATAATTTTTTTAAATGGAACAATAGTTTTTTCTATGTGCATTGGATTCGTTGAAACCAGCTGCCTCCAAATCAATTTAAACTACATTCCTATCACTGTTAGTTTGAGAGCTACAACCTTTCAAAGTTTACGGAGCAGAGGCTACGACATCGTATCTGACTTGCTGGTGGTCATGAGACAGTAGGCCGTGCCCCAGGGGATAGCCACTCGGCCAGTCAGCTACGCTATCGCAGCCTCCGCCCCCGGAAATTTGAAGGGTTGTATCTCCCAGACTAACAGTGATAGGACTGTAGTTTAAATTGATTTGGACGCAGCTGGTTTCAACGACTCCATTACACGATAGAAAAAAACTATTGTTCCATTTAAAAAATTATATCATTGTGGTGTAAATCTTTGGAAAATGATACAATAAACTATGTTCATAGCTCCGCAGAAAGTGTAACATTCCTTGTGTTGACCTACCGCATTAAAATTTCCCGTCACCTATTATTTTATAAGTTCACACTTAGTGAAACACCCTGTATACATCTAAATCGTACGAGAAAAAATGCTCTAATGTTTGTAACTCTATCGGACCAAACTGCATGGTCATCAGTCCGTAGCTTACAGACTACTTAAACCTAGGTAAACTAACCTAAGGACAACACACACACACCCATGCCCCAGGGAGGACTCGAACCTCCACGGCGAGCAACCGCGCGCTCCGCATGTAGACGCTTTAGACCGCTCGGCTACTCCACCGCGGCAATCGTACGAGAGATAATGTAAAGATCCCTTATTGCACTAATGATACTTCCGCATCTGCAAAACTCTGCAGTCGTCCGTTAGAAGCCTCTGCGTGTGCTTTGCCACACTGCACTTTGACCTGTCGGTTCGTTAGTAGGGACGGTGCATTGTGCCTCCGAAGTAGCGTTTTGTGATGTTATTTGTGTGGTAAAGCGCCAGATAGGGGGCGATTGGTAATCAATCCTGCTAATGTACTTCGATTCGTTGAGATGAAGTTACGAAGAACCCTTCTTCCTCAAGATGGTATTAGTGTAGAAGATGAATCATTCGCATGGCCTCTTTTATGTTATGGTACAGAAATATGAGCATAAGTTAGATACTGTTGTAACACTAACACATAATGATTATAATACGGATGATAATGACGAACAACTCATTGCAAGCGGTAGTGCTACGGTAAGTGCGGGAATCAGTGACAGTGAATACCAACAGTCTTCCGAGAAGAAGATTAAAGTTGCGCAGTTAAGTCCGATAAGCTTTACAAACATTTCAACATTTTGCTCCAGACCGCTCATATGTTTCTCCGTCCTTTGTTACCGCCCGTCGATCCCTGCCTGAGAAACAAAAAGACTCAGAAAACTTCTTTTCCTGCCTAAATCTGCCTTTACAGCTGACACATCGCGCGAGTTGGAACACACTGGCAGCGACACCTAGATAAGAGGCCTGTGCTCCGCCTGCCAAGAGTAGTCATAACACAAGCAAACTATTTGTCTCACGTAGCAACGTGCTGAGTTTGGGAATACGTACACGTTGAACACAGTGTTACCGTCACTGAAATAATTTCAATGGCAAAGTTGAAAACTGGTGCTAGATAGGATCTAAATACGATACGAACCCTGACTTTCCGCTCCGGGAAAGCTGTTATCTTCACCAATTAAGGCTATCTAAACACGCTTTCCGTGCTACCCTAATTCTCATACTACGATTGTAGTGTTCTCTGTCTGTTACTTCCTCTAGCTCGCAGCTTCAACTGTATCCCCGCAAGGAATCGGGTGTATTTGTGCTTCCGCACAGTAAAATTAACATTTGCCTACTGGATGCATACATACGATTATAGATATGTTGCTTTTCTTTTCAACATGTCCGAGAATTTCGGCAGGGCGGAAAGCTTGTCTAGATCGTTGGTTAAGGCGACAGCTGACCGGAAGCAGGAAATACAGATTGGAATCCCGGTCCATCACGGGTTTTAATTCGCCATTGAATTTATTTAATTGCCCAGTAACAATTTGAATATTTCGAATTGATAATTTTACAGCTGTTGATGTCAATCAATGGTGTCAAATGTTTCGGACTTCATATATGTAATTCATGGTTTCTTTGACTTTGTAATGGTTTCTGAAAACTAAAACTTGAACCTATGTCGGTAAATGGAAGGAGAGACGTTAAATTTAAATTTGAGTCGCGGCTGGGTATCTCCTGCTTGCTAGACTGACGTTTTATCGAATCATGGCCGCGGCATAATTTTAATTAAACGTCTTTCATTCAATTCAATATATATGATGTATTGAGATAGTGTATGTCTTGGAAAATTGAATTATTGTTTGCTACTTGTCTAAAATACACTTACGAGAAAGAGGTTCTGAATAACTCAATAACAACGAAATGTTGACCCAGAAAAACTACGGTGCAAAGCAGATAAGCATCAATATCCCCATGATCTCTTTGTTGCGTTTCGGTGGTAATGTGTTAGGTTAAAAATTCAAAGGTCTATGGTTCGATACCCCTTCAATCCTAATAATTTTATCAATTACTTATCACTTCATTCACCGCTGGCAATGTTTGATGTCAAAACTGCCGAAACGCACCGTGTTTCAGAATCTACGTTAAACTTTGGGTCCTGTTATATCTCGCTGAGTAAGCCAATATAAGGTCGGGCCGGCAGCGGTGGCCGAGGGGACTGAGGCGCTCCAGTCACGGTCTGCACGGCCACTACGGTCGGGGGTTCTAATTCCCCCTCGGGCATGGATATTTGTGCCGTCCTTAGTCTTAGCTTGTTCATAAGTAGTTTGTAAGTTTAGGGACTGATGACCCCGTAGTTAAGTCCCATAAGCTTAACAAACATTTGAACATTTGATATAAGGTCGGAGGAAACAACTCCATACCAGCCCCGGCAAGAACACGCCTAGGAATGTACTGCTGTATTCACACAATTTTACGGATTTACGGCTGCTTTACTTCAAGAAGACCTCTGGAAAATTAGAACTGTTATTCCACGATTTAATGGTATTACAAATATTTGCAACATCTTGAGAAATGTATTTTCCTGCATTAACCAATGTGATTGCCTCTTCTCCGGTACCACCATAATTAGAGGGAAGGCTAGTAACGAAATGTAAAACGGCCTCAAACAAACGAGATTTTAAAAGCCAGTTAGGGGTTGGAGGGATTACCTCGCGGCAGTACCTGCGGTGGTGAAGATTCCCCGTCACAGCGTCGGCGAGTGGACAAGCACAGGCGCCGTGCTGGCGGGCAGGAGAGGCGACGCCGGGCAGTCTGCTCCCCTAAAAGTAGACCCCGCGTCCGCTGCTAGTGGCCTGGTTGCGTCGCGTCTGCCGTGCTGCGCCCGGCGTCTGGAGCTGCGGACAGGGGAGGGAGCAGAGGAAGCAAATCAGCGATATGTATCCATCATGATTCTGCCAAGAAGCAGTCCATATCTCACGTAGTGATTGGGAACAATAAAAATGTTCAAATGTCCAAATGTTTGTGTAGCTTATGGGACTTAACTACGGGGTCATCACTCCCTAAACTTACAAACTACTTATGAACTTGCTAGTCCTAAGGACGGCACAAATATCCATGCCCGAGGGGGAATTCGAACTCCCGACCGTAGTGGCCGTGCAGACCGTGACTGGAGCGCCTCAGTCCCCTCGGCCACCGCGGCCGGCCAATAGAAATGGAGGAGCACCATATGAAAGCGGTCATTTCTTTTCCTCTATTGCAACTGTCCTTCACTGGCAGCTGTAGAATGGTGTAGTGTAATACTACAAGCTGTTCGGTAATTCCCGTTAAAAACTACGACGTGTTGTACAGGAGGTGACCTAATATTTTGACAACGAACCCGTGGTCCCGAATGCCATCCAGTAACAAGATAGATACATTTTTTATTTATAAAACTGCGAAATAAATCTCTTCTATTGCAAGTGTTTTGCGTTCTATATTTGAAGGAGGTAGTTTGAACGAAAACAAGAGATATGTTAAGTGTATCGAAGATGAAGGTATGGTCTTAGCTCTTAAGATATGTTAGAGCTCATATTAATTAGATATTTTGTTGTTGTTTTGGCCCATACTTTCTCCTACCAAAAAATGGAAAAGTATGAGCCTTCAGTAGAAAAGACTTTTCTTTTCACCGAATTGAAAATATGGAAATGTTCGTAGTGTCATTGGATGATATTTTCAGGGATTTCATATTGAAAATACCGTGTGCTCTTTCCCCTCTACAAGACTTCCAACATTTTAACTGCAATTTCCGAAATCTCTCTCTACAGTTATCTCCAGTTGAGGTTAATAATAAGTGAATATTTTCTAAAGAGAATGACGCTGGTGTTCCTAAACGAATCAACCAAGCATTCTATTCAAACTTTAAGCCTTAGAAAAGTGGCTGGACGAGATTTCTGCAATAGCTCCTCACAAATATATGTCCATTATGTCAAACAAATTGCACTATCTCTACTTCTTTTTCTCTAAGGATGTATAAGAGAAACAGGTATATGTCTGTATTACATAAATCAAATGTGGCAATACAACCTTACGATCTCATAACACTTTTTTTGCAGGCAAATTTTACGACAGATAACCTAGACACTTCTGCTTTTAATGAAAGTCACGGAGTTGGAATAAAATTCAGAAGTTTATTCCTTTAATGAATTAATGTCTTTCTAAGACTCAAGCTGCAAAATACAACTTTGTGTGATATTCATCGCATTTCTTTTTGTTGGGCTGGTGTACGTAATTTTCAACTTTAATTTTCAAGAAAGGTACTGTAGTATACTTAAGACTGTATAATCTGCTTATTAAGCACGGTTTATTCAGTGATGGTAAATCGCAGAAAATGTTCAAATGTCTGTAAATATATCGGACCAAACTGCGTGGTCGTCAGTCCGTAGCTTACAAACTACTTAAACCTAGGTAAACTAACCTAAGGACAACACATACACCCATGCCCCAGGGAGGACTCGAACCTCCATGGCGAGCAACTGCGCGATCCGCAGCGAGACGCGGAAACCGGAGAAAGGCAACATTAATGATGAGTAGCAGAAATGAATTTACTGATAAACTTATCATGACAATTGGTAACACAAAGTAGTGAAGTTGAAATGTTTGTTAAGCTTAAGGGACTTAACTGAGGGGTCATCAGTCCCTAAATTTACAAACTATTTACGAGCTACCGTATACTAAAGACGGCACATCCATGCCCGAGGGGGGAGTCGAACCCCCGATCGTAGCGGCCGTGCAGAAGTAGCTAAGTAAAGGAATTCTTGGAACCAAATAACATATTACTGACATAGCAGTGACGGCACGAGCAGGCTAACTCATCAAAAGGGACTTCCGTGATCAAAATAAGTGCTCCAACCACTTCATAAAGCTTTTCAACTTAATGGCTAGATATTTAACAAAAGTGACTAATGCAAGCCACACAAACCTGTATCTGTATGCTAACATTACAAGACTGGTTTTCCTGTTCCATTTTTCTACTTTTACATCAAACTGGCAGTCATCACAGCATATAGGGAAACGTGTACATTTTGCATTGTCCTGTACAAGATTACGAGGCCACTTTCCCGCACAAGACTGCAAAGTAGTAAACATCTAATTAGATATACTAGACTGCTGCACACGCTGTCAATCACATCGTTAACATACAAGAGGGATCCTGTCGTACTTCGCTACACCCGTGATCCTGTTTTCTATTACTTGTGGCTTGTAGAAAGGTGCATTGGTAATGAGGGTTGATGATACGATAAAACTGAATTAAGAGATAGAGATGTCATAATGAAGCACTATGTTCTGTACCAGAAGCACGAAATTCTGAAATGGACGAGTTCTGTCTTCCGTAGTAGAGAAACTCACATACTTACTGCAATTTCATTCTAAGACGACAGCTTTTGTATTCTTCGTAATACGTTTCTTAGTATTTGTTTATCAATATCAGACCAAGAAGCAAGTGGATTTGTAGTCTAGTTGAATTTTCTGTCTCTAATGATATATTACTACTCATTACACCTAGCTTTCCTTTCATTTATTACTTGTGTGTAGCTAGTTACACACGCACACTCACACACACAAATACACACACATACATACATACATACACACACACCTTCGTTTTCTCTGTGTGCTGTTAACGTACAGCAGTAAACACACACATACACGCCTTCATTTTCTCTACTTCCTATTAATGTATAGCAGTAAACACACACATAAATACACAAACATATATCTCTGTGCATTTGTATGTGTTTTTAGTGCTACACGTTAATAGCAAATAGAGAAAATGATGGCGTGTGTGTGTGTGTCCAAATGTTTGTATAGCTTATGGGACTTAACTAGGGGCTCATCAGTCCCTAAACTTACAAACTAGCTAATACCAAGGACGGCACAAATATCCATGCCCGACGGGCGATTCGAACCCCCGACCGTATGTGTGTGTGTGTGTGTGTGTGTGTGTGTGTGTGTGTGTGTGTGTGTGTGTGTAACTAGCTACACACAAGTAATAAACGAAAGGAAAACTGTGTAATGAGGTGTTATAATATACGTCATAACAGTGAGAAAATTCAACTAGAATACAGATCCACTTGCTTATTGCTCTCGTATTAATAAACCAAGAAACTTGTTACGAAGAACACAAAAACGATCATCTTCGAAAGAAACTGCAGTAACTATAATAACACAAATGCCGATGACGGGCACTGATCCTTTCTTCAGTGCGGAGGCACTCCTAGGCCATTACGGAAATTCGTTTAGAATGACGAGTTTGAATTCTAGTGGTCAGGGTAAAGCTGAGATTTGTATCTGACGAGAGGAGTACTTGAGTAATTCCGTGCAGGTATGCTGATCGCTGTGTCCCCAGTGGTGAAGAGGTCAGCGCACCTGCTTAGAAATCAGGAGACTCGGGTTCGAGTCCCACGTGGGTACAAATTTTGTTCTTTACCCATTCGCAGTTTATGATATATATTCCATGAATATAATTCATAATGCTTGAAGTCCGCCTCCGTAGCTCAGCGATATCGTCGCTGACTACCACGCAGGAGGCCCGGGTTCGATTCCCGGCAAGGGACTGGGTGTTGTGTGTTGTTCTAATCATCATCATCATTATCATTATTGGCACGTAAGTCGCCCACGCGGCGTCAAATAAAAAAGACTTACACTACGGCGGCCGAACAAACCCACAAGTGTTCTCCCGGCCAAGAAAGCCAAACGCTCATTTCCATTTCCATAATGCTAGAATATAGGATATGTTCCAAAACACTGCTGCAAATTGATGTCAATGAAATAGGCCTGTAGTTTAGTGGGAGAGTCTCTCCATGTCAGGAAAAATAGGAGAGACCTTACAGACAGATAATAAATACAACTTCGGAAACCGAAGTAAACATAGAACACAGACGGATCACCCACGTCGCGCCGGTTACCTGCCCCGTCTGACGTGTCCCCGCGACGGCTGTGCCGCTTGAACGATTTGCGCTGGGCGAGATTTTTAAACGGGCGCTAGCGCTGGCAGGTCTCCCTTTAAAAACGGCCGGCACGTCGCGACGCGCTAATAAATCGGAAGCGAGGCCGGCCAGACGGACCGAAACAATTTCGGACGGGACGGCTCGGAGCCGATAATCCGCGGCCGTGGCGTGGCCTCGGAATCGATTCTGCAGACACCTCCGTATCGACAGGTGTTAGTCGGCCCGCAGGAGGATATGAAAACAACCGCGCGCCGTCGAGAAAGCGAACGAGCGAGTGAGAGAGAAAGAGAGAGAGACGGAGCGGGCGGAAATAAAAAGAGAGAAGTCGCGGAAAAAACTGTGTGTGCGTGCGCCGCCTGGCGCGAGCGCGCCAATTAAACCGATAGCTGGCTGGATGCGCGGCACATGAGGGGACGAGCTATTGGAGTTTCGCTTTAATTGCTATTACAAACACAAAAGTGAATCATATTGCTCACATCTGGGCCGGCCGTTTCTTGCTCCAGTCTGCCAACAGGAGCGTTTTTTTCTAAACGGACGACTCGTCGCGGCGTGGTCTGTCCGTCTGAGTGGAGACGGTGCTGATATCGAAGTGCAGTTCTTCGTGCTGTTTACAAGTCGGCCGTCAGTCGATGATACCGAAATAAGTACATTAAGTATCGGGCAAATTTCTGTAATGCTTTTTCTTCTTTAAGTAGAATTTCCTGATAGTAGCAGCAGCAGCTTGGAGTTTAACGTCCAGTCGACAGAGTGGTCATTAGAGTCGGAGCTTACGCTCGGAAGGTTTGGGTGAGGATGTGGAAGGAAATCGGCCGTGCCCTTTCAAAGGAACCATCCCGGCATTTGCCTGGAGTGATTTAGGGAAATCACGGAAAACCTAAATCTGGATGACCGGAGGTGGATTTGAACCACCAGTCTTCCGAATGCGAGTCCAGTGTGTTACCACTGCGCCACCTCGCTCGGTCCTGATAGTAGCCAGAGTTTAGGAGACCTTATATCGTCAGGACAACGTTTGTAAACTGCAGTTGCGTGGTAGCTCCTTCGGTGGCAACCGATCACCGAGTCCATTTCCGATAGCGTCCCTTGGTATGCAGACGCGTGGGGTCAGCACACCACTCTCCATGCCGTTGTCAGTTTTCGTAATCTTGCCTAGCAGTTTCTCAATCGGCCTCACAAGTCTCATAGTATCCCGTTCATGTCGTCCAAGGAAATATCCGGTTCTTTCGTAAGTACTTGCGTGGCGAGAATGGGGCCCTGAGCTAATACAGACTTCCCCCCTTCTTCTGGACTGCATTGCCTTTCCCTTCCTCTCCTTTCCTATCGTCACACCTTCCCCTCTCCACTGGGAGGACTGATGAACTTTGCAGTTTGGTCCCCTTGTCCCAACCGACCAACTATCCCTGTCAGTAACTGGGATCAAACTCGAGACATCCAATAGCCAAATCAAACGTTTCTAAACCTTTTGATCCAAGCTGCTATGGTCATCAATCCTTTAATATACAAACTAGTTATACTAACTTACATTAAAGACAACACACACACGTCCGTGCCCGAGGGAAGACTCGAACCTCCGACGGGAACGCCCGCCTATTCCATGGCAAGACGCCTTAGACCTCGGGACATCCAATTTGCAAATCAAATGTTTGTAAACCTATCGGAACAACAGCTATGGTCATCAATCCCTTCCAGTCACGGTCTGCACGGCCACTGCGGTCGGGGGTTCGAATCCCCCCTCGGGCATGGATATTTGTGCCGTCCTTAGTCTTAGCTAGTTCATAAGTAGTTTGTAAGCTTAGGGACTGATGACCCCGTAGTTAAGTCCCGTAAGTTCTACAAACATTTGAACATTTGAATCAATCCCTTCACGTAGAAACTACTTAAAATAATTTACGCAAAGGGCAACACACACACACACACACACACACATATATATATATATATATATATATATATATATATATATATATATATATATATGCCCGATGGAGGATTCGAACCTCCGGCGCGGATGGCCGCCCAGTCCGTAGCATGACGCCGTAGTCCATTACAGGACACATCTTCCGGTCATATGAATTGGCAAAGACTAAGAAATTTACAAATGGTACTCAAGTACTTGCCGTACATGCCATAAGAAACACACATGCGTTTGTCGTCTGTTTAGCGGCCAGGTGTGCGCGTGGCGAGTGCGAATTCTCGGAACGGAAGAAGCGGAGCAAGAGAAATTCGTTACTTTGTATTACTACTCATTACCTATTCATAATGCATCTGTATCAATGAAAACGTGTTTGTACTGTTGCTCAATGCAACTGCTAAAACTACAGATTCGGTACGAGTGCATGTGAGTGTATTGTGTATATGCTATACTAGAAAACGAAAGGTCTCGGAGCCATTAGTCGTTTCGGTTCTAAGTTACATGTTATTCGTCTCTCAGATGTGTGCGCATGTGAGTGTGTATCTGTTTTTATATGTGTATGAAGAGAGTTTATGTGTAGTGCCCAAAATAATAGACGCCATTTTCGATCCTAAAGCCATTATGAACGGAGACACAAAGTAATTTACATTAATTGAATTAAATCAATAAGAAAAGTTGCTATTGCTCCCTAGACCCGGATTCGAATCCGGCTAACCTGCTGCGGCGAAAATGGTCAGTGATTCTTTCTGCATTGGGGATGCACACGATTTTTAAACTCTTACCGGTATCGCTAAAAAAAAAAAAAAAAAAAAAAAAAAAAAAAAAAAAAAAAAAAAAAAAAAAAAAAGAAAGAAAGAAAGAATGGGTAGCGGCACCACGTTTCTAACCCGTGGGTAACTTAAAAATTTGGGTCTTGCGTGACGCTTACTTTGGAAGTCCGTGCGTGTGTGGTTACTACTGTGTCTCGGTTGTGTGGCGGACAGTGTTACTGCCTACTAAGCAGGAGACCCGGATTACAATGCCGTTTCGGCACAAATATTAAACTTTCAAAAAATGTTCAAATGTTTGTAAACGTAAGAGGCCAAAGTGCCGAGGTTATCGATCCTTGGACTTACACACTAATTCAACGACTTGTGGTAAGAATAACACACACACACACACACACACACACACACACACACACACGCGCGCGCGCGCGAACTCGCACGGATCCCGAGGGAGAACTCGAACCTCCAATGGGAGTGGCCTCGCAGTTTGTGACGTTCAGTAGTAAACTTTCCCCATCGATTTAATTCAGAGCCCAGTGGAAATTAACGTCGTTAATTCTTGGGTTATTCGTGACCCACACGACCCGTAGAAGCTAGCTGATGGAATATGAAAAAGGCATGGATCTGCACGCGGTAAGACGATATAAGAGATACGGAAGTTTTCGACACTTCGAATGTCGTCGTATATTCTTCAACATACTGCACCAAAACCGTATCAAGAGAAGATACTACAAGAAGTTCTTCGCTAAGTTCCTTTTTCGACAAGGCAATCATAGTATACCGATCGAGGTGGCACAGTGTTGAAACATTGCATTCGGGAGGACCGTGGTTCAAATCCACCTCCGGCCATCCAGATTTAGGTTCTCCGTGAATTCCCTAGATCACCTCCAGGCAAATACCGGAATGGTTCCTTTGACAGGGCAAGGCCGATTTCCTTTCCCATCCCTATCCCAATATCTGTGCGTGAGCTTCGTTTCTAATGACCACGCTGTCGGAGCGAAGTTAAACCCTAAACTTCCCTCTCTGCCTCGCAGTCACAGCATGCACTGAATTACATGACGAATCTAACATTCTTACAACTCTGTTTCAATCAGTGTTAGGCTATAACTGAAGCAAATAAGTTCAGACTTGCGAAAGAACACAGGATTTCATTTTCATTTCAACACGAAGGACATAGATTTTAATGATCATACAAGGAAGAAAAGAAAAAGAAATACGTTGGATGTAGTGGAGGCCTAGTATTGGGTAGAGTGGAATCTGCCATTGCTCCTCGGCGGCCGTCAGAGATGGCGGGTGAGTCAGAAGTGAGTCAGCGACTCCTGGAGGGCGCGTCCCTCACGTCAGGGAAAGACCAAGGCGCCGGCGCAATTAATACGTCCAGCGGCACCCTCCCAGCTACGGAACGGAGGATGCGCTAGCCCTCCCTCTGCTTCTGGAGCCGCTACACCACGCTGCGGCAACACAAGCAGCTCTCCCAGCCACTATCGAGAGATGCGTCGTTCCACCGCCGACTTCCCCGTTTCTTGAAGACCACCACCCTACTGCCGGATGTTTCACAATTAGAACCATGCGATTATCATACACAAAAATGTTCCAGGAGACATGAATTCTCAAAGAAGTGGTTTACGGGACAATGGAGAATTAATGGTTAACACTCTTTACTGAATTATTATTAAATACTGTCGTTGTTACTACAAATATAGGTAATTTTCAAGAATGCTTGCAATCGAAGTATCTCAGACCGAAACGATATATATCGAACGTGAAACTCTACATCGATTACGCGGGCATTGATGCGCGAGATGCCGGCCGCGGTGGCCGAGGGGACTGAGGCGCTCCAGTCACGGTCTGCACTGCCACTACGGTCGGGGTTCGAATCCCCCCTCGGGGATGGATATTTGTGCCGTCCTTAGTATTAGCTAGTTTATAAGTTGTTTGTAAGTTTGGGGACTGATGACCCCGTAGTTAAGTCCCATAAGCTATACAAACATTTGAACATTTTTTTTACTATTCTGCCATCTTCTGTACTGTGACGTTTGACATATTTCTTAATGTCTTGGTGTTTTTTTTTTTTTTTTTTTTTTTTTTTTTTTTTTTTTTTTTTTTTTTTTTATGCGCGAGATGACAAAATATGAATGCTTACATACTAATTATTTCGTCGTGATACCGGCGTGTTGTCGTGTGCGTGCGTGTTTGTAGGTGACGTAATTATGTTGTGGCTGAGTTAAAGATGATACTTTTCTTTACAAGCAGAACATACATTAACACAGAGGGTATTATTGTTTCATTTTATTTATTTATATAATTTTTCAAGTGAGCGCCTAAGGCGCGATTTTTTGGGCTGAGACCTGTGATCTATGGTACATTCTGTTGTTGTATTCTGAAATTTACGAGCATAACCACAGATTATATATTATCTGCGTCACTAAAAGGGTGTGACAGTTTTACTTTTTCGTAAGTCGCGCATGAATAGCTGCGTAATCGACATAGATTTGCACTTTCGATTAATATCGTTTCAGTCTAAGATTCTTCGATTGCTAGCATTCTTGGAAATCGTCAAAATATACTTGAAATGTATCTGAATTCGAATAGGAAGCTCGGGTTTCATTAATCACAAATACACCACTTTAGCACGTTACATATTGCAAATTTCTGTACTCTCGTACCTGATCGATTTGTTAGACCCCTCTACTTCACAACTGGTGGTAATAACGCCTCTTGGAAGAACTAGAAATTCTATAAAAAAAGTTTTGACGAGATCGTACAGTACCTTTCTTCAGTACTTCAGCCGCATCAGCATGGGCTCATTCCACTCGATGAAGTCTGGCACAAAAATCCACAATGCTGAGGTCAGACAGTCTTCTATGTCGAAAGAGACCTCGCTCGGAGGCCAAAGAGGGCGATTTGGCTTGTATGAGCAGAAAAATGTATCGATCTTTCATGCATATAGCATTACGCAAACACCGAAACGTTTACGTATCAAACATATTAGTAGTAATAGGGCAACATTTCGCAGTGAAATCGGTGTTTCGTACACAATCAAACATCCCCAGTTATCACACAAATGATTCGTTTGTAAACTCATGTTTACTTTAACGCCTTTGCTTCATTTATTATAACTTCCGTTCCCGTCACTTATTGTTATGAATTAGGCCTAATATTGTACATTCAATATCTCCGAAGAACCATGCCTACTTACTAAAAAGAATGATATATTTCACATTCTCTTTACGACACTGTAACATAGGCCTTTACCAGGAAACTGCAGAAATGTAATACCTGCTTAGTTACTACTAATTTAGACATAATTCTTATGTAAATACTGACAACACGAAGGGAGATATAGTTCGGACCCAGCCATTAAGTTACATTAGAAGAATTCTTTATTAATTGACGACTGATTTATAAAACACCTTGATTTACAAATCATCCTTTAGCATAGTTCCAAGTGCCACCTATGGCATAGGCCCAACCATTTCTTAAAAATATTGAAAAGTTGCTGACCCATATCGCCTGCAGCATACAAGATCGTAGGAAAATTCGAGCCAAGCTAGTGCGCAATATAAATTGACAGTCCTTATTATTGCTTACAGCTTAATAATTCGTCTTGAGAACTAAATAGAGAGTGAAAAGAGATATTCTTGTTTACTTACAGCACTTGTATGACCACCGCGACAGTCTGCAAAGTTAATGATGGCCCTAGAGAAATCAGCCCGCAAACAAGAGTTTAAAAAAAAAAGTTCAAATGTTTGTATAGCTTATGGGACTTAACTACGGGGTCATCAGTTCCTAAACTTACAAACTACTTATGAACTAGCTAACACTAAGGACGGCATAAATATCCATGCCCGAAGGGGGATTCAAACCCCCGACCGTAGTGGCCGTGCAGACCGTGACTGGAGCGCAAATCAAGAGTTTAGCTACGGAAAGTAAATCACTGTACATAATGCGGCTTATTAAAACATTTTAACGTAGTGTACATACTACAGGAAATGCACGCATATATGAAAAACTAAGCACTAACACAAATTGGCCAGAAATTTGAGAAACGGTTATTTCTTAGCTTCAATGCAGTTCGACAAATTGGAAAATACAAAATGAAAAGAAAGACATGATTAACTCAATAATAAAATAAAATAAAATAAAAAAACATCGTCAGCAGACGACCCTATATAGGTTTAAAAACGTTTATCCGGATGATTATTCGAAGTTTATTCACATCAGTTTCGGAGTCTTAGCTCTCTTAATACCTCAAAATTAAACGGTAATATTTCATCACCTTACACGGACTTGCTGAATCCTGCCAGAAGAGAGTTTAAAAAGACTTTTTTAAATGTGATCTTGTCTCTTCTGCAGATTTCGTTACAAAATCGTAGTTGACCCCCCCCCCTCCCACCCGTATTATAGGATATCAAGCAGATTCAGTATTAAAATCTTACTGAATGAAATGTTGACAAATGTGTGGAAAGTGCGATCAACGTTTTTGCATATACATACAAGATAAAAGTTGTGAAGATCACGTGATGATAGCAAGACTAAAAATGTTTGTCAATCTATGGGACTTAACTACTGTCGTTATCACTCTCTAGGCTTACAAACTGTTTAAACGTAACCTTACCCAAGGACAACACACACTCCCATACCCGAGAGAGGACTCGAACCTCCGACGGCGAACGGCCGCACGCACCTTAGCATGGTGCCTTAGCGCGCACGGCTATTCCGCCGCGGCCACAGCAAGTCTGTTGAAATCAGATATGTGAGGCTAATAACAATTTTCAGTGTTCTAGGGATTGAAAACTTAGTTTTAAAAGTAAATAAATCACTCCTAACGCACGAACATATGTGACTTAAAGGGAGAATGTATTAGTACAGGTGTAGGACAGAGTGTCTGATAATACCATGGGATACAGAATACAGTGCTTAGAGCAATCGCGCTGTTCGAGTAGGTGTGAGGGGGACGATGCGATGGTGCCAAAGGTAATGAAATTAAACAAGAAGAAACAATGTAAATATATAATTAAAAGCTTAACGAGAGAGGGATGTACGTAACGATAAGAAGCCTGGAACAGTGTAGGAACAGATGAAGAAGAAGACCAGAAGTTATAGGAAGGTATAAGGCAATGGAACGTAACTTAATAAAACTTACGACAAAATTCGGAAGAGCGTATGTATCATGCTGCAAAAAAGGAACGGAAAGGAGGACGGGAAGGGAACAACCTGAGTAGTACATTTCGGAAACACTACAGTAAATACTGTGGATTTACAGTCAGTGCAGTTATTGCTCTTATCTTAAAGATAATACGGTGCAAGAGAGATTTGAGAAGTTGAATGTGGCGTGGTATGGCTGTACATCAATTGTTCAAATCAAACGTTTGTAAAAATAAAATGCAAGAGTCTTAACTACGGTGATCGTTAGTCCCTAAGCTTACAAACTAGTTACACTGACTTAAATTAACTTACGCTAAGGGGAACATAAAAACGCATGCTCGAAGGAGGAGTCGAACCCCCGACGACGAACCACCGCGTGTACCGCAGCTGTGCGGCTTAGTGCGCACGGCTATTCTGACGTGGTATCAATTGTTTTCATTATATCTTGTAGTGTAGAATACATTGCAGTGGAGCGATCCTGTTGCTGGGTGAGATGCAAAGGCGAAGGTGAGAAAAGTGATGAAATTACAACAAAAAAGAACACGGGAAGCGGATGTCTTACAATTCTAATATGAAAAATAAATAAAAAATCGGAGAATTGCGTGATTCTAAGGCGTCTCGTTGCGGAGCGCGCGGTTGCATTCATAATAACAACATCGCAAGATTAGAATGACCAGCATGATCTCGAGACATGAACCCTACCGAACATTCCTTGGATAAATTGAAAAGGGGTGTGTTTGAGGTTCGAGTCCTCCCTGGGGCATGGGCATGTGTGTTATCCTTAGGTTAGATTACGTAGGTTAAAGTAGTTTGTAAGCAACGGACTGATGACCACGCAGTTAGGTCCGATAGATTTACAAACATTTGAACATTTGAATTGCATGATAGTGATGTATGTAGCGATCAGAAACTTCGTACAGTGTAGAAAAAGAAGAAGAGGAAAGGAAGTTGTAGAAAGAGATAAGGCAATGGAAGGCAACTTAATACGGCGTAATGAAAATTGCAGTGGTGATCAGATGGAACAGTAGGAAAAGGGGAAAGACTATAGCAGAGGATAGTCGGAAATATTTGGGTAAAGACTGTGGATTTAAAGACGGTGTAATGATTGCTGTTATCTTCACGATACAGACGGTGCGATACACATTGCGGAGAGCTGAATGTGGTGTGTGGCCCGAACCGAGAAATGGGCGTGGAGGGCGGCCGCTGCGGCGGCAGAGGCGACGAGGAGGGAAGGCGCGGTTGGTGGAGAAGGAGAAGTAGGAGGAGGAGGAGGAGGAGGCGTGGGAGGAGGTGGAGCAGGCGGCGGCCAGAGGTGTTGGCGGGTCAATAATTCGCTAACGAGCGGCCAGCGGCCGGCGGGCTGGCATTGTGCGCGCAGAGGCCCGCTACGGCACCCGCGGGACGGGCCGCGCGATAAGACACACCGGCGAGCACTCACCTTTTGTTGCAAGACGTCGCCGCGTCGCCGGCGGTTCCCGGGCGATGGCGTGGGCGGCGGAGGGTGGGGGGAGGGGGCGCAGCCAAGCCGCCCCCACCACCGGGCCGCGCGCCGCCCCCGCACCCGGTTCTGGCGGCGTTCCTCCTCCGCACCGTCGGCCAGCGATTAGACCTGGGGGTAATTTGGCGCATGTTGCAAATAGCTCGAATGAAACCATTACGGCGGGGGAGAGCGCGCTTGCACAATAAACGGTAAATAGCGCTGCCGAGGCGCTGACGAAATGCGCCCTCGCGAGACTCCAGCTCCCGCAACAGCCCTCCACACACCCCCCGAAGCACACACTCCGACGCACCATCTCCTACTGACACGCAAAAAAAAAATTGAAAAAAAATTGCGATGAAAAAGGATATACTGAGAAGCTCGTGAACGCACAGGCGATCCTCCGGCGTGGCTCGGAGCACTCACTACTGGGAGACAGCGGGGTAGCATCGGCCGCTCCGCTTAGGGTGGCGGCAGTGCGGCGGACCGGTTCTCCGGGCGGCGTGCAGCCGCGCCGTGCACAGCTGAGCCTGCAGCTATCTCCCAGCTCTGCACTAGACCACGCGACCCGCCTGACCCCGCGGGCCGCGCAGGTCGCGAGAAAATCCGACGGAGATGCGCGCACCAGCTTTCAAATCCGGCCGAGGTCGTTAAACGGTGCTGTGCTGTGCACCTAGCGACTGTGCAGTGTCGCTGTTGGTACCCCTTCTAAGGAGCCGCGGAGAGAGATGTTTTGCATCTCGCCGCTACATCCGTGTATGCTTCAATACACTGCTGTCCATCCAAAAATGCAACACTAAGTGCAGTAGCCACGAAACACAATATATACACGGCGATACAAAAAGGTACGGCCAGACTTTCAGGAAACATTCCTCACACACAAAGAAAATGGTTCATGCACGATGGAGCTCCTGCACATTTCAGTCGACGTGTTCGTCCGCTTCTCAACAACAGATTCGGTGACCGATGGATTGGTAGAGGCCAACCAATTCCATAGCCTCCACGCTCTCCTGACCTCAACCCTCTTGACTTTCATTAATGGGGGCATTTGAAAGCTCTTGTCTCCGAACCCTGGTACCAAATGTACGAGACTCTTCGTGCTCGAATTGTGGACGGCTGTATACAATACGCCATTCTCCAGTTCTGCATCGGCGCATCAGGGATTCCATCCGACGGAGGGTGGATTCATGTATCCTCGTTAACATTTCCTGTAACAAAGTGTTTGAAGTCACGCTGGTACGATTTGTTGCTGTGTGTTTCCATTCCATGATTAATGTGATTTGAAGAGAAGTAATAAAATGAGCTCTAACATGGAAACTAAGCGTTTCCGGACACATGTCCACATAACATATTTTCTTTCATTGTGTGTGAGGAATGTTTCCTGGAAGTTTGGCCGTGCCTTTTTGAAATACCCTGTATAGACTACGTGAAAACAATGGTGTTGCTACTGATTACAGTGCTATTAAAGCATAGTAGCTAACCACTGCATTCCGAAATTCCTTGACCAAGGAAGACGAAGCAAATACACTATAAATCGAATAAAGTGAAGCTCACAGCGTGCGTAATTGGAAGTAGATATCCCTGAAATAGCAAAGGAACTGGAAGTACTACTTGCAGACACTGCCTATTTTTTAACATTGGAGACCTAGATCAGGTGGAACTAACGAATGACACAGATGTTACTCAGGTCGCGAGAAAAAAAACCCTGAGATGAACGGCCCAGCTTTCAAATCCTGCCGATGTCGTTAAACGGTGCTGTGCAGCTACCGACTGCAGTGTCGCTGTTGGTACCCCTTTTCAGGAGCCGCGGAAAGAGGTGTTTCGCATCTCGCCGCTACATCCCTAAATGCTTCAATACACTGCTGGCCATCCAAAAATGCAACAATAAGTACAGAATCCACGAAACACAAACTCTTTCCACCCTAACCTCATCATCGTGTGGGTTCGCATTTTACTTTCTTACCCTGACGTCAACCTTCTGGTATGCTTCCAACCAATACGCAATGATAGTTCAGGCTCTGCTTTTCGCCTACACGATCATTCCATGTCGGTTGGAATCATATCAGAAGACTGAGGTCAGAGCAAAAGAGAAAATAAGAACACGCACGAACGTGTAGGTTCTGGTGGAAAGGGATACAGACTACGCGAAAACAATGGTGATGCTACTGATTAATGTGCTATTAAAGCAGAGTATCTAAACGCATATTTCTTTAATTCCTTGACCAAAGAAGACGAAGCAAATACTAGAAGTTCGCAGCGTGCGTAATTAGAAGTAGATATCCCTGAATTAGCAAAGGAACTGGAAGTACTGCAGTAGACACTGCCTATTTTTGAACACTGTGAGACCTAGATGAGGCGGGACTGACGAATGACACATGTAATTCAGGTCGCGAGAACCCCCCCCCCCCCCCTGAGATGGACGGCCCAGCTTACAAATCCTGCCGAGATCGTTAAACGGTGCTGTGCAACTAGCGACTGTGCACTGTCGCTGTTGGTACCCCTTCTCAGGAGCCGCGGATAGAGGTGTTTTGCATATCGCCGCTACTTCCGTGTATGCTTCAATATACTGCTGGCCATCCAAAAATGCAACACTAAGTGTAGTAGCCACGAAACACCATATATATAGACTACGCGAAAACAATGATGATGCTACTGATTACAGTGCTATTAAAGCAGGGTAGCTAAACACAGCATTCCGAAATTCCTTGTCCAAAGAAGACGAAGCAAATACATTAGAAATCGAATCAAGTGAAGCTCGCAGCGTGCGCAATTAGAAGTAGATATCCCTGAATTAGTAAAGGAACTGGATGTACTACTGCGGACACTGGCTACACTACCTTTCTCCTGCCTATTTTGAACACTGCGAGACCGTCATCAGGTGGGACTGACGAATGACACAGATGTAACTCAGGTCCCGAGGAAGCCCTTCTGAGATGGACGGCCCAGCTTTCATATCCTGCTGAGATCGTTAAACGTGCTGTGCAGCTAGCGACTGTGCACTGTCGCTGTTGGTAACCCTTCTCAGGAGCCACGGAAAGAGGTGATTTGCATCTCGCCGCTACATCCGTGTATGCTTCAATACACTGCTGGCCATCCAAAAACGCAACACAAAATACAGTACCCACGAAACACCATATATATAGACTACGCGAAAACAATGGTGAGTCGCGGTGGAGGAGCCGAGCGGTCTACAGCTCCTCGCTGAGGAGGGCGTGGTTGCTCGCCGTGGTGGTTCGAATCCTTCCTGGGGCATGGGTGTGTGTGCGTTGTCCTTAGGTTAGTTTACCTAGGTTTAAGTACTTTGTAAGCTACGGACTGACGATCACGCAGTTTGGTCCGATAGATTTACAAGTAAAAGGAAATAAATAAATAAACAATGGTGATGCTACTGATTACAGTGCTATTAGAGTAGCTAAACACAGTATTCCGTAATTCCTTGACCAAAGAAGACGAAGCAAATACACTAGAACTCGAATCAAGTTAGCAGCGTGCGTAAGTAGAAGTAGATATCCCTGAATTAGCAAAGGAACTGGAAGTGCTACTGCAGACACTGCCTATTTTTGAACATTGGAGACCTAGACTAGGTGGGACTGACGAATGACACAGATGTTACTCAGGTCGCGAGAAAAATCCTCTGAGATGGACGGCCCAGCTTTCAAATCCTGCCGAGGTCGTTAAACGGCGCTGTGCAGCTAGCGACTGTGCAGTGGTGCTGTTGGCAACCCTTCTTAGGAGCCTCGGATTGAGGTGTTTCGCATCTCGCCGCTACATCCGTGTATGCTTCAATACATCGTTGGCCATCCAAAAATGCAATACTAAGTACAATAGCGGCGAAACACGATCAGTATATTAACTACTCGAAAACAGTGGTGATGCTGGAATGAAACTTTCACTCTGCAGCAGAGTGTGCTCTGATATGGAACTTCCTGGCTGGTTAACATTGTGTACGGGGACCAGGACTCGAGCGTGGAACCTTTTGTGTTTCGCAGGAGAACTTCTGTGAAGTTTGGGAAGTAGGAAGCAAGGTAATGGCAGGCGTAAAGTTGTGAGGACGGACCATGAATCGTTCCGGGATAGCTCAGCCGGTAGAGCACTTGCCCGCGAAAGGCAAAGGTCCCAGGATCGAGTCCCGATTCCGGCACACATTTTTAACCTGCTAGGAGGTTAATTCTGAAGACTGGTTTGATGCAGCTCTCCACCCTACTCTATCCTGAGCAAGCTACCTTCATCTACTCATAAGAGCGGCGCAATCCACATTCATTTGAATGTGCTTACCGTATGTGTCTCTTGGTCTCCCTCTGTAACTTTTCCCCTCACACTTCCCTCCATTGCTAAATTTACGATTCCTCGATGTCTAATAACGTGTCCTATCAATCGACACCTACTTTTAGTGAAGGTATGCCAAACATTTCTTTTCTCCCCAATTCTGATCAGTATCTCTTCATTAGTTATGTGAACCACCCACCTCATCTTCAGAATTCATCTGTAGCACCACAATTCAAAAGCCTCCATCCCCTAACCTCTTCTTTCCCAAGTATATGCAGCTTTTAAATATCATAGAACCCACGAAAATACACTGATTAGCCAGAACATCATGACCACCTACCGACTAAAAACCCTTCTAGGCGATAGCAATGACGCGGTATGACTGCTAGCCAGACACGCGATGAACGCATTATCAGTGAGCGTTTTCTCCGTGTACAGAATGGGAAATCCGCGCTATGTTCCTGAGTTCAACCAAAGGTTTTGATGACCCCTAGGCTCGGCACGATCATTTCGGAAACTGCAAGACTTGTCGAGTGTTCGAGGAGTGCAATGGTGAGTATCTTCAACAAGTGGCGAAACATAAGGTGAAATCTCGTCCTAACGTCAAGGGTTTGGGCGGCCACTGGTCATGAAAGATGTAGGCTAGGCAGAGTGGGTGGACAGTCGCGGAACAAAGATCAGATCTTAATGTACCCTGTAGAAGTTTGTTTGAACGCACAGTGCACCCAACACTCCTCACGGAGGTCCTCCGCAACCGACCATCCTTGGCCAGTGTTAACACAACGACATCGGCAACTACGTCCGAAATGGGCAGGTGACCATCGTCAATAGACGTTAGCGCAGGAGCAAAGTGTTGCGTGGTCTGCTGAATTCCGATACTTTATTCATTATGCCGATGTAGTAAGTGTGCGAATCAACTGTCTTCGAGGGGAAAACCTCCTTGACTCATGTGCTGTGGGACGGAGATCTGCTGGCGGCGTCTCAAATGAGGGACATTTACGTGGATATGCATGGATCCAGTGGAACTCATGGAAGGCGTCACGATACTCAAGAACTGCCGTACACCATACTCACCGGAGTCGAATCTGATATAATGTATCAGTGATTAAAAGTGGCGTCAGAGCTCACCATCAACCTGCAACGAATTTAGGGTAATTAGTTGACGATCGTCTCTAATGTCCACGTTGTCGATGAAAAGTTACAGCGTAATCTTCCGTCGAAACGACAGTCCTAAATACGCTCAACGAGATTCTCAAGAACATGCCAATTCTTCATGATAACTACTGATATACGTTTATCATCCAAAGCCGATCACACGAGAAAAGACTGTTTTAACCTTACTTCCACCCTCGCCACTATCTAAGAACGATATTAGACAATCTTCCGAACCGGCAGAATCATACGCAGGACTTTTGGGAGCATAGAAAAATAAACCAGTTCATTAGGCTCCGATGCTGAAATGAAATGCTCGTATGGCACTCTATGCCGGGAGATCACGCGGGATTGTTCGGCCGCCTAGTGCAAGTCTTTTTACTTGACGCGACTTCGGCGACTTGCAAGCCGATGATGATGTAAATGATGATTAGGACAACACACAACAACCATTCCTCTGCCGCGAATCGAACCCAGACCCCCTGGATGGTAGTCAGCCACGCTGCCGTCTGAGCTACGGGGGCGGGCTCTTCGTTGCTAAGAAGTGATGATTGACAAAATTGTTGCTAACTGACTAGATTAACGTCTATGATGGTAGCGTCACTTGCCACATGAATTTGTTTCAGACACTTGCAAGGGACGAGATGTTTCAATACTTCGAATTCATACATTTACGGCTATTTATGTTATCCTACGTTTAATATCAATAATGATAACGTCTATTTAAGACAAAATGTGTCTGGGGCAGGTGTTGGAACGATTACTGTAGCTACTTTGGCTGGTTATCATGATGTAAGTGATTATGGTAGTGGTGTTATGGTTGGTGCACAGAAAGTGGAACGCAAAACCTCCGACGTAGCGATGAGGTGAGGATTTTCCCGTACGACCATTTTACGAGTGTACCGTGATCCGCGGAATGCGCGAAAAACGTCAAATCTACGACATCAATGCGGCTGGAAAAAGATTCTGCAAGAACGGGACCAACGACGACTGAAGAGAATCGTTCAACGTGACAGAATTGCAAGCCTTCCGCAGATTTGTGCCGATCTCAATACTGAGACATCAACAAGTGTCCGCGATTGAACCATTCAACGAAACATCGTCGATATCAGCTTTCGGAGGAGAAGGCCCATTCATATACCCTTGCTGACTGCACGACACAAATCTCTACACCGACAATGGACTGTTGATAAATGGAAACACATTGCCTGGTCGGTCGAGTCTCGTTTCCAGTAGTATCGAGTGGTTGGACGTGTACATATATGGAGACAACCTAATGAATCCATGGACCTTGCATGTGAGCAGCGGACTGTTAAAACTGGTAAAAGCTCTTTAATGGTGTGGGCCGTGTGCACGTGGAGTAATATGGAACTCGTAATACCTCTAGACACGACTCTGACAGATGACACATACATGCTCATATTGGCTGATCACCTGTATCCATTCGTATCCATTGTGCATTCAACGAACTTGGGCAATTCTAACAGGCCGGCCGCGGTGGCCGAGGGGATTGAGGCGCTCCAGTCACGGTCCGCACGGCCACTACGGTCGGGGGTTCGAATCCCCCCTTGGGCATGGATATTTGTGCCGTCCTAGTTCGTAAGTGGTTCATAAGTAGTTTGTAGGTTTAGGGACTGATGACCCCGTAGTTAAGTCCCATAGACTCTACAGACATTTGAACATTTTTTTGAATTCTAACAGGTTGACACCCCACACGTTCAAATTTGCTACAGATTGGCTCCAGGAACACTCTTCGGATATTAAACACTTCAGATGGCCACAAAACTCCCCAGACACCAGATTATTGAGCGTATCTGGGATGCCTTGCAACGTGCTGCTCAGAAGAGATCTCCACTCCGTAGTACTCTTACGGACTGTCACTGCAGTCTGCATGGTGTGAGTTCCCGGCAGCACTACTTCAGACCTCAGTCGAGTCTATTCCACATAGCGTTGCGGTACTTCTGGGTGCTACACTATATTACGCAGGTGAACCAGATTCTTTGGCTCTTCAGCGTAATATGAGCGTTATGGATGTCTCAACCCCACCTCGTTCTACTTCTTTTCCTTTTACATGTTTCTCATCTTTTTCCGAGTTTTTCCCGACTTTTTCCCGGATGTAAGATTTTGGCGTGCATGTTTACCGTAGAAACAAGCAGTTACAGTGGTATATGCCCAAATAGTTATGAGAAACCGACTGAAGCCACAATCAGACTATGCAGTACGACAGATTTACCACCTTTAACGACATACGGACTAAAGGCAATTATGTTACCTCCCTATCCTGGAAGCTAGTGCTTTAGACGTTATGTATGTGCTTGTAACTGAAATCCGAATTCAGACGAGGAGGACCAAGCAATGTGACCGATCTATCAGCGTTCCTTCTCCAATATGAGGAACTCTTGTACGACAGTGTTCAATAGTCTTCCTGTCCGTACACCACTATCCTCTCGGATCTTCACATCATTCTATCAAACAGGGTACACACTCTCTGCTTTAATGATGTTCTGAGCTGTAGACAGAAACGTTATTACCGTTTGTTTGTAAATCTAACGGACGTAATTACGTTGGTCATCGGTTACTAGGCTTACAAACTACTTAAACTAACTTAAAGTAACTTATGCTAAGGCCAACACAAACACCCATGCCTGAGAAAGGACTCGAACCACCGACCGTGAGCGGCCAGGTGCAGCTGTTTGAAGATATAGCATGGTATACAGTTTCGTTCACTTAAAGAGGGTCCACTTCAGTCACAATGTGCTTACATGTAGTGGTTTAGACATAATATTGCGCCTCTCGTAGCTATGCATGCTATGAACAGTGCTAGCTTTGTCCTCTTAGACAACAGCCACCGTTGGTCGTCACAAAGGTGAAAGGTTGGCAGACTCCATAATAACGTAAAATAATATGTGTCTGGGTATTTCCGGTCAGATAGTGTACTGTAAGTTTTCAATCCCTTCATGGCCTATAAAATATACAAGATCTACATCTACGTGTATATAAATACTTCGAAAATCACAATGAAGTGCTTAGCAGAGGGTTCCATTCTCTAATAGGACGCGGAAAAGAAACGCCTAGATCTTTCCGTTTTCGATCTGATGTCTCTTATTTTAATATGATGCTCATGTCTCCCTATGTAGGTGGGTGCCAAATAAATATGTTCGCATTCAGAGGAGAAAGTTGGTGAAAGAAATTTCGCAATTCAATCTTGCCGCATCCAAGGAATACGCCCTTATTTTAATGATTACCACCCCAACTCGTGCATTATTTCCGTGACATACCCTCCACCCTACATCGCGATAATACAAAACGTGGTGCACTTCTCTGAACTTTCTCTATATCGAAATAAATCTCGGGTGAACAGCCTGGTATGAGTATGCCTATGACACAATATATTGGCAATCGAACCACGTTGCCCACATCAAGTGCACTAGTGGTAACACATTGGACTCGCATTCGGGAGGATGGTGGCTTAAATCCACCTCCGACCATCCAGTTTAGGTTTTCCGTGATTTCCCTAAAAACTCCAGCAAATACCGGGATGGCTCCTTTGAAAGGGCACGGCAGATTTCCTTCTCCATCCTTACCCAAACAACCCTAGCGTAAGCTCCGCCTCTAATGACCACGCTGTCGACGGGGTGTTAAACACTTATCTTCCTTCTTCCTTCAGGTGCTCTGATGGCAACTTCGCCGATTGCCGAAATATAGTGTCCAAAGAACACTCATACCAGGATGTTCACCTGAGATTTAAATGTTCAAATGTTAGTCTTAACTGCGGGGTCATCAGTTCTCACGAACTACTTATGAACTAACATATACTAAATACAACACAAACCTCCATGCCCGAGGGAGGATTCGAACCTCCGACGCGGGAGGCCGCGCGGTCCGCAACGTGGCGCTCCAGACCGCTCGGGTACTCCCGCAAGGCCCCTCAGATTTAATTCGTCATAAAATACGCCTGGAGAAATTGAAGAATATTTCTGTATATTCTCCATCAGTTACACTTGGTAGGACTCCCACAATGCTCTACAGTACTCCAAAATAGAATGCACAAATGCAGTCTAGGTAGTTTCTTTAGTAGAACTACTGCATCTTCTAAGTGTTGTGTAAATGAAACGTAGCCTTTAGTTCGCCTTGCGTTCAATATTATCTACGTATTCTTTCCAATTTAAGATGTTCGTAATTTTTATCCCTAGGTATTTAGTTAAATTAAGGTCTGTAGATTTGACTGATTTATCGTGTAAATTAAATGAAAACCCGGCGTTTCCAGGGATGTTGAATATTTGCCAGCCAGCTGTAGTTTTACTCCATAAACAGCGGAAAAGTAGTAGGCAAGAAACATTTTTTTCCTTTCATCCTTTTACTATGGTTGCCAGCGAGAAAAAGTTTAATATAGGTTTGAAATTATGTTTAAAGTTTGTTGCAAGTCGCTAAGTACTGTCATTCTCATACAGTGTATTTCGAAAGTCTCGCCGCATTATATGGCATTTTTTCCGTTTTCTATTGGTTATGACGTAATATCTTTTGAACCATATGCCGTATGTGATTCTTAACCACGCAGCAATTGTTACCTCACGGTAAGGAATGTGTGTACCAAATTTGGTTGAAATCGGTCCAATGGTTTAGGAGAAAACGAGCAGCATTGTCGCAAAATGCAGCAGTTTTTCGAGCATCTCATTGTTTATGACATCATATCTCGTGAACTATGTATCGTATGTGATGCTTACACTTACGGTGACCGTCCTCATGGACTGAAGCTTACGTGTACAAAATTGCATAAAGCTTGGAACAAAACTATAGATTTGTATGCAACACATATAAACATACGGACACTCTGCTCTATATATTAGATGAATTTTAACGGATGCCTTCATACTTATCATTATTTAGGGTCAATTGCCACTTTTTCTCCAAGCGTCATTGCTAACAAACCTCTGTCACATCGGCACGTCTTCCTCTCTCGCTTACCGAAAAGGACCGACTCAGCATCCGCATCCACATTTGTAGCAGACGCACCAAGCCGAATGCAGAGACGTAACATCAACAGTTTCTCCAAGGCGCGCTAATGAAATCCTCAGACCCCGCTCCTAGACACCGAGAGCGGCGCGTTAAAACTTTCAGCCGGAGGGCGGCAGGGAGCTACCGTCCTTCTTACTCGTGCTGCGGCCGTGTTAACGATAAAACAAGGATCAGTTCAGCAAGTAAAATTTAGTGGCGGCGGATGGACGAGTTGCTCTACAGAGGCTGCGTGGAAGGAGCGGAAAGAGAGACAAAGAGAGAGAACGTGTGTGAGAGAGGGAGAGAGAAAGAGCGAGAAGCGTAGGGGCGGGAGGGTGTGGGAGCTGGACGGAGGCGAAAAAAGTTGCGCCGTGGAGCGTGGTGCACGGGGAAGTTCGGCGTTCCGGCGTAACGATACCCGCGAGGCGAGGCTCCTCGCAGACGCAGACGCGCGCGCCCGCGCCCGGGCAATTAGCCGTAAACTTTCCTTCTTGTCTGATTTATGAATAAAGTTTCCTGAATGAGGAGGCCGGTAATGAAGTGTTGCGCGTGCCCGCAGCCTCACAAAGCAGCGCGCCCGGCGCCTGGCGCCAGCGCCGCCACTGGCGCCACCGACTCACACCCCACCCCACCCAACCGCCGTCCTCTCCACCCACAGCGCGGTCAGACATCGTCGTCAGGGCACACTCTTCAGATCACTTCCCACGTTGCGACACCTCACTTCTTAATATAGCTCAAACTGACGACCTGTTATCCCATCGTATACAAACTGCAGGGACTTACCGAGGAAATATACGAAACAAAAGGTCTAATGAAATAATGTGCAGAAAAGCATGATTTCCAAGCTACATGCCATTTATTCAATATGATCATTATGTACTAAAAACCTATTGCCGTGTTAGTAACTAGAGGACCTGTGCGAAAACTTCGCACCGTTCTATTATTAAATAAGGCAAATGAAAGAGTGTTGTTAGGTGAAAAAGAACTGCGTGCTATAATCCTCCTCACTACGTTGATTCGTGACTACTGGGCTTCTGGCACGCACTGCTCCCCGCAAATGCACGGATTAGCCTCGCACGTCTGCTGTCCGACACCGACACTACGTCCGTAGTGTGTGGTTGAGTTGAGAATGTGGATCTGCAGGAGAGGTGCTAGAGTAGTCTGTGCAGTTGTGGATACCAACGGTGTCCGGATGGCAAAGCTGTCACCACGCAATGCCTAGTGAGCAAAACATCTCATTAGAACCCCGATCCCGATAAATTTTTCAACTTTCTCCATTAATATAATCCAATGCCCACTCAAATCCAGTTTGGGAACTCACGCACCCGTTTATGACAGTCGTCTTCCCCGACGGAAATGTCATTATCCAACAGGATAAATGCCCATGTTACAAGGCCTGAAACCGGCTACGGTGCTTTTAGTTGCTTATCAGAGTATTCGTGTTTGACTTCCACCAAATTCTCTTGATCTTAACGCTATGAAACATACCCTGGAGGATATCGGAAACACGTTTCGCCCTCATATCACGGCCCCTGATTTGCAAGAACTGCGTGACGTTTGGCTGACATGCTGTGCCAAACGATTCCTGGATCCTATGAAGGACCTCTCCAATCTATTTCACGAAAAATTTGTTGCTATATCGCGATCCAAAGACGGAACTATACACTATTCAACAGGGAGGCATGGTGTTTTTTGCTCATTCTTCTTCATCTTTATGTATCTCCGCGTTGCTATGTTCGAATCCTCTCTTTCAGAAAGGTCTAACCAATTCTTATTAACTCTTCTTTGTCTTAGATACTCTGCTACGTTATTCAAATACACATGCTTGTAAACCTGTTTGACCGAACTGTTATAGGCATACTTAAACTAACTTACACTAAGGACTGTTCACACACTCATGCCCAAGGGACGACTCGAACCTCAGTCTGGTACGGCCGCCCAATACCTAATATGATGTCTTAGACCACGCGGCTATTCCGCATGCTGCTCTGTTGTCTTCCTTTTCTCCTGGACCCTTCAGTTTTTGGATTTTCAATTCTTCTCCGTACCGCTATTCTTCCCTGTTCTCTGCATATTTCCATACAAATCTTAAATTTACATTCCTATCAGACCCACTTCCACTGTTCCCCTGATGTAATCAATCATTATCGTAACCTCAATCCTTCTCCACCTTAACATTCTCAATTCTGGCACTTCCTTCTTTCTCTCTTGGACGTACGAGATTCACGGAGTTTACCGTGCAGGCGTCACCACAGACTTGTACAGTCTCACTATCATTCGACACCTCACCTTCTTATTACACTGTACTCCACACAATTTCTTGCAGTTCATTCATTCACTATTTATCCTGAACTGTATTTCGCACCCAATCCACCATCACTTCGCATGTAATAACTCACATACTAAACTTCTTAGGCAGTACAAGTTAGTGTAAAGGCTTTCACGACCGGTAGACATATTTGTTAGTAAACCTTTTGGGTTGCAAGGTCATGTTCCAAGAAACTTGCTACTTCCTGAGTTTTCGTCCTGTGCTGCGCCGGACTTCTTCGGAGGTGGTTCTCCGTCAGTTGAGTCTTGCCGACGGTCAGTTTTCTACCGAGCGAGGTGGCGCAGTGGTAAGACACTGGACTCGTATTCGGAAGTATGGTGGTTCAAATCCACCTCCAGCCATCCAGATTTAGGATTTCCGTGATTTCCCTAAATCACTCCAGGCAAATGGTGGGATGGTTCCTTTGAAAGGGCACGGACGATTTCCTTCCACATCTTTACCCAAATACTCCGAGCGTAAGCTCCGTGTCTAATGACCACGCTGTCGACGGGACGTTGAACTTTAAGCTTCCTTCCTCCCTTCAGTCTTCTACATCGTTTGTACATTGCACCCGTTCTAAACTGCCGATCCTCAGACCTCTTGCTCTAGAACTTCCTTGGCACAATGTAGGTTTTCTTTTGTACTCGGTGGCCGTTTCTTGTACTTTAACTTCTGATTCATCCTTGGCAGGTGTTGGCTAAAGTGTGCAGCAGTTAGGCCGCTGCCAGCCCTCTTCTCCCATTAGAGGGAGGAATGTAAATTAAATTTTAAATAGAAATATCGTGCGATTAGGGTTGATTGTATACGACCGTTTTATTTTTCTACGAAGAAGAGTAATTTGGAATTAGCACATTCTGGTGATTTCAGGAAGTTACTTATCGCAACAGATTCGTGGGTCCATAGGTTTTTCAGGTTGAACGCAGTAGTATACTCGACGTGGTCCAAAATCCACAGTACGGGGACTGAAGAGGGCAGTCGTGACGTGGCCTGGTGTCGCACGTCCGCGCTCAGAGTCAGCCAGACCGCCAGCAGAAACAATGAGCGAGCAGCTTACGACAAGACAATGACGAGTCGCTGCCTCAAAGGCGTGAATGCCAGACGGCAGCATTCGCAGTGTGATGAGGGATTACCCGCAGACCGGCGTTCTGTGGTGGCCGACAAGATTGGCCGGCCAGGGATTTGGGAGAGCGCCGGTGACCAGGGGACTCGAGGAAGAGGCCAATCGCTGATGAGCTGGCGGTCGGGGACACGTACTCATTTCGACTAATGACAGTCTGGAGATTCCTTTGTGCCAGCAATTCCTGATAATCCTTCAGCACTCGTAACTAAATGAGCTCAAAATGTATACTATATTTTACAAAAACTATCTCCTTTCATTTTTCTTGTATCATATTTTCCAGTCCCGAAGGCTCGAACTGTAAAGAAAATCTTATTGATTTTGGAAGCCTTTACCATTGTCGTCTTCTTCGCTTCTTTCATTATACATTTTCTGCTATATCTGTCCAGTTAATAATAACGACGTACAACTCCACAGCCACTTACTATACATTTTCCAGTTGTTAAGTTGATGCCTTCTTAGAAACTTATTCAAAACCTCCTGATTCACCAGTTGCTTCATTCATTTATTTATTTAAATTTCAGGCCTTTGTCACACAGCAGTGACTTTTTTTAGGACGGGTTCAGTTGTGGATGTTGCAGTTTTCTTAACGAGTCCCTGTCTCCCGTTACAATTTATTACCTTGCGACCTACTTACTGTATTCTTTTCCTTCTTATAGACTATTGCTTTGTATTGAACACTTCTGAATCTTCTCCACAGTGAAACGACTGTGCGTCAAACTTCTTCGAAATATGTAACCTAATTTGAACGTGTTTTCCAGTTAACTATTTGTATCTTCCGTTTTCTGAGACAAAGATAAAATCCAATATGAATATATATTTCTAGGTGCTGAAGTGTGGAGGGCAGCCAATACTGGAACAGATACAAGATCCGAATTACAAATTTGATTTCATTATTTTGTCCCATGTATATTCATATTGGATTTTATCTGTGACATTATATCAGTCAAATCAGTCTTACAATGAGTTGGGAAGTATGAGTTATTAATTGGAATGAATTTCCTCTGGTGTGGATGCACATCATGATTTCGTTGTATAGTGTGTTATTGGGTCGTTGCGAGCTCTGACTATTTTAATTTATGCTGTGGTGGCCTTATAGAGCTTGTGGGCGTCTACTGATTGGTCGAAAATGACGTGATTCTGTCTCAGACGCTATCGCCGTCGGGCTGGTGGAGCCACCACTCTCATGCCAGCGTAAACATAGCAGTTCCTTGATTCTTCTCTGTTTCGAGAGCTCGCTTCTGTGTTCCGCTAAGGTTGTACTTAAAGTCATGGTAACATTCTTACTAGGACTCTATAAGACCACGACATCATCGATTAAGACAGTCAGTTGCTGTAGATGACAACGATGAAGTAACAGTCGAAGCCTCGAGGTGAACTAAAGCGTCAAGAAATACGAGAATGTTTTGGTCTGTTCTTGTTTTCTCATATGTATCGCTAAATACAGATTATAGGAGGCGCGAGTGTCACATAGATGATCAGGAAACTCCACTGATAGATGCTGCAAGAGTGACTTTCCTGACCGTACGTTTCTAGAGGAGTTAACCAATATATTATTTCCTCTCCTCCTACCTATATGTCGCGAGAAGACCACAAGGATGCAACCGTTACCGATGGATACCAGCATTATTATTATTATTAGATTATTACTATTATTTTGGCGAACCATACGTGACTGGAATAGGAGGAGGAAGTGAAATTGGTACACAAAGTACCCTCGTCCACGCATTGTCAGCTGGATTTCGGAAAATGGATGTTAACACATAAAAAAAGCGTTAGATCTCTAAGAATATAATTCTACAGAAACATCATTTCTGTTCTTGAAATTGACATGTTATCCGACGTAATATAAACATCCTAAATACACCAGTACACCTATCAACCGCTAAGAAGTCCTGTTGCACTGAAGCAGGCCTATACTGAACGTAGCATGGTGTCCACTAGATCATCAAGCGACTGTTAGTCCAGATTGTCCTACTCCCAGATTGGTTGGTGGCTCATGTCGTCGGAAAATTTCAGTCTATCCCAGGCAAATTCGCTAGGGTTCATATCTGGAGAATATTCTGGCCATACTAATCTTGTGATGCCACTATCAGGAAGGAATTCGTTTACAGGATGTGCAAGATGAGCGCGAGATTATTCGTCCATTGAGATCAATCTATCATCCAAATTCTGCCTATATGGTTGCACTATACGCCGCAGGATGTCATCGCTGCACCGTAAGGCCGTTTGATTGCCTTCTACAACCACCAGTGAGGTACGGCGGCTCCAACCTATGCCTCCCCAGAACATCAGGGAACACCATGTTGTGTCAAAGACGTTAAGGCTGCCAAGGGTGTCTCCGACCACTGTCTGTTTGAAGGAAGAAGCGAGTCTTACCTGTGAATAGCAGTCAATGCCAATTCTAACGAATCTATTGATCATGCAGTTGGGCCCATCTGTACCACGATAATGGTGTCTAGTTCTCAATGACTGAGCTCGCCATGGACGTCGCGAGTAAAGCTGCATGTTATGCAGCCTATTACATACAGTTTTAAGCAAAACACATCGTCCTGTGAATGCACGATAATCATTATCCGCACGTTGGGGTTCCTCTCAGGATTCCTCTGAGCTTCAGTCCATATGTAGCGATCATCATCTGTCGTGGTAGCCCTTGGGCGGCCAGTGCAAAGCATGTCATCAACAGTTCCTTCATGTCTTTAACTTCTTCCTTCCTAACAACTGAGATGTCTGGAAACTTCCCTTGCTGAGAGTCTATCCTGACACATTTACCAATGCGGATACTTCGGAATTGACTTTCTACACTTCGCAGAACTTCAGTCAACACAAGCAGTGTTCTACCTTGTGTTTTGATTAGAACGGGAGGTCTTACCCACTCCGACGTTTCGCGGTGGAATGGCCTAACGTTCTAAAAAAATGTTCAAATATTTGTATAGCTTATGGGACGCAACTACAGGGTCATCAGTCCCTAAACTTATAAACTACTGACAAACTAGCTAATACTAAGGACGGCACAAATATCCATGCCCGAGGGGGGATTCGAACCCCCGTCCGTAGTGGCCGTGCAGACCATGACTGGAGCGCCTCAGTCCCCTCGGCCACCGCGGCCAGCCCTAACGTTCTAAGGCGCCTTCCTGCGGAGTGCGCTGTTTCTCCCTGTCGGAGTTTCGAGTCCTCCCTCGGGAATGGTGTGTTGTTCTTTGGTTATTATAAATTAGTTAAAGTAGTTTGTAAGCCTAGTAACTGATAACTGCAGTTGTTAAGTCCTGTCGCATTGGCACTGCTTATACGTGACTTTAAACATCTTTGTGCGGATTGAGTGACATCTGTGGACAATTTAAGAAATTGTGTTACTACTGCAATATACGCATTCGCATTCTTTTGTATCTCTGCTATGCTGTAGGTTCGAAAGATGGGCCGTGACTAGCAACGATGTGGACATGGGTCTGTAACTAAAAGAACTGATTAGTCTACATGAAATTTATTGACAACACGAAATAAGTACTTTGATGTGCTAGTGTGGTACACATTTCTTCCTATTCCTCAGTTCTACAAGGCAACAGTAAATTGTCCCGGCTTATGCTAAGTATACTGCTCGCTCTCCTCTGTTGAACTTCTGGATTCAAGCTGACGAACTGCGTGGAAATGCCCCGTTCTGTCTGAAACTGTCGTGGTGCGCCGGCCTATATAGGCAAGACACTGTCTCCCGACTGGGAGGCGCGCGAGCGAGCAAAGAGGTGCAGCGACTGCGGGCGCCCCCGCCGGTCGAAGTACCATAGAGCAGTGTTTTTCAATCTATTCGAATATGCGCTCCCCCACCCCATTGCAAGTAAAAATATTCGGGCAACCTGCTTTTAAACAAATATATTGTGGCGCCCCCCCGTCCCCCAACATTTCTCGAGCCGTAAGAAAACAATATTACCTCAAACGAAACAAATGTATATTTTTTTCTTTTGCTTCTGCTTTATTTTACATTGTTGGGCGAAGTATTTTTATATATTTTTCGGATGGTACACATATATTTTTACGTGATTTCGGGTAGAAAAGTACACATTGTTAACGTGTATTTTGCATTTTGGATAAGAGGCAGAAGCGAATTATGCCCATTGATAAAGATCCCACTGTATACACTATTTGTAAAGAAGTATATCTTTTCTAGAATTATTCGGAATTACTTAACAAATTGTAACAAATATTTTACCTGAAAATAGGTTTCAGACTTTGTGTTTATTGATCATTAAAACACAGAATTGTAAAACAATCTATGATCTATTAAATTCATAATTAATGTTACACCAGTAGATCATATAACAAGGTTTCTCAATGGTATGTGACTTGAGGCATATCTAGTGACTTCAACATTATGACCTGTTAATTTGTTAATGATCTTCGTTTTACACCTTACAAAGCTGTACCCTTTTGTTAAAGTAACGTCATTTTTAAGGCTTTTATTTTTTTATAGTATATATATTTTCACCCTTAACATTCAATGAAGACTTAGGGGCAGCCATGTAACAAAAATATTTTTAAAAAATTTCTCTTTTCATGCGACATGAGGCATGTTGCCATATAACCAAGTTTTCTGCAATGTTATGTCATTGTCATTTGTCAATGAACTTCGTTTTTTATGCTATATGTAGGTGTTATTCTTTGTACTACATGTAGATATTGAGCTACCCTTGAAACCAATTTCTTATTTACTCATGAATTGAGAAATGTTATACCTGATTATATATATATATATATATATATATATATATATATATATATATATATATAGTGGGACGTTCTCTGGTAGTGTATCCATGTTGACCCTTTGCGATGCCACTGCCACCTGTAGCAGCACGGCTATGAATTGTTTACTTGTCTCCTTGTTACTTGTGTCAAGAACACACACAATTTTTAGCGTTCAATGCAGATGACGATTCGTTTTGGTGATGCAAGTTTTAATAATGCACATTTAACAGTCTGACAATGTTCTGTTCCTCATTTTACATTTTCTCGAGTAACTCGTTATTATTTGTAGGTGTTTTGTTAACTTTTATCTTAATCAAAATATCAACGTGTGTACTGCCGGTCTATAGTGTCCAACGGACCAATAAATAAATTAGCGATCTTAGCTGAAGAAAGTGCACTTCGCACAAACAACTCCGTAATTTTAACATTATGTGTATTTGTTAGGTACACGTTTTTGTATTTCTGAACCCCTAGTTACTTTACGGTGCAAATACTTCCTCCTGTGACGGCGACCCGCAAGCAAGACTTCGCGACCCCCCCCCCCCCTCCAGGGGCCGGGACCCAAGGGTTGAAAAACACTGCGATAGAGCGATTTAACGCGTCTCTTCTAGTAATGGTGTGGCGACTAGCGTGCTCCGCTGGCGTTGTGGCGAATAGCGAAACCACAACACATTCAACGTCAGAAGACCTGCGAACCAATGTGATGCAACCCGTTTGCGATGTGTGTAGAGCCGCGGTGGAGTAGCCGAGCGGTTAAGAAATTACATTGGAAAACATTTTTTACCCAGAAGATGTCTACTTTCCAGAACAAAAAAACAACGCGGTATATTGGTTATTAGGTAATTACATATATTACGTCATCCAAAAGAAAGGAAATGACGATGTACTTGAATACAAAGATTATATACTAGGCGAATTTTATAAACTATGCAAGTGGAAGGATCATCAAAAAAAGTTTGGGAACATGTTAAAAATTTTGTTTTACGAACATAGGATAATATAACCGCTTTCACTAAGCTGAAACGGCTGGAAATAGTTTGCAATGCTCAAGTAAGGGATCGCTGCTGAGGGTGAAGTACGGTTGGGACTTCGTGGGCCCCGTGGCCGCTACGGTAGCCGTGAAGGCCTCAGCAGAACTCTGAAAGAGCAACGCAACTTATAAATTGTGTCTGCATAACAAAGACAATTGAATGAGTTCAACACATTTTTAAATAGAATAGGTAATAAAGATCAAAATGAAAATTACATGGTAATGGCCAACAAGAAGAATTGAAAAATGAGTAGATCATTTCAAGAATTTTTAGTTAGATTATATGAAATATTAATAAATAAACTTCCTACAACAAACCACTTTTGTTACATAAGTTAAACAGCAGGGAAAAGGCCTTAAGAGAGGAATTTTCGTTTTTCAATCTTAATATTTCTAAATTTTCATGAAGAAATAATTTATTTAATAATAGTACACAACTATAACAAAATAAGAAAGTTATGAGCAGATGATAAGGATATTTAAAGATGACAAGGATGAATACAATCGAAGAAGAACTTTGCAGCTGTTATTAGTCGCTTGGAAATCACACACACAATAAAAAATTATTTATATGTTTTTTTTCATATATTACTATTAAAAAAAAAAAAGAAAAAAAAAAGAAAAAAAAGCGGTCTAAAGCGTCTCGCTGCGGAGCGCGCGGTTGCTCGCCGTGGAGGTTCGAGTCTTCCCTGGGGCATGGGTGTGTGTTGTCCTTAGGTTAGTTTACCTAGGTTTAAGTAGTTTGTAAGCACGCAGTTTGGTCCGATAGATTTACAGACACTTGAACATTTTTCATGTGTGTAGATACAATTATTACGGTACGAGAGCAAGTCGAACATTCTGTATCGGTATGTTTATTCGACCTCATTATTCGAGGACGGAATTTTGAACTACAAACTTCCACAAGAGAAGTCCTCTCCGTTACGCTGGCACGGCACGGAGGGTGTTGCGGGACCGCTGCCGAAAATTATGTCCTCATGCGGCGCACTGGCTTGCCACCGCGCGCGGGCCGCTGTTACCGTATTTCACGGAGGAGAGCAGTGGCTAGAGGGGGGAACCGGCAGAAGACGGCGCTAGCTGCAGGTCCATATTACATTCCGGGGCTGCCGCGCAGCTGAAAGGCCGTCCGCGCCTTGGCGCACAGTGGCTGCACCCGCCAGCAGCCGGGGCGATCCCGCCCTTGATGAGAAAGAAGAACGCGCTCGCATAAAGCTTCCCCTCATTTTTAAGGATTAGTCTCTGAAGTGATATACTAAAAAAAAAAAAAAAGAGTAGGGAGGGTGGGGGTGGGGGGGAGAGAGGCGGCCCCGCGAAATTCGGACAAGAGCAGCTCGCGCGCGTCGGCTGCGGCGTCGGCGCGCGCAGGCAAATATACAGCAGCATGTGTGCCGGCCGGGCCATAAGCGGGCAAATTTGCCACTTTGGTGGGTGGCGGCGGCCGACTCGGGCTCTCCCGGCGCCGGGCTCGGGCCCGTAATAGTGTGCGCCTGGAATTCAAACCGAGCGGCCGGCTCAAAGCTTATATTGCACATCGTTTACTTAATTTCTGGCCGCGGCCGGGAAGCCCTTATTACACCGAGGCGCAGGAGCCGCCAAATTACCGCAGGCTCCGCGAGACTAATCTGACCGGCGCCGCCCTCTCCTCTCCCTCCTCCTCCTCCTCATCCTATCCTCCTCCTCTCCTCCTCCGCCCTCCTCCGACCCTCCCGCCACCGCGGAATAAATTTTTCTGGCCGTAAGGACGCGTCGGCCTCGGCGCGCAACAACAAATTACTCGCCCTCCCGCAGGGCGCTGTTGTCGCTTCTCGCGCCTCCTCCACCACCTCCTCCGCTGTCCTGCTCCCTCCTCTCCCCTCCCTCCCTCTTGCTTCTGATGTGTTTAATTAAACGCACACGATGAGCCACCCCCCCCCCCCCGCGCGCTCCCCCCAAGACGGACACACGGTCTGCGCTTTTAAGTCCTTTTCGCGGCGTCCCTCATTCTTGAACTTGGGGAGCTGGGTAACAGCTCACTGCACGCTTGCCCCCCCCCCCCCTCTACTCCCCGAGGCGCATTTAAAAGGGCGGGAATCCCGCACCCTATCGCGCTCGTGTCCTCCGATTCGAGAGTGTGGAGTAAAGAAGTGAAACTTTTTTTTTTTTTTTTTTTTTTTTTTTTCGCGGTTTGTCTTTCCCTGCTCTCCAGAAAAACTGAAACACGCGCCCCGGATAGACGGGCGTGTTAAAGTGCCCCGTACCTTGCAGGGACGGCGTTCCGATCCCGGTTCAAATCCAAATGCCGTAAGGTTCAAATGTTCAAATGGTTGTACAACTTACGGGACTTAACTACGGGGTCATCAGTCCCTAAGCTTACAAACTACTTATGAACTAGCTAAGACTAAGGACGGCACAAATATCCATGCCCGAGGGGGGATTCGAACCCCCGACCGCAGTGGCCGTGCAGACCGTGACTGGAGCGCCTCAGTCCCCTCGGCCACCGCGGCCGGCGAAAATTTATTCCCGGCCGGGATGCGGTAAGGGGTAAGGACATCAAACCCGCCGATTTGGAGCAAGAGAGGCACCACGTCACATTTTAATTTACACCGTCTATAGGGTAAGGTGGTACAATTTCGATCATTTCGGACAAATGTTATTGTAACTGAAAATATATTGAGAAAACAAATAATTTTAACTATGGCACTTGTTGTTGGATGTTTAATGAAGATGTAACGCAAATATTAGACAATTACAAATGTTGGTATAAACACAAAAAAAGGTTACAGAATTGAGAAAAATCTATCGAAAATGTACCACACTAGGGACAAATATGATCAAATCCTCGTACAATTTTGATTACGGGCATCTTCCACATAAAAATCACTTTTTCTGTCAGGCACCAACGCACAGTTCGTGGTAAAAATACATTGCATTTTTGGCAGCGAATCCAGTCACCCTTAACTAGGTAATTTATAAGAGTGCGTTAGAGTAAGTAGCTTGACTTACCACTTAATAGGAAAAAAATTATATCTCCTTAGTACAAAGTGTTGTATTCTTGGAAAAGACAGGAGCAGCTGTAGAAACCTGCTACTCCACAACGCCACACAATGAGACACTACGAGACTGACAAATGGCGCGAAAACATGTTGATCGGAATTGTTCCTATATCGAATTTGTACCACCTTACCCTATACTCTTACAAATAAATTCGTGAAAATTTTTCAGTATGACCACGAAGGATGCAAAATTTAGACTAATAGTAGTGGAAGTTCCAAAAATAACACACTTTTTTTTTCTTTTTCGATTAATCCATATAAACGCATTTTCATTCTTTTTCACTTACCGTGGAACGCACTTGTGTTATAGATACACTTTTCTCCCTAAGTAAGAGAAATTCTTCGATGAATTTTGCATAGCATACATACCATACTTACCGGTGTATGAAACTCTAGAATATATTTTATTTATAGTTTTCAAAATGACAAGCCAAGATTCCTCACTAAAATTTATTAAATAATGACTGGTTTCGGTGCACTGTGTCACCATCATCTGGTCACGTATATGTTATAATCTGTTCATCTTGTTAAAAAAATTGGGTATAAAATAACAAGTGCAACATTGCACTTAGTCACTATATAAAAATACATAAGTTAAAAACATGACCAGATGATGGTGACACAGTGCAGCGAAACCAGTCGTCATTTAATAAATTGTTAGTGAGCGATCTTAGCATGTCATTTTGAAAACTATAAAACGATTAGATCGCCTCCAGACCCAACTATGTCAGGTAATCTTAATATATTTAATTAATGAAAAAATAAAAGAGCAGTTACATTTTAAATTTAATGATTATACACTCTCAAATTTGCTACATAATTGTCTGAATTTCAGAAATGGATGGACAGATGCCGAGATTGCATTTTTATACTATTTATTCACGACTACCGGTTCCGACAGTCTTGAATACGTAGAATAAAAAAATTGCGTTCTTGGCATCTGTCCTTCCATTTATAAAATACGATAGTTCCCTAAGAAAAGTAAATTATGCCTGAATTTGAACCACAATTTTTGAAATTTATTTGGAGACTCCTAGAGTTTCGTACACCGCCAACTATTCTGTGAAATATTTTTCGAAGACTCTCTCTCACTTATAAGAAAACTGTACCTACAACAGCAAGTGCATCCAGTTGTAAGCTCAGACTGTGGGCCCTGTCTCCTAAACAAATTGAGCCAGTTGGGTTCAGGGCGGGCCGCTGGACAAATCAGTTCAAAATGTTACTGTCCACCTATCAGTGTCACACTTACACAGCTTTAAGACAAGGTACACTGACACAGAGCATTCAACCACTCGTGGGGTACAAACTGTACCTATACTGTACATGCTGTGAACGATACTGTGAAGTGATTCATATCGTTTCCATTTCGTTGTTTACTCAAGTACTTCATTGTTAACACTACACATGATGGCAGTTAACCCTCTAATGCATCCCCAAACCAAAACCATTCCATCGGACTGTCGCTGAGTAGAGCGTGGTTCGACATTGAAAAACAGTCGTTATTCATCCACTGCTCGGATTTTATACAGGATGGGAGAAATAAAAGAGGCCAGGTTGAGGAGATATCATTTTTAAACCATTTATCCTAAAATTGAATGAGGGGGAGAACACCTGCAGTTACTTTCAACAGGTTGGAGCAATTGCCCACACCGACCATTCGAACCTTAGAGAACATTTACACATATTTCACGCTTTACAGAGTTATTAGCAGACGTCAGATTGGTTGCTGCCCAACTGCCACCCAGGTCACTTGGTCATTCAGTGTGCGATTTCTTTGTGTGGGGAACCCTCAAGTCTAAGGTAGTGCGGTACACCACTTCAGATGAGATGGTAGAAATTCAAGTAGTCCAGTTTCAACTTCAGTAACTATCTTTCCTTACCCTGTACAATCTCAAGTGTCGCTTGGCACTGGCTACGGAATTGCCTAATTTTCCAGGAGCCGCTCAACGACTACAGTCCCCATTGTTTTTAACCCTCTCTGCACGGTCATTGCGCTACCTGGACCTCTGGTAACAGTTATGAGCTCACAAGAGAAACACTCATTGATGTTCGAAGATTCCTGTCTGCCTAGTCTTCGGTTAGCAGATTGCTGTTTAGCGTAAATATCTTTTGAAAAAAAAATAATAAAAATAGTAAACCATGTTGTAAATTAGGTGGGTGTTTACGTGTACCATTATGGACACCAGGGAATTGTGAAGACGTCCCTTTACTCTTTCCTAGCAGTCTAAAAACTTTTCGGTACTGGTTCTACTTATAGGGAAATTCGAAACCGAGTATGTATTGTTTCTCTGTTCTGGACTACCGTATTTGTTTCGTTTTACTCGTCTCATACTTTCTATTAGTTACCGGAAATGTACTCACTAACTCTGATTTCTCTCTTAGACTATGGTTCAGAAACAGCGCGTATGTAGTAAGAGATTCAGTGGTACACATTTTGGGGCACTATTTGAGAATTTCTTTGTTATTCACGATGGAAAAATACCTTATAAACACCAAAAGAGAGTTTTCCATAAGGGACAAGTGACACATAAGTAATTAATCAGAATCCAGAAACATATACCGCCGCAGGACAGTTTGGGTTAACATATGTGAAGGCCAGGGATTTACGAAAATGTTTGGCCCTAGTTGACTTCATGTATATTCAATACAATACAGGAAAGAGTAAACAATTAGTTGTAATATATCAATCATGCCATACAATAGATGATATTTTTCCATTGGAGGTTTTCCCAGTGCATAAAAAAATCTGAGTTTAGGCTCGTCCTGCACCTAGAGGTCCATGTCTTTAGCCTCCCTAAGTGTCTCTCCAGCGATGGGCACAGGAATTAAGTAGTATTTGCACAGTATATAAGTTACAGTGGCACAAACGAATCTAATGCAACTAAATGTAGGGTGAGTATTGTTGATACTGCCAGAGATGACATAAGAGTTGTTCCATTGGCAGTTGGTACATTTCTTGTTTCTATTGTTGTTGACTTAGATGCTAAGTTCTTAAGTAACGAAGGATTGACAGGGGGATGGACAAATTAAAGTATGGGTGGGGGAGGGAGTAGGGAGAGAGTGGGAACTTGCCACTGTCAATGGAAAGGAAACTACTGTTGCTACCATTTAAAGGCCTTTCGTTCCTCTTGAATAAGAAACCAAGGCTTCCACTACAGCGTCATCTCTTCAGTAGCTTGTCAGCAACGGCTTCATTTGACGATATTGCTTCAACTAATCAGGAACTTCAATTTTTATTTTCTAGGATTTTACGTCCCTCCAACAGTGAAATTGTTCCCATCCCTGAAGAGATGTAAGATAATCGTAGCTACGCAGAGAAACTGCCTATCTCTTGCAAGCTTTGACAAGTAGGAGGACTGGAATTACTTCACAATATATCTACATTTTTTAATTTTATTAATTTACTTATTTATTTATTTATCTTTGAAGTGCTTCGACAAACAAGTGGTGCTTCACAGATTGGAGGCCTTTTTCCATATGTGGAACCGAAATTGGCAGAATAATATAAGACTTCTTACAGAAAAAAAGGTTATTAGATTTGTCTATCTGATAGGGCCAGTTTCGTTCTTTCCAGAGTTCATTCTTTCGCATTCATGACTGGTTCTTGTTAAGAGTCTGTGGCCTACTTCATCTCCTTGCCTTGTCCCTTATTAAGATTTGACAAAAATTAAATTATGAGTCTAATTATTTTCAGTTCTATTTCCGTTTTGATTTCTCACTTTATGTTATTCAGAGTCTTTTTTAGTAAGTTATTTGTTAGCCATTATTTATTCCATGATAGTCTCATTTTTGACTGCGTTCGTCTGAACTAATATAAAAAAGAATAATACCTCAATTTCCTTTTCATATGAACCCATACGATTGCAGTGGTAACTTCACACATTGACTTTCCATTCGTATCGGATGTCATCTGCCCTTAATTGTTTAGTGGTCTTAATAGTATCAGTGAACTACATGGGTTAGGATATTGACGCTTAATTGATAGTTGACCTAACACAGTTATATTATAAAGTGTTAATAATGTCAGGCTAACCAAACTTAGGGGCGTATTCGTATTATTCCAATCCTCGGTTGTGTTGGCACTGCTAAACTCTTCACTGTCCAACAACATTTTCATTGGAGCAGTAAACAAAAATCAAGTTATGTAAGACTACGTGAAGATAGACGCCTAGAAGAAAGTCAAAATGAATGTATGTAAATATAAAACTGGAAAATCCGACTTACCACTTATACACTTTGCTAGACCTTGACACTTCTCTGGATAGCTGTTTTGGCAAGGGTATTTTCCACGAATGTCAGGGATTTTTTTTTCTTTTTTTTTCTTTTTTTTTTTTTTTTAAAGAAATAAGTGTATGGTAATAAATAGTCTTATTTTCCAATATAGCGCCAAATTGTATTGCCAAAGTCTTGGGATAATAATTGCACCGGATGGAGAGTACCACACATACACACACACACACACTCACATATATATATATATATATACGAGATAGATCATCTTCTTGTTATAAGGTTATGTGTTATCTAATGCTCTGACGGTAATTACTGAAATTGTTCTTTAACGTCTGCATGTATCTAAGGAATTCATATTATTGTATGCAGTTTGGGTGTTGCAGTATGATTATAAATATCAAAGAAAGATAATTTCTTCTGATTCCATGTACTTGGAACATCTGTGAAAGACGACGAATCGAAATTTTTTACTGGAAGAGCATTTTATGTGATTAAAAACAGAAAGAAATAATTCGACTTGGTTAGATATAATCTACATGTCTGCTCTTAGCTATTAGTGAGAAAATTTATATCTCGCACGTACGAATCTGTTGTTGCTATCAAAAATTCGAACTGATTAACAAAAAGAGAAAAATTTAAGAAACGAAAGATAATTTTATTATTAACTGACAATGTTAGTACTGAGATATTCCATACCTTTGTCACTCGTTGATAAGGTATAATCTTCACGGATATTCACTTTTTTCCCATTCTTGTGAGTATAAACGATATTGTACAATGAGTTCCAAGAAATAATTTACCACGCCTAGTTTATAATGATAGCATTTTTTTTTTTTTTTTTTTTTTTTTTTTTTTTTTTTTTTTTTTTTTTTTTTTTTTTTTTTTTTTACAGAAACAACTGTTGAGCAACATGCTGGTGCAAAAGAGAGAAACTATACCAGTGACTGCGGAACTAATATACCATGAATGAGATTAACACGGAACTCTCTACAGCTGTGGGCAATGTAGCACCTACTTTGGAAACATAGGAGACTAGTATAAAGAATACAGGTCGTAAAGGACCAAGACAAGAAAATAGAATTAACGATTGGACACTAAAGGAAGGAATCATGCCTGTCACTTACAAAGAAAATGAACATCAACCATCAAGTAGCAGAAACGAAATTACACTAAAATATAAGGAACCAGAAGTCCAAGTAGCAACTATTGAGGCTAAGCAATAGACAACATACACTGATCTGAAGAAAATCATTATTATTATATTATGTGCAAAGAAAGAAGAAACTGACATAACTGAAAGAAACACTGTTCGCATTAGTGTACCTAATACTGCATTCTGAAGGCGAAGTGCATGAGTCTTTTCATAAGATTGCAGGAATCTGATTTTAAAATTTAGTAAGAATAAATCGGTGTTAATTGTACACTTTTTACAGCCACCAAATACAAAAATTAAAGAATAAATTGAAGACATCAAAATTCAAAATTTTATTAAGGAAAATTATCTAATTTGTTTTTTGTCTTTTCTTTTCGGTCATTCACTGAAGAAAGGAAGTATGAGGAAAGCGAGGAAAAGTTAAAAAGAAAGTAGAAATTAATTTACTCCTTCAATATCCCTATGCAAAACTCAAACCAGAACAACAGTTTTCAGAATGAAACTATGAGCACTGTTTCCTTTTTCAGAGGAAGAATTGATCCTGTTACGTCCTATGAGCACCCTTAATTAGTTTCTAATATTCCATAAAACCTATGAACATTTCATTGTTTAGCACTCACAGAATATTCAATACAAAGAAGAAAGAAACGAGTCTGCAACCAGACAGCCACGAAATAATTCATGAGTAAAATAAAATTATTCGTTAATTTTCTTACGAATTTATAATTGACGGTTTCGAGAAGATTCCTTCATATAGATCTAACGACACTGAAAGCTGATTAAAATTCATCTTGGGATAAGAAAACATTAAAAACTGTAAAATATCACAAGCTCCATAGAACGTTTATTGCAGCAACTTATAAAAGTTGATATCTATTTTCCATTCTAATACAAGCATCGGTAGAACAAGCAATCACCCAATTTTCTTTGGAAATAGTGTTAGAAGTCTATAAAACATGAGTAATACTGAAGATATGGTGTTTGGAAAACTAGAAAGTATGTCGTTAGGAATTATTTCTGCTGTAACCGTTCCGGAAATATTCTACAATACCTAACGTTAAAATAAAATAAAATGGAAAATTTAAATAAAAAAGAAAAAATTAAAAAAAGAAAAGAAACCTAAATTATTTCTTTTATGCGTGTATGACTTCTTCTGTCATAACTTCAAATTATGTCAAATATATCTGATAAGAGTGAAATAATGTGATTCGAGACTTGATGTAATTAACGCATTTTACACCTGTAAAAGTAATTCACAAATGCACTACGGTTGATGCATACCTAATTTCCCTTACGTCTGTACTCCTATTTCTTAGTATTCTTCATAATATTATCAGTGCCATGAGTGTATGTTGATGATTAAGAGGTTTTCTGTTTTGTGCTTGTATCACTGTGGACGTGAAGAGCAATTAAGTGGAAGGAAATAGTAGCAAATACGTCTTTGCTAAGGAAATACCAGTAAACGTTTTTTCAAATATTTCTGGACTGTAATACTAGTCTAAGACGTAGTTGTTTGTTTACTAGTATTGTATCAATTCCTGGTATAAGACAGTGCTAAACAGTTGTCGTCGTCCATTGCGAGAGAAGTCTGATTTCGCAGCTTGCAGACACGCCGAGACCTCGTGGTCGCTACCGGTTGGTGGCAGGCTTCGCGCGCCGCCTTTTCCAGCTGCGCTGCTTTCCTCTCATTTCAGTACGCGTGCTGCCACCTATCCGCAGCGTGCGGAACTCTTTGGACTCACGCACTCGCGCAATATTTACAAACGTGCGTTCGCGGCGTTCGTTTTCTTTCACGTGCAAACCTTTCCGAATTTAAGTAGTGTACCACTTCTTATGTAATAGGTAACATGTATCTTATATATTGTTGTCGAGGTATTGATTATCTACTGGCAACACGATGCGTCTTGTAAAAGTAAGTAATGAATATGATGAATTATAATGTTTTGAGACACCTCTATGGGAGCGACGCTATTTCTTAGTTTACCGCGAATAGAAAAGTCTACAAAGCATGATTAGATTATCCATTGTCTTTAAGATACGAAATAATTTATTTACTGATGTTTTTGATACTAATCGGAATTGGTAAAGGCATTCGAACATAAAATTAAAGCATTTGGATGCAACAGTCATTTCTAACTAGTGTTCTTTCGTTATTTGACCATCGTTGTCGACACTGATGAAGATCTGCAGTCGACCTTTAGTTAGTGAAAATTCAGACAAATCTAATAGTAAGCCATTCTACCTTCAAATATAATGAATTCCGCAGATCGTTGTAAGTCATTTAGTCAGAGATACAGATACATGAAACCACTAGATTTTCGTACATTGTCTATAGTAACAGAAACTGTTGACTCTTTAGCGAGGAATGTCATCATTTTCTAGGTAATAATAATAACCGAATAAAAATTTATAAATAAAATAAAGGAAAACTTTAAGGCAAAAACTTGTCATTTTAGACTTTGCCACATTCTCTCATGATGGTTAAGTATGCGAACTGATAACCTCGCCGTTGAACGTGGCACAACCCACAATTAACAACAACAACACTCCGAAACAGAATTATTTTTAAGAAAGTGTACTTTAATTAGTATTTATTAAGTACCGTTAGTGTTGATCGGATTGTTGACGTAATTGAAGAATTTCTTTCGCACCAAAATTGTATCCCTAATGCAACCTTTCATTACGAAAGTAGGAAGATCTAGGATTTAACATCCTGTCGAAGAGAAACAACTTTTCGTAATATCTTTTTGCGATAGTGACAGTGCCTACAGAGTATAAAAACAGTTTTTGATTAGTCGCAAACCCTTGTGATTTGGTAGTGTGCGTATGTTGAATTAAAGAGATGGAGACCACAGATAACAATTTCTAGCATTTTATTATTATGCACCTTGTAAGAGGTCTTCACATTTGTAGCATTTTGTTGTCAAGTACCCAGTATGACGTTTCCCTTAATTTACAGATAAACTAAAGTAAACAATAACGAAAAAGTGCAATACAGCCATGGAGCTTAAAATGAATTTAGAACAAATTTCTCCTCAGAGCTTTCGTAAGATACTTAAAAATTTCCATATGAAATTTATGAAAAAGAAGTACCTAACTACCTAGCTTACTCGTTTAGTGAAAGAGAGGAAAAGTGCTGTTTATCTGAGATGAAATACTGTTGAGGATGGAAATCTAAACGTAAAAAAGAAGATGAAAAACAATAATGAAATTTTTAAGTGAAAAGGATTTTTCACTTTCTTTTAGGAAACGCGATTTGATTTGTGGAACTTCGTACTATCCAGACAGGAAAGTAGTTAATGACAGCCTAAATGTCAGGGGCAATTCAATAGTAAAAGAGTAAAATCTTAATTTCTTTAAGAAGAAATGCTTTCTGCTGTAATAACAGTTCGACTATATCTCTAAGAGTATGTCGGTTTTTTGGAGACACACGGCCTTTATATACCTTATGCAAGAAAAGAGAACATTGAAAGCCGTAGTACACATTTTCTCTTTAATATCGTCTCTTCGCCATTACCAAGCACATACATTACCGAGTGCAGTTCACGGATATTTACGTGTTACATGTGCCAAAAATTGATGCAAGATGTGGCCTGTTTTTTCGGCATCTGTAATACAGAATAAGACTAAGTAAAGTATCTGATTTATAGTGGCTTATAGTGGAAATTAGCTGATCACACAATGATATTCAAATATCTACAATACTGCCTACAATTGACCATGTTTACGTTCGGAACTTGTATGTAAGAGAATGATTAGAACGTATGCAGTTTTCGGATAAAATACAGAATGAAACGTGCATTTGGTTACCTAAGTGTGGATCCTAACTGTGTGATACGCTATTAGTGTGACGGATATAAAATGCAGTTATTTATCTCCACACACAAACCTGTGCTTACCACTATTTACTTTGCGTTGAAAATTCCAATTCGTAAAATTTTATTAAATTAGGATAAGTTAGTCTTCTTCCGTGGTTTTGAATCGGCGTTGGGTACAACAACGAGATATGTATCTAAAAAATTCGACTAAAAATAATATCTCATACGTTTGTTCCTCTTTTGAATTTCATGTACGGTAAAAGTGCATACTATTGTACTGTGTGTCACCAATGATGCTTTTATTTCCGTAGAGTATTGCTAAGAGAAAAAGTAATTTCAGACATTAATGTGCATGACTGTAAAATTATTGTATTTCTCCTCTACTCATTTTATCTACAGACTTAAGGAACTAGTTTAAATGTAGCTAGTCATGAAACAGAATTGCTATTAGAATTCTATTTTTTTTTTTTTTCCTTTCCTGCTTCAGTCTGTTCACTTTCAGATAACTAGATTTACGAATGAGATATAACAACGTAGATCAGTTTTTGATTGTATTTTGTGCCTTAGTGCCCACTTTAAACTGCTGACACTTTCAGCTTGAGTCAGGTTAGTTTACTGAAAAAGTGATACTGAATTAAATTTAAATGATTTCGTCTTGAGGCTATAGATAAACAGGTAGCAGTATTCAGGCAGATTAGATTTGTATTTACATTTCATTGTAAATGAATAATCACGATACGTTTTCGCTATAGCATCAAGCAGGAATTTCGAATGTATGCTAGAAAGTGACAGAACATAAAACTTTTGTTTAATATTCTATATAGAGAACTGAGAGTAAAGGAGCAAGTTCCATGTAAGAATTGAGTATTTAGTTTATCTTGGGAATAATATTCAACTTTATCTGTATTAAAATTCCTGTTTCTTAAATATAATTTCAATTAAACATCAATGTGACGTGTGAACGTAATTTCAACATGAAGATCGAAAGAAGCTATGTTTTAAACCACGTTTTCTATGTATTGAGAATGTTCACACAGTGAACGAAATGTAGACAAGCATTAAATAATAATTTTTTTGCGTCTGATTGTGCTCATCATTTCAAAACAACTGAATGGGATTTTAACAAATGTTTTGTTTGAACAACCCTTAAAATTTGTAATGCTTGGCACTAATGAAAATTTGGCTCAGGCACAAAATAATTAACATGGGAGATCACATAGTCGAAATGTTAGTCTTATCAAGACTTCTGACCCAATGACAGGTATTTTATATTTATTAGGACAGCGATACAAATAATATCATATTGGTGATCAAAATTCATAATATTGCCAGAAAGTATGTTACTGAAAAACCATCTGTGCTTATCGTGTTGTTGGAGGTATTGTAACACCAGAAAGTAACACTGTAGACACCTCTAATAGTGTCATGAAGCGAAGAAGCACTAAGAGAAACTGTGTACAAAATACTATAGAACATGGTTTTATATTATTTGCTGGCTAAATTATAGCATTTTTAATTCCAGTTTTTTTTTTCACTACATGCAACCTATTTTTAAACCGTATACTTATATTTCCCAATCAAACTGCCGAAAACAGTGCTTTGAAATGTGACATATACTGCAAGGATAATATATACTGAAGAGAAACAAAGTCTAAGATTATATAAATGTGTAGACGTATGAAAAAGCCTCCAAAAATGTAAAATTAGTTTAAAAGTAGGTAATTCACTTTTGAAATAAATAATTTGCATTGCTTTTTAGAAACAATAGAAGAATAGCTTGTCTGCTTGAAACAATCATGCAAATAAACATTGCGAAATATATTTGAATACAGGTCTTTGACATTATACCCAGCAGAACAGTGGCGCATTTTCCGTAAATATATCGTTGATATGTTTTCTAATAAGTCCAGATTAGAAGATAAGAACTTACATAAATGAAGTAATGCATATTTTGGTGACCGTACCTTAAATTGCGTGTAAATGCATCCCCAATACAGGCATTTTAATTTGCGAAATTGCAGTTTACAACTTATAGGATGAATTTCTAATATAGAATGATAAATTTCCGAGATTATGTTTCTGATTATGTTTCTAATCGGGAGACAAATAATATCAATTTTAGATAATATTAAATGACTTATAATCTTTAAAAGAAAGGGAGTATAATACAAAATGCACTTATCGCACTTAAGGCCAGTGTTGTTTAACATGTATAACAATAATGAGTTGAAAATAGCAAACAAAAATTCTGAACCCTAATAAAACTGCAAGGAAAACGTAGCTATGCCGAGGTCTACAGATAACACAGTGCCTTGGGTAAATCACAAAATTTGGTAGAGAAAAGAAGAACAACATATGGAAGAACTTACAGAATGAGTACATTAATTTATTTGCATTCAGGCTTTTTCTTAGAAATTACACTACCTGGAAGTTTTGTAAGTCTGAATATCATAACCGCCAGAGCTGTATTTAGGGTATGCGAAGCCCATATGCAGTAATTTATTTTATATAAAACACACTTACTTCAGCCAAGATAGCTAGTTTATTTGTTTTTTTTTTTTTTTTTACCAGTTTCGATGAACTATGTCATCATATCTAGAAACAATTTTTTAAAATAATTTTCTCCTATTTTCGATAGAATAAAGAGTTACTTGAGAAAATGAAATATAAGAAAAGAACATTCTCAAACGATGAATATTTGCATCAAAATTAAACATAAGAAAAGAACATTGTCAAAGGATTAAAATTTGCATCACCACTTTATTTTATTGAAAATAGGAGAAAATTGTTCCTTTTTTTCTGAAGGTGATGACATAGTTCATCGCAACCGGTAAAACAAGCAACAAATAAACTAGCAATCTTGGCTGAAGTAAGTGTATTTTATAAAAATTTTGATCGCTCTCCATAGGTGTGATACGCCACTTAACTAATTTATTTTACGCCCCTCCCCCACCGGCATCTGGGATCCAAACTGATTTCTAAAAACAAACATACACACACACATCTCTCTGGATATGCCACTGCTATCAACACAACAACCTGAATTTTAAAATTTATTGCTGTAATCGAAAGTCTGAATAAAGACGGTTCAATTAACATTAAAACAATATTTTTTAAAATATTTATATGGCAAAATTTTGCCGTCCAAAAATTTTGCCGCCCTGTGCAGCTACACATGTTGCACCTGCCTAAATACGGCTCTAATAACCGCAAAATTAGTTGTCATGAAAATTAGTTACGGCAAAATGAATTATGAAATATAAACATTTAGCCATAGTTTTGTTATCATTGCCACTGATGGAGGAAGAAAGTATGTATGTCTTTCTTTTGAGCAATGTCATAGCTGATTAAACCATTTTTGTTTGTTTCTTGTGGCGGCAAGGGAAATCACTATGTTGATTAATTTGATTTGATTTTCTCAGGGAAGCCAAAACAGTCTTGTTCCAACCCACCACTGCCCGCACCGAAACTAAGTTTATTGTGCGTATCGCTCCCTGTATATCTAGTAAAGCCAACCAATGCCCTTGAACAGTGCAAGGAGTCCCTTTACGAGTTCTTTATTAGACACAATGTCTTCGGGTCTGGTTGTCCCAAATGTTCTGTGGCTTTTACTCTCCAATGCAATGCATTCGAAGATTAGATGTGATGCAGTTTCATCACCGTCATCACAGATCCTACATTTACGGTCCTCTTCTGTTATTTCCATTGTATGTAGGTGCACTATGTTGATAGTATAAGCAGAACATGATTTCCACTGTTTTCTGTAAGAGCAAAACTTTATTTACCGGTTATACTTACTAGATCTTTTCCACAACTTTGGTACATCGTAGAAGTGACTAACTCTATATGTAGTACCAAACTTTTGGTTTGATATTGCATTTCATAGACACACTATGAAAGAAAATAATTTACACTTGAATTTCAGACCCTCAGTTTATGAACTGATAGGTCGACCAGTGAAGTGCAAAATATTAGAATTTAATCTTCAAAGCTGTCATGTGCTACATATGTTGAATTCTCTGGGGCAGTTAACAGAAATAATTTAAACTTTTCGCATATATATATATCCTGCTACAAATCTTTTGATTATGCAATTTTTATGTTATTGTTCGATGTACTATGTATTTACTGACTTATTCCTGGATCAGGTAATTCGTCTCATACGGTATCGGTATGTCAAACATTAACAAGAGCAAAACTAGGGTAATGGAGTGCAGTGTAAGGAAATCAGGTGATGCTGAAGGAATTAGATTGGGAAACGAAGCAATAAAGGAGGTAGATGAGTTTTGTTACTTGGGCAGTAAAATAACAAATGATGGTCGCAGTACAGAGGATATAAAATGCAGAATGGCAATGGGTAGAAAAGCGTTCTTGAAAAAGAGAAATTTGTTAACGCCGAATATTGATTTAAGCCTAAGGAAGTCCTTTCTGAAGGCATTTGTATGGAGTGTTGCCTTGTATGGGAGTGAGACATGGACGATAAACAGTGCGGACAGGAAGAGGATTGACGCTTTTGAAATATGGTGCTACAGAAGAATGTTGAAGATTAGGTGGGTGGATCGCGTAACTAATGAGGAGGTATTGAACAGAATTGGAGAGAAAAGAAATTTCTGGCATACCTTGACTTAAAGAAGGGATAGATTGGTAGGACACATTCTTAGACATCAAGGAATTGTGAATTTAGCATTGGAGGGAAGTGTGTGGGGTAAAAATCGCAGAGGAAGACCAAGAGATGGATACATTAAGCAGATTCAGACAGATGTAGGTTGCCGTTCTTATGTGGAGATGAAGAGGCTTGCTCAGGATAGGGTATTGTGGAGAGCTGCATCAAACCAGTCTCCGGACTGAAGACCACAACACAACAACACGGTATGTCAATCCGGAATAAAGGGTGATTTTTTAAAATGTTTATCGGCATTTTTAAACGGCGGACACGTGTGTGTTGAATGCATGAAAACAGGCCATAAGAAACATTTTTGTCTACAGAACTAAAAAGACAAGGCCGAGGGGTGCCAAAGATAAGATTGAGGGACCTTGTTCAATGGAACGAGTTAAATCACTTAGTTAACGGAGGGTGAGATATTGACTGATTTTGAATTTGGCAGCCATGTATTAATTCTAGGTGACTAATAAAATCTGGTTGTAGGTAATATGTGGTGAGAAATGCTGAAAAGTTAATCATCTTGGTATTTTTCTCAGCAAGTTGAACTGTCACCTCACAGACTATTGCAGCAATATTCATCGAAACGTTGCGCCACTTTAATGAATTCAGTAATCTGAAAAAACGACTGTTATATACTGGAATGGCAAAACTTTTAGTGACTTGAGTTTAAAGTCATGTGTCACTAAAAGCTTCAAAATGTTTAGTTTTATCTTACTTAGTCATTTAGTACCTTTTGCTACTGCAGGTACAAATTAAGTGCAGTCCTTCTTCGGTTGCTGCTAGTGCAGTATGTGCAATTTCATGAAATGCTGCAAGTTAATGGTTAATTTAAATATTCAAGTGAGTACTTCATAGCGCTTGATATAACCAAGAAGAAGAAAAAAGACCTGGAAACGAAAACAAAAATACCTAATAAAGCTAGTCTGTACATGATATTCACTGTTTTGTAAATGTCGAAAATGCTGTGAAAGGCGTGAAAGAAACTTTCAGAACCAAAGCAAAATTCCAATGACTGACAAGGCTAAGAAAATTTTTGAAGTGATGTTGCTGAGCAGGAGAATTAATGATTTAACGAATACAATTTGGATCAACAGATAACGAGAATTGTAAGATGTTTTACTATCTGAAAACCTCGACTGAAGACGGAGCAGTAAAACCGTTAAGAGAAGACTGACGAAGATAGAAGATAGTATATTTACGTATTAAATACTAATACTAGAAAAGATTGATATTGCAATTAATGTAACTAAATGAATAGGCAAGGCAACGAGATAACATTTGTGGTAAGATTTGCAGCAGACGCTAATACATAAGGCAGAGAAATGAAGAGACGAAATGAAGAGCTACGAAAAAACTACAATGTCGTTTAAAGAAACTGTAAGAATCCTTAAGATGTGACACGAAACACGCAAACTGTTCCACGCTTATTAAAGGAGTCGCTTTTTATAGAACCCTTGCAATCACTGTTCATTAAAATTATTTCACTATCTGCAGTTTCTGCTACATATGCATTAATATTAGGGCAGTAATCACATGCAGAGGTTCATTATTCAATTATTTGTCCTTCAGTGGAATCGATCTGACACAGGATGACAAATATACATCGAGAAAGAATCATCTTAATGACGTTAAAGTTGGAGAGTCAGTAATAGCCATGCATGTATCTGTTTATAGGTTCTAATTTAGAGGAATTTCAATGAAACAATAACTTTGTTAGTATTAGATACTACTAAACTGGAAATAAAATAATAATAATAATTTTTATTGGTTTCCAAAAAATAACAACCTGCTCTGAAAATGGAAGAGGGGAAATGCTCAAAACAGTCAATTAGTAATCACATTAAGAACGTCGTTTAATGGCGCACAAATATGCACACCAAAGTTCATGGCATCGTATTGACAACATAAATCATGTAGAGTCATATAGGCGAACTTCAGTATTCCATATGTGAATCGGACAACAAAAAAGTAGTGTTGGCTTCGATGAGACTACCCTCTTTTACGCAGCTATAGTGATTTGCAAAGAATAACAAGTTAGTTTTTATATGTCCTTAGGATTGGGCATCCGCATAACATAAAAGATTGTCGTGGAAAAATATTAAAAACGTATTCTACGGATACACTCGTAATATGCGAAGTAAACGTTTTAGCCCAATATCCAGAAATGTCCGGGCGAGATAGCACAATGGTAACACACTGGACTCGCATTCGGGAGGACGGTGGTTGAGATCCACCGCCAGCCATCCAGATTCAGGTTTTCCATGATTTTCCTTAATCACGAATACCAGGATGGTTTCCCTGAAAAGATGCGGTCGATTTACTTCTCAATCCATACTCAAAATTTCCGAGGGTGAGTTTTGTCTCCATAGAAAACGCTGTCGACGGTACAGTTTCTCCCTTCTTATCCAAACATGTTTCTATTATTACATAAATGTTATTAGTTTATTTTTGGTTCTGTTCAAATTACTGAGTGCTATGGGGTATCTTTATTAGTTAATTTTTACTATTTTCCTTTATGAAAGTACATTTATACATTATACGCCGTGTAATGGCGACTGCAGACAAGTCTGCATAGATAATAACGTACTGTCATCATGCGCTATCATATAAGTATGTGGCTGCAAAGTGTCCCATTTAATTATAAAAGATAGATTCGGGAAATGACTAAGCGAAACTGAATAGACGTAAATTTTCATAAAATAAAAAAAAATTATTTGCATATTGTTTCAAGTTACGTTTTTCAAATAAAGGGTAAGATCAATGGTAATACAATTTACCAATGGTATTCGTACAATGTACTGTAATAAAATGTTATAGCCATATTTCTACGATATTACATTGTGGTATCAGAAATTTGTTTCTGCAGTTTCTATAGCAACAGCATTGACTTGATTTCTCGAGAGAACACTGTTTTACTTGCCAGTTTTTTTTTTAAATATACTCGAGGCATAGTTCCCACATATTACCATTTTCTCGAAAAAATTAAACGAAATAATTAAGGAAGTTCAATTTTACTAGAACTATTTTTTATCACAAAAAGTACAAACTATATTTAGCTTCGTAAGCCTAGTAATTGCTTGCAATCGGTGCATGCTCTTGTTGTGTCTCCTGTCTGAAGAGATAATCGTGAAGACATAGAGAAAAAAAAACTGAATAACTTCTTATCAAGGAAACATATGTTATAGTTGACGTGGTCTTCAGTTCGAGGAGTCGTATGCAGGAGCTCTCTCCACTACTCTATCTTGTGCAAGCATGTTAATTTCCGAATAACCCGATATCTATACTTTCCACTTCGTCTCCCTCTGTGTCTTTTATCTCTCATATTTCTTCTCAGTACTAAACTTAATGCCTTGAACGAGTCTTGTCAACAGATACATTCTATTAGTCAAGTAAAGCAACAAATTTCTTTTCTCCACAAAGCAGACCGAGCGAGGTGGCGCAGTGGTAACGCACTGGACCCGCATTCGGGAGGACAGTGGGTCAAATCCACCTCCGTTCATCCATATTTAGTTTTCCGTGTTTTTCCTAAAAGCCGGGATGGTTTCTTTCAAAGGGCACGGCCGATTTCTCCCCCTTCCTTACCCAAACTTCCGAGCGTACGCTCCGTCTCTAATGATCAAGCTGTCGACGAGACGCTGAACCCTTAGCTTCCTTTCTTCCTTCTACAATGGAGGAAGAATATCATCCCAACAGCGTAACCCTGATGCAATGAATCATTTTAGTGACTGCACGCTACTCCACGTCAGTTATGGATGTAGAGAGTCGCAGAGGACGTAAGTGTGATTCATACCACCTAATGATTAAGTCAGTCTGGAGAGAAAAATCATCATTATAAATGGGACCAGAATCGAACTCGACCAATGACAAAATAAAGATCCGCTATTAAGTAAAATGAATAAAAGTGACACTAAGCAGAATGTTTAACAATGTAGAGACTGCCGTAGGCGTAGACGAAAAGTGGAACAGGACTAAAGAAGAAATAGTAGGCATAAGAAGGTGGTAGTGCAAGAGTAAAATTGCTGCAGAGAGAAACCAGAAACAATGTGGAACTATATACCGACGTATGGAGAAAAGCTAACAGCTTGTGCAACAGAAAGAAAAGAGAGAGAACAAGAAGAAATTCCAGGAACTGGGAGTGTTAAACGAACAGAAATAAATAAGAAAGTAATACTGTAGGCAGAATAAAGAGAAGATTCGTGTCAAAAATAAGGAAGGAAGAGCTCATAGTCAGCAGATGGATAGAGTACGTCAATAATACTCCAAATACTAGCATAGAGGATAAAGGCAAAGCTGTAGAGGAGGAAAGAGTGGGGATGAAAGTAGACAATGATGCCTATGAGGCAAGAAATCCAACACTATAGGACCTCTCTCAGACTGTGCACAAGATGAAAAACAATAGAGACTCTGACGAAAACGCCGTAATTCCTGAATTAATAGACTTGTGGAGAGGCTGTAAGAAAGGAACTGCACACATTGATATCAGATCTATGAATTGCGGAAACTATGCCAGATAATTGGAAAACTTGAATAATAATCCCCATTTATAAGGAACGAGGTGGAACATCATATAAAAACTATATCGGTATAACCTAGTTATCCACACCTTGTAAGATCTTCACAACTATATAAAATGAAAGACATGCGCAGAAGGTATACTACGGGAATAACAGTCTGTTTTCGATCAGAGACAGGATCAACTGATAAAATATTTATGATAAGACAAATGATGTGAAAGTTATGTGATTGTGATAAAAAATTTCATTTCCTATTCGTTGACTTCAAACAAGCCTCTGACAGCATAAACAGGTAAAAATTACACATATTACTGGAAGACGTTGCCATATGTATCAAACTAATAAGATTAATCAGAGTGACTATGATAGAGACATGAGCGAAAGTAGAGGTCCTTAGCAGAATAACTGAACGCTTTGTGGAAATCTGTTTCAGCAATCAGTCGTAAAAATATTTATTTATTTGCAGATCTGGATAACTCCCACTGTGTGGTCATTATCAGTGCTTAAAAACAGTAAGAACGCAACCTCCAACATGGAGGTCGAGATGTTTTAAGTATTTTAATTGTTTTTAAGCACAGATAATGACCACACAGTGGTCGAAATCTAGATCTGCACATAAATAAATATTTTTACGAATGATTGCTGAAAAAAATTTCCACAAGTCAAATATAGTAGTAGAGCACACATTCCACCATAGAATCAAGCCTGATAAAACTGAACGTTTTGACTGTAATAAAGGCATGAAGCTAGGTGATAGTCTCTCCACTGCCCTATTTAGCCCTGCATGGCGTAGTAAATTAAATCAACAGAAGAGGCACCATACTTATAAAAAATAGCCGGAAATGTGCACACGCTAATCACACGGTAATACTAGGAGGAAATAGCAATAAACTACCGGCCACTGGTAACCGATAATTTAAGAATCAGCCTCACTGTAAATGAAACAAATTGTACGGTAATGTTACAATCTAAAGCCAGAAGACCTAAACATCAATGGGAAATTTTTTAAAGCCAAGTGTTCTCTTTCAACTACCTGTGAGCCATAATAAAAAAATCATTACAATATTGGAAAATTATAAGAGAAAGAATACAAGCAGTGAATGGAGCTTATTTTGCAAATATACAACTTTTCAGATACGCTTTGTTTCAAGAAAAACTAACTGGTACTATACAACTCCCTAGTTCATCCACATAGCACATCCATGTTAGAGGTATGGACACTAATAGAGCATGACGAAAATGCACTAAGAACCTTTGATCGGAGAATACTAGCAATATGTATGGTCTGACAAGGGAGGAAGAAGGCTGGAGAATACACTACAACACCGAACTCGATGTATGAGTCGAAGGTAGTGTAATAGCAAAAATTGTGAAATCACGGCGAATACATGAGTTTGGGCACATGGACAGGACAGGAGAGGATATTATTGGAAACAAAATTTATTAAATGTGCATTCCACTAGGCTAACCGAAAAGGGAGACCGATGAAGCAGGTGGATTGTAGATGTTATGGAGTATCTCACCAGTATAGATCAGAGCAGAAAAATACCTGGAAATATGGAGGAAAATCGTTGAAGAAGCGAAGGCTTATCAACAGCTGTAGTATTAACGAGGAAGAAGAAGGGAATCACTGCAAATAGGAGGGGAAAGTAATGAACTGGCAATTACATTACAGGCAACAACAACACCTATCGGAACGCACATTCAAAAAGGTCGAACATAAACTGCATAAGTCTCGTACAATAACCCCAACTTAACAAATTTATTTACAAACACACCTCTGACACTGTTGAGTGTGGCTGTGATAATACCAATAAAATATGGAAAAGAGATGATATATGGAAAAATATAGAAAACGTTCATAACACGGACGACAGATGTGGACAGATACCGACATCCTGACTTAAATATGAACTGTTGAAAAATTTACTTCATATGGGAAACCAGATTGCAACAGTAGCATATCATTAACTAACTGACATTAAGAAAAGGAAAAAGAAGAGTTCTACAACACATCAGCATTGCTGAAAGATAGCTCGACTAGAGAATGTAGGAATCAGAGGAATTTAAAAGGAATAATGGCAATATGCGGGTTACAACTAACAATATGTGACAAGACATATTCCACGAACACTTTAACGACTTAAAATGAATATTATGTGATCTAGGATGCGAAAACAACAACATTATAACGTAAAACCAGGTGAACCTTATAAAATCTTGTGTATTGATGGCGGCTATGAGAGTACACCTTTTGTACGTGTGTGTATGTATGTTCCACATTTCTTGCTAAAGTACAGGACTGATTTCAACTAAACTCGGCACAAATATTCCTTAATCTGTCAACAATCGTTGTATGTGTAAGAACCACCTCCGACACATATGACGTCATAAACAATTGAAATTGAGTAAAATTGCCCCATCATGCAACAGTGTTCCACATCTCCTCCTAAACTAGTGTACTGATTTCAATCGAACTTGGTGCACTTGTTTCAAACTATCACGCAACAATCGCTTTCGGGTTCAAAATTACCTACACAATGTAGGATATAAAACGGCATAAAAATGAAACTAACGAAAAACTGCCGCATCACATGTCGTAACTTTATTCGCCCACTATTTGGAAACGGAATCATTTGGCGACTTAACTAGCTTTATACATAATTTCAGACATTATAGATTTTTTTTCGATGACAAAAAACGATGAAAAGAAAGAAGTTCATCGCTTACTCCTTTCCGCTGTTCATGCATTTAAACTACGGCACTCGACATTACTTTACACTTTATCACTTGTATACTTCTAACTGTTTTCCCAAGACATTTTACAATCAGTGTACGAACAGATCACCGAATGTATCTCCGAAATTATATCATATAACGTCACATAGTTCATGAAATATCTAGTCATAAACAATGAGATAATTAAGGTTCATGAATTAGCGCTACATCTTGAATGACCTTTAGATTTATAACGTCTTTACTACTAACGCTATTTGCGATATATTTTTCAGAAAATGTGCAAATATACAGCTGAATATAATTTCGAAATTGTATCATAGTACGTTACGTAGTCCAATAGACGTGTAGTAATAAAGAATAAGGTTCATGATATACCGCCTCATTATACACGACCTTTCGTTTTAATACGTATTCAACACACAATGTATTCAAGACTTATTTTGAAGATAGTGTGTACATATTACACTGAATGTAACTTCGATATTATATCGCAGTACGACACATATGTAAGAAGATATGACATCAGAAATAATGAAATGCACGATAAAGATTCCTCATCGCGCGTGATGTTATTTATTACGTCTCTATTACCAACCAACCAATTTTGCAGACAGTTTTCCAATATTCTTCTCTGCGAATCTATAAAATTATTTTGTTGTAGAACACATAGTTTAGGAGATATGACGTCACAATCAGTGAGCAAAATGAAAACTAAACTGAATTGGACACAAGTAACATAAGAAAGGAATACGTATACTCACAGGTAACGCCGGGAGCTATATGTAGAATATAGATAAGTCTTTCGGGAAATTCCATTTAGGAAAAGCGTTGTCAAGCGATGGCCTCCAAGAGTAAAATTTTACCTACCGTCTCGGCGGCCTCGCACGGTTATGTTGGCAACGTGAACACAGTATAAAATCTTTGCCAAGCTTTTTCTATTCTTAGAAACCCACATAGAATAACTTGATTAGTATTTCGTACAGGCCATTAAGTAAGAAAATAATGCTGTACCTGCTCTATAATTGAAAGATCCTTGTATGTAGCCTTGTCCGTTCAGTGGAAGAAATTGTTCTCGTAAAACTAAGATTTCATGACAAAACATTTACGTTGTCACGCGATTGATTATTGATGTCACATGACTGCCAACATTATCAAACGAGGCCGTTAGGACAGCAAGTAAAATTTAACCGCCTGAAAGTGATAGATAACCAACACCCAATCATCGTAGTAAATATGTGGGTATTGTTTATGAGGTTGAAAAGAAACTAACAATGTGAAATCTAGAAGGAAATAAACATACAAATTTCAGTACCGCTGGTGGGGAAATTGCTGGAGAAGTAAAGTTGAAGAAAAGTACATCGAAAACCAGTCACTAAAAATATGTACAAGTTTTTCTTTTTATATTCTCTTAGTTAGACAGCCAACACTACAAAAACCTTTTTACATTATAACCAAAAGATTGAATAAACTGCACTAGATTTTCATTCAAGAAAACTGTTACACCTTTTTATTGAATGGTTCTCGATGTACTTTTCTTACGATCTTGTTCAGCGATGTCACCTCCGCCGAAAGAAATAAAAAGTCCTTAGAATGCAACTTACTGTTTAGTAATCGCTGTTCCCTTCTTCGTGAATGATAACGTAACTAGTTTCGGTAAGTAAATTTTATAAGTATTTACTTTCCTTTAAGATTACAAAGCGTTGTTCTATGACGTCGCTCTTCTTAATGTGATAAACACGTCGGCCATAGATACTAATAGACTTGGCATGTTATCATTATCTTGGTATCAATATATCTACTTCTATACCACGAGACTGTCGGAAAAATATTTGTTGTGCATAGCTGTACATAACATTATACGAAATACCTATGTTGTAACATTAAACTTGACATGTAAGTTTTATTATTTTAAATTAGTTGCATTTCCTGAAAACTGCTGAACTTGCAGCTTTTGTTTGCCAACCGTCACGCGTTCGTCTTGCTATACTATACGTTTGTTTATGCAGCTGCCATCGGGAAAGTTGCGCATGCGTAGAGCTGAAATTATGTTCAAGCAGCGCCATCCCCCACTTCTGGGCTCCTACCGTGTGGCTGTTCGCTGTTTAAGCAGAAACCGAAAGTTACAAGAATCTACCCGGAAAAATATTTCTGGAGCGCTCAAGCTGCCAGATTCTCGCAGGCGCAGAACTGTCTGAGTTGTAGTGGGAGGGTGCTGGGGTTGTGTCCACGTGACCAGAGTTTACATTTCGTGATATTTCCATTTGTTTGTCTTCGTGTACAACTGTCTCGTCATATGAAATAAAACGGATTTCTGTTACTGAGAAATGTCAGGTGAATTTATTCACAAAATCGCGGAATGCTAATGAAATAATATGAAATTATTTCAGTTTTCTGATTTTATTTACTCGTTATTAGCAGATCAAGCATTCAGTTGAACATGTGATACACATGATTCTGATCATTTTATATATTTCAGCTGTTAAAAATAATTATGCGGTGTACATGAGCATCCTGGACTTAAAACTACACTGAGGCTTTTCGTTTAGTGAACTAAATCGACATACTATATTTGAAAAAAAAAATTGTATCATATCACCGATTGGAAATGTCTATTACTGTTATAATAGTGCAGTGGATTCTGCACACAACTCATTATCGAGTGTTCACACAATTTTCGCTACTCTCTTCGTATGACGTCTTATGTGAAAAGTTTAAGTTCTCTTATTATCGTTTAGTAAGTAACATGAATAAAAATTACAAATAAACTGTTGTAGTTCTGCATAACTTTTCGACCGTATATTGGAATACCAAAACAATAATGAGGTCCCAGATCAAATATTCATCCACCGCTGCGCACTAGAATCTTACCAGAATTGGGACGAAAAACGTTTAAGCAATGCAAGCAAGCTCGAAATGCGTCACCATTCCTGCGCTGGCGCAATAGTGCCTGATCTCTCTTGCTTGAAGCTAGCTTTCTAGTAGCTGTTTAAAAAAACCTTATATGTATGGTTGTGCTATTGTTTACCCTGTCTACTGGTATCTACGGTCGAAGTGTAAACATTACTCACAACTTTGACTAACGCTGCTCACGTATTCGATATATATCGCTTGAAGCTTGTGATTTCGATAGGTTCTGTCCAAATTAGTCGTTACTTTAAGAATCAGGAACTTAATTGATGCTCGATGGAATTGTGTCTTATTAGCTACTTAGTTTATAAGTATAAACAGTCATATACATTCTAGTACTCTTTTTTTTCCTTTGTCGTCTGATATAGAACAAATTCTTCCCCTGTACTAGTGGTAGGTGCTATTAATGGCAGATTTGCAGTGATCTCTTTCCAGCCTTTCATGGCTTTGAAATAAAGATCTTCAATACATCTTTTTTCTTATGTTGTAATTTTCTTTTGCTGAGTCATACCATCTTCTATAACTCTATGAGCGGAACTTTTGTACTGACTCAACAAGATGAAATATCAGATTGAAAAAAACTTTCTTTGAAAATAAGAGATTATTTACGTTTCTTAGGAATCGTCTATTTTACAAGTATCCTTACGCATTAAGCTAGTTATAAGTTTGATGTATCGATACACGAGGATTTTTTTTCTATATTGCTCTGATGAACAGCTGATTTTATATTTTATATTTTATAATTCAAATATTTTTTCTGTTACTGAAACTGAATGTTCTCTTCGGTTTACATAGCACTTCACTTGCTCTGTGTAATACATCGCCAATATAACGTTTACTATTAAGAGTTAACGATTAAGAATTAACGACTTCGAAATATTCAGGTGACTGCCACAAGGCATTGAAATAAATTCAGCGCTGAAGTTCAAAGTTCGTGCTGGAACTGGGTTCGAACCTCGATTTCCCGCTTCGTAGCAACGAACACCTTAAGCAATATTATTTTTATTTCTTTTATTTTACAAATAAAGGATCAAAACTTTATTGAAAATCTTACAATATTTTCTAGGCAGTAAAGTATTTGGCACGTACAATACACATCACGCTACTTTTATCAGGTTTAATTCCACTGTGGCACTTGTCCTCAAAGACTGCATTAAAAAAAATTATATTGGTGGAAACTATTCCAGAAATCAGTCCTAAATATTTAATTTATTCAGGTGTAGATTTCGATTACTGTGTGGTCATTATCAATGGTTAAAACAAAACGGTTACAACATATAACGTATGAACATAACCTCCAACATGTAGGTCAAATGGTGAAATGTTTTAACCGTTTTATTTAAGCATTGATATTGACCTCACAAGGGTTAAAATCTAGATCTGAATAAGTTAAATATTTAAGACTGATTGCTGAATAGTTTTCTACAAACCACACTACTTCCTCGGTGGCCACTTTCATTGGTCTGGTTGTTGTTCCCTCGAGGGCTTCCAAGGTTTCCACACCAGGATCATTCGTGCAAGTACTAATTCGTTTTCAGCCTGGCCTTTGCTTGATTATTCCAATACTCAGTGTCACCAAGCATTTTCTGTAAAGCTGTAAATGTCTTTCCGTAGAGGATACCTAATGTCAATTAGGCTGTTTATGCACTCTTGCCAGATAAAATTCTCATCTTGTCACACACCACGATTGTAGTACCCATACCCATTGCCCCATCTTGCGAAGCTTTAAATGTATTGGAAGGTTGCCGATATTGGACCACTTTTTTATTTTGGGATCCAAAGTCTACATTATCTATCTAAAAACAAAGCATGAGTGGACATTACTTAAAATTTAAAAATGTATAAACGGTCCAAGTTAGGAAACCGGCTGCTTAAATGGAACCGCAAGGTAAAACAATGACTAAAAAGGAAATAAGACCCGTAATATTAAGAAAAGCATCATTTCAACATCTCGCCATTGATATTCCTTCTGGCTGACGAAGGAAAAGCTGTTTACTTCGTCTCATAAATGAAGAAAACCACCTTTTATCCGCCATTTTCTTCTCTATGTTGAAAAAGTGAGGCAGTTCATATTTTTGTGCTATGTGGAATGCAAGTTTACGAACATCTTTGATTGTGAATGCAAAAAACCTCTCTTCAAATAAGAGAAGGTGATCTGCCCCAATTTTTTTCCATTTTAGTTGTAAAGGTTGATTGTCTTGCGAATAACTGAACTGCATTTGCGAACATGCTTGTACCATCAGCATATCTCTTTAATTGTAGCTTTTGGTATTCTGTATATACGAGCACACTCGTTAAGTCCTTGATCAGCGTTTTTGTATGCTTCCACAGGTACCTTCAGTTCATCTTCTGTCCATTTCCCTTATTGTATCTTCCAAATCTAAAAAGGTTACCACACTACCTCCTTACTTTTTAAATTGTTTTGCAGCCTAGGAAAATAAACCTAAAAACGTAACATCAACCTATTACCTATTGTTAAATGACATTAAGTATTATTTGTTACGATTAATCCCTAAATTGGAACGGTCAAAACTAGGAAACAGCCTTTGGTCCAACTTCGGCAACTCGACGCTATATAAGTAAAGATAACGTTGTAGGAACAAAAAACGCTATACTCTAGTTTTATGATATTAAATTATTAGCTAATGAATGGCACTTTGAACTGTAGTGCTGATGGTATATTTACTTACTTTTAGAGCAGAGGAAAGCTTATGATATGTAGCAGAAAACTTACAGCGACATCGTAGAAAACGCAATAACGGGAACTGTTCTCACTCCAATGATTATTGTCGACTGGCGACTGAGCCACGTGACTTCGATAATGTTTCTCACCAGTTGAGCGAACTTAAAACTTTACGTTACCAACACACAGTGAAATACGTAGGTGGCCCAACTTAGGCAACGCTCCATCTTCAGCAACTCTCCCCTATTTCCACAAGGGATCGGGCGTATTTCTGCATCCACGTAGACACTGCCATTTGCTTTGTGGAGGTAGACATACGATTATAGATACCGTGTCTGTTCTTTTGGCAATGTACAAAACAATTCAGGAGTACCTTTAACTTCCGGTAAATCACCTGCCAAGTGACGCTTGAACGTATAACGAATTTTTTAGTAATGATTTAACGATTAGCTAAGTTAACATTTACTAGTGAAACAGATGCTCGGTTGTTACAAGAAGAGACACACTGTTGTTGTTTCTTACTGCCGTGTCACAAAGTTGTCATCCTCATCTCTCCAAAACACTTATGTTTCAATACCACTGTCTGAAGTGCCCTATCTCCGAAGACTTCCATAAAGAAGGTTATTCACAAGGGATTTGTGTGTGTGTGGAGGGGGGGGGGAGGGTAGGGGAAGGGCAGTATGGTACCCAAAGCAATGCAGTACCGCGCGCTGTTCTCGTGCACACGAAGGCAGTGTCCCGTTTCTCCGACGGGGGATCTGGATGTCGATGTGCTAAACATGATTCGCCTTCGATGACGTTATTGTCCCGCACTGTGGCACTTACTCTCTTCTACTGTAGTAAGTCTTAGCATATGTAGGCGAGACAACGGCATTACATCAACAAGCACTGAAAAATTAGAGCTGCTGTCTCGGCGGCCGTGAACCATGGAAGCAATTAAAACGTCAGCAAAGCCTTCAGCACCTCAACTTCTTTTTCCATCGATTTACTTTGGTCCTACATCCTTAAGTTCGAGCCTTTCAACAGTTTCTTGCATTTCAATCTGATATTCATAATCAATTAATTCCAAATAAATTAGGCTGTAATGTCTCCGGGTCCATTTAGTATTATTGTATGTATTAACTGAATTAATTGCTCTTTAAGATGGTGAGCTTGTAACATAGAAAATTTAGAATTTTTTCCGTGCAGCATTCCATTCACAAAGATGCACTATTTTTAGTGCTGTCGATTGACACTGAATCAAAGCACAAAATATTCAAATTATTCAACACTGTTGCTGCACCAGCCTCCACCACCACCATCATGGAATGGAATGAAATGCCCAAAATATTCGTTACTTTTTACTTTCGGGTTGCCAAGGGTTATTTATAGCTGTAAGATTTAATATTAAAATTTTAAAAACAAAATGTTCTGGAAACAACTACAGCGTGTTTACTAACAGGTCTGAATTTCCATATGTAATTGACTTTCTTGCCAAGATTTTTACCGTAGTTTTCCGAGAAACAACCTTTGGCTGTTTATGTAAGTATGTGCTTACGTCATGCCGGTGTACCCAACCACTCAGAGTGGATGTCCTCATTTATCTCATTGCTGTATTCCTAGATTTCAGGATTCGAAGGGGCAAGATCTCCTAGCCTGAAAGTCGTTGATTGTTTCCAGCGGGGATATCTCAAGTCCCTTGTGTAAGTCACCAGTGGATACTGGGATGGAATAACTCATCAAAATTGTAGCGCCGCGGCGACTGAGGCGCTCCAGTCACGGTCTGCACGGCCACTACGGTCGGGGGTTCGAATCCCCTCTCGGGCATGGATATTTGTGCTGTCCTTTGGATTAGCCAGTTCATAAGTAGTTTGTAAGTTTAGGGACTCATGATCCCATAGTTAAGTCCCATAAGCTATACAAACATTTGAACGTTTTTTGTACTGAGGTTGCTCGCCGTGAGATTGAGGATATTTCGTAAGATACTGCGCAAACGGTACGATCATTGTCTCAATATTTCAGTTAATCATAGTTAATGTAAGTAAAAGAGTACATAGTAATGTGATTTCATTCCTATTATCTTCTTAGGCAGGCTTCTCTGACCGCATATTTTCCACCTCAAACTGTTCAACGGACCATCCTTCATTGTACTGTTAAAGTTTTGTACGCTCTCACGTAAACATCCTCAAGAAACATTATGGTAATTCTTGATTGAAAGAACACTGAAAGTTTAAGTAGTATGAAAATCAGCGTTTGTTACTGTGTGAAGTTGGGGGGAGGTGAGGTGTAAGCAAATTTACAGGGAATGTTATACCATTAAATGGGCTTAGATGAACCTATGATTAGTTCTTACAAATTCCTTTAATAGCAACATTAATACATTTACTCTGGCTGGACACGATTACGATTGCACTGAATAGTGTAACAAGATCATCCGACGCCAGGTGGGAAACAGGTATTTAAAATCTACGCATAGCGTAATTTTGCAGTTATCATTGTGCGGAAACCTGTCTTCAACCTCCTAGAAAACCCATTGTGCTGGCCCTGCCGATAGCAGGTGAGAGCTGGCTGTTCGCTTCACAATTACTCCTAGTCTCTCCAGCGAGGGTCGAACCCAGGTCATGTCTTAAGGGAACCAGATCCTGTTCTGAAAGAAAAACTTCGAAACCGGCCACTGGCAACTACCAGTCTCTCAGTCTTGTCATGTGACTAATCACTTGCTCTATATTTGATTCTAGAAACATTCTTTCACTTCGTTTGTTTAAATTAGCACAGATCGGATGAACTCAAGCTTTCTGCATGATCATTTTGCAATAATACTACAATATGGTTAGTGTTTCGATGACAATTCCGTGATGAGTACAAGAGAAATTCAGGAATGAAATGATGAACAGAGTATACCACGGTGAGATACTTTCACATCAACAAACTTCAATATTATGTCGCAACCAAATGAAATTTCAGGGCTCTCTTTCTGAGTGTTCTCTTTTTGTATGGGGAAAAAAGCCATATTCTTTTCATTCTCCACTCCGAGGAGTGGATCGGGCTGTTTGAGATCCGGCCCATAAAGAATCGCGGTTCTATTCAGCCAATTATCAAACAAGCTGATAGTGGGGCAAAAAGGGGATCCCAATTTGGAATTAGTGGTAGGGGCTTTCCAGTTCCGGCTTACGCTTTACAACCAAGGAAAACCTCCCGAAAACCTTGATCGGAACCGGGGGATTCGGACCAACTTAATTTATGCCTGGGACGTTGCCCCAAACTACAAATGGATTATCGGGAAAGCACGAGTGCACTCACGACAATCAAGGATCGGACGCCCGAGTTACTTTCGTAATCTCGTAGAGATCAGCTCGACGAACAGTGAACAAGCATCCCCCTAAAGGAACTGTACCCGTGAGTACAGGAGCACAGTATTCTCTGAGGCGCTTCAGTCACGGTCTGCACGGCCACTACGGTCGGGGGTTCGAATCCCCACTCGGGCATGGATATTTGTGGCGTCCTAGTTCGTAAGTAGTTCATAAGTAGTTTGTAAGTTTAGGGACTGATAACCCCGTAGTTACGTCCCATAAGCTTTACAAACATTTGAACATTTTTTAAAATATCAGCCAGTGCTAATGTGCTAGTATTTAGGCGTCAAGGAATGAAAACAGCGCTCAGAAAATAGGAACACAGTTTTCAACAGTCATTGGTGTTGCAGTTCTTTACATTCTATAGAAACAAAGAATGTAAAGTTCTAGCCACAGTAATAACGGTTGCATGAAACGGATAATTTACAACTCACCATAAATACGACTCGCTGAACCGCAGACAGACAGCAAGAAAAGCCCAACTAAAGATTCAGATAAAGGGTTTGACGAAAACTCTAATTTTGTTATCACTGTTTTCTTCATGCCTCTATTCGGCTCTGTGTATTGTCCTTTTCTGTAGTAATTATTTATTCTACACTGCCGAAAATATACTACAGAAATGTTCAAATTTTTGTAATCCCAAGGGATTAAACTCATCGATCTCCAGACTACTTAAATTGAATTGGCGGTTTATTTTGATTAAAAATAGATGCAACCAGCTGCTTTTATGGCTGTTTTTATACCATAACTAATTTTTAAGCCACTGCAGGCTCATAATCCATAGATACGTTACAGAAACATTTATTATCTTCCAGCAACTGTACATTTACGTTGTCACGGTGGTTCTAGTAACACAACTGAAATTTAGTAATTCGGGAACAGAATAAAACAGAATTAAACGTTAGCTTGCTATATTTTACTGTGTTTTTATTGTACGTTTGAGATATTGCGTAAGCATAACAAATACTTATGGGACTAAATGATATTTTATACATCATGTTGAATTTTGCTACTATATAGCTGCAATATTAATGAAACAAGTGAGATACATTAACAAATATTTATATATAATAAAAGATGAAAGGGTGAAATATTTACAGAGTGGATAGACAATGACTAATGTGCCTATGCTGATACAAACAGATTGAACAACAACAGGGCATTTACAATTTTTGCTGATAGACATTAATAATAGAGAAAGACCTATGAATGGCAATGGGTGGATCTATGTTACTGCCTGGGTGCTAGAATGCCTTGGAAATTGTGAAAGGCAAATTATGTACTGACTCTGTTCATTAAGGATTTTGTTGGGTGATATTAGTTTATGGATGTAATTCTCCAATTGTTCAAGGAGATGCATATGTAGCCCTTTGTCAGCAATATGTGGTATTGAAAGATGATAATGTAAATGGTAATATCAACGGCCTGAAATCTGAAAACTTCGTGAAAATTTTAAAGTAGATGATTACATTTATCGACAACTGTTTTGAAAGGCGTTCTGATGCGACGAAATTTTCTTGTCATTTAGCAGAGAAAAAAACCATTGTTTTTTTTTTTTTTTTTTTTTTTTTGTTTTTTTTTTTTTTTTTTGTTTTTTTTTTTTTTTTTTTTTTTTTTTTTTTAGATTTTGTGCTAACATGAAATCCGAAACAAAAGTCACTAACCGTGTTAGAACCAGCATCATCAAACCAAACATAAAATTACAAGTATTGTAAGAAGCTGACTAAACTTTCTGTGACATTTTTATTGTCCGTCAACATATATTGTATCACACTAAGTATTTTAAGGTTTCGAGATTCAAAAAATTTTAATACACTTTACCTTGACATTATTTTATAGTAGGAAATTTACTTTCCACATTTATTGAGTCCATAAGATTATGAATTTCAACGCTCTTCACATTCGACAGGATTTTCCGAAAAGTTTTGTAAATAGGTATACGAAAGCTGCCGACGTATCTTCTCCTTTTAACTGAATGTGGTATCTCAGAAACATCTTCTGTAGATTTTCGCTTCAGATTGCAAATATTTATTGCCTCTGAATTTTGTAGAAAGGTATTTCTTCACTTTTTTTTTCTTTTTTAAATCTCCACAACATTCATTTCCTCACCAGAAACAGTTATAATATAGCGTCTGCGACCGTTAATGTCGCACGGCCATAAGGCTACATCACTTTTCAAGAACTTTGAAACCCATGATATTTCCTTCAAGAAGTAATATTTTCCTCCCCATTCTACTTACTGAAAGTGCAAGTTCGTCGGAGGACATGTCCACGCTGAAATGGAAATAATACGTAGAGTGAGACTAGGATCCTCAAAAGTCTGGAAGATCTTGTGGCTGTTACCTATAGGCCATTGAGACAGGTAAGAGGGGGGAGGGGGATGGGTCCTTCTACCTGTAGTCTCGGGAAGTATGGGACTTGCGCCCCATCTTGTATGGAGAGTCGAGGAAGATGGCAGTTTGTGCTTGTATGGTGTATTCTGAAACATATCCCAACAGACGTCGCACATCTGGGCAATTATTTATCAACTTCCTGAACCAGGTACGCGAATGTGGTACTGTAACACCTAGACGACGTAATACACTACTGACCATTAAAATTGCTACATCAAGAAGAAATGCAGATGATAAACTGGTATTCATTGGATAAAACAATTACACTAGAACTGCCATGTGATTACATTTACGCAATTTGGGTGCGGTCGTGGGTTCGATCCCCGCCAGGTCCTAGGATTTTTATCTGTCACTTTCCACTTCTTTCACCTCTGGCAGTACTGTTCATGTGAAAAATACCGAGTAGCACCGTGGTTCGGAACCCACGTTAAACTGTAGGTCCCCATAAAACTGGCTGGGTAAGTCAGTTCGAAGGTCGGAGGAAGGCAATGGCATACCACCTCCAAACAGGACCATGCCTAGTAAAGCACTGTGGTGTTCAAACCAATCTTCGGATTGTTGACTGCTTTACCTTCAGATCCTGAGAAATCAGTACCCAGAACAACCACCTCTGGCCGTAATAACAGCCTTAATTCGCCTGGGCACTGAGTCAAACAGTGCTTGAATGGCGATGCAGCTTCAACACTATATTCCACAGTTCATCAAGAGTAGTGACTGGCGTATTGTGACGAGCCAGTTGCTCGGCCACCATTGACCAGACTTTTTCATTGGCGAGAGATCGGGAGAATGTGCTGGCCAGGGCAGCAGTAAAACATTTTCCGTATCTAGAAAGGCCCGTGCAGGACCTACTACATGCGATCGTGCATTGTCCTGCTGAAATGTACGGTTTCACAGGAATCGAATGAAGGGTAGAGGCACAGGTCGTAATACATCTTAAATGTAACGGCCACTGTTCAAAGTGCCGTCGATGCGATCAAGAGGTGACCGAGACGTGTAACCAATGGCACCCCATACCATCACGCCGTGTGAGATGCCAGTATGGCGATGACGAATACACCTTCCAATGTGGTTCACCGCGATCTCGCCAAACACTGATGCGACCATCATGAAGCTGTTAACAGTACCTGGGTTCATCCGAAAAAAATGACGTTTTGCCATTCGTACACCCAGGTTCGTCGTTGCGTACACCACGGCAGGCGCTCCTGTCTGTGATGCAACGTTAAGGGTAACCGCAGCCATGGTCTCCGAGCTGATAGTCCATGATGCTGCGAACTGTTCCTGCAGATGGTTGTTGTCTTGTAAACGTCCCCATCTGTTGACTCAGGGATCGGGGCGTGGCTGCACGATCCGTTACAGCCATGCGATACGATAAACCGCAATCGCAATAGGCTCCAATAGGGTACAAGTGATTCTCTCTATACATTTTCACAGTACTCTCGTAAACGACTGACATTCCAATGTACACTGTTTTCAGTTTTTTTATGTCAATGGGGATTGTTCCATTTAAAAAGGTGTATGTTTGCACAAACATGCACTTTCTATGTGTTGTTAAAATCTCTGTTGGCTAATACACAAAAACATAACATATCAATTATGACCAAACCGCATCAAGTAGCGCTTTTTTACCTCATTTTTCATGCCTTATCATTTTGATAATTGTTAAATAACATCAACAACTATTTTTCTCGTCTAATGATTCTGATTGTTTCACTGTTACAATGATTTTCATTGAAACAGATTTTTGTATTTATGTTGCTATAGATACGGTACGCTTTTTCTCTGTTAAACGTAAATATTTTTCTTTAATATACTTTCTTTTGAAGGAGAATGCCATTTGAGAAAGTACTTTGTCGTGACGAGAAACAGACAACAGAATAAACTTTAAGAAGATGTGAAAGCATTAACGCTTACTCCGTCAAAATAAGTTAACTTCCGATTTTAGCAGACCCCCAGTAATGTTCCTTGTTTCTGCTCACCTGGGTCAATCTATTGACTTCATAAAAGCGCTTGCGATATTGTTGGTGCCTGATTTACACGGAGACGTGAAAAGAGCACGCAGTTAGTGTTCTCCATATTGACGAGAAAGTCGCTCGTATAATACTGGCTGTAAATAAGACCGGTAACAAAAAAAAAAAAAAAAAAAAAAAAAAAAAAAAAAAAAAAAAAAAAAAAAAAAAAAATCTGTCCGCATTCTCTGTTTGGTTTAAGTTTTCCCCATATCTTCCCACCAACCTACCTGTAATAATGACCGATAGGTGTGGTTAGCACACTCGACCCACATTCGGGAGGATGGCGATTCAAACCCACCTTCGGCCATCCAGATTTAGGTTCTCCGTGATCTACCTAAATTGTCCCAGGAAGTTCCGGGATTGTTCCTTTCAAAGTGAACGGGAAATTTATTTCCCCATCCTTGGCAAAAACAATCCGAGCTTGTTCCTCGTCTCCAATGACCACGCTATCAAGCGTACGTTAAACCCTTACCTTTCTTTTCTCGTTAATAGTGGTAGATACTTTTCACAACTTCTTTAAATACCTCACCCGCTCCAATCATTTCCAGTGCTGCACATAATAACCTCTTTGGCACAGATTAATAGCTCTGTCATAAATTAATGAACATCGAATGCAGATATTAATTTTTTGCAATGATCGTCTGCCACATTTGACGTAGGCTTACACAAAAGATTATATCAACACATCTGCCAGCACTAAAACCTGACTGTCTCTGAAATACAAAGACCTTTCCTCGTATGTTCTTTACCAAGCTATTCAACTCTATTCTAATACAAGATGTTTCGTAAGTCATTTCCAGAAGTTGTAGAGAGGACTTTGTAGATCAAGTTTTACACAATGTACGGAAACACCATCCAAGGACGCTATGAGCACTTACTGATCTGTGATACAGTGAATCAAATCTAATCCGCTGCAAGCTCCTTGTTTTCCATGCAAAACAACCAAAACATGTGTAGTAAACGTTGACTTCGAAATGTATACCTTAAGAACTGTGAGCACTTGAGCTGTAGAACAGATGTTTCCTACACTATGAAAGATGACTTGACCGAGTATGGGCCTCTAAGTTAAATTTGATCCTCTAAGTCTCCTCTTCAACCTCTAGTAATGCGTAACATTAATTGTGAAACATCATGTATATAACGGTAATATATAACATGTTAAATTCTTGTGTTACTCAACTCATTAAATGACTTTATTAAAATATACTGGTGCTGCTATTACGATAATAATCACATTTCTCCAAGATACGCTTCCTTTCCATTTATTTGAAAAATACATGTTTGTAAGACATGATAAACTTTACTGTATTACTGTCTGCACCTCTTGCTCGGAGTAAATCTCCACGCTATTCATCCCTTTGTTCTTCCTTATCCTTTGTACGATATTTTAAAATATGCCTTCCGTTGGAAATAGCGATAATTCTACTTCCTCTGCTCATCTCAGTACAAGCTCTCACTTGGCGTGCAAATAATCATGCTTCTCGTGCATTTTGTATCTATCGAAATGGTCGATGTCGACACGCAGTCAGAGCCTTACCCAGACTGATTGTCAGGTTGTCTATGGTTTGGGTCTACAATACACTAGTTCTGTAAAAACTTTACTTTCACTCGTGGCGTTTAGATAATATGCCCGTTTCATCGTTCATTCGCTGCATCTTTGGATCTTATGACGATTCTGATTCTACCCAATAGCATTTGTTAATATGTACCGCATTCTGGCTCTCGAAATTCTCTCACGTCCTGCAGTAGCGTTTTTCTGTCATGCTTGTACATTACTAATTCACCTTATGATCCTATTTGGTGAATCCCTGTACACTTATGGGAATCTTTATCATCCTTATTGATATATTACATCTCATGTCAAGCTTCATTTAACCTAGTGTTAGTGTTGGACGAAATTACGTCACCAAATATCCCAACCACTATTATTTTATCCAGACGGAATTCTACTTAAGACAAAACGTTTCACAATGCAAGGAAGTTCTCTATTTAATATACCTCCTTTTTATACTCCTTTTTATCACCGACGCTGCGTTAGTCACAAGCAAGAAAAAAAGGAACTAGCTGTTGACACATTTAAGGGAAAAAGAGAGGCAATTAATTGATAATATGATGAACGATTGCTGTACAAAGAGCAATTACAATTTTAGTAATCGATGTGCAATTGCTAATAATCAGAAGGGGCATTGATGTGCAATAGTCATCATTTTAAAGGGGGCACTGACCATGAGATAAGACCTAAAGTTCGAGGAACTCTGAGGTAGCTATTCGTTTAAAAATCTCGCTGTCAAATTGTTAAATATTGTAACATACTGCATTGTAATAAAGGAAAACAATGGGAATACGTTTTGTCATTTTAATCAAACGTTACAGGGAAGCCAGTACTCACTATTAATGTGGAATATACTGAACAAAGATACCTCTGAAGCTTGTTGTAGACAAACTATTCGAAAATATATTGAGAAATTTTATCCGGAGTCTTGAGCACATAGCTGAAAGAGTAATTCTTTGGTTTAATTGTTCATCATGTTTTGAAAAATCATCGAAACAGAGATTTAGAGTTAGATATGTTGGTATAAAACGGATTACACTTTATTTTTATTTTGCCACCATTGCAGATATGTAAAATCAAGGAAATAAAATAAAATCGGATGTTAAAAAGTTATTTCCATAATTTTTCAAATTATATTACTCTTAGCGTCAAATATAAGCAAAGATGAAAATTGTACTCAAACAGTGGTGCCAAGAAGTAGTTAAAGATAAAGCATCTAAAATTTATAAAGAATTGACTCGTAAAATATGTCAATAATTTAGTGCCGGATAACATAAACAGCAAGTAACATTATAAAGATCGTATGTTTCCGAAACGTTTCCTATAAGTACCATGTATTGACTTAAGTTTGAGAACACGTTTGTGAAAGTACACGTTTCTGAGACATCTGTCACTGCACACAGAATGAAGACCACGACAAAAAGAAATATGTCAAAAGTCACAGTACAGAAGATGTCAGAAAAGTAAGAAGACAAAATAGATAGTAGTGAATTGCACAATAATAATAATCGGGCTGGAGAGATCTGATTCTGAGACAAATTTAACAAATTTTGTAAGTACATAACTTACAAGTGGAGGAATTATAAAGGAGAATTTATAGACTAACAAACTAATATGTGTAATAACCGAAGGGCAAGAACCAAATGATAGCATTAAAGAAATGCAGCTTTTTGCCAGTACTATTCCGTTGGTCCTCATCTCCCACTTCTTCTTGGCACTATTGATCAGCTTACAGGTGTTTTGTTTAGTTTATTGTTTCCATTTCTGCACGCTACTTTGACGACTGACTTAGGCGAATTTTACTGTAAAGTATACTTGCTGCCTTGGACTCTATACAGAATGTGGGTTAGTGTTGGGCTCCCGCAGAGACGAGGACCGAAATTTGCACCAGTACAGCAACTAAGTTGTGACGGGTCTAGATTTCAGAAAAATGTTATTTGTGCCCCACCGGAAAGACAGTCGTTAACGTGTAATATTCATTTGCAGGGCACGGTCTGGAGGAAGGAAGTTTAGGTTAGGCGTACCCCAGGAAAGTGTGACAGGACCGCTATTATTATCTACATAAATAATCTGACTTACAGAGTGAGATGCAATCAGTGGCTGTTTGCTGATGATTTGGGGTACATGAAGCTGTTGACATTAAATGACTGTAGCAGGATACATGATGACTTGGATCAAATTTCTAGGTGGTGAGAGAAATGGCAACTAGCGCTAAAAACATGAAGATGTAAGGTGATGCAGATGAGTAGGAGAATAAATCCCGTAATGTTCGATTGCAGTGTTAGTAGTGTGTTGCTTGACATAGTCGCACCAATTAAATATGTAGGTGTAACGCTGCACAGCGGTATGAAACGGAAGGAACATATAAAGACAGCCGAAGGGAAGGCAAATGGTCGACGTCGGTTAATTGGGGGAGTTTTGTGAAGGTTTGATTCGCCTGTAAAGGAGACCGCATATAAAACGCTTGTACGACCCCGACCTGAGTATTGCTCAAGTGTTGGGGATCCCCACCAGGTCGGTTTACAGGAAGATATCAAAGCAGTTCAGAGGCGGGCGGCTAGGTTTGTAACTGGTAGATTCGATCAATGCGCTAGTGTTACTGAAATGCTTCAGTAACTCAAATGGGAGTCGCTGGATGGAAGGCGAAGTTCTTTTCGAGAAATACTGTTGAAGAAATTTAACGCGACTGCAGAACGATTCTACTACCGCCAACCTACACTTCGCGTAAAGACTGCAAAGATCAGATAAGAGAAATCAAGGATCGTACGGATGCATACAAGCATACATTTTTCCCTTGCTCTATATGGGAGCGAAACAGAAAAGCAAGTAACTAATGGTGGTACTGAATACCCTCCGCCACAACCATTTGGTGGGTTGTGGTGTAAGTAAGTAGATGTAGATGGTCTGTGGATTGCACTCATAACAAGCCACAGAAAGCACATTGCATCTAAGCTTGTGAATACATTCTTCGTTACCATATGTAGTTTTTATACAGGGCGAATCACCTAAAACCTGGTCAAATAAAAGTGCTATCATATGCGTTTTTTACAGACTGCACTGGTAGTCTGCTAAAATCGGAAGTTAACTTATTTTGACGGAGTAAGTGTTAATGCTTTCACATCTTCTTAAAGTTTATTCTGTTGTCTGTTTCTCGTCACGACAAAGTACTTTCTCAAATGGCATTCTCCTTCAAAAGAAAGTATATTAAAGAAAAATATTTACGTTTAACAGAGAAAAAGCGTACAGTATCCATAGCAACAAAAATACAAAAATCTGTTTCAATGAAAATGATTGTAACAGTGAAATAATCAGAATCATTAGACGAGAAAAATAGTTGTTGATGTTATTTAACAATTATCAAAATGATAAGGCATGAAAAATGAGGTAAAAATTAATTCTTGGATTATATTTTTCTTATTTTTCAGTTCTCAAGAGTAAAGATTTACAAACTGGCGTTTGAAAAGAATATCCACTACTTATTTTCCTTCTGCAATCAATAAACTTTCTCAACATTGCCTGCTACTACGAAAGCGTGGCCTCATAATTTCACTTTACCCTGCAGGTGCGAAACTGTACAGCAGACAACTCCTACAAAATCTTTGCTAACGTCCAAACGAAAGCGACCACTTGAGACAGAGGAGAGTCAGCACGAGAATAACACACCAGGGGCGGGGCGCTGCAGTAGACACGCTCGTCTCGAGTAGTTACCTCATAAAAGAAAGTCAGTCATGCCTTAGTGGCTGAGGGTATAAGTTGTTGGTGTGTACTAGAATAGATACTGCAGAACTTTTAGTGCAGCGGTGCGGTATCAGCATTTACATTTATTATTGTTTGCTGATAAACAACTATTTATGGCTCTGGATTAGAATGAAAACACGTATCAGGCAAGGTATTTAACGGCTATTTATAAAGAGTTGTGTCTAATATTCACGAGCTATAAAATATAGTGCTACTTTTGGGAGAAAGATGAAATTTTTACTTTTTATTTGAACGGGTAAGAAAGCACATTCATAGGTTCTCTAATTGGTAAGAATGATTAGCATGAAACGGACATATTTCGCAGTGTAAGTCAAACGAGGATAGCTATTGTATCATTAAATTATCTCGTTCGAAGAAGGCAGATGGCTAAAAAAACGAACAAATTAAGTAGACTACCTGTGGTTGGAAGGCATCTGACTTGTGCTACAGAGTTTTGCTCACTGAACGATGAACAATGGTGGAAATTTGAGGCCATCAAAATAGGTTTACAGTGGATGAGAGAGTGACCCGCTTGCGCCGACTGGAGAATGAAGATGGAAGTATGTAGTCGTTGTATAGAACCAGTCGCAGACAGGACTGATATTCGAGCGCTGAGATGGTATCGACAAGTCCGACGGACGGAGGAACGATAGCAGCAGTGTTTCCTACGGAGATTGTGTACAACCTAACAGAGAACTGAAGCCAAAGACATTGAAAAGAGAAGTTTATTACAAGAGAACTGGCGGGATGGATGTTTGTGGCTCCTGAGAAAACACACTGTTGATAAGGTTGAACGCCTGCTTAAGAAAGTAAGTAAAAAGAATTTTTTTTACCGAATTAATTTTCTTAAAGAGATTTGTAATTCGTAAGTATCAGTCGCAAATTCCAGGAAAATCATAAATTGCTAAAACCCTCGAACATAAATGTGTCCCTTATGAGAAACACACAAATCCAAAATAAATAAATAAACATTATGCAGCACGTTGGTTTCATGGTCTCGCGTGCACTGACGTTCAATGCGTATCTTGGATCAAGAACACAGTTCGTCAGATTGTCCATAAATGTCACTCAAGCCGCTCATCGGTAGTGTGTATTGCGACGGAGTGGGTAAGACGGCCAGTCAGATAGACCAATGCTTTGAGGTGGTTTGTTCATGTTCGTTTTGAGTTGTTCGTATGGCTCAGTTTTCGTTTCTTACTTTTTTAATTACAGAGGGCGTTGAGCCATCTGACCGAGCGCGCTGAGCCACCGCGTCCGGCTTCAGTAGACGATCTGACCACCAAACCACCAAGTGTTAATGCACACTGTGACTGCACGCACTGTCTTGAAAAACGTCTCCCTCCACAACGCAAACTTCAACAAACTTCAATTCTGTCTCATGTTTCCCAATGTAATATACCGTCCATGGTGCAAACTTTAAATCAGTGACTCTCCTTCAGTTTAATATATCTGACATATATTGAGACAATGATTTATTATTTGATAATTTTACTAGTAAGGAAGTGTTAACAACTGTTGTTCTGCCATGCCTAGAACATCAATTCCAAACTTTGATCGTTTCCGCATTCTTACTTTGTATCTGGAGAACTCTTATCAAGGGAAGTTTCCAGACGTATCGGAGTGAACCAAAGCGACATGGTTCGTACGCTAAGGAGGTACAGAGGTACAGGAACTGTCCAAAGACTACCATAGCAGCTGATTACCACAACGTCCGGATTTCAACACCGGGAAACCCTGAGAGGAACTCAACTATGCTGAATAATGATTTACGTGTAGCAACAAGACATCGTGTTTCGACTCGGAATGTACGGAAAAGGGTGCATTACATGCAACTTGATTCCCGACGTCCACAACGAAGTCTAAATTTGACACCACGCATCCCGGAAAAGAAGGGCTCCACAGGATGCTGAATGTACTTGTCAGAATTAGCATCAAGTGCTGTTTACAAGGTGACACTCGCATTTCTTCAACTGGACATTCGCCGGAGACGTTTTGAGAGGCAGCCTGGTCAGCCTGAACAGACACACTGTTCAGCAAGTGCGTCAAGGTGGTGGTTCCTTGATGTTTTGGGGATACTTCATGCAGGGCCACTGTACTCCACTGATGGTCGCACATGGCAATCAAATGGCTATACGGAACAGGGATGACATCCTCCGATCTTAACTGCAACCATATCGCCAGCGTTTCAATGAGGGATTGGTCTTAATAGACGACAATTTTTGCTCTCTTAGTGCACATATTGTGAATGCGTTCCTTCAAGATAACAACATCGCAAGATTAGATGACCAGAATAATCTCCAGAAATAAATCCTACCGAACATGCCTTGGATAAATTGAAAAAAGGTGTGTTTGGACTAGACGGCCTACCAATAAATCTAAGAGATCTAAGCCGAATAGCCGTGGGACAATCTGACCAATAGTCTTGATTATCTAGTGGATGTCTCGTAGGCATACGTCAGGATGTGTTACTGGGTATTAGGGGTACTGGTGTGTGCTGAAATTTCGAACACAAATTCGGAATGTCTAGCTTGTATTGTCCAGGTTGTCAATTTCTATTTCATGAGAAACAGAGAGAACTGTAATGTTTTTGTGTATCTCTAACGCATTTGTATGAAAAATAATCGTGGTGAAGCAACACTTTTTGTTGTGGTTATATAAAACGCGTGCTGCGAAGCATAGCATAAAAATAAAAGGATAGATTTAACCTACGTATAAACCTATGCGGATCACAGCAAAGGGGAAAAATTCGCCGGCCGCAGTGGCCGAGGAGACTAAGGCGCTCCAGTCACGGTCTGCACGGCCACTACGGTCGGGGGTTCGAATTCCCCCCTCGGGCATGGATATTTGTGCCGTCCTTAGTATAAGGTAGTTGATAAGTAGTTTGTAAGTTTAGGGACTGATGACCCCGTAGTTAAGTCCCATAAGCTTAACAAACATTTGAACATTTGAACATTTTTGGGAAAAATTCACTTGTCTATACGTTGAAGAATGAAAGTCTAATAGGACAGAAGCCATTAAATATAATATGTTATAGCAAAGATTGTACAGTTGACATTCACTGCCTGCAGAATTTTTTTATGTAATTAACACAGGGACCAAATTCAACATCTTATCGACTTCGAAACAATGAAAGACAGAGCACCTCTGAGGGTCACCTGTGACAAGAAACTTGATCGTGGTTATAATAAAGAAACAGTCTACATATCTTTATCGTCTGCTAACACGAACTCAAATAACTTTAAATAAAACATTCTAGCGGAGTAATAGCCTGTGTCAGATAGCGACTTAATCATGTCTTCACTCCCGCCAACATCTCTTCACGTACCTCTTAGATGTTATAGTTCTCATGCGTATTTTTCGGTAAGAAGCCTAGTCAAATCTTCGCAATTCACATCTTAGAATCAAATCACGATAAAATATTATAAAAACCTTTCAAATAAAAATCATTATAGAATTAAATCATTTATAGTAATGACCTGTTCCAATTAACTAATGACATCTATCGCATCGTTATTTCATAAATTTGGTACGCTATATACGGCATACGTTTTATACTTCTGTATTATATTGATAGGTTCTCATACCATTAACCGTGAAATGTTTATGACCAACTATGCCGAGTTCAAATGTTTCTAGATCTATAGGATTTAACATCTCTTGTTATTAGTTCCTAGGCTTACAAACCAGTTAAACTAACGTTAGAACAACACGCACACACACACACACACACACCTATGCTTAGGGAGGACTCGAACCCCCGACGGCGAGCAACCGCTTGCTCCACAGTGAGGCGCGTTGGGCCCCTCGGCTACTCCACCGCGGCCGCTATGCCGAGTATTGCAGATAGTATAAAAGCACAAAATGTTTTACCACTGGAACTCCCGATTGAACGTAAGGGGTAAATGTTCACTATTAAAAACAATTAGGGATCAGTTGAGATACCATACGAAATATACGTGTGGTAACGTATTTTATTCAGATATTGGTTGGAATAATTGTAAATTGTGTGTGATACAGTAACATATTTTGCTGTATCAATAATGTACCTGACTTTTACCTTAGAGCGAGGCACTATGAGGATACCATAATAGTGGAAAAGTCATTCTCGTCTATTTCGGACGACCAGTGTAGTTGCACACATGCGTGATATGGGCAGAATGAGGATATCAATCAGCTCTTGGAGTATATTAGGTCATTCTTCAAAATGTTGAAATGTTTGTTAAGATTAAGGGACTTAACTGCAGTGTCATCAGTCCCTAAACTTACAAACTACTTAAGAACTAGCTCTTACTAAAGACGACACAAACACCCATGCCCGAGGGGGGATTCGAATCTCCGACCCTAGCGGCTGTTCAGATTGCGACTGGCGCGCCGCAGACCGCTCGGCCACTGCGGCCGACTAGGTCATTCTTCCATGAGTGCAATATCGAACTCTGGAACCGTTGTGGGAGGCGCAAGTCTGGCTGCACTGAGTGTGTCAAGTCCTGTGAATAAGCTGGCCACTTCATTCGTTCATTTCTCTCAGCTTCAAGCATGTTGCCCATCAGTCAATCTCTGTGGATACGTGCGTTATCGTCCACCAGAAGGAATCCATCCATGATGATTGTGGACGACGTTGGCCTTGCCTTCATTTAACGGTTCTTGTTGTCTGAAATCGCATCCAGGTACTGGAAATTGTACTTTTAGATACTCCAATAGTTGCAGCCATCTGAGTCTATTCCGCTTCCAGCCTTCCTATGTCTCTCCATGACATAGCTTCGTGTAGGTCACATTGTTGTTGGATTCCACTACCTGCTCACTACACTGTCTGAACTCAAATACATGTATAATTCGTTTGTCGGAGTAAACACAAGTCAACACCAATCGCTTGAGCAGCAACACTCTGTTATTACCGCTTTCTCGGTTGACATAATGTTGTTGTCTTCACTCCGCAGAACCAACAGAAAGACGTCGAACCATTTCAGTTCATTATGCCTATGGCAGTACTTCAGAACCTAGATATCTCAACTGATCCCCTAATGACTTTGACCAGTGTATATTTGGCAGATAATACGTTAAATATTGGAACTCATTTCGCGGAAATCTTAATAGTTCTCATTATACGACTCAATTGTGTTATTTATTATAGGCGCGCTGAAGTGGCGCGCCGTTCTAGGCGCCATGTTAGCGACAGCGCGGTGACTACCGCCGGAGGTTCGAGTTCTTCTTCCATTATGTACGTATGTGTGTGTGTGTGTGAGTGTGTGTGTGTGTGTGTTGTCCTTTGGTTAGTTTAAGTAGCTTGTATGCCTAGGAAATAATAACCACAGTAGTTTGGTTCCATAGATTTATAAACATTAAAACATTTTAATTTATCATAAATATATGCAAATTTGTTCTTCATCAAAAGACTACAGCAAAATAGAATGTCATATTGTTATTCCCAGTTCTATACTGTCACCCCCTGATGATCAGGGCCCCCTATATGCATGCAGTGTTTGGAAAATATCTCACCTGGTACTGGAACCCGTACAATACTACTCACTGTACTTGAATACTGTCTGTACATCTATTCTAGTAGAAACATCATAGGAACTTTTATTTTCCCTATTATTTCCAGGCATGCCAAATCCTCCGGACAATAAGAGAACCACCCTTTCCCCAAAATTTTTTACAGTAATTGTACACAGAACTTTAAATTTGGTAGTTATGAATCTGCATTATTATACCTCCATCGTCATCAAAAGGTATATCCAAGGTAGACAGAGAACAGTACAGTTATGGCTACTCATTATGTTTCGGTTCGAAATGGGTTCCTAAGAAACACAATACTTATACTGATTATGGTACTATTATCTCGTGTGACTTGATTGCAGTTTGAGCTTTTGTAATGCTATTGTACAGACGTGCACCTATTATTTAAAATACTTTATTTATATGACGAAATTATTTTTCAGCACCTTTGTAAAAGTATTATCAGTAAGTTTTCCTCATTTAAAACTGTGTTTTCCTTATTTAAAACTTTGTTATAAGATGACATTGTTCAGTAACAACATACCCCGTAAACGTTTGCCTAAATAGAGTGTTTGCGGTGGGTCATTACCTCACTTGTTTGTTTGTACAGGACCAAATGTACGTTAGCAGGTAATTGCAGCCGTGTCATACGCAATGAAATATTGTTACATGTAATTTTATTTGTGACTCAGCATCTCACCTCATTATTCAACGCAATTTTCTTGTATGGAGGTGTTTATTCACTATCTAACTATCGATATTAACCCGTTTAGTTGATAGCAGTGTTATCTGACGAGAGCAGGATGTGATGGCCAGGAGACTCGGAACGTGAATTTCGGAAACTGGACTACTCGTCAGGTGTTGGAAGAGTGCTGTGGTGTCTTCAAAAACTGGAGAACTCAAGGCAAAAGCAAGTCAAAATGTCGAGGCGTTGGACAACCACTCCTCATTACCATTAGGCTTGGCTTGGCAGAATAGTCAAATCGAACATGCGGCGAACTGTGTCGAGCCCAATCTTAGACTATAATTCTGGCCTGGTTCTAGTGTGTCGACAGACGCAGTGCTGCGAACATTGCTTACAATCGTCTGCCACAGCCGACGAAGCATGAAGTACCGATGTAACCAAAACGACATCAGCAACTACGACTGAAATGGGCACGGGACCACCGACACCGGTCGTTGGCGCACTATCAGAGCGTTGCAAGGTTTGATGAATTCCGATACCCTTTTCATAATACCAGTTGGGAAGGTGCGAATCGGTCGTCTTCCTTGGGAGTAGCTTTTCGAAACCTCTACTATAGAACGGAAATCAGCTGGTGGGGACTTACTTACGGTTATTACATCTGTAGGGCGTACGTTGGCACGATCTCAGCCATACACAACGTACATCCTACACTACTATCGTATTGTCCCTTGCCCTTCTTCTCGAATACTCGTGGCAGTGGTTAGCCGCTACCCGTAAGGAGCTCGACTCTCGCGCTCATTTGCAATGAAAAGTAAGGATACTTTTTCTAAAAAATGTTCAAATGTTTGTAAATCTAAGGGACTTAACTACGTTGGCCATCAGTTCCTAGGCTTACAAACTACTTAAACGTATTCTAAAGACAACACTAACACTCATGCACGAGGGAGGACTCGAACTTCCGACGGCGAGCAACCGTGCGCTCCGTAAAAAACCGTAGCGTGCGGACCTCCGTTCCGGCGCGTTTCCAGGAGCTCAGTCCGTCAGTTCACCTGATGATGGTGACATGTATGACGCCGAAATATTGTGCCCGTTGGACACTGTAGACCGGCAGTACACCCGTGGACATTTTGATTAGTGTTGGATTTCTTCTCTAAGACTGACAGTCTAACTGTAGTCTTATCATGTTTAGTCGAGTGTGCACCTGAGTGGAACTGACACCTCTGGACATGGTCGGCGCACTTACTGACTATCACCTGCCCAGCAATTGGACAGCAGCGAGAGGCCAAGCGTCCGGCTGGTCAAGCGGAGCCCATACTTGCCGTGCAAAACGACTTGCCGACACAACAAGCCTTCTCTTGATGAACTGCATTTTCAGAGGATACAGAACGTGGTACTGCATTCGTCTATTCAGCCTCTAAGAAGCAACCCTGTCTAATCAAGTAACGTATTCGTAAAGTCCTGTATCCTCCAGGATAACACAACGAACCAATGTCACAAAGCGTATCAGTTGCCCCGTATTTTGCTTAAAGCCTCCACAGAACTTACATAGTTGTATCTGCATGTTACAATATCTTAGACCAATCTGTTTTAGGAGAAGAGCTGTTACAAAGCAGCAGCGTCAAATGATAAACACGAAATTTAGACCGTTGTCCCATTGAGAAGGAGAACCCTGAAGAGCCTAGAGACACTGTGAATTGCCAATACTCCAAACCAGTTTCCAAACTAAGGTAATTGCTGGAGAAGATTTAGGAAGTTCTCTTTCATTTATCAGCTATTCGTCAAAGTTAGAGTCAACTCGAAAAGTATAGAATTCGATTTAATCACAGATGTCTTATCAGGTTTTCAAGAACTTTTCACCATTGAGATATTAATCCGAATCATAGCAGCTGATGAAACTGTATTCTGATTCCACGCAGATTTCTTCGTGTTACTCGCTATGCAGTGTTAGCTTATTTCAGCTTCAAGTACTTCCAACAAATACCGATTTTGAGACACTATGGTGGTTTGTTTTACGACTCTGTCCAGATTTTTCTTTCGGCGTTGTGGCAATAGCACCAAAGTAGTGTAGTTGTCTGAAACTGGTCGGCTTCTAAGAGCAACTAATATATTATTTTCCATTTATTATTTCCACAGTAACGTTTTGAAAACTGAAGGAGAGCTGGAACGCTGTTTCTCCCCAATGTCTAATTTCCTTTCTTACCTTGTACATGTGTCAGAAAGTACTGTAGCAATTAACACTAAAATTTTGCACAACATAAAAATTTATGTTGTCAATGTACTGAAGTAAGATAATTGTATTTAAGGCACAGGTTTCAGAAAAAACAATGTTTAATAAATTTTTTGCACTCTCTTCTAAGTTAATTTGGTTATACTTATCAATAAAAGTTATCCTAAAAAAATTACATTTTTTCTATCATTGTGAGGGTTGACTCTTTTGCTTAGTGGCCTGCGTGAAATCTTAATTCATTCGTTAGTCCACATTACTACATCTGGTGTGTGTGTCTGTATCTGTCATTCCAACAGTGTGAGCAATAATAACTGAGCGACAAGAAATTATTATATTACTAGCTACAGTATCCAGGTTTACTTCTGGTTTTGTAGTAACTGGAATAAAAGAACAAACTTTATAGTATTAGAGGTGAAAAATATTGACAACGTATTTTAACTGTTGCAACACGTTTTCAATTTATCATCAGGCGTATATATTAGTTTGGGAAGAACAAAATGATTTTTTTTCTACGAAACGCTTTAGTGCGGTAAAGTTACCTATTGTCATTAGAAGAAAAACGAGGTAAAATCTTACAGTCGACTAGTATCTTCCATTCACTCATCACCTGGAGTTCATTTGCAGCTGTTCATGGACTTAATGTTCCCAACAACAATGGAACTGTTATGGATGACAATACGCCACGTTACCGGCTCGAAAATGTTTGAGCTTGTTTTGAACGACACTCTCGACAATGGAACATTTACGTGGCATAATCGAGAATTCAAATCCTGCACAAATTCCTGTATCGGCTAACAATTTCGCAATTGTGGACGGCTACAGAGACAACATGGTTCGATATTTCTTCAGTTGTATTCCGCCGACATACCGAGTCTAAGACACATCGATTTGGCGTATAGAGATGGCCAAAAACGAGGTCCGGTAATATATCAAAAGTTCCCCGCGTCCTTTTCCACCTCTTTGCATTGTGTCGAAGCAGATGACTTCAATTAAAGTCAAGAAATCCCCTTGTCTTCCATTTCGGTCTCTACATGGATAGAATACTTTGAGGTTACGTTCTCAATAAGTCTCTCAAAAATATCATACCATTTTTTTTTTCAAGCAAACCAGAATAATCTGTAGAAACATCTTGAGCTGATTCAAGAACTGGATTTGTTTTAAAATGTTTCTTTGGGAACATGTCCTTTTTAGTTTTTTTATGAACGTTTAGTACGTAAAACTGTATGGCCATGATACGGTCGTATGTGTTGCGATCAAATGTATAGATCATTAGTAAAAAACTAATAATTAAATAAAGACGCTGTATATTTACCGAAGAATTATTAGAATATCATTAATAATTTTTATTTTAAATTTGTTTCATGTGTGTCCAACTATCATCAGATATGTAAAGTTCGTTGCAGGTAGCCGCTGATATCCTGAGTGGTTTTAAAATGTATAAAATAATACTGTCACTTACAGAAGCGTCTTTTCCTGATGACCGTTCTTCGTGTTTCAGATCACTGCTGGAACTGCTGCAGCGTCGCGGTGTCACGCCGGAGAAGACTGAAAAGAAATATATTTATCTTAATATTATATCAAATGTTCAATTTGATTTTACTGATTTTTAACTGAATAAACAAATTTTCTTAAATCTTAGGTCTCATTTTTTTACCAGTTTTGAATAATGTATGTACAAATCATTAGTTTTATTTAAGAAAACAATTAATGTCTTTATGCCTTGTAGAATTGTACCAACATGCCATTCGCAATCTTAAACCGAATTCACATATAATGACGTTCTTGTAAGAACGCAAGAGATTCTTTCAAATAAAAAACAAATTAAACAGGATAATTTCTTCTGATTTCCTATAAATTTTTGCCAGCTTATTAACACGCCCCTTTTTTTCCCACCGCATTTCTTTTCCGCAAGGCATCACTTTCGTTTATTTACGGATTCTGCCTTGGATTTTTTTTTCTAAATTTAAGATTTTTCTTCTGAAGACATTCCTCTCACTTGATTTTCCTCTTTCATCTCAAGTATTTATAATTTCTTAATCGTTATTAATATTGTGTCCAATAGATTCGGGAAGAAGTGCTTTGATGCACTATTTTCGTTAATTTAGTATAAGTGATCCGGTATTTTAAAATGATCTTACTGTTACTCTTCTATATTTTAACCACTTTTATATTTATTCTTGATATTTAGACACCTGCAGTCTCTTATCGATCCAAATCTATCAACGTCAATCGTCTCCCTAGTATTTTGTAATTAATAATTCATTTATGTCAGTAAAGGAATACATATTACACAACTGTGTTGCGACGTGTTAGTTTTGCATTTCTCTGTATTATGAATATCGCTTCTTATTCTCTTCCCTCCTTCGAGTTAGTATATCCTTTAATGTAGCCAGAATTTTCATTCGAACTAAATATTCCTCCCAGAGAGTTGGGCGTGATTTTCTTCAATAAGAATCAAGAAAATACCAGGTTGCATTTGTGAATTAATTTATAGTCCTTATCTAGTTGTATTATTTTCACTTTTCTTGTTACAGAGTCCTGTGTCGTACCTTTTGATTTTCTGACGTTTTTCACTGCTTCGCCGATTACAACCGTTTAGTGAAGTTGAAGATGAAAAATGAAAACCAAGTGATACTTGTCGTAGTCGATGCAATAAACTAGCAGCACGTAATTGTAGGAGTATTCAGCTACTTGTTGTTCTAAGTCATAACTTACTGTGAATGGTGATTTTCAGGTAGTCAGTAACATAGTAACAACGGTCAACGAGCAGTATTCTGTCCTAATAAAATCTAGTATCAACTACATAATTTTTCTACTTGTCTGACTCATGTGTTCCTTAGCTGATTTCAACAAAGTACACGAAAAGATGTGAAGTGTCATTGTAATTATTGGAATATTTTTCACTTCTAGCCACCATCTGTCGTCTCTCTCTTTCTCTCTGTCTGTCTCCATCACTCTCTTTTTATGGAGAAAAGATGTCAATTATGTTCAACAGTCCTGAGTAATAGACGTCAGTAATAACTGTTGTGAAAGAAGGACTCTTGTGTTACATCTGGGGAAACTGCAACTGTAGAGCTTTCATTCAGATGATAATTATCTTGATAATTTCTTGTATGATGTATCTTGACTGTAAATCAGGTGCCAGCAAATTTTAATTTAACCAGAAAACACTTTGATCCACCAGTCCCTCCACCTACTTCAACCGTTTCTGTTCACCTGCATTCTTTTAATTAATTAAACGAAACTCCTTTTTTTTTGGACTGACATATACATTTCATTCCATTTATGACACCTAACAGTTAAACTTTCCCGCTAACTGTAATTTTTATAATGTTTATCACCTATTCTACGTCGATCTGAAGGTATTATACCTATTCATAGAACCAAGTAAAATGCTCTTGGGTCAAATAATAACGTCTCTGTTCTCTATTCCCAATATTATTTGTGAATATTCGCTTAACACCATCACCCAATAATCTAATCTTCGTAGAAATGTAGGACCCCACTTAATGTACACCTTTTAAAATTTAAGACTAACGAGTGATTTTTTTTGGCAGTGAAATAAACAATTTAAACGAAAGACGTACGGAAAATTTCGTAAATGATACAAAAAAAAAGTTATTTGATTTAAGCATTATCAGTATCCCTATCCAAAACCTGTAGGTATTGATTTCTTTTCAGATGAACCAACTAGAAAACGCATGTGCCAAATTCACTGTTTTTATTCATTGTCCTTTTCTTTTCTTTTCTTTTCGTCTCTTTTCTTTTCTTCTCATAAGATTTAATATGTTGACTGTTTTCTTTCTTCCTGTATCCTGACTAGATCCGATCAGCTTGCTCCACTCTCCCAAGTTGAACTCTTCCTTCTTCAGTAATATTTCACTGAACTCTCCATCACTTGAATCTTCCAATTGTTTTCAAATTAATTTTTACCTTGTGGTTTCAACTTACTTTTCCTCTTGACTCGTAAAATGTTTCATATGATTCATCAAATTTCATCGTTATTCAGTAATGCTTCCACAGTATTTTCAGGGTTTTATTGTTTCCAAATGAATCACTTTTCTTGTATTTCAGCTTCACATATTTATTGTTCAGTGTTCCAAATTTTCTTGCATGTATACTTAATCGTCTCACCATTATGTTGCAGTGCCTTAATTTAAATTTTTCAACAGGCGTTATTATTAGTATTATTAACTACCTTTTTAACTAAGGAAAATGTGAAATTTTCAGTTCCCATTTGATCTTTTCTATCCGTCTTGCAGCCTTCAATCATATCACTATCCTTTCTTTTCACTTTTTTTCTGATTACTGTACGCTTGACTGTTACGTCTTCATCTTGGAAATACTAATTTAAACTTAACTTTTGTCTGGTACTTATTTTCTTTTATATTGTTTATTGCTAAATTTTTTCAGCTTCTGTGGTGGTTTCTTGTTCTTAGTTTCTTTTCTTAATAATACCTAACAATCTGCTTTCTCCCCATATTATTATTATCATTATCACGAAATATTTAGCCTGTAGGACAAAAATACCTGGTCGATGTTACTTGGAAGAAAATTTTTAGTAATCCAATCACATAGAGAAACTGGCAGATATTAATCACACCTTAATTATGAAACACCTCAGCAGAAAAAAGAAATACACTGTACTTTAAAAAGTACCGCGATCTACTCTAATTAATGTTTCTGAGGAGTATGCTCTAGTCCACAGCAGCAACATGTGTCGTCCTTTGTCATGAGAATGCGCTACGTTCTAAATAAAGAACTGAATATTGCTAATGTATCATTTCGGTAGTATAACTGCTAGATTGTCATTACACTGGTATTGTGTGACTTTTAACTACCAAAGCTGCTATAGACAACATCAGAAATATATGATGACTCGATATAGCAGTAATTTAGTGTCGTTGATGTGATACCTTCACATCGTGGTCAAACTGCAATTTCACCAAAACTCTTTGGTAAACCAGTTAATGTGATATTGTTCCCTCAGTTAGGAACAAAACATTGCACTATATATATGTATGGAATAAATAACACAGACATATTAAAAAGTCTGAATATGCAATAATTATATTCCACAATACTGTTTATTTATTATATCGTCATCAACCAGACTTTGGTTGACTGTAGCAAAAATGCCCGAAACCAGTTCATAAAGTACTAATAAATAAATGTTATTATAGAACAAAAATACTGCATATTCAAGCTTTTAGCTACCTTAGTGACTGTACGTTCGAGTCCTCCTTCGAGCATTGGTGTATGTTGTCCTTAACATTAAATTACTTACAGTTTGTAAGTCTGGCGACCGAAGACCAGAGATTTACAAACATTTGACATTTAAAAGTAGTCTGCATCTCATGTAAATCTGATATAAGTGTAGGTCCATTCACCCATTAGAAACAAAATTAGTAACATCATCGGAATCAGCACAGACATGAAGTCTCTTCGTACAGAGACCCTTACATCCGTAGCAATACGTTTTTGACTAAGTTATTTGTCGCGCTAGATGTCCAAACCTATACAATCCCATGTAGAGTGCTAATGATGGTAATGCAGAATAACCAAAATAAAACATGCCTCTTGGAACGGTTTTTGGCAGTACAGCAAATAATACATAAAACCTATATAAAGCTAGTGTTTACGTTCTTGAATTTAAAGCCCTCAAAACAGTTTATTATTGTAAATTAATTAATTTTGCAAATTGTTATTAAAAGGTAAACGATCAGAACTTTTCTTTATATTCCTGCATCCCGAGCCCGAATAAACGCACACTACCTCGTTTCAGCAGTTGGTAGCTAACGATAGTGTTATCTGAACGCCAGTTCCTCGTGTTTACAGATAGGACCATGTTAAACCAGTGAAGTTATGTGAAATCACGGACCATGCATTGGAAAATAGATTGTCGTTTGGTGTGCGACTGAAGTTGATTTTTATTTTAAAAACTTGTAATTTTACAGATTATTTTATACTTACTAGAAGTTATAGGCGCAAATTTTAACGCATATTTTATAGTTACTAGAAGTTATTGGCGCAAATTTTAACGCACATATGTATGACAGTGTTAGGTGAATTATTTCATTCATGCTTCAAAACACATTGTGCACTGAACATAAGATACCGTAGGCATTTTTATGACCCTGTCAAGTTTGTTCTTTGCTTCTGATCCAACTTTCTCTTTGGCGTGACTGGACAAACTCTGGATTTTTTCAACCATTCGCACTGATTCAACCAGTGGCAGACACATCCTCTAGGATGTTTGAAAAACTATTGAACCAAACTGCTATAGTCGTCAGTTGTTAGTACACCTACTTGAACTAACTTATACTAAAGGCTACAAACAGATCCATGCCCGAGGGTTCACTCGCCGCTGGGAGCGGCCGCCCAGTCCGTAGCACGATGTCTTAGGCCATGCAGCCACTCCCACGCGGAAACTCTAACTTCACCATCGCAGCGGATAACATTCAGTATGGTGCAGATGACATAAATAGATGGATCCCTCATGTCTAGAAAGTCTGAACCAAGGTAGGGATGCCTCTTCCTGGGGTGCATTTTCCTTATATGGTATGAGCTCCCTAGTCGTTCTGGATGGCTCACGGTATGTTGAGTTGCTCCACCCATTTATGGCCTCCAAACTCAGCCCCCGTTTTTGCTGTATCTCAAGACGATAACGCGCCGTTACATCGCGCCCACGTTGCCCTCCGAAACCCAGATTTAGTACAGCCTTCACCTCACAACGATGCGATCAGTCATCAGCAACGACGCGTGGTTCGGATTCCACATTGCCGGCCGCGGTGGCCGAGGGGACTGAGGCGCTCCAGTCACGGTCTGTACGGCCACTACGGTCGGGGGTTCGAATCCCCCCCTCGGGCATGGATATTTGTGCCGTCCTTAGTGTAAGATAGTTGATAAGTAGTTTGTAAGTTAGGGACTGATGACCCCGTAGTTAAGTCCCATAAGCTTAACAAACATTTGAACATTTGATTTGGATTCCACATTACACTGTAGGTCCCTTTTTCTCCGGTTGGATAACAGGGTTGGGTCAGCGACATACATGTCGCCAAAGAAGCGTCTTGACGTAAGACTTGCCCCAAGCCACTGACAAGGAAAGTACTTGAGTTCGAACAAATATATCTGGATGAACGTTTGGCTATACGACCATTACGTACCCCTCAATGTGTTAGTGGGTGTCGTTTTTCTGCAAAACTCTGCAGTCATGCTCTAGACAGCACTGTAGATGAAATTGTGGAATTCCGGTTTCGGACCAGCGGACGCCTTGAAAATTTGGGTTGGAAGGGGAGCGTGCCTGGATAGCCTGTTTGGTTAAGGCGTGAAAACCGTGGTCGAATCCCCGGTCCAACACAAATTTTCAACTTCGCCGTTGAATTTATTTCAACGCCTCGAAACAGTCGAAATGTTTCAATATTTGGAATTCACAAAAGTATCTGTTTCTAACTTATGCTCATATTTCTACACTATAATGATACCAAAAAACATGTGAAACATTCATCTTCTACACCAATAACTTCACAAAGAGGGTTCTTCATAACTTCGTCTCAAGCAATCGCAATACATTAGCTGGATTGACTACCAATGGTCAACCCATCCGACGCTTCACTACACAAATCATGTAACGAAACATAACTCCAAAAGCGCACTTTACCGTTCCTACAGGACCCGACTGACGTTCCGACAGGTCAACGTGCAATGCGGCAATGGCACACGTACAGGCCTCTAACGGAAGACTGCAGAGTTCTACAGATGCGGGAGTATCACTAGTGCAGTAAGGGACCTTCACATTACCTCTCACGCGATTTTTGTGTACTTTCCTTGTGAGTAACAAAAAATTACAAAATATCATGGAAAGCAGGCTCCGTGCCATGGATAATTCGCCCGTCGAGAGAGCATTTTTTTTTTCTTTTTCTTTAGTGTCATTTTAAAACCGACTATTGACAGTCAGCAGGCTGGCAGCAGCTGCGTTGGCTGCTCTTCAGCGTTGCAAATATACATGTCATAAATGATGCGAAGAATGTAAAACAGATGAATAAAAATGGGAGATTTTAAAAACAATAGACAAATTGAGTTGTTGAAGCACAAACGTAAGTGAACAATGAGCCAAACATATATAGGAGAAAGAAAACAGGTACAATCAAGCGGTAATAAAAGCACACATATTCTGTAAAACTGTCCAAGGCCACGGCGGCGGTTCAAGAGTTCATTGGAAGATACACAAAGACAAACACGGAGACAGTTGACGGCGCACATGGTAAAACTCGTTGACACTGATCGTGGAGGCACTCATTAAAAACTACACAGAAGACACTGAACCCACTAGCAGTGTGCACGTTTAAAAGGTCGTGACGCCCCCGCTGGGGGGGGGGGGGGTAGGAGGATGGAGGGGGAGGAGGTGGGACAGGGATGGGAGGATCGCGGGGGAGGGGGAGGGGATGGGAGAGGGAGAAAGGAGGGGAAAGAGGGATTGACGAGACTCTGGGCATGGGAAAGGGGTAGCCAAGCGGGGGGAAGGAACAGGGCGGGAGAGAGAGGAGGGGATTAGGGTTGGGAGGAGGGATAGATATCGGGACGAAGTTCGTTATCCGGTTAGGGAAGGGTGCGGAAGTTGCCCTGGGAAAGGATACGGAGTGTATGTAGGTGAAGGCCGGGAGGGATAGTTTGGTGGAGGCGTGGCAGAGGCCCGGGATCGGTGAGAATAGGGTATACCAGAGGGTTTCGGGACTCTAGTTATCGGGTAGTGTAAAGGAGTCGGAGATGTTCGAGTTGTTGTAGAAGAGCATAGTTACCTGGCGAGGTTCAAATGATTTGGTGTCAGCTGATTCCAGAGGGGCACCACTGATTCGTACTCACTTCCACGAAGTGCTGTCCGAAGGGTCATAGGAGACCCCACATAACATACATTTCCAATTCCTCGTCTTTAGATATTATAAACTATTGAAGATAAGTTTATAAATGCAGAAACGTCTTGGAAGCTGTTGGCAAAAGCGCGGCAGCGTGTGAAGTGATCTGCAGATGGCAGTGTGGACAGCGGCGCGCGGTGGCAGGTCCACTTGTTGACCGCGGGCACACACGTGGCGCGCTAACACAACACGCCGCGCCGTGGCCACCTCTTGCCTGCCCGCCCGGCAAACAAGCCTCCCGCCGCTCGCACTTGTTTGTTTACACGACCGCCCACACAACTTTCGCCCGGCAAGTCTCTCTTTTTCTGCCGGACCACGCTACAAGAAATACGACCGCCCAGCGTCCTGTATATATTTGCGCTCATTTGGGTGCTAACATACTCGCCACGGAGGACCACGTGATGCGTCGCTACATCACTCTATTGATTCACTGCTCTGTTTCCACAATCTCTTTTGACAGGATTGATTCACCTGTAAAACAAAATTTTTGGAAAGACAAAACATTGAACATTGTGAATGTCAGGATTTGTAAGAGGTACGGACCTCCTGTATTGGTTTCGAAGGGTAAGACACAGTCTACTATGATTAATAAGAATAACATATGTTCTTTCGGAAATATCACTATGTCGTGCTGTAGCTGTTGCAGATATAGATTAGTGCTTGGGTTCTCGGGTCTTAGCTGTTCCTAGGTGTTGTAATGACGGAACGTGCCGATGCCAGGATTCAAACCCAGGACTCCTGCTTACTTGGCACTTGCGTTAAGCCTTTGCTCCACCCCACGTACATGTGATTAACCAACGCTATCTAGATACAAGGCCTGTGCGCTATCTGCCAAGAGCAAACTGTTAGCCATACGTAGCGTTGCGATGATTTTGGGAATACATACACGTTTGCCGACCGCGGTGGCCGAGGGGACTGAGGCGTTCCAGTCGCGATCTGCGCGGCCACTACGGTCGGGGGTTCGAGTCCTCCCTCGGGCATGGATATTTGTGCCGTCCTTGGTATTAGCTAGTTCATAAGTAGTTCGTAAGTTTAGGGACTGATGACCCCGTAGTTAAGTCCCATAAGCTATACAAACATTTGAACATTTGAACATCTAGGTGGCGTTGAATTAACACACCTGAATGAATTACCCAAGCAGTCTTATATCTTTCCCGATCATTGTACTCCATGTATCGCACTATGCCCTGTTTTTCGACCAGGAATAAGGTCCTCGTGTACACCCATACAGCAATAAGCATCAAACCTCGACAAGGTGGATTACAACAATAGCGGCGTCTGTTCTTTCAAATACCTTCGAGCAGCTGAGACTCAAAAGCCCTATTAAAATCTACTACGATAATACCGGAACTCTTCCTAGAACACACAAGGCTGTCCTCTTCCCGATTTAGAATATTTAGCTCCATATTGATGTGCAGAGTGGGACAACGGCTGGTTGAAATTGTGATCAAAGTATGTTAATACTAATGAGGTACTTAAAGTGGTTGCCAGGTAATAAGAAAAATTATTATTATGGCTGTTGGTTTTTATAATTTGTATGTATAATTTTATAATATTGCTTGGAAATCTAGAATTGCCATCTCACGAAAATACATCACTGTTATTATTTATTGTACCTCATCGCTTTCAATCGCTACTTGATCATTTCCAGGGCAAATACTGACATGTGTTGTCAACGCTAAGATCGGAAATTAGTCTCACATAAGTTTCAACTTCTTCATAGTACCTTGATACTTCCGTTCTAAAGGAACATAGTTGCTGATAGCCTGTAACTATAAATGTTAAATATAAAGATATTAATTGGCAATTTTCGAGAATTTTCTACTTCTGCTGCTCTTATTTAGTTGCTCTAGCATTTTGTAACACATGAAAATTTGTGCCGGAGCGAGACTCGAACCCATATCTCCCGCTTTTCGCGAGCGATTGCCTTAACCACTCGGCCACCCACGGACGCTCACCGCCCAGACCCAGGTTCGAGTCCCGGTCCGGCACAAATTTTCATATGTTACAAAATGGTACAATATCTAAAGAAGAGCAGATGAAGCCGGAAATTCTCGCAAATTGCCAATTAATATCTGTATATTCTTCATAGTACACTGTATTGTATTGCTGTCCTAGGGTCGCTGTTCTCCTTAGGCGAACTGAAAACGTCATGTCGACTATTGCTGAACGACTGGCCCAAGATACACTGCCCGGTAGTACATCACATCAACTCTCACTTGAAGTGATAAGTGCCATCGACAAGGGATCTCAAATCGATGCCACATTTCTGGATATCCGGAAGGCTTTTGACACTGTACCGCACAAGCGGCTTCTAATAAAATCGCGTGCTTATGGAATATCCCCACAATTGTACTACTGGATTGACGATTTCCTATCAGAAAGGACACAGTTCATTGTAATTGACGGTAAGTCATCGAGTAAAACAGAAGTGATATCTGGCGTTCCCCAGGGAAGCCTTATAGATCCCCTACTGTTACTTGTGTTTATAAACGATTTAGGACACAAATTGAACAGCTCCCTTAGACTGTTCGCGGAAAATGCTGTCGTTTATCGGTTAGTGAAGGCAACAGAGGATCAAAAGAAACTGCAAAGCGATTTAGACAAAATTTGTACATGGTGCGAAAATTGGCAAGTGACACTAAATAAAGAAAAGTGTGAAGTAATACACATGACCACTACAAGAAATGCGCTGAAATTCAATTACGCGATAAATCAGTCAAACCTTAAGGTCGTAAATTCTACCAAATACCTAGGAGTTACAATTACGAACAACTTAGACTGGAGATAACACATAGAAAATATTGTGGGGAAGGCGAAGCAAAGGTTGCGTTTCATTGGTAGAACGCTTCGAAGATGCACCAGCTCCACCAAAGAGACTGCCTACATCACACTTGTGCGTCCTCTCCTGAAGTACTATTGCCCCTTGTGGGACCCTCACCAGGTGGGACTGACGGAAGATATTAAGAAGGTTGAGAGAAGGGCAGCTCGTTTTGTTTTGTCACGTTACGGGGGGGGGGGAAGCGTTACGGAAATGTTGCACGATCTGAGGTGGAAATCGTTAAAAGAAAGACGTTATTCATTGCGGTGTGATCTGTTTGCGAAGATTCAATCACCGACTTTTAATTTTGAATGTGAAAATTTTTTGCTAGCACCCACCTACTTCGGGAGACATGACCATCCCAATAAAATAAGAGAAATCAAATCGAAAACGGAACGATTTAGGTTTTCTTTCTTCCCGCGTGCTATTAGAGAATGGAACGGTAGAGAAAACTTATGAAAGTGGGTAATGAACCCTCTGCCAGGCACTTATATGTGATTTGCAGAGTATCTATGTAGATGTAAATGTAGACGTAGATGTGGAAACAACGTGGACTGCTGTCGCTAAACAGTACTTCAAAAGCCTCTTTGATTCATTGCTGAGGCGTATAGCAGCTTTAATAGTTAACAATAGTGGTATCCCTCAGTACAGATTTCATTATCTTCCTCATTTCACTCAGGCTTATATCTATATCTATAAATGTGAATGTCTGTTCGGTGTACGTTTATCACGCCTGAACCACAAGATATAGAGAGCTAAAAATTTGTACAGTTACTAATGTCTACCCGGGGAAGGCTTTAGGCACGTTTTTATGGCGATCGGATATCTCTTGCGTGTAACCTTATCACGTCCGAACGACAAGACGCAGAGACTTAAATATTTGTACAGTTACTAATTTAGACCTGAGGAAGGTTTTAGGCACGGTTTTATAGCGATCGGATAGATATTTAGTAATTTGAGGAATGTAACACGAAATGCGGAATAATAATTACTCTTTGAAAATGGTTTTATTGGTTGCATTGTTGCTTGAGGGTTGATAATGATAAAAGGGTGGAGTATATTGGGATGGAAAGTTATCGGTGTATATAAAATTCTACGTGTGTGTGTGTTAATATTTCGCTCTGCAGCGAGAGCTAAAGAACGCAAACGAATGGTCTGTGTGTAATTGTTGTCCGAAGTCTCCCGTTGTACACCATAGCAGCTCCATTCCGATAGCTATAATGGGGTGGAAGATATGGTGGTTGAAAGTCGTCAAATTATTAAAAAATTCGGACTGAAGGCCAGCGATGACGTTTGCGACTCTATAGCAAGAAGGTTACATACAGCGAAACGCGACGCCACAGACCATATCTTTGGTCTATGCGTGCTACAAAGTCTTCAGCTCTTTCTCTGTAAGGATAAGCATTCGAATAAGGAAATATAAGAATAAATAAATAAAGCAGTAAAAAAGAAATTTCTTTTAATACCTCTTAAAAAATCGATTTGACGTTTCGCGCATTACATCAAGTGGTCTATCTGTGATATTACTACAATCATTATTTTTTAATGCAATAAATTGCAATTTGCGATGTTATTGCATCACTGTATTAGGTTTAGATGGAATACCAAACTGTGGCGAATGAACATTTGTGCCCGGCCGGGATTCGAACCCGGAGTCTCCTGCTTGCTAGGCAGACGCGTTGACCACTCCGCCACCGATTACACAGTGACCAGCCCGACTGCAGAGGACTCTTACCTGCACGTCTCCCGCCACACACAAATCTCCATTCGCCACGCTGTCTCTCAAATTTTCATTCGCCACAGTTTGGTATTCCATCTAAACCTAATACAGTGATGCCATAACATCGCAAATTGCGATTTATTTCATTCATTTGAACGCTGTAATTCGTCAAAAAAATATATAATTGTCAATATTGTTGAATTTCGTGACAGGAAAGAGTGATTTGTTCAACACTACTTCTTTCCTGGCCGGGGTATATGGGGTGCAGCCAAGACTGGAGGGCGTCATCTCTCCAGGAAAACTGGCCTCAGTATTCCAGGCCGAAATAACTGCCATCAGGGCATGTATGGAGGAGAATTTGCGTAGGTGCTACAAAGATCGTAGCATCTATACCTATTCAGACAGCCAGGCAGCCCTGAGATCACTGGCAGCTCCTGCAACAAGGTCTAAAATTGTTGCAGAATGTCACAGGGTTCTGGTGGAGCTAGGGGAAAGCAATAGAGTAAACCTATTGTGGGTCCCTGGCCACTCGGGGATCAGTGGCACCGAACATGCCGACAGATTAGCCAGGATGGGGGCAGAGACTCCGTTTATTGGACCGGAACCTGTCCTGAAAATCACCAAGACAACGATTAAATTGGAGCTACGTAACTGTCTCAGAAGACAGCACTTAGAATATTGAACCAAAGTCTACCAACAAAAACATGGCAAGGTAATGATGCCAAAGCCATGTTTTAAAAGAAGCTCTGCAATCCTGGGCCTGAACAGGAGAGAGATTAGACTCATTGTTGGATTGCTGATAGGCCATGGGAATTTCAAAAAACACCTACGGTCAATGGGAATAACAGAAGAAGACCCTAAATGTAGGATCTGTGATGACGCTGATGAAACTGCATCACATCTAATCTTCGAATGCATTGCATTGGAGAATAAAAGGCACAGAATATTTGGGACAACTAGACCCGAAGAAATTGTGTCTAATAAAGAACTGGTAAAGGGACTCCTTGCACTGTTCAAGGGCATTGGTTGGCTTTACTAGATATACAGGGAGCGATACCGCACAATAAACTTAGTTTCGGTGCGGGCAGTGGCGGGTTGGACCAAGACTGTTTTGGCTCCCCTGGAAAAATCAATCAATCACTTCTTTCCTGATAAACGGTAAGTGCATAGACCTATGCACTCGGATAGGATTAGTTTCCAGTTTCTTTCTATAGAAGGTATTGTATTACATTTCATCTTTCAAAACGAGTCTCACAGCACACTACTGAAAGATAGCTGACCTATCATAATCAACCAACACGGGAGGGGAGTCGCGGGTTTAAGCTAGTTTTCAATATTATCCTCTTTGTAGGACGTGTTGTACATCTACCAAATGTGGCCGTGACATCGGCGCCGGCCGCGGTGGCCGAGGGGACTGAGGCACTTCAATCACGGTCTGCACGGCCACTACGGTCGTGGGTTCGAATGCCCCCTTGGGCATGGATATTTGTGCCGTCCTTAGTTGTAGCTAGTTCATAAGTAGTTTGTAAGTTTAGGGACTGATGACCCCGTAGTTAAGTCCATAAGCTTTACAAACATTTGAACATCCGGATAGGAATAGGTTTCAGTTTGTTTCTAAAGAAGGTATTGTATTTCATCTTTCAAAACCAGTGTCATAGCAGACTACTGAAAGATAGCTGATCTATGATAATGAACCAACACGCGATCGGAGCCGCGGGTTTAACCTAGTTTTCAATAATATCCTCTTTGTAGAACGTGTAGTATACCTAACAAATGTGGCTGTGACATCGGCGCCGGCCGCGGTGGCCGAGGGGACTGAGGCGCTTCAGTCACGGTCTGCACGGCCATTACGGTCGGGGGTTCGAATCCCCCCTTGGGCATGGATATTTGTGCGTTCCTTAGTTGTAGCTAGTTCGTAAGTAGTTTGTAAGTTTAGGGACTGATGACTCCGCAGTTAAGTCCCTTAAGCTTAACAAACATTTGAATTTAGAGAAAGTAATTTGTGTTTCTTTCGCCATTCCAATATGCCAGTAAAATTTTCCATTTCTACTTCATACAGCCATGACCCGACATTTACGAAAACATAAAAAAGAGAGAAAAAAATCCAAATTACTTGATCCACTCTCAAGTGATTATCCGTCAAACAAACGGCACTGATTTTACAGATGCTAATGTTGAGAAACCGTCCTTTAATAGTGCTTGTTGCCTTCCGTTTGGCGTGGTGACAGTCCCATAAGCTCGACAAACATTTGAACATTTTTCGTGACATCGGCGATATTTCTCGGCGTTGCATTTTGGACGGCCGGCGACGCGTCAGCAGAAGCTACCTGCGGTGGCCGCTAGCGGACGCGGGCTATTAAATCAGCGACGGCGCGGCGGCGGGAGTCCGTTGGTGTGATACCTGAATTGGCAACGGCAGCGCGGCTAGGGGCGGGCGGGGTGGCGCGCGATTCGCCGGCGGGCCATCCACCAGATCCGGTTCTGGGAGGGGCGGCTGCGGCTGCAGCCCCGCGAAATACAGAATTGGCGAGCGGCCGCTCCGCGCTACCGGTTTGACGCCTTGCAAGGGCGGGGCGGCCGTGGGCTGCACGCCGCCTCCGCCAGCTGTGGCCAGTAGTCGAGACACGGGCCACCGCGCTGCCGTCGCACTCCGCGGAGGTAAGCCTCTCAGCCTCTCGCCACAGCCACCTGGAGACGACGCGTGACGGCAGTCGTGTCATCTCACATGGAGTACTCCGCGTACGCGCGGCTGGACGGTTGGCCGCAGGGTTATAGCCGACACTGTCTAGATACGATCCCTCACAGCAAGTCCGCGTCACGTCACACCGATAGGCTGCCACCGCTAGCTGGGAGGGTGGCCATTAGTGCACAGCCAACACCATCCTAGAGACAAGGCCGCGGCGCTCTCGTGTGACGTCAGGCAGAGTAGGTAGCGCGCGCATAGCTGACTGGGTAGCCGCTGGAGCACGGCCCACTATGCCGAAGCAGCGAGCCAGTCAGCTACGCGCCCGCAACCTACTCTACCTGACGTCACACCAGAGCGCCGCGCCCTTTCCTCTAGGTCTGAAGGAATTGAGATACCAACAGCCGCAAGCAAGTATAATTAAATATTTATTCTATGACGACCAGTTTCGACATTCCACTATGCCATCTTCAGGTCCCTACATCGGAGCATGATATCCAAAAGTAGGGATATTAAAACTGGATTCGTGGACTTCGTCTCTTAGTTAGAACCAACAACAGCAACTGTTGTTGTTTCTAACTAAGAGACGGAGTCCACGAATCAAGTTTTAATATCCCTACTTTTGGATATCATGCTCCGATGGAGGGACCTGAAGATGGCATAGTGGAATGCCGAAACTGATTGCAATAGAATAAATATTTCATTATACTTACGATTGTCAGTATATCAGTTAAAAAAAAACAAGTTCAAATGTTTTTATAGTTTATGGGACTTAGCTACGGGGTCATCAGTCCCTAAACTTACAAACTACTTATGAACTAGCTAAGACTAAAGACAGCACAAATATCCATGTCCGAGGGGGGATTCGAACCCCCGATCGTAGTGGCCGTGCAGACCGTGACTTAAGCGCCTCAGTCCCCTAGGCCACAGCGGCCGGCTATCTCAGTTCCTTCAGACTCTTGACCAGCCGCTGTCCCGTATCCACCACCGGTGATGGATCCAATAAGACTTTCCTCTAGGTGGTGGTGGCACAGCGCAATGCCTCGTAGCGCCATCCAGTGAGCTCGCGAGGCGGCTTGTTGGTGTGACGTGACACGGACTTAATTATTTTGTCAAGTAGGCTCAACCACATAGATCGTGTATAAAACACTAAAGTGTGATGCGTTTCAAGGATCAAGCCCTCATCATCATCAGATAAAATATACAAGAATCTTAAAACCCGAGATAATAAAAATCTAAAACGTAATAAAAGAAAACGTTGTTACTTCCCTTGTAACCGTGTCTCCGCAGAAAGCTCCTCAGCATACTAGTTCCGCTAGTGTTATGCGCCGCCAGTGCTGGGGTCTGTTTTGAATCTTGACGAAGCACAGTATGCTGAGGAGATTTCTGCTGAGACACGGTTACAAGGGAAGTGACCACGTTTTCTTTTATTGCGTTTTAGATTTTTATTATCTCGGGTTTTAAGATTCTTGTATATTTTATCTGATGATGAGGGCTTGACCCTTGAAACGCGTCATACTTTAGTGTTTTACGCACGATCTATGTGGTTGAGTCTACTTGACAAAATAATTAAGTATACAACCGCGACCTCACATATCACATCCATTATGGAGATAATTATGACACGGACTTGTTGTGAAGCCTTGTATCTGGACGGAGTCGGCACTGTCCAGTGTCTCATAGCAACCAGACTCTCATCTACGCGACCTCGAATTACTCTGTGTGACGTTTGCGCTCATACCTTGTCTGTAGACGATGTTGCCACAGCTCTCCGGCAAACCAGCACGTCACCTTTCCCCGCGGAAAGACGACAACCGCGGCTGGGTATCAGGATACTAAAAATTACTCTACTCATTATTTTTGTGGCCCTGGTACAACAATCGTAATAGGTATTTTGGAAGGAGGAGTAGGGAAGCATGGAAAATGTCCCGACGACAGCGTAGTCATTAGAGACGGAATTTACGCTTGGAGTATTTGAGTAATGGTTTGGAAGGATATCGGCCGTACCCTTTAAAAGGAACCATCCCGACATTTGCTTGGAGTGGTTTAGGAAAATCACAAAAAGCCTAAATCTGGATGGTTGGAGGTGGATTTGAACCTCCGTCCTTCCGAATGCGAGTCCTGTGTTTTACCATTGCCGCACCTCGCTCGGATTTTTATATAAAAAAAATAAACATCTTTGCACAAAAGCGATGTTTCATTTATTTACACATGACGCGTTTCGCCACTTCTAGTCATCATCAGACGTTGAAGGGAAAATTTACGAACTTATTTAAAAGACAGGAGTTAACTAAAAATGTGTAAAATCTCACCTAAGCAAGAAATAGTATGCAACTTTCCTATTTCTAATATTTCTTGCTTAGGGAAGATTTTACATATGTTTAATTATCTCCTGTCTTATAAACTACTCTAAATTTCCCTTCAACGAATGATGATGTCCAGAAGAGGCGAAACGCATCACACGTAAATAAGTGAAACATCGCTTTTGCGCAACCAAGACTTATTTTTTACCAAAAAAGGGTATCAGGCTAGGTCCCAAGGGTAACTGCTTCGGTCCTGATGCTTCACTGGAACGGCTTCAGATCGTAATCGATTTTCTCACTTTGCCCAAATTAAGTCCGAACTGCAAGTCTGACTGACAGCGCCTGATCGATAGATTATTCAATCCCACATCTAGGAAAAAAAAGGAGTGAAGATTAGTGTTTAACGCCCCGTCGACAGCTCCTTCATTAGAGGCAGAGCTTACTCTCTGGTTGTTTGGGTAACGATGGAGAAGGAAATCGGCTGAGTCCTTTGGAAGGATCCATCCCGGCATATGCCTGAAATGAGGGAAATCACGGAAAGTTAAATTTGAATGGTCGGAGATGCGTTTAAGCTGCCGTCTTACGGAATGCGAATGCAGTGTGTTATAACCCGCTACTTCGCTCTGCATATCTTGAAGAGGAAAGTAAGATTAATAGTTTCTTGATATGTTGCGAAAAGTTCCAAGCTCGCACTGAGGAATAGCAGATCAGACACAATCACCTGCTGCCCTAACGATTAATTATCATCTGTATCACACAACTGACACCTGAAGGATCGTTGAATCTCTCATGCGTCGCGTACTAGTTCATTTTCTGACTCTGGAGAAACCATCAGTAACGTGAAAGAAAATGTTTTTTAAAATTCGAAACAGAAGAAGGGCATTTCGTTAAACAATTTTTACACGTTGCTTACTTAAGGTGAAAAAAGGATCCCTATAAATCAATCCATCTATTTGTTCACTTCAGGAAACAGACTTCATGATCGATGCTCAGTGTCGATTTTTTTATAAAGGATAAACTAACACTGGAGATGCCGTTAACAAACAGTAGAGAAGAACTGTTTTGCAACAATCGTATACATGCAAGTAAATTCAGGGCTTATACAATAATTTTTCTTCTTTAAAGTGGCCTAAATACTAATTTTGGTGAAGTTTGCAGGCAAAGTAGTTCATCGATTACTGATTCATGTAGTAAGTACCTGACATAGACAGAGGCTGCCAATTTTATGAGGAAGTAGGCCGAAGTGTTTGGCAGTGACACTGCTTTCATCTTTCACCATACTGCACGTATATGGAAAAAAATGGATCCCTAAACTGCAAAACTCTCTACGATATCATAGTATAGTTACTGGAACTCTGGAATATCTCCCCATTCCCTGAATTGCACCTCGCTATTATGACACCCCCGTACCTGATGGGCTACTGATAAAACAACGTCGCTGTGGTAGCTATCGTAATCAGTACACTAGTGTCAATTTGATGGAAGTAAAACGACTTGCTTACAATTTGAAATCTGTTTAGGAAAAATGGCTTACAGTAAATTTTCTGTTATTTGCTTCATCAGTAACGGCAGAGAAACCGTAGTGTTTGTAACAATCACCAGGAATAACGAAGCAGTACATTCCCGAAATGTACTTGTTCCATACCACAATGTAAGGTAGTAGTTCTGCTGCGCAAGGTGGAAATAATCGTCGCATAGGTCACTGGGAAGATAACTAAACCCATTGTAAATGGGTCGCAGAACTATATTCTATCTTTGTCAGCTGGTTAATCGATCATTATTACTTTAAAAACATATGAGAAGCGTGCAGGTGCTAGGTGTGCTCACAGGAGGACTGAAATGGTGCAAACCACCACGTCGTCGGTGAGACAAGAAGGGGGTGGAGAGGGGGTAGTTGGGAAACCGGCTCTGCACGGCCACTACGGTCGGGGGTTCGAATCCCCCATCGGGCATGGATATTTGTGCCGTCCTTAGTCTTAGCTAGTTCATAAGTAGTTTGTAAGCTTAGGGACTGATGACCCTGTAGTTAAGTCCCCTAAGTTCTACAAATATTTGAACATTTTTTTTTTGGAAAACCGGCTAATACTCAACAACAGTCTTTATTTTCTCCGACAACTCCAGTATAGGCAGATCATGTTTTATATTTAGCATTTTTCCGCATAGAGTGGTTACTTAACGGAAGCATGAAATGTCACAGCCAAAAAGACATCGGTCAGTCAACAGCCACAGGCCGGCCGCGGTGGCCGAGGGGACTGAGGCGTTTCAGTCACGGTCTGCGCGGCCACTACGGTCGGGGGTTCGAATCCCCCCTCGGGCATGGATATTTGTGCCGTCCTAGTTCGTAAGTAGGTCATAAGTAGTTTGTAAGTTTAGGGACTGATTACCCCGTAGTTAAGTCCCATAAACTGTACAAAAATTTGAATTTGAACAGCCACAGACTATTTTGTTGTCTCAAGCACTTTTCTTTATTTCAAAACTCTGAACTGAACTGAACTGAAACCACCGACTGATATTTAACTGTGAAGAACGTTGCAGCATCAGTGGACTGAATAATTTCTGGTGTCTTCACGATTGTTTAAAACCGAATCCGGCAAATTGATGGAGTGTGGAATACCTTCTACAGCTGCCCAGCAATTGTATACACCAACCATTTGAGGATGTAGGTGAATTGCAAGGTATTTCTCTCATGCATCAGTTTCTATGTTATTTACTGAAGTTATGATTCGGAAAGTGACAAAGAAATAATGGAAATCTCCGCACATTGTAAACTCATCTTACTACACTCTGAAATTTGTTTTCGTGACTTTGGCTAAATGAAAATCGCTGTTGTTATTTGTTTGCTGTCCTTTTCCTTCTTGCTTATAGTATCTCTACAGCAAATCACTGTTATTTTTTAGTTTAAGCTCGTATTGTTGGAAATGTTGTTACGTAATTTGATACACGTTTTCCAGCTGGCTACAACTCACAATATTCTTGTATCGATATTGTCCTCGATGATTGGCTGATTCTCTGCGATGGGTGAAGATATTTTAAAGTAATTGACACGCAGGGGTCACGGGGTTAGTAATTTTTATTTTTATCAGAAAATAGAAGAAGAGTATAATTAAAATGAATTTATTTTAATTCTAACTTATTGCAGTTATTTATTTATTTTATTTATTTATTTTTGCAGAAAATAAGTCTTTTTTCTTGTCTCAATCGTTTCTACCAAGTCCTAACGAGACATTCGTCACTGACTAGCCTTAGTTTCAATAAACATCATAAATTTAACGACTCTGACAAGTGCTGGTAACCCAAAGTTTCAAACGTATTTAGGCCTAAAATTGTACGGACACTTACGATCAAGTGTGTACCGGCAAACAAATTGTCGAAAACCTATTGCAACAAAATATATGATTCATCAATTTCTTTCTGTGTAATGGTGTGATGTTGATACTGGATCGGTTTTGGGCGCACTAATTTATACGACAAAGATTTTTATGCTTCTCTGTATGTAGGCATATGGAATTTGCCTCTTCTGCTGATTTAAAATAGTTGCAGAGGACAATATTTTTATTTGGTAAATGTTTACATCTGTAACACTCTAATGAATTGCTTTATACGGAATAAAACGAGGAAATGCCGATCACAAACAACCCGTTTGCTCAAAATATACTGGGTGACGTACTAAAACAATAAATATACGGAAAGGCAATTCATGTCTGTTGTGTAACTAAGGTAACAGACCTGTGGATCAGTAACAAAACATGAGTTACGAATACAATAACTTTATTTGCGTTGACAAAATTTATCTTCAAAAGGAAAAGTTCTATTTGTTTTAAATGATGCTAGTATATCAGGATGTTGTTGGGGAATATTTATCAATAACACAAGGATATACCGTAAGATAGTGTTCAAATAACGCTGCTAGTAATGTGAAGTGCTTGAAAACCAATTATTTTCCCAGTCAACATATATTACCCATGTATATGATATTTCAGTACTAATGTTATCAGATAAAAAGTAAGAAATAGGCTAAACAACTTACATACTACGAGATTATAGAAATTATATACGTCAGTGGAAATTTATGTATTTCAAGTGGATCATCCCGAACCTTCAGCTGTATATTTTCAACTTAACTACTAGAGTACTATGGCTTTTGACAAGCACCATCAGGGAAGTACACCCTGCATATAAAAGAGTGAGGTCAATATTACTACCAAATTTGCCATGAGTGTGCTCTTCTTACAAGCAACTTACGTAACATTTCTGTAATATCTGTATGTGGGACACATAGTCATGTCAAATTTTATAGGAACATTATTTTGACTCATCTCTCTGTTGCTTTTACTTCTGCGAGGATGTTAGTTGAAAGCGAAACTAGTTATATAGAGTGGAAAAGCAAACTGCTGAAGACTAAAGATTTCATATATCTTACGGCAGTGGGCTCTCAACTACAGAAATGTCAACATGATATGTAGTCCTTAAAGTTTCTGCTACTAAGGGTAGCATGGTATTAATCAAATAAATTGTTCAGAAAGTATTGTCGACCTTCATATGTTTAAGCTAAAACATGTAGTAGCTTCAGTCTCTAACCTACACTAGAGCATAAGATGTTCTACTTATGTTTCTGTGTTCTTGAAAGAAGCCACGCTGCTTGTGCCGCGCTATAACAACGTTGGTGTCATTCTGATGCATCAGAAAACATCCCACTTACATATCCATATTTATTTTACTTTTTTTTTAATTTTTTATTGTTATCTATTTATTTTATTTTGTTTTGCTGCACAAACAATTCTCCAGTTCTCATGCTTGCATCAGAGTAAGTATTTCAACTGTTATAATTAAATATGAAAATAATTAATAACTTAAAAATGGAAACTAAACTAACCATATAAGCACAGAACTTCTGAAGAATAAAATTTAATTGAAAATGCAGAATCCACCTGTAACTTCTAGCTTCCATAATTATAAACTATGGACCTTAGAGCACAATGCGTCTAACTGACATTTGTTAAATATCCAGTTCAACATGAAATACGGTAGTATTTCTTGACAGGTGATACACTTCGACCTCTTTACCACCCACACGATTGCTATTTTAACTACCCTATGTCTTGTTAAACTGAATATTTAAGAAATGTAACTTAGGCCTCTTATGTTCTGGAGTCCCACAAATAGGAACCTCAGGTGCGGGAATGTGACATAAAAGATACTTCCAAACACTGTTACAATTAAATCCCTGTCCATTTACTATCAAAATTCAAACTAAAGATTAGTTAAATTCCTATAGGTAGACTATGCACAAAAATTATTGTCCTAAATGAAATTTCTGACCGTGCAGAACAAAATAGCTGTCCGTTTACGATCAAGAATTGTTACTGTTGAGGTGGTGTGAATTTCACCATTGTTTATCTCGTCTCTTTTCTGTGCTTACCTACAGTTTCTTCACGGTAGCCTAAAATTCTCTATTTTTAATGTCATTTATATTTTCCTTGTGTGACATCGGTTTAAATTAATCGAAAATTTACAGTATATTCTGCTACCAATAATATCTTCAAACAGTCTTCGATAATTATACGTACTAATAAAAAATTAGAATGACTACAATACATGTTTCATGAGAATATGAGTGGTCTAAATCCGTGTCAGCACATGTAAAAATATGAAGATTGGCAGAAATATGACAAATGTTTGCTATGATTAGAATACTTTAGACTGTATCATCAACTCTGCAACTGACAGGTTGTCTGAGCAACACATAATCCTCAACTGACAATTGCATCCAATAATCACCGACACTTGACGTCAGTGATATTGTTTCGGAACATGCGATCCTCGAGTAATACCTGTCATACTGAACTTCCGTCGGGGGTTCGAATCCCCCCTCGGGCATGGATATTTGTGCCGTCTTTAGTATTAGCTAGTTTATAAGTAGTTTGTAAGTTTAGGGGCTGATGACCCCGTAGTTAAGTCGCATAAGCTATACAAACATTCATTGACGACCTGCAGTAGGCTAAAGACGCACGTTTCGAAAGATGCTTGGAATCTAGGGCGCATTCTGACACATTTAACCTTCCTAATCGTAATCAAAAGCAAGTTGTCTAGGACACCAGCTGACCCACTGTCGAAACTAGTTTGATACATATAACTCTCATAAGCTACTTTGTCTCAGAGTGAATCTCACGTGAGACAAAACAAACAAGTCCCACAAAAATTTTCAAGGAGCTGTACATAAAGCAAGACTAAAAATATGGTCGCTTTCTGTTGCAATTCTCATCAAGAACAAATCTTGAAAGTATACTGTAGTGGTTCATGTGTACAAGCCGGCCTCCTAGCGGTCGACATACAGGCAGAAGGGCGTGTGGGGAACCTGCACCCTCGGCTTGACCTACTTTCTGGGCGAGGTCGTCGGAACCGGTTGGCAATTCGTAAAGAAACACACAGGGGAGGGCGAGAAAAATTTGGTCAAGCGGCCAGCAACTCTGCAAGAACCCTACCTGACCTCGCCTGCAATTCGCACCTCGCAGCGAGCAACCGCCCCTGCATCTTCACATGCCGATCAGGTCAGGCTACACTCCCTAAACACTGTACGGTGGGGGTTGCGAGCATCGCCTGTAGGACTTCTCAAGATTACGTCTTGTATAACCGTATTTGCGCAATTATTAAAAACGACCACTGACTGTTACCTCACGCGCTGTCGGAACCCACATCATGCTTCAATGGTTACGCATAATTACATAAACTATAGACATTTAAAAGAAATTGCAGTAACGTGCACGTTAAACTAACGTGGGAGATGTTTCAGCTGTATGAGTTATTTCTGAGTGAAACTTATATCAGGATCATTTAGAGTCGGTGACAGCAATAGTGAACATCCCCCTTTACAGAAATCACTGGTTTCCGAGCAATAGGGCCATGCAAGTCGAACAACGTGTCTATTTTGTACGCAAGCGGCAGTGTTATTCGCTATATAACGAAAAAAGAAGAAAAAACGATTTGAACATTAACGGACGCACATTTTTTAAAAGCTTATCAGCAAAACAAACAATTCGTTAGCATAGAAACTGTGTTTTTTTTAGGGTATAACAATGCCGTTTGCCTAAGAAAAAAAATATATACTTGTCGTGACTGCATGACCTTTCTTGAAAAGTAGGGGATGTTCACCACTTCATTACATGAACCTACCATACAGGGTATGAGTTCCACCCTAATACAACTCACACGATAGAAGCTTCTCCGTTTTGAGGAGTTTTTAATATGTGTCAGTATGTGCATTTTTCTCAGAAATACAGATATTTTTACTGTCTTATGAAAATTTTAAATTTTTTACGACATTTTTCTAGTTCGTTATACCGACTATCATATGTTGGCACATAATTTTATACATACCTTGTACAGTCAGCATCCTATTTTGCGAAGTTTCATCTTTGTTGTATTATTTTTACGAAACGGCTGATTTCAGTTGCCTTAGAGCCGTAAAGTTATACTTCTAATAAGGCTTCTTTTTTGGATCATTGTTTTCTTTTCCTCTTCACTTCTTTAACCTCATCTACATCTACATCCGCACTCCAAAAGTCCTCTCAGAGTGGAGGATACTTTGTGTACCACTACTTTAGAGGATGGTTTGCGTGAAATAAGATTGCTGGTTGAGAGACACGAATGCTACACTTATTTCACGCTTTATAATTGTAGAAGTCACTCTATCTTGCATGCAGTCTGCATCAAAGCCCGAAAATGGAAACTTTTTGATTGATCATTAGAAAAAACATTTTTCGATAATACAAATTGAGAAATAACTCTCTAGTTGAACTACATATACTACAGCAACCAATGCGATATTCACACTTTTGATCATAAATTATTTGTCTGGTTTTATTAATCCCACAACGAAATACTCTCATGAGCCTACTTTGTAATTTCGAACTTAAATTGCATCCAACTATCTCAGTAATTGGTTTGGTATATTCCATTTTCTCTGCCTCGGGTCAGTTTTTATTCTTTACATTTTCCTCGCGTACCTTGGAAGTTACACTTTAACTTCTGAAAAGATGTACTAAATTCCTCTCTCTTCTTCACGTACTCGTCTCTTTGTGGATACTGTGGAGCACTTTTTTTTATCCAATGAGACCACCCAAGTTTCAACATCTTTCAGTATGATAAAGTGTTAAACTCTTCAGTTTCATTCATTTTTCTCAAAGCGCAAGTTACTAACGCTCAATCCTGAGATGTAAATGCACATCATCCGATATTGTTCCTCAGATGAAGAGAGATCTGTTTCGATACCCGAAGTCAGTTGACGAGCAAATTAGAACCGTATATCAATGTACTAAAATCTTGAAAACGATACATTATTGTTATAGCAAATTCAGTAGATAGTACGCCACAATGCACGGATCGAAGTTGCTGGGTAGAACTCCTGCACATAATCGTGAATTTTTTCCCAAATTACTTTTGTTTCGTATTTTTCATTTGTAGTTCAAGTTTGAAGCTCTTTTTCTGTAATCTGCGAAAGAAAATATGTACAGCAACTAGGATCTATCACAAATACATGCTGAATAACTAAATATATGCAAAAAAATTTACTAGTTAAAGCCTTGATCACAATGATTTGCTTTAACTTTTCTCTTACGAATCTTCATTTTCATTTCATTTTTGTATTAATAATCGGATGAGAAAAGTTAAAAGTGTTAAGTGATAAACAAAAATGTTCCGAGGGATCAAAACTTTACAGCAGTTATATAACTGATGCTCTCTGACAAGACATCATCTCGTATGCCAATAAAATGGTTAAAAATCATTTGGAGAAAATTGACGCGCGGTTCGAATGAATACAAATGTAGTAGCCTATGGTAAAAAATTTTATATAGTAAAGATCACAAAAAACAGCCTTAACAAATATAGCCCTACTGATGTAAACTGTGAATAGTAGATTGACATAAATAGATGAAGACTTTGTAGTTACCGCAAGCAAGCCTCTGAAGAACGGATATTTTATTTTTTTTAAATATTCAAATGTTTGTACTTGCGCTGGACAAAACCGCTGTGGTTATCAGTACAAACTACTTAAACTAATTTACGCTTAGGACAACACACAAACTCACACACCGATGACCGAAGGAGGACTGAAACTTCCGCCGCGAACGCCCGAATAGTTCCTGACTTTTCGCCTAGAACCGCACGGCCATATCCGCGTGGCCGGAGAAAAATAAAATTCACAACTATTATTCATATAAATTTCCTGAGAAACCCACCAGAGATCCCGAAATAACGGATGGAGAAAAGAAGATAATAATAAACACGTTAAATGAATGAAGTGACATGTGGATGTAAAAAAAAGAAGAAGGAAAAAAAACTTCAATCCAATAAATATTTTTAACGTTACAGAACTGCACGAAATGTTAGTATTGTAAGTATGTTTTAGAATTCATTTTAAGAGAACCGTACGATTCTTTTAGTTTTTTGTATACTATTTTGTTGTCCACTTAATGTGAAGATTACTTTTTAGTCTGATACTTACGCACATATTAACTACATTCAGTGTAAATATTGGGGTGAGGGACGAGTTACGTTTATAAAATAAAGAAAATCCATTGAATTATGGTCTATATATTTCACTTTAGTGACCATTTTAATGAATTACTTGCTTAAACATTCATTCTTATTACCATCTTACGTCCTGACGTGACCAGGGTGTAGACAAGCCATCTATTTAAATTTTGAATAGTATGAAGTTTTATTAAATATTTAAAGTCAGCCATAAATAATATGTTTAATATGTGATTATTAGTTTCATCTTCATTTATACCGCACGATCAAAACAGTGCAACAGCTTAGTAAAATACTTGTAAACAATATATTACCTCTTTGAGTATTGAGCTACGACTAAGCTAGTGAAATGTATTGATAAAGTATCTTATCAACAAACTGAAATTTTTTATTTTCATATATATGGTTCTATTATTTTCAATTATGTGCCTGGTACTTTCTTTACCTGCAACTTTTCTATACTGCAGATCTGAAGATGGCTTACAAATAGTAAACACATGTTAAAAATTAAAATTTCTGATTATGGATTTCAAGATTATGTATAAAGTTTTCCAACTTAAAACCGCTATTGTTATGGCGAGAAATTTGTTACATACGCTCTTTCCATAATACGAGTTTAATAATTATATTTTTCAACGTTCTGATATATATTTTAAAAAATCAGAATTTTTCTTAATTTAACGTAGTTATTCGAGGTAAATCAGCGACAGGTTACAGAAATAAGGCAACCGTAAGCCAGCACAAAACTTACCGACGATCGCTGACCATTTCAGTAAAATTGATATGATAGTGGTTACTTCCCACAACAAACATAGCATTTCCTGAACCCTTAAATGCATGTTGTAGCATATATACAACATCGATTGTAATATAGTCTTATTCGCGTCTAGTGGTAATTTTGTTAACTAATACTTGTTTAACAGATGCAGCAGAGATTTTAGAAAGTGCCTGTGATGTTTGTTGTGTCGAGGTTAGCTGCAGTGTGACCTTCAGTTTGCTTGAGTTTGTAGAAAACGGCGGTGTAATAATTTTATATTTTGACGTTTTGTTTCCCCATAAAGAGCCAGCTTTAGAATGGATAAAAATTCACACCAACTCAGACAAGCATGGTGAACCATAAAAACCACAAAAATTCGTTTAAACTATCTTACTTTGAAGATTATATAACAAATATCTGTATGTTGCACAAAAACCCTAGCAACATAGGAATTTTTTAAACTATTTTTACCTTTGTTTGTACAACTTACAGAACACGATCTTTTTAAAGTAAAAGAATCATGCCCTTAAGGGTTAATGAATTAATGTTCAATGGGTTGTTATAAAGCACAGAATAGACGTACGTTTTATAGACGACACAAAGTGATACTATTCCTTTGCACTCAAATGTCATCTGTTAGTGGCAGGAAAATAAAGGGATATCGAAATAAGGTGCTCACCAATATACTTGTAGGAGATGGAAAGAAAACTTTGCATAAGGTAGGCATTGAAAGTTTATGTGATAGCTTTTATTTCGAAACGACCATGCGACTGATTTCGATGTCTCTTTCATATGCTTTAAATTACTTTAAAAAGATTGTAAATAATAGTCCAGGTGGGAAACATTATCTTACACCAACCGAAGGATATAAAACAGAGCATTTCAATATAGGCTCATTATGACTAGCAAATGAATAAGTATAGGTGTGTAACGGAAAAGAGAGAAAAATCACGAGATAACTCACAAAAAAGTCTTCTATACAGTCATATGCTATTTGTCAGGCTATTCAATTTTTTGTAGTGTAACAGTGACGGACGTAATAATCTAACAGCGTTTTAAAGGCAGTTATTTACGTCATCTACATTATAATAGTACCCACAAAAAGCATATTTCTCTCGCTACCATTGTTTTACCATTGCATGACAAAAAACCATATCACTGCTTAAAGGAAGTTCGTCATCATATTGATAGACGCTGAAACTGCATCAGAACTAACCCTTAAAAGCAAAGTACATAAGTGACTCAAATGCCATGCTAGTAAAGGATAAAGGTCAGGTGCTTTTCTAGATTTAATAATCGTCCAAGTAGTGAAGAAAACATTACAGGAAGAAGATTTGTACCTAATGAAACTGTGATGTAATAAGCAAAATAATACTGATTAATGAGCAATATTAAGACTCTATGCAGTCCAAAAACACTTTAAATACTCTTACTTCCAAATAGTGGCCTCTAACTGTCTCTGAAAGAGGCACACTTGAACTCCTAGACTGTACTCTTCACACATTAATATTTATCCCGTTGCATCCACCAGTACTTGCATTTTCGTCTCTCCCAGGTATAAGTGCAGTTAACATCTTATTTATCGAACGTTGTTTGTCAGTCGAAAGCAAACAACTTATTTCAAAACTACAGAATTATTATTGATCTCACATACTGTGTTTTGAGTTTACACTGAAATAATAATAAAAGCTAAATAAGGTTATATTTATTTATTTTTTTAATTGCTGGTGATCTTTAAATTGATGTAGTATATAATGCAGCTGTGAATTCTAAAATAATGTAGTGTTTTATTTACAAAAGAGTTTATCGGAAAATGATGCTAATGTTAAAATGTCATTGCAGATTACTTTATTTTTATTTGGAACAGTTTTTGTTCGTCATTTTTCCACCTACACTTGAAATATGAAACATGAGCGTCCAACTGCAATGTCTAAATATGGCAGTACTTTGCCACTTACACAAGCTACAGACATTTTTGCGAGTTTTATGCAGCTGTACAGTGGTTCTATTGAGCTCTAATTTAAAGCCTTGAGAATTAAAACCGCTTTATTACCAAACAAAGTGCTGTTGTGTAATAAGTCATTCTTCTGTGTTAAAATGCATTACGTAGGGACGTTTCGCGTCTTCTTGTGCGCCTGCGGAAGTGAAAGGAAAATGCTACATTAGTTCCCTGCAGTGTTTTCTGTCTTAAACAGAATTATTTCTGCAGCTATTAGACCCTTTCTCCATTTACAGTTAACATTTTACGTATCACGAAACTAATGCTTTGTTACCGCCTGAAACGTGAGCGCCAAAATTAAATAACGATTTACTTATTCCAAGATGTGGAAAGCGTTTTCCTAGATTTACAAAGGTCTGGTAGGTGCAAATCAGACCCGTGGGTCAGGCAGCGTTCTTGTGGAAGAATAACATGTACGGAGCTTGTGGTTCTTGAGTCGGTTTCTTACCTACAATTGGAAAGCAACAATATTCAGTAAAAATCAGAAGGAAAAAAAAAGAGAAATATTTTGGAACAAACGCGACAAATATTGTTGTCTGCTTAGTCTCTTTACTTTTGTTATTTGTTTTAATGTAATTTTCCAACAATGATCTCTTGGCCATATCTCCATTTTATTTTAATTCTGCATTACCGGTTTCGACACAAACTAGCTGTCAACTTCAGGTCTTATGGAATCGTTATGTAGAACAACGTCTTCAGGTGACGGCTAGATTCTGTCGAAATCGGTAAGGAGAAAATAAGAAAGTAAATAAAAATAAAAATAAAAAACCGAAATATAAAACACACAAACTTGGCTGCTAAATATTATTATTATTACATTTAATTTAATTTGATTATTGGCTACAGCGAAGTAGCATGAAAAAAGCTTCCTGTACATTCAGGAGTTATTCAAGAAGTAGGTCAACGACCCTGGAAAGTTCGTCCGGAGCCTCGGAACCTTTCTTGATGGCCAGTAGGAATTCTCCACTGCTCCCTCATAGAGAACGCAGTGCCTGGGGAGTTACCTACTATTAAAAAATTGCAAAGTATTCAATTCATGAGTGCATTAAAAGTTACCTACTGCTAAAATTTGCAAAATATCATAAACGCATGCCACAATTTTTTTACTCTATATTGCTGCCTTGATACACAGTTCGTGTGATGACTAGTTTCAAATACTTGCGCAGAAAAGATTTAGGTTATGAAGTTTTAGTAGATCGCATTGCCCACGTCGAAACATTAAAACAATTATTGAATGCTACGTTACACTTCTGTAACATTCATGTACTGCAAACATGTCACGCCAAGAAGGCCAGATATAACTTGCCTTATATTTATATCATCGTAGTGAATAATTAAATTTATTCGTTGTCCCCCCACAGTTCAAGATTACACGACAAATACCTGTACACTACATGCAGTGAAATAGCTCAAAGTTGGAGTTACGAGATTAGGTCTTTCGTAATTTCCTTGAGATGAAGAATGTAGCATTAATGTTTCCTATGACATGGTGGATGTGATGAATATATCCGTCCCGACAGCAAGTACTTCGAGATCGTTGCTTTTGCATGTTTCCTAGGTTTGTGTGTATGGTGGTTTTATTTATCCTGAATGGCGTAAAGTTCGGAGATTGTGTCGTGTTAGGTATGGAGGACAAATAAAACCACCCATATACTAAAAAAGGTGTTATATATAAAACCATATGTAAGAATCTCATAATATTTATATAGGCGTAAAAATAACGCAAGTTCAATTTTCGTTACTGCGAATGCATAACAGATAGCGACAACAAATCAGCAACATTCTACTATCACTTATAGATAGGGCTTCGTATAGTAGGCGATATAAACAGCCGTCAAAGCTTTACACATCTTAAAACGAGGACTAGGGGGCATTCTGAATAAAATTAGATATCTTTTTACTCACGCAAAATTACCCAAAGGAAATTCTGAATGAACAAACTAACCTAAAACTCAACTCTTTATTGAAGTCATTCTTCCACCGAAGAAGACAAAATAGATCTGCCATCATATCAGAATTCGCGTCAGATTAAAATTAAATGACCCATTCCAGAAAAGTGAACACATGTAACAAGAAAGAAACAAAAAAGACTGTAAACATTTTATACCCTAACGCAATTGTCGTATTTCTTCAAAATTATGTTAATATCAAGGAAACCTCCAAACAGTAAATGAAATAAAATTAGTACAAATACGTCATCAATTTTATAAACATTAATAAATATGATGGTAACAGTGAGAACGATGTCATATGGAAATCATGATCAGCTGATGTAAGTAACACACTGTAGCTCTTAAACAGCTGAAGAACCGAAAAATATATCACCTGTATATCTATCGTATTCAGAACACCTGAAGACGGTACTGAAGCTTATTGTGTACTAGATTAATTAACTTTATAGAGTACCAATCTTGGTCATATTAAAAAATTCATAATGTCACACAACACGGAGGAAAAAACCAAGCACACTTTTATGGCAGTCTGCTCTGTCAGTATATAGTGCAAGACGTCATACTTACAGAGCACGTATTGATAAAAATTTAGACCACCACGATCACGGAAGAGTGTACAGCAATGAACCGCAAACTGCCTTACACGCTCCAGAAATCCAGGTTTTTGACACCTCGTACAATCCTTGTAGATAGGTCGTTGCGACTATCCACCGATGTCTCTTAATCTAGTCTCATCACATGCCCCCAGAATGAGGTCTATTCCTGCCATGTCTAGTGGCCGAACTGACAAGTGAAGGGGACCTCTGTGATCAAATCATTATCTTGCAAATTCTAACTCGAGAGAATCGGCTCACCGTCATCTTGATAGTACATAAGCTTAATTCTCATAGTTATTTGCACGGTTGCGATTTTCAGTGCATTACACTGCTAATTGAGGCAAGAAACCAAATGCAGTCCAATAATCTCACAGCGGGCAGCCGAAGGCGCTGCGTCCGTTCTACAAAGGTCCTAAGAAGTATCCCTGAAGAGTCAGTGGAAAATGTTTGGTGGATATATGTTTAATGTGTATTTTTAGGTTTCGGTGCTTTGCACAGTACAGAAACAATAACGAACTAGAGTTCAACACTCAAGATCTTTGAAATCTCTCCACAAAAGTTTGTTAAAACTCGGTGAACCAGATGGTCCATTTCTTTACGACAATATGATAGAATAATCACCGAAATGAGGTTCTTATTTCACAGCACTGACATAAAGAACATCTAACAAATCAAGCAGAATAATCTGTAAAAATATGCAGTATGCTTGTCCGTTCATTGTGGTTGCAAGAGTTGAAGAACATGATTTCGATATATAAACTTACAGTGGAGTGTGCACTAATATGAAACTCTCCTGGCAGATTAGAAGTGTGTGACGGACCGAGATTCGAATCCAAGACCTGTGCCTTCCCTCGGGCGAGGGCTCTATAGACTGACGTAGCTGTCCACGACTCACGGTCCGATCGCAGCTTCAGTTCAGCTACTACTTCCCCTCCTACCTCACCAACTTCACAGAAGTTCTCCGGCGAACCTTGGAGGAGCTGGCACTCCTGGAAAAAACGATATTGTAGAGACATGGCCTAGCAACACCCTAAGAGATTTTTCCAGAATGAAATTTTTACTCTGCTGCGGAGTGTGCACTGATATGAAACTTCCTGGTGAGAGGTCTGCTGTGCAGTTTGGAAGGTTGGAAACTGGCGGAACTAGAGCCGGGAGGATGGGCCATGAATCTTGGACAAGTAGCTTAGTCGGTGCCGGCGCGGGGGCTCGGCGCCTTCGGTGACAGGGTTTCAAGCTTCCTTCATTAAAAAAAAAAAAAAAAAAAAAAAAAAAAAAAAAAAAAAAAAAAAAAAGAGAGAGTAAAGGTCAAGGCTTCGAATTCCGCTCTGGCACAAAGTTTCAATCTGCCAGGATTTTCATAACTTGTTTTTTAATATGTTATCTTGAGCCAAATACAATGACTCTTGACATGGCTTACGGGAATAAGACACCATTTAAAAAAATCCGACTTCCTTTTTAACCCTAGAACGGTCGGGCTGGGTCTGTGAGACCCACTAGTTTCTATTTCATTGAATTTATATGCTTATAGTGGCTATTCTGACTCGAGCGCTCTGCTAGCTTCATGAAACATGCAAGAGAAAGTGTTAACATCATGAATAAGGTTTTAAATTGTTTAGACAATGTTCGGCAGTTCTCCAAAATCCGGGAGGGTCTGTCAGACCCAGCCCGACCGTTTACGTTATTGATTTATACCAATCCGGGTCTATTTTTATTTGGTGTTTCATCCAGTTTCAAATTACTTTGTGAACTATTTCTGATGTCAAAAATTTAAAATATAAAATTTCAAGAGAAAGTGTTTAATACTGTGAAATTTTAAACATTCATCCGATGATGATAATGAAAGTCACGATTCTGAGGCGGACCCAGACTTCGAAATAAACAGTGATCATGATAGCAATAGTGAAATAAGTGGGGATGAAGGGGAAGATGCTATAAGTGCAAGGACAGCAAAAGTAAATACTTGTGCTTGGTGCACGCAGAAATGGTTTGTGTCGCCTGTTACGAAAAGTGACGATTTTAGAGGACGATATCACACAAACTATTCATTATATTCAAAATTTCGATGTATATTACAAAAATTCAACAAGTCTGGTTCTAAGTTCTACAAATTATTCTCATTTGTATTTGTATTTCAAACCAGTTTACTTGTACTTCCAGTGTGCTTAATTTATTACTACAAAGAAGTATATTCTCTACTTTTTTTATTTTACAGCAATTGTGAAATTCAGAACATTGAATTAATGTCCCTACAGCATTTGGTAGGACCTAAACAACATAAAAACTCGTCATTTGATGTAAATACACTGTTCTGGCACTTGTCATAAGCATTTTAATTGTTGGTCCCACAGACCCAGCCCGACTGTTCCTGAAACTATTTTTCGGCCGACCGTTCTAGGGTTAAATTTGTGCTAGAGAAAGCAGTGAGATTTTAGGATGAATAACTCATTGAAACCAACATTTTGCTGTGGGTAAGGAAGAGGAGGGAACTAGAAGTAGTTTTGCTGTACTTACCAAAAATGTGGCATCTGCTTTACACAAATGCATCTCCTTGAAGAAACAGGCTTGAGAACCGACTTAAGAATATGTGAAGAAAAATTTCTTTTTACTCATCGTAGGGGGCGATCTTGTTGCATTACCACGAAGACAAGTTACAAAATCGCAGTTTTTATTTATTTTTTAATGAAATATGACGGGTTTCGAGACTCAAAGGTGTCAGCTGTTAAATTTTAATTGTATCAGAACCAGAAGATGACACGTTTGAATGTCGAAACTGGTCGTCTTACATTAAGAGTAAAATAACAATCAAAATTGCGATATTGGCATTTCTCTATATAAGAAGATAAAATATTTTTAACGACGTTTAAGGGGGCTCCTAACTACCTAGAAACAAATATTGGCCAATTTGTGTGGGCTACAGTTTCAAATATCCAGGAGAGATAATCGATAGAATTTCTGCAGTAGAGGAAAGGTCGCATAAAATTTTCAGACAATGCGATGTCACAGAATATTTTAATAATAAAGAGTACGTAACCAAAACTGCAAAAATAAGGCATTACAACACAGCAGTAAAGAAAGAATGCCTTTACGCAAAAACTATCATTTGGATCAATTAGAAATACTTTAAAAGGCGAGTTTTAAGGAAAATCTTAGGACCAGAAACCACAGAAAAATGTAGGAAATTACGAAGTAATTATGAAATATTTCGTACGCAATGCAAGACAATACATGAACTAATAAGATTTTCAAATATATCTAGGATAAGAAGTCCATAGCACTCTGCTGAACGAAGTAAGATAGGGCTTAGAAAGAAATAATACAAAAACAGAAGACAAAAAAGTCAGATAAGGCTTTCAGGAAACACCACCGAAAACTAAATTACTTCAAGACAGGGTATCTACGAACACTGGGTGAAAATAGTCTGTACCCAAATGAAACATAGTGAATAGGTGAATGCACACGGGAAGAAAAGAATACATGGCCTATCTGCAGAAAAATAATATATAATAAATCAATTAAAACTGGGAAACTGTAACTTTTTCGGTGAAGTTCTTGTAATACCTTTTGTCAATAATACTGTTGGTACTGTCAATGACTTTTTCTTTTCCGATTGACTTTCGTGCAGATAAATTAGAAGTGAATCTATGGGGTGATATTGCATTTCAAATTGTTTCAAATGATTCTACTGCCTGCAACACCTAAGACAATACAGCTGTCTTTCTGAAGAATTAAAATACAAGTCTTAACGTAATAAACGACACCAGAGTTAATATGAAATGGGTTCTGGAATGTATATATTAAATTAAGATATGCTATAAGGATGTAATCCCTGAAAATACCGTAAGAATATATTTTATATTTTAAATAAATATTGATTGTGAACTACGGTTGCTTATTTTACAAGTACTATGATTCCATCGGCGCCCCTAACCTGATAAGAAACATTCATGTAGTAATCTTCTACTAATATGGGTAAATAAATGGAAAAAAGAGAAATAATAACGGCGTTTCAAACACGTTACATGTAAGTGTGAAGTCGCTACGCTATCTCTTGTGCTACGACTTCGCCCGGACATGTCACGCGCTGAAAGGAACCTGAGGTACACCGAAAACTTTGACATTCGTTATCTCACACACGGTCACCTACGGATGCGCCTGAACACTTCACGTATTCTCATCTCCCTTTCCCTGACGAGAACAACACGCCAAGTACCGTCACAAAATTACTCTGCAAATTCGCTTTGTGAACGAGGAGTCAACATGAGCCACCACAAGACTCGGTTTACACGCAGATACTCTACTTTGTTTGAGAAATCGACTGTCAAATTTTTCAGTGTACTTCAGGTGCGTTTGGAAGCGCGTCAAGTTCAGCAGAAGCAATGGCAGATAGCGACAACACTATATTCTTTGCGACCTGTCTTCGAAACCCTGTCATTGTATGAGACTGATTTTAAACTCATTATTTTGTTTACTTTTTATTTCATTTCATCATTAATTTTATTTCATTCATTTATTTTCCCCAGACTGTACAAGATTACCACACAAATATTCGTTTACCAAGTCAGGCGTTGAAAGGGCTTAATTCTCAAATTACAACTGGGTTTTGCAGCAATTCTCATTTATTCATTATTTAAGAATACATATAAGCAACATACTGCCAAAATAGTTTAAAAAGAGAGAGAAGCGTCCAACAAGAAAGTGCCTAATCAGCACTCCTGCTTGAAAGAGTGAGGAACATTGCCATGAAATCTATTAAGATATTGGACAGAGAGTCGAATGCCATGAATCTGATAGGTGTGTGATAGTATCGCGATAGATGCTGAAGCATAGAAAAAACGTAATGACTGAAACAACACATTTATAAAATTTGGACTGATGAGGAGCATAACTAAGGTGCTCGATATGAGTATCGACAGGCAAGTAAAAAGCAGAAATTTTTTTTTCTTCGAAGGCATGAAAGTAGAATCAGTTTCTCACTATAAGTACCTCGGAACAATTAACCGCTTAAGAAAATACCATTAATGAAGAAATATTGTCCAGGACTAATAATAATACGAGAAGATTTCACACTGAAGTCAATTTTTCTGTGGGACATCAAAGTTCAACAAAACCCAAAAACAAACGTGAACAGACATATTTCGTACCATTCATTACATAATTATGTACCCTACTAACCAAAGACTTCAACAGAATTCGAACGAATGAATTAGGATTACTAGAACTATGAATCGAAGGAAAAGGACGAAATAAGTAATGAAGCTAATAGGAAAGTAGGTTTAGATTACTAGTGTCATAAAGTAATTTTGTGTTCAGCGATATGGGTACATGATCATAATGAACAGAGGATATCTGAAAAAAATAAAATTGACGGTAAGCTCATAGGAAGAGTACCAAGGGGAGGATTAAGACATCACAGGAAAGACACTGTAAGATCAGATGTTGTGGAGAGAAAATACAATCGGGAAGATGTCCTGGAACAGGTGATTTATGACGACTTAAGGAGATGGCAAATGGTTCTTCACTACAGCCTGGATACTGGAGTTGGGAAATGATGATGACGATCATGTTATTTTCAGGGACTGCATTCTTCTTAAATTCTGCGATTTTTCTATTTTACATCAGTTATTACATTTAATTTTTATCTTATTCATATTGTAATTCTTAGTTTCAGTCTAGTATTAATTCTAATAATTTACTTTTATGTTTATTCTTCAAAATGATTTAGTATATTCCCTTGAATGACACCGACCGTATAAACATTCGAAGTACATTAATTCAAAAAAGTTTGAGCATTATGCGAAGGCTGGTGGATTTGTCACAGTTCCACTGCTTGGTCTGAGTCTCACACGGAAAAGAAGCGTAGTCAACATCACCAACAACAATGTGACAAGATACAGTACAGCAATTTCAAATAATTTTACATTCATTTATTGATTTACTTATTACAATCATTTATATGACAGACAATTATTAGACCAATGAATACGTTATTTTGACACAAATTGGTAAACAGTTGTGTAATCAGCTATTACGGACATGGGAAAATAAATAAAAAATTAAATATAAAATGAGAAAATTGAAGGTTTTAAACATAGAGCGAGAGCTGCTGTGTCACTACTTCTGCTGAACTTGTCTGGCCTAAAAGCCCCCTGACGATATCCAATGCATATTCACAGTCCTTTTCTCGGAAATTCACAACTGTATGCTGATAAGCCGGGAAACTTGTTCGCTTACTTTCATTTAATCTTGCCTTGTTCTCCTCCTGAGGGAAACCATGTGATCGCACTTGTCTTATTCTCCTTGTTAGCATCACATGAAATTTTCCTCTTCGTGAAACAGGTGCGGTGTTAGTAGAGAAATAAACTGTATCTGCATTGTGGATGTCGATGTTGCAACTTATTACCAAATCCTTGAAGTCTCCAAAGTGATCGTTTGATGAAAAACTCAAATCTTTGAGCAATCCGGTGCATAAAGTGACTCTAATGACATTTCTGAATGTTTTGAAGTGAGCAGGTGCAGGTCCTTCTGCGTTTTATTCTATAAATGCAAATAAATAAATACATTACCTCAGTTGTTGCAGCAATGAGGAGTTTTTTACGGATTTGTCACAAACAGAGAATAATGTTATTGGCAGGCTACCATATATACAAAAATTACATGTAGACTGTTTGCATAGAAAAGAAATATTGCTTTTGTGTCAAGTACAAACAGTTACATCATAAAACTTTGAAGCAAATTTTTCTTTTGAAGATACATTTCATAACTTATGTATTAGTTACTCATGCAGAGCTGAAGTTGGGTTATTGGGACAAGAGAAAGAAAATAGGTTAAGAAAGATTCAACTTAACCCGGTCATCTTTCAAAAGAATTCCCCACTAATTTTACGTAAAAAGTGAGTTATAATTTCTGTTAAAAGATACATAATCATGATGCTAGTATGAACACAGAAAATCATTAAACACATGACCCGTAGTTCTAGGGTAGTATTAAATGTCAAAACTTGAGTCAGCATCGTTTTCAATAGTTGTTACAAGATTCTCCTCATACTAAAATTGGTATTCTTTTTTAGTTAATGTAAATATTAGTAATATTCTTCAGAAGTGAAACGCCAAGTTGGCGAAATATTTATTTTATGACGACTGGTTTCGGAGGACTGTGCCACCATCATCTGGTCAAACCACAATCCATAATTTGGTCATCTTATTTTTTTTTTTTTTTTAATGGAGATAAAATAATAAGTGTAACGTAGCAGTTAGTCTACCTCACAATTTTTGAAAGCATGAAAATTTTACGTTTAATAAAAAATTAGTGTATTGAACAACAAATTAAACAATATATGAAAAGTTAATTCCCAAGGTCACAGTAGTCAAGATATGGAAATGCCCGTCGTCTCCATCGTACGACGCATGTCATACTAAACGATAGGTGAGGAAAACTTTTACAAATGTATATAAAAATTTTCAAAGATGTAATTGCACAGTTGTAAAGTAGGGTAGTAACCCGGGTAATTGTAGAGTTTGTATAGATTAGATTACCGACTTATGCAACTGCAAATTAGTGTCATTTAGACCAGATGCGTTTCGCTTTATTTTAAATGATCTTCAGTGGTCAACTGTGCAGAAAATATTATTTGTTTAACATTTTTCTGCATCTAAATCTACATACATACTCCGCAATCCACCGTAAGGTGCGTGGAGGATAGTACACAGTACCATTACCTGGCATTTCCTTTCCCATTCCACTCCGAAATAGAACGAGAAAAAAAAAGAATGCCGATATGCCTCCGTACCAGCGCTAATTTCTCTTATATTGTCATTGTGGTCACTACGCGAAATATAAGTAGGCGGCAGCAAGATCGTACTACACTCAGCTTCAAATTCCGGCCCTCTAAAGTTCCTCAAGATAAATTCAGGAAAAGAACGTCGTCTTTCCTCCAGCGATCCCCAACTGAGATGCCGGAGCATTTCCGTGATACTCGCGCATTGGTGGAACCTACCAGTAACAAACGTAGCTGCTCGCCTCTGAACTGCTCCTATGTCTTCCTTTAAACTGATCTGCTGTGGGTCCCAAACAGTTGAACAATACTCAAGACGTGGTCGTACAAGTGTTTTATACGCGGTCTCCTTTACAGATGAAGTACGTCGTCCCAAAATTCTCCCCACAAACCGAATTCGCCTGTCCGCCTTACTAACAACTGTCCTTAAATGTTCGTTCGATTTCATATCGCTCTGCAAAGTTACGCCTAGGGATTTGAAAAACGCGACTGCATCAAGACGTTCACTACTAATGATGTATTTGAACATCATGGGATTGTTTTTCTTACTCATGCGCCTCACCTTACATTTTTCTACATTGAGATCTAGCTGCCATTCTTCGCACCAACTAGAAATTTTGTCTAAGTCATCCTATATGCTATTACAGCCAGTTAAAGACAACACCCTCCCATACACCACAGCATGATCAGCAAACAGCCACAAATTACAAGTTACTCTGACCATCAGATCATTTACATAGATAGAAAATAATAGCGGTCCTATCACACTCCTTATGTGCACGAGAAAAGTGACGAAAACTCGCCATTTCTGAAGCCTGACGAGAAGTGGAATTGTAAATATTACTAATTTAATTCCCGCTGCTTCGCACGCGTAGACTGGATGTTCTGTATTGGTTGTTTCTATTTATAAATAAAAATTTTCATGGATTTAGATTTAAAAATGCTTTCCTAATCAAGTATTTTGGTACAACTTGCCACCCCTTATAGCACCATTGATGGCAGAATTCAAAACATCCCGAAACACTTTTTTTTAAGTTCTAACCACGGTTCGAAATCAAAATTTTCGCATGTCGAGCATCAAAATAGTTTTAGTAGCACCCTTGAAAGATTTTCCTTTATTTCACACGCGCAGTGATTGAATTTCCTAAAACATCAAAACACTTTTTAAAATTCGAATAAAAAATCTAAATCCGAAGTTTTGTATTTCTTGCTTCAAAACTGTCTTAATATCACCATATTTAAAAAAAAATAAAAAAAAGCTCCTGCTCTGTTTCACCTCCTTAGGGATGTAAATGTCGAAAAGTAGCTGATACCTAGAGTGTAAGATAAACAAAGTCTACAAATTTCAAGTTTCTATTGTCTGTAGATGGACTTTTCAGCGCCGTTTTCTGTCTTTTAAAAACGGATCGTAAACGCGAAATTTCTTTCTTACGCTTTGGCATCGTTCTTGGTAGTTTTACTTTTCAAACTGCAATAAGCACTTACTTTTCTTTATTCGTACGCTTTTGCAGAAAAATAACTGAAGAATGTAAATCACGTTTCGCCGTATATAATCTTCTTGTTATTATAGTGTCAAAAGTCATCGCTGGTTTTCGGTCCGAATTTTATATAAGCTGACGACTTTCAACCACTATATCTTCCACCGTCTTATAGCTATCGACACGGAACTGCTATGGAGCACAACGGGAGACTTCGTACTACAATAACACAGAGAAATCGTTCGTGTCCTTTGTGTAGTTTTTGCTGAAGAGCTAAATATTGACACCCAGACGTAGGATTTTATATAAGTCGATAACTTGCTACTCCAATATCTTCCACCTCCTTGTCGTTATCAACCCTCTACCACAATAGTGCACTGATACCTTCTACCACATACAAACTCTATTCCTTTGCGATGTGTAGTTTTGGCTGCAGAGTGAAATACTGGCGCAAACAGCTCAACTTTTAAATATATTAAGATAATTCTAAATAGTGAAAGGATGTGGCAATATGTAACAAGAAACACACGAAGAGATCAACATAAAATACGAGATTAATCTTAATAGTTCATTTTATACAGAACAGAATAAAATAAACCAGTATGAGAACTGTTGATGATGGAATGTAGTAAAATAAACCACACATAAATGTAAAAGAAAAAACATTTTCTGTACATTCGAACTCTGAAGATGCTTTAAAATAAAGCGAAACACGTCTGGTCTCAAGTAGACTAATTTACTGTTGCGAAAGAAGGTAACGAAACTTATATAAACTGTATAATTGAAACTGCGAAGAAGGAGAAAAACACCTAGTAATTATGTTTCAACCTTCATGTTATACCTCCAGCTGTGTCGACGATATCTGCTTAGAAAGGTAACAAGCAAGGAAGGCTTTTCACCTCTTAACAACCGTGTGAACACGTATAAAAAAATCCATTTCACATGGTGGCCTAGAGTACCACATATTGGAAGATTATAATTTTCATTTATTTATTTATTTTGCTGTCTTTTACAATGACCTGTTATCTGGTTGCTAAAGCAGGTATTATCTTGCGTACTTATTTTTTTAAACACCGAAAAATTCTTCTTATGTCTAGTTAATTTAACAACTTAGAGCTTAACTAACATGAATGAATACTATAAATAATAATTATAAAAATTAATTAAATAATACACATCCATTTAAGAAGAAGTAGTAGTTCTTACTTCAAGTACAGACGTTTATGTTGAAAAAAGATAGTTAAAGAATAAAATGAATTTATATTTAATAGAAGAAAATGTCAGGAGAGAGAAATTATGAGAAGATGGAGTCAGACACCTTTTGATGCGTCAAGGTCTAGGACTTGCAGTTCCCATCAAGTCGTCAACCTTCAACCATCATTAGTATTTTCTGTATAACTACTAATTCAGATTACAGTGTTCTTTTGTTATGATCTATTAACAGTTTTAGGTCTGAGACTTAGTATGACAATATAGAAGGCCAGACTGTTTTTTTTTTTTTTTTTTTTTCGTTTTTCAAAATATCATAATTTAGGAACGGTTACAGGTAAATCGTTGCAGTTTTTTCTGCTTTTGAAATAACATATTGTAGTTACCAACTTAAGTTTTATTTACACTATTATCACAAGTTTGTAGCAGAAATAAGGAAAATAAACAAGTTTTATAGTAGCACTTATTGTAAGTAGAAAGAAATTTGCACTAGTTTTATAAAATAATCTAAAAGGTATTTATCTACAAAAATCTAGTACACAACTAAATTACATTGGGCCATCTATTTTTATAACAATAAGTAATTAGCACTCAGAAATTAGTGATGTATTTGACGCGTTTCCTGTTGAGACGTCATGCAAATATCGTCATGAAGCTCTTTTTCTGTATATAAACAAGAGATACGTACAACTCGATAAACTGTACTATCATTAGAAGTTTACAAAATATTACACGACAATATCATGAAGTCAAAATTACAGTAAATATATTATAATTACCTGCAATATCTCTGTCAAATTCAGAATCGACAATAAATTCTCCTTCAGACCCCGAATCATTGAACACAAACTCCAAATTTTCTTAATCTGTAAGCGATCATCTGTACTGTGGCATCTTGACGGCACTGCTTACGCATGGATGTGTCAGAATCTAGATACGAACATACAGGGTGTTTCACCAAGTGTGTTTGCCTCTGTAACATAAAATAATAGGTGATGGGAAATTTTAATTCGGTAGGTCAACCCAAGAAATGTTACACTTTCTGCGGAGCTATGAAAATAGTTTATTGTATCATTTTCCAAAGAGTTACACTACAAAGATATAATTTTTTAAATGGAACAATAGCTTTTTCGTGATTCTTCAGTTTCTCCCGGCGTATTTGATAATCAAAATATCCACGGGTGTACTGTCGGTCTATAGTGTCCAACGGGCCCGTTGGACACTATAGACCAGCAGTACACCCGTGGATATTTTGATTAATCGTTTTTTCTATCGTGTATTGGATTCGTTTAAACCAGCTGCGCCCAAATCAATTTAAACTACATTCCTGTCACTGTTAGTTTGGGAGCTACAACCCTTCAAAGTTCCGTGGGCGGAGGCTGCGATAGCGTAGCTCACTGGCCGAGTGGCTATCCCCTGGGGCACGGCCCACTGTGTCATGACCACCAGCCAGTCATCTACGCTGTCGTAGCCTCCCCCCTTAAACTTTGAAGGGTTGTAGACCCCAAACTAACAGTGATAGGAATGTAGTTTAAATTTGTTTGGTCGCAGCTGGTTTCAACGAATACAATTCACGATAGAAAAAAACTATTGTTCCATTTAAAAAATTATAACTTTGTGCAGTAACTCTTTGGAAAGTGATACAATAAACTATGTTCATAGCTCCGCAGAAAGTGTAACATTTCTTGTGTTGACCTACCGCATTAAAATTTCCCGTCACCTATTATTTTATAAGTTACAGAGGCAAAAACACTTAGTGAAACACCCTGTATATTTAGCTGGTGTTGTCTTCTAGTGGATGTTTTGCATAAGTAAACCATTGAGCTGCATAACGAAACACACGAACTGCGAATATAGCCCGTAGTTGGGTTTTCTGTGTATTTTTGACGTCAATGCGAGCATATCTCGTCGCTCGTGCCGCGGTGGAGTAGCCGAGAGGTCTAAAGCGTCTCGCTGCGGAGTGCGCGGTTGGTCGCCGTGGAGGTTCGAGTCCTCCCTGGGGTATGGGTGTGTGTGTTTGTCCGTAGGTTAGTTTACCTAAGTTTAAGTAGTTTGTAAGCTACGGACTGTTGATCACGCAGTTTGATCCGATACATTTACAAACATTTAAACATTATTTTCGTCTCTCGTCGGCAACGCTTAGTGCCGGACTGCGAGCATAGCTCGCAGCCAGACCTCAAAATGATAACATTCGAAGTGTACCGGACTCGGCAAGTGGCAGTTGAGTAGCGTCGCATGTGAAGCCTGGTCATGGTAGGCAGCGTTTGTGGGGCTACCCCGGCGGCTGGTCGATGTGGCCTAGTGCGGGCCGCTCTATGGCCTAGGCCCCCTCCCAGTGAGGTGGGCAGTGGCTAGCAGCGACCGCAAACACGTGTTGTGTCGACAGCCCAGTGCGTGGCGCTGGGGGCGACGCGACGGCTTAACCGCTCACACAGTGCGGCTGGCCGTTTACCGTCGGCGCCGAATATGCCCATTGCTTAAACATAGCCTCCTAATGGGCTTACAGGGCACTCCTAGTTACACCAGTGGTTAGACCACGCTGTCCCAACACAGTAGTATTTGTAGCCACTTGTAGCAATGTGACTGTTAGGTCAGGTTAAGGCTGCAATGAGATGACCAGTACAAACCAAAGCATTATTCTGTGCTTTATTTTTGTAACGTATCGAGTGTCTGCACAATTATCAGTTAATCCATGATTCAGATTTTTCCACTATTCAAATCGACTTTTTAGATTATATTATACTAGCTTGTATGTCCGTGCTCCGCAGCGATTGTTAAAGAGGGACCTCTGAATATCACAGTTTTTTAGGTCAGCAAAAACAGAAGCCTTGTTGGATCGCTCTGTCAATAAACTCAGTTCTCCTAGACAAGATATCAAATTTAAGTATAAGTCATTGTCGAAAATGATGAAAGTTCATAAATGTTTTTCATATAAAAATTGAAATTAATTTCAGTCCGTACTCCGGAACGATGTAAATTCAATGTTAGGTTGTGTTCATAAAGTTAGGACTGCTGTGTGTGTCTGTTCGACGTAAACTTCTTAAAACACTTCTATCGTTGAGGTGAGAAACAGTAATGATAATAACAGCGCTATGTATCCTTTGCTTTTTAGCCCCCATGAAAGCTCGTGTAGTGCGTCTGGAGATTGGCCTTTGCAGATAGATAGTGATTGTCTTTAGACAAATGTTTAAATTAAGATATCTTTATTTTCTATGACCCGATTTTGATGAAATGAAACGTGTATCCAACCGCACGATATGCTCAACCTACGCCTGAAAATCCTACGAAAATTAGTCAAATACTTTTGGAGATAAACGTGTTCTAAGAAACAGACAGACATAACGATCGTAGATACAAAACTTTAAATTACGATAGGCTATCTTTTTTATCCGTGATCCGCCTTTTATGAAACGAAGTTGCCCTATGTATATCAGTGAAGTACTTTAGGAGATTAGAGATTTGTAATAGATAGCTGTACACCCGTGCTTCACAGCGGATATTAAAGAAAGGATACAATCACTTGTAGAGAACTACACCATAGTTATGATCATAAAAAAGCAGCATTGCCCTCTATTAGTTATTTGGTGTACTACGTAACTAACAGGGCCACTATTTGTTCTTTACTGTACTAAACCGTTTTCTAGGCATTTCTGAAGAGAAGGGACTCAAGATCTAATAAGCACGCAACGAAATCAGAAAGAAAACTACATAAATTCGATTTTCCTTGCAAAGAATTCTTATTAAATGAAAACATCAAGAGACGCGAAGGAACGTCGTTACTTCTTAAATTCAAAGTATACCCATCGAAAGATGCACGTCTTTTTTTCCATGACATTGCAAAGCATGTGGGATACAGCTGGGTCGAATTTTACTTGCAGTGGCAACGGTTTAGTTTGCTATCGTTGGCAACGAACTATTCGCTTTAGGAGGATTATTAATTTACTCATCAGAATAGCATAAATTATTTATTTCCTCTTGAACATAAAATATTATTCCCCTCATTCTACATTACTGATTTTTCAAAAAGGATTAAACGGCCGTTGCCAACATCAGCGAAGTACGTCGATGCCGTAAGTAAAATTGTACCCCTTGTCGTAGTGTATAACACCACAGTTATGAGAATGAAAAAACGAAGCATCGGCATCTAACATCTCGTCAGTTTGTTCTTTCCTGTACTATGGCGTCTTCTACACATTCCTAAACATAACGAACTCAAAATCTAATGAGGATAGGCCTACACCGAAATCAGAAAGGAAACTATATAAATTCGATTTTAATTTCAAAGAATTCTTATGTAAATATAATCAAAGAATTCACATGGAGGTAATTTTGGAACTGGAAACGCAATTTTACCACTTGAGCAGCATCTACCTATATATATGTCTTAAGAACTTTCCGTCACAGACATACATTAACATATATCTACAGTCTGTGTATTGCAGTGAGTGTAGATGGCACTATGTGTTATGAAACCGTGACGCTCGACATATAAGCTATTTGTCTCTCTAATCCAGTTGTCATGATTTTGATCCTAAGCACTACAGTTGTCTTTCCAGTGTTTATATTGAGATCATTGGTATATTGCCAGTGTAGTTAATTCTCAGTTAATGTATGTCTGTGTTTACCAGTGTTTTATCTTTGAGTATTTTTATCTTTGAGCATCTTTTGATCGTCGTATAGCTCCATATTTTACGGACTTTGTTCGCCACACTCACCCAACGCAGTGACCAAAACACCATAGTGCACACCGCGAACCTAAAGGCTACTCTCATTCATAGCCACCATTGGTCTGCAGTGAATAATTTTGGCTACAAAGCGAAATATACGGACACACGTCCCACGTTCCATTTTTATACATGTGTATTGATTAGATTGATACTTGTTGCGTAAATCACGAATACAAGATCTCGTAATGATGTGAAACATGTTAGTTCAGTAACAGATCACGGTAAACGCCATAAAATTTTTATTTTATTTCATTTTATATTTATTTTTTATTTTTGTCAGATTACTATTACTGTGTAAAAATTTATCAACTGAATAGAAGGAGTCGTCATTAACTCCGTAATTGCAGTAAATTAAAAAGGAAATGGCTACTAATAATGTACAGCATTGTTTTTTCATGATCTACGGCAGGGCTAATTTGATGTATATGGAAGGCGAATATTAGAGAACAAGTTGTGTGGAATCTGCGAAACAAGAAATCTGACAATATATTCCGACGGAACGGCTATATCTTTTCTCTGGGAAAGAGGAAACTTGCAGGTGCCATTTGTAGAATACGCCTGGTAATTAATTCTCGGGGAAAATGGGAGTCCAGGCAGAAACAAAGGTTAGTGGAAGACATACAATATGACCGTGAATATAGCACCAGATAAATTTACAATTAACATTTTCTCTTTACTTCGCCAAAATGAAGTTTTTATCAAACTCTGAAGAATGTGTTCTACTATTACAGGTCATTAATAGATTAGGAAAATCAGCATGTAAAAGACCGTTCAGGAGATCAATGTAAAACATGCCATAGAACGATGTATAATAAATAAATGAAGCAAAGTATTCTAAACGTAATATAACAGTGGAAAAAAAGTTTTACTTATTTTCAGTATGTTGGATAGCTTAGACCGTAACTTCATTATTTAACCATTGTCATTCATTTATTTTTATTTTATTTTATTTAATTAGACGCTTGTCTAGCCATACATAAAAACCAAGAATCCAGCGGTTGTGTCCTTTATTATTACAGGTATTATAGGTTAACTTGAAAACGGACCAAACGATGTCTGAAACCTGTCGGCAATAAAAAAAAATCCATTTTCTGCTCCACTATGACAGCTAAAATCCATTTTGTGCTTCACTGTGACAGCTATTTACAACAACAAAAAATTAAATATTTGTTGCATATGAGTAGATGAACTACATTTTTGAAGAAACCCTTTTGATTGGTCATTGTATGTTCAGAGAAAAGAGACTGCCGGATTTTAGTGTGTCTACACTAACGTCATTAGCAAGCAGCTAACTGGGGAAAAATGTCGCTCTTTTAACACGCATCTTTAGTGTCTCTGAATCGTATACTGTAAATCATCAACTCCTATTTAAACATCACACACTCAAGGTTAACAAAGTTTGAGTATCAAGAATTGTGCAAGGTTACGAAATTAAATTTAATTCGTATGTAATGAAAACAGCTACCTGCCACTAACTATTTTTGTCCAAATATTTTACTATTCCATGATATTACAAGGTTCGAATTTTTGTTCAACTTCAAATGGCCGCATTACTGGATGAACTGGTAATATCACGATAGTTATTTTACTTATTATGGTGATCTATGGTAAAAATATACTAGTTGATGAATGTACGTGAAGGAAAATAAATATGAATGGAAACTGAAAATTGAGTAAGGTATGTTTAGCACCAGTGTTTTCCGTGTTTTCAATGATGTGTTTTGTAACAACATATACATGTAAATACTAAGTGCACTAAGTTCATTATTGGTATATTTAGAGCGAATAATCTTAATTCACATAAACTTCACATATTTTACATATGGTTAAAGATTACAACAACTATACGAAACAAAGATTTGTCACTTGATGTATCTGGAAATAGTAAAATGGTTTTCATATAAACGAAATAATAAAATTGCGCAATATCATTCTCACGCCACGATTACGTTTTCGCACGTTTCGTCTCTAGCAATAAACCACGTTTTATCTAAATAACAGGGTAGATTTAACTTCTAAGCACAACTGTGCGGTAGACACCACCAACCAATGACGACTTTACTCAATTGCTGCAGACATGCAGAAGGTTCTATATCATAGAAGGTTCAGCCGACACTTTCTATGCAACAGTACGAAGTCTATATTTTATAGAGTGCCGAACTTCTAACATACGCCTAGCGTACAATTCCGTTCAGAAAATTCGCACACTAACCCAAACACTGTGAAACAGCAAAACAAGCAGTAGCTAGTTATTCACCTGTCCTAGTGTTTCATATTTCGCCACGGATCTCAACGATAAATTTTGGGCTTATAAGACGAAAAAGACATATGCAGAAAAATGTCAGTCTCTACCTCTAAATCAGTAAAATTTTGAAAACATATGTCCATTAACTGAATTTGTGACTCTTCCGTCGTTGATTTACATTGTATATAAATATCTCCAATCACTGTTTTTCAAGTCTTTTTCTTAACGCATTCCACTGTTTCTTGCCATTCCTCGTGTCGAACTGCAATCATCTTCAGATGTGTGCAGTACTAGATGAACAGCTAATCAGACGTTGGTTGATTTGCTTGTCATGGTGCTCATAATGATAAATATTTGGAAATATGTCTCAAAGCAAAGATCCGCATCATTTACTTTAGCTGTTAGCATTGGAGGGAAGTGTGCGGGGTAAAACCGCAGATGAAGACCAAGAGATGGATACAGTAAGCAGATTCAGACAGATGTAGGTTGCCGTTCTTATGTGGAGTTAAAGAGGCTTACTCAGGATAGGGTGTTGTGGAGAGCTGCATCAAACCAGTCTGCGGACTGAAGACCACAACAACAACAACATCTATCAGTTTCTTTGTTCAACTTTTTTACAATCGAAATATTTACTCTTCCTGATATATTTTGCTTTTTAGAACAATAAGTTACCGTCCCTCCTTCCTCAATTCCACAACAAATGAAAATAAGTTAAAAAATCTTAAGAAGAAATATAGTACGTTTTCCATAAACTGATGACATACGAGAAGATTTAAAGGAACCATGGAATACTTTCCTTTCCTTGTGATGTATCTCGAAAGAAGCATATAAAACCTTGTATTTATATTGCAGATATATTGCATTAGTTTCATGTATAGTAGGGTATATAATGCACTAAATAGTTTATATATATTATAACTATGCGTTCATTTGAAGCCATTCTAAAGACGCAGATACCTCCAGCATGTTCAACGTTTGCGAGGACCTATCGAATTTGAACTGTTTTGAGGGATCTCGTAAATCATATGCAGCTCAAGTGTTGAGAAGTCATAATCATTAACGAAAATGATGTTTGGAATTCGAGAAATACTCTTTTTGTAACTCTTCGAAGAATTTTATTTTATTTTTATTTTTATTTTTTTAAATTTTTTTTTATTTTTTATTTTGACGACATTACAGCGTTCGTTTTATTGAAATAAATCGCAATTTGCGTTATTATGGCTTCACTGTACTATGTTTAGATGGAGTACCAATTTGCGGCGAATGAAAATTTGTGCCGGGCCGGGATTCGAACCCGGGATCTCCTGCTAACTAGGCAGACGCGTTGACCACTCCACCACCAAGGACACAGTGACCAGTCTGGTTGCAAAGGACTCTTTCCTGCACGTCTCCCGCCACACCCAAATCTCCATTCGCCATACTGTCTCCTTCCTATTACCAGAGCTATTCAAAGAATGACTTCCTAAAAGAACAAAAATGATATGTGTATAAAATTTAGCATCACTTTTCCACTTTGGGATATTTTCTGACAAGACGTGAAATTTTGTGCCCGTAATTAGTGCTCAATGCTCTTCTAAGAATAGATCTTTTACATCGTCTCATGGTAAAGTTCTCCTCGACTTCACTACTCGCTCTGATTACGAACAAGATTGCGTGTCTATTCCGTTCTGCATCCCTACTATAAGCAAAACTAAACGTTTGTTTTGGCTTCGACAGCGCCTGTGTACGCGAAGCTCTCGCGGGCTACTGCCGCGCAGCGCGGAGGGAAAAGAATCGCTGGCATGGATTGGTGGTGCTATCTATCGGCGGTGAGTTAAACTACGTCAGCGCTGGCGTTAAACGAACGGCCGAGCAGATAGCGGCAGGCTCGGCGTACGTGCAGCGCTTTTGCTTCGCGCACCAATTTTCTTTCCCTCATTTTCGATAAGCTTTAATATATATCTTCTAATGACAAGTCACTTCGCACCCAAAGGCCAGGATCCGCTCCCTCGAATCTGCCTAACGGATTTTCAGCATCCTTCATGTCCTCTTCCCCCGACGAGCGTTATGGAATCTTGGAACAGACCGGTTCCCTGGTGATGGGTATTTATGATGTATGTGCGACGCTGAAATGAAGGGTGCGGACAGTAGCGAAGGAGATGAAAAGATGTTGCCCCTCCCTAAAGCGGATGGCGAGGGCTTTAAATGACGTGTCATGTTTTTGCAAGAACGTTTCATATCCCCCTTCCCTTATTTAGGGGTCCCGAAGCAATTTGCTTTCCCATGACGAGTCGTTTTTAACTGTTTCACGCTTGACCAGCGACGAACCAACCACGTTTTCTTCCAACGAATCCAGCTAGAATTTTGGATTGTCTCGTTGCAAGAATATATTACACTTTATTCGCGGACATAATTTTAAAACATCCGAGTGTATACCAACACAACTTATCTCATAGTAACACGTTAATAATAGAATGAAGATGGAGAAACTATCTGTAGTGTACACACCTAGTGTCACCGCGTTCCCTACCTGTAGATTACTAACAGTATCTCTTGTTTCCTACTGAGCAATAGGTCATGTACATTGAGAAGCTAATGAACGAAGTTGGATTACTGTATCTGGAATTTCATATTCCAATAGAAAATGATTTCAGTTTCTCATTCGTATCTCATAGAGTAGGAAACGGGGCACGCAAACATTTTGATGATATCTGCAGAAAAAAACTATTGAAAAGTTCCTTATCGCCTTTCGTAATTCATGCCGTAAAAGTAGAACTTCAACTATCAATATCATGTAATAAGTACAATCGCAATACCAAATGTTCAATATTCAAAAATTTGGAAAGCTACGGAACTTATATGCAGTGATCTTCGGTCCCTAGATTTAAAAACTACTTAAAGTTGTGCCAAGGACAACACACTCACTCCCATGCCCTAGGGAGGACACGAACCTCCGACGGGAAGCAGCCGCTCAATCTCAATGCCATCTTGGGTTTCCTTCCTACTTGAAAAATAGACGACACACAGCATTTATATATAATTCTGTTGTTTGGCTTACAGCTAAATTATGCCAAACGTAATAAGCAAAAGAGAGCCTGACCTGAGCCTAGCACCATGAGATGTAGCAGGCGCATATCACCTGTTGCACCTAATTGGAGAAATGCGGACGCATGCGCAGTCCATAGAGACACAGTTTGTCGATCTTTAAAGAAATAAATAAATAAATAAATAAATAAATAAATAAATATTGTATTATTTCTAACTAAGTGCTCAAGAAGACGAACTCAACGACAGCAACAGATGAGCTAATAGAAAGCCACAACCGAACATCCTGAGACGACAGATTCAGAAGATTCATTGTTGAGTATGTCGTAACATGGAAAAAGTTACGAAAAAACTGTGGCTTATGTCTTTATCACTCCGTCCCTTCAATTGCGATGATGGGGTTATATAAATAAATAAATAAATATTGTATTATTTCTGACGATATGCTCCAGAAGACGAAACTCAACGACAGCAACAGATGAGGTAATAGAAAGCCGCAACCGAACATCTAAGACGACAGATTCGCAAGACCGTAAACATTGGCCACGAATCCCTTGCACCGGTGTTATTTTAGAAGATCTTCGGAGCGGGAGCCTGTTCCCGTATGTAGGTCAAGGGGAGAGGGGCGCATATTGCACCGGCGAGCTGTTGCGGAGGTTTGCAAAAGCAGCTCCTCTTACATGTGCAAGCGGCCGCTGGAACTCGCCGAACGGGTTCAAAAATCTCGTCGCCGCGCTGCCTCCGCGCGTCGAATTCGAAAACGTCGCGGCGCACGTGCTGCCATCTGTTGCAGGATCAGAGAACTGCGTGTAGGCGGCGCCGCACTCTGCCGTACGCGATTCGCGTCTCACACGCGGGGGCGAAAACACAAATGTTTGCAGGAATCCTCCCCATAAAACGCACAAACGCGGCCTCGCTGCGAAGTGGCGCCCCCTCGCGCGCGGAGCCGACTGCAGGCTGCTGGACGCGATGCAATCACTGCACTGAACTGCATCAGCGCATTGACTCGGCAAAGCTGGCCACCGCCTGCCCGCGTTCGCAATATCGCTCGGCGCGGGAATTGGCAACAACCGTTGCAATACTGGCCCCCCTCCGTCGCCCGCGTCCATCCTTTGTGCACGGATGACGAGCTGAGGGGGGAAGCAGGAGGGAAAAAAAAAAATCGGGGACGCACGTCGCATTTGCATTGCTCGCCTGCTGCGAAAGAAGTTGCGTGTATCTCTGCTGAAATGTGGCACAGAAACTATGCAGTTCCGTTCCGCGTGCTCGTGGACTTTACGCGAGAGAGACGTAACGTGTCCACGTCAAGCGGAGCTCTCCGCTGAATGCTCTCTGCCTGCTCTGTGGAAAAGTTCCGAATTTTATTAGTTGGTCCCGTGCGGTTGTTTTGAGTTCTTCATCCTGACATTTTCTTCACTAAAAGTAAATTTTTCTTTCCTGAAAATAGTTTGTCAGTCATAACACCAGGATAAATTTTAAAATCAAAGTGATTTCGCACATTGAGGTACAGTAGCTCAATCGTCAATCATTCAGTTTCTGGGGTCGGATATATGTAGACACAAGCCAATTTTTTTTTTCTTTATTTTGTGTTAACGACATTCTTAAGAATGAATCCGTCAGTAGTAGAAGAGTTTCGTCTTCCTGCAGTTTTATGTTAACGACATTCTTAACAATGAATTCTTCAGTAGCAGAAGCGTTTCGTCTTCCTGCAGTAAATGGTGGAACATAGAGTGTTTAAGCTTTTTCTGGCTGGTGATATATGTAAAAAAAAAAAAAAAAAAAAAAAAAAAAAAAAAAAAAAAAAAAAAAAGGGTGGGGGACGTATTCGCAAGCCACATGAAGATGGCAGATAGTTCAGTGGAAATGAGGACTGATACTCATTGATTCTTAAAATGATATACCATGGCGTCGTCGAGCTGCAGTTACAGCCCAGGTGATGTGTTGGCAAGTATATAAAAACGTTTATTTCTGTTATCTATTGTTCAGAGGTTTGTGATGTCACATCACTTTACCTTATTTGATAGCTATCGTTTGTGGTAGTAAAAATAAGTATATAAACAACGGTTTAGAGTGCAATTTTTTTTCCGACTAGTTTCGGTTTTATTTAAACCTTCCTCAGGAAATTAAGATCACTGGCTTGTGGAGCTTAATTTCCTGAGGATGGTTTAAATAAAATAGAAACTAGTCGATAAATTTGGCACTCTACACTGTTGTTTATATACAAATTGAAATTAAGAGCGCTGTTTCCCATTAGTGGAACAAAAAATATGTAGTCAGAATACCTTTTCGACTTATTTCAGCGATTGTATAGAGCTGTAGTTACGTAGGTTTAATAACAGCAAGTCTGTAAGGAAAAAAAAAATGGTTGGCTTGAATATTTTTTGGCGATATGGAATAATTTATTTGGCTTCCAATTACACCTCAAAAGAATTCCGAGCCCTATTTTGCTCTTTTTTATTACAACTTGATGTAAGGAGTGGAATCAATAGTCCCTCTGTAACTCAACAATTTTAAGGAAAAGAAAAGGAAATATTTTTTCAGTGAAAAACAGTGATCGAAAAGGTTGACAAAATACTGGCCAGCGGTATGTGCCTTCGAAAACTAAGAAGGCTGTGGAAGTCCGGCTCTATTAACCTGTGGCGCATAGCGGCTACTGCAGTGGACAGGTGTTACTGGACTCATTCAACCTACATCGAATTTCATGTCTAAAGTGCATGGAGTCCAGGACTCCCTTCCAACAGATGCGGCACTGCAGGTGTCGTAAACTGAACTGTGAAGCTTTAGTTTCTCACCTGAAGGCAGGAGTGTGTCAAGATTACTAGCATACAGCAGTAATCCACCAATTTCACAACAAATAAATAAATAAAAAATAAAATAAAATAAACGAAGTAAATTTGCAATAATGCAAAGAGCTTCTGTGACCTAATTGCTTCCAACTTTTCCATACAAAAAGGAAACAACTTACTGCAAATGTTTGGCAGGTGTCAAGTGAGCAGTGACCATTCCAATGCGTATGAATTTTTTTCTTTTCTTTTTCTAAACAGTAAATTTCAATAAATTTTAGTATTTGATCCAATTAGACACTCTACCATATTAGCCTCACTTTAGAAATTTTTCCTCGTTCGTTAATAATTCGTACATCACAGGGCTAAAGGAAGTTTCTGGCTTAAAGTCCCGTCGATATCGAGGTCGTTAGAGACCGAGCTCACGCTCGGATTGTTTGTGTAAGGCTGGGATAGGAAATGGACAGTGACCTTCCAAAGGAACCATCCCGGCATTTGCCTGGAATGATATAGAGACAGCACGGGAAAGCGAAACCTCGATGGCACGATGGCAGGTTTAAACCGGCGTTCTCTGGAATGCTAGTCTAATGTGCCAATCACTGCTCCATCTTGCTCGGTCAAGCAGAAGGAGGATTACTGCATGTGGTGAATGGGTTAAAGAGGACGATGAGCACAGAATAGGGACTGAGAATAAGGCAAAGAAAGGAATGAGAAGTAGCAGAAATAAAGAAGAAGGGGAACTTAATGAGAGATTACAATGAAATTAAGGAATTCTGTTACATAGGAAGCAGAATATCTCAAGACGGATGAAGGCAGCAGGACATCAAGATTTGACCATCTCAAGCAAAGAGGGTCAAGAAGAGTGTACTGGTATCAAACAGAAGCCTTAATGTGCAGAAGAACTTAGTGAAAATGTACGTTCGTAGCATAAATTTGCATGGAAGTGAAACATCGACACAGGGAAAATTGGAACAGAAGGGAATCGAAGCGCCTGAGGAGTGGTGCTACAGGAAAATGATGAAAATTAGATGGCCCCATAAAGATGTTCTGAGCGCAATCGGCGATGAAAGGGACTTATTGAGAACGCAGATAAGAATACGGTATAGTACGACAGGATTTGAGTAAATAATCTACGGGATTGCCTCCATGGGTTTGGAGGGAGCTTTGGTAGATTATTACTGCGGGGGACGTCAGAGACCTAAGAGCTTTGCGTAGTCGTAATGCGCTTCATTAGCCCTACCCAGTGTTGTTCCTGGACAACAAAGTATTAAAAATTGATTTATACCGTAGTTTGTGCATTAATCCCAAAATTTCCATTTTTGTTAATGACATTTTTGCCGCTTAGTACGGCATGTAGCCACTTCTCAGGCATTAATCTGTCCATCTTGGAGGTTCTGTTGCGTTGCTGTCAGTACTTAGCTGAGAGTGTGAGCGTGATTGTGCTTCCTTTTATTTTATTCAAGCAGTTAACGTTCTTGTCTTTGGCACAGTGGCGAAGATCATGATACAAAATAACGTCCAAGTAATAAAATATCTCAATACAAACGTCTGTGTCGGGCAAGAAATACATGACAAAAAATCAATCGACCAATAATTTTAAAACACATATTTTGATGTTTACTGCACTGTATTAATACCTGAAACACCGAATTTTAATTTTTCCATAGCTGATTTCATAATGTGTGACCGGCAGAGTTAACAAACAATAATAACAAAGAACAATTATCGCACCCGAATACCGCGAGTGCAAATGTCTTTTAGACAGTTAACCCATTTCTTTCCAAAAATAGAAATTGTGAAAAAGTGTTATATTTAGTCTCAGGTTATCTTTGAAATAACTGAAATAACATTACAAATATTACAAACTAGCAGTATGTGTTGTAATTTGCACCATCCATAATGTTGCGCTGTTTCCTAGTAAAAAAATATAGAAAAATTTAATTTTTGTGATCACTTTCTTCTATTTGTTGAAACTGTGCAATATTGTCTATTATATGATAACTCTGATTTACATTTATGGTATCACTCATGAAATATTGAAAAACACTCTGTGTGAAGCTGAACTTAACATCTCTTGTGTATGTAGATCGTCTGACGTTTGTAAATCTTGCCTCTTTTTACGAAGTTTTAAGGTAATTATGAAACTTTAACACATGTACAGAGAGTCTGTGAATGCCTTTTAACACAGGTGTGGTGAGTTTTGTATAGTAAGTCCATTTCGACTGCATTTTGTAAGGCTAAATTTCGTGTTGCGTGTACGCAACACTGGGAAGAAATGGGTTAAGTGACGGGGTGGAATGGCCGAGCGTTCCAAGGCGGATAGCTGCGGAGCGCGCCACTCCTCTCCATCGGAGGTTCGAGTCCTCCTTCGGGCATGGGAGTATTTGTTGTCCTTAGCATAAGTTAGTTTGAGCAGTTTGCAAGCCTACGGACTGATGTCCAGAGTGATTACGTCTCGTAGATGTACAAACATTTTGAACAGTTAAGTACTCATTTCAAGAAACTGATCTTTCTCCTTGCTGTGCCCTTTAAACGTACGCCATGAGAAGCAATTTCAGCGAATATCACAGTTTCAAATAATAACCGTGTAAAAACGCGAGCAATAAAATGTCACATCATGACTGTCTCTCGCGCAGAACGTTCCATTCCGGCCGTTCCGAGTCGTATCTCGGACAGAGAGTTCCGCGGCCCCCTTGTGTTCTCGTGGGTCGGTGACGGAGAAGGCTCATTTTTTTCGCAATTATTGCTTTGCGCCGCCTTCAAACGTTGTCGTCAAAACCAGGCCCGACTGTCAGCTGGACGTCACAATGAAATAATCTTGTCGGAAATCTGGGCCGTCGATTGCTGTTCCCTTAATGGCCCGGGTATTGGTATTTCTGCTGTGCACCGAATAAATACTTGCGAGCCCACCGGCCGGCCTGTCGAAGCGTATTAGCGAAATAATCAACAAGGCGGGACCTCTCCGCCCGCTTCTCCGCTCATCATTTTATTTTTTATTTAACATTTTCGATACTAACGTCATCTGCCGTGTTCTTTGTTGTTCACCTGTGCCGGCCGATACACGCTATTTCGATGAGAGACTTAAAAATCCATAACGTAACAGCAAATTGGCGACTGAGGAGGGGGTTAGGCGCTGGAAGAACAGTGCAGTCTACGACCTGCCGAATCGCGATATGGATCTGATTCTTAAGACATTCCGTATTTATTTAGTGTCCAGTTTTCATGACAGAAAAAATCTTGTCTTAATACTTAGCCGGCCGCGGTGGCCGAGGGGACTGAGGCGCTCCAGTCACGGTCTGCACGGCCACTACGGTCGGGGGTTCGAATCCCCCCTCGGGCATGGATATTTGTGCCGTCCTTAGCATTAGCTAGTTAATAAGTGGTTTGTAAGTTTAGGGACTGATGACTCCGTAGTTAAGTCCCATAAGCTATACAAACATTTGAACATTTTGAATACTTAACCCTTTATAGGATAGTGGTCGATATATTGGCCACCTACCATAAGTGCAAAACAGTGTACATTGTTGTTTGCCTTCCTTGTTTTCACCGGTTTCATTCTAAATAACAACTTTACCAGTGGAAATAGTAATATTTCACAGATTTTGGTAATGTTTTATTGTTTGAATATTGTAATGTACCCAATTTTTGAAACATTAAATTATTTAATAAATTGTGTCTTCTTTGCATTCCAAATCCCATGTTTTGGTTATCTATTCCAGATATAAGAAGGTGGTCTTTTACATGACCACCATCCACAGTAGTCTATTCCCCTCCCAAAATCGATAGTCGTTTGCACATCAACCATCTATTTCTTCCTTTCACTTCCAAGTTAAATGAACATAAAACAATTCTATTACATACATATGTAAGTCAAATGGGATGCAATAAAAATGTTACATTTTAAATGTTCAGAAAAAAAAGTTTTGTACTATAAAGGGTTAACCTGAGACATCTTCCAAAATTACATAACTAGAAATATGAGTCTCTTAGAGCTCTTGATCCTTTCATTCCCACATTATGAATTCAGCTTCGTAAAAATTAAAATTCCGAGTTTTCTGTATTAATACAGTACAGTAAACATCAAAATATGTGTTTTAACATTTTTGATCGAAGTCTTTTTTTTTTTTTTTTAATGTCATGTACTTAATGACAACACAGACGTTTGTATCAAGGTATTTTGTTACTTGGACGTTATTTTGTTGACACTTAACACTGCCGGATCAATAAAGCTAGCATAATCTTTGCCACAGCATCAAAGATGAGACAGCTCACTGCTGAAATAAAATAAAAGGAACCTCACTCACGCTCACACTCTCAGCCACGTACAGACGGCAACGCAAAACAACCTCCAAGATGGACAGATTAATGCCTCAAAAGTGACTACATGCCGTAGCAGGCGGCAAAATGTCGGACTAGAAGCATGTTGTTCATCAACAAAAATGGAAAATTAAGGATTGATTCACAAAATATGTTATAAATTAACTTTTAATACTTTGTTGTCCATTAGAACAAAAATTAATCCTAATCAGTCTTATAAACGTTTTGTTCTTTGTTTTATTTAAAATTAGCACGAAATATTAACATATGTGCAGTTATTTTAGTATCAAACTTGAAATTATTGCACAATATAAAATCCAATTTTCGGTGTCTAGGACTTTTCGTTACAGGTGGCCTATCCGAAGAGTTACGGGGGCATCCCATTTCTATTTGTCTAATTTAAAAAATGAAATCGTTGTCATAAACTACTTATTAAGAGGTAAAAACCGTACGACACTCTTAATAAAGACAAGAAGACGATGCCGTTGAGTATCGAAAGCGATCGTCTTGCCTAAATGAATGAAAAAATATTGCAGTCGTGCACATCTTACATATTAAAATAATCTACGAAAACTAAAGTCAGTCGGCCAGACCAAACTACACGACCGATTTCCTTCATTTTTGTTTTAAACGAAAGGCATTCATTCACAGATTTATCATCAAGTATCAGAATTTACATAACTTTCGCCTTCCTTTTTCTATACTCAAACGCGATTTTTTTCTGTATATTTCTTATGCAAATGTCGTTGCCGTAAACTAAATTCAGTCGGTCAGGCCATTCTATAGGACCGATATTTCCGTCATTTTTGCTTTAACCGCAAGATATACATTCGCAGATTTGCGAATTTTTATTTTTATTTTTATTCAAACGCGGTATCCTGAAGACCTTGCATTGAATATTTCGATCGGTTTGTTTTGAGATATCTTCGGTTCTAATTAAGGTACGCAGTCCTTTTTGACCTAACAACACTCAGCGGATCAAGCTCTTTTTACTTGCGCTTCTTAACACTTGCACTGATTGATTCTGAAGAAAGCTATGCGTGAACATTCAACTTTATTTCCATTTTTTCCCCAACTTTTTTGTCATTTCTATAACGGTGCGAAGTATTAGCACGGGTCCTCTAGTCCTTTACTATATACTGAAATAAGAACGTTCCCGACCATGAGCAAATTAAGTTAATACGATAAGGCAATTATTACAATTAGCAACTGTATGTCTTTCATTACGAGACGGCAGTCAAATATTCCAAATTTTGCTCAGCCATTGCTCGAAAATGATAACATGTCTCATATAATCTGAAATGTTTTCGGGACTTTTTCTATCACAGTGAATAAATTTAATCACTTACTTTATTTTCACTGTTACCACGTTCGCTGCCGTTCACGCTCTGGCGCGATGATGCTAGGTGCCACTTCACGCTCTTGCGCGTGATCGTATTTTGCCAGTATCTTTTCACAGTTTTGAGCCACTGAATATTTTGGCTTTAGTTTTCAGTTTTTTTTTTTTTTTTTTTTATATGGTTTTTTATTTGCATTTGTATTTTCGTGAAAACAACAAATGAACAATATAAACAGTACATAAATCTATCATGACATCATGAGAAGCGTGTGTGGCTCGTAGCCGGTAATGAAAACGCGGAAATCTGGAACCACGTACGTGTGCATATCACTTATACTCTTCCCTGAGTGCCTACCAGAGTATACAGCTTTATTAGACGATGCCAGTGTACAACAACCCATAATAGGATGCTAGGTCGCAGCACGCGCCACAGCGTGAGCGGCACCTGACTCAAGTAACGTTTACACGCGCCAGAGCGTGAACGGCAGCGAACGTGTTAATGCCGCAAAAATTCAGCATCTGCTATGATGTTTTAGTTTAATGTTTTTTAACTACTATCGTCATTCACAATAAACTTTGCGAACAGTATGTACATTTATATATCATTGAATTCACCAGCTAAATTATATCTCAATGTGGCACATATGACGTGAAAGACGCTGAGATTCGTCAAAATCTACCGTTTGTTTACAATGGCTGCTGATTCTTTGTCCAACACTATTCGCGTTTTGTAGGCCTATTTTTATTTATATACATAAATTTACCTGTAGAATCACATCACTGTACAGCAAATTGTTTAGGTTACATTACGTTAAAAATAATTACGATCTTATGCTTAACATAGTGCGCAAATTACCCACCCTATAATCTTCCAGTGTTTTCTAATGAGAATTCTTAGAGGCTTCCAACAAACTTTAAAGATAATCTCAATAATTTTCGAAGCCTTTCTTTAATCATCGGCTAATCTTCAAAAATTAAGGAGTCAGACTGCTATTACGATTTTTGCATTGCATTGGAACGACAACGAAACCACGCAAACCGTGCAGCCTTTTTTTTTTTTTTCTTTTTCCCCTCCCCCTGTTTTGTTCAGACGTAAGACCACGTGGCCAGTTCCCCGTCCAGGACTTACATTTTTGTTGTTAAAATTGTCAAACAAGTCATGATAATCATTAACTGAACTATAAGATTGCATAAAATGTAAACGAAGATAATACACAAACAAAGAAAATATTTATTCGCGGCACTTTATCAAAGACGGTGAACATCCTTCTACTACATTCCCAGAAATGGGTGCACACGTTTGGTTACATACGTGTAACAGGTTTTGTTGACTTAGTATCCTGGTATCTTCTTCTGACACGCCACATACATCACTTCATTTTTCTGTGTATATTCAGACAATGAAGGAATAAGTACTGTCATAATTTGCTATGAAAATAATTTTTTTTCACATCTGGGAAACTTTCTGGGCATATAATGTTGGCAAGTGTAGTTTTCTTATTTGGACCAACATTTCACATACTGCAGCGTTAACTTTTACTGTACGTAGTATAGCTGCTGACAGTTGAATATGAATTTACTATACGTGTTTCCTTTTACAGCTGTGTCATTAATTTTTTCTTTCCTCTCTTGTTGTCACGTCGTCAAATCTCACTCTGTTTAGAAATAAGTTTTTCAAATCGCTTTGCAGACAGTATCACTACAAAAACAGGACGATCAGTCATGTCCTTTTCCAAATAAGATGAAATGAATAGCCATCATTGTAACTTCTGTGAATGCTTTGCATTAGTTGATAACTGTAACCGTGCCCTTATTATATTCACGTTCAGATTTTTTGTAAAACTATGTATATAACATTTTCACTAAATAAATTCATCAATTTTGATATTTACTACGCCTTCAACCCAAAATTAGATTTTTATTTCTTAGTAAAAAAAATCCTGCTTTAAAACTTTTGTTAGCAGATGTTTTTGGTACTAACATGCTCATAACGTTCCCACATGTAATTATTTTTGCAGTAAAAACACTGTGTTAGCGGTAAATAATTTTCTGTGATTTATATCACACCAAATAAAGATTTTCATCGTTTCATATTATGCGTCAAATGCCACAAAATCAAGATCACGTTCAAAATAATTAAAAAAACGTTATTATTGTAACTTCCATCTTCAGCTATATCTCATAACTCCTCTTGCACCCAAGTATCAAAAATCGAATCAACAGATGACATCTCTCTCGTCTTACAAAGTCCCTCCGTATTTGAGCTAGAAAATAACATAATTTCGATCTCATTGAACTACATCGAGCCAGTGTTTGGATCAAAGACGAAGACACAATTCGTGCATGTAATAAGGTGCTATAAAGTAAGAAAATCAGAAAAAGTTACGAATGCAAAATATGGAAGAATTAAAAACGCCAATTCTGTTGAAATTACATAGCATGGGTACTGCAGGCACACTAGTTTCACATCCATGTCCAAGCAAACTTTATTGCTGCACAAACAAGCTCCAAATAATAGTTACATATTTATTTAACGTGCGAAAAAATATTTAGATGTTACCGATAAAAACAGCGGTCTTGTAGTTCTGCCATATCCGATCTCAAAAATAGAACGTTGCGTCATAGAGGCCGGTAAGATTATTTTTATCAACCTATGATGCAGATTTTGTATTTGTTATTTATTTGCTGCTATCTCTATGAGTTAACTTACTACTCTTTATACTTCAATTTACAAATGTTTCACCCATTTCAACACTTTTACTTAAAAAAAGAAAAAAAACTGACATCTACATTTTTAATCTTTAATTGTCAGTCCTCAGGCCCTGCCTAGAAAAATATCATCTTGTCTCACGTTAGTGTGTCTATAGTGAATCAGCTCAATAAACAGAAGATTCCATTTAAATTTTTTCACGAGATGATGTTGATGTTGAAGACACGCTCAGTAGGAGTTAATCATTCGATGCTATTTTATTTGTTTGCAATTTATTTCACATCGCTAAACGCTACACAACGAATACGTTCTCTACACGTCTCAAGAACTTTTATTCTTCATAAGTGTCGCCGAAATTATTTGGTGTACTAAATAACGTACAACGTGAAGAACTTTGCATAACTAATTATGGCTGTAGTGTTCGTTCATGATGTTGTGTTAAAAACAGGAAACTATTTTACTCCATTTTGGATGAGGAGAGTCTCCACTAATTCCAAATATACACTCCTCTAGTAATTTACTGAAGACCTTAGGACTCTTTAGCTGGTGCAGATGAAAAAAATTAACGGCTATATTTAAACCTTTTTCCGTGACTTGATAATTGTTACTACAAAATAGATTCCTCTTGGAAAGGTTTCCTTTGGGTCAAAACTGAATTTAAGGATTTCTACTGCGCTTTTCGCAATTTTGTCTGTCGCTCAGATATCTTAGCGTAGAACACCGCCTGTTATTTTGCTTGTTATGTCGATAATTCCACTCTGATATGCAATTTGCTGCAGATTTTATTGACCAGTCACACCCGCGAAGTCTACAGTATAAACTATGAGTCATATGCTCTTGTATCTTTTAAGATGAGCAGGAAATTCATTATTTACAAAGGGCCAGTTTTTTGGTAGTACCTGTCAGAAAACGAATAAATGTTTGCATCTTACGTTCGCTCATTTTTATGTCAGTTATTACGTATATTATTTTTAATATCAGAACAGACATACAAGAAGCGTCAAATTACTGCCAGGCAGAATACCACATTCCATGCAAAGTCTTTATGTAATGGAGGACACGAGTTTAAGATTATGTGAGCAGATTAGCTTTTTCTTTTCTTGTTGATAACGATACTTGAGTTACAATCACCGCAAGAGATCCTGTAGTTAGTTACGGATAAATTACATTGTTTTAATCTAGTTTTTGAATTAATTCTTTCTTATCAGTTTCTACGCAAGTGTTTAACACCATAATAAGCCTTCAGAGATGTCGTGAACTAGTTTCTTAATTAATCCATGTATATACACCGAATGTAAGTACTAATGAGAAGTATTATGGTATGTTACGCTACTTTTAAACACCTCATGGGCGATACTTTTTCTTTTGCCCTGAATCAAAGTATCTAAGCTGAATCTATGTAAACGCTTAAAATATTGTTTTATAGTTCTTAACATGGCAACTACAGCAAAGAAATTTTAAACTTTCGTATCTTAGCCCGCTGGTTTTCGATTAAAACAGTACTATTAACCAAGTTTAGACATGTGTTCTCCAGAATTATACAAGAAGAAAGAGACGTCGCTGTAATGTGAAATTTCTTCTACATGTAACTATGTCAAAATCTAATTAATAATACCGTTTTAATAAATTGCAACTAGAGGGCTCAGATCGAAAACTAATTTTTTTCTTTTTTAGTTAATCAACGTTGAAATTGACCTTGGAAGAGACGGAAGAAACGAGAGATGATACGTTACACCATTTTTATTACAATGTTAATCGTAGCATGTTAAAAGCGTATGTTCATATCTCGGATACTTTGCATCAGTTGCACCCAGAAAGCCGTTACCTACAGTTACTAAGTAGCCTGGATCTTATTCATACGACATTCATTGTACTAAATAACAATTCTCTTGACGCATAAAAATACAACGAACTTTCTCGATAAATGTCGGGTAACATCGGTCATTAGACTGAATTGGACGACACCATTTCTAAATTCCTACCAGCCGCTGTACTGTGACCTGTGGCGGAATAACATCTCTTAAGTAATTTTTGAATCAAAATAACAGTTTCTTGTTGAGTAAGAACAAGTTACCTGCTACTAGTAACCTTGCACTTCATAGTGATTTGCTTTGTTTGTAAATCAGAAGCTTTAGATTTTTATTGTAACTAAAGACGCCATATTGCCTAGTCGAAGTAACAAATAAATAAATTAAAAAAACGTGAAAGCGAGACAACATTACGTTCGTGTTGTATGGGACGAAACAATTTTAAGTTGTGGCGAAATAAATAGGTATCTTTCCTCAACGGAAAAAATATGGAGATGTGAGGACAAGAAAAGGATAAAAATAACATCACAGAATCCGCAAAAAAGTAACACCGCTTGTACATCTGAGAGAGACAAAGAAATGTTCAGTTCTAAGAGGTAGAGCAGCTGATTTACCTACAGGTTTACGGTACAATAAAGAAAATAATAACTATTTTCCTCGAGCTCTTCAGTGATAAAAGGGAAACAACTTTTAACCATAACATAAAAATGTAGTCGCCATATGTTTCTTAGTGAAGACTTTAACGAATTTCAGAAATTTATCACATCAGTTTCATAAGGCAAAAATGAAATCGGATGAAGATTTGTACTGTGATTCCAAGAAAATCCATGAAGGCGTAAGGCTGACGGAAGCTGAAACCATGAATTCAAACAGAGAATAAGTTTCAGCAATGCGCAAGTTAGCCGATTCTTCAAAATACTTGGTGAGAGGTTGGAGAAGTCCTGTATTGTAAATACTCAATATTCAATTAAAACGTGAACGATATACTCTTCTAAAATGTAGTCACCAAATTAGAAAAGGGTGCTAAAATATGTAAACCACTGAGGTTTTGAATGTTGTTGATTGATGATTCACTGTTTTGTTCGAGAATGTTACACTACAACTTTCATAAATTATTACAACATAGAAAAAGTTGATGTGCCCGTTACTTATCGTCCTTTCCTTATGGATTACTGTCAGCGTGGCATATGTGTCGCTTAATGGTGCAGTTACATTGTTTTCTTTCGTATGAACTTCTAATTTAGCATGTCACACGTTATAATGATATTCTTCCCTTTTATTAATCAAAGAATAATATGTTTCACCTTTTTAATATTGTTGTTGATGCTTGTCTCGTAATGTAGCGAAACACGAAACAGCAGTAATTTTTCAGAACTGACAAAAGACATCAAGCACAGAAGGAAGTTGTTGTCCCAGTATTTTCAAAGAGGCCAATGTAAACATAGAGTTCTCTGGCATTCTGCTGTATTTATTTGTGTTCAATACAGTGAAGAGTAATTTTTGCGTATGATATTTTAAATTAAGGTTTGCGTTGATACACCGAAACACAACACGCAAAAGCGGAAATTTTACTTATTTTAGCGACGCGTATTTGCATCTATCTTGGAAGAAATGTAACCTTACGCCTTATAACATGTATCAATACGAACAGAATAATCCAACTCTTAGATGGACTTTTCTGACGAATTTCTTTGAAATCATTCATAGAATTATTAAATTCGAACAGACATATTTTGGAGTGAAAAAAGTTACATTTTCTGTCATTTTTATCACTGATTTGTGTTGTTAGCCACTACTTCGTATTCTGCTGCCAACTGCTTCATCTCAGAGTAACACTTGCACGCAATATTCCCTGTTATTTGCTGTTATTAGAATTTTAAACCTCTATAACTCTATATCGTGCCATACAGGCTATTCACAGGTGCCTTCACAGATTTCCTCTCATCCTGTCCATCGTCATAACTATCCTGTGGTCTTTTTCCTTGTGAACCTCGCCATTCCTTAGCAACACATCTAATTGTCAGCATTCTTCTGTAATACCACGCCATAAATGCTTTGATTCTCTTCTTTCCGGTTTTTCCACCGTTCCTGAAAGATCATATCATAATGTTGCGTTCCAAAGGTACATTCCTACAAATTTCTGTCTTAAATCAAGACGTACGTTTAAAACCAGCAGATTCTTCTTGGCCATGATTGTCCTCTTTATCTGTTTTGTCCGTTTTTATATCCTCGCTGCTTCATTCCTTATTAGTTATGTTGTTTTCAAGGTAGCAGAGTTCCTTAAGTTTGTCTACTTCGTGATTACTAATTTATGTATTGCGAGTCTTGCTATTTTCATTTATGCAGCTGCTCATCGCCTTTGTCTTTTTTTCTATTTACCCGCAATCAGTTTTCTATATTTATTATTGATCCTATTTAACACATCCTACGTATAATTACCACTTTCACTTAGGATAGCTATGGAATCACCGAATCTTAGTTATGTCCTGTTAAACTGAATTTTAATCTCTAAGTTGAAATTTTCTTTTATATTAGTCACTGCTTCAGCAAAGTATAGAGTCACTATCCGATCCTTACAACATTTTTTATTCTATGTCTTTCGACCTTACAGTACTCTCAAGGCACTCCTTCATATCGTATATTATTTGTCTTTCCCTACATCATCCAATATTCCTCAAAATTTTTAACATCTTATGCTTTGTCTATCGCATTTTTAAGTCGACAGGAGTCTGCCCTTATTTTACTCCAACCTTGCTTCTTTTTTTACTTTATCGCCAAAACTGTCTCCCTGGTGCCTACAGCTTACTTAAAATCAAATTGATCGCTATCTAATACATCCTTAATTTTCTTTTTCTCTATATCTTATTGCTGATGTTGGCTTGGATGTATGAACAGGTACGCTAATCCTTCGATAGTTCTCACGTTTATCTATCCTTGCTGACTTCGAAATTGTGTGGATTGCATATTTCGAAATTCTACATATTATATTGAATAGCCGTTTATATTTTACTGCCGCAAATTATTTTAAAATTTCCGAGTAAATGTTATCTATCCCTTCTGCCAATTTGTTCTGAAATATTCCAGAGATATTTTCAATTCTGATTCTAGTACTGCACCCGCTACGTCTTAGACATCGACCACAGTCCCATATACCGTCACGTCATTGGACAACTCCTCCGTATACAGGCTCTCTACTTCCTCTGTCCATCTACTCGCTCTAAGGTTTATTACCAGATTCCCTTTCGTTTTCTATTCATTTTTCAGTAGGCATTTCACCGTTGCTTCCCTGACTTTTCTATTTATTTCATCCCCAAGCGATTTGCTTAGTGTTGTTTAATGCCTTTCACTTAACATACATGAATTCCTGTTTTCGTCGATGAATAGAGGTGTTTCTTCCGTTACCACAGTTTCTTTGCAGTTACCTTCTTAGCACTTATGTTTGCCTGTTCCACATCAGTAGCTTCCATTTTCTGAAATGTCTAGGCCTCTTCAACTTAACTGCCTGCTCTGGTAGTCCCTATCGTAGTAATCACATCCTCAGATAACTTCCTACGCGCTACAACTTTTCTCAGTACCTTAGTATCCCAGTTCCTTCTCAGCTACTTCTTTAGGACGTTTTTGTTAAGCTCCACTGTACTCTTCATCTTTATTACACTGTTATCTCAGTCTACATAGAGTCATGAGTATGCCTTACACTCAAATATCTGATTTAAGAATCTGTTACCATGATACCAGCCGGAATATTCCCGTGATTCCACGTCTTTTCCAATGAGACCTATTTTTTGTAGTGATACTTAGACAGTCTCTGTTACTTCTTTTTACTTTAAGCTTTCAGATACTTATCCAAAAAATTTAGTCTACTTTTCTCAATATATGAATACCATCTACGTACTTGTTGAGCTATTCCAGAAGTGAACAGAAATGAAATGTCTCATAAAAGCCATTAACTCTGTATCTTAAACGCATAATATAGGTGTGACACGAAGGACATTTGTTTTACCAAACATTTGTAAACCAAACAAGTTATTTATGGTTGCTGGCTGATACTTTCAAGAGAACTTCACTAGAACTAGGAAACTGATGCCAATGAAATTTCACATGAAATGAAGTATTTATTGCGTAGATACCGAGAAGAGAGATAAAAAGAACTAACGATAAATAAATGTTTTAAAAATGAAAGTTTCTTAGTGTCATCTGAAGAAGTCTTTTTTATAATATATGTATGTTAGTTACTTCGTTCACGGGTAGAGAGTAGGAATGATGTTTTCAAGACTGGAGCAAACACAGAACTAGATTATGCCAATTTTTCGGCGCAGAATCTGTCTTCAGGGACATGTGGCGCAGGTAAAGATTTTTCTCGTTACCTATATCACGTGAAACAATCTTGAGATAGATTTCTTGAGGTGATTACATAGAGAGTCGAAGATATTTCCGAAGTGACTCACCCATCAGTGCAAAAAAAGTCATCGTTTCATAAATGGTAACATTTTCTTCACGCCTCCCCGCAATAACACTCCATATTTAAAACGATGTTGTAATTTTTCTGATAAGGTAGATGTTTATTTTTCTCGCACACTTCTCGAATAAATGACAAATGATATATGCGGTGTTCTTGAACTTCACTATTATCGCTTAATAGCACTACAGTTGGGATGATTTCGCATATTTATTGTGGTGACGCCCGCATTTCATTCGTTAGAGCTGCAGTCATGCTGAGTTCCTGATTTTACACATCTTCATGTCACATTTTATCTGCACTCGTAAGTATAAATCATTTAAGTCCAAACATGTTGAGTTTGAGTTAAGTACATAGTCAGACTCAAAATAAATTCTGTCATTTCTTATAAAAGATGTAAGGAATTTTTTCATAAATTCGTATATTATAATAATTTCGTGGTTAAACCCGTTTGACCTGATTAGTTGCTATTCAGAATTTTTTAACGTTCTATCGTTTCCTGGAAAATCATGAATATGGACTTGCATACTTTACGCTTATCAGTACAAATATTTCGATTTTAAATGGTTATGTATGTATAGTAAATTATTTGTAAAAGTCTATTAGTCGCAGAACTATAAACGCATGCCTCTCAGCCAAATAACTACTTCGAATTTCATCATACGTAGATGTAAGCTACATGTGAACGTTTATTGTTGGTATTCAGTCATGTCAACCAACCTATTGTCAAGTTATTTCTTGTTATTGCAGAAAATAATTCAGTTCATGCTATCGACAAAAGGAGGTTTTCTTAATTGCCTTACGTAAATAGTTCCTTGGTCCATGCGTTAATAAGGTGACCATCGTGAATTGTTGAACAAAACTAACCTTAAAACTGCATTGCTGAATAATTTGTGTATCGCATTTAATTTCTATAGTTTCTTCTTTTGTTGTATATTCTTGAAGTATGTCTCTTGCTTCAGTAAAAGCAACAATCAGGGGTGATTATATCATCAGTAGGCATTTTATAGGGCTCCTAATTTAATAAGACAATATTTGATGAAGTAATATCGCAGAAAGCAAAGGTAAACATTTACATAATTACAAGTCTAACTATAAGTGAGTCAACTGCTAACGGTCCTCAAAATCCTGTAGAGAAAGATATGTTTCTATATCGAATTGTACCACCTTAATTTGTAAGTCGCATGCATTTTAAGCGGTATTCAGCGATAACCTGTTAGATCTTGACTGTCTCCTCCTAGTGTGGTAAAACATACCAACGTTTCGGGTCGAGATCCAGAGAACTTTTCATAAGCAGAAAACGTGTTAATCATAAAATAATATGAGAAGTTACTTAGCAACACCAATATATTGAAAAGTATAGTGAACACTCTAAATTAGGGGACATTACAATTAAAATTATATAAGTGAAAGATAGAGTTTCATTCAAGAACTACATCTCGAGAAATGTATTTAAACATACGGAAATAAGAATAAAATTAGTTAAAATCCTTCGTATGAATAACACATTCCAAATTTTTCCTTTGTATTTAATAGGGAGAATTAGTAGACTGATAATGAGTGCTGCACTTAAAAATGATGCAAGTAAACCAACACTATGGAAATTTGTAGAAACCCAAAGGAAATGACGGACCCAAAGAAAACAGAAGATTATAAACTTTTTAACAGCTTGTCTAATTATTTAATCCAACGGTTTTTATATTTCTTGAAGGAAGAATGCCTGACCATCTTAATCAAATATACACTCATAGATTGTTGGAAATTACATGCAAATTTTGTCTCATCGAATGATACAGGTTATCGAAATGCAATAATCTCCAACTACAAAGAAAAATTGTTCGGAGGAAATGGAGCGGTCACTATTAGTAAGCGAAGGCATCATTTTCACATCGGCAAGGGCCACATTTCATAGTGCCTATGCCAGTTATCACGAATTATTTGTAAGACATACACAAATTTTCCTGTGTTTTACTCTATTACTGAAAACCACATCAAAATCCATACACTAGTTCTCGAGAAATTCGACAGCTTATAGACACGATTTAAGTTTGTAATATAAAAGGGGAAAAAATGGATAGACAATAAAATAACAGGATGTACCCTAAAGGTCCCAATCGGCGAGTTTGCGAATAACAAATATGTGACCTAAACAGCCGTATGTCTTGTTACATTGACTTAGAAAATTATTTGTTCTACGCCGACAAGGCAAATTTCAATTTACTACGTCTACCCATTCCTGAGGAAACAGGTGTTAATAACTGAACAGATTGAAAGACACACAGATAGACAGAGATAGGCAGAGAAAGTTTCCGTTTAAACTACCGTTTTTACTAACTGATTACAGAATTCTTAAAATTGTTGGACATTTTGAAAAATAAGAAAAGTGTTTAACCTGGAGCATGGAAATGGCTGTTACGTATTTCAGAAGGGTACCGAATTTCTTAACTTTTCAGTTATGTGAATTACATGTATCATAGCAGTTGCCATATTTCAAATTTATACGATGGTTAAAAGGAATGACAGCCAACTTAGGATTTCACACGATAGTGGTACAGATTGTTCTCAATTTAGAATCGTGAAACGAACGTTTACTACAATATATCCATTGTGACAGTGGTATTTAGCCACCGATTCGTTAAGTTCCAGATTTCCTGAACAACCGTCATTTTATATCTGACAGGTATCTAAGCGCCGATCATTTTGAGTAAATACCTCTATTCGATTTTCTCTAATGGATGTACGTGTCTAGTCACCTCCTACAGGTGTTGTGACTAATGAAAAATAAGATTTTCTCTATGTGGTTTCCAGTATAATGAAGAGTTAATATAAGTAGTGAATGATTTGTTCACATCGTCAGATTTTAGCTGATGGACTCTTTATGTAGTTTACATACCGTTTATTTTTAATTCTTGCATTTTATTTAAACATTGATATTATTTTTTTCTAATATTAGTATACAGTTACTAATCCCTCTATTGTAAAATTCTACTAGAAGTTCGAAAATGATTTTTTATCTGATTATACCTAGTTTGAGCATTTATTACGGAATGATATTGAGAAATTCAGTTGTTTCAACGGTTAATTGGGTTGATAATTTATAAACATGCTCTAAATTTCACAGAATTTCACGCAAGTATTACACTTTAAATATTCAGACCACAGGTCAATTTTTACAGCATCCGGAGACGTTTCTATTTTCAGCACTACAAAGAATTGCTAATGATTGTCACAGATACTTTAAATGTAGTTTTTGGGATATAGACATTGATTCACATCATCTACTGTGTGTTATCCGTCAAAACAATCCCTGATAATCTCTGTAATTGTAATAACTATCTAGAATTAAGCACAATGCGAACCACCCTGTTTTCGGATTTCATAATTCTAACAATATCTAACAGTGCGACTTTCTGAGTTTGGATACAGGAAAGGGGCTGCAGCTAATTTTTCAGGATTTATCACGCCGCCCATTGCGAGTTTCATTTTTTTACAAACAATTTTTGTGCATTCGAAATGAAATATATTCCTCACAATTTTCTTTAATAGATGGCTTGAAGAATTTAAGACCTACTTAAAAAATTAAAATGTAAGACATACAATGAATTACTTCTTTAAATTCTTAATAAAATTTCGATATTCTATATGTACTAGTGTATTAAGAATAATCTTGGTTAAGCGTCTACCAGACGTTCAGATTTCGAATTATTTCACGAAAATACAAGGAAAAACGTTTATATTAAATATGAAATGCATGCCGCCATCCAAAGTTAGACGGTTTTGTTTCATCTCTTGTATAGTTATGGGGAGTGTGGAAAAAATGCAGTTCCGAATATAGATTCGTCACAATATAAGATACTTCAGATGCTCCAGGTGCAATATTTAATTACTGTAATTAGAAGACGGAAGGTTGAATCTATTTCTGATATAGTAATATGTTCAACTTCATGAAACTTAAGTTATTTCGCCACTTGCTTCTTCACTGCTATTTAAAACGGCTTAAGGATGCTCTAGATGATAAGCACAAGGAAGTACGAACATGATGGACTTCACTTTCACCCAGACGTAAACGCATTCATTCTCTATAATATCACTATCTCATCTTCAAATAAAAATGTGACGACAACAAAAACTTTTATTTTAATTGTTATGTTACGTTAAAGTTGCGATCAACGCTAACTCAACATTCACATATGACTCTTTCACTGCTGAGGAAGAGATGACTGTAGTTCAGATGTACTAGGATTAAGCTTGTGTGAAAGCTGTTTCTGAATCTCATTGTAATCCAATGAAACTTGCAGCAGATTTGGACTCCATAATTAACTATATTAATTACTGTTGGTAATGTCAGATAAACGGAACAATCATGGAAAGTGTGATAGAATTGCATATTTGTGGTGTAACTGACGATAAAGGAAAGTATCCAAATAACAGAGGCCTTTAAAATTTTTCGTCCTTTTGCTGCTATTTAAGAGAGTCCTAATTTGATTTGTGTAATTTAAACTGTTAACTGGATAATGTGAGCTCAACTTCTTTAATCACAGGCAAACGCATTTCGTTTATTTTTGTTAGAGGAGTGCATTTCTTATTCTGGAGTGAGAAAAGTAGAATATTTGAAGGAGGAACCTAATACGTTTTTTAACAATAGAAAAGTCGACTGTGGTTGGCGATTTGCTATTTCCTGTACTGCCTACAGTTCTCCGAATTTGAAATAATAGTCTGAGTCATTAATGATTTGTGTGTGTGTCCCTTCGTGTGCTTATGTGTTTCTTTAGGGAAGTTATATTTTATTTCTCTTGTAAACATCATGGATTACCTTTAGCAATATTCGTATCTCTGAGATTTTACGAATGGCAATGGAGACCTAGACGCATTATGAAACCATAGCTCGTGTCGGCGTATTTAATACCTGAGAAATTTATGGGTATGCAGTCACGTAAGACTATCGACGAAATCCGAAAGTTTGGTAGGAGCACACCATGTGGTAATAAAGGTAATCGCAATCGCATAACTGTAAGATTCTCGGTTATTATCTTCATCACCATATTGTGAGTTTGAATGCAGAACTGCGTCTGAGGAAGGTAGGGACGTATCGCTTTTATTCATTCGAAAATCACTTCGGTTACTTTTTAAGATGCGTTTCCTGTTTACATAATTAAGCAACATATCTCAAAATTTTATTGTCTCTTCTACATTTAGTTCTTTACAAACAATCATCTACGTCTAAATTCATATATGAAAGAGACTGTTGGGTTTACCCTAAATAGGCTACAATTATCACACAGGTCCCATTAAGTTGAATAGAAAATGAGTAAGTCCCTGCTGGTACTATTTAATGAGTCCAATTCATAACGAAACGAACCGAAGGACTGAAATAATCTTAAATGGAGGTAAGGGTGTTATATTCTGAGAATAGATTGTTTGGCATTGTCAGAGAGTCTTTCCACTTCGCCTGAACCTATAAACGATGCAACAATGCAGGGAAACCTGCTAAAGCAACAAGAAGAAAAGTAAGCCGATGAAGATCTTTCGAAGAAAGTATTTTATGGATGTCAGGGAGACACAGAGACACATGCAAAATGCTTACGGCCGAATAAATACGGCTACAAAATTTTAATGTCCGTATGAAATAGCACTATCGAAGGATTCCACAAAAAAGCAAACTTGGCAATGGCAAGGCTAATAAAATTGGTTTTACAATCAATAAAAAACCTTTTAGAAAAATAAATCTTCATATAAAATTGCTAAACTCTCGCTTTTCTGCAGTGTTCTTAGACCACAATACCATAACGCTTCAATAATTCTTTCCGTTACGTATAAGCTAACAATGAAGTGAAACAGAAAAGACGGAAAGGAATATAATTAGAAAAATCTTGAGACGATAATATCAAAATCGGAAACTTAAGTAAAGAAGATTAAATAAAATAGTACGCAAATTATTCACAATAAGAAAGAGAAAAGCTGTATTTTACAGAAGAAAGTGGGAATATCGTAGGAAGGAAGACGATAGTAAAGCTCAGTGCAAAAGTAGATGTATCTAGCGCTAAGGAAAGAATGCGTACGAATATTTAACTTTTTTTAATTTTTAAGGGACAAAAGGAGACAACTTTACACCACTAAAAACGCATTTTTATTCCAAGATAGCATGAGACTTTACATTTGCATAACTATTTTTTTGTTTTTCTTAGTGCAGTGTACTCCGACATAATACTGCTCTCAGTCGTAATCTGCAGTGTGTTCTTGCCTTCGGAGCTAATCTTACACCACTTTAAAAAGGAGCTTGAAAAACTTCTCGGCCGTAGCGTATATAACATAATTGTGGAGACAATATGTTTCACTTTAAATATTTCTTCTAGCATCAGACGCTATTTATAAAATGATACTACAGATAAAGTTTACACTCAGTGTAATTGTTCACAAAGTTATTTTCCATACAATTTTGATATATATATATATATATATATATATATATATATATATATATATATATATATATATATATATAACAGAACGCAGAGACAAAACAATCCAAGCGACTGTAAACAGGTTTAGATCGTACCACTTTCCGAAAATCTCAGTGAACATATCTACACAACTAATGCTTACTTAGATAAGTCTGTGTTAGGTGTCTGGTATGAGTTCACCTTGATCATGACTTTCGGAGTAGGTGTGCAAAAACCCTAATATGCTTCGTATTAATGTAGGTGTTGTATTGCTTTAGTTGTAACCGTAATAAGAAGACATGTTTTTTATGAAAGAGATGTACTGACTGATCACGAAAAAATAATGAAAGTTTTAAAAATATATCAGTACAGAAAGTTTTAGAATTTTATATGATTTCCATGGAAAATTTTTCGGTCATGTGTGAATTATCACACGAGCCCGTTTCATGTATTTAACTTTATATTTCGTGGGCTATTCCTTCCAAAGTCTTCCCTCACCTCGGCGCTAATTAATCTTCCAAATCTAGACCGCGCAACCTTGTTTATTAAAACTATTAACTTTTAGTTCCTAAAATAATTAACATAGGTTGACAACAGCATAGTATTCTTTTTAAACTTTCTTTTAAATGCTTCACTTTCGCCTAATACAAGATAATAAGCGTTTATAATAAGTATAAATTGCATAGGATACCCCACTGCAAATAATGATATAAGAAGGTTATATATATTAACTGTTTACTCAGACAGAATGGAATAAATACTTTCAAGTACGTTAAATATCTAAACACTTTCGTTTTAAAGTAAATATAATGTCTTTCTGGCTTTCTGACTGATAATTTTCCGTGTTTTATGTGTTTTTCATTAAAACATGATGTTACAAGAGTTGCTTTTGAAAATCAAAAGGCCGTGTTATTGCTGAAGTTTATTTATTTCTTCCCACATGCATACCGCCTGTTTTACTTCAAGGCATCGTCCGTCGGTTCCAGAAATTACAGTTTGGTTTTCAAATGTTGTATTTATAGAATATAAACAGTTCTCGTCTTTCTTCTGAAGGGCCACTACAGTTTATCGAATTACAGATAAGTTGTAAGTAATCGTAGTTTCATTAGAAAAAAAAGACGTGATCTGTTTATAATATACTACATCTGAAAACGAAACTGAGATATCTGGAACTTACTGAGTGTGCCCTAAAGAAAAAGTAGAGACCGCCTGTGGAAAAAATAAATTGTAGGAAAACAGCGGTCTCAATCCCAAAAACGAATAATTCTGTGGAATTTTTGAAACTAGGCGTAAATTGTTTGGACTTGTGCTGAAATTGATCTTAATCATGTTCTGTAGAGAATATAAACAAAAACATGTTTCTATTTATATGCAATAGAAAAAATTAAATTTTTTGGCCGCTTTGGAGGAGACGCTAAATTGTGAGAAGGAATCTTGTTGGATAGAATTATGTAATCTGAATAGAAGTCTAATCTTTTTGAATAGTAGTGAAATTGTTCACCTCCTTCCTACAGTACACAATAAATGTCGTGTTAGATCAGGAGATTAAGAGGCTGCCACGACCACTTCAGGAATGCCAAGCATTCCGAAGCTCAATACTATTTAGCGATACCGCAACGAACTTTCAATTTAAAAAATGCAGATTCTAATACCAATAAAATCAGGATAATTGGTTTTTCACGCTATTGATTTTTGGAAATTAATATTGAAAATTCTGACAACATACCATTCATGTGCTATTTAGTTGTATAATCACAGCATCTTGTGTCTTCCTGAAAACAAAACAGAAGACAGAGTAACATCAGCAGAGATCTAGACTCTACTAAATGTTCTCTACCGAAATTAATTTACAGGTGTGAATTACGCAATAGAATTACGTCGTCTATGAAAATACACGGGCTGTGGCGGGGCGGCCGAGCGCATTGAGGCGCTATGCTAGAATGCGCGGGGTCGTTCCCCGTCGGGAGTTCTAATCCCAGTCGGGCATGGATGTTTGTGCTGTCTTTAGTATAAGTTAGTTCATAAGTAGTTTGTAAATTTAGGGACTGATGACGCCGCATTTAAGTCCAATAAGATTAACAAACATTTGAACATTTCTTTTTATTTCAAAATATACTGGTGTCCAAAATTAAAACAGCTATCTGAAGTCTACAAGATCTTGTTTACTTTGGCACTAAAACGTATAACAGTTGATAGTAAAATAGAAACAACGTGAATAATACAGAACGGAAGTCACTGCTACTTGAATTACGATAAAGAACCATGTTTTTTTTTTCAGTTTCTTCCAGTTTAACGGATTTTCATACACATTCCGTGAACTCGATACTGTGTACAGTAAGGGGTGTGACAGTCCTCGGCTGACATTAAGGCCTTACAAAGGCGGTACATTCGGAAAATTATGTGATCAGTGTCATGTTGAGCAACAGGGCCTATTCTTCCTGCACGGCTGCTCGAAAGTCTGCATGATAGGTCATGATGTGATGCAAACCGTCTACCCAGACCGATTTTATGGGAATCAAATTCGTAGAACGAACAGGCCACGCTATTCATTCACCATTCTCCGTTTCCAAGGAAGGTCAACCACCGGCACGATGTGAGGTCGAACATTATCGTCCATCAATACACAGCGTGGATTTACATCACCAAACAACAACCGCACATAACATCGCAAGATCTCTTGACGATACCTGACAGAACTTAAATATAATTCTTGCCCACAATAGCAGGGACCCTCTTCGACATTGTATCGGCTTCTTTCCACAAAGTTAACGTCCTGAAATCGTATTCCACTCCCTCCCCCCTTCCGTAGAGAATCATTCCTCAAACCAAAGTGGGGCCCTTCTGTGAAAAGAATACTGCCTTACTGTTCGACCGACCAAATCGCATGCTGACAAGTCCATTCGATACGTTACCTTCTGTGAAAACGCGTTAAGGAAAAAGAAAAAATATATTAGTGTTAACGATGAACTTGTCGTATTATCTTCCATAGTTAAAGAAAAATTATGAATATTAAGTCAATCGGCCAGGCTGTTCTATCAGGCCGATTCTCTTCATTTTTTATTTATATGAAAGGTACTCATCCACAGATTTGTTATCAAGTATCAGAATTCACATAACTCTCGTCTTCCCTTATTTATGCTCAAACGCGAAATCTTTCTCTCCTTGCTGAGTATTAAACGGTTTCTTTTACATGTTCTTATTAAGATACACAGGTTTTTGGATAAGACTGCTTATCGGGTCAAGATCGTCCGTTGATTAATTCTGAAGAGAGCTTTGAATTTTTGCACCAAAAAGTGAACATTGTGATCAGATTAATGTGGCAGTTTCAGAACTACTCCCACGAAGTGCAATGTCTTACACCAATGTAAGCTATAAATATCGGAAGAAGTATGTGAACTTTGGCAATTTCCCACAGAATCTTTGAACAACCTAGACCGATCTGCCTCCTCGTGGGATGAGTTTCAAAAATGGTTCTATTGTATTGTTCCTTAGGAATTTGAAAGCAACTGTAGGGAACGAGCCTAATAGAAAAATGTATAACAATATCATAGATTTAGGCTTGAAACTGTTATGAATATTGGGGAGCGCGTACTATCAACTTGTAAAGATTTTACAAACCATCTGACATTACAATGCCATTCTTTTTTAAGCGACAGTAACTTCCTATTAGATTAGCGTTTTGTATTATATTGAACAAAGTGCAGAGTCAAACACCTAGCGATTGGAATCCACTTGAATGATGCAGTTATTTGTCATGGACTATTGTAGGCTATATTGCCTTATCCCGGAGCAAAGCAATAAAAATATAAATGTGGAAATTAAACATATGTGTTACCGAACAGTTAGCTAACATTGTGTGGTAGGTAGTACTGTAAAAAGTAATACTATTAAAATCTATAAGAATGCAATTTGATTTGATAAATACATTTACTGTTTTCCTTTTTATGTCACTGACCACTAATACTGTGAAGTGTTCGCACGGATAGTCTTGCTCAAATTAAAACAGTTTTATAATTATATTTTGTAAACGGTTTCGCTCAGTGAGGACCATCTTTGAGAAAATTCATTGTAAGATGAATTGTGATCCACAACTTTTATTAAATAAAGTTTTATTTATATTGTTCACCGTCCCAACTGCACATTTATTTAGAAGCTGTGACTAGACTGGTAAATTTCATCCATTTACAAAATTTTACCTACAAAAGAAAGTTACAACCAACAGGATTTACTATACATGTTACAGGTTTCACTGATATCATATTTATAATACGAAAGCGTTGTGATCTGTAGGTTGCCTGTGCTTTAGGGATAAGAAACATAAGTAACATTTTATGCATGACTGTGGTAGTGAAGCCAGCATATGGCGCTGCTTAAGATAGTTTATTTTTCAATTTCGTTTAAGAATTACAACATTTTCTAATTTTCATAACATTTCATTTTAAATTCTTTACACTTCTCTTAACCCTTTCATTCTAAGTGTTGTTCCTCGACAACAACGTGTTACAAAACATGTTACAAAACGTTTTACAAAACCATGTTTTGTGTATCAAACGTTAAAATAACATTGTTGTTGTGGAACAACATGCTTCCAGTACAACATTTTCCTGCTTGGCACGGTGTGTAGCCACTTATGTGGCATTAATGTCTCCGTTTTGGTGGTAGTATTGCATTGCCGTCTGTACGTGGTTGTGAGTATGAGCGTGAGTGTGGTTCATGTTATTTTGTGTCAGCAGTGAATTGTGTTGCCTTGGATGCTGTGGTGAAGATTATGCTATCATTATCGATGTAACAGTGTCAACTATTAGCAAAATAACGTCCCAGGTAATAAAATACCTCGATACAAACGTTTGTGTTATGCATGAAATACATGATATAACAAAACAAGTCTTGGATCAAAAATTTTAAGACACATATTTTGATGTTTAGTGCACTGTATTAATACAGAGTACTTTGAATTTTAAATTTACCGGAGCTGAATTGATAATGTGGGAATGAAAGGGTGAACACCAATATTATACTTTTATAAAATGACGCTGCATACACGATAATAAATTGAAATGTTGTAGGTGCATTTGTAATGCACGTTACATATTATGCTCTCTAACGAGGTACCAACCTGTAATCTAAAATTCTGAAGTACTGTGGAGCAGCCAGTATGTCCAGGTTACATGCATGTGCAAAAAAAAAAAAAAAAAAAAAAAAAAAAAAAAAAAAAAAAAAAAAATCATAATCTATACTATTAATATTAAATCAGCAGTTTATTTTTATAGCTGAAGCGCAGGTAACTAACATAACGCCATCATAAATATGTTATTATTGAAATCTGTAACACGTACACTATATTTCTTGTCACCTTCTTTTAAAAAAAATTAAGATGAACGAAATCTACCAAACCGAAACTTCCACATAAAGCGCAACTAGAACGGTGAAAAATATAAATATAATAGGACCACCTTTATCTGAAAATGGTCTGCATTGACCGTAACATGTTACAGAATGAAATTAGAAACCTGCGATCTGGACTGTTTCAGTTTTTAATCCATATGCTACTGTGCCGAAGTCGTCTGAGCACATTTTACCTCTGTACAGCTCTTCGTGCTGCAAAGTTAGACGTCAATTGCCGTGCAGTACTACAACGGAACGGATGTGTCGGTCTTCTACATCCGAAGACACACGTAATCGGCCATGCTCTGGTGCTTGGGATACCGTTTAGGCCTGAATAAACTGTTGCCACATCCGAGAAGTAACATAACGATATGCATTCGATCATCTGGCCACATAGATTTGTGAATGTTTCTTTCTTCCTATGGTCCTCCACAGTGGAAGATTTGCTAGGGGTCTTCTGTGTGCTGTATCATGTACAAAGGCACTGTTAATGTTGTACAACGCAACAAATATTGCTTTACGCTATTGTGTCAAAAACTGACATTGTGAGAACCGTGGCTTTGGTATTATAATGTTTGTAATTAAAAATAGCCACCAGCCACAAGTATGGTATGAAATGTTTATTTATTTAGATCATGACCGGTTTCGAATTTTTCACACAAATCTCATCTTCAGGTGGTCTACATGCTTCTCACAAGAAGCCTCGTTTTGTGTCTATTACAATTTCGAAGCCTTACGATGGACAAAAAGTAATTTGTTTACTGTTTGCTGAAGTGTATGTTAAGTTTCCTTATGTTCGTCTGTGTCATTACATTTATGAAAGAGGTTTACAATTAAAACACGCGAAGTGTGGCTGTAACTTACCTGTTATTACATTTTCCGGGACGAAATCGTATTCCACTTGCGTATTTTATACATGTTATGCTTTTGAATGTGCACTGTATAAGTATTGTTAACATTGTTACATATTTCAAACAACATTTCGTAAGCACATTAGCAGCACTCATTCAGTGCACATTCAAAAACATCTACATCTATATACAAATTCCGCAATCCAGTCAAATGTGCGTAGCAGAGGGTACTAGTTACTTGCTTTCTTGTTCGACTCGCATATAGAACGAGGGAAAAACGAATGCTTGTATGCATCCGTACGAGCTCTGATCTCTACGATATTATCTATGAGGCCTTTACGCGAAGTGTAGGTTGGCGGCAGTAGAATCGTTATGCAGTCCGTCTCAAATTCCGGCCCTCTGAATTTTGTTCAACAGTGTTTCTTGGAAAGAACGTCGCCCTCCTTCCAACGAATTCCATTTTAGTTCCCGAAGCATTTCAGTAACACTCGCGCATTGATAGAATCCGTCAAACCTAGCCGTCCGCCTCTGTACTGCTTCCATATCGTCCTTTACACCGATCTGGTGGGGATCCCAAACACTTGAGCAATACTCAAGATGTTCCCGAAGCATTTCAGTAACACTCGCGCATTGATAGAATCCGCCAAACCTAGCCGTCCGCCTCTGTACTGCTTCCATATCGTCCTTTACACCGATCTGGTGGGGATCCCAAACACTTGAGCAATACTCAAGATGGAGTTGTACAAGCATTTTATATGCGGTCGCCTTTACAGAAGAGTCACACATTCCCACAATTCTCCCAATAAACCGAAGTCGACCATTCGCCTTCCCCGCGACTGTCTTTACATGCTCGTTCCAATTCGTATCGATGTGCAGCGTTACGCCTAGATATTTAATTGACGCGACTCTGTCAAGCAGCACACTACTAATGCTGTATTGGAACGTTATGGGATTTTTTTCTCTTACTTATCTGCATCACCTTACATTTTTGTACATTTAGCGCTAGTTGCCATTCCTCACACGCCTTATAAATATGTGTAAAATAGACAAGTGGAATACAAGACGATTTCGTTACTAAAAAGGATACAACGGGTAAGTTTTATCCACACTTCACGTGTTTTTAACTGTAGACAAATTTCACCAAATAGGAACAAAATATTATTGTCTATCCTAGGACTGCGAAACTGTAACAGACACAAAACGAGACTCCAGTTGAAAAGCATGTACATCATTTGAGGATGTATTTTTAAGAAAATTATAAAGCAGTCATGGTCTAAATAAATAAATATATATACCAAAGTTGTGGCTGATTGCTGTTTTTAATTATGAACATTGACTTGTTTGACAGATGGCATGGTTGTACGCCGAACGAAATGTTATTTTCCGTGTGGAAGACGATTGTACAGACAAATGTACACAGTTGTTATGATTATATAACGAATTCGATACGGGACAAGAATGCCGTAGTTAACTACATAAACAGCAGAAAAGTAGTAAGCGAGAAACGTTTTTCCTTTCATCATTTTGCTATGGATGTCAGCGAGAAAAAGTTTAATAAAGGTTGGAAATTATGTTTAAAGTTTGTTGCAAGTCGTGAAGTACTGTTATTCTCATGTAGCGTATTTATAAAGGCTCGCCGCATTAGGTGGCAGTTTTCTGCGATTTCTATCGTTTACGACGTTATATCTCATGAACCATGAGTCGTATGTGGTTCATAATCGTACGCCAATTGTTATCTCACGTAAGGAATATGTGTTCCAAATTTAGTTGAAATCGGTCCAGTGGTTTAGGAGAAATTGAGCAGCATTGTCGCTAAATGCAGCAGTTTTAGAGACATTTCATTGTTTATAACGTCATATCTCCTGAACTATAAATCGTATGTGATTCTTACACTTACGGCGACCGTCCTCATTGATTGAAGCTTATGTGTACAAAATTTCATAAAGATTGGAAAAAAAACTGTAGATTTGTATGCAACACGTACAAACATACGGACACACTGCTGGGTGTTTCACTAAGTGTGTTTGCCTCTGTAACTTATAAAATAATAGGTGACGGGAAATTTTAATGCGGTAGGTCAACACAAGAAATGTTACACTTTCCGCGGAGCGATGAACATAGTTTATTGTATCATTTTCCAAAGAGTTACGGCACAAATATATATAATTTTTTAAATGTAACAATAGTTTTTTCTATCATTCATTGGATTCGTTGAAACCATCTGCATCCAAATCAATTTAAACTACATTCCTATCACTGTTAGTTTGGGAGCTACAACCCTTCAAAGTTTAGGTGGCGGAGGCTACGACAGCGTAGTAGCTAACTGGCTGGTGGTCATGAGACAGTGGGCCGTGGCCCAGGGGATAGCCACTCGGCCAGTAAGCTACGCTATCGCAGCCTCCGTCCACGGAACTTTGAAGGGTTGTAGCTCCCAAGCTAACAGTGATAGGAATGTAGTTTAAATTGATTTGGATGCAGCTGGTTTAGATGAACCCAATACACGATAGAAAAAAACTATTGTTCCATTTAAAAAAATATATCTTTGTGGTGTAACTCTTTGGAAAATGATACAATAAAGTATGTTCATAGCTCCGCAGAAAGTGTAACATTTCTTGCATTGACCTACCGCATTAAAATTTCCCGTCACCTATTATTTTATAAGTTACAGAGGCAAACACACTTAGTGAAACCCCCTGTATGTTCGTATCTAGATTCTGACACATACATGCGTAAGCAGTGCCGGCAAAATGCCACAGTACAGATGATCGCTTACAGATCAGGAAAATTTGGAGTTTCCATTGAATGATTCGGGGTCTGAGGAGAATTTATTGTCGATTCTGAAGATGACAGAGATATTACAGGTAACATATTTACTGTAATCTTGAGTTCGTGATATTGTCGTGTAATATATTGTAAACTTCTAACGATAATTCAGTTTACCGAGTTCTACGTATATCTTATTTATTAATCAAAATATCCACGGGTGTACTGCCGGTATTTTGATTATCAAATACGCCGGGAGAAACTGAAGAATCACATCTTATTTGTTTACAGAGGAAGAGCTTCATGCCGATATTTAAATGATATCTCCACAGGAAACGCGTCACATACATCACTAATTTCCGAGTGCTAATTACTTATTATTATAAACATAGATGGCCTAATGTAATTTAGTTGTGTACTAGATTTTTGTTGATAAATACCGTTCAGATTATTTTATAAAACTAGTGCAAATTTCTTTCTACTGTAAAACCTGTTTATTTTCCTTATTTCAGCTACGAACGTGTGATAATAGTGTAAATATAAGTTAAGTTGGTAACAACAATGTTATTTCAAAAGCCCAAAAACTACAACGATTTACCTGTAACCGTTCTTAAATTATAATATTTTGAAAAACAGCAAAAAAAAAAAAAAAAAAAAAAAAAAAAAAAAAAACAATGTGGCCTGCTATAATGTCATATTAAGTCCCAGAAATCCTTTATACCAAATTGCAACTGACTCCATCTCGTTGATTCTGCGTGGATTCCTGGTCCTGATAACAAATGGCATATTAGATGACAAATAGCTCTTGCCATAGTCTTTGTTAACATCACAATACACACTCCAAGTACGATATGCAATTACATCTCGCGTATTTGCACTATGAAGTCCAGACAATGCTTTAACTGTAGTCCATTACACCTCAAAACATCCACAGTTAACCAACCGTTGCCAGGTTGAGGATTAGCAGCTTTTGGATATATGGAAAAGTTCACAACACATCCTCGAAACACCGATGGTCCTTTCAATATTTCTTAAGCACCAATATTAGTTTCACTAGTGAGATTCAAATTGTTTGATATCAATTGTTATTATTTGTGGGGGGTTTTGAAGGGGGGTTGGGTTCTTTGTTTTCAATGAGGATGATGTATTTCTATGTATTGAATGCGCTTAGAAGTGTATGCTGCCCGCATAGACAACATGCCTCAAGTGGCGTGATTACGTAACCATTGACTCAGCTGATTACTATCTGTTATCGCCTGACCTTGGCTATATAAACACAACCAGCAGCGTACGCGTGCTGCTAGAGAGACTACAGCACGCGTACGGGATTGCAACTCCGCTGCTGGACTTAGTCTCTGCGCTGCTCAGTCGTCGCATATATATATATACACAAAAACACACACACACACACACACACACACACAAACGCTAGCTTTCGCAACCCAGTTGCTTCTTCAGGCAGAAGAGAAGGAGAGGGAAAAGGAAATGATGAGGGTTTTAAGGGGATTTGGGATTGGAATGGCTCCTTACCCCCTTCCTTAAAACCCTCATCATTTCCTTTTCCCTCTCCTTCCCTTCTGCGTGAAGAAGCAACTGGGTTGCGAAAGCTTGCGTTTGTGTGTGTGTGTGTGTGTGTGTCTGTGTGTTTATTTGTTGCTATCACTGCCTGTGCTCCTTCGCCTGGTAAGTGGACTTCATCTATTTTTTACGTATATTTTTCCTGTTAGGAATTTTTCCTCTCTCTCTCTCTCTCTCTCTCTATATATATATATATATATATATATATATATATATAAGCGATTCTTTAGTTTGAATCCGTACAATGTTTATATCAATATAGTCAGAAAAAACGGCAGAATTTAATAAAGTCATCAAAAAGAATCTATTTTTCCCATCATTTATTAGTACCCTGTATCGTTAATTTTGTACACCAGTGTAGCTGCTGCAGATCCGAAACTTTACCGGAGGTAGTAGACCTAATAGGCGTGTCTCGTCGTAAGAGGCAGCCCCACTAGTCGGTATGGAAGTGACAAGGCGTCGGTTAGCTAATGCGCCATGGCGGCGGTGTGGGAGACGCCTGGGGCTGTGGGTGGTGGTGCGCCGTCGCGGGCAGCGGTTAGGCACGCCCGCCGCGCGCTGCAGCGCCAGGTGCCTACCGAGCAGTGGCCGCGCCGCGCTGTTACGACCCATCAGACGCAGCCGGCGATAAAACCCCGGCGACCGGCGCACTTAACGAGGGCGGGACTCGCAAAAACTGCTAGCGCCGCGCCGCGCCCAGTAACGAGCAGCACCGACTGCCGCTGAAATATCGCTGACGACCGGCGCCGCAAGATTCTGAAATATTCTTAATTAGAAACGTTTCCGTAGCTGCGCCTATCGCTAATAACGCTCCCGATCCCGGTTGTGCTCTCCGCCGAAAAATTATTTTTTTTAATCGCGTAAATAATGGTTTGTAAAATTCACGAAATTTTATACAATGCGAAAAAGGCGTAGGAATAAAAAAAAGATGAAAAAAAAAATAAAAAAAAATATGTAAATAGAAATTTACTAACCCTGAGACTTTCTCGTCTCGAACATGTCAAAGACATGGAAGATAACAAACGTTCAAATGTTTGTAACTCTATCGGACCAAACTGTGTGGTCATCAGTCCGTAGCTTACAAACTACTTAAACCGAGGTAAACTAACCTAAGGACAACACACACACCCATGCCCCAGGGAGGACTCGAACCTCCACGGCGAGCAACCGCGCGCTCCGCACCGAGACGCTTTAGACCGCTCGGCTACTCCACCGCGGCTTAAAGATAACTCTTTCAGACCCAATGTTGTGTATGATGTGACAATGTAGAGAGGTACGTTTATGATACAAAATACATACAGTAATTCAAAAAGCCGGCCGCGGTGGCCGAGGTGACTGAGGCGCTCCAGTCACGGTCAGCACGGCCACTACGGTCGGGGGTTCGAATCCCCCCTCGGGCATGGATATTTGTGCCGTCCTAGTTCGTAAGTAGTTCATAAGTAAGTTTGTAAGTTTAGGGACTGATGACCCCGTAGTTAAGTCCCATAAGCTTAACAAACATTTGAACATTTAACTCAAAAACCCACACAATTGTCTGTTGTGGCCCTTCACAACAAAATTTTATGATCTGCACCATCTTACAGGAACATTACTTTGAAAGAAATGACATAATACATCACAGATTCTTATATAATCAAATGGCTGTCGGATATATAGCTTCACATGTTAAAACAAGGATATGCAAATGAAGAACAATAGGAAAGAAAGGATTGACAGTGGTCGCATTTGGGCATAGATACTAAGCAATGGCGACAAGTGAAAATGTGAGCCGGACCGGGAATCGAAGCCGGGTCTCCCGCTTCGGGCCAGCGGTCGCCTGAAACACTTGGCCACCCGTCCGTCTCAAATTCCTTCATGTCGCACGCTATGTTTGTAGCGCCCCTATCGTCCATGCCCTCTTACACTTGCCACTACGGATTCCCGTGTGAGGTCGGACGTATGACCGCATCTGCGGTGAAATAACTGAAGCTAACGCCGTCGTCGCGTTTTAAATACTTATTGTATTGATGTGGTGTCTGTTCTTTCGGATAATAACACCTTGTCAAAAAGTCTTTGTTGCCGCTAAGTGTACTGGAAGTTTGGCGACTGCTGATGTCACACAGTGTAGAAACATGGAACTAAAACACATTGAGCGCGTTGTCACAGCCAATCCACGATTGTGTGATGCAGACACGATCTTCCTAGCGTGAATCACAAAGAAACAAGGAGAGCAACACCAGAAACGTACAATAGTGCGTTCAGGGCCTGAAAGGGTTACAGGTGAAGCATTGAATTAATGCGACCGGGAATCTAACCAGGACCTCCATGCTTGCTAGGCAGACGTCTCACCACTAGACCACCGCACCACTATAAAGATAAAGGTGAATAATTGAATTAAAATTTTTGATTCTGCAGGGAATCGAACCCGGACCTGCATGCTTACTAGGCAGACGTCTTACCACTGCCTAGTAAGCATGGAGGTCCGGGTTAGATTCCCGGCCGCATCACAAATTTTACTTAAATGCTTCGCCTTTATCTTTAACGTCTTTGACATGTTCGAGACAACAAACAGTCTCTGGGTTAATAAATTTCTATTTACAATGATATTTATATCACCTTAGGCTAAGGTTAAAGGCAGGAATGTTCCAATAAGAAATGTGTGTTGAAGAATAATGAAAAATAACGCATTAAGGTATGTTAGGGAAACGATACTACTTCTAACCAAGTGAGCGCCCGGGAATAAATTAAAAAAAAAAGTATAACAAATAATGATTACGAAAAAATTAAGACGTAAATTTGAGGCAGAATAATAAACAAAGAAGCATGGAAATAAAGAAGCAATGACGAAACATATCTAAATGTAGATAAAACAATAGGGGAATAGGAGTAATATTTTCAACAATAACACACAATATGAATGACAATATGCTGACGAAACAAATATTCCAATATTTCTTGCTGAAATTTATACCGTGGATGAAAATATTATTAGTATTCATGTAGCCAATGATATTCAGTAATATATAAAAATATTTATATTGTGTTATAATAATAGTTGTCTTTTATAAGAAGATAATATGGAAGAAACACAAACATATATACGTCCACAGGGTGCCCCAAAATTAAATGGCCAAATTTTGGGAGCGTACTTGGGGCTAAAAATAAATAAATAAATAAGAAATTTTCTATGAAATTGTTCTTAATTATCATTTGAGATAATAGGTAAACTCAAGTGCAGTTAGTTTGAATGAATGTTTTTTTTTCTAATGACAATAGATTTAAGTTCAAATGTTTATTAACCTATTGAACCATACTGCTATGGTCATAAGTTCCTGGACATACAAAATACTTGAACTAACTTAAAGTAATTTAAGTACAAGACACACACTATTGCCCAATGGAAGACTCGAACCACCAACGCCAAACAACCGCTCGCTCCGCAGCAAGGCGCCTTACAACGCTTGGCCCTCCACCTGGGCTACATTTAAATAATTATCTGCAAAATACTATTAATTACACATTAACAATGTGATTATGTAGAAGGACACAAAAACATATTGTTGTAGTTCAATGTTTTGGTTTCCCATGGCAACACAGGCGTTGTACTGTGATATGACAGTTCGTGTTGATGCGAAAACATTGCCCTTGGTTAATTCGCAGCGATGATTTTGTCAAATGTTCAAATGCTTGTAATTCTATGGACCGTAACTATTGTAGCTATCAGTCCACTAGGCTTACAAAGCGCTTAAAATAGCTTGAATTAACCAAAGGACAAAACACACACACACACACACACACACACACACACACACACACACATGCCCGAGGGTGGACGTGAACCTCCGACTGCTAGCAACCGCGCGGTGCGCAGCAAGGCGCCTTAGGGCGCTCTTCCATTCCGCCGCGACCATGACTTTGTCACTAGGATGATATTCTGAGGTTACTGGTACCTAATGTACTTCCTGTTGTAATGAACCTCCAGCTGTGTAAAGCGAGGTAAGCGTGCGGACCACAGTGCAGGTCTTCCTAGACCAATCAAGCGACCTGAATAGTTGCCATTTATTCACTTAACTGGACCATATTGAGCTGGGCATCCATCTAACTGGATCCACATTTTCGGTCTTCCTGTAATGTGAACTCCTCACCATATCCTGGGAGGTCGTTCTCAGAAAATATGTTCAGTCTCAGTAAGTAAGCATTTCTATCCAGTCTCCATCCGGTTCTCGTTTAGGTACTTTTTGTTATCCTTACATGTGTTCAGTTACTTACATTTAAAGCGAAGGAAAAGAAACATTCTTTCAAAGGAGCTGTACTTGAATTTACCGTTTCAAACTTCGTTTTCTCGATTATCTTCATATGAAATGGAAATAGAGAAACAAATAGTAGAAACATTTGCTAACTTTTGAGCCACAAATACTCTCCCAAAGTTCGGCCATTTAAATTTTGGATATATAGTTCACATACCAATAAATATATTTTAATGCATTACATTAACGAAAATTCTATTATGCCATCGGAACACCTGGCACTGATTATATAGTGGACAAACTAGAAATATTACAAAAGTGACGAACAAAGTTTTAGATTCACTTCGGATTATAGAAATAATAATCAATGATATGTTGGCAAAAGAGATAAATAATAACATAATATATTTATGAGGAATGAATGATAACCGAATGTGGAAATAGGTTTTCAAGTGTCTTGGAAAAGATATTGATAACAGGAACGTATCCGAAAAGGTAAAATAAAGATTTAGATATAAACATCATAGAGATAGGGGAAGATGTTGCAACAGGTATTTTCGGAACGAAAGGATAAATTTAGAATAGTTGCAAGTCATAAGCAGTAACAAAATGGGTATGAAGCATAAAGAAGAGAGATTCGAAGAGAAGATGAAAGACTTTTGGAAGACAAGAATAATTTAGAATGTAGCAGCTTGTCATACAGAAATAAAACAATATTCGTTGGATTTGGTTGACTGCAATTTCATTTTGTGCGTATTAACTGTAAGTCTGTGTCAAGTATAGCAAAATTAAAGGCTTGTTGGAAACTGCAGAAAATACATCTACATGGGATACTCTGTAAACCACATTTAAGTGCCTGGCAGTCAATATTTTTATAGGGTTTCGTATGCTATAGAAACAGGATATTGCTATTTTGTTAAAGTGTCTTACATAGTATTTCCACAGCCTTTTCTAGACCATAGTTTAATCTACATCTACATGATTGCTACGAAATAGACATTGACGTGAGTGGCAGAGGTGTCATCGAACCATTTACACTATTTTTCTACCGTTACACTTTTGAACAGCGGGCGGAAAAACGAACACCTTTCTGCTCGAGTTTTTTATTTCTCTGATTGTATTATCATAATCACTTATCCCTATCTCAGTTTAGCTCAACAAAATATTTTTGCAGCCAGAGGAGATTGTGGGTGAATGAAATTGCTTAAATGGATCTCCAAGGGATATAACTAATTTGTTTTAACGGTTCCTTGTTCTTCCGCGTTATTTGCTGGCGTTTGATCAAATATCGTTTATCTTTCACTCACCACAGCGTTCTTTATTTTACCCTCAAACCTTATTAAACCCTGAAAGTAATCGAATATATATGGTATTTCTATTTCTCAATCTGTAGCTAAAATCTGTCAAATTTATACTAACACATGAAGTTTCATTTTTTTAATAACCAGAAGGGGTATAATTTTCTTATATCTGTTTTCAAGAAATCTAGACCGCAATAAATATTGTTTTTCTTAATTATGTTACCGATGTACTGAGCAGAGAAAATTATTAATTGATACACTTTTTGGCAACGTTACAAAAACCAATTCATTGAAAGCATTTAGAGGAAATTAATATTGTTATAGTCTTAGTGAATATTTTCGCAAGAATAAGGAGGTGGTATGATTCTAATACAGAAATCTGCCGAAGCAGCCAACACAGCTCAGCCTCCGTTATACAGTAACCGGCTTCTTGACAAAAGTCAGGAAGAAATGTCACACTTAAACTTTATGTTTCTTATAATTTTGTTAAATTCATGGACTGATACGCGTTAATGACGTTGCATAAAGGCGGAATTTTGTTGCAAAAGAATGTCAGCGGCATTTAGTCGCCTAGAACGTCAGTAACACTTTCTTATTTAATGACACTTATACAGATAACGTTTTGTTCTCTGTTATTTATTAACTGCAATTTAAGCTATTTTCAGATGTAACACTAGCATTAAGGAAAATTGAACGACGTTTTATTCTACGTTATCCAAGACATTTATAATACCTACCTCACAGGTGAGAGTTAAAATATACCACATACCTATAATACATGAACATCGTCGCCACTGACATCCGCTGATGCATGTTGTTGAAACCAAGAAAGCATTAATAGCTTCCCAAATATATAGGAATGTGTGGCAGGGCCTTTATATTACTGAGACATTCAGTGGTGGCTTTCATTTAATATTCGCGTGTGCTGTTAAGGTATTGGGACAAGTTTTATAAGGTGGAGAAACAAATACAGAGTACTAAAATTAAGCAAAATTAAAAAAAAAAAGTGCTTCGACTGGTAGAGTAGCTTATTTGTGAATAAATAGACAATTTATTACACTACAAGTGCACGATCTACAAATAGATCAGTCTACACACTTGAAAGAATGACCTTTATGTAACTAGTTTCTTCAGTTTCATGCAATTTTACTTATTGTATCTCATAGTAAAATGAAAGATTTCTGTTACTATAACCCCGTGAAGCAATTTTTTTTAAAATATCGAAACTGACTTAATAACTACACTAACATATTATATGTTCAGGCATTGCTGGTACTTTGACAATCTTCAAGATCTTTTTCGAGAAACAAATATTCATGCCGAGCAACACGTAAATAAGAGGATCTTAATTTTTTTGTCCTGTCTGTAAGAAATCATACACATAAATTATAAATGTAAGAGATATTTTGCAAATAACGTAGTACAGTGATTCGCAACAATCCAAAAGATGTATCTGAGTAAGAGACATTGTGATATACACAATTACTAGTTTTCAAGCCGTTTGTGGCAAAATCGTCAAGCATAGAATATAAAAAGTTTGCCGGTGTTTGCACACGTAAAATCACACCGACAATGGAAACTACAAGCGTTACGTACAAACAAAGAACATACAAATATGTATGATGAAATACAAAAATGTATGATGAATTTACAATCTTCTTCGTGACACAATAGTTGTGTACAAAGACAATACATTAATTACATGTCGTAAATAGAACAAATGCCACAGGCATTATACGTTCCTGACGCGATTGTTTCCAGCTAGTACTCAACACTTTCATATACAGTTTATAAGTTAGGCTTCTTTTACAGAAAGTCGAGCTTCGACAGGAAATAAACATACAGATGCAACAGTGCAAACATCAAAGTCTACATCTAAACTTTTTAAAACTACGATTCGAATGTTTTCACGTGCAAAACACAATAATTTTAAAAGTAAAAATTTTTGTGACAACTATAATTTACAACGACACTCAAAATATCCAGGAAAATTACTCATATAGGAATAGATCAGATAAATATTACACCAAATATTTTAGAAAATGGACTCAGGACCACCAGGTATCAACTATGTTGTTTTATTAATGATCGGTGTTGCCAGACGGGGGCACTTCAAATGCGTTTCAGAGGCGAGTAAAACCGGTTTAAATAAATTCACAAAGTGGCGAAGATATCTTATGTGCTTGCTTCATTAACTGTGGCTACCACGCTGTGACAATACCTTCACCGAAAGTGAAGAGGAAAGTTGGCAGTACTTAAGTAAATGAAACAATGTATAGCAGCGCTGAGTACTTCCCCCATTTCATTTATCTTCAATCGACTACAAAGAAAATTAGAACATAGATTAAATTAATATTTAATTATATTCACATACAGAATATTGGTAAACCAGTCTGCTACCTTATGGAATTATACAGAAGCTTAGTCACCACAGCAAATTAAAGTATTGCTACTTGACAGTAATCACTGTCTCGAAAACGTGAAGGTACCTAACAATTTGAAAATTGTTTCTGCTGGATATCCAGAATGGGAACTTCTTTCATTCGTGAATGTTAATATCCAAAGTAAACGTAACACCCAAAAGATGGCCGCTTGCAATAGTGGCCGAAACGTCGGTGAAATATTTGATATATTGACGATGCGGTCTAATACCCAGAAGAATTTTATCAACAATGACAACGGCCGCGGAAGCCTTCGTTTACATTAAAAGTAATGTATGTAAGAGCATTAATTCATACGCTATGTGATCAAAGATATCAGGACACATCCAAAATCACACATTCCTTGTATTAGGTGCAATGTGCTGCCAACTAATGCCACGTACATATCAGCGACCTCAGTAGTAATTAGACATCGTGAGAGACTAGAATGGGGCGCTCTGCGGAACTCACGGATTTCGAACGTGGTCAGGTGATTTGGTGTCACTTGTGTCAGATGTCGCTACGGGAGATTTCCACACTCCTAAAAATCCGTAGATGCGCTATTTCTGATGTGATTGTGAAGTGGAAACGTGAAGGGAAACGTACAGCACCAAAGCGTACAGGCCGACCTCATCTATTGACTTGACAGAGATCGCCGACAGTTGAAGAGGATCGTACACTGTAATAGGCAGGCATCTATCCAAACCATTAAACAGGAATTGCAAAATGCATTATATCTATTCCAAGTACTGTGTCAGTTAAGCGGGAGGTGAGAAAACTTTGATGCCAAACAACGACTCGCTTGGTGTAAGGAGCGTGAACATTGGACGATTGAACACTGGGAAAACGTTGTGTGGGGTGACGAATCAGGGTATACAATGTGGAGATCCGGTGGCACGGTGTGGGTATGGCGAATGCCTGGTGAACGACTTCTTCCAGCGTGTGTAGTGTCAACAGTAAAATTCGGTGGCGGTAGTGTTATAGTGTGGTCGTGTTTTCCATAGATGGGGCTTGCTTCCCCTGTTGTTTTGTTCGGGACCATCACAGCGCAGGTCTTCATTGATGTTTTAAGAACCATCTTGCTTCCAATTGTGGAAGAGCAATTCGGGGATGGCGATTGCTTCATTCAACACGATCGAGCACCTGTTCAGAATGCACGATCTATGGCGGAGTAGTTACACGACAATAACATCCCTGTAATAGACTGGCCTGCACAGAACCCTGACTTGAATCACGTAGAACCCTTTGAATTTAAGCATTACCGATAAAGTGCGCCACGAATTTGTAATTCATTTTCAGCCTGGTATCCGGATACTTTTGATAACATAGTGTATCTAAATTCAAATGTAGAGGAGATCTGGATATTAGAACGCACTTCTTTATTTCTCTTGAATGTAGTCTTTTGTGGTTTTCATTCCTTACGTTAAAAAAAAGTACGACACAGTTTGTATACTTGCAAAATATATCGTAGACCTAGGTGAATAGACATAGAGGGCTACTTGAAAGAGGGTACAGTGTGAAACGATATCGGTGAAGAATGTGATATTCTCGTCATCTAAAAGCATTAACTTATTCGACTTATGCTTGCGTTTCACACGTTATTCAGAAAGGAAAAGGACGATGATGTTGGTATAAAACCAGTGGTCCATGCAAGGATTCCATTCCTTACATTAAAGTCACTGAACTGTCGCTGGCCGAAACAAGATTGGGATGTTACCTTAAATGGAAGGAAGGAACAAAAAAGCCATATCAATTTCTATGTTACTTTTTTTGCGTGAAGTAATCTTCCATTTTCGTAATAATATTTCATGTTGGGTGGTTTCGATGGAAACAAGTACTTCCGTAAGTCTAATTTACGAACAAAGTAAAACGAAAACTAAGGATGTCAATGTTATACATTTTATTTTTATGCAAAATTAAATGTGATTAAGTGCGTAACATTCGTAATGTGACGTAATTTACTCTTATTTACACAAGAAAATAATGTAATTTTGTTTGGTTGTGTGACCATCTTCCGTCGCAGCTGTTAAAATTAACTATAAGAGGTACTCCGCCTTGTGCTGACTGTAATTAAGGCATTTTCTGACACCAGACGCGTTTCGCTTTGTATTTTAAAAGCATCTTCTGTGGTTCTGTAAATTATACATAGGTTTGTACAATATGTTTCGCATATATGGATTAAAACAGTTTTTAACTTTTTGTGCACCTTAGGCCTATGCGTTTTTAAACTGAGTTGACTGTACATGAATTTAAAAACACAAAGGCCTAACGTGCACAGAAAGTTTGTTTTTAATCTATATATGCCAACCCAAATTGTAGAAACCTATGTATTATTAACCGAACCACAGAAGTTGCTTTTCAAATAAAAAGCGTAACGCGTCTGGTGTAAAATAAATGTCTTAACTGCAGTTAACATAAGACGAATACCTCTTATATTTAATGTAACTTTGTTTATTTAGGAGTTTCGGTACGACTATGAAAGTATATGAAGCTCTGTTGTGACTCAACGTACGTTACAATGCAATGTTGCCCCATTAGCTTCCTTAGAGTAAGCTAATAATATAAACAAAAATGTTCACTTTGTGCTTTCAGTTGTCGAACACTACATAGAAATTGTCAGCCTGCAAGTTCTTTCCAATTTAATATATTCCACCTATGATAACAGTAAATTCCAGTAGCCTTGGAGGTTTATTTATTTATTTACTTTTATTTATATTTATTTATTTATTTACTTATTTTGAAAGCGATCTTAAAATTTTAAATTATTAAAATAAGACAAAAGAAATTCCAGAGTGCACGTTGCTGCGTTTTTACTGGCACCCGGTTTCGGTTCTATAGAACCACCATCAGGCCTTTGGCACTCTAATATAACAAAGAGAGACTTAAGTGATAGCAATAATTACATTCTATATTTTATAGTAACACATAACTCTTACTAGACTTTTGATTGGCTTATGTGACAAGCGGTGGGCGGAGTATCCTGTATTTAACTGAGAGCCTTAGCTGCTCTCAACTATTGTAATTTTATTAACTATTTTACTATTAATTGTGGAATGTAATTATTTGTATCACTTAAGTCTCTTTTCGTATGTTACAGTGCCAAAGGCCTGATGATGGTTCTATAGAACCGAAACTGGTTGCCAGTAAAAAACGCAGCAACTCGCGTCTGAACTGTCTTATTTGAATTACACATTTACTTAGTTTTAATATATATGCTATAAAGATATTTCTTTGAAATTGCTACTAATACTCTAGAACAAGTAATTGAACTTTTTTTTGTGAAAGTGTGTTCACAGAAATCGCATAACGAAAATGAAAACACTCGAAACAGTAACATCAACTACATCTTTGCAGACTGGGTGTTACAGGTTCGTTTGCACAGAGCAGGTGAAAAAGACAAAAGTAAACCAAGCACATGATTCAGGATTTGGCAAGAGTCGTTTGTTTCTGTTGTGTTCTGGATTTAGTTCTCTTTTTAATTGGCGGTCGTTCTTGCATTTGATCCCTGAAGTGGCTGCTGGAGGGCATGGCTGTAGATATCAAGGCTCTGTCAAGCGTTGGACTGTGAGAAAATTCCAGCAACTCGTGAATTAGGAATATAACAAAATAATTTAAACACGAAGACAAAACTAAATTCATGGTATATCATTAATAATCTGTCTAGACTTTCAATAGAACGAACGGCTCTGATATTTTCTTAGCCATACGCATTCTGTCTCTCACTTTTCAGAAATAAATAGTATACAGTTATACTAAACTAACATTTATATTTGATTCACAGAATACTAGTACCTAAATAAGTTATTCGAAATACATCTTATCGAGCCCAACATTATTCGTTAGAATTGGAAGTTATTAATTAATTTCTGGCAGTTCACCTCTGGAAGGTCTCACAGAGAACAATGAAGTACCGAAACAGACTGCTGAACAAGCATTTACTAATTTATCCACTATATTTGTACTATCTTGAGTAAGAACATAGGTTTTCACGTGTCATATATTTATAAAATGTATCACTCAGAACAATTCCTGGAGTGAATTATTTAAGGAAATTTTTTCATTAGTTATTCCAAGAAATTCAAAAATTCAAATCAAAATAAATGTTTGTAATTCTATGGGACTTAACTGCTGAGTTATTAGTCGCTAGCTTACAAACTACTTAAAATAAGTTAAACTAACTTAACGACAACACACACATCCATGCCCGATGGAGGATTCGAACCTCCGACGCGGGAGGCCTCGCGATTCGTAACGTGGCGCTCCAGACATTTGTTATTTGTTATTTATGTTACTGTTGAGGCGGTCACTTGGTTTCTTTGTATAAACTGTTGCCTGAATGTACGAAACGGCTGTGACTGTGACTACATAGTATTCTTCCTACACATGTTAATATCATAGCTGTAAAACCTCCTAGAAGTAAATGTTGTTATTTGTCAGGTTTCATGTAGTAATAATAACGATTCAGTTCTTTTATAAACGTAACATAATATTTGCTAGTTAGGTATTTCATTTTAGTCATTACTTCTGTCTGCCTAAAATTTGTTCATAATTTCTCTATTTACAAATTTTATAAATAACCACGATACTGATGTTTCAGTAACTATACATCTATAAATGAAAGTAACTGAGAAAATTGAAACAAAAATTCCGTGTCTATTGAAGCCGTATTTTGTCTGTGCTATTAGATTTTCTATTATATTATTTGGTAAATTCCTTAATATACTAAATTAACATAAATTCTATTTTAATACAGGTATCTAAATGAGTGAGTCGAAAATCATCAGTGTTAATGTCATTCGTTTGAATTGCAAGTTGTTAATTTATTTACGGTACCTCATCTTTGAAAGATATCTCTGACTACACTGATGACAAAATTCAAATGACTCGTATATCACTGATTATCTTAAAGTAAATCAGAAGGAATCTAGCGTATGAAAAGTTTTTTCTCGTAACCTCATCTTTCTGGGGTTGTTGTTTCACAACTGGCCTTACTATTCTTTGTAAGAAAATTCAAATATCGAAACTCGTGGAAAAAATTCGTTTGAATATTATTGTTGTAACAGCACGATGGTCAGAATGGTGTCCTGTGTATGCTTCAAACAGCAGAAACAATATAACATGCTGATTCTTGTGAATGTCGACCAATGGTATGCACGCAGTGTGTCCCTCTTATTGTTTTCTTGCCTTGAACAAATACAGGCGTCGCAGTTTATTCCGGAAAAGTCAGTATTTATGTATCTGCGCAAAATACATTCCGAAGGTACGGCAGAGATTTTTAAAATACAAGCCGTTTGCGCATCGACTGTTCGTCCTCAAATTTACGGGAAGTCTGGCTCGGTCGAGTAAAGCCATCAAACTATTGCAGTAGACTGTAATCCATGATCTTCATTACTTTTTTCGTTAATCCTACATTTAAAATAGGTAGATATTGTTTATCAACAGATAATTTAAAAAAAATACTTGAATAATGTGAGATCCGCATTGAAAAAACTAATTTTTCTGATGAAGACTGCCCAAAAATCATACGACATTGGGTTTATTGTAATTTTATTAGTTTGTTTATGTCTCCATTCAATGCAAGTGCCTTTATTATTACCGAAGGAGTGTATCAGAATCGTGTTCAAAGCCAATACTAGCAGAGATAAAAGAATACTAAGATTTTCTACAGACTATTTCGTTCATTTTTGTTGTTGTAGAAAGTGATACAGAGAAATAAGTTTATAATATACGCTTTGTTCCCACAATTTAAAAATAAGCAGAAGATTTGCTTGTAAAGGGTGTAAAGGCAACCTTTCTTGGGGAATAATAAGGTGCAGTGTATGAAATGGTATACATTGTTAAGAGTAATAATAGATAATTTCACACATTTGGTCGAATGTTATCTCATTTTCTTTCCTCTTGCATACTAATTTCATTCACTTTTTAATCATTTTTTTCTTCTTGACACATTATTGTACACACACGTCAGAGCATTAGGGGCACTGGTGCACAACGGTCCTAATGTATAAGTTCAAGCTGTTTCAATGATTGTCAGAGGAAGCTCGAAATGCAGCTACAAAATTCGGTCTACCATGGTTAGGTAGACAATAGTTCTCCGACAGTTTCTGTGTTACATCTAACATCGACTTCTTCTCCAGTGCCAACCTCATGATCTCAGAGTGACTCTTAGAAACAACATTGTCTATTATTTGTTGGTTATACCGAAATCTCTGTCTTTTCCACAAAGAATTTTGTGTGTAAGAACTTTGCTAATATCATCCAAGATATTCCTTCTATTTCCTCGTGTTCTTTATCGAATAACTCCTCAATTGTTACTTCAGCGGTCCTTTTAAATTTCAACGTAATCCATAATAATGAAACTCAGCCTAACCTGACGAGCGTTGACCGCCTTTTTCAAAAAGTACGCGCGATACATCTTTTGAAATCTTACTCAGACCGGTAGCGTAAACTTTTTGTTGTCATCTTCGCATCTCCTATTACTTCAATATTGCATACTATTATGTCGTCGCATTACGGTGGTCTGAATAACGTTCGAAAACACGTTCATGTAAACCACTTTAAAAAGACTTCTTCGATTGTATTCTTGCGCAGAATTCCATTACACACCACACCCACCTCTCAAGCTGTTATGCAGATAAAATTATATAAAAAACTAAAAATTTCTTGTTCACTGACTTTCTACTGTCCAGGATTTACTACTATAGAAAGCTGTGCTTCAGATACACAAGATGAAAATTTTCAGGAATTTCTTTCTATAATAAAGGCCTGTGTATAACGCTAGCACATGGACTAGACATCAACCTCAGTAAGTCCAAACTCATGTTCATTGATCGAGAAGAACAGATCCAGCTCACAGGTCAATTAAAGGAACTGGAAGTCGTGCAGTCCTTCATCTATCTTGGGTCAAACATCTGCAGCACGGGTAGTTGTGAAGAGGAGATACGAAGACGGATCACGCTAGGACAAATGGCTATGGAGAATCTCACGAAGATCAAACAGAGCAGAGCAATAAAAATAGCACAAAGATCCGGCTAGTTGAAACACTCGTGTTTTCTGTCTTCTTTTATGGTTGTGAAACATGGACAGTCAAGGCCAAGGACAAACAGCGCATTAATGCGTTTGAACTTTAGTGGTAGCGTAGGATGCTACGCATAAAATGGACCGAAAGAAGAACAAATGTGTCCATTATTGAACAACTCAATATCTCCAGACGCCTTTCTTCTTGGGTTGCCGAAAACATTCTCCAGTTTTTTGGCCATATTGTGAAAAGAGACGGAGAAAATCTAGAAAAAAAAATCTTACAAGGAAAGATTGAGGGCACAAGACCAAGAAGAAGAGCAGCGACCAGATGGATAGATCAAATCTAGAAGATCTCCGATCTACCCCTTCAGCAGGCACTGAGAGAAGCTGACAACCGTCTGGGATGGAGACGCTTGGTTCATGGGGTCACGACGCTCAGCAGAAAGCACAACGACTTATGATGATGATGATGATGGTGATCATAACGCTAGTAGATATAATTTAGCGGAGAATGCTGTCTTAAACTGTACTAGTATCCTTGTTGCGGCGTGTCGTTCTAGAAATCATGTCATGGACTGTGTGGCCGTTCACGCCGAACGTTCGAGGCATGCCTCAGCCATATGTGTGTGTGTTGCCCTTAGTACAGGTTTAAGTTTAATTAGTTTGTAAGTCTAGGAACCGATGACTAAAGTAGTCTAGTCCCACAGGTTTTCAAACATTTGAACATTTGATTTATCCTTATTTCGGTCTCCACTCTTCGTCCAGCATATGTAATTTCAGTTACAATGTATCACAATTCGTACACAATGTAGTCCCCATTTTGTTGATGAGTTCTTCACCAATGTCTTTGCAACTATTTCTCAATACTTTTACCTTGCCTTAGTTGACTGTCGATCCATTTTTTGTGTCCAAAAGACTGTTTATTGCTTTCGTAACGTCCTACATTTCATCAGTTTCACTGATACTCCCAATGTTATCAACGTATTATATCATTAAGATCTTTGCACTGTGAGTTTTAATTCCTCTCTTGAAACTTTCTTTTATTTTTCTCATTGGTATATTGAAACAATGATTTTATCCTTACGATCCGATACTTCTATTGGTTCGTCTAGCTCTGTCAAACCGTGCACAACAGCACACGTTATAAATATGTTCGGAAACACCGCGTGCGATAGGCAATCCTTCAAGGCCCCGTAACCCTTGTCATTGTGATCATATGTTTACATATGAAACGTACTGGCATGCGCAACGGAAATAAAATCAACCCATTTTCGGGCAAAGATACCACACCTTAATACATAGAAAAATCATTTTTTGATGCTGAGTCTTTGTGGCGGCCTGAATGATATCTCTCAGTGAAACAGTCTTTTCTGGTACCGAGACATCATGATCGATTCTCGGCAGGGGACTGGGTTTTGTGTGTTGTCCTAATCATCATCATTGGCACGTAAGTCGTCCACGCGGCGTCAAATAAAAAGACTTACACTAAAGCGGCCGAACAATCCCGCAAGGGATCTCCCGGCCAGAAAAGCCATACGCTCATTTCCATCATCTTATTCGGGTGAATTTGATACCGGCTAAGGATTTGCGAAAACGGGAACAAGCCAATTCTAGATAGATATCTACTTAATACATAGTTTAAATTTGAGACATGTACTATGGTTAGTTGTTATACATGTGTGTTCCAGTATACGAAAACAGCTAAACCCTATTTTGGTAAATTTGCGTGTGAGTTCTGTAAGTTTAAACTTTTTGATTTCGTTATCACGTAAATGTTGTTGTTGTTGTGGTCTTCAGTCCAGAGACTGGTTTGATGCAGCTCTCCACCCTACTCTATCCTGAGCAAGCCTTTTCATCTCCTCATAAGAACGACAACCCATATCCACTTGAATCTGCTTACTATACGCGTCTCTTGGCCTCCCTCTGCGGTTTTTACCCCACACACTTCCCTCTAATGCTAAATTCACAATTCCTTGATGTCTAAGTATGTGTCCTACCAATCTATCCCTTCTTTTAGTCAAGGTATGCCAGAAATTTCTTCTCTCCCCAATTCGGTTCAGTACCTCCTCATTAGTTACGCGATCCACCCACCTAATCTTCAGCATTCTTCTGTAGCACCACATTTCAATAGTCTCTATCCTCTTCCTGTTCGCACTGCTTATTGTCCATGTTTCACTCCCATACAAGGCAACACTCCATACAAATGCCTTCAGAAAGGACTTCCTTAGGCTTAAATCAATATTCGATGTTAACAAATTTCTCTTTTTCAAAAACGTCTTTCTACCCATTGCCATTCTGCATTTTATATCATCTGTACTGCGACCATCATTTGTTATTTTACTGCCCAAGTAACAAAACTCATCTACCTCCTTTATTGTTTCGTTACCTTTTCTAATTCCTTCAGCATCACCTGATTTTCTTACACTGCACTCCATTACCCTAGTTTTACTCTTGTTAATGTTCATCTTATATGCACCTTTCAGCACACTGTCCATTCCGTTCAATTGCTCTTCCAGGTCCTTTGCTGTATCTGACAGAATTACTATGTCGTCGGCAAAACGCAATGTTTTTAATTCTTCACCCTGAACTTTAATTCCTTCTCCAAATTTCTCCTTGCTTTCCTTTATAGCTTGCTCAATGTACAAATTGAACAACATTGGGGAAAGGCTACAACCCTGTCTTACTCCCTTTCCAACCACTGCATCCCTTTCATGCCCTTCAACTCTGACGACCGCTGTCTGGTTGTTGTACAAGTTGTAAATAACCTTACGTTCCCTATATCTTACTCCTGCTTGCTTCAGAACTTGAAAGAGTTTATTCCAATCAACATTGTCAAAAGCCTTCTCCAAATCTACAAACGCTAGAAATGTTGGTTTGCCTTTTCTTAATCTATCTTCTAGGATAAGCCGTAAAGTGAGTATTGCCTCCCGTGTTCCTAAATTTCTCCTGAACCCAAACTGATCTTCCCCGAGGTCGGCTTCTACCAGCTTTTCCATCCTTCTGTATATAATTCGTGTTAATATTTTGCAACCATGACTTATTAAACTGATGGTTCTGTAGTTTTCACACCTGTCTGCACCCGCTTTCTTTGAAATGGGGATTATAACATTTTTCTTAAAGTCTGAGGGTACTTCACCTGTCTCATACATCTTACACACAATGTGAAACAATTTTGTCATGGCTGGTTCTCCCAGAGACTTCAGTAGCTCTGACGGGATATCATCTACTCCAGGGGCCTTGTTTCGACTTAGATCTTTCAGTGCTCTGTCAAATTCATCTCTCAGTATAGTATCTCCTATTTCATCATCATCTACATCCTCTTCCCTTCCTACAATAGTGTCTCGAAGTTCATATCCTTTGTAGAGCCCCTCTATATACTCTTTCCACCTTTCAGCCTACCCTTCTTTGCTGAGAACTTGTTTTCCATCAGTGTCCTTGATATTCATAGAGCTGTTTTTCTTATCGCCAAATGTTTCTTTTATTTTCCGGTAGGCTGTATCTATTTTTCCCCTATTTATACATTCTTCTACATCTTTGCATTTGCCTTCTAGCCATTCCTGCTTAGCCATTTTGCACTTCCTGTCAATCTCATTTCTTAGTCGTCTGTACTCCATTTTGCCTGTTTCATTTACTGCATTTTTATACTTTCTCCTTTCATCGATTAAATTTAGTATCTCCTGTGATATCCAAAGATTTTTTGTAGGTCTTGCCTTCCTACCTATTTTGTCCTCTGCTGCCTTCAGTACTTCATCTCTCAATTTTACCCATTCCTCCTCAACGGTTTTATTTTACCCTGTTTCTGTCAATTGTTGCCTGAAGCTCCCTCTGAAATTCTTAAGAACTTCAGGTTCCTTCAATTTATCTAGGTCCCATCTCCTTATTTTCCTACCTTTCTGTAGTTTCTTCAGTTTCAGCCTACAGTTCATAACCAACAAGTTATGGTCAGAGTCTATGTCTGCCCCTGGGTATGTCCTACACTTCAAAACCTGGTTCCGAAATCTATGTCTTACCATTATAAAATCTATCTGGTATCTCCCGGTGTCTCCTGGTCTCTTCCACGTATACAACCTTCTTTTGTGATTCTTAAACCAGGTGTTTGTTATAACTAAATTATGTTCCGTGCAAAATTCTACCAGGCGGCTTCCTCTTTCATTCCTTTTGCCCAGACCATATTCACCCACTATCTTCCCTTCCCTTCCTTGTCCTACTACCGAATTCCAGTCTCCCATAACAATTAAGTTTTCCTCTCCCTTTATTGTCTGAATAATTTCCTTTAGCTCCTCATATATTTCTTCGATCTCCTCATCATCGGCAGAGCTAGTTGGCATATAAACCTGTACTACTGTTGTCGGTGTTGGCTTCGTATCTATCTTGACAATGATAATGCGATCGCTGTGCTGGTCATAGTAGTTTACCCGCTTTCCTATTTTCTTATTCATTATCAATCCTACTCCTGTGATACCCCCAACTGATTTTGTATTTATAATCCTGTACTCACCTGACCAGAAATCCTGTTCATCCTGCCACCGAACATCACTAATCCCCACTATATCTAACTTCAACCTATCCATTTCCCTTTTTAAATTTTCTAATTTTCCTACTCGATTAAGGGATCTAACATTCCACGCTCCGACCCGTAGAATGCCAGTATTGTCTTTCCTGATGATCACATCCTCCTGAGTAGTCCCCGCCCGGAGATCCGAATGGGGGACTATTTTACCTCCGGAATATTTTACCCGAGAGGATGCCATCATCATATGTTCATACAGTAGAGCTGCATGTCCTCGGGAAAAATAACGGCTGTAGTTTCCCCTTGCTTTCAGCCGTTCGCAGTAGCTGTGTGGCAAAGCCACATTAGCTGATGTTACAAGGCCAGCTCAGTCAATCATCCAGACTGTTGCCCCTGTAACTACTGAAAAGGCTGCTGCCCCTCTTCAGGGACCACACGTTTGTCTGGCCTCTCCACAGATACCCCTCCGCTGTGGTTGCACCTACGGTACGGCTATCTGTATCGTTGAGGCACGCAAGCCACCCCACCTCGGCAATGTCTGTGGTTCGTGGGAGTGGTATCAAAGGTATCAAAAATTTTAAAAGAATTTGTTTTAGAATACAATCATCAGAACATATGGCAAAAAGTTAGATTTGCAATGAATAACAAGTATAGAAGCCGCCTTTCTCTTGATTTGTATCCAAGAATCACGGTTACATCAAGAAGGGCACAATAACAAATTGTGCTTTTATAAAGCGCTTAAACACCACCCTTTACCACAGGGATTGCGCAACAACCAACCGATTCACTCCAGTTAATATTTGACATTTAACTTTGGTACAGTACTGCAGGACAGTATTTCTCATATGTATACAAATTATCCCAGTGCCACCTCTTATTTATGTGATCAATAAGAACCCTAAAAATCGGCTACAGAATAATCACAATTCCACTTGTGGCATTTTGGAACATACCGCGTACTGTCGTGAACATTATGATTTTCTGTCAGAGTCTTTTGAACAGGAACACATTTGCGTATTTGTGCTCCCACAGGAGAAATTGTCAGCGGGTATATTTTATGCACAACCTACGTTCCAACAGCTTATTTTACACAAAATTTCACAAATTTTGAACGCGATAGATCAGTCAAACCTTAAGGTCGTATATTCTACCAAATACCTAGGAGTTACAATTAGAACAACTTTGACTGGAGAGAACACATAGAAAATATTGTGGGGAAGGCAAACCAAAGGTTACGTTTCATCGTCAGAATGCTTCGAAGATGCACCAGCTCCACCAAAGAGACAGCCTACATCACACTTGTGCGTCCTCTCCTGGAGTACTGTTGCCCCTTGTAAGACCCTCACCAAGTGGGACTGAAGGAAGACATTGAGAAGGTTCAGAGAAGGGCAGCTCGTTTTGTTTTATCACGTTACGGGGGGAAAGCGTCACGGAAATGTTGCACGAATTGGGGTGGAAATCATTAAAAGAAAGACGTTTTTCATTGCGGCGTGATCTGTTTGCGAAGTTTCAATCACCGACTTTTAGTTCTGAATGTGAAAATATTTTGCTAGCACCCACCAACTTAGGAAGACGTGACCATCCCAATGAAATAAGAGAAATCAGATCGAAAGCGGAACGATTTAGGTGTTCTTTCTTCCCGCGCGCTATTAGAGAATGGAACGGTAGAGAAAAAGTGGTTAATGAATGAACCCTCTGCCAGGCACTTGAATGTGATTTGCAGAGTATCTATGTAGATGTACTGCGTTGTCTGAGACGACAAATTTTGTGTGAAAGTATCTCCATTGGTCTTATATCTTACCACAACCATTACATATATCTTAAAAAGTGCCTCTCTGTAGTCATTGCTTTTCTTAGAGCCCAAATGATGGTCAACCAGAATAAAGAATTAATTTTCATTCCATTTACCTCAACTACGTTACATACTCACAATGTTATCTATTCTTTTAGTAGTGTCTCTTCAGAAGTCGTAAAGGTTTCTGTAGTGTTGACTCCATTGTGTCTACCAAATTTAAAAAGGGATATCGAAGGTATAACATGGCTGTGAATGAACGAATCTATAGAAAATGCAGGAAGGAAACGCTGCTCGATTTACGGGTATTTGAAATTGGCTAGTATGAAAAAAAAATCCCTTACATAGTCGCTATTCTGCTAGAAGCTAGGCTAGACAGAGACGGAGACGTAAACTATCAGTACTTGCTGAAATGGAAGTAATCTCGGAATCCTTATGTAATTTTTCCAAAGTGTTAGGTACAACAAATTTGTCAACCTTAAAATATCGCATACTTAAGCAGGTAAAGTAATTTACTAAATGTATGGAGGTATCTGCTACTGTTGTTAAAATTTAAATTACTTTTAGAGCTCTCTGACGTGTGATTATTCACTCAAAATATGTATGAACATTCAAGAGATAAATTTTAGGGTTCTTGAACATGTTCTCCGCTCAAATATTAAACAATTCCTTGAAACTGGAAACTTTATGTTCATACATTAGCAACGTTTCAGAATACATAACTCGACCGAATGCATATTTCTTATTTTCCGAAACGTATTTGACTCGGAGCTACACTTAAGTCTGCTAACGAAAGTACGAAGTTAGCGGTTGGTGAACAAGTTACGTGAGTTACTCTAACACTTCTTAAGCTCTCGACGTGTTCCTTAGAGATATCAGAAGTACACCAAGGAAATGTGACAATTCCGCTAATATTCTATGTTTACATAAAAATTATTTGAATAGACAGAATGAGTAGCAATCTACAGCAGTTTGCAGTTGATACTTCTGTGTACGGAAAGTGTCATCACTGAGTAAATTTAGTAGCATAAAAGATTGACAAAATTTCTAGCGGACATGGTAAGTTCTGTAAGTATAGAAAACTAGCTTATATGCCCCTGCTTCGCAACGGTTGTTATAGAGGGACCTGTGTATATCCCTGTTGGATCCCTCTGTCAATAAACTCAGTTCTCAAAGCCAAGATGTCAAATTTAAGTATAATTCTTGTCGAAAACGATGAATGTTCATAAATGTTTTTATACAAGTTTCATTATCTTCCTTTCCTTGTAGCTCTATAGATATCTATTGCTTCTTCCTACAGCGGTATGCGCTTCATAGTTCAGAGTTCCTTCAAAGTTTTCAACAGGACTGCTATCTTTCAGGAATTTCCTTATGCTTACTGGAATACAGGAGTATCTTAGCAGTAAATAAGAAATGTAATAAAATGTGATACCTGACGTGAAAAGTTTTTACCCGTCGCAGTATATATGATCTCATATTTACTGAGTTATATGTTGTACAGTCGTATAATTTTACAGGTATACATTCATTTTTATAAATGCTGTATGTCTGAAAAATCTGTTGCGAATGTAATTAGTAGTAAAGAAGTGACAGATTAAAATTGGTGCGTGATTGGGCGGTTTTCCATGAACGTTACTGTTTATATGCTCGTATCTCATGAACTACGAGTCGTACTGTGATAAAATTTAGAAGGTACATTCAACTATATGTGTTTATATTGTTTGTAAAATTTCCTGCAGGTACAATATGTAGTTTAAAAATTATAAATTTCAACGTTATACCGAATGCCGTAGTTATTCCGTGAACAGCGTAAAAATAGTAAGCGAGACACTTTTTTCCTTTCATCATTTTGCAATGGTCGTCAGCGAGAAAAGTTTCCTAAGAGTTTGAAATTATGTTTGAAGTTTGTTACGAGTCGCTAAGTATTCTCCTTCTCAAATAGTGGACTGATAAAGTCATAGTATCACGTGCCGCAAGACGGGGAACTTTTCATTGTTTATGACGTCATATCTCCTGAATTATCGCGAAATCGTTTCTTAGCTGACGCCTACTATTTATAAACAACATTCCTGCCAAATTTCAGCTTCATAGGTGAAGTAGTTTTCGAAATTTCGTGTTTAGTCAGTGAGTGAGTGTGTGAATGAGTGTCCTTTCGCTTTTATATAGATAGAGATGGAAATTTATGCAGATGTGTATTAAAACTATACCGCAGTTTCGAATTTAGCACCAGTACTGTGCTGGCTGACACAGACAGGACGATTATAACTTACAGACGGAACGTTGCAGAGCGATTTGAAGTGTGACGAGTATGTAAGGACAGTTGTGGGGAAGGCGGAATGTCGACTCTTTTTCTTCGGAGAATATTGGTAAGACGTGGTTGATCTGTAAAGAAAACTGCATGTAGGACACTGATACGACTATAATCGTGAATTTGAAATCTCATCGTATAAAAGGAAGATATACATGCGATTCGAATGCGGGAAGTAAAAATTTTTTATAATGCAGTATAACAGATATGTTACAGAAACTGAAATGGTAATCCCTTGAGGGTAGACAACATTCTTTTCGACGCACACTACTGAGAAATTTAGAGGGTGGACACTCGAAACTGAAAGATTCTATTTCAGTCAACTTACATTTCGGCGGAAGACACGAATACGAATTAGTACTCGTACGGAGGCCTGTAGAGAGTCGCTTTTTCCTCTTTCGGACTGATAACGAAACGAATTGAGCGGTGCTCCACCACGCACCTTTTGTATGGCTCCCGAAGTATGTATGTGGATGCAGATATGAGTTGGATGTATTACGCTTTCTGTTTATGGCTTCCCAGTAAATGGCGAAACAACAATAAGGGTGTTAGAGGTAACGAATTTCGCAAAACGGATCTAAACAGTGGAAAACTCCATTTTTTCTTTCTTTTCTTTTTTTTAAATTCTGAGGAAAAATACGATGAAAGAAATGAAAAAATCTATTAGTTATAAAATACCTGCCGTTGCCAGTGGCAAGCGCATTACTTTTTCCGCGTAGAGGCGGCGCAAGAAAATTCATAGAAGATGGATGCTTTTCAGCTAGAGGCCGCCACCATTCAAATTTCTCTTCCAAGAACTTAAGCTTTTTGCGAAGTTTTCATCTAGTGCCAGCTCTCAAACAAAAGTACATGCTAAGAATACACTTCGTTTCGGTTGCATCTCAGGTATACCAAAAATTTTACATAAAAAGAAACTAAAAGGCAAAAGCGGACCAGTTTCCACTTCACAGTAAAGTCCGTCAGAGGTCGATGAAGGTTTCAGCGTGCCTATAGGATTTTATTTACTCACGGGGTATAAAGTGACTAGTCGATACACAAAAACACTGGACTCTACCGTCTGATCCGTTGTTACTGCTTTTCGACTGAAAACACAATACTGCTCACCTCTTACTGTACTGTTATCACTGCCTATTTAGTGACGTCTATTGCGCATTACATGTGTTGAATAATTTTGATCATATTGCATATATAGTTTGTGTCTTGAATGACCAAATTACTAAGATTATCAGTCCCTTGTTTCAAAGATACACTTATCTCTGTGAAACTATGTACCAAATTAAATCCTATCATCTGAAAGGAAAAACCCCAGGGTCGACTGAAAGACAACGAGGGCTACAAAGGGAAAAACAGAAGTCAAAAAAAAAAAAAAAAAAATTAGGAGAGGGAGTTAACACAATATGGCAGCTGACCGTGGTTGGGAGTTCACAAGGAAGAAAAAAAGAAGGAGCCGGCAACTCAGCAAATTCACTGAAACCTCCAGAACGATCATGTTTCTGGAAACAGGTTGCTGAATGTTTCCAATAATAGTTCAAAAATTAATAGCTTATTTTGATTTTTTCTATGATATTGTAGTACAGTACAACAACAAAAAAGACGAAGTAGTTCATATAGATTCGTCAGTTATAGTCATCAAATCACTGAATTTTTAGTAACAATTGATGTACAAGGTATCTGCTTGACATAATACCAGCCAAGGGAGCAATCTGATCGTTGCAATGAAAGTACACGTAAGCAGACGTGCCAAAACTTACATTTTATTGAAGATTATTCATCATTCTTTTCGGCAACGTTCTGTTGCCCTCTTCGTATCTTTTGAAAGTGTGTTAGGTTTGCGACTTGAGTTCAGGGTTGTTTTATTTTTGACATGCTCATATATGATTCACGATTCACGATTCAGCAGTGTGAAGTAACGAAATATTATTACTTTGTAATACCGAAGTATTAACATTTAATGAACTTTCTATTTGAAGCTATAAAAACTACCACGATTAATGTATAGTGCGTATATACTGAGAAAATATTGAAAAAAGGTCCTTAAAATTAGTATGCACTATGTATTATGTGTTTCCATGATGTACACGATGCAGTAAATGTCACCATTATGCATCCAATCATTCCATAAATTAACTCACAATGCAACAGTAGTATGTGACTGACAAATTTTACAGAGCAAAGGATGAATACAAAAGTAAACAAACGCACATGTTAGAAGTAGCTCAATGAACTGTCGAACTGATTCAGTAGCACTCTGCAATTTATAATTCTAGGACGAGCTACTTGGATGTCACACACTATGTATAGAAGCAGTCAGAAATGAATTTTTGGTGAGATGTTGATCAGTTTGAGAGATAATGGAAGAAATAATGTATGTAGCTGATCAGCTACGCTATGCATTAAAGGGTTAAATGATCTGAAGTTAGCAATAGAGACTTGCGGAAACCGATCATGAACGAAAAGCGATCTTGTCTCATTTATTACGCAGATTTCTTTTAGTCATGATAGGTCTAAAGTATATTTCCTCTGTCGCTATTTGCATGACATTTGAAAGTTAAAAAAAGTCAGTAAAGCCTCAAAAACGTTCTCTGTATTAGAACGTTGACGAGCTGAGGTAATTTTATCGAAGAAGATTTCAACTACTGTGACTACATGGTTATTAAATAATTATTTTTACTAGTTAAGGCTAACGTGGCAACAAGATTACATTAGAAGTACAATCAGTTTATCAACAGTGACGAGATCCACTTGGATCTAGAACATGTCAGACAGATCAAATTCATTGAGGAATTTATCAGACTCACACACGAAGATTCGAATTTCTCAAAAATAAATCGATAATTTTATTATATTTATCAATTTTTGCGCAGCCTAAACGTAAAATTTTCTTTCGTTTTCTTTTAATTTTAAATTTATAGAGATCAATAAAATAGGCAACAAGACATGCACATACAAAGCATTCACTTGGTTCCGGAGAACAGAAGTGTTGTTATCTTTATCATAACTCAATGGTCCTGCACACATACTTCCACACTTGTATAATCAAAAATATTAAGTCGTTATTTGGTTCTGTTTCAAAATCAGACAGAAAGAATTTTTACACGTAGTCTTTACACGGGACATAGTCAATATCCATTACATATTTACTTTAATAAACGTATGTATTGCTTTTCAAATATAGCATCTTTTTTTCTTCGGACTAGCAAACTGTTGGCACATCGCTTGTATTTCTGACGTAACAGTAACGAAATGTTACCCTGTGATTGTTCAGTAATCCAAAAACGCAACAGAGCAATCTTTCAGGTCATATTCGGTGCTCAGTATCAACGTATTTTATGATGGATTACAAAAAATATAGGTATATATTTTATGCATTTATAAGAGTTTAAATATCTGCACAGAGTCACCTAAAAATCCCTGATTTATTTACAATGGTTTTGTTATTTGAATTTAATTCGTCTCTAAAACGGATTGTTACTTTGATTTCAGCACTCGCTAAATTTGACAGGTTTACCTACTATCTACATGTACTATATTAACAATTACATGTATTACAAGCATATTCGCCAATTGTCATATATAAAAAGCGACCATAGTAAGGGATTGCTAACATTTTGCCGAATAACTTTATTGTATGATTTTCATTTACATATTTACATGTTCATCTGTTGAAGGAAAGTAAAACTGTTGCCGTCAAGCTAAACTCCTGAAATAATTTTAATCTGCTTCTGTGTGTTCTTTAGCTTTTAAGATCAATTAAGTGTAATCTGCAGTTCATTTCGAATTAATTAAAACGAACGCAGAAAGTATTCATAAGAAGAAATGAATTTGCATAGTATCTTAAGTAAGTGCTGTACAGCGTTATCTTTGTGCTCACTGTTCCGTAACGTCTGTTCCATGAATACGGTGAATACGACGCAATAGTCTACGTACTGATCTCACCCTCTGGACGTTTCTGCTGTTACCCCAAGAGGTATTAGACAGATATTTACATAAATTTGTATATACACTAAAATATTAAAATTTCATTTCATGTGGAGCTGATGGTTGATGGCCAAAAGTAATGTACTGTGTAATACGTAGCCGCGAGAGCGAACAGTCATCTTTAGGAATTGTTTGTCATGCCTGGAATCCAATTTGTGGCAGGTCTTGGAGATTACCAGCGGAACAAACCAATAGCATCGCAGAAACTTCCTATCTGTGGCAAATCAGTAGACCGATCGATCCAGTAAATAATCATTTCATTTCCTTGAGGTGTTCGAGGCTCTAGCTGCAGTTTGTGTCTTCTTTCTTTATAAACTTAGAATTGGCGCATTGGTAATCAACAGTAGGACAAAAGGGTTTACCATCGCTTTCCATATACGGCAGAATGTTCAGCTAGCCTTTAACAGTAAACAGTCCCGTTGTCGTAGCTGACAGCTCCTCGCACCACAATTACAGGATCTGTAAAGGTCCTTTATAACAATTTTCTCCTGTAATCCTTCTGACAGATTTTCACCGCTTACGCAGGCATCAAACCACTTACTAACAGATGCACAACATATTGACCCAGGTTGCTTCGGCTTTCGTTGTCTGTATTATTATTATAACGATAGTCTTAGAGGATCCAAGGTAACTTGCGAACTCTAATTAGTTTCCGATTATCAATTCGTGACGTTTGGTGGTAACATTTAATAATCACTGGGCGGATTTCAGCTACTATCATCAGTCTGTTCCTCTTCTCGTGGTGAGGTGCTTCCACACACACACACACACACACACACACACACACACACACACATGCACTCAAACAGAGAGACACACACACATACACACACAAACATACTCTGTCGCCACCAGTCTTTCTTCAGATATGGCACTGTCAGACGTGACTGTAAGCCGGCACCATGCCACAAAACATAATCTACATATATATAAAAGGTAATGTCCCGACTGACTGACTGACTGATTGACTGACTCATCTTCGCCCAGCCCAAACCACTGAAGATAGAAACTTGAAATTTGTGGGGTTGATCTTACTCTGTAGGCGTCATTTAAGAAGCGACTTTTGGATGTTCCGTCCGTAAGGGGGTGAAATAGGGGATGAAATTTTTTTGAAAATACGTTGCTATTTAGGCAATTTTGAAGCTAGAACTACAAAATTTCGGAATTTAATTTAGGGTTCGAATAGCTGTTAACTCAAATTTTATGGTACAACTTCGAAATTTCGGATATGGAATCTTGGTCAGGTTTAAAAAAAAAAACACAAGTTTCAGTATTTTGGAAATTTAACAAGTAAGAGGGTAAAATAGGGGATGAAAAATTCTTTTTGAAAACATGGTGCTATTAGGACAATTTTGAAGCTAGAACTGCAAAAATTGATATTTGTATTGTTTAGAATTTAAAAAATACTTATTTCGGTATTTTTGGAAATTCAAGCGTAAAGGGGGTTAAATTGGAGAGGGGATGTTTTTCGAAAATCGGTTGCTATTTATGAAATAAATATTTATGAAATATATGTTTTCTTGGTCAGAATTAAAAAGATATGTGTTCAGGTATTTTCAGAAAATTAATCATTTAGGGGGTGAAATAGGGAATGAAACAATTTTTTTTTTTTTTGAAAATACGTTGCTACTAAGCTAATTTTGAACCCAGAATTACAAAAATGATATCTGTATACTTGGTTGGAATTTAATTGACACATGTTGGGGTATTTTTTCGAAATTCAACTATTAAGGAGTGCCATAGGGTATTACAAGTAATAAAATCATATGTTCTAATGTTTGTAAATCTTAAGAGACTGAACTATGGGGTCATCAGTGCATAAGGCTTACAATCTAATTAAACTAACATAAACTAAGTTAGACTAACTTATGCTAAGTACAACACAAACTCCCATTCCCGAGGGGCGAATCGTACCCCAGACGGCGAACAGCAGCGCACCTCGCAGCATGGCGCCTCAATACGAACGGCCATTCTGCCCCGGCTACAAGTAGTATTACAACAAGTTATATCTATGAAAATGTATACTAAGAGGGAGAAACAACTGGTGTAGACCAACCAGCCTATGCGTGCGAAGCAGCGGGCGTTAAGCTAGTAAAAATATAGTGTTAAGTTGCACGTCCACACTGTCTACGTACACATTGTCGCATCTTCACACATGAAGTTCAACTAACGTTAGGTACGTCTAATTACCATTACGTATCCATTTCATTTTTCATCTGTAGGAACAACATTTTTATGTGCCGCTACTGGTAAGTATTTGTTTTCCACTTTTGTCTGTGAACTTACATCTGAACCAAAGAAAGAGCAAATCCGTTGACTAATATGTGCATGCTGGTTTTTCATTGGAAAAAAACGTTTTCTCAATGAAGATGTACCAGTGGGTCATATTTCTTTTACTTGTAAAGAATCCTAATCTGTGTAGGTAACTTAGAACTGTATCCGTTCACGACTCTTTTCTCGGTGTTGGTGTTCCTAAAAAATAGAAGTTTAGAATAGGATCTCATGATACACAGTATATACCTCCGTACACTCAAGAAGGTCGCCGAGTTTGTACGATGAATCCAGGGATGAGTAATAACTGTTCACATCATCAGAAATTGTAGCCTCTATAAAAATAGTTTACTTTTATTCTATTTCACGCAGTCATTGAACATATTTATAGAAATATGAGTAAATCCTTCTCTGTTGTTTTGATTTTTTTTCCTATGCGTCATCGCTCTCCTTGCCTGAGCATGTACAAAATTTTTAGTAATACTTCATTGTACATTACATTGTGATAGAGCTTCCAATTCCTTCAGTTCTGTAGCTCTCTTTCATGTTGAGACATATGATTCTGCTCCTATTTCTCAAATTCTTCTCTTACTTTTTGTATTCCTACATTCTGCTTCGTTTCTAAGAAATTTCGCTTCCATGGAGCGCCATCTTATTGAAATGGTTATTTCTTACTCTGTTAAACTGTCCTTCCACACATTAAAACAGATGGCAAATACTGATGGATGTCTCTTCCTTCCCAGTGTAATCTTCGTCAGATATTAACTTTATCATGTTGCAAATCAATTTCAAATAGGCGAAATATATCTCCTGACATACTGCATCCTAAATATTTAATTTTTTTTTCTACTAGTTTCATCTCCATTCTAATTTTAGATTTTTGCACAAAATATTAACATCTTTGTTGATGTATTTGATGTTTACAAGCGATATGAAGCACATACTCTTTCAGAATTAAATGCTATTCTTTGTATATTTCCAATGACTGTCGGTATAGCCAGTATATATTTTCGATTATAATATTAAAACATTTCGCCACTTCAGAATGAGTTTCTTTGTGTAATTACGGAAAGCATCATTGACATAAGCCAGTTTGACACTAATTGTTACCAATTTTATCTGTATCTGACTTTTCTGACATACGTTTTGCAACATCTGTTGATTGTTTGGGAAAACCCTGTCGTAAAGTACCTGGAAAAACGTATTTCTTGTTGTAGCATTAATGTAAGTTTTCTTTAAAGAAATTTCAAATATTTGAAAATATTATTGGACTTAACTACGGGGGACATCAGAACCTAAACTTATAAACTGCTTATGAACTAACTTATACTAAAAACAGCACAAACATCCATGTCCGATGGAGGGGGGGGGGGAGAGACGTTCGAACCCCCGACGGGAAACAGCCTCGCTCATCGGAGCATAGCGCCTCAATGCGCATGGCTACTGCGCCGCGGCAATTTTTCTTAGGAAGTTAACGAAAGACTATTATTTCCCCAGTGAAAATTCATATTACTGCAGTCTTATTACACAGTAAGTTACTTCTAGTATAATTTGTTATAGTACACCATTAGGAAGCATATAACTTAACGGCCAGTAAAATAAAAAATAAAATAATAATAATAAAAAAAAAAAATGGTTGCTCCTCACACAGTAAGCAGAAACCGATCGAACAAACTGGTACACGCACAAACCTCTGTTGGGGATGATACTGAGTGATATTTGTACCAATTGCATTGTTTTCGCAGACAGCTACATACAAGCAAAGAGTTCAAATGTTTGTGAAGCTTAAGGGACTTACCTACGGGGTCATCAGTCCCTAAACTTAGAAAACTACCTTATACTAGAAACGACACAAACATCCATCCCCGAGGGGGGATTCGAACCCCCGACGGCGGACGGCCGCGCGCCCCGCAACACGGCGCTCCAGTACGCGCGGCTAATCCGCCGCGGCTACATACAAGCCTGGCCGAATGTGATACTGTAGAGGATGTGTAATAGGAACTTGCAGGAATCAACGAATACTGAAAGTATAAAGCGACCACAAGAGTCAGATTGCGCAGAACCGAAAGTTGCCTAAAATTGCAGCAGCTACTACCTGCAGGCTTGTCAGAAGGCCCTGTTCGTCTCCTGCGACTACTGCGTTATGTCAACTTTCATTGAAAGATTTTTGAAATTATGCCAACGGCCCAGTCATAATGAAACGAAATTATCGTATAGTATTATTGACACGGAGACGGAATGTTACGCAGCGTAATGTGTGTTTCTATCTGACATTTCTTGTATAAGTACACAGACGCAGGTGTCTGTATATAATTTCAGTCTTCCTGTAAAGGACGATTCAGTCGCCGGTCGCAGGAGGTTGCCTTCCTTATAAACCGATTTTCACATCACATCTTCTGTGTCGGCATTGCACTACTAATTGTGAATATTCCAAAGATGGTATTGTTGGATGAAGGGCTATGGTCTGAACACTCTGATAAATTAATTTTAAGTAACAGAGAATCGGACAGCCTCAACAAAGCTTCTCGGCCGCGGTGGCCGAGGAGACTGAGGCGCTTCAGTCACGGTCTGCACGGACACTACGGTCGGGGGTCGAATCCCCCCTCGGGCATGGATATTTGTGCCGTCATTAGTATAAGGTAGTTCATAAGTAGTTTGTAAATTTAGGGACTGATGACCCCGTAGTTAAGTCCCATAAGCTTAACAAACATTTGAAACTCTTTTCTTTTATTTATGACACAGGCCTCCACACTATACCTCATAATTGGCAAGATATAAGTTTTATACACGGTTCCAGATTAGATTTACTACTTGGTGGAATAAGTAATATCCTCTTGTTACCCTGTTTAAAACTTCTGATTTGGAATTTCCGTCATATGATATGATTCTACCCAGATAATTGAAACCTTTCATTTATTTATTTTGGGGGCGCTATATTACACCGAAGCACGATCGTTTTCAGTAGCTGCTAGAATCTCGTTAAGGGATGACGAGATGACTATAAACGATCGTTCAGTATCACTTAAGCTACCCTGTGATAATCAAATTCCTTATATTTAGTAGTAACACATTCTTAATTTGCCGTTTCTTATTCATATTTTGATTACTTATATTTTCACAGTATTGTCATCTTTATATGTTTCAGGTCTTTTCACCTGAAGGGAGGAAAGAAGGGTAAAACATGCCGTCGATGTCGTGATCATCAGAGACAGTTCTCCGCCCGAATTAGGTTCAAAAATTCAGCAGTGGACATTATTGCGTCATTGAAATACGGCGCCATGATTTGCTTGCTGTGGTATGTATACGACGTTGTAGAACTCAGTGTTTACTTACAAGACTACTTTTACATTTAATTAGCTGAACTACAACGTGGCAATAAATAATGTTTGTTTTGCTTTATCTATTTTCATGTTACTGTGGAATTCACTTTTTTGAGTTTTTGTAATATTTGTATGAACAATCACAGACAACAATCTCTTTTCTTTCTTTTTTTCAAGCGTTTTACACTATTTCTTCCTGCTTCTTAGATTCGCCATCAAGCCAAGAGTCCAGCAACGATTCTCTGGAAAATAATTTATTTCTATTATTTCAATATACATGAAGTGACACATGTTCAAATATTCGTAAACCTAAGGAACCAAATTCCTGAGGATATCAGTCCTTAGACTTACAAACTAATTAAACTAACTTACGCCCAGGATAGCACACACATCCATGCCCGAGGGTGCCCATGTCTGACTCGAACCTCAAACGGCGAGCAACCGCGCTCTCCGCAGCAAGGCGCCTTAGAGCGGTCGGCTACTCCATCACGCCGCGCCTTAGACATGTAACAGAGGTTATATACGACTAGCTGAATTCCCGTTGCCTCGCACGGATAGACTGAATGGTCTGCATTGGTAATTTCTAATTCGAAATGTCAATTATTATAGATTTACCTTTAAAAATGCTTTCCTAATCATTTTGACACAAAGTGCCACAACTATCGCACCATTAATGGCAGAATTCAAAACATCCCGAAACACTTTTTTATTAATTCTAATCATGGTTACAAATCCAAATTTTTGCATTTCTACCATCAAAATAAGCTTAGTAGCACCCTTAGAAGATTTTCCTTTATTTCACCCGCTAAATGGTTGAATTTCCAAAAATTTCGAAACACGAGTTTATAAAATTCCAATCAAGAATCAAAATCCGAAGTTTTGTATTTCTTTCTTCAAAATTGCCTTAATAGCAACGGATTTTCAAAAAAAAAAAAAAAAAAAAAAAAAAAAAAAAAAAAAAAAAAAAAAAAAAAAAACTGTTCATCTCTTATTCCATCCCCATAGGGGATGGGAATATCGAAAAATGGCTGATTCCTACAGTGTAAAACAAGTCCACGAATTCCATGTTTCTATTGTCTGTCTTTTAGAAATGGATTCTTACGCTTTGAAATCTTTCTTGGTAGTTTCACTTTCCAAACTGCAATATATACTTTATTTTTATTTTTATTTTTTTTTTATTTTTATTTTTTTTTCTTACAGCTGAAGAAGGTGCATCACGTTTCGCAGTATATAACCTCTTTGTTATTATAGCGTCAAATGTCATCGTTGCTCTTCAGTCCGAATTTTACTAATCTCCCAGCCCCATATAGCTATCGACACGGAACTGCTATGTCGTACAACGAGAGTCTTTATACTGCAACAACAAAGAGAGATCGCTCGTCTCCATTGTGTTGTTTTTGCTGAAAGGTAAAATATTGACATCCACACGTACAATTTTATATATGTCGGTAACTTTCAATTCCCATATCTTCCACCTCCTTATCGTTATCAACCCTCTACCACCATAGTGCACAATGGGAGACTGATACCTACTACCACATACAAACACTATTCGTTTGCAAAGTGTAGTTTTGGCTGCAGAGTGAAATATAGACACAAACACCTCAGTGTTTATACATTTTAAATAAGATGATTCAGTTGACCATACAGCTGTCGTTTTGTGGAACTACAGTATATATAAAAAAAATGTTCAAATGTTTGTAAATCTCTCGGACTCAACTGCGTGGTTAGTAGTCCGTAGGTTCCAAACTACTTAAATTAACTAACTTAAGGAGAAAACACACATCCATGCCCAAGGGAGGATTCGAAACTCCGAAGCGGGAGGCCTCGCGATACGCAACGTGGCGCTCCGGTATGTATCACGCTAGTCTCCTGCGAAGTGTTCAAGTCGATTAGAGTTCATACTCTGTCAGTTCGTTAGTACGACAATTAACAAGAAAGAATTCACCGAATTTTCCCCCCGCCGAAAACCATACGAATGCGAAACGTTACGTAAGAATTATCTAAAGTTTCCTGAGTGAACTCTTTCGACAGCTAGCGAAGCTGCAGAAAGGTTTCAAAATGGCGCGCAGTCATTGAATTTCTCACTACATAGAAATAAAACGCAAGGAATATTCACAAACGTTTGTGCAAAGTTTATGGAGCGTCTGCTGCCAACAGGAGTACAGTTAATTGTTGGCACAGGGGGTGACGTCATTAGAAAGCCAGGAGGCGGTTCGGCGAAGCTGCAAGATCTGCAGCGATCGGGGTGACCATCCACATGGCTTTCAAATCTGACAGGTTGCAGCCAGCTGATTTGTCATTCGCAAACGACCACATTATGATTCGCCAGTTGGCTCCGAATATGTCAGAGGAAGTGTGGATACAGTCTGTGGCCTGCCGACCACATCACTAAATAGGGTTGGACAAAGTTAACACATAAACACTACAGCCTTCACCTAGCCCCTTCGGACTGCCACTTGTCTGGGCCATTGAAGGACGCCATTCGTGAAAGACAATTTGAGGACGATGAGGAGGTGTTTCACACAGTGAAGAAATGGCTGCCAGTCACTTAAATGATTGTAGTGTAAAATTGTAGATGTAGGTGTTGATGATGAGAAGGCTTGGTACCGACAGCATTAACACTTTCTTTCGTATGTACAAATAACGATATGTGCAATAAATAATTTCTGGAGGAAAAATGCGAGGCATTACATCCTAGGCAATCCTCGCTAATGATTCATTGCACAATACTCTGCGCACATTATATTGCTCTGAACTGCAGAGTAGTTACAAATGACAGACCGAGGTTTACGGACAGGTCCTCCGTATAAGTTGTGTGTTCGAATCGGGGCTGAGAATTCCATTTTTTCCTTACTTCTTAACGCATTTAATGTACGTGAATTACCCTTCTTTTTCTTCAAACTGTGTGTGAAATAAGATAGCCGTCTTAAGAAGTGACGATATTGTCAGCAGGCTAGACATATACGCAACAGTAATACGTAGGGGAAAACTGCACTGAAGGAGTATAGGTAGCTCATCTTGCAAATGATTGTGAACACACCCTACTAATATTATAACAAGATCGCAAAAAATCATTCGCGTGAATCATTTACCAACGTCCGTCTACCGTGGGGCTATGTTAATATGTCGTGCCTGAGGACCGCGTGTTGTAAATATTGAAATTAGTGTTTAAAACTTGGAGGCACTGAACTAAATCATGTGTTGAAGACTGTGATGACGGCCTTATGTGCTGTACTGTATATTAATATAATGGTCTTCCGAACAGTGTAGGGGCGGTACAGAGTATGATTGCATGGAACGACGTCAGCCGGTGGAGGATAAATCATTCTGTAAACTTACTGCAGTGGCCGGGTAAATATCAACAAGTACAATACAAATTAAGGAGGTGAAAGAATAACCAAAAATAGCCACCATCTTAAGAATTTCCTTCCAGCGAGCCGGTGGGAACTTGGTAAAAGATATGCCTCAACTGATTTCTGTCCCGGAAGAGATTTTCCCTTTCCACTGCAATCCATGTTACTTCTCTTGTGATATTTCTTAACCTGGTCTGTCCACGTCTTTATAGGCCACCCATTTGGCTTTCTTCCTGACACCTTCATCTCCAATTACTGTCGTCGATTTCGAGTCGGGTGCATTCGCTTCACATCATCGTTATGAGGTCTCTCCTTATATAATCCTTCCTGACTACCCAATCATTTCATCATGGTCGCCTACATCCTCAATGACTTTATGCCGCATTTTCAATACTCCTAACTCTGTCTCTCTTAGTTTTATGTAGCGCTGACATAAGGAAGTTCATTTCATATGCTTGTATGCTTGTAATTGACTCTATTTTCTCTTATTTATGACACAGGACTCCACACTGTACCTCATAACTGGCAAGAAATAAGTATTATACTTAGTGTGTTTGGCTCGTAGAAGAACTCCCTCGTTCCAGATTAGATTTAGTACTTGGTGGAATAAGTAATGTCCTCTTGTTACCCCGTTTAAAACTTCTGATTTGGAATTTCCGTCATATGATATGATTCTACCCAGATAATTGAAACCTTTTACACATTCAACCTTCCCTCCCACCAGTCTGATGATACAAATAGAGGGTATTCCTGGAAGAAGCGATAGAAAGGAGTAAAGAAAAACTTTAGCAGACAGCTTTTCCAGACAGGACAATGGTGAATGGCTTAAGTGTTGTCAAAATGATAATATGAAGAGTTCTGTAATTTCTTGAAATAAACGCTAGTTTTGGATGTGGAGATGATCGATTAGAGTAATTTTTCTGGATATCGTGAGAAAGGACTATGTTTCTTTCGATGTTCTGCTTGCAGCTTCACACAAGCCATACCATACATCTGTGGGAGGAAAGGGAGAGTCGTTTTATCCGTCACGTCGCGGACTCAAACCTACCTTCCATCAGATGGCCTTCTTTCTTAGTACTCAAACTGATATCTTCCAAGCCGCTACCAATACCGTTACTATTGTTGAAAATTTAAAAAAAAAAAAAAAAAAAAAAAAAAAAAAAAAAAAAAAAAAACCTCGCTTGCGATCCGTTGGAATCATAGTTTCCATACAACGCCAGCTGACAGTTGTTAACAGCTGCTGTAATGGGATCACGCATCAGTTTCTTTTCTGTCGCCGTTACTCCGGGATACACAGAAGAGTCATGGCCAAAGTTTATTTCTTATGACCTAGTCACAGATATTCCGTATACGACAATCTCTGCCACGTTACGATGAAGGCGTATCTGATCAAGGAAAGGGAGTGGCATGAAATGTTGAAAAATCAAAGCCGAGGATTGACTCCTGGAAAAGTTCTTTGATTTTTGTCGAACACTCAGTTTGAAATAGATTATCTAGAATCTGCTGCAGTATTTTATTTCACTTGATTATTCAATTATTTTCGGTTATTTCATGCATGATCAAACAAGTTAATATTACAAACTAAAGAGTCAAAATAATTTTAATGTCAAATTCGAAATAACTGTGTGTCCCATATTCCACGTCAAATTTAATAACATAATTATTTTGGGCCTCGGCAGAGTGGCCAAGCGCATTGAGGCGCTATGCTACGATGCGCGAGGCCGTTCCCCGTCGGGGTTCGTATCCTCCCTCGGGCATGGATGTTTGTGCTGTCTCTAGTATAAGGTAGTTCGAAAGTATTTTAAAAGTTTAGGGACTAATGACCCCCCAGTTAAGTACCATAACCTTAACAAACATTTGAACATTTGAATTATTTTGATTTTTCCGTGTGTAGACTTTATTCCTAAGGTGATGTTTGTAATACGCCATACGATGGCTCTTACAGTCTACAAACATTTTGCCGGCCGCGGTGGCCGAGGGGACTAAGGCGCTTCAGTCACGGTCTGCACGGCCACTACGGTCGGGGGTTCGAATCCCCCCTCGGGCATGGATATTTGTGCCGTCCTTAGGATAAGCTAGTTGATAAGTAGTTTGTAAGTTTAGGGACTGATAACCCCGTAGTTAAGTCCCATAAGCTTAACAAACATTATAAACATTACAAACATTTTGCATGAAAACATGCACACATGTTCCACGTTTCATGCCGATCGATTAAAGGGTTCGACATATTAGTTACTTAATCTTCTGAGTAGTAAGGACGTTTCAAGGAAACTTGTTGCTTCCTGATGTTTCGTCCGGATCTGCGTCGGACTTCTTCGAAGGCTGTCTTGCCCACTGACAGGTCAGAGGTCTGAGACCTTCTTAAATACCGTCTAAACGGGGCACGGCTAAGCTTCAAGTGATAAGTCAAAGGTAAAGCTATAATATCGAACCGTGACAAACACGAAACATTATGTCGATTTTGCAGAGGCACAGACCATATATCGTTGAGTTTCCGAGTCTCTTCCTGTCGGTTGAAACTACCACTACGTTTATAAATCTCAATCGCTTCTCTGTCCAAACTTGGATAATTATTCGTCATAGAAGAAGATATTTCTGTATCAGAGAATGTCAGTATATGACTTCCCGATTGCAAACAGTGTTCCTCCACAGTTGATTTTTCAGTTTTTCCAAGAAAGAAAAGACTTTTGTCCTCCTTTAGTCGTGTATTTACACTTATCTTAGTTGTTCGGATGTAGAATTTACCTCAGGAGTATGGTATTTTACATAACCTCAAGCGAAAGGAAGAGACTCTGAAACTCAACGATATATGGACTGTGGCTCTGAGAAAATGATATAATTTTTCAACGACGGTTCGACGGTATATCTTTTTGACAAGAATCATCTCTGCTAATCACGCGAAGCTTAGCCCTGCCCCGTTTAGACGGTATTTAAGAATCTGTCAGACCTCCGACACGTCAGTCGGCAAGACTCAACAGACGGACAACCTCTGAAGAAGTCCGACGCCGCATTGTCCGAAAAGGCGAAAAGCAGCAAGATTCTTAGAACACGGCCTTACAATCCACAAGATTTATTAACCAATAAGTCAACCGGTCGTGAAAGCCTTCACTCTCTCGAAGGGTTTGAGAGTCTTACTCAGACACCATCTGGCATGAACGGTTCGGTGAAGTACAAAAACCTTCAAAAATGTTCAAATGTTTGTAAATCTTATGGGACTTAGCGTCTGTGGTTATTAGTCCCTAAGCTTATAAACTACTTAAAGTAACTAACCTAAAGACAACACACATACTCATGCCCTAGGGAGGACTCGAATCTCCGACGGCGAGCAACTGCGCACTCCGCAGCAAGGCGCTCTAGACCAATCGGCGACTCCATCGCGGCACAAAAACCGTGTTCACTGGAAAAAAAAATACATGTAGTGGCAAATATCATAGTGATTTGTCAAATGCGTCATTCCTATAGAGTTATGATCGAGAACGCATTCAAACTTGATTATTGCACTTTTGTACAAATTATTTTTCATTTGTAATTGTTCCGAATTTTGTTTTTCTCGGTAACATTTTCAGAACAATAATCAACAAAATAAAAACTAGCTGAATCGTCACTAATGGTCTTGAGTTCATTTAAGAATCCCCTAGAGAAAGTTAGGCCGGCTGCCGTAGCCGAGCGGTCTGCTGCGTGCTAGTCACAGTCTGCACGGCCGCTACGGTCGGGGGTTCGAATCCCCCTACGGGCATGGATGTTTGTGTTGTCTCCAGTATTAGGTAGTTCATATGTAGTTTGTAAGTTTAAGGACTGATGACCCCGCAGTTAAGTCCCTTACGCTTAACAAACATTTGATTTTAGAGAAAATTATTTGTGTTTTTCCCGACATTCCAACTTTCCCAGTAAAATTTTCCTATTCTTCTTCATACAGTCTTGACCTGACATTTACGAAAACATACAAAAATATGGCAAAAAAAAAAAAGCATCTAAATTAATTGATCCACTCTCAAGTGATTATTCGTCATACAAACGGCACTGATTTTTCAGATGTTAAATTTGAGAAACCGTCCTTTAATAGTGCCTGTTGCCTTCCGTTTGGCGTGGTGATAGCTCATTAATTTCTATTATTAGTTTCGTGCTTTGATTGCAGTACCTGCATTTGTCTATAACACATCCTGAATGCGATTTTTGGAACCACCGAAGTTGTTGTAGTAGTCACCTCGCTAACTTCAGATGCACACTAAACGTTCTAGTACAGATAAATGTATGTTAACAGTTACCATGATGTTCTGGAGTAAAAGAAACAACTATTCTTGTACGTTGTAATATAAAGGAACAGTCATTTAGACGGCATACAACTTCCATTCAGAGAGAGCGAGATTACACTTCGTAAAGACAGAGAACTCGCATTCAGGTGTATAGTCGTCCAAGATCCCGTCTAGACATTCAGATTTTAGTTCGTCATTGAACAAATATTTCTTATGTTACTACCGCGCGGTGGTAGCCGAGTGGTCTGGAGCGCCACGTTGCGGATCGCGTTCGAATCCTCCCTGGGGCATGGATGTTTGTGCTGTCTTTATTACAAGTAAGTTCATAAGTAGTTTGTAAGTTTAGGGACTGATGACCCCGCAGTTTAGTCCCATAAACTTTACAAACATTTGAAAAATTTTTTCTGATGTTACTTCCCTCTTCTTTTCTTCCCTTTCAAGCTAAATGGCTGTATAGCTGTAAAAGGAAGATGGAAGGAGGAAAACGGTAGATTAAGGTTTAACGCCTGCAGCTCGGGAATGGCCGAGTGATCTAACGCGCCATGTCAGGGATTGTACTGCAGCTCCCCCCCTTATCTCTAAAACTAGACATAAGTGACTTTAAGTTGCTTTTGTTTACTTTGGTCTAAATGTTCAAATATTCAAATGTTTGTAGCACTTATGGGACTTAACTACGGGGTCATCAGTACCTAAGCTTACAAACTACTTATGAACTAACTAAGACTAAGGACGGCACAAACATTCATGCCCGAGGGGGGATTCGAACCTCCGACTGTAGTGAACGTGCAGACCGTGACTGGAGCGCCTCAGTCTCCTCGGCCACCGCGGCCGGCTTACTTTGGTCCCTTAGGTTTACAACCATTTAATTTTTTTAACGCCCCGTCGATATTGTGGCCATTAGAGGCGCAACTGATGCTTGTACTTTTTTGACTAAGGTTGGTGAAGGAAACCGCCTGTCTCGTTTAAAGGAACCATCTCGCCATTTGTCTGGAGCGATTTAAGGAAAACCTTACAGTATTGCATTGTATGTTTGTTTCAGGCAACTAAGTACTTTACAAGGTTCTTATAAAAATGCTGTTTTGTAGCTGAAAAACATTTGGAAGTACTAACAGACAAGTCCTAAAGAAACGACAGGCAAAATCTGTAGATGGATTTCTGTCGTCCACCTCTGGTGACGAGCAAAAGTGTCCAGAAACATTTCTTCTCACATACTGGCTTATGGACGCTTACTACAATGTCTTCGAGTGTTTGTGCAGTGGTCAAATGATGGTAAACTTCTGAGTGAGCGATTTCTTCAACGTGAAATTTCCAACATCAGGTTTCATTGTACTATCTTGTATTGGATTCTCTCATCTGTATATTTATATATATATATATATATATATATATATATATATATATATATATATATATATAAAAGTAAACATCGGCTATTTGCCTCCAGAGCAAAAGGCCGCCCTCGGCAACCAAGTACACACACTTTGATCCGCCGCTCCCGCGCCAAGGAAACATCAAAAAGCCCGGAGAGCGTCGAGATCGAGCGACGAGAGTGCATTTGTGGCCACACACCGCCGGCATCCCTGGAGAGCTTGACGGGGCCAGAGCGGAGCGCGCGGTGTGTAAGCCGTCAGCGGCGACAGTGGCGGTCGAGCCGAGTCCATCGCGCGCCTACCGCCCCCGGGCGTCGCCTCCCGCCGTCCATCACGCGGCCATCAAGCCGGGCGCCGCTACCCCCCGCCCCCCGCTCCCGCCCCCGCTCGCCACCTTGCGACAGCGCGCCTCAGGCGGCAGTGGCGGCGTCCGACGTCCATCTCCGGTAACGAATTCGGCAAAAATTATCGGTAAAACTCTCACTTATTCAGAGGAAAGAGGGGGCGCGAAAGCGTTCGCTCGCTCGCGCGCGCGCGCGCGCGCGCGACGGAGGCGAACACGAAAAAGGGGGAAAAGGGGTGGAGGGATGAAAAGAGAGAGACAGGGGGGAGGGGAGTGGGGGGAGGGAGAGAAAGAGAAGTAGTGGAGGGGTGGGGGCAACGGCGCGATGGCGCGACGGGCAAGGCAGACGGAGCAGAGATTCCGGCTGTCAGAGGAGGCGGACGTCACCAATCATGCGCCCGGCGACAGAGTTCCCGCATTAGTGAGCAAGCGGGCCCGGCCAGTGCTGCAGCCCGCGCGCCCGCGACGCTGATGAAAGCGCCTGCGCGGGCCGCGGCAACCTTTGTGCGCCTAATGATATTATCTGTCATGCAAGCTTTATACCGCGGCCCGCTCCTCGCAAAATACGTACACTCCGCGCCGGGGCCGGCCAGCGCGCCGCGCAGCGCCCGTCACATACACATATCATATGTACGCCGTAATAATGCTGTATCTGCTTTTGGCCGAGAACAGTTGTTGCCAGAGTTGGAAACCTGCGTGTATGGCCGTTCCTCTTCGTTTCCACCCTCCTCACCAACTCTCCCACCCCCCGCCCTCTCCCTCACTGCTATCCCTGTAATCTCTATTCCGGTTTTTCCCGGAAAAAAAAAAAGTTGGGGAAAAAAAAGTTGGCCGTGTGCAGTGTGGAACCACCGAAAGTAGCCCGTAGAACAACGGTAGACGAGGATAATGAGGAGTCGTGCAAACGAACAAACCGTCTCAAAGGGGAGCGACGCAGTCCGTTTCAATTTCTGAAAATCAGTGCGCGCACCTTTTGTAACGTAAAACACGTATAACAGGAGATTTTAACTATAAGGACGGAGGGTCGCGACCTGCGTTCCGGTAATACGATTGGAGACTCTTGACGTACCTCCCAATCAAGATAGAAACTCTCTGCGACCCTGGGAAATTCACGTGGAGACCATCTTCCGAACATAAAAAAACAAAATATTCTCATTGACTGTGTTATACTTCTACATCTACATCTGCATAGATACTCTGCAAATCACATTTAAGTGCCTGGCAGAGGGTTCATTAATCACTTTCATAACCTTTCTCTATCGTTCCATTCTCTAATAGCGCGCGGGAAGAATTAACACCTAAATCTTTCCGTTTTCCATCTGATTTGTCTTATTTTATCGGGATAGTCATGTCTCCCTATTTTGTGAGGTACAGTGTCAAAAGCCTTCCGTAAATCCAGAAATATGGAATCTATTTGAGATCCCCTGTCGATGCCACTTATCGCCGTCAACACCGTGGTCATTAGAGACTAATCCTTCACGTGGCACTGTTTTCGTGGGGAAGACGTCACTTCTGATCCTGCAGTTGTTATTCTATAATATTCACAGAATATATGACATTAAGGCTGGGAATTCGTATCTGACGGGAGACGGGCTTATATAGTCCTTGTAGTTGCGGTGATCACTGTGTCCCCAGTGGTGTAGTGGTCAGCGCAACTGCCTATAAAGCGGGAATCCCGTCTGGGTACACATTTTCAGCTTTTCCCATTAGCAGTTGACGTCATATATTCTGTGAATATCAAGAGGGCGTCGCCGGAGAATAGGCTACGTTATTTCGACAAACACTATTGAAGAAATTTGAGGCGGACTGCAAAATAATTCTACTACCCCCAACCTACCTTTCGTGTGAAGACCAACAAAGATAAGATCGGATATATTAGGGCTCGTACGGATGCATACAAGCATTTGTTTATCCCTCCCTCTATATGGGAATGGAACAAGAAAGCAAGTAATCGGTAGAGGTATTGAGTACCCCTGCCACGCAGGGAGATTGCGGAATAAGTATGTAGATGTTGATGTAGTCCCTAGGTTTACAAACTACTTAAAATAAGTTAAACTAATCTAAGGACAACACACACATCCATCCATGCCCGAGGTAGGACTCGAACCCTCCGTCGATGATATGCCTTGCACACCTCAGCGAGGCACCTTAGACCACTTGGCCACTCCACCGCGGCCCTGTCAATCCAACACGGAAATGATATGTGGTGTGAGAACAAATAGGTTGGATACCGACGTAAATAACCAAATATGTCCTCACCATTTTTATATGTATCACACGGGGAAGGCGACAAGAGAAAAAAAAAAAAAAAAAAAAAAAAAAAAAAAAAAAAAAAAAAGACTGATTTAGGACCTACTACTTTGGAATATATTAGCTTTAATAGTGTCTATGAAACGTAATAATTACCAGACTTGTGGTTTGGTAAAATTAAAAGTCGCTAGAAAAACTTAAACTGTTCAAAATCAATTACAGCGGCACATTGTGCTCGACAGCTTGTGTATCACACTGTATACCCACTGAAGCAGTTGATGAGCGACGGGTTGAATGCCCTGTTGGAGCCGGAAAACGCTCGTGTGCTATCGGCTAGCCTGCCTGCCCTCATGAAGATTTTTAACACCTCCCAAACGTCCACTGCGCCGTTGCTGGTTACCCGCCCACCAAGACAGCCATCCAAACTACGGGGTTATCAGCCCCTAAACTTACAAACTACTTATCAACTAGCTTATTCTACGGGCGGCGCAAATATACATGCCCGAGGGGGGATTCGAACCCCTTACCGTAGAGGCCGTGCAGACCGTGACTGAAGCGCCTCAGTCCCCTCGGCCACCGCGGCCGGCTAGGCGAGTGTACTGTCTTACTAAACTCTCGTTTGTGTCCTGCTCTGGCACTGCGGACTCTAGTGTACGTGTCTTGCACTTCTTTGGACGCAGTGGACACTAAATCGTATGCATAGCGCAGCTAATTCTGTTCAGCTTGTGGGTGTAATAAGGCAGGGGGAGGATGGGGAAGAAAAAAATAGACAGTTATGGACAGTGGTAGACTGAAACTCTCTCCCTTGTTCTTCTTTCCACTACCTCCTCTACATTACCATAGATGACGATTAACTTATTCTGTAGGAACAACATTGCAGTACTCGCAAAGGTCATACTTGCTTCCACCACCCTGAACGACATGCAAAATCTCTAAATAAAATGTCCAACAGCCTTATTTCTTCTCAAGTTGTGTCCCCAGCGCAGAGGAGGGCACGTAGATCGTTGATTCTGGAGGCTGTTGTGTTTATAGAGGAAATTGTGTGGTGAAAAAACTACATTTATATTTGTGTTTTCCGATATTTTTATTACATAAAGTAGAGAAACTGCAGAGTTAACGCACCAAGTTTATATTTAAACTGCATTTTAATGTTCAATTACACTTTTGTTTGATCAATTACTGGCCTAAGACCGACCGCATCGGACAGTGTGTCTGACCACGATGACTGCCGAGTAGACAGTGAGTAGACAGCGCTATTCACCTCAGTCTACATGTGCGATAACTTGCTCCAAAACATGACCGGAGTGTTTCATTACTTTTGTATATTAACTTACGGGCTATTAAATATCTAAAGCAACTGAATGGTAGCTTGCTATAGAGAGATGACTTCACATGAACCTCAAGTAAATTTAATAAATAATTTAAAAAAACACATCTAGTTTTGACAAAAAATGCGCTGGCCAATCAAAGCAGTGAATTTCAACCACTGGAAGCGTTTCCCACGGGAATAAAATCGACTGTACCACCTGTTATTTGTATCTCACACCACCCTACGTCAGCTACACTTAACACTGTTCTTACTTGCCGTAAAGTAAGTGAATACGATGGCTGCAAACCACAAAATCACACAACAGGAGCCAAGTGTTCCATGTCATTCCAGATGAGCTCCATGGGGTTCAAATCGAAGGTACAGTGTGGTATTTAAATTACCTTTCAAAATCATGAAACCATCCCTGGGCGTCATGGTATCACCTCGAAACACCACATAATCGGCAGAGTGTTGGAAGGCCAAATAAGAGCAGAGATGTACCCCATCAGCTCAACATACCTTGGACTCTTCCAGAACAACTAGAGGGGCAATTCCATGCAAGGAAAATACCCCGCCGGCCGCGGTGGCCGAGGGGGCTAAGGCGCTCCATTCACGGTCTTCACGGCCACTACGGTTGGGGGTTCGAATCCCCCCTCGGTCATGGATATTTGTGCCGTCCTAGTTCGTAAGTAGTTCATAAGTAGTTTGTAAGTTTAGGGACTGATGACCCCGTAGTTAAGTCCCATAAAATTTACACACATTTGAACACTTTTTTTTAATACCCCTAACCGCTAGGGAAAAAACACCACCTTGGTACATTAACAGCCGTGGTAGAATAGCCGAGCGGTCTAAGGCGCCACGCTGCGAAGCGCACGGTTGCTCGTCGTCGGAGGTTCGAGTCCTCCCTGGGGCATGGCTGTGCGTGTTGTCCTTAGGTTAGTTTACCTTACTTTAAGTAGTTTGTAAGCTATGGACTGATGACCACGCAGTTTGGTCCGATAGATTTACAAACATTTGAACATTTGGCACATTAACAGCATTACCTTCTAGGCAGGCGGTATCCACGTATAGTTGTAAGTGCCATACGTAGGATTTTCCAATAAGCATGTAGGAGTTGAAATCGTTTTACGTCCGGCCGTATCACGTTCCGCTATTATACCAGTGACCATCCCCTGTCATTGGTGACAAATGGAAGACGCTGTGCCTGATGATGTGTTGACAGTGACACACGTATGCGGCGCCACTTAACTAAACGGACTGTCCACTGGGAGACGTGTCTTGCACGTCCGTGTTGATTTGAGCCGTCACTTGTTGACCTGTCACTATTGACGATCCGTCTCAGATGCCGCCGGTCGCTGTCATCGAGGGAGGCTGGACGGCCGCTGTTGGTCTGTTATGGACTGTGACACACTCATTCAACCATGCACAACACACCAGGCACGTTTCAGTCCGAATTCCAGCCGAAGGCGCCATCTCACGAAGACGGCGTTACATGGGACACGAATCATCTTAAAACCATCAGCTGTTTAGTAATTCCTTAAAAATAGTCTGGTTTCTATCGTAGACTATCATCATGGATACAAAGGCATTAAAACAGATTAGGAAATTGAGTGATAGTATACTTCCACGTGACAGATTTAGTTTTTAGTGAAATTGACTTCTGTTGTTATCAGCCAGATTAAGTTTATTTAATGCATTTTCCTAATGTGTTTCACTATCCTTTAGATCAATTATGATGACCTACGACCGTAACTAGTCGATTTTTAAGGAATTAATAAACAGTTGGGGGTTTTGAGATGCAGTTTATAAAGTCACCAAAAACATTGACACAAATCACTTGCACATTGACTCTTCAGCTGGTCTCCTATTCGTCTGCAGCTGGTACAAAGGACGAAGGGGGAGGAGCGAAGGTGATGAAACGTTTTCGTCGTCTATGGGCCACACTATTGAATAACTTTTGCTAAGATGGTGCATTGTCAGACAAATACTTCCCGTGAGAAAACGCCTATAAACAGTTTCTGAGATACGACGGTTTTAGTATAAACTGACAATTTCATGCATAAATTTAGTATGAGATTTGTATGTTTTAATCTGTCGTCAGATACATAACATTCAGATACGTTTCTAGCAGTTTTTAACTTGAGTTAGTAATACGAGAAACCAGAGGACAGGAAAAGTTTATTAGAGTCGTAATAGCTTATAAATGCGGGTTCTATTCCTGGTATAGATTTCTACTGACATCTATAATCAGTGCGTTACAGATAGACACATAAACCTATCATATTTACAGCAAAACATATAACAAAAGACCCCTGGAAAGGTACATTGCTTAAGCATTCAGTTTGTCTTGATATCTGCTTGAAAATTCCAGGGTTCTTAGTATAACCTATTATAAATATCATAAAACTACGTAACTCGGTATGTATAACGTACTGATGGCCGCGCGGAAGTAGCCGAGCGGTCTGGAGTGCCACGTTACGAATCGCGCAGCCTCCGCGTCGGATGTTCAAATCCTCCATCGGTCAGGGATGTGTCTGTTGTCCTTAGGCTAGTTTAACTTACAAAGTTATGGTAAGGTGAGTGCTAACAGCCGTCATGTATTTAATAAAATGCAACTTTAACCATCAGCTGTTTTATTAAATCTATAAAATCGACTAGTTTCTGTCCAGGACCACCATAATAGATCTGTTTTCATACATTTTTATCCATGATTCTAGTCCTGGACAGAAACTAGTCGATTTTAAGGATTTCATAAAACAGCTGATGTTAAAGATACATTTTATTAAATAGTTTTTAGTTTAAGGATTTTGTAGGTCTAGGGACTGATGACAAAAGTAGTTTGGTCCCATAGACTTAAAAACATTTGAACATTTGAACGTACTGACGATTGCAGCGCAACTTGCAGAAACCTATATCTACAATACAATATCTATTATATTACGAGCGATTCTCATCGTCATTGGTCCGAAAATGTTTACCTGTGTGGCACACGACTGTGACGACCTGCTTACTTCGTACTGTAATCCGTCATGCTGCGGTCATTTTAATTAAACTTTTTCTTTCTTTCTTTCTTTTCTTTCGTTCTCTTTTTTCCCCTTTTTTGAGCTGTGGGAGAGAAGCTGCACACAGTTACATTCCGATAGGTACACCCTTGAAAAGAAAACCCTGGAGTGGTCCTTGTACCATTATATTTTTAAGGGAGAAATCCTTAAAATAGATACACAGATCGTTATTTCAGGGCTATCGGGTGTTTTTTATCAGAAGAGATTGCAAGCTAGTTCAGTAAGGAAGATATTATCTGCCGTTAACTTCGCTATAAAATTCTAACATTATGCGCAATACACACCTCCTTCCCCCCATTCCCTCTCCCCATTCTCTCGAACCTCAGGATGGTAAGGCTGCCCAGTCCATACCATGACGCCTTAGACCATGCAGTCATTCCGTGAGGTGGAAGTAGTCTGATGTGGTCACCTAAATCAAATGTTTGTAGAACTTATGGGACTTAACTACGGCGTCATCAGTACCTAAACTTACAAATTACTTATGAACTACCTTATACTAAAGACGGCACAAACATCCATGCCCGAGGGAGGATTCGAACCCCCGACGGCGAACTGCAGCGCGCATCGCAACACGGCACTCCAGTACGCACGGCTAATCCGCCGCGGCTGTGGCCACCTAATCGTTCACCGTTGATTTAAGCCACGGTAATGAAGTAGTGCCAGTCGGAGAAATGAAATACGCAAAGTAAAATGAGAGGACATGTAGGTACGGAGAAAGAAGTTACAGGCCGAGGGGACTGAGGCGCTTCAGTCACGGTCTGCGCGGCCACTACGGTCGGGAGTTCGAATCCCCCCTCGGGCATGGATATTTGTGCCGTCCTTGTTCGTAAGTAGTTCATAAGTAGTTTGTAAGTTTAGGGACTGATGACCCCGTAGTTAAGTCCCATAAGATTTACAAACATTTGAACATTTTTTTAAAGAAGTTACAGTGTCCATGACCACATCGAGTTGTCTATTTCTTGTTATATCAAGACAGATTGTTCAACATCCAAAAGCACACGAATTGCCGACGTGTCGACCACTATGCAGCGGTCCTTTTCACCTTGAAATACCCTTGCTATTGCTGATTTTCTATGTATACTGGCATTTGCTTTACAATTTAATAAGCACAGCGATTTTCGGCTTCTGTACTTTGACACCTTCGTTGCCAGCGGTCGAATGCCGTCACACGTCGGCCGTTGCTCTGAGATTATCTCCGATATAAGAAATGGTATGACTGCCAAAGAAACACGCGTCGGACGACGGCCCAATGCATCTACAAGCAAAGCCACCATAGGACACCGGCGAACGATAGAAGAACTGTATTAAAAAGCATAATTGGACAACACTTTATCAATGTAGACAGCTGACTTTCATAGGAGACACTAAATGTCGTTACCACACTTTCTATCATATCCTTCTGTTTTCTTGAAGAACCATCTACATCTGTCACCACAACCGGTTGTAGTCTGAGTAGGCTAGTAAGTACAGAATTAAGGATAACCAACTGGAAATTAATGGTGAATGACAGTAATACAGTCATTACCACTGAATATACGTACTAATCGTGCACATAGAAAATGGGCCATGAATCAACAAGTAACGTTTTAAACAAAATAAATAATTTTAATTCTGATTACATAAAAGTTTTTTGGGTATTGTACCGCGTCATGATGTAAGGCTATTACTTAAATAACCGACGTTTCGGCCAACGTTACAGTGGCCTTCATTTCTACTACTACAAGAATATGCGTCACTTCATTTCAGCACTCTTTAGAGTTAATTCTATATTCAGGACGATTCCAAACTGTACCGACGAAATATCAGAAGTTGTTCTGGAGTGTTATGATATACTAGACCGATAATACTCCTCGTCTCGCTACTGACTAACAAAATCGGCTGGCCTGTAAAAGACTTGTTTTAGTTATCCATGCCAGGTGGAATAGCCACAAGGTTGTGTCAGTACAGGTCGTGTTCAGCGTGATTAGTGACACAGAGCTGCTGCACACTTGTATACACAGCGTTATCACCTCCTTATTCAAGTTCAACGGAGCACATTGTAGAAGTTCGTTAATAGGCTCCTAAACCAACACTATCTGTATATCGGCTACAAAAATAGTCCGATGTCAAAATAGACTGGAACTTAAAGATGTGCTGGCACATTAATCGTCAAGGGTCCGATCACCACGACAAACGACGATCGCCAAATACTGTACGAAATACATTGGAAATCAGTTAGTTCTGCATCTACCATCTGGAAACTAGTAACTCAACGTTCGTCGTAATTCATCACTATTACTGCACTAGGGAAATAATGTCGCACTTGTAGACTGCTGTTTACAACTCAACCAAATCCCCAGCGCCACCAACGCCTAAAATGGTATAGTGATAGAAAGACATGCATTGCTGATGACTGGGGTATGCACTATCGTGGATGATAGTCGTTCAAGAGTATGGAGCCGATCTTAGGGAGACGTCCCAGTCTTCCAATTTCTAATTGCTGTTGTTGTTGTTTAGAGAAGCCGCTGTGTAACTTGAGGCGTCGTGGTCTGGCGGTAGCAAAGTGTATCACTTCTGCCCATGGCTAGTAGTGACTGAGGTAAGCACACAGCGCTATCTCCTACTTCACATTATGCGTTCTCATCTGTTACCTCTCACGTGTAGTACAACGTTCAACGGGTGAGTGCTCGTCCTCATATGTCAAGCGTTTCTAAGATACAACTGTGCGAAGTCGATCAACAGGACATGCAAGGGACCATCTCAAACCTCCACACCCTTACAATGCCAGAATAAGGAACGTCAAGTGCCAGTTACAACTGTAGCGTTTCAGATTTTCTCAGAAGAGGAAGCTCCATTAGGATGCTCTTCCCAATCACATCAGTGTATACATAATGAGAAATACATACTCGAAATCATGATGTTTCATCTGTAGGTTATGCCTTGTCAGGACCAATGCTTGCTGTGATTGTCCTCAAAATGTCGTCCAAGATTTGCGTCCTACAATGATGCAAACAAGTGGAATTCTAAGAGAACCAGGTCAGGGCTGTGAAGTGGATGGGCTAGTGACAAATAAGATGGGCTAGTGACAAATAAGAAAAATGGATGATTGATAAGGGTTTAACGTGCCGTCCACAACGAGATCAATAGAGACGGATCACAAGATAGGATTGTTTTTGTTATGGATGGGTAAGGAAATCTGCCCTGCTCTGCTCATGCCATGAGCGATTTACGGTCCTCTGAAAAACCGAAATCTGGACGGCCGAAAGCGGCTTTCAGTCGCCTCCCTACCGAATGCGAGTCCACTGTGCCACTTTACCCAGTCAATAATAACACCGCCTAGAAGACAAGTCCACACAACAGGCCCTGCCACGTCACATCGAAAGGTCGCGAACGGTAGCTGATTCGCCGGTCGCTTCGACGCGGTGCGCTGTGCCCCAGCGGCCAGCCAGTCATCTAGCGTTCGTGGTCTCTCAGTGTGACGTAGCCACGGCCGGTTGTGAGGACTTGTCTTCCGGCCGGTGTTGGTCAAAACAGTGAAAATCATCAACGAAGAAACAGCTCCCTATAAAATACAATACATGGCAATAAGAGTAGAAATCAGTTGCAAGTAGCATCTGAACACAAGAATTTCTTTAAGGAAGCCATGAAAAGATGTCTAATGATATGAAGAGAATTTGTTGTAAAACCCAAAAGGTCTTGTGTGTCCACTAAAAGTACTGCATAGTCATTTCACTCACTTGTAATCCTGTTACGAAGTTTGGAACTAGCTTCACATCAAACAGTCGATAATAATAATAATTATTATTATTATCTACCTGTTGTACTGATTGAGTCTTTCCTGAAGTATTAATTCTTTCCTTTACTCTCGGGCCTCGTGTCGGATACTGTTATCAGTACTGCTCCGTTTGAGAGAGGTGTTTACTATAGTATGCACCTGAAGAGGTTGAGTAGATGTTCAAATGTTCAAATGTTTGTAAATCTATCGGACCAAACTGCGTGGTCATCAGTCCGTAGTTTACAAACTACTTAAACCTAGGTAAACTAACCTAAGGACAAACACACACACCCATGCCCCAGGGAGGACTCGAACCTCCACGGCGATCAACCGCGCGCTCCGCAACGAGACGCTTTAGATCGCTCGGCTACTCCACCACGGCTTGAGTAGATGTCTCCTAGAAATATTGTGCAGTCAGTCAACTCTTCCCGACGCAACGCCCGTGAACCATTGAAGGTTATCACCCATGTTGTTGCTGCGAGAAGCTGATGGTTTACTGGTGAATATAAATGACCAAATGGTCACCTACCTGCACCAGATACTTTCAGCTAATAACATTTTACTCGTTTCAAAAATAAGGAAAATCAGCTTTACAGCAAAATGTAGTTCTGTTCTGCCCAGAGTTCGCTGCTCCTTTCCGTCCATATTCCGATTCTGAGACCCACTCACACATACAACCACACACACACACACACACACACACACACACACACACACACACACACACAACACAAACACAACAAACACAAGCACGTGCACAATCATAAAAACCAAAATATATTGTGAGACCCCGCTTCGTTTCACTAATAGCGACTGGGTTATTACATTCTAAGATATCTTCTCGAATATCAGTAGTCCTCCAAAATACATATTTAACGGGATGGTTCGCCAGGGTTTGTCCGTTATTTATGTACTGTACATAAAATCTCCACAAATAAAAGTAACTAGCAAACAACAACAAAGGCTAGATTGGCAATTCACCAGATACTTCTTACGACAGCAAGTTCGGAGTAGAATGCAGCCCTGCGGGAGTAGCCGAGCGGTCTGGAGCACCACGTTGCGCTTCGCGCGACCTCCCGTGTCGGAGGTTCAAATCCTCTCTCGGGCATGGAAGTGTGTGCTGTCCTTATGCTAGTTAAACTTAGTTTAAGTGCTTTGTAAGTCTAGGGACTGATGACCAGCGAAGTTTGGTCCCGTAAGTATCACAAACATTTGAACATTTTTGAAGTCTCCAGAAAATAAAACGTAGTTGAAACAGAATTACCATACACATTTAATGACCATAATGCGTTATTTATTTACCAGATGAAGGATCAAACACTGTGTAGGACAGTACTCTAGTTCATGTTTTAGCGTCTATTACATGTTGTGATATAAGATATAAAGAACAGCTAATAGATCTGTTACATGTTATTCAGAACTTTGTGTCTCAGTTTGTTATAGAGTATATAAAGAATGGTTAAAGTCTGCAAGTCAATTAAAAAGAAAAATTTGGAATATCTAAGTCGTCTTTTAATTTCTGGTCACAGAGTTGTAAGTTAAACCCTATACAGGGAAAGATTTCATTGTATGGGCAGTGTTAAGATTGAATCAGGCGGGAAGTAACCGGCCAGAGAAAGTTGGTTAATGAAAAAATTTAATTCATTCTTTGGTAAAGTAATGCTTTGCATTCGGAGGAAAAATCGAAACATTCTAGTCAAACGAGTTGACAATGCGATACGCTAGCTACGATGATCAAACCATAAGGTAATAAATACTTCATGAAGCAAAAAGGTTTAAAAAGAAATTTGTAACTCATCTCAATTTGATGATTACGTAAACGTCTTAGACACTGATAAACCACCGACATTTTTCAAAATTGATGTCTCTTAACATTCTCATTCTACAAAACTTTGGCAGGTAGTGATGTTGAACACTTTGTCCGAAGCTATGTCTTTTTTTTCCAAAGGTATTTCACAGGTTTCAGGTAGGGACTATGGACATGCTAGACGATATCATGACTATTATAGTCCAGAAACCATTGCCTATTATTTGATACTTTCTAACATTGCATGCTCATACAATAATCCTCTCAGTATTATTCTTCTACAAACCCAAAATACTGTAAATTTTTTATATACTTCCAATAAAAATATTCTTCAACTACCATTTTCTCTAGTTAAAACAATGAGACCACTACGTAATCGCAAAAAAACACCCCATACTTCACTTTGGCATTCAACATTGCTGCAGGCAAACCTCTCCATGCATTCGTTGTTTGCGAAGTCTTCCGTTATATTGTCACTTGTCGTAAGTTTATTGTGCTGTATCATTTTACGCCACTCGTTTACAGTCTTCCACTGTTTACTGGCAGCATTCTTTTTACACTCCCAACCTTCTAACAGCTCTGACTACAGTATTGGTTGAATGATAAGAGCTGTTAGACCACTGTACTGCTATCTTAGAAGCTCCCTACACACTGTCGCTACTGTAGCAGAGCAGATAATAGCTCTTTAGGACACAGGAATGATTCCTTACGGTAATTTCTTACTATTTTAAGCAAGTATCAATCTCAGTGTCGTCCGTTGATGCCTTCTGGAGGATAACATGGAAAAAATGTTCAAATGTTTGTAGAGCTTATGGGACTTAACTATGGGGTCATCAGTCCCTAAACTTACAAACTACTTATGAACTAGCTACTACTAAGGACGGCACAAATATCCATGTCCGAGGAGGGGATTCGAACCCCCGACCGTAGTGGGCGTGCAGACCGTGACTGGCGCGCCGCAGTCCTGTCGGCCACCGCGGCTGGCGCTAACTTAGAGGTCGGACGGTATTGGTGACCTTTTCGCGACCTTTAGGAAAAAATTTAATTTTTAGTTTATTAATCACGACGCTAGATGGTCCGTACCCGTTAATCAGGTCTGCCTGGTCTTGATTCTGCTGTGGCTGTCTTTCCACTTCACAATTATGCAACTCACTGTCGACTGAGTCAGATGCAAAAGAGTATAAATAACTCCAACTGCTCACTGCATGTAGGCTTCAAGGCCGGTTGTTGAATTTTAGCCAATATTAGACACATAGAAAAAAGGCTATAGTATAGGGAATAACACACTGCCTGACATTTCGTATTCTACTGATGAAGACATCTTAGTAGGCTCTGCAGAACTAGTGCACACCTAAGTCAGCTCAGCAAGCTGTATTGTATGTTCTGGAGTAAGTGTAGAATAGTTAGTACATCACAGTAACGGCCACAATATGTCTAATTTAAGTCCTTCTTCCTTTCTACTGAAATTGTTTTGTGATTCTGACACCGTAGAGAACATAATTACTACAGTAGGATCGAATTTCAGAAGCACAAAAACCGTTTCGAAAGAAATGAAAGAGCATTTGAATTATAAAAATTGCTAACCTTACTGATAAATAAATTAAATAGTCACAAATATTAAGGTCTATGACATACGTAGGCACTACTGCCAAATTAAAAGTTTCGAATTCTTTCAGAATTCGCTGAAAGTACTGGCTACCACGCACATATCTGCGATGTGTCCCTATGCTTAACACTTTCGAATTATATAACTCGTTATAATATTTCTTTTCCTTCATCCAAATTACAGTCTAACTACGTAGTGAAGTGATAATAATGCCTTGCACGTTTAGAGAGGATCCAAGTAGTTCAACTAAATTTGTATTGTGAAAAGGACACAGATACTCTGATAACGCTGGTTTTGGATCTACAGCAGTGAAATGTAACTGCTCTAAGGTATAGGAAGCTAGCAATAGCCGAAAAGAAGACGTGTATTGAAACCATACATCATCCGTACCGCATCCGAAAGGCACTACTGCCAGTGGAAGACATGGCAGCATGTCACTACGGCATCACCCGACAGAATGAGTAGATAGAGCTTTACCTTCGATCAAAGTTACTCCAAATTACACCTCATTAACATTATGGGGTACAAAGAAGGAGCCTCCTCGAAGATTGCGCTAAACCAAAGCAATCGGGCGTACCCTGGGCAACGTCTCAGACGGCCAATCCTTCTACCACCAGCGTGCAGTAAGCGACAGTTCTTTGGGTGCGGAAAGTAAAGTAAGTACACTGTTCTGTGATGCTTCGTAAGATTAAAAAGTAATTCTCTGTACTAAAATATGTCACAATGTTAGAAACGGTAGCCAATATTTAAAATGTACAAAATTATTCACATTAGTGGTTCGATTACAACTTCTTACATGAATAATTCTTTACCTAAGACACATAACTAAATAATTCATCTTGAACGTAGTTTGTCTCCATTTTGAAATTGTCATGACATTACCTTTTTAACAAATTGGTTTAATAGAAAACTAATTGTACATAAGTCATACAAATATGATTTTAAGTTGAAATTGCAGCAACGAACTCATTTCGTTTGGAAGTATACTACAGCTAGTTATTTATATGTTAGCATCTACTTATGTATACATCAAGTTGCTACTAAATTTTAAGTGTTTCACACTATGTATAACTTATCCATTCTAATGAAAGTTCGAGATTTTCTAGCCTGAATCAATTTCATAATGAATATCTCACTCGATGTTAGTTTATTAAGGTATATAAGTCGTTTCTATGTTATGTATGTTATTTTAGTAGCAATGGAACAGCTTATCACAGAGATTCTTGATGTCTGCCAATTTGAGTTATCTATACCCACAGCTGTCAAATATACTGTGTTTCATGTTGTTGACTTACCAGACCTTCACAAATTTTTGTGAAGTTACTATTTCTATTTGTTCTCACCACTATCCTACATTTCTTAATGTAGGAGCTTATCGTCATGATGCCATTGCAAAGAATTTAGGAAAATTTCAGTTATATCTATACATTCTTTATCAATCCCACTTTGTGTCATTTTCCCATTTCTTCATTTTTTTATTATTTTATCTATTTTATTTATTTATTTTGCGTAATTTTCAATTCAATGAACTGACGTTACAAATACATAAGAGCGTTGCAATGCTCACTTATTACACTTTCTACATCTACATCCATACTCGGCAAGCCACCCGACGGTGTGTGGAGGAGAGTACCTTGAGTACGACTTTCACACTGTCTGCGCCAAATTATCTGCTGTTGCTTCTTGTTTCAGATGATTTTTAGTGAGTAAGTTTAATATTTTTCAATGTTAGTAGTAGACGTTATTTTCGCTGTTGTTAAGCAAATGAGTAGATAAGACTCATATGTTAACTTTGTTCCAGGACTGTGCATTGTAATGCCTTATTTCAGGTTCTAAATAAGCGTGTAAATTTGACTGATGAATGTATTTCTGTGGAACTATTATTACAGCCGTTGTTATTTGCGATATGTTGGAGAACCGCTGTACGTCTGCTTGAACACCTAGGTAAGTTCCCAATGTTATTGTTTCTCGTTGCTTTGGAAAAAAATAGACAAGTGTATCTAATAGTGGAAGATCATTACCGTATTCGCTTTACGTCTCGTCAACAAATAAAAAGATAAAAACATGCGTTACAAGTGATGAATTAGTAGCAATATTTTCATATTTGTCAAGGCTACTCCACATATTTCAGACAAAAAAATAAATTGATGAAGAGCACACTTAAATAGCCAAAAGAAGAGTGGTTGAGAAACGTTAAGTTTCTACAAAGAACACATCTGACCACGAACTCTATGAACCGCATGAAACCATTCTTCGAATAGTACTCGATGACAAAATGGATTTCCATGCAAAACTTTGCATTCTACCACAAGTAGAATGAAACGAAGTAGCTAGATTGTACCACTGGAGAGAAATTATGCGTAATTTAGTGACGTCAGTGGAGCATAACATTTTCAATAAACTGGCCCTGAACGTATATGCTAAAAGTAATTATAATACCGCAGAATACACACACCGTAAAATCTTTAAATGGAACGACAGAGGTTTTTGTGTCCCATCCTCGTCGCCACTTTTGTATCTCGTTACCGACTGTTGTCCTGAGTGACGGTGGCCGAGTAGAGAGAGACCGACACAGGAAAATAGGATGCACGCGTGTGCGGGTACAGAGTCTGAGGTGACCAGGAAGTGGAACAGCAGAACTAGAAACACTAAGCTAGATTAGAACAAGTTGTATATTTCGTAGAAATAGGATATACTTAACTTTTACAAAGTTCTTGACTGCCAATTAAGCGTACTGCTGAGACATAGGTTAACTACGTAGAGGCCTGCCTACTGATGAGTCCGTTTCAGTGCCTGTCCTAATCTCAAGTGAACGATGCAGTTCAGCGGTGGCCACGAGCGGGTTGCAGCAGAGGGCGCTCGTGGCCGACGTCGTACGAACGCCGCGCCGTGCGTGCATGGTGGCGCGCGGCGAAAGTACGTGGTGCGCACTTCAGACTTGTGCGACACGACAGAGATCACATGATCTGCGTGTCCATTACACAGAAGCTTACGTTCAACAGGATGGGCCGTCATCGCACTACGAAGCAGGTGGTCGTCATCGGTCAGATGGTCAGTTTCTTTGTTACTGGAACGGCTGACTTGTTTGTTTGTAGATCTTATGGCACTTAACTACGGGGTCATCAGTCCCTAAACTTACAAACTACTTTGATCTAGCTAATACTAAGGACGGCACTAATATCCATGCCCGAACGGAGATTCGAACCCCCGACCGTAGTGGCCGTGCAGAACGTCACTGGCGCGCCGCAGACCGCTCGGCCACAGCGGCCGGCAAGGCTGACTTGGTTCTGCAGAATGGCCACTCAGATCACCTGATGTCACACCAGTTGACTTTTATCTTTGGGGCCATTTAAAGCAAATCGTATACGCAGGGAAAATAAGAAACAGATACCATATCGAGCAACGCATTCAAGAAGCGCGTGCCAGCATTTCTGTGGAAACCATTTGCTAGTGCACGACATTCGTATTCGGCGCCTTCAATTGTTGTTGTAGATAATAAATGACAGTTCTTTTGGAGAACAGTCCAGTCTCTACCTCCAAGGAAAATATATTGTAACTTTTGAGCCGTAACTGCTACGTCGAATCTGTCACACGACCCACATTCCACATTAATAAAAGAATTGTCATATCAAGATGGCCGATTTCAAGATGGCGAACATGTACGGTACAAAGCCCTTGTAAAAATAACTACACTCCCTGACGGCGCTGCTGTCGCGGGAAAATTTGAACCTTCGACTGGTAGGGGAAAGAGTCAGGTAACTACGAGTGTTGTTAGCAGGTATATCGTGAATTAAATAGCTACTGCGGGATATATACACAATTGATAGTCACGTCTGTATTGCTTGACTATTGCAGTGTACATGAAGCACAATGGTGAAAACCTGCTCAGCGTTTAAATACGTAAATCATTTAAGAAATGAATAAAAAGATCTAATACTGTATTCCCACTTATATTTATTAGGAATACAAGTAGCCCTACTACTTGTGTTCAGAGATAGTTACTCTTGCTTAACAGACTGTTAGTCAAAACAACAAAGAATTGAATGAAATAAATAACATGCTTTTACAATACTGGTAGCTCTGAAAAAGGAGCTACTTTAGGCAGTACTGGTGGACAGGAAGTTCAAAAAGTTTCATTTGATGATTGTGTAAAATAACTGTTGGGGTCACAAAATTAGTTGCCTCACTGCAGTTAGAATTTTTGCTTATGAAATTAATATTAGCAACTTGTAGCGCAGAATTTAAAGGTAATCTGCTCTACATATAGGTATAACAACTGAAGGGGGTTTGAAAAACTGTGTATAGTTCCATATATGAATGACACATAGCCACAGTACAGTTCAACACTGTGACGATAGTTGCTGACTTCTGAGCAGTTCACTCTGCTGTAAGGTATTTGGCTTACAGCATTAAAAATGCTAATTTTCTTGCTAGATACCCTAATGCTAATATTAGATGCCTTAGTTAAGAAAAACTTATGGCATACTTCGTGTTCTTAAAAGAATGTGATAGTGACTGGTTGCTGTATTCACAACGTAAGCTACTTTTCAGTTATGTATCTGATGGTATATTTCACTTTAACAATCGATTTTTAACGTTAGCTGTTTCAGGCAGCCCTATTTGATTTTTGATGCTATGAAGTATCTAAATATTGAGAATACAGCATTAAAGCAAAGTCGTAAAGTGTGAAACTCTTCCGAAGTTAATGTTTGAACAAAAGTTTCACAATAGTATAATATACTCAGAAAGTGCCAAAAAATCGTGTCTGACGATAAATTCCGTTCATATGCTGCACTCAGAACGCTAAAAAAACTAAATGTTACAGTTCGGTTTCGTTAGGAAGAGGTAACGCTGTTGGCCAATTTCTACAGAATGTGTAATAAATTTACACACAACTGATAGTTGCTGTAAATTTAAGGAGTCTGAAGCTGTTTTGTAGTTATATATTTCAATTAGACAGAGTTTTCGCGACAAAACTCAAGTGAATACTCTCTCTAATGAAAAGAATCTTACGCACATTTAAAGTTCGCGTGGAAGTTTGCCACCACAATGGCCGCTGAGGCGCTCTTCCATTTGTCCGCTGTTCGCAGTCGGCCGCATACGCGATTGTGGGAGCTTTGTTCGGTACATATCGTAAAACGTGTACCATTTCAGCCATAGCGTATTGGAATATTATGGTTTCACAATTCCTGCAGGGTTTCTGAAGTACGCGCTCTATTGCGACTTATTACTTACCCTGTAATACTCCTCAAAGTGCAGATGCGGGAGTTCCATGAAGTGGTTAAAACAAAGTGTTAGAGCACAATGTGCAGACACTGCTAAAGCCTGGTTTTTACGCTTAGAAACATGTTCACATTCATATATTCCAATAGCTTAAGCCACACTAAGTATGTTTTCAGACTATATTGTGGGTATGTGATTGACATAATCTGCCTTCCGCCAAGAATACGGCAATATTGGCTTATACTATGGTGCAGAAAGTTATCTGTAAATCAAAGAGTGAAATTTAATTATGACAACTTTGGTAATTGGACACAATTTTACAAGGGGGAGTTGGAACATAAGTTTCCCCTGTCAACTGTTGGCAGAGTTGTGTATGGAAGGAATAAAATATAATGAGACTTTAAAGATAAGACATTTCTTTATTTTTCTACATACTTCCCAAGTACATTGAGACATGTGTCATACAGCTTTATAAGCTTCAAAAAACCGCCCAGGAAAAAAAAACTCTGTTCGTTGCATAGTGAAGAAGTGCTGAACGGCTATGGGCGAAATACGACAGAGTAGGTGAACGCGCAAGTGCAAGACACCGTTACACCATTGGGTAAAGGTCGACCATGAATATGGCAGTGACTTTCGGTTTCGATTAGTGATTAGTGACGGGGGATGCAACTTAGGTCCACCATTACATGACCGAATCGAAAGCCGCATCCATGGAGTGGAAACATCCGTCATCGCCTGTCCGAAGGAAGTTCAACAACACTCCGTCTGCAGGTTAAGGGCTACCCACAGTTGTCTGGAACACCCAAGCAGCTTTGTCGCTGGACTTTCTGGGGGATGCAATCAGTGCAGCAAGGTACTGTGCCACTCTGTCGAAGGTGAAAGAAGTTTTCCCGAAAAAGCGGCCTCCCTTCTCAGATCTGGCGTTCTGCTGTTGGATGACAAGGCAAGACCACACTCAGCAACGGCAACGCAGAACCATATTGCAACTCTTGGTTTGGGAGCGCCTACACTATCCTCCATACAATACCGATCTCGCACCAGGTGACTTCCATATGCTTCCAGCTCTGAAGAAGACTCTCGCCGGAAAGCGCTTTGGAAGCAATGCAGGCGTTAAACAGGCTGTTTAACGCTTCTGCCGTAAGCAATGCCCAAATTTTTTTCTAGTCGGCTTTTTGAATTTCACAAAACGGTATGACAAATGTCTCAATGTACTTGGAAATTATGTAGAGAAATAGAGATATATTTTATCTTTAATGTCCCTCTCTTTTTTTCTTCCAAACACAACTCTGACCAAATTCGACAGTAGAAACTTATTCTCCACGTACCCCTCGTATATTGCCGAAAGAAGTAAGCAATAAAGATTTGGCAATGATTGTTAATTTCGTTGGCAATATCTTCAGCATAAGACTTTCCTAAAACTTGTATCTAGAATGTTCCGAACTGCATGACCTGACAGTTTCAAGAATGCCATCGTCTAATAGCGCCTAGAGAAAAGTGTGGAACTTGGCTTCAAAATAAAACAGCTTATGTTATTATTATATTATTATTATTATTATTATTATTATTATTATTATTCTAAACGCGGTTTTCTGTGATTTAGACTGTTCGAGGCCAAATGTACCTATTGACATTTTGCCGCCTAAAAATAGGAATGGATCATACTTTATTTTCCTTTGCTGCAGATGACTACATCAGGCAGCATACGTTTCACAGTCACTGTCCATTCATGTCGTAAGTCTTGCTAATCCTTTATAATGTGAATCTATTCTACTCTATTGCGTTGCAAATGTGGATCCGCCTTGATGCAAAACACTTGTTTATTTTCATACTGTACACCACAAAGAAAGGCAACACGCATAATGGACTGTGCAATAACTTAATGATATAAAAGTAGGAAAATGTTTACATATGATGCAGCAAAAAAACTGTATAAGTTATGTTTGTCATAGTTTTGTAACTATGGTATTTCTGCATTCCTTTGGAATAAATACAAAACCCACTGATGATGACGGGATTTCCGCTGAAACTAGTATGAGTATGTAAATATACAAGTGTTTTGGATCATGGTGTATCCACAAACCCACAGTTGTTAATCCTACTCCAAATTCAACGACTTTCATCATAGTTAAATTGAATGAGTGGACCCAGTGAAAAATTCGTCAAAGTGTGCCAACATATGAAACTTCCTGGCAGATTAGCTGCGTGTGCCGAACCCGGATTCGAACATGGGACCTTTACCCTCCTGGGGCAAGCGTTCTGCACATAGAGCTAACCAGGAACTCCTTACAGCTTCACTTTCGCCAGTAGCTACCTCCTACCTTCCACTTTTCACAGTTCTCTAGTGAACCTTGCAGGGCCATTAGTTCCGGAAGAAAGGGTATTGTGGAGACGTGGCTTACAACCTAGGGGATGATTGCAGAATGATGTTTTCACCTTACAGCGGACTGTGTGCTGGTATGCCTTTCGCAGGAAGGTGCTCTACTGACAGAACTACCCTAGTACGGCTCGTCCTCACAGGTTCCGGGATAGTATCCTGGTTCGACACACAGGTAGTTTCATATAAGTGAAAATATCGCTGAGGTGCCGAAATATATTTGATTTTAAACCACTGACTGCAAAATTATCAATCTTTGAGACCGATTACGTCAGGTCAAAGGAAGAATAGTGCAGTGCACTCCACTGATGAGACCTACATTGATGCTTCATCAGAACACTGATGTGTTACAAAAGTCGTATATTGTGGCATGGGAACATGCTCAGTATCCGAAGGAGTGCGACTTGCATTAGTAAAATTTGGATAGTAATTTTCAACATCATAATCAACATTTTGTTTTGTTCTGGTCCCTCTGCGTCATATATGTCATTTAGAGACAATGTCAAAAAGCGATTTATACCGAACAGGCTGCTTTGAAATACACAATTTGTTACGACAGGAGTGTTTCGGTATGATTGCCATCGTCAGGATAACTGTAGGTTACTGTAAAATACGTGGATAGTTAAATTTAACTGTATAATATCAAGTGTCAACTTAGTTGATAAAAGAACAGTATCAGAAAGAACTACGAAACCCACGGTTTTAATTTATCTATTAACCCAACAGCTAAACAAAACAAATAAACAGAGTGATAAGTCGATATTACAACGAGAAGAAGACCAACTTGCGTATAAAGAATGTATGTATCACTTGAAATTATCCAGTTAAATTTAATAGTACAACTATCCATGTGTTTTAATCTAACTTACAGTTATCTTGACGATGACGATCAAGCCGAAACAGGCCTGTCGAAATAAATAATTTATTTAAAACCAGCGTCATTGGTATAAATCGACTTAAAAATATCATAATTCTTTCAGTAAGTGCTATTCAGTAATTTGTGAGTTGTTAGAAATGTTTAATTATTTGATGCAATGTTTTACACGTTCTGAGAATAATCATGTTTTCAATTTGTATTATAGCTGCCATCGAGACACGTTGTCAGCTTCACAGAGGCAAGATGACTCCTGTATTACTTTCTCAAAATGGCAAAATATTTATGATGACATTGAATCAAATTATTATACAATTTGGTACCACACACTAGAAAGGCATTCTAGTAACAGAAAGAAAGAAAAAATGGGTATCTCGAAATGTAAATGTGATATAAATTTTTAACTGTTAACATCGTCTACCACAAGTCCAGTGGACAGCATGGTGGTTTGCCACGCCGGAGACCCAGGTTCGATTTTCGATCAAGGCAAAGAAATTCTGCGCTGTAGGCCTGGGTGTTGCGTCGTCCTCATCATTATCGACATGACGCTCGCAGATGTAACATCACCTAAAGAGACTTGCACCAGGCCGGCCGCGGTGGCCGAGGGGACTGCGGCGAGTCAGTCACGGTCTGCACGGCCACTACGGTCGGGGGTTCGAATCCTACCTCGGGCATGGATATTTGTGCCGTCCTTAGTGTTAGCTAGTTCATAAGTAGTTTGTAAGTTTAAGGACTGATGACCCCGTAGTTAAGTCCGATAAGCTATACAAACATTTGAACATTTGAACTTGTACCAAGCAGGCCGAACATCGACTCCAGTTGGGTTCTAACGGTGGAAAATACCACACGAACATCATCACATCATATAGCTGTAACATAGTCAAGTGGTCTCAGCCTCCCCTACTTGCGAACGTTGTAGTCTCTGAAGCGCTGTTCATGTCAGAACAGTTGTACACCGAAGTTTTGAGAGCACGGACGAGACTTTTGTGTTCAGCTCGATGCCTCTAAAAGCGGCAGTAATTGCCGGTATTCAGAATTCGAAAGATGGAGAGCTCAACAACAAAAAAAGAGGGTCTTGACAGCGCCCGTTAAAAGACAATTATTCGATATGTAGTCAAACGGTATAACTAATTGGCTAATATAAAATATATTGAAATAATTTACGGCGCGGCCGTACGGGCGCTCCGCCGGACTTTTACGGCGGCGAAATGTTGTTCAACGTTGCGGTTTTAAAAGAGCAGCGGGAGCGTTCGTTAGCGGTGCGGCTCCGGCCGGCGTGTAACGACATTAAAGTTTCAGGAGCGCCGTGCAGCCGTTAAATTTTGATTCGGGATACGTGTGCAGCAAGCCAGCGACGAGGCGAGACCTCCGCACGGACCGCGCGCGCAGCCGGCCGCACGCCGACTGCGGCGGCCGCCGCTGCTGGTACGGCCGCTGCCGCCGCAAACACGTGTCCTGCGGCCGCGCTGGTAATGGCCCACACCTTGGCCTGGCCGATCGCCGCCCCACCGATTAGCGCCAGCCGTCCAGTTCGGCTGTTCGGCCGGTGTCGGCGATCCACTGCTCCCATTATTTCCTGCCACTCTAACACTCTGAAATAAAAACTGAAATTCTTCATATACATGGTGTTCCACTAAGTGTGTTTGCCTCTGTAACTTATAAAATAATAGGTGACGGGAAATTTTAATGCGGTAGGTCAAGACAAGAAATGTTACACTCTCTGCGGAGCTATGACCATAGTTTGTTGTATCATTTTCCAAAGAGTTACACCACAAATATGTCATTTAATAAATGGAACAATAGTTTTACTATCGTGTATTGGATTCATTTAAACCAGCTGCGTCCAAATCAATTTAAACTACATTCCTATCACTGTTAGTTTGGGAGCTACAACCCTTCAAAGTTCCGGGGGCGGAGGCTGCGATAGTGTTGCTGACTGGCCGAGTGGCTTTCCCCTGGGTCACGGCCCACTGTCTCATGACCACCAGCCAGTTAGCTACACTGTCGTAGCCTCCGCCCCCTAATATTTGAAGGGTTGTAGCTCCCAAACTAACAGTGATAGGAATGTAGTTGTAATTGATTTGGACGCAGCTGGTTTCAACGAATCCAATGCACGATAGAAAAAACTAGTGTTCCATTTAAAAAAATTATATATTTGTGCTGTAACTCTTTGGAAAATGATACAATAAACTATGTTCTTAGCTCCGCAGAAAGTGTAACATTTCTTGTGTCGACGTACCGCATTGAAATTTCCCGTCACCTATTATTTTATGAGTTACAGAGGCAAACACAGTGAAACACCCTGTATGTGGTCTTGGTGTCTGTAGTTGCTTTACTGTTTGTCTGTCTATGAAACCTATTATTTCCTATCTATATAAATGATCTGATGGACAGATTAAGTTGTAATTTGCGGCTGTTTGCTGATGATGCTGTGGCGTATGGGAGGGTGTCGTCTTTAACCGACTGTAATAGCATACAGCATGACTTAGACGTTTCCTTCAACACAGCTCATCACATGCAGTCAGCGTGCTTTTAATAGCAAAATCAGAAGGTAGACTTCATCCCGAAACATACTGCCGTCATGTTAAGTATCCCAACGCAGCAACGAATACTAGGCTACTCTAAATGAACATAACCATGAGATCCATCCAATACCAGAAAGCCCCCGAACCCCCCCCCCCCACCCCCCCCCCAAAAAAAAAAAAAAAAAAAAAAAAAAAAAAAATCTTGTCCTGTGTAGAATGGATAAGCGGATCAAAGGCACTATTCAGTCACTCGTTGATCATTCTGGGGCAGTAACAGAAGAAAACAATCTGAAATCTGAAATTCAAAATTTAACCTTTACGAAATCTTTCATGCAGGAAAACCTTACGAACGTACTATCATTTGATCAACGCATTAACTCCCAAATGGAGGACATACTGTAAAAATAGGTATTTTCCGTGTAGAGAAGCTGCTGAGAGAGATGAATACAAAAAAGGCTCCTGGTCTTGATGTTATACCACTTCGATTTTACAAAGAGTATTCTGCGGCCGGCCGCGGTGGCCGAGGAGACTGAGGCGCTCCAGTCACGGTCTGCACGGCCACTACGGTCGGGGGTTCGAATCCCCCCTCGGGCATGGATATTTGTGCCGTCTTTAGTATAAGGTAGTTGATAAGTAGTTTGTAAGTTTAGGGACTGATGACCCCGTAGTTAAGTCCCATAAGCTTAACAAACATTTGAACATTTTTTAGTATTCTGCGGCATTGGCCCATTACTTGAAATGCATTTACTGCGAATCTGTAATTCAGTTCCTAGTGATTGGAAAAAGAAGCGCAGATGACTCCCGTTTATAATAAAGGTACATCACTACAAGCCAATACCGTTGACATAAGTTTTCTGTAAAATATTATAAATGTCCTTGAGACGGAAAAGCTTGTTTGTATTATTAGCACGGTTCGTGTGAAATTCAGCTTGCCCTTTTCTCAGATGACATATTGCGAACCCTGGATGAAGTGCAATAGGCAGATTGTGGTTTCCTCGATTTCAAAAAGGCATTTGACGAGGTCAAACACTGCAGGCTACTAACGAAGATACGAGTTTATACAATAGATCCACAGATATGTGACTGGCTGGAAGACTTTCTTGTGAATAGAACGCAGTACGTTCTCGACGGCGAGTTCATCAGAGACGAGTGTGTGGTTAGGCGTGCCTCAGGAGATTGTGATAGGACCGCTATTATTTTCTATCTATATAAATGATCTGATGGGCAGAGTAACTTGTAATTTGCGGCTAATGATGCTGTGGGGCATGGAAAGGTGTTGTCATTATTTGCCTGTGATAGCATACAGGATGACTTAGACAAAATTTCTAGTTGGTGCGGAGAATGGCAGCTAGCTCTCAATGTAGACAAGTGTAAGGTGATGAGTAGGAAAAACAATCTCATAATGTTCGAATAGAGCATTAGTTGTGAGCTTCTTGATGCTGTCACGTCGTTCAAATATCTAGCAGTACCATTTCAGAGCGATATGAAATGGAACGAACATGTAAGACAGTTGTGAGTAAGGCGGCCAGCCAAATTCGGTTTATTGGGAGAATTTTGGGAAGATGTACTTCATTTGCAAAGGAGACCGCGTATAAAACGCTTGCACGACCACGTCTTGAGTATCGCTCAACTGTTTGGGACCCGTAGCAGATCAGTTTAAAGGAAGACATAGAAGCAGTTCAGAGGCGAGCAACTAGGTTTGTTACTGGTACGTTCGACCAATGCGCGAGTGTCACGGAAATGCTCCGGCAACTCAATTAGGGATCGCTGGAGGAAAGACGACGTTCTTTTCGTGAATTTCTGTTGAGGAAGTTTAGAGGGCCGGAATTTGAAGTCGAGTGTAGTACGATCTTGCTGCCGCCTACTTACATTTCGCGTAGTGACCACAAAGGCAAGATAAGAGAAATTAGGGCTCGTACGGGGGCATATAGGCATTCTTTTTTTTTCTTGTTCTATTTGGGAGTGGAATAGGAAAGGAAATCACTAGTAGTGGTACACTGTACCCTCCGCCTCGCACCTTACGGTGGATTGCGGAGTTTGTATGTAGAAGTAGTAGATGTAGATCTTTTCTTCACTACTGAGCGAGGTGGCGCAGAGGTAATACACTGGACTCGCGTTCGGGGGGACGGTGCCTCAAATCCACCTCCGGCCATCAGAATTAGGCATTCTTTCACTTCCGGTTCTTGCGAAGGGGCGAGGCCTAAATTTCCTTCCCCATTACTACCCAAAAATATGAGCGTTATCAAATGTTCAAATGTTTGTAGAACTTATGGGACTTAACTACGGGGTCATCAGTCCCTAAGCTTACAAACTACTTATGAACTAGCTAAGAATAAAAACAGCACAAATATCCATGCCCGAGGGGGGATTCGAACCTCCGACCGTAGTGGCCGTGCTGACCGAGACTGGAGCGCCTCAGTCACCTCGGCCACCGCGGCCGTCTATGAGCGTTATCTATGTCTCTAACAATCACACTTTCAACGTGACATTAAACCCTAATCATACTTAAGTCCTTTTCTTCTATACTCTCCTTGCCCATCTCGCCTCCCCTCTTCTCCTCTCAGTTGGTAACACACTGGACACGAATAAGGGAGAGCGTTGTACTCCTGCGGTCCTCCAGATTTAAGTCTTGTGTGATTCCCTTAAATCACTATAGGCGAATGCCTCGATGATTCCTTTGAAAAGCCACGGCCGATTTCCTTCCTCAGCCTTATCCAGGCCGAGCGTGATCTCAGCCTCTAACCACCACGCTGACGAAGCGACTCTGAAGCCTATATAATCTTCCTTACTTTGTTTCTTTCCCCTCCCTCTATCTCTCTGTCCATCTTCACTTTCCCCCCTCTCGGCTCATTTCTTACACCTCCCTTCTCCCTCCCACCTTCTTGGTCCCAACCCTCACCACTCCCAATGTAGGAAAACTCACATATATTTGTAGACCCGTGGTCATCAGTGAAGGTACCCTTTGCCAAGCTCCATACAGAAATGTAAGTAGACAGTGACCGTGTTGGTTTAAAGGTCAAGTAGTCAAAATTAATCAAGATCAGAGTAAAAATACAGATTTTGTCAAATTCCGTAAGTAAAGTACTCTTCGCCGTGCACCATACGAAAGTTTATATAGACAGTGACCTTTCTTTTATTTTGAAGCTCAAGTGTGCAAAATTGTCTCAAGATCGCATAGACTTCTATGCAATAGAAATACACTTTGTTTTCCTAAACATTTCCAAATATTTCAAGAAAAAATTCCAATTTTTTTATGTAATCCAGCCCTTGTCCTGATAATTACGAATAAAATAAAAATAACATCAGCCAAATTAATAGGTCCGTTCTCTAGTTATGGCGTGACCAAAGGGAATACGGATACATTTTTGTATATAATCATTAGTGGTGGATTCAGAGAGGGGGAGTTACGGGGCTGAGTCCCCCCCCCCCTTTCCCCACCCTCAGAGCATGAGTCATAACGGCATAACCAAGCACTCCTCTGGACATCAAGTAACCTATTATTACTCACTAGTTTGAAGTACGATTCCACAAAATTTCTGTGAGCTCAGTCTCCACCCTCTCTCCATACGACCAAACTCCTGGATTCGCCACTGATAAAGATAAAAGATCCTCAGATGTTAGATTTTTACATCTGTTACTGTCCTTCAAAGTAGTCACCAGTATTATGAAAAACCCATTTCCAGCGATGTGGAAGGTATAGTATACCGTTAGCAGAACCTGTTCTGTTGATGGTGCGAATGGAGCGGTCTTCTGCCTGTTGAATCTCTGGAACAGTTCTGAAACGAATGAAACCAAAGGAGGACTTACGTCCGTGGAGTATGGTGAATGGTACTGTACTTCTCAGGCCCATCGACCGAACATATCACCCACAGTTTGCGCTGTATGCGCCCGCGAATAGTCGTGCAAAATGATGGGAAGGTTGCTTAGAAAGTGGTGCTGCTTCTTTCGCAAAGCTGGCCGCAGGCGATGCCCTTAATTCGACCTGCGCGCTGCATGTGTGCCACAGTCTGCCGACCTTAGTTGAAGGCTTTTGTCCAACGTACCACTGTTCTCCACGGCAAAGCCGATTCTCCGCACGCCTCTTGAACTCCTTGATGACACTGTCGTGCTGTACGACCTCTGGCACATTCAGTCTAGATCCATCTCTGTTGTTCCTGTTTCGAAAACATAGTGACACCGTTACGTTAGACCGGTCGCTTACAAGTGACTGTGTTACTCTTTGTGCGCTCGCCTGTGAACTGTGCAATCAGCGATAATATTAGATTCCGTTGCATAGTGTCTCTACAGTAGTGTTGCTACTATTTAAGTTCCAATACTTTTATTCTATACCCTCCTTGTCCATCTCCCCTCCACTGCTCTTACCAAGCGAGGTGGCGCAATGGTAACACATTGGACTCGCATTCGAGAGGACAGTGATTAAGATTTTCCATTATTTCTTTAAACTCTTCTCCGACCCCCCTCCTAATGTAGGAAAACTCATACATATTTGTAAACTCTCGTGGTCGTCAGTAAAACACTTTTTTGTGTTTTAGTTTTTTTTGTTATTATTTTTTCGAGGTACCTTTCGTCATACACCACACAAAAATGTATCAAAGATCCGACATCACAGGAATGACTGTTACGACCACCCACTACATACGAATGAAAGGACGATAACAATCACAACCTATGAAGATAACAAATGATGGGATCTGTTTTGGTTTCGGGACAGGCAAGCACGTATTACCCGAAAATGTATACGGTACAGATGAAATCTGATATTTTCCTCACCCCCCCCTCCCACTATAATCTATAGTTTTGATCCAATCTTTAGGAAATTTAGTTCACTTGACTTCAAAACAAGAGGAAGCTTCGTGTTGGTTTAAAGATCAAGTAGCCAAAAATTCATTGGGATAAGAGTAAAACTATGGATTTTGTCAAAATTCGTAAGTAGCCTCCGCCGTGCACCAACGAAATTTTATGTAGACAGTGAGTTTTCTCTTGTTTTGAAGGTCAAGTGTACAAAAAGACATGAAGATCGGAACAAAACTATAGATTATAGTACGTGGGGAATGTAGTGGATGGTCATAACATTCATTCCTGTAAATGATGGATCTTTTACACTATTCCTACAACAAATAGCTCCTCCCTTATGTGACTGTTCCTCTCCTAAGCTGTATCCTGCTAAAGTCTAAGAAGTATCATGTTTACTGGTCCAAAGCTCTCTAATTTTTTGCTCTGATAATGTCCACACTTCGGATCCATAAAGGAACTTTGTTACTGTCTCGTTTCTGTTTTTATTCATGCCTAAAACGTGTATGTTCCTTTATAGCTTCTTTTCAAGATCACGATCATAAACATTTGGTATCACTGGTTAGATACCTGAATAAATGGACTTCATCCAACTTAGACTCGTTTATTATCATTATAGCTCTAAAAAGCCTTTTTTGTGGATGTGATCAGATTTCATTGTTTTGCCATTATATATAAAGACCATACAGCTCATTTAAGTTTGTTATCTGTATCCGCAAATATGATCTGGTCATCTGCGAAACCGAGTGAATTACTGAATTTTTTTATATATATAATCGTATTGAATCAGTAACTATTGCCATCAAGAATAACTCAGAGTGTACGATAGGAGGTGAAACGTTTGTGGGGCATAAGTTGCATGGGACAACGGGGATCGAGTTGGCTTTTGTGTTGCTGGGTGGGGATCGCTTCATAGACATGAAGGTCAACTTCTTTTTCCTATGGAATGCTATAGTTTGGTGCTTATTTTCCGATAGCCGCTATCGAGATGAATCCAATTATGTGTAACAGTAAGGTCTCTGAAGAGCAAATTGTTTCTAATTCCAGAATGTTTTTATTTTCGAGTTTTAAAGAATGTAGGTTAGATTGATAAGCATGAATAAATTGTAATCTGACTTCTTTTTACGACGTTCTGATAAATTAGATTGTTTACAAATGGACCACGCAGTGGAACATTGCTCAACAAGCATCATTCGCTTCTGACCTTTGCCTGCAATGCGAAACCTGGTTACAGAAAGTGTATTTTTCTCTCAGAATTCATGTAAAGTAGGATTTGTTCCATGCAGAAAAATATACTACAATGCATCATATAATCTACAATACTGTACTTTTTTCCCCAAGAAAGTTGTATCAACAGAAAAATATTGATTCGTTGTCTTTGAAATCACAACATAGTTGTTTCTGATTCGATGAGGGGGTCGGGGTCGCCAAAATATTTTAATTTGGAAGGGGGCCGCATCTTCAAAAAGGTTGGGAAACACTGCTTTACTTCTTCGGCAATATCATTGTGGTGCATATCGCCAACAGGTACAGTTTCAGCAGGTTTCCTCACAATAAATCCATAGTTTCGGAACTTAGGAGGCCGGGCCTGCAGTATTACCGCCAGGAAACGATCGCTGTCCCAGACGGCTGCTGTATACACCGGAGACACTTGCCAGCGCAGGGCCACTTATCGACATCCATTTGCTACAAGTGCTCATCCCGCCAAAACCCTCCAAAGCCGCCCGCGCCGCCGCCGCTGCGTCCGGGACACACACAGAGAGCTGTTCGGGGCGCGCGTATTTCGTTTTTCCCGCGGATATAGCGTCTTTCCCGTTAGGATGTATATGGGAGAGGCAGCATGGAAGCTCTAGAATTTTAACGACCCAGTGCTCACCTGGCGCTCGGGGAACGCCCGAGTAAAAGCTTTTCGACGCTGCCAGCGGGGGTGGGAAAAAAAAGAGAGCGAGGGTGGGATGGAGGGGGTGTGTGCTAGGACTGGGAAGAGGGAGGCAGGTAATTTCGGCGCACTGACTCGCTCATCAAAATTATTTTTGTTCTAAGCGCGCGCGCGGCGGCGGTGGTACACATGGCGCGTAATTGGAAGGCCGCTAGCCGGCCGAAGCGACGTGCTCGCTGTGCAAGGTGGCGCCTTGTTCTTCCAATATGGCTCCGGTTTCGTCGGCCCGCTCTGCATAAATCAATAACGGCTGGCTATTACGGCATTTTTGCAATTATTACTGCTTCCTCAATTTTCGCCGGTATTCTGGCCCTTCCTCCTCCTCGTCCTCCTCCTCCTCCTCCCCCTACCCCCACCCACTTTTTATATGGTTCATTAGCTGAATTACTAGCGTGTAATCAAGCGCAAAAGGGATCTCGGGCCTGCTTTGAGACGAACCTTGTTGACGGTACATATATTTCCTTTTTTTTTTTTTTTCGTCTCTGGATTGCGCGGCGCCTCTCATAAAGGTTCCGAAAATAAAAACAGTCCTAAACGAAGAGATTCTACGAAATGAGGAATTGTTCATTATTGATTCCCGGTGCCCCGCCTGCGGAAATTTCATTCGCGACAGTCAACGACATTTTGTTATTTCTGGCTCTGATGTGATGTGTCCCGTCCCGGCTGTAGGCTATGATTTAGACGAGGGCAATAGGAAGCTCGATAGTTTTCCTGCATTCACGTGATGTTTGGTGTGCCCGTTCCCATAAAAGGAAAAAAAAAAATTATGTACCTGATATTTTCTAGGCTTAGGCGTGATTAGTCGTATACTTCAGAATGTCAGGATTACTTTTTTATTATTTATTTAAAGAAACCGGTTTCAGGAAAACTATATTGCCATCATATAGTCGAATGCCACTACATCTAAATAAATTCATTATATATAACTTAGACTGTCACAATATCGCAGAGGAGGACTCCGCTATCTATTAGCACAACATAAGTTCATACATTCACGGTAATGCCTGTGAAAGTTTTTTACATGGTACGTCAAGGGCTTCAGATTCATGCATTGATTTTTACGAATAAGAGAACACACACACACACACACGCACACACACACATAGAGAGAGAGAGAGAGAGATAGATAGAGAGAGAGAGAGAGTGAGAGAGAGAGAGAGAGAGAAATTGAGTGGCGAAATTTTAGCCCCTCATAGCTGATGACTGTAGATACCTTAATTACCAATCAAAAAAATGTTTCTTAATCTATCGGACCAAACTGCGTGGTCATCAGTCCGTAGCTTACAAACTACTTAAACCTAGGAAAACTAACCTACGGACAAACACACACACCCATGCCCCAGGGAGGACTTGAACCTCCACGGCAAGCAACCGCGCGTAATTCCCAATGTTGTGTGGGTCGGAAGCACGCCATTTTTAAAGCGCAGAAACGGCACACGTGTTCCGTGGGGCCAGATGCGTTAGATTTCTCTTTTGCCAAATTATCAGGACAGCGCATGACCATAAATGTTTTCCTACCTCGTGACCAATCGGTGATCGTAGTTTCTGTACTTTATAAATTGTGCGTTTTCGACCTACACAACATCAGTAATTTTGATTCCTGCTAGCATCAGCTATCCAGAGTTTATATATAGGATTTTATTGAGACATAGAGGCGACCAGATAATGGTAAAACAGCTTAAGTAGCTTTAGGCTTTTTTTGTCGTAACTAACATCTCTAAACCGTGGCTGAACGGAAAATGCCGGTTGTTTCTTGCAGAGTTGTGTTAGGTTCTCTTGTAATAGACCTCGGTTTTCTATCACACAGCCTGGCATTTCTTTAATGCTTTTAATCAAGACTTGATGCCTAGTGACGTCTTATTTACTTTTATTGTGTGACAAGCATGCCAGTATGCATAAGGAGGCATATAATGCACTTGTTTAATCAGTCTGTCTAATTATTTTCCGTGAAGATGGTTTATAACCGAAACCGGTAGAAGTTTGAAAAATAATTAACAGCTGATGTTTTACAGTATGCATTTCCTCAAACATTGAACAGTTCTGAAAGGTTTTTGGGAAATTTCTGTTACAAACTTTGAGGCCTTGTAGAGCGTAGTGTAAGTGAGTACATAATATCTTGATAAGAAACCCATGTCAGAAAATATTCAGTAACGCTATGGATCGGTCTTCTGTGTTTTCCATATTTTGCGAGTAGTTAGTGTTGAGCCAGTAAACATGGGCTGTAAAATGTATACCGTATGAGCTATTAGCACTTGAGCGTAAGAAGAGATATTTTCAAAACATGAAGAACTCCTCATAGCTCTGAAGTTATGCATTTTTAGCCCATGTTTACTAACTATTTATTTCTTGTATGAAAAATAAAGATCATGCAGCTGAAGAGTTTTGTTTGACAGTGTCAGAGGTAAAGTGCTCACTGCCTATCTGGATGACATTTCCGAAAAATGGTTTCTTTATTAAAATGTTATCTACTCACTCCCGTCTGCCAGTGCTCTTACACTGTTTCAGTCTAGCTAATAAAAAAAAAAATAATAAAAAAAGAATTGCATGCCATCATACGGAAGCACTCTTCATTCATAGCGTTTGTTTCACTTTTTAGTTCGGTTGTAGGCTGATTGTAAATCTCGCTAATGGTAATGCTGCCTAGTCGTTTTCACACCGACTTGTTCAGAAAATTAGATTAGTTTACAGTTATGATAACAGAGCTAATTAGTTATCATTTTTAACTAGTCTATCAACTAGTCTATCCAATACGATGAGAGTCGTGAAGAAGCTAAGTAACCCACCAAACAGAATACCAACTACGGCACAAGAATGGAGAAATGTCATTTATGTTGAAATATTTAATTAATACCTTTTTAAAATTACACTGAAGACTTTAATGAGAAACTTATTACTAAAAGCGAACTTATTAGTAAACAATGTACTTATGTCCTACAGTCGCTATATTACTTATGACATTTCTTTATTTTGTACAACTAGTTTCAGTGAAGCTATGTCACCATTTCAAGTACTTCTGTATCACTAGAAACATTTTTTTATCCTTTACAAAAACAAATCTTCACAAAATTAATGTACTGATTCTATACTAATACAAGTGATTATAAGAAGTAAAAATAATAAAAATAAAATATCCTGTCTAAAATAATGAATTCCTTCATGATGTTGTTACATCATTCCTGTAATAAGAGAACAGGCCTGGGCTTAATTATAACAACCTCTGTTCCTATGAACACTTGTTTGTTCGCTTGACTGGAAATCTGTTTCTTCCCATGACAGTACCGTCAAATGCAACCTTACCAAACGGTTTCACAGATTTTGTAATTATTACAGAAGATTGTAGGTTAATATCATCAAATTTGGTGAAATCGTTTTGCAAGGTTCATGTGACAATCCTGTCGTGAAAACAAACAGATTTCCAGTCAATAAACCAAACAAGTGTTCATAGGAACAAGACTTATAATAATTCAGTCCAGACCTATTCTCTTATTACAGGAGTGATGTAACAACCTCATGTAAGAATTCATTATTTTAGACAGGATATTTTATTTTTATTATTTTTACTTTTTATAATCACTTGTATTAGTATAGAATCAGTACTTTAATTTCATGAAGACGATTTTTATAGAGGATAAAACATGTTTCTGGTGATACAGAAGTATTGAAAATGTTAACATAGCTTCACTGAAACTAGTTGTACAAAATAAACAAAATTTATAAGAAATACAGCAACTGTGACACATCGATACATTGTTTAAATGTCTTCATTTTAAAAATACTTTTCCAGTCGCACTCCGCATAGACAGTGTCTGATGTTACAATGATTAAAGCTGCATTAAAGGCACAGGATAGTATCCGTAGGATGAATCTCCAACACTGATGATTCATATGAAAATTCATCGTGAAGGTGGGGCAGGCTCAGAAACTGGATATGTAATGAAAATCATTTATTTTTATATTTTTTTCGTCACAGTTGCAGTATTTAGAAGTTGGTCCGAAACTAGCTACCAACTTCTAAATAGTGCAACTGTGACGGAAAAAGAAAAAAAATGGTTTTCACTGATGATTCAGATGACTGAGTCGGCGAGGGAAATGTTGGGAAGAGTGCCACGAAAGTCGAAAACGAGAGAGAAGTATAGAGGGGTGAGTGGGAGCGGTGGAGTGGGGAGGGAGGGATGGGCGCGGAAAGCTCTCTGGCCTAGGGCAGTGCCGTCTGCAAATCCGCTCCTCCATATCTTGTGCGTCCGCTTCCCCTCAAAATCGTATAACCAATTTATATTTGCAATCTTCGGCGAAGATTGCTCACACGTCCGGATTTCCCTTCCGGAAACAGAAATTCAAATAGCTACAGGGTTAAAAAAACTGCGTTACAAGTAAATACATCTAATGAATGAGAGTTCTGAAAATACATTTCCAAGATATTTGATCACCATAACGAAACATAACGTGCCTCAGCCTACAAGAATTTTTCTGTTTTCATTTTACAAACATTGTCTTTAACTGCCATCAATTATTTTACCGTTCTCATTTTCCTTATTCCACCGTTATTAATTCTATGAGTATATCGTTTCTACACAGTCAAGAATCATATTATTCATGGAATGTACTTTGAGCTTGTGCATTGGTTTTTATTTGGCATTCTTGGTTTAACACTCCTCTTAAAAATCTCTTTGTCAGCAAGGTGTACCCTTTCCTGCCTTCGCTATTGTCCGAGAATCTCTGCTTATATCAATTTGCAGGTAACTGCTAGAGAGCCAGTTTCACTCTCTGTGACTGTTCTTGTTCTTTAATTGTTTGTTCTCTGTGTAGTACTACATTTGTCACTAATCACATTCTCCAGATCACAGCTGCTATTACGTACTTTATCTTTAGTTTCAAATTTTTTTAATTTGAAAAAAAAGTCGTTTCGTTTGCTTTACATCTCAAATTAGAGAGCAGTAGGTTGTCCGTCTTCCAGTGATAAAAAACAGGGTAGCAATTTTAATGTCTCTAGGAACACGTGAAGCATTTGGTGATGGAAGGATTGGGGGTACATAAGGTTAGATTCTTGGTCCGTCCCTTTTCCTCTTGATCCCCTTCAATTATCTTCCAGAAAACTAATTTTGTTTTTCAGATTGTATAGGTATCATTACGAAAAACACGTAACGTAATATAAATTATGTAGATAACAGATTATTGACGTCAGTGTCTTATCATGAACATGTTAAGACATAACTGAAAGAAATGCAGTGCATGTATTTAAATCGTGAAACTGAATTCTTGTAAGCGTGTAACATTATTGTCAAAAGTTTGTCACTCAGTCACTAAAGCCGGTCATTTTAAATTCTTAGGATTGATCGCAGATGGAACGAAACATTGGAAGCATCAGTTTCAAGATCTTGTGCAGAAAATGAATGACACTTTCTTTACTATAAGATTGAACTCCACACTCTCCGACACTGAAGCTCAATGACATGTATCCCTTGCTTACTTTTGATTTATTATCTCGTATAGTGCTGTATTTCTCGGTAACTGTGTGCACTCACCTGTAATAGCCGCCTCCTAATCAGGGTCATCAGAGGAGATGGTTTGCGAAGAATTTTTGACGCTATTCTAAATTGTAAATCTGCATTTGATTTGTTTTGACAATATTTACTCATTTACGAGAAATTAAAACTTTCTTATAGTTGTCATAAGTGGTAAAATGAAGTGCACCGAGATAAAAATTCTGAATTATTTTACAGAGAAATATGTACTATTCAGATGCCATCGTTTTAAATAGTCTTCCAGCTAAATGTGATGGAAACTGTGTATTCACATCCAGGTTTACAGGTTTGCTTTCGACGCATTCTTAGTCTGTTCAGAAGTTTCTGTAACTGAAATTAACCAACAGCATGCCTAAGGCCTTATATTCGTCTAGGCTACTAACACTGGTAAGCTTAATACTCAGTCAACTTCGTAAACATTGTCTACAACTTCTTGAATTCTCCCAACAATAAATAACTGCACAGCTCAGTGCTCCTCTGATAGATTAATATTTCGTAACCTTTTGCACACTTTGTTTGTAAGACAACCTTTGTCTGAGCACACGTTTTCCACCTTAAAGGAAAATTGTTTGCCCTCAGTAAATTAAAATTTTCCTTAATCATATAAAAATACTTTAAAAAGTTTGCAGTCGCTTACAGGATGCCACAGATAATCTACTGAAGGAAAATATTTTTCTGAAAACTTATTTTTGAGAAATGATATGACCCAGAAAAGGAGAGGTGTCGTACTTCAATGAGAAATGGTATTTATTTAAAATACATAGTCTTCCTTCACTTACACATTTTCTTTTCATGTAGAGGGTGATATGTGCTTTGTAAACTTCAAATTTCAGAAAACCTGTGTTGACACCAGTAAAAACCAAGAAATAATTTTAGAAAGAAAATTGCAATTAAATTCTCATCTATAACTATTCTGCATATTTCAGAAACACGTTCATCCACTTTTCTTCACTGAGGCCAGCAGAGAATTACAATCTTCACTCTTCCTCGAATTGATCAGTGAACGAAGGGAACCGACGAGATGTAACATGCATTCTGTACACGCTCTTTAAGCAAAAATCTGGAAGACATAGACATCAGCCGATTGAGTACCCACTATGAAAAGACCTGTCGTACAGCAGACAGTCCACAAGGTGAGCGCTTATAAATTACGGGGTTTATCGTTTTATCCGAAATCTTAGATGCTGTTACGATTTGTAGTTTGCTGCTTATAATGAACTGTAGGCCATGGTCTTTACAAGCGAGTACCAGAGATTCTAAACTTGGAATCAAATAAGGGCTCTATATAGTAACAATCAAAGTAAGAAGTATCTATAAAATTAGCCATAATTTGCCTAAATATAGTGGAGTGTACTCAGAGATTAATAGATTAATGATACCATATATATACCAGTATAGGAAGCAATGTGTTCATTTTCCTACCGCAATTGGTAAAAAAAAATAAGTAAACCCTTATAGAATCACTTATTTGTTCTTTTGCCCGTCATTACCTTAGCAGGTTGGAATTTATATCAAAGTGCGGATTGAAAAATTAGAGAAAATAAAAGATTATAAGTTAGTGTAGTACAATTTCTTGATAGTCGCAAACTCACTTAACAAGACCTACAATATTCTTTCCATTGCCCTTATTGAAATTAGGTATGTAGCACTGCTTCTTAGCAAAATAAAGAAGAAATTTGAAACATTTTCATTCTAAATTTGATAAACTTTTAATTACCAACTGAATGTTAATTTGTCAATAATCACAGGAGCGAACCTAGGGATTTGGTCTGGTTTTCAATAATAGGTAGAGAGATGCAAGAAGATGATTCGTATATATAACTTTAAAATGTTTCATACTAATTGATGAGTTTCTATAAAGTGACATCCCTACCACTCTAAAAACGATTCCTTTGCCATTTAGAATCTCTGCTCACATTACAGTTTAATTGCTCATCAAGAAATAAATTTTGAGTAAATATTTCAGAACATTCATTACGTTTATGTAACAAACGAATACCCTGAAATTCTTGTAAATCGTTAAAGAACTTCCCTCACTAGTAGGAGAGTATTTTTAGTTTATGCTATAAATTACGCATACATTTTTATTTGAAAATATCTCTACACTGAAAACCATAATTTCACGTTTCGTGAAGTTCATAACTGTTATACTGCACTTGGTATCAGTACCTTCATTAAAAATAGGAACACAATCAACTGATGTAGTGCTATAGTTCACCAATGGACGACAACGGCAACAAGCGATAAATGTGGAAAGGTCAAAATATTCCAGAACAGAAATCAGATAAAAACTACCAAAGTATTAGATAAGTATATCACATCAATAATAAAATACATTATTGTTGTATCATAAATAAAAGGAATACAGTTTCCTGTCACTTTGTATAGATAAAAATAGTCCAGAAAAGAAATCAGATAAAAACTACTAAAATACTAGATAAATGTATCACATCAATAATAAAATACATTATTGTTCTATCATAAATAAAAGGAATACAGTTTCCTGTCACTTTGCTCTTACAAGGAAAAATGCGCGTGAAATGGAGATAAGAAGTATATTGTACACAAATTAACAACATGGTTCCTGTTCGGTTATTAATTAAAATTTTCTCATTCAGAAACTAAAAAAAGCTGATCTTACGACAGTTTCAGAGATTAGAACATGAAATAATAAAGCATTGAGTGGTAATAAATAAAATCTTTGACTCTAACGAGTACTACTTCAAATAGTAAAGTAAAACAGTTATTTATTATATTTTATTTTGAATATTAGTATTTTGGCTCTCGACAGCGTCAGTTGTAAATAATGATGGGCTGATACTTTCGTAGTATAGCTAACAGAGATCACTATAAACCAGGTAGCTGAAACACCCATAACATAATTATATTTCTTGAAAGAGACACCACTTTAAATACGAATTTTCACGAATCCGTAATGAAAATTTTTCAATGTTAGGCTAAAATATTGAAGACATTTATAAGATACTTTCATTGCTAAGTATCATTTAAATAATAATGAAATGTATTTTGTTGAATTTGTGAACATTATGTCTAATTATGAAATGCAGTAATACCCTTCAGTAACAAATGTGGTACGAAATATAATTTTGCTCAATTTTTTTATGGTCTCGTCAAGGTTGGGGTTCACAGCGACGTTAAAAATTTTTAAGTGAACATTTTCGCTACTGACTTTTTATCAACAATTTAAACGAAGGGTTTCTCCTGCAGTTAATCACAGTTATAATATTTCGATATGTAACATGTGTTAGGCAGTGCTACTATTTATCATCCCGAAAGAAAAATATATTATTCAAACGTTCATCAACATTGTGATATGTTAAATATTCCCACAAACCATTGTCAATTATATATGCAACGAAATACTGGGTTCACGTGTCTTTATATTTAGTTTGTGTGTCTATTGAACAGCTGAATACCAGCCTTGTAGATTATATGGCGGCAAGACATTCGATGCAGCGGTAGTAAACAGAAAATAACTGAACTGATTCTCGAATAATACGAAGTTTCTTTAGCATTACACAACTGTACCAAGAAAAGACTCTCTGGAGGTAGCAAAATCGAAAATAGTGAGCACAAAAAATAACATTAGACAAAAACAAATATAGTAATGCAATAATGACTAAATAACGAATTTTGAATTTTTCTAAGAGTTTTGCGAAACAGACAAAATCTACCGGAGATAAGATTAAGCAAATGTTTCTTAAATTACAGAAATAAAAATTAAAACTCAAGAAAAATGTTATTAAATGAAAATCAACGGAAATAAATGCTTTTAGACTTAAAATGCTGACTGAGAAGTATGGAGAGAAGATAAACGGGGGAAATGAAAAAAAGCCTATAGCATACAAGGGAAAAATGTTAAATTCGCAAGTGAAATGCTAAAAATCGAATTAATTGTTTAAAATGAAAAATGTGTGTAAGACGTCAAATGGACCATCTCATTCTTAAATACGATATGATAGACTTCTATTACCTTATTCCAGTTTGATAAAAAATATCACATTGTTTACAAACTACTTTCTGTACCCCGCAGTGTAATGGCTGCAAAAATTTAACTTGTCGACTTCATCGCACAGTTTGTAAACGTTCGAGTCAATTGAATTTATACAAAGTTTAGTGAGACTACGTTGTCATATTTTCAATCGATCAGTGTCTCTTAAATTTATGTCAGTCATTTCCTAAATTTGGCCCTTTGACAACAAAACGAACTCGGCACACAAGTCCGAGGGAATGCGTATCTTATTAGATAGTTATGAGGAATACAATTTATTCAAATTTTCAAACATTTGTAGTCCTAAAGGACTAAACTTGTGTTCGTCGCTCCCTGGACTTACAAATTACTTAAAGTAACTCATACTCAGGACAACGGACACACCCATGCCAGAGGGAGTACACGAATCTCCGAAGCGAGTTTATATGAATGTACAGGAAATAAAAGAAATTACTTAGTTTGTTGACAACTGTCAACATGAACATAAAATGTTACAGTCGGACATGTTTTGCGCAAACGTTGTGCAGTTATTGTTAGATGACAATGATAAACCTGTCAACGAACTCTTTACCTTCAGTTTTGTCATATATTCTTGACGAAGACTTTGACTTGAAACGGTTTCGTAAATGATGATCCAAAGGTAACAATTTTATTTGACGAAATCGGTTTTCAGTATTTTAATTTCAATTCCAATCACTGACAAGTAAAAGTTTGCAAATAAGACGACTGCCATAACAATATTATTTATTCGATGAAACGTGTCGTTCTGACAGAGAATGCCATGACACTTACGTGCCATTGCGTTCCCTGATAGCAAAATTGCTGGTACATAGATTTGCAATATTTGTAGCTATATTCTTATTTTTATTATCCCACAGTTCCTAGTCATACAATACAACCTGCGCTTATCATGCGACAGGACGTTCAGAAGAAAGTAGTCAAGGTTACGGACAACTGTCGTGCTCAAGCAGATCATAAAGTTCGTGTCGATGTGGTGCGCACCCCCTATACAGCTGAGAGTTCGCGTATTCCGGTGGCCCGCAGTGGACGCCATGCTGGAAGCTGAGAACGGGCCCTCCCCCAGCGGACAGGGGGACCGGTTCCTCTGCCCAACCCTCGCCGAACGTAGCGACCCCTTGCATCACACTGCTGAACTACGTCAAAGCCCGACTCTTTTAGTTCTCCATAGATGGCAGGACAGACTGCTCGTTTTCAGAGATCAGATCACCGAGTTCTGACAGTGTACCTACCGTAACTCACATGAGATTGTCATGTAGGCGCAGAGGGAATCTGGAAAAGGAATAATTCGCCCTCGAATTTACGACAGCTGCCTTCAGCGATATGGTTTTGAATCTGTACAATAACAACGGCAGAATTTTAGCTGAAAACCCGGCGTTTCCCGGGTATTTATTTATTTGTTCCTGCCTTGAGTTAGTATTTCTCCTATGCCTTCTCTCTGTCCATTTCCTTCTTTCTGAAAACATTATTGGAGAATGTATATGAAACGAAGTTTACATAACAATTAATATAATTAATGTCACTCATTTTTGAGGATGCCACTGATAAAGCGGAATTGAAAAATATTCCTATCAGATTGCAGAAGTCTATGCACTTACCGTTTATCAGGAAAATAAGTAGTGTAGATCAAATCGCAAGTAAAAATGCACTCGTTTCGAAGAATCCAATCACGAAATTCAACAATAATGATTGTAATAATATCACAGATCAATCACTTGTAATGCGCGAAACGCCAAATCGATTTTTTCAAAGAGATGTATTAAAAGAAATTTCTTTTTTACTGCTTTATTTATTTATTCTTATATTTCCTTATTCGTATGCTTATCCTTACAGAGAAAGAGCTGAAGACATTGTAGCACGCACAGGCCGAAGATATAGTCTGTGGCATCACGTTTCGCTGTAAGTGACCTCCTTGCTATAGAGTCGCAAACGTCATCGCTGGCCTTCGGTCCGAATTTTTTTTTTTTTATATATATATATAATTTGACGATTTTCAAGCACGATATCTTCCACCTCCTTATCGCTAGCGGCATGGAACTCCTATGGTGTACAACGGGAGACTTCGGACTACAATCACACACAGACCATTCGTTTGTGATGTGTAGTTTTCGCTGCAGACCGAAATATTAACACACACATACACGCAGAATTTTATATACACCGATAACTTTCCATCCCAATATACTCCACCCTTTTATCATTATCAACCCTCAAGCAACAATGCAACCAATAATACCATTTTCAAAGAGTAAATATAACTTTCTAAGAGTAACTATTGTTTCGCACTTCGCGTTATATTCTTCAAATTACTAAATATCTATCAGATCGCTATAAAACCGTGCCTAAAACCTTCCTCAGGTATAAATTAGCAACTGTAGAAATACTTTAGTCTTCGCGTCTTGTCTTGCGGACGTGATAAGCGTACACGGAACATTCACATTAATATATATATAGATACATAGTTATCCGATCGCCATAAAACCGTGCCTAAAGCCTTACCCGAGTAGACATCAGTAATTGTACAAATTTTTAGCTCTTTATGTCTTGTGGTTCAGTCGTGATAAACGTACACCGAACAGACATTCACGTTTATAGATATAGATATATAAACCAAACGAGTGGAAGGCTTAAATATTCTCATGTAATGATGAAAGATATTCTGTTATATTGTGAATAATACCGAAAAAAATTGAGGATTCAGAATAGATGACATTAACGATTCGTGTTTTTAAGAGATTATTTCGATGTTACAAATTCAGTTAAAAGCGACAACGAGATTTAGTACATCGTCGTAAAACAACACTTTAAGATTAAATTAGAGGCCTTGGTTGCATACGAAATGTAGAGTGTTTTTTACAGTCAAGAAAACAGCAAGAAACCAATTTTAATTGTGCTATTTATTAACGATATAGTGCCTTTACCGATCTCCAGCCTGACGGTTCATTGTCATACTGCTTTCAAGTCTACATACATTTCTTGTAATTTCCTTATTGATTGTGCTCATAATTTTTTCTAGCCCCAAAAATTATTGTATGGGTGGTGCCTTAAAATATAAAAAAGTGATTGAAACGACATTCTTGAATTTAAATATGACTAATGACGATGTTACATATTGTAATCAAGCTTTTACAATTGAATTATTGTTGTCATTCCTTTCCTCGCTGCGACGAAATGGAACTGACCTTTGAATGTAAGTAAAGGAGTAACAACAAGAAATCAATAGTAAAATCTTGTTTACATGTCAGAACGTAATTAGTCATAATGACAACCAAGTAATACATTTCGTCACAGAATTGTAGGGCTACACCTATCCAAGAACATTTCGCCGCAACGAAAAATTAAGAGCACAATCAAAATGTATACGACAAGAAATGTATGTCGACGTGAACAGCCGTCTTATGATGACCCCGTTAGGTTCGAAACCGGTAAATATCATAAATAAACAGCATAACTGAAAGTAGTTGGTTGCTTTTTATTGATTGCTAGAATTATCCTTTATGTGATTAACTTTCTACAGAGCTTCATAGTGTGCTTATTTTCAGAAATTATGTACTAATATCACATGGAAAAATAAATAAGTGAATGAACCTTTGAAAGGAATTCTGTGAAAGGTAGGAGAAACTTTTTCGTCGGTTCCCAACCTTTCGACGATTATTAAGGTCCTTCCAGACTGGCGTAGCATATCTTTAGTTGGGCCAGATGACGTCGCAGTAATACAACACACTATTCTGAGTCGAGATACGTAGCCTTAAAACCAAAAGCTACATATTATGAGCTGCGTCTTCTATTCCTCGTATTTGGCAGCAAGCATGTAGCTTGTAGATAATCATAGTGAGAGTAAAGAAGCTGAGAAACGCAGCTACGCTATGTATGCAGGCGTACCTGAAGATACGCGTATCTTGTATCGCGGCTAGACGGGAGGCCAGGTACGTCAGCCTGAAGTGCCCCCACGTGATAAGTCTGCAACGTTGGCCCGAGAAGTAACACGAGCTACAGTGTGCCGGTAAGAAAAGACCTATATCGCCTCCTCCACCCTCTCCCATCGCATTCAAATTTTCCTCTTCATTACTCTTAAGAAAGGAAAAGAATTTTCTTTGGACGCTTTAATTTTTGTTTTTTAATGGCAAAAGATAAATGATGTTTAGTGTTGCAGGATTTTTTATTACGTCAAAATCTAATGAGTCAATGAAACAAATGATACTGCCAATTTGTAGATTTCATAGAATAATATAGCGATTCTCATTGCTTCACGAGTATTAACAACAGCTCCTTCTCAGAAAAGAAAACTAATTAGGCACACTCAAGTTATATACTTCTTACCAAAGTTGCTACTCCTAAACCACTGCCAACCATAGAGACAGCTGTTTCTGTTTAGTAACTCTTATTACGCATCTGTCAGAGCTGTCAATGGTCTATTGCCTCGACATGAATAATGAAGGAAATTGCGGCCTACTCTAGGAACAATGTACAACTCGGACAAAACATTTTCCCTATGTATGCAAGCATTTGAGATTTACATCTTAGTTTTCCTGTTTCTCATGCTCGATTATATGTATAAAATATGTGTGCAGTTGGTGTACTATGAAATGGATATGTGTTTTACGAGACATAACCTCCATTACTCTTTGTAATTACTGGGAACTTCTTATATTACAGTCTAAAAAACAGTGATACCATTAATGACAATTTAAAAGTAATTTAGTATTGTGGCGGAAAACACAACTGTTCCTTATTTCGCCCTTAACTAATCTGGATTTTACATGGCGGCAAGACATGCGATGCAGCGGTAGTGAAACAGAAAATAACTGAACTGATACTGGAATAATACGAGGTTTTTTTTTAGCATTATACAACTGTACCAAGGAAAGATTTTCTAGAGGTAGCAAAATCTGAAATAGTCAGCAAAAAATTAATTAATAAATAAATAAAAATAAAAAATTTAAAAAAGCAGAGAAAAAGAAAAATAGTAATGCAATATTGAATAAATAATGAATTTCGAATGTTTCTGAGAGTTTTGCGAAACAGACTAAAACTACGAGAGGTAAGATAAAGCAAATGTTTCTTCAACACGACCTCAAATTACAGAAATAAAAATTAAAACTCAGAAAAAAGGTTATTAAATAAGAATCAACAGAAATAAATGCTTTTAAACTTCTATGAACGTACAACTCGGTCAAAGCATTTTCCTTATATATGCAAGCATTTGAGGTTTACATCTCAGTTTTCCTGTTACTCATGCTTGATTTCATGTATAAAATATGTGTGTAGTTGGTGTACTATGAAATGGATATGAGTTTTCCGAGACATGACCTCCATTACTCTCTGTAATGACTGGGAACTTCTTTAATCAATATTACAGTCTAAAAACAGTGATACCATTAATGACAATTTAAAAGTAATTTAGTATTGAGGCGGAAAACGCAACTGTTCCTTATTTCGCCCTTTACTGAATTGGATTTTACTGCACGGTTGAGAACAACCGTCCTAGATACATGAACTGCGACACGCATAATAAAAGCCTTTGTTTCGGTACAATTGTAGCCGAATCCACGTACAGTCAGTAGCTAAATACTCAACGCAAATTGTGTTGCACAATAGGCCTAAAATATATTTAATTTGATAGTTTGTTATTGAATCATCTGACAATGGCCTAAATAGCCGAAACCCGGTTCATAAGGAACTGCTGCATAACTATTATCGAAAAACATCAATGCTGGTTACTCAAATTTTTAAAATACCATGTGTATTATTCTTATATTTGCCTGTATTTTAGAATACATACTTTGACAAATTTTCCGCATCTACATTCCTTATATTAAGAATTGTGTCACTACACAATATCTGACGATAGAAGACTATACCTGTTACTTACATTCAGGCAGCGCTCGATTTGTAAACAAAGACCTTCTTGAGGGTTATTTGAAATTATTTTCGGCAGAGGTGCTGATACGGCGCACGGTCACAAATCAAGCACTACGTAAAGGGAACAGAACTTTGTGTAACGTATACCCTATTGTAAATAGTGGAAGTTCGCAAAGCTCAAAGTTTCTAATACCTCAAATGCTACTTTAATTTGGGTTTCACGAGATACGGTCTTACGGTCTACTCCTTCCGTAACAAATAACCGAAAGTCAGCTCTTTAACATCTCAGAGACATAGGTAGGACACAGAATCCTCTGGTGTAAATTAAATGACATGTATGTACATCGAGAAAAAGCATTTGGACTGCCATTTAGCATAATTTAAATTTAATATAATGGAAGAGTTTTAAATAGTTCAGTATGTAAGGTGAATATTAAACTAACGATGTCTAGTTACATTTATATATTAGTAAAAATAACTTAAACAGAATTCCTATTTCTTTCTTCTTATTTTTCTCTATACTGTTTTATCATTGTGCGTCTGGCTGCGTAAGCTGTTCCAAAATTCCTTTTTAATGTCTGTATTGGTACGTTGTTCCACTCAATTAATCCCATGTTTAGGTGTGTTTAATATATCATTCCAACAACGAACGATTTTAGTAGTTATTTATTTTACTTTATAGTAAGGAATGTCATTTTAGTAAAATGTAATTGTGTCCTCATTTCTCTATTTCTTGACCTTTGTTTTCTAAAGATAATAATTTTCTTCTATTTTTTCCGTATCGTTTACATCTCTACTGACAAATCATACAACACCGGAAACCCCAAAATGGTTTTGCATAACATTAAAATGTTTATAACTACATTTTATTTACAAACGTATCATTTAGTCCTGTTTTACGTATACTGTTTTCTTTCCGTTTTATTTATTGTGTCCAGATATTTTAGAAATATAAAGTGCAACTTTGGACGCTAATGTAACTACTACAAACTAAAATGCAATAGCATGAAACATTATTCCTTTGTGATTGAACATGCTTACTTTTGTACTGTTGATAGCTTTTCTGTACCAACTATATGATCGCTGTTCACTTTTTAATATAAATGATCACTGCACACCGATCCACATGCATTCAAACATAAAAGAAATTATCTTGCCTGGTTATTATGTACTGCAGTATTATTCCTAATAGTTTCTGGTATTCTAAACAACATTTCTATCCACGATGGCCAAAAGTAATACAGCTATGAATTGGGTTTCATATGCTGCTCGTTGTAAAATTATAACTTGAACAATCGCATTAAAACACAATTTATACAATTACAACCACCTACGTTGTGCTTCTAGTTCCTTACCTTGGTCAACTGGTTAAGCTATGACGAATATATGTATTGATCGCTAAATATACGGAAAGTATTATAGGTTTTGTATTCGACGATATAATTCGTATTATCATCAGCAGCAAGTTGCGTATTTATTATCCCACTGCAAAAGCAAAAGGCAATGAAACAAAATATGCCATAGACGAAGGTAAATGGTTAGAATATTAATGAAAGTAGTGGAAAACAAAAGAATATATGCTCCAAGTTGTTTACAAATTTGGTAGAGATGAACCAGTGGGAACAAGTACTGAATAAAACATAATAGAAAACATTTATGCATCTAACAACACTGCTTTTGTGTTTATTCTTGCGTCGTAATTTCCGTTTACTATTTGTTCTTGTGAAGTAAATAGTAAAAAACATTTGTAGGTTTAGATCTGTCTTCTCTGTGACTATTGGGAATCCATCTAGTCCACGCGGGAGGTAACCTATTTCAGAGGATATGGAAACTTGGAACATTAGTAGTAATCCACAGGAGTTTGCTATACCCCCTATGTGAAGCTGATTTAGAGCATAAGGTATATTTTCTTCCTTTTCTACAAACAATCTTGACATGGATGCATCACTAACAAATGAGATTAAGCATAATGTAATAAGCTTTTTATATAGCATCCAGAATTTTCACGTACATATTTATCATTCATCCTAAGACTGACTATATTTTTGATCAGACCGAAAGTACAGGGACATTCCAAGTCCAGCTGTTTTTCATAGAATAAATCGTTTTGAGTGTCAGTATTCAGTAGGCATTGTTTCTATACATTTAGGGTGAAAGATATCATCCCTAACGCTAGATTCTGCAATTATCATTTCTACACCAAAGTTCATAAACCAGTCAACAAGGCTAGGAGCGTGTTTTTGTTGGGAAGAGCCGACAAGCAAATGTTACGATCGCACTTAGAAAATGAATGGGCATCGTTTAATTTTGGGACTATGGATGTAGAGGAATTGTGGACTAAATTTAAGTGCATTGTTAATAAAGGGTTAGAGAAATATGTGCCAGTAAAGACGATTAAGGATGGAAAAGATCCACCGTGGTATAATAATAATGTTAGAAAGCTGCTGAGAAAGCAAAGGCTGTTGCACTCTCGATTGAAAAGAGAACACGCAAATGATGACAGGCAAAAGTTAGTAGAGATTCGTGCGTCTATAAAAAGATCGATGCGTGAAGCATATAATAATTATCACAGCCATACCTTAGCAAAAGATCTTTCCGAGAACCCGAAAAAATTCTGGTCCTATGTAAAATCGATAAGCGGGTCAAAGCCCACTGTCCAGTCACTAGTTGATCATTCCGGGGCAGTAATAGAAGAAAGCAAACGGAAAGCTGAAGTTCTAAATTTAACCTTTAAGAAATCTTTCACGCAGGAGGACCGCACAAATATACCATCATTTGATCAACGTACTAATTCCGAAATGGGGGACATAGCAATAGGTATTTCCGGTGTAGAGAAGCAGCTGAGAGAGCTAAATACGAAAAAGTCTGCTGGTCCGGATGGAATACCAGTTCGGTTTTACAAAGACTATTCTGCGGCATTGGCCCTCTACTTAGCCTGCATTTATAGCGAATCTTTAATTCAGCGCAAAGTTCCTAGTGATTGGAAAAAAGCGCAGGTGACTCCCGTGTATAAGAAAGGAAAGAAAACTGACCCATACAATTACAGGCCAATATCGTTGACATCGGTTTCATGTAGAATTTTGGAGCATATTCTCAGTTCGAATATAGTAAATTTCCTTGAAACGGAAAAGCTTCTTTCCATGAATCAGCACGGGTTTAGAAAACATCGTTCATGTGAAACTCAGCTTGCCCTTTTCTCACATGACATCTTGCGAGCCATGGACGAAGGACAACAGGCGGATTGTGTTTTTCTCGACTTCAAAAAGGCGTTCGACACGGTGCCACACTGCAGACTGCTAACGAAGATACGAGCTTATGGAATAGGTTCACAGATTTGTGACTGGCTGGAAGACTTCCTAAGTAATAGAACGCAGTACGTTGTTCTCTACGGCGAGTGTTCATCAGAGACGAATGTATCGTCAGGCGTGCCCCAGGGGAGTGTGATAGGACCGCTATTATTTTCTATCTATATAAATGATCTGATGGACAGAGTAAGTTGTGCTTTGCGGCTGTTTGCTGATGATGCTGTGGTGTATGGGAGGGTGTCGTCTGTAACTGACTGTAATAGCATACAGGTTGACTTAGACAAAATTTCTAGTTGGTGCGAAGAATGGCAGCTAGCTCTCAATGTAGAAAAATGTAAGGTGATGCGCATGAGTAGAAAAAACAATTCTATAATGTTCGAATACAGCATCAGTAGTGAGCTTCTTGATGCGGTCGCGTCGTTCAAATATCTAGGCGTAACATTGCAGAGCGATATGAAATGGAACGAGCATGTAAGAACAGTTGTGAGTAAGGCAGACAGCCGACTTCGGTTTATTGGGAGAATTTTGGGAAGATGTACTTCACCTGTAAAGGAGACCGCGTATAAAACGCTTGTACGACCACGTCTTGAGTATTGCTCAAGTATTTGGGATCCGCAGCAGATCGGTTTGAAGGAAGACATAGAGGCGGTTCAGAGGCGAGCAGCTAGATTTGTTACCGGTAGGTTCGACCAATGCGCGAGTGTCACGGAAATGCTCTGGCAACTCAATTGGGGATCGCTGGAAGAAAGACGACGTTCTTTTCGTGAATTTCTGTTAAGTAAATTTAGAGGGCCGGAATTTGAAGCTGAGTGTAGTACGATCTTGCTGCCGCCTACTTACATTCCGCGTAAAGATCACAAAGACAAGATAAGAGAAATTAGGGCTCGTACGGAGGCATATAGGCATTCTTTTTTTCCTCGTTCAATTTGGGAGTGGAATAGGAAAGAAAATGCCTAGTAGTGGTACAGTGTACCCTCCGCCACGCACCTTACGGTGAATTGCGGAGGATGTATGTAGATGTAGATGTAGATACACAAAGAGCTTGTGGAGAAAAAGGAAACTCAGTTTTTTCAGAATTAAACAGCGAAAATTATTTGCTTCGTTTACTGTTAGCATATGAAACGTTCGTACTTCATGATAACATCTGTTAATAGCGTGAAGCTACGATTTATTGCAGTCTTGTATTTTATTAGCTTATGAGACATCTACTTGATTATCTTGAAATGTGATGATTCATCAAGCCTAGAATTTGTTCAGGTGTCTTTTAAATGCCGCGTTAACAGCTTATAACTCCATTCACAAATTTTCTTTCGCAAACTAGTGGTCGTAAACACCATTAACCATCCCTATTCTTGTAACATAAATATGGCAATCACGGCTTAAAATAAAGAAATACAGAAAAAGTTTTGTGAAATTGTCTGATGCTCACAAAGTTCTTCGTGGCAATTGAAAACTACACGGCAAGAATTATTTTATTAGCCTCCTTTATAAATTGTAAGTTCTCCGAGTTTTCCACAGTCAACGTGACGTATATAACTGATAACTTCAAGCTTGTTTGGGAATCTTCTGCACTACAACTAGCATTCATTTATATAGATATTAATTGCTGTAAATACTGAGATGATTAAACAAATTTCTATCGAAAGTGTAATCATCTTACAGTTCCATTACCTACATTCAATGCAGTATTCTTACGTAAGAAAAGAAAAAAAAATTCACATCACAGGAACCTGCCGATTTGACTCTAATATTAATATTGTATTCAGAATTCTTATACATTTTTATGTAGATCCATATAACTTCATAGAAATCTATCTGAAAGAATAAGAGGTTGTTGTTGTTTCGGTCTTCACGACGCATCTACATGTTTACTCTTTGTAATGCTTTGTATATACATTCCTTGATGCTTTATTTCGACTAAATGATACAATTCTTTATCGTGGACTCTTGACGATAGATTTCTTCGTGATGCCACACAAAGAATCGTTACAAAAATCTGGATTTGATTAATAGAAATCAGAAAACTGAAAGCTGCGTCATCCACTGATCTGCTGAAAGGACAAAGTAATTTTTGAAGTAATTTTGAGGAAAATCTATTACTTGTAGTATTAAAAAAAAAGCACCTTTTTTGTCGCAACAGAATGTCTGTTTTGCCGTGCATTTTCTCTGAAAAGAATGCTGGGAATTTATGGGTTACAAAAGGTATAATTGCTTCCAACTGTCTCACATCATAGCCTGGTGATACGTTGGTTATCTTTTAGCTATTGGTCACATTGATTGCGATACTTCAATCTTCAGTTACTCATTGCCCACTGTTTGGAGATTTTGCTATAAATTAAAGTATGAATTGCAACTGATAATCTGAGTAATCATAAATAGGTAATTCGTCATTAACATATTTCGAAATACGTCCCTCAAACATTTGAATAAGCAATTCAAAATCTTATGTATAAATACACATAGTGTCAATGGAAGTTATTTCCAGTTTTGGGTATTAAGTCCTAGAAGTTTGTTACGGTTATTTCCAAACACATTGTATACAACTTTTAGTGGATAATTTCCTAAGCTGCCTTTCTCTTCACTGCCTGATTTAAGTCGACTATATTCCATTAGCCTTGTTTTTCTTTTGTTGTTGTTCATCTTATATACACGTTTCAAGACACTGTCCGTTCCTTTCAGTTCATGTTAGTCCTTTGCCGACTAAGTCTTCTCCATGAAGTTCAGACTGAAAAACTTCGGAGATAACCTACAAGGCAGCCTCGCTCACTTCTTAAGCAATGACTTCATTTCACGTCTTTCGACTCTATAATAGCCGTCTGCTTTCTGTGCAGTTTGTATATAACATTTTGGTCCGTCTATATTGCGCCTGCTATCTTCAGAATTTTAATGGGTGCAACAGCTTTTTCTATCATCGTTCACCATTTGTTAGCCTGTTTTAATCCACACAATTATTACGTTTAGTAATTGTTATTTTAGATCCATCTAGTGACTGTAGAACAAAATTCTTCCCATGGGCGTTTCATCTAGATTATTTGCAGGACATCTTCACTGACCTAGATTATACGAATATTTATATTCAAAATACTTTGATTTAAATTTTGGTCATTATATCGAGGTTATAAAAGTTATGCCACTTTCTGCTTATTTGTGACATGTGGTAGAGTAAACTTCTACTTACACATTTCTTAGGTACCGGGTTAGATTTGTTCTTTACAGTTATTTTTCATGTTCTTTCTACCATACGAAATTTCATTTTCACATATCGACTATATTGGTACATTGGAAATGGAAATATCATTATGGCACCAACAAAACTACAGCTATACCACGTGACTATTGACAAAGTATGGTTGTTCCTAGTTTTGCTTGTAATTATACAGATTTTTTGTGAAGCGAACTGAAATTAAATTTCACGTATAAGTACTATTAATTTCAAATAGTGGCATTTCTTGGAAACTGATTAACTGTTGTTTACATCCGGCTAAAGTCTGTCAACAGACATGCGGGTCTATGCAACTACCACGGCATGGGTGTATAGCCATTCTGCTGTTCGGTCTCTCTTTTTCATTTTTCGTTTTATTTTATTTTTCTTGTATCTCGGTTCTTAGTTTTCACGGCATTAAGAAACGAATTTCTTTTTTACTTGATGAAATATTTTTCATGGTGTTATTAACCGTTCAGTGGTATTACCAACTGTTGAATTTGTGTTTGTGATTGATTAATTTATCCTTGCTTGTGTTTGTCTGTGTGTGTGTGTGTGTGTGTGGGTGGGTGTGTTTGCGTTTTAAGATGACTGTATTGATGAAATGTTAAGGATGTGCAGAATATAGAAATACCAAAGAATATGACAAACGCAATTAGCACATATGAACGGAGTCGACTCGTATATAGGTTGCCCGACAGTGCGGGTCATTGCTAGACTCGAAGCTGATTATCAGCCACCTGTGTTTTTGGTCGTTTATCACGTGCATCGTCTTTGCTTTTGTTTTCTCGATTCGATAGTCATCTGTTGTAAAAATTGATACAGTCACTAGAGCATAGAAAACAAGAAGTCACATAACTATTTCTTGCGTCATTATATAAAAATCAAAATGTGACTAAACATATTTAAACAGAAATATGTATATTTCCATAACGATGCAATGCCCTCCATATAACAGATTAGAAGGGAATATGGCGAGAAAAGGACTGTCTTATTTAGTTGTAATTAGAGGGAACTAAACTAATAAACACTACCATACGCTTTCTATAAGCCAACGTTTGGTCTTTCTTTGATCTATCTTCATAGATAAATCAAAGAGTCGGTATTGCATCCCGCGTTCCGAATAATTTCCGGTACCCTGAGTGATCTTACCTGCAGACTACGTGTACTGGTTTTATATTCATCTGTAAATAATTCGTCTCAGAATTTAGCAATTGTGAACTGGTTCCGTTTTATTCTGACCTACACCCTTATAAATTACATGGTAGGAGATGTATGACAAAATCATCATTCCAATAGGTCACTGTCGCAAAATACCGATACCATTACAGAAAAAAAACCATAATTTAGATAAATTTTCGTTCCATAGATTTTTACGAACACTTGACACAACGCTAAATTTATTACTTGTAATTCTATGAAAGTTAGGAAAAGCTTTGAAGATTCGTTGAACGGTATGGATAGCGTTTTCTAAAGAAAAATATCAGCAGAAGCATAATAAGGATAGTGCAAAGTAAAAGAAATGTGTGAACTGTTTTTGACGGTATTACGGAGAGCGATAGATAGAGACAGTGGAAGTAGTAAAAGAGGTTTGCTTTTTGGGCAGAAGAAATAACAGGTTATCGTCCGAGCAAAGAGAATTTCAAAGCAAACTAACAATAGCAATAAATCTATTTCTGAAAACAAAATTCAAGACTTGAACGCATTTTTAAGAAGTGTACCTTCTTCCGAGAAAGATAAAATTGATTACAAACAGGACACTCACGAATGGAGCAGAAGCACCTGAAAAGTGCCACTAGGGAACAATTTTTTGCAGGCAGTAGAGAATGACTATTAAGAAGATACTGAATCCAACTCGGAAAACAGACAATGATGGTAAAAGTAGACTAAATAAATGACATACACTGACACGTCAACAAATCGTCAGTTTGTAATTTCAAAGGAAAATCAATGCTTGAAGTCAGAACGCAGGTTCAAATGGATGTTGGATGTACGAGCCAAATAATGCAGAGATCGTAGGTCTCGAACACGACAGACCAACGTAGAGAGCATCATCAAACTAGACTTTTGGCTTAAGATCACAACTTCAACAGGCGAGTAGATATAAATTTTCATTTACAGTCCTGCTGTACGAGCATTTAAAAAGCCAAATGGTACGAAATATTACCCTGATTAAACACTCTCTTCTGCAAACTAGTCCTTAAGTTGGTCAGTTTGATACTACATTTGTCCATTTCCCAGAATTCATTTGATTCTGAAATATTTGAAAATTAATTTTCTTTAATTACTGAGAATACGTAGATGCAATTACTTTTCTATTATTTCTTTACATTCATTTTTTCGTAAGTGACCTCAGACAGGCCAATTTGACATCCTATTTGTCGCTTTACCAGCGTTCGCACTGCTATCAAAATTTTTGCCAAACCTATTTATACAGTAATTTATAGTGAGCCTCATTTTATCTCCCTCCATATATTCTACCAATTACCTTTTAATCTTATTTATTATTAAATATTTCTAATGCCTGTATATTAATCTGACATACAACTGTAAGGAAATCCATTGCTTAGCGCTTACATTGACAGTCGCAGTTCAGAATATTTCTTGGACTTAAATGTTTCCCTTAACTTCCCTTTCTTTCCTGTTCCACAGCTCATTTGTAGAATTTATTGCCAATTGAAACCTCTCAGATTTTCCAATTTATTTGCTTATTTGGAAGGTTCAATTAGACGATGATAACAGACAAGGTCCAGTCGTGTTTTGATACAATATCAATTAACAGGTATCAAAAGTTGATGAAATATACGTTTAAGATGCAAGACAATTTTCTAGCTTTCTGAAACCTACTATTTTCTTTTACTTATTTAGCTGGAAACAGGACGCGGCGATATGAAGTAAAAAATCATGTATATTCGTATGTAGTCAATTCAGAAACACTCATTGATTTAATGTATGCAAAAGAATTTGTCAGCAAAATATTTCTACACAAATAACGTAATGCAGTTCAAATTATAAGAACCATTATTACTTTGAAATATATTGAATATGATACACAAATACGAATAATATGAATTGCAATAGGCTTTTTTTCAATCAGGAAAAAAGTTAACTAATAGCCGCTAGAAGAAATATCAAAAGTATAACATGGAAAACTATATAAGTACTTTCAAAGTGATAACTACAAAGAATCCTGTCTACATTAATACATATTTTTTATTACACACTTGATGCGCACTTTTTGTACTGTGTTGCCTAACCCTTCCTGATAATTAAGTTGTTGTTTTTTATTTTATTATTATTATTATTCTTTTTTTTACGTTTAACGTTCCACAATTGTTGACAGCTCACTTTACCGTTCATCTTCGACCTTATCATTTCATGTGACTTATCTCTTCTTTATCTATATGCCTCTTATTTACTGAAAGTAAATGACACTGTAATATGATCTGGTGCCCTCTGTCAAGGATTCTTTCCAAATCTTCCTTTGTTAATAATTTGTTGTTGTTTCACTTAAACCTAGAACACTTTCTTCGGCCTTTTTTCTGAAAATTAAGGTATCTAACTCCTGCAGAAGTACAAGACATTAAAGAGAATAAAGCTGGAATATGCATAAATAAAGTACTATTTGATAAAAACGCAGATCTTAACTTCAAACAAATTATTTTACTACATGCAAAATTTAAAGGGTTATAGTTCTTAAAAAATAGGTTCTTTTATGTGGCCTTTGTTCTCCTCCTATCAGCTTTCGACACGCGTGATCTCTATGGCCTCTGATATCGATTTAAGGCAGTGAGAATATATGAGATGTCAAAGAAATATGAATTAAAATTACAAGGAGAAAAAATAATTCCAAACAAAGGAACTATAACATATGAATTAAAAAGTCAGTCAAGATCGCAATTTATTTGAAGGTCAACAGATTCGGCCATTTAAATCACCACCATCAGACCACTAAAACTATAAATAATACAGATAATATAATATTAGAGGAATAAACTAGTGTCTAAAACAAGTATTTAAAATGTGTGATATAAATTATACCGATAGTGTTGGCCATCGGTTGCAATGAAAAAAGAACTGCTTGGCTGCTATATGTCCACTGCTGTAGAAGTCAGTGCAGTCATCATTTAAGTACTAGAAGCTCCGCCATCCAGCGTAAACTTCGTCCAATAAAAGTAAACGTTTTGACAGAAACTATTTTAATAATGGATTTCAATAACCACAAAAACCAAATTATGTAGAGTGGTTGCAGAACGTAAGAAAATAGTGAATTGAACATCAATAACCTGCAGGTTTCCTGCCCTCTATCGGTAACTTAAATAAATGTTGCAATGATGTCAAAGAGATCAGCAGAATCTATTGATATGTGCAGCAGACGACGCTCCAAAGATATATAGGGATGGTAGCTGCGGCTGGTTTCCTATGATAATGGAAGACGACATTCTAAAAATGAACAGGACGCGACCTATGGGCGGTTTCTACTAGAGAAATACGTCAACAGAACACGTCGTTCCGTTGAAATTCAAAATGGACAATTTTTACAAGATTAAGAGACAGCAACAGGAATTATACAGATATAATGTAAAAGGATTTAATAAGCAAACTGTGTACGGTTATATGTAGAAGACATGCACAATATAAATAAACGTAGAAAGCCGAGCAATGGCTTTAGTTATTATTTAAAACCAAAAGTCGGAGGCACTGTATTACCGTTTTTAGATTAAAAAACAAAATGTTATTCCCATGAAGTCGGAACCATTTTCTTCACATTCTTCTTTGCCTTTTATTACCATCGAAATCCAGCCGCCCTTCTGTAAATCATTATATTCTTACTTAAAATGTCTCATTATTTTACTCTTTCTTAGTGGAAATCCTCCAATATCTACATATGCAGAGGTAATAGGCGTATGAAATAATGATAATGAGGTGGGTGTTGGCTCCGTTTCTTCCTTGGTTACTGTAATGCGCTGATTATGCTGCTAACAGTATCTTGCCGCATTCCTTCACTTCAGCAGATATCTGTTCTTATAATCATTGCAGGTCACTGAATCCCTCTACATTTAACATCAACGAATCAGTTTCCCATTAAACCTTCACAGTCCACCTAGCACGGTAACAGATCTCACGCTCCACACTCCATCGCGTAGATTTCCAGTTTTGTTTCGGCTGAGCAAAGATATTCTCGTATACGCTTCACTATAATATAAAACTTAGTTACTTTATTGAGCAGTGTTAGTTGTCACAACAAGTCCTTGCTTTCCGCACTGCATCGACATACATGACTTTTTTCTGAGAGATAATGACACTTTTTACAGTAATGAACGGTATCGTTTAGTTTAAAAGAAAGTCAATAATAATTTTACAAGTTTTAAGACGTATTAAAATGTAATTACACCGCATACTGTTCAGAAGCCTTTTTGCGCTGTCTTCACACCTTTTTACTAACTACAACTGCAAACTGATTTAGACGAAACTTTTTGTGTTTGATTGATCTAACACCAATATCTTCGATGAATACACAAATTTGACGACGTTTTTGTTTAGTCGCTTATCAGTATACTTTACCTCTTAACGACTGACACGATAATTTATTAATGAAAAGTAGCAACGGTAATAGCCATGAACAAATGAACTAGTTAATTGTATGTGGGGAACCAAATATGTCATTACGCAGAATCAAAATTTCAGAAAATGTCTTGAAAATTATTTATCTGTCAGAGACGAGTACTACAGGCAGAGAGTTGTTGATACATCGATCCTCCTCCACTACTCCTCGTCTTTACCATCCGACTGTAGTTGCTACAGTTCATTCTACTGACAATACTGTTACATGGATGTTCTAGGAACAGGTCTGTACCTTACCTTAACAATCATTAACTCTCAGATATTTTTATAAAGCTCTTATTTTGAATTATGTATCAATTTAGATCCCAATATCGTCTTAGCTTCATGCTAAAGTAAGTTCTTTTCTCTTTATGTTACTATTTATTTATTTTATTTTTTAAATTCAAGATGTTTTGTCATATACTTATTTCTGTTATTTCCATTCCTTTTTCTGAGGCAGAGGAGTACAGTTTTCTCAACCGTAGATTACAGCGCTGCAAATAAATATCGTGACTTTTTTGTATCTATGAAAGGTTTTTTATTAATAAATTTTCTTATTTCTGAATTCTTGGGTTTTTACATTTTTTGTTATAATATTCATTATATTCTGAAACATTCTTTCAATAAGTTAGCTATATTTTCTCACGAAATCCATGAGTGACGTCAAATGTCTACTGAATGGAAAACCAAATTCTTGGTAGGAAGTAATACAACGGTTTTCTGTCGGTGCTACTACTTCTTTTCTGGATTCTAGCATTGTTGTCAGGTGTGTGTACGTGTGTGTGTGTTTGTGTGTGTGCAGTAAACATTCCTCAGTATTAACTTTTGTTTTATTTTTCTAAATTTCAGTTACTCTCGACAAATTAAGAGACCACGGGGCAACGTAGTGCGACTTCGATTCAGTAAAGAAAGACCACCATATAGGCAAGGGCTTACTACTACAGTATTCGTGTATTTCTGACGTGCTTGCGGTAAATGCGGAAACGAATTATGGCGACTTAATTACTAAATACTGCCCACCAAAAAGTTCGGCATTTCTGTAGAAAACCAGCGCTACGAAATGATGCGCCAAGTTACTTTCTGGTTACGTTACGACACAATACGGCCGTCTATCAGTGAGGTCAACTGAAGTGGCAGACATCCGAGCCCAATAATCCTTGAGACGTCGACGATTCCTGTTGGATGAGGATATGCAGCAGGCAGTTGCGGACTTCTTTGCGAAGGAGGACACATGTTTTTTATCTATACGTTATACACCCTTGGCCATTGAAATTGCTACAACACGAAGATGACGTGCTGTAGACTCTAAATTTAACCGACAGGAAGAAGATGCTGTGATATGCAAATGATTAACTTTCCACAGCATTCACACAAGGCTGGCGCCGGTGGCAACATCTACAACGTGCTGACATGAAGAAAGTTTACAACCGATTTCTCATACACAAACAGTAGTTGACCGGCGTTGCCTGGTCAAACGTTGTTGTGAAGCCTCTTCTAAGGAGGATAAATGCGTACCATCGCGTTTCCGACTTTGATAAAGGTCGGATTCTAGCCTATCGCGATTGCGGTTCTCGTATGGAGACATTGCTGCTCGCGTTTGTCGTGATCCAATGACTGTTGGCAGAATATGGCATCGTTGGGTTCAGGAGGGCAAAACGAAACGCCGTGCTGGATCCTGATTGCCTTGCAGTCGAGATGATAGGCATCTTATCCACATGGCTGTAACGGATCGTGCAGCCACGTCTCGATCCCTGAGTCAACATATGGGGACGTTTGCAAGACAACAACCATCTGCGCGAACAGTTCGGCGACGTTTGCAGCGGCATATACTATCAGCTCAGAGACCATGGCTGCGGTTACCCTTGTCGCTGCATCACAGACAGGAGCGCCTGCGATGGTGTACGCAACGACCAACCTGGGTGCACGAATAGCGAAACACCATTTTTCCGGATGAATCCATGTTGTGTTTACAGCATCTGTGTTTGGCGACATCGCGGTGAACGCACATTGGAAGCGTGTTTTCGTCATCGCCATGCTGGCGTATCACCCGGCGTGATGGTATGTGGTGCCTTTGGTTACACGTCTCGGTCATCTCTCGTTCGCATCGACTGCACTTTGAACAGTGGCCGTTACATTTCAGATGTGTTACGACCCGTGCCTCTACCCTTCATTCGATTCCTGTGAAACCCTAAATTTCAGGAAGATAATGCACGACCGCATATTACAGGTCCTGAACGGGCCTTTCTGGATACGGAAAATGTTCGATTGCTGCCCTGGCCAGCACATTCTCCAGATCTCTCACCAATTGAAAACGTTAGGTCAATGGTGGCCGAGCAACTGGCTCGTCACAATACGCTAGGCACTACTGTTGATGAATGTGGTATCGTGTTGAAGCTGCATGGAGATCTGTACCTGTACACGCCATCAAAGCTCTGTTTGACTCATTGCCCAGGCGTAACAAGGCCGTTATTATGGCTAAAGGTGGTTGTTCTGGGTACTGATTTTTCAGGCTCTATGCACCCAAATTTCGTGAAAATGTAATTACAGAACAGTTATAGTATAATGTAGTTGTTTATCATCTGTATTTTTTCTTGGTGTAGCAATTTTAATGGTCAGTAGTGTTGTTCACCTGATGTGTATGTGGGATGATCACCTCAATCACCACAGCGATTTTGTTTTATTGGCATGTAATCATCTTTATACCCTGTCGTTACGGTTATAGTACCGAAAACCTCCTCATTCTCTACTGTAGTTTTTATTTATTATACTCAGTCTTTATGTTTCACATTCACTTTTAATTCCGTTTCTATTTCACACAATAAACTTTACTTGCAAAATGCGTGCACTCAGTATCGTGGGATAACTGAGGTAGTACCCGACCGGTTAACAAGTTTTTCCAAAATTTGAGAAAAAAAGAGAAAAAAAACCAAACATGGGTCTTTCTTTACTTCCCTAGTGATGAGTCTGTCTACGCGATGCCGGCCGCGGTGGCCGAGGGGACTGAGGTGCTCCAGTCACGGTCTGCACGGCCACTAAGGTCGGGGGTTCGAATCCCCCCTCGGGCATGGATATTTGTGCCGTCCTAGTTCGTAAGTAGTTAATAAGTAGTTTGTAAGTTTAGGGACTGATGACCCCGTAGTTAAGTCCCATAAGCTTAACAAACATTTGAACATCAAACTCCAATCACCAACATACTCCTCCGTATGCGAAAATATATTGTTGACTCCCACTTACAGAGTTAGAAATGATTATCAGAATAAAATACTAGAAATTAGAGCCCGAAGGGAGAGTTTCAGGTGTTCATTTTTCCCGCGCGCTATTGGACAGTGGAATGGGAGATGAATAGTATATAGTTGGTTCGATGAACCCTCTGCAGAGTATCCCTTGTAGAGGTAGATGTCGATGTAGAACTCTTTTAAAACAAAGTTTGTAAATAGTCATTCACATTGGCAGCCTAAAAGCTATAAACTCTTTTCACTATTTGCAATGGTGGAGCGCCTTTTTCTGTGAAGATAGGATGTACCCGCAGTTGCCACTTTTTTTACTACGCTCGTATTTATGGAAAACTCGTAATTCCGAGACTAAAAATATCGAGAGTCCACGGTATCGATTTCAGTTTACTTATTGTCTGAGGCGCTCCACTCACGGTCTGCACGGCCACTACGGTCAGGGGTTCGAATCCCCCCCTTGGGCATGGATATTTATGCCGTCCTTAGTGTTAGCTAGTTCATAAGTAGTTTGTAAGTCTAGGGACTGATGACCCCATAGTTAAGTCCCATAAGCTATACAAACATTTGAAACATTTGTCTACGCGAAGAGTAGTTACGCGTGGTCGTCCCGTGTTCTCCACCTGTGGCTTTGTTTGTTTTGACCGTCTAACGGCGGTCTGGACTTATTTTCACGAAACGTGTAAATATTTGGTTATTTGATTCATGGACATCCCACTTTTGAACATCCGGAATATTACTATACGCTCATCATCACTTGTATGCTTTGTTCTATCCAACTGGAAGAATGTCAACAAACCAAACGTCTATTTTCATACAGAAAAACTGCAAAACATCAGTTTGAACTTGACATCTGTCAACGTCTAGCTCAAATGCTTTCTTTCGCACGACTACGGATAGCAGCGATGCTTCCCTGATATTGTCTAAAAGGGTCTGACGACATTGTAATCGTGGAGATTTCACAAACTAATAGACATCCTAGTTCTTAATCTCGTCACTAGAGGTGGCTCTATTATTTTTACTATAGAGAGAGAGAGAGAGAGAGAGAGAGAGAGAGAGAGAGAGAGAGAAAGAGAGAGAGAGAGAGAGAGAGAGTAAATTAGAAATAAAAGCAAGAATTCAAGTTGCAACTAGGGCCCTCAGATATCACGGATGGTTAGAGAGAAACGACCAAGAGAAGCCTGGCAAGCCTTTGTCTTGAAAGGCGCGAGGACATCTTGTCTGATCACGTATGGTAAATAAGTTAGGCTTACATAGAATATTTCCAAGTTGTGCACTATCAAAAGCCTGTGGGAGATCACAAAAAATCCCATCAGGTGATGACCTACAATTCAAAGCACTTAGTATTTGAACAGTAGCTTCAGCTAACATTGTGTCTGCTAATCGTCGCCGTGAGGACGTAAACAGGTCCGAAGCCTTTTCGCAAGAATTACCAGAGTACACATCAATTTGGGCAACATTGTGTCAGGAGATAAGAGCGATCTTTTCAAGACATGTTAGAAAAAGGTTCAAATATTTGTAAATCTGTGGGACGTAAGTACTTTGCTTATAAGTCCCTATTCTTACAAAGTATTTAAACTACCTAAGGACAACTCATACTCATGCCCCAAGAGATGACTCGAACCTCCGACAGTGGTCAACCACGGGCTTTGCAGCAAGGCGCCTTAGACCGCTCGGTTACTCCACCGCGGTGTTTAATGTAAAAAAGAAAGCAACAGACTGGATCGCAGAATGTAACTTTATTTGACCGCTTTCAAACTATTTTAGGGCATCTTCAGAATGTCCATATAGCTTATGGGGCTAGTGCTGGCTACTTCAGGGGTGCTCTAACGACCATTCTAACTACACGTTGGTAACCAAACGTTGGTAACCAACGTGTGTAGCAAAGGCAGCCCTGAGGAAACCATCAGGGGTTGTATGAATATTCATGCCGAAAAATATGTTTGAAACCTGTCAAAGTCACATTCTGCGATGTAGACCGTCCTTTTATAAACTAATACCAGAGTGCAAATGACAGTTCAGCTATACCCTACGTACGCGATACTGTCCCCAATTGTGCACATGGCTGCCACGCTACTTTTTTTTTGTCATCTGCTGGACACCGCGGTCCTCCGACCACCAGCCAGGAGCGATGGCCGGCACTTGAGGACGCCACGGCCAAGTGTTTCCGCGGCGGGGCCGCTCCCTCGGACATCGACGCGTGATTGCTGTGGCGTTATTTTTTTCCCTCCCCCGCTTCGGAAAAGAGCGGTGCGCGGTGGTGCGGCGCGGGGGAGGGTTGGGCGTGATTTAAGGGTGGTGGCGCTGGCGTCGCCAAGTCGCAGGTCGGCGCGCCTCCGCGGCTGACAGGTGCGGCCGTGTCGGGCGCAGCCGGCCAGTGAAATGCGGTTTCCGTGCGCCGCGGTCCGCCTCGCTCTACAACAAATAGCTCCCATTGCTCGCCCGACAAATGAATAAATGGCCGGCGACGCGAAATGCTCGCCTCCGCTCCTCTAGATTTACGACCGCCGCTCGGTATATAATTGAAAAGATCGTCCAATGTAAAAATATTCGAATAACCGCGCCAACCCTACCCGCCTCACTAGCCGGCCGCCTCCTAAATGAAAAGGCCAACCGACGGACACACGAGCGCTCGCGTTTTTTGATGAATCATGTTCGGTCCTCGTAACTTAATTGGTACAAGAGTCCTGGAAATAATTTTATATTTTTTTTGGCCTTTTTGGGAAACTTCTTACTCTTAACATTACTATATTTTTTTTTTTTTTTTTCGGAGGATGCGATGGCAGAATTTACTGTTACATTCCGGGAATAGGATATGGAATTACTATTACTTCAGACTTAAATTGGAAAGAACACGTAGATAATGTCGGGTGCTATTACTTCAGACTTAAATTGGGAAGAACACGCCACTACGGTCGGGGGTTCGAATCCCCCATCGGGCATGGATATTTGTGCCGTCCTTAGTATAAGGTAGTTGATAAGTAGTTTGTAAGTTTAGGGACTGATGACCCCGTAGTTAAATCCCATAAGCTTAACAAACATTTGAACATTTGGAAGAACACGCCGGCCGCGGTGTTGCAGGTCATGTGTGGGCCTATCTGGATACGGAAAATGTTATACTGCTGCAGATCTCTCACCAAGTCAAAACGTCTGGTCACTGGTGGCCGAGCAACTGACTCGTCACTATACTCTAAGAACTACTCTTAATGAACTGTGGTATCATGTTGAAGCTGCATGTGCATCTATACCTGTACACGCCATCCAAGATGTTTGACTCAATGCCCATGCGTATCAAGGCCGTTTTTATGGCCAGAGGTGGTTATTCCGGGTACTGATTTCTCAGGATCTATGCAGTCAAATTGCATGAAGATGTAATCACATGTCAATTCTAGTATAATGTATATTTTGTCCAATGAATACTCGTTTATCATCTGCATTCTTCTTGGTGTAGCAACTTTAGTGGTCAGTAGTGTATGTTTTTGAAACCTTTTCCAGCACCATAACGAACAAAAAACAGTTATTATACCTCTCCATCTGAGTTACAGTGGTGAAGTCAATCAAAATTTTCCGTATCTTCGGTAGATTTTCCATAATTTTCTTTCTTACAATCTTAAAAACCTTGTCTTGAAAATTGCGGGCCGGCCGCGGTGGCCTAGGGGACTAAGGCGCTCCAGTCACGGTCTGCACGGCCCCTACGGTCGGGGGTTCGAATCCCCCCTCGGTCATGGATATTTGTCCCGTCCTTATAATTAGTTAGTTCATAAGTAGTTTGTAAGTAATTTAGGGACTGATGACCCCGTGGTTAAGTCCCATAAGCTATACAAACATTTGAACATTTTTTTTTTTTTGGGGGGGGGGGGGGGGGGAGAACACGAAGATAATGTCGTGGGAAAGGCTAACCAGAGACTACGTTTTATTGGCAGAACCCTTAAAAGATGCAACGGAACTACAAAAGAAACTGCATACACTACGCTTGTCCGTCCATTTTTGGAGTATTGCTGCCCAGTGTGGGATCCTTATCAGGTGGGTTTGACGGAGGACATCGAAAGAGTCCAAAGAAGGGCAGCTCGTTTCGTATTGTCACGATACAGGGGAGACAGCGTTACGGAAATGATACAGGATCTGGGATGGGAATCATTACAACAACGGCGCTTATCGCTGCGGCGTGGGCTACTTACAAAACTCAAATCACCAACATTCTCCTCCGAATGCGAAAATATATTGTTAACTCCCACTTACATAGGTAGAAATGATCATCAGAATAAAATACGAGAAATCAGAGCTCGAACGGAGAGATTCAGGTGTTCTATTCGAGAATGGAGTGGGAGATAAATAGTATAATGGTGGTTCGATCAACCCTCTGGCAGGCACTTAAATGTGATTTGCACAGTATCCCATGTAGATGTAGATGTAGAGTAATTTCCAATATTCTTTGGAGACTGCTAGACTTTTATAGAGGGAATCGCTCTTCGGTTGCTTGGTATAAAAGACGTTCTGAAATTCCCGTTAGACACTTCGTTGACACGTAGAGGGTAGACAGTAGACTGTATTCTGGTAAGGAAAACACGTCCATAAACGTCGTCTTTTTCACCGTCAAACAAACGTCTTCTACTACAAGCTCATGCGTAATATATTTTGAAAAGAAGATTAGGGTTTAAGGTCCCGTTCACATCGTGGTCTTTAACCCTTTCATTCCAAGTGTTGTTCCTGAACAACCACGTATTAAAATCTGACTTATACTGTATTTTGGTTATCAGTCACTCTGTTGTTGATGAACAACATGCTTCTACTACGACATTTTGCCGCTTGCTACGGCGTGTAGCCACTTCTGAAGCATTAATCTGTCCTTCTTGGAGGCTCTCCCCGTTACATTTTGCAAACTACTTACATTAATGATAGTGGACTCTTACAATTTCATTGTATTCATAAAATGGTGAAAGATAAGATCTAATGTTAGGATCCTAGATCGACCATTCGGCACCTACCGACAGATCGATAGGTCATTCTCTGCCTGTGTCATCATCGACACACAGTTGTGGAGTCCACAACTGTGCCTCCAACTAGAAACATGTTTTACGGTGAGGAATGTTTACATGTTGACATTGCGCATAAGCCGCAAACATTTTACAATTGACGTTGCCTTAGGGCAGATATGTTTTAGAATTCAAGAACTTGAGAATGGGCTAATGTAGGCCAGAAATATTTCGTTCGGACATTTTTACATTGTGACAACTAGAGCGGAAACTTTAGTGCGATATATTTATGAAATTTGTTAATAATTACGTAACACAATCGAAAGTAATAGCAGCGTGCATAGCTACAACACTAGAAAAGGATGAAGGTGAAAAGTGCAGGTGAAAACTTACTTTGGTACAGAATGGGGTGAATTACGGTGCCACAAAGGTCTTTGGTCACTTAGCAAATAAAATAAAATTTCTGAAACATAGCCAACCAGCATGTAAAAACAGATAGAAAGTATTTCTGAATGGGAACTCCTTCCACTCAGTAGAATAAATATAAATAAGTATTATTAGACTACAACAAAAAATGTCGTGTAATGTTTTCTTTTACTAAATTGACACGTTCCACATCATTTAGAAATTTCGTATTCATGATCTGTGGAAAAAGTAATGTAATGTAATCTTATCTAATGTTACATGGGGACAAAAAGAGGTGAAGTAGTAGTTAGCACACACCAAACCTGCATTCGAGAGAACGGTAGTTCAAAGGGCCGGCCGCGGTGGCCGAGGTGACTGAGGCGCTCCAGTCACGGTCAGCACGGCCACTACGGTCGGGGGTTCGAATCCCCCCTCGGGCATGGATATTTGTGCCGTCCTAGTTCGTAAGTAGTTCATAAGTAGTTTGTAAGTTTAGGGACTGATGACCCCGTAGTTAAGTCCCATAAGCTTAACAAACATTTGAACATTTTTTTGGTAGTTCAAATCCACCGCGAGCCATCCCGATTTAGGCTTTCTGTGAATCTCATAATTGACTCCAGGCAAATGGCGGGGTGCTTCCTTCGAAAGGGCACGGCCAATTTTCTTCCCCATCCTTACTCGAAGATTACGAGCGTCAACGAAAAATTAAACCCTGATGTTCCTTCCTTCCTCCACACACGGGAGTTTCCATTTCCTAAACTGTTGAGGTTTTCCATATTCAGAGATCGACTAAGGCAACAGCAATCAGGAAGGACTAAATCTAAAGTATTACTTCTCGCTGCATAGTGGCCGAAGGCCTGAACTTAATGGCCGACAGCAGTGACTGCATAAATCCTTAAGTATACGTTAGTGCGGTGTGATTTGGCTTCAATGGGATAAGGAAGCAGACGACCGACACAAGTGTCTTTTTTAGCTGGACTCCGTCTGCAGTGCCCGCTGTAGATTCGTCACCATATCTGCTGGACCCTAGTCCACTGGAAATCCGTGTTTTGGTCGTATGAATCTAGTTTTCACATGGTAAGAGCTGATGGTGGCTTCGAAAGTGGCACATGGACCCTAGTTGCGAATAAAGACGGTGTGCACGCTGGTAGTGGCTGTGTAAATAGCAGGCCTCAAAACAAGAAAATAAATAAAACAAAGGTGTTATTTGGTCTGCGGTAATTAATATGAAAAGAGATTCAGACTTGATTATGTCTGGGAGCTAACGGATCCTGACAGACGGTGAACGCAGACTGTTAGGTGTATATACACGATTGGACTTTCAGTTTCGTAAATTGTTAGGAATTTCAATTTTCCGAGATCCAGGCTGACAGCTGGAGCCGAGGCAACTAAATTTCATTATAGTGGCCGACTACCACCACTTAATGACCAAGAACTTCAATGTTTGTGAATCGTCAAGTGGCAAAGCATGAAACACACTGACGAAAATGAAACACTCAAGATTTATTGTTGAAACAGTGCATAGTGACTAAATGAAATCATTACAATTAGGATCATTAGCTCAAGCGATACTGAGGTACCAGCTGTCGATCCTTGCTGTAACACCCGTATTATAGTCAGCGTCATGTAAGACGACGCTTCCGTGCATAGAAGCGGAGCAATTGGGAAAGCATGGAGGGAGGAGCTACGGACGAGCGACAACAGTTGATCCTGCAAGAGAAACATTGCGTTACTCGCGACCAGTCACACGCCTAGAGAATGAACGTTATTTGCTGCCTTTACGATAACGGATGGAGATGCGCACAACGGTTGACAACTGGGCACCTTTGTAGGTGACGTGGACTATAGTATAAGGTGCCATCTCCACTGGCTAGTGCATGCGCTGATTCTAGCCCGTTCTATCATACAGATGCCGAATACTATCTTGGGATACCTTACTCTACGGCGTTCGACTTATCCTCTTAGTAGGTTGATGGGTTGCACGTATCTGTGATGTACCTATCATATCTAACACGACGTAGATTTAGTCCGAAGATGTGCTGACTAGAGACGTTGTTGATTTTCACGTGCAGTAGACGAGCATTATCCTGTTCGAACAGTACACAACCATCCTGGACGACAAAAGAGCGGTTCTTTCAACATTATACACATACAGAGTATTGACTAGCAGTCCATCCACAAACTCCGTAGGTTACCGAGTGTGGTAGCTTATCGCGCCCTACACCATAAAACCTGGGATGTGGCCTGTGTGTCATGGACGAACGCACTCTACGAGACACTTCCTGCCACATCAGCGTTATACAAGCAAACATCTATCACTTGCGTGCATGCAAATTCAGCTTCCTTCGCCGATTTCTGAGTTCTGTAAGAAACAATTCCAAGTGATCCTCAGACAGATGTAGTCGAGCCTTTTCTATGCTATGGTGTGCTCGTAGTCACACTGCTCGGCTAAAACCTTGGTATCTGTGCTGTGGTACCTGTACGATCTGTCACTGCTGCCCTTACAAAACGACGACTTCTGTGCTATGTGGACGTCCAGAACCCCATCTAAGAGTGGGGGAATGGTGACGTGGGCATTGCAACCGGCATCGTTGCACAAATGATGCAGCAAATGTTCGATGTTCAATTATTTGTTAATCTAAGACAAAAATACTGTGGTAATCGGTCGCTAGACTTAGACTATGGAAACTTATGCTAAGGACAGCAAACACACACCTATGCTAGAGGGAGGACTCGAACCTTCGGCAGCAGCGACCGCTCAGTTCGTGACTTGGCGCCTAGAACCACACGGCCATTCCCGCGCCGTTGACGCAGCACGTCAACTCGGGTGGCCATTATCCGAAAGGACCAATCCGCCACCCTAAACACCAGATTTTGACCAACTCAGCCAGTTGCCTGTAGAAAGCAGGCTGACTACTGAGTCAGCAGTTCCTAAACTTACAAACTATTGATGAACTAGCTTTTTCTAAATATGGCACAAACATCCATGCACAAAGGGGGGGGGGGGGGGATTCGAACCGCCGACCGCAGCGGCCATGCAGACCGTGACTGACACGCCGCAGACCGCTCGGCCCACTGCGGCCGGCTGGGCCTTATGCCTGCAAAACAATCCCTATTCAAGGTTATATACAAATGGCAATTATTTTCTTAGGCAGTTGTAGTTGGCTGGCTTTGAAACCATTATCAGATTCTCTTTTCAGATGTATTAATTTTTTTCTTGGCACTATAATCGAAGAAATCAACATGGGACGTGCAACAAACGTATCCGTTACTACAGTGGGTCGCAATTCGGCGTTAATGGCAGCAGATGTCGGGCAGGGACGTCTTTCCTAACTGGACGTTGCGTAAAGCGCCTCTTTTAGGTTTGTCAAGACATTGGCCGGATTCTAAGAGCGGTCGGGAAGGTCCAAACATTCAAATGTTTGTAAATCTATCGGACCAAACTGGGTGGTTATCAGTCCGTAGCTTACAAACTACTTAAACTAAGGTAAACTAACCTAAGGACAGCTCACTCACCCATGTCCCAGGGAAGACTCGAACCTCCGACGACGAGCAACCGTGTGCTCTGCAGCGAGGCGCCTTAGACCGCTCGGCTACTCCACCGCGGCCTGGGAAGGTCCGAGTTCGACACATACCCCATAACGCCACACATGGGACTTGTCAATAAGGCAGGTCGGTGGCGGCTCCTCAATGATGTGGTCTGTTTTTATATGTTGTAACACTGATGTGTTGTTTACGGTACTGAAGGAAATCCGGGTGTCGTTTAGTCCTTTCATACAAAATATCAGGGATGACCAGTGGTAGCCCCATGCGTCTGTTGACATGTGCGGCGTTTCTGTTGACGTCTTAGAGATGTGTGACGGCGGCCGACAACCCTTGTTATACTGAGTACGGTTAACCCGTCGGCACACAGACCGTGTATCTGAACGAGTGTAGTCAACTTTGCGAGTTTCTGACGTCACATCGTGAGTACCGCACGTTGACGAGGCTGTATCAAGTATGCCACAAATTCTCAACGAGCGTCTGAACTATCACCAACACGATGGCAGAACACCACCGCCAAACCGCGTTACTATCCGGAGAGACGAGCAGCTCTTTTCGGTAGAGAAATGAAGACGCCATATCGACCGTTAGTACAAGTTCATACATGTCTTATAAATGTATGTCGTTCAAAGCACGTAAAAATAACTGAATAATTTCATGATCTCTGGAAAGCGGTCACTGTAGGTACTATTTGTTATAATCAAATGACTGGAAACCTCGTATATGTGATTAAATATTATACTATTATGGATCTCTGCCGTTTCCAGGCTACGGCGCACTGAGGATCCGTCAAAATAAGTTGTTCTTTATATTACTTTGTAATTACGTGTCAGTAATCGACTAGTCTTCGAGTAATATATTCACCACGTTCAACAGCAGGAAGTGGCGAGGCGTAGACAGTACCGTCATCGACTGTCGAAGTATTGATGGTGTGTGGTAGTCGTTCGAGGCCCGTACTAGCCGAAAAAATTGTTTCGGTCTAAAGCACCTCGCTGCGGAGCGCGCGGTTGCTCGCCGTGGAGGTTCTAGTCCTCCCTGGGGCATGGGTGTTTGTGTTTGTCAGTAGGTTAGTTTACCTAGGTTTAATTAATTTGTAAGCTACGGACTGATGACCACGCTGTTTGGTCCGATAGATGTACAGACATTTGAACATTTGAAAAAATTGTTTTTCCTGTATTCAGTTTTTCCAATAGGGTCAAAGACTTTTTTATCAGTCTGACAGAAATAAATTGTATAATGTTCGATGCCACGTAAATATAACTGCGCATCATCGGAGGAGTGAATTTCTTCGATTCGTTTTATGAACACTACCGTTAATATCTTACGTAGAGTAAATCACGGACTTTATTGTGTTACGTCCTGTATTTTACATCTTCTCAGGGTTCTATTACTGAATAGTAACAGTGATAGACGAAGAATGACCTTTAAGATTTACTAAAAAACGAGACGCCTGTCGCGGTGGCCGAGGGGACTGAGGCGCTTCAGTCACGGTCTGCACGGCCATTACGGTCAGGGGTTCGAATCCCCCCTCGGACATGGATATTTATGCCGACCTTAGTGTTATCTAGTTCATAAGTAGTTTGTAAGTTTAGGGACTGATCACCCCGTAGTTAAGTCCCATAAGCTTTACAAACATTCTTTTTTGTTTGAATAAACGAGACTGTTGCAATAATGTTTCTAATTTTATATCGCACATTTTGTCTTTAAACTTTTTTAAGTCGCTGTCCTTATTGACAAAACATGCAACTTTTATAACAGTCTTACGGTCATAGGTATTAAGCTGTTACTTATGAAAACCTACAGCACAGAGAGAACATGGGGAACATACGAACAAGAGCGTAAATACGCGTTTTAATAGCGGTAAAGCAAAAATTCCTTTCCTTTCGTAAACAGTCTGATACCAGAACCTGATGCCGCCTACAACTGTCGCTGAAGTGCACTGCGATCGCATGTAGTTCGTTGAGGGACACGTCTCGTATGTACAAGTCGCGTCTACTCCGAGCGTTCAGTCAAAGTTTGGACTCGGCGCGTTAACCGCACATGTCCAGACACACGCTCCGTGTTCCGACGGTTTTATGCCGCACGCAGCAGTGTCTGTTAGGGACGCGACGACGGCCACAATCAGCGCGAGTGCGTCTGCAAGGCCGACTCGCACTCGCCATGGAAATGGCGCTGAGCCGCACTGCATGGGTGGTGATCCCACAGCCTCTCGGAACAAGGCTTCACAATTCACCGTGTCTACGTCACACCGAGAGGCCGCGAACGCACGTTGACTGGCCGGCAGCTAGGAGGCGGTGGGCGTGCCAACTCAACTGCTTGTTTATTAGTCCGTAGCTAACAATAAAACGAATACTTAAGGTAAACTTACTTAAGGGCAACACAAACACCAATGCCCAAGGGGAGGGGGGGAGGAGGGGAGGGACTCGAACCTCCGACGGCGAACGGTCGTGTGTACAGCAGCAAGGCGTCCCAGTGCCCATGGCTATGCAGCCACGGCAGAACTTACAGAAATACGCAAGGAACGTAATAAAAATAACACTTTTATTCAAACAATACCCTAAATACTACAAAATTCGTGACGTGTGTCTTAATAGGCTGAGTGATCACTACTGAGGCAGCGTGCCATCTGCAAGGTGTTCCCCTGATGGCGACAGGGTTGGAAAGGAGTTCTCGTGTAGAATGTTTCTTCCCTACACCAGCGCGGCTGGCAACGACTGGATGATCATTCGTGCCTGAGGACGTGGTGCAGTGCTTCTGCAAAATGCATCGCACACGTACTCGGTAACGTTCAAGACGGAGGGTTGGGCAGGCTAGTTCCTACGTCGTATACTCAAAATAAATGTTCAAATGTTTGTTAAGCTTATGGGACTTAACTACGGGGTCATCAGTCCCTAAACTTACAAACTACTTATCAACTACCTTATACTAAGGACGGCACAAATATCCATGCCCGAGGGGGGATTCGAACCCCCGACCGTAGTAGCTGTGCAGACCGTGCCTAGAGCGCCTAGCCCCCTCGGCCACCGCGGCCGGCTCGTACACTCATTAGAAGACGTATTCCAGTGGTCGCACACTTTCATCATTAAAGCTGAAGTCAGGGGCAACTGCACCCTTGCGAAGACGGACATGGAGAAGAAGAACTGCGATACAATAACATTGACCTGTGTGTAGCAGTGTTCAGGGGTTAGTAGATCATTCAGAGCTTCCAGATCTACGTTCTTTTTACATGTTATATATATACACATAATTCCATCTCTGAAGGAGGCCGCGGGCTACAGGAGGAGTCACGCCCTGTTCAGCCAATAGGTGAAATTTGTGCTGTTGGGACACAGATAACTGTGAGCTTATTTTTACTTTAAATGCTCTGAATAACCGAACGTCACGCATTGGGATTTATTCTATCTTTCAAAGTCTTTTGATTGTGGAAATCATGGAATTCTTCTAGATAAACTTAAGCATTGTGGTATTAGTGGGCCAGTGCTCACTTTGTTTTATTCGTAACTGCAAGATTGCAGAAAGTTTAATTAACTGGTTCAGGTAAAATACAGAATCAGCTGATTCCTCAAACTGGAGAGCTACCAAGAATTTGGTCCCAATGGGTTCGGTCTCGGGTCCTTTACTGTTCTTGACATGTATCAATGATTTTCCATTCTATATTCACGATGATGCAAAGAAGTTCTTTTTGATGAGAATATAAGTACAGTAATCACATCCGACAAACAAGAATTAAATGATGAATTTGAAAATAATATCTTTCAGAAAATTATTAAGTGGTTCTCTGCCAATGGATTCTCATTAAATTTTGATAAAACGCAGTATATACAGTTCCATACCGGAAGTGGCATACCGTTAATAAATAGTGTGTGAACAGAAATCTGTAGTTAAGGTAGGCCGGCCGCGGTGGCCGAGGGGACTGAGGCGCTCCAGTCTGCGGTCTGCACGGCCACTACGTCTGGGGTTCGAATCCCCCCTCGGGCATGGATATTTGTGCCGTCCTAGTTCGTAAGTAGTTCATAAGTAGTTTGTAAGTTTAGGGACTGATGACCCTGTAGTTAAGTCCCATAAGCTTAACAAACATATGAACATATATGAGTTAAGGTAGAATATTCAAAGTTTCTGGTGTGTGCATTGTTGAGATATTGAATTGGAAGCAATATATAGACAATCTACTGAAACGTTTGAGTTCAACAACTATTATGATAATTGCAAATTTTGGCGGCAAACATCTCAGTAAATTAGCTTACTATGCCTATTTTCATTCACTGCTTTCATATGGGATATTATTTCGGGGTAATTCATCATTTAGCTAAATACTATTCATTGCGGAAAATCGTGTAATTAGGACACTCTGGATCCTGCAAAAAATATTAATAACCAAACCCAATTCAAAAGTAATAGCAGTGTGTATAGCTACAACATTAGGAGAAAGGATGATCTACACTATTCACGGTTAAATTTAACCTTGGCACAAACGGGGGTGAATTACGCTGCCACAAAAGTCTTTGGTCACTTAACAAATAACATGAAATCTCTTACTGATAACCAACCAGCATTTAAAAAGAAATTGAAAGAATTTCTCAATGACATCTCATTCTACTCATAGATGAAATTTTACATATGGATTATTAACTTTACAAAAAAAAAAAAAAAAAAAAAAAAAAAAAAAAAAAAAAAAAAAATAAAAAAAAAAAAATCATATGATGTTATCTTCTACTAAACTGGCAAGTTCCAAATCTCGTATTAATGATCTGTGGAACAAATATTAATCCAATCTAAGTGAATTTATTGAAGATGGTGCAAGGAGGAAATTTGTCGCCTTGGTCTCAGAAAAGCGGGAAACATCTTCTCGTCGAGAAAAATCTCAGTCGAGATTGTTGTCTTGTGTTCTGACGTAAAATGTGAGGTCTTTTAGATCTGACCAGAGTTATTCTTTTGAAATTTATTATAACTGCTATTCGTTTTATCGTACATAATGGAACTTTGTCATCTCAAATCCTTGTAAGTTGTTTTTACCAGTGGGCGATTTCAGAAATTTCGTCGTTATCTATAGGCTATTGGTGACGTTACTATGCTATAGCTTCCAGAACAGTTTCACGGGTGAGGAGGGAGAGTATGGATTTTTCGTCTGAAGAACGTTGAAAGTTCTTAGATCGCATTGTATGATAGACTGATATTAGACTGTTAATTAAGAATAAAACACCTTCTTCCTTGATACTTTCAATTACACTTTTGGTATTAAGTGTTAGATTTAGCGAAAAAATGTGAAGTTAGGACCTAAGCTGAAACGATATGTAACATTTTTCTCAGCGGATGAAATTCTTTGGGTTTCGCTGTGAGAATAATCGGTGTGGACGAGTCGTATTAGTGGCCGGGGCATACGAAAGTTTTGTATAGCGGGAGGGCAGCTGCTTGTGCAGTATCACGTATCTTGTATTCTATTAGTTGCACTACGAGAAGTAGTACATCGTTTCTACTTCTTAATGTCGCGCGGAAATGTCCGCGTGGATTGTGCGGACGCTACCCGTGTTGTTCTTAGATATGATGAAAGTAGTTTAAGTAGTCTGCAATTATAGAGCCCGATGGCTTCATCGGTTTGGTCAGTTAGGTTTACAAACATTTGAACATAATCTCATAAGTGTTTTCTCTTCAGTTTAATAATTCATCTACATGAGTGTCTAGGTATTTGACGTTGGGTGAATGGGTGACTTCATGTCCCCAGAGTTCAGTCTTTAGTCTCTGAGGATCTTGTTGTCGGAGGCTGCTAAAGCTTGTGTGCCGGAAAAGTAATAGCTGTCTTTTCAAGGGATTGGTCATATTCGCTATTTACAGACGCATGAATCTAGGTTATTAATGCAGTTGTTGGTCTGTTCTTAATTGTATCAGAGGTGGAGGGGGGCACCAGTAGGTGGTACCATCAGCATATAAGGCAATGTATTCGTTCCACAGACTAGCTCTGGGGATGTCTGCAATGTAAATGACGTATAAACGTGGAGAGATGACGTCTGCTTGAGCACTCCAATTTTGACGATAAAAATTATCGTACGCCTTAGAAAATGATGTCGATAGTAGAAACAGGTAATATAGTTTTAATAAATAAAGTGTGGCCAAGCTCTGAATTATACATGGAGGCCACTACCTCTCACGCTGCATTTTTGCATCGTTGGTAATTTGGAGATCACTTTGCACATTGATCAATATATATCTCTGCACAACAACAACTGGAATTCGAAAACGATAGTATTATACATGTCCTTGGGTGTATTACATGTTACCTCTTACGTAAGAATCATTTCTCGGACTGAATCTTGGCTCATCCGAGAAGAGCAAGCAGCCCCACACTTTGTTGGCCCAGTCCTTATGCCCTTGGCATTATCGTAAACGGTTCCACCGATGATCACTGCAAAATTCTAATTACGCAACATGTTAAGTTAAAATTTTTTAGCATTTCAGACCAACAAGTAATCTTAATTGCATGGTAGCATATAACATTGACCATCTTACGAAAACTGTAATGTATTTTCGTGCTCATATCATCGATTCAGAAATTGTCTTGCCGAAGTAAGATAATTAATACTGTTAAAACCAGAAAGTGACAATAATTACATCAAAGACTGCTCCAGCATTTCTTACGCTCGCAAAGAATATTATATATGATGACCCTGCATACAGATATTGCTCTGCTTCACAAAATGCAAGCATAAATTGTAAAATGATGTCGTCTGCGTAAATGAAATAAAAATTTTAGGGCGTCAGAATTTGTTTTAGAATTTAACAATTTGTAATATTTAATTATTGAAAAGAGGTACAACAGGTCTACAGAAAATCATTAAATTCTCAATCGGACTTACGTAACTAACATTCACTAAATATGACTACTCTATACGTTACTAGTATAGTGGACGCATCACAACCTATTGTATTTAAGCGTCTACTCCTGTCTATACAAATTCTGATGAGATAATTGCTGCATAGAGGAATTTGCATAGGATTAAATGATTTAATTTCAATGGGTGGTCATATTATTCCTAAATGTTGTACGTTTTTTTAGTAATCTTCCATCAGAAATGCTTAGAAGTATGACATAAAGAATAATATTTATGATGCAATAAATAGGATTACTCCTCATCATACACCTGTTGAAAAACATTTTGTACGTGGTCCTTGAAAAGTCCTTTCTATCAGAAGTACAAGAAATATACTTTAAGATTCTGGTACATGTTTTGTCCTTACACAACACGGCAGGCTGCGAAAAAAAATCGAAATCTTTAAAACGTAAGAAACCCGCATAGTATAACGAAATCAATCTGCTTTCTGTAAAGCGACTAGTGCCTAAATGAATATTTCAACAGAAGATGAATGCGAACCAGTAAGTTTTGCTACAATTTATTTTATAAATCAGAGAACTGAAACGTTAGTTTTGCTCTGTCTACCGACAGTCAACCAGGTGTTTTTCACAAATGCTGAATGGCACGTTCTGTACCCCAAAATACAGTCTTCTACAGTGTTCTGTTTAGAGAATCACACTTTTGCACCTTTATGGACTACATAAAATGTCTACATCTGTAAGTTCAAAAGTACCTCACAAACTACTTTACAGTTCGTAGCTGATAGCGCATCTTACGAACACCATCATACTAAATGATGGAAAAAATGACTATATATTTGCATCTGTGGTTGAACTAATGTCCCTTACATTTTCATCATGTTCCATATATAGTAGACAACATAATTGTCGCATTATATTCTTAGAACGCAGGTTCTCTAAACTTATCTAAGAAGGTATCTCGTCTATTATGTATCTCTCTCTTTTTTTTTTTTTTTTTTTTTTTTTTTTTTTACAGCAGTTTCCTTTAAGTTTCTCAAGCAGTTACTCTTTAGTGTCGTATTGGCTCTAACGATCTGTTAGCATCCTTGCAACGAGTCTGTACATGTTTTAGATGTCTGTTCTAACACCTACTAGCCAATGAGGCCCAACTGCAAATTAAAACATGACAGCTTACAAGCTTGTAAGCTGTTAAGTTTTAATTTATGTATTTTTATATGATGATTAAGTGCTATGTTCCACTTACTATTTTATCTCCATTTTCTACAAATAAGATGACCAGCTTATAAAATGTATATGACCAGATAATGGTGACACAGTCCTCCGAAACCGGTCGTCGTTAAGTAAATAATTAATTAGCGATATTGGCGTTTCAATTTTGAACAATATAGCAGTAAGGATTTCGAAATCTTAAAAAAAGGTCCCCTATTTATATTGTAGATTTGGATTCTCCCTGAAAAACTAGGTAACTTTCGTAGTAAACATTAATTTCGTTTCATGACAGATGGTGCAGTAATCGTTTTCTTTGACATATTATCGTTTTTTAACAATTTTTAATGAGTCGAAAATTGTTGGAATATCTCAAACAAATAGACAAAAGATTAGGTAAATCGAAGTACAATTTTTTATACTACAGAATGTGATAGTACTCTGAGTCTATGATCAAACTGTTCATTCTTGTGCAATGATTTGGACTGTACACATCTCTACGCCATTTTTTCACAATGTTAACAGTTTCAGAAAGAGTAAATATAATTTCCGCTTTCAGGTTCATAGAAATGTTTAAGAATCTCTTTTAAGGTATGCTAATATGTTCCCTGAAAGGAATGTTACTTTCGTAACGACTTTTCGTAGCATTGTCCAACTGTTTGCTGAAACTGGACGAGTTAAACCTGGAGAAAGAGTCCGATGTCTATTTGTTCGAGATATTACCGTTTCTCAAGAGTTTTCAACTCGTTTTTATTTTTGTCGATAACAGTGCCACCTATCGTGAAACGAAAGAAAGCTACATTTTTTTTTTCACGGCCAACCAACCCTGCAATAAAAATAAGGGTTTCCATTTAAAATTTGAAAGTTACTCCACCTCCCGCCCTGGGTGTTGTGCAGGGGGGAGCTGTATGTTAATAGATGGCCCTCTTCAAGGCCAATAACTTTTATTATAAATATTTTAAAACCGATTTATATTTTTCTAAATATTCAGAGAAACACATTTAAATTAAATGACTCAATATTTTCCTTGATCACGCGGAAACTTAAGATAGGCTTGACCGATTTGGCTGAAATAAAAATGTTTGGAAAACTACCGAAATATTGGAAACTTTGAGTAAAACTCAAAGAGCGTTTTTGAACTAGTCGGTGTATGTTTACTACATACAAATCTATAGTTTTGTTTCAATCTTGATGAAACTTAACTCTTAAACTAGGAGGAAGGTCTTCATAAAATTTCGTTCGGCGCAAGGCAGACGGTAGTGTCTTACGTGACGGAATCTTGCAAAGTTCTTGACGATTTACTACATTGTTTAGAAGGCACTCCAATGAACGTTTAGATGGACGTACCACAACTCTCGAAAGGGTCTCGACCAATTTACTTCAATTTTTTACAAGAAACTCTACTGAACATTCAGACCGAAACCGGCATAGAGACCAGGGTAGAGGAGCTGGACAAAACAGAAGTGGAAATAGGTTATCGACAGAGAGGAGTCTAGGATTACACAACAATAATCTGACTTCATGTTGCCTGTTGATTTTAACTGTGTTTGTTGCAAGCTTTGTAGTTAACTTTATCACATCAGAAATGGAAGATATTTGGCAAAACAGGTAATGTGTGAACGATCTTTACCTAATAAATTACTTTAGAACGCATTACGTACTGCCGTCGTAGCGACCGCGAAGGCAAAATTAAACTAGGAAAACCGCGAAAGAAGACATTTAAGAAGACATTCCTCCCATAAACGAACAGAACGAAAATCATATTATGTAGTGTAATCTAATAATCAATTCCACACTTGTTTGATATCTATGGATGTATGAATACATGTAGACTGTTTTTATGGCACTGTTATCAGTTACCTAAATCATAAACTCTGTACGATCATTTATTTTACAGTTTCTTCACTATGCTATGATAGAAGACTTTTCTTTGATCTATGTACATTTCAATAGTTAATTTCTTTTTGTACAACTAACTTTTCTACGGTTAAATTTATGGGTTTATTAGTCATTATGCAAAAATATACAACTTTGCGTTTTTAGGTGGCAAGAGAGTACGTAACTATTATTATGTGACTTGTGTTTTCAGTTCATTTCAAATTTCTTCTCGTGGTTACTATTTTTTGATTGTCACGTCCAAATAATTAGAGGTCTGTTGGTTTCTGGTTCCATTAAATTTAAATTTGGTTTGTAGTTCATTCTGCGTTTTATGTAATTGTTGTATGTCTGAATAGGATACGTCTGTTAGTAACAGAGTATGATAGATTTATGGGAACTAGTATTTGATTTTATTTACTAGTGCATTAGTTGAACTGAAGAATTAAAGAAAAGGAAGATTTGGTTCACCTCCCGTCGACATCTAGAAAAGAACTTTAGCTGTAAAATGTTTAGGAGGATGTTAACTATAGTAGTGCAATGCTAAATCCCATTACAACATCGTCGTTGTGTGCGTGTATATATCATGGTAAATTTTTTTTTAATCCTACTTTCAGTACGTTTATGATCTCTTTTATTCCTTATCGTCTGTGTGTCTGTCTTTCCCACCTTTCAGACCAATTTTTATCGTGAACGGGAAGCCGTATCACGTTGTAACTTATGCAAAACAATAAAGTAAATGCAATCAAAGAATATGCCATGTGTGTCACTTATATTGAAATTCGTATACCCGATCATAAAATTCATCAGGTACTTTCCGTTGACGTAGATTCATAAGATTTGGTCGGATTTAAGTTTCACAGTACAAATAAAGGGAAAAAACCGAAAATTGATTATCTGTAATTATATAACATAAAATATTGCACGCCATAGCAAACATACGTTGCAATCGTAACAAACCAAAAATCCCAGGGATTCTGATTTCGACTTCAGTAATATCGTAGAATTATTCACTAGAAAAGATAGTGTACATAATTTCCAAATTTACAGAACAAATTTACTGCGTCGCTGTGGAAACAACGCCTCTGCCATCTAGCAGTAATAGGCTGACTAGTCCACGCATCATCGAATGTGAATTAACATTTTTACAGACTTTGGATGTGATGTAATGTACCTTTTTTTAATGCATTGCAACATATATTGGCTAAGATCGCTTTCAATGTTCTTTATTGACGGTTTTGGCAGGTCTAGGCTGCCCATAATCACATCTTCCATATTGTTAGCATTTCATCACTCACATGTCAACCATGGATTTGACAAAAACTCCCACAGTCAAGATCGCAATTTATTTAAGAGTATTTTATTTAACTGACAAACGGTTTCAATGACCAAGTCACCATTTTCAGATCAGAGTAGATTATTTCCAAAGGAGTTACATTTGTAGTCAGATACGATATATGTCCACAAGCTAACTTCCGTTTGGTTGTATAAAATAAACGTGTACAGATAAAGAAAAATATTTATTGTACAAAAATCTACATCTGTTAAACTTCTTTTGTACATAGCTTCCGAAATTTCGTAGGCACTCGTCATAGCGTGGCACAAGTTTATGTATGCCTTATTCATAGACGGTTGCTGCCTGTGTACTCAACCACGTGGTAAAATGTTCTTTCAGCTAGTCATCATCGTTGAAGTGTTAACCAACAAGGACAGATTTTAAGTGTAAGAAGAGATGAAAGTTGCTAGGAGCGAGGTCCGGGCTGTACGGAGGATGATCAAACACGTCCCAGTGAAATTACCGTAAGAGTTGTTTGGTCACATTCGCCGTGTGAGGTCAGGCGTTATCGTGGAGAAAATAAACACCTTGTGACAGTAATCCTCGGCACTTGTTCTGTATTGCGCGGCGCAATTTCTTAATGGTCTCGCAGCAATCATGTGCATTGATTGTTTGCCCTCGTGGTAAGAAATCAATCAGCAAAATGCCTGTTCTGTCCCAAAAAAAAAATGGCGCACAACACTTTTCGAGGTATCAAGATTTGCTTAGGCTTAACCTTTGTTCGGGATAAAGTGTGCCTCCATTCCATTGATTGTCGTTTCGTTTCATGGGTGTCGTACGAACCGCCGTGGCTATCTGAGAAAGGAAACCATCGTCTTCTTCATTGTAGCGTGTCAAATTTAAGTGCACTGCCCATCCGTTGTTTTTGTGTTGTTTAGTAAGAATTTTTGGTAGCCAATGTGAGAAAAGTTTAATTTTTTATTTTATTATTATTATTATTATTATTATTTTCATGAATTCGTGATCGTTGGATTTGTGGAACTTCCATATTAAGGGCACTAAGTGTAAACTTAGGCTTGTGCTTGTGCTTCATCAGTAATCACAGATGGACGTTCACTTCGTTCTTCATCGTGTAATTGATTACGTCCTTCATTGAACAATTTGACCCTTCTTCTAACCATCAATCTCTCACAGCATTTTGTCCGCAAACCTCGCAGATTTGCCGATCAATTTCCTTTGGTTAAACATTCTTTGCATTTAGAAAAAGAAACACATATCTGATTTCACACGCGGCGGCATTTTCAGTTACGTCTGACATTATAGAGAAGCACTATAAAGCGCACGTCGGCAGTAGCGATCTGAAAATGGCGTACACGTCTTCTTCTTGAGTCAGAGGAACTGCCGCGCATGCTCGGAATGTAGATCGTAGCGCTGCCGCGGATAGAAACGGAACTTACTTTATGGACGACCGTCGTATTTGTAGATTATTGTCAAATAAAGAAATTAAATATTTTTGTGTGGAAACAGTGAACAATATCGTAAAAAACTATGGTTACTGCATATTAAGGCTCTCTTGTATTCTGCACTGTTTGCATGCGAACATTTTTAATTTACATATTTCACAACGATGCACTAGTGGTACACTACAATTGTAGCTCTTTTGTGAATACTGTTCACAGTTTTCTTAATACAAAAAAAAGGATAGGTTACCTAAATCGCTCTACAGTATCATTAGAGTTTTACCAGTTGTGTCAGATCTAAGCTGTCGTATCCATATCTTGTATATTCTTAACAACATGAGTCTCATGTCAACTACTGGTGTTGGATTAAACCATGTCACCCATGGCTGACATTAGAATCGTGTTCCGCTAACAATATACTTAGATGTACCGTAACCGGTAAAAAAATATATTAATGCGATCTTGGGCAACCTATGCTTATTGGATTTTTTTTAACAAGACAGATCGCTTCAAAATCAAAGCGGTCAGATATATATGATCTGAAGAATATAGCTAGGTCACTAAAACCGGTAATCACTTAAATAAAGGACTTTTAAGTAAATATGGAAGAACAGAATAAGGCAAACTGGATCTGCCCAAAGCATTAACAGAGATTTTTTCAAGTGCTCATAGACGAACTGTGCTTTCATGCATTTTTAAAAGCTTGTAATTGTAAGTTTCTCGGAACTCTTTGAATTTTCGATTGATACCGATAAGCCCCGGTGGAGTAGCCGAGCGGTCTAATGCGCCTCACTGCGGAGCGCGCGTTTGCCTGCTGTCGGAGGTTCGAGTCCTCCCTGGGGCATGGGTGTGTGTGTGTTGTCCTTACGTTAGTTTACCTTAGTTTAAATAGCTTGTAAACTACGGGCTGATGACCACGCAGTTTGGTTCGATAGATTTACAAACATCTGAACATTTTGATACCGATAATATGCGAAATTCGTCAATATTAACGATTTCCAGGAATCTATCGGCATGTATAAGTGAGTTTGTACGGCATCCACAAACGTATCTGTATTTTTATTGGCTTCAGTTATTCAGATTCAGGCATGGAAGACAACAGGAGGAATGACAATATCGTCACATAGGAAGCTATGAGACTCTGCGAGGAGGTAAAGAAGAACACTTCAGAACTGACAGCAAAGCACAACACTGGAGACCCGAGTGGCTGGACGCATCAGTTGTGAGCCCCTGCTATCTGGCTACTACACATTTTGTTAACAACCACGAGCATTTTCAACCGTGCTTTTAATTAACTGAGATGCCAGGCTTTCTACTTCAATCCACCGCGAGACTTAACGTCGGGGACCTCGTACGTTGACTGACAACGCTTTTTTTTCCAGTGTGCGGAACGAACATTATTACGTATGAATAGTCAAGTGAGTAATTTGAAATGGCTCGAGGCGCTAATTTAATTTTGTCAGCTAAAATACAATTTAGCGGAATTAGTCTCAGACTTTTTACGTGTCATGTAAACTTGACATAGATGTTTTACATATGCTGAATCACAACGATTTCGAAAATAAACATACAAAAGTTACACTATGTTGTAACATAGCTCTCTCTGAAAGAACATTCATTACCAAAAACTTATATATTCGTCGAAATATATCCGTTTCTACACACTTTAACTTATATCAGGTCCTTCAATATTTATTCCCGCTTTGACTATTCCGCTGGTTATAATCTACTTTCCTTTTTGTTTCCTCAGACAGCGCCTGTTTTGAAATGAAATATTTTCAGTTTATATACAGTTTGCTATTATAAAAGACTTTCAGACCCATCGCCCGGCTTCTTAAGGTTTTTCCTGATTTTTCTAAATCACTCCAGTAGAATACGGTGATGGTTCCTTTCGGATGCCATGGCCATGGCCTATTTCCTTCGCCAACCTTAGCAAGAATCAGTCCGAGCGTGTGTCAACTGGATGTTAAAGACTAATCTACCTCCCTTCCTTATAAAAAGATTTTTTCTTGTATTTCTTAAAATTACTGATTTGAGTTTCGTTCTTTTCTATATCTGTACTAATTATATTGGTGTATTTTTAGCATCAACAGAGTTGGTATATTGCTACTGTCTTCGCAACAAATAGATTTTTTTTTTCTGTGGTTTGACTGCAACGGAAATACTAATTTACAGCTGAATCACCTTTTCAGAAATATTGTATTGAAACAATCACTGTCACATTTGATTCCATTTCGAATCCTTATATACTCAGCGCCTGTGTTTTCAAACATGTAGAAGATAACGTCGATCATTGTTAACCATTTTATTGCAGACAAACAATAATAACAATAATATATCATCTATTTTTTTCATAGTCAAACAACTACAAAAGTTGCATCATATCGTTTATGTTTAGTTTCAGCCGGCTTTGGAGTAGGTCAAATTAAGTCAGTTTTTAATGTTATATGCTTTTCTATCACCCCAGTTTTGTTTCATTCCTTCTGATATTGCTTTCCTTTCTTCTTCAGATATCTGGCTTACAGCTTCTCTTTTCTATTTTCAGATAAGATCTTTCCAGCTTTGTCTATGAACATACTTACGGCAATTTGGAGTCCTTTTAAATCTTTCGCCGTTTCCTTAAACCAATTTGGATTTTTTTTTCTGTCGCTGAAGAATTAGAATTATTTTTGTTTCAGCTATTAGGATTCATTATGAGGATTTGTCCATAAAAATCAGTTCGGTTTTATCTCATCGTGTCTGAATAAGTTTTCTGTCGTTTGATAAAGGGTTTCATTACTTATGTGGACTAGGTGATTGTTGTGAAATCTGGGGCCATACATTTTTCTTCATATTTTTCTTTCTTTGATCTCCAGACTTTAAACAGGACAGAGGTTGGTGATGGACAGTGTGTCAACTGCATACAAGGCCTCTGGTTTCATTATTGTGTTGTAGTGCTTTATTTTGTCATTCCGTGAGAGGTACATCTTATTATTTGTGTTTCACGTCAGCTGGAACGTCATTTCAACTTCACGTCTTTTAAATTGCGTGGTCTTTTCCCCGAGGACATACCACTCGACCCATTCTTCAAATTCTTTGACGATCATGATTTTTTGTTCTATCACTTGAAGATATTTTGTGGGCTTATAATGTATGTCGTTACCTGGCACTCTCGAAGGAGGATTTGAGACCTATTTTTTTGCTTGTTTTTGTAGTCCAAGATTCTGTTCTTTGCCTTCTTCCCACGTTACTGCTAGTAGGGCCTTAAAGTTGGCAAAGTCTCGCCAACTGAGCTAGATTCTTTTGTTTTTTTGCTCCTAGCCAGAGTCCACTATGGCCTTCGTGTTCCATTCTCTGACTACTTTTTCCAGACCACTGTTAACAATAGTAGGGAGAGTTCCATATCCTTGCGCACACCAGTTTTTATCTCAAAAGAGTCGGAGAGTTCTCATAGGAATTGCTTTTATTTGGACTAAACAGCAAGTTGTTCTCCATTCATAAGGTGACCAGACGTCCGGAGTAATCCGGATATGTCCTCCTTTTTAGGTGTCTGTCCGGTATCCGGTCGGATTTCTATGTTGTCTACTTTTTCGCAAAGTTGAGCGTAATAAAAAAAATTTACAATTAGCATCTTTCTGTTGCTCTTTTCTTAAATACTTTATCTATGGTCACTCTCTTCGTCATAAATACGCACGAACGCAGTGCTACATGCGACAGCAGGAGCGTGGATTGTATCATGGATCATCTCATGAGCGAGTGCAAATATCGATTATTGAAATTTTCCCTTCCTTATCTTCAGTCTTGGCTTTACAGTTGCCTTTATTGGTTTCATGTCGTGCAAGTTTGACTTGTAAGTAAAATTACTGTACACTGTAGAAGAGTGAGTTTCATAAAATATCTGATAATGACTAAACACAAGTGTACGTTCTCATATTATCTTTGTTGCAAAAATCAAGAAAGGGAGAAATAAATTCCAAGAAGAAAATAAAATATGTGAAGTTAACGTCTCAGTGGCCAATAAAGATAAGAAATAGCTTGACATATTGCTTTACTGTCGTGATTTGATGTCATGGTTTCTTAGGCATTCAATTTGTTTGTATTCTGAAGGTTAAAAGTGCCGTTTCCATGTCGGCGGCTGTTGTACTGCAGTTATAAGTAGCGGCTCGATGAAACATGGACGGTGTATGGTCTTTCGTTTTTTGGCCTGTGAACAGTTCAGTGTTATGGCATGATTATTTTTTACGAATAACATTACAAAACTTGTGTTTTCAGTGTATCAGGTCTCAAAACAAATGCGCAAAGAATATTTTCACGAATTACCACACACTGGATCAATTACAGGAGCAGGGTGAATCTTAAGCTGTTAATATGCCGATGATCCAATATAATTTAAAAGAATTTTCGTGTGTATCTTTCTACAACTATATGCAGAGCAAGCCGAAACTTCTTCTGAAATTTGGTTCTTCAATGAAGTATCATTAACTGTTAACGAACGTATGTTTTGGCTATTAATAATAAACCCATTTATTAAATCTGAACGCAGGTTTTTGCGTCCTGTTTTTTCGTACTTACTCCTCCTTTTTGAAGCTGTTTGTCCTTATTTTTTAATCGGCTTCAAAAAAGAATGTGGTTCTCAATTATATACTTTTTTATGTTTGTTACCGCATAACCTTCGACTGTGGGAACAGATTTCGATGGGTTTTTTTTCCAGTTCTGACAATGGCATCCATAAGAAAACCATATAAGTCTTAAATTAGCATTAGCATTAAGTATGTGCGCGACAAATGCACGAATAACTCAGTATCACGCCAACCGATTTCGATGATTCCTTTTTTTTTTTTTTTTTTTTTTTTTTTTTTTTGGAAAAGACGTACTTCAAGGATAGTTTGATGAGAGTTTGGTTAGCAAATTAACAGTACTTGGCCGAATCTTTTACATGCTTCTCGGATATTTGAGTTACCTACCGTAACGTCGTTATGGTCAAGTAATTCCCCGTTCAAAACTTTTTTCATGAAAACTTCGTTTGTTTCATTTAAACGGCGCTGTCTCATATGAGCAGCACGTTTAGTAGGTCTACTCATATTCAGAAAAAGTAGTTAGTGTACTTCAGATTCACTAAATATAAAAAAAATAATAAAATTACAAAAAGAAGACTTAAAAAAACTATTCCAAAACAAATTAATATGCACTCAGAATTAAAAAAAAAAATAACTGCATATTCTTCTACTACTTAATAATCAAATTATTTTTTTTACTCATCAATATGTAAGAAGGATCTATGTATTTACCACGCAAGAATATATGTAGATATCTACCCACTTAATTCTTACAGTGCTGTACCACCTACATTGTACGGCATTCCTAATGTCCACAAAGAGAACATTCCTTTGAGCTCTATAGTATCTAACATTGGTGCTCCGACATCTTGTGTAGCTAAACATCTTCCTAGTTGTTGAGTCCAATGGTAAGCAGGTGTGAACACCACAATAAGTACTCTGTGGATTTCTTACGTCGATTGCAGGGACTGAGTATGAATGACTCCGATATTTTAGTGAGTTTTGATGTTGTGTCTCTCTTCACTCGTGTTCCTCTGTCAGATTCATTGCAGATAATTGAGGTTACGTTTGGTGTCAAGTTAATAAGTCTTTTTCGACATGTGCTGAATTCTACTTACTTTTTATTCAATGATCAGTACTATGAATAAACTAATGGAGTTGCAATGGGAAGCCTGTTGTCACTTATCGTGGCCAATTTCTTTATGGAATATTTCGGGGAACGTGCTTTAGTGTCAGCGACTCTGAAACCTGGGTGTTTTTTCAGATATGTAGACGACACTTTTGTCGTTTGGCCTCAAGGTAGTGAGAATTTCAACAGTTTTTGGAACACCTGAATTCAATCCACCCTAATATTCAGTTCACTATGGAGGTGTAAAAGAATGGCTGTCTTTCTTACATTGATGTGTTGGTCAGGAGGAAGGTTGATGGTACATTGAGACAGTCTGTTTATAGGAACCCTACTCACACTCATTTGTATCTGCGAGCTCATAGTTGTCACCATCCAGCTCAGCGTGAAGGAGTACTTCGTATCTTGGTTTACAGGGCCCATGTCATTTCAGACCATGAACATTTTTCAGCTGAGTTGTCACTTTCGTCAAAATGGTTATAGTGAGAGACAGATAAAACGTGCGTTGCGATATCAGCCTACTGTGCAACGTGTGACGATAGTAATGAAGTGGCACCTAAAGCAGGAAGCATTTCCATCAATATTGGTCGTATTTTGCGGAAATATGATGTGAAATGTGTTTCTCGACCACCTTCTAAGATAAAAGCGCTATTGGGGTCCATAAAGGATGATCTTGATTTGCGTAAGGCAGGTGTATATCGTATTCCTTGCAGTTATGGCATGTCATATATTGGTCAGACTATCAGGACTCTGGAAGACCGGTGTATTGAACACAAACGTTACACGCGCTTATAACAGCCAAACAAATCCGTTCTTGCAGAACACTGTCTTGGCACCGGTCATCCGATGGAATACAACAACAAGAAGATTAATATTCATAGAAGAAGATTGTTGTATGCACTTCCACCTATTGGGATAGTGTTATTAAGGAAGCAGTTGAAATTAAATATAGCAAGCGACATAATAAACAGAGATGGTGGTTTCTGTTTAATTTCTGATTGGAATCCGGCACTGTCTATCGTCAAAAAACCGAGGGAGGAAATTAAAGCTTCCCCATCTGTTGATTAACAGTCACTATCGATATTTTGTATGTTAGATTAGATTAATACTTGTTCCATGGATCATAAGTACGACATTTCGTAATGATGTGGAACGTGTCAGTTTAGTAAATGTTGTCTACACTTGACAATCAATATTTTAAGTATTTTTTATTACATATTTTGTTGTTTTTATTTATTTATTTTTTAAGTTTTACCTAAAAAGTCACCTACATTGTAGGAGTTGCCGTTTAGAAATTCCTTCAATTTCTTTTTAAATACTAGTTGGCTATCTGTCAGACATTTTTTGCTACTTGGTAAGTGACCAAAGTCTTTTGTGGCAGCATAATTCACCCCTTTCTGAGCCAAAGTTAGATTTAACCTTGAATAGTGAATATCACCCTTTCTCCTAGTGTTGTAGCTATGAGCACTGCTATTATGTTTGGTCATCTTTGGTTTTGTTGCTCTGCAGTGACTTGTAATGTGTGTGTTATCTTTCTTGTTTACCCTTTCCAAACCGAGGTATTAAATACGCTTGCATATTGCTTCCTTGAGTGCAGTTGTGCTTTGAGAATGGCAGGGTGTCCTCCTGTCGAAATATCGGCGGTTGTCAACGACGCCACCAGGCAGAATACCCGTAAGTTGTTTGAAAATTCATTACGCCGGGAAAAGTTACGGTTTCACGTAGAGTTAATATTTAAAAAACTGAAAACGGAAACGTTTATGTTCGGCGCAAGAGTTCATATACTGACTCTCTTCAAGCAGCGTGAGGATTACTCATATAAGCACGACTTTATGTTTATCTTGGAAGAGGACGTGAAGGTGAGAAGAGTCCAACAGCCAGCACGACCTGTGCAGCAGAAGTTTCGGTTGCAGGGGTGCAGAATTGCTGGTCCGACAGCTGGTCATCTGCCGTCCTCGCCCGTTGGATTGGCGAAGGGTAGCCAGAGCTGTGTAAACGGGTTTCGCAGCCGGTTTTCGCAGATCGCGGTGGACCCTCCGAGGCGGGCCAACAGCCGGATCTCTGAGGTGCTAAGCTTCTCGGAAGATGCGTTCACGCAAGCGAAGAATCAATTTTGATATTTTCACCTCAACCCGTAACAGAAAAAGCGTGCTCTGAGACATCCAATTACATACAATACCATATGGACATGCACAAAACATGAAAATAATTATACAATTTTAAACATGGCTGTTAAGACAGCAACCGTTCGTGAAATATGAGATTAACACTTGAAAAACACAGCTCATCGGTTGCAAAACCAGTAATTACTTACTTGTCCATGGTTTCGGCTACGACTAGGAATGCCTTCTTCAGAAGTAAAAATTGAGTTACGTATAATGAACAGTCAGAAAATTGTTCTTGAGCTACAGAGTTCACATTAAACTTATAAATGTAGTTTTCTGACTGTTCATTACAAGTAGATCAATTTTTACCTCTGACAAGGCTCCCTTAGTCGTAGCCGAAACCGTGGTCAGGCAAGCAAGCTTTGCAACCGATGAGCTGTGTTTCTTAAGTGTTAATCTGAAATTAATTATCATTAGTATTACAACATTGATGTTGCTTTACAGTAAACTACGCTTATGATGAACTAATTAACTGGACTGCACTTCCTAAATGACTTTGTTTTTGTATTATTGCGAAACATTTTCCACGAAACCACACGATGTGAATCAGAAAACAATTTGGTGCAAAAATTTCTATTTATTTTTCCTTTCTTCACAACTGCTGATACCGCTGAGTGTACACACGATGTAAGAGAAAATGTCTTCCACAACTGATATTTTACTTCGTCGCAATCGGATTATGACGGGGTTTCATTGACGACTAATTTCGTTCCTTAGATTCTGTTTGAATCAATATGTGGTACATTTTAGCTAATTACAAAATTACACGAAGTTAAGAAACTGCTACATTATAACAACTGCCTACCACAGGAGTTGTATAGATATTTGTTTATATACATTAGTTCAGTCCGATAATATTAGAGGAAAATATGGATATGAAATATATTCTATTCGGTCACAAAAATGACGTGCGATAGCTTCATACACGACTCATAACTTATCATAAAAGCGGGTTCAATCACGCTTACCAAATTTCTAATATTCATTTCAGTTCTACATATAAGTAGCTGTTCTCCAATTCACATTTAAATGTAATAGGATGACGCCTCTAGGTGAAGACTGAAAATTTACTTTATCACTAAGCTCTTCAACAATTCATCATCAGACTGTAAATGTATTTGGAATACTTGGCCGCCATCATAATAAAGTGTATTACACAATTAATACATTAATACGGCAGTCGTGTACTCCAAACACACTTTGATCTTAAGAAGACTTGTTAATGAAAAGCAAATATGCGACCTTTGAACTTGAGGATTTATCCCGCTGTATTAGATGACAGATAGTTTCTCCAACCATTGACAATGTCCACAAACATTATCAAATTTAAGTGACTTGCAAAGTCTTCGTCTAAACACTATCAGACTATTTCTCTACCATTCTTTTCTCGAACAGCGCGCGGGAAAAAGTAATACCTAAATCTATTCGTTTTATATGTTTTTTTTTTTTTTTTTTGTTTCTTTTTTTTTTTTTTTTTTACACGATGATAGTTTCTCCCTAAGTAAGAACAAACTATATTCATATTTTGCTGAGATAATTAGTGAAAGAAATTTCGCAAATAGACCTCGCCCCAAATAAAAACGCCTCAAGTTTTAATGATTTAAGAATCGAATTTACTTCGTCATTTTTTTAATTTTTTTCGATTCTACAAGTAATACAAAATATCTCATCCGGATGTGACTTTCCTCGTAATAATGTAAGTGCAGTTACACCTAATATTTTTTCAATATGGGAAATAATTCGAATCAGATATAATTATTTCGAAATTTAAGCTTACGCTATAATAGCGTTAATAAGAAAATTAAGATTAATGTGTAATGGAGGTAATATGTTTAGAAAAAAGTTGTTCAGTGTAAGAGTTGCGGTAGGAGGAAAGCTTCTTTGAATATATCAAAGCTCTGCATTTCATGTTAAAATATACGTTACAGTATAAACAGAAATCCGAATGCATGTGCGTTGTGAAGCCTACCTCTGAATACTGTGCGTGAAAAAAAGTAAAAATAAAAATTGTACTGTATTTTCAGTAACATAAAATGTTATTTGAGCTGCCCTGTTAAAAGGCACTTATATACTTTTTACAGAGCCTGTAACGTTTAGTATAACAATTAGATAAAAGGAAAGTTTAAAATTTTTTGTGGGAAGACCGTAGGAATATTCTGTATTTTTAACGGATTCGAAGAAAGAGTCTGGTTGAAATTGACGTTGCTCTGAATAATGATTAGTACTATTGCTTGACGTTGTTTCTCACTCACCATTATACATCATATGTCTACATCATGGATGTCCTCTATTTCTGACAGAGTTAAAATCATTTATTTTTTCACAAATTCCGTTTCTAGCTATCTGTACTTACTTCTCGTTATTTACTTGAAATCACAAAAACGACATATGTATCGAATAGAACCAATAAATATTTTGTTTCCGTTGTATTGAATAACTTACCGTTCATTAAATTAGAATACATCTCAACTGTGATAGGCAATGGGCACAAAACGAGAAGGCATTGGATGATTATTATATCCGTCCCAACTGATCCCATGAAGATTGTTTGAATAAATATAACGTAAGATGTGTAACTCTGGCCGCCAGTTCTTGAATAATTTCATTGTGTTGATTGCAGATGGTGTCGGTCCCTGTCGATAGAAGACCATGTGAGCTAAAATGTGATTCTTCATGGCACAATAGCTAGAGACCTATAACAGGGGTTAGTGATGAAGCGTTCTGGATAGTCCTGATTCTAGTGATCATTGGTGTACCTATCAAATGTTTGTAAATCGGACCAAACTGCGTGGTCATCAGTCGTGCCTATCAGAAGCATAGAATAGATATCTTTCAGTACGGGGTGAAAATTTAAGAATGCAGACTTTTTGATGGCCAGACAAATTGAGGTTGTTTCTTGTAAGTTAGGTGTGGACCAAGGTGCTCTTGAAATGTATACTAAAGCACCGTTTGTTCCTAGGCGGTTGGTGAGACGACCACGAAAAACTACGACTTTTGAATGAAAATAACACTGAATATGCAGGAGACAACTTCTATAATTTACATCCTTTGCAAACTGAAAATTTTACCATTTTTAAGACGATACTATCGAGTAACGTTTTTAATTATTTCGAGATCCTTACCGAAATTTACAGCTTCAAAATCAACGTACTAAACGCGTAAAAAAATAACTGTTTTTGCACCGTGGGACACAAGTAACTCAATAACGAACCATGTCATATGGCTCAAATTTAACCGTATATATTTCCAACATTTATCGAAATATTTCATTCTTCCATTTTCGAAAATGCTCATCCGATATGACGATAGATCCGACGATTCTTGGTGTTGGGATACCAAAAGTGCCAGTGTGAGGATTGATTGCCACGTCTATCATTTGTATCATGGTAAGTTGTTGAAAAGTCACCGCATCTTCTTGATATTTCTTAAACATCTATGAAATTTTGATTAGAACAATCCTGGATATTAGGGCACGTCATTTTTTAACGCTTAGGAGTGGTCCTCTTCAGGACGGTTAACTGTTGGATGCTGCTGAAAGTAAACCCTAATATACTGTGAATTTTTCGGTTATCTATTACCGACGTCATACATCAAAGATGGTGACTGGTAGGCAGTAGCGTATCAGAAGGCTCTTACATTTGCTACCCCGGTAAATGATTGGTAGGAAAAATCTTGTATCTAATACTTAGAATTGTTTTATTCAAAACGACACCGACCGTGAAAGCCTATGAACTTATATCCAAGAAATTTACTTCAGTATCACTATCCGTTAACAATATCCAGAGTTTCAACGTCGCCGTGTTTATCCATTTCGCTGCTACAGACGTTCCTTTTGCATTCCGTTCTGACCGCGGCTGTGTGGTCATTATAGTGATTACCTATGCTGAGAGACGGCGTTACGACCTCAGTAAAATACGTATCATCAAATTTTAATAAAAGTGCTCAATGAAAATTTTTTTTTTTTTTGCACATTTTATAGTTTCATGTCTTTGCTTGATTTAGGACTGCTTTTATTGTAATTATTCGTCACTGCCCCTGTGCAGCACCAAACAAAAGTAAACTACGGCACGGAATTTGAAATGTATGCAGAAGTAAAAGCACAATGTCTAGATTTGGCATAAGATTCATTTAAGTCGCTTGGAAATAGCCTCCTGTCGGAGCCCTGCCTCAGGCATGGAAGTGTGTGTGTGTTGTCCTTAGCGTAATTTTGTAAGTCAAGACACCGATGACCTTAGCAGCTTGGTGCTCTATGTTTATTCATTTCACTTCAACAAATTCCAGCGTCTGGGATGTAGATGACATATCGATTTTTTGTTTCTTACAAGAGCCGAATTATATTTCGTTCTCAAGGTATCGGTGATTGCACGACAGTAACAATATCTTCCAAGAAACTGACAAAATACGATTTTTAGGGAGTCATGTATTGATAACAGAAACAAGATGTTAAGTGTTTTTTATAGCCCTTGCCCCTGACCTAGCGGGCAATTGTGTACTTACTGGAGAATTAGACATAATGTAGTACACTAGAGGGTCAAAATTTAGAAGGTTGGTTCCCAGTCACTGGCGTGGAATAAAGGGAGTGGGAAGTTTTCGTTTGTGGTTCTTGAGGAAAATACGAAAAGTAATGCATTCTCGCTATCAAAAGTATCAGTTTTGGAGAGGACAGCTTCGGTAATTTCCATCCATCGTCGAAATTTTTATTATTAATATTTTTGGAATGATTTTCTTACGGAACGTATTCAAATGTTTCGATATCTTCATCCCTTACCGAGATATACATCTTGAAATTTACCATTACTTAAACAGAACATTGCAAAAAGCGTATCTTTGCCGTTTTTGCTTCCCAGACCTCAGTTATCTAATCTGTTCTAAGTGGCTCAAATTACAACTGTACATTTCTTAATCTTTTTTTCTAGAAACGCAGTTTTACCATTTGGGAAAACTTTACCCGTTACCCTTTACATGCATCAGAAAAATAATGATTATTTATTTTATATATTATTTTCGTACAAAAAGGGCCCGTGTGATGTTCGCCACTTCTATAATTTCTATTCATGGCAAAGTATTAAAATTTTTTCCTTCCGTTGCTAAATGATGTTCTCGCAAAATCTTGACACTTTCCTTGATATCATTATCCAATAACGAGTTCCAGAGTTTCATTGTCACCGTAGTTGAGCACGTAATTATCTGCCTCAGGCGTAAATCTGCTTAAATTGATGTATTGAATTGGATGTCAGGTTTCTGGCGACATCTCAAAAGTTCTAAGGTTACCAGTCTATGTTTATACGAGCCACCAATATAATTTGATGTTGTGTTCTGTCTTTATAACACACAGCCCACGCTCGTACAAGTTGTCTGACCTAAACATTATAGGATGTCGCATGTCATGGCTTAATCAATTTAAGGATTTTTTTCTCAATCTGATCTAGAACCTTATTAGAGTAACAACAGCTAAGACAGCTAATTCTTTTTGATTAAGATTATAGGTTTCAACAACCGCCATGACAGTATGAGAAGTTGAAGCCGGTCATCTTGGTTAAAAATTATTAGCTCTGCTAGCTACTGTTTGTGTAGTAAACTGAACTTATTAAAATGAAAAGTGAAATCACATTAGATGGTAGACAATTTTCAGTTAGCCCTATATTGTTCGTAGTTATTTGTTGTTTATATGTGTCAAAATATCGTAATAAACTCTAAAAACTTTACTGACTAACGGTTTTCGTCTTATGTAATCAGCACAACCAGCCGAAACAGGAAAAGATAAGGAAAACAATTGATGAATGCTACTGTACGGCCATAAAAAGTTAATTTAGGAGACTCTGACAGAAAATTGTCAATTGCTTTAATAGTCATCATAGCGTCCTCGCCAAAAATTTTGCCACACAGAAACTCGAAGGAACGGCACACACCTCACCGATAAATTTCTACAAGAAAACATTACTCAATTCCCCTGTCCCCTATAAATGTTCAAATGTTCGTTAAGCTTAAGGGACTTAACTGCGGGGCCATCAGTCCCAAAACGTACAAACTACTTATGAACTATCTTATACGAAAGACGGCACTCACTTACAAAGGAAGGAATATTAATGTTTTAAGTTCCGTAGACAGAAAAGCTGGCCGACCGCGGTGGCTGAGGGGACTGAGGCGCTTCAGTCACGGTCTGCACGGCCACTACGGTCGGGGGTTCGAATCCCCCATCGGGCATGGATATTTGTGCCGTCCTAGTTCGTAAGTAGTTCATAAGTAGTTTGTAAGTTTAGGGACTGATAGCCCTGTAGTTGAGTCCCATAGGCTTTACAAACATTTGAACAGGAAAGCTGTGATTTAAGCCGCGAGCACTCACTGTATTTTGCTCAAAGTAATTTTTATAACAATTGGCATTCTACCAATTTTAAATGGTCAGATATATATATCAATTAGAAATACCTATTTAGACATATTTGGAATGTTCCAAACTGCTCTTTGACTCCCAGAAAAATGCCATACATGCGATTGATCGCGTAAAAGGCGCGAGTTCTTGCGAGTTAAGGAATACACGGAACTTTAAACAGCGAATGGTGGAACTGAACTGTCGTGCTAGTGTTCTAAACACTGCAACACCTCGCTTGGTCGATGCGTACAATTCAGTTAAGTTAGTCTTTCCTTTCTCATTTTATATCCCCCATAACTCTTCAGGTATATTCTTCTCACGGATTAACGACTGAATATTTTGATTCCGAATAACAAGTGGTCGCTCTCCTTCTGCCTTTGGTACCCGTCTATGATGCATTCTAGAAACCTCCCTCTCTTATTTTTTTCCAACGTCTCATAAGGCCGTCTTTGCTTTTAATTTAATAGCCATTTCAGTATCCAAAGTTCGGTACGAAATTTCCTAATATTACTAACTTTTGTTCCAAATGTTATCGTTTTAATCTTTACGTATAGGTATTTTTCCAAAAGTATTCTACTTAATAAAAAATTCAGTTTGCGATATTAATCTTCATCTTATTCCATTAACTCCTTTCCTAACATTAGTAATTTTCATCTATCGATATTTATTTTAGTCAGAAGTTGCTGTTGTTACTATCCCTTTTTACAATAAAATTTTCTCGTTTATTCCACCAATTAGAATGTATATCATTTTACTTATCTTAACATTCTTGTATTAATTTTCTTCTGGTTTAGGTACAAGTGGAAGGTCTTTGACTAAAATTAGTTGCTCATTAGTGAATTTTAATTTATATACTGTAAATAATTACTGGAATCTCCGTATTTTTATATATGTCTCTTTTCTTCCAAAACTGCAACGTTCCTTCAGTGCATACCTGTATTTTGTATAATGTAGGATGCAACTTCAAGCAAGTTGGAAAATATTTGATATAGACTTTTTCTATAATGCCTGAATTATACGTACTGTGCTTGAATTTGCGTCTTCTCATTTTAAAACTTTCTACCGATTAAGTAAAGTTACCAGGGTAATTTAATTTTCAATTACCCTGTTAATTATTGTAACACAGTCACGCTTGAAAAGAAAAGGTCCGTAATGGCTTTAAAAAAATAATGTTACACTATGATACCTGCTACCACAAATTTAAGGGGGTACGTTCACGCATTCTCAATTATTTGTCGTAGCCAGACTTCTTAATCAATGTCTGTGAAACTTTAGAAGACAGAAGGCTACGCCCATGATCATGTACGAGAGTTACTCCCCCCCCCTACAAAAAAATAAATAAATAAAATGGAAACATATACTATTTGTAAAATGTAAACTTCCACGGCCGGAATGGTCGAAATTACTAAAACTTTACGGTCTTTTATGCCGTGGTCTAGTGTATTTATTATAGAAACCCAACGTTTCGTCCCCGACTGCGGAGGACATTTTCAAGGGGGATCGTGGCACTATTGAATGTCCGATGCACACCCTGGCTCGCTACCGAAAACGTCCTCCGCAGTGGGGGACGAAACGTTGCGTTTCTATAATAAATCTACCATACCACGGCATAACAGCCCGAAAATTCTCGGCAATTTCGACATATACTATTACAGAAACACACTCCAATTGCAAAAATTAGCTTTGTATATATTTATGTGTTTTAATTCACGTGAACTTTATTACTTATTTTTGTACTCTTAATTTGATCGTCTAGCATTGTGTCTTGAAAATGATTAAGACTCTAGTACTTAAATCCTCTTTTTTCTTTTCTTTTTTTTCCCCTTCAGAGATGAATATGCATGGATTCTGATGTTCCTCTCAAGCCTGAACAATGACCACAGCAAGCAGTGCCAGCTTGAAGACCAGCGTGAAGACGCCCCGACATTGTGCTGTGTAGATCCTGGTTTTATGTGATCTCGCTCTCTCTGATACAAATAAGGTATGATTCCAAACTACAGTGTCTGCTTTGTTGCCCTTATTTCTGGATACATAGGTTGAGCCTTGACAGCATTGTTCATTCAGCAATTTGCAACCTACGACACGCTTTGTTGCAACGAGGTGAGACGGTCAGGGATGGTCGCAGGGATAACAACGGCTCAACGATGCCCGCCTGCCTCACTTCTTTAAGGAGGATAAAACTCGTCCGGCAGGGTGACCTGGCGCACCGCCTCAACCCCCAGGCCCGCAGCCATTGCCCTGAGGTCGATGACCCGCGATCTGGCCCGGGCTATTGTCCAATTTGGCCCCGCCTCCCTCATGAAACACAAAAGACTCAGCCCCACACATCGCAGCGCGCACCAACTTGCATTCGTGGTAGGGCGAATTCTCCGGTATCGCAACTTCAGCACATCTTACCAAGTCCTCCTCGTCGTGGTGATGATCTTGCATCAGAACGAATATACCGTTGGCTTACTGTATATTTTGTAAACAAGTCTGACGGTCGTCTTTCCTCCAGTACTTCACACGCTGGATGTGGCACCAAATCTGATACGTTTACTCTCTATCTGGGCTTGCTCATTTAACGCCTCGATGATTAATAGAAATGAAATATTTATGAGATGTTTCTCAGCCGTTTTGATAAAATGTCGTACAGAGTAACGTACGAGATGTTCCTTCAGATTCATGTAAGTTTTAAATGTCCATCACATAGCCTACAAGTAATGAAATGATTTTATTTTAAAAAATGTTCAAATGTTTGTAGAACTTATGGGACTTAACTACGGGGTCGTCAGTCCCTAAGCTTACAAACTACTTACGAACTAGCTACGACTAAGGACAACACAAATATCCATGCCCGAGGGGGGATTCGAACCCCCGACCGTAGTGGCCGTGCAGTCCATGACTGGAGCGCCTCAGTCCCCTCGGCCACCGCGGTCGGCTTATTTTAAAAGCTTACCTCAGAAGACGTTGTTGTACTAATTACTTATAGTTTTTGTAGAATCGGCTACATATGAAATATCTACAGGACTTTAAAATGTTGTTAATTTACTAGATTTCAAGCAGTTTCCTTACAGCTGTATGTCTTATTTTGATGCCTATCTCGTGTATGTACGAGGCGCGTCCAGAAAGTAAGTTCCGTTTGGTTATATAAAACGAACGGGTACAGATACAGAAAAAATATTGATTGTACAAAAATCTAAAACTGTTAAAGTACTTTTCTACATAGCTTCCGAAATTTTGTAGGCAATCTTTATAGCATGGCACAAGGGTTTGTGTGCTTTTTTCATAAAATGTTGCCGCCTGTGTATTCAACCATGTGGTAGCATGTTCTTTCAGCTCCTCATCATCGTTGAAGTGTTGTCCACGAAGGACAGATTTTAGGTGTAAGAAGAGGATTACTGTCAAAATATTTTTTTTTTTTTCACGATAATGCCTAACCACACTCACCGAATGTGAACAAACAATTCTTACGGAAATTTCAATGGGACCTTTTTCATCATCCTCCATACAGCACAAACCTCTCTCCTAACGACTTTCATCTCTTCTTACACCTAAAATCTGCCCTTGGTGGGCAACACTTCAACGATGATAAAGAGCTGTTACCACATGGTTAAATACACAGGCGGCAACCTTCTGTGAAGGATGCATGCAAAAACTTGTGGCACGCTATGACAAGTGCCTACAAAATTTCGGCAATTGTGTGGAAAAGTAGTTTAAGAGTTGTAGAATTTTGTGCAATAAAAATTTCTTCTGTAGCTGCGTACAATTTCATTTTATTACCAAACGGAACTTACTTTCTGGACGCGCCTCGTACGATTGAAAGAAAATATGTTCTTGTAAATTATGCTTCAGGAACCGAACGACGTTAACCCTTTAATGCATGACTTTTTATTTCAAACTATAAAATCTACCACGTTTAATGTATAGTGCGTATACACTCAGAAAAATATTAAAAAATATCCTTAAAGTTATTATGCACTACTAGCAACAGAAATTCATTTCTGGTCAGATATGTAGTGCTTCCATAATGTACCCGATGTAGAACATGTCACTATTATGCCTCTCAAATTTCCGGAAAGAAACTCATAATGCAACGTTAGTATGTGATTGATTTATATGTGGCAAAGGAGGAATAATAATGTTGACAAACGCACATGTTTGGAGTAACCCAATACAGATAATTGTAGAAATAATTCAGTAACATTCTGCAATTTATAATTACTAGGACGAGGTACTAGCATTTGTAACACTACGTACACAAGCAGCTACAAATTAATTTGTGATAAAAGTGTTGTTCAGTTTGAGAGATAATTGGAAAAATAAAGTATGTAGCTGATCAGCTACACTACGCATTAAAGTGTTAAGAAGTGTAGCCAGTAATGAGTGAGACAATATTTGCTTGAAATCGCTTGCATATAAGTAGGATAAACATCATGATAGAATTAAAGCAAACTATTTACCTCTTTCTCATATGTAGTTCCTAGTCTCGTAAGTGAAAATTTCAGTGTAGGAAGAAGGACGTGGTAGTTCATACCAACGGAAAAAACTGGATTCGTTTTCAGTAATTCGCACTCTGTAGAATCTTCTGGAAAGATGGTCGCTAATGACTGAGATTTGAGTACACATCAGTAAAAATACTGCGTTATATTAGAAAAAGGAAAAAAATTACACTTCATATGAGCGCGTAGGGTGCCGCGGTCTGTGTAATTTTGAATAAAAACAACTAGTAACGGTGACCAATAGTTACTGTCGAAAAATATGTTTGACATTGTTTTTTTTTTATGTTGATAACTAACTACAAATATCTGCTGTGCTTGGTTTGTATTTTGTCATGTATTTAATTCATCTCTTACAGTTTCTGTGGCATATAATTTTTTTCAAATTTTTTTATTCACTTGGTATATAAATATCTTATACATTAATATATACACAAATGCGTAACATATAGCAATATGGGGAATACTTTCTTTAAAATATATTCTGTTTTGTGGTCTGGTGCATGTGTTAATAAATTTTCTTTTTGTCCAACGCACGATAAATCTACATAATACTGACCATGTGAAAACCAGGATGATTTTAAGATCGCAATACCGGAACGTTGACCTTGTGCCTTGTTAATAGTCACAAATACCCCCTTACAGCTAACGACGTCGAACGGCTGTGTTGCAGAATGGGAGTCGTGGGACTACAAATATACACAGACACAATTGGTTGTGTTTTCTAGTTTTTGTTGCAAAGAGAAATATTGACACACACACACACACACATATATATATATATATATATATATATATATATATATATATATATATATATATATATATATATATATATACGCGCGCGCCCGCGTCGGATTGTATATACGTCGATAACTTTCAACTATCACAGTGCACTGATGACTGCTAGTACATACAAACACCATCCGTCTGCGATGTGTAACTTTGGGTGTTGAGTGAAATATAGGCACAGACATCTAAGGTTTTATGTTTCTAAGAGAAGAAATGCGTAACTCCCCCAAACATTTTACTAGAAATTCATAATTTTCGATACATGCTATTAACTATAAAGACCGAAGAACCATTTCAGACGTAACACACTTTCTTTCAAGTAGACTTATTGCATCGTTTAATAATCGTAAGGTTCTAGAATAACTTATTACCACAGAAAAGGTGCAGAAATGTCGTTGTTGAACTTTAGTATCTAGCAGAGCATGAATGTTCCTCATAATCCTAAAACTAGAAACGCTCTTACTACAACTGTCAGTAGTTCAATGTGTCATTATGTTTTTTTTAAGAACCTAAACAATAGAGAGATAAAAACAAATATTAAAATACATAGAGTTAATTACGAGGATTGTTTGGGGTGTTACACTGGCTGCATACTTGCGTGAGATAACTAAAGTGTTACCGCTTCGAACTAAGCGATGTGCAGTTGCTATTCTCGGAAAATAGGCGTAGCGTTGGCGAATAGTAAATGACTTAGAGCATGCCGTAGGGATTAGTAAGAATCCACTATTCCATGATCTCGTTTCATAAATCGAATCTATTATATAGCAGCTATTCCACATCAAATCATTCTTCGCACATTAATTGTAAATGTATAGAAAACAGTAAAACAACAAAATGTTTTTAGATTTGCATGTTGTATCTTTGGTGTGGTATAAAGTGCGTGATATGTCATGCATATTCTGTGGTATACAAGTGAATTATTACTTAATACAATTAGTAACGACTCATATCCTCGTCTTTTGTCTACAGGCAGTAAGATTAAAAAAAAAGAAGATAGAATGTATATCTTGTGGTACGTACCTGGAAAATAAGCAAACTCGTCCAGGACAGCTGCCTCTGTCCACACGAAACGGTAGGGCTTCATCAGCAGCTCGGTACACATCGAGTTAAGTCTTGCATGGACGAATGACCTTTAGCAACAGGACACTCCGCTTCACTTGTTCCAGCAGAGGAAATGTGCAAATATCCAGCACCTTTGCATGCGAGGAAAAAAAAAAGAGAGAAAAAAAAAAAGACCACTGGCGAACTGTGTTGTACGTAATGCCGCAGATACACTGTCTAACAAGGTTTTGAGAGATCGGTTGTGTGTGAAAAAATACGAAAGACTGTAACGTACATTGGCTTGCTATCTCCAATATTTTAAGAAAACCACCATATCACTGAATTGACCCGAAATTAACTGGATCGCTAGGTAATAGTAAACTGGGCACTTTTCATCGCTTTGTTTGCTGTCCGAAAAAATTTATTATTCGAGACTGATGGCTGATAGAAGAAAACCGTCGACTTAGGAATCCACCTTCTTTAAAAGGTATATTTGCTCTTTCGTAGTTCTTTCGCCTTCCATCTTCTAATATATAAAGCAAAGTGTCCCTGTGTTTCTACGTGTTGCATACAAATCTACAGTTTTCTTCCAATCTTTAAGAAATTTTGTACGCGTAAGCTGCAATCCATGAGGACGGTTGCCGTAAGTGTAAGAATCAATTACGATAGATATGACGTCATAAACAATGAGATGCGCGAGAAACTGCTGCATATAGCGGCAATGCTGCTCATTTTCTCCTAAAACAAAGGACCGATTTCAACTAAATTTGGTACACACATTCCTTACGGTGAGGTAACAATTGCTCCATGGTTAAGAATCACATACGACACATGGTTCAGAAGATATGATATCATAAACAATAGAAATCGCGAAAAACTGCCACATAAAGAGGCCAGACTTATATGCTATATGAGAATGACAGTACTTAGCGACTTGCAAAAAACTTTAAACATAATTTCAAACCTATATTAAATTTTTCCTCGCTGACAACCACATTAAAATACTGAAAGGAAAAAAGTTTCTCGCTCACTACATTTCCGATGTTCGTGGAGCAAAACTACGGCATTCGCTATGTCGTTGCAGTTTATAATTTCTACACTACAAATTATAGCAGGGAGTATACACGCATATAGTTGAGTGTACCTACTACATTGTATCACAGTACGACAAGTAGTTCATGAGATACGAGCACATAAACAGTAACGTTCATTGAAAACCGCCCCTTCCCTCACCAATAATTAATCTATTACTTCTTTACTATTAACTGTATTCCCAAGATATTTTACAGACATACAGCCCTTATACAAATGAATATATACTTTAAAATGTCAGGAATAAATAAATAAATATCCGGGCAAAGCCGGGTTTTCAGCTAGTTACATATATATTCGTATAATCCAGTGTTTATAGCATTGAAGGTAGACGTAATTCTTTATTGTCAACTGAAGGTACAGCTTACATCTGCACAGGTAATTCGACGACTGCCATCGATCGACGTATTACAGTGACACAACCACGAAGGACGCAGCCGCGCAAGTGTTTATGACACCAGCTCGCTATATTAATACGCGTAGCAGTAATTAATTTCAACCGATTTCTCAAATCAGTGCTGTCTCTAACGTGTACTTTACAGATAATTAAAAAAAAATTAAAACGTTTTTTTTCGATGCATCGTTGTTCTGAGATAATTGTAGGAAATAGATAAATCTGTTATTACACGTTTTTAGATCTATTACTTGTAATCTACATACATGAATTTTTCGAAAATTTCTTCAGTTTGCGCCTCGGTTGCACAGTGGTAGAGTCTCAGACTACAAACCCAAAGCTCGCGGATTCGATCCCCTCCAAGTACTAGGATGTTTATCTTTCATTTTCCACTTCTTTCCCCTCTGGCAGTATTTCTCATGCGAAAAATACCGAGTAGCACCGTGGTTCGGAACCCACGTTAAACTGTAGTTCCCCCTTATAACTGGCTGGGTAAGTCAGTTGGAAGGTCAGAGGAAGGCAACGGCATACCACCTCCAAACAGGACCATACCTAGTAAAGCACTGTGGTGTTCAAACCCAGTCTTCTGATTGTTGAGTGCTTTACGTTTTTATGCCGTTTAGTCGCTCTCCGTTTTCGGGGTACGAGAATCAATAGCTTCCTACCGGCCGCCGCCGTCATCCTCCACCCCAAGACAACCGTAGCGGCAAGGAAAGGGATGTGGTCACTGCCCCACACTGCAGGCTGTTGTGTCGGTCTTCGCGATCGGAGCCGCTACTTGTCAATCAGGTAGCTCCCCAATAGGCCTCACAAGGGCTGAATCATCCCGCTGGACAACAGCGGACGATGACGAACGGTGTCCAAGTTCTAGCTAGCCAAGGTCAACAGTACGTATTTCTTAGCGAGAACTGGTGTATGCAGTGCGACACGAACATTTCCATATTTACCTGGTTCAATCAACTGAAATTGACCGCATGACGTCTCTACGGTGCACTATATCGCGTAAGTGGTGCCTTGGTGTGGCACTATGACAGCTAGCCTCTCGCTCTTGAAAGAGGCAGTTGAATGTTCGTACGATCGCTGTGGTGAGGATGAGATGAATACGCCAGTCACAGTTTGAAGAACGGGCGAAACCGCTGCGGAAACGTTTGAAATGGTGCAGCAGGTGTACGATGAGAATGCATTGAGACGCAGTGTTAAGGTGGCACCGATGTTCTGTGCGAGGACGGGTCATTTACAAGATGATGTAGCTACTGAACGGCAACGAACAGTTCGAATGGAAAGCAAGATCCAGGAAGTTGCAACGTCGGTGCGAACTAGGCGCTTCCAATCGGTAGACGCTCTCGCAGCAGCCGTAGGGATGAGTCATCACACTTGCCATAACATCTTGACGGACGATCTCAACGATGTCTCGTAGTACCCAGAACAGTGTGCTACGAATTCTGTCGCAACACCGACGCGGTCATAGCATGACGATTTGTGGTGGCCTCATCAGCTGTGTGGACGATGATCATGGTGTTTCCTTTACGATACGCAATGAAATGGCCATTAGCACTCTGGAATGCGGCAGCATCTGGAATATACGATTTCGTGTGTGTACCTGTACTCCAAGCGAAAAGTCTCAGAACTTATTGTTTGTAAAGCTTATGAGACTTAATTACGGGGTCATCAGTCCCTAAACTTACAAACTACTTATGAACTAACTAAGACTAAGGACGGCACAAATGTGGTACGGCATTTTGAGAACTTCTACAACTGTAAACCTTGGACGATCACCTTCAATTACTATCTTGCCAGCTTGGTTGGGTCTTTGCTTCGTTCTCCTTATCGTTTGGCTAATTTGGTTACTTTCCTTTCTGTTCCCTATTTGAGTTCATTTCATTTTATTCAGGTCACACGTATCGCCTAGTTATCTTGAACGGGCGCTAAAGACCTAGTCGCTGTGCGCCCATAACATTCTATCCATCCATCCATCCTGAATTTAGTTTTCAAAAGTCGCTATCATAATTTCACTTATTTCTTGCCCATGAGCGCCTCGGTCGCACAGTGGTAGAGTGCCAGACTACAAATCCAAAGGTCGCGGGTTCGATCCCTCCCAGGTCCTAGGATTTTTATGTGTCACTTTCCACTTCTTTCACCTCTGACAGTATTGCTCATGTGAAAAATACCGAGTAGCACCGTGGTTCGGAACCCACGTTAAACTGTAGGTCCCCCTATAACTGGCTGGGTAAGTCAGTTCGAAGGTCGGAGGAAGGCAACGGCATACCACCTCCAAACAGGACCATGCCTAGTAAAGCACTGTGATGTTCAAACCAATCTTCGGATTGTTGACTGCTTTACCTTTTTTTTTTACTTGCCCTTTGTCGTCGTACTTGCTAGTGCGACGCGCCGCTTCAGTGGCACACAGGCGGCTCCATACACTACGGCGCGCTATCGCAGCCGCCGCGCTTTATCGCGCAGTGACGTCACGCGACCTTGTCGTACCTGGCGGGGGTCGAACCCGGCGCGGCGGCGCGCGCTCGCTGACCTAGCCCACTGGCGGCGGCCTTGTTTCCCGTGAATGGGGCGCCACGCCGCGGCGCGCCGTGTTGTGTGTTGTTGTTGTTGTTGTTGTGTTGTGACGCGCCGCGTACGGCAGGCAGAGCGGGCCAAACCGCGAGCCGTCAATGGGCGCGCGCGCCGGCGCCGATGTCAATCACCCGGCCAATACCGCTTGTATTACAAAACGGCCGCGGGGAAATGACGCCAAACCACGGCGATAACGAGCCGCGCCGAAAAAAAAGGAAAAAAAGAAAAAGAAAAAAAAAGGGAAAAAAAAGCGGCGACCGCTCTCATTCATACACTTAACAGCTCGACCCGGTGAATAAATAGCGCGAGCCGATTGTGGCGCTAAACGTCACGGCTAATTTCCAATGGCCGGTCACAGGTTCGGCGCACTTGTGGCCGCGTGTTTACAGCGTAAACACAATTTGTACCAGTGCGATTAGTCACGCGCCCGACTGTTGCGGCAGGTCGCGAACCGAAATTACACATTTCATTGATGATATATTTATCCTGCTGTTTGCCTCTGATCCGATGCCCCACATTCATTACGTGATTATCTCTCCTGGCCGGTTCTCAGTTAACACCTGTCGAATCTCTCTCTTGTAGTGGTCGTTGCAAGTGCCCGCACGTAGTATGTGCCCGTACACGTACACGCTCACTCTGGTAATCACACTGGAGTGCCTGGCTGAGGGTTCTTAGAACCACTTCCATACGTCCGTGCGGGGATGGCCGCGCGGTCTCAGGCACCCTGTCAGGAGTAGCGCAGCCGCTCCACTCCCTTCAGCATGGATGTGTGTGAGTATGCGTTGTCCGTAGCACGTGTTAAACAATTGTGCAATTTTATGGACCGATGACATTTAGTAATTGGGTCTCTTAATTACATAAACTTTCATCTTTGAAACTTTCACATTGTTTATTTCTCACTGCTTCTAGAAAAATAAGCGGGTAGAAAGAACACAAACATCTCTCTGTTTTAGCTCAGATCTTCTTATATAATTGGGAGTCAACAAAACATTTTTCCAATTAGAAGTAATAAAATATTTCGGCTGATACAGGGGATTGAGATGAATGCCGAAGTTGAAAATGAGTGCTGCACCGGGATTCGAACCCGGACTTCTTGTTTCGCGCCAACGGTCATAGATTTTTTTTTCTTTTTCTTTCGGTCTTCTGCGAACATGGGATCGTGGGGATTTCTGTTGATCGCTGCATTCATGACTGACGTTTTTCGTGTTATTTATTTTCATTAACATTTTTATTGTCATATCCATAGTCCATCTCTCTGATCGCGCGTACCATGAGCAGAAGAGAGGAGAGTAGAATACAAGTAAAACTAAGTTCCTGAGTAGTATGTTAGGGAGGACGAAGAGAGTCAGAGTAAAAAATTAAGATGTTAGGTAAGAAGTTGAAGGAGAGAATGGAAAAGAACAGATTAAAATAGTTTGGACATGTCAAGAGGACGGGAGAGGGAAAAATACCTAGTATAATGATGGAGTTCAAGATTGAGAGCAAGAGAAAGCCGAGAACTAGATGGATCGACAGATCGAGTTTGAGAAGGAGAACCTGATATGCCACCAAATAATGCAAGAAGAATTGTGGAAAGACCGAGGAAAGTGGGGAAGTACCATTGATACCCCAACTCGGCCAGATGTTGGTATATTTTTATTACTACAGAGGACAGCTATCGCTATGAGAAAAAGCGTTCTGCTACCGCGCCGGATAAATTTGGTTATCCATACACGCTACCTGTCCAGCCCAAAATCCCAATATATCCCATACAGGGACACTATAGTAATGGTCCCTGCCCATTACTTCCTCTTGCTCGCAGCTTTGACAGTATTCTCGTATTGGATCCCGCATGTTCGTTCATCTGTACAGAAATTGTCATAGGCCATGTTGGAAGCTTACATATCATTGTAGATGTCCGAAAGAACGGGCACCATACCTATAAAATATTTTCTATTCAGAGGAGAGTATCAGCGTTTGAAATCTTGTCACTAAATCTCGCCGCGACGAAAAACGCTGTTGTGTAAAGATTCTAAGATTCTAAGATTCATTTCCGCGACAATCTAGCCTGTAGGCTATCATCATAATACAAGAGTACTTCTCATCTCATAATATATGCTCCGTCAGTACTACCTGTTAACGGACCCCGCACCGCGCAGAAATACTACGAAACCAAAGGATCCTGGTCTTTCAGTTTGAGGGTATGGGAGGTGGTATGTCTGAGCGCAGGTACTGAATTTCTGGGAAAGGAGTCTTTATGTTGTAGAAGGTTCTGTTTATTTCGTTATGGTGCGAGTTAGTACGGGTAAAACGGGTGGTAGGAGACCCAAAATACATATATGGGTACCTATTGATGGTGGTCACCAAGGCACACGGGCATGCGGAGGACTTCGGTTCGTTTCCCAGCACTGCGAAAAAAAATTTCCTTTTTGCTTCTTGACCGAGTCGTTGCGATTCCGAAATAAAGAAACTTAACAACGGCCTGTAGAGCGGTGTGCTGAGTACATGCCTATCCACCCTGCATCGAATGATACATTTGGCTTAGGACAACCCGGCGTTCTGTTGGCACCGATTGGTCTATGTAGGATTATTGTTTATTTTTTATGCGAGATGAAAATTTCCAGCGCGACATTCGTTTTACAGTATCGTTGGTAATATTCAGTAATACGCACGTTCTTCGTAGATTCATCGGGAATGAAGAAGATCTTGGATAACGTCTGTAATATTAATTATGTACAAAACACCTTCAGCTATTAAGGTAAAGGAACTTTCAATTTGATTAGTTTCGATAATATTCAGCACCAAAAGCAGTCGTCTGCTGATTTCTGAAAGTGAGCCATCAAAACTCTTCAAATGTTTGTAAAACTACGGGACCTAACCGCAGGCTCATTCGTCACTAGACCTACAATGTACTTTAACTTGTGCTGTGCCGGTCGCGGTGGCCGAGGGGACTGAGGCGCTCCAGTCACGGTCTGTACGGTCACTGCGGTCGGGGGTTCGAATCCCCCTTCGGGCATGGATATTTGTGCCGTCGTTAGTATTAGCTAGTTTGTAAGTAGTTTGTAAGTTTAGGTGCTGATAGCCCCGTAGTTAAGTCCTATAAGCTATACAAACATTTTTGAACTTGTGCTGTGGACAAAACACACAGACACACACAGACGCATAAAAACTTGACGAGGATTCGAAACCCCGACGGGTAGAAGCTGCACGCTTAGCAGTAAGGTGCCTCAAAATGCACTGCCATTCCCGCTTGGCAGGTGGTACACAACAGATATATCGACAGACTAGTTAAGCAATACGAACCTTCAATTTGGTTTTGGTAGTGATCGATATTACTTCTGTATACGATTAGGAATATGTCGCGATCGTAATATTTCTTTTTACTTATTTAGTCCAAGATGATCGGTTTCGATACTCGAAAGCATCGTTTTATGGTCTCTGCTACTCACGACGGATCCTGGGTCAGGGATGGTAACGTTTAAATGTTTGTAGAGCTTATGGGACTTAACTACGGGGTCATCAGTCCCTAAACTTACAAACAACTTATGAACTAGCTAATACTAAGGACGGCACAAATATCTATGCCCGAGGGGAGATTCAAATCCCCCCACCGAAGTGGTCGTGCAGACCGTGATTGGCGCGCAACAGTCCCCTCAGCCACCGCGGCCGGCGGTCAGGGATCTGAAGATGATATTGGATTATCGAAACTAGTGATACTAAATGTTTCACATTGTTAACTGCTGAAGGAGTTCATAAAAAATAATCAAAAGGTACTAGGTTATGTTTTGTTTTATACAATTTATCCTCACACTCATCTCTACAAGATTCGCATTGCACTTGTTAGTTCATCCTTTATGCAGCCAGATTAAAATTTATAATTTTTGCCTCCGTGCCCGATTTCACGGTTCTCCGTCGCCCAGAGCCGCCTCTGCAGCTCTGCACCGGCAGGAATTCCGATGTCGAACTACTCGTGTTTATAACAGAAGTGTTTTTTCTTTTTTAATGTTAATCCCCGTGCGTTCCGCGCTGCACGTTAATAATAGAACCAAAATAACAAGTAAAAACCGGAAACAACAACGGCCAGCAGGTGTTGTGTGTGTGTCGTGTGTTATCCCGCAGCAGGTGACCCCCGCGAGTAATCCGGCGAGCAGCAGCCGCGGAACACAAAATATGGCGCCGGCGGGGGGTTTCTTGTGGCGGAAGATCCCGCGCGCTAATGCAAAGCCGCTGGCGTGACGCGAGCGCGTGGCCTGCCCGACAAACAACGCACAGTGGAACAATGCGCCACTGTCCGGCCGTTTAGCGGGACCTTTCTTCGGCAGAAAAGCGGCTGGCATCGCGGCTGACAAAGCTTTATTTCTTGCCGGCCGGATCCTTGAACAAAGGGGCGGCCACCGCGGGCCGCGGAATGAGCAGAAAGCTGGCACAATGCGCGCCGCCGAACAATGGCTCAATTACCGGACTCCCGTGTTTACCTTCTCGCTGAGCCACCAAATTGGCTTCGACCTTCCTGCGAGATAATTTCATACATGTAGATGGGCTCATAACTGAGATAGGGGTACGGCAGGGTAGGAGGAGGGGGGAGGAGCGAGGGGGGCGGGGCTGTTTTTCTGTCGATGCGGTTGCGCCTGCCGTACTTTTGGAAAAACAGTTCTTAAATATGCGCGCGGCGTGCCGTTCGGTAGCGGTGCCGAACACGAGTTTCGGCGCCGCCGGTTTTGCGATGGGGCCGAACAAATGCCGCCAGTCGGAATAGGCGGTGGCGGTGGCGCAACTGGGGAGGCCGCGCATCTGCGCGCGGTGCTCCCAGCAGATGGGCTTCCAGGTTTGACGCCGTATTACAGAGCTCCGTGTGCGGGGTTCGTTTCGAAAAATTCCCGAAATTTGTCCACAGTTTTTTTCCGTGTTTATCTGTTGGTTATTGTGCATTGCTACTGCGAAATAGTCTCTTCCACAATTGATACACCGCTCCCCAACGCCGATTCCACGCTCGAAAGTAATGCTGGTACGCATCTTGCTAGATCGTGGGAGATGCCGTTTGGAAATTTTCTTTCATCTCGTCTAGCGCTGCAGATCTCCGTCCGCTCAACGGGGATTTCAACTTTGAAAATTTTATTTATTTTAAATTCCATAGGGGCACGTTTGGAGAGTACTGTGGACAAAACAGTACGATAGTTTCGGTTTTTTTTTTTTTTTTTTTTTTTTTTTTTTGTCCCATAGATACGCTCCAATAGCGATGAATATACAGATAATAATGATTTTGCAGCCAAGATCGCAATTTTTCGTTTATCATTGCGATCTTGGCTGCAAAATCTTTATTAAACAATTGTAGGTCGCCCCACCGAACAATGAGGTCCTTATATAATATACAAATGCTTCAGGACTTTGAAAAAAAAATCATTCTTATACCAAGGCTGAGAAATATTTTTATTACTAAAATCACTCCACTTCATATATTTTTGTGGCGCTGGCACAGCAACAGTAATTGATATTTTTTGGTAAAAAAAGTCTTGGTTGTATAAACTTGTTGTTTTATTTATTTAAACATGTAGCGTTCCGCCACTTCTGGACATCATCAGACGCTGAAAAAAAGGGGGGGATTGACAAAATTGTTTAAAACACAACTAAAATATGTAAATCTTTCCTTAGCAAGAAATACTAGAAGATGGAGGGTGCAGACTGAAAAAGCAGTAGGCCATACAACCACATTCATGTGTTTAACGTAGCAGGATGAAAATTGAACTAATAAAATACCGTTAAAGGGCATAGCTTAAGAAATAAAATTACTTAACTCTGAAGTTGCAGAGTGTCAAAATTATTAAAATTCAATAAAATAAGATTTGACTGTTGCTCAATAAATGGGGCAACGAAGATAATGGTAAAACATATCTCAGTCGCGCGAAGCTTTGTTTACTCAACCAGAGCCGACTCCTGCCACAACCCTGGGTATTTTTTTCGGGGATATTCCATGAAATTCTAGCATAATTTGTTGTCCCGTTTTGTTATGCAGTTAAATGACAATAATCAGATGCCGAATTTATAGGTTGCCAAAAACATATGGAGGTGACATCATATGAGAAACAGAATAACATGAATTTTGCAGCCATAATCATATAATATAATATTATAGATCGCCCCATAGAACTATGTGTTCCTTATACAAGAATAACATGAAGGTGCGGAAGTGGCTCGTAGATGGCGCGCTTGTATGCGATAACAGCTACAGATTTGCATGTGTAATGCAAACCATTTTACCATGGGTTGTAGCCGCTAACGGTAGATGCCCATCATTATACCGAAAAAGTTTTGATGTTTCGACATAATTTGGTCGTTTAAAAGGCTCGAGCATTGTAAAAAATATATGTTTTGATATTTCAAATTCCTCCAACAGATTTAATTTGTGGCCTTTCCTAGCCACGTGAAGGATTTTTAGGTTTTCCAGACTTGGAGACTGATGGTGCCAAGAAGAGGCGAAACGCGTCATATTTAAATAAATAAAACATCAAGTTTATGCAACCAAGGCTGTTTTTTAGCAAAAATATTTTCTACCGGTTTCGGCAGTTGCTGCCATCAACAGGAAATCAACAAGATATTTTACATCAAAACCAATAAGATGAGTTCTTACTGAGTTCAGCAACTTCTAATAACAGTAAAATATTGTGACTGCCCCTAAAATACCTTCCATTTTACATCATGTAGTAGGTATTCCTTTAATTAATCTTTAACTATTACAAATGAGGAAATTCTTTCGTTACAGACTCAAACAATATGTACAGAACACATTATTGGAACAGTTCATTCTGCTAGATGTGAGTCATGGAATGTCGAAAAAATACAGCAATTGAAATAACTTAGCAGGTGCAGGGTAATATCATTGCGAAATCCAGAACTATTTACTTTATAGAAGGCATTAATAAATCACAAGAAATTGTGTATGTTTGAATGCATTTGTGTGTGTGTATGGGGGTAGGTGAAAAGGGGTCAGAGAATCATTATAAGCTGATAAGAAGTTAACCACAGGAGGAGAAGATGTAGGCTGCCTTTAAGGTACCGTCCTTCAATAACTGGATAAAAAGTCAAAGTTGTAAGCTGAATCACCTTCATTTGTCACGTGGCGTCTCTGTTACATAATTTCCATAATGTTGATAGGGAACTTTTTCTTTTTTATCCTCGAAGGTTACAACAATTGAAATAGCAATTAACGGTCATTACTTACAGGAGTTATGGAAGTAAGTTCAAGTAATTATGAATAACAAAAGAAAGACAATTATAGAGTATGCTTTCAATTCCTGTCTACACTTTATAAATTAGATGTTACGGAAAAGTGTCGAAAAATTTTCGTGCGAAAATACTATCGTTCCTTTCCTCATAATGTTTTTGGGGGATATTCGATGAAAATCTAGCATAATTTATTGTCCCGTATTGTTATGCGATGAAATGACAGTAATCAAATACGGAATTTACAGGTTGCCAAAAACATATGTTGGCGACATTATACGAGAAACAGAAGAACATGAAGTAAAATGTGTACCAAGTTTATAAATTAATGAAACAACACTATATTTTATCCTGAAAGTGAAACAAAGTCCCCGGAACACGACGCGGCTAGTAGATATAAATCTTTGTGACTTGTTATCGAGTATTTCTAACCTTCTAAATTATATTTGAGCTCCCACTGTCAGGACCACGTTGTCGACTGAATGATAAACACAAGTAATTCTTTTCTTCTTCTTCTTCTTCTTCTTCTTCTTCTTCTAAGATTGTTCTAACATAATGGTTCCTGGCAACCATTCGTTAAAGTAGAGCATGATAAGTAATGTTTTGATGTTTTGGTTTTGGTTTGGGAGATTTTCTTCCGTCGTTGCTAGTAGATGAGTGACAAATGCACATCAAGCCAACCCAAAACTGCCAGAACAACCAGTAACAACCACTGTAGCTTATCAGAACGGTAAGCAAATCACAGTTATTAAAAACAGCTGGTCTCTAGAGGTTGTTTGTTGAAGAGTAATCCTTACTAGAAGTATTTGTTAAAATAAATACCAGCGAGATCAAGGTATTGGAAGTTACAGAGAAGTTTTCAGCCTTGTGGTCGAACGTTACGACTCCTTACATTAGGGTGGTCCATATTTTAGTAACATTTTCCCCTAAGTTTAATAAATGGAAGACACACATTTTATTGAATTCAGTAACCGGCCGCGGTGGCCGAGTGGACTGAGGCGCTCCAGTCACGCTCTGCTCGTCCACTACGGTCGGGGGTTCGAATCCCCCCTCGGGCATGGATATTTGTGCCGTCCTTAGTCTTAGCTAGTTCATAAGTAGTTTGAAGCTTAGGGTCTGATGACCCCCTAGTTAAGTCCCGTAAGTTCTACAAACATTTGAACATTTTCAGTTATCAATAATATATTCTTCTCCACTATTTCTTTAGCGTTTTAACGATCTTCATCAAATCCCGAAAGTCTTCCAGAGCTTAAAACGAGAAAAGTTTTTTACTTGCCGCACTCTGTCCAGTGACACTATACCCATACACGGCGAAAATGTTTCCGCCTGTCACCACTGCTGATACCCCTCTAAGGACCTGAAGACAGAAGAATAAAACGAACATGTTCCGATTTCTCCACTCGTCATACCATTTTCTAGACCCACAGCTACATTTAATGTCTCTAAACGACAACATGTAAATTCAAATAGTAATAATGAACTACCAATAAAAAAGCCAATCGATAAATTTACCTACACCAACCGGTATACCAGCACTTGTAAGCAGACACCAGTTCGTAGCTATATGGCTTCGTAGGGGTGCTGAAGGGCGCGGTTTTATTAGCAAAATTATTTTAGATATTCATAAATTACTTCAGTATAATACTAGGGGGTTTCGTTACTTTCATTGGGTTGAGCTCCAGTCTCTCATTCTTCTTTCTTTTTTTTTCAAATTTTTTTTGGGTGCGAAAACAAATGCTGGGTCTCTAATGACTGCGGCGTCGACAATTGGTTGAATAATTATCGTGGCAGCTCAGGTTCTTCGGCCGGAACCCCTGGGCGCACTAATCTGCATTTACAGCGGTCGTTTTCGTTTTTCCTTGTTAGCCTTCTGGGGCGGAAGCCGGTACGAATGGGCGTGCATTAGCAGCGGCGGGTCTACCTGCTGGAGCCGCCATTACCGCGCTGGGCCCTCGGAAGGGACGCCGGACACGGCCGTGCGTGGAGCCACCCGTGTGCAACTCCATCGCCGCCTCCCCAGTTCCCTGGCCACACGTGTCGCGTGTTCTACGTGCACTGCCGCTGTAAGGCAACTTCTTCTTGTTGTTGTTGCTTAGAAGGGACCAAACTACTTTGTCATCAGTCTCAACTTCTTAAGTCTCACGAGTACCGTGACAATTGCACCCATTGCGGTCGCAGTGGCCGAGAGGTCTGTGGCGCGCCAGTCTGCACGGCCGCTTCGGTCGGTGGTTCTAATCCTCCCTCAGGCATGAGTCTTTGTGTCGTCTTTAGTATAAGATAGTTCATAAGTTTGGAAAGTAGGAGGCGAGGTACTGGCGGAAGTAAAGTTGTGAGGCGGCATCGTGAGTCGTGTCGGGGTGGCTCAGTGATCGCCGGGCGCCGTGGCTCAGCGCGTCCGGTCAGGAGGCTACACGCTCCCTGTAATAAAATAAGCTGAGCCAAATGATCAACGAACGACCAAGCACGAACAATAAATAAAAACGACCGCAGATGATTGATCTACCTGAAAAAAAAAAAAAAAAAAAAAAATGTTGAGTGCTTGCCCGCGAAAGGCAAAGAAGGTTCGAGTCCCGGTTCCGGCACACAATTTTAATCTGCCATATCAGCGCACACTCCGCTGTAGAGTGAGAGTTTCATTCTAGTTCATAAGTGTTTAGGGACTGATGACCCCGCAGTTAGGTCCCTTAAGCTTAACAAACATTTGAACATTTTTGCACCCATTGAAATTTGCAACCAGTGTCATTTGCACCTAGAAAAGATCTAGGGAGGTGTGCTAATCTCCCCGTCCGATCTGTGCTCGGCAGGCAGAAGAGTCAAAGGTTGTCTTCGAGGCGCGTTTTTTAAGTAAGTTCCAACAGAAGTCCATAACGAAAGGTTATGGTCCTCTGCTGTTCCTTATTTACATAAACGATTTAGGGGAAATCTAAGTAGCTCTCTTAGGTTGTTTGCAGATGACGCCGTCATTTACCGTTTAGTAAAATCATCTGAAGATCAAAACCAACTGCAGAACGATTTGAATAAGATATCAGTATGGTGTAAAAATTGGCAGTTGACTCTAAATAATGAGAAGTGTGAAGTCGTCCACATGAGTACGAAAATAAATCCGTTACACTTTTATTTTAAATGTGTTTATTTTTGTCAACAGTTGCCATATAATTGTTTAATTACATGTTTCGATCACTTGGTTCATCTTCAGATCTAAAAAACAAAAGTAAAATAGAGATGTACAATTTGATAAACTTACTAAGGGTTCATTGAACAATAGTTAATTTATAAAGAGCTAGAGAGATTTTTCTTTACCTTATAGTTGCGTCCGCAACTCGTCTGCCTCAGAACTAATTGGTACTGAGTTTTACAGTTTGATGTAGGCTCTTATAATTTGGTTGCAGGTGGTGGTGAAGAGGAAAAGAGTAGGTGAGGGGTAGGATTGGAGGGGATGGCTTGAGCTCTAATAAGCTAGGGTCTTATACCGCACAATAGTTTGTTATATAAATATTTTCCTAAAAGTGGGGTTCTTTAATATATCCAGACATAATCCGTTACACTTAATCGGTTACATATCCGTTACTCTTTGTTTACAAGATAAATCAATCAAATGTGAAGGCCGTAAAATCCAACAAATACCTAGGAATTACTATTACTTCAGACTTAAACTGGAAAGAACACGTAGATAATGTCGTGGGAAAGACGAACCAGAGACTTCGTTTTATTGGCAGAACCCTTAAAAGATGCAACAGTACTACTAAAGAAACTGCATACACTACGCTTGTCAGTCCTTTTATGGAGTATTGCTGCCCAGTGTGGGATCCTTATCAGGTGGGTTTGACGGAGAACATCGAAAGAGTCCAAAGAAGGGGAGCTCGTTTCGTATTGTCACGATACAGGGGAGACAGCGTCACGGAAATGATACAGGATCTGGGATGGGAATCATTACAACAACGGCGCTTATCGTTGCGGCGTGGGCTACTTACGATACTACAATCGCCAACATTCTCCTCCGAATGCGAAAATATATTGTTGACTCCCACGTACATAGGTATAAATAGTCATCAGAATAAAATATGAGAAATCAGAGCCCGAACGGAGAGATTCAGGTGTTCTTTCTTCCCGCCCGCTATTCGAGAATGAAATGGGAGATAAAATAGTATAACGGTGGTTCGATGAACCCTCTTCCAGGCACTTAAATGTAATTTTCAGAGTATCCCATATAGATGTAATTTTAAAAAAGTAAATTTATTTTCAGAAAGTACATACTTCACTCTAAATTTCGACATAGTTGCAAAGTTTGTTCAAATACTTATCATGCCTGTCAACCAATTTTAAAATACGCCGCCTGTTCCAATATCCAAGAGCTCCCTGCCGTTTTGCAAACCACAGATCTCGACACGTCAGGAAATTCGTTTTCACAAATCCTCGCTTCAGCTGGAATATCCAAATTGTCTGCTATCAAAAATAGGCGATCAGAGCGGTCCTCATCATGGATGTTGTAACAGTCATCTTTCAATTTTCGTACGCACTTTGCCTTTGTTCATAGCAGTATCACCGTACTCTTCGCAAACCTGTCAATGAATTTCTGCACCAGACAGGTTCCTTGGTGACAAAAACCATATCACTGAGCGAACCTCACACGCGGCGAGCGAGTTCATAGTCTGAAACATTTTGAAAGCACAGAACAGAACCGTACAGGTCAGCTACAGAGCTGAAACTGAGAACAGTTGTTCCCGAGGCATACCGGTACACGGCCCACGCGCTCGTTGCAGTGTCTGCAACAAAATGGAACTTACTTAAAAACGCGCCTCGTATAATAGGTCGTATTGACACAGGCCGCGCATTACGGCTCTCTGTGGCCGGAATAGTGTTCCTGCAATGCTCGTCCATTTTTCACTGTATCTTCCTGAAAAACAACATCGCGACGCTATTTTCAGCATTTTCCGTACCTATGACAATGAATGGGCAATGACGAAGAATGGAAAAGCAAACTGAGGATTGGTTAGGTGACGATCAGTTTTTGATGTCGTAGAGGTGATGCCAGTTGGTTAGCTGTTCTGACGTTGCGATTTATAGTGGAAGCAAGACCGAAGAGGAACCAAGACATATTCATAAATTTTGTTCCCCTGGAAAAAGTGTTCGATAATGTAAGACGGTCCTAGATGTTCGAAATTCTGAAATAAGTAGGAGTAAACAATGAGGAAAGGCGGGTAATACTTATTTTGTGCCGCGGCGGAGCGGCTGGTCGCATTGAGGCGCTATGCTACGATGCGCGAGGCCGTTTCCCATTTGGGGTTCGAATCCCCCCTCGGGCATGGATGTTTGTGTCGTCTTTAGTATAAGTTAGTTCATAAGTTGTTTGTAAGTTTAGGAACTGATGACCCTTCAGTTAAGTCCCATAAGCTACACAAACATTTGAACTTATTTTTTATAAAAGGCAAGAGTGGAGAATAAAAGTGGAAAGTCAAAAACGAATTTCAATTTCAAATGTTTTTAAATTTATCGGACTCAACTCAAATTCATGTGTTCGTAAATCTATCGGACTCAACTACTTACAAACTACTTAAACTAAGTTAAACTAACTTAGAGGGAGGATTCGAACCTCCGACGCGGAAGGCCTCGCGATCCGCAACGTGGCATTCGAGACCACTCGGCTACTCCCGCCAAAAAGGAAGTGCTCAGTTTAAAAGGGGAGGGGGATATGAAATGAATGTGGACTGTCACCTTTACTGTTCAATTTGTACATCGAATAGGTTTTGTGGGTAATGAGGGAAATGTTCAAGGTTGGGATAAAAATTCAAGTTGAAACGATAAGAATGATCAGATTATCTGATGATATTGCAATCGTCTGTGGAAGTGAAAGAAAATTACAGAATCTGTAGACTGCAATGAACAGAATAATGAGCAAAGAATATGGACTTATGGTAAATCAAAGAGGTAGCAGAAAAGAAACTAGCCAGAAACTCAACATCCTGATTGGTGATCACAATATACACGAAGCCAAGATATACTGCTACCTTTGTAGCAAAATAACCCACGAAGGACGAAGTAAGGAAGACATAAAATATAGACTAACAACAGGAAAATAAGGCATTCGTGCCCAAAACAAGTCTACTGGTGTCAAACATCGACCTGGATTTGAGGAAGAAATTTTCTACCGCTGGCACAGCAGCGAGTGAGCGAGGATACGGCGGGCTGCATAGGCCGTGATATAGTGAGCAGGTAGTTTCTGATTAGACTGGGTGCAAATGTCACAGAGTTGTGGTTGGGGCGAATGTCGCTGGGTGTGATTGTCACACTGCCGCAACAAACGTCTCCACGCTATTTCAAGCACACAATCTCGGTCTCAAGAAATTCAAACCCAGTTTCGGACAGAAAAGGATTATCCATGTAAGAAGGCAGTCTAGATCGCAATTACTGTATTTCCCTGCTACTCGGTTTCGGTCACTTCCATGACCATCATCTGACCACAAGCGTAAAGTTGACCACCGGTTGTTTACAGCTGGAGCTGCCTAAAGGTTTAATGATTAATGTTGACTGCTCAACTGGACCTTTAAGCAACCGCAGCTGAAAACAACTGTTGGATCAAATCAAATGTTCAAATGTTTGCAGAGCGGACTTGACTACGGGGTCATCAGTCCCTAAACTTACAAACTACTTACGAACTAGTTAATACTAAAATCGGCACAAATATCCATGCCCGACGGGCGATTCGAACCCTCGACCGAAGTGGCCTTTTTTTTTTTTTTTTTTTTTTTTTTTTTTTTTTTTTTTTTTTTTTTATGGGCTTCCTTTTCACCCCGTCAGCCCGGCCTTACGCTCTCCATAAGTCGCCTTCTTTGGAGCAGGCTTCATTGCCTTTATGTAAATCAAAATTTTCTTCTATAGTACGTTTGATTCGCCTTCTTCTTCTGTGAGGCTTTAATTTAATAATATTTCTCCTTTGATTGTTTTCGAAAAACGCCCTCATGGGCGTTATGATTTTAAATTAAGGTAAACGGAAAGCAATTATTTTTATTTTCCTTCTTGTTTTTGTAAACCTTGTGACACTTTCCTTACGGTCACTGCTTTATTTGATACCAGTTATAAGTTCCAAACTGAAGTAGAACAGAAACATAATAAATAAGTATGAAAATAATGAGTTTAAATTTTCTTTCCGCATTTCGTCGCATGTCGTAGTTCACCGTATTGTCACTTCAAGCCGATAACAGTACAATGAGGAATCTTTGAAACAAATCTTTGTATCTAGGTCGACTTAGTAACTTGTGATGTTCCGTTGATAACAACTGTGAAAAGTCAGGTAAGGATTTTTTTTTTTTTTTTTTATAGTTGATGCTGTAGTACACATAATATCCAATGAGCCAGGCGTAACTCTTAATTTTGGCGTTAGGAAAGAATTTCCAGTCTGGGTGCAATATGTGCGTAGTCGTGATATTCATTGTACTAGTTCGTGTTATGAGAGACAACTTTTTCCTTGTCCAAGCTCGGCCACTGAGGCCGGCGACCGGTGGATAACATTACGGTTGTGGTCTTATGGTGGTCATATAAGTGACGGAAAGCGAGTAGCAGGGAAATACAGTAATTGCGATCTAGATTGCTTTGTTACATGAATTAATAATTCCTCGTAAGTGCGCTGTTAATCCATAATGTTCTCAAAAATAAGAAAAGGTTTAATTCTACGTAAACTAAAGAGCCCTCCGTTTGCGCGCTAACGGTAACAAGCGGAAGGCCTCAGACACGGTCAACCGATTAGGATCAAATTTGCCAGGTTGCTTGTGTACCACCTGAAACGTTATAGTCGCACATTCAGCGGCGTCTGCTCTAGAGTGGTCTGAAGATGGTTACAAATAGAAATATATGCAATCCAGACTGACTTTAAAATTTTTTTTAAAAACAAATAATTCAAATAAAAATAAGAAATTTCCAGCTTAGTGGTGCGATATGAAATATTTATTTTAAGAAAATAGCAATTTCGTTCACATGATGGAAAATCGTCATTTCTGATTTCGAGTCATGATGAATCATGATTTAATAATCAGACCCAGAAATCAAATAAAAAGTTCTTTCTAGTACATGTCAGAAGTTTAAAATGACCTCATTTTAAACTAGTAACATATTCTAGAAAGGACTTTTTATTTGTTTTATGGATCTGACTATTAAATGTTTTATGCGGAGTACACGAGTCTCATGACTCGAAGCAGCACTGATGATGTTCCATCATGTGAACGAAATCCCTCTGAGATTATCGCACAACAGAGCTTGAAATGTCTAATTTTATTTTAATATTGCGGTAGGCTTCCACATTTTCCATTATGAAGTCGACTTACAAAAAGAATTCTAAGATATTTTGGCGCAACACCCCCTCCTGTTTATTGATAAAATGACCCCTAAAAGATGTGATCAGCAATCGATTCAAAATTTACGGGATCGATAGATAATTGTCAACAGAGCATTTTTTATCGTCAGGTATGGGATCCGCAAACACACACTTTTTCTAGAAATTCAGGAAAGTAACATCTCTAGGAAAGTAGCGTTTACCATATGTGCCCATATGGTAAATGTATTTTCCCGAGAGCGCCGATGTTCAATAGGAGGCCGTATGGAAAAGCATTACTCTTCAGAGTTTTCCAAGGAGTGTAAAAATTCAAATGTTCAAATAATTTTAAATTTAAATCCATGGGACTTAACTACTGTGGTTATCAGTTCCTAGAATTACAAAGTACTTAAACTAACCTAAGGACAACACACAAACACACACCCATGCCTGATGAAGGACTCAAACTTCCGACGGGGAGCAACCGCTAGCTCCGTAGCAAGGCGCCTTAGAGCGAACGGCCATTCTACCGCGGCAAGTATTGTAAAATTTCTCTGTTATTAGAATCAATCAAAGAGTATATGCCATTAGTGTAAGCGAAACTCACCTCTGTTCTAAATGCAATCTAGCAGAATAGCTTCAACATAGATTCGCCTGAGACGGCTACATCGAAAACTGGAAACAGATACAAGCAGGATCGCACTGCTTTCCAGATCTTCCGCTAAATAAATATGTCCTGCGACCATTTACAAGCCACAATTTAAGTACAACAAAAAACAATGCAATACACTGGGTAATTCGCAAGTGTGTCAGCTACATGATTAAGAACTTCGCCACTGACAACATAATATAAGGCACACAGGTTATGTGTAGATAACATAATTAAAAAAAAAATAACGTTAACCCAAAAAAAGACTTGAATATGTTGAAAGTTACATTTGAAAGGGCAGGTGATGATTGAAAAACATCAATAAAAATCCATAATTTGACTAGACTGGAAGTAAAGAATTTCGCAAGAAATCACAACAGAGACAGCACTTATCTCCATTTGAATTTATACGAGAACGTATTACATTTGTACCATAGAAGTATTTTAATCTTTCTTATGCGGAGCATTTGTTGAAGGAACTTCTTTTCCTGTACGTCACCAAACTAAACGGGCAATAATAATAATAATAATAAAGCGGTAACTGAGAGAAGAATTACCAAAATGAGAAAATTAGAATTCACAAATGGATGGAAACGTTTTAACGTTAACACTCACGAAAAAAGTGTAACGCAACAGTCAAGGTAGCTGGTGGCTAGGAAGCGTTATGTGGGTACATAGTAAGCGGCACTTATAAAAGTTAATTTCCTTGCGTTCTGAAATGTGTATGTTAGCGGAATCTATACATGACGACAGATGCTCTGTTTACAATCATTTACCGATCTCGCCAATTGTGAGTCGATTTTCGGAGAGATTTTCTCAAAACTGGGGTTGCGAGAGGGGTTGAGCCAAACTACTGTAGAATCCTTCGTTTTAGGTAGTACATAAGTGCCGGCCGCGCTGGCCGAGGGGACTGAGGCGCTCCAGTCACGGTCTGCACGGCCACTACGGTCGGGGGTTCGAACCCCCCTCGGGCATGGATATTTGTGCCGTCCTTAGGATTAGATAGTTCATAAGTAGTTTGTAAGTGTAGGGACTGATGACCCCGTAGTTAAGTCCCTTACGCTATACAAACATTTAGTACACAAGTGATATGCCAAATCGAAGTCGAATCGGTTGGCCTTTTCTGACGCCTTCTTCTTATCAGTCGTTTCCGTGGAAAATTTGGTTGAATAGCTACCAAAGAAATGTACGTCGCTGCACGAAACGCAAAAAATGATACGAGATTCAGTGACGACTCCGGCGAAGATCGAGTTACTTTTCTCGATCGGTTTAATAACGCTAGACTGCACATTTAAATATACAAACACTCCATAACGCTTGGCACAGTTTAGATCTTTAGTAGACTCCTTTTCATCGGTACACCGATTTCTTGTGAGCCGAGCTTTCACAACGTATAGTGGCTACGCTACTTGTGTGATGTCAAGATCCGTTAATTGGGGGGATGCTATTTCTCCAGAACCGCGCGTTGGATAACGTGACGTGATTCGCTAGTTGTCGCCAAACCTGCATAGCTCCGCGGATGTCCCTTTTTCGAATATGAAGAGGAATGCAGTGAACTGGCTAAATGATTACATTGTGTACTACATTCTAACAAATGGAGGAAAGAGTGAACAGGGCAGAGGCTTTAACGGAAGACAACCATAAATCTTAGGCTCAAACAGCTAACTGTATTGCGTCAGGGGAAAGTTTCAAATAATGACAATATAATGAACTTTATATTAGACTAGCTACATGCCCGTAGTTTGCAACACAGGTTAAAGAACGCATTCGACGCTTTTTACAATTGTAAACAGAAAGTTTGAACGCCCTGTCGAGACAGTGGTCATTACAGATCGTTTGCAGGGTCCACACCTCACTTAGTGGATCACTTAGTCATAAAATTAGATTTTCCTAGCTAAGAATTCAAGTTTAAAGAAAACTATCGAATTAAGCAAAGAAATTTCGAAATTTTAAATACAAGAATCGTTTTCATAAATGCATAAATAGCAACGTAAATACATAAAATGTTTTACGAAAATATTTCAACATTGAAGGAATTAGTAGAAGAGAAATACAAATTTCGGTGTTATTTAATACATAGCAATAAAAAGAAACATGAAAATAAAGTGAAAAGGTGCTATTTGTCACGTTTCGGACACTGCTAGATGTGCTTCTTGGGCAAATAAACGTACATGTTTTGAAACGTTTGGTCAACACTTCTCCCATTTGTCAGTTTTCAAGAGTTTTTATCAGATGGCCAGTAAGAAGAATATCTACTATTTATTTACCTTTGGTCATTAATGTGTACTATTATCATTGCTTGCTCCTATGTAAATGTGCCCTCATAACCTCACTTTACCGCTTAGGTGCAAAATTTCACAGCTGATCGCTCTACAGATTTGATGCTAGCATCCATGCGGACCTTATTTTTCTTTCTCTTTTTTTCAGTTATTATTTGACATCGATTTTGTCGACACTATTACTCCTTATTTATTAGTTTTGACTCATTTTGCCTCGGAATCAATTTCAGTATCGATTTATGAACATTTTTGACACATGTTCCTAACTAAAGGTGAATCTTCCATGATTTCCATTGAAAAAACGACCATATTTAAACAAAGAGTAGACTGAAACAGCATCGCGCAAAGGTCCTATCAAGAAACATTTCTTGTTTAGGAGTAAAGTAAGCGCCCTAATATTTCTATTATATGTTTCAATAATCTTGGTTTGCTGTCAGTTTTATAGAACATGGGCCTGCTTCTTATATATATATGAAGTAAGCTTTCCTATGGCGGCCGTAAAAACACGTTGTCAATGTGAAGACAACTTATTTCTAAAATGAGTACGATATATATATATATATATATATATATATGTGTGTGTGTGTGTGTGTGTGAGTGAGTGTGTGTGTCTCGCTTGCTTCTCGACAGTTATCATTCTTATGAATTTAGAGGCTGTGCTCTGATTAATGATACCGATAGCGAACAATAACGCGATAAGAAACGGAGTAGAGTCTATTGTACTTTTTTGTAAAATTTCATAGAAATAAATTCACAATAATAGGGATTAATTGCGTGCCATTTCACAAATTAATCTACAAAATTGTGGAAGAATCAATAATACGTCATCAGATGATAAGAGGATAGAAAAAGGAAGAAAAATAGCGTTCGGAGCAGGAATCGAATAAGTACCGGCGTTATTAGAACCGGGTGTTCATCCTCCGTGGCACGGTGTCTTAGCGATATCGTGGTGTAATCCGTATGTATAAATGGAAGCACATTATTCAGAGTTATTTTCCTCTGAAATAGCTGAGTGGTGGTGGCGAAAATTTGGGCTCTTAAGTTGACTTTTGATTTTCTTAATCCAAAAATTACATTAAAACTCGCAACCCCGTGCTGAGAATGCCTTCTTGTTAGGTTGTATACGGTATTTGTGAAGTTTCAGAAAATGTTTTATTTTTGCGGATTATGACAATAGAATGCGGGATACCGAAAAGTACTGTCTCTGGAACGACACTCAATACATCCGCGAGACGTGGAAAAAGACAGACTGGCGGCTAAGCTTGATGATGTACTCGTTGACTTGTGTAAGGTGTTCGACACTATTCTGCACTGTGGTCTACTTACTAGAATGCGAATGTACTGACAATCAGAGCCGCTAAGTTTCTAATGTGTTATTCACAACGGAGGGATATATCAGAGACGTCACAGCCCTAGAAGACTGCAAGAAGGCAAAGGAAAGGTCAAGAATTAGTGCAGACATTGGCTGTTGACGCCCTGTAATCAACATAAACAAATGTTACGTATTGTATTAAAGTAGGTATAAAATGTCATGACTGTATGATCGCCGCGGTGGAGTAGCCGAGCGGTTTAAAGCGTCTCGCTGCGGAGCGCGGTTGCTCGCCGTGGAGGTTCGAGTCCTCCCTGAGGCATGGGTGTGTGTGTTTGTCCTTAGGTTAGTTTACCTAGGTGTAAGTAGTTTGTTAGCTACGGACTGATGACCACTTAGTTTGGTCCGATAGATTTACAAACATTTGAACATTTTTGACTGTATGATCACACATTTACAGGTCACTGGCAGCAGCTACATCTAGTATATATCTTGGGGAATATGGTATATAAGATTCGCGTTTTAGAGGAACTATAACGTGAAACTAATCTCAGTTAAGGGTCGACGAAAAGTCATTGGAAGAATCTTCAGAAAATGCACTCATTCCACATTGGAATTAGCTGTAAAACATTCTTTCCTGACGATACATGAATATTGCTCATCATTGTGAACCGTACTGATAGACGAAATAAAACAAGATCCGAGAAGAGAAGCACATTGCGTAACAGGTATATTTACCAAACGCAAAAGCGTCAATGAGAAGTTCAGACAATAATTTAAGTATCAGATTCTGGATAGAGACGTTCTGCACCACGTAGTGGCTTTCTGTGTAGTACCCGAAACCGTTTCGTTTAGAAGACTCAAAAATACATTGCGTGTTCTTATATACATCTAGCAAAAAATGACCAAGAACGTATCGTTCAAAATATTGGACTCACAAATATGCATACCAGCAATCAGTCTTACTGCGAACCATAAATGGCTGGATCACGAAAGGAGGGAAGAGACATTGGTCGTAAAGTACACACCTCCACATACTGGAAGGTGGTTTCATAGAATTTAGATGTTGAAGCAGATGTGTTACAAACTGCGTTTCGGAGTGCAGGTGTGGTGTAATCAGTAGATGGTGTCATATGTTCACGGCAAAGCAGTAATTTCTTGCAAATTTTCCTATCATTTCGATAACGAAATGTATTTAAACTAACCCTTGAGACATACTGATGTCACGAATTGTTGCTACTCTATAATCTTTTCTTGATTAAGTTTACAATTCATCTGCTTCACATTCTGCTGAGATATGGTGGTAATCTCTAGAAACTACGATCAAGATAACCTGGAGGTTTGTCTTACGCTGCAAGTCAATGACCGAAATTTAGTGTGCCTCCTACACTTTGTGTTGATCATTGGGAAATAAAAAAATAAAAACTAACAAAATTCTACAGCTTGTTTTCATGAAATAAAATTAAGACAAATCGTAAAGAAACTTTAAGAAAATTACAATGAAGAATGAGCTGATCTGGTGCTACTCATTACCTATGTGAAGGTATGACTGCCACCGTGTTTCATAATTCAGACACGAATGATCGGTTCTAACAACTCGCTTGCATGCAATCTTAGATTCGTACGTCTTGTAGTCTACCTCTCCTACAGTCAACAAATTTCTCCATTTCTCATGTTTCAAAACGGCTTTAATAATGATAATCAACTAAAAACTAATTCAACCTTGGAAGCGTTCCAACTGATATACTTTTCCTGTTAGTGTCAAGTGAATTATAAATAATGTTCAAATGTTTGTGAAGCTTATCGAACTTAACTGCGGGGTCATCAGTCCCTAAACTTACAAACTACTTATGAACTATCTTATACTAAAGACAGCAGAAATATCCATGCCCGAGGGGGTATTCGAACCCCCGACGGGGAACGGCCTCGCACATCGCAGTATAGCGCCTCAATGCGCTCCGCTGCGGCAGTGAATTATACCTAGATGTTTTAGAGTATGATTTATCCATAGCTCATAGACCAGCATAGATTTAGTACTAGACGGGGAACAGTGTATGTGTTTGTGTGTACTGTCCTGTGATACATACTAAAGTCCCAGTAATCTCTTACTATTCTCTTCTTCCTGGACACAGATGCACCCACACCGTAACGAAATTGTCTGGGGTAATAATAACTTTATTTCGAAATTTACGAATATACGATGAAGGGGGAGCAATTTTATGACAAATCTTAATTCGTAGTTTTCTAATGAACTGCTCTTAATATTCAAAACAGGTAATACACCACGTCACACATATGACGAATACGTTCGTAAAGCAGTAGTGACACTTGATTTTTATGTAATGGTAAGTGTTCACGTCACTATAGTTATTCCATGGTGTATTTTGTATTTCGTACATTGTATCGACTTCCGATTTCTACATAAAACCAGGAACTTTGTTACGATATAGAAATATTCAAGCTGTAGGACACTTTCTGAAAATATATATAATTTTTGGAGGCAGTGTGATGCGCAGGCGTTTCATTGGTGCCGTTTAACGTTTCCTTGGTCTTGAAATTTTGAACATAGCTGCTATTGTCAGCGAACGTTACAACGACAAAGGATAAAAATTTAGCCCTCAGTCGCAACCAAGGGGTGCAGTTTTATTCTTTGTTTCCTTGGTCTATTTTAATGGCTTGTTGCTCTACAACTGAGCAATCACAAGATACAGTTCGCCTCTAACGCTTTATTTTAAACTACCTTTCTCTTCTATACTAAGAACAATTTTTCTACAGCTTCGTAACAGTTATTCCATTTTGTTTTTTCCCGATTTGTTTTTCGATTTGAGTAAACTTCGAACATGTAATTTAGATATGGTGCACCTACCGTAATTGCAACTACAGCTAGTAGCTTAGTGGGGTAAGTAACTGTTCAGTTACTTAGATTCTATACTTACAAAAACAGACGAACGGGTTGTTTCACTTCTTACAATGTATTATCGAAGAGAAGCGACTGTGGTTTCGCGACCATACAATACTTTTACACTTTGTTCACAAAGATATCATTTACACGAAATGTGCAACTACAGTCTAAGGTAAGAAACCTACGTAGTCGTCGCTCAGCTGAAAAATGTCGTTTGAGACATAAATGTAGTTTGAAACGTAGGCAAACACAGAAGGAGGTAAAAACAATAAATAGTGACCAGACAGTTACTGACGTCTAAAGATTTGCTAGGCTCATTGTGAAATGCTTAGACACACAGTGTCGTTATATTTTTTATGTTAAAGTGTTGTATTTATCTTTTGCAGATAACTGTGACAGTGATAATCGCTGAAAAAGTGTAAATGGTGAAGGAACATTGAACATCATTAATGGAATCAAATAACAAATCGCAATTAATTACTGCAAATCAGATAGCAAGAAGAGCAATTATTTAGTTTCCATCGAAGGCGATATGACTGATGGCGATATACGTCTATAAGCTTAGATTCGGGATCATTAGTGAAGGAAATTGGTCATTTTCTTTCACCGGAGTCATCCCGTCATGTGCCTTAATGTAGCCTTGTAGCGAAACTGAACGAATTCTCCGTCGGTGGGCTTAAAATTAGAAACTTTCCGGTATTGTCTTTGCGAACATTTTTTCTGCACTCTATGGCAAGCAGCGCATTATTTCAATTTAGTCTGTGATCAGTCGAATGGCGTGAAAATTACACAGTTCTTTTTTAATGAGCCGTATTTCTTTCAGATTCCTACGGTTCTAGCTGTGTGAAGTATACCAACACTCATGTGCCGTACTACGGAATAGAGACATTTCGTGTTAGCTGATTTCGGTCTCAAGTCCGCATGGTTCTCTCCACACTACCGCATCTACTGTATCTTGTGCAGTCTTCTTCATCTCCGAATAACTTACTCCAACCAACAGCCATTTGAACGTGAGTACTGGATTCGTCACTTGGATCTTCCTTTGTGAATGTCACCCACCACACTTCACAGAATACTAAATTCGTTATTCCTTGATGTAGGGTCTATATATTCCCTATAAATCCATCCCTAGTTTTACTCAAGTTACGCCTATTTTTTCTTCTCTCCTCAATTATTTTCAGTATTTTCTCATAAGTTGTACGATCTTCTCATCTTGCCTCCACCATTCTTCTGCAGCACCATGTTTCAGTAACGTCTTTTCTCTGACTGAATATCTTATTATTGTTCACGGTTTGTGACTCATCATTTGCTACAAATTGTTGTGCTAAAGCTACGCGCAGATCCGAAAATCAAATGTTCAAATGTTTGTTAAGCTTATGGGACTTAACTACGGGGTCATCAGTCCCTAAACTTACAAACTACTTATGAACTACTTACGAACTAGGACGGCACAAATATCCATGCCCGAGGGGGGATTCGAACCCCCGACCGTAGTGGCGGTGCTGACCGTGACTGGAGCGCCTCAGTCCCCTCGGCCACCGCGGCCGGCCGCAGATCCGACTCTCGCACATATTACACCTCACCCATAATTTAACTTACATCAGACATGTAAGATTTTAATCATAGCAATTAAAATACAAAACCTCTATCGGATATTACAATAAAACATGAGAAAATATGTACACGTAATTTTTAAGAACTGTAAGAGTACGAAACTCACGAATGTGAGAAATGGAAGAAAAGAAGATTAGGGTGTAACCTAGCTCAGTAGCTAAATTAGTAAAGGCGTATTAAATTATAACGTCATTTATGATGGGAAGGTTTTTGAAGCAAATCTTTATGAGTCATACCGCCTCAACTATGTGCCGTAAAATGGTGTAATTTCATATTTATATGAACAGACTACCCGCAAAATGTTTCGCGAAAGGAGTTAGTAAGAAAATCGCAATGATTCGAAACTTCATGTGATCTTCATGTAACTAATTGTATATGATATCATATCTCATGAACTACGTAACTTACTATTATGTAATTGGAAGGTAAATTTAGTAGTACCTGATGTGGGCATACCGACTGTAAAATTCCTCACGAATGCTGTTAGCGTTATAAAAATATATATTTAACGTCATGCTGAATGTTATCGTAAGCAGTATACGATAAACTTCTTACCGTTCATTCCTTTGTTGGAACTATTTTCAGTTCCATACCAGATAGAAAAGTTTCTTAAAGTATTCATATACAAAACTCCAAATATTTGTAAATCTATAGGACTTAACTACTGAGGTTATCAGTCCATTGGCTTAAAAACAGCTTAAAATAACCTAAGGAAAGCATACACACACCCATCCCCAAGGGACGTCTTGAAGCCCCGACGGAGACCAACCACGCGCTCGCAGCAAGGCGCCTTAGAGCGCTAGGTCATTCCATCGCGGCGATATTTGTTACCTTGGGTCCCTCCCTATACCTAAAGATACAAGTTTTCCTTGTCTCACGCGTTTCGTCTTTTTTTATTTACTAAGCATCTTCAGTGGCCTCGAATATGCACATGTTTATGATTTATACCGTTTCGTTTCCACATTTCCGGAAGTTAAGATTATAAACAGTTCTGCCGTTCTAACCAGAGTAAAACTGTATGCCGAGTCGGCATTCGAAACACGGAAACCCCTAGTCTGTGGCTATACCATGTCTCCGCGATACCCTTTCTTCCAGGAGCGCTAGTCCTGCAAGATTCGTGGGATAAGTTTGGATGGTAGGAAATTTCGTATCAGCGCACACTGCAAGGCAGAGTGATAATGTAATTCATATCTGGCGTCTTCTTTCTTCTAGCTGTGACTAGCGATATTTTGATTTTATTAAAAAAAATGTTCAAATGTCGGTATAGTCTATGGGACTTAACTACGGGGTCATCAGTCCCTGAACTTACAAACTACTTATGAACTGAAAGATGTGAAGCATTGAATTAAAATCTGTGGTGCGGCCGGGAATCGAACCCAGACCTCCATGCTTACTAGGCAGACGTCTTAACCGTTAGACTACCACACCACTAAGGCGCCTTGGAATAGTCTATGTACGATTTCCTTCCACAACACAAACTTTAATTCAGCTTCTTTGTTCCAAAGAACTACTTACGAACTAGGACGGCACAAATATGCATGCCTGAGGGGGGATTCGAACCCCCGACCGTAGTGGCCGTGCAGACCGTGACTGAAGCGCCTCAGTCCCCGCGGCCACCGCGGCTGGCTTGATTTTATTACTTACAATATTTGCAGATGAAGCTTCACAAGTGATCTGTTGGCTCTGAGTGGCTGTTTTTATTCTTTTCTTTTGCTCGTTGATTTTCATTTATTTATTTATATATTTATTTTTTAACACTAGGCACAGGCCAGTTTGTTTGTGTGATGTTTTTGTTCTCGTGCTGTTCAAATGTTTGTACATCAATGCCACTTAACAACTGTGTTTATCAGTCTCTACACTTACAAACTACTTAAACTAACCTAAGGACAACACACACACACACACACACACACACACACACACACACACACCTAGTCCCGAAGGAGGATTCTACCCTCCGATGGGGAGCAATCGCGCCCTTCGTCTGATGGTGTTGATTTTTTTTCTTTTTTTTTATTATTAACTATTGCATAGGTGTTTATCTTTGGTTTACGTCAGTGCATGTGTTTTTTCGTTGTAATTGTGCAATTACTCCACCAACAAGTTCCCTTTTTCCTTCTCTCCTTCTTGTGCGTGCGTGTGTGTGTGTGTATGTGTGTGTGTTTGTGTGTGTGTGTGTGTGTGTGTGTGTGTGTGTGTGTGTGTGTCTGCGAGGGATTCGTGTGTTAGTTTATAGCATGGTTGAGTCGTTTTATGCATTTAAGTCGTTAGTGCTGTTATTCTGAAATAATGGATGAATAAGTCTCGTTATTCCTATGTTACATTACGCGGCATTTTTTTTTTTTTTTTTTGCCATTCATTGTTTAAGTTATCATGTCTCCTGAACTACACGGCACACGTGGTCCTTACTCTAGCCACTCTAGCCGCGTGGAATGGCCGCATGTTCTAAGGCGTCATGCTACGGACTGGGCATCCATTCCCTCCCTCAGGTATGTGTGTGTGTGCAGTCCTTAGTGTATGTCCAGGGACTGTGACATAGCAGTTTGGTTGAATAGATTTACAAACATCACCAACATCAGGTCCTTACCCCCATACCATGTGAACGGAGTTTGTGGTCTAATTGTGGTTGAAATCGATCCTTTAGTTGATAAGGAGATGTGACACACACACACAGACACGTACAGTGTGACAATTACTGAACTGTAACCAACAAAATCGTCTTTCCATCTGTTTCGCGACGAAACCCACCTTCATATGGATGGGTTCACCAGTAAGCAAAATTGGAGCATTTTTGGGCAGTCGACGAATCCTCATTTCGCGATCGGAAAATGTAGTGTTCATTACCAACTGGCCGCGGCGGAGTGGCTGAGCGGATTGAGGCGCTATGCTCCGAGGCCGCTCCCCGTTGGGGGTTCGAATCCCCCATCCGGCATGGATGTTTGTGCTGTCTTTAGTATAAGTTAGTTTATAAGTAGTGTGTAAATTTATGGACGTATGGTCCCGCCGTTCAGTCACATAAGCTTAACAAACAATTGAGTTTTCAATATTCCTTGATGGTACAATACTTGAATGTGTAGAAAATGATTTCATCCCTGTTATCAAAAGTAACTCTCATTTCGAAAAGATATGCTTCGTGCAAGACGGAGCTCGACCCATTCTAAGCAAGAGGCTATTTAACGTCCTGGAAGAGCACATTATGATCAGCATCCTGGCTCTGGGGTAGGCCTACATAGAGGCTACGTGCTTGGGCCTGGATTGGCCACCACATTCTCCGGATCTGAAGACCTGCGATTCCCTTTCTTGGGGCTACATTAAAGAAGAAGTATACAACAATAACACCAAAACTAATGCAGAGCTGAAAACAGCGATTCAGGAGGTTATCGGCAGCTTCGGTCATGTGGAATTTCGGTTTTTGTTTGCGCCACATCATCGGCACGAATCTTTCATTATTTATATCTGAATATCTGTATTGATGGCTAGTGATGGGGACCCGCTCATGGTGGACAATCTTCGATTCAAAAGGGGGGTACTTTCAAATATCTTGGTAGCCTCGTTATTGATCAGAACCTCTATGAAATTTAAATAAATGTAAGAATTGTTGGAGGCAATAGAGCGTGCTGTAGCCTTCAGAACGTGCTAAAGAAAAGGTCCCCGACAAGAAGACCAGGTTGTATCAAAATATGATTATACCAGTGGTTATGTAGGTTTGTGTAAGTCTCATCCTCAGAAGAAAAGATGAACAGAAACAACTGGTCTTCGAACGAAAAATCCTCCGAAAAATCTATGGTTCTGAGGTAGATCCACAAATAGGAGAACGGAGAATTCTAAAAAACCAAGAATTAAAAGAGCTTTCGCACAGCCGGACATTATAAAAAGAATGAAGAGAAGAAGGTTGACTTGGGCTGGACATGTAGCAAGAATGAGCGAAGGGAGGATACTCCATGATGTGTTGCTGGGAACGGCAGCTGCAAGGAGATACCGGGGACGACAACGGACAAGATGGAAAGACAATGTTGACAGAGATACTGAGGACATGAGATTAGGAGCAGGTGATTGGTTGAAAGAGGCTCGCAACCGGGAGCGATGGAAGAGGAGTGTAGGACAGACCTATGGTCACTAAGGCCCAAGCCACGGATAAGTAAGTAAGTTAAGATTACCTGACATAGTCTGGTGTGGAGGCGATCTAATTGTTTTATAGTTTTCAAAATGACAAGCCAAGACCGCACACTAACAATTTATTGAATGACGACCGGTTTCGGTGCACTGTGTCACCATCATCTGGCCACATATATGTTATAATCTGATCATCTTGTTAAAAAATTGGGTATAAAATAACAAGTGCAACATTGCACTTAGTCACTATATAAAAAATACAATAGGTTAAAAACATGACAGCTTACAAAATACTCAAGGTGTCATGTTTTTAACTTATGTATCTTTTTATATTTTTTATATAGTGACTAAGTGTAATGTTGCACTTTTATTTTATACCCAATTTTTTTTTAACAAGATGACCAGATTATAAGATATATGTGACCAGATGATGGTGACACAGTGCACCGAAACCGGTCGTCATTCAATAAATTGTTAGTGTGCGATCGGGCTTGTCATTTTGAAAACTATAAGTAAGTAAGTGTATCTGTATTGACGTAAACATGTTAAAAAAGAGTCTGCACCCCGTATTTAGTAACTAATTTTCGGTATGTTTCATATAGTTCTGTAATTGTCACCACGGACATACATACATTCATTCTTTTATAAAATGTATAGATTTTAGGGTTTTTTATGTCTTGAAATTTACGTCAGCCCTTCTTTGCAGAAAGGTGTCGGTGGGACACTTTGCAGGAGGAGGCGTCGCTCGCCCTCGGCGCTCATCTGCAGTGCTGAAAGCCGTGCAAAACGGACCGGTTCCTGGTTCGTGGTTCGCGGCGAGGGACTCCGGCCACCCTTTTGTGCAAGGGCGCGATCGCGCGCCCCGCAGGAACCAGTTTCTGCACACCGCCGCTGGTTTTTGCATGACTGATGCGCATTTCGGCCAACGCAAGAATGCCTGACCCAGTCGTAGGATTTCTGCAGTGCCGAACTGTGTGTGTGAGCCCAGTCGCGTGTTTTGGCCGCCGTGCGAAATTTCCTAGGATTTCCACTGTTAGTCCAGTCCGGATAAATCGAGAGAACAGACTCTCGCATTCCGACGTCTCCATCTCCAATCATCGAAACTCGTGTCACTATGATGCTGGCACGAAGAAAAAAAAGTGACAGTTTCATCCGTGGAGAAGAAGATAGCAAATTTCAGGATACGTGTAGCGTGACAGTGTGTGTGAACTGTGTTTACTGTAGTGGCTGAAGCTCTAGTGCAACAAGTGGCTGTGTGACATCATCGATGCCGACCATGCTGCATAGTTTAATAGTGTGCCTGGTAATGAGAGTCTTCAGTATCGCCTTAAAAGATACAGCCTGTTTTGTCCATCAGTGGAAAACAAAAGTGCACATCATTGCCAGGTGCGGCTGAAATAACGGTAGTACTGACGATTAATGTCTTAAAAAGAGTTTATTGCTAGCGCGTTCGTTTGATCAACATTTCCTACTGAACACTGTTTGCAAACTATGCTCTTTTTCTAATTTAGTTACATTGAAAGTTATTTGAGTGGATACGTTACACAAATTCATGTCACACACTGTTACCGACATTACACTGAAATTAGTTTGACATCAGAGCACCGATCTATTGTCTTGCCTAATAATCTCAAATGATTTCTGTTTTGTTCAATATAACAATATTTACTCGTTATACACCTTATATAAGTAGTTACTTTATAATTATTTTGGTTTCCTGTGGGTGTCTTCAAACTGTTCTCCAATATTAACTAACTAAACATTTCATTACCTCAAATAAGTGCTACAGTGTTATAAACGAATGAAACAGTAACAGATAATTTGAACATTATTTTGACTTAGCATTGTTAATGGTCTGAGAATCGACTGATCACTACACCCAAAGTCCAATTAGATAAATAAACAAGTACACATCCTAGTTTTTCCCTTACATTCGCTCTGAGTCCAGATGAAAAACTATATACAGCTGTGCCTTAACATTTACGCTACTTGAAAGACTCCATTACTTCTCTTTTCAATTATTCAATCTTCATAATTGTACAAAGAAGCAAAAAAGTACTAATTTTGTTTATTTACGTAAAGCGATCTACAATAGAAAAAAAACGAGTCATTGCTGAGTAAGTTGACGTAAACGAACAAGTATACATTTAATAACTTAACAGACTTATAGTATCCAGTAAAATATGTTTTGTCAGTAGGCCACTAGAAAAAACCGCTTGAAAGTATAACATTCATCACGCGATACCTCACAGTTATATGTAATTCTATCGTTGTAAGAATGTATTTAAGAAATTCAGGTAGGTCTTACAGTTGAAGTCGCTGTGAGCACTATAGTGAATGAGTTTCAAACCGCCTTATTGCGTTTTTACCGTCAATGGAGGGCTTAAACCCCAAGCTAACCGCCTCGTTCGTTATATTTAGATCTCTAATGGATGTTATATCCTAATTTTCTTTCATTCTTTCCTTCATTTTAGAACGTGTGCAGTGTGGTTGTTCTTACCAGACGAAGGTCTATTATCAAGAATTAACAACATATGAAGTGGATACCTTGTCAAAATATACTTGTAACTCAGGTACTTGATTAATTTCCATCTTATGAAACACACTTGTAACGCCGTAAAGAAAACTTCAGGAACCTCGGAAAAATTACTCTGGGTTATGATAACAAATTTGTTAATCCACAGTAGACTACGCTTTACTCCAAGTAAACTGGAGACTAGAATTGCACAAATGTAAAATATATTGCAACTGGCATTTGAATGCAAAACATAGAGATGTTACACGAACTTGTTCTTACTTTTCCCGTTTTAAAGTTACTAACAGAATTATATGCTTCATATTCGATTTTTAATCTACAACTTTTATGTAATATGTCAGATTAGTAAAGTTTATTTTGAATTTCAAATGTTTAGTGACAGAAATGTGTGACACAGTTGCTTAACTTAAGATGCAAATATTCCACAGAGGTTAATGCTTTCCTAAGAACTTTTGAATGCGTATAAATATAATTTATTTCATAAAAGAGCTCTTCTTGAAATAAATAACCTTCTGAGCATCTGTGAATTGGCTCGATTTTTTATTATTCCACCATCCATAGTTTGGTTACTAAATATACAGCAATTCTAGTGCAGTTAATACTGGCCGTTCAATGTCTATATTTGGATAACAAAGATTCAACTTCATAATCATAAAGCAATCTCAAGGAGTCACACAATGGTATCCACTTTCATATACACATCTCGATATATAAGTTGACGTGGCCATCAAAAATGTGTCTAAAGGAAGAATGACACTTTTGTTATTAACAATGTAAATTTAACAACTAGTCCTTTTTTCCTAACGATCGGGGCATAATAGTATAAGTTATGCTTACAAAAGAATTGGACCACTAATACAAGCAATAAGTATATTTACGAAATCAGTTGAAATGAAGCTACAAACCTACTATAGTTCCATCCGAGGAAAATTAAAACGTAGGCCTAACTTTCTAGGGAAAACAATGCTCTAACTACAGAAAACGATGGTTGTTGGAAGGTTAATGAATTGATTAGAGCTAGATCTAACTGCACACCAAATACTTGTAGAATGAACTCAATCGTCTGCAATAAGGTTTATCCGTAAAGTTTCGTTATACTATCTCCTACAAGTCACCAAGACATGAATAAAATTCAGAGTTAAGAACAGATCTTATAAATAATATAAACTCCACATATCACATTTATCCTATGAAAGTGAAAAGAATTACTTAAAATTACCCAGCAATGAAGTCCCGGGCGAATAATACTATTATTGGTCACAATTTAATTAGGCCACTGGGATTGTGGCTTGATGCTGATAATATTCTTAGTAAGTGAAATAATCTTCCGAAGAGAGTATTTACTTGAGAATGTGCCCGATTCCTTGACAATGACAAGTTCAGTGTCTCCCAAGGCATTTATGTGATGCTTCCTACTTGTATAGTCAAACGTATGTAACTCCCCTCCTAACCTAGTTCACCTTTTCAGTTAATCCAATGTAGTATGCCCAAATTATGTTTTTGTGAGCGACGTCCTTCGTCCTTGAATGATACTTTCGTCTCGATAGAGAGTAAAAAAAATGACATACCCCTTCAGACTCCAATATTCATGTATTTGGTCAATTCTAAGTGACTGGCTGCTTGGCAGACATGATCGATTTTATTGATTAATCAGGATTATCTTCGACTATTTATCGAAAACGTGTAATTTTTTTATTATTAAAAAAATGTTACTAATGTAACCGAATTTCTAGGAGCAAGACTTTTCCTCACAAATGTAAATTGGTTCAAATTGTGATATGCATTTGATGTGTGTTAATGAATGGATCTACATATGGCGAATTTTTCTAAATACTTTCATATAATTCACAGGAATGCAGAGTCAAGACATCCCTGAGAAACAACACCCTCACAGCCGGAGAATTCTCAACAAAACGGCCAAAGATTAAGAAATTGAGGTGAGTGTTGCAGGGTGCTCTCTTGTAAGAACTGTTTTCACAGATTAATTACGTTGTAGGTATAAAAGAATGCCATAGGGCTAGCAAGTATCTGAATTTCTCTCTTAATAAATTTTCAGTTACAATTATTCTGAGACAACGATGAATATTACGGTGTTTCTTTCCAGTAAACAATCAAGCTGGAGGTTCAGAGATAAATATGTGCTGACCTAACTGTTAAATTACATTTTTAACCTTCGCATCAATTCTCTAACACCACGGAAAGTTCTATTGTACAGTATTTCCTATTAATCTCTTGACCAACCAGGCTAAAAATTCCCGACAAAGTTGTAGTCATTCATTATTTCTCTGCCACTTTTCTTGGCTTTCGTCCGGTTTGTTTTTGTTCGGCTTTCCTTTCATTGTTAAGGTAATTTTTCCACCTCAGTGTAGTTTTTACATCAAATTGCTTTTATACAAATTACGGAGGTGGAAATTGTCTGACCCTATAATGTTATCTGTGCAATTATTCTTCTTCGATCATGATAGCTATCACTGTATACCTTTCCTGATGGTATATTAGCCTGTCTTCGGATTAAAAGTTTTCAAGAGATTTATTTCCCTACGTACTATTTCGTGTGTAAAGTGCCTGCTTGAAAGTATTTGACAGCACAACATTCCACGTACTTCCAGTTTCTTCCAGTCCGTATTTAATCTATTTTAGGTTTCAAATCTAAATAATACTGTACGTCAGAATGTAGAATTTTTTCACATGTTGAGTACTGATATTACGTCATATCTACTATCTAGCATCACTTTGATATTAGTCTTTTTATCCGTAACCTTTGTAACGTCCAAATTAGGCTGACGTCTGCTTGAAAAAGTCTTCCTCGCTTCCAGTTCAAAGGGCGAACTTCCTTCCGCTTCCTTCATAACACAAACGACGGGCAAGTTCAACAATAACAGTTGCAAGTTGTAATCTCTCCTTACAGGTTCCTAGTATGAATTTCCCTTTTTAATTTCCTTTTACTGCTTACAGTACCTAAGATTAATAAATATAGGAAGACATGTCTTCATCTAAGAAACTGGATTACAAACTAAAGTTTTCATCATTAATTATTTTTACAAGCGCCTACTGAAAGATATGTTTCATTTTAAGTCAATGGATTGATATTGGTATTTTTTCCGTACTGAAACAACTTGAAAATACGGTATATGAAACACCCTTCTCCTTAAAAATATAAGAATGTCTTTGGCTTCATTCTTTTGTAGCTTGTCGAAATATTTGTTTGACTGCTGTAAACTGGGGAAAAGCAGTACATGATAAAGTTGTTTTTATTATTCCCGAACTTTTCAATACACACGTAGCCTTTCGTGAAATCATGAGACACATTCTCTTTCGTAGTGTCGCAAATGTAAAATAGGATTCGTTTGCTGCTTTCGCTTGGATCATATCACAGAAATTTTCGGAACAATATCAGAAACCTCTGTAGCATACTCATTCATTTCTAAAGACTTCCAAAGCTATATATTGCTACACAGCAGTTGTTGCTCTTCATTTACGTGACGAACATGTGACAAGCTTAAACTTTTTTTTGCAATAAGTTTTTTTCGTTTAAAAATGAGAGGTGTAGGTAAGGTTCATATAATGACTCTTGAACTCGCAAATAGACGTACAGAAAATTGCACGAAACAGATGATGCGTTGATAAGACGTTTGATTATATATGGCTACATTAACGTCCAATAGTATCCTTTCGTCCTGACCACGTATCTGCCCCACCCTGAACAATTTCTTCACCAAAAACGGATACTAAGTTTTTAAAAAAAAACTTTCTTCTCTGTTGAGCTGTGGGGATTTCAATAATGGGGATAAGCTTATATCGTCGTGATCGACGATATATGTGATAAATTCCAAGAAATTGAAATTTTTAGTTTCAGAAATTCTTTCGGGGCTTTATAGCAACCCGAACAATACTAGTCTGCCAAATAAACAAAAGCAAATGTTGGAAACAAAAAATGACAGGTTAGTTAAGTCTGACAAGGAAACCTCCACAAATGTCACTCTCCGATTTTTATGAAATTTGGGTGTGTTATAGTACATGAAAACTATTGGACAAAATTTTCGTTTGTTTGTTTAGCGGCGGGAAAATATCCAAAATTGGGTCTAAAATGGAAAAATCGCGATAACTTAGAGATTAGTGAAGCGCTTTTAATGATGTTTGGAATGAAAGTATCTTTTGATAAAAGACGAACATCAGCCTATGTATATTGCAGAGGGAGAGACAATTAGGGGGGCAACTACTTCTAAAGTGACCCTTATTTTGTCGCGCTCCTTTGATACTGCCCATAAAACACCTTGAGAATCTATATTTTCCAACTGTTACATTTCTTCAATATATTGATATTCACTGTTATTACAAACGTTGATTGTACAGCATTTTCAAAGTCGCAAGTCGAGTTACTGTCTATTCAAGCATTTTTTTTTTCGAGTTTTCGTCCGCTATGCTGAATCATCCAAATTGAATTTTGAGAATCTGATTTCAAATTAGATTCAGTGACTTTACATACCGATATACTGAAGAGATTCACAAGATGTTTCATGGGCAGTATCAAACGAGCGTGGCAGTATAAGGGTTGTTTACCCCCCCCCCCCCTCAGTATTGATATATGAAACAAGCAAAAGCAAACTTACTCCTTAATGCGCCTTCCTCTTGAAGTTTTCATAGATTCTATTTCACTTTAGGGGTAGTTGGCCCCCTAATTGTCACTCCCCCTGCAATATACAAAGGCCAATGTTCGTCTTTTACCAAAGATACTATCGTACCAGAAATCATTAAGATCGTTTCACTAATCTCTAAGTTATCGCAATTTTTCCATTTTAGCCCTAATTTTGATTGGTCCGTTTCACCCCTTTCATCTGTTTTCCGCTGCTAAAAAAAATACTTCTCCCATAGTTTTTCATGTACAACAACGTCCAAATTTAATAAAAATGGGAGAGTGACACCTGGGTAGGTTTCCTTGTGAGATCAGAAAATTAGGCATCTCATAAAATAGAAAAGGAAACTAAAAAGACGAGTAAAGCAGTTCTTCTGTCCTTCCGTTAGAATTTACAAAAACTGAAATGGTCACATTAAAATTCTTATTTTTGGCTCTACGTTAAGATACTCGGCCGTTGCTGTCCGCTAGCGTCGCTATAATTCCAATATTACAGTAAGCGTATGCAATGATTTTGAACGTGTAGGTCCTTTTTATTTATTTATTATTGTGCAGCAGTAATGCAGCTGAAATGGCAACCGCCTACAAAGAGACTTAAAATGATGGCCTAGAGATCAGTAACAAGGGAGCTCTTAATCGACCAAAAACAGTACATCAGTGTACGAGATACAATCTTGGCTGCACTTCCAAACCTTGGAGGACTGAATAACCAGAATAACTAAATAATCACATGGAAATTTCAGTAAAGTATGAGGACCATTTCAGGCAGATAAAAGTGACCTGGAGTGGAGTACAGAGTTCTAGGGCACACACACACACAAAAAAACAACAAAAAAACAAAAAAAGTTACGCAGCAGAGGAAAGGAAATACAGTAGTGACCTGACAATAGCAGCTGTTGAATATGATCACCATTCTTTTCCTGGTACATTTGGAATTTGACCAGAAAATTGTTGAAGGTGGACCTTAGCTCAACTGTGGGAATTGCTGCCATCTCATCCAAAATATTCGACTGCAGTTCTTTAAGACTGTGAGGTTTGTTCCGATACACCTTAGACTGGAGGGCTTCCCATATAAAGTAATCGTACACTGAAAGATCAAGCGTCGTGGATGGTCAGCTAGTAACGAGACCACACTGACCTCTGACAACAGCTCCGTCAGGCGTGAGGGTTCTGTAAATGGGAGACAAGGTTCGAGCGGTTGTGTGTGTGGATCACGTGGCAGGCATGGAGTGTGATTATATGCCTACATTAACGTCCAATCATATCCACTCGTCCTGACCACGTATTTGCCCCACCATAAACAATTTTTTCACCAAAAATTGATACTAAATTTTAAAATATATAGAAACTTTCTTCTCTGTGGAGCTGTGGGACTTTCATAATGGGGATAAGCATGTATCGTAATCCTCAGTTTTGAATTGGATTTCATTAGAACGACTGTTACAGTCCATAAGAGACAGCCGGAGGGGGAAATGTTTGACGAGTGAGAGAAATTAAATTTTTAAGACTAGAAAGTCTTACTTGGGTATAAAAATGGAACAATGTAAATTTGCAGTGAATCTAAATTATGACATTCATCTAAGAATTTTAGGCTGCAGCACTAGGTAATGCTGTGTCTCAGTTAATATCGGATTTTATATTTGTTGTTCTCCAACAATACACCCATTTTTTTTAAAGTTTTACTGAAACATTGAGTAAAAAACCAGATGTGTAAACCCAGTTTCTTCGACTCACGTCATAGGAGGCAGATTGAAATCGAAAATAACTTGGACTATGTTCTAAAACAAAGAAATCCTCACTAACTCCAATTCTCGACGTACGAATATTCAATGTTTAAGTCAGTATTTACTGAAGAATCATGCGATAGTGACCCTTTACATTTGTCTACCGCATCATTAATTCATTTTTTTATTTTGTTAAGCCGTTTTCGTCTCCAAGCTTGCTAAGTTCGAGCGTGGTTTGCTGTTGTTCTTTTGTCTGTCTTTTAATTCCTTTATTTTCATAGTGTTTCCGAGCGCAGATATTTCATCCACAAAAGCTGTGCTCGTAGATTCTAGAAAGACTGTATGTGTCACAAGGAAGACGCATTAAATTGTATTAGTGCTCAAGTGAGAGCTGCATGAAATCGTTCTAAGAATTTATTTAAGACGTCTACGATATTGAAGAAAATTTACTTTTCATACCAAGCGAGTCTCGTTCACTATTTTTATTCATATAGTACCGTTAGATCGAAACGGAATAGGTTTGTCATTTCCTTTTAACATTTGGTAATCTTTTGTTTCTGAAAACATAAAATAGAGCATAGGTTTGACGGCACAACGGTTGTAAGATATACCTGAACATTCTGTTATCAACATTTGGTAATCTTCTGTTTCTGAGAACATAAAACAGAGCATAGGTTCGACGGCCCAACGGTTGTAAGATATATCTGAAGATTTTGTTATCTCATTACTTCTTTGTCAGCTAAGACCACTAGTCCGTTTCCATTTTTTGTCATGCCTTCTCATTCTGAGCTATCCCCAGATATTATTAATCGATGTTCATACTGTTTCGAATGCACTATTAAATCCAGTACCAGTTACGACTAGTTAGCTATTTCTATGAAGGGTGTATTTGGTAGCTTTCAATCAAAATTTCTCTTCATTTGTTGCAAAAATAAGAATGAAAATTTTAGCAGGAAATTTTATATCTGGATGGAGTCTATCAATGTAAAGGTCTGCAGACTGCAACTTTCACTGAAAACTGAATTAACGAGGGAAGTCTCTTTGAAGGATGTCTGAGTTTCAGATGAAACTGTTGTCACTAGCAGTTGATGTCAATGAAATTTAATTCATTTGTTCCGCTTTAGAGTTTGTTTCTTATTAACCTACTGCAAGAGGCAGCTCGCAGATGTCCCATCCTCAAACAGCACTGTCCAAAATTCCGTGGGAATGAGGCTACGTCAATCCATAGTCTATTATACCAAGTACTGTCACTTTTAACTCAAAAGGATGTGAAACCCTATTTTGTAACAGAGACAACTTATCGTACATAATTATCAAATGTAGGGAAATTATTATTTATACCTAGTATAAAATATTGTAGAAAAATTTCCGGCTACTTCTTACCCTGAATTAACTCATAAGCCTCCTTCACGTATGCTATTCTGAACAAGGAAAACTGCACAGCAAAGTAATAGCGCTATAAATCGCTGAAGTGACTACCAATGATATAATTTTTTAAATAATATTACATAAAAGAGTAATTATGCATCGTTCCTTCCGTTACTTATTTGTCTAAATTTCTCAAAAATTATAGTAGAGAAAAACGACTCCTTTGCGCCTTCAGTCTCTTCTAGAACTCCCTACTGTTAGTTTTCAGTCATTTCCAGAGTGCTTCTACAATTTTTTTTCACTTGAGAACAGCCAGGGTTATTTTTAATATTGCGAGGAAACATCATTCCTTCCTAATACGTAAAATTACGACACTCTATGGCGTCAACATCTAGTCTCATTGACATTAAAATGACAGTTATATAGAAAATCATGGGCAGGTGTATAGTCAGATACAAAATGGATGGCAGGTCAAAATGAAAACAGTAAAATATACAAAAAATAATAACCACCATAGTACACATGTGTAGCTCGTTTTAAGGAGGTGCTCAACATCAAGTGTTCGGAAATCAGTCACGTGACATCCCTCGCCCCAAACCTTGTCCGGAACTCTGTTTTGTATTTACCATCTTACTTTCTGTATTTGATGATTTTCTTACTATTACTCAAGCATTGTCAAAAGCACGTCGTTGTTATGACAAGGAATTACAATCTAATGTCTAAAAATTCCATGTTAGCAGATAATACCCACCATCGATGGTACGAGAATTACGGATTACTCTCGAAGCTGTTCGGCGTAGCGTAACGGGCGGAGAGTCAGTTTGCGATGCAGGAACATCTTGCAAATATCTCTGAAACGATGCGAGTAATGAAAAAAAGGAAGCGTGAAAACTTGTAGATAATTTTATATTTTCTCATCTTCAAATTCGTTTATTCGGTTTACGTTTCAGGTAAACGGTTTAGTCGTTATTTTCATTCAAATTTCCAGCCGTCAAAAGGCGATCGCAATGGCCCACTACCGTAACCTACAGTCTGCCAAAAAAATTCGGTAGTCAGAAGTTGAAAATAGCGTTACTCGATCCAGAGTTGTATACTTCCTACCAGGACGTAGAACATTTCATAAGACTCCCAAGAGTGTAAGAGGTGGGCGGGTGGTGTGATACATACAGGGTGAGGCAGTGAAGTCATTACACCCCTTGTATCTCCCCAGCCGTAATAGATACAAAGATGCCGTTTGGACAGTGAATTGCAGGGACAGGTACTACTTCAAAGCACAACGTTTTATGTTTGTGCTATTTTATATCACAGAGATATGAGGCAATATTTTTTTATTTATTTACTTATTTTTTAATGGAACCATATGTTAAACTTTATCCTAACATGATGGGCTTAAAAACAGCGTTTCAAATGTGTTAATATCATGATATTTACGCGATTAGTTTTTGAGACACAAATACATTTTCGTATCGCATACGTGCTTCGAAGCGACGTTGCCGAATGTGACCTTTCCTGATGCCCACTGAGGAACTTAACAGCGAAGGCGTTGTTTTCCTGTTTCTCGATAACGCCACAAGGCGACTATAAATATGCATTGCATCAGAGGGGAAGCATTTTGAGCCCATGCTTCAGTAATCTATCGTGTACAGTATGTAATTTGCATCTTGTGTGTATTTGCTTCGTGTTATTAACAATAATAAATATTTTCAAATAAAAAACAAATACATACGAAATAATTGTGACTAATTTATATTATTTTATGTTTCTGTTACTTAAACTGTATTAATATCTTGTAGTATTTCAATATCATATGTTGTCTACTATTTTGCTATCACAGTTGTTGAACAGCGCCGCGGTGGAGTAGCCGAGCGGTCTAAGGCGCCTCGCTGCGGAGTGCGCGGTTTCTCACCGTCGGGCGTTGGAGTCCTCCCTTGGGCATGGGTGTGTGTGTGTGTTTTCCTTAGGTTAGTTTACCTAGGTTTAAGTAGTTTGTAAGCTACGGACTGATGACCACGCAGTTTGGTCCGATAGATTTACAAACATTTGAACATTTGTTGAACAGCTGTATAATATTTGTGCGACATCATCAATTAATTTTCGCGGAAAATGTAGGAGTATTGTCGGGTAAATGGGCGTGTTTGTGTAAGGACGGACTTGCGACGTTTACCATGTACTCCACACAACGCCACTTCGAAGCAGGAATATGATAGGGGAACACACCTGTGTCTCAGAAGCTATTGGCGTACGTAATATGATGTACACTTATTTGGAACCGTCTTTTTAAGCCCATCATCTTACGCTAGTATTTAACATAGGGTTCAATTTTAAAAACCAAAGTTGGTCTTTGTAATAAAAAAATTGCTCAAGCATGAAATGTGATGTATTCAAGTAGCCCATGTCCCTGCAATTCAACTGTCCAAACGGAATCATTGTACCTATTACGGGTGGCGAGATACAAGGGGCGTTGTGACTTAGCTGCCTCAATATATATATATATATATATGGGGGAGATACAAGGGGTTATGACTTAGCTGCCTCACCATATATATATATATATATATATATATATATATATGTGTGTGTGTGTGTGTGTGTGTGTGCGTAACTGCAGGAATTTTTCAGCGTAACGAGCGCGAGTGAGCTACTACAGTATTTCTTTAGGGGAGAGAAGGAGAAATATAAATAAGAGATTCTGTTTATGGAAGTTATCATTATTTTTTAAAATTTATAAAAACAGCCCGGTACAGCAGAGAGAGAGCGAGGCCGTCCGTCAACACGCAGCGAGCGGCGCGGCCTGAAAGCCGGGCAGAGCCCCGCGGCCCACAGGAAGGAGGCAGACGCGCCGGTAATTATGCCGGCTTCCGCAGCGGCACCGCACCGCGCGTCACGCGGCGCGCCCTGCTGACGTAAATGAAAAATGTAAATTGTTTCTCCTTTGATGTGCCGGCGCCGGCGCGCCTTTCTGGAGCGCGCGCTGTCGCTGTCGCGCTGCAAACGAGCGCCGAATCCGCTCCTCGGGCATCACTCAACCCGCTCACGGCGCGACCAGCCTGTGTGTTCGCTGGCAGGTGGCTGGGCTGCGTCCCGGGATCCACAGTGAGCCGGGGGGGGGGGGGGGGGGAGAAGGGAGCACAGTGTACGCGGCAGCTGGGAGGTGGCGGCTTCTTCGGCACGAGAGCGTCGCCGCCGCCGATACTGCTACTGTGGTTCGAACGCACGCCGGAGTCTGGAGATGACTCTCCGGGGATTATTACACTCCTTGGCCATTAAAGTTGCTACACCACGAAGATGACGTGCTACAGACGCGAAATTTAACCGACAGGAAGAAGGTGCTGTGATATGCAGATGATTAGCTTTTCAGAGCATTCACACAAGGTTGGCGCCGGTGGCGACACCTACAACGTGCTGACATGAGGGAAGTTTCCAACCGATTTCTCATATACAAACAGCAGTTGACCGGCGTTGCCTGGTGAAACGTTGTTGTGACGCCTCGTGTAAGGAGGAGAAATGCGTACCACTTTGATAAAGGTCGGATTGTAGCCTATCGCGATTGCGGTTTATCGTATCGCGACATTGCTGCTCACGTCGGTCCCGATCCAATGACTGGAATTCAGGAGGGCAATACGGAACGCCGTGCTGGATTCCAATGGCCTCGTATCACTAGCACTCGAGATGACAGGCATCTATCTTATCCGCATGGCCGTAACGGATAGTGCAGCCATGTCTCAATCCCTAAGTCAACAGATGAAGACGTTTGCAAGACGACAGCCATCTCCGCGAACAGTTCGACGACGTTTGCAGCAGCATGGACTATCAGGTCGGAGACCATGGCTGCGGTTACCCTTGACGCTGCATCACAGACAGGAATGCTTGCGATGGTGTACGCAACGACGAACCTGGGTGCACTAATGGCTAAACTTCATTATTTCGAATGAATCCAGGTTCTGTTCACAAAGTCATGATGGCCGCATCCGTGTTTGGTGACATCGCGATGAAATCACATTGGAGGCGTGTATTCCTCATCGCCATACTGGCATATCACCCGGCGTGATGGTATGGGGTGCCATTGGTTACACGTCTCGGCCACCTCTTGTTCGCATCGACGGCACTTTGAAAATTGGACGCTACATTTCAGATGTGTTACGACCCGTGGCTCTTCCCTTCATTCGATCCCTGCGAAACCTTACATTTCAGCAGGATAATGCACGGTTGCACGTTGCAGGTCCTGTACGGGATACGGAAAATGTTCGACTGCTGCCCTGGTCAGAAATTAATACCCGTTTATCATGTGCATTTCTTTTTAGTGTAGCGATTTTAATGGCGAGTAGTGTATCATTCCCTCCCGTGCTGCCCTAAGGAAACGTCATCTTTATCTGCGTGTCTTCCATAAAGGAGATTATTTATTTATTTATTTTGCCCCTTCGACTGTATTTATGAAAAGTTGTAATTTTTAAGAATATCTTAGGCAACATACTCGAACACAGTGTAGACAAAATTAATCCAGTCTGCGCTTCGGGACTGCCCGGACGGTGGGGCATGTTATGTGGGGCACGCAGGAAGAAAGCTAGAAACTAGATTTGCCGAACACATCGTGCTTTACAAAAAAGACGCAACCGAGACATCAAGCATGGCAGCCCATCTGCTTGAAACAAATCACCACATACCAAGCATCACAAATAATGTGAGATTGCCGCATTGGGTGTGAGAGCTCTGCACGGAGAGCTTGAGATTTTTGGCCACCAAAGGCCCGTGGGACGTAACCTACTTAATGACCAAGTTACTATGAGAAATACAAGCGCTGCGGCGGACGGCCGAGCGCATTGAGGCGCTATGCTCCGATGCGCGAGACCGAATTCCACTTCGGGCATGGATATTTGTGCTGTTTTTATTATAAGGTAGTTCATAAGTAATTTGTAAGTTTAGGGACTGATGACCCTGCAGTTAAGCTTTACAAACATTTAAATTTTTTGGAAAATAAAATCTTTTGGGAATTGTTTTAGGATTGTTTGTGTAACAATAAGCAAAAATTTAACCCAGGAGGGACGCAATACATCTTCTCTCCTAACCAATATGTAGCAGCCATTGACATATATCTGTATGATTACCATAACTATAAATAGAATCTTTCGTATATAGTTAACACATTTTACTTTATACACTTTGGCAATGAATTAGGACTAACTATTTTACGATGATTTTTTTAACCAGTCATGATCAAACAAACCGTAATTTTAAAACTATAATTGTTGCATTTGTTCATTGTTCCATACCGTTCCATTTCACAAGTTGTAACCTAATTTACTGGCAATAGTATTGCATCTGACTGTGAAAAAAGATGTTTTCAATATCATCTAGGAGGATTATACTATGTACATGCGTAACATACTAATATAAAAAATTTATGGTATGTAAACTATATCTTGTTGGATCTTTTCTAATTTGTCAATGTCTTATATTTTATGTAATGTATTTATACAGACGGCGACTTCTTGTAAATTTAGCACTGATAATGGTAAGTCACTTGCCGAAATCTAGATCTGCAAAATACATCAGTTTCTTACAAAAATAACGACTGTTTGCTGCAAAACACCCATTAGTATGTCATCTTTATCTGTTCCGTCAGGCACAATTATTTGTTCAAAAAAATTCTAAGGGCAGTGGCGGGTTGGATCAATACTGTATCCGCTTCCCTGTTAAAATCAAAATTCAAATCTAAGGGACTTAACTACGTTGTTCATCATTCCTTAGGCTTACAAACTACTTAAACTAACTTTAACACGTTGGCTGCCGCATTGATGTCAGAGGCACGCCAAAGCTGCCTGTTGTGGCCGCCAAAGTATTAAGTAACTTACGCTAAGGACAACACAAACATCCACGCCCGACGGAGGACTCGAACCTCTGTCGGCGAGCAACCTCACGCTCCGTAGCAAGGCGCCTTAGAACACCCCGCCACTCCACCGCGGCCAACTATTTGTCCTAAGATTGTAAACAGTGCTGCTGGACTTTAAAATTATTATATCAACGTAAAGGATACAAAGTAATTTGAAAATTTTATAGATTATTGTCAAATGACTAAATTAGTACTAAACAGTTTTAAAATTATGTTAGTTACGATAAAGGAAACAATTCTGCCCAATTATACATTGTGGCGTCATCTCAAATTTCCCACCAAATACTAAGAATATTTTGGAAAATGTAACAAATCCACAATAATCCAATCATTATGTATAGAAATAAGCAAAGTAATGTTTTTGTCTATAAATAATATTTCCATATAATAACCTGGGTAAGGAAGATGTCAGACTGAGATTCATTGGAAGAGTCTTCAAGAAGTGTAATCTGTCAGTACGGTACACAACTCGTTCAGTCTTCGCTTGAATATTGCTCATCATTGTGGATCCGTACCAGATAGAGTCGATAGAAGACATAGAGAGTATCCAAAAAGCTTTTTTACAGGCCATTTAATCAGCGTGATAGTGTCACGGGGGTGGTCAGGAAACGTCAGGGGCAGACGCTGGAAGACAGACGTTCTGTATCGCCATCGCGAGAGCACGCGTTTCTCGAGTAGTCAACCAATATATTGCTTTCTCCTACGCAATACTCGCGAAACGACCACAAAGATAAAACTAGAGACATTATAGCCCATACGAAGGCATACAGGCAAGAGGAGGAAGGACTGACAATGTCACTGTGTTCCATGAGGTGACTTGCGGAGTATGAGAGTAGATATTTACGTTGGAGACGCAAGATGTGAAACTTATATTCACATGTTCATTAGTATGTCCTGAAGAAATGATTAGTATTTCACTCATCTAGATTCACCTTACGTCCTGTTATTTAGTAGCCAGAGGTCCACCATGGGTCTCCTATAACTTATTCCATGCGAGATGGTATCAAAATATAAGGTGCGGATGACATCCTATGCTATAGCCGTATATGCTGCATGCACATGGTTCCAAAGTTCATATGTGGTAGTTGGTATCACATTGTTTTACCATATGCAACACATTTTAGATTGAGGACATGTTTGATGATTTGACGAGCCAGTGAAGACCATCCTGTGACACAAAGAAGGCACTTGTCTGTTCATTATCATGTGGCCGTGCATTCTCTTCCTGAAATTGGCGTCTGGGTTGTTGTATCGAAGGGGCATGACAACGGACCGCAGGCTATCATTCACGATGGTCAGACTGGTCATTTGCCCTGGACACGTACCAAGTGGTTGTAACCAATCGCACCCAACACCAAAAGATCTTCAATGGCGATTTGTGTCTCGTGCGAATGCGGTCGCTGTGATGCTTTTTCCACTGTCTTCGGCAAAACAAAATGCGCTCATCATTTTCAAACAGACAGTACTTGGTTTCATCCGAACTCAGATGATTACATGAAGGATACAACTTAAATACCTTAACCTGCAAGTTATGCTGCAGGTTACTTTAGTTATTTAATATTTTTACGACCTATGGACTTTAATTGTTATAATGACATTATTTGAAAAATGCGTCTCACTTTTGTTAAATTACATATAATGAGTTAGTATGATTTCGATTGTTTCTTCTTTCGGACTTCATCCTAAGTTGTTAATGCCAATAGGGGTTGTTTCTACTTATAAGATTTTCAACAATTCGTTAGAATATTCTAGTAACACTAGCTGAAAGATAATGAAATGCCACCACTATACTAGTGGCTGTTCCATATACAATATTATTTTCTTATTAACAAGAATTCCAAGGACTTTAAAACATTCATAAGGTGAATTAAAGAACATAATCTGTAATATTCGACGGAATTCCATCAGGTTAGTCGCTACTTGTGGCCAACGATCTCTTCATGTTATACTTTCTCTCTATTCCTTTCGAAAGTAATTTAAAATAAAGACGTGTACACGAACTCGACTCAGGATCAATACCTAGAAGTATTTTCTCTCTCAGTAATCGTTAGATTCTGTCTGGTCCATACTGAACTGTACACTACAAATGTAATTTGTACAGTACTATATTTCGAATTCAGTGTTTTTGAGGAGATTTATTTAATAGTTGGTTTACTTTGTCAAACTGGCTCCTTCAGATCGTCTGTTATCCCTGAGCGGGGAACTTACCCTTTATCGCTTACAAGGAAGTAATTTAACGTGAGTACAATAGACTATAAATTAGTCAACAAACGATTCACACTACATAACTACTCTGATCAGTGTATTATTATTACATAATAGCCGGTATGTTCAACTTTGGCAATATTAATAGTAGCAACGCGTCTTGCCATAGAAACAATGACGCCTCTGGGGTCTACAAACACAGGTCACCAAAATCGTCTAAATTTCGGGGAGGAGGTAGATGAGCTGTGACTTTAAATCAAGTAGAAAATGTCTTCGATTGGGTACAGATCTTCTGAGTTGGGAGTCATGGGATCAGGACTTCAATTACGACTCACCAGTTTGTACCTCTCCCATGTGACGAGGTGCATTTACTTTTCCAAAACTGCCATTGCAATTGGGAAACATTATCATCCTGAAAGTGTGGTGGTCTGCAAGCAGTGTACGACTATATTTTGGCCATTATAGCCCTTTGCACGCTCTCTCCTGAGCACATCAACGCCCAAGTGATTGTTCACCATAGCATAATTGGAGCCAGCATGTCTCCGTCCGTTAGTACAAGTGTCAAGGAGCTGTTGCCCCGGAGACGAAAAATTCGCATCGGCACGATGAGGAAGGTGTCGGGATTCATCAGACCATGCAACGGTCTCACACTGCGGCAACGTCTACTGATGATAGTCCATTTCAGTCGGAGTTAATGATGTCGAGGTTAACATTGGCACATGGATGGATCACCGGCTGCGGATGCCCATCGTTCGATGCACTGTGAGTTTAGATACCTTTGTACGCTGCCCAGCATTAAAGTCTAATGCTTGTTCCGCTACGGTCAGTCTGTACAGTTTCACTGATAGGCCTATGTCTAGCCTAAGAAGTCCGACATCTGTAATGAGGCGTGGCCATCAAAGCCTTGTACAAAAATACGTGGCGTCACTTGGGTTTTGCCTCTTGTTGTAGCACTCCTCAACCATCCGACAAGTCTTACAAGAGGTGACAGATGATACTGCTGAAACACAAGCCAAAATAATGGAAAATGAAGATTGTATTACTGAAGAAATTATTTTTCAGTCAAGACTACTGTGGAATGAGCAACTGTGATGCGGTTCTATACAGAATTTCTTCTGTTTCATCAAACGGCGTTTGTGTAGTGACAAAAATTATGGAATAATGACACCGTGTCTTATCAAAATGGTCTTCACAATCACTGTGCTTTTTAGGTTTCTTTAAAAGCCGTATGACTTGCAGGCCAACAATTTCACTTTGAGATTTCGACATTGAATATTTCATTGATTAAATTATTCATGTTCGTATTGAGTCTACTATCCTTCTCGATATGCCCATGGTCAAACTCAGATGGATCGTGGATTTTTCCCATTCTACACACGGACAGTGCTCTCACTGATACTCTCGTTGATCAGCCGTTATTTCTCGTCGTTGCCGTTGCCACCGCCTGGACGTGTTTATGTGTATAGTATGTGGTCCTAATTTTGTAACTGATAGGTGTATATTGTAAAAATTAAAATTTAGGTTCGAAGTTTAGAAATATAAGAAAAAGGTTGCAGAGCAAAATCATACAGATATTTAGTAATGTAGTAATAAAACTGTAACCAATATTAAAAAAAAAAAAAAAAAAAAAAAAAAAAAAAAAAATGTAGGTGATGCTGGACGTCATAACATAAATGTCTTAAACATTAACATCTGTGGTCTTCATTACCAATGTATATTTGCATGTAATTATAATTGCTGTCTCTATTTGCCATTATTTCTTACGACAGATAATGACTACTATATACAAATGTATATTTGTAATGATACCACTAATTTAAATATTTGAGACATTTATGTCATGGTGTTTCGTTGCCTGCATCAGTGGGCTATAACGAAAGGAAAAAAATGAGTTTAATTTCATAAAATAATAGATTCATTTAAAACAATTTTAACAGTCACATTGTCGCCGATATTTAAACCTCTAAAGTGCTGACAGGTTCTGAGCTAGGAACTTTGACGTAGGCCTTTGTTATATTCATTATTGTATGTCTAAGGTGGTGAAACAATCATCTTGTTTTAAAAACAACTATGAAACAGATAATCTAGAAAAGTTGTGATTAGCAATATTGAAACAGGTACTTTTTCATAAACATGTATGGCAAATGTATTCACTAGTCTATACAACCCACCACTTTTAGAAACACATAGTGCAGTGTTCACACCCTATGTATTTATTTTTCTTCTGTGCAGAAGACGCGAAGATGTCCTTACTTGGAAATAAATCGATAGTTCAAAAATGTTCAAATGTTTGTATAGTCTATGGGATTTAACTACGGGGTCATCAGTCCCTAAACTTACAAACTACTTATGAACTACTTACGAACTAGGACGGCACAAATATCCATGCCCGAGGGGGGATTCGAACCCCCGACCGTAGTGGCCGTGCAGACCGTGACTGGAGCGCCTTAGTCCCCTCAGCCACCGCGGCTGGCTAAATCGATAGTCGTCAAAAAATATTTCCGGTGCAGCTGTGTATTTTCAATACGCAATTTTCGACCAATATTTTTACAGTTTCTAAATATGCTGCCTTGTTAACCGACGAAAGCCCATGCAAATAAAATAATAAATAATCTGTTAAATTGTCGATGGCTTTATTCTGCTATTCCTGAACAGCTGACTCGATATTCATTAATAAAATTACACCACGGATTCCAGGAGCAGAAAATCAGAAACAGCCAACAATTTGACACATTTCTTGCGTATCGGATTCTTTAGTAAGCCCAACTGATTTACAAAATTTCATGACACGAGAAGTGAAATTCACATTGAAAAATAAAATGTGTGAGATCTTCCCCACGAATACTAAAATAACTGCGTTATCTTCCAGTTTCACGACTTATAATCACGATAAACATAAATTAGCACTATCATATCTGGGAGACGGTGAACAGACTTTGTTTTACTGGCTGAACACTTATAAAGTGCTACAGAAAAACTGTTTACATTGTGCAATTCCTTCCTTTTCTGGAACATTCTTGCACTGTATTGGATCCTAAGCACATGGGATGGAATCACATCGAAATTGTTCAAAGAAAGGTATCTAGTTTTCTGTTGTCACGAAACAGGGGAAAGAATGTGACGAATATGATAACGAGCTGAGGTTGCAGTCATTGAAACAAAACCTTTTTGGTCTAAATTCCAAATTATTCTTTATTCCTCTATCAAGTATAGCTAGAGAATTGATCATAGTGATGAAATAAATTTTTAAAAAAGTCACAGCTCACAGTAAAAGTCATATTTACCAGGTGTTGTTCCGGAAAAAAAATTATAGAAATATAATCTTAAAGTGGTTCTACGCGTCACCATCAAACATTGCACACACCCTTACGTATAGAGATGTAACCTACTGTAATGCAACGTAATTTAGATCCATAGGCCTACGTACTCGTATTTTATGCTGTTCCCGAACGATGATCTGCCTCTCTTAACGACCAGCTACCAGTAGGTCTAATAGCTAATAGAAAAATACACGTAGGTCAGTGATTTTGGCTAATTTTTTACTTTTTAATAAAATTCTTGAGACTCAGGCTATGTCATTATCGGACGCTAAAACTATATCCGTCGTTTTGACTACCTTTGCAGCGACTTTCCTCGAGGCGACTATTAACTACTATAAACATCTTTATCTTAAATTTGACAGCCACTTACAAAAGTAATATTGCTTACTTTATATGCATACTCGCCGAAATAACAGATACTTAATTAAAAACTCTCTGAAATTTATATTTTAAAATTTGCAGTAATTTTCCACATTTGAATCTAGTAGTATCCCTATGTCGAAAACACATGAAATAACTCTTATTACATTTACTGTTGCACATTTGATTGTACAGCATATTGTTAAGAAGTCATTGATTCCATGTGTTCGTTTCTCTTTCACTACGGCGGACGAATTACAAAATACATTTATGAGAAAATTCCGTGCGTTCAATATCAGAAATGTAAGTTACACTAGCGTCTGTATATAATATCGATGATTTAGAAAAAAATTAATCCTTCATATATATATATATATATATATATATATATATATATATATATATAATTGGTCTACACCGTGTGCTTATTTCTTCAAACCCCAAAATGACAAATATTTGGTACCAGTAAGGCAGAAACGCTATCTTTTTAATATTCTTACCAGTGCCATATTACTAATATTGATTTAATCACTGCAGTATTCAATGTCGAAATCTCAAAGTACAACTGTTAGCCTGCAATCCACACTGCATCAAAAAGACCACAGTGATTGTGAAGACCTATTTTGATAAGACAAGGTGTTACTATTCCATAATTGTTGTCACTACACGAACGCCGTTTGATGAAACAGAAGAATTTTTTTAGAGAATCACTTCATAGTTGCTCATTCCACAATAGTCTTGACTGAAAAATAATTTATTCATTAATAATTATCTTGCGTTTCAGCAGTATCATTTATCATCTCTTGTTTTTCGTTTCTTCCTACATTTTATTACTTTAATCACTTGAAATATCTACAGTAATTCGTTTTTGAGAGTTCTTATATACGTATTTGATACATGGAGTAAATTGTCCAATGAGGCATTACATTTGACTGAAAAGAATACAAGACGTTAAGAGTCTACATACCTTCTTAAAAACCGTAACTCTATAGCCATGCCAATTAAATACTTTTATATAATTCAAAAAAATTAATAACTAATTTCCTTATAAAGGCAACTTTAATCGTTCACTATAACATACTTCTGGTAGGGCCTATTCAGCGCAAAGATATTACAAGACATCCTTTTGAAGCAAGGAAGTTTACAATTGACCTTATGTTTTACAGTATCAGTAGTGTAAATTACCGTCATACGAGAGTACGTACTGCGTAGTTCACAGATCTATAGCTACTTACGCACTTGTGGATGAACTTCACTAAAGAAAAACTTAATAGACCCTAGTATCCGCAGCATTTGTTCACTTCTCTAGCCTACCATTTTATCTCAAACTGTCTGCTCGTCAGGACGATAGTTGCACAGCACACAACGCTAAGACGTCACGGTTAATGATACATTGTAGGTCCTTGCAACACTTTATTCCATAACAGCTTCTTCACTTTGGACGCATAAAATTAATGAATGAAAGCAGAAAAGTAATTTGAAGTAATGAAGCAAAGCAGCATCATTGTCAAATTACTTTTCTGCTTTCATACCTTAATTTTATCTGTGCAAAGTAATGAATTTAGCTTATAGTTTACTTCAATATGTTGTGTTGTCTAATTTCTTTATTTCTTGTTCCGTTAAATCCTGATCTGAGATTTTAATTCTCAGATAGTGGTGTTCTTGACATGCCTCAATTACATTTTCTTCTGAAATAATGCCATATATTTTATTTTTCGTAGAGAGCTATGGAGATATTTCGTTTTAGAAAAATCTACTGTTAGTGCTGCCTCATTGTATGTTTCCGACATTTTCTTCATCATGTATTCTGTATTATAGTTATCTGCTTATACTGTTATATGATTGTCAAGGAATACTACACACGATAAGTAAGCCAGATTATGTGTAGGCCATTATTCTACATTTTGACTCTTAGTCTTACCTCAGATAAAATTCAAAATACTAATAACGGCAGTTTTTGACCTCATATAAAACACGATTTAATTTTTCCTTGCTGCTTACCTTTCCTGTTTTGAAAATTTCTTTCTTCTTTATAATCCTGGATCGATTATTCCATAAATATTTTCCAAGTTTATTTTTTATTTGTTTACTTCAAATTTCGTGTTTATTATTTTATTTATGAATTTGCCTTTTTCAAGTTTCATTTTCCGATTTACTCCTGCTTGTTTTTGGTTTCCTTGCAGTTATTGAAGTCAACGATTTGTTTTTATTGAGCATTTACTACATCTAAAATCCTCTTTGTGAGTCTTGTTTATTACCAGTGTGTCTGTATTATGTTAACCACAGTTTTATTTTCTTTTCTTTTATTTTATTTATTTTATTTTTATTATTATTATTAAGTCTGTTGGTCTGTCAGTGGGTTCACATAATTTTTTTCATCCATCTCTGTGTATTGTTATAAACGTTTTTGAGGATTTTATGTTTTATGTCTTCTATCTCTTTGATCCCTGATACAACTATTGTGACGGTTTCTGGTGCATAGTGTTCCTGGTAGTGTAAGTGTAGTCCAGTATCTGTGTTAGGCCTGTCTTGCCAGTTTCTTCATTGCAGAGAGTCTGTATTCTACAGTTTAAAAAGTATTTCTTTTTCTTATCTGCTGTATGCTTTAATCGATTTTCTTATTTCTAAATAATCCTCTAATACACCTACTTGAATTTTTCGATCTTTTCACATTTCACTTTTGCTACTTCACTCATATATCTTTAATGGTGCATAAGAATGCCCTAATTCAACGAAGCGTATAGACGGTATTCTAGCGTTTCCTCTATACTGGTCGAGTAATCAAACATTCGTAATATTTATGAAGTTACTTGAAGACATAAACAGCAAAAATACCGACAAGAGCAAGACAAGTAGACCCAGGAAAACAGCTTTCGCAAAGAGAGGACAAAAATTTTAGGACTAGCCAGAACGTGGTTTTAACCTTTTTTTCTTTTAAATCGATACAGCCAACTCTTGCTTGCTCGTTCTGCGATATATAGAATTACTCGTTAAGTCGACCATCAGGCTCCTTGAAAAAATAGTCGATGATTTTTGAGACAATAAATCCAAACCACTATCATAACAGGCCACACACTATATTCGATTTTAGCGTCGATCTCCCTGTACTTCGAACTGTTTCTTTAATTATTCAGATCATTATTTCGTCTTTTAACTGTTACCAACCTTGTCTGTTTATCCACCAATGCACACTTTAATGCAGTACGTAATACAGTTGTAAAAATAAATTCCAGAAGTGCAAGAACAGAAGCAGGCTATCGAGACTGTGGCATGTGTAGCGAAATGACAAATGGTTGTAAACAAAATATCGATTTTATGTCATCCACGTTCCGGAAATCCTGAACTTTATTGAAAACGTATCAAAGGGAATGACGAAACAGTCTTGGCGAGTAGCGTTTCTACGCCTTGCAAAGAGTTCGTTGAAATATCTGCGACAAAACATCTGTCTCTCTAGGTGCTAAGAACGATATCCCCGTGGTAAGATAAAAACTAAATAGCTAGAACTGCTGTTTGTTATCATATTTCGTTTTTTAATGTTTTATAAGGAGTCGAATAAATAATAAAAGGCTACAAATAAACTTGTAATTATGACCAGTTTAGATTGTCAGTGTTTTTATGAAACTCGTGGTCGGTCTAGTTTTTTAAAAGATAACTGCAGTTTTCTCTTGTACCCCTATTTCGACTTTGCACCGAATTTCAGTTTGACAGGCCAAACTTTCGTTGAATCAAATTCTCAATTACTCGATATTTTTTTTGTTACGTTCCTCAAACTTCGAATTATCGAGAGCTGACTACATACCAAACGCGTATACCGTTTACCTATGACGCTATGCCTTCAAAATTAAGTGAACAAAATTTTCGCTTCCACTGGGTCACTCATTCGCAACGTTTCTGGTTGACCCAAGCATGTTACAAAGCTTGCCGTATTTTTCGTGCCGTTTTATCAACCCCCTCCCCAACAGTACCCCAACCAGCTCTCTTCAGAACCGTTCCGTCGCAGAAGTGCTACGACCACAACGGAACGTTACTGTCGACCGGCGTGAAAGGACAGTGCGAGACGAGAAATTTTTATTTTTAAATTCTGTGCCACCACGCGACTCCATAATTGTAAAAAAAAGATTTCCCTACTGCTATTTTGCTGCGCCTTTAGCAGCCGAACAGTGCCACGCCCCCGCAGACGAACGTTCGCCGCGGCGGAAAAAAAAATAAAAAGACGGAAGAAAACGCTTTAAAATATTTTAGCGCGACTAATTCAACGGTGGCGCGCGCGTGGCGTCGGTACCGGCGCAGAGTCCGGACAAATGAAATTTCACTGGCGCGACTACTGGCGGACTGTTTACCGAAGCTGGCGCGCCAGCGAACCGGCGCACAATGTTTTTTCTGGCGCGGATCGCGGCACGGCGCTGTCCGTCCGCCGGCTCTGTCCGTGGGCGTCGGGCAGGTAGAAAAAAAAGAATAGCGCAAAAAAAGAGAGAGAGAGAAAGAGGCGAGGAAGATTACGAGAGAAAGAGAGAGACAGGGAGGAACGTGCGGTCGGATTCACGCCGCAGTCGGCTCAGCCGATCAAACAGACTTGGTGCTGGCCGCGACTTGGGCACGTCCCATTTATTGTGCAAACCTTAGCTTAAGCCGCGCGCTCGCTATTAGCCCTCCTTGCCGTGGAGGCGGCTGTGGCCGCGGGGGCTCCGGAATCGCCGCGAGAGGGCAGGGCGGTCGCGCGACCGGCCTGCCATCTGGCGGAGAGCCGCTGGACGGCGTCGGCGCGCAGAGCGTCCACCTCTCCCCCCCCCCCCCCCCCCCCGCCCATGGAAAATAAACTCGTTACAACTTTCAGTGGGCGGTGGCCTAACCGGCCCGGCGCCGGCAAAAAAGAGAAAAGAGGGGGTGTGGCGGCGCGCCCGGTGGGAGTGGCCTCGCGCCGGCACCATGTTGCCTCGCCACCCCCCACCACCGGCCTGCGCTTTTAATATTGGCGGGCCGCTCGAAAACGAGTCTCTCCGCAGCACGGCTGGCTTTTTCCGCGTGGCTCTCGTAATATCGCCGACCGGACCGGACGCGCGTGCCCGCCCGCTTGCTCTTCAGCTACGGCCGGGTCTTAAATTAAAAGCGCTCGCCGGATTCGACCCTTCCCGGAGGTCCCCATTATTCATTAAAAACTTTTTCTGCGCTTTCAAAGGTACCGTGTGCTCTACAAGTACCTAGGTATTTCGCAATTGTGCCGGGTTTCTGGAATTTTTATTTTTATTTTTTAAGCTTTATTTCGCGATTCTCCATATAGCTGTCTGGCCGCCTGGAATGCGTCCGTAGTGAACTCTCCTTGTTGCCCCAATATCTGTTCGGCTATTAGCGTTCGGGGTCATTACTCCGGTCTCCCTTCTCCGTTGGCAAAGACCGGGATGACAGAATGCTGTGGCGATCAGATGGACTGGAGAGAACACAGAGAAAATATTGTGGGGAAGGCGAATCAAAGGTTACGTTTCATTGGCAGAACGCTTAGACGATGCACCAGCTCCACCAAAGAGACTGCCTACATCACACTTGTGCGTCCTCCCCTGGAGTACTGTTGCCCCTTGTGGGACCCTCACCAGGTGGGATTGACGGAAGATATTGAGAAGGTTCAGAGAAGGGCAGCTCGTTTTGTTTTATCACGTTGCGAGGGGAAAGCATCACGAACATGTTGGACGAATTGGGGTGGAAATCATTAAAAGAAAGACGTTATTCATTGCGGCGTGATCTGTTTGCGAAGTTTCAATCACCGACTTTTAGTTCTGAATATGAAAATATTTTGCTAGCACCCACCTACTTAGGGAGACATGACCATCCCAATAAAATAAGAGAAATCAGATCGAAAACGGGACGTTTTAGGTGTTCTTTCTTCCCGCGCGCTATTAGAGAATGGAACGGTAGAGAAAAGTTATGAAAGTGGTAATGCCAGGCACTTAAATGTGATTTGCAGAGTATCTATGTAGCTGTAGATGTAGACATAGGTCCAAGTTAGAGGGCAGGGAAAAGAGGTAGGAGGACGGTTTTAAGGAAGGGGTGTGCAAAGAGCGACCGGCGGTTCGCATGAGCCCCAGAGTAAGTATAAACATGGTCCACGAATTATCTGTCACAGATAAAATAAAATCAACAAATAAATAAAACAAGGAAGCTTATAACGAACAGAATATTTAAAGAATTAAACAACATAATCTGTAATATTGGACAGAATTCCATCAGGTTAGTCGCTACTTGTGGCCAACGATGTAATCATGTTCTACTTTCTGTCAATTCCTTTCGAAACTAATTTAAAATAAAGACGTGTACACGGACTCGACTCAGGATCAATACCTAGAAGTATTTTCTCTCTCGGTAATCGTTAGATTCTGTCAGGTCCATATTGAACTGTACACTACAAATGTAATTTGTACAGAACTCTATTTCGAATACAGTGCTTTTTGAGGAAATTTATTAACCCTTTCATACCTGATTTTTTTCTCTATCAAGGAAATTATTTTTAATGCTGTAATAAACTTAAATTAAATTTTCAATGATTTTAGAAGCAAGATTTATGCAATTACATGCATCCATTTTCATACTACAACACTGCATGTACTGAAAAACAAGGTTTTTTTACGGACTAAATTAATTAATTTTGTAGTACCAACTGTTGTACTAAATAAACTGATCGTTCAATAACTATATCGCAAAATAACAACTTTTACCTTCAGTTATACAGTGTAAAACAAGAAGCCCACAATCTCCGTGTTCTTTGAAGTTCGCAAACTGCTGCGCAGTGCAACACTCGCTTCTTAATATTTTTATAGTAGTCTTCCGCAGGTGGCGGTAATTGTGCATGATGAAATGATTGAGCACTCAGGTGTCGTATACATGTTCTTTCCATGGAGAAAAAATGCTTCTGAACCATCTTAGACACCGTAGAAGTTATGTGCACATTTGTAGCCAGAGGGTCCGAAAGGGTTAAATAGTTGGTTTCTTTGTCAAACTGTCTCCTTCAGATCGTCTGTCATCCCTAAGCTGGTGAACGTACCCTCTACAGCTTACAAGGAAGTAATTTAACGTGAATGTAATAAACAATACATAAGCCAATAAACAATTCACACTACATAACTACTCTCATCAGTGTATTATCATTACATAATAGCAATAATAATAGTAGCAACGCGTCTTGCCATAGAAACAATGACGCCTCTGGGGTAGTTGACACTACATCTACAAACACAAGTCATCAAAATCCTCTAAATTTCGGGGAGGAGGTAGTTGAGCTGTGACTTTAAATCAAATAGAAAATGTCTTCGATTGGGTACAGATCTTGTGAGTTGGGAGTCATGGGGTCAGGACTTCAATTACAACTCACCAGCGTGTTCCTCGCACATGTGACAGCGGGCATTTACTTTTTCAAAAATTCCATTGCCAATGGGACTGTCCAGCATTAATGCTTGTTCCGCTGCAGTCACCACCTGTCTTGTTTCACCGATAGGCCTATGCCTACCCTAAGAAGTCTGACCCTTCCCGAAGCTCCCATTATTCATTAAAAACTTTTTCTGCGCTTTCAAAGGTACCGTGTGCCCTACAAGTACCTAGGTATTCGCAATTGTGCCGGGTTTCTGGATTATTTATTTATGTATTTATTTATTTACGCTTTATTTCGTGATTCTCCATATCTGCCCGCCTGGAGTACGACCCTAGTGAACTCTCCTTGTTCCCCGATATCTGTTGGGCTATTAGCGTTCGGGGTCATTACTCCGGTCTCCCTTCTCCGCTGGCAAAGACCGGGATGACAGAATGCTGCGGCGATCAGATGGACATAGGTCCAAGTTAGAGCGCGGGGAAAAGAGGTAGGAGGACGGTTTTAAGGAAAGGGTGTGCAAAGAGCGACCGGCGGTTACCATGAGCGCTAAAGCAAGTATCAATCTGGTCCACGAATTATCTGTCACACGATCGATAAGAAAAAATAAATAAAAAACATGGAACCTTAAAACAAACAGAATATTTTCATATATTGACATAATGCGAAAGGAGAGTCCAAACACTGTAATTATTTATTTATTTATATATCAGACATGATATCTTTCGACATTAAATGCCATCGTCATGTGTATCGTATTTCGAAGTTGTAAGTGCTTCAACTGACTATTTATTACAATCGACATGATCGACTGGAGAGTGTTCGCAACTGCACAGTGTTATTTTAAATGAGTTTATTTCCATCAACAGTTGCCATATAATTGTTTAATTACATGTTTCGATCACTTGGATCATCTTCGGATCTTATAGTTGCGTCCGCAACTCGTCTAGCCAATTAGTACCAATTAGTACTCAGCCAGACGAGTTGCGGACGCAACTATAAGATCTGAAGATGATCCAAGTGATCGAAACATGTACTTAGACAATTATATGGCAACTGTTGACGGAAATAAACACATTTAAAATAAGACCATTTATTAGGTTATGTTTCACATTTGATTTATGAATTGTAGCCAATTACAGCATCAATGTGAAACTATCATCAGTCAGTGCTTTTCTCTCCTTTGCACATTATTTTATTTTCTTCTTTCTTCTTCGTTTGGGTCAGCTAAGAACCACGCACCAATTCCAATGCTATCTTCTTTGTTGTTCTTCCTTTTTCCTCCAGTACTCTTTCATCTTTTCACTATGTATCCTGTTTCTTTTCTCAGACCATTTTAATTCTGTATACTTCTCCCTCCTGCCTTGGAATCATTCCATTTCTAAAACTTTTTTCTTAAAAACCTCTCTTTTGTTCAAATGTGTGTACAGCTTAAGGGACTTAACTGAGAGGCCATCAGTCCCTAAACTTACAAATTACTTTTGAACTCTCTATTGTGTTCATAGAATGTAGGCTTTCACGGCCAGCGTCTTCATTAATTAAAACTTCCGGCCTAAGTTGCCGTGGTCCATCCATAAAACTTCTTACTCCCGACGTTTCGTTGCCTATTGCGGGCAACATCTTCAAGGGTGAGTCGACGACTGCCTACTGGGCGCTGGAGGTCCTGCTTATATAGAGGGCATAGATGGCGCCACCACTCGTCACGTGCTGCCGACTATGAAGCTATCTTTGACCAAAGTCATCTTTCTCGATTGTCATATCTTGGTTCAAAGTTGACCGCCAAATCTTATCTAATTTCAAACCTTCTTCTTACCTATTATAATTATTGTGGTGTTCCTGTATTTCTATAGCTTCTCTGTACATACGAGTGTAATAATGCGACGTCCTGGCTAGCACGCTAGTTTCTCTAAATTTTATTTCATGGTCACCACGTGTAAAAACATGCTCTGCCACAGCTGACTTGCCTGTGTGACCCAGACGACAATTCCTTTTATGTTCCAATATGCGAGTATTAACACTCCTTTTTGTTGTTCCTATATACACCATGGGGCTCACCTGTAGACGGGGATACCACCCATCAGCTTTGACCCGTGACGTCATCGCAGTGCGATAGATTTTAGGTGCGTGCGTGTCTGTAGAAGACGTGAGTGATTATGTGGTGGTTGAGTTAAAGACGATAGTTTACAAACAAAACAGATTAATATTTTGTGTTTAAAATTATCTGTAGCTTCTCTCTGATGGTTAGGTGTAGGTTAACCGATCGTATCTGAGCGCCGAAGGCGCTAATTTTTGGGCTAATATCTGTGATCGACGGTACGTTCTGTTATCTATAATAACTACAGATAATTTGTACCTACAATAAAGAAGTATTGAGATATCCCGAATACTGGTTTACTGACATCTTGATGACGTCATGGGTCAAAGCAGACGGGTGGTATCCCAGTCTACAGTTATGCCCACCATGCCACAGCTTTTGTGGTGCTTACTGTTCACTTATGTTTTTTCTTTCCAAATCCTTCCTAACTTGTTGAATCCAAGCTATTGTTGACGTCGTGTCCCAAAGATATTTAAAAATCTGTTTAGTTAAGCTATTGCTGTTTATTCCGTATAAGTGTGAAAAAATAGCAGTCGCCTGTCGATCCGCGAGTGTAAACTGTTTCATATTGTTCTCTTAGTGTTTCGATTCTCCAGTCCTGCAACATGCACCTTGTTCACTGGGCTGCCACCTGTGCAGCTCGCCTATTTCCAACAGTGGATTTCGTGGCGGTAGCCTACTTCGTCACGACGGTTCGGGATCTCAGAGGACTGCGATCGCGTGCTGAAGCAAATATGCTGTGGTGGATTAAAAGACGCTTGTCCATCACTTTCTTATCTTTGAGGGAACTTATGACAGTGACGAAATGACGATAACTGCGACATCTTGCACCTGTAACATTTAGACGCCTGGAAGAAAAGGGGTAAAGTGCCATGCCATGCCTCTCGACTACAGATATTTTATTGATATATTCTCTTGGAATAATATAGTTTCCTATGTCAGTTGTGAAATTTAGTTCTCATTGACTTGAAACTGAGAGACTAATGTACACAGTTTAGTTAGAAAGAGACACAGAAACCTTATAAATATGTTTTATGTTAATCTCAGATACAAGTACTAACAAAAAAACTTCAATACGTTGCTTCGTTTTCGGTTCAGAATTGAACCAAGCCAATCAGGTCAACGAACGCAGATTCAAACACCTTCAAACAGACTGAATTGTTACACGTGTCCTTCGCATGGTTAGTTTAATCGGATAAAAAAAATACTCTTAGAGCACAAGACTGCTAAGCTTTTGTCTCTGGCTCAAACTCGCTACCATCCAATGAACCTTTTCCTATGCTGTCTTTTTTGGTTACAGGAAACCATACAAAGACCAAGTAGTAGCACCATAATTGGCAGGCCGCTTAAAATTGTACGTTCAGTGATCTTACTGGCTAACTGATATACCGTTTAAATAGGAAACGGCACAACGCATTACATTATTTCCTTAACAATTATTTCTCAGCACATAATACCCCCATATGCATATACAAGACTTTCAAACTGTAGCTAGGCACTTTATATAAGAAATGGTTAATTTACAAGGCCCGAGGAAAGTTTCATCGGACGCCAATGGAATCTTGAGAATACAGTTTAAACAAGTAGCAAATAATGTTTTGATCGTATAGAAGTTTTCAGCAGAAGTTCAGATTTCGCTCTCTTACTAATAGATTGCGATTCAGCTGATGCGCTTCAATTCAGTGCCATAATGAGTAGCTGGCCGCGGTGGCCGAGGGGACTGAGGCGCTCCAGTCACGGTCTGCACGGTCACTACGGTCGGGGTTTCGAATCCCCCTTCGGGCATGGATATTTGTGCCGTCCTTAGTCTTAGTTAGTTCCTAAGTAGTTTGTAAGTTTAGGGACTGATGACCCCGTAGTTAAGTACCATAAGCTATACAAACATTTGAACATAATGAGTAATGTAAGAAAAGTCAGAGTGAAATTGCATGATTACAGAATAAAATTTCTTATGATAATTTTTTTCTCCGCTGCAGAGTGAAAGTGTCATTCTGGAAACATCCCTTAGGCTGTGGCTAAGCCATGTCTCCACCTTATCCTTTCTTCCAGGAGTGATAGTCTTGCAATGTTCGCAGCTGAACTGTTGTGAAGTTTGGAAAGTAGGATGCGTGGTACTCGCAGAAGTAAAGTTGTTGGGCGGCATCCTGCGTTGTTTCGGGGTAGCTCATTCGTTAAAGCACTTGCCCGCGTAAGGCAAATGTCCCAGGTTCGAGTCCTGGTTCAGGCACACAATTTTAATCTGTCAGGAAGTTTCAATTTTTTCCTCATCTCGTAATTCCAATAATGTTCGCCTCCGTAGCTCAGTGGCAGCGTAGCCGAGCGTCATGAAAGATGCCAGGGTTCGATTCCTGCCAGGGGACTGGGTGTATTGTGCTTGTCCTCGTCATTATCATCGACACGCAAATCGACGAAATGGCGTGAAGACTTGTAGTAGGCCCTACCGCCGAACAGCTACGAGGATATCCCGACCCCTAACGTCTTTTGTTTACTTTTAATTTTTTCAAATACTTCACATTTGTCTCGGATTATCATCAAGGGCGCCACTAAAACTTTCTGCTAAAGACCCTACAGTTACATACAGATCCATTCACTACTTATTTGCTGTCCGTCTTCCTCTGTCTACTCTCATCCAGTCACGTAACATATTTGCATTTTCGCCTTATCTCATAACTTATATCCTTTCTTTTCATTTTCCTTTCACAATCCCATTTAAATCACGTATCAGTAAGAATTGCTTTCTTAGACAGTTATTCATTTTTTAAACCTTTTAAAATATTTGCCTTTTCCCTCCAAACCTTCGTAATGCTTATTTTCTCCATTCTCCAGTATATCCAGATGTCAAACGCTTCGAAAATTTCATCTCCCTTTCTCAGCGTCTATGTATCTCGGCCATTCAAAATCACTCTTCAAATTTTTTCCTCATTTTCACATTTCCTGGCCAGTTTTCAACGCCAAAGCTTCTTCTTATTAGCGAAAGATTGCTTGCACTAACTTGATCCCAAAATCAATTCAAAGTATCCGAATCACTAATTGAGACACAAATCATCAAATTACATTATAGGTTCTTTCACTTCGCCTGCTGATATTATTTATTGGATTATTGTTCCTGGCATTGCTTACCAAACACCCCTATTTATCGCAGCAAGTACTAATGGAAAAGTCATTTGTCTGTTTCAGGAAATGAAAAAAAGTGTTAGAAACACTTTGTACTATAGAAACGAGTACTTGGTGCCAAGCATACTGAATATCGTATCAGCTTTGTGACTGGACGAAGTGTTGCTGGAAACAGAACACAGTATTTCTTTCTAAACGGAGATAAACCTTCAGTCTTAAAATTTTAATCTGCGGGACCTGAAGCGATTGTTACATGACTAGTACGATTCACAATAAACACAGTAATAAATGACGTAGTTGGGAAGCTAAACAGCCACCACTTGCAAGGTTGCAGATTTATTTACGACCGGTTTCGAGCAATTATTGCCCTTCTTCAGGTATCTGTACAGGAAACAGTTCAAAATAATATACAAATACAAATATTACATAAAATTCGCAGTAGAATCACAGGATTAAAGGGGCAAGAAGTACACTGTATGTAAAGCTTTCTCAGAAAGTGACAAAATGTGACCCACGTGTTCTAGCATAATCTCAGCACTTGATTTTCAGTGTGTTTTCAAAATGCTGTGTGTAAACCTATGGGGCACAATTTATGTAAGTACATTTTTTTTTCATTTATATGAACTAAATACTTTGTACAGTTACTTATTTTATCAATAGGCAGCAAAATAGCGTATTACCATGTCACATTTCGTCACTTCTCGAGAAAGATTTACATACAGTGTACTTCTTGCCCCTTTTATCCTGTGATTCTACTGAGAGTTTTATGTAATACTTGTATTTGTATATTGTTCTTAACTGTTTTCTGTGCAGGTAACTGAAGAAGGACAATAATTGGTCGAAACCGGTTGTAAATAAATCTTCAACCTTGCAAATGGTGGCTGTTTACTTTCCCAACCTATAAAATACAGTTGCTGCAATGGGTAAAACAATAAATGACGTAGCTACGTAGTGAGAAGAAGAGATGGTAGAAAACCGTAGCAAAATGCAGGAACATCTGCATCTGGATACAGGGATCAGCAGTCGACAAAAGGACCTTTGTCGTTTGATTTCACGATTGACGGTCACTTCGCGAAAACAGTCCCATTCATTAAATTTTGCAAATGCGTCTACAGAACGATTGAAAGTGAGAGGATCACACAAAATCAGTCGAAATCAAGGCAGATGTTGTCCTGATACTAATATGAACCGTTAGGCAGTGTAGCACACCATGAACAAGGTAGATAATAAAAACCCTCGTTCGGCCAATAATTTCTTGTGTTTTCCAGGCTGGGGCTTGTGGCATAGAGCAGTGTTGCCAACTCTTTTGCAACCATGTCCCTACATGACGTGTCAAAAGTCCCTACGTTCACCATGAAAGTCCCTACGGCAAAACTGAAAAAAAGGCCACTACGTGACTTCCCCTTAATTAACATTATTGTACAATGAATGGTTACTGTTTATTGTACAATGATTTGTTACTGTTTTGTATTTTTTTAAAAGGTACTTTCATTCCGCATCGTCCGTGAGAAAAGTCCCTACGTTTTATAAATCCGTCCCTACAGTTTGGGAAAAAAGGTGAAAAGTCCCTACGCGTAGGGACATGTCCGTACGGTTGCCAACACTGGCATAGAGGAGTTTTACAGAAGTTCCTAACAATTACAACTCGACAATACCTTCAATGGGGTAATACTGCAGCCAATGAAAACACTTATCAACAATGTGCCCCGCGAATCATCAGTCGACGTACTGATGAATGTGTATGTTCCGGTGGCACATTTACATCATCATACTGGGTTGTTATTGGTAGTAAGAATGCAAGCCAGTTGTTCCACGTCAACCGTTTGTTGCCCACGGCAGGACACGTCTCTCTCGCTCGTACGCTACAGAGTTGGATGACGGACACCTGGAGAGCCACTTCTGTGATGAAGCCTACTATTTGCTCACGGTCAAATGCGCTGACGTGGGGTTTCCTGCCTTCCCTGAGCCCGTCACGCTGACGGCGTCAGCAGCAGTGTAGCGGTATTCCTGCCACGCGGTTCCGCTGCCGCATTCGCTCTGGCGCCAGTAGCTGTCTTCTGTTGGGCTACGGCGACGGACACGTATGCAGTAGGGGTGTGTCACGCGTCGGAGCTCTTGCTGCGAAGCCACACGAGACAAACACCAAACTCCAGGAGAGTGCTCCGTCATTGCTATTGAAATAAGTCAAAAATTGCGATATCAAAAGTGATAATCAGGTTTGAACTTTGAAGAGAATTATTCTACGCAAGTATAGATAAATAACGTCAGCCAACTCTTACCTCTGAGAATCGCCTTAGATGAAAGTTATCTTACAATTTGATTGATGAAAAATCCCTGCTTATATGATTGAACGTTTCATATTTTGAGATGGCTACAGGGAAACGTTCCAAAATCCAATAAATAAATTAATCTCTAAAAGGTCTTCAGGGTAACTCTATGTTACAAATTGATCGATGAAAAATTCTTGGATATTTAATTGTAGAACTTTTCATATTTTGAGATGGCTGTACGGGCACGTTCCGAAAACCAATAAATCAATAAGGTCTTTAGGATAACTCTATATTACAAGTTTATCGATAACAAATACCTGGATAGGTGATTGGGCGATGTAACGTTTCATGTTTTCAGATAAATAAATAAATAAAGGCCAATAAATAATAGAAAAAGGTATTCAGAATAACTCTCGATTTAATAGCTCTGTTCCACTCCAGATGAACCCTCCAGAAAAAAAGAAAAAAAAATCGCAATTTTTGTTCCTAATTGAATACCTCATAAACTCCTACAATATTCCGAACAAAGATACTAACGTTCTGACTATTCTGTTCTGTTCAGAAGTAGCACCAAAATGTTTCTTCGAAAGGCTAACGTCTGACAATGAGGCTTGAGACAAGGAAGCTCTAACTTATCCTTGAGTCATCCATTTGCAATTTCATGGAATCATTTACGCAGATACAGATACAGAAATGTTATGAAATTTTTCACGACCTACTCTGCTTTTCAATATCTGCAACCACAAATTAGGCCTACAGTTTAACGAGTCTTCCGCTGCTGTTTTATAAAGTTTATGGGACTTAACTAGGGGGTCATCAGCCCCTAAATACTTATGAACTAGCTTATACTAAAGATGGCACAAACATCCATGCCCGAGGGGGGATTCGAACCCCCGACCGCAGCGGCCTTGCAGACCGTGAATGGCACGCCGGAGACCGCTCGGCCACCGCGGCCGGCTCGTAGTTAATGTACATAATTTTGAATCACTGCTGGAATATGGCGATTCTCCTCAGATCGACGTGCAACCATAGGTATGAGCAAGTCCTTGCAGCAGTAACGAAATATAACCATCTCTGGCACCATTATGTCCAACGACTTTCTTCAAATGCCCACAGCAGGCAGTTAGCTAACCAAATTGATTAAACCAAGTGTTTTTATTTTCATTTAAAATAGATTTTATCCAAATTTTTAGCAGTCTTTACGAATGTAATTTCTATATGCTCTTGTCTACCTATCCCCTTTTTTATATCATAACTGTAGCCGCATATGGGGGTTGGAGTTTACCGTACATGAGCTAGAGCTGCAGTATACCGCAGTTGACTTCCACGGCCAACGGTTCCTAACTTGCCCACAGTCGGCTGTCGGGGGTGTAACACTTCACATTGTTATTATTTCACTGTCAGAGTTGTTACCGTAATATCATCTTATGCATATCCCTCTTAATATTTTAACATTATTATATTGCAGTTGGCCTGAAGATGGTCTCACAAGCAGACTGAAACCGTTTACCAAACAACAATAAAAAAAAATTCTCTAGCGATCAAGACTGTGTTTTTAAAAACAGGATAGGTAAATAATCTGACAGACTGGGTAAGCAGCTGTGGTGCACGGGAAGAATGAATGAGTGACTCTATAGCTATACAAGGTATTAAATCGTTATTTCATATGGTGAATGGATGATGGCTTTACATGAAGAAAAATGTAACTTAATGCAGTCGGGAAGAAAAATCAATCCTCTAACGTTCAAATACGACATCATTATATGTTGATTGATACAGTCTTTAAATATCTAAGCGTGGCAAAGAAAAATATGTGAAATGGAACGATCATGTAACTACAGTTGTGGAGAAAGTGGATGGTTGACTTCAAATTGTAAGGAGAATTCTGGGAAGATATGGTTTATCTGTTAAGGAGACCGCGTATGGAACGAAAGTGCGACCAATTCTTGAGTACTGCCGGAGTGTCTGTGGTGTCCAGAAGCGAGCTGCTAGATTTGTAACTGCTAATTTCGATCAGCAACCGATTACTAAGACGATTCTTCGCGAACTTAAATGAGTATCTGCATGCGAAAGGTGATCTTCATTTCGAATATTTCTAATTAAGAAGTCTTGAGGGTCGCCATTTGGAACTGAGTGCAGAGGATTCTATTGTCACCAACAAACAATTCGCTTAAGGAGCGAAAAGATACGACAAGAGAAATTACGACTTGTAAGGAGACACGTAGACAGTGGTTTACCCCTCGTTTGGGATTGGAACTGAAAAGGAAATTACCGGTGGCGGCACAATGTACCCTCCGCCGGCTTGTGTAGTGTCTGCGTAATTTACAGGGTGAATCACCTAACACTTGCCCCGCAAATATTGCGAAAACAGATAGTGCAATTGATGTGCGGTTTTCACAGAATGGAATTGGTAGTCAGGGGCTCGTATTTTTAGCCAACAAACAGATTGTAATATTACATAGAAAGTGTATTTTTTTGTGCAAACATACAGTTTTTTTAAATGGAACATGGTTGTTTCTATCATGCACTGGAAGTTTTGATACCAGCTGTGTACAAAGAATTTTGAATGAAATTTTATCACGTTTAGTTTGGTAGTTACAACCCTTCAGAGTTTCGGGAGCAGAGGCTGCGATATCGTACCTGACTGGCCGTGTAGCTAGCCCCTGGGGTACGGCCTACTGTCTCATGACCACCAGCAATTTAGCTATGCTGTCGTAGCCTCCGCCCCCAAAACTTTCAATGCTTGTAGCTGCCAAACTAAACGTGTTAAAAATGTCATTCAAAATTCTTTGTGCACAGCTGGTCTCAAAAATTGCAGTGCATTTTAGAAACAACCATTGTTCCATTTGAAGAACTGTATGGTTGCTATTTTTACAATCTATTTATTGGCTAACAATACGAATCCTTGACTATCAATCCATTCTGTGAAAGCCGCACATCAATCGCACTTTCCGTTTCCGTAATATTTGCAGTGCAAATGTTAGGTGATTTACTCTGTTTATGTATGTAGATAGGATTGTTGGTACCTGATTGCTGTACACGATCAACAATTTATTTGGGAAGTGGTGTCATCGTTTGTTTCCGATTGGTGAGGTTGCAAAGTAAGCCACCTATGTCGTTAGAATTCAAGATTTAATAGGGAAGAAATATGATACTTCGATACTGCAGACATACAAACATCAAGGAAAGTGTTCCATCACCTGATTCCAAGGTCTAATGACTTTGACTGTGTATGCTGCATCAAGAACACATTTCCATAGACGGTCCGTAGATGTCACTCAACGCGCACGAAGATGTAAACAGCCGCGCATGAACAGTGCCAAAAATGTTCAAATGTTTGTAAACCAATTGCTATAGTTATCAGTTCCTAGACTTACAAAATACTTAAACTTACACTAAGGACATCAAACAAACGAATGCTCGAAGGAAGACTAGAATTTCCGTCGGGAACGGCCGTCCAGACTGTAGCATGACGCCTTAAGGTGCCTTCATATTGAAAGCCAACTCCAACAAGCAAAACACTTGCGACAGTTGCTAGTCTAACAAACTTAAAACAGTTGTGATTTTGGCAAACTTACAATTGTTTCAAAGTGTTGATTACAGTTTCAGACTCTAGTAAACACACATTCGGCGTTTTTCTTTTAATAATCGTCGGTACTGCAGAATTTGCCGCGACGGAGTAGCCAAGCGCATTGAGGCGCTATGTTACGATGCGCGAGGCTGCTCCCCGTCGGTGGTTCGAACCCCCCTCGGACGTGGATGTTTGTGCCGTCTTTAGTATAAGGTAGTTCATAAGTAGTTTGTAAGTTTAGGGACTGATGACCCCGCAGTTAGTCCTTTAAACTTGACAAACATTTGATTACTACAGAATTTAAATTAATGTTGCTAGCGAGTCCATTCCTTGAAAAGAAGGAAAAATTAAAACAACTGTAGGACAATCGATGCTTCAGGAAGCCCTTTAAGTGTATCAGTGCATAAATAATGAAACAGTGAAATAGTTTGTTTTTCATGCTTAACTATCCTCTTCACAGAATTTATTGCAATAAAGAAGATAAAATATTTTTGTAGTTCTTTCATGTTACGTTTATATACGCGTCATTCTGCCTCATGCACTGCAATAGGGTTTTTATAGTTTACTACATTTATTTTGTTCGATTTCGGAAGCATCTCATTAAATATCTGTACGGCTACCTGTTCTCATGGTTAACACTCTAAATTCATCGTGCTAATCACGACAAAGTACTACGCTAACTGGTGCAGTGTTTCATCATACGAATCATGAATGATAAATGGCAAGGAAACCGTGTTCTTTTATCATTTTGTTTTGTTACTGGTTCTTAGCCTATTGTTATTTTGTCGCAGTTTACGGTGGAAATAGAATAGGACAGCGCAATATCCTTCTTGGATATTTTAGTTATAAGAGAGGTAGATGGAAAACTGAAACATAAAGTTTTTCGAAAAGCCACACATGCAGATAGATATTTACATAAGAACTGTAATCATCATCCACAGAGGGGTGTCATCAAAAGTCTTTTTGGCAGAGCTAAGGCAATTTGCACTCCGGAACATCAGGACGCTGAATTAAAACACCTGAAGCAGGCTTTGAAGAAAAATTGTTATTCAGATAAAGAAATAAACAGGGTCCTTCTACCAAATAACAGGCTAAGAACCAGTAACAAAACAAAACGATGGATGAACACAATTTCCCTGCCATTTATCGGTGCAGTAACTGATCACATAGGAAAAATATTGCACAAACACATCAGACCAGTTTTCATAGCAACTAAGAAAATATGTCAAGTAGTCCGTCCTGTAAAGGATAAACAGCCTCTTCCTTTTGCTTGTAACGTCTATAAAATTCCATGTACGTGTGGTAAAGTTCATATTGAAACCACCAAAAGAAGTATAGAAACAAGGCTGGGAAGGCTGGGAAAAACGAAGAAATCGGTTGTGGCAGAGTATGCTCTTCAGTCTGGAAGTCATGTAGTGAGGTTATCCGAAACAACAGTTTAATCCACAGTGACAAATTATCATCCACGGCAGTACAGAGAAGGCATTGAAATACCGGTTGATCAAAAAGTCAGTATAAATTTGGAAACTTAATAAATCACGGAATAATGTAGATAGAGTGGTAAAAATTGACACACATGCTTGGAATGAGCCGACACTTTCGTCGTGCTTGACCTCCCGCAGACCTCAGTCCGTGCGATTGTTGGCTTAGGGGTTACCTAAAGTCGCAAGTGTATCGTGATCGACCGTCATCTCTAGGGATGCTGAAAGACAACATCCGACGCCAATGCCTCACCATAACTCCGGACATGCTTTACAGTGCTGTTCACAACATTATTCCTCAACTACAGCTATTGTTGAGGAATGATGGTGAACATATTGAGCATTTTCTGTAAAGAACATCATGTTTGCTTTGCCTTAATTTGTTATGCTGCTTATTGCATTTCTGATCAGATGAAGCGCCATCTGTTGGACATGTTTTGAACTTTTTTTTCCTCCTAATAAAACCCCATGTCACTCCAAGCACGTGTGTCAATTTTTACCTCTCTATCTACATTATTCCGTGATTTATTAAGTTTCCAAATTTATACTGACTTTTTCGATCACCCGGTATACAAACATAAGGATAATTTTAATAGGAAAGAAGAAACTATGAAACTTCGCGACATGTGGACAGTACCTTTACAAGGTCGACATGTTTTATCTCTGACAGATTACAATCGATAGTTTTATCTCTGACAAGCACTACCTCTGATGGCGACGCTACAGCTTGGTCACGCCAACATTCCGCAGTACGTATGTCGCTCTCAGACGCCCCACTCGTCAGTCGACAAGACTCAGCGGAAGTAGGAAGACCTCCGAAGATGTCCGGCGCAGCTCTGGACGAAACGTCAGGGAACACAGCGAAGTTGTATGGACCACGGCATATTTGTAAGTCTAGGGACTGATGACCATAGCAGTTTGGTCCAATAGGTTTACAAACATTTTTTGAAAGGTATGAAAGCGACATTCAGTCATTCTCATTCTGATTTTAAATCTAAACAGTAAACATGAAGTGTGGTTAACTGACACAGTGACTCTGATAATACTGTACATTTTCGCAATAGAATTAAAAGTTAATAATAGTGCTTAATATTGGAGCATCAAATACAGTGTATTTTTTGTTATATTTTGCTCAAGTATTGATAGAACACGACATTTCATTTTTAAAGCCGAGCTTCGATCTTCGCGTACGTGCGAGATTTAATGGAACAATAACAGCATCACACGTCAGTCTGGTTTCGAAGTGCTGTGAACTTGACGAACTACAGTTGCACGTTCCCTGAAGTGTCAGAGGGAGGACGAGGTCTCACTCTGCGCCAGGGCAGGAAATCTGAAATTGAAATGTATTCTTCGGCCGTTAAACGTGGTGTTGCCAGCCACAATGGCGGCCGCGTGAGATTCTTCAGCTGACAGTCCACGCCTGCTCTGGATATTGCTTGTTGCGCGCCTGAGCAGGGCACCTCACTCCACCGCAGAGCCGAACGCTGCCGCGGAACAGAACCGAACGGCCGGCGTTGTGGACTTGTCAGACACCACACAGCCAGTAGGCCTACCAGTCTGCAACTTTTAAATGTTCGAAAGTTACGAAAAAAAAACATTAATACACAGTGTACTGCATGTAGCCTTTTACATGCGAATAAAGTACAACATTGGAAGGTTAGGTAAACTAGAACCATCGTATAGGCTCATTTCTAAAGAGTAGGCAAAATTTTTTTCTAAGGCAGCAACTGTAAGTCTTAGTATAAAGTTCTAGGGAAGTAGGAAACATATGATGTGGACAACATTGATTTGATTTAATTTTTTCAGGCAAACCAAAACAGTCTTGGTCCACTCCGCCACTGCCCGCACCGAAACTAAGTTTATTGTGCGGTATCGCTCCCTGTATATCTAGTAAACCCAACCAATGCCCTTGAACAGTGCAAGGAGTCCCTTTACCAGTTCTTTATTAGACACAATTTCTTCGGGTCTGGTTGTCCCAAATGTTCTGTGCCTTTTACTCTCCGATGCAATGCATTCGAAGATTAGATGTGATGCAGTTTCATCACCGTCATCACAGATCCTACATTTAGGGTCCTCTTCTGTTATTCCCATTGTATGTAGGTGTTTTTTTGAAATTCCCATGGCCTGTCAGCAATCCAACCAAGAGTCTAATCCCTCTCCTGTTCAGGCCCAGGATTGCAGATCTTCTTTTAAAACATGGCTTTGGCATCATTACCTTGCCATGTTTTTGTTGATGTACTTTGGTCCAATGTTCTACGTGCAGTCTTCTGAGCCAGTTACGTAGCTCCAATTTGATCATTGCCTTGGTGATTGTAAGGACAGGTTCCGGTCCAATAAATGGAGTCTCTGCTCCCATCCTGGCTAATCTGTCGGCATGTTCGTTGCCACTGATCCCCGAGTGGCCATGTGGACAACATAGTCATATGTGTTTTCAGAGATGAGTATGCGAATATCTACATATTATGTGGCTGGACCTGTAACTTGGGTATCAAACTCTTTATTTCTCCAAAGTTCCCTTCACAGTTTTAATGTTGTCAAGTCTTGTAAATACTTTCGGAGAATACAGTCCAGTCTCAAATCTTGGCCTGAGACATAATTATTATAATACTGTTTCACTAATGCCATAAGAAACGAATGTCTTATAAAGCTTCATCCTTGAGAATTATACAAATACAACATATTTCAGTAATCAATGTTTTATGTTCTTCATCCCAGTTGCACGTTTATTTGGAAGTTGAGACTGTTTTTGGTACATAAAGTCCATTTTTAGATCTTTATTCTACAAAAGAAAGTTAGAGTACATGTTACAGATTCAGCAATAACATTTTTATAACATAAACCCGTTACTATCTGTAAGTTACCAGTCCTCAAGCAAAAGAAAACTAACTGATTTAATTTTAAAAATTATAGCTTGATAATAAAAAGTTTATAACTGCACATGCATGCACCAGCGCATTCTGGTTGCTCCTCCATAGTTTAGATTGTAGTTGGTATATCGTTAGAGGCCACCACCTGTAGCGTGCTATACAATTGCACTTACAACATTTCAAATCATTATCATGTATACAGCGTCATTTTATAGAATTATAACAGTGGTCTAACAGCCAGTCGTGCCATGAATTTAAAATGAAACGTTTTAGGAATCAGATAATATCACAATTGCAAAATGAAATATTGCCAAATTCAAAAATCAGTGCCACATGTTGGCTTCACTACCATAGTTAAGCATAAAATATTAAGCAACCCATCATAAAAATACATGGGACGTACATTAAATTTACATAAATTATCACATGTTGAAGTAATTTGAACACAAGTCCTCGGGCTATACTCCAAAGCTCTGATATAAAATTATCAAATAGATATCTGAGACAGTGCCACATACTGACCTCACTGTCAAATTTAAGTATGAGATACTGCAAACACCTCGTCAACCTCCAGTACAAAGTGTTGCATGAAATAAATTTGGCCTACATGTTGGTACACATGTCACACATACGCAATACGAGATGTTAGTGGAATGTTATATAATAGTCTCAACACTATATCCTGTTCCTTGTAACTTTCTTTTGTAGACAATAAGTTTGAAAATAGGCCAAATGTAGCTAAAATAGTCACAACTTCCAAACTAATGTGCAACGGGGATGGTGAATAATATAAATAAAACCTTTTCTAGCAACATTTGTTGATCCTAAGCAATCGTACGATGCATTTTCACATAATACAGTAAAATTCAGTGCCTGTCCTATCGACCACCGTCAACGGTACAATGGAAAAAAAATTTTAATGGGAGCCGTAAATGAATCTCTTATAGCTTTTGGTATAGTTATCTGACGACCTCGGAAGGATAGAAAAAAGATTCAAGTTTAACGACCTGTTGACAGAATGGCCATTAGCAACGGAGTACAAGCTCGAATTACCGAACAATCAAGAAGGAATTCGACTGCACCCTTTCCAAGCGAACTGTTCAGGCATTTGCCTGGAAAGATTTTCCGAAATCACAGGTGGACGTCTAGGTTTACTGACCACCTACACTTACGCGTGAACCTATTGTTTAGATACTATCTTATATTGGCTGCGCTGATATATATATATATATATATATATATATATATATATATATATGTGTGTGTGTGTGTGTGTGTGTGTGTGTGTGTGTGTGTTTCTGAAATCCTCTGTTGAACACGTACCCGTGATTGTGGGCATGCTTTTTACTTAAATTATTATTTTCGTTTTCTTACTTCTTCATAGATCCTCGAAATAGTGTTAATTAAACAAACATTGAATATTCAGTGTTAATAGGAACTTCCTTGTTTCCCTTTTGTCCGTTTGATGCGCGTTATTCTTGCACTTGGTCGGCTTTTTCTACTGCCCAGTCAGTAACATTTTCGTAAGCATGCTTCACTGTTCAAGACTCTCTTAATCAGTAGTGAATTATGATTATGAAGGTAACACTGCCTACGTCTGTAGTACAAAACCACTCTGTTTCAATTCTCTGTAATAACAGGCCTTCCTAGAAACAACATTAATTGTATTACTATATCCTTAAATAAAACGGAAACAGATATTTCGATTTCACATATTGAAGCTAGTCTGCTGGATGTCTTAGGGGACAAAACTAGAAGCTAGTCTGCTTGAGACTTTTTTTTCTTATCGTTAGAGATAGGGCCTGTAAGGCCCTACAATTACTGTACAACTAACACATGATACTGATGTGTGGTGTCTACAAGGCGACAACCTCTGAGGCGTATGTTTTTGTTACGTGTCATACAGCGGCCTTGGACCTGAAATAAATTACAGGCCGACTATGAAAGCCCGTGACCTATGCGTTTGGAATTTACGCGCTTTCAGAGTGTAAGTCGCAATTTCTAGAAAAAGAATCTTAAATCTTATTCCACGACAGTTTATTGTCACGTTTATTATCTACCAAAACATTGCCTTTAACAGGTTCTGTCAGCAGTTCTCCCTTTCTTGGTCTGCATGGACCATTTCGGACAGTAGTTCGACAGCTCTAAGATTTCACATCGACGTATGTATGGTAAAACATTGGATGATTCTTCGAGAGGTTCACATTTTAAATGGACATCCAGGCTGCCTGAAGTAGAGTTCCGTCAATATTCCTGAACTGCATAAGGGCGACTGTCTATATGGATCCCTTAAAAGCGGACAGTCGATTTTGCTCCACCTTCTTCGACACTCGCCGCGGAGAATGGTCGCGTGGTCTAAAGCGTCATATTACGGACTAGGCGGCCGCTCCCGCCGGAGGTTCGAGTCCTCCCTCGGGCATGAGTGTGTGTTGTTCTTAGCGTTAGTTTAAACAGTTTGTAAATCTAGGGAGTGATGACCATAGCAGTTTCGTCCAATAGGTTTACAATTTTCTTTTCTTCTCAGTTCCGTGCTCGTACTCTGATGACTTCATCTTCGACGGAATCTTAAACAACCGTTTTCCTTCCCCACCCAGACATACATAGGACGGCTTGCTCTTTTGCTGGATTACCACTAACCGTACCTCTCACTAATTTTACCCATTCAGTTTCGCGTACCTAATCCTTACGGTACATTCTTTCTTATTACCTTAATCCACCTTTTAAGACCCCTTAAAAACTCATAGTAGCGGACTACATTGTCAGTGATTCTCATTTCAAAGAACTCCACAAATTATTCCTCAACAACAACATTGTGGGACGGTTCTCCGACTATGTGACGTATTAACATCTCTGTGGGAGAAATATGTAGAAAGAAGTAGTAGGTCTATATTCCTGACTTCTTCGCACATATATTTCATGCCTTAGTACGATAGTGGCCTTTTGTCTTCAAGTGGCTCCCAATCCAGGTTTTCCATCGTCTCCGTGACGTTGTATCGTGAGTCAAGCAAACCTGCCATCATACATTGCTTCCTTATTTATATATATTCAATATTCATTGATTGTCGCATTGCTCGTCGCACTTGTGTCATATTCTCGAAGGCTCTCACAAATATTTTGTGAATATCTCCATCACAGCACTGCGACAACGCAAAATACAATCTTCTCACAAAGAACTAACATTGAGATACGATTTCTAGAAGAGAATTCCGCTGAGTAATGTTGTACCTTCGGTCGTGTACCGTTCCTCCATATTTCCTGGAACCGGAAGGAAGAGATTATGGATAGCAGCCTGGGATAAAGACACCTGCCCACTGGCTTTTGCCAATTTATTTATTTTAAAGTTCAACAGTTTGTAATCTTAAGGGACCTTCTCTCTTCTCCTTATGGTGGCAAAATGCCTAAAAAATGCTGAAGACTCATCAATAATCAACAACATGAAGTAGAAGATAGGCTCCCAATGAAAACGACTGCTTAATGTAATGAACTTATCAAAGGAAAAAAATTAAATATTAGTCGCCTAATTACATTTCCAGAGAGGTACTTCGGAGATGGAGTTGAGTAGAAAAAAATTAAATAACCAACAAGTTGATGATATTATACCTATCGAAAGTTTAGACATAACAGGGACGCAATAAATTGAAAAGGGAAACGCAAAGGCTCAACCAAACGTCGCTGTAGTCAAATGAAAAGAAAATAAGGATTTCTGGTCGGAAGAATATTGAGTAACATCAACGTTAGCAGCAGATTGTATAAGCCAAAGTAAAATTCGTTAGCAATAATTTTTGGGAAGTTGGACAGAGAGAGAGCTCCTGGGAATAATTCAATGATATGTTCTCAATCAGTTAGAAAGCAAACTGACAGCGACCGCCTTAGTTCAGGTGTTCATGCCGACGTCACAAGTAAAAGATGAAAAGGTAGAGAAAGCATATGGTGAGGTAGAAATAGGTAATTAGTACGTAGTGGGACATGGATAATGGAAGACTGGAAAGTGGTTGTGAGTGAAGCATCAGAGGAAAGTTTGCGGAAGAATCTGTGCTTGATGGTACGACGGAAAGAAGTTTAAGACTAACTGAGTTCTGAAGGAAATTGCAGATAGTATAAGCGAACACTATATACAAGCATCACAAGAGAAGAAGGCATACTTGGAAAAGATCTTGAGACACGCGAAGATCGCAGTGAAATTCCATTATAGTGAGACAGAGCTAACGAAATTAGATATTCGATTGTAAAGCGTACCGTGAGTTACAATTTAGCAATATGAAGAGTAAACTGAAGTTTAAGAGAACTGTTCGAAACAGTGTGGAAGAAAGATAAGATGCGTTTGAAGTCCGCTAAGGATGTTGATACTCCGATAGTGAATACCTGAGGTCAGGGGCGGACTACGGAAAACGGGGGTAGGAGATGGCGGACAGCCCTAGGCCTCTCGTCTTGGGGGGCTCCAAAAAAGCACCTTTTTAAAATTATTTTTTGACCGCCCTTTTTTAGTAATAAATCTATTTCTTTTTTTAAGTGCACTGGGGCCTCATCTCATTTTGTTTTGGTGCCACGGGCCTCCGACAGCCTTAGCCTGCCGCTACAGAGTAGGCAGTTCAGTTAGAGGCGAATGGAAATCTCTGAATAGAGCAGTCATAGATGGTTGATAAACATACGTAGGTGCAAAGAAAGATACTGCGAATCAATCTCCCGTAACAAATGCTTCAAGATATCGACAAAAGATGGAAGTAAACACTTTTTCAAGGAGTGCCAGGAATGTACCAATAGAAATTCCTTAGGAGTGACAGAAATAAGAGAAGTGATTAAAGCGAAGGCGAAATGGACACACCAAACATATGAACATACGGAAAGGAAATGATCTTCGGAAAGACAGACTTACAAAAACTAAAATAAAAATTAGGTGAAAATGTAAGCAAAGGTAGTAACATTAAGAATGCCATGTGGATTCCATTGTTAAAAGCAGAGGTGGGCGCGTCTACGATGGAAGCTCACACTGAAGGCCTGTATGAAAGGAATACTTATCTAATTATTTGCTAAAAGATATTTGTGCTGATATGGAAGACATAAAGGATTCAGTATTAGAGTAAGAATTTATGAGAGCCTTGGAAGACTTTAAATCAAATAATGCAGTAGATAAAACTCCATCGGAAGTGATAACCAAATGACTATTCACGTTGATGTGTAGAATCTATGAGACTGGTGACATCCCACGTGACTTTCAGAAAAATAGAATCCACACAATTCCGAATATAAGGAGGACTTGCACGAGTGAGAGCTTGCACAATCACCTTAACCCTTTCATTCCCAGTGTTGTTCCTGGACAAAAACGTATTAAATAGTGATTTGTACCGTATTTTGTGCATCAATCCTTAAAGTTGCATTTTTTTTATGATGAACAACATGTTTCTAGTACGATATTTTGCCGCTTGGTACGGCGTGAAGCCACTTCTGAGGCATTAATCTGTCCATCTTATAGGTTGTGTTACGTTGCCGTCTGAACGTGGCTGTGAGTGTGAGCGTGAGTGTGGTTCCTTTTATTTTATTTCAGCAGTGAATTTTTTTCTCTTTGGTGTTGTGGCGAAGATTATGCTAGCATTATTGATCTGACAGTGTTAACGATCAACAAAATAACGTCCAAGTAATAAAAGACCTCGATGTACATCTCTGTGTTGTGCATGGGATACATGACATACAAAATTAATAATTCGACCAAAACTTTTAAAACACTTATTTTGAAGTTGAGTGCACTGTATTAATACAGAAAGCATTGAATTTTTTCCAAAGCTGATTTCATAATGTTGGACTGAAAGAGATAACAGCTCATGCATTTAAGCTTCTAACGAGGATAGTGTATAGAAGAAGGAAAAAGAATGCAACCGTAGACTTTCGCCGCCGTGGTCACTGTAATTGAAATTCTTCTCGTTATGAGACCGCGTCGTCATTTTTATAAACTTTACCGACGTTTCGGCCACTGTTGCAGGCGGCCTGTGTCAGATACATGCCCTGAAAAGGTCGCCTGCAACAGTGGCCGAAACGTCGGTAAAGTTTATAAAAATGACGACGCGGTCTCATAACCAGAAGAATTATATTGACAAGGAAAAATAAATTTGAGGAACTGTAAGACGACCACTAGTATGGTATTAGGAAAGATGAACGTACAACAGAGGCAACTCTAGTAACGTGTTTGATAACGATATCAATAACGCCAAAACACTTTAACAGTATTCGTCTAGTAAGAAAAAAAATAATCTGACAACGAAGAAAGAATAATAAAAAGCAACAACAAGAACGAGGTGCTCTGATTAAAAATTGTCTAAGAAAAGGATGCAGTACTTCGGTCTTACTTTTCTGTATATGCACCAAATAAGCAGCGAGGAAATAAAAGAAAGATACAAAGGTGGAATACAAACTTGAAAGGATATTAAAGTTACTGACTTAAAAAAATTCTACTACTTTATTTTTCCATAATAATATATTACAATATGTTACCGAATCTATATGTTATCATTTGTTTTACTATACCAATCTCCATTACGGATTTATACCGTACTTGTAAGCACTAAAGAAAATTGATGTATTATACTAATTTCATTTTCACGAAATAATATTATTCTATCTAGACTACATCATCTTTCTTATCACTTGTATTCACCATTGAGTCATAAAATATGGTACTTACTGACAAAGTAATATGTTTCAGCAGGAAAGGATCTGCATAAAATTTTCTGCAACCAGTTTCTCTGCGGTTTTTACTCCTTTGTTAAATTAACGATTTCGTCTAAGAATCTGTCCCACCACTCGATCCTTTCTTTTAGTCAAGGTATGCCACAAATTCCTTTTCTTCCGAATTCTGTTCAGTACCCCCTCATTAGTTATACGATTTACCAACCTAACTTTGAGTGTACGCCTCTAGCACCACATTTCAAAAGCTTCTTACCTCTTCCTGTTTGAACTATTTATCGTCCATTTTTCACTACCGTACAAGGAAACGCTCCACACAATTGCCTTCAGATAAGACTTCCTAAAAGCTTAATTAATATTAGATATGAACGAATTTCTCTCTCTCTCTCTCTCTCTCTTAAGAAACGCTTTTCTTCCCATTGTTATTCTGCCTTTTGCAACATCTCTACTGTGACCGTCATATGTTATTTTACAACCCAAGTATCAGACCTCATTTACCACCTTTATTGATTCGTTACCTAATATAATTCCTCATTATCACCTGATTTTTAGACTGCATTCCAATAATCTTATTTTGCTCTTGTTAACTTGCATCTTATAATCTCCTTTCAAGACACTGTCCATTCTGTTCAGTTGCTCTTCTAGGTCCTTTGCTGTCTCTGACAGAATTACATGTCATCGACAAACCGCAAAGGTTTTATTTCTTTATCCTGAACTTTAATTCCTTCTCCAAACTTCACCTTACTTTCATTTAAAACTTGCACTCTGTACAGACTGATAACATTGTGGAAACAACCCAGTCTTACTCCCTTCCGAACCAATGTTTCCCTTTCATGCCCTTGGACTGTTAGAACTGCTGTCTGATTTCTGTAGAAGCTGTGAATAACTTTCGTTCCCTATATTTTACCCCTGCTGACTTGGGAATTTGAAAGAGTATGTTCACGTCAAATTGTTAACGTTTTCTTCAAATCTACAAAAGCTGGAAGTGTTGGTTTGCCTTTTTAAAATCTAGCTTATAAGATTGGTCTTATTACCTCGCGTTTACCTACATTAGTCCTAAATCCAAACTGATCTCTCCCGAGATCGGCTTCTACCAGCTTTTCCATTATTGTGTTATATTTCGTGATACAATTTTGCAACCGTGACTTATGAAGCTGATGGTTCTCTAATTTCCACACATGTCTGCCCCTGCTTTCTTTGGAATTGGTATTATTACTTTTTCTTGAAGTCTGAGGGTATTTCATACATTTTGGACACCACGTGAAATAGATTTGTCATGTCTGACTCTCCCATAGACCTCCGTAGCTCTGAGGGAATGTCTCCTATTCCATAGGGCTTTCACTGCTTTGTCAAATTTTTCCCGCAGTATAGTATATAAACTAGGGTAATGGAGTGCAGTGTAAGAAAATCAGGTGATGCTGAAGGAATTAGATTGGGAAACGAAGCAATAAAGGAGGTAGATGAGTTTTGTTACTTGGGCAGTAAAATAACAAATGATGGGCGCAGTGCAGAGGATATAAAATGCAGAATGGCAATGGGTAGAAAAGCGTTTTTGAAAAAGAGAAATTTGTTAACATCGAATATTGATTTAGGCCTAAGGAAGTCCTTTCTGAGGGCATTTGTATGGAGTGTTGCCTTGTATGGGAGTGAGACATGGACGATAAACAGTGCGGACAGGAAGAGGATTGAGGCTTTTGAAATATGGTGCTACAGAAGAATGCTGAAGATTAGGTGGGTGGATCGCGTAACTAATGAGGAGGTACTGAATAGAATTGGGGAGAAAAGGAATTTCTGGCATATCTTGACTAAAAGAAGGGATAGATTGGTAGGACACATTCTTAGACATCAAGGAATTGTTAATTTAGCGTTGGAGGGAAGTGTGTGGTGAAAACTCGTAGGGGAAGACCAAGAGATGGATACAGTAAGCAGATTCAGACAGATGTAGGTTGCCGTTCTTATGTGGAGATGAAGAGGCTTGCTCAGGATAGGGTATTGTGGAGAGCTGCATCAAACCAGTCTCCGGACTGAAGACCACAACAACAACATAGTATATCCTAATTCATTTTTATCTACTTCCCTTCCTGCAATATTGTCTGGAAGTTCATTTCGTTTGTAGAAGCCCTCTACGCATACCTTTCAGCTTTAACTTATTTGCTCAGAGCTGGTTTTCCATCTGAGTTACTGATATTCATACAGCTGCTTATCTTCTCTCCAAATTCTTCTTTTACTTTTTCTGTAACCAGTAACTACCTTTCGCCTAGGTATACGTTCTTATACAAACATGCATTTGCTCTCTGCCCATTTCTGCTTAGCCAATTGGCACTATCTCATTTTTTAGTCACCTGCACTTCATTTTACCTCCTTCATTTAGTGCATTTTTAAATTTCTTCCTTCACTTAAATTCAAAATTTTCTGTGATCTCCAAAAATTTCATTGTAGTTCATATCTTTCTACCTATTCGGTCCTCTGCTAGATTACCTATTTCGTTTCATCTGCTGCTGCATATTTTACTCTCATTTCTCTCAACTGTTGCCTCAAGCTCCCTCTTAAACACTCAGTTTTTTCAGGTTGATAACCAATATCACAGGCTCAGCCCATCTCCACCCTTATTCTTGTCGCGTCTCTTAATGACCCTAATCTGTCTTCCTCACAGCCAGTCCTTCTCATTGTTTGTTACCGGAAACTTATTTTGGAAACCAAAACAAATTACCCGTTTTGAAAGATCTTTTTCAAGTGTCCACTACTTGCAAATACGTATAAAATTGTTGGTGAATAACACAACCAGCCACATATGCTTTTGAAAACGTCTTATTTCAAGGCCATTACCGGTTTTGGGCTACATTTTCATTATATATTTATTCCTCTCAGTGGCATGTCCTCAGCTTCTTTACTGGGTTCTACTGGAAGGCTAACTTTTCTTGCGGTGTTTGTCTCGCATTTTTTCATGGTACAAACACTAATGCTTTGCAATAAGCATGTTGTTGTTATGGTCTTCAGTCCGGAGACTGGTTTGATGCAGCTCTCCACCCTACTCTATCCTGAGCAAGCCTTTTCATCTCCTCATAAGAACGGCAACCCATATCCACTTGAATCTGCTTACTATACGCGTCTCTTGGCCTCCCTCTGCGATTTTTACCCCACACACTTCCCTCCAATGCTAAATTTACGATTCCTCGATGTCTAAGAATGTGTCCTACCAAGCGATCCCTTCTTTTAGTTAGGGTATGCCAAAAATTCCTTTTCTCACCAATTCTGTTCAGTACCTCTTCATTAGTTATGCGATCTACCCACCTAATCTTCAGCATTCTTCTGTAGCACCACATTTCAAAAGCCTCTATTCTCTTCCTGTCCGCACTGTTTATCGTCCATGTCTCACTCCCATACAAGGCAACACTCCACACAAATGCCTTCAGAAAAGACTTCCTTACACTTAAATTAATATTCGATGTTAGCAAATTTCTCTTTTTCAAAAATGCTTTTCTTCCCATTGCCATTCTGCATTTTATATCCTCTGTACTGCGACCATCGCATGTTATTTTACTACCCAAGTAACAAAACTCATCTACCACCTTCATTGTTTCGTTACCTAATCTAATTCCTTCAGCATCGCCTGATTTTCTAAGACCGCATTCCATTATTTTTGTTTTGCTCTTGTTAATGTTCATTTTATACGCTCTCTTCAACACACTGTCCATTCCATTCAACTGCTCTTCCAGGTCGTTCGCTGTCTCTGACAGAATTACAATGTCATCAGCAAAACGCAATGTTTTTATTTCTTCCCCCTGAACTTTAATCCCTATTCCAAAATTTTCCTTGCTTTCCTTCATCGCCTGCTCAATGTACAAATTGAATAACATCGGAGAAAGGCTACAACCCTGTCTTACTCCCTTCCCAACTGATGCTTCCCTTTCATGCCCTTCGAGTCTAATAACTGCGGTCTGGCTTTTGTACAATTTGTAGATAACTCTCCTTTCCCTGTATTGTACCCCTGCTGACTTCAGAATTTGAAAGAGTGTAGTCCAGTCAACATTGTCAAACGCTTTCTCCAAATCTACAAAGGCTAAAAATGTAGATTTGCCTTTCCTTAATCTATCTTCTACGATAAGACGTAAAGTGAGTATTGCCTCCCGGGTTCCTACGTTCCTCCTGAATCCAAACTGATCTTCCCCTAGGTCAGCTTCTACCAGCTTTTCCATTCTCCTGTAGATAATTCGTGTTAAAATTTTGCAACCATGACTTATCAAACTGATGGTTCTGTAATTTTCACACCTGTCTGCACCTGATTTCTTTGGAATGGGGATTATTACATTTTTCTTAAAGTCTGAGGGCATTTCGCCTGTCTCATATACCCTACACACCAGTTCAAATAGTCTTGTCATGACTGGCTCTCCCAGAGACTTTAGTAGCTCTGAGGGTATATCATCTACTCCTGGGGCCTTGTTCCGGCCTAGGTCTTTCAAGGCTCTGTCAAATTCATCTCTGAGTATAGTATCTCCTATTTCATCTTGATCTACTTCCTCTTCCCTTCCTACAACATCGTCTCTAAGTTCATTTCCTTTGTAGAGCTGCTCTATGTACTCTTTCCACCTTTCAGCTTTCCCTTCTTTGCTGAGAACTGGTTTCCCATCTGAGTCCTTGATATTCGTAGAATTGCTTTTCTTGTCCCCAAATGTCTCTTTGATTTTCCTGTAGGCGGTATCTACTTTTCCCCTTCTTATACATTCTTCTACAGATTTGCATTTGGCTTCTAGCCACTCCTGCTTAGCCATTTTGCATTTCCTATCAATCTCATTTCTTAGTCGTCTGTACTCCATTTTGCCTGTTTCATTTACTGCATTTTTATATTTTCTCCTTTCATCAATTAAATTTAGTATCTCCTGTGTTATCCAAGGATTTTTGGCAGGTCTTGCCTTTCTACCTATTTTGTCCTCTGCTGCCTTCACTATTTCATCTCTCAATGCTACCCATTCCTCTTCTACTGTTTTATTTCCCCCTGTTTCTGTCAATTGTTGCCTAAATCTCCCTCTGAAATTCACCAGAACTTCACGTTCCTTCAATTTATCCAGGTCCCATCTCCTTATTTTCCTACCTTTCTGCAGTTTTTTCAGTTTCAGCCTACAGTTCATGACTAACAAGTTATGGTCAGAGTCTATATCTGCCCCTGGGTATGTCTTGCAGTTTATAACCTGATTCCGGAATCTATATTTTACAATTATAAAATCTATCTGATACCTTCCAGTGTCTCCTGGTCTCTTCCAAGTATACAACCTTCTTTTGTGATTCTTAAACCACGTGTTTGTTATGATTAAATTATGTTCCGTGCAAAATTCTACCAGGCGACTTCCTCTTTCATTCCTTCTGCCCAGACCATATTCACCTACTATCTTCCCTTCCCTTCCTTGTCCTACTACCGAATTCCAGTCTCCCATATAATCTGTAAATTTATTATCACGAAACACTTCAGAACACTCGATACACATGCTGGAGCAGAATACATGCTCAACACATCAGATGTTTTTCTTTACATGGCACTTCGGCTATCCAACCGTTCGTCAACTCTTCAGTAAGGCCGATGCTACTGAGTCCCGCTGAATACTGACGCCAGCGCAGGCAGTTCATCGTCCTATATAGCCGTCTGGAGCGTATACCGCGCATGCGCCACCGATCACAGTTGCTGCCTCCTAGACTGGGGTGGCGGCGCCGCACCTAGTGGAAGAATGGCAGCAAAGACATATCGCAATTTACAGTTTATCACAAAATGCTGGCGGCATCATTTGGTATGAAATAGTTGGTTCCTAAAAAAAAAAAAAAAAAAAAAAAAAAAAAAAAAAAAAAAAAAAAAAAAAAAAAAAAAACCACCCTCTACGGACCTCGTCAAATTTTAATAGTATTCTGAGACCGACGATTTTGCAGACTGTAGTGCCCTTGTGTGACGACAGTTTTCCACGCATGTCTTGAATGGTGCAAATTGAACGGTCGATGTAAGCCTCGCCACACTGACACCGAACCCCTTAAACATCTTTCGACCATCTCCAGGGGACATAAAGAGGAGTAAAGAGCTGCCACTTTTATTCCTTATTCTGGGAGCATATACTGGAAGACTATTGAAGAGTTTTAACATCAAAAACATTTAAATTATGGCACTGCTCGGCTCCGTCAAAGAAACAATAAAGGAATTACTACAAATGGTGACACAATCCACGCTTTTTTTGCATCTACAGAACATAAGGCGTAAAAAACTACGGAAATGCACTCAGTAAATAATGAAATTCAAACAAAATAAATTTATGATTGCGGGTGAGACGAAATATTTCAAAGTAGCGATCGGTATTACCAACGAAATGATGCAAAGAAGGGAGTGAGATGTATTACTAGTTAAGTATGTCGAGACAGATTTCTGTACGACAACTTCAGTGTTAAAAAATTCGATTACTGTAAATGATTATTGTTTTGTAATTAGTTTCACCTACTAAGAACCACATGAAATAACTTCTGTTTTCATTCTGTTCGGTACATTTTCATTCTGTCTCTGTTTTCCTTTCCTTGCTTCCGTTCATAATGTGCCTTGTTTGCTCCTACATACCCTTGAAAATTCTTTCCCTCGGAACTCTTCTCCTTCTTCTGTTTCCTCCTCTGGAAATCCAATTTCAGTCAGGTCTTTCATCCTCAAAATTTACGTTCTTGGGTTTCACACAGAAAAATCAAAGTTGTTTTAATTATTCGCTTTCGTTTCATACTTCTTAGGTGTTCACAGCTAAAAACTCGACTCCTTGTCATTGTGTCTGATATTCTTTCTATTTTTCATAGAGTTCTTTATTATTTCTTAATTTCTGTTTAACATTTAAATTTTCCTGATTATTTTCCTCCCTTTCTTATGTATTTCCCCTTTTTTTGTGACTATATTTAACGAATGGCAATGTGAAGTACCAATTCTTTCCTGTTTAATGACAGAGATTTGAATTTATGGAAACAGATTTGTTGTTGTACGCGTTCTTGTTTATCAGAGAAGCCACCTCCATTCTCCTTCTCACTGCTAATATATCTTATTTATACAGAGCATTTGTTTATGTATTTCTCCCACATATTTAAATTTTGTAGCCTTTTTAATATTTCTGTAATTAATTTTTATGCTTATTTCGCATTTGCTTTTAAAAGATATATACATACATGCCTGGTTTTGAAGCTGTATATTGTAGGAGATTTAGCTGCATTGTTGCATCTTCCGAACATCGAACTAGGTTTGCAATCTCATATGGAAAACCCAAGGATTAAAAACTAGATTATACCGTTTTCTTCCAAATGTAATTTTTTATTTATTTATTTATTAGATTACTTTTCCGTTCCATGATGTTACTTCTATGTTTTTTGCCTACACCAAAGATCTCTTATTTTCCAGCCTGTAAAAGTATTTTTTATCTTCTTCGGCTTTATTCCGTTAATCCTTTGTATAATAGGTAACCACTTGCTTCGTCTAGAAGTATAGACACTTCTCCTTTTGCAGTGCATATATTTTCGACATCAGCGAGTATCTGCTGCAGTCAGCTGACATTCAGTTGAAGTGATCGAGATTTAGCTATGTTATGCTAGATATGTTTCAGTTCCCAGTGGGTTCTGCTAATTATAACCCGGTTATAATTGCTTTCAAGCCGGATCTTTGGTGAAATTTCATTTTTTTCTGTCCTCAACCTACAATTATTGGAATTACTTCATAGCGTCTGTATTTTTCCTTTGGAGCATGTGTGTGTGTGTGTGTGTGTGTGTGTTTTGCAAATAATTACATCAACAAAGCCAAATCGTCCTGAGTTCAATTTTTCTTCTCGCACTTCTAACCACTTCAACGTCACCATATAATTATTGTATGATGCGACCAACATTTAAAATTTTTTAGTCTTTTTTGATTCTCTCTGAAAACTTCTCGAATGAAACAGGCCTAACGTCGTACAACACCAATGACAATAGCATGAACAGCTTTAAAGCAGTCTTTGCCATAAGTCTAAGAATTTGGCTTCCGCATATGAAATATGTAAGTAAAGATGTACGGAACTATTACAATATCACAGACTATATTTATTCCAGTTGTATAGTTGTATTATTTTTTACCTTGTCCTTTTTTTATCCCCGACTTGCTTGCCGCTATTGCAAGCACAACACATACAAAAATTGTGCACGCTTCTCTTGACATAAAGTTGGAGTAATCATTTCGACACTCACGTAGAATTATTTAAGAGCACAAAATTGTATTTTCTTCGTCTATTTCGTGGGCCTTTTTTCTTCATTTATTGCTTTTTTTACGAGTATAATTAAAATACATCATTTAATGTCTTGTGTTGTTGTATTAGACTGCGAGGTCACATTTTGGATGTAAAGTCCTTAGCAAGTATAAATATATTAAACCATTTTTGGTTTAACCAGTAGGTACCGGTTAACTATGAGTCAAAAGTTTCCTCACGTAATGGATTAGGTAATTGTGCCGTCTGCTTGAGAGGATTGCTCACCGTTTATAACTCGAGAAGATTTTACATCAGTGCAATTTGCAGAGAGTGTCTGCGTTCGCATAAAAATTAAAAAAATGAAATGTTGTTCACTGATAATATAATCAATTGATAACGAATGTGCAGATTTGATTATTTTTCCTTAATGTTCCCAACAATTCGAGTAGAGTTATTAGGAATAGATAAATTGGAAAATGCGGTTCTGAAAACGAGAAAATTCAGAAAAAACTGAAGTGTTTTCTTATACGCAGTGTATTTTGAACAAGGCCATTACATTTTCAGCGATGGATATGCGTAACTTTTTCTTTGCTACTTTTCTGGAGACGTCTTTCGGAAAAAAAACTTTGAGACAATTACGAAGGAAAATCGTTAATTTTGGAGAAAGTGCAGAAAATCAAAATCGTTCTATACACTCTCGATTATAACTAACGGGAACGCATTAGTTTGGCCAGTCACCTAGAAATAGGTTGTGTATATGTATGTATATTTTGTCATTAAGGATTTTTAATTTTTTTACTCGGCGGACTTTACTTGTTCAGTGTCTCACTGATCAAAAGATATCAACAACTTCATTGAGCCCTATGAAAGTTAATAGGTGATTTTTCGTTGTAGAGGAGATGGACTGAGAGAAGGATAGGATGAGATGAACTGAAGGGTGTGGAATGTAGTATGAACCAAAGGGGAGGAGAGGAAGACGGGTAGATAAGGGACGAGGAAATGGTCCAAGGGAGAGGTACAGGATAGAGCGTAAGACAATGATGGAGGGAGGGGAAAGTGACGTACAGTTACGAGTAAGAGATGATCAAGAGAAGTGAGAAAAATATAAAATGACAGAGGTGGCAGGAACCAGTCAACAAATCGGTAGAAGGAAATGGACTAATGTAGTATTGAAATAAATACTAGAAGAAATTTTAATTTGAATCACGCGTTTCATTATTCATTGCATATCAGAAGTCGAGGATAAGGAGATAGACGGAACTTTGGATGGTTCACGAGAGGGGGGTAGAGGAGGAGGAAGTAGAAGAGAGGAGGAGAATTAAAATGGAACGTCCAGTCGACAATGTTGTCGGGAATGCAGCACAATCTCGGATTGTTTTATTTAAGTACATGGAAAGAAATCGGCAGCACATTTTGAAAGAACCATCACAGCATTTCCCTGAAGTGATTTAGGTAAATTACGAAATACATAATCTATTCTCCGGAACGCGATCCTGTGTGCTATTCACTGGACCGTCTCGCTAGGTAGGAAGAAGGAGAAGGCGGAAGTGTATAGGGAATCTGAGATGGGCAGTGGGAGGGAGAAAAGATGAGATGAGCAGAACGAAGAGAAAAGGAGAAGATGGTGACGAAGAGGAGCGAAAAGGAGGCAGCAAACCAATGCTGAGGTCCTCAGCTGGTAAACAATAATTTTGTTTAACATTCAGGGCGTTGTTCCAGAGTGGTGGACTACCTGTTTCCTAGAGCTATGTGGGGAAAATATGATGCCTTTTTTATGGGTCTGTCGTTTTCTACAATAGAGCACATTTAAAATATTTAATCGTCCAAAGGCCATGCTACTTCAAGACCTGACGAATGCCCACACACACACACACACACACACACACACACACACACACACACACACACACACACACACACACAAAATCCTGTGCCTTTCTTTTATATTTTGTTGCATTGCGACAACAAAACAATAAGGCTACCTTCTTGTGACACTCTACCGTACTGCATGACTGAAACTTTTGCCTGTTGCATGTGGAATGCCATAGCTGTGACCTGTTGTTAAAAATTACTGTGAACTGTCAAATATTGAAGCAAGTTGTCACCAAAATTGCTCCAACCGTCTTTGGGTCCATAAGGACCATACGAACACACATCGATTTTTATAGAAACTTACATAACTCGAAACAAGTGCACACAAGTGCACAAAAGAGAAACCATTTATGGACCTACCTATAATTGAGATCTTCTCTGTCATACATTCAAGTCTCCAATTAGTAGCATTTAAATATCGATAGCTGAAGTGCTGCCAACTTCTGACCTGTAGACTGATTGGGTGCTACTGCAGGAATTACACACGAAATTACCGAACAACGTTACGTGAATTCGAATTCTAAAGTTTCATTTGAAGTAACACATACATATCGGGCTCTTATAACGCCACAACTGCTAGGTCGATGACATTTTCACGAGTGGCAATTAAAACATCGTAGTAACAAAATGTTCAAACGTTTGTAGATCTGTGCGACTTAGTTACTGTGGTTATCAGTTCCTAGGCTTACAAACTACTTAAACTGACGTAAGGACGACACACATATCGATGCCTGAGCGAGGACTCGAACCTCCGACGGCGAGTAACCGCGAGCTTCGCAGCAAGGCAACTTAGACCACTCGGCCACTCCACCGCGGCTTTTATGCTTAGTTTCTGCAAGAGTAACTTTCTGGTGTCTTGCCATCACTACCACAAAATTTGAAATAAGTTCCATCGTTATCTCAAAATTTGAAATAGGTGCCTAGTGTTTAGTTTCTTAATGTTGAATAGCTTCGATGAAGCAAAGTGGAAATGTACAGAGAGTGGGATAAGCGAGAAGAAGGAAGGCAGAAGCTATTAAAGTAGTAGATGGACGGACACAGGGAACGGATAGAAGTCGACTGAGGAAGAGAAAGTGGGGATTTGGGAAAGAAGGAGTAGGAAGAGATGGATAGTTAGAGGGTTTGGTGAGTAGATGGACAGATTGTATACAATAATTGCTTCTCTCACATGTTCGACAGTGGGTTTATCGTCAGATTTCTTTTTCTTTTTTGTGTTTTGTTTTTTCATTTTTATTTTATTTAAGTACTTGAAATGGCGGAACAAAAATTCATTGGCCTAGGACCAAACTATTTCGAGAAAAATATCCTTTTTCTAACTTTCATTCCCTATATCCACAACAACGTAAAGAAGGTTTATTCTCGTCAGTTTTCATCCATTCATTTCACACCAGGCCGAGGCACAAAGTACGTGGCCACGTTTACCTACCGTTTGTTTAATATTGTCAATGGTTTCGTTGTACGTATGAATAAAATAGAAACCACAGACACATCGGCACCGAACTAGTCTACCCTGAAATGAACGCAAAGGATGTAAAATGACACTCTTCTCCATTTCACGCGAGCCAGACGTGTGTAACAGGGCACCTGGAAGCTATGCGGCGGTAGCCAGCGCCTCGCTGCGGTCGTCTCAGTAATTACGTTACGCGCCACTAATGAGGTGGCCCTAACGGCCTGCTCGCTACGTTGCCTCCTCTACAGCGGATCATTTTCTCTCCCATCGGGTCATTTCTTACGCCGGAATTTCTACTTTCCTTCTCATTTCGTGGATCCTAACGCACAATACCACACACCATTTTTATTTATTAGGCTGTGTGTATCTTTTCAGTTTTCATATCATCGAACTTTAATTACAATCATTTACTGTGGAAAGAAAATAGCTCTCACTACTTTCCTCTTGCAGTCTTAAATCAAACATATTCATTATTCTGTAGTCTGTTGTTAACGATACATTTAAGGAGCCAATTTGTAATTATATTTAATGTTCGTCTGTTATGCCATTTTATTATTTTTAAGTACTGTGCATCGCATTATTTAATTTCTTATGATTTCCACACAGAAAATTTATATGAGTGCTACTTATGTTCCTCATAATGTAACATTACTCACTATCCTTGATTTATTAATACACGATGTAAGATTTTGGACAAATCAACTGATGGTACGTGTTCAGAAGAGTGATTATTTCTCTATATGATAAAACCTGCAGTTTTCAGTGTTGGCTTTGACTTTTCTTTAATTTTTATTTTGTTTTATTTTATTTTATTTTATTTTATTTATTGATTTTTTTTAACTTTTTCTTGGTGTATTATAAAGTTTATAAAGACACTGGACAAACACCATTTGGATAGAAGATTTTGTGATTTTTTAGTAGATCTTTTCGAAATTATATACAGCATTTATAAAAGAATACCTTTACATTGGAAATTCCAGTCCTAATGAAACACTTAAAATCAATATATTTTGCCACATGTTTAGAAATTTTTAGATATATCAGTAAGTTTTATTGAACTAATGTTTCAAGCGAAATGCCACTGTCGGTGTAAATGTGAAAAGTTTCAAGGTAGCTATGACAGGGAGTTGATTTCGAAGACAAGAAAAATTCATTTCGGCCTATAGAAAATCAGAGGAGACGGAAATGAATTTTCGACATTAGTAGCCTATCTTTCAATGAAGAATGAAAAGGAAAATTTATAGAACTAGAGCACAAGTACAACAATCGGCATCCGTGGGAGTGTATTGATACGTTCATCATTAACTTGTGTCCCTAAATAAATGTTAATTACTGGTTTTTAAGATACTGTGGTCACTTTTGGATATTAAAATTATTTATTTAGTTACAATATTTGTTATAATTTTACCTTTAGCCATTTTAAAATAGAACAGGAGGAAACTTCAACAATAAGATTTCATTTTATAGTAGAACAGTGAAAAACTGCAACAATGAGATGCACGTACAGAATTGTTTATCGTCACTTTCACAAAAAGATAATTATAGTTATTATTATTAGTAGTCCTAGTATTATTAGAATTGATGTTAATGTTTTCTCTTTTGGACCCCGCTGGACTATACAATGTGCAACAAGGTCATTTCAGAGCTATGATATAGGTTTGGTGTTGTAGCGCTCTTACTTTTACTCTTTCGGAATGGGACATGTTCCTACTATCAGCGTAAGTTACTTCGGTCGTCTTGGATGTTTCTACCTGGTCAACTGACCATCGTGCGTTTTTTGTCTAACGCAGTTTCCTTCCGGTCCCTAATATCGTTTTATTTCACCTTTTTGAGACCTGAAACTACTGCACGGATCATTTTTACTCTTGTGATCTTAACTAGTGCGAAACTTTCGTACAGTTTCGCACCGTATATATTAAATCTAGTTACTTCAAGTTTTCTTAAACCATTTTACTTATTGTTATTATTATTTTTCAATTTCCTGAGAAATTCTATTTATTTTTGTAAGAGATTTCAACCTGACATATTAGTTTTATTTATAGAATACGTTTTTCAAAAGTACATATCGGTTTAAAACGTGTAATAAAAGAATGTTTATGCTAATAGATGAAAGAATAAATATTTATGAGCTACTATAAGGTACAAATTTACAATATGACTGTATCATTTGACGAAATAATAAAAATTATGCAAAAATAACATAATTGAAAATCTATGATTGAATGAGTTACTATCCAATTGTTAATATATTAACGTTCACACCAGAAATCGAACAAAATATTTTGATTCTGCTCTCTCACTTTAATTAGAATGTTGTCAAAAGCCTGTAAGCCTTTAAGCATTACAAGAAAGACACTATTGCCAACTGTTGCCTAAAATTGGGATCGTGGCTATTGACAGGTTAATATGTGCTTAGAATTTTAGCCTCATATTTTGTATGTACGATATATGTTGGTAAAGGATCGCTACAACACCAAACCTATAAAATAGCTCTGAAATGACCTTGTTGCACAATGTATAGTCCAGCGGGGTCCAAAAAAGAAAACAATAAAAATAACGTCAATTATAATATTACTAGTTCTACTAATAATAATTGCTATGATTATCTTCTTGTGAAAGTAATGTTAAACAATTTGTACGTGCAGCTCATTGTTGCAGATTCCCTCTGTTCTACTATAAAATGACATCTTATTGTTGAAGTTTCCTACTGTTCTATTTTAAAATGGATGAAGGTAAAATTATAACAAATATTGTAACTAAATAAATAATTGTAATATCCAAAAGTGACCACTGTGCCTTAAAAACCATTAATAATATTTATTTAGGGGCACAGGTTAATGATGAATGTGACAATACACTCCCAAGGATGCCGATTGTTGCACTTGTGCTCTCGTTCTATAAATTTTCCTTTCAGCTTCCTTATATGCTACCATTATCCTTGGCCGCTGTTCACTGTACCTTGGATCTCAAATTTTCCTCATTACTTATACCTGTAGTTCCCTCTTTTTAATTTCTTTGCTGTCTTTCTGTTTAGAATGTTTGTTTCAGTCACCTATATTATCCATATTATAAAACGCCTCATTAAAGACAAATAATTGGCATATTTCAGCAACTTATTGCAATGATGGAAGTAAAAATTACTTTGTCTCTTCCATATATTCTCTCTGTATCGAATTAAGTAACATTTAAATCCCAGCCAGTGATCAATTTTGGAACCGTTCTCACGTTTTACGAATGAGAGAAGGCTGAACTAAGAAATGAGCAGCCTGTGATCGATACCAGCCGCGCTCACGTGTGTGTGGAGCAGTATCGTCTTAATGTGTCTGTCTGTCCGCGGACGTCACCATTTCACTCGCTCGTCCCTGACATATGGCGAGCTCGTTCCTGGAAGTGAGTTTCTGTTGCTGCTTTCCTGCTGACAGACAGGCGGAGTTTAATTAAAAATTGCGCAGATTTCTCATTGAATCTGGAATAGGTTTCTCTCTTTGTGGTTGTCACGTAATTAACTGCACATTAAGTACACGTTGCCCGTAGCGGAATCGGGATAAGGTGGTCAACTGTGGCAGCCTCGCCTCGAGTAGGGAAAAAGAAGGGAAAACAAATTCAATATCAGTTGCGTCAGAAGCACATTTTGAGATGAGCGCGGAAAGCACGGAATGAATTTTATTAACGTATTTTTTTAAAAGATTTTAAGGATTGGAAATAATAATAATAATAATAATAATAATAATAATAATAATAATAATAATAATAATATTTTATTGTCGTTAGGCTTACAAAAGCAATAGACAACGTCAAGTTACAAAGTAGGTACAAATTTATATACAAGAGTTTGGATTACTACTTTTACATAGGTTTTGTAATGAATCAATAGACAGGAGATACCATATAAATAAATAGGGTAATAAACCCAATCCATCAAAATGTACCAATACAGAAAAAAACAGAGTACAGGAAAACATATGGTTTACAGAGAGATATTTACTGCAGTTTTATGACTACCTGTTACAACTGTTACAGAGAAAAATCAAAAATTAATACTTATTACTAATGCTATTAATATAGGGAGCTAGATGATTAATTTGATACATCAGGAAATGCCAAAGTTTACAATATTATTTGTTTTTGACTGAATTCAAAGAATTCCTCGATTGAATAAAAAGGATGATCGACCAGCCACTCATACAGTTTTGGCTTGGTCTTTTCAATAGGACAATCTAATTTACAAAAAGAAAATTTGTTGAAACATTTGGAACCTATTATGTCGTAACTTTTTAAAGACTTAGTTAATCGTTGAAGAGGTACATCAATATGTTTTTTGTTTCTTGTATTGTACGAATGTATATTTTCTCTTAATTTCTGATTTGGTAAATTGTTCATGGTATGCAGAACCACAGTGTATATATAGAGATTAACGACAGTCATAACTTTAAGTTTCACAAACAATGGCTTACAGTTATCTAGTCTACCTGAGTCAGTGATAATTCTGACAACTTTTTTCTGCAGTAGAAGAATATCATGTACATGGCTACTATTTCCCCATAGTAGTAAACCATAAGAAATAATGCTCTGAAAAAAGGCAAAATATGCTGATCTAATATACTTATCTGATACAAAACCTTTTAACCTTCTCAGCAAATAAATAACTCTGGAAAGCCTAGCAGCTATATAATTAATGTGGTAATTCCAATTAAGTTTGCTATCTAAATATATTCCAAGAAATTTAACATTATTTGAATCGTTCACTGGTAACGTGTCTCTTAAGCTGAAAAACATGAACTGTGTTTTATTTTCATTTAATAAGAAACCATTTGCTGTAAACCATTTTGATGCTTCACTGATGGTATTTTCTGTTAGACTTTTCAACGATTCAATGTCAGGATCATTATTAATAAAGGTTGTATCGTCAGCATATAAGATTGAATGGGAACTTACGTTATATGGTAAATCGTTAATCATAATTACAAAAAGCAGTGGGCCTAGCACCGAGCCCTGAGGCACACCACACAGGACATCCGCTACATTAGATCTGTCTTCATTAATACAAACAATCTGTTTACGGTGCTCCAAGAAAGACCGAAGGATACTCAAGCCACTGTTTTGAAAACCTAAAATCTCTAATTTATACAGAAGTAACTTGTGGTTCACACAATCAAAAGCTTTACTCAGGTCACAAAAGGTGACCTGAGCAGACTCCTTATCTTCAAATACCTGGAGAACCTTTTTAACGAGCGAACCAATAGCATGAGTGGTCGATCTATTTTTCCTAAAACCAAATTGATCGTTGCAAATAATAGCATTATTGTCTAAAAAATTACACATTTGGTTATACATAACAGTTTCTAACACTTTGGAGAAAACAGGAGTGAGGGATATGGGGCGGTAACTAGATGGACAATTTCTCTCTCCTTTCTTATATACAGGAACAACTCTACATAACTTCAGTAGATTGGGGAAGATTCCCTGTGTCAAACACTTATTTATAACATACGTTAGAGGGCCAGCAATGCACTCAATAACATTTTTTAATATCATACAGGATATGCCATATATATCAATGCTGCTAGAAGACTTAAACTTATTTACAATATTTACAACCTCCAGCTGAGTCACTTCAGAGAACACGAAACTATGTTTGTCATACCTAGACCCCAAATTACAATTTGCCATCATTTGAGCAGCAGTTTCCACAGGTTTAATGATATTTTTCTGAATGTCCCTAACTGACTGTGTACAAAAGTTGTTAAAATCATTTGCTGAGACAGCTACCTCTTTTTGTTTATTGTTTTTGGCAACTGCGTTTATTATTTTCCACGATTTTTTACATTTATTTTTTGATGACTCAATACTGTTAATGTTGTGTTGCTTTTTTGCTTCAATAATAGCTGCACTATATTTTTTCTTAGCTTCTGTAAAGAAAATTTTGGATTTCTGGGTGTTAATCTTTTTATTTAGATCAGAAAACAATATGACTTTGTTTTTTAAACTGGCTAGTTTGGGAGTATACCATTCATTATTTCTTTTTTTCTTTTTAGATTCACTGTGGGTCACTTTACATTTTCTTTGCGGGATAGTCATTTCATACAATGTGGTGAATACAGAAAAGAATTTCTCAAAAACATAGTCAGCTGACAAATGTTCCATATTAGAAAACATATCAAACCAATTAAATGAACTAAGCTGAGATCTAAAATTAAACATTTTATGTCATCTACAGGTCTTGTTACCACTAATTTGGACTTCAGAGATGAATTGTGAATTGCAAAACAATTTTCAAATGTGAGAAATACACCATCATGGTCGGAAAAGGGAAAGTTGACTACACCACATGAAAAAGTTGATCTGAAGGAGTTTGTTAGAAAGTTATCAAGACAGGCCAAGCCTCTAGTTGGTTTGGTATTTTGGTAGTGAAAATTGAATTGCCTAAGTAAATTTTTAAATTCACGTACACTGGGTTTATCCTCTGTGACATCAAAGTTGGCATTTAGGTCCCCCCCAATCAGTATCTCATAGTTTTTCCATTTGTTACCACTGAAAAACTCAAATAGTTCCTCCAATTTTTCTAAAAACACAGAGGAGTCACCATCTGGAGATCTGTACACAGATAAAACTACTAACTTTAGGTCGTTGATACATATTCCTGATACCTCAAAAACAAATTCCTTACACAAAAAACTTACATCTAGCTTGCTACTACAATCAAACAAAGAATTTTTAACGTAGACTGCAGTACCACCATGTATACGCTTATCTCTACAGAAGTTATTAATCATTTTAAAGTCATCTAATAGAATAAAACTAATTTCATTATATTTACACCAATGCTCATTAATGCAAATTACATCAAACTGGTGATCTAGGGCAAATTCATTTAAGATTAGGGATTTACTACTCAGCCCTTGTACATTGAGACAGCAAATTCTCAAGCTGTGATCAGGATGTGACCAAGCCTGAACTGGTCCAGGCTCAGTCACAGTTTCACGTTTCCCTGGTCCTTTAATCCTGCTATCAGTTCACTGTTTGGATGCAATGCTACTCTTTTACAAAATTCTAGGATTCTTCCACTTACATATTTCTTGCCAAGACTGTTCAGATGCAGTCCATGTTTTGTGTGGAATCTGCTTCCTAATCTACTTATATCTACAAATGATACATTTGTATGTTCCTTACAAATTTTAGACATAGCTTCATTAGCTTTTCTTACTTCTGCATTGACACAGGACCACAGAAGTCCAGGTCACTGACATATGTTAAAAGCAATGGCTGGGCACAATTCTCATCCTCTGTATTTGGTTAAGATGCGAAGAGTGCCGTACTGTGAGTTTCGCGATAACCAGACCACACGCCAGTGCTGTAGATAAAATTGCATACCTTTTCACAGTGTCTTATTTACTCGTAGCATTGGCACAATCTAATCGGATAATAAGGAAGGGAGGCCCCTTAACGAAATCTCACAGAGGGAAGCTATATGTTGGTACACAGTTTCCCTGTCCCACACAGTCTGCAGCAACGCAACATAGGTCCTATACTTTCTCCTGATTGGAAAAGTCTTATTCATGGTTTCTTCAAAGAGCCACCGTGAACGCTAACATGGCAGTAGCTTCATATAGTTCTACTTGCAAGTCCAAGACACTGTAGAGAGATGAACGATCTTTTAGAAATTGATTTTCAGTGCCACTCTGCTACCAACAGTAAAGACACATCGAAATGAAGCAATATATTACTGTAAATCAGAAAGTAACTGGGAGGAGAGATCAATAACTATTACAACACAATTCTTTTTTCCTCTTAATGTATTGGCAATTGTGAATATGGAAACTACAAACTACAAAGTTTTTTAAGATTACCTAACATAGTCTGGTCTGGAGGTGATGTAATCGTTGTATAGTTTTCAAAATGACAAGCCAAGATCGCACTCCAACAGTTTATTAAATGACGACCAGTTTCGGTGCACTGTGTCACCATCATCTGGTCACATATATGTTATAATCTGGTCATTGCACTTGTTATTTTATACCCAATTTTTTTTAACAAGATGACCAGATTATAACATATATGCGACCAGATGATGGTGCCACAGTGCACCGGAACCGGTCGTCATTTAATAAACTGTTAGTGTGCAATCTTGGCTTATCATTTTGAAAACTACAAAGTTTATTGCTGACATACGAAAATCCGTGTCGTACAAGGAATCGAAACCGAATTTCATGTATCTCGTGAGCTGTAGCGTTAACCATTATTCTACTCGTCCATGCCCCCCTCCCCCGGATCGACCTAAGCTTCCATGTGCCGTAGATTGTCTACTGTCCATCAGAGAGGGTACATTTCATTATGCATGCATGTGTGAAGAACATTTTCATGGTTACAGCATATTTGAATCCAAAGCAAGACTTGACATATTTGTGATAAACTTATCCTCCTGACAGAACGTAGGAGCACTAAAGGGTAGTCGACAACTTGTGCCATATGGAACTTTGGATCTGTTCAGAAGGCGTGTACTGATAACGTAATGTTTAACGCTACCTCTAACCAATTGCGGGAAATCCAGGTTCGAGTACCGATCAGGCACAAATTTTTATGTGCCACCAATAAATCTGACAGATGTTGCTAATATTTCGGAATGTAGAATACTATTCTTGCGTTCTTAGCTGCTGTAGTCGTCTCAGTGTCCGAAGAATAATTCCATTGTTTACATCGATAAACACGGACTAGCACACCATTTTTTTAAAAGTCTCAAACAATTCTGCTTGAAAAACCTTAGAATTTTGTTTTGCGACATTTTTTAATATTCCCACTTCATCTCGTACATTTGGATAGGTGATAAGACATTGCAACTAACCTTCAAAATGGCTTCTGTAATGAACGAATCAGAGTACTGTGATATAGTTATTCGTATGTGATTGCGGTACGTCTAGGGATACTAGGCAGAGAAGGAGGCCTATGCATTGATACTTTTATCGATATATTGAGGGGCTCTAATGATTTCATTTGAAATATCGATTTACAGGATTCCAGATATTTTAAAAAATATCAGCAGCCGTACTGCTGACATATAACGTATCCAATGTCAGTTTAGGACGTTGTTCCCCAATGTATATTTATTTTATTTATTATTTAACATGCTCCATTACATAGTAATATTATATGTTTGATTGTTAGATTCAGGCGGTTACATCAAATATTTTTGCAATCACAAGTACAGTATATAAGTTGACAGGGTTTACAAAGGAACAAACAATTTTATACATCAGGAAATCTTATTGAATTACAAAAATTGTAAAGTACGAGGTCCACAAGTGGTCCTCAAGAGCTAGAATATGGTCTGTGATAGATATAAAATTTCAAACGTATGTTCATTAAAATTTTATTTTATTCCTTCTTGTGTGTTCAGCCAATCATTTAACTATATTCTATAAGTTTATATTATAATATTAAATACTTAGTACTTTTTAATTTAATAAATATGTTAAAAGTTAATAATGAAGTTCATTTTTAGATTGAGAGAGTTTATTTTTCTTCTAACAACAAAGGAAGCAAAGTAGTCCCTGGTTTAAAAAAAGGGTGGGAACCACTGCTTTAGGGGAAGCTTCTTATAGTACCATTTTCAGAGGAAAACCTCTGGTCGATGAGGTCGTATCTATATCCTGGAAGGAGATTAGTTATGTGGAGGTGACATCGCCTCTGGTGTGGAAAGGAAGCTGTCGATTTTCACAATTGTGTGTTCCAGACAGGGATCTATGGTTCGGTTCTGCAGGTAAGGGGACACATACTGTTTCATTAGTACCATTCTGAATGGGCCACATAAGAATATCACTTAATAAAATAATTAGCCACCCTTTCTGAGTAATGGAATATCCCTAATTATAAGACGAATGCTAAGAAGACAATTGTCCGCCTTGAACAATGCAGCATACCGGAATAAAGCGTAACCAGTATCTAGAGGAAATTTTTACTACTGCAATTTCTCACAACTTCCATGTTATTTTAGTTCATAGACATACCAGCATTAGAGAAGCATCCGTCCGAAAATTTGAAATATCTATCTATACATTTTAACACGTTCTCTACAATCTAGCTACGGTACATGAGGTAGAATACTTTCAGAGCTCCACTCTCAAATGGAGCGAGACAGAAATAACTAGGCCATTACGTGTAAAGTACGTTGGCTGGAGTGGCATTGTTTTGCTCTCTCAAATTTATAAATTTTCTCAATAATAAATAACGACATTTTCGAAATTTCTCAGCACTATTTCGTGTAAACAACATCCTCTTCCCTCCAGCGACCCCAGTTTGAACTCAAAAAGTATCTGCGAAATTCTCGCTTGATGATCGGACGTAGCTGCAAACAAAATTAGCGACACGTCTAAGAATTGTTTCGAATGCCTTCTTCATTCCGACGTGGTAGGCTCTCAATATTCGAGCAGTAAAGCTCGCACTACTCTTCTACATGCAATCTGCTTGGTACATGATCCACACTTTCCTGACATTCTCACAGTTTACCGAAGAGGACTATTTACCTTCCTCTCTATAGACCTCCTGCAATCACTCAATTTTACACTGCTTTGCACGTTCGTTTACAGGGTAAGACATTGGAAACTTTAGGAATATTTGCAAAAATGAAAATCCGATTAAAAAAAAGTTGTAATAAAAATCAACTCGAAGAGGGTCATCACCCCATCCACCAAATCGAGGAGAGGGAGGGAGTGACTTTGAAATCTTAAATAGGAACCCATATTTTTTATTGAAGATTTGGATTCCCCTTGAAGAAATATGTAACTTTTGTATGACACATTTTTGTCGTCTCATGATAGACGGCGCTGTAATCGGCAAAAACAAAAATGAGTTGAAAGTTTTTGAAAAACAATAATATCTTGAACAAACATACACAAGACTCTTTCTCTAGGTTTAAAACTTTCAGTTTGAAGAAGCAGTTGGACCAGAAGCAATATTCCTGTTAAGGAGCAGATTATCATACCTTTGACGGGTTTCTTTCTGCGAATCTAAGTACGAAGATATGATATGTACTCTTCAACCATTAAGATCGTGGAATAATGTCGTAGAGATGTGAACAAACTTTATATATATATATATATATATATATATATATATATATATATATATATATATAACGGTATTTCGATTTTTCTGATCTATAGTGTATTTGTTTGAGATGTTATAGTTTTCAACAATTTCAACTCATTTTCATTTTTGCCGATTACAGCGCCATCAATCATGAAACAAAAAAAAAGTGTGATACAAGAACCCAAGTCAGCAAGAAAAATTAGAGGTTCCTATTTAAGATTTCAATTTCACTCCCCCCTCCCGCTCCCGGGAGTGGTGTAGGGGTCGCATTATGTGTTAATGAATGACCCTCTTGGAGGTGAAGAACTTTTTCCCCCACTTTTTTTAATCTGATATTTTTGCAAATATTCTGTACCAGAGACGTTACAAGAATCATGCGATTTTCTTAAATTATACAGTTGCAGCTAACTCTCACAACCTTGACAACTAGTTAGTCTACACTATATAAAACCTTAGATTCAACATTCGAAAATGTGATTGGAATGTGAAAAATGGAGGATAGATAACAACTCACCCTGAAGACGATCGCTGAACGGCTGACGAGCACAAAAACATTTATGGGGTGTGGGTGTGATTTTTCTATTTTTTCGACTGTCAGCGAACGTCTTTAGGATAAGTTGTTATCTATCCTCCGTTATTGGCAAAACCTGAAGCTGGATTCATCATTATTAGTACTCCACGGGGCTATAGAGTTATGAAGTACATTATACAGACTATGGCTATAAGCGCTTGTGAGTGGCACGTTATTATATTCGATCGTTCCCATCTACGTTCCTTAGAGTTTCTCTATATTTATCTTGTCTTACTCAACTTTCTCTGGTGTTCTGGTTGCTTGAAACACTAGACGAAATTAAAGAATTCTGGTACTTTTGATGCCAAATTTCACATAAAGAACGAAACAAGGCGAAGATACAATACGGTCTACCATAGAGCATTCGTAGATAAGTCCTTAAATCGAATAGACAATTTGTGAGAACGTTCACTTGGAGAACAAGGGTTGTGAACGTCTGACAATGGGAAGAGAGAGAGAGAGAGAGAGAGAGAGAGAGAGAAATACGTCAAAGGTCTGCCTTTATCTGTTTCTAGCTACCAAGTTCTCAACAAATTTGCTGGCGCATTTCATTATTTTCTATGACCTGCTACTTTTTTCGTCTCATTGCCCTCAATAATCAGTTTTGCCTTCCTTTGCTACTGGTATCCAGTTGAACTAGATATATTATTTCAGTATGACCTGGCTCAAAACATGTGTTGATAATCTTTATTGAATTCTTTATTTGGTCTTTATCTATAAACATAATATTTTAGTATCTTTATACCACTACATAAGGCATGCTTTCTATTAAATCGGTCATTTCGATATCTTTCGACAGTCGAACAGTTAAGTTACGACGTACGTTATGTTCAGTCTTCTTGGATAAAAATTATTCTTTCAGATGAACGACGGTGTTATCACCAAGAAATCAGTTATGCTCCTTTCTACTGTCCTTCAAAATTTATAACTATTTTGTATACCCTTGATCTGTCGACTTTGTAGTGCATTTTATAAGTTCTAATGAGTGATTGTTTCTTTCAGCAAAGGGGACATGACACCCGCGAATTTACTGTATGCTCGACTGGATTGATCTAGCTCTCCATGCTACCCTACCCTGTTGTAAACTTATTAATATACTACTACTACTACCAGCCAAATCCCATGTAAACTGTAGTCGTCTCTCTGTCTCCCTCTTCGACATTTTAATCGCAAGACTTCCCTCCAGCGCTAAACTAACGATTCCTTGATGTATCAGAATATGTCATATTAACCAATCCTTTATTTTAGTCAAGTTATACCACACATTTTTCTCTCCGATTACAAATCTTCCCATCTAACTCTCAGCATTCTACTGTAGGACCACAATGAAAAGTGTCTATTATCTTCTTGATTCAACCGCTAATCATCCTCGTTTCAAGCACTTATAAGGGTACACTCCAAATCTATGCTTTCAGAAAATATTTCCTGAGACTTTAATTTATATTGAATGTTAACAAATTTATTTTATATTCTTATTTTCCTTCCATTTGCAGTCTCTTTCTGGTGTAATGAGTTATTTCATTGCCTATATAACAACATTCGTCTATTACCTTTCGTATCCCATTTCACAAACTAAAGCTGACAGATTAATCTGATCTAATTCCACTTCATTCCATTGGCCTTGTTTTTCTCTTGGTAATGTTAATCTTATACTGTCTTTTTAGCTCACTGTTTATGCCGCTCAATAACACTTCGAAGTACTTTGCTGTCTCTGACAGAAGCACGGTGTCATCAGCTAAGTTTGTATTTCTTCTCCATGAACTTTGATTCCATTTCCAAATCTCTCCTTGCTTTCTATTACAGCATGCTCAGTGTATAACAGTGTATAAGTATTGCGATTCGCTGTAATTCTGTTCCTAAACGCTTCTTTCCTTTTATGACCCTTGAGTCCCTTAAATCGCCATCAGATTTATTTAAATAAACTTTCGCTCCCGCTAATTTACCATGCTGCCTTTAGAAGCCCAGTTCTACAGCATCGAAAAATTCGGTAAATCGAAGAAACATGCTGAAAACGTATATTTACGTTTCCTTAAAGTATCTTCCATGGTAACTAATAGGGTAGTCGTAAGTATAGCCTCCCTTGCTCCTACATTTGGCCGCAACCCAAAATGTATTCCTCGGGGTCGGTTTCTCGCAGATTTTCCGTTCTTCTGTTAATAATTCGCGTCAGTGTTTTATAGCCAAGACTTCGTAAACATAGTTCAGTACGCTTCACATCTGGCTACACTTTTCTTCTTTGGATTTAGAATTACTATATTCTCAGAAAATGTTATTCCCCTATTGTAATGCGATGAATTACATTCTGTATAGACTTTATTCATAGTGTAATCTTTTCGGGAAAGCTGAAGATTATCAGAACTCTTCACAACTTAAAAAACAACCTATTTAGAGAACGAAAACTTCCAAAATCCGGCTTCTGTTCCTGCTTGATTGTGTAAAGGTAACTGATAATTCCTCGCTGGCGCACTAAGATAGTGTTCGGATTATGATTTTATATCGTTGTATCAGGTACATAATCTTGACCAATGACCAAAGGAAACAGACAACTTGCCAACTGCGGCAGCGAAGTTATATTTATCTCAGGCAGATATCTTATTATTGATGACTATACTTTGCCGTCATGCACATAATAAAAAATCACATTTTTCGAAAACTCTGTGATCTGCTTTACGTGACTAAAGTAGAATAATCATACTTACAAGCATCGTGATAGTAATATAGTATTAAAAAGAGTAATATCGTTCGGATTAATAGTTCCAAATATCTAAATTCAGTTTTTTTTTTATTTTTTTTTTTTTTATTTTTTTTTTTTTTTTTTTTTTTTTAACAGTACTTCTATTGCTTTGGGAATGTTTCTTCTCTTCCTAATGATATAACTGATAACGGCTATTATAAATTAGAATGCTTTGATTTACGTGCATAAACCGTCAAAATATGAAAAATTCTTATATTTCCGTAAATTAAAAGTAAGGGAAACAAAAACGGTGGCGTCGCAGAGGTTTTTCGCATTGACAAATGTTATTATCACTGAAAAATGGCCTACGAACTGACTCCAGGGATGGAAAGAAATGAAAGTTTCCTGAAAATAACAGAGTCAGTAGGTAAAAAACACCACATTCTCTCAAACGTTGCATACATTCTGAAGTAACCTTCTTCTCATGCTGAACTTAATTTAGTAGACATTGTTCCTGTACAGTACTAACCAACTGAAGGTTTCAAGGATCTTAATACAGAGGTCTTCTCTTACAATGATTCAGGGACCGTAATGCGGTGGTATTCTGTCAAAGGGCAAGCATTGTATCGAAATGTACCTCTATTGCGTGTTCACCGCAAGGAAAATCTGAAATCCGCAATTTGCATGCGTTTTATCCGAGTGAAAGTGTAGAGACCCCACTAACTTCTGTCGACTTAGTTTGAATGTCAGTCTACGTCCATGTCTTTAAAACTTCACATGATTTTAGTTTCCTACGACAGCCATCTATAACCAAATACAGAGTTAAATCTATTTGAAAAGGCTAAGATAGCGTTACTCTTACAACAGGTATACCGTAAGGAAATTCATAAAAATTTACCAGTACAGCTTCTTACCTGATTGTAACCCAAATACTTAAGTAGGCTTATGGCCTAGGGAGATGAGATTGATAACCGTAATGTTTATAGTGCTCAACACGATGAAATACCGAACTTTTCTCATTTGTTAGTAAAGGAAAATTTCCGTATGTTGAACTATGAGATAGACGAATCTTTTTTCCTGTTTATTCTGCAGCTGTCGATCATTTAGTACAAAAATCACTTTCTTATTTAAGGCTGCAGCACTTCTCGACATACTAAGGCGAGGTGGTCATCCCCGGGCATAAGCAGATTGCAACTGCTTTGGTACTGATACCTCCTAATACCAGTGAACACTGGAAGTTAAGGAGAGTAGCAGAGGAAATCTAGTGAAGACATTTTCCTTTGGCATGTTATAAGATGCAGATTTTTCAAGATAATTATTAAGAGTCATGATTTATATACGCTTTCTTCATACATGCACCTGGTCCTTGTCTTCCTCTGTAGGTTTATTTGTCCTCAGTTACATTCAGAGTAAAGAAAACTTCGCAGCGATTTCCAGGCACCTACAAACAGGGGTCCTGAAGTCTGTTAGTTTTATGGTATGTACTGTGTGTTGCCCAAACTGATTAGACGTGATTAGACGTGATTTTCCTAAATCACTCCAGGCGATTTCGGGGATGGTTCCTTTGAAAGGTCACGTCCGACTTCCTCCCACATCCTTCCCCAAACATCCGAGCTTAAGCTCCGTCTCTAATGCCCCTAAGTTTCCTCCTTCTTCTTAGAGCCAGAAAATTACCAGTTAAATCAATTATTTATGTAGATCAAGCAAAGAATACAAAATAAAAATGAGTATGGGCAAATAAACAGCCTAAAATTTGCATAATGACAAACTCCTTCTATAAATTCTTTATTCCCGCATATTACATATTTCTTCTCTCTGTCTGCAAAAGAAAATGGAATTTATTGCTTGTATGATGAATTATGATCGAAAAACAAAATGGTGACTGCCCAAAAATCTAATTTCTGCAAGAAAGTCAGAACTTCGTGCCTTTACACATCAAGAACTGTACCTACACTTTCAGCAGGACAGGGTACAACCCACGGCTTATTTTTAAATCATTTTGGAACACATTTGTTTCTAAAGAAGATTTATAAATCGCTGCTTTTCAGGATGTAGGTGCTTTCAGTGAATCGAAGTAGTCGAGATTTATTTGACATACAGTGAAGCCGAAAAATTGAAAAGACCTCATTCGCCTCAATGACACGCTCTAAAAACTATACCCATGTCGAAAGAAATGTCTGAACTTAAAATGTTCTGATTTTAACAAAGATTTTACAGTAGCCTTTTAATAAGTGTGCATCTTCTACTGCAAACCAATAATGTCGAAAATTAAGAATGAGAAAAAGTTGAACGATGTGGAATAACCTATAAGTGATTAGCTACAGAATTTATTCATACGAGAATGTTTCGCTTTTATAGAGAAAGTGAAGATGAGGCATAGTGGCAAAGAAATGACAAAATCAATTGTCACGGTACGAATAGCGTAATGCAAACCTAACCCGAAACAGCAATTTTCCAAAGAGAACGTGAAGTATGTTTTAAGATATTCATGTGTCTGTCTCGACACAAAAATTAGGATCAGGTTATGGACGTACGCTGCATATTTATTCTTTATAAGGATGAGTTTCACTTTCTACAATTAACTTCCAAAAACGGTATCACGTAGAGTTAAGGACATTCCAAACTACTCTAAACTGAAAAATATCCTTAGTGTTTCCCCAGGATCATGAAAACCCTCGAACTATACATAGTATGTTATAAAAACGAATATATGTCTTTTTTTGGGATAACCAACAGACCAGAACTCATATCCTAGACTTCAAGAAGCACTTACTTCAGCTACAGCTGTAGATATAGTTTTAAAACAGTGAAAAGGAATTTTCTGCAATTAATTACAGAGGTGTTGAAATTCCTTTTTATAAAAATAGAAACATTTATGCAAACAGGCAATTATTTCTGCAAAAGCAGCTTGAAAATTGGCGGTATTTCGGAATCTTACAGTTAATATACGCTCATAAAGGTACTTTGCGCCAACAGCTCTTTTCTCAACACTAATATCAAACATAAATTTTTTCCAATGCTAATAGTTTCTACACAGGATTATAATCTAAACGTGATTACAATAAGAAAAGTAATAAGTATTCACGCATAAGATACATTAATTTACAAGTATTTGAAGGATATGAAATCTTAGTAGGTATCTTTGGAATATATGTCGTAGTTTGATTAAGAAGTAGAAACTTAGTTAACTCCTTATTCTCATCTGAAATGTAGGACCTCATCATAAAGATTTTTAAACAAAGATTTTTATTACAAAATCATTAATATTATGACTTTGCTGTTCTAAAGTTTCTCGATTTTGCGTCATTGTCGTTTATTGTAATTACGAAAATTATATCCATCTTATTTCAAGAGCGTGAGACTCTACAGCCTGCGGCCTATGAAACATGAAGTTTATCCTTCAGTTTAATGGTAATTATAACTAACAACTATATCTTTTCTCTCTTACATTTGTTGTTGTGCTGCATACTACTACAGCTGCCATATAAGTCTCACGTCGTATTCTTTTCAGTTTGTTGTGTTTCCTCGGAAACAGGAATGAATACCTTATTCTGATCATTACTACTGTATTGATGTCACTCCATCAATGGAATTATCTCAAGGGTGTTTCGTAAACACTCCTGCCTTTGGACATATCCATGTTATATTTCAAGAGTTCTTTAGTAATATAGTTTTTCTCTTTCGCCTAATTTCTCTAAGCGCATTGTGTATGTCTTCAATATTAGTTACAGTTGCTACGCAGCTCTAGGACGAGCTGGCAGTCGTAATGCTACACAAACATTTTCTAGATCTAGTCCTAAGAAGATATTTTTTCCATTTTATACAAACCGTTGATGAGCTACACTTGGTCTACCATAGATTGGCAGTTGTTAATCATTATTCATCTCCCAGACTTTGTTCTACCACTCCGCACTATTTTGATAATCATTATAAATCTATGTTCTTCTGTTAATTTTTCGAAGAAGGCACCCCACGCATAAAAATGCAACGAAGACGTTGTTTGTGTTATGGACACTGTGTTCAATCAGATACATACGTAAAGTCAATGCATTAAATGGTATACTTCATTAGGTCTTTTCAATATTCACACAACTGAAACATGATTACAGTCATACGTATTTGTACGTTCTCATAATAACTCACGATGTCCATAATGACTTTTTATAACTATCAACACGTAGATAAATAAATCAGTCTTCATCTAAAGGAGTTGTAATATTTTTTACGGTAACCGGTTTGAATAACAAAAAATGTATCATCAAGAGACTCTCTCTCTGATTTTGCAAATGGAATTTTCTTCTGAGAGAAACAGATATACAATAAATACTTGTATTTCTATAATCCGCGATTAATATATATTTCCTAGATGATCACTATTATGTGGTCGAAACTGGCCTCAATAAAAAATTTAATACTGTTTCAACTCGTTGGAATCAATAGTGATTATCTGTCTGAAAAAAAAGACAACAGCTTAGAAAATAATATTACCAAACTCAAAATAATGCCCATGAGCTCAGCACATCATACAACATCTGAGAAATACTTGCTGAAGAGTGTCTATAGTTATAGTTGAAAAATGTAACAGGCGATTAGAAATATTGCTGCAGTAACGTTTCATATACATATATTTTTACTTTTTTTACTTTTTTAAGAAGTTAAATGTCATCCATACGAGACATGTGACACGGACAGAGTTTGTTTCTATATGTAAAGTTGTACATTGCAGTTACGTTGTTTCAGTGCAGAACACTGACACCTACATCTACAGCTACATCTCACCACCTCACTGTGTGTAGCGTATGGTTTGCGGAAGAAATGACTGCAAGTAAGTTAACAGAAACATCACTCCGAAACGATGAAAAAGTATCTCCGGAGAAAATTAATCAGTTCTAGCTGAAAATTTAAGTAAACTCTTATATAAATAAAGTAGGAAACCACTCAAGCGAAAGAAAGCTTTTTGGTCTTTAATTTATGATATAACATTTAACTGAAGTAAATACAATAGTCTCTTAAAGTCGCAGAAAGGAACCTCAGAAGAAGCTTAAGATTTGGGATATTGAGTGCCAGCAAAGGTTATTGAATGCGGGAGAAAAATGATGACGCTAAAATTCTTAGGTTAGCGTTATAGATCATGCTATTTCTTAGAATTCTTTTTCCTTCCTGACAAATTCTCTGTTCTGTTTTGAAAGCGAAATTTCCGTCACTCGTTTCCCCATTCATGTTAGCTATGCTGTTCTTGAGCATAAGCCTGTTTTATTTTGCTTTGTTATCTTACAAATAACAGTGTGAAAACCACGATAAAAGTACAACAGCCAGAGAAACACACAGATTGCAGTGAACTGACATATCACTGTCCTTTAAGTAGTAATTTTCACAGGGCCTAGTTTATCAGAGAAACATAATGTAACGTTCAGTAATATGAGTCTGTTCCGCGACAGTGTAACTGCCATGAGGCCATTGTACACTGTTATTGTAAAACTATGATTGTCATGTCTTAATCGCTTAATGCAGACTTTTTTTTCAAATTTTGGTTCGTTTCTTTCGCACTCTGACCGCGAGATGTTGGGAAAATGTCGTTTGCTAGGCTATAAATACAATATAACAGCAGTTAAATAATAATTAATCATATGGGTTTACACAGTTGTACAAAAATTTCCCGGGAGTAACGTAGATATAGGTATCTAAACATTTGTGGTATCCCTAGTAGTGTAATATGGGAGTAGGGTGGACTGCTCCAGGTCTTTCGTGTTGGGGGACTTTCAAATACCTCGAAAGCACTTTTATTTTTTTATTTTAATATTATTTTATTATTATTTTATTGATGCACGATTATGTTACGCTAGCAGCAGTCCTGCGATAATCTCTTAAGGTTCAAAGTCGTAATCCAAGTGCTGTTAAATAAGAGCAAAGACAAGTTCACTAAGTGTATGTTCAAAATTACGCGGTTTGAACTGGGGCAACGACGCCGTTGTTACCCTATCCGAGCTCGGTGCATCAAATGCATTCCTGCTTTGTTAGCGCACGTTTACATCCAGTTAATTAGCATTGCTATTGTGAAATTAGAGGAGTTGTATGACAATATTATAGTTTCGATTCTATTAATTTCTTGTACCAATTCGCTTTTTTTTTTTATTTTAATTTTTTTAATGTATCAAGGTGTAGGAATGGAATGGATATTAAAGACGAACTCATACAATACAATTATTTTTTATTGACCTCCTTTCAGAAAAAGAAAAGTGTAAAATACAAATATCCTTTTAATGTCACTACGTTCTCTTAATGTGTTGTTATACGAAAAGTCTCTGGTCAGAAGCAAGGTCAACTTATTATTCTTTCTCAATCACTTAGTACATCTAATTTGTCATTTAATTGCTACCTTTATTATCTCGGTGCCTTCTGTTCTTTTCAACTGATACTTATACTTCTCATTGGTCATGTAAGTGATCCAAAGTTAGGGTTTAAGGTCAATTTACGGACAAGGATTTTGATGGTGCTGAGGTAAAGAGCAAGTTCGATGCTTCTAATTAGCAACAGGTTGTAGAACCTTGAGACATAACACAAGCTCTGTGAGTATTGTAGAACATCGGTGAAGCGGATCATTATTTGGTGTCAGTTGAAACCTCATTCAAAGCAGTAGGCCCACGAAGAAGAAACCTGAGCAATAGGGACTAGTAAATTAAGATGTTGCTGATTTTTGGGACACATTGTCCAAGAAATAAGTAAAAAGAATTTTATTAATTTGGTTCCTTATTTTGGTATACTTGTAGGAGAATTGCCTCATATGAAGGTAATTTATTTTGTTCTTAATACATCTGTAATTTAAATTCACAAAGTATTGTGGAACGGTTTCTGAATATGGAAAGAAAACCGCGAATGTCTTATATATATCCTGATGGCCATGCATACTAATTTCGTTTAAAACTACTTATCCTGTGATTTGTACAAATGCACATATTTGCACACATATTCTAGAAAAAAAAAACACTAGCATTCTTATTTATTATTCTGACAGTGTTTGATATTTTATTACAGCCATGCAAAACTAGGAGTGAATTTAAACATTCTTATAGGTAATGCTAACTTTTGTGTCCATTTTGCTCCACGATATGATTAAATAAGGAATAGTGTACGTTGTATTTTTTCTTTCTCCATTATAAGACAATAGTTCACCGGAGAGTGAATGAATTATTTTAATACACTAACAATAAATAATACTTCTCTGCGACGGTTGTGGTTGAGCGCATTTTGTTATAGTTAATCAATTGTAAGAAATCATTCTAATTCCTATATCATTACAGTGACTTATACTGAAGCTATAAATGTTATTTTTATTTTTTGCGCTACTATTAACTTAGGCCACAAATATGAAGTGTCAATATATTATCTTCGTCTATCTTAATTTATTAATATCTTACTGCATAATATCTGCGTATTAATAATGTATAAATAAAAATAAAATTTTATGATTGGAGCTTCGCAGGAAAAAAGTTAACAAGGACCTTAAACCGTCCTAACGGTGAACATTTAGTCAAGTAGGTGGAAAAGACTTGCTGGTCGATTTCCACAAGTTTCATTCTTATAAATATTTACTGAATCTCACTTAATTATCTTACAATGCAATGATAATATAACCAATAATAGGGAGTTAAGATCTTCATCATTTGTCAACCTGAAAAACTACCGAGGAATTGTACATTCCCAATAGTCCAGAGATGAGATTACAGAATTGACGTTTGGAATTGTTGGGAAAGGTTACTAATTTGGACGAATAATTATGCTCTGTGTTTTACCAATGTGCAGTTGTTAGATCATACAAGCAACTTTTCTCAGAATCTCGGATTTCAGTTGAAATATTATTCCCCGACTTGGTCAGGTCGGAACTGAGTGATCTTTTGAATTTTACAGAAACAAAATCAAGGGGAAAATGATGGCTATTTTTGGCTTACTTTTAATCCAAAGTCATAATCTCGGATCACAGGATTCCTTAAAAATTAGCCAAAACTAGTTATTAATTTAAAAATTGGTTATCTTTAAGATTAAAAAGCTTTATACATGATATTAAGATTTAAAAGATATATGCATAATATTCTTTCTACAATTATGTTCCCTGAACTAAGTTATTGCCTGTGTTTCCTATACTCTCTCTGTCTCTCTCTCTCCAGAAAAAAAGATGGGAGAAAATTCGAATTTCATTCTACGTTTTTCTTCGTGGAATCGTTTCTCAAACCCATATTTGTTGAAGCAGTTTAGCATTTTCTTCCAAGATGCAAATATTTTTCTCGATACATTTCCTTTTCAGTTATAATGTTTCTAACCTCCCCTTATAAGATCTAAGCTTAATTGTGAAAATCAATATTCTCGGTTTATAACTGTGGTATTATTTTATGGTTTATATTAATGATCTACCAGTCTACCATATTTTACATTTGAGTTTATTGATCACGACCTTCTTTCTCTAGCTACTGTTTCGAAAAAAATTTCACTAATTTTCTTAATATTTCTAAAACAGTTTTGGGAGAAATTTTACTCTCCTCTTCGTTCGTACTGGCTTATTAATTTATGGCAGACGTACGGAGACCTGTTTTATCGAATTCCTACGGAGGTCAGTAAGTCAGTCTGTAGTTGTTTCCAAGTAAATCCTAAAGTAGTATAGCTCTTGTTAAAGATTTCTTTCATAAAATACGACCCACATAAAATTCGTTTCCTTGACACAGAACCATAGCACACTCTTCCCTGAACATTTGAGTGGTACAGGAATAGTAATCTATTTCACACAAAATACAAAAAATAATATAGTAAGGACAGTTTACAACTCACCGCAAAGACGTGGCGACGAGCTGCGACAGGCACAAACAAAAGACACACACATACAACACTTTCGGCTATCGGCCATGGCCTTCTTTAGAAAATACAACACTCACGCAATCACACAGGCACACAACACAGTCATACAACCATCACCTCCGGCGAATTCGAAGTGCGGCAGCCGGAGGTGATGGTTGTATGACTGTGTTGTGTGCCTGTGTGATTGCGTGAGTGTTCTATTTTCTGAAGAAGGCCATGGCCGATAGCTAGAAGTGTTGAATGTGTGTGTCTTTTGTATGTGCCAGTCGCAGCTCGTCGCCACGTCTTTGCGGTGTGTTGTAAACTGTCCTTACTGTATTATTAGTACCTAGGTGGACTTTCCATTATTATAAATACAAAATAAGGACATTACGTAAACTATATATGATGGCTTAGTTTCATTTTTCCTCCTTAAGAATGAAGGTACAGTTGCAGAACTTTGTTTATAGGCTAATTAGCTGCCATAATGGTCAGCTGATAATTCAATATGGTATGTTTTATCATAAAGGTAAGTAATTCTCGTGTGTCGCAAAATAAAAATAAAAAAGAAGGGTGCAAAAAACTGTGAATTTCGTAAGTTTATAAGAAAATACACAAAATACTAGAGCGTTGTACAGTATTTGATTTTACCCTTATACGAAATTTAGAGCTATGTGTCATAATAATAATTCAAAAATTTCTGTCGGTACTAACAGGGAAAGTACTTGGGCTCGAATAAACACATATGCACCAAAATCGTGGCAGTGAATACCAACTGTCTTCCGAGAAGAAGGTTAATGTTGCAACTATCATCACGGCTTTTGATGACAATACGCTAGAGAACATGTACGATGATTATTACATACATTATAGTTAAGATATCTGCATTACGCGTGGCGTCTTCTACAATTACATCTACAGTGCTATCTAGAGCATGGTTGCAGAATTTTGCATAAAAACGACACCCACCCGCACATTGAGGTGTACGTAGATATCCTGTAACCAAATGCTCATATCGATATGTTTGTTCGAGCCCATGTCCTTTCCTTGTAAGTAATACGATGTGGTGATATCACAATCGTTTTTGCTGCTTTTGACTCAGGATGGCAAAATGCCAGTGCTCGCTTATGGTAGTTGCAAATCTGCCGAATAAAAATGGGGGGAAAAAAGTTGGCCATAAAGATATAAGAACGTCGTAAACTTGAATCGCCCATCGCGATATTGCCGAATAAGCGAACGCCTCTGCGACATTCCGACGAAAATGATGGCGAGTGAAATTTTTCAGACACACACACACACACACACACACACACACACACACACACCGACGTCGGCTAATCGCGCTTGGCTGCGCAAGCAGAATCGCTGCCCCTGATTCCCCCCCCCCCCCCTTTGCCTTTCTACTGTCTACCCGCAAGCTCTTTCCTGGCCAGAAATGACGGCCGCTCACATTTTTTTTTCTAGAAAAAATATACAGTGATGACATATTATTCCATACGGGAGCGAAAGACAGAGCCAGGCCGGACTGCCAGGATTTTTGCCATCCGCTGCCTGGCACTCTCATTCAGATACACTTATTTCAAAAGTAACGTTCGCTGTAATCTTGGTCTGAAATAATAATAATACAAAAAAAAGGTGGGGTGGGGAGGAGGAGCTGTCAGGAAAGGGGCGTGGTAGGAGTGGGACGAGGGACGGGAGGAGGGAAAAAAAAAAAAAAAAGAGGTGGAGAGCGGGCACGTGTTTTGGGTCGGCGGGCCGGGCCGGTCCGGCCGGCGCGGCTCGTTCTAATTGGCGCGTAGCCTGGCGGGGCGGAGGCGGCCACACCCAGCCACCAATGGCGACGAAAGAGTGCGCCAGATTGACGGGCGCGAGCGCGCCCCGCGGCCGCCCTGCCCATTCCGATACGTTCGATACACATATTTGTATTGCCGCTCCATGGATGGCGCCACCGGTTCAGCCGATCGGCGCCACGCAGTTTCGCGCGCGATCGCTCCGAATCCTCCCCTCCCCCTCCCCCCTCCCTTCCACAACTGACCGAAAACCATCGACGGCTGCGTTCGACGTCTGCCGATTTGTCGCGTTTTGCGCAACTGCACGCTCCGACAGCACGTGCTTCTGTTTACAAAACAAGAGTGGCGGAAACACGTGGTCGGCGAGAGGCGGCGCTCACGTGGCGCGACTGCGCCTGCGAGGTTCACCGCCGCCGCCGTTGCCAGGGAACTGTCTAGCGCCGGACGTTTCTTTGTCAAAGACAGCCGACAGGGCGCTGCGGGTCGGAAAAATGTTCCTGACTGCCGCTACTGTGGCTCGTAAAATTCCGCTGCGGAAATTCCCGTGGCACCGCGCGCGGGTTCTCTTTTAATTACGGGCTGACATTCTTGTGCTTTTGCTGGGGATTTTTTTTTTTTTAATACTGGTGGTGGCGGTGTGCGAAATATCTGACTATCGCACGCGGGAACAATGCTCTTTGCAACGGTCGACGAACGGTGGGGAGGGGGGGGGGGGTCAGAATGCTGGCGACATTAGACGTGTCCGATAAGACGAGTGCTTGAAGTTGCGGTCACGCACGCGACTGGACTGACGTCACGGCTCGTGTCATTCTAGCTGGGGCACGTCGGCCTCGGCTGTGGCACTGCAGGAGAATGACTGACATGACAGACTGGCGTACTGTTTAAACTGTCTGTACGTCCTTAGTGGTAGCTAGTTCATAAGTAGTTTCCAAGTTTAGGGACTGATGACTCCGTAGTTAAGTCCCATAAGCTATACAAACATTTGAACATTTAGAAAGATATAAAAAAGCCAAGATACCTGATCATCAATTTTTATTTACGACGACCGGTTTCGCTGAACTATGTCAGCATCATCTGTTCAAATAAAATATTTTACAAGGGTCAGCACGGCCACTACGGTCGGGGGTTCGAATCCCCCCTCGGGCATGGATATTTGTGCCGTCCTAGTTCGTAAGTAGTTCATAAGTAGTTTGTAAGTTTAGGGACTGATGACCCCGTAGTTAGTGTCCCATAAGCTTAACAAACATTTGAACATTTTTTTTTTATTTTTTTTTTTACAAGGCCATAATCTTGTAATGTCAATCAGTTGTTATATAACAGTTTACAGTGCATAGGTGCACTATGTCATTATAATAAAACATAATTACCACAGTGAGTGACAATAGCAAACTCATCAGTAGTGCATAGGTGCACTATGTCATTATAATAAAACATAATTATCACAGTGATTGACAATAGCAAAATGATCAGTTTGCTATTGTCATTCACTGTGATAATTATGTTTTATTATAATGACATAGTGCACCTGTGCACTGTAAACTGTTATATAACAGTTATTTATTTAAATATTTCCTCTAAGCATACTTGAACAAGGTATTATGAGAATTGATTAGGTTACATTACCAAAATTTAAGAACTAAAAAATATGAGCTATTTCCATGTCGATTTGTGTCCACTGAATTACAAGATTATGGCCTTGTAAAATATTTTATTTGACCAGATGATGCTGACAGAGTTAAGCGAAACTGGTCGTCATAAATAAAAATTGATGATCAGCGACCTTGGCTTTTTTATATCTTTCTACATTATCATAATTGGATCGCCTCCTAAAACATAAACCAACTCAATCTGAACATTTGAAGCAGCTGTATTAATATCGAGTACTCAGATGGAAAACCAGTACTAAGCAAAGAGGGGAAAGCTGAACTGTGGAAGGAATATGTAGAGGTCCTATACAAAGCAAATAAACTTGAAGGCAGTATTCTAGAAAGGGAAGACGAAGTGGAGGAAGATGAGATAGGAGATATGATACTGCGAGAAGAATTCGACAGAACGCTGAAGGACTTGGGTCGAAACAAGGCCCCTGGAGTAGATGGTATTCCGTCTGAACTGCTGATATCGTTAGGAGAGCCAATCGTGAAAAAATTGTACCACCTGGTATGCAATATGTATGAGACAGTGGAAATACCCTCCGACTTCAAGAAGAATATAGTAACTGCAATTCCAAAGAAAGCAGGTGCAGACAAATGTGAAAATTACAGAACTATCAGTTTAATAAGTCATGGTTGCAAAATACTAACACTAATCATTTACAGACGAATGGAAAAACTGGTAGGAATACGACCTCGGGGAAGATCAGTTTGGATTTAGGAGAAATGTGGGAACACGGGAGCAATACTCACATTACGACTTATCTTAGAAGATAGGCTCAGGAAAGAGAAACCTACGTTTTTAGCATTTGTCGATTTGGAGAAAGCTTTTGACAAATGTCGACTGGAATACACTCAGCAGGGGTAAAATATAGGGAGCGACGAGTTATATTCAACCTATACAAAAACCAGACAGCGGTTATTAGAGTCGAAGGGCAAGAAAGGGACGCAGAGGTTGGGAAGGGAGTAAGACAGGGTTGTAGCCTTTCCCCAATGTTGTTCAATCTGTTCATTGAGTAGACAGTGAAGGAATGGAAGGAGAAACTTGGAGAGGGCATTAAAGTGCAGGGAGAAAAAAAAAAGAAAAAAAAAAAAACATTGCGGTTTTCCAATGACATAGTAATTCAGTCAGATACCGCAAAAGATCTGGAAGAGCAACTGAATGGGATGAACAGTGTCTTGAAAGGAAGTTGTAAGATGAACATAAACAAGAGTAAAACGAAGGTAATGGAATGCAATGTCAGAAAATCAGGCGATGCTGAAGGAATTAGATTAGGTAATGAGACAATAAAAGTAGTAGATGAATTTTGTTATTTGGGTAGCAAGATAACTTCTGGTGGCCGAAGTAAAGAAGATATAAAATGCAGAATGGCTATGGGAAGAACAGCATTTCTAAAGAAGCGAAACTTGTTAACATCCAATATTAATTTAAATTTTAGGATGTCCTTTCTGAAAGCATTTCTCTGGAGTGTAGCATTGTATGGGAGTGAAACATGGACGATAAGGAGTTCTGATAAAAAGATGATAGAAATGTGGTGCTACAGACGAATGATGAAAATTAGATGGGTAGATCACGTAACTAATGAGGAGGTGCTTAACCAAATTGGCGATAAAAGGAGTTTCTTGCATATACTGGCTAAGAAAAGGGATAGATTGGTTGGGCCCATTCTAAGACATCAAGAAATTGTCAACTTAGCATTAGAAGGAAGCATATGGCGTAAAAATCGTAGAGGGAGCCCGAGGGACGAATATAGTAAGCAGATTCAAAAGGATGTAGGTTGCCGAACGTATTCTGAGATGAAGAGACTTGCACAGGACAGGGTAGCGTGGAGAGCCGCATCAAACCAGTCTTCTGACTGACAACCACAACAACAACAACAACGTCTATAAGATTACAACCGTCTGGATTACATCCGCCTTCATGAGATTTAGATTCCTCTGAACGTGCCAAACAAAGTTCAGTGTAGTAATAAAATCTGTACCTATCAGTAGACGCCGTCATGGGGTAAGGTCGGGTAAGGGTACGCATCTGGTAAGAGTACGCAGTATCATTTTCCCTACATTGACATCACTGACAGACAATGGAAAACTACTTTCCCGGCGTAATAACTGATAATATTCATCTCGGGTTTGCAGCCGGATACTGCCGTCAACTAAACACGATATTTTGGCAGATCAACTGGATACCATCTTCAGGTGAGTGCGCTGATACACTTACTCGCCGAAAACTGAGGCAGAACAGAGACAGCGGCCCCTTTATACACTGCTGACGACCCTTCGCGTGTGCGAGAAACCAAAGTAGAGGCCCTCTAGGCGCAATAGAACTAGTAGCGCGCCGGTGGAGAAAATCGACAAAACGATGGGTAAGATGATACTAGTAGTAAAAATAGTATACATTGTAAAATATTAGTGGTATTTTATTTCCCTGATAATGGTCAGTCAATAATCGGAAAATAAACTTACAATAACAATTAATATTCTCCGATTGCTTAAATCTATATTACTTGAAAACACTGTAGTTGGGCACATATGGTTCAAATGGAATCAAACCTGATAGCAATATAAACCTAATATTCACTAACGTTTCAAATGTTGATAATTTAAATAGAAAAAAACTTCAGTAAACGAAAGGAAATGGAAGTTTGTAACTCCTTTAATACGTATGTTTATCGTACATACAAAGAATTAAAACAGGCCCGTACTGCATATATAGGCTCAGATTATAGAGGCGAGCTAATCAATCATTTTAACCTAAAAAACAGCACAGGTTTCTGATGATCATATCAAGAAATCTTTATTATCGGATTCGGCTGATGTAGTAGGCTGACATTATGAGATCGTATCTGTTATGAACAGATCATGACTCACATGTCACCATTGATATTGTGTCATAATATCAGGTTACTAGGATCCCAGTCGAAAAAAAAAAATTGAAGCGATCTTACGCGACCCTTGCTCTTTGCCGTATAATGTAGCTAATGAAATGCTGATTCATCAAACTTTGCAATAACACATCCTAATTCTGAGAGAATATCAGTATTGTATTCTCATCTGAAACGTGAAAATTTCTTCTACTTCTAAAGATGTTGCGGCCCACCCATGTTGATGCTTTCCAGCATCAGAATGAAAATTGAATGGAATTGAATTTTCTCATGAATTTCTCATTCAGGTTCTTCTCTAAAGAATTCCTTTGGACAATGCGTAATCTAGCATCATAGCGTCACTGTTTACGTCTTGCTTGAATATCCAATGTTTGAAATTTTCGACTTCGTCTGCTAATGATGCAAATGCTACATTGGGGTTTCGGTTTTGTAAAAAATTTAAGTTTTCGTTTGTTGTAGAAGTCAGAGGTGTAAATACAGCTTGTAAATGCGTGAATTAAGGTTCGAAAAGTCGACACTAATACGGTGCTGTTTATGCATTTAATGTCTTTATTGATCTTTGCCGTAACTATTAAACGTTTAAAGCACATTTCAAAGTCAGTACGTTTATGCCTAGACTATAGGCCAACAACGTAATGACGCGACAGTATATGAGGATTTCTCTAAAATTTTTCAAGTTCGAGTCGTTTTGCTAACATATAACATAATTCGAGTATCTACATCGTCATGTTGACATTATAATTTTTTTCCGTTTTTGTAACATGTTTTCCGTTTATTTGATAAATATCTCGTTGACTGCCTGCTGTTATGATGAACTTCAATATTTATATTACTCTTATCGAATTGTCTTTTTCCTATTTTTTGTAGGCACTGTACGGAAGCCTCCTTAAGTAAAAACAAGTTTTAAGAATTCGCAATACATGGATAGTACAACATTATAGAGTTCCCGTAATTCTATAAGAAACATTAAGACCTTGACAATTTTGCCAATGACAAGAGTCGTGAAACATTTATTTAAATATTTCCTCTAAGCATACTTGAACAAGATATTATGAGAATTGATTAAGTTACATTACCAAAATTTAAGAACTAAAAAATAAGAGCTATTTCCATGTCGATTTGTGTCCACTGTGAAGCACAAGTTTCGATAATGTGTGATACTTTGTTTTTAATCCTTCACCGGAACAACAGCAAAGAATAGGCGACTTTGTTGCACGTGTTCATGTTATAAAATATTCTATATTCCTTCCTCCGCCTAGTTGCAACTATCAGAAGTGTACTGAGATCTATAATTAAGACTGATATCGGTTTCTATAATAAAACGGGATTTAGATATAAAAGTTATTTTTTCTGATTACTTAACATCAACATGATGAAAGGAACACTGAATATTGTGCTTTACCGGTAAAATATTAAGTAAAACATTTTCTTGAGTACTGTTATCAGACGGATGAACAATATTCTTAAATGTCTTAATAAAAACATAAGGCACCTGCAGTTTTGAAACCAGACTGGGAAACAGCGCCGCCGTTTCTGTTCAAGAAACGAAACCACTTACGTTTCCAAAGACAATCTTCAAACAACAAGGTCTCCATAAAATTATCTATATTTTAATCATATTTATGTAAGAACACTCGATGAAGGTAGTGCTCGCATACACGCGTACCTTTTCTCGAAGGGAAACTTCATTATTGCCAGGAAAATGGTAAGCAAATAAAACGTAAAAGTAAGGTTCTCTATCTCGCTTTGACGTTTTGTTTACTTACTTAAACCTGATTAGTGCTACCCTTTTTAAGAAACCGCATAAGAGAAACCTGAAACCAATTACATTACAAAAATTAAAAAAAAAAAAAAATTTGCCGGTATATGGGAAGTCACCCCCGGTATATTTTGTTTATTTATAGTCACATTGCATAAAATAAACATTTCATTAGGATACTCGATAAGGGAAAGTATATTTTGTTTATTTATAGTCACATTGCATAAAATAAACATTTCATTAGGATACTCGATAAGGGAAAGTAGACTTTCGTCGAGATATTTAATTTTATTTTAGAATCAGCAAAAACTCGGTGGTCCGGGTAGTCGAGTATTTCGATCATCTTCATCCCAGTCTAAGGATGTATATTAGATAGTGAAATAAAAGTACGCTGAAACAATCAAATGACTTAGAAATCTTTAAAAAAGATTTACATGACTGTGACTCCTCAAGAAGCAAGAGCAATAAATCCTTGTGTTAGTCCATATCCTTCAAACAACTATTTCCGTCGCCTTATGCCCACTACATCTCTATCTGTAGTGACTTTCGACCTGTACTTTCGTTTTCACGCAACGGAAAGCATATGACTTCGTATCTCCTGAACCATGTTTCTTACCTGTAAGTTTATTGGATTATTAGGAATCTGCCAACAAAACGTGTGGTGGATTTAGTGAGTAGTAACGATGTAATAAATTAAAATATCGTACATGTTGTGGATGTTTTTCATTCATCCCCTTTTTTATGACGTCACATTTCCTGAACTAATAATCGTACACGATATAATCTTAAACGTAAATTCAGTGGCATATCTGTATAATGACTTCAGACTATTTCACGATTATAATTAGTGGTATAGATACAAGAAACTGTCAAGCCGAATTCCGGTCTTAATCCATGGGAAGTGGAAATGCTGTAGGCGAGAAACATCTCTTCATTCATCATTTTGTAGAAGCTGTCACAGAGAAAAAGTATCGTAAACATCTTCTGAACTTCTAGTAGTAGGTCTACTGTGATATAATTTCAAAGGTAAATTCAGAGGTATACGTGTATACTGCCTCTAAAATATCTCGCGAATAAAATTCGTAGTGAAGCCGTGATAGATTGCAATGCCTTGCCTAATTCCGCAGTTTTATTGCATTAACAGCGGAAAAGTACTAAGCAATAAAGTTTTTTATTTTAATAATTATGTGAGCGTAGTCAGCGTGCCAAAGTTTCAGAAACCGTGTCTAAGGTTTGTGACAGATCTTTAGGAACAGTTGTTCTCAAATAGTAAACGAAAAACCTTTGGTTTTCATGCGTCGTTAGCTACCTTACATTTTTCCATCCCCCACTTTCACACTGTGATTCTTAGAGCCACAGAGATTGTTGGCTGACAGTAAGTAGGCCTAATTCGTGTGGCAAGTTTGGTTGAAATACGTCCTGTAATTAAGAGGAGATGTGGAACACGACCACACACAAATACACCTACAAACATAACTATATAGTCCACGTACATTTTTGTAATGCGTATGAGTACACACTGTATTTCAACTTTACTTACCGTATTTATAAATCATACATTTGAAAAACGATGTTACTTCTGAACGTCCTAATATTCATTATTCCATTGTGAAAAGAAATTTGAGTAAGTCTGTAAGAGATTCTCAAGATTTCGGTTATGACTTTAAACAACGAATCGTTCTTAGATCGTAAATGACAATAGGTATAAGGAAAGCACAAACACGTTTCACAACAATAATCCCATATACGCACCTCAAAATTTGCACCTAAATGTGACGATTATACGAGGGCAATTGTGATAGAGATTTCAAAATTCCTGTTTAGAATTTCTTTTATTGTAGGGACTTGTATTTCATACATGTGGACAGTACACTCTTTCAACTACTTTTCAACATAACTTCCACACACACCTCAAAAATTTGTCATACCGCTTCATAAGCTTCGAAATCCCTTCTGCGTAGAACTCAACCGCCTGTTACTGTAGCCACCCACTGACACTCTCCTTGAGCTCCTCATCAACGTAGCACGTCTTCTGCTCTGAATCGCTCTTCGACTGGTTACAGTTTCACAGTGCACGTACCCGTTTAATCTTTTTCCTTGTGCATTGAATCATACCAATAAAACGCTTTCTTGTCTACACAGTCAGATGGCCGGAGTATCTCACATCTCATCTCCAGTGGCAGTCTGGTCAGGAAACGTCCTCACCTTCAAACTTGTAGCGCTGAAGAAACATCAATGTCGCTGCCATTTCGGTTCTCTTTTGGTACCCATGGAGCACAAAACATACAATAGACTAAACAACATTTGTGTCAGAATTTTCTATTGATTTACAGAAAATGCTCTGAAAGTCCAAAAGAGGGGAAACGGCTATTTTATCAGATCATACACTTTTTCAGCAAGTTCATTATCCATAACAGACGATCACACACTTCGTTCCTCATCTTAGACAATAGTGTGTCCGTCACGAAATGCATTACAGCAACGTCGAACAACGCTGTCACTGTCACTCATCAAGTTTGACTTTTCTAATCTCCCACGTTGTTTTTCCACGTATCTAACACTTGGTGGGAATCCCTTGTTTAACTGAACTTAATTTTTATTTTATTTATCTCTTCAGACAAGTTTGCACTAGTTTTTTAGAAACCCTGCCTTGGAATCCCTCTATTTCAGTTACTTTTAGCGAAAGATTTCTCTTTTGTATATACGAGTATCTTCTGTTGTTACATTGTTTCTTTCTAAATACTTTTTACTTCGTTGATATAGCTTGATGTGGACTTTTTTCCTATATAAATTTAAATATCCTATTGATTAAACTACTGTCTTGCGTTCGGACCCATAAGACACAAGACTTTTTATCTCTTTACGTTTGAAATATTGTCTATTTCCTGTTATAGTTCAGCATTTAGTCGTAATTTCCAACTTTCAGCTGTGTTTTTGTTTTCCTAATACTTACCTTATGATTTGCTTTCTATATTTCTTATTTCCATAGATTATACGTTAATGGCTGACATTCACTTGCTTCACTAAATTGTTGCATTGTCTTATTTTGTATTTTTGGATAGGCACTTTTTATTGTAGAGGTCTTTAGAGATACTATATGCTCTCCCAATTATATGCACGCTTTCCTCTACTTCAGATCTTTCCAGTTCATTTCCTTGAATCGTGTCCCCTAGAATTTTAATTTTTTTTTTATTCTCTTTATTTGATTAATATCTGTTTCCAGGAACTTTCGAGCGTCCATAATATTTGTTAATTTATTTTCTGTTTCTTTTTCTGCAGAAATTCTTTAGTCAGTACTGTAGTGTACGTCTTCCAGGATATATATATATATATATATATATATATATATATATATATATATATATATATATATAAGTGCTTAAAGCGACCGCTGGCCTTAAGCGGGAGATGCGCGTTCGATCTCCGGCCCGGCTCACATTTTCACTTGTCGCCACTGTTTAATTTCAATGCCCTTGTGTAGACACCGTCAATTCTCTCTTTTATAATCCTAGTTCCTCCCCCTCCTTTACCAATAAATTGCAAATCACAATATTGCTGCGAAGCAGGTGTGGTGTCTGTTCTTTCGAGTAGTGTTAGTAATATTGACCCTAGCTCAGATAATATATGTTATCATTGAATATTTGGTACATAGGATCAATTATTTCACTGTGCTTTTTTCATTATTTGTATGTAATAAACGATTATGTTAGTGAATACCTATGCTTCCTCTATTAATTTGTTGATGATTCACAAGTAGGTGTATCTGTAGAACCACATTTTCTAAGTAAACAGTTGAAGAGTCATGAGGTAGACTAAGGAAAATCCATATCCTTTAATTTACACTAATTTTAATTTTGAATATCAGTGACTAAACTTTATTCTCAATTGAGAGCTAATTTGTACTGATGATACGGTTAGAGTGGATATACAATTAGCACCAAAATTAGTTTTCTGACACCATCGCTGAATTTTGTATTTGTTATTTTAAATACGATTTGCCAAGATTCTAATTTTTGGACTTGCCACATTATCATTGCAAGCACAATGTATACGATGCTGATAAATTAATATTTCTCGGAAACGTTTGTTTTTGCTCTCATCACTCTACCATTTTCTTTACTTGGCTCATCATCAGGAATTTCCTTCTCAAATCATGAAATGTGTCGACTAAGACAAGTGTCTCATTGTCTAATCTGAGTCTAACAGTTTCGTCTGATTTAATTCGACTAAATTCTATTTCATTCAAATATACTGTAAAGTCCTTTGCTACCTTTAAATGAACTAAGATATAAAGCTGAGGATGCTATGTGGGAATATTGAATGTGTATCACTTGATATGAAAGATTAAAGGTATTCAAATGTGTGACTCATAGAGTCTCAGACGAGTGGTGTCTCTGCAGACATAGCAGTTTAACACAATTATACAATTGCGCCACTCACTGCTTTAAAAAAAAAGTTGTTACTGACTGAAAATTGCAAGGACACTAGCACGCCTAGCGGTGGATAAACCGCTATAAGTGTCACGTTCGTTTGTAGTTATTTTTCTATTTAATTATCGAGATTGTTACTATAATTTTTGGGTTCAAAGCATTAGTAATATATCAAGAGACGTGAATAATTATTAAATAAACGTAAAACAGACAAATGCCATTGATTCATTGAAATAAGCAACACCTTATTCTTGAAGAAATACGAATATGAATATATTTGCAGCTTACTCCGCTGAAAGTAAAAGAATTGAACAAATGAGAAATATACATTTTTTACTATGATAGGCTCTTTCTTTGAAGCTTAACAATTGGGTATGGAGTCTAATGATTCGCATACTTGTACACCTTACTCGTCATTCTTGTACATACATATACAAATGTAATTACTTTTGCTTGAAGAGCGTATATTTGGAAATTCTTGTTCTTCCTGAGTCAGATACAGCAAAAATTATCGAAATATGTTTCTTTTTTTCTTTTTTAAATTGGGGACTGGTTTCATTACTTTACACGTTTTATTACTACATCTGTGAGGTTTTCCTTCACCTACAGCTGTGGACGCAGATTTGGTATATCACGTAAAGTAGATATTGCATTCCAGACAAATTTCCCACTTTCCATGCTACTAATTTGACTGGAATTTTACGGAAAAAGCTTAACGACCCTGAATAAAGAAGCGACGACTTTCTGCAAAAGGTCAAATCTTCTGGTGTTTTAAATTCTCTTGTTGTTCTTAATACAAGATGAAATTATTCAGTAAATACCTGTAGATAAAAAGATAATTGTAAGTAAACTGTTATGTAATGTACCGTTCCATACCTTCCGAGGGTCTTAGAAAATCTAATAAAAGGCAAATATGCAGTTATTTTTTATTTAGTGCCAAATTTTCCGGCACTACATACGTTCTCTGTTGTAAAACCTAAGTTAGAAGCCAATATATACGATCCTATTCCCATTTATTCGAATCGTATACAGAAATGTAGCTTGTCGGCCGCTTGGCGCGCTGCTGTCGCAGTGTATAACAAATTAAGGGGGAGTGTCGTGACTGTCTATGTTAGATTGTGGACGACGTTATAAGCAAACTGCCTTAGCTGACAGGTAGAGTCCTGATACAGTTCATTTGTGCTAGAGCTGTTTGTTTCCTTGTATAAGGACCCGAGGTTAAACGGCACCTGTTTCACGATGTATCGGGTACGCGGGGGTTCAAAATTGAGGTAAACCCGGAAAGTTTGCAAGGGTGTAATTATTTTGCCAGACAACAGTATAAAATGGTGATAGTAAAGTAGAAACAATGCAAAGAATGTAGAACGTGTGCAATTACAACACGTAGCTAGAGAACAATGCTTTCCTTGTATCTTTATTTTTTTAATTTTTTTTTTCTTTCAACATATCGGATTTGTACACACAACCCGATGACTCTAATGTGGTCAGTGAGGGATGTGTCTACTTCTGGTAGTAATACAAGCCTGCCGCTAATGATGTCATCACGTATTGAGGCCATAACGCCCATAAGAGCTGCTCCCAAGTCTTGGAATGTGGATGGGGCATGCCGTAGTAGCGCAACCCATCCCTCTAGTGCAGTGTTCTTCTACCTGTGGGTCCTGATTCCCAGGTGGTCGCAAAGTTTTGCTTGGAGTATTGCCGTCACAGGAGGCAGTACTTGCACCATAAAATAATTAGAGGTTCAGTAATACAAAAACGTATGCCTAACACAAATAGACGAGGGTCACTCCAAGAGAAATGCACACTATTTTTATTTTTAATACAGTTTCTATTCTGCATGTTTGAAAGTTTTACAGTGTGTAGATACATCCCTTAGGAACAATATTTTCATTTGTCCACATAATCCCCATCCCTCTCAACTGCCTTACGCCATCCTGGAACCAGCGCCTGTATACCCGCACGGTAAAATTCTGTACCGACCCGTTGGAGCCACTGTTTGGCAGCGTCTACAAGGGAGCCATCATCTTCAAAACTTGTTCCACTAAGAGAGTCTTTCAAAGAGATGATTGTCACATTGTTTGGAATGTGTGCAGTACGAAGCCTGCCGCTGCGAGGACAATCCTCAATATTGCCGTACCAGCTTTCATCACGTAACCTGCTTGCTCACCGCCTAACTACACTGCGACCGACAGCAGCATCTCCATACACCTTTTTCAACCTCTTGTGGATGTTCACATTGTCTCGTTTTCACAGCACAGACATTCAATGAGAACACGTTGCTTCTGACGAAATTACGCTGTTCCTCAAATAAATCACATATTGTTTTATAATATAGTGTGTTAATGATGAATATGCGCAAAGTCTGAAAACTATTTTCAGAAAGCAATCGAGAGGTAAAACAATTTGAGTCTTGCCTGAAACGCGAATCAGTCGTAATCAAAATATTATTTTCTGTCGTAAATTGTCAAAAAAAATTATATATATATATATACTACGTCCCACAATTTAAAAGAAAGCTGTAGCAAAAACCATATTTTTTTTACGGTTCGTGATGATGGAAGGGGGTTCGCCAGAATGTTTTTACTTGGTAGGCGGTCGGATATTCGAAAAGGTTGGAAAACACTGCTCCAGTGTATCCGACTCACGCTCTAAGGGACTGAAATCTTCAGAGCGAGTAGACCGCACCAAGCGTGCAATGTATTCCAACTAAAAATCGACCAACCATTCTCTATAAGGCTGAACAATATCGTCTGGACGCACAACGTCTCTCAAAAATCTCACATGAAGTATCAAAACGTCTTTACGTTACCGACTGCTATTAATCCTTGCCGATCAACCGTACAATTCCATGAAGATGTGTTCGAAGGGTCAACATAATTCCTGCCTACACCATTAGGGATACTCTTTACGCAATGTTTGACTCTCGAAGTCGTGTTCCACATTCCCTCCGTTTGCGAATCCGTCGATTATCACTGTCCAGGCCAAGTAGAGACTCATCTCCTCAACTGTGAAATAAACATTGGCAGACGAGACGTTCCCTTCTGTAACGACGCGTCAGAGATAAATGTACGACACGTCTCCGACAATAAAGACTGCTCTTCCGAAGCCGTTTGTACACTGTTTGTCTCGATACACCTCTTCTAGTAGATGCTGCGAGATCAGAAGTCATTTTACGTGCAGTGCAGCAGAGATACCACAGTGCTCTTAAAGACCAACAACGCTCCCCTATTTCTGTCGCCATATCCGAAAATTACTTAAAGATTCACATTGAGTCATCGACCCATATCGGTTTGAGACTGCTCTTCTACCACTCTTCCTATGGCCTTCCACGTTAGAAGATCTGGTGAGTGAGTACACAGCGATTGTGGCTCTCGAACCACATAGCAAATGCTAAGCCGTAAGCGGGTGCCCTGATGACGTCATCGCTGGCATGGTTCTACGCTGACAGGAATTCCATCCTCCGTGCGGAACGCGATTATACGGACATCTGTTGTCGTTGTGTATGATTATCTCGTGAATTCGACACAAGACGGAGAAACACCACTTAGTCACAAGCGCTTTTTTTGTCTTCGAGTGTTGTGTCTCCTACGTTTCTTCTATTTTGTTGTTGTTGTTGTCTTCAGTCCACAGACTGGTTTGATGCAGCTCTCCATGCTACCCTGTTCTGTGCAAGCCTCTTAATCTGAGAATAAGAACGGCAAGCTACATCCTTTTGTATCTGCTTACTGTATTCGTTTCCCAGCCTCCCTCTACGATTTTTACCCCACGCACTTCCTAAGTTGACGATTCCTTGATGTCTTAGAATATGTCCCACCAACTTCTCCCTTCTCTTAGTCTAGATATGACAGGAACTCTATTTCTCCAAAATTCTGTTGAGCACTATTTTGTATGAAGCCCATTTTCAAAATGAACATTTGAGATTTCATTTTCTTTCTATGTAAGTCTAATATTCACTTTCATGTCATGATCACCACGATTAGATTAACACCCGTCTGTATTATTTCATCTGAGATTTTGTGGTTTCCTTTTGAAGTGTACCCTATCGTACAACTGTTTACGTCACGAGGAATAGCGATGCTCTACTTGAATGTGTTAGAAGAGTGGCGTAACTTATACGACGTGGTGTAGGTCTTATAGATGTCACAGTCAACATGTATCCGAGACTGCAAACTAGTCTAATTACGGATAAAGAATTTCTAGCGCGTTTGCAACTGCAGTGTCACAGAGGATGACACTTGTCTCTCCGGCACTGGAAGTGTTTGTCGAATATCTGCAATAGTCCCCGTGCAGTCCGTTCTGAAAATACAGCCGACGAGATGGCAAAATCCACACCGGAGTATAAACAGGGAGCGACACACAAGAAAAACAAATGGAACGATGGGTGGCGATTCTAGAGAGGTGTGCGCGCGAGCAGATATGACCTGGCTTCACAGAAACGACCAAACGCGTATGCGACCTCAGTTGGAAACGGGCCGGTTCGTCACAGTACGCCATACAAAAAAGGGGTGATATTTTTCATTGTACAGAAACGTTCACGCTCGAGTAAGCACAGACAGCTGGTAGTATCTTGTTATTATAAGCATTTTTACTATTATACCTGAGTAATATCAATCGTCGAAGTGTATGAAGATAAATAAAAATTTACAAACATTTGAAAGCGGCGATATAAATGTATTCTGTTTGCTTCAACTGGACTACGTGTACTTCATGATATGTTATTATTTTTTTATCATATTTCTGTATTTTCAAATGGAAGGCGGAAGACAGTAAAGCACCCATAGGAACGAAGACTAGTCATCTCTGAATGATAAATTCATGTTCCTTGTATTTTTGTCTTATCATCAGACATCATACTTAACTCATTCCTGGAGGACTTCTAATTTTTCATTTAGCTATAGCCTATATCCATAGAGGCCGCCACTTAGTTATGAACGCTTTAAGATGCCAGTGATTGTATATCCGTGAACGTTTATTTATTTATTTTATTTATTTATTTATTTATTTATTTATTTTTTTTTTTTTTATTTTTTTTTTTTTTTTTTGTAAACGTATACCTAACTACAACTTAAATGCTTACTGAGCGCCGGCCGCGGTGGCCGAGGGGACTGAGGCACTCCAGTCACGGTCTGCACGGCCACTACGGTCGGGGGTTCGAATCCCCCCTTGGGCATGGATATTTGTGCCGTCCTAGTTCGTAAGTAGTTTGTAAGTTTAGGGACTGATGACCCCGTAGTTACTGAGCTAAGAACAAACTTTACGCGTGGGACATCAAAGTATGAGTTCAGGTATACACATTGTTTCCAAACGAGACCTGCAGACGGACAGAATCGATGTATTATCACTGCTACATAAGGATAATAAGAACGTTTATGATTTACCTTAAACAGATTTCCAGAACTCTTCACACTTACCAGTCGTTTCCTTAATACTAGAATACTCCATGAGAATATCGAAGGAAAATTATTCTTCACAGTATGTATACGGTGGCATCGAATTCATGTTACAGACTTGTGGAAGTTGTAGATTTATTAATAATAATTACTTTGGAACCCATCTCCGGAAGCGTCTTCCAGCGACAGTATTCTGTTTTTCACTATCGATACTGTTAAACAAGTTACTTCTATTGCAATGTTCTATGCTCTCCATCTTTTCTAGGGGGCTACTATGGATCAAAAAAGGAAAAATATTTGGAAAAATGGTCTCTGCAAAGCATATCTTCTTTTCTTTTCAAAAAGATAAATTTACTAACATCGAATATTAATTGAAGTGTGAAGAAGTATTTCCTGAAGCCATTTGTGTGGAATATTGTCTTGTATAGGAGTGAAATTTGGACGATCAATAGTTTAGTCAGAAAGAGAATAGATGTTTCTGAAATGTGCTGCTACAGAAGAATGGTGAAGATTATGTGGGTAGATCACTTAAGTAATGAAAAGGTACAGAACAGAATTTGGGAAAAAAGAATTTTTTGCAATACCTTGGCTAAAAGAAGGAATCGATTGGAGGACATATCCAGGAATCGTGAATTTAGCATTGGAGGGAAGTGTGTGGGAGGGAGGGGGGAATCGAAGAGGGAGGCAAAGAAACGAATATAGTAAACAGTTTCAGATGGATCTGGGTTGCCGTTCTTATGAGGAGATAAAGAGGCTTGCTCACGATACAGTAGGGTGGAGAGCTGCATCAAACATCTCCGGAATTAAGACCACAACTTAGCTAGGAGCGCTTGACTAGTAGAGGAGACGCGTTAGCAGTTCAAAGATGTTTTAAGGTTTGCATTTTTGAACCCATGTTATTCTTTTTATTTAATTTTTTTAATTTGTTTTTTATTTTGTCGATAGTACTTCCTTACACAATATAGAAGAAAAGAGCTTGAAGAGATTTTTTTTCATTGTATCGAAGATAAACAAGAAGTAGAACTGTCGCTATAAGACGTTTCTGGATATAGGTTCCTCTGTAAAACGTGATGTACGGATTGTCCTCTTCAACCTTTAGAAATTTGTGCATTGAACTGTGAAACACCTTGTATAAATGATATATAGGTTAGTATAAGATCTTCGCGGAAAAAGTTATTCCGCTAACACAGGTAGAAGCACTACAGCTTTGTACCGAAGTGCAGCAAGAGTTACAGTAACTGAGGTACTCGTTCATCGGCTGACACCCGAACGTCATTATAAGAAATATATCCTAAAGTAGTGTGCAAAATAAGAGGAGGCAAGTGTCGTTGTTCCCATTCGTTAATACTTGGTTGTGCGTGTAAGAAGCGATTTTAAGTTGAACTATTGTCCTCGAATGTCCTGTCAGTAACGACCGGCCGCCGTGACATTCTAAGCGCAGAGGCGACTATGGATGAGCTACTAGAGCCATGTGTTCAGAGGGCCGCTCTCCCGGTCATTTTGTCACTTCTCGTGACCGGAGCCGCTACTTCTTAGTCATGTAGCTTCTCATTTCGCCCCAAAAGGCCTGAATGCACCCAGCTTGCTGACTAGAGCCAGACATTTATCTATCTAAGCTCCAGCCAGAGTCGACCGTGCTGAACTGCGATGAGTCGTCGGCACTGTCATTGGAATTGCAAGTTGAACGATTCCATATAAATGATAACAAGGAAGTCTGATGAAAAATTTAAATTCATTGCAAGATGCGTTAAGAAGTCCACAGACATCCCTTTTAAGGATTCAACAACGAGAAATATGATTCAAGTATCGGTCGAATGAGGGGTTTGTACGCTAAAAAATACACGATTAGACTGATACTGGTACGCTCAGTAGTACAAAGATATAAAATCAGGGAAAGGTTGCGGATTTTCTAACAGCTTCGTTTAGTTAGCAGCAAAGCGCTATCGATGTGCACATCGAACTCCAGTGCAAGACTGTTCAAGAGCGGCGTTGAGCATCAGGTTCTAGTCAATGGTCCGCGGATGTATCTGAAACCATTTTATTTGCGTTCTGCATACATCTCACTGAAGAACCAAGATGATAGAAATAATGATCGGCGTCCATACTGACGCTTGCTGAAAGTCGTACATCCCACTCATCATTCGCACCTGAATAGCGTAAGTAAGGTACAGTACTTAGATTAGTACTTGTTCCATAGATCATGAATACGACACTTCTTAATGATGTGGAACGTATCAGGTTAATGTAATTTGTCTTAACAAATTATTACATTGTACTAAATATTACATGACACATTTTTTTCATCTTTTTATTCAGATTTACTAATTTATATCTAAAAATTCATCTCTAGTGTAGAAGGACACTACTACACAAAGTACCCTCTGGCACACACCGGAATGCGGCTTGCAGAGTTTGATTGCAGATGCACAATTTGAAAGATCTCTTTATTATGGAGAACAGACAAAATCTACAATTTTTATTTATATGACCGGTTTCGCAAATTAAAATTCCACATTCGGATCTTTCGTTTCATTCACCACATCCCAAATGCTCATCTAAATAAAAATTGTAACCGATCTTGGCTGTTTTCCATAATGAAATGATTGAACGGATGGCCCCCTGCCCCCTCTCCAAATATTAGTAACCTTTACCATCAGCTCAACAGATGAAAATAGCTACCTGTTGCTCGCAAAGTATTTCATAATACATTTAAGTACAAGAAACCGTATCTGGTAATTAACGAAAAAAAATTGAATCCAAAGCAACTATTAATATACTAAATATTTAGGGTCATCAGAAGCACGTAGTACGAGTTTCAACGCGATTACTAACGCATCGGGCTACTGTACCAATTGTTAAGACTTCTTCGAATTCCACTAACTTATGGAACGCTACAAGAGTTTCATCGACAAGCATGACACGATTTTTCTTTTGAGGATCTGCTGTGACCGCTGACAGCCTGGTGTAGTCAAAATATTAACCGATTATGTGCGTAGGGGCCTACTGTAGTTTAATTAGTCTAATCATTCCCTTCTGAGCATTACTGTGGAATATACGAAGATGCTTTGGAAGGGGGAGGGTATTGCCTACTGGTAAATTCATCAGTTACGGGAGGTTGTTTATCCAAATGTTCAAATGTTTGTAAAGCTTATGGGATTTACCTGCGGGGTCATTAATCCCCAAACTTACAAACTACTTATGAAGTAACTTACACTAAAGACAAACATAATACCCGAAGGAGGATTCGAACTTCCAACGCAGGAGAACGCGCGATCCGCAGCGTGGCGCTCCAGACCGCTCGGCTACTCCTGCTCGGCTGGTTGTTTTGAAATATGTAAGCTTCCGCAGGTGAGTTAACGTCAACATTCATGAGTTACTACTTCTCAGTACTATGTGCCACTCTCCCATGGAACACACAAACGTTTGACCATTCGCTAGGCCTTCAGTTTTTGTTGCCTACACTCAGTATCTCCCACTGCTACTTTTCCGATCGCTTACACTTGGTCTCATGACAGTCACGCAGACAGTCTTCTAGTTGCCGTAATTAGTGATAGCTCAGTTGTCGTACTCTCTCAAGGAACTGTGAATGGCACCAGCGTGTGACATCCGTCTTCAGTTCTTCGTCGCTGTGAAACCTCTGTCCGCAGGAGAGGCATTTCCTGCGGCGCAAGAAACAATGAAAATCGCTGGGATGATCAGACAGCTTCCTGGCGAACTTCTGGAAAACAGTTGCTCTACGCCGAGTTGCATGGGGTCGAGCACTGTCATGGAGCAGCTCAACACCTGCAGTAAGCATTGCACGCCTTTTGTTCTGAAAGGCATGTCACAGTTTGCGCATTGTTTCACTGTAAGAGCTGAATACGACTGTCACACGCGGGTCCCATTCAATGGCGTCACAATGCTATGAAATGTAATACAAAACCTGATTCCACTATGTTATAGTGGTCCCAGTTATTTAAGGGACTGTCTAGTAAAGTAGTTGAAACATTGGTGTACTTGTTGCCCCTAAAGTTTTTTTATGTAACTAAGTTGTATTTATTAAAAAAAAAATAATGATCACGCGCCCCGTATTTCCAGCTTTCCTGTGCCCTCTTTAAAACGTGTGAAACTCGTTTGTGTCCATTTATAGTGTCACGGAGACCAGCAGGTTCTGTTGTAAGGTATAAACATGACTTCATGCTTTAAAGGCGGCTCTCTGTTAGTGAGACATAGCATAAACTGTGCAATCATTCCATCGGCAGGAGTCTTCTAACAGGAGAATGGCGGGTGCCCGACCACTTGCAAGTGAATCAGTTCAGTGTCTTAGGCGATGATATAAATAGGAAGACATAAATCATGCACCTTAGAGTTCAAATCAGGTACAACGTAATACCTTACAGATATGAATTAATGACTGTCTCACATTTCACATATCAGAAATTATTGAGCGTCTTGATGTGGTTCCAAAGAGAACTAATACATTTGTGGACGATTACAGCAAGATTTAGATCGTTACGACAAAGAAGACATCTGCCATAAGTCAGTTGTCAGGAAGCAGGATGAAACCCAAGTGATATATATATAAATCAGCAGAATCATTCTGTCGCTGTTAAAAAAAGTGTTTTTCGATAAACGTTATTTTGGAATTATTTTATTTACAAATAAGAAAATCGCTGCAGCCGGCGACCATTCCCGCAATTCTTCTAGACTCGTTTGCACGTATCCACAGGTTCGTCGGTAGCATTAACTACGAATTATGTCGCTTTCTCAAACAGGATTCTAAGTGATTAGCACAGAAACTGAGAGGTTAACCCTGCTGACTTAATGCAATTTTCTGTGGATGCGTTATGTAAACTCAGAGAGTGACTCGCACTGTGAAAGAAAGGATAAAACGATACCATTTCCTCGAGCAAAAGCAATTTCCAAAAACTCCTTTCTCACTTTCTGGATCTCGTCACATACGGGACGATTTGTTAATTGACACTACGTTATCTGTCAAGGTTGATAAATCCTGAACTCAGGGATTGGTAACATTTTTCTGGTGACACAAACTTATGAATGCTTGAGAGAAAATCGCATTTTTCTAAATGCATCGGTTGTTTGGATTGAGATTGGTTAAGAAATTCATTAAGAAACTATGAAAGTACAATCAATGTTACTAAGTGAATATATCACTTGCTATCCTCGTATAAACATAATGATCATTAAGTTTTATATGTAATTTTTTTTAGAGGAGGCCACAATCATATCTTGTTACGAGTCCTGATGCTTAATTCGATGAGCAATATCTCGGTACCGAGTGGATGATGCAAATACCAGCAATCTGTTTGGGGCTCCTAGATGGAAGAAAATTTTTGGTATTTGGTAAGAGAGTTTTTGTATTTTTCGGAAATTAACGCTTTTCACAGCAGTTTAACAACTCTGCGTCTGTAATAGAGGGGTCAGGCCTAGTGCCTGCCGAGCCGTCTAATAGTCATCTTATTTTTAGAAAAAAATTCACTGTCCCGGAACTGAAACGAAGTGAACTAAGGCGTTTGGTGTTCCTGAATTCTGCCTGAAGACGAAGTTGTGATGATGGTTCGGAATGTTGACGATAATGATCTTGTTAACGTAGTGTTTGTTGTATGAAACTAGAAAAACGCCTATAGATAGCCGAAAGCGCGTTATTATTGGCTACATTCACTACATGTATTCAGATTTTATTTTAACGTGATGTATTTACTGTACTCCGTCCACCATATCTAATCACACAAGGCGGTCGAGTGATTCTAATTTCATGTTCTTTTCGAGAATTATACGTGGGAAGTTATATTAATGAACTCATCTGCAAACGTACGTTCTCGAAATGTGGCAGCAGCCCACACTGTGATGCAAAGGCCTGTCTTACAGCGTCTACCTCTGGTGTTACGATAATCTCCGTGACACTTCTGAGCTTGCAATGTAATGAAACGTGTTCCTCTTCTTAGTATCTTCTCCATTTTGTCCATCTGTTTTATCTGATTAAGACCCACGTGGACAACAATATTCAAGTGTTGGTAGCATGCGTGTTTTGTAAACCACTTCCTATTTTTATAATCTACTTTTCCTGAAGATTCTCTCAGTAGAACTCCGGCATCTGCTTTATCTATGATAAACTTTATGTTGTTATTTCACATCTAATCGCTCCTTACTCATACTCCAGGTATTTTATGGAAGTAACTGCTTGCAGTGATTGATCTACAGTCACGTAATCGTACAGTATTCTTTATGTGTATTCTCAATACATTAGGTAAGTAGTCGGTTGGCAGACAGAATGATACACATTAATCAAGGAGATGTACGTGGACAGGAGCGCCCACACGACCATTAGAACACCAAACAGGGATCAATTCTGACTCTGATACATCAGGTACATACTGTAACGAACAATTATATTTGCTTCAGAGGGCCAAAATTTTACAGTGACAGAGCAGTAGTGTGTATCCTTCGTCAGATTTTATTCGTTAGCGAGATTATTAATTCAAAAGAAAAGTATAAGGTGTTCGAGATTCCTCTTCCGATCATGTAACCATTACGAACGGTAAACTATATTGACAGCTAAGTGTATGAGCTCCCAATTCACAGGTTTCGCTGGTATGGTGCCTAACACGATATATATTGTGAAGAAAATAACAAGATGCAGACATTGTCTGTGCAAGGCGTTGCCTAAAGGAAAAGGTTTACTGTCATGGTCGGTGTTGTATTACAGCAGTACTTACTCTAAATGAACGTAACTTGTTGTTGTTGTTATGGTCTTCAGTCCGGAGACTGGTTTGATGCAGCTCTCCACCCTACTCTATCCTGAGCAAGCCTTTTCATCTCCTCATAAGAACGGCAACCCACATCCACTTGAATCTGCTTACTATACGCGTCTCTTGGTCTCCCTCTGCGATTTTTACCCCACACACTTCCCTCCAATGCTAAATTTATGATTCCTCGATGTCTAATAATGTGTCCTACCAAGCGATCCCTCCTTTTAGCCAGGGTATGCCAAAAATTCCTTTTCTCACCAATTCTGTTCAGTACTTCTTCATTGGTTATGCGATCTACCCAACTAATCTTCAGCATTCTTCTGTAGCACCACATTTCAAAAGCCTCTATTCTCTTCCTGTCCGCACTGCTTATCGTCCATGTTTCACTCCCGTACAAGGCAACACTCCACACAAATGCCTTCAGAAAAGACTTCCTTACACTTAAATTAATGTTCGATAATAGCAAATTTCTCTTTTTCAAAAATGCTTTTCTTCCCATTGCCATTCTGCATTTTATATCCTCTGTACTGCGACCATCACATGTTATTTTACTACCCAAGTAACAAAACTCATCTACCACCTTCATTGTTTCGTTACCTAATCTAATTCCTTCAGCATCGCCCGATTTTCTAAGACCGCATTCCATTATTTTTGTTTTGCTCTTGTTAATGTTCATTTTATACGCTCTCTTCAACACACTGTCCATTCCATTCAACTGCTCTTCCAGGTCCTTTGCTGTCTCTGACAGAATTACAATGTCATCAGCAAAACGCAATGTTTTTATTTCTTCCCCCTGAACTTTAATCCCTATTCCAAATTTTTCCTTGCTTTCCTTCACCGCCTGCTCGATGTACAAATTGAATAACATCGGAGAAAGGCTACAGCCCTGTCTTACTCCCTTCCCAACTGATGCTTCCCTTTCATGCCCTTCGAGTCTAATAACTGCGGTCTGGCTTTTGTACAAGTTATAAATAACTCTCCTTTCCCTATATTTTACCCCTGCTGACTTCAGAATTTGAAACAGTGTATTCCAGTCAACATTGTCAAATGCTTTCTCCAAATCTACAAAAGCTAAAAATGTAGGTTTGCCTTTCCTTAATCTATCTTCTAAGATAAGACGTAAAGTGAGTATTGCCTCCCTGGTTCCTACTTTCCTCCTGAATCCAAACTGATCTTCCCCAAGGTCAGCTTCTACCAGCTTTTCCATTCTCCTGTAGATAATTCGTGTTAAAATTTTGCAACCATGACTTATCAAACTAATGGTTCTGTAATTTTCACACCTGTCTGCGCCTGATTTCTTTGGAATGGGGATTATTACATTTTTCTTAAAGTCTGAGGGTATTTCGCCTGTCTCATAAATCCTACACACCAGTTCAAATAGTCTTGTCGTGGCTGGCTCTCCCAGAGACTTTAGTAGCTCTGAGGGTATGTCATCTACTCCTGGGGCCTTGTTCCGACCTAGGTCTTTCGAGGCTCTGTCAAATTCATCTCTCAGTATAGCATCTCCTATTTCATCTTGATCTACATCCTCTTCCCTTCCTACCACATTGTCTGTAAGTTCATTTCCTTTGTAGAGCTGCTCTATGTACTCTTTCCACCTTTCAGCTTTCCCTTCTTTGCTGAGAACCGGCTTCCCATCTGAGTTCTTGATATTCGTAGAGTTGCTTTTCTTGTCCCCAAATGTCTCTTTTATTTTCCTGTAGGCGGTATCTACTTTTCCCCTTCTTATACATTCTTCTACAGATTTGCATTTGGCTTCTAGCCACTCCTGCTTAGCCATTTTGCACTTCCTGTCAATCTCATTTTTTAATCGTCTGTACTCCATTTTGCCTGTTTCATTTACTGCATTTTTATATTTTCTCCTTTCATCGATTAAATCTAGTATTTCCTGTGATATCCAAGGATTTTTTGTAGGTCTTGCCTTTCTACCTATTTTGTCCTCTGCTGCCTTCACTATTTCATCTCTCAGTGCTACCCATTCCTCTTCTACTGTTTTATTTCCCCCTGTTTCTGTCAATTGTTGCCTAAATCTCCCTCTGAAATTCTCCAGAACTTCACTTTCCTTCAATTTATCTAAGTCCCATCTCTGTATTTTCCTACGTTTCTGCAATTTTTTCAGTTTCAGCCTACAGTTCATGACTAACAAGTTATGGTCAGAGTCTATATCTGCCCCTGGGTACGTCTTGCAGTTTATAACCTGGTTCCGGAATCTTTGTCTTACCATTATAAAATCTATCTGATACCTTCCGGTGTCTCCTGGTCTCTTCCATGTATACTTCTTTTGTGATTCTTAAACCAGGTGTTTGTTACGATTAAATCATGTTCCGTGCAAAATTCTACCAGGCGACTTCCTCTTTCATTCCTCCTGCCCAGTCCATATTCACCTATTATTTTTCCTTCTCTTCCTTTTCCTACAACCGAATTCCAGTCTCCCATCACAATTAAGTTTTCCTCTCCCTTAACTGTCTGAATAATTTCCTTTAGCTCCTCATATATTTCTTCGATATCCTCATCATCAGCAGAGCTAGTTGGCATATAAACCTGTACTACTGTTGTCGGTGTTGGCTTCGTATCTATCTTGACAATGATAATGCGATCACTGTGCTGCTCATAGTAGTTTACCCGCATTCCTATTTTCTTATTCATTATCAGTCCTACTCCTGTGATACCCCCAACCGATTTTGTATTTATAATCCTGTACTCACCTGACCAGAAATCCTGTTCATCCTGCCACCGAACTTCACTAATCCCCACTATATCTAACCTCAACCTATCCATTTCCCTTTTTAAATTTTCTAATTTTCCTACCCGATTAAGGGATCTAACATTCCACGCTCCGATCCGTAGAATGCCAGTATTGTCTTTCCTGATGACAACATCCTCCTGAGTAGTCCCCGCCCGGAGATCCGAATGGGGGACTATTTTACCTCCGGAATATTTTACCCGAGAGGATGCCATCATCATATGTTCATACAGTAGAGCTGCATGTCCTCGGGAAAAGTAGCGGCTGTAGTTTCCCCTTGCTTTCAGCCGTTCGCAGTAGCTGTGTGGCAAAGCCACATGAGCTAATGTTACCAGGCCAGCTCAGTCAATCATCCAGACTGTTGCCCCTGTAACTACTGAAAAGGCTGCTGCCCCTCTTCAGGAACCACACGTTTGTCTGGCCTCTCCACAGATACCCCTCCGCTGTGGTTGCACCTACGGTACGGCTATCTGTATCGTTGAGGCACGCAAGCCACCCCACCTCGGCAATGTCTGTGGTTCATGGGGGTGGGAACGTAACTTATAAATAAGAATGGGCAAGTGCGGTTAGAATTCGTGCTCTGAAGGTTCTGTTAGAAACTTAATTGTGTATGTAGGTAGTTATTCGCTAATTTGGTAAGTGAGTTAGCGAGTAGCAAAATATAAAGGGCCATTTGCACTGACTTCGAAGATTTTATACACTTTCATGAGTTCAAAGATCTCAGTATTTGACATACATATCTACTTGATAGTTTTGACTTTTTCCGAAAAATATTTGATTTAAAAGGCGTGCAGACAGGCATACAGGCGGCAACAAATTTAACGCCTGACATCGCAAGATGCTAAAAGCATCGTTTCGAAGGCACAGTGGGACTTCATTGTAGCACGAGATCTTCCAAGGGGAATCACCTGACTTATTATCGAAAACCAGATCAAAATTCCTTGGCATCTTTACGGGGAATTCTGACGAATTACAAACGTAATGGAAGTATGAAGAAGAAAATCTATTTTTTTAAGTTATGCAGTTTGAAATAAAAATTTTCCGAATTTTTCTTTTCATATACTGTGGAACCTTACTTCTTGTCAAATATTTTTTATTGTGTGTCAACAGAAGGTACTCTATAGTATTTGATGTCTGATTAGTAATTACTGACTTCTCCGTCTTTAGCTTACTGCTTGTAACTAATTAGGATATTACACGGGGAGCATCTTGCATTTATTTACAGACATCTTCGGAAAGCTGCGACGGATGGCTATGCAAACAAATGTATTTGATCAGTTTGCCAATGGCAGATAATGGCCGTATCTTTGAATTGCATTCACTTACAAGCTCTTTTTCCTGTCAAAAAGGGATCTTAACAGTTAGACAGACAGATAGGGTTTCCGTTCTTTAGACAGACTTTTGTAAACCTAAAAATAAAAAGGGGTAACTAATTTTTACAATCGAGTAGTGAGGCAAATATTTTAGCTTGCGGTTGGTTAACTGGATGCTAAAGCGTTACTAGAGGAATGGTATCTTTGCGCTACTTGCGAGGTCTTCCTCTGAAAAAAAAAAAAAATCTCCTATATATTAGTCATAACCATTTTCCTGAAAACTAATCATTGTAATTTAGTAGTAGACTACAACAAAAAATTCAGTATGTGAAAGAACAGGGACACAGTATAAAGTTTTATGTTAGTTTCAAAATGCTACGAAGAAACTTCTAACCAATATTCTAAACTCTAAAACATTTCAAGAGGAAAATGTGGATTCTGCCGTAATTTACCAGTTCTTAACTGCAGATTAAAACTGAAGAAATTTAAAAAATCAGCGAGTTAATGAGATGGACTCTCAATAATTAAAGAAGCAGAGGCCATTGAGCGTTTCAAAGGGATAATAAGGCAATCAGTAAGTGAAATGGGGAAATGGGATACGGTAAAAGACGAATGATTACCTTTTAGAGATGAAATGATGAGGCAGGAGCAGATCAAACAGGAAAAAAAAATTGTAGGGATCATAAAATAACTTCGGTATCATAAGAGATATTAAATCTCATTATGAAAACCAGTTTAATGAATAAGATGCCTCCTATACAAAGAGTGAAGAAAATTTTGCAGTAGTACTAAGCAACGAACGGAAGGGTGATATATGGAAAATGCAGATATTGGAGTAAACGGAAACAATCTGGATGTAATCTTTCACAGCCGGCTTTTCCTTCCGGGCTGAGATGCCGTGGTCAATGCATAAAACTTCTTCTTCCTGATGTTTCGTATCCATCTGCGGGCGTCATCGCCTGTAGCTGGAATACCTCAGACGATGTCGACCGCAGATGCAGACGAAACGTCAGGAAGAAGAAGTTTTATGCATGGACCACGACCTCTCAGTCAGGAAGTTTCATCTGAAGAATCTGGATGGTTGTATAACAGAAAGGTAAGAGGGACTAGACAAAGATGTAAGATGTGATACAGCGACAAGAAGTTGTCAGAGCACTTTATATTATTCAAGGCGGAACAACGCCGTCGGAGTAGACGTCAGGTCTCTTATAATCGTACAGCTCCTTAGGAGAAGGGCCACGTCAAAATTACCCCCTCCCCCCCTCGCCGTCCGTGTGTAAGACTGTCAAATTACGCTCAAACTTCAAGACGAGCATAATGACTCCTGTTCCAAAGAACAAATATGAATTTTACCTAAACTCCATGGTTGCGAAATACACGAATTATTTGCGGAAGAGTGGAGAAACTGCATGGTGCCATCAAGCTAGGACAGCTTGGCAACACGTGAGACGATACTTACACTACGACGTATCTATGAAGATAGTTTTAAGACATGTAAACTACAGTTATAGCAATTGTAGATAAGGAGAAAATCTCTTAGATAGTTGACTGTTATACCCACATTGGAATAAAATGCAGGGAGCGAATGTTATCTGCGAATTGTATAGAATCACGTCTCCAACCATAGGCTTCCAAGGGTAACGAGAACAAAGTAGTATTTGAGAATGGAATAAGACAAATTCTTAGCCTATTCAAAAATATTCAGCCCGTAAAATGAGAAAACAACGTGCTATCTTCCATGTGTATTATGTTAAATATCAGTGATTAATTGTTATGTTCTCTTTTATAGTATTAGCTGGCATGTGTTTTCTTTTCTCTTCACAGTTTCTTCAATTTCTGTATTCCATTGTTTAGTCCACTACGAGTTTTAAATTTTTACTTATTAGCAACTTGTTAAGGTAAGAACTGTTTTACAGAAGGAATAAATGCTGAACAAATATGACGGGACGCTGTTCAAACTAAGATATTAATCTATTTAATAACTGCTGGCAAAACTGTCGAAGTAATTTTTGTTTTAAGGGGAGTCGTACCGCCCAAAGTGACAAAATTTCACACTTTCATTTTTATGCACATTATGAAAATATGGGTGTTTATGCTTAATTTTGTGTTGGTTTTATTGAAATATTGCATTATTTTTTATTTTAAATAAATATTTGGAAATAACATGCACTGACATTTCTGAGAATTTTGTTCCCATCATTTCGCATGTTGACATTTTTCTCTGGAAGTAAATAGTCTAGAAGGCTGTGGTTTCTTTTGTTTTGTAGAAAACTGTCCGTTTCTCAAGTTGTCTACACTAGCGGTACTTCGCAGTAAACATTTTGAACTGTACATTTGTTTGTGTTTGATTACAACAGTTATCCACTAGCCGTGTTTAATTTTCTGTGTTTCCTGTGATAGTTTTTCATCATGATTGAACCAAAAGGAGTGTTTAAAAAATACGACACAAAGGAAACAGATGCTACAGAACAAATATAGCGGCAATAGAAACAGTGCTTAGCGCCGAAGGACGTGATAATTTGGTTGTAAATAGTGACAGTTCTTCTACTCCTCCGAGTGCTTCCAAGAAAAAACTGCTGTGAAATGATATAAAATACAACGCATCTTCAGACAGTGACACAAATCGCAATATCATTATTAATTTAATCTCCATACACTTATTTCACCTTTGAGTGAAATAGCTTGTTGTCGTATGTGGGGAGGGGAAACTGAAAATTCTGAAAAGTTATCTCAATGCAATGGTCTGGTGTGCACTTTATAAATAATGTGTTTGAACTGTAAAAACGAAAAGACTTTCAAGATTTCAGAAGTGATTTGTAAAGACTGGACTTTTTGACACTAAGATACTTCTGAGGAATTAGATGCATAACACCAGTAAAAGTGTGATGGACTTGGATCAACTGCGAATCATGAAGGCAGAGATAGCAACAAACAATGTGTCAAAAGAAGCCAGATAGAAGAGAAGGAGGACAGCACTGGGTGAGGAAGGTGAAGGAGGGGATGAGGACTACCGTCCAGGAGGATTCTAATATATCTTTTATGTATCAGTTGGCTGTATATTAATTTTTTCTTTAAACGCAATTTTCTCGAAATATTTTTCAGTAGAAATGCCTCTTTTTCTCAGAAACTTCTGAATCTACATCTCTGAATTATTTACCACATAACGCAGTTAGTACAATGATGTTGTACATCTACATTCGTAGTAATAGTTAAAATTCAAGAAATTAAAATTATGGAAATTTACGCCAAAAGTCATATTCTTAGGAAAAAAAACTTTCTTCCAGCTGTTATTTTAAAGTGATTGTAGAGCAGTACATTTACAAAACAAGCGAGAATATGTGATAAAAACATCACATTTATGTACTCAACAGTTCCTGAGAAAACGAGGTATTTATATAGCCAATTTAACATTGCGGAGATAGGGCGGTAAGACTCCCCTTAAGAAGGGCCACAGAATAGAATTTTAAAATACTAGGGTGTAATCTCACAAAAATTGTTGAGCATGTTTATTCGAAAATAATAAACAAACACTTGAAAGTAATAACAAACGAATGTCAATGGGAAGAGGAAAGTGGGTTCAAGAGAGGAAGCTAGTGCAGTGACACTATTTTTAGCATCAAGAGATTTTTAGAAAACTAACAAGTATTCAATTTAGATAAAAATAATCACAAATAAAGACACTTCTAAATCAGATAAAAATAAATAAATGTGTCAGACTGGGATGTAGCACGACATAAGCTCTTTTTCAACATCTATAATGAAGATCTCATATTAAATGGAAAAGGAAGTCCATGAATGTATTCAGCTGACAAGGTACCATCATCTAAATGTTATGCTGTATTCAGGTGATGTGACTACATTAAAAAAATACAAAGGCAGCCTTACAAGTTTTTATGAGAAGAAAATAAAAGCTATAGTTTGCTGTAGAAAATGTTCCGTTCTAAGATTATTATCGAAGACAAGCCACTTGAGTAAATCTCCATTTTCAGTCATTTAAACACTGACATATGTCTGGACATTTCCCAGCAGTTTTTTCTTGGAAGCACTTGGAGGAGTAGAAGGACTGTCACTATTTACAACCAAGAAAAGTGTAATAGCATGTTGACGCACTACAGCAGCCGATACTGAGGATATTAGATTAGTAAGCATGGCATGAAAATACGGTCTGTGAAAGAAGTGGAGGGAGTATAAAATTCAATGTGGCAACAGAAAGAAATTGGTTTCTGAAAAAAGAGGTAAACATTGTACCCGGTTATATGTAGATGAATGCAGTATGCAGGTAGAATGGATTTAGGTCGTAATAGCTACGAAAATATGAAGAGCCTGCCACTAGTTAGAGTAGCGTTGAGAGTTGCATGAAACCAACCTTCGGCTTAATTCCGAAACAGTAAGAAAGAGTTAATCGAAAAATTAAAATAATCCATAACATTATTGGAATTCAGTCTCTGGGTCGTCTTTGGAAGACACAGAAAAGCGTAATCGGTAATAAACGGGCGTTTCAAATTGAGATTCTTCAAAGGCTCAAATCGTTATTCGTTACCAAAATCCTAAGGTTCAAAGGTACGGCGGTAAATTACGAAAATCAATTTTAAGCCTTTTTGCACCAGCGAACACAATTATCTAAATAAGAAGCCTTAGCAAAGGACTCAAATTTTAATCATACATTATCTAGAAACGACATTTTCACGTTTTCGAAAATGTTTATCCGTTGTACAAATGCGCACGAGAAAGCATAATGTTTGGGTACTAAAAAGTGTCAGTTGCAGTGAGAGACGTGGTTCGGACGGCTATGAAATTTACAATCGATTTCAAGAAACCTACCCTTCGAGAAAATTTGATTTTGGCATGACAATTTGGTACCTTCCCCGGAAAAAAGGTTGATTTTATTATCGTTATTCCTTACAGATTCAGGGTAGAACTGTATTGAAATTTGGGAAAAAGGTCTTTCCTGAGATTGGATTGGTCTTCCCAAGGTATCAACTAATAGTAACGATTTTAGGCTTATTTTTTAGTAAAAATGTTTACTGCCATGGTAATAAATAATATTTTAGATTTTGTTAATTGCTGGATCCAAAACTACTTTGAAGAACTGTCTCCTCTCTTCGGCGTATTAATTTAAACTGGATATCTCATTCTGTATTATGAAAATAACGGTAAATGAAGTAAATAGAATGGGAGGGTACCTCATTACGGATAAACTTAAAGTTATGGAGAGCACGCCATCCATTGGCTTCGCGTTCCGTTCTGCGTTAAGAGATGGGGATTGTGACTCCATTATCCTTCCTGAGCCGCCTAAGTTCTTGACCAACGCACGTTGCTCGTATGAAAGGAAGGCTGCTTGGGTTGGGCCAAAGGGGGCAGGGGAAGGACTTGCAGACAGGGTGGAGCGTCCCCTACCTGTCCTGCAACCTTTACCTTGCAAGGCCCGTTCCGAGTTAGGAGGTTAATGCTCCCTGCTTTGCAGCTGGATACCAAGTAGTCACCTGCAGCGCAATCATTTCATTATTTTACCCATTTTTTGCTTGAGATCGCCGAGGCTGTTTTCTTAATGTTACTGCAGTAAATAAATATTGCAACCAGCAGTATTTTTTTTTTTTTTTTTTTTTTTTTTTTTTTTTTTTTTTTTTTTTTTTTTTTTTTTTTTTTACAAATTACTTTCTTACAAAATTGCGTGCTTATGGAATATCTCCCCAATTGTGCGATTGGATTCACGATTTCCTATCAGAAAGGACACAGTTCGTTGTAACTTACGGTAATCCATCGAGTAAAACAGAAGTGATATCTGGCGTTCCACAGGGAAGCGTTTCTAGGTCCCCTACTCTTCCTTGTGTTTATAAACGATTTAGAAGACAATCTGAATAGCTCCCTTAGACTATTCGCGGATGATGCTGTCGTTTATCGGTTAGTGAAGTCAACAGAGGATCAAAAGTAACTGCAAAGCGATTTAGATAAAATTTTTACATGGTGCGAAAATTGGCAATTGACACTAAATAAAGAAAAGTGTGAAGTAATACACATGACCACTAAAATAAATCCGCTGAACTTCAATTACGCGATGAATCAGTTAAACCTCAAGGTCGTAAATTCTACCAAATACCTAGGAGTTACAATTATGAACAATTTAGACTGGAGAGAACACATAGAAAATATTTTGGGCAAGGCGTTTCATTGACAGAACGCTTCGAAGAGGCACCAGCTCCAACAAAGAGACTGTTTACATCGCACTTGTGCGTCCTCTCCTGGAGTATTGTTGCCCCTCGTGGGACCCTCACCAGCTGGGTCTGACGGAAGAAATTGAGAAGGTTTAGAGAAGGGCAGCTCGTTTTGTTTTATCGCGTTACGGGGAGGGGGGGAGGAACGTCACGGAAATGTTGCACGAATTGGGATGGAAATCATTAAAAGAAAGACATTATTCATTGCGGCTTGATCTATTTGCGAAGTTTCAAACATCAACTTTTACACCTGAATGTGAAATATTTTGTTAGCACCCACCTACTTAGGGAGACATGACCATCCCAATAAAATAAAAGAAATCAGATCGAAAACGGAACGATTTACGTGTTCTTTCTTCCCGCGCGCTACTAGAGAATGTAACGGTAGAGAAAAGTTATGCAAGTGGTTAATGAACCCTCCGCCAGACACTTAAATGTGATTTTCAGAGTATCTATGTAGATGTAGATGTACTCGTTTCGAGCCAGAGCCCATCATCAGGCGGGTAGTGTTGTTTTTAGAAGGGATTTACGCTGGTTTCCTAAATTACGATATTTTTTTAATATACTGGGTGACCCATTTAACCTGACAAAACTGCGCATCGTACACAATAATGTCCGAGAAACAAAATGAATATCTAACCTCATCTCAAATCAAAAAAGATGTACGCCTTGTTTCATCATTTACTTACTACAGTGTCATTCATTTCAGTATAAACCTTACGTTTCGATGGGGTACTGTTGAAGTTACTGAGTTGTTAATTTCTGTCATTACCTTCTACTTCCTTTTCTTCTGCTACTACCTCTTCTACTTCTTCAACATTTTTTACGCACTGAGATTCACTACAAAGAAGGCACCTTTTAGTGGTACAGAGAAAACATAGACCACTCTCGACAGATTACTTAACAACAACGAAGAAGCTTACGAATAAAAAAATAACGACTAACGAGTTACGAAGTTTCAAATTTCCTGAAATACAGTAAATAAAAGAACTTTTAGACAGATTTATTATCGTTTTCTATTGGATGTTTTTCAAATGACCATTTTCGGTTTAATATGAACCATCCTCAGATTTATAAACAACAATAAAATAACTTCTGGCAAATATTCTATGACATAAAATGCAGCGGCGGACTATGGTTGTGGGGGGGGGGGGGTGTTGGTCCGCCCGGGTCACTCGTCTTGGGGAGGGGAGGAGGGGCCTCCAAATACCTCGAAAGGACGACAGTGGGGCCTCCATTTCTCAAAACTTTTTTCAAAGTATACATGTATTTCAAAGTGGACGGGGGCCTCATTTTGTTTTGCCGCCGCCCCAGGCCTCCCACAGTGTTAGTTCGCCACTGATAAAATGTTACCATAGTACAGTAATATACACATCAAATGCGCCAGAACGAAAGTGAGATAGTTTATTAGACCAAATAAAGTCTATAAACTGAGAAGCTATAGTGGTTAGCACACTGGACACTGTGGAGAAGACAGCGGTTCAAATACCAATCTGTCAATCCAAATTCTCCATGATTTCCTTCAAGACAAGGCGGCCAATTTACTTCCCCATTCTTTTCAAATCCGAGCTTGTGTTCGTTTCTAATGACACTACATTAAATTCTTAATTTTCCTGCCTTTTTCCAAACCGAAGAACTCCGATTTTTCGCATCGAAAACCTGTTCACTAACTTCAAACACAGATACAATAACGGGTTAGGCAAGTGTTTGTTCGCGCAAAGTTTATTGTTTCTTGGAATATTTAGCGTTTATTCTGAAGAACTCCACAAAAGCCGGCCGCTGTGGCAGAGCTGACTGCGGCGCTCCAGTCACGGTCTGCACGGTCGCTCCGGTCGGGGGTTCGAATACCCTCTCGGGCATGGATATTTGTGCCGTCTTTAGTATTAGCTAGTTCATAAGTAGTTCGTAAGTTCAGGGACTGATGACACCGTAGTTAAGTCCCATAAGCTCTACAAACATTTGAACATTTGAACACCACATAAACAGGTACTTACTTATTTACTTAAAATGTTTATTTCGTTCTGTCCGACAATGATTGTATAACGTAAATGACTGTTAAGCAACCTGAAACTAAATGACTGTACACAACGTAGTAAACATCTTCTAAGATATTACGGAAAAGTGTTTGATATGTTATTAACAATACCAGAGTAGAGATTTCTGTCGGACTTACAAGTACAGCATTGGAAAGAAATAGATCAGACACATACAAATCTCTACCTGCTGCTTTGAGATTTTGTTACAATTCTTGGACGCCAGCACTTCTGGCCCCAGACACGAAAATTTATCGCCATATATATTACTGCTAGCGTGTGAAAGAACATTCACTATATGAGCTGTCGGAAATTTCGTCTATTTCTCTTGCAGCGAGTTGCTCCTCTCAGAAAGTATTCACTTGCTTCCGTTGACAATCATTTCTCTCTCCTCGACGTTAATGTCTAGATAGGTGGAGGGGTAGCCTTGAAACTAATGCAATATATAGTTTCACTGTGATGAAACATGTTCATTCGTTTCCGATGTTAGTGATGTCTTTCTGTAAACAAATAAATAATCGTCGTCATCATCTCGACATAGTTAAGAGCATACAGCCTGTTCGATTGCTTGAGAAAGAGTGTTAAAGTTTGTTAATAATGCTCTGATTTTACTGTTATTAGCGATATAATACAATGATGTAAGGTAGACTGTGACTTTTTTGTTTGCGCTTGTGTTAGTTAATGCAACTTTCTGTTTCAGGTGGCGTTGTGGTGATGTTTGGGATATGACAGACTTCGTTTGAAGCCCAATGTATTACACAGAACAATACAGTGAGTATACCGAAAGCGAAATTATTCCTTTTATGAACTTTACATGTTTCAATTTTATCGATTTGCTAATTATGTGAGACCTGTGTTGGTTCTGTAGAAGAAATTAGTCATACTTGGCTTAACGATATTGCTGTACTACACGAAAGACGGCGTCTTTAGTGTAGTACAGCAATGTCACATGATTTCAAGAAACAGAAAAGTAACACACCATCAACCTCAAAGCATCAACAGAAATCAGCTGAGCGTATCTGCTTGATTTAGAAACGCAAACATAGAAAAAGAACCCTGCTCTGTTTCGGTAACAAAAGTAGACTAGTTACTACAAAAGGACAACATAGTACTGATTGGTTGAGTGATAGCTTCGAACTATTGTTGCAATGATAAGGCGGGAATGTCTTTTTATCAACAGTGGCACTAGACTTAGTAATGGGAAATCCGTATGGAAACAATTAGGAAAGTAATAAACTCACGTTATTCCAATCATATGAAGTCACATAGACGATAACGCTGAATCTGAAAAATGTTTTTCTGGAACAGCTGGGGAAAAATTCCTAGCCACAAAAGTCTTTGGTCACTTACTAGTAACGTCAAAACTCTGACAGATAGCTAATTAGTAGTTAAGAAGAAACTTAAAAAGTGTCTGAATGGCAACTCCTGCACATTACATGAACCTTTAGAAAAAATTTAGCAATTTCGCGAAAAAAAAGTAAATAAATAAATAAATAAAATAAAATAAAAAGCCTTAAAATATTGACTGTCATATCTAGACACCTTTCATTGAACTGACACGTTCCACACAATTGCAAAATGTCGTATTTCTGATCTATGGAATAAGTATTAATCTAATCTAATCTGATCCGAAGTGGTAATGCCCAGACAAAATTGCCAATTTCGATTTCTCAGGGGTTATTGGGGTTTCCCTATTTTTTAAACAACCCTTTATTAAAGTGAATAAGACAAAACACAATATTCAAATCAGTCAAGCCATTTCTGACTTTTATCAAGACGAAGGCACAGAAATTCTTCATATATATGGAGCTAATCAAAGTGTATTTGTAAGAAACACTGAAATATAACTTACGACTATTATCAACGAAATTCTGGTTGTGTAACATGAAAATATTAAACATTTTTTTTGCTTTCATGTAAGCCTGCTTTACATTTTATATAAGTATCAATGAAGAGTCAATAGGAACGTATTGTGGGCGAAATTAGGGCTCACGTCGTGGCCTACGTTTAGAGAACACAGTCGTTCACCATGGGAAAGCTACAACAGCAGTATTGCCCTGTAAACAAGAATCGACGCGCGGGGATGGTCGTAAGCTATAAGGGCCTTGGTCCGGAGTGCGCGTCTTCTCCCCATTGGAGGTTCGTGACCTCCGTCAGCGAATGAGTGTCTGTTGTCCTTAGCATCCGTTAGTTTAAGAAATTTGTAAGTCTAGAGACTGATGACCACTGCAGTTCGGTCCCACAGCTTTAGATACATATGAATATTTTTTTAAACATGAATCTCTTCTGAGACGTGCATCTCCAAACGATGGCCATAAGTATTCTGTGGCCTATACATAATGCTGTTGGTTGAGAAACGTCTCTATAACCTATAAGTTTTTCTTTTTTGAATTTATCAATTGTTTAAAAATTATCCATTGTTTTAAAAATTGATTGTAAAACTTCATATAGTAGAAGAAACACCTTTTTGAAGATTGACTTAAAAATGTCCTCTCATAAAACAACCAATAAATTCTGGAGCCGCGTCAGCTGTTTTTATTGAGATCCTTTTTTTTATATACACGTCCACTACCGGTTTCGCGTCATTAGAGACGCATCTTCAGGTGTTCAATTTTTTTTGTCCCGTCATAATTCGTTACTGAGTCCCAACATTCTAGTTGCTTTCATCCGTCAATTGGTAAAAATTAAATATGGCCGAATACATGAGTCCAAGCTCAATATCAAATCGGTGTCTTTCAGGATTGAAAACAATGGACGTTAAAATGTGGGACATGTAGTCGCATGATTTTGACTACCATATTGTCGATAAAACCCGTAGATCACCAATGGAGTGAAGGTGGCCATTGTAAAAAATAAAACTGAAGGTCTTGAATTAGAGTCATCGAGTTGTAGCAGACCTATGGAGGCGTAGAAGACTGCACTGAGAAGTGGGGAAGTGATAATTCCCCATATATTGAATTGGAGTCATCGAGTTGTAGCAGACCTATGGAGGCGTAGAAGAGTGCACTGCGAAGTGGTAATTCCCCATATATACAGCAAGTCAATAGGATGGAATGGTTAAGTCTTGGATACCAAAATAGTTGAACAACTGACAACTACTGTAAACGGACATCATTCCAGTTTCATTATTTCTCCTAATTCGAAATGTTCAAATGTTTGTATAGCTTATGGGACTTAACTACGGGGTCATCAGTCCCTAAACTTGCAAACTACTTATGAACTAGCTAATCTACATCTACATACATACTCCGCAATTCACCGTAAGGTGCATGGCGGAGGGTACACTGTACCTCTACTGGGCATTTCCTTTCCTATTCCACTCCCAAATAGAACGAGGAAAAAAAAAAGGATGTCTATATGCCTCCGTACGAGCCCTAATTTCTCTTACCTTGTCTTTGTGATCTTTACGCGAAATGTAAGTAGGCGGCAGCAAGATCGTACTACACTCAGCTTCAAATTCCGACCCTCTAAATTTACTTAACAGAAATTCACGAAAAGAACGTCTTCTATCTTCCAGCGATCCCCAATTGAGTTGCCGGAGCATTTCCGTGACACTCGCGCATTGGTCGAACCTACCGGTAACAAATCTAGCTGCTCGCCTCTGAACCGCCTCTATGTCTTCCTTCAAACCGACCTGCTGCGGGTCCCAAACACTTCAGAAATACTCAATACAAAGGACAGCACAAATATCCATGCCCGAGGGGTGATTCGAATCCCCGACCGTAGTGGCCGTGCAGACCGTGACTGGAGCGCCTCAGTCCCCTCTGCCACCGCGGCTGGCTTCTCCAAATTTTTCATATCGTTTCCGTTTCCAGTTCTTTTACTCTCCTCCTCCTGTGAACAACATCTGGGTGCTTTTCCATAAACGACGCAAAAGGAAGCAGCTGACAAGCGGATATCAAGCGCATATTTCGGAACAATGACACAGCTGTCTATTTTCAGAATACTCTGTGTCTTTCATACTGGAGATCCATATCTGAAAGTCTTTGTATTTTATAGAAATATTGAAAGAGAATAAAAAAGAAAAAAAAAAAACGCAGATAACTAAGAAGCGTAAAGCTCTTGCGTTATACTAGTTGAGATTATCTACAACGCTGACAAATCATTTGTCACGCACCGCAACGCCAACGCGCCAAGAACGTATTTCGAATTGTCCGGAGAGAAATTTCAGCGTAGACCCCGTGTCGGGTGCAGAGAGTTGGATGAAAAAGGATGATAATAAACGGACGCGCCCTGTCACGAACAAAACGAAGCGCGCGGCTTTTCGTCTGCGCGGCGCGAGGACTTTCGTCGAAATGAAAGCGCGCGGATAGAGACAGAATGTTTAATATGACTGATGAAAGAACGCATAACGAATCTGCCTTATTTTGGTGGGGGCGTACACGCCAATGTCTCTCCTTTTGCTGACACACAGCCGGCACACAAAGGGAGTCCGTGCGGGCACGCCTAACGCTGCGCCACCGGCGGAAAATTGGACAGATGATCAGGAGAATAATATAAAGGAAAGCCGCGAGCCGCGATGCAGGTACAGCGGCCAACTTTGCGTTTTCGGAACACGTAAATAATGATGCGGTATGTAGATAATTCATTACAGCACAACATGCACGCGAAAAAAACAAAACATGCTCTGCCAAGTATTGAGAGACGTACTCAACAGAAAATGTATGAAAATGAAAATGTAACGGAGAATACTGTTATCCGATGGATGAAACGTCGGGCTAGTGTAACTATCAAATGAAACTGTTAGTACGTAGTGCACTGTTAAAGACGTATCTGTTTTACACTCACAGAATTAATGATACACAGCCAGTCTGTATATAGCCATTGAGAGATGGATGAAGGTCAGTGAACGACAGTTACACCCATTATAAATTTAGAGAGTTTCATATTTCTGTCTCGAATAATCAGTGAGAGCAGTCACTCACTCACTTCTCAGAAATCCACCGCAAGGTGAGTGGTACGTAGTACCAAAACCAGCCATGCCCTTTCTATTTCCAGTACGAAATAAAACCAGGGAAAAACGAAAGCCTCTATGCGTCTGTACAAGCCTTAATTTCTCATGCTTCAACTTTGTGATCATTACGCTGAGAGCTGTAAAATAGTTCTGCAGTTAGCTTCAAATTCCGTCCCTCTAAATTTTTCCAACATGGTGTGTCAAAAAGAATGTCGCTTTCCCTCAAGCGATTCTTATTTGACTCCCCAAAGTCCCGCACTGATGGAACCGACCAGTAACAAACCTAGAAGTCCGTCTCTAAATTTCTTTACATCAACCGGCTGTGGTTGCCAAACACTTGAGTAATATTCAAGAAAGGGCCGCACAACCGTTTTAAAGACGGTCTCCTTTACGGATTAACCACATCTTTCCAAACTTGTCTGAATAAGCCGAAGTCGACTATTTGCCATCTCCGTGTGTTACCACACATGCTCGCTCCAATTCATATCGCTCTAGATACTTATTCAAATGTTCAAATGTTTGTAAATCTATCGGACCAAACTGCATGGTCATCAGTCCGTAGCTTACAAATTACTTAAACTAAGGTAAAGTAACCTAAAGACAACACACACACACACACACACACACACTCATGCCCCAGGGAGGACTCGAACCTCCGACGGCGAGCAACCGCGCAGAGGCGCCTTAGACCGCTCGGCTACTCCACCGCGGCAGATATTTATTCGACGCGAATGAATGTGTAGTAAGGCTTCTCACTAGTAATGCTGTATTGCAACATTATGGGATTGTTTTTTCTACTCGTCTCCATCAACTTACATTTTTCTTACATTCAGCTGCCATTTCTCACACCAAATAGAAACTTTTTTTCTAACTCATCTTGCATCCTGCTGCAATCATTCAATGAAGACACTTTTGCGTACACCACAAAATTATCAACAAACAGCAGCAAATTGCCACTCAAAATGTTCAAATGTTTTTAAATCTAAGAGACTTAACTACATCAGTATTAGTCCCTAGGCTTACAAACTACTTACATAACTTTTCTAAGGACAACACAGACACCCATGCCCGAGGGAGAACTCGAACCTCCGACGGCGACCAACCGCGCGATCCACAGCCAGGCGCCTTAGAACGCTCGGCCACTCTGCCGCGGCGATTGCCACTCACTCTGTCCGTCAGATGATGAGAAAATACAGAAAATAAGAACGGTCGAATCACACTTCCATGGAGCGCTCCTGACGGTACACTTGTCATCAACGAACGCTCATGTCGAGGACGGATACAGGGTTCCATTACTTTAAGAAGTCTTCAAACCACTCACATATCTGGAAACTTGTTCCCTTTGCTCTTATCTTCGTTAGCATACAGCAGTGCAGCGCTGTGGCAAATACCTTTCTTTAATAGAGAAATACGCTGTCTGCCTGTTGTCCTTCATCCGTGGCTCGCAAGATATCATGCGAGAAAAGGGCCAGATGAGTTTCACATGATTGATGCTTCCTAAGACCACGCTCAGGCATGGACGGGAGCTTTTACGTCCCAACGAAATTCGCTAAATATGTTCAAGAATTGTACAGCAAATTAATGATATTGTTATGTAGTTATGCGGGTCTATTCTCTTATTTTTCTCACTAACGGGAGTCTCTTGCGCTTTTTTCCAGTCACTTGGCATCTTGTGCTGAATCAGAGATCCGCGCCGCAAGCTCAGTCGATTTCAGAGCTGCTGTCCATATCGTGTGTTTCAAATAGTTACTTCGTATTTACATAAACTACCTTGGAGTATCGAGTCGTACCTTTCCGTGTAGCTGTAACTAACATAGTTAAACAAGTATGTGCTCTGAAATTACATTTCAGAAAAGTAATTTTCGTTAGAATATACACGTGTGATACGGTAAAATCTCTCTGTTTGATTTAATCGTAGAACTTCGTAGACGTGTTGAAGGAAGTATTTCAGGATGTCAATGTTTAACGATGATTCATGGTTTTTACTCTCGGTTTTGAAACTGCATTAATTCGATAAAATGTCTGAACAGCTGTCACAGATATCGGCAGACATAAGTACAGCACGAAAGCAAAGATTCGTGATTTTTGGAAGGCTTAGTGCTCGCTTTCTATTTCAGATAGGACCAAGGAATAATTTTATTTTTATTTTGTATAGTCCCGACTAGTGTTGATTTTTTGGCCATCATAACAGTAACTTTTGTGCTACTTACACCATGTTACAGTACATAAAAAAGGCGCGAATGACGGATCGGGCGTTCAGACTAATAATGCGAATCTGTTGATTCCTTTCGCGAAAGATATGAATCGGACCGAAATGAATACTCAGATGATGGCACCATTTTTATGTGCACCATCGTATTGCATCAGGACACTTCGCGAAAAAACTTTTGTCCTTGGAAACTCTTGAAACATGCCAACTCTAATCTTTGGTACTGAACCAGTCAGATAAAACTTTGCCTCACAGTAGGCAAATGGATAATGTCAAAACGATTTTACCCCTGTCCACTTACGATGGTTTAAGGCCGAGATAAAAATAACCCGCTGTTGCAGAACAACGAACCGGAGCTAGAACCCAGACAGATAGTCCGAATCGAACAATTCCACAGGTATTGGGTCGAATACAATGTTCAGTAGTGGAACCATTTTTATGGGCATCACTAGGATTTTAAGTGCAAAAAACTGTTTTTCTGTGAAGTTTTTTAATCGAGCTTATTTTACACTTTAAATTTTTTCATGACGGTAGATACATGGATAAAGTGAAAACGATATTTTAAATCTAATAAGCACAATCCATTGTTATGATATCTTAAAATCCAACTAAATTTACCAGGTGTTGAAACTTGAACGTACAGACGACAGCGGACTTACATTTTTGGTGCTACTTTGTCCGTTGAATAGCACTTAATTGCCTTAATTGCAGTAATCGTTTACGTAAGTACCGGAAATTTTGAAGGCCTAACTCACAACCTCCGTCGATTGTGAACTGGGGTGCAATAAAAACCAGGAAACAGTTTAAAAATTACGCCTGACACAACAGGGGGCCAATATGTCCTGATCAGAGACGAAGAAGTAAAAGAGAAGTACTTATTTTTTTATTTCTCTGGCAGCTACAAAACAAGCAGAGCGTTCGGCCATTGCGGCCGGCGTGATTGCATTCATCTTGAACTAAAATGGAGCATAGTGTTATAATGCATGACATGAGACATGCCATGTTATTTACATGTGGCGCTTGTTTCGAAAAAACAAACGCCAACTTCTGATCCTGCAGTTCTTATTCTTTCATATTCAGAGAATGTATGACATCAACTGCGAATGGCAAAGCTGAAATCGTGTACCGAGCCGGGACTCGAACCCAGGTCTCCTGATTTTTAGGCAGTTGCGCTGACCACTACAACAATTTGGACACAATGATCACCGCACCTGCAAGGACTACCCTAGCACGCCTCCCGTCATAGTGCGAGTCAGAGTCCGTGTCCCGGCTGGATACACATTTTCAGCTCTACCCATTCGAATTGATGCCATATTTCTATCAATATGAAAGAATAACAACTGCAGGATCAGAAGTGACGTCTGTTCTTTCGGAACAGATGCCATATATATATATATATATATATATATATATATATAATTTGCCAGTGACGGGCAGGGGTGGTCCAGTTTGTGGCCCTTACTCTTACGGGAATTAGTTTCAAAACTACGAGTTTGAGTACTATGCGCAGGGTGAAGCTGAAAATTTGTATTTGACGGGAGGCGTGCTTATGTAGTCCTTGCAGGTGCGGTTATCACTGTGCCTCTAGTAGTGTAGTGGCAGCGCAACTGCCTAGATAGCAGGAGACCCGGGTTCGAGTCCCGGCTGGGTACATATTTTCAGCTTTGCCCATTCGCAGTTGATGTCATATATTCTGTTAATAGGCCACGTTGTATCACTTTACGGCAAGTTATACGACACGGCATTATGAATCGTGTCACATCTACATCTACATAGATACTCAGCAAATCGCATTTAAGTGCCTGGTGGAGGGTTCATAAACCACTTTCATAACCTTTCTCTACCGTTCTATTCTCTAATAGCACGCGGGAACAAAGAACACCTAATTCGTTTCGTTTTCGATCTTATTTATTTTATTGGGATGGTCATGTCTCCTTATGTAGTTGGGTACATATATTTTCACATTCAGAAGTAAAAGTCAGTGATTGAAATTTCTAAACTGGATCTCGCCACAACAAATAACGTCGTTCTTTTAATGATTTCTGCCTCAGATCGTGCAACGTTTCCGTGACGCTCCACCCCCCCCCCCCCCCAAAAAAAAAAAAAAAGCGATAAAACAAAACGAGCTGCCCTTCTCTGAACCTTCTCAATGTCCTCCGTCAGTCCTACCTGGTGAAGGTAACCTTTGGTTCGCCTTCCCCACAATATTTTCTGGGTGTTCTCTCCAGTCTAAGTTGTTCGTAATTGTAACTCCTAGGTATTTGGTAGAATTTACAACGTTAAGATTTGACTGATTTATCGTTTAACTGAAGTTCAGCGGATTTATTTTAGTGTTCATGTATATTACTTCACACTTTTCATTATTTATTGTTACTTGTCAATTTTCGCACCATATATAAATTTTGTCTAAATCGCGAACAATCTAAGGTTGCTATTCAGATTGTCTCCTACATCGTTTATAAACACTGCAGTAATCCGCAATATGTCAATATTTTTTCTTTCTTGTTTTTGAGGCTTCCATAAGCTAGTTAACCAGTTTTACATCTTTGACTGTACCGTACCCCGGAGATATTAGTCTGTTCCCCGTCTGTAGTAGGAGCTTTTTTTTTTTTATTGTGGTCTAGAAATGGGAGTAGTTTTGTGTCTTAAAAAGTAGGCGGTGGTAGGTTTCGAAAGGTTGAGAGTATCTTTAGAACCAATGCCGCTACCAAATAGCAAATTTAATTCCATCGACAGGGAGACTCTATAAGGGTGTCGCTAAAACGTGTTCGAAGAAATAAAATTATCGACAAAATGGCTGGTCACTGTCAGTGTTATAGATTACGTGCAATATTGGTGCCCTGAAACGTAAACAACTATTATTGCTTCACAAGGTGAATTTTTTGTGGCTTGTGTAAGACTGGATTACTGTTACCGTGTGTTATCGGTGAATTCTAAGATAGTAAAACCAGGATTTCAGTGCATGTTCTGTACCGATCTTACATCAAAACTTTAAAACAGGTTTACCAAAAGGAAACTGTAGTGATTACTAAAGCAGTATCTCCATAGCATGATGTACAGAAGATGACTAGAGTTGTCAATTTTTATCAGTCTTCATAATAATTTAAATAAAAGTAGTTTTAGTAAAAGACTATGCGAAAAAGAAAATAGACAAAAATTTCTACGGAGTCAAAATAATGGCAACACATAAATCAAACAAATCACAAGTATGAAAGATTATGTATTAAAAGAAAGACGCGTGGAACATTTAGCAAATGTTCAAATGTTTTTTAGAGCTTATGGGACTTAACTACGGGTCATCAGTGACTAAGCTTACAAACTACTTATGAACTAGCTAATACTAAGGACGGCACAAATATCTATGCCCAAGGGGGATTCGAACTCCCGACCGTAGTGGCCGTGCAGACCGTGACCGCCGCGCCACAGTCTCCTCGGCCAGCGCGGCCGGCAACATTTAGCATCTAGTATTTTATTACTGTATGTGCAACACTGTAACTGTCTGCTGTAATCACTTAAGTAAGATTCCACAAGATCATTATTGTTTAAGGTAGAGCAATAATAACTAACAAAATTGTCCAAAGTTTTCTGAAAAAAATAGGAATTAAAAAATAATTACAATCGATGGTAGTGGAAGGTCGACTCGTAAGATATCAGGCACTGCTATTGGGCCTGTTTCAAAAGCTGGCAGATATTAATGAATTATTATGAATACCGACGTATACCATTCCTGGAAGCAGACATTTGAATTGTCCTAGATTTATTTTCCTTGCAGACGTACATCGATTCGCGAAATATTTATCGGCTGTGCACATAGATCGTATGAATGGTCAAAATGCTAGCTTGAAAGAGAGAAATTATAATTTGGCTGTGGCCGTTTCCTTTGAAATTTTATAGTTATTATTATTATGTTCTCTTGGACATGTCCGATAGAAGCGTACCTGGATAGCCTAATTGGTTAAGGCTACCGTTGGCCCGAAGCAGGATATCCGGGTTCGAATCCTGGTCCAACACAAATTTTCAACTTCGGCGTTGAAATTATTTCAATGTCCCGAAACGGTCGAAATGTTTCAATATTCCTTATTTCGTTAAGAATTATTATACACGAATAGTACGTGGCATTATCCAGATATTTATTTATTCGTTTCTTATGTCAGTTCATCTTGTTTCTCCTCTGCCCATCTCCTTCTACTGCACCCTCTGTCAGGCTTAAATTAATTTGCAAGCAACTATATGATTATGACAACATATCTCCTGAATAAACGTCCTACAATATTACAAGTTCCCTTGTACGTAGAAAGGAATGTCGTGAATACAGTTTGCGTCATTGAGTAGTTCTCATCACCCTTATCGCTTATGACCTCATACCTCCTGAAGTATTTGTAGTACTATTCTACAATTTCGAATGGACGTTTAGTAGTATATGTCCCTTGAAAATGTTTGGCGAATACAGTTGGTATGGCACACGTAAATAACTGTAGCGTCTTGACGAATATCATACTTTTAATGCGTTCGTTGGCGCGACTTCATGAATACCGTACTTTTAATTCAGTGGAAAAGTAGTTGTCAGCGAGAAAATATTTCAGAAACGTTTATGTAAAAATTTTCTTGCATTGGCTACGTGTTCGTGGACGTTTTATAGTCCACCGCATTGTTTATGATGTTATATTTGCTGCAGACGTCTTGTGGCGATTGTTGTTGGCGGTGAGCAATATGTATATCAAGTTTGGTTGAAACCAGATTTAGTAGTTTAGTAAGAGATGTGAGACATAGTCACATGACACTACAGTTTTCGCGTGGTCACGTGCTCCGCAAATAATCCATGTACATTTCTTACACAAGAGTAATAATGAATAAGAAAAGAGCAAGGAAAACCAAAATGAAACTGAGACACTTTTACTAACATCTTCAAAATATTGTTATTTGTTCAAGTACCATCTTTCCTCTTTTTACGCCATCGTTAACTGACTGCTATGCCACTCCCACAGATATTTAAATAATTTTTTAATAATAAAATCTTAAACATGTCTGCAGTCCAGCACGGTGAATACGATCAAAATGTGAACAAAACAGTGAGTACATAGTGCTCAATCGGCTGTGTGTGGCTTTGCTCCACAATTTCTTATCTTTTTACGTTTTAGACATCACAGTACCATCTTTTATATTTTATTCCATGACATGGAGGTAGCCAGATATGGGTACTTGATTCTGTTTTATTTATGACGAGCTAAATGTAAATCTTCTGAAGAAGGCAAAATTATTTTTGCCGAAACCTAGGTCAAGGTTTACGTATATAAAGAATATTATGCAACTGGTCGGCTGAAATTTGCTCACATTTTGATCGATTTTTAATAACAGTTGGTAACTGTTCATACTTAATACTGGTGTAATTAACGGAATCTTACCCTACGAAAAAGGAACAAGGAAACAATTTCCAATTAACTAGATAAAGACTTATAGACAATACAGTGGGACAAAGTTAGTAACATGTATGTTAGTAGAAACTCACTTAAAGAAGAAAGTAAGACAGTCAATAAGAACATAAACTTACATTACTATTATACACCCAATAACACGTTACGACTTACGACAATTTTTAACTAAGTGTGAGTAAAAGAACTGATATAAACCTGTAAATTTATAATTTGGGAACGTAAGACCTATATTACGATGACATTTGAAATAAGCGTTTAGTGTTTATGATTAATTTATTATAAGCTAGAATATCGGAAGACGGCAATGATGAAAAATGGTGTTTTAAAATTTGACAGAAATATTTCGTATGGGAAAGCCCGAATATTACTGTTTACATAAAAAGTTTCTAACAAACTTCATTTTCCATCTATGTACCTAGTGTCATTTTGCATCTATATTGCCTTTACTTTTCATATTTGAATTCTATTAACTAACGTGAGATTTTTAAATTATTTTATATTTTACAACAACTTTATTATTTACTGAAGAATTTTCTGATACCTGTTTTTACAGAAAAATAAATCTTCTTTCTTGTTTCGCTATAAATATTATTTTCTCCTGGGTTTCTCCACAAGTGACTCGTATAACTTTTCTCTACCTATTTTAACATGAAAGATCAGTTACCCGCATTTGTATCTCAACAATCATTATTACCGTTTGTTAATATTGCACTTTATTTGCAGACAAAATAATAACATCCAATCAGAAATATAGTTTCTTAGTACTTCCGATGTTAAACATCTTGCCCTTCAGTTGCAGAACGATTTATTAAAGAGCAGTTTCCTAAGGTGGATTTATTTGCACAGCTCCTTGTGGCGGAAATATTGCACTCATGGCTACATATGTCAGTTTCTTCCTCTGCTCAACCGTCATTATGTTTAATTGTTTGCTGATAGATAATTGTTCTTGACAGATATTATTACATTGAATGTTATTATTTTTACACCAGTTTTGTGGTAATATTTCCATTTGTTAATTCTAAGTGTTGCATATGTACAAATAATATTGAAATACGTCCCTTGCGATATTTAGTTTTATTGTGAAAGCTGCACTAATTTCATTGAAGTTTATTTAGTACTAACCGTACTGATGATAATCAGCAGTCGTCTTAAACACTTTTTCTAAAACACGGACACTTGTGTATCGTAATTACTAAGATGATTGCTTTGCTTGCTATAACAGAAATAATGCCGAAATTATACGTAGATATTTTTCAATGTAGTTGTTCATAAGCAACTATTTAGTCCATGTAGTATCACAATAGACGATATCTGATTAAATTACAATGTTGGTCTTCCTTATCTGGGAAAAACTTCTGCTTTCCCCGACATATTTATTGCTGTCGTTGTGCAAATTTTTGCCTTCGAGATATTGAAGTTCATCTTGCTTATGAGCTACCTTTATTGATGACATTACATTTATTTTATTCATCACAATTTCTTCGATATATTATTCAAGATGTATTCCGTATTTTTAAGAAGATTCGTTTTATTCTATATTAACTGAATCTCTCATCAATATTTTACATTTCATTACCATGAAATTATCCTCTTGCAAATGGAGGTGGTTGTATATTTTGATTATTCGCAATGTTTCACGTATAAGTATGCCGTCTTTCTTATTTTAATAACAGAAAAAGCGACAGAACTCACCGTTTGGTTGTCACGTCACAAAGTTCTTACAATAGTGATCTGTTTCGTGTCACCATAAGACCAAAAATAATTTTTTCACCATTAATTCATTAATTTCTCTTTCACGACCATTGCTGAAGCTTTCAAGATTGCGTAATATTTAAAGGAATGCAGGTGATGAATAAAAATAAAAGCTCTTGAATTAATTACGCATATACCAGTAAAAAATTCGGGCGTAGTCTGATCGTCAGACAAAATATATGTTTGTTAGGAAAGGTTGAATATTACTCCTTACAAACTGATTTGTGATTCTCTAACGTGTGTTTCGGCACATTACTAATAACAAGTGCATGGAAATGTATAAGAATTATATACATGAATTTTTCATAAATTTATGGATCTTAACAGACGAAATTTTGAACGTGAACTGACTTACGTCTACGTTTTCGTGACGTTCATATATATCTGGTGTCACTGTTTCAGGTATATTGCATAGTTTTAATTCTATGTCTGTTTCCATTTTCCTTTGCTTTTATATAGTGTAACAATGTATTTTCCTCTTACAACTTTAAAATATTTTATTTGATGGAATTTTATGACACATACAGAGTGAAATGCCATAAAATGAAGTATTTAATGGTTTTAAGACAAAAATATTTCGTCACTCTGCATAAAATCATACCAATAGGGAAACAGGAATAGAATTATTGTCATTAACTATACCTGAGATAGTTACACCAGATGTTTTATATGCATGTCAGTACAACATAGAACATAAGTCAATTTACGTACATGATTTCGTTGTTTACGATCCTGTCATTTCAACACACACACACACACACACACACACACACATATATATATATATATATATATATATATATATATATATATATATATATATATATATATATATATATCACTGCAGGCCTAAAGATCATTTGGGAAGAAAAATTTTTGTGATTTGTGGAAAATGATGTGTTACTCTAAGAAATAAGGAATAAAATATTTAAATATTTTCACATGTTTACGCATATTGTAGAAGTTAGTGGCTTTCTTTATTACTTCTCGGAGGAGAACTAATGAATTTACACTAAATCTTAAAACGCATGAAGATCGCCAAGAGCTATGGCTCAATATCTCACACATTCGACAGGGCTGTGACTGGCCGGATATTTTTTATGCTATTAATAAAGATCGTTTGGAGTTTTCGAGTAATCATGGATAATAGAAGACTATTTGCAGAACGGACCTGAAAGAGAAAGCTACCTATTATTATAAAGTCATTATTGTCTACTTTAAATGGTCAAGTCGTCTCCAACATTAACCTGCGATGAACTAAAAAAATATAGACATATACATTTGCCTTTCATGGGCAATTTTTAGCTTCAGAATGTCATTTTTAAGAACATGATGTAAGGCACTGTATAGGTGTTATTGGAACAGTTTCATGAATCACTGTTTGATAAAGTGTGACTTATGTCGAAAATCAACACTCTCATTCTTCTCAAAACGGAGTGTGTGACGTAATTAAAGGTCGATAAACACCGGAGCACCAAGTATGAATTTCAGGGCACTAGAAACAAATGTCATCATTATTCTTTTCATTTAATAGGTTTTAAGGTAGTACATACAGTATAACCAAAGACAGTAATAATTATAGCTCTTGCATAGTTTGTAGGAAATGTGCATACGTTCATAAATTTTATGAGATATGAACAGTCAACAAAATGGGACTAACGTTGTTTCAAAGGATATACAACCAGCGTCTTTTGTTTATCACTAAAATTGGTATAGCTACCTACCAGTTACAATTATTAGCTACACAAATTAAAGAGGTAAAACAGTTCATTATTTGACAAAGACGCGAAACACTATGAATGTCAATTTATGTTATCCACATCGGAATCTGTCTTCGTTCAAATAATTGTTCAGGGAAAGCTGTTTATCCCGATGTTCTTAAATCATATTAGAATAAAGATAACGTCATGTTCTTCTCAAGACTACCGTCTGATTTTTCACCACATTGTCTTTCGTCAGACCCAGAATGTCCTAATATTTTATGTGAGAGAACTTAATATCAAGGGATCAAATATTATACCCGTCGATATTTTGCCGTATTGTTTTAACCTTCACGACACTATAATATACAAAGAAATTACTTCATACTTTCATTTCAGTACATAAGACATAGCATGAGTTCAAATTTTATGCCTCTTACGTTTTACTTACTCCACACGTTAATTATCAGCTCAATAGGTACTATACAACTTTTCATTTGAGTTATGGAAAAAAAGTACTGATAAACTTAAAATATTGCCTTCATTTGAAACAGTTAATGCCGCGCGTAGTAAGTAGTCTAGTTGCGATGTCGGATGTAGCTTCCGTAAGCGTAGTTTATTTTCCTCTCACAGGGGTAATCACTGTCGAGAACGATAGTCGATAGCTGTCGCAATGTCTGTAGATGGTAATTATAGAGTAGCAATGCTGCCATCATAAGCAGACACAGAAGACGGTAAGACATAGAAACGTCTGCAGCATTCTCCTTAGAAAATATACGTGTGCGACTTATCAGACGACCAAAATGAGAAAGATTACGATATCGCACGAAGCTGTGGGGATGTATGAAGTGGAAGCCGTCCATCCCAGCGCAAGAGAAAAATTACACATCGAAACACAAAAATAAATAAATGCGAAAATACACTTGAAGTATTTTTGCTTTTTATGGTGTAACGTGAGGCCACCTGCCTTGTACAAATAAAGTAAACAACACGACAAGAGAAAGTCTTCTCCAAATTTGAAAATTAAATTTTATACCAAACTCGCAACATGAATTGGTGTTTTGATTCACGGTATAAATATTAGTGACTATACGTTGATATTAAATTGAGATGTAAATAAAACTGAAGAAAAAAGGCTACGAAAAGGAAAGTTTTTCGGATATTTAGTTTGCAAAGGCTATACTCTGAAATATATGGATATTTCTCAGCTTTAAGAAGACATTCTCACACGTATTGCTGGTGGGTGAGAATCGCTATATGAATTTGCGGTCCTCTAGTAACTTATCACTATAGTCGCTGCAAAATATGCCCTCTTTACTGGCCAAGTGATTATAAAAACTGACATCATATGTAATACAAAAATGTCAGGCAATGGTTATTTTAACGGAGCAACGTAAAATTTTGTTGTTGTTTGCAAAGAACACTTGCATAATTAATTTAAAAAAGGGGAAGTTTTGTCATTCATATGTATAGCTTATCTGTTGTACTAAATGGTGATATATCCCTTTATTTGTTCCGAAACTAAACAGCGGTGTTCCTAGAATTGGTAAGATCATTTTAGTACTAGACGGTTCAGTACCTCCTGGTGATTTTCATATTGACATAAACGTCGATCATTACACAGACACACCAAATGACCAAATTCGTAACAATGTAGGTGCCACAATCTAAATTGTGGCAAATAGACAATACAATTTAAATAAACCGTAAATGCTAGACGATCAATTTCAATACCTTTGTTCTTAGTTAAAAGGTTCATCAGTGACAGCTTAAGATCTTTTCATTTTCTTTCCACTCTCTTACTATTTCCTCCAGGAGGCAGTTGAAGAGGAGTAGGGACAGGCCGTCACCTTGTCTTATATCTGTTTTTATGTCGGTTGCCTTACACATTTGAGCCAGAAACTTTACTTTTGATTTCGTGTCTGTGAGCGTATCGTGAATTAGGTTTGCGAGTTTCGTTTTAATGCCTAATTTTCACATCAATTTATCTACTGTTTCTCTGCTAACCGAATCAAATGCCTTTTGAAATCTACAAACGTTACAGATAATGTGTTTTGAGTTTTAAGACTGTGACTGATTACTGATTGTATGTTGTAAATCTGTTCTGAGCAAGATCTGCTATTTCTAAATACACACTGATATTTTCCGAAATGATTATCATTTGTTGCTTCCATATTGTAGTATTCTTGAAAATATTTTGTAACCCTATGCGAACAATGTTCGGTTGTTATTTATGTCTTGCTTATCATCTTTCTTGTGCCAAGAACGGCTAAGATCCACTTTCCAATATTCTGGAATCTTTTCAGTTACCATATTTCTTCAAATATGATCTGAAGGTTAGCTATAATCTTTGGGTGAGACCATTTTATCAATTTAGCCGTAATAGAGTCTGCTGCACTGGCATTCTTGTTTCCCACGGTATTTATTGCATACTTAATTTCATAAGCTACTTCTACTGTAGGTACTGGTCAAGAAGATCTGGAAATTCAAGCTTACAATTCGGCTCATTACGGTTCAAGAATTTTCAAAGTACTTTCTTAGTATTTCGCCATCCTGGGTATTGCTTAGGGCTATTTTAACATTTTCATCTGTGACGCAAATACATAGAGCTTAGTAGCCTTTTACATGATTTTTAAACGTCTAAAATAAATTGCGTGAGTTATATTTAATAAAGCTGTTTTGTACTTCATGAGATTTTGACTTCTGAAACGATCATTTGGCACATTCTATTATTCTTGCTGTTTCATTCCTTTGCATTTTAAATCCATCTTGTCAGAATATTTCCATTTTTTCTATGCTTTGTTCTTTCTGCAACTTTCTGTTTCGGAGATTTCAATTCACCAACATTCGTCATCATTTTTGTTGATTGAAATGCTTTCTTCGCAGTTCTGTTGACTTATTTGTATAAGTCTTCTCAATTTCCTGATTTGGCCAGTTTAATTTCTTCTTGAAATGTTTTATTGCTTCCTTAGTGAAGTTGATCATGACTGTGTTATAATTTAAAAAAATTGCTGTATCTTTTGGTTTTATTGGTGAGATATTTCAGTTTAATTTTAGTGAGGTATTGAACAGAGTACAATTCCCTGTTTCTTATTCCCGTATCATTAATGAATTATTTAATATTTCTTTCAGTAATAGTCACATGATCTAATTGGAACTCCCCTAGCATTGGATTTTGAAATATCTATGGCTTTTTGGCTTTCTTATCAATTTTTTGAGAAAAGTAGACTAACTTCAACTGAAATGTTTTACGGGTACAAGGGTTAGTTGAGACTAAATAACTGTCTTTAGATTCGTTTTAGAGTACTTCTATGATTTTAAATTAATGATTAAAAAGATCTTATAACCTGGTTGACACACAAAAAAAAAAGAAAAAAGAAAAAAAGAAAAAAAAAAAGAAAAAAGAAAAAAAACCGGTCGCCTACTGGACAGAAAATATATCTTATCTATTTTGTTTATTAAGGATACACCTATTGTGAACTTGTGCCTGGAATGCTTATTTCGTAAAGTCTACTTAAGTGAACTAAAAATATTCCAAGACGTTTTTACACCTATGTGCTTTCCATCAATTCTGTGCCATTAACTACACTAAAAAAAAAAAAAAAAAAAAAAAAAAAAAAAAAAAAAAAAAAAAAAAAAAACTGGTCTTGTAATTCTCTGTTAGCTATTTACGAGTATTTTCATATCTATATCTGGATCATACAGTATTTTAGGGTCTCTTTAGAACAGACTTTATGGAATTTCTGTAGTGTTACGTGATAGAAGCTGCACCAAGGTGTGTTCTTATTGAAATTCAGTGAAGAGCTTTATCAAATCCTGTGTATACAGCAAAATGTTAACTGACATGCAATGTCGTTCTACAATTTCTTTCGCGAATGCGATATGTCGAGCTTGCTTTCTCCACTCCTTCGTATGATTATGATCTAGTTTCTGCTGTACACGTCTGATGATGTAGTGGCAGAAAGTGGGATGTAGGCATGTAGCTATCTGCCTTGTCAGTCTAGGACTTTTTTTTCAGTTTTTATAAAGTTTGCTTACCTAATGAAACTGAATCCTCTTCGACAATGTTTAAAATAAATTGTTGCAAACAACGTATGATCTAGTCTCTCATTTAATGTAATTGTCATGTGATTTAAAGTAGATGGTTAAGGCTATATCCCTTCCGCGGTTTTGTTGTCATTGTAGCCGTAATTAGTATAACAACACGTTGATAACATTTTGTATGTATTCTACGTGAAGTAAATAGTTGTTCTGTTGGAATACGAATTTCTTGAGGAAATAAGATACAGTATCTGACTTTTCACGAGTCGCAGATACAGATTAACGGAAATACAAGTAGACCACTACTCATAATTATGAACCACATATTGTTGGGACGTGGTACTGCATGACGAACAATGGCGTTATACATTACATAAGGCGGAAGAGCAGCAACGTAACCAGATTAGACAAAAGCCGAAAATGTGTTGCCGTCATTACGGTAATTGGTGTACTAATGGCTCACCACTGCGACAGAAGCTGTACTTTTCAACAAGATGTTACGATAGCCTAATAGTAAGTGGAAATTATTGTTACGAGGTAGGTGTCCTCGATTCAAGATATGCCCGTCTGTTTTATCTAGGCAGAGTATGCCATATTCAGTAAATTTTTCTATCATTCGTAAAGACAGACAACGTGTCTTTGTAATACGATAAACGTCGTAAACCTTTTCCCGAAAAAAATGCATTTTTGTACAGAGTTACAAAACTGTCTTAGTAATTTATTATCGTACTGAGAAAGTCCGCTGCGGCGGAGTGACCGAGCGGATTGAGGCGCTATGCTCCGGTCCCCGTCGGGGGTTCGAATCCCCCCCTCGGGCATGGACGTTTGTGTCGTCTTTAGTATAAGATAGTTCATAAGTAGTTTGTAAGTTTAGGGATTGGTGACCCTGTAGTTAAGTCCCATAAGCTTTACAAACATTAGAACATTTTTGAGATTGTCCCTTAAAAGGTTACAAACGGTTTGTTCTTAAATTGCTAAGTAAGCACACGTATTTTAACGTTTATTTTCTTTCATTTTTATCAATTAGATGTCTAGATATTTGTCACCACTACAAATATTTTAGTTTTAGCTTTTCCATACCTTCAACAAAGTTGCTGAATGGAGAGCTTGGAAGACAATCAGTTATCGATATTTTTTTTTTCGATTTTGTTTATTGTATCGCTTCTTATAGTGTGACCCGACCATGTGCACTTCACAGTTCAACACAAGCCAAAATATCACACATGTTAGCTGTTCTTCATTGTTGGTAGGTTGTCAGTGTTTTCGGGGTCTTGGACTATCCTCAATCTGCATAAAATTTTACAACAGTTCAGGTTCATGTCTTAGATATTTACGTGACATGTGTTACACGTTTCTGTCGCAGTTATTGACAAAATGGCCTCTTTCAACGGCAGCTCGACCATTTTGTGGTATATCTTGTGAAATCACTTTGTACTTAAAATAGCAGTTATCTGCATTTTTACTAAACTGAAATGGACAGCTGTTCAGCATTGCACTTATAAGAATAAAACAGAGTAGAGCAGTAAGATAGCGCAACATTTGCGTCAGACTCATATTTAAATTTTTTATTTGATTACTACCATAATTTAGCTATTTCGACGTTAATTTTTTTCTTTTACAATTACCGTTGACGTAAGCAATTACATGTTACCTGCAATTTTTTCGTGGCAAGGAGAAATTCATATTTTTTTCCTCTTCGTTACCCCATACATGAAAAGGTCAAGGAAGTTTTTATTTGTACAGTTCTCGCTTATTCTTTATCCTCATTATCTGTTTTTTGTATATGGCCTGTATTGTTCTTCCATCTTTAAAAGTGTGTGAGCTTCAAGATCTTCGAGGCTTTCCTCTCTATAAATGCATGAACGTCTTTTTGTGGGGCAATTATACCATTTAAGTACCCCTATTTAATTATAACGTTTTCGCTAGCAAGTTCCTAACTCCTGTTACTACTTTTATAATTCCTTTTTTTAATGTAAAATTTAACTGATTCCCAAATATCAAGTCTATTTTCTGCTTCATTAGAAACTATAGCAGTCTGTAGTATCCCTTTGCTGCTGAGTGAGTATTGTCTTAATATCCGTAACAACATAGTAACGAGTCCCGTAACCATAACAGCAGTTTTTAATTAGTAAAAACTTGCCATAAATTTGTTCTTTTGCAATTTGCTAGAGTTCAGGCAGAAACCCATCTAGACATGGAGTTTACTTTGCTTTCAGTTCTTTCAGTACAGTTTCAAACTATTTTTCTTGTTTTGGTGACTACTTTTATTCATGGTGGGACTTTATCTAGTTCGTCGTCTATTTCTCCTTTGGCAATGTCTTTTTCGTTTAAAAACATTGACAATATTCTTTAGATCTTTTGGTTATGTAATCTGCTTTCAGTAGTAATTTTCGTTATTAATATTTAACCATAGATGATCCTTTTGTTGAACAGTAACTTCTGAACTTAACTCATGCATCTATTGCTGGTGTCTGTTTCTATATCCGAGTGCATGTGTGTCAAATAACTGCTGTATTTGTTCTATCATTGTATTACATCTGTTACTTTTCCTACAATGTCTTACAGTTATTACACCATTTTATTTCTACTACGGGTTACTACGTTCGGTCTTGCAGCATATAACAATCTTATGGCCGGTCTTTCGTTTCTTCAATACTCCATCTTTTTGCAGTGATCCTCTTGTCTCTTTCATCACTCAAGCCTAGAATGGTCGGGCTGTGCCTGTACGACACACTAGTTTCTGTTTCGCTGAATTTATATGCTCAGAGCCGCTGATATGAATCGAGCGCTCTGCTAGCTACCTGAGACATTCGTGAGAAAGCGTTCACGTTGTGATTCAGACTTTTCATTGATTAGTCATTGTTTGGCAGTCCTTCAGAAAGCGCGCGTGTCTGTCAGACCAAGCCTGACCGTTTATGTTACTAATTTCTACCAGTGCCAGCAGACTTTTATTTAGTGTTTCATCTGTTTCCAGCACCTTTGTTAACTATTTGCGATGTCCTAACACCACATTATCATTGTCAATTGTTTACTATATAAAATGGCAAGAGAAACTCTTTCATGCAGTAAAATTTGCAAAATTTTATGCGGTTTTGAAAGTGAAGTTTATGATACTGACGCAGACCCAGATTTCGAATAAACACTGATCATCACAGCAGTAGTGATATAAGTGGCAGGTGAAGAGGAAGTTGTTCAGCCTTCTGCCAGTACCGATGCCCTACAGTTGACGATTGAAGTAGATATTCTCTAAATGCCTAAGGTACGTCACCTTTACGCCGGCTGTTACAAAAACTGATGATTGTAGAGGATGATATCACACGAACTGGAAATTATGTTCATAATTTTGAATTATATATAGAATATTCAACATGCTTGCTTCTCACTTCGAGAAATTATTCTCATTTGTATTTGTATTTCAATCTAATTCACTTGTATTTCCACTGTTCTTAAATTTATTACTGTATCTCAGAAAGTGGAATTTCTGCAGTCGTTTTTCGTAGGACCCAAAGAAAATAAAAACTCGTAATTTTAGTGTATCCTGTGCACATCCCTTTATCTCTGTATAAATATTGTGCCTCGAAACCTATATGAACCCGTTTAATGCAGTTAGGCTGTCAACACTTCCTGTGTCACCAAATGAAGAATTTTTAATGTCACAGGATTTATCTTAAGGAATTATTTCTTTTAGTCAAACTTTCATCAGCCCTCTTGTCGACTATTCCATGAAGTACCTCCTAAATAGCTAACGTGGTATCAATTTTCTATAACAACATTTCAAAATTTTCTATTTCTTTCCTATTTATGCGTCTTAGTGTCAAATACAACCATACTCGAGACAAATAAATTCGCAAATTTTCTTGCTATTGCCATCTTGCATTTTATTCCTCCTTTACTCTCAATGCACATGAAGAGTGCTCTGTGACAGGCTACTTCAGATGTATCCAGAAGGAATAGGTGTGGTTTTCGTTAAGCTATATCAGTCAAGCAACAAACTCTCTGAATTACAGAAGTGAAAGAACAGTTACCTGACACAGTTGTCGGTGAAACCCGAAGATTACGTTCAGATGTTATGAATGGAAAAGTATTTAACTTTTTTGGTGTTTACGTGTATTTGCTAAGTATATGGGACTGTAATGAATGTGTGTAGTCGTTTCCTGTTTGATAGTGATGAGAGAAGGAAGAGACTCATCGTAGCCGTAACCCAGTCCACACCTCTCTAACGGGTGGATCACCATCAACGATATCAGATGTCCCCACTCCACTAGGCATTACGAAGAGGTGTGAACAGTAATACAGAACAGCGGTACAGAATCTTACACTCCTCCCCTCCTTGCAGTGTGGGCAAAAGGAACGTAACTGGCAGCGCTAAAGCATGTGGCGTACCGAGGCGGTTATCCGCCCCAGTACTGAACGATCCCATCCTTAACTTCGGTGATGTGACAGAAACCCTTGCATTCAACGAGGCAAGGATGTTAGCAAGTACGAAAGTAATTTTATACGTTTCTGTCTACTGATTTACTATAACTAAATTGCCGGCCGCAGTGGCCGAGCTGTCTGCAACGCGGCAGTCACAGTCTGCACGGCCGTTACGGTCGGGGGTTAGAATCCACCCTCGGGCATGGATGTTTGTGTCGTCTTTAGTATAAGGTAGTTCATAAGTAGTTAGTAAGTTTAGGGACTGATGACCCCGCAGTTAAGTACCTTAAGCGTAACAAACATTTGAACATTTTGATAACCAAATTCTCATATAGTGGAATAATCTACTTCTTCAGTAAGAATGGAAAATTCCTATGTAGAGCACTTGAAAAACATAAGATGTTTGAAATATGATAACAAACAACGTAACAGCGCTGCAAAAGTGAAGAAAAAAGCTCGATTAATACGAGTGACGTCCTGTCAAAATCGACTACTCGAAGTTTGTTTGAAAGTCTGTTTGAAAATAAGCAGACAGCCACGGTGCGAGTGTGTGAAAAAATGTTTGATTTCTTCTTGTTGTGGTCTTCAGTCAGTAGACTGGTTTGATGCAGCTCTCCACCCTACTCTATCCTGAGCAAGCGTCTTCATCTCGTCATAAGAACGGCAACCCACATCCATCTGAATCTGCTTATTGTATTTGCCTCTTGGTCTCTCTCCGCATGTTTTTCCCCATACACTTCCTCAATTGCTTAATTTACGATCCCTTGATGCCTAAGAACGTGTCCTACCAATCGATCCCTTCTTTTAGTCAAGGTATGCCAGAAATTCCTTTTCTCCCCAATTCTGTTCAGTACCTCTTCATTAGTTACATGACGTACCCACTTAATCTTCAGCATTCTTCTGTAGCATCACATTTCAAAAGCCTCTATCTCCTTCTTAACTATTTATCCTCTAAGTTTCACTCCTGTACAAGACAACACTCCACCCAAATGCCTTCAGAAAGGACTTCCTTACACTTAAATTAATATTCAGTGTTAGCAAATTCGTCTTTATGAAAACAGCTTTTCTTCCCATTGATATTCTGCATTTTATATTCCCTGTTCTGCGACCGTCATATGTTATTTTACTGCCCAACTACCAGAACTCATCTACCACATTTATTGTTTCGTTGCCTAATTTAATTTCTTCAACATCACCCGACTTTCTAAGACTGCTCTCCATTACTTTTGTTCATCTTACACGCACCATTCAACACACTTTCCATTCCGTTCATTTGTTCTTCCAGGTCCTTTGCTGTCAATTACAGAATTGTAATATCATCAGCGAAATGCAATGTTTTTATTTCTGCATCCTTAAGTCTAATTCCTACTCCAAAATTTCTCTTAGTTTTCCTTCACAGCTTGCTCGATGTACAAATTGAATAACATTGGAGAATGGCTACAACCCTGTCTTACTCCCTTCCCAAACACTGCGTCCCTTTCATGCCTTTCAAATCTAATAACAGCTGTTTGATTAATGTACAAATTGTAAATAACCTTTCGTTCCCTATATTTTAACCCTGCTCACTTCTGAATTTGAAAGACCGCTTGTCAATCACTATTGTCAAAAGCTTTCTCCAAATCTACTATAGCTAGAAATGTAGGTTTGCCTTTCGTTCTAAGATATGTCGTTAAGTCAGTTTGCCTCCTGTCTTCCAACATTTCTCCTAAATCCAAACTGATCTTCCCCGAGGTCAGCATCTGTCAGTCTTTGCTTTCTTCTGTAATCAATTCGTGTTAAAATTTTGCAATCATGAGTTATTAAACAGATGGATCTGTAATTTTCACATCTGTCTGCACCCGCTTTCTTTGTAATGGAACTGAGACACTTGTAATACCGTGGGAGCAGCTTATGTTTCCAGTGTCGTGGAAGTCTGCCGTCTGTACATGGGACCAGCATGTGAAAGTCTTCTTCAGCTCTTTGTTGTTGTCAAAACGCTGGCCGGATGACAGGAATTAATTGAAGTGCAAGACAAGATTAAAATGAAGCGCGCGGTTGCTCGCCGTCGGAGATTCGAGTCGTCCCTCGAGTATGGGTGTTTGTGTTGTCCTTAGCGTAAGTTAGTTTCAATACTTTGTAAGGCTTATGGACTAATGACGAACATAGTTAAGTCCGTTAGACTGACAAACATTTGAACACTTTTTATGTTCACACGCTACAGATTTCTACGACACACGAATTCAAACGTTGACCCACGATGTGTCAAGTGTGTCAGTTCCTGTAGTAACTATGTTGAAAAGTACACAGACATCGCTATATCTGTTTTCCAATAAAGATATGACGTAACTGTGTGGTCTTTGTTAAAAAGAAAGAAAGGAAGAAGATGCTTACTTTCTGGAACACTCGTATTTGATGTGTGTGACGCGTGTGGATTTCCAAGTTAGCTCAACACTGCACTTTCGCACAAACAGGGAAATGTAGCGGTGTATACTAACATTAGAAGTTAACCATTCAGAACATGTTCCCTAATGTCATTTGAATGGCTTTTGCGCTTTCTTTTTATCTGTATTCTGTCATTTACCATACTTACTGACTCTCAAAAGATTGCAACAAGGCCTCGTATTTTACCTACTAGTGTTCTCCTAGAAGAAAGAAGAAATACCTGAAATTAAAGTATATTTAAATTTTACACGGAAAAATCATATATTATGTATCGGTAAGAACGGGTTGGTAAACATATGTTAATGATAATTATTGCAACATTTAAAATTCATACTTACCTTTAGGAGGAAATCAGCATACTATGTGAATTGCATTAAGCAAGAAAACAAAGAAAAGACAAAAGTAAAGAGACTACGCTAGTAGCTACTTCCCAGATATTCTTTGGTGTTTGCAACGACACTGTTCCTTCATTTCTTGGTAGTGTAGGGAATTTACACTACGATTTGGAAAGAATATCAGCCACAACATTTTCTTTTGTTATTAATTATCTATTTTATTATTGATTGTGTCTGCTTTTTTTTATTAAATTTCGATTTTTTTCGCAAATTTACGGCCCTAATAATTACAGCTCCTACAAAACACGCAATCATGTTGATAGCGTGTAAAGGAAAATAATCACTCGACGTTGACAAGATATAGTAAACATATAACACGCCAGAGACGTTGCGGCAGACTCAGTCATCTCAAGCAATCAGTTTTAGACAAGAAGGTATATCGTAAACAGCGGATTCAGTCAGTTACGGATCTTGGGTTTATCTGTCATCCAGTCGCAGCTATTTTCGCCATCTTGTGGCAACTGCCTGTTACTACTTCTGAGACTTGCGTGTCGGTGATGATGTAGAGATGACGAGGACAGCACGATGCCCAGTCTCCGAGCAAATTCCCAACCCGAACGAGAATCGAACCTGGATTCCAAACATAATATCCGTGCTTTCCACTGGACTACGGAGACGAACTTCATTCAGACTTTCAGAATTCGTGGGAAAGTCGTAAAAAGTATATATGTAATTTTTTCTTGGACACGTGGAAAAAAATTAGAACCGTGATTGCATGTTGAAAGGTGTCCTGGTCATCCAAAGCCGCCACTCTCTGTCTAACCAAAAAGCAGAAAAAAAACAGTAACTCATGACACTATTCTGCTAACAATTTTGCTGCAGTAACGAAACTTCCATGTTACTACGATTCAGCTTGAATGTACACCTGTGATCAGTTAGAGAGTGTTTTGCCTCTACTAAATTCAAATGTATTGCACCCTTCCCTTATATCTCACCTTTAACGGCTTCATGGCCTATACTTTCAAAATAAGTTACTGTCATTCGAATGTTCTTGACGTAAACTGTTAAATAATGAGGCGTTTGTATAAAATTCGGTCCACCGATGAAGCAGGCTTCACGAACAGTGAGCAAACGAGTCTTCGAAATGCGTACTACGATCCAGCCAAACATGCAAGCTATGTGAGGGAAATAGATGAACAATATTGGTCTGTCATTGTATGAAGGGTTTTTTAGAAAATGTCGAAATCGGTCTCCATTTAACAATGCCATCTAAATATTCCGAAGTTTTAATAGATGTGTCGCGTTAGCTACGTAAAGCACTCCACTAGCCAAAAGGATAAATAAATATCAGTTGTAAGCAGAAAAATATGACCCTCCGAGATTTCTACTCCTTTTCTGCATCTAATGATCCAGATAAAGATGGGAAACTGCTAATTCATAGAGAAGTATGATTATTGCGAAGATATTTATAAGCCAGGTAGGTTTGGACAATGCATCAACATTAGAGGCATCAGTCTTAGTATAAATTACTTTAAGTGTGGTTCCAATCAAACTTCAGCAGTGAAATTCATAGAACTATAAGAATTTTCGGGTTTCAACTTATGTGATCCATGCGACCTTTAGAGTTCTTAAGTGATATGTCCGTGGTCTTGCACTTGGAATGTGAAGAAGTGAAAACACATTTTAAATAAATTTCTTTACTCCAGTATATAACTGTAAACTTAGTAAACATCAAGACGGCAAACTAAACTCACTTAAATTTATTATGTATACACATGGGTAGATCGCATAACTAATGAAGAGGTACTGAACAGAATTGGTGAGAAAAGGAATTTTTGGCATACCATGACTAAAAGAAGGGATCGCTTGGTAGGACACATTCTTAGACATCGGGGAATCGTAAATTTAGCATTGGAGAGAAGTGTTTGGGGTAAAAATCGCAGAGGGAGACCAAGAGACGCGTATAGTAAGCAGATTCAAATGGATGTGGGTTGTCGTTCTTATGAGGAGATGAAAAGGCTTGCTCAGGATAGAGTAGGTTGGAGAGCTGCATCAAACCAGTCTCCGGACTGAAGACCATAACAACAAACACATCTACACTATCAAAATCCAAAAAGTATTATATTAATGTTATTTTTGTGGTCTTACAATCGAAGAGTGATTTGATGCAGCGTTTCAAGATACTCTAGCCTCGGCTCCGCGTAACATCTGTAACCTACTACAGTTAGAACCTACTTCGTGTAATCGTCTCCTACTTCCGCTCAACGATTTCTGAGGCCCCCCCCGTTCCCCGTCCCCAACACATACTCACTCTCAGCTAATACAAAAACCGTACCTAGATGTCTCGGAATGTGTCCTATTAACTTATTTCTTCTTTTAGTCAAGTTTGTTCACTGCCTCCTCATTTGTTACACCCTCTACCAATATAATCATCACAATTCTCTGTAGCACCACAATCTAAAAAAAATATCCATCCTCTTCCTGTCTGAATTTCTTACCATTCCTGTTTCACTATCATACAAAGCTACGCTACAAATGTGTTCAGAAATTAAATTAATACTGTTCATAAACGAGATATCTTCTTCAGAAATAATGTTCTTTCCAGCTTTCCAGCTTTCCAGCCTTCGGTCTTCATAAATTGTTTTACTGCTCAATCAACAAAATAAATTTACTACTTTTAATGTCTCGTTTCCTAATCTGATTCTCTCAGAATCGCCTGATACAGTGCGACTACAGTTTATTACTCTTGTTTTCCTCTTGTTGATATCCATCTTATATCCTTCTTTTAAGACACAGTCCATTCCATTAAATTACAGCTCCTTACTGTCTTTGACAAAATTAGAATGTCATAGGCAAACCGGAAAGCTTTTAGTCTCTATCCCTGAAACTGGTTTCTCTTTCTAATTTCTCCTTGTTTTCCTTCACTGCGTGCTCTGTGTACAGATTGTATAATATTGGGAAGATGCGATAATCCTGCCTTCTTTCTAACTCTGCCTTCTTCCTAACCACTGCGACCCTTTCGTGCCCTTCTATTCTTGTAACTGCTGATTTTTCTAAAAGTTGTAGGCCTAAGTAAATTTTAGTTCTCCTTATTTTACCACTAATATCTTCAGAATCTGGAAGAGAGTATTCCAGGCAATATTGTCAGCAGATTTGTACAAATCTACAAAAAACAAATGTTTGTCTTTTTTTAACCTGCCTTTAATATAAGTCGTAAGATCGCTATTGACTCGCGTGTTCTTACATTTCTCCTAATTCGAAACAGATCTTTCTCAAGATCATCCAATTTTCTGTAAATAATTCGTGTTAATATTTTTCTGGAACTACTTATTGAAGTGCTAGTTCTGATAATTTCATACGTGTATCCATCTGCCTTCTTTGGAATTGTTTCATTACACTGTTATTAAAGCATGAGGGTATTTCGCCTAACTCATGCTTTATGGATACCAGAAGCAATTCTTATGGCTGGCTCTCCCAAGCACATCACTAACTCAGAGGGAATGTCGTCTACTCTAGGGACCTTTTTCCGACAAACGTCATTCAGCAATTGATCAAATTCTTCTCAAGGTATCATTTCTCCTATGTTCAAGTACGTCTACTTCCCTTTTTAGGATACTACTATAACGTTCATGTCCACTTAACAGCCTCTCATATATACAGCTTTTAAAGTTTCCGTTCTTTGCCTAGAACTGGTTTTCCATCTGAGCTTCCAATACTCATACAACTGGTTTTCTTTTCTCCAAACAAATCTTTAACTGCATATGGAAGGTGTCTATCTTTTCGCTTTTTATACATGATTCCACGATTTACATTTGTCCTCTAGCCACTCCTGCTTATGCATTCTGCAGTTTCCGTCAGTTTCATTCACCAGAACTCCTTTTGCCTGCTTCAACTGCCGCGTCTTTAAATTTTTCTGCTTTCGTCAATTATGTTCAGTGTCTCCAGTGTTAGCCAAAGATTTCTACTAGGCATTGTCTTTCTACCTATGCAACCTCTAATATTTTTCGTATTTCGTCTATAAAACTACCCATTCATCTCGTACTTAGTCACTTTCTTATTTATTGGTGAATACTGCCTAATACTTCTTGTAAAACTCTAGAAAATTTCTGGTTCTTGCAGTTTGTTTAAGTCCCATCTCGTTATTATTCCACCATTTTGGAGTTTCTTCAGTGTGAGTATATAGTTCACAATCTCTAACTAACGGTCACTGCCCCTGAATATATCTTACAGTTGAAGACCCGATTCCGAAATACTTATTTTACCACTGTAAACTCAATCTGAAACCTTCCGGAGTTTTCTGGTCACTTCCTCGAACACAGCCTTCTTTCGCGATTCTTATACTACATGTTAAGTATTAATAAACAATACTCTGTACAAAATTCTATCAGGAGGCGGCTTCTTTCGTTCTCTTTCCCCAGTCTATATTCACCTACTTTATTTTTTGTTTCCTTCCTTTATCTGCTATAGAATTCCCGATACTCTTCACGATCGATTTTCCTCTCGCTGAACTATATAAATGATAAATAATTACTTTTATCTCATATACACTTTTCCCTTCTCATCATCATCATTTGCAGACCTAGGTGGGATATAAACGTGTATTGTTGTGGCGGTTGAAGGTTTCGTGCCTGTCATGGCTGTAATGAAGCTTTCACTATGTTGCTCGTGGCTGTCGTACTAATTTACTCGCATTCCAATTTTTCTATTCATTATAAGCCCTACAGCTGCCCCTTCTCCCTTATTTTTTACTTAAACTGTATATTTACCTGACCTATTGTCCTGTTCACCGTTCCACCGAATTATACAAATCCCATTACATTTAACTTCAGCCTATCCACTTTCTTTTGAAAATTTCTAACTTATGTATCCAATTAAGGGATGTAAGATTCCATGCTCCGATCAGTATGATAGTGTAGTTGTTCCCAACAACATCATCCCTGCTATTAGAATAGGGCAATATGGATGTCGTAATCATGCATCGATACTGTAGAGTTGCATGGCCTCGGAGAAACTATCGACTATAGCTTCTACTTCTTTTTCCGTTTTCCTTCTTATGAATTAAGAAGGAGACTGTCAGTTATGGACATTGTGTATTATATTATGGATCGCACCAGAAATCATAAATTCAGATGTGTCTAGTTTTAATATGACTGTAAAATGTAATTCACAGCTACTTACCACATTTAATTAGAATAGTATTGTAGGCGAAGTATGTCTTTGAGTATGAAGTTGCTTGTGTGCCATCTTGACATTTATCATGATTCAAGTAACGTACTGTTCAATACAACATTTTTCCACCTAAATTGAAGGTGGTAAGCTTTTTAGTATTTAATGTGAAAGAACAAAGATGATGACTTTGTAATGAAAATTCTTAGAATTCTTAGAGACTATCTTAACCAGATCGCTAGATAGAACTTTCGGAAATGGCATTCCGCCGGAGCGCTCAACAAACTTAACAGTTACGGCTTTTTATCTGTACAAAGAAAATTAGAGAAAATGGTCTACAAAGAAGCACTCTAAAAGGCACGAAATGGTGTACAACACAAATCTATGGTGTGGTAAGTCAATTCAGTGTGCAATGTTACCCTTTGAAATTACTCTATAGAAAGTATCTGTGTTCAGGTTTAGTCTTTGAGTTCTTGTTACAATACCTGAGTTACATTATCTTTGCATTCGGCTCTGTTCGGCAAACATTTATGTGACCCACTTCGTAACGGCGCGATAGTGGTTTACGTATTACAATTAGATCAGTATACACACGTTGCGTTACTTCAGTCCTCTTTGAAATCTGTTTCTGATACCACAGTAAAACACAATGCTAATAACACAGTGATATAAAAGCTAAAAATTAGTAAGGGAAGGAATTCCCCATCTCTACCTATTTACTCCCTCTGGTTATAATGTGGCAGGGATGATTAATGTTAGCTGGCTTACCCTGTCATATATCCATGAACTCGATTATAATAGAGTTGGAATCTTCTCATCCATGAAAACCTTATTGCCATGCTTCAGTCGAAACACACCTGAATAAAATGAAGGGACATAGGTAAAATTTATTTCAGTCAAGGTACTACTAAGAAATAAAACTGAGTTCGTTCTAACTCCAGGGTTTAATGATGAGGTTGTATATTACAGGAGGGTGTGGCAGTATCGGACAGCGGATTGTATCGAACAAAAGCTGTTTGCAACTCCACCGTAATGAAGGAGGGACGGAAGGAAGATTAGGGTTGATCCATCGTAATGAAAGCGCCTGTCGTAACCACTGAAAACTGAACTATGGACGAACAAGACCATGGTGGCGATTTCGAAGCAAAACAATTGGACTTCCCCGAGTGACGAATTATCTGTTCTTAGTGAGTTTATTAGCACATGAACTCAGCTTTGGAGATGTATTTTTGCAGGTACTTAATGTACAATTTACTTGTATCTGAATACAGAACTGATATTCCTCTCTATACTGTGTCAATGTATATATAGTTTAAGGAGGCTAACAACAATAAGAAAGTTGAACTACCACAGTGGTATACTGTAAAAATGTGCATGTGTTCTGTATATACATTGCCTCAACTGACAAAAAAAAAATAGTGATGCACTGAGAAGATGACAATATTTTAAGGATTTTTTTCAAATAAGATTATTCAGCCTTATCTAAATATTCACCTAATGTGTAGAGCGAGTTGCCATTAAGAAATTCTTTTATTTATTTAAAAAAATTAGTTGGCTATCTGTCACACTACTGATACTACTTGGTAAGTGACCAAAGACTTTTGAGTGAGTAAATGTTATATTGGGCTCTATAACGTTCAGAACGACTCCAGAATGCATTCGTGAGTCACCGACTTGTTGTTGCGAGTCAATATCAGTCAACTGCCCGAGATACAGTGTTGTTGTTATGGTCTTCAGTCCGCAGACTGGTTTGCTGCAGCTCTCCACGCTACCCTGTTCTGTGCAAGTCTCTTCATCTGAAAATATGTTCGGCAACCTACATCCTTTTAAATTTGCTTGTTGTATTTGTCCCTCGGTCCCCCTCTACGATTTTTACCCCACAAACTTCCTTTTAATGCTAAGTTGGCAATTCCTTGATGTCTCAGAATGTGTCGAATCAATATATACCTTCTCTTAGTCAGGATATGCCAGAAACTCCTTTTTCCTCAATTCGATTAAGCACCTCCTCATTGTTTACGTGATCTACCCATCTAATTTTCATCATTCGTCTGTAGCACCACATTTCAAAAGCTTCTATCGCCTTTTTGTCTGAGCTCCTTATCGTCCTCGTTTCACTCCCATACAATGCTAAGATCCAGACAAATATTTTCGGAAAGGACTTCCTAAGATTTAAATTGATATTGGATGTTAACAATTTTCGCTTCTTCCCATCGCTATTCTGGATTTTTTATCTTCTCTACTTCGGGCATCAGAAGTTATTTTGCTACTCAAATAACAAAACTCATCCACCACTTTTTTTGTCTCATTACCTAATCTAATTCCTTCAGCATCACCTGATTTTCTGACATCACATTCCATTACTCTCGTTTTACTGTTGTTAAATTTCATCTTATATCTTACTTTCAATTCAATTGCTCTTCCAGATCCTCTGCAGTCTCTGACAAAATTACTATGCCATCGGCAAACCGCAAAGTTTTTATTTCTTCTTTCTGAACTTTAATTCCCTCTCTAAATTTCTCCTTGCATTCCTTCACTGCTTGCTCAATATACAGATTGAACAACACTGGGGAAAGGCTACAACCCTGTCTTACTCCCTTCCCAACCTCTGCGCTCCTTTCTTGCCCTTCGACTCTAATAACTGCTGTCTGGTTTTTGCGTAGGTTGAATATAACTCTTCGCTCCCTATATTTTACCCCTGCTACCTGCAGAATTTGAAAGAGTGTATGCCAGTGGGCATTATGAAATGCTTTCTCCAAATCTACAAACGCTAAAGAAGGAAGGACAGAAGATTAGTGTTTAACGTCCCGTCGACTGTGTGGTCATTAGAGACGGAGCTTACGCTCTACAAACGCTAAAAACGTATTTTTGCCTTTCCTTAGCCCATCTTCTAAGATAAGTCGAGAAATTCAGGAGCACAGGAACTTGAGATACACTATGTGATCAAACGTATCAGGACCGTGGCTGAAACTGACTTACAAGTTCGTGCCGCCTCCCCCCTCGATAATGCTGGAATTCAAAATGGTGTTGGCCCTTTCTTAATCTTGATGACAGATTTCACTATGGCAGGCATACGTTCAGTCAGGTGCTGGAAGGTTTCTTGGGGAACGGCAGCCCATTCTACACGAAGTGCTGCACTGAGATTAGCTATCGATGTAGGTCGGTGAGACCTGGTACGAAGTCCGCGATTCAAAACATTCCAAAGGTATTGTACAAGATTCAAGTACAGGCTGGTCCATTACAGGGATTTTATTATCGTATAGCTACGGTGCCGTAGAGAGTGCAATATTGTTAAAAGATGCAATCTCTAGCCCCGAATTGCTCTTCAACATTGGGAAGCAATAAGGTGCTTAAAACATCGGTGTAGGCCTTTGCTGTGATAATACCACGAAAAACAACAAGAGATGCAAGTAAACTCTATGGAAAACATGAGAACACCATAATACCACCGAATAAGAGTGTTTCTGTTGGCACTACACATGTCGGCAGATGACGTTCACCCGGCATTCGCCATACCCACACCCTGCCATCGGTTCGCCACATTGTGTACCGTGGTTCGTCACTCCACACAACGTTTTTCCACTGTTCAATCGTCCAATATTCACGCTCCTAGCAATAGGTGAGGAGTAGTTTAGCACTTGTATAGTACTTGATGTGGATTCTGATGCAGTTTGGAATTCCAGTGTGATGATCTGGATAGATGCCAACCTGATACACTGTACGACACTCTTCACCTGGCGGCGGTCTCTGTCAGTCAACAGACGAGGTCGGTCTGTATGCTTTCGTCCTTTCAAGTTTCCACTTCACTATCACATCAGAAACAGTCGTTCTAGGCATGTTTAGAGTGTGGAAATTACGCGTACAGACTTCTGACATAAGTGACACACAACCACCTGACCACGCTCGAAGCCCGTGAGTCTCGCGGAGCGCCCCATTCTGCTCTCTCACGATGTCTAAGAACTACTTAAGTCCCTGATATGGAGTACTTGGCGGTAGGTGACAACACAATCCATCTAATATTACGGCAAACCAAGTAATTTTCACGGAATTTTGCAATAAATTCCAAAGTTGTACAGAGTGCCTCGTTGTTCTCTGTAAATAACAGCCGAAACGTTCACCAATCATCCAAATTCTCGACTACAGAAATCCACATCTTCACAGAGGCATTTGAGAACCATTGTTTGAATCACTTCAACTCTAGAATATGTAAGAATGTCTGGACATTGTCTTTTGTGATCGATGATAATGGCGTTACTGCGTGATCAGCATCATTTACATTTGTGAGGTGTTGCTCAATCTGCTGGCGACATTACATTTCGCCTAGAAAAGACATTGCTTTTCTCCTTTATACCACCAGAATTTCAAGATGTATATGTCTGAAATACAGACTTTTTTGCCCACAGCAACTCTATTTTGTCGAGTACTCTAAGAGTGGAGGACGTCTATAATTGCCGAATTATTTAACTAAATGCTCAAATGTTTGTTAAGCTTAAGGGACTTAACTGCTGGGTCATCAGTCCCTAAAGCTACAAACTACTCATAAACTAACTTATACTAAAGACGACACAAACATACATGCCCGAGGGGGGATTCGAATCCCCGACGGGGAGCAGCCTCGCGCATCGGAACATAGCGCCTCAATGTGCTCGGCCGCTCCGCCGCGGCAATTATTTAACTCCCACATCCTGATCAACCTGTTGTCCGTACCAAAGCTAGCCACTGCACGAAGTCCGGAAGAAGCAATCTCCTCCAAAGACGCACCACTCTTTTTCTGCAATCGTCTTGATGTGGGAGGCGGTAAATTTAACTTTCTGAGATCCCCCCTCTGACAATTTTGCTACCTGAGAACTCGGCCTTGCCAGGATATTTATTTCAACATTCTCTTACCCATCTCCTCTACTCTTCTCTCCTCCTTATCCTCTCGTTTTCCACGTCTTCTTCGCCTTCTAACTCCGCATCCTTATCTCCTGCTTCTTCTCCTCCTCTTCGTCCTCTTCCGCCTCATCCCTCATCTCCATCCATTCCCTAGTTTCAGTCCACATCCTCCTATCCTCCAAATGGTATAAAGGGAATCGTAAATCGCAGTAACATTTACAACAATATGTATTTACCTCAGTCTTCCATTAACCCATCTACTCATTTTCCTCTCTGTTTCTCCCTCTCCATCTGTCCCCCCCCTCTCTTTCCCTCTATCCATCTGCTCCCGTCACTTTTTTATCATTTTCTACCCTCGCTATTTCTATTTCCTTCCCCGCCTATGTCAGTCCATCTACTCAGCCCCTGTCCAAGAAAAACTACAGAAATGTGTTAATTTTCCTGGCGATGTCGACGTCAAAATTTATTGCAGCGTACTTTGACTTGCCGAATATAAAATCTTTCTACATTGTTGCAAATTTTATAAAGATGTGTGTCGAAATCTGTTGTAACGTACCCTTAACTACAATTGTCTTGTATTGAATGTGAAGTTCCCAAAAGTACAGCAGTATACGTACAACAGTGTAGATTTACACGAAATTTAAATAAATGAACATCTTCTTTATATATAAAAAGAACAACAAAAGATGATTACGTATGGTATGAGGCCATTAACTGTGATGAAGGTTTGCCCATTAAGCGTTAGTAAAACATTACAATTTTATCTTAGTCGTCTGAGAGTTCCCGAACTTCTCCTATGTTGCGGTCTTCTGTCCGGAGAGTGGTTCAATGCAGCTCTCCACGATATTTTATCCTAAACAGGCTTCTTCATCTGATCATAAGAACTGCAAGCAACCTGCTTCCTTTATTCGTCTGTTGGTCTACAATGGTAAATTGGCAATTCTCTGATGTCTAAGAAGAAGTCCTACCAATCGATATCTTTTTCAAGATACGCCATAAACACTTTTGTCCCCGATTCTGTTTGGTACCTCTTCATTAGGGGATCTACTCACCTAATCTTCAGCATTCGTCTGCAGAACCATAATTCAAATGCTTTTTACCCTTTTCTTGTCTGAACTATTTGTCATCCATATTTGATTCCCGTACAAGCAGACACCCCACATAAGTGACTTCAGAGAAAGCTTCCTAATGAATTAATATTCGATGTTAACATTCTTCTTGTGGTGTCGCACAAGTCTGAAGTGCGCGCCACGTACTTTCGCCTCGCGCCGGCATGCAAGCACGGCGCGGCGTTCTTACGACGTCAGCCACAAGCGCCCTCTGCTGCAACTCCGCTCATGGCCACCACTGAACTGCATCCGTCACTTGGCATTAAGGCAGGCACTAGAACAGTCTCATCAGTAGGCAGGCCTCTACCTAGACTATGTATCTACATTCCAATAGTCTTCAGTTAACAAAGTTAAGTATTGTACTATCTCTATGAAATATATCCTGTTCTAATCTGGCTTAGTGTTTCTAGTTTCTGCTGTCCCACTGGCTGGTCACCTCAGACTCTGTACCCGCACACGCGTGCATCCTCCTTCCCTGTGTCGGTCTCTCTCTACTCGGCCACCGACACCTAGGTCAACCGGCGGAAACGAGACACAAAACTTCTCTTTTTCAGAAACGGTTTTCTTTCCATTACCATTCTGGATTTTATACCATCTGTACTGCGACCATAGTAAGTTATTTTACTACCCAAGCAACAAATCTAATCTACCACTTGTATTGTCTCGTTCCTAACCCAATTACTTCAGCATCGCCTGATAAAGAACTACATTCGATCCCCCTATCACGTCCCAACCAACTTGTAGGTAGTTACTTACTTAATTTTCTTAAAATTTTCGCGTGTAATGAGCTGAGCGTGCTCCGTCAGTACTGCCAATACCACATATTCGTTGTCCAGAGGTGATCACGTTCTTTCCTCACCGTGTGTCTGTACTTTCGTAGACGAATTTCCATAAAGTTTGCACTGCAAAAGACCACCACCGTAGCGCTTAGACGTCAGACCGATAGTTGTAGGAGTGTGTACCATATTCGTTACCTCCGAAATGAAAAAAAAAAAAAAAAAAAAAAAAAAAAAAAAAAAAAAAAAGGGGGAAGAAGATCTACGTGGCAGAGGCATTGCAGGGCGTTAGTAAGTTATCAGCATCCGCCGGACAATACATCGATGGACACAGACGTTTGTTACTTGCGCGAGAGCGGGGGTGCTCCGGCGACGAGTGCAATATTTTTGCTCTGTCGGGGCAATATTTCACGTCGCGGCGCAAAAAAGCGCCGTATCGTCGGGCGCGGTGACAATTATATCAAAGGGAGCGGGCGCGGCGCGGCGCGGCCCTGAGGGAAGCGCGGCCGGCCTGTTGCCTGGCCGCTGCCGCTGTCTGCGGGGAGACACCCGCGGGCAGGGCACGCAGCTCTCCAGACCAGTGATGGATGGCTCCGCCGGCGGCGCGTGTCCGGGGCCCGGCCAGGTGAAACAAACGCCGCGCGTCACCGCCGGACAGCCGCGCTACCCAAAACTACTCTGCCGAGGCTCGTGGGCCGTATGGGGTCTGCTAAAGTACACCGTAACTACACTTCTGGCCAACCAAAAATCCGTATTTACAGTAACTTTTGTGTCTCGTTTCCGTCGTAGGTGTCGGTGGCCGAGTAGAAAGAGACCGACACAGGAATAAAGGATGCACGCTTGTGCAGGTACGAAGGTGACCAGCCAGTGGGACAGCAGAAACTAGAAACACTAGAGTAAATTAGAACGAGATATATATTTCATAGAGACTTAGTAATACTTAACTTTTACATAGCTCAGTACTGCAGAATGGTGATACATAGTTGAGATAGGGGCCTGCCTAGTGCCTATCCGATAGCCAAGTCTTCACTGGTGCCTATCTGATTCCGAAGTGTTAACTGGTTCCTATCTCAGTTCCAAGTGAACAATGTCGTTCAGTGGTGGCCACGAGCGGGATAGCAGCAGAGGGCGCTCGTGGCTGACGTCGTAAGAACGCCGTGCCGTGCGTGCATGGCGGCGCGCGGCGAAAGTAGGTGGTGCGCACTTTAGACTTGTGCGACACCACAGTAACTACACTTCTGGCGAAGGAATATCCGTAAGTACACCGTACCTACATTTCTGGCCAACCAAAATCCATAAGTACACCGTAACTACACTTCTGGCCAACCCAAATCCATAAGTACACCGTAACTACACTTTTGGTCAATCCAAATCCGTAAATATACCGTAACTACACTTCTGGCCAACCCAAATCCGTAAGTACACCGCAACTACACTTTTGGCCAACCAAAAAGCCATAAGTACACCGTAACTACACTTCTGGTCAAACAAAAATCCGTAAGTACACCGTAACTACACTTCTGGACAACTAGGATCCGTAAGTACACCGTAACTACACTTCTGACCAACCAAAATCCATCATCATGAAGGAACCATCAAAATCAGGTGAAACTTGCAGCATAAGCAGCTTGATTTGGTGTGGCTCATTGGCCTGGTACAAGTATTCTCGATTGGACGCCACTTTGGCGACTTGCGTGTCCCTAGCCTGCCTCAGTTATCTAACTAGGGAAGTGGCCAAGCGCACCACCACCTAGAGAGAAGGCCGCGGCGCTCTCGTGTCACGTAAGACAGAGTAGGTTGCACGCGCATAGCTGACTGGCTCCCTGCTTCGGCATAGTGGGCCGTGCTCCAGCGGCTACCCAGTCAGCTATGAGCGCGCACCCTACTCTGCCTGACGTCAGACGAGAGCGCCGCGTCCTTCTCTCTAGGTGGTATTGCCAAGCGCCTTGAGGCGCTATGCTGCGATGCGCGAGGCCGTTCCCCCTCGGGGGTTCATATCCCCTCTCGGTCATGGATGTTTGTGGCGTCTTTAATATAAGGTAGTTCATAAGTAAAGTTTAGGGGACAACCCGCAGTTAAGTCCCTTAAGCTTCACAAACATTTGAACAACCAACCGGGGAAAGGGGACTGACAGACCCCTCACATTGTTGAGAGGCGAAGTATGTGTTAAACGCACACTGAAAAAAATTGTAGATTGGACGAGGTTTCGAACCCGTGACCCTTCGGTTTCCAGACGAGTGCTTAAGAGTGCTTTACCCCCTTTCTTTATTCAAATTATAATTGAAGTGTTTTATCCATTACAGCAACTGTTAAGATTATAAATAAATGAATTGCAGCAACCAGTTGCTTGTCCCCAGCAACTGGTTGCTGCAATTCATTTATTTACAAATTATAATTATTATACAAAAAATTAGAGGCAGCATGGCAAGGTTTTTTTTTTTTTTTCGTAAATTTCGATGGCTGGAGGTGGAATTTCTTTTCATTTATTTTGATGGTTTTTTATTGATTGTTTTCACTGAGACTACCTTCAATCTAACGTTTCAAAGGCGGCTCAGTGGCTGCTCTGTAAAACCATCAGGGCACTGGAGTATACTACCCTCTGTCGTCAAGATATTCAACTCGCTACCGGCTGGAGTAACATCTTCTCGCGGGAAAGCGACATGAACATTCAACTGCGCAGTGTATGCCGGTGTGCTGCTTAGGATCGTGAGGTTACATATATTTTATTACCTTCGGAGTTGGCATAGTTCTGGTAAGTTACGAAAGGTTATGCCTTGTGTAGTAGACTAATATTTTAGTTTGATCGATGTCTTGCAGAACTTTATGTAGTAACCATATGTTCTAAAAAAATTGTAAACACTCGAGTACTTTTATCCCTAGATATATTAGTTGTATACGTAATTTGTAATTATACAAATTAAAATTGTTTCACAACTCAATTTGGTTCCTTGGACCACAAAGGGTTAAACGAAGGAGCCCTTCAAGCGAAAACAAAAGAATATCTGTGACCTCTGTGTAATAAAATTAATGACTGTGTCGGACCAGCATATCCTCACGAGACTGGGGATCGCTTTTGAATACCTAGACCACCGGGCCCGACCTACAAAAATCTTGATGTTGAATCCAATTATTGGTCCGTGATACACAGGCCACACACATACACACACACACACAGAGAGAGAGAGAGAGAGAGAGAGAGAGAGAGAGAGAGAGAGAGAGAGAGAGAGAGAGAGAGAGAGAGAGAGAGAAAACATCACAAACAGATATGAGCTCAAATCACCTACAATAACAAACAAATGGAACACTCTCACCTGCAATAACAAAAGAATCGATAGAATAGGCAACGTCCTCAAAAAACAAGGATTAAAAATACCCTACAGAACTCACAAGTCAGTACGTACAAATATAAGAACAACCAACATCAACACATACAAATACAACAGATCTGGTATCTACCAACAGACATGTCAGGTCTGCAAATCCATTTACATTGGACAAACATGCAGAAACTTTAACACAAGATATACAGAACACAGAAGAGCACTAAAAGATACCTAGCAGCTACCACTTTACATATGCCGCACCCCTTATGGACATCAAACACAGTCCAACAGATCTCAACACAGATCTAAACATCCCGAAATGCAGCAACAGAACACCACAAAAATTAATAAGTGAAGAAAACTACAAAATCCAGAAAGCAATGTTTGAAGGAAAACAAATAATACACGAATAAACAGCTCTCTGCATTGCAACTATATTGTCTGCACTGAAAGAACAGACAGAAAACACCAATCTATAACACACACACACACCTTAACATACAGAATCAAATTTCGAACCTCCTACCACCAACACAGTCAAGTGTCAACTCCACCCACCATTTTGACAAGATCCAAACTTCTCCCTCAAAACACAGTCAGCTGCCTACTCCGACCGCCATCTTATTTTCAACAGTTCATAAACAGTAACAGTAAACACTAATGATCTCCTACTCTGCTTCTCTACTCCACCGCATGCCAGCAATAAAAAAATGTCTCTCACAAAATTTGTGGGTCGACGAGCAGCACGCATCAGTAGTCGTCCTATCGTACTCCATATGTGCTCGGAGAGAAGTAGCATGATCTCTCTGGCTAGCGACATTGCTACACGTTGAGTTTCAAGCGTTGTGTGTGTGTAGGCAAACAACACAGCACCTTCCTGATGTAAGAACGGCAAAAGAACAGGTCTAACAACATTCTGCACGTACCGAACATTGGTCATCGTTTCCTCCACAAACAGCGAAGGTGAACGAGTGCAATAGCTTATCGCATTGTAGTCTATAAGGCCAGTGTGTCTTGCACAAACGCACTTTACGAGACATCGCTCGTCAGGTCTGAATCGTACGCGCGAACGACCATGATTTGCGTGCTGGCAGAATCCTCTTTCATCGCTGAAGACAACAGTCCGCCATTCCATCTTCCAACTGATCATCTGACGGTACAGGCCGAGCAATGCACATCGACGTAGTGGCAAAATGGGAAGTGGTCATGACGCAAACTGCGACATTGAAATTTCTGGGCGTGGGGTGGGGAGAGGGTGAAAAATTAGTACTTTTGGCCAGCATTGGGGGGGGGGGGGAGCTTTATAAAACAATTTACATAATGTGAAGTAAAAGATATTTAATTTCAATTTTAAATGGCAAAACGATATTTATTAGGTCATAAAATACACCACTGGCCATTAAAATTGTTACACCAAGAATAATCGCAGATGATCAACGGGTATACATTGGACAAATATATTATATTAGAACTGAGATGTGATTACATTTTCGCGCAATGTGGGTGCATAGATGCTGAGAAATCAGTACCCAGAACAACCACCTCTGACCATAATAACGACCTTGATACGCCTGGGCATTGAGTCAAACAAAGCACGGATGGCGTTTACAGGTACAGATGCCCATGCAGCTTCAACACGATACCACAGTTCATCAACAGTAGTAACTGGCGTATTGTGACGAGCCAGTTGCTCGGCCACCATTGACAAGACGTTTTCAGTTGATGAGAGATCTGGAGAATATGCTGGCCAGGGCAGCAGTCGAACATTTTCCGTATCCAAAACGGCCCGTACAGCATCTGCAACATGCGGTCATGCATTATCGGGTGCTGAAATGTAGGATTTCGCAGGGATCGAATGAAGGGTAGACCTACAGGTCGTATCACATCTGAAATGTAACGGCCCTGTTCAAAGTGCCGTCGATGCGAACAAGAGGTGACCGAGACGTCTAACCAATGGATCCCCATACCATCACGCCGGGTGAAACGCTAGTATGGCGATGACGAATACACGCTTCCAATGTGTGTTCACCGCGATGTCGCCAATCACGGATGCGACCATCATGATGCTGTAAACGGAACCTCCATTCATCCGAAAAAATGATGGTCCGCATTTCTCCTCCTTACACGAGGCATCACAACAACGTTTCACCTGGCAACGCCGGTCAACAGCTGTTTGTGTATGAGAAATCTGTTGGAAACTTTCCTCATGTTAGCACTTTGTAGGTGTCGCCAACGGCGCCAACTTTGTGTGAACGCTCTGAAGAGCTAATCATTTGCATATCACAGCATCTTCTTCCTGTCGGTTAAATTTCGCGTCTGTAGCTCATACGTCCCATTTGTAGTAACCGATTGGCAACACTTTGTGTTGACAGTTCTTGGTTTACAAACCTTCTTAGCTCTCCTGTGCTTGTATAATCTTCCTCTGCTGCCCTAACAATACGACGATCTTAACGAACGTTTGTGCTACTTCGGGGTCCAGAGCCTCGTCTATGGATTGGAGAATACTCACGTGACCATTTCAATAAGAATAATTGCGCAACTGACGCAACATGTCCAAGTTGTGTCATATTGTCCCATTTCTTCGCAAGGACTATTCCGTCACGAGGGAGACGACAGTTTGGCGGAGTTCAAACACGCCCCTTTGGCTGTATGAAGTAGGAGTGCGTCTCCGTAACACAACGCCTGTTTATTTCGCACTTTGATATCACATTGAGCCTTATGGCTCTAAATATTCCGTATTAAAGGGTACAAATACTCTGGGAGCTATGACACTATGCTGTCTGTTGGTGAACGAAAAGTTTAACACGACATCTACTATCCAGCAAGTGGCAACTGCCATTTTCGTGTCAAAATCTACGAAGTCTTTCCGGATGAGATAAATTTTACGGCAGTCTATAAGGAGGAACATCACAACCATACTCCCAGCTAAATGGAATTCTTGCTGCTGTGTTCCTTTGAACGATCTAACATTTTGTCTGCAGGAAGGAACATTGCCGATTCGGTTCTGAACAACAGAACTAAACGCTCAAGAAACCAAAAGCTACTATTATGAACAATACATATTTACGTAGCTTTTAAAACGGGCTTCATATCAGTTGTAAAAACACAGTATAACTTTTGATATCAAAATTACTACAGGAAATGGAAAGCCTAAATATTCCAGTAAGGTATGGATAAGGTGGTTTAACTTTCACAGTATTTTGTATGTTTCCAACATGACTGCCATCTTGATATGGGCCATTTTGATTTTTTTTTAATTTTTTATTGCGGAAAGGATCGTTTTACGTGTAAAATAGCCCCAGCATTTCCTGACCAGTTCATTTATGTAAACAGATCCGACGTAGCAGTTACAAAAAGGTCCCTCTTTTGGGTTGGAACTAAAATTGTGGCAAAACTGTTGTGGAGACACTATAAAATGGAATCTACTATTATCGCTGATAGCACACGTCGTTGACCTACCTACCTTACCTCCGAGCAAATGAACTCGCCCGTCCCACGTCACTGGCGTGCTCACTATCGAGGAAAACACAGAGAGCGAGCTGTGTAACGTAACGGTGTCACTATGTTTTAGAAACAGGAGCAACGGAGTTGGATCAAGATTGAATGTACCACAGGTCGTACAGCACGACAGTGTCTCAAGGTATTCAAGAGGCGTGCGGGGAATCGACATTGCCGTACAGAACAGTGGCACGTTTGGTAAAAATCTTCTACGAAAGTCGGCAAACTGTGGCAGACATGCATCGGACAGGTCGTCCTACGTTCTTTGAAAAAGAAGTGCATACTGTTACCTCGTTAGTGTCAGATTTGCAAAATAAGCGGCAACACTTTCTGCTCTACGCACCCATCATTTTTCACTACAATGCGTGGGTGCATACAACGCAATTTGTGGCTGCTCTGTTCGGTCGATGGGACTGGGAAGCGTAACATCCACCATACTCCCCGGACTTATGTCTTTGTGACTTTGATTTGATTCCAAAGACGAAAGAACCACTTCGTATCAGTCGCTACAGCACTGTGCCAGAGATTTGACAGGCAGTACACCGCTCCATTCGGACCATCCACAGAACAGGCTCTGCAAACGGTGAACTACGCCTTCCACAGCGCTGGAAACGGGTTCTACACAACGCTGGTAACTACTCTGATAGTAACAGGTACAAACATGTAACGCTTTTGTATCGGTTGTGAATAAATAGATTCCACCATTTAAGTTCCAACCATGTTGTTCAGTGCACTAAGTATCTTGTTAAGTGTGGGGCAAACTATTTGGTCAGTGGTGAAGACACCCGGATCAAACACAGTGACCAGAACGTTCAAAGGTAGGTGGTGACGTAAGGGTGTGATGTGGATTATAAGGTTTTCGTGTTACTGGACCAATTTTCGGTCACTAGAACCTAAATGCTCATAGCTACCTGGAAGTGCTGTATGAAGTGTTGTTTCCCTTAGTTCTGAATTAAAGATGGTGGTTACATGGTCAGTTTCGTAGTCACTGTACTGGTCGACAGGATTCTGTGGTATGACCATCCATATCACCTGAACTGACATCACTTGACTCTGTGGAGCCATTTAATGTATATCGTGTATACAGAGAAAATAAAAGGACACCATCTCGAGCAACGCACTGAAGCCACGTGTGCCAGCATTTCCGAACAACTCCTTCTGCGAGTGCACGACGATTCGATTCAGCGCTTTTAACTGTGCTTTGACCAAGAGTGTCAGCATGTTGAATACATGAAACGACCGTTCTTTATGGAGAGCAGTCTAATTTGTACCTGTAGAAAAAATGTGTTGTAACTTTTGAACCATAACTGCTAGGTCGATTCTATTTAGGGGATACAGGAATATACTTGTCATTTCCATACAAGGAAACTGTCTTGCATTCAAGATGGCCGATTTTAAAATGGCGCCCTTATTCCGTACATATCCTAAAATTTAGCCAAACAAACCCATACCTTACTGGAATATTCCGGTTTCCCCAAGCCAGCAGCGCCTTTTTTAAAGTTGCGATGTTTGACTCTGTATGTAATTCTATCCAATGATAAAGTGGAAAATGACCATTCCTTCTCTATGGACTTTGACCAAGACGACGTGCAAACGACTTGAAGCTATTGAGATATTGTTGTACAAGAGAATGCAGAGTATTCTATGAATTAATAAAATTACAAAGAGTGACAGTCTCATCAAAACGAAGACACAACGAAACGCAGTAGAATGCAGAAAACAACAATGACTCTGCCCCATAATGATGAATAGTAGTTTTATACATAACTACTACAGAAAATTTTTCAAGGATGGATATCACATGAAACAGGACGAGGAAGACGAAGAACATCTTGTTCAAAAATGTGCATATGTTTGTAAACCTTGGTACTTACAAACCACTTATAGTAACTTAAATTAAGGACAACACAGACACCCATGCCCGAGGGAGAACCTCCGACGCGAGCGAGCGCGTGATCTGCAAAGTGGCGCCCCAGAACGCTTAGATATTCTCGCGCGGCAGAACATCTTGGCCTAAAAACTTATGGACTTCACACACGAGAGAGGAAGTTATCCGAACGAGCAAGAGTGATTACGACGATCCTCAACATACGGAACATATTAGGCACAAGAAGAAGGAGGAGAATAAGGCTAATTTATATGCTGGATCAAATGTCACAATTTGCTAATCACTTTTTCCTGTAATATCAGCTTTCGAGTCACCTTTTATCCTTCTACAGAGCTGCGTTACCTGCAAGCCGCGCTAGTAAACCACAGACGTCCATTAACTCCCACATGGTAAGTCAATACTAATTGGAATAGTCTTTTATTGCCAATCCCGTGTTTAAGTTTTTGTCTGGGGCTGATGCACGGAAATAGTAATATATATACAGATCGTTCTGCATTCACATTTTGTTGTTTCGTTTATTATACGTTTTATATATTAGTACACTCTGGTTCTTTTTAGAAACTTCCATTTTGCACTTTGCGTGATACCTAAAATTATTTCGCAAGTGACGCAGTCATATTCTAATGATCATCAATTGGTAAAATGAAGAGCTATTAGGAGAGTAATAGATTCACAGCATAGTGTATATGTGCAGATAGTAGGGAACGTATGGACAGCGAGAGGAGGCAAGAATCACGACTGGAATGAATAAATAGCCAGGCAAGTGAAACGCGTTACCTGGGATATCAGTGTAAGGCTAAACATAGAACATGGTCCCCATCTGTTCATGTCAACTAACGGCGAAGAGAAAATTTGTTACCAGTAGTCGCTTGATTATCAACGGATTATAAAAATTTAAAATTCTGTCATAGTCTATTTATTAAGAGGTATACCATACCGTATGTCAATTTGAACAGGCTAAGACAGGTATTACAATTATTAAGGCACTGCAGTACACCAAATTTATGTATAATTTACTCCAAAAGATAACACTCAGTGACTTCAGAAGCTTCGCATATCATTTCAAACCTTCTCGTAGACTACTCCTGTAAAATGATGAAATTCGCTGATCACTTGGACAAACTTCTGCATTTACCATAATATTCTTTTTATTATTATTTATTTTATTTTGTATTTTATTTTATTATTATTATTATTATTTTGGCAACTACTAACTCTACTCACAATGCAAAACTACAAAACGCGTCTGAAAAATAATAAGAAACATACACGCTTGAACAATTTCCTTCTACGTACATTGTTGTGTAGTTAAACTTCAGTATCAGGCGTGCAATCTTAATTTATTATTTACATTTTGAGGGCATTATCCAGATACATCGCTGATTCAAATTCAAATGTTTGTTAAGCTTAAGGGACTTAACTGCGGGGTCATCAGTCCCTAAACTTATGAAATAACTTATAGTAAAGACGACAGAAACATCGCTGATTCTACGTGCCACTAAGCCACTAAGTGCGCTCATTGTCAAACGCTCGATGAAAAGCATCGCAATATTTATGACGACATATTTCCTGAATTGTGTATTACAGCGTAATATAATTATATTACCATGTAATGTACAGTTCAGGAAATATGTCGTCATAAATATTGCGATGCTTTTCATCCAGAGTTTATTAAAATTTTCTTTGATCACATGCTTAAAACATAGCTCCTTTACTCATTTGTAAGGTAATCACAACTTCCAGAATTCAATTATTTGTGGTTTATAGAGAAAAGCCCTACAGGATATTTCTTCTTCCGATGTGTCTCTTCCACTGATGTTCGGTTTTGTGGCGCTACCGGCCGCAGTGGCCGAGGTGACTGAGGCGCTCCAGTCACGGTCAGCACCGCCACTACGGTCGGGGGTTCGAATCCCCCCTCGGGCATGGATATTTGTGCCGTCCTAGTTCGTAAGTAGTTCATTAGTAGTTTGTAAGTTTAGGGACTGATGATCCCGTAGTTAAGTCCCATAAGCTTAACAAACATTTTTTTTTTTTTTTTTTTTTTTGTGGCGCTTCTAATGCAAGTGTTGGAGTTACCGTTTCTTCAAATAACGCATTCTAAGTGTTTCATCACGTATCCTAAGCGATGTCGCTAAAATTTGGATAATAATTTGAAAGAGTGTGCAGATATCACTGAGTGCTATTCGGTTTTCAGTATGCTCTGCGATCCATTTTCTCTCTTTTAATCTCTTCTACTAACATATATGTGTGCGTTTAGGCTCCTGATAGGATGTAACTCCTCTAATGCTGCAAGCTAATCGTTGTATTATTAGATACAGAATCCCAAAAAGAAAGCCCATGAATTAGTCAGTTTTATCCAAGGAACCATTCCTTCATTGACAGTGATGATTTTAAGGAGTGGTACTGAATACCTGCACTAGAATAGTGAAATTAATGAGACAGTCAAACTACTTCGGAAAGCCGTGTCTTAACCCTTATGATGTACTGTTCACTGGGAAGGGGGGGGGGTAGTGGGATGCAGTACAAATACTTCATCTGCTAAACGTTCTAGAAGTCAAGTCATCGACTCAACTAAACTCTACTTCCTAGTTCTTCGTGTTGTCAACAGTACGAACTCTCAACTTTTCCACACACACAAATTACTTCCGTAGTGCCCCTAACCATTATCCCCCATGACTCACGGCATTTCGTGTATTCCCAGAACAGTTAGGACCTGGTGTGCATCCGCAGCAAAGAAAATATCGATGGACACCTTCGCTTGAATCGTGCATATGTGGTGTTTGTTCTTTCGAACATTTCGGAAAATACAGAAACCATATATACAAAGCATCCTACATTAGTCATGACTGTTTTCCTGCAATGTTATTCACGAAATAATATTTTCGCATGCTTGTAACGCAATAAATTAATCCGTTCTCATAAACAACTTATAGTATGTTCTGTAGGTTCAAATGTTTGTTAAGCTTAGGGGACTTAACTAGGGGGTCATCAGTTCCTAAACTTACAAACTACTTATGAACTAACTAATACTAAAGACTGCACAGATATCCATGCCCGAGGGGGCATTCGAACCCCCGACCGTAGTGGCCGTGCAGACCGTGACTGGAGCGCCTCAGTCTCCTCGGCCACCGCGGCCGGCTGTTCTGTACGTACTAAGCAACGAAATCAGTGAGCGATCCTACGAAGTCTGGAAATTATAACACTTAATGCAGTGTTCCTACCATGTTTCTGATCTCACAAACAACCTACTGTTCTTCTACAGAGTGTATCATTTGAGTACTAGACCGGTTGACTAGCTACCACTTTGGTCGTGTGTTTTCATTTGACGTTTCGAGGTTGTGCTGTTGGTAGGGACATCTGATCGATTCTGAGAAAGAGAATATTCCACTGAATTTACTGCAAACTACGTATTTTTTTAACGATGACCTACTTCCAAACATGTTTCCTGTCATTGTGATCTTCTTGGCTATTGTTTACCACATTTCGGGAATAAAGTTTAGTAGTATTCCCTGTTGCCCCTAGCTGGGCATTGTCTATGATTATTTTTATTTATTTATCTGACCGGAACTCTCTGAGCCAACAGTTTTTATTACTTACTGGATGACGAGCTCTTTTTATTTGTAAGAGCCGCTTGGCGCCCCAGGGGAACCATTCCTCCAGGTCGTTGTCCTAATTTGCAGGTGTCGACAAAGTTTCTCACTGCAATAAAAGCTACAAATATAGGGAAACGCAACGTGTGCAGAAGCAGTAGGAAATGGTGAAAGGAGAAGCCAACGTAAGAAATGAAGCGCAAATGAATACAAACCAATAGTACAAACTAATAAAATTTGTTAGAAATTAACTGTGATCATTTCAGCGGCTACAATTAGCAAGTATGAAACAAAAAGAGATGTATGAAACAACTACTGGAAAATACAGTATGGTGTTACCTCTTTCGTGAATGTAACAGGGCGAATACATCTCATTCACATTGTCAGTCGAGAAATAACCTGTAATGTAAAGTAAGTAACTTTTACAAAGGCGGAAATGATGCGAACAGTTAATAATAATTGATGCATAATACTTACTACCTTCTCTTAAAATAAAACAAAAGCGACGCACCACAAAAGAATCATCCGAATGTGGCAGATATCGGTACATGTACTGACTAGAGTTACAGTTTCATAAGAATTTGTTAATTTATTCAAGAGAAAGAACTTCACATACAGAAAAACCCAATAACACGTTATTCCAGCTCAGGCCCTTTATGCAAGACTTTATTCGGCATGATATTGATCTACAGATCGGTGAATGTCCTCATGATGAACATCGTGCCAAATTCTATCCAACTGACGCGCTGGTCCTCAAACTCCTGCTTTGGTTGACGGTCTTTCCCATAAATCTCCAAATGTTTTCAGGAGGGGAGAGATCCGGCGTTTTAGTGGACCAATGTAGGGTTTGCAAGCACGAAGGCACGCCCTAAAACCTCGTGCAGTGTTCGGGTGATCACTATATATACTTTTTTCTTGAAAATTTTAAATGAAAATTGTGACCAGGATGGCTTGCCGTAAAGGGTTCAAAACGGGGCTGCTTACGTCTTTAATGTACTAACGTTCGGAAAGAGTGCCGCGTATGGCAACTGAAGAATGCCTGATGTGATATGAAACGACACCCCTGACTATATCTCATGGTTTTCAGGCCAAGTGGCAGTGACATCCATGTTGGTATCCCACAACTATCGGGGCGTCTCCGGTCACGTCTTCGCTAGTCTGCATCTACATCTACATATATGATCCGCAGTTCACAGTAACATGTGTGGTGGAGAGTACATCGTATCATCACTAGCCATTTTCTGTATCACACCTAACGAGAACAAGGAAAAAACAAACGCCTATATGCATCTTTCGAGCCCTGATTTCTCCTCATCTTTGTAGCCTTTAGGCGAAATGTAAGATGGCGGCAGTAGAATCATTCTGCAATGGGCTTCACATTCCATACGTCTAAATATCCTGAATTGTGTTACTTGGAAAGAATTTCGCCTTTTCTCCAGAGATTCCTACTTAGTTCCCAAACAGTTTTTGATCGGACCTACCTGAAGCTTGCCTTTCAGTTGCTTCTAGGTCTTCCTGTATACCAACCTGGTGGGGATCCCAAACAGTTCAGGAATAATCAAAGCTTTAAATATGCAGATGTTCTACCTCTTCTTAAAAAATTCTCCAAATAACCGAAGACAACCATCGGCTTCCACCATTCATTTTATTTTATATTGCTCTGCAACCTTACGCCCATATATTTAAACAAAGCTACTGTGTCAAATAGCACACCACTCATATTACTTACACTATATTCTAACATTACTTGATTGTTTTCCTACTCATCTTCATTACCATACATTCTTCTAATACCTTACATGTACAGGTAGCTACCATTCCTCACACAACTTAGGAAAAATGCATGGTGTGGCTCATAAAGTAATCAGTGAAATTCCATTTTTAAATAAAAGCCAACAATAGGGCATCGTGAGATTATCTGTGTAACAAATGTAACACAACAATCATTAAACAGGGCCGGCCGCGGTGGCCGAGCGGTTTGCCCCTTGCCAGTCACAGTCTGCACGGCCACTACAGTCGGGGGTTCGAATCCCCCCTTGGGCATAGACATTTGTGCCGTCCTTAGTATTAGGTAGTTCATAAATAGTTTGTAAGTTTAGGGACTGATGACTCCTTAGTTAAGTCCCATAAGCTCTACCAACATTTTAATAATAATAGTTTTCATTAAACAGGTATACTTGCGAAATAGGCAATCTTTGTGTTGTGTCTCGCCGTATCCCATACGAACGGAGTCACACCATGAAGACTGCCTTTTAAGGTTCCTTCTTTTTTATACCTCTCTCTTTAACACAAATTCAGTCCATGGCCCCCAGCATTTAATTTCTCTGATTAGTAATTATAGTTGTAAATTTGTCATGTTGGTAATCAGATGACGCCCTGCTGAGAGGGCGTAACGCATTACTATACACAAATTACAATTGTAACCAATATCTGAATAAAACACGTTACCATATTATATATATTGTGTATGATATTTCACCTGATACCCTAATGGTTTTGAGCAATGCCGTGACTCTGCGTGTAATCCACATTAACAAATCGATGCACTAAATGATTTGTCAAATTTATAAAAGGAGAAACGTTGTTGAGAAAGCATTTATATTATTGTTTTCGCACCGTTCGATAATTGTTGCTCTGTTCTTGCACAGTTACCGAAATAAAACCAGTAATCTGTTAATACCAACACTAGCCCTAAGCCGGCCAAATGAATCTGTTCGTTCCTCCTACATTTACGTATGAAAGTTCTACAAAGCTCTGCATGTTGGTGCTAATACAACACATTGACATAAGTGTCCTGTAGAGTCGTTTTGAATAGTCCTGTAACATTAACGTAGATGAACTATAGTTACCTCACTGTCCTTCGAAATAGTCACCTCCCATAACTATGCACCGCTGAGCTCTGTGATACATGTCCCATAAACTTTGAACGAACTTCCTTTGGGATGGCGGTCTACAAACTCGTTACGTCTCGTTGGGTGTGATGAATATCGTCAAATCTTTGTCCTTTCAATGCGAGTTTGAGTCGAGGAAACAGAAGTCGGGAGGATTGAGATCCGGGGAGCATGAATGATGTTCAAGTTTCACTATAACGCTCGTACAATATCGTAGAACAATTGCTGGGAAAATGTATGTGTTTGTGTGGGGGGAGGGGGGAGGGTTGAATCTTCTTAGTCCTCCAGACGTTTTTCTATTTCCTTGACGCAAACTTGCTCTGAAACGAAAGAGATTTGACGAAAAATGACGAGGCTTTTGAGTATCATCCCAAAGGAAGACTACGTGCAAAATTTCCAGGACATGTAAGGTAACTGTAGTTCATAGTTCATCATGTTACAGGACTAAAAACCGAAATTTATTGTCGGAGAATGTTTGTAGTCAAATATAATTTAGATATACGACACATCTTTGATATATTATGAATTTCTTGTATATATGTCAACTTTATTTCTCACAATGAATCGTATCGGAATCTTGGTAGTGCAATTACCTTTTACAAAATGTAATATAATTTCGTGGGTGAATAAAAAACAAGGGATTGATTAAACACTGTAGTAAAAGTTATTTAGTACAGCACACTCAGTAATGTAATATACAACTCGACAGAAATAAGTCGGAAAAGAAGGACAGCGTCAGACATAATAAGGAAAAAAAATTCAAATCTCTGCTGCCAGATCTTAACTCCGCCGATGAATATATCAAACAATATTGTACAGCAGCTTTTTTGAGAAGAAGAAAACTTTTTCTCTCAAATTTAGGAATCAGTGGTAAGTGATATTCTCATTCATTGTCTGAATTTGGAGTAACTTACTTTACATTTGTATAAGTAGTTCGTAAGTCTAGTGACCGAAGACACAAGATTTATGTACCAGAAAAATTAGGTTCCTTTCGACTTCTAGAGCAGCAAGAAAACTATAGTGATTGCAGTATGATGCAACGTACGCAGTCTTCAGTGGCCATTGTTACGAATTGACAAACAACCTGGTAAAATGTTAATGTAGTTGATTTCGTCTGATCTTTGCATACACTCTTCCTGCTGCCAAATGGTACAGTATTTTCTGATACGCTCATATCATCTATTACGGCCCTTCGATGTCAAATGACATTTTTTATTCCCAGATTAGGAATTTATTGTTGTTTCAAAGTTTGTTTGGTTATATTTAATCCTTTGGAGTTCCTAAAAAAAATTCCTTCGCTATCATAAAATCTAAACGGGTATTCATCACTCAGGTCTAAATGAGGTATTATTCTAAGGGAAATGGATTAACTTTGTTCAGGTATTCGGTCATACGGAGATGCAGTTCCTCCGCTTGCAGTGCCACCTGCAGGCATACTCAGAGAACCGAGAGATACAGGCAGCGCTTCGGTAAACAAGAAGCAGACTGGTGAATGAACGGCTCACTCTGCATACTGAATGTTCGGACTCGACAGCGAAACAATGGCAGCGAAATGGCGCACTTTGCGGCGCGTACGGATTCGGAAAAGGCATTGGTCAGCGCGAGGAGACACGGACATGAAAGGCTTGTCTCTCCGGCTGACGTTATCGCGTCGACGCGGAGAGACGCGGCCCTATTGTGCTGAAAGACGGGCAAAGGCAGCGCGCGGCGCGCGGCGCGTCATGGCTGCCGCGGCTCGCCGAGCGGACAGCAGCGCGCCGCCACACAGTCGCGGCGAAATTTAGCGGGCGTCGCGCCGGCGTGAAAGAAGCGCCTTCTGACGTCACTGATATGCGAGTCTGCGCGAAGCATCCGCAGTGACTGTTCGGACTAATAATACGGAAATATGTACAGAAGCACGAGGAAATTCGATGTCAACACTACATTGATAATCGCACTGTGCGAGCACTTGATCGAAAGCGAATCTCCTACTGATGGACTGGGTCAAGTACTGTGTCGCGTATTATCGTAACTTACTCCTAGAGTCACTTTTTAATGTAAAGCATTGGGGCTATATATATACACACGGTGAATCTAGATGCGCACACTCTGGCTTCGCAGCGCGATTCCTCACATGCTAGCAATAAAAAATTGTCTGTCACAAAATTACGTCCTGCGCATATGTCCGGCAGTAAATGGACGTCGAAGATTGAGATGGGTGTGTGTCCCATACGTCAGTGTGTTTGAGAACTACACTACTACACCAACACACACCCACCCACACACACACACATATATATATATTGACGAATCACAATAAGAATTATGCGTATGATCTGTCAGAGTGGTATTTTGTCGGTGATCCTTCTAGGAGGAAGTAAAATGCAAAGGGTTAGGTAAACCTACAAATTTCTATCTAACAAGGGGGGGCGGTGACCGCACGAGATTAGCCGTGCGCTCTAAGGCGCTGCGAAGCGCGCGACTGCTCCCCGTCGGAGTTTCTAGTATGTATGTTGTCCATAGAAAAGGTTAGTTTAAATGTAAGTCTAGGAAGTGATGACCATTGCAGTTTAGTTCAATGTGTTTACAAACATTTGAACATTTCCCCATTCATGTTCGTATAATATTTCGCCTGACGAAAGCATGTAGGAAATAAAACTATCTGTAAAGAGTTACAACTAGAGTATGTACAATTTTAGGACAGCAGATATTAACCGAATTATGTACTGTAACGGTTGAGTTATCAGATTTTGAAGTTGATGACTTAGTCTCGATTCCTAAAGTTGCCAATATTCTTTTAATTTATTTCTCACAATGTCAAAATGTCTGTTACAAATTTTAAATGTATTTAAAGAGATCAGTTGATACAAGTCATTTTAATACATTATCTGTTTAGTTTGAGCTACGATTACTACTTTTCAACTCGAAATTCACAGGTGGTGGTAAATAAAAGTGAGTATACGAAAAATAAAATTTTATAGTGTACGAACAGTGTTAGAGCTGCAGGTGTGAGTTTCCAACTGCACTTTTTTCTTTCTTTACATGTTTTTTATTCGAGGACATTTATGTTTTGGGTACGGGGGGGGGGGGGATGATCAATCAAGAACATATTAATGTTAAAAGAAGCAGAAATTACTAACCTATAAACTGCATACTTGGTCATAGGGGAGTCAAATATCACAGTAATATAGTGAAATAAAACATATTTATCTTTCTACTAGGGCTGATCAAATGAAAATGTTCGATACGTCACTGTGGGTATATTGTATTCTCTATTGAAAAGTAATCCTGGCCACAACTACCCCGCTGTTTAACGAGCCGAAGGATTCCCTGTTCCCGTGGCTGTGACAAGAGCCAGTTCTCTGCAGTGTCCTTCAGGTCGTCGTCCGAGTTGAAGCGATAGGCTTCGTTTATTTTTAGAGGACCAAACAGATGGAAGTCACAGAGTGACATGTCCAGACTGTAGGTCGGATGCTCAAGCTGCTCCCTCTTGAACGTGGCCACTACACTTTGCGTGACCCTGGAGACGTGTGGACGCGCGTTGTCATGGAGCAGAATCACTCCCTCCGTGAGCAGCCCAAGCCGTTTGCTCTTAGTGAACTTGAGTAGGCTACGGAGTGTCTCACAGTGTAGGTCATTGCTAATGGCTCTTCCGTGCTCGAGGAAATCGATGACGTCGAAAAAGACGGTGAGCTTGCTGAGGACACAGCCTTGAATTTATTTTGGAGGAGGTGAAGACACTACATTCTACATTCGTGTTCCTAGACGTAGCACTACGTTACCCGAAAGCGGCATATTCATATTTTCTTCGACTTGATTGTTAATTACCACCCTTCGCAATACTGTATCAAACGTAAAGCTTCAAAAGCGCCGCCACTCTTGAAAATGTTCAAATGTTTGTAGATCTATCGGACCAAACTGCGTGGTCATCAGTCCGTAGCTTACAAACTATTTAAACCTAGGTAAACTAACCTAAGGACAAACACACACACCCATGCCCCAGGGAGGACTCGAACCTCCACGGCGAGCAACGACGCGCTCCGCAGCTAGACGCTTTAGACCGCTCGGCTACTCCACCGCGGCCCACTCTTGAATTGGGCAAGAAAATAAGGCTTGTTACGTTATCCCTAGAAATGTACCTAGACATTTGACAACAAGATATAAATTAACAACGCTGGTTAGGCGGCTAAGAGGGGCATCCCTTTTGCAACTGGTTTTCGAATAATCCTCATCCATCAATACCGTTTTTGTACAAAACATAAAAAAATAATAAAAACACTATATATTACGTTAAAAGTACTACGAAGTAAAAAAGAAAAGCAATGCTTTTTTTTCTGTTTACACAGTTAAACAATATATTTTTCCCAGTTTTCAGTACTGTCGCAAACACTGGGCACGAAACGTGCTACGGATGTTCGCGTAACCGCTCGTAATGTCAACACTGTTTGTACAAATACAGTGGGGCCTGGCGACAGCGCTGCCGGTAGGAAGACCGCGGTGGTGCCCGGAGGCCTCCAGAGGCGGACAGAGGCGGCTGGAGCGGTTGGTGCGCTGGAAACAGAGGCGCGCCCTCTCCAGGCTCTGGGTAAACAGCCGGCGGAGCAGCGCGCAAGACCGCCGCGCCGCGGCGCTCCAATTTAAACGGAAAAACACGCGCCGTTTGTGCACAGTGTCAGAGCTGGCCAGCCCGCCCACTCGTTTAAACGGCCCAAGTTTTGACGTCATTATCTCCGGAATTCGTCGTTATACACGCGAAAAGCGCCGACCTCCACTGCGGCCGAGCGACCTCCCCCAAATGGCGCGCTGTGGAGCCACGCGCGCGCCTGCAACAATGCTTCTTCACGACCCAGAATATTTCAGTTCAGCGCAATTCGTTAAATTATTAATACAAGGTATACAACTTTGCTTCCGCTTTAATGAAACTGCTAACGAAGATACGAGCTTATGGAATAGGTTCACAGATTTGTGACTGGCTGGAAGACTTCCTAAGTAATAGAACGCAGTACGTTGTTCTCGACGGCGAGTGTTCATCAAAGACGAGTGTCCCAGGGGAGTGTGATAGGACCGCTATTATTTTCTATCTATATAAATGATCTGATGGACAGAGTAAGTTGTAATTTGCGGCTGTTTGCTTATGATGCTGCGGTGTATGGGAGGGTGTCGTCTGTAACTGACTGTAATAGCATACAGGTTGATTTAGACAAAATTTCTAGTTGGTGCGAAGAATGGCAGCTAGCTCTCAATGTAGAAAAATGTAAGGTGATGCGCATGAGTAGAAAAAACAATCCTATAATGTTCGAATACAGCATTAGTAGTGAGCTTCTTGATGCTGTCGCGTCGTTCAAATATCTAGGCGTAACATTGCAGAGCGATATGAAATGGAACGAGCATGTAAGGACAGTAGTGAGTAAGGCAGACAGCCGACTTCGGTTTATTGGGAGAATTTTGGGAAGATGTACTTCACCTGCAAAGGAGACCGCGTATAAAACGCTTGTACGACCACGTCTTGAGTATTGCTCAAGTATTTGGGACCCGCAGCAGATCGGTTTGAAGGAAGACATAGAGGCGGTTCAGAGGCGAGCAGCTAGATTTGTTACCGGTAAGTTCGACCAAAGCGCGAGTGTCACGGAAATGCTCCGGCAACTCAATTGGGGATCGCTGGAAGAAAGACGACGTTCTTTTCGTGAATTTCTGTTAAGTAAATTTAGAGGGCCGGAATTTGAAGCTGAGTGTAGTACGATCTTGCTGCCGCCTACTTACATTTCGCGTAAAGATCATAAAGACAAGATAAGAGAAATTAGGGCTCGTTCGGAGGCATATAGGCACTCTTTTTTTCCTAGTTCAATTTGGGAGTGGAATAGGAAAGGAAATGCCTAGTAGTGGTACAGTGTAACCTCCGCCACGCACTTTACGGTGAATTGCGGAGTATATATATGTAGATGTAGATATCGCTGCGACTCGATAGCATCGTGCTGCTAATCAAAGCGATCGCCAGTCTTGTGAGGATGTGCTAGTCCAACGGAATCATTAATTTTATTACAAAGATGTCAGAGATATTCTTTTGTTTATGCTTGAAGGACTCCTTCGTTTTAATTCTATTGTATTTTTTTCTCCTTTTTCCTTTTGTCCCTAATTTGCTTAAATAAAGATAAATTTGAAAAAGGGTCGACCAGTGAAGAAGAAGAAAATAATAATAGTAATAATAAAAAAGAAAAAAAATGGCACAGTGGTAGAGTGCCAGACCACAAACCCAAAGGTCGCGGGTTCGATCCCCACCAGGTCCTAGAATTTTCATCTGTCATTTTTCACTTCTTTCACCTCTGGCAGAGCTGCTAATGTGAAAAATATCGAGTAGCGCCGTGATCCGGAACCCAGGTTAAACTGTAGGTCCCCCTATAACTGGCTGCATAAGTCAGTTTGAATGTCGGAGGAAGGCAACGGCATACCACCTCCAAAAAAGGACCATGCCTAGTAAAGCACTGTGGTGTTCAAACCAATCTTCGAATTGTTGACTGCCCCATGTATAAATCACAATCAGAGTATTTTTCCCATCGCTGGTCACTACTTTGTCCCACCTTTCGGGCAGTGTACGAATCCTGCGTCGAAAAAATTCTTCATTCTTTTGAAGCGATCCACTAATCGATACAATTTGTGACTTCTTCATGAAATCTTTAGTGTTGGTCAGCCAAGCCGTGTGCAATTGATCTAAACAGCTGATGATAGAGAGAGCAATGTCTGGAGGACACGGCGGGTGGGTTACCACTTCCCATTTTAAGTAAGTTGGGCCGTATTTTGCAACGTGGGGTCCAGCGTTGTCGTGCTGCAAAATATCGTGCCTCTCGCTGTATTGCGGCCGTTTGTCTTTTAATGCTCTGTTCAGACGCATTAATTGCGTTCGATAACGAGCACCTGTGACTCACTTGGTTTTAACACATCATAGTACACGACGCCGAGCTGGCCCCGTCAATTGCAGAGCATCATTTTAGAGCCGTGAATATTCGGTTTGGGCGTCGATGTCGGTGCATGGCTCACGTTCTTTCACTAATAGCGTTCTTACTATACGTACTTGAGAGCATTCGATGAGACTGGGCCGCTGTTTTCTTCATATTGAAACAAAACAAATACCTCGCGAGTGACGTGACTTACGCTCGTAAACTGACAGTTTGAATCAAGAATAACTTTATGATGCAGACACAAATCGACTAACGTTTGGATGAAGTAATGTTGACCGCTCCTTACCGTTGTCGCCAACTATCGTCAAACAGCGGAAGACTGTAAGGAAATGGAGCTAGTTATGAGACTATGTCTAAAACCAAAAGTAGAGGTGGCAAAATTAAAGAAGAAGCAGCTATCAAGAGAAGTTTGGAATAATAGTATTTAGTTTCCGCGCCTGTTAAATACATTTGCTGTCTCACTTTTAAAAGGAGGAGTCAAAATTCAGCATGTGTGTGTGTGTGTGTGTGTGTGTGTGTGTGTGTGTCCTCACCTTAGTTTAATTTTGTTTAAGTTCTTTGTAGATTTATAAACGTTTGATTTGACATTAGCGATGCACGTGCAAGTGACAGTTTTGTATAAGAGATCTTGGTAGTAACATAATTTTTACGTAAACTACAGATCGCGGCCAGCTAAATGTGTAAATTGTTCAAATCTTTTTTTTTATACAGGTATCAACAGCAAGAACTGATTTTATCGTTACTGTTGTGTAAGTTCCTGTTGGGGAAACACCGAAGTCGACAAAAGAATATAAATACGCAACAGCAGCATTTACCAATGATACTGTTTAAATAGAATATAGAACAGACGAAACGCGTGTTGGTAAACAACAAATTTTGCGTAGGCACAGTGAGGGAAAGGAAGTGAAAGGAAACGCAGCTGCTCGTGTTACTGCAAGAGACAAATCACCAACAGATTGACAAAGTGTCTGAAGATTGTTAAACAAATGAGCCCATTACTTTGACGAAGTGACACAAAGGAAAAACATTGGGGAACAAGATAGAAATGAAATAAAAAAATAAATGTGTGTAGAAGTAAGACTCCGGCCACGCTATTCACTCCATATGTGACCCATTTTATTACAATCTGGGCAACGAGGAAGATTGTATGATAGAGTGATAGCAGGTTGAGGCAGTACATACGTGCCTTAGGATAAAACGTATCAACGTATTAGTGAATGTGGGGGGTGTGGCAAGAGGTCAAACTATCAGGATGTTGTTCGAAGCAAAAATAAGCAGTTACATTAGAAAATATAGTAACTTAAATGAATCTGACGTGGAAACAAGTTTTGTCATACTCCATTAGAAGCACCAACAGAAAGTTTACCACGACACAGCCAAAGTGCCGCTCGATAACGTTTTTTAATGGTCTTAAGGAAAACAGATTCTTAGTTCAAATATAGTAAAATTTGGCCAAGTCTGTGAATTTGACAGGTTATATAAATCATTAATGATTTGTTAAAATTACGTGAAATACCAGTGAAGAATAGAAATAAACTAGGAAGCCTGTAAGAAGTGAAAACTGAAAAGTACTGTTGAAGGGAATAGTCAGCGTATATGACCCTAAATTTGGCTTAGAACACAGGCTTGTAAGCCCTACTAGAATACAGAACAATAACCATCTAAATATGTAGGTTTGTAACCTTTAGGATGGAAATATTGTTGGCATACGGCTTAGGTTGGTTTTATTTTCGAAGTGACAGTTCCGATATTTACTTTCGATTTTGGCAAATCACGCGAAACTTTAAAATGGATTACTGTAGAAAGATTTGAACCATCGTCATTTTGAATGCTCGTCTAGTTTTTATTATCATTATTATTATTTATTATCACAAAGAAATATCATACTAACTGAAAATACAGTACACACAATAGTGCGTAAGAGTCCGAGCATGGATGTCCTAGGATTGGAGCAGAGTTAGAAGAAAATGTATGGATAAAGGTGAAAATTACTATATACAAAACAAATTATGGATGATATAATTGCGCAGGCTTCCGCGGCCAGAGTCAGTTGACCTAAACGTTTTCTGAGTGTACTGCGTCTTAATGTATGATGGTTATTACTCTAATAACCGACGTTTCAAGAAGGCCACTGTAACGTTGACCGAAATGTTGGGTATTAAAATAATAACCCTCTCACATTACGACCCGGTACAACACCCAGAAAACTTTTATGTCTAATTATAGATTACTTAACGAGCTATATATAATATGGAACGATGAAAAATTAGAAGATGGCACTGCACGTTTATTTTTGAGAACATGGAAGTCTAGATTGCGATATAGACTGCCTTGTTAGGTGAAAACGTCAGAGATATGATAGAAGTACATTAACATAGAGGATGATAATTGTAAAATATACAAGAAGGATAAAGAAAAGGGTACGGAAATGTTTTGTCGCTGAATAACTCTAAGGAGAAACATGATGAATTAAATTAAATTTTAATCGCATTATTCTATGGTAACTTTCTCTAAATCTGGAAAATATAAGTCGAAGCAGATGACCGGGAAATTCAAGTCTGTAATATTCGAATAAGTAGGCGTAACGTTTCAAAGGTATATGAAACTGAGTGAATAGGTCAAGACGGTAGTAAGGAACGCTACTGGTCAACCATGTTTTAATGGAGGGATTATAGAAAAGTCTTAAACAATTGTTCGACTCTTTCTTGAATATCCACTGTACGAGTGAACGGGGTCGACCACCGCATCGTATACAGAAAGAAATGTAAATGATTTAGAGGCGAGCTGCTATATTTCTTGCTTGTAGGTTCCAGTAACACTGGGATATCATGGAAATACTTCGTGAAATTTAAGTAGAAATCTCTATAATCCCTTCCACTTTTATTTCACTACTGAAATTTTGCGACAGTTCTTTCGTTGCTATTGTGACGCCAACGTTCACCAACAGTTTGATAAGCAAGAACACTGTTTTTTCCCCTCATTAACAAAAACTTATATACCTTGAGTTTTTATTGACGTTTGTTCCGTTTGGGTTCCGCAGATGTAAATTATTTGTCTGTCTCTGTACTCTAGTGCTTATCTTCAATATATTTCGAACATATGCTCTACTTTACACTGTCGAATAATTTTTCTAGTACCACAGATGCTAGGAAGGAATCCGCATTTTTTCTTCCATCTACTTTCGATGGCTAACGCCTAATATAAAACTGCCGTGTTGACTTCTTCCACATTTCTAGAAACAAATTTACCTTCATCAAGTTCAATTTAATTTTTCCTGCTGATTATCTTCTCTTTTTCATGTTTGGCCGGGACGGCGGTCGTGTTACCACATTTGGCTACGAAGTCTGTCGCGACAAATAAAATGATAAACTTTCGATGACTATTTCCGACATCCAGGTTGATGAGGCAAGTTTACCGTGTATTTTATCTAGCTTTCACATTTATACCAATCTACCGCCTTCACTTAAATTAATTGTAATGCTCTTCTAAAATCTCCGTTCTTTGAGAAATCGAATTAAATTTTTTTCTTTATCCTGATTAAGATATTTCTAAGAATTATTGCTGTTCGCACGCTATCTCCTAGCCGTTGAATCAGCACAGAAGTATAGGTACTTTCATGAATTATTTCACATTGTCATTTGTTGCTTTTTATATGAAACAAATTTTAATTGCGTCTTAGCACTTTGAAGACATATTCGCCTGTTTTTCTATTGATAAATTTGCATCTTCGTATCTTTCCGTCGATGAATATTTGCATCACTGATCGTTTCTTTATACACACAGTTTTGCGCGTTTTTTCTGTACTCCTCTTATATCAGAGTCATTTAACATCTCATACCACCTGGTTTCATTGTTTATATAATATCAATTTTTCTTTTTATTATTTGTTCTTAATTTGATCTCTGATTCTAAAGCTTCTGCATCCAACCTCGCTTTTAGATAAATCATCTGTATAATGGAGGTTATCATACGAAAGTTATTATGAAGCATTCCAGCTGTTAATAACAAACTTTAAGGCCTGACATTTTAAATTTCTGACCCTACGTTGCTGTGTATAATGTGTCGGCATCGTTGTTTTGAATGCCAGCAAGAGATAATGTATTTTATGTAGTAATCCACATCATACACATTTATTGCTTCCCGGTGTAGCTTCGCTTCGAAACTTCTTAATTTGTAATCGTCCATCCAGTTGACAGCAGACTGTTTTCGCTTTTAATCTAAATGTTTTAGGAATACAGAAAACGTAACAAGCGCCTTAGTCTCGAAATCTCATTCTCAACACAGATTTTTTTAATCTTCTACGTTATCGTAATATAGTTTCCCACGTCCCTAGAGAGGCTATATCTTTATTATTGAGAGTCGGAACTTTAGTTGTAAGCAAGGGACTCTAAGATTCTGAAACTTTTTGAAGTGACTGAAAGAATGTCGGGTATTCTTTTACTGAGGATGCCATGTCATCTACGATCTAAAGCCTGCGTTTACAGTTCTCACAACACAGTGTACTTAAGTCTAAGAAACAGGTTGGATTTTCCATTTCTGTTTGCACAGCCTATGACGTACAGCATGTAATTATTTTCTTCCTAACATTAAAAAATAAATTCGCTAGTGGTAAGAAATGAAATAATCTCGCCGGCCACGATGGCCGAGGGGACTGAGGCGCTCCAGTCACGGTCTGCTCGGCCACTACGGTCGGGGGTTCGAATCCCCCCTAGGGCATCGATATTTATTCCGTCCTTAGTTGTAATTAGTTCATACGTAGTTTGTAAGTTTAGGGACTTATGACCCCGTAGTTAAGTCCCATAGACTCTACAAACATTTGAACATTTGAAATAATCTCAGGCACAAAGAATTTGAACGAAATTATGTCAATCCTTTACAGTTTCCAAGCATTGACTAATCAAAATCAAATATTTGTACTTAAGCATTATGTGAATTCGGATAATGCAAGCAATGTTTCCTGAATAAATTTATTCCAAATTTTCCTGCGTGTTCATCCATATTTTCTATGAACAATTTTCTGCAGTCTCTGTCTATCATCATGCCAGAGTCGAGAGTGAATGCAAAGTAATGGATATTTGTTCGTCCTCTGTACTGGTGAAAGATTATGAAAGAAATGGAATCTTAACGATGTAATGACACAAAAATTACGAATTATATCTTATATTATTTTTGTATAGAAATTTAAGGTACTTCTGCAAGTATAAAATCAGACTACATGGAATAGCAATCTAAGAGACATTAAAATACTTCAGAATTATTGATTCAATGATTGCTGAAACGAAAGACAACCCGTTTTTAAATTGTACGGGATAAAGAAAAATCACATATTATACAAAGTGAGAATAAACAGTGTTTGTTATTGTTTTCTCATCATGGGTCTATATATTGAAAGATATCTGCATGCTCAATTGATTTAGTTTTATGTAAAGTCATTAAAGTTAAAAAAAAAATTGTACAACATTTTCTCTCATGGAAGTAAATAATTGTTGGGCGGAGTTCTTGAGTTCAAAAGGAACTAAAAGCTCTCAGTTATTTTTGCTATAGTAGACCATGGTAGTATCACAAAACCCATAATATATTCTGTCCCCTTTCTCAAAACCCTTTCATAAAGGTAATGTAATATTATGTTCAAAGAAGAAAGCGAGAGATTTTTTAGAGCCACGAGAAGGCTTTTAAAGGAGTTAATGCAGAAAGTTAATCTGCTCATATTTGATTTCGAACGGAATGGAAGAGTCGATAAAGCCTGTCTTTACGTCAGCACTTAAATCGGAGTAACACTACGTGCGTACTTATAATCAGGACTAATTACTCTTTCATGTTATCAGCAATTTATCCTTGATTCATGAACTTTGATTGTATTTCCTACTCTTTTATTACTTCTTCCACCTCCCACTTACAGCACTACTGGCTGAATCGCGCGATTTTCTATTGCCTTCTCAGTTTCCTAAAAAAGAAAAAAATCAAATATTTCTCAATTTAAGGCGCTTACTTACGTTGGTCATCAGTCCCTAGGCTTACAAACTACTTAAACTAACTTAAAGTACCTTACGCCAAGAGCAACATAAACACGTATGCCCGAGGTAGGACTCGAACCTCCGACGACTAGCAAGCGCGCGCTCCGCAGCAAAGCGCCTTAGAACGCTCGGCCACTCGACCGTGGCTGACTTTCATATGGGACTGTATCACCCAGGCGAAACATCGTAATTGCATGATTTATATACTTACTGAGTGAATTTCAACATAAGTGTAGTTTTCTACAGAGAGTCACTGATGTTCATTCTTCATAAAATTGTCTATATGCCAATTAGGCTTACGAATATGAACAATAATTCATGAACTAATTGGGAACATATAAAACTTATGTTATTCGTGAAAACAGTTGAATTATCAAGATCGCCCAACTGAGACTATAGTGTTCTCATCGTTAGTGTAGTGCTGAGATTTGTATGCCTTATCAAGTATTCTAAATATATAGTTTGTGCGAGGACGATGGAGTACCTATGTTTGTTTGTCATATACAAGTATTTTTTTTTTTTTATTTTTCTAAGATGTAACTTCGTCTGAGATTACAGACATTGTTCTTGCAATAGAGGGCGAATATAACGGCTATAATATTAAGCAATTCACCTAGCTTTTGTATCCGTATTTAGACAGAGTTAAAAGCAATACTGAAGGAATGACCTTCATGGTACCAGAGGGAACTGGATATAGGGTAAAAGTTGTAAGAGAAGACAAAGATTGAAAACACCCAGCGAATGACTGAGGTCGTAGGGTGCGACTATTGAATGAAAATGCTGACTCAGGAAAGGAGTTCGTGGCGAGCCACTCACTAGTCATAATACGACAAAGATATATTTGAAATGTTAATGTTTGAACTACGAACAGTACCTTGCTAACAGAAAACCGAAAGGCACTAAAATGTGCTACGAATCTGCTCTGAAAACTTGGCACCTTCTCATCGTCGATGTAAAGTGTTACCTCGCTGTAATCTTTTCCATGTAGTCCGATTTTATATTTGCAGAAGTACCTTAAATTTCTATACAAAAGTCTTGTAATTAAAGATTCAGTTATTTAACCCTGTTGCTCCTTCACTGCCACGTAGTTCTGGGACTGCCTACCTCCCTTATTCCTTCTCTTGACTTGGGATAGGATTCTCTCTGCACTTATTCTTTATAACAGATGTTACCATAATGTTTTATTTTTCGTAATGTTATATATATCGAACCCAGTTCTAAAAACATATTTTTTACAGTCTAACCTGATAACATCACTCACTTTCCTTCTGCTTGTAGTTAGCTTTTTCCGCTTTTTTTCTCTTTCTTTTATCTACTCATGTTTGTCTTCCATAGCAAATAACACCTAAAATCACGGTTTTATATTAATTTAAATTTTTTCTTCCGCAGTCAGTTCTTATGTTTTTCCCTTTCTTCTTCACTACGAACAGTGTGCCCCTTAATTTAAAATCTTGTTTTGTTCTTCTTGATGTGTGTTATATCTTACGTCGCTTCCTTAATAATTACAGTTGTAATGATTCCACTCCATTCTAGCTGTCACGTCCAGCAACCGGTTTTGAATACCTTTTCACTATTTTGTTTTTAAGAAAATTACAGATGGTGCCAGCATAAATGGTGTAGCTATTAACTATCGTTATTTTTTAGATTTCAGATGAGCGAGGATGTTGGTATTCTTTGTTATTATTCGAAGTTTTTATTCCCTTTCTCCTACCCCATGAAGTTAATATTTTACCTTTCTATAAAATTTGTAATAAATAATAATATAATCATATTTCATCTTATTATTTTCTTCCAGATTTACATCCTTTCTTCAGCTCTTAATCACTTCATTTATACACTCGTATGTACGTAAAATAAGACTAGTGACTCGCAAGTCCCTCATTGATAGCCATTTCTTTAGATTTATTATTACCTCCAAAGCGATTATTTTTTACTAAACAATTTAGAGGGAAATGGTTTTTGTGTTTAGTTCCCAAACTAACTTCAGTGCTTTACACGACAATATTAGAATGTATAACACGCCTGAGCGGTATCACTTAAGAGTAAACTTGTACATGAGCTAAAGATGTACTGTAATTCATATGCTCGTGTACGCAAAAACAATCACCGGCTAGAAAGATCCATCCAAGAAAAAAAAATGCTCATGTCGCCACAGCAATGGATTTCGTATGAAAATGCAATGCTTCAGTGAGCGCATGTGGTCTGACCGGAGTGTCTTACGACGAAAAGTCGGGTATTGGACGTAAAAGTTTTAGCAATTTAAATACTCATAATATCAAACAATATTTAGAAATAAATTATCCTTACGAAAATATGTAATGTCTATTATCTTACATTAAATGTACTGTCTTCTGTAATCTTAGATTTTTACTCTAAGTGGTTAAGCTTGAATATTTGTCTTTCTGTTACTTTATGCTTTCTCATTAACTCAAAATCCGTGTATGAATTTCAGATGGTCCTTCTTACGTTCATTATCCTACTTCCAAAAATTTTTTTAACTGTCTTGTACTTCATGAGCGTTGTTCCAAAGCTATCTACTCCCTTACAGTAATGTTAATTTCGTTTAAATCACACCTAAGGCATATTACTGACTTATTTGTTATTTCACTGATATCGCTATCATTTATAAAACATTTTTGGAATATTTCTTTGCTTTAATCAGCATCTTTGATCCCATAACAGGCAGTTGATGACGAGACGAAGATATAGATTTCTTTTTGACATCGCTGATGCCTCAGGATGTGTTTAATCAAACATTTCCTTCTTCCGTCAAAATGCGCCATTAATTTACTTTCTCTCCGTTTTGATTCAATATGTCATTCTCCATCTGATATACCTGTAAATTATCAATATTCCTTCAGTTTTTAATAGCTTCTTATCCGAAATTTTTTTCATCTTACTTTTATTTCCGAAACTACTCCGTAAACAGATATTTTCAGAAAAGATGTAAACATTTCCTTACATTTAAACAATTAAAATTATATTCGAAGATTACAAATTTCTCTGTGAATATTTTCTTGCTTTTTATTGCCAGTCCGCTATTCTTATCCCCTCCACTTCCAGCGTGTCCTTTATAATTACTTACTTATCATCCAATTTAATCAGAATGTACTTCCTTATTGTTGTTGCACTTCTGTTTCATTTTATAAACATTCGTCAGGATGCTATCTATTCGGTTCAACTTCCAAGTTTTGTAGACTACACCAGAATTGTAATATTCTAATGAAATTCCTCACCTCTATAGAGAGAATCTGTATATTCATTTAGCTTCACAACATTCTCTTGTATGGTAAGCACTGTCTTAGCATAATACCACTTAATTAATCATGCTTGTGCGTCTCCTTTCTCACAACACTGTTGAATTTGAACAGTCATTCAGATAAATAAAAAATTCTGCAGGCAAAAATTGTAACACTATGAATATTCAACGAATATTTTAAAAAGAACGATGTCATTACATTCTATTAATAAAAATAATAGCCTTAGACGAACTGTAAGAAACCCTGATCTCGAATACAAGAAGTATTTTGCATTTTTAATAAGAATAAAAATCTCAGAATTTGTACGCAGTACTGATCTCGAATACCATCATCTCAAATTAAAAGTTCAGATTTCGGATTGCCTGAGCGGTTCAACAACATATTAGCCATTTTAATGATGCCCTCATTATAACGAATCATATTGCGGTATAACGGCAAATTTGGGGTGGACATTGTTTCTTCCTACGGCTTCGTTGGCATTTTACAATAAATGTTTCTGTGGTTTATGAAAACTGTAGTCTATATTTTTTCCGTAATCGTACCTGAAACTAAATACTGGACAATAGCATGAACGATAATAAAAAGAAGGTTATCCATATTCAGATTCTGGTTAAAATGTTAATGTTTAAGACAAATGTTCCAAGCTTTTCGGCATCGCATGCTTGTCTTACTTCGAATTATCTAGATTAGTGTTTTTTATAACTATGAATAAATATATTGAGCCTTATTTTTTTTTTTTTTTTTTTTTTACTTTTTAAGAACTGTAATACATATAGTCATAAATAACAGTCATTTGAAACCATGTATAAAAATGTCTCAACATAAAACTTTTCAAATAAGCTATGATGACAATAGAGAGGATCATGATTATTTTCCTGCATCTAATGCAGTTGAAAGCCTTGATTGGATTGAGGCATGAAGAAATGAACAAAAACGTATTTTTTTAGTTTTTGTTTACCCAACAGGTGTCCTCAGTGTGCCCGAAATGGGTTATTTACGTTCATTGTGCGTTATTAGTTTTGATATCATGGGCAAAGTATCAATGATAAAACTGCTAAAACCATGACAATGATATAGCATTAAAATTTTAGGCGTGTATTGTACGGGAATATGTGACTGGAGTACAGAAAGTAATGGTTGACGTCCTATTGATCCATAGAATTGCTGTCGTATACAAGAGATACAAGATTACAGTATAAATATATTTCACTTGCGTCTAATCAAATTTTTACAATTATTAACACAAAAAAGTGCAGGCAACAACACAAAAGAAAACGAAAAGGATAACAGTTTTTTAGGCCTTAAAACACATCGATATAGTGTATATGTTACCGGCCAAACCCGATTTTGGGATCAACTAGTATGGCCTAGGCCAAACGAGTTCTCCCTACACTCTATAGGACAAAGCAGTGTAGCCTAGGCCAGACTCGTTCACCCTGTTACCGATAGAAGAAACCAGTTTAGCCTAGGGCGAATCGGTTGATCCTAGTTAGAATTTACATGCTTTAAACTGCTACGTCCTAGTCTGAACGAATTTTGCCTAGTCGGAACGTATGTCACTACCTGTACGAACGGGGAATCCCCGAATCATACCTGGTTAGCCCCTTCCGTCCTTCAACCGCTCTTCGTTCGCGCCGTTCGTTGACTGGATTGGAGACAACATAACCATACCTATTCTAGATGTAGACAAAAGCAGAAGTGACCTTCGAAACATAATCGGAGGAATATTTCAAAAGACTGATGAGTGTCTTTACAAAGTTCGCACTGGTCGCAAAGATCGAGTACTTCAAAAACATTATTGCAAGTATAATTTTATTAAAATTTTCTAAATTTTTCTGAAGTTTGAAAACAGCGCTAAATGTCGTTGGTGATGATAGCTTGTGACAACTAGTGGACAAAGCAACAACTGCTTCCGCATCCGCTTTCGTGCTGGCCATTTTACTTTCAGTTGTTCTACTGCGTCCAACGAAGGAAGGTTACTTCTTATTTTCACGGTAAGTTTCAGCTAATGCAATCGCTTCGGTCATCAAGCATTTGTACTGGTAAATATGTATATGTGTAGAGAAAATTGTGCTGTATTATGATAGTGGCATAATCTTCCCAATAAACCGTTTCTTTTTAAACAATAAACATACACGCGTTTTAACGGGTTGTTCCCAATAAGGCCCATCATAGAAAATGTAATGATTAGATTCATGTTCCTATAAGGAAACTTACTGCTGTCAGAACAATGTTGGTTGCTGATTAAATTTAATAATCTGACGAGTTAATAACCAGTAAGTAAGTTACCAACAGCACTGTATGAAGCGTTTGTAAAAAAATGAAAATATAAAATTCTATGGATCATCTCATTCCACTTGTGTCAAAAATAAAATTACATTACAACTCTTGCAGTGTATTCCAACAGTTTTATTGCTATTTGCGTGCCTCAGAATGTTAATATGAACTAGATGTGGCTACGGGCCATATTAGGAACAGGGTCTCCTAACCAGGCCCACTTGCAGGGGTTCTTTTTTTTTAAAGTGATGATATTAATTACATAAACTTTCAATTGTAATTTATTTTTGAACTGAATAAATTGTAGGATGTTACACGTCCGATACTGCATACGAAATTCCTGGGCCTTATTTGGTTCACGTACCTTACTATAAGTTGATCTACTTATAGATTTGAAATTAATGATTAGTTAATAAATAACTTTAATGAATCATATTGACTGTTTTATTTCTATTCATTTTACTTTGAAAAGATTACAGAAGATACAATGTGAAATTAGTTCAGACTAGAACGTATCAGTTTATCCTAAAGCATGTAAATTCTAACGATCAACCAATTCGACCTATGATAAAATGTTTTATCCTGTCGGTAACAGGATGAACTAGTTTGGCCTAGGCTGTACTGGTTTGTCCTATCGCGTTTCGGGTGAACTAGTTTACACTAGGCGAAACTAGTTCATCCTACAATCGGGTTTGACCAGTAACTTATACGTGCGATTGAAACACACAAAATAATGGGACTGGATAACTACAAAAAGTTTGAGTCGGCTTTTCTTCGTGAAATAAGGGGTTACATTGCGATAAACAACAATAAGAATTTTACCATAACAATTGAAGACTCAATATACAAATGATGGCTTAAATTAGGTTGGGATTTTTGTAAAATGGTTGAACTTTTATCTATCTTGACTTTCATCCTCACATCGGAGAAGTTTGTTCCGATCCAGTGGAAAAGACTTTCGCAATTCATCAGCAGAACGGAAAGGCATCCAGAAGCTTAATTGAACACTAAAGATAAAGCACTATCAGCACAGAGGGAAGAAGTCGCTCAGCTACGGGAATAAGTTAGTTAATCTAGAAAGCAAAGGCTCTTTCCGATATTGTTACAATGTAACTTCGATTTATGTTGTTTTAATGGACCTATTCTAAAAAAAAGGAAGTGAATTTAGTAATAAAAACTTATGAAGAGAGTGAATACATATCATTTTGACAACTATTAATCAGTTTTTTTTAAATCTATACGCAAAAGAAGTAGCAAATACAAGACACAGTTACAGGAGGATCACGAGAAACGACAAGTAAATCAAAGGCGTGTAATGCCATTGTAATGATATAAATATTTTATTATGAGTAATTTTTGAAAGAATTTTTTTAGAACAGCGATGTTAAAAATTCTAAAAATTAAAATAAGACTGTCTAGATCGCAATTTGTTGCGTTTATTGCTGGCATCCGGTTTCGGTGCTATAGAACCATTTTCAGGCCTTTGGCACCTTTTTGGTGGACGCCTGCTCCGTCCACCGCCACCGTCCACCAACTAATAAACGCAACAAATTGCGATCCATACTGTCTTATTTTAATTATCTTATTATGAGTTTAATGTACAAAATGAAACAGAAGTAAAACTTTTACGCAACTTATTGACTCGTCATAATCACGGACTGCTGCTACAAAATATCGGATGCCGGTCCGGCATGAACTGAACACCCGTAGGCAACATCAAAATTCCAAAATGGAAAGCTGTTTATCATGCCTAAACTTTTACGACGCCTGCAGGTACCTATGACTATTTGACCAGAAGACTCTAAAAAAACTGATTTATAAGCAGAGTGACCTGAACGTATCATCAGAAGTAGATTGAAGGCGAAGTGGGAGCATTTTATTCCAACTGCAGGAAATTGGAAATTTGCCGTCACTGTGGACAGTGTAATAACCAGCGGCGAGGGACTGTGCGCTCTGCTGCCTTTTTAGATGACAGTCGCAAAAGCTGACAAGTATTGTCTTTCAAACAAAGCGTCAAACCAAAACTCAATCTTGCTGCGGGAAATGCGTGGCGAAATACTTTTGCGGACGTGGCACCTAGGGGACATAACGAGAAGAAATCATTCGCATTTAATGCATCGTTGAATGTTGTCCTTTTTTTGGGGGGGGGGGGGGCGGAATGAGGTAAAGGTTTCTCCTCGAAAATGTTTCCTTCCTTACGAGCAATCAGCAAATAACTGGTGGGAGGAAGAGCTGTAGGCTGCAATAGAAGTAGCTTCAACGCAGTCCGATGTGCAAGTTACCTTTCCGCTACAGAATAGAACTTCCTCGAAAAAGATGAAACACCTCTTGTGGAATCTCTTGCTGTTATAAGGAAGAAAAATAAAGTTTTCGTCTCATTATCATTCGACAGGATGGCATCAATATGTTAGTACGCCGATGATGAACTTCCTTTCTTCATCATTGGCACTGTATGTGATAACTGCGAATAATAAAATTGTTCAATCCATAATGACAGGTTTGTATTACATAATATTAGAATGCATCAAATAAAATTGTTAAGAAGGAAATGGAAGGGGAATTTATAAACAATACGTGAAATTTTCATTATAGTAATATCGACGTGGTGTACCTAAAACTCAAGGCGGTAATACATATTGCACACAGTAATTATTAGTGGTAACGGTAGTAGAAAAGATAACTGGAATATAATTAATCACAAAACTAGGAATGGTACAGAAGTAGAAGAATTATAAGATTTTCGTTATTAATAAGGAAAATGGAAGAAATATGGTTTCCGACCTCAACAGTTCTCAAATACTCGAATGATTTTGTTTCCTGTCCATACTATCATGTGCCACCATCTCATTTTAAATAGTTATCACTTTATTTATTCACATGAGGCGCCTTCGACTTTCATTTAACCATTTTGTACGTTGTTCTTGTGATGTAATAACATGTTCACGCCATCATCTTAATACCATACTTCGTTTGTTGCTGAAAAACTGTTGTGAGAAAAGAAAGAATTATAGTATTTTGCAGAATATACAATCTTATGCGGAGTTAGAAGAAAGATTATTAAAACAGAAAAAAGAAAGAAATTATGATTAGGAGGCCGCCGCCGACGGACACCACTTCCTTCAACAAATCAAGAAACAACGACGTGATTCAGTACCATTCTGTTTGATGACATTCAAATATGTGGTTTGACAAACCTTAAGACAGGAAACTGCAAGCGTTTCAAATATTTAACTGTAGAGGACAGATGGAATAAAGAAGTTCTTAAATAAGCAGACACGGAAAAAAATTGATAAAATTCTTATGAGAAGAGGAGACTTCAAGAATGCAGTAAGGATTATGAGTGTCATGTAGATATGATTAATGATTTCTGTATTTACCTGCAATCGAGAATCCATGTCCTCATTCCCACCTTAGAATGAGAAGTTGATTAAAGCAACAGCTCAAAAGTGACACATAGAGTTAGAAATTCAGAAAAGAATAGACAATGTGAAAATAATCTACAGAAGAAAGGAAAATGAAATTGTGGTCTTGTTAGATGATGGTCAGTTAGATTACCGAAGAGGCAGTCGTAACACTACACTTCATTAATAACAAAAAGAATGAACAAAAATCAAGACACCCTAATATGATGCAACGACGTATGGGAAGCTTTCGACTATGTAAAACGCTGTGCGACATCGAAAATCTGAGGAAAGTAGTGGTAAGTTGAAAAAAGCGAAGAATATGTAATATGTACAAAAATTAGGCGAATAATAAGACTGTAAGACCAAGAACCAAACGATCGTATTAAAAAGATTGGGAGACAGGGATACCGTCTTTCGTTTCTGCTGATTAGTATATACATCGAAGAAGCTACGACGGAAATAAAAGGTGCAAGAATGGGCTAAAATTCAGGGTGAAGGATATTAAATTGTAAGATTTGCTGACGACATACCAGTCCTGAGATAAAATGAATATGAACTGCGGGCTATGTTGAATGGAATGAATAGTTTCACGAGTAAACAATATTACTGAGGACTAAATTCCACAGAAAGAACGTCAGCAAAAATGAAACTGCCGATAAACAAGGAAGCCTATGATCACGAAGTAAAGTAATTCTCTACCTTGGATGCAAAATAACCCACGATGAACGAAAGAACATAAAATATATAATTGCATAGGCATAGTGGGCAGTCATCGTCAAGAGGAGTCAACAGGTATCAAACATTGTCCTTAATGCGAGGAAGAAATTTCTGAGAATTACGTTTGGAGGACAGATTAGTGAACATGGAAAATGGGAAAACCTGAACAGAAGAGAATAGATACACTTGACTTGTGGTCCTATAGAAGAATGTCGAAAATTAGGTGGACGTAGTTTGACGAATATGGAGGTTTTCCGTAAAAGTAAGGAATAAAGAAATGAATGGAAAACATAGAAAGAAGAAGTAACTGAATGATAGAGTCGTCTCCATGCTACTAGAGGGAGATTGAGGAGGTAAAAACTATGATGAAGATGAGGACGAATTCATGGCAGATCGCATCAGACCAGTAAGATAACTGCTGACTAAAAATTAATGTATTTAGTTATTTGAATCTATATTTATCTTTCAATTTCCTACTTGCATGTTGTACATCACTAAAATTATACGTTAGCAACTTTTGTTCATTCTAGTGTCTACGAAACTGAGAAGCAACTTGGTCTTGTTACAAAAAAACATTATTTTGTAACTTCGATGTTATTCTCAAAAACTTTCAAGAATATAAGCACAATGACGTGTACAACATTCGAAATAACTTATATGTTATAATTATAAATTGAACTTAATGGGCGTAATTGCATTCTTACACTCATACTGAATGAAACTAGATGCTATGAAAACAAAACAATATAGATATACCAGAAACTGTAAGTTTATGATTGAAAAATACAATGAAATAAATGATTGCATATTCGACTGAAACAAATTTTGGAAGAGTTACTTACAAAATTGCTGTGGTCAAATGTTCTCAGAAAAGATGCACCGTTGGCAGTGTAACGCTCCACTCTCTAGAAATTTGCGCAGCGTCTTCATGCTGTAGGCAGTGAAAAAGACTTATTAGCTTTATCGCATTTTTTTCCTTAAACAATCATATAATGTAGTTCTAGAATCATAGTAGATCTACATGTACGTCCACACCTGTACTCCTCAAAAAACGTTACGGTACGTAGTGGAAAATACTTCATTTACCGCTAGTCCCTCCCCTCTTCCAGTCAAGAATGGTTCCAGGAAAAAAGGATCGCTTTTAAGCCTCCGTGTTGGCGGTAATGTAATCTTTATCGTCTTCTCGTCAACGTAGATAGTATATTGGTTGACTCGTCGAGCAACGTACGAGCCAGTCTTTTAACAGTGGACCATACCAAAGAAAACGCCTGTCTTGCAGTGTCTACCAATTAAGTTAGCCGAGCATGTCTGTGACGCATTTGTATTAAATAATTTAAACTGTGACAAACGTGCTGTTTCTTCTTTACATCTGTTATAATTTCATATTAGCTGTTCATCTTTCACTCTTGTTTTATGCGCTTATTGTGCGAAAGGTAGCCGGGGATACAGTTTAACAATAATATTTTTATATTAACTTGCAAAACCTAGCAATTTACAAGTTATATCTTAGTGCGATAAAACATTAAACAAGTTTCGACATTTACTATATTTCGATTCATAAAGCTGACGGCCTTGCGACGAGCTTCGTAGTTATCAACGATCGAAAATTATAAGGCAGTTAATGAGGTTTCACAGAAACGTCATACGAATCTCTAGTAGTGCGGTTGTCAAAATTAAGTGTTCTGACGAGGAAATAACAACTGGTATGAAATAGAAATTTGTGAATTCTTGGCTATTTCTGGTCAATTCATTCAACGGAGAAAGCTGAAAATCTGACCGAGACCGAATCCGGATTTCCCGCTTTTCACGAGATTTCATCTTAACTGCCTCGGCTATTCCGACATGCTTCGCATTCTACCTGATTTCGTAACTTGTCTCTCCTACTATTGTGGTGTTCCTATGTTGTCTCTCTTGCTCGCAACTGTACCTTTAATCCAGCAAGGGGTCACCTGATTTTTGTGCAAGCACTCTGAAATTGTCGTCTGCAGGTCGAGCTACATACACAATTATACGTATGGTACCTGCTCCTTAGAACACGCCCGATAAAGGTAGTTTGTGGGGCTGTGAGTTTTATAAATCTTTCAAAAATAAAGACAACAGTGAGTTATTTGGTGTATACGGTGTTATGCGAAAGGGCGTATCTCACTTGTCAACAGGGTATGTTATAAACCAAAAGTTCTTAAAAGTACCGGGAACGTTATAGCTTATTTATTGATATAATTTTTACAGATAAATTCATGAAAGACGCACCAATTAACGACATAAATAATTCCCTAGACCGAATGTAAGCCTCGTAAACGTATTTTCATGGACGTTGCTCGCTGTTGAAATAAGCAATCGAGTGGCGAGCTCTCGGAAAATAATCTAAGGGATCGTCGTTGGAATCCGCCCGGCCAGAGATGAGTTCCTAAATGGTTACCGAGGAATTATGGGATGCTGCAGCGAACCTCACTAGATCAAACGAAGACTCCTCCGAAATGACCACGCCGCTTTTGACAGGTCGTTAAACCGAAACGAAAGAAAGGAGACGAGAGTTTAGCGTGTTACTTGTTCAACAAACGTCAGTCTAATTACATTACAGTTTTGCTAAAGAGAGAAACGTAGCCAAGCTTTATCAGCTACTATTAACAATCTAAGGAAGTGACAGGCACTGAAATAATAAGCAAACTAACATAAACGTGACTCCATAACTATCAGCTTAACTTTCGTAGAGCAGAATATACGAAGCGTATAGTATAGAACATTGCTGAAAAAGTACAGTTAAATACTACGATCGAAATATAAAGCCTTTGTATACGTTACTTGAAGGACTCTGTATCTACGGTAGTTGCAAATTAAAATGGATTCGTGAACTCGTATACGTTTTAGGGCAACATAAAGTCATCCTTTCGTAGATACATGCTGCATCTTACAAGATGTACCGTGATGTGGTGTAAGATGCGACACAAAAGACGAAAATGGAGCTACGTGTCACTTATATAAAAAGGTATTCGTATGAACATAATTAAGTCTACTCTACTAAAGAAACAGAAATGGTATATTCCGACGAGTGAATTAATGTTAAAAGGGTTAAGGTGTCATTTACTAGTTTAGAAAGAAAATACCTAGGAGGCTCTTCGGCAACTGAAGCGAAAGGGACAGAATAAAATGAAAATGTAAGAGACAATTTATCGAACAGTGGTTATGTAATATTTTGTGAGGAGAAAGTAGGTGTTGGTAACTAACAATACCACATCGATCCGCGCCGACAGGTATGGATTAAGTAAAACACATTTCATTGTTGCCAGAGTACTAATATTCTCCATTACTGAAAATAAGTATAAACTGTTTACTGATACTGATAGGGCGAACACCATAAATTGAATATGGGGAAAAAATCACGATCTTCGCTACTTACGATTGAATGTAGTGTACAATCTATTTCACACACATAAATGTCGCTTAAAAGAACTCTTAAAGTAACATCCTGATATCTTTCACAAAGGAGTTGTTTCTCATAAGAGTCCGAAAGTGGTTAAAAAATAACACAGATTTGAAGTGTAATCCCTAATTATGTACATTAAGACTCATGCCAATAGTATGTTTCGTATATGCTGCAATCTGTAGGTATTTCATTCTAGTAAGAAAAGGTACTGGTCATACTTTACATAAAGACAACTAATTTACCACACTTCTCATGTCAGTAATTCGGTTGTCACTCTATATAACCATTCTGTATGTTTAGTCTCCGTCACCTGTACTGGACACAACTTCGTTATATGTAAGTTTCATGTTTCATCGGTGTGGTTAAACAATTACATTCTGCAGGTAGGGGAGATGGTTTCGAAGGATCTTGAAATCGAATCCCTCTCCACTCAACTCTCCCTAAATCCAATGCGTATTTTATTACAAGCGCATTTATTTGTAAGAGAATACATATCCAGTCTTCTTAGATAATTTTCGAAAAGTAAAGTACCATGGAATGATAAGAAATGCAGTGAATTCCAGAAACTTACTACCTACATTAAAGATAATACACCTTTCAGTACGGTAGTTTACCATGAGGGTTAGCTCACACGAACGCATTTACAACCTAGTAAGCTTCTAATGGTAACATACTAGCCGCAAAAAAGCGTCCATTACAAGCTAGCATACTCGCTGCGAATTACAAATGTGAGACATATCGAATGTCGACAGGGTAAGTCGACAAACAAAGTAGAAAGGTAAGAGAGAATGGGAAACTTCCCCAGATAGAAATAAATAAAATAAATCGAAAAGCGAACGTAGTTCTAAGTGAAAAGTCGTTAATGGTGAGTGCACGATTTTGAATCGTGTAGCTAGATTATTCTTCTTGTAATCTATGTTAAAGTATCTTCGAAAACAATTTTTTTAATTAAAAGTTTTTATTATGCACAAGCTTAATTCCCGTTGCTTCTCACACTTAGAGTGAATGGTCTGAATTGGTTGTTTCTACTTATAAATATAAATTTTATAGATTATCATTAAAAATGCTTTTCTGATCATTTATTTTGATACAACTTGCCACCCCCTATTGCACTACTGATGGCAGAATTCAAAACATCCCAAACACATTTTTTAAATTCTAATCACGGTTCCAAATCCAGATTTTCGCATCAAAATAGTATTAGTAGCACCCTTAAAAGATTTTCCCTTTTTTCACCCGCTTAATGGTTGAATTTCCAAAAATATCGAAATATGTGTCTTTAAATTTCCAATAAAAATTCTAAATCCGAAATTTTGTATTTATTGCTTCAAATCTGCCTGAATAGCAACGTATTTTCAAAAACCCGTTCATCCCTTAGGAATGAGAATATCGAAAAATCGCTGATGCCTACAGGGTAAGGTAAACGACGTCTACAAATTTCAAGTTTCTATCTTCTGTAGGTTCATTTTTCAGCGCCGTATTCTGTCTTTTATAAACGGATTGAGAACGCGAAATTTCATTCTTACGCTTTGGAATCTTACTTAGTAGTTTTAATTTTCAAATTGTAATATGCACTTATTTTTCTTTATTCGTACGATTGTTGCAGAAAGACAACTAAAGAATGTACGTCACGTTTCGCTCCATGTAACCTCTCAGCTACTATACTCTCAAAAGCCATCGCTGGTCTTCAGTCCGAAGTTTATATAAACTGACGACTTTCAACCACTATATCTTTCACCCAGTTAGAGCTATCGACATGGAACTGCTGTGTACTACAATGGAGAGATCGTTCCTCTCCATTATGTAATTTTTGCTGAAGAGCAAAATATTGACACCCACACGTAGAATTTTATATAAGTCGATAACTTTCAACTCCCATATATTCCATACCCTTAATCTTATCAACCCTCCACCACTATAATGCACAACGGTCAACTGATTCCTACTACCACATACAAACTATTCGTTTGCAGTGTGAAGTCTAGGCACAAACGCAGAAATTTTTATAATTGCTTAGACCGGTATTATACTATCAAATTTATTGGACAAAGAAATTGGATGAAATATTGGTCCTATTTCTTTGACAATAATCTTTGATATGATGCCGAAAGGGGGTATTACACTATCATCCAATATTTGTTCAATGTTTCTACAGAATGCCAGACAGGAACTCATTATTACGTTCGGCAGGTGCATGTTTACAAGAAAATAAAGAATTAAATAAAAATTGTAAATTTACTAGAAGCCATGGAAATCATTGCGAGATAATAAACATACAACAAAATCTGTAACGGGAACTGCGAGTCGAGGACGTAAAGGCACATAGTCATATTAAAATTATATGCAAATGGACGATATAGTACATTTAAATACATGATATAGAAATAGGTTTTTCTGTTCCTCATATTGCGGAGCACAAAATTCATCTCAGAAAAGATATATACTCAAATGACTAAGCGAACGCTAGGCTCCGATTTCTTGCAACAGCAGAAAGCTACTTTAGTTTACAGCTGACACTATAATACTGCAGTGCACATTGACGAAAATAATATTCCAGTTTACAGTAGGCACTCAGATACTGTAGTGCGCATTGACAAAATAACACGCAATGTATGAAGAACATAAAGAGGAATTTTAATGTATATACTGTTTGGTACAGTATATTGTCACCAGGAACAATCTTTATCTAGGTATTTATTTTGAAAATTAATTTTCCACCAACTACACATTTGATGCAAATTTACGATGCAGATAAACAATTTTTAACCAGCGGCATCTGGAGTACAAAAATGCAAGAATCTAGGACTACGAAAAACATTTATTTATCTACGAGTATACAGTGTCTGCAGCCTCCCCTTCTATGCCCGCTTTTTAGAATGCAACCTCGGTAAATGCAGAAGCAGATATGCACGTCTATGACAAGACGTGTAACATATCCCAGCTACCCAGACAATTTATTTCTTGCATCGTACTCCAGTTGTAAATTACTGAGAGCCTCATCTGCTTCGTACTTTTCTATCAATTATGTAGCTAACAAACACACCCAGAAGACTTAGCAGCCATCAGCCATGTCTTTCATTATAGAATACAGTCAGACGTAAAACGGCTGCAGTGGACGAACGCTTTCTTTGATCAAGTCTAAGGCGGGGCGCTAGGTTTGATCAAAGAAATTGGACGATGGACAATCATGTCCAATCCAATATACGAGAGTCGTCCGTTTCTATTTCTATCCTTGGCAGCGCTACGATCGCAGTTCTGAATATGCGCGGCAGTTACTGTGACTCAAGGAGAAGACATGTACGCCATTTTCACATCACTGCTGCCGATGTGTGCTTTGTTGTTCTTCTTTATAATGTCAGCCGTAACTGAAAATGCTGCCGTATGTGAAATCAGATCTGGCATTCGTTTTCTAAATGCAAAATAAATAAATAAATAAACCAAGGGAACTTCATCGTTAAATCTGCGAGGTTTACGGACAAAATGCTATGATAGATTCAATGGTTACGAGTCAGACTATTCAATAAAGGACCAAAGAACTCTTACGGAGATCTCATTGGGACGTGTTTGAGCGTCCTCCGTAAGCGAGAACCACGCACCTAGTTACTTTCATCTCTTCTTACACATACAATCTGGCATTGGTGGTCAACACTTCAACGATGATGACGAGCTGAAAGAACATGTTACCACAAGGTGGAATACAAACGCGGCAACCTTCTATTAAGAAGACATACGAAACCTTGTGTCATGCTATGACAAATGCCGACAAAATTTCGGAAGCTAGCTATGTAGAAAAGTTGTTTAACAGCTATAGCTTTTTGTAAAAAAAATATTTTTTTAGGCTCCTGCGGCCACAGTGAGATGTAATAAAAGTTTTCTAGGTGTTGTACCGCGTCATGTTAGAAGACGGCTGTAACATCCAGAAAACTTTTATTGCACCTCAATTTTTATATATATTAAGATTTAATTAGTATTATTATCAAATTCTAGGAACTTGGATTGTATTAAAATATCGATGGTAAGGAAATTATGTTGTGGGAGGTGTCGAGGGGGAGAAGGAGAAAGTAAGTAACCGAGCTCTCCATCCCCACCCCAGGATCTTTCCAGACTAGCTTTTTTCATAGTACGTCCGTCCACAAATAGAGTTTTCTGCCGATGAATCCTATTCAGATGCTGTCACACGATCAAAAGATCTTTTGTCGGCCGCCACGAAGGCATCTTGTGTAACCGGACCGTAGTTGCCGGTACGTGTAGTGCAATGTTGATCTTTACGTGGTGTTCCGTTACGTTCTGTGTTGTCAGTGACGTTATTTCGGAGCGCTACGCGGCGCCTGCGCTGATCAGCTATGCGTCAACTGCGATGGACGTTGTCACGGCTAATGGCGCGCTGACGAAGCCCAGAAAGGCTCTGACCGATGAGGTAAACAAAGAATGGTGCAAACCAAAGGGAGGCGGCGCGGCGCGGAAGAGCAGCGTTTGCAAGTGACAAGCCCACAAAGAACTCGCGCGCACAGGGTCTTCCTCAGCAGTCAACGGCCGCGTAGCGTTGCATCGCAGCGTAAAAGAAACAAGCGAAAAGAAGACGCCAGTGGAGCGCAATGAATGCGTGGTGTGCGCCAGAAGTGTCTCGCGGAACACGACACTGAGAAATGACAGGCGTTAACTAGCTCTCCCATTATTCGTCACTGTGGCTGTAAACAAAGCTAAAGGCAGAGTAAGGGTGCGAAGAACATTCTGTGCAGACTGAGATTACAGATGGGAGACAACACATTGAATATCTGTTGAAATGTTTGAGTTCAACAACTTATGCTATTAGGTTAATTGCAAATTATGGTGATATACATCTCAGTAAATTAGCTTACTATGCCTATTTTCATTCTCTGCTTTCGTATGGCATCATTGTCTGGGGTAATTCATCAATGAGTAAAAAAAGTATTCATTGCACAAAAGCGTGTGATCAGAATAATTGCCGGGGCCCATCCAAGATCATTCTGCAGAGCTAATGATCTTCACAGTAGCGTCTCAGTATATATATTCACTTATAAAATTTGTTATTACCAATCCAAATGTTCAAATGTTTGTTAAGCTTATGGGACTTAACTACGGGGTCATCAGTCCCTAAACTTACAAACTACTTATGAACTACTTACGAACTAGGACGGCACAAATATCCATGCCCGAGGGGGGATTCGAACCCCCGACCGCAGTGGCCGTGCAGACCGTGACTGGGGCGCCTCAGTCACCTCGGCCACCGCGGCCGGCATTACCAATCCCACCGAATTCAAAAGCAATAGCACTGTTCATGACTACAACTCTAGGAGAAAGAGTGATCTTCACTATTGAAGGTTAAATCTAGCTTTGGCACAGAAAGGGGTGAATTACGCTGCCACAAATGTCTTTGGTCACCTACCAAATAAGTATCAAAAGCCTGACAGATTGCCAAGAAGCATTTAAAAGTAAATTAATTTCTGCATGGCAACTCCATATACACTGTAGATGAATTTTTAGATACAAATTAGTAAATCTGTAAATTAAAAAAAAAATAGATAAATATATATATAAAAAAAATAAAAAAATTGTGTCATGTAATATTTAGTACAAAGTAATAATTTGTAAAGACACCTTTCATTAACCTGACACGTTCTACATTATTAAGAAGTGTCGTATTCATGATCTATGGAACATGTACTAATCTAATCTAGTACATCAAAAAAGAATAATTAGGAATCATATTAATTATCGATACAGCTAACTTCTTCATACAAGTAAAGGACTGTGTAAGGGGCAATTGTAAGTAATTTCTGTATCGGCGATTGTTTAACACTCCATATTATAAAAGCAGTAATTAACTGCTGAACGATTTGTAGCTATCTTCAGGATTGCATAGGGGCTGGACCAGTCAACAACATTAAAGAAGACGCTTGAGACTAATATTTCTTGAACCTATTAAATAAGTATGTCGTTGTGTTGTACGCAATGAATCTTTCTAGTGAAAACCCATCCAAGTTTTAATTTCTTATGTCGATAACTCAAGATAGTCGAACTGCATAAAAAATAAAATATTTGGCATGGTCAGCATAACTGTATGCAAGACTGGTGTAATACGATGGTGATAATGTAAAAGCGTTTCGTTTGCTGATGACATCACCTTAGTGCTACAACTAGCTACTGTAAAACATTCGTTACTGAACAAACTGCGTTTGAAAATTTTCTGAATTTTAAAGCTTCAATGCACAAAATGTTTTTTAAGTAATTCCGGTCTGATGTGCTTATTTAGTTTCAGCAATTGTTACGAATAGGTTTTTACTCTTTTTATTTGCTTAACTACTTGTTTACAAAAAAAAAAGTGCCAGCTAAATGTTGCCCTGATCCTGATGGCAAGTTACCTACTTGTTACTTCCCAACTAGGCCGAGTCAGAAAGGTACTTATTTACAGAGACATTCACCGTATCGTTGAAACCAATAATATTTGTTTAAATTGTACACTACAGTGTCAAAACTTCTGAACTACCTGCTTAATTTCCTTTTAGACCTTCAAATGTACCACAAAATTCCGTAAACAATTGCCATTGTCAGAAGCCATTCACCAAATCTTCACACGATGCCTCACATGTTCTTGGATCTCCTCAGTCTCGCTTCAGTTTCCATAAAATGCCAGGTATTCCAACTCTAGAACGAGAAGCACTAACCTGAACGAGGTCATCAATTCTCTAACTTTTTCTTTTAATAAAAGCATGATGAACAATGATTTACTTTCTGACAAATGGATCTTATTGATTTTCCTTATTCTCTTTCAACAGTACCAGACTCTCTAAACTTCTCGTCAAAGACAGATGTTATAGTTTACAACATTCGTTTCCAGTTGACACTAAATTTCGAATAAACAGGAAAGCGATCTACAGTAAATTGTGCAACAGCTAACTCATCTTATAGTTTTCGGTTATTTAGCAAGTAATGAGTATTACATAATAGAGTAATTTTTAGTTGGTAGCTTCCATGATGGTAACAACGATTTCTTTTTCTGTAGGTGAAACAGTAACTGCAATGAGCACGATGGAAGAATGTTAAATGTGGAATAAGATACCAGTACGTCATATTACAAGTAAGTTAAATTTAGTTACTTTAAAAATATTTTCCAGTAATTTTAATTCGCCAGCTACAAATTATCTCAATGAACCTGAATGAAATACTGGAGATGGATTTATGAGACACTCCTTCAAATTTCTTCTGTACTCACAACTGTCATGTTATATTTAATCTATTATTTACTTAATTTTACACCCAATATAATGGAGGCTTTCACAGTCAATGTTCATTTCTGTTAAGACTTCACGACTGACAAGGTGTGATTATTATTTCAAACTATTTAATAACGTTTTGTCCTATCCGCTCGAGATAACTTCGGATAGTAGTTGCCGATTTGATATTTACCCCAATTTTATGCATATACGATGTCTCCTCTACACAAGTAACTTAAATGAAATGTTATTCGATTTTTCCTTGATAAAATAACGAGATTCATACAGATACCTCATAGATACAATTATTTTTATTGAAATTATAGACTTTAAACGTTATAACATAAAAATAAAATAAATGTTATATAGTACAGTATGTAAACAACACGTATAACATTAATATAAAAAGAATAAATTTTTGTAATACCTTTACCGAAAACATAAAAATTACAACACAGGTAGAAAATTAACTAAATATTGCACGAGAAAAAAAGTGAAGACAATTTCGAGTCTAAAACTAACAATCTCTCAGACTTTGTGGGAAATTTTATTCTATAGTAAAAGGCTAGAAAGTTAAAATTACTTATAGTGAACACTGTTACATAAGGGAGTACTAAAACCAGTTAACGTGTCGGGGTTTCGGATTCTGGACGTACTAATGATGTGTTTGAGGTTAGTGCTCTGCAGTGTCATTCTAAATGAAGAACACGTGCTGTGATACAGTTGTGGATGAAAACCAACAGTTCTATGGTCCAGTTCAGTCTAGGAACTCATAAACTGTCGTCAGACTACAGATTTTTCAAATCTATTTACACCATGTCCTAATAAAATAAAACCTGAATGCTATTTTCAAGAGTTCTGTCGTAGTTCGACAATGCCTGATTAATTTTCTTTTTGTCTCTTGCCGATGATATTATTGCATTTTTATATTAGAACATGTTTGAAACAGATCTGAAGATAGGTATCTCAAACATTAATGTTTATGAACATTGATACAAAAAGAAAAGAGTTGTTAGTTCTCATCGAACGCACATAACAAGAAGTGCTGCCCCACAGTGCATGTGGAAAGCGTATTTTATACAGTAAATTGGAATGAAGTGAACGGATAGTTTTTAATGGTTGTATTAAGGTTACAGCAGTCGTGTGTAACTGTAGGTCTTTCATCATTTTCTTGTTTTTTTTTTTTTTTTTTTTTTTTTTTTTTTTTTTTTTTATCTTGGACAATTTGATAGCTCTTCCGTAAAATTCGAAATAGCGAATAGTCTATACAATCCGCTATGTAACAGCAGTGCTTAGAATGTTATTTCAGGACTCATTCGATAGTGCACGAATGTCTGTGGTATAGTAATTTTAAATGATATTTGTATTTTTAAAAATGCCTACGGAAGGGTTCTAAACACAACAGAACTAGTGACAAATGACAACACAATTCGTAATGTATGAAACTTTGTCGGCTCTTCATTTATTGGTCTAAAATGAGGAGGTACCTTTTTGTAGTTGATACATGATGCTATATTTTCTAATCTGTCACTTAGATACAATTCAATATTTTCAACTTACCGATGCTAGTATGGAAAATAATGAAAGGAAAATAACAACGATTCTAGTATCAATATCAAAGAAAAACGGATGTCATATCATTCGTTACTTGTTATTGTTTTCTGTTACGTGGCGATACGATATGATTAACAAAATTCAGAGCTCCTACGGAGTATCCGATGTTTATTTTTATTTAGGTAATTAGAATAGCAAATTAAGTAGCCTGTTGTGTAACTACAGGTAGTTCTACGTCTTCTACCTTTATGAGTGATGACCATCATATAATTCGTTTACCTTTAAGTAGTGAGCTTACTAATAATTCAAGAGTCTCCAAAAATTAGGGTAAAGCGATGTTACTGTACAATCAGAAATGCAACTACATGTTCGTTTACTTTAGTGGATTTAGTAGCACACACCTAAAACTAGTAATGAACGTATGCCTGTGCCTGTTGAGATAATCACTAAAAATATCTTATTTCTGTGTAGTAATGGAACGAGTATACTCTTGCAGATGGTAATACTTCTGTACCATTCACCGTCTGTATTATGAACATTCTAAAATATTGAAGCACGGTTTTTAGAAGACATACAAGCCTTGTTCACGTGACTGTAAAATTCCGGTATCTTTCGTTATTGGATGAAATATGAATATCCAGTTCAGCTTACATCAATGTCAACATAACTGTAGGCAAAGCGACACGGGCTGAGCACATGCCCTAGTAGTTTATTAAACTGCAGTCATATTTAGAAAAGGTGAGGATTCAAATTTCTTCTGGGCATCATAAGAAAAGTTTGCTGCGTGTTTCCCGAAGCCATTTTGTGGAACTATTGTGATCGCTCACTAAACGAAACTGAAATGTTTACTTGCTGCCTCCAGTGATACACAGTGTTTGCGGCGTTGATTTTCTTTCATTTCCTTATCTGCCAGCAAAAGGCTGTTGTGTAGATTGAGTAAGATATTAGTTAACCGTAAAGATTTGAAAAGGACACTGCACAGAAATAATCCAAATGTAAGTAGAAAAGACATAATTAAAAATGAAAGTATATTGTGTAAAATAATTATTAAAATCTCTTTAAAATGAGTTGTGGCGTGTTATGAGAAGAACAACAGAGCCAAATGATGTAAGGCTGGGTGACAGATGGGAAAAAATGTGCTGAAGAATGTACAGAAAAGTAATTTGATTAATGATATCGCAAAATAGATACAAGTGAAAAGAAGGAAGAACGTCGTTTCCGCGATTTTACCAATGGGTTGTACAGAAACAGCAGAAACAGAACAAGTATTCTTGAATCATAAGACCATTTTCCCAAATTTATTCTTAACTGTGTTACCTGGAACATATGTCGATCTGTAGATTACAATATGTAGATTGATGAAAATACCAGTAACTGTATTCAAAATCTTTATTAAATTATGTGCGACTGGTTTCGGTGTTACATTAAACCATCTTCAGGCTCCCGTTGTGCGATTATGGTTAAAGGCACGTTTGGATTTGGTAGCCATTAAAACCAGTGGTTTTAATGTCACTAGTGACATGAACAAAGCAAGAAAGTTAAGGATACTGGTTTTAATGGCTACCCATCCAAACGTTCTTTTTATAATAATTCCACAACGGCAGCCTGAAGATGGTTTAATGTAACACCGAAACCAGTCGCACAGAATTTAATAAAGATTTTGAATACAGCACCTGGTATTCTCATCCATCTACATAATCGTATCAGCTGCGTCCCAAACCATCCACTATGGAAAGAAGTAGATTACAATATCCCATTGAATAAGTAGTGTAGCTTGACTCCTATATAGCAACAACGAGTAATGTAATTCATGGCTCCAACAGTGCGACAACCTGAGGCTACCGCTCACCTGGCGCGCCTCCCTCGTCGCCTAGCGACTCTCTATGCGATCCACCTTGCAAAACTAACACCTGCGAACTAGCTAAACCGGCCGCACTGTACGCTAGGTGGCTAAACTAGTCGCTAGACGAAGGGTCGGCTCGGTTCTTCCTGGTGTGTCGTCTAGTGGCATTGGAGAGTAAACTACCTGACCAACACAGCAGATTACTTGATTTAGTTTGTTTCGTCTCTTACATGGATGACGAGCCATTAATAATGGCATGTTCAAAAGGGAATATTTTTGGAAACACGTGATAACCAAGAAACGCAGTTGTTTCTTAGGGGTCAGAGAAGGCGTTACAATGGAAACTGACAGCCCCGGTAATTTTAAGTTTTCTTGCCAGTCATAGAAGCTGCGGCAGATTAATGAGGAATCACTGCATTTTAATTTCCTAGTAAATTCAATACTGAATAATTTCCATCCAATAACTAGCACGTTCAGTAATGATTGCTGTTAGGCACTCCTCACGAGTTGTAGTAGCTCTGTAATTGGTACAATCTCTTTGTTGTCTTTCTGTAACAGCCGTGAGACGTAAGTTTTTATAGTACTGCAAAGAACCAAACAGTTTCTCTTGAAACACCTCAAGTTGATAGTGCCACGTACATATTGACCACGTTCATTTCTCTCAAAATTAATACTACTATCTAAAGCCTGAAGAACACGTGCAAGAAATTACAAGAATTATTGTGACTACTGAATTACTGGGGAAATACATTAAGCGAATAAGTATTCAACATTGGGCAATTGTGGCTATGTGGGACGAATGGGAAGGTAGAAAAGAGATTATTTTATTATTTTGCAAGTAGGCTCAACCACAGAGAGCCTGTAAAAACACTAAAGTATGACGCGTTTCAAGGATCAAGCCCTCATCATCAGATAAACTATACAAGATTCTTAAAACCTAAGACAATAAAAATCTAAAACGTAATAAAAGAAAACGTGGTTACTTCCCTTGTAACCGTGTCTACGCAGAAACGTCCTCAGAATTTCTGTGCTTCGTCAAGATTCAAAACAGACCCCAGCACTGGCGGCGCATAACACTAACGAAACTAGTGGGACCACTCGAGTTGTTAACTCCGTGCATTTCTTCCCCTGTATCTCCCTCCACTTCCCCTCCTTCCTCCATACATCCACAGTCTGTATCGATCCCCTTCTTCCCTCCCTACTGTCCTTCTCCTCTTCCACCTCTTTGTCAGTATCCTGTTTCTCTCACCTTAGCTGAAAGCTAGAAAAAATTATAAATGGCGAACTTCATATTTTGTGGTAGTAGTGATCACAAAGTTACTTGTATAGATACTTAAGTAAAATATCCAAAAAATAAATTCTTTTTTTTTTTCCATGGATTCTATACCAGCAGTCTGGAATATGCCGCCGACCGCGGTGGCCGAGGGGACTGAGGCGCTCCAGTCACGGTCTGCACGACCACTGCGGTCGGGGGTTCGAATCCCCCCCTCGGGCATAGATATTTGTGCCGTCCTTAGTTTAAGCTAGTTCCTAAGTAGTTTGTAAGTTTAGGGACTGATGACCCCGTAGTTAAGTCCCATAAGCTTTACAAACATTTGAACATTTTTTTTTTTCTTTTTTGGAATATGCCAATTTTAATGTAACTCTTCAGATGGGAGGTGTATAGGGCAAAAATGCAGAACATTTGATATCGGATATAAAGGACACATTAGATCCTGGAAGTACGGAACAAACCACATTTGCTGACCACGTAAGAACATACAACATACAACCACAAACCAGCATCCAGAGAAGAAGACATGAAAATAATTAGAATAAACAACAGAAAGCACCTTTTAACACTGCAAGAAAATATTACCACATCTACAAAACCATAGCAGAAAAGAAAATCATGTTGTATGACCGAGTACACATCTCAAAAAACACATTTCTTACATTAATAAATAGGAAAAAGCCCACAGCCTTCACTTTCCCAGTAAGATCTCCCTCCACAAAATTTCGAAATCAATGCGTAAATCATCAAAACACAATAGTTTGTTATAGCATCTGAGATCACACACACACACACACACACACACACACACAGAGAAAACTATCTTTTTCTTAAATATAGAACACAGATACCCCATACGCAGTTGGCAACACGTATAAACAAGATACGCCTTCAAGTAAAGTAGTAAAAACTTAAAAAGTTTTAAAATTAAGAAATAAATTTACAAATTGTGGCGAAGCTATGTGCATTCAAACAGTGACCATGGTGGGAAGAACACCAAGAAAATCGCAAGATTATAAAACGTGAGTAGCCTATTTTTAGTCTGAGTTTGAATACAAGAGGATTCTTGAAAACAATCTTAAGAAGAGTACAAGGTGGCTGGAATTAAGAAATTATTGCTACTTGCAGCAGAACAATGATCCTAAACATACTGCTGAAATTGTACGCCTTTGGATCATGTACGATATTCCTCACACGCCTAGGACACCGCCCCAATCACCAGATCTAAACCCCATTGAGAATATCTGGAACGAACTTTAGCAGCGTGTGAGGAAACATCACATCAGAAGTAAAGATCATGTCACATGGAGACCACATGGGTATCCAATTTTAGAATTTATTTGTGTTTATGGTACGTGACATTAAGAACTAAAATACCTAACGGCCAAAGCCATTCGGCGGAACTCTCAAAAATTATCGAGAAAATCGACATTGAAGTTTTGCAAGTACATGTAAGTACCAATAATTAAATCAGTTGCAGCATCTGTCGGCGTAGCTCAGGTGGCATTGGTTTGCCCTTAAAACTATAGAGGCGATGGTTCGAATCCCGCTGTGACGTATTATCTATTTCTTTTTGAAATAAGTTATATAAAATATTTTGGGATCTCTAATTCCACACTTTTTGTCAGTTTTTGTTTATGTGTATGTTCACGAGCTGAAAACCTTGTCGTTACCTAAAACTATGGTTGAGTAGGTTAGCTGCTGGGAAAGCAATTAGTAACTATGGAGGTGCCTTTCCGAAAACAGCGTCGCAGTTCTTCACAAACTAAACAATCAAACACTGTCATTGTCAACTAACAGTCAAGCCAATACTATAAAAATGTAACTTATGTTTTTTTTATTGAAATCATCATTATTAAAACAACCTTTTTACAAAATATAGAAAATTACGAATGTACAAAAACACTTCCATAAAGAAATTTGTCTCGCCAGCATTCGAATTACCGACCCTATGGTTGTAAGGCAACAACGTAACCACCTGAGCTACACCGACAGATGCTGCAACTGATTTAAAAGTTGATACTTACGTGTACTTGCAAAACTTCATAGTCGGTTTTTCGATAATTTTCTAGAGTTGCGTTGAATAGCTTTGGCTGATTTTTATTTGAGTTCTAAACTTCACAAGTATTAAAAAATACTAAGATTCGAATCCCATGTGGTCTTCTTGTGAGAGAACGTCTTAAAACGGAGTGGAGACAAATGGATTCTGCGCTCACCAAAACACATATACAGATCATGCCCAAACGACTAGAGGCAATAATTCGAAGAAAAGAGATGATAACTGAATACCAGGCGTTCTCAGAACACTTATGTCCAGTTGAAAAGTGACTATTTACTGTCTTTCTTGTAGTGGAAATACGTTTGTGTTGCGTTTCATTAGTTTATTTGTTTAATTGAAGACAGAAGTTTATTTTGTACCAGTTGTATTTACGTATACTTTCTTTGAATAGCTATAAAAAGAAATAATTCCGAATAATATTTGTGTTCGGATATTTATGTCGGCCTCTGCACATTAGAGAAGGTGAGCAAGCAACACACCAAAGGTGACTGTCACCGGCGCCCCATTGTGACCATCAAGCATCCAAGCGCTTGACTCCAGGCGAATCGTGAGACACTGTTCTTCCTTCTGGACACGCACGACCGTCCATCTTCACCTTAAATTATTGGATCCGCAACAGTTGTTAATTTTAAACTATGCACTACCTGAGTTTCGGGACTTACATCTCATCATCAGGTGCATCTGCAAATTAATCTGTTAATAAAAATGAACTGCCGCAAGCATGAAAGCGCGTCACTTGATAATGGTTTCACCAATTTGGCTGATCTTTTCTTTGTTCTGTTCGTAATTCTCAGGACAAGGTTTGTATGAAAGAATTTTTTTCGAAAATCTACCGGAAAATATCAGAATTCAAGAAAAACTGAAAGTACGCTTCCAGCTCGGATCATTTTCTAGAGTCTCCAACAATCAGCTCACTCATTCGGTACTCGCCTAGCGATCAAATTCGTTGTAACGGAGCGAACAAATACGCCAAGTAGGTTAGAATAAAGAAAGATGGCGTTATTCACAAGCCGCAGACCGCTCGGCCACCGCGGCCGGCGATAAGTTAGGTAATTTGAAGGAAGCACCTCATGGTATTTTGTATCAGTTTTGCTACTGATATTGAGAGGATGCGCCTCGGTTGCACAGTGGAACAGTGCCAGACTACAAATCCGAAGGTCGCGGGTTCGATCCCCGCTAGGTCCTAGGATTTTTATCTGTCACTTTCCACTTCTTTCACCTCTGGCAGTATTGCTCATGCGAAAAATACCGAGTAGCACTGTGATTCGGAACCCACGTTAAACTGTAGGTCCCCCTATAACTGGCTGGGTAAGTCAGTTCGAAGGTCGGAGGAAGGCAACGGCATACCACCTCCAAACAGGACCATGCCTAGTAAAGCACTGTGGTGTTCAAACCAATCTTCGGATTGATCACTGCTTTACCTTTACCTTATTGAGAGGATAATTTGCATTGACCTTTTACTTTATCGAGATCAAGCCCTTTTATTGTTGACATAAAATCATAAAAACGCCCCCTGCCACCTTCCCCCACCTCTCAATCTCACCCAAATTGATTTCTTTTATGGAACCATTCGAGAAGTCGTCCGTACAAGATACATGTCGAGAGGGAAGGAGGTAGCTTGTAGCTTGGAGTTTAACGTCACGTCGACAGCGTGGTCCTTAAAGACGGAGCTAACGCTTGGATTTGTTGGTAAGGATGAGGGAAGGAAATCGGACGTGCCCTTTGAAAGGAACCATCCCGGCATTTGCCTGGAGTGATTTAGGGAACTCACGGAAAACCTAAATCTGGATGGCCGAAGGTGGATTTGAACCACCATCCTTCCGAATGCAAGTCCAGTGTGTTACCGCTGCTACATGTCGAGATTTAAGGAGATTTTCTGACAAAAACTATTGCTACCTGTGCCACATACTAAACACACCTTGGGTATTATGACTTGTGACAGATCTAAGTACAGAGACTTCATGCCTGTGTTGATGCCTGGGTATGCAATTATAAACAAATGTTGCAAATTCAGAAGCTTGTGTAGGTTAATGGAATTAACTGTTACTTCATTGACTCAGGACTTTCAGTTCCTCTGACATCAAAAATAAATAAATAAATAAAACATAAAAAATAAAAAATGAAACTCCGAGGAGTGGAGAGGGCTGTTTAAGATCCGGCCCATAAAGAGTCACGGTTCCATTCAGCCAATTGTCAGGCAAGCTAATAGTGGGGCAAAGGCAGATCCCAATTGGGAATGCCTAATTGGAAAGATTATGACTCACTCTTATAAGATGTTGAAAGTTTTCCCATTAACAAGCAGTTCTTTTATAGTTTTGTACTTCTAACACTAGGTTTGAAATTTCAATGTTGTGACAGTTGATGAAGCTGGTATATAGTTGCAGTTGCTATGATATATTTCTGGTATTATTTTCTATTTTGTGTTTGAGCTTTGTAGTCTTGTATTTGTAACGAGTTTTCTAAGTTTATCCATTATTATTGGTCAGAAATTCAATAAACATTTCCATCAAGCTTTCATGTTTGAAATCAGTTTCTTCGTTCAAAATTTCACCACGGCGTTGTTCGTATGTACATTTATTTTTTCTGAAGACCTACATTAGTAAAACTTTAGGTTATATATGTGTAATTATCATTTCTGTTTCAGTTTGTCCTGTGTTGTGGCTACAGTTCATCTGTTGGCTAAATAATCTAGATGTGTTACTTTCGCTTATTCTCGTGTGCTTTCGATAACTTTTGGCGATGTTACGTCCTATCGGTCCAAGGTAAAATTTATTACAATCTTGGCATTGTACTTTATATAGACCTGGGTTTGTGTGAATTGATAATTTGGATTTACTTGAAAGAGGTTCGAGTCCTCCCTCGGGCATGTGTGTGTGTGTGTGTTGTCCTTAGGTTAGTTGAAGTTAGTTAAAGTGGTTTGTAAGCCTAGAGACTGATAACCACATTAGTTTGCTCCCATAGATTTACAAACATTTGAACATTTCATATTCATCTTTTTGTTGAAGCCCCTTTTTGGCCTGTGGTTGCTTTATAAATATTTAGTTGCTTCTGTATAAGAATCTGCCTTGAGCAAAACACAAATTCTTTTTGTTTCGCTACAGTTGTAGCATCTTCAGTGGGTCCTTTTTTATTGCTTTAAAACTGTCAACAGAAATAGTTATAGTTATTACAGGTTATTACAAGTTCATCCATTAATTAGAATTAATTACACGAATTTCACAGTTTACGCATTTTACAGGTTGGACTAGTTAGTTTTCCTACGTCACCCCTATAGGTCTTCGTTTACAGTTTGTCATCCGGAACCACGTGGCACTTATATACAAAACTGTTTAATGTCGAAATATTTGATTTGGTTCCTCATTTTTATGATTACGTTTACGACTTAAGTATTTATTTGTTTGGTAATGAACTATGTTCAAGGTTACGTTTGATGTCTTCGTCGGTAGAGTAGAAACTTTTCGTGTTCACTGTCACTGTTTGTGAACTGTTAAAAAAATTAAACGGTGGATGGAGTAGACAGTAAATGTGTTTTGAGTGGGAAGTTTGGATCTTGGCAAGATGGCAGGTGGAGTTGACAGTTGATTGTGTTGGTGACAGTGGGATGTTCGAAGCTTGATCAGGTGTGTGTGTACGTCTGTGAATGTGGGGGGAAGAGGGGGGTTCTTTTATAGACTAGTCGTGTCTACCAGTTCTTTGAGTGGAGAGAATATATTTGCATTGGAGTGAGATTTGTATTCATTTATTTTGTTTTCCTTCAACGATAGCTTTCTGTATTTGGTAGGTTTCTTCAATTTGATATTTAATTTAAATATGTTATGGGTACATTAGAGGGAGTGTTTGGCTGGATAATTTTATGTCAGTGGATTTTTCTTTCTGTAAACGTAGTTCTCCGGTTTTACTATATATTTGCAGTAATACGTCTGAAGTGGAACTATTTTGTTCTTCGTAGGAAATCGAGGTGTTTTTTTTTTTTTTTTTTTTTTTTTTTTTTTTTTTTTTTTTTTTTTTTTTTTTTATGGAACCGTTGTTTCTTGGCAAATTTTGTATTGGGTTGCTAATACCCGGGAAATATGCGTCATTATGTGACTTGAGTCACATGAATTCGGAAGTATATATGGTCAGGTCCATTTTAGGATTTAGTTTACTTCGTGATTAATGAAAGCATTATCGTGGCTGTGATTTTGGCTCTGCATCAGATCATTCTTCGCACTGATAACAACAACAAAGAGAGAGAGAGAGAATATGCATTTCCGTGAGAATGTAGGTTTTTCCGGCGATTCTCGATGTGAAATCTTCTCGGGTTAACAGCCAAGTTAGTGATTCGTCCTCCGGCAACGTTTCGGCAAGTTTCTTTGCAGCCATCTTTAGGCGAAGCAGGGAATAAACTTGCCGATATGTTGACGGAGAACGAAGCACTGGCTCGCCTGTCAACCCTGGAATATTTCAACATCAATTGATGTTTTCGCTTAGGAATAACCATTACTCGAGCTACAGAAGCGAGTGTCGTTTTGAGGAGGTAAGCGTGCCCCGGGCTGCGGTGGGCGTGGCCTGGAGACGCCGACCAGTGGGCACCGCTGCCGCCCTCCACCCAGACAACCGGCCGGCCCGCCTGACCGGTCCTGCCGCTTCTCAGCCTCACCAGCGGCCCAACACACGACAACCTGCCAGGGTGGCCAACGGCGAACGCAGTGCGCCTGTCGTGCCCGACCGCCGCCTAGTCCAGTTCGCCGCATCATTCTGAGTCATACGAATTGTCCAGATCAGGATTCCTGTTTCACTCTGCCCCTGCAGTGAGTCACTACGCGTACTGTAACTGGAAAATGTAGAGGCTTGCGAGTTTACTTCTTTGAGTTGTGCCACAGTAACCACAGTAACCAGGTCTCGATACTGTTACAGCAACACAGGAAACCTAGGTATCTCACGATTCATCTTAAATTATTGGATCAGCAACAGTTGTTAATTTGAAACTTCCTGGCAGATTAAAATTGTGTGCCGGAACCGGGACTCGAACCTGGGACCTTTGCCTTTCGCGGGCCAGCGCACTACCGACTGTGCTATCCCGACATGACACACGATGCCGCCTCACAACTTTACTTCCGCCAGTACCACATTCTGGAAACATCCTTAGGCTGTGGCTAAGCCATGTCTCCACCATATCCTTTCTTCCAGGAGTGCTAGTCTTGCATGGTTCGCAGGAGAGCTTCTGTGAAGGTTGGAAAGTAGGAGGCGAGGTACTAGCGGAAGTAAAGTTGTGAGGCGGCATCGTGAGTCGTGTCGGGATAGCACAGTCGGTAGTGCGGTAGCTCGCGAAAGGCAAAGGTCCCAGGTTCGAGTCCCGGTTCCGGCACACAATTTTAATCTGCCAGGAAGTTTCATATCAGCGCACACTCCGCTGCAGAGTGAAAGTTTCATTCTGGAGTTGTTATTTTTTTTCTTTCTTTTTTATGCTCTACCCTAGTAGGTGCATCTGCAAGTTACAACCAAATAAAATAGTGACGCCTTCATGTAATAAAATGACTACATTTTATCTTTACTAAAATTATTCAGTACAAGAGAGTATTCGTACTTAGTGAGTCCATGAAACTCAGTACTCAGTAAGTACAAAAATTGTACTGAATAATTTTAGTAAAGATGTACAGTATCCGTTTGATTACATGAAGACGTCACTATTTTATTTGATACTAGCAAACCGGCAACGCTTCGTAGTAGCTAATGTGTATGACATATATACCCTAATCTCTTCTCTTCTTCTTCCTATGTCCATTCCTTCTTCCCACCTTTATTTCCCCACCTCCTTCTCACCTTCACACCAATCTCTCTTATCCCACACCATATCCATCTGCTCCCCTCTCCTTTCTGCGTCTATACTATCCCCCTTTTTAAATCAATTTTATTCCCCCATCTCTATCTCCTTCACCCCCTCTCTCTGACCTCATTTATTGGTATTGTAATCGTGACCTTCATTGGAAATAATGTGAAAATCGATTGGTAAATCAATTGGAAGTAGGATATTAGACAAGCCTTTCGAGCTGCTCTATCTGTGAGGTTTGTAGCTTTAATGGCCGTGAATTTAATGGTTGTTTGTATGAACAGGTATGATTATAAATTTAGGCATAAAAACAACTTTCCTGTTTTATGTTAAAAATGACTGCCGGCCGCGGTGGCCGAGGGGACTGAGGCGCTTCAGTCACGGTCTGCACGGCCACTACAGTCGGGGTTTCGAATCCCCCCTCGGGCATGGATATTTGTGCCGTCCTTAGTTGTAGGTATTTGATAAGTAGTTTGTCAGTTTAGGGACTGATGACCCCGTAGTTAAGTCCCTTAAGCTCAATAAACCTTTGAAACATTTAAAATGACTGGGAAAAGGAAAACAAAACAGCACATTTTTACAACAGAGCCTAGCATGTTTGTTTCGCAGCGAGCAGAATAGAAATGCTTTTTGTAACATGTTTATATCTTCTTCAGACTTTTTGAGCATGATCATATTTCAATGATTGAAATTCCATATGAAACAATTCAATTGTACCCGTTGTTCCAGAGTCATAACGAAGCCCGCTTGAGAATTTCTTTCTCGATTTACCTCTAAGTACGATCTTCGTTGATCTCATTGATTCTACAATCACGTATTAGGATTGCGCTGCGCGTACGCCGACCGATATTACGACGACACAAATGGAGGCATTGTTTTAAAAACATTAATCGCGATCAGTACACAATTTGTTTGTAACACTAAAAAAATACCAAGAATACATCAGTTGTATCTTTGCAACGTTCAAAAGATATGATCACCACCGATAACACCAAGGAGGAAAGAATAATACGGAGGGGCTTCTAAAGAAACGACGTTTCATCTATTCTGTGCCGTGTTTAGTGTAAGCTAGTTCATTAAGTAGTTTGAACGTTTAGGGACTGATGACCCCGTAGTTGAATCCCATAAGCTTTACAAACTTTTGAACATTTGAACCTAACTTATCTTTACATTAATGTTTCCAAAATCAAATGTTCAAATGTTTGTATACCTTATGGGACTTAAGTACGGAGTTGTCAGTTCCTAAACTGACAAACTACTTATGAACTAGCTTACACCACTAAGGACGGGACAAATATCCATGCCCGAGGGGGGATTCGAACCCCCGACCGTAGTGGCCTAGCAGACCGTGACGGACTCGCCGCAGTCCCCTCGGCCACCGCGGCCGGCATTAATGTGTCCCCCTCCCAATAATCGAAGCAACTACTTTACGCGGGTCACTACTAATATTGTATTCGAAAAATATTGATTTGTTTTTACTACTCTCCTGCACCACCTAGCAATTTTATCTACATATAAAACTAGCTGCCATTCCTCCAACTGGGAATTGTGTTTAAGTATTCTTGCTAATGTTACCATTCTAAAATGCACCCAATTTTGCAGCGACGGTCCGGTACTGGAGACCCATTTCCCCGAAGACAGTGACGTACTCTGGAATGCGTACACACTCCGCCTGCATGATCACCAACTTTTTTTTTCTTTTTTGTAAAATTTCCAGATTGTATCGTTACTCCAATAAAACAACTTCTTTTTTAAACTTGCGGCCGCACGGGCGAAAGCAGAGTAGAGTACTGAAGTGAAAACCACTCAAATCCACAACATTATCCACAACGGCGATGGAAGCGGCTTATAAAGGGCATACGCGATGAGTCGTCAATCATTAATTGGGGGCGCGGCAGAAAGAGAGCGCCCGCGCCGCCGGAAAGGACGGCCAGGGGTGGCAGCATTAGCAGTCAGCATCAGCATCAGCAGTCAGCAGTCAGCAGTCGGCGGCGGCCCCGCCCCCGCCCCGCTAGGTATTGACAGCGCCTCTGACGGCGGCTCTTGTAGGGGCCCGGATGATATTTTAACCGTATCCCGGCCGCGCGCTTCCTGCCCGCTCTAATCGGATGTTACGTTTTAATCTGGCGCCCGGCCCGGGCGCTGCCGGCGCCGACGTCGACGTCGAGACGCCGCGGTCCCCGCTGAATTATGCAGCGGCGCGCGACGCCGGTGTGTTATGCATGCGCGATGCCGCCGTGCCGCGATGTTCGCGATGTGCGATATGCGATGTGCGCGGCCGCTTCCGGGCCCGCCAGATTACCGCTAATGGCCCGGTCAGACCCGTCTTAACAGCGCCCGCCTGCCCTTTATCAGAAAAGGTATAAAAAATAACGTCTACACAAAAACGCATCGGGGCGCGCCGTTACTGGACACCTGTCACCCATACTGACGTTTCCGAAAATTGCGAAGCTCATCTGGCTGGGGATTACCGTGCCCCAGGCTTAAAATTCCGATGTCTGCACACTTCGTTTCTCGTATTTCTTATGACAAAGAACTGCTCCCAGTATCTCTCCTGTGTCATCTTCACAAAGTAAATGGCAGATTTATTTCAAATTGTATGACAGACTCTACTGAGATGAACCGTTTTCTTCAAGAACCTTGTTTGAGACATGGAAAAGCATATACTAGCCAAATTATGTGCTTAACAGAACGCCTTGAGGAAGGATATGAAGATAAAAACACTGGCGGACCTTATGATACAATTAACTCAGCTTGCCCTTTTCTCACATGACATCTTGTGAGCCATCGATGAAGGTCAACAGGCAGATTATGTTTTTCTCGATTTCAAATACACACATTCGTAACCGATAACGAAGGTACGAGCATACGGAATAGGTTCACAGATTTGTGAATGGCTGGAAGATTTCTTAAGTACGTTGTTCTCGACGGCGAATGTTCATCAAACATGAGTGTATAGTCAGGCGTGCCTCAGGGGAGTGAGAGAGGATCGCTATTATTTTCTATCGACATAAATGATTTGATGGACAGAGCAACTTGGAATTTGGAATTTCCTGATTATGTTGTGGTGTATGGGAAAGTGTCGTCATTAATTGACTGTAATAGCATAAAGGATGACTTAGACAAAATTTCTAATTGGTGTGAAGAATAGCAGCTAGCTCCAAATGTATAAAAAAACAATCCTACAGTGTTCGAATACAGCATTAGTAGTGAGCTTCTTGATGCTGTCGAGTCGTTCAAGTATCTAGACGTAACACTGAAAAGCGATATGAAATGGAACAAACATGTAAGGACAGTTGTGAGTAAAGCGGACAGCCGACTTGGGTTTATTAGGAGAAGACGAACTATCGCCCAGTATCTCTCCTGTGTCATCTTCACAAACTACATGACAGATTTATTTTAAATCGTATTACAGACTCTGAGATGAAACGTGTTCCTCAAGAAGCTGTTTTTAGATATGAAAAATCATGTACTAGCCAATTTCTGTGCTTAACCGAACGCCTTTAGGAACGATATGAAGATAAAAACACTGGTGGACCTTATGGTACAATTAACTGAGCTTGCCCTTTTCTCACGTGACATCTTGTGAGCCATCGATGAAAGTCCACAGGCAGATTTAAAAAAGACACATTGCGAACTGCTAACGAAGATACGAGAGTATGGAATAGGTTCACAGATTTGTGTCTAGCTGGAAGACTTCCTAAGTAATAGAACGCAGTACCTTGTTCTCGACGGCGAATGTTCATCGTCAGGCGTGCCTCAGGGGAGTGTGGTAGGACCGCTATTATTTTATATCGATATAAATGATTTGATGGGCAGAATAACTTGTAATTTACGGCTGTTTGCAGATTATGCTGTGGTATGGGAAGGTGTCGTCCTTAATTGACTGTAATAGCATACAGGAAGACTTCGTTCAAAATTTCACCACAGCGTTGTTCGTACGTATATTTATGTTTACCGAAGATCGTACATTGCTAAATCTTTATGTTATATATGTGTAATTTTCATTTCTGTTTCAATTTCTAGTTTGTGTGTAGAACGCCATCTAGCTCCAAAGGTAGAAAAATGTACGATAACTCATATGAGTATGAAAAACAACCCCATAATGTTCGAATACAGTATTACTAGTGAGCTTCTTGATACAGTCGAGTCATACAAATATCTAGGCGTAACAATAAAAAGCGATATGAAATGGAACGAACATGTAAGGACAGTTGTGAGTAAGGCTGACAGCCGACTTCGGTTTATTGGGAGAATTTTGGGAAGATGTACTTGTTCTGTAAAGGAGACAGCGTATAAAACGCTTGTACGACCACGTCTTGAGTATTGGGTATTGAGTATTGGGACCCGCAAAAAAAAAAAAAAAAAAAAAAAAAAAAAAAAAAAAAAAAAAAAAAAAAAAAAACGGTTTAAAGGAAGGCATGGAAGCAGTTCAGAGGCGAGAAACTACATTCGTTATTGGTAGGTCGACTAGTGCCCGAGTGTCACAGAAATACTTCGGGAACTGAAATGGAGGAAAGACGACGTTCTTTCGAGAAATTCTGTAGAGGAAATTTAGAGGGCCGGAATGTGAAGCTGACTGCAGAACGATCTATTTGTCGCTTACTTAAATTTCACGTTAAGATCAGAAAGACAAGGAGAAATTATGGCTTGTTCGGAGGCATATTTTCCTTTTTCCTCGTTCTGTTTGGACGTGGAATAGAAAGGGAATGCCTAGTAGTGGTACAGTGTACCCCCCCCCCCCCCCCGCCGAGAACCTTACGGAGGATTGCGGAGCTAACACAGTAAACTTAGTGTCTCTTGGAATAATACCACACTGGAACATACCAACATCTCAAATTACCTGGCCATGTTACTCGATAGGCCTCTGACATATAGGTAACACTGCGAAAAGACGCGCCAAAAGGTAACTGCTGGATATAATATTCTGCGGAAACTAGTTAACAACAAATGGGGCACTAAACTTTCCATATTAAAAACCACGGCACAAACGTAATACTTCTCTACAGTTGAATATGCGTGCCCATTGTCGTCCAAATCAACCCATGCAAAAAAAAGTCGACATAATTCTTGATGAAACACGCTGATTAACAACGGATTGCATGAAAACTACTTCCCTACCAAAGCTCTATACAGCTGCCAGGGTTGCGAATCCCTACTCTCGGAGAACAGCACATGAATTCACAAACAGGCCCAGACAAACCATCGAGGATGGGCATCTCCTTTTTGGCAGTGAGTGTAAACCCGGGCGACCGAAATCCCATAAATCTTTCTTAACAACGAGAATAGAAGGACCACCAGACGATTATCCTCCTGTACAGAAGGTGCCCAGCGGATTCACCAAAAACTGAAAGACTTGGAGGACACTGAACGAAACGGTGGCTCCAGTGAAGACAAATGTGGTTAGGCAGTGTCTTGGAACGACGGATGACAAGTGTGACTGTGGCACTGTGCAGGATATGGAGCACCTGCTCGCTGCCCTAACTGCCCATTTGGTGCAACCCGACGATTTATAACCGAACAAGAAAAAAGCTTTGGACCTGGCTCTGTACTGAGCGGTGTTCTGGATTCTGGACGCGAAAAAGTAACGTTAGTCTTATGCCAATATGAAACAGGCCGACCGCGGTGGAGTGCCGAGCGGTCTGAGGCGCCTCGCTGCGGAGGGCGCGATTGCTCGCCGTCGGAGGTTAGAGTCCTCCCTGGGGCGTGTGTGTGTGTGTGTGTGTGTGTGTGTGTGTGTGTTGTCTTTAGGTTAGCTTACCAACGTTTAAGTAATTTGTAAGCTACGGACTGATGACCACGCAGTTTGGTACGATAGATTTATAAACATTTGAAACAGGCCGCATCAGCTGTATGGTATTTTTATTTTATTTTAGTAAGGAAAATTATGTTTTAACGGCACTGCAGGTACTTTAAATTTCTATTCTCCATCGAGTAATCTGTCTCTTATGGTATAAAAAATGTTCAAATGTTTGTAGAGCTAATGGGACTTAACTACGGGGTCATCAGTCCCTAAACTTACAAACTACTTACGAACTAGCTAATACTGCGGGCGGGACAAATATCCATGCCCGAGGGGAGATTCAAACCCCCGACCGTAGTGGCCGTGCAGACTGTGACTGGCGCGTCGCAGTCGGCTCGGCCACCGTGGCCAGCTCTTATGGTATACCACAGAAAAATAAATCAAGGCGAAAAAGCTCTCTTGAACGAGGGTACCTCTGCCCATGCCTCACAGTTTATTGATTTTGAACAGTTGCAGCACAATGGTCAGGAACAGGCAGTGGCGTATCCGGTATCGCAGTCTGGTGGGGGCTGAGGGCAATCGCGGAGGTGACGTGATAAAAAATAAATAAATAAAGGTGTTCTTCCCCTTAACTCATATTGTGAGGATTGATCCCTTTCTTTTTCTTCTCCTCCCCCCCCCCCCATACTCTTTACCTGAGACTGCAGCTAGGACTGGCGGAGAAGGGTTGGCTCCAGGAGGGTCTTGGGGGGGGGGGGGGGCAGGTGACTGCAGGAGGTTCTGGGGGGGGGGGGGGCTTCTCATCCAAACGCTCAGTCTGAGGCAACAACTTGTCTTTCATCTGTCTCGGTTGTTACATGTTTATGAAAGAAGAAAGCTCCTCGCACATGAGCTTTCCACAAACCACACCACAGTATCATCTTTTGTCAGGACTGCTGCTTGGATCATTTATAAGGTATTTAAATTTATTACACTATAATCCCTTACGTATCTAAACTTGTTGAACACCCTTTACACACTCTTTAGGACTAATGACAGTATGTTTAAATTCTTATTGGATTGGTGTGGTGTCAGTTCTTTCGGGAGTCCGAAAGAAGATACACCACACCAATACAATAAGTATTTAAAGGCGACTACGGCGTTAGCTTCAGTTATTTCACCGCAGATGCGGTCATACGTCCGACCTAGCACGGGAATCCGTAATGGCGAGTGTTAGAGGGCATGGACGATAGGGGCGCTACAAACATAGCGTGCGACAAGTGGGAGTTTGGGACGGACGGAAGGCGAGCACGGGTGGCCAAGTGGTTAAGGCGACCGCTGGCCCGAAGCGGAAGACCCGGATTCGATTCCCGGTCCGGCTTACCTTTTCACTTCTCGCCATTGCTTAATATCAATGCCCAAATGCGGCCACTGTCAATCCTTTCTTTCCTATCCTTCTTCCTTCCCTTCTTTTACCAATCATTAGCGGTATGTTTTAAGTGTAAATATTCTTCTTCATTCTTGAATGGTGTTTAGGTGTTCGAGCTGAACACCTATTGAGAAAACAAGTATCTCATAATATAATTAATCCAACTTGTTTACGCCAGACTACTGCATAAGATACAGATCAAAAAAGTTCTCTTTAAGAATAACCAATCACTTCTGTTTCTGCTGAATCTCTCAAGACAGGACTGTGGTGATAGCAAGTATCGATCATATTACCGGATCTGAAGAACCTTTCACGTACCCTTCGGAAGCCCTTAACCTATTGATGACGGGAGTTCTTAAGACAAAAAAAAAAAAAAAAAAAAAAAAAAGGATATTGTTAAAGGTGGTTCCTAAATGGGGCGTGAAAGATGTAACTGCAAGCTACCAAGAATTGAACGACTATAGGTTTGCTAGGGACTATAAACAGCCAACACCATTAAAGATTTTACAGTAGCCACACTAACAAATCTACCGTTACAGTTACAATTTGCTGAAAACAGATTTGAAATTGTTCATTCTAATTATTACCAGTGACTCAATATTATTGATAGTTCAACATATCCGGACACAAGAAAATAAAACCACGAGAAATAGCAGCGTGATCTGAGGCGGCATGCTACGGACTGGGCTACCGTTTCCGTCGGAGCTTCAAGTGTCCCTTCGAGCACGTGTGTGAGTTTGTGCATGTGTGTGTGAGCGTGTCTTTCGTCCTTAGTGAAAGTAGTGCGTAAGTCTAGGAACTGATGACCATAACAGTATGGTCCACTTGGTTTACAAACATCTGAACTTCAGGAAATAAATAAATAATTCCACAGTTCAGTCACTAATTCTGAATCACGCAGTAATACAGCAGAAGGAAGACTAGGATGTAACGCACTGTTGATAGAGTGGTCATTACTGGCGGAGCTTACGATTGCATTGCTTAAATATGGGGAACGAAATCGGCTTTCACCTTCCAAAGCAGCCATCACGTCATTTTCCTGGAGTGATTTAGTGAAATTGCGGAAAACCTAAATCAGGATGCCCGGAGGTAGATTTGAATGCGAATCCAGTGAACAAACAGTGACTGAACTATGATGTGCTCTTTTAAAGTTTTGAAAATGATTTAGCCGGCCGCGGTGGCCGAGGGGACTGAGGCGCTCCAGTCACGGTCACGGTCTGCACGGCCACTACGGTCGGGGGTTCGAATCCACTCTCGGGCATGGATATTTGTGCCGTCCTTAGTTTTAGCTAGTTAATAAGTAGTTTGTAAGTTTAGGGACTGATGACCCCGTAGTTAAGTCCCGTAAGCTATACAAGCATTTGAAAATGATTTACTGTAATGTATGTAGCTCCACAAGTTGCTTTAAAATAAATTAATGTTCAAAAGGAAGACGCGTAGATCGCAATATGATTAAATAATGACTGACGACCGATTTCAAAGGCCTATGCCATCGTCATGTGGTCGTATAAATCCTACAAATTGGCCATTTTGTATAAAAAAATGATGTTAAAGAGTCAAAATATACAATAAACAAGTTATATTACCGCCTTTGTAAGACTGTTTACAGTCTCTTACAAGCAGTTGGTAATGTACCTTTTTTAAACAAGATGACCAAATTGTAGGATTTAAACGACCAGATGGTGGTGGAATAGCCCATGGAAACCTTTCGTCAGCAAATAATTAATCGAACTGCGATCTTGGCGTTTTCCTTTCCAAGATTATTAACCTATGCAGACCGCCTCCATCCTGCGATGTCAGGTAAGGTCAAAATCATTTAACTTCATCTTCATTTCGATCACCACTGTGTCTTTATCTGAAATAAAACTACAATCTACAAATGAATTACAAAGTATTAGAATTTATTACAAGAAAATATATATATATATATATATATATATATATATATATATATATATATATATATATATATATATATATATTTTATAATGGCAGTGGTCAAGATACGTAATGAGAAATGCACAGTCCTACAGATCCTCCTGCTACTCTCACACATTTAGCTATCCTCATCTCCATGCATATCTCCTTCTCCAATTCTTCTGATATAAACGATGCTACATGTAATTTATAATTTCCTGAATTATGTATCGATAGCAATCTTCTATTAGTCCGTCTCCTCCATCCCCCTTTCTGTTCACCTGCTTGTTTCCCTCTCTCGGTTCATAGGCTCCTCGCCCTTCTTCATCATTTCTTTCTCCCTATGGTCCCCTTTCTGTCAAAATCCTCCTGTGTCATCTTTGTATTCATATCCTCCTCTTCAACTCCAGGTCCATCTCCTCACCCTCTCCCATCCCCCTCTATCCATCTGCAGTTCCTCTGTCTGTCTCTCTCTCTGTCGCTCCATTTCCTTTGTCTCTCTCTCTGTACATCTCGTCCACCCCACGTCTGTAAAAAATCACGTTGGCTTTATCTACCAACTTCATTGGTGGAAGTGTGCCGAAATTTATTGTAGAGGTCCCTCCGCGATGCACCGTAAGTTCCCTTCCGGAATACAAAAACATATGTACATTTATGAATTAACAATCATGGTGAGCAGCTAGACGATGTTGAAGTCTTTTGTAAAATACACTCCGTCATCCATATCACGAAATGTTATTGTTTTGAAGGTCACGTGTACAAAATTTAGGTAAGATCGGACGTGCCCTCTATATATAGAGGGCCCATACAAAGGAAATAAACTTGAAGGCAGTATTCTAGAAATGGAAGACGAAGTGGAGGAAGATGCGATAGGAGATATGATACTGCCAGGAGAATTTGACAGAGCGCTTAAGGACTTGAGTGGAAACTAGGCCCCTGGAGTAGATGATATTCTGTCTGAATTGCTGATATCAGTAGGAGAGCCAGTCGTAAAAAAAATTGTATCACCTGGTACGCAAGATGTATGACACAGAGGAAATACTCTCCGACTTCAAAAAAGAATATCCTAATTCCAATTCCAAAGAAAGCAAGTGCAGACAAGTGTGAAAATTACAGAACTATCAGTTTAATAAGTCATGGTTGCAAAATACTAACACGAAATATTTGCAGACGAATGGAAAAACTTATGGAATTCGACCTCGGGGAAGATCAGTTTGGATTTAGGAGAAATGTAAGAACACGGGAGGCAATACTCACATTACGACTTATCTTCGAAGATAGGCTAAGGAAAGGGAAATCTACGTTTTAGCGTTTGTAGATTTGGAGGAAGCTTTTGAAAATGTAGACTGGAATTCACTTTTCCAAATTCTGAATGTAGGTAAAATATAGGGAACGAAGAGTTATATTCAACCTATACAAAAACCAGAAAGCAGTTATTACAGTCGAAGGGCAAGAAAGGGACGAAGAGGTCGGGAAGGGAGTAAGACAGGGTTGTAGCCTTTCCCCAATGTTGTACAATCTGTACACTGAGCAGGCAGTAAAGGAATGGAAGGAGAAATTTGGAGAGCGAACTAAAGTGCAGGGAAAAGAAATAAAATCATTGCGGTTTGCCGATGACTTAGTAATTCTGTCAGAGACCGCAAAAGATCTGGAAGAGCAATTGAACTGAATGGACAGTCTCTTGAAAGGAAGATATAAGATGAACATTAACAAAACGAAGGTAATGGAATGCAATGTCAGAAAATCAGGAAATGCTGAAGGAATTAGATTAGGTAATGAGACAGTAAAAGTAGTAGATGAATTTTGTTATTTGGGTAGCAAGATAACTTCTGATAGCCCAAGTAAAGAAGATATAAAAAGGCCGAATGGCTATGTGAACAAAAGCGTTTCTAAAGCAACGAAACTTGTTAACATCCAATATTAATTTAAATGTTAGAAATTCCTTTCTGAAAGCATTTCTCTGGAGTGTAGCATTGTATGGGAGTGAAACGTGGACGATAAGGAGTTCAAACAAAAAGATGGTAAAAGCTTTAGAAATGTGGTGCTACAGACGAATGATGACGATTAGATGGGTAGATCGCGTGACTAATGAGGAGGTGCTTAACCAAATTGGGGAGAAAAACAGTTTCTGGTATATCCTGACTAAAGCGATAGATTGGTTGGACACTTTCTGAGGAATTGTCAACTTAGCATTGGAAGGAAGCGTGTGGGGTCAAATCGTAGAGGGAGACAGAGGGACTAATATAGTAAGCAGATTCAAAAGGATGTAGGTTGCCGAACGTATTCTCTGATGAAGAGACTTGTACATTTCAGACATGATGCTGATAGTAGTGTCCTTTTACGGAATGGTAGTAAGAGTTCTCACAGTGCACGTGCGTTAGGGCTTCATTCAGCATGATCAGGAGGCTAATCATATTGACGGAAAAGAGTGTGACAACCGGTGCCTGTCACTTGGGCTCCGACGTCATACATTGACCATTCAATGACTGGAAAGGGGGTTTAAGAATACCAGCCCTCCTCAAGTAGTTTCAACGAAGCTCACAACATACAGAACGAATCGTGGCCTTAGTTCTTAGGCAAGTTGAAGGCCTGCCGCCAAAGATTACTAGCTGACAGTCGCTTACCAGACTTTAGTCACTGGGCTTAAATTATTTAGAGTTGCTCTAAATCAGTCAGGTGAAAATGAAAAGACACCGGGTCCCTGAACTAATGCAGTCTTTCTTCCTTCTTTCCTTCCTGGACTGCATTTCCATTCCTTTCCTTTCCCTTCCCCTCCTTTCCAATCCTGACTCTTTCCCCTCCCTACTGGGGGTCCAGTAACCTTAGCAGTTTGGTTTCTCTATCCCAAAAAAATCACCACCTCCACCACCACCTTCTATGGAATCCCACTCATGATGAAAATTTATTGTATTTAATGGCAACAAGCATATCTGACCTCTATGTGGATGTCCATATTCAAACTCCTAGCAGTACCACTACACAGTTGTAGCAGCAGTCTCAGCGCACTGTAAATTGCAATTAACCTCTCGTTTTATGATTACTCTACTGCACGTAACACAGTCGTATATAAGCGCTTCATGGCAGAAATAACAATCAGAAAGCTTCATTGAAAGATGTGACTGCAGGGAGAAAATGATCCTAGAAATCTATCACATAACTGGTTGACTCCACCAGTTATAGAGGACTATCGATGGCTGTGCGCTATCCCTCTCAGTTTTTTTTTTTTTTTTTTTTTTTTTTTTTTTTTTTTTTTTTTTTTTTTTTTTTTTTTTGCGTAACAAACATACGGAAATCAGAGGGCGATGACATACGACATGTTTGGGCTGTAGGACGGAGGCTCCAGCTGCTCCTCTCAAAGCGTAACGCCCTGGAGACGTGCGAATGCGCGTTATCATTGAGCAGGATCAATCCCTCCGTGGGCAGCCGTGGTCGTTTGCTGGTGATGTACTTGCGTAGGCTACGGACTGTGCTACAGTATACGTCATTTTAATGGTTTTCCCATGCTTGAGAAATTCGATGAGTATCAGACCTCGGATGTCGGATCAGACGGTGAGAATCGTGGTTATGGAATATCCCCCCAAATGTATGACTGGATAGGAGATTTCCTGTCAGAGAAGACACAGTTTGTAGTAATCGATGTTAAGGCATCGACTGAAACAGAGGTGATAACCGATGATCCACAGGGTAGTGTTATTGGTCCTGTGCATTTTCTTGTATACATAAACAATTTAGGAGGAAATCTGAGCGGTTCTCTTAGGTAGTTTGCAGATGACGCCGTCATTTATCGTCAAGTAAAGTCATCTGAAGTTCAAAACCAACTGCAGGATGATATAAATATCAGTGTGGTGTAAAAATTGGCAATTGACTCTAAATAATGAGAAGTGTGAAGTCGTCCACATGAGTACGAAACGAAATCCGTTAAACTTTGTTTACAAGATATATCTATCGAATGTGAAGGTCGTAAACTCCATTAAATACATGGTAATTACTATTACTTCAGATTTAAACTGGAAAGAACACGTAAATAATGTCGTGGGAAAGGCGAACGAGAGCCTGCGTTTTATTGGTAGAACCCTAAAAAGATGCAACAGAACTACTAAAGAAACTGCAAGCACTACTCTTGTCCGTCCTCATTTTGAGTATTGCTGTCCAGTGTGGGATGCGTACCAGGTGGGTTTCACGGAGGATTTCGAAAGAGTCTAAAGAAGGGCAGCTCATCTTGTATTCTCACGATACAGGGGAGACAGCGTCACGGAAATAATGCGGGACCTGAGGTGAGAATTAGTACAACGGCGGTTATCGCTGCGCCGTGGGCTACTTACCAATCTCCATCAGAATAAAATACGAGAAATCAGAGCTCGATCTGAGAGATTCGCGCGCGCTATTCGAGAATGGAATAGGAGATGAATAGTATAAAAGTGGTTCGATGAACCCTCTGCCAGGCACTTAAAGGTGATTTGCAGAGTATCCCATGTAGATGTAGATGTAGAATCACCTTGCCTGCTGACGGCACAATCTTGAATTTTGTTTTTATTTTATTTTTTATGTTATTGTTTTATTTTTTTATTTTTAATTTTTATTGGAGTTAACGACGCATGTATCGCGTCTAAAGATGTTTATTACAAAGCGTCGTATTCAAATTGGAACCGTTTTGATTATTGAGACGTTTCGTACCTTTTCATATGAACACCATTGGTACATAAATAAAATGTAATAATGATTAGATTAGTCGTAATCACAATGTTGTAATACTGACGGTCCTATTCACAGCGTTACTTTTCTTTCAAATGAAAATCCAAAGAGAGCTAAAGAAATAATTGTCTTCGAACGAGAAATAAATAAAATGGAAAAGCTAATATAAGTGATAAAGAATAAAGAACTAATGTGGAAAGAAAAATAGGAAAGACACAGACGATGTTTAGGGGTAAAACTAATGTGACAGACACACCAGATCGTTGATGACGAACGGAAAAAATGGAATTGCCAGCGACATAGTGAGAATCTCAATTTCGTCTTCATTGTAGCATATTGTATGGGACGCAAATAACCGGGTACCTTGTTCCACATTCCGCATACATTTGTTTGAAATGGTGAAGAAATATTTTGTGGCGGTACAGTAGCAAATAGAAGTCTGATCAGTGTTAAAGAAGAGGTGAGACATATACATCTACATATCCTCCGCAAGCCACCTCACGTGTGTAGTGGAGGGTACTTCGTCTACCGTTTCGACTTCTTGCTCCTATTACAGTCTCCTATTCCACCTCCGCGCGGGCCCTGATCTCTGTAATTTAATCCTTCTACGGTCACCTCTCGAGCTGTACATAGGAGCCGGCAATATTAAAATTGGAAGAACCATCTTTGGCCGCATTGAAATCTTTATTTTTTACATAGAATACAGATCGATTTCGGTCAGTGTCTGATCATCCTCAGTGCATGAATCAAAGTCCTCTGTATTGTATATATAAAAAAATAAAGATTTCAATGCGGCCAAAGCTGGTTCTTCCAATTTTAATAATTTTAATGTGGTGGCTCTGCACCAGATTCCGGATGGAGTCGCCTACATAGAAAGCAATATATTAGTTGACTCTTCATGAAACATATGCTGTCTGAAGTTTCACTGAAGCCCGTACAGCGCTACAGAACGACTCTTTTGCAGTGTCTGCCACCGGAGTTTCCTGACCGTCCCCGTGACGCTTTACCGCTTACTAAGTAATTCTCAGGTATTTTGTGGTGTTTACGTCCTTCACTTTTGATTGATTTATTTTGTAAACAAACTTTAACGGATAACGTTTCGTAATCATGTGGACGATTTCACACTTCTCAATATTTAGTGTCAATTGGCGACTTTTACACCATACTGATATCTTATTCAGATAGTTCTCCTGTTATATAATAAAATATCTTTCTTTCTATGTAAACGCTGCACTTCACACTTGTTTATGTTAAGGCTCAATTGTCATTTCCTGCGGATGTGACAGTCACAGGCCTGTGGTTTAGCACATCTGATCGAGGGGCCTGCTTGTAAACGGAAATAACCTGAGCTTTTATCCACTTCTTGGGAACGCTCCTCTTCAGACTTTCGGTTCACTGCTGCTAGAAGGGGGGCATGCTCCGAGTAAAATCGAATTGGTATCTCATCAGGTCCAAAGGCGTTTCCTCTGTTGAGCGTTATCATTTGCTTTTCTATCCCTTGGACATTTCAGTGTCTGCCATTTTATCTTTAGTTTAGTGGTTCAGAAGAGGAACTAAAGTACAGTCATTCTCTGTGAAAAAGCAAATCAGAATTATAGTTTCTAATTCGCTTTCGAAACATCAATCTACGGCTCACCCCTTCGTCCTTTCTCTTTTTGAAAATTACGCTATTTGGTGTATCGCGTAGGTAGTAGGCAGAAAACCTGGTTAGTAGGATTGTTTATCTCGGTGAAACCTCGCCTTCCCAGACCCAGCTAATACAAAAGGAAACGTAGTCTCGCTTGGGAAGGACCTAAGTCAGAGACGAACTGGTTTGTATGTCTATTGGGATGCAGCATCCACCAGAACTGCACCTGTTTATATATATATATATATATATATATATATATATATATATATATATATATATATATATATATATATATATTAAAACGGTAAGCAGTTGAAGAATTTTGCAACACATTTTATATTCGAGTATTATGTCATATCGGGGGGTCGTAAATTGTATGAATCAACTAGGTTCTCGAGAGCAAAGATCATGTGAAACACATGTCGCGCTATTCATCCACGAGTCTGCAGACTGGTTTGATGTAGCTCTCCACGCTACCTTGTCCTGTGCGAGTCTCTTCATCTGAGAATACGTACTACAACCTTTTAAATCTACTTACTGTATTCGTCCCTCGGTCTCCCTCTACGATTTTTACCACACACACTTCCTTCTAACGCTACGTTGATGAATCCTTGATGTCGCAGAGATGTGTCCCACCAACCCATCCCTTCTATTAGCAGGATGTGCCAGAAACTCCTTTTCTCCCCAATTCTTTGGAGCACCTACTCATTAGTTACGCGATGTACTCATCTAATCTTCGCCTTTAGCACCACATTTCCAAAATTTCTATCATCATTTTGTCTGAACTCTTAATCGTCCACGTTTCACTCCCATGCAGTGCTACACTGCAGACAAATGCTTTCAGAATGGATTTTCTTACATTTAAACTAATATCGGATGTCAACAAATTTCGCTTCTTCAGAAACGTTTTCCCACGACCGTTCTACATTTTATATCTTCTTTACTTCGGCCATTAGAAGTCAACTTTCTACCGAAATAACAAAACTCATCTACTACTTTTATTGTCTCGTTACCTATCTAATTCATTCAGCTTCGCCTAATTTCCTGACGCTATATTACTTAACCTTGTTTTAATCTTGTTAATGTTCATCTTATACCTTCCTTTCAAGATACTGTCCATACCGTTTAATTGTTCTTTCACGTTCTTTGCTGTCTCTGACAGAATTACTATCCCATCAGCAAACCGCAAGGTTTTTATTCCTCTCAGTGGACTTTAATGCCCTCCCCAAATTTCTCCTTGCATTCTTTCACAGCTTTCTCAATGTATAGACCGAACGACTTTGGGGAATGGCTACAACGCTGCCTTCTCCCTTCCCAACCACTGCGACCCTTTCATACATGGTATTATAATAAAAGATTACCATTCTTTAGAAAAATTGAAAGTACTACTGTAAGATGACAAAACTAAGCACCCGTCATCCATTCCCCTAGACTTTGGTTTCGATCCTGAACTTGCAACGTTTTCGGTCTAACAGAAGACGTTATCTCTCACCCCATGTTGTTCGATGCTAAAAGTTTGAAAGAGGCTGTAAATATCATCTTTACCTCTTTTCGATCTTGAACTTCTTTCGAAATACTACAGCGAGTAACTGCGTCGAATGCAGTTCTGGAAGTTAAGCAGATGGTGACGACAAGTGTGATCCTCTCATTCATAATATAACGTGCACTGAACATTTATACTGACAATGAATCTACCGGAGAAATCAAACAGAAACACCTGCGAGTAAAATAAGCACCTTGGAACAGAAACTGTCATCAGTATAAGCGCCGTGAGGGACGCGGGTGGTGGCCCATTTTGATCCTCCGGATTACAGCATGCACGCCGTGCTGTGAGCCCGTTGAAGTACCAGAGATTGCGTTTTGAAACACGAACACAAGATTTAATCCGGCGTCAAAGCGAATGTTTCTCGTAGAACGTTAGGTGCTTTACGTTTCATAGAATTCTCACTATTATTTCGATTTCTGTGTGATTGCAGATATGTATACCGAACTGGGGGAAAAAATAGCTATCAGTGCGTTTTCAAAAGGGCTGGGCTTAAGAATATAACGGGCAGCTAAGATTAAACCGTCAGCAGCCACGTATCAACAAATACCTTTTTACTTTTGTTACTGTTTCTATTTTGAGGATTCATAAAGAAAGGTTCAGTATTTCATGAAACTGCATACATTTTAATCTTGTGTGCAAATATCGGCCAGGTTATTTAGATAAAAATAGCATAGGATTCTCATAAATAGTCGCTAAAGGATTAAGATAGTCTCATAGGACGAAGATTTTCTACCGGCTACGTGGTTTTTAAGCATTTAGCAATCCCTGGTAGCCTAGAGACATCATCATAGTGCTCTATAACAATCTGATCATGTATCTAAATTTAGAATCAAATTAAATCATTAGTAATATAAAATTCTGCGACTCTTGTTAATTTCATTGACGTTGGCATTGCTTCTGATTCTACTCTCTCTGCGAGCTGCGTTGTGATCTTTAAATTGGAAACGAAATATACTGGTATTACCTACTGTCGCGAACATAAACTGGCAGTTCCGGCACAAGCAAGTAAGAAAGCCCTAAGGGTTCTGATACATTGCTACGGAGTAATGAGTCGATGTGTTAGATGATCTTCCAAGCAACATAATACAACACCAATAGTATTAGTACAATAATTAGAAAACTATCAGTATAAAATCTAATGCTACATAGAACTTATTGTATTCTTCGACTCATAACGCTCCTGTGAAAGACGTTAGGACACACACTGTGGCAATAATAATTTGTTGTACATTAACCCCTATCAGAACTGGCTCAAACCATTGCAGAAAAAGAAACACAAATGTAATTCCTGTGTGAAATTCATTTATGGCCTACCACTGAAATATGGTAAGCTACCATGGCAAGTGAATGATACTCAGCCCAAACAGCTAAGAAGAAGGCAGGTTAACCTGATAATGTAAGTAAGTAGTTGTAACAATTACGCAATAATCACCCACTTTCAAAAGAAAAGGATGTGAATGTAGAGATGAGCACAAAGCAATTAGACTTGTATCTACAATGATGCACAAAAGTTTATTTTTTTTAACCCCTTTAGTCCCAGTGTTGTTCCTCGACAACAACGTATCGTAATCCTTAAAGTCGCATTGTTGGTGATGGAATATAAGCTTCTAGTACGACATTTTGCTGCTTGGTACGGCGTATAGCCACTTCTGAGGCATTAATCTGTCCATCTTGGAGGTTGTGTTACGTTGTCGTCTGTACAAGGCTGCGAGTGTGAGCGTGAGTGTGGTTCATGTTATTTTATTTCAGCAGTGAATTGTCCTTTCTTTGTTGCTGTGGCGAAGATTATGCTAGCATTATCGATCTGACAGCATTAACTATCATCAAAATAACGTCCCAAGTGATAAAATACCTCGATACAAACGTCTTTATTGGGCATTAAATGCATAACGTAAACTAACAATAATTCGATCAATTTTATAACACTTTTTTTAACATTTAGTGCACTGTATTAATACGGAAAACACAGAATTTTAATGTTTCCAAAGCTGGATTCATAATGTGGGTATGAAACAGAGAAGTAATAGCTATCATTATTGTTACGTTCCCTCAACATGTGTGATGTTTCTAAGTCTGATTCACAAATATAAAATGTGTCAACATTTTTAATAGGCTCATTGCATTTCAGTGACTAAGACAAGCCATTTTCCTGAATAAATGAACTGTTTCTATATTAATAGGAAATTTTATCGTTTATTGTAACTGGGACGTGGTTCTGAAAAACTGTCCCAAATACTGAAAAGCTCATGTTTCTGTAAAAACTGAAGGAATTACCGGATGAGACTTGACAAAGGTTAATCAGTCAGCCAGTATGTGATCATCAACAATAGAGCTATCGCAGTTTCAGGAAGCTGAAATTTTGAAGTTGTTAATGTCGTTTAATGAACTCCTTAAACTTCGAAAGAAACTCTCTATTGAGTGGGATGCTGTATGTCTCTGAATTTTAATTCATTTTACGATCATGGTATTCTGCTGTGCGGAATCGAATTGAAATATGTCAGATAGAATGACGTGTTTTTGAAATATCTTCCCTACATTGGGTTTATTCTTGCTCTCTTTCTTATATTATTAGTGTAAGTATTAAAATTAAGCCACTGCGTATACCTCAGATTCTCTAAGGAATTTCACTACTTTAGCTTTAATACATTTTGTGATTGGTGGATTTCTTTCTCTCACTGTAGCCAAGCACGAAGTTTACATTTTCAAAATATTTAGGTATCATGAGATAGTGCGCGTATAAACCTGTGCCATCAGGATGTGTTTCTGTTTCATTCGCTTGCAACTTAATACAATATAACAGGAATATTTACATCAGCCAGTAGCGTTAATAGTTTCCATAACAGAAAGGTCATGTAATGGATCGTAATTCAGTGGGCTGCAAATATTTTCGGCATAGACGGAATGATAGATTCACGCAACATACCGCATAATCATCACTGTAATAATAATGTATCATCCCGGATGTTTTCTGCGAAGAAAATTTTGCCACGTACGTCGTAGAAAGCTGCAGCGTCACTCGTTAGCCAGGGAAGATACATATTAACTGACAGTTGTGTGAAGTGTGTTCGTGTGATCGCGTGGATTCTCTCCATTCTGAGGAAGGCCAACGGCCGATAGTGTTGTGTATTTGTGTCTTCTTTACGTGCCTGTCGCATTTCGTCGTACGTCTTTGCAGTGAGTTGAGAAAACTGTCCTGATTACATTGCTGAATCCCAACCTGCACTTTCCATTATTAGATACCTAACTCCAAAGTTTTTTGCACTTAACTTCAATTTTTACGTAAGATATTTTTCCCATCGTAGGATAGCTCAGGTCATTATTATTATATTCGTAAGCATAACAGTGCAGTACGATAATTTAGAAAGACAGAACACATCTTTATAAAGACCCTAAACTTCGTATGTATCGTATCAAGTTTGATGCCCAGATTTCTGCAGCCTTGATTGATGGAATATTTGTTGAAATCTTCAACAACTTCAGCAACTTCAAGCAACTAAGAGCAGAGCTTGAGGTCTCCGGCACATCGAAGTTCTCCACATTCGCAAGTTGCATCTCCTATAATCTAGTCCCACTGCTCCAAATTTTGAAAGCTCCTTCTTGCAATTCGTAGCCTTCGACCTCTTGTACAAACGGAGGCTTCTCCTTAGGTTTCTACTGTTACTTCTACTTGCCTTTTGCCGTCAAAGGTGTAGTCAGTGAGCGGAAGATGAAGATAAAATTGCTTCACTTGATCAATGAAAGCTATTTCTCGATTTAATTGCAGGATATGAAGGTTGAAATCTAAACATGTATCGCATCGAATAATTTTTCTTGACTTTTCTTCTCAGTCTCTCCCGCTGTTGTTCGTCTAACACCCGCGGAAGCTGTGACTATAAGATGACAACGTTAGTTCTGGGTTGACAACCGGTTACGATGCGGCCTGTCCCGTTGAGTTAAGTGCCAACGTCTCTCCTGTGTGTCAGTTTCTGACAGACTGATGCTCCATATTCTGTAGTGGAGGAATACGGAGCTAGAACAACTAAATAAAACATTTGGTTGAGCCCCTCGGGTTATGAAACGACTGATAAATGAAAATATCACTAAGAAAGAGATTTTACTAACGCTATGTTCTGTTCGTATAACTTTGAAGTTTTTAAAATTACAAAGAACGCAGAAAATTGATATGTGAGTACCTTCTGCTTGCGCGATTAATTATTAAAAATTACCAACTGACAATTTCCTGCATTTTTATTTATTTATTTTTTTGTGAAGTATCCAGTTGGGAGTGTAATGTGAGACAGTCATTTCCGTCGGTTGAGGTACAGGTAAACAGGTAAAAAGTATTACGGTGATTCTGAAATGCTCTGACAGATATATTACACAACGTTAGTAATCATAGCATTCACGGATTTTCGATAAGTTGTCAACACGAGGTAACAAAGTACGGAAGTGCATTATTAGCCTCTATCTTGGGTCTAGAACTTGAAAGAATGAGAATTTGATATTAACAAGAATGTCATTCCGACTACTCCACATCTTCTGTTAAGTGTAGTTTAGAGTTTCTGTGCTGTCAGTCTATGATGGATGCATAACCTTGAGTCAGTGTAGTTCACAATTGTCAAGCATATGCCATTTATCTACAAACGCAAGACAACACCGGTTGACAGATAACAAGAATGGAGACTTCTCAGCATCATCGTAAGTGTTGATTTGCTTTCAGCTCTTCAATAGACTACCGATCATTATTACCTCCTACAGTAATTTCATGTAATATAAATAAATTGGTACAATGTTCGTATATCTCATTGTTGAAAACAACTAGATGGCACTTATTTGTTGCAATATTTATGTAAAAGTCTCTCACTGAGTGGTCACTGCTAATTTTTCTTCTTTTAGAAGGTATGTATCTAGGACATTCAAAAGGGTTTCTAAATAAGTCAGAAAGTATGTTATACGAGAAGTCCTCGACGAGTGCAAAGTTAGACTGACATGTGTAGCATCAGCTGCCATTAGATATACACTACCTTATGAAATGCATGGTCGTGGTCACCTCACTACAGAAGAAATGAAGACACTGCAGCTTAATGACGTTCTCACCATAAGTTGGAACAACGGTAATGCATTCTATGAGTGAAGCAGGTTTTTCCGTCTTTCTTCCGTAAAGGTTATACAGACAAAAGCCTGAGGTTTGTAAGAGAGCCACAAAGAAAGCGCTGTCGAATGGTTACATTCTTGCTAATTGTCTTAATTATGTAGTAGTAAACAGACGTCATAGCTTACTACAATATTTTCAGACAGTTTACAGCTGAGCTGGCAGAGGCGAAAAGAAACAGTGGAAGCTGAAAAATCAATTCTTGAAGTCTGAAATTCTAGAAAACAGAATAAGGAGGAAATAAGCAACGAGATGGGGAATACATAATTCAAGACGAATGTGGATCTCAGGTGTAATAATGGGTGCAGAAGTGCTTATTTATAAGTGAACTGATATTTTCTGATATTGTGTTTTCCTATTAATGATATTCTTTCGAAGGGCATTATTTGAAAAAAAGTTGATCTAGCAAATTAATACACATTAAACAGGAGGAAAAACAATACAATTTTTGGAAAGCAACAATAATTTTTTTCCTTTGATGTAAAGGACGTTTTTTAGAGAAAATAATGACTTAAATAGCTTTGCTATGCTCTTATTCAATTTTCAGTCATCTCAAGAAAATAACGTTCAACAAAGACAATACATCAAACTAATAAATGTACGTAAACGGACATATTACAAAAATTATTAGTGTGATTACTCATATTTAAATACAGACTACTGATGTATGAATTTCCATTCTACTCTGAGTACGTATTTTTGAGTTTTGTAATAGCTGGTAGGTTAATTTCCAGGCTTTTAGATGTAAACCACGAACCTCCCATTTCAGAAGACCGCTGCTCAAATTCCGGTCCAGCTATTCTAATTTCGTAATAACTTTGCTTCAAAAAATGTGATCAATACCGGGACAATTCCTTTTGAATGCAAACGAAGGCTTTAGCGGCTGTTGTCATTGGCAACAAAATTCTTCTGGGCACTGGACCGCATCGTAAATATATCAAACTTCACCGACGTTTCAGCCACTGCTAGCGAGCTGCATGTTTCGAACACGACTCCCTGAAGCCGGCCGATGGCAAGAGTGGGCGAAACGTCGGTGAAGTTTGGTATATTAACGATGCGGTCTAATTCCCAGAAGGATTTCATTGACATATCCTTTCGAAGATTAAAAGACGGTTAGTAACTATTCCCTGTCTCAACTGCGTGTCAGTTCACTCTGTGAAGTATTCACCCTGCCTAAACGTTAAATCTTAATCTTTCTTTGTACAGTCATATACTCGTTTCGTATTTCTATGTAGGTGTTGAACTAGGGCTACCGCACTGGTGAACTAGCATATTTTATAAACATTGCGCCGCCTCTCCGCCACTCCACACATCTGTAGGCACAACTAATGATTCATTTTGTATGGCATGTCTTTCTTTCAAAATATACATTATCAATCAGTTGTTGGAATTTTTTAGAAACGGTCCAACTCGAATACCTTGCATCAAACTGAAATTTACCCTGCACATTACCAAAGAACTACACCATTACTCGAACGTAGGCTAGTTTTACGCTGTTTCCAATCTTCCTCGAACATTTCAGAAATCTAGCGTGAATCCACTTGTTATATAATAATTCTACAAAGAAAGACAAATTATCCTAATTAAAAAACTTCACTGGAACCCGAAACATTTGCTTTGAATCAAATATGCTACTTCAGCTGTGTATTAGCGTTCCTGAAAGCTTTTGTTTTTCAGTAGTATTAAATGTACCAACAGCTGTAATGTAAATTTTATTATTTATTGATGGCAACTAGTTACTGTGGTCATGCCACCACCTTCAGGCACTACATCTGAAACGAACAAACTTCTGTGAGTCATACGGTTATGCAGCAATATAGTAATATAGATAATATACAAAGTACAATGTAAATATATAACATAATATTAACGCATTTACGTCAAGCACCGCTTGGTTATAAATAAGAAGTCAAAAAGAATATTCTTGATCCTCTGGGAAAGTGAAACTAGAAAATCAAGTGTCAGTGGTATTAATGAATAGCTAGGAGAAATATTCTCATGAAAGACCGTGTAGTACAGTACTTGTAATGCTCATGATATTGTAAAAAGTATAGAACTTAATTATCAGAAACCATAATTGTCAAACTTGTAACTCCAATAATTAAAAGACTCAGGCACAAAGAAATTTGAAGTTAGTTATTTTTCAACCAGTGAACCTCGTAGATAATGCTAAAATTCTGAATTCCAGTATTCTAATTTCATAAGGTATAGAAATCAACTTCAGCATTTTGGATACACGTAAGATTACCTGATCTACTGGTGTGTAAAGCAACGAACTGTCAACTACTTTGAGGTAATTAAAATTTGTCAGAAGAAACTGTCATATATTAACAACGACAGGCAGTGATTAATGTTCTTGTCTTCATTGCCTTTTGTTATCATGCATCAAAATTCCCCGTACATGTTTTGTTACTTCCAGAAAACCTGTGATTGGCTTTTATAAGATGAACAGTGAAATCATCAAGTGCAACGTGATGTTCAAGCCGTCGCATTTCATCGGCGAACTTATGTTTCATCAGTATTCTTGAGCAAGTTACTCACACCTTCCGAACGCCAATAACGTGAATACCTGCTTCTACATCGCCTTTCGCAGACCATCACATTTAGTTTCAGTCAAATTCTGTGAAGTTGAAATCAGGCTGAAAATAAGAAAGAGACTACGGTTTAAAGTTTCTGTTCTGTCATGTATTCTCCTACAGAATCAGTTGCCACAAATAAATCTACTTGAAGAATGCTTCCAAACAATAAAACATGTTAAGCCCGAGAAAAGTATCCACCCCAAACTAATCGGCGAGTAAAAATTACTCTGAAACAACAGCAGCCTACAACCATAAGTTCGATTCACGCTGTGATTAAATTATTCATCCAATTTATCCAATGGTCATCCTTTAAGGGATAAACAAGTTGTTGTTTTTATCTTACAGCATTTTAGTCGGTTTTTAGAATAACGTTATTTGTTTTATGCTTCACTCGTATCTTGATACTTATAATGCACAGACTTGCAGTTCTCTGGAACATTTGATATGACTAACTTCAGTTATTATGTTACGAGCTGCTTTAACATAGTCTTTCTTTACATAAATAAGACAATATTATGATATATAATTATTTGTCATACATAATTTTTTTCCGTTTTATATTGTATTCGCTCTCTTTACATACATTTTTCTTTTTCATCCAACCATAAAAAAGTTATCAATGGTGTACGGTTTGTTATCCAACATTAGCAAAATAAATTCATTCTGCTGATTACACAATTCACCTACTAATACTTTCCAAGAACTTCTTGAAAATCGTTAATTCTTTTACTTCGTCCGTGCTAATATAACATTTCGGCTACATCACTTTTTCTTGTGTCCTTCGTTCTGTGCCTGCTGTTTTATTCGAGACAGTCTCCGTCCAACACACAATTAAAACAATCAGATCTTGGCTGGCAAATAACGGTAACTGGTGTTACTTATGAGTTAACGTCATGTTAGGCTTGATTCTTACACCTTCTCCAGTTTCATTTGTTCGGCACCCGTTTTGCTTCACTCCATATTTCTATTCCCGATATTTTACTTTTTTAATATTTTTAATCTTCGACAGTTACCGGCATATTATAAAGCACATATACTTTCTTTCCTACGCCTGCCCGACAACTGGGAGCGAGATCGCTATCCTAAACACTTTTTTAACTACGCCTACATGACCTGTGAATGATACTTCGAAAAATTGTATGAAATATTTATTAATGTAATGAAATGTGGTGAAAACAGTCATAATTCGTGATTATTCGGCAGGAAATCAGTAGACATCTGCTGAAACAGTCGTGATATTTGAAATGTAAGTACTAAAAGCATTATACAACTATTGACAGAAACAGGAGAAACAATACAATATAAAACTAGTTGTTACTGTGAGATATGAAAAAGTGATGGCAACATAGGATGATTTATGTAAAAAGACAAAAACTACATATCATCTTATGATACCTAAATTTTTTTGCAATCAAGACGGTTTGCAGGAATTTTTATTCTAACTGATTGCTGTTGTACACCATGGATTGGAAATCATTTTAAATAAATTATCTGAAACTAAACATAAATATCTGAAAATGGTGATGGTAGAAAGAGGAAAATGCCTAATTTTGAATGGCTAGAGCACAAATACAAGTCTATAGACCCATTTATAACTAGGAGAAAGGTAGATACCGCCTAAGGTAGATACCGTCACTGAAGTGACCTTTGTAGAAAATAGAAGCAGCTATAAAATTTTAAGCTTTGTGGTGGGAAACTAGTACCAAGCAGGCAATGGAAAGGAAATACAAAGAATACATGGAAAACCGAGACAAGAGATAAGTTGTGTTACAGTTTTTCTTAACAAGCAACTGTAAAATTTTATCTCGAGTGAAAAGTGTTGGCTCTGTCCTCAGTTCGTGAGTTGTGGGCTTCAGTGTGAGATTTGTATAAAGCATTTTCACTGGAGGGAATGCAGTGCGGAAACCAGTGGGCACTGTAGTGAAGCTCTTCACTGGATATGCAGCAGGAATAAGCTGATGCAGGAGATCTGCGCCCTTCAGTTTCAATTGACAAACGCTGGGGAGAAACTAGGTGGCTGAGAAGGTGAAGAGCGGCTGATGAATGGGAACTGGCAGTTGGCAAGACGGTATCTAGGAGGAGATTCAGATAGTTTTACTATGCATTGTGCAAACAGATTTGACCGTCAAAGTTAAGTGGAGATGAACTTCCTATTGTTGTAGGTGTAGGAAGTATGCAGCAGACCTTAGATGTTAGGAAGAAGAAATCAGTAGAGAGCACTATCACGAAGAAGAAGGTTCTGCTGTTAAGGTAGTTCGCATGGCAGAAGTGTAGGCCAGTAGTTGCAAGAAGTACTTGGTAGTGAGTACCGAGTAACCAGCGTAGTATAGCCCAGTGCACGGTTACTTGTAACATAGGGAACTTATGTAGGAATTTCTCAAAAGAGGATCAGCTAGTGACAGAGGGTGCAGCTGGAAATAGTCTTAATAGGGACGGGGAGTAAGATATAGGTGGTGGTCTGGAAAGGTTAGCCGCTCAAACTAGTGGAATGAATGTGAATTTCGTGCAGCTCTTTTAGCATGATACGCCTATCTTAATACAGCTGTCAGACGTATCAACACGACGTTTGAGGAGACGTTGATGACAGAGGGGATGGGTCACATTGTAGTGGTTCCGGTAGAGACTATCCAAAGTTCTGACCTTACTAGGCTCTGTCTACACCGCAATAGGTTTGTAAATCGGAGGTTGGCAAAGCTCATAGGTGACAGTATAGTAGGGGTGAGGGGTGGGGAGGGGAGTCAATCATGTAAAAATTCCTTCAGTTGTTGGTGTTAGGACTGCACATATTTTAGATTGAAGACAGCTTAAAGAAAATCCCTCTAACAAAGTAACAACTTCAAACAAGGGTCAAGAATCTAAGTAATAAAGGAATTACTATCTTTCATCAAAATATGCAAGGTATCAGGGATGCATGTTGACTCTGACATTATTGGTATTCCAGAGCACGTTAGAAGTGATGTGATAATTCAGAGACTTCATTTGCGAGGATTTAGGTTAACTGCTTTCTTCTCTATGAGTATCTTTCAGTGCGGTGGAGTCAACATGTACATTAAAAACGATATTCTATTTGAATCCATCGATGTTTCAAAACACTGCACAGACAATATATTTGAATGTTGTGCAAGAGTTGGTAATGGCAATGGAAGTAAACTACTATTTGTTGTTGTTTTTAGGTCCCCTGACTGAGATTTAAAATGTTTCTACCCAGACTAGAGAGGGTTCTGGGTTCACTTTATGGGAACAAAAAATTGAGTTGTATGTGGCGATTTCAGCATTAATTGTGTAAGTGATTGCCCAAGAAACAGGCTGCTGTTAGATGTCCATAATTCCTATCACCTGATGCAAAGGTATTCTTTCCAATACAGTGCAAGGCAGTAGCACTTCTACCGCTGACTATATTTTTATTCATTCTTCATTATTAGAGGGGCATTCTGTTATAAGAGCAGTAAATGGCCTTTCAGACAACTAAAAGGACTTTGTGCTCAAACAATTCTTAAATGTCGGACTCCTACTATTCTGTCGGGGAACTCTTCGAAAAAATACAAAATTCAGCCAGTTTCTTTGTTTCATTATTGCTTCTCTTAGGCTTCAGTAGCGACGATCTGCATCTAAGTAATGTAACTTAAACTAGGTTAACCTAAGGACGAATATAACATTCATGCCCAAGGGGGGATTCGAACACCCGGCGGCACCGTGGAATGACGTCGTATTACGTACGCTTGGCCACTCCCGGCGGCTACTGATATAAGAAAAGAATATAACGAAACGCAATACTACGTTCATAGCTTATAGTTTGAATACAGTATGTGGAATTGTATGGACGGCGGGTGTGAAGTGAAGGTAGAAAAAAGTTATTTATAACTTGTACCAAACTCAAACGGAGTTACTTGTGGACATGAAAAGAAACTAATGATTAAGATAGGAATTAGAGAGAGGATAAAGGCTTCGAGGTTTCCTGACGGCATTGTAATTCTGTAAGAGATATGAAAGTACTTCAAAGGAAGTTAAACAGACTGGATAGTGTCTACGAGAGAGGATATTCGATGAAAGCCAATAACTCTAAAACAGTGTTAGTTGCGTATTATTAATGCAGTAAAGTTAACATGATGGATTGGATTCAGAAATGAAAGACAAAATGCAGTGGAGAAGTTTTGATATTTCGGCACTAAGAAATGAAAATCGTCAAAGAGAATATAAAGTGAACACGATACGGAGAAAAACGTTTTCGAAGAAGAAAACTTTCTATCATCGAAATCAATTTTAAGTTTTATGAAGACCTTTCGGAAGGTATTTATCCAGAGTGGAGCACTGTACAGGAATGAAAATTGAAGAAATGAGTTTTTTTTTTTTTTTTTTTTTTTTTTTTTTTCTTGTATACCGAATGTCGTCGAGGTAACAGTCTAGAAGAGACACGAATACAATTAGTAGGTTCGGGTATGTACATTGCAGTAGTTATAAGGAGACCAAGAAACTTCCACAGGACTTCAAATTGGCAAGCACATGGCAGCACATATTACAGGGCTGCCAACTTCGGACTAAAGGTTACAACAACATCACATCTAAATTATGTGCAAATTACATTTATGTGCATGGCAGAGGGTTCATCTAACCGCTTATATGATGTTTCTCTACCGTTCCATTCTCTAATAGCGCACAGGAAAATAGAACACCAAATTTATTCCCTTATCTATCTGACTTCTCTTATTATTATGATCAAGTGTCTTTAGGTAGATGGGTGCTATAAAAACATGTTCCCATTCAGAGAAGGATGTTGGTGAAAGGAATATCGCAAGTAGATCTCGCAGCAACGAATAAAACTTTTATTTTAATGATTTTCCCCCTAACTCGTGCATCTTTTCCGACACACTTCCTCCCATATATGGCGATAATATAAAACAAGCTGCCTTCTGTGAACTTTCTCCATATCTTCCGTCAGTCCAAATTGGCGATCCACAATGCGCAGAAATATTCCATATTCCGACGCATGAGTCTGGTTTAGGCAGTTTCTTTAGTAGAACTGTTTGCCACTTCTAAGTGTTCTGCCAATGAAACTCAGCCTTTGGTTCACCTACCCTACGGAATTTCTTTCCATTTTAAATTGTTCTTAACAGTGATTACCAAGTATTTAATTGAATTTACGGCCTGTATATCCGAATGATTTGTCGTGTAAATGAAGTTTAACAGTTATCTTTCAGTGCTTTTATGAATCAATTAACATTTCTCATTATTAAGGTTCAACTGCCAAATTTTGTAATATGCAGATATCTAAACCATTTTGCAGTTGCTTTTGATCTTGTAGTGACTTTACTAACCGATAACACTCTACGAAGGCTACTCAGATTTTCTCTTAAATCGTTTATACAGATAAGGAACAGTAGGGGCCCCATAACATCTCCTTGGGGAAAGCCAGATATCACTTTTGTTTTACTCTTTGCTCCTCCGTCAATTACTGCGTACTGTGTCCTTTCTGGCAGGAACTCGCGAATGCAATCGCACGACTGTGGCGATCTTTATACATAAAGCAAAGTGTCTGTATGTTTGTGTGTTTGTTTGTGTGAACGTATTGTATGCAAATCTACAGTTTATCTCCAATCTGTATGAAATTTTGCAGACGTAAGCTTCAATCCATGAGTGCGTTCGCCGTAAGTATAAGGATCACGTACAGCACATAGTTCACGAGATATGACGTCATAATCAATGAGATGCTAGAAAAACTGCTGCATTACACGACAATGTTGCACATTTCCTCCTAAACCACTGGACCGATTTCAACCAAATTTGGTACACATCTTCCTTACCATGAAGTACCAATTCTGTAATGGTAAGATCCACATACAACACATGGTTCAGGAGATAAAGCGTCATAAAAAAACTGTCACATAATGCGAAGAGACTTTATTAATTCAGTACATGAAAACGAGATTACTTAGCAACACGCATCAAAATTTAAACATAATGTTAAACCTATTTCTCGCTGAGAAGCATAGCAAAATTATGAAAGGAAAAAAAAGATTTTTCGCTTACTACTTTTCCGCTGTTCATAGACTAAAACTACGGCATTCGGTATAACGTTACAATTTATAATTCGTACACTAAACATTGTAGCCACAGGAAACTTTACAGGCAATACACATATAGTTGAGTGTACCTTCTAAATTGCATCACAGTACGACACGTAGTTCAGGAGATACGACCACATAAACAGTAACGTACATGGAAAACCGCCCCATCACGCAACAAGTTTTAATCAGTTACTTCTTTACTAGTAATTGCATTCCCAAGAGATTTTACTGACATACAACACTTATACAAATGAATATATCCTGAAAAGTTATACAACACACAATTCAATAAATATGAGCTCGTACGAATGTTACATGTCATATGAATTTGACTATCTGTCTTTGTTTGGATACTACACTTATAATCTTGTACATTATGCAAGATGGCGTTGTTTCTTATATATTCTCCGATAAATATAACATGATTTTTAAAAAAAGGAGATAGACAGGGTGGGAAGTACTGAGGCAGGAATAAATAAAATAAATAACCGGGTTTTTATCTAGTATTCCGTAATCACACAGTTTGATTAGAATCCGCTTGTGAAGCACAGTGTCAGAAACTTCACTAGAGTCTAGAAATATGGAATCGATTTGACACCTGTTACCGGTTGTACTACTCACATCATGTGAGTGAAGAGATAGATGTGTTTCACAGGAATGAATCTTTCTGTATCCGACTTGACTAAGGGTCAACCGATAGTTCTCTTCGAGCTATTTCATAATATCCGTGGAAAGTATAAGTTCCAAAATGCTGCTGCAATTCGACGTCAGTGACGTAGATTTGTAATTTTTCGGATCACTCCGATTGCCTTTCTTGAATATTGGAGTGACCTGTGTAACTTTGGGCTCCAGTCTTTGGGCTCGGATCTTTTGGAGCTATTGTATTAGCATACTTTGAAAGGAACCTAATTGGTATACACTCTGCACCGGGAGATTTTCTTGTTTTAAGTCATTTAAGTTACTTTAATACTGCAGAGATATCTACTTCTAAATTACGCATCCTGGCAGCTCTTCTTGATTCGAATTCTAGAGATGAAGCACCAACAGTAGCAGCAACAAAAGCCAGTGACTTCAATTACGTAGTGTCGTCAATTTATAACAACATTTTGAAAATTTTGATTTTAAGGGAAACACATTATTGAAACGTCATGTTTAGCGGTGCCACGATTTACCACGACTGATACTCTTCAAATATCCTTCTAAGCTAGAGATGAATTGATAGTAACAATTTCTAACACCAACAGCAAAGTGACGGCTACCGTCATGACACTCTACAAAAACATAATAAATGCTGCACACTAAATGCCTTAAACGTTTTTAAAATGTCACGTCGACGACAGACGAATGTAAATGCTTTCTTCATATGATCAGTCGGAAGTTATGATCTTGAGTTCGGTTTGTTCATTTCGTCAGACTCTGCAGTTCGCATAGTGGAATCATTCATTTCGTTCAGTTATTAGAATTATATCTATTTCATCTCTAAACTGTTACTTATTTTTTACTATTTCCTTGTTTACGAAATTGTGTGATAGGTTTGTCATAATTCCAGGGAATCATATATTGTTCTTTTGCAGTTACACACGCCAAAATTGTCAGTACTGGTGGTAGTTGGCACCATTATGGACAAACATATGTTCATAATCTATTCTCTTCCGCTTCATTTCGTCTACAGCAAAATTGTTCATGATTGAAATACTATTAAAATGATGCAAAAACGTATACGGTGAGAGGAACTTTCTAAGACGTATTGTAACTTTCAAACGGGTTTCAATAGATCGCATTACAGCATTTCTTGATAGACAACCTACAAGCATTATTTTCAAATGTTAAAGTCACTTAGAGATTCATGTGGAGCGAAAAAGAGCCATCTATTTTTAAGGTAATTCCAAAACAGCTCTGTATCAATAACGCGACTCTCTGACGCGAATAACGCAGTGCAATGCAGTTAACGATGTCAGTGAGTCCACTGAAAAAAAAAAGGCGATGCATTCGACGCTTCGCATTTTTACCGTAATTCCATCTCTAGTTAATAAGGACTGATATGGCGAGAGATAATATGGGAGTGAGCTGCAGTGGTATCCGGTCGGCTGACATCTTTAGAATCCCCATTTGTTACATCAGGTGTGACGTCACAGCTCCCTGTACGCCAGCAGTAGCGGCTGAACCTATGATCCAGCCTACTCGCCATTGTAAAGACTTTCAGTGTTACAAAAACTATCAGTACCAGAAGATTTAACTGTCATCTAGGACATCAGGAAGTATTTTTTCCCTGCAAAGCAAGCGGACACATCTTCTAAATTTCTTCCCGTTCTTTCAGTGTGGCTAGAAGTATCACTCATTAATACCACTGAAACATTCGTAGTATACTGGATTACAGCCACTTTCATTGACCATTTAAATGTGTTTCCGTTGAGAGATCACTACCAACTAATCTCAACAGTGATTAGTTAGCTGTAGTAAAAGTAAGTATATGATTTAACAGTTACAGTTAAGTCACAATAGAATATCTGGAAAAATAAATACCCTGATTTGTTACTTCTTCTCAATTTCTTGTAAAACGTGTTGTATGTAAGAGAAGAGCAAAACAAAATTAAAAGAATTCTGACGCTGAGGGATCAGCTTCCCGAAAATTTGGGTTAAAGATCGCTAAAATTGTTTCAAATTCATGACATATATTGATTTATACTCCAAAACACGTGACAATAAGAATTCCTTGAAATTATGTTATAATTCGAGAGTTATTTTCAGAGTGGTTGTCCTCATTTTCATATACTATCTTTGATAACGAAATTTATAGGTCAAAACATAGGTTACTTACACAATGGGCACCAATCCTATGAGAACCAATTGCTTGAGATACAGCAACAATTATACCTACAGGGAAAAAGATTTCCAGTGAACACTGAGATATTTTTCGAAAATAAAAACGCAGACTAGCATAATTTTTAAACACCTTTAAAACTGAGCGAATATTCACGAGTCAAAAAATGGAACATTTAGCATAGATTGTAAACACTAGGGAGCTATTAAGTGCTTCAAAAATTCTAATGGTCGATTTAAACAGCACACCCGACCGTGTACCAAATAGTTTCAATAATAAATATATACTGAATTCAATGTATGCGATATGTATAGAAACGTGTTGTATGTAAGATATTTACTTTTACATCGATTTCAGTTATTGTATTAAAATGTGTCTGAAATACACAAAACTATTTTAATTCTACGCGTAGTAGGAATCGCTTGCTTCTGTCTCCGATACAATATCGTACCGGATGTGGGCCGCCACGAGTTCTTCTCCTGTTCCAGCCCTTCCATTTCAGATAATTACTTTCACTTTAGATCCTATTATTTCTTGTAGCCTATTTATCTTCTAGTCTCTGTTTTCCTCCGCAGTTTCTACCCGCAACAGCGCCCTCTAATACCATGGAAGGCATTTTTGACGTGTTGACATAAGTTCTACAATACCGGTCTTTCTTTCAGTCAGTGTTTTCCGTATGTTCCTTTCTTCACTGGCTCTGCTGAAAACCTCCTTATCTTTTGACTTATAAGTCTACCTGATTAGCAACGTTCTTCTGTAGAACCATATGCTGATTCTTCTAATGCCACAAGTTCCTTTAAAGGTGTATTATTAAAAATTTCTTCTTCAAATGGAAACTTATGTTTGGTGACAGAGGAATTCTCTTGACCATTAATTCCTTCTTTGAATCTGTAAATCTGCTTTTAATATCCTTGCCTCATCGGTTCTTTGCTGACAAGGTAAAAAAAATTCCTTAAATCTATCTACTTACTCATCACTAAGTTTCTAGATAATTTCATATCCGCAATTTCAGTACTTCTGTCCCTTTGCGGTTTATTCTCAGTCCATATTTTATACTCATTAAATTGTTCATTTCATTCAAATAATTCTGTAATTCTTCTTCAACTTCACTGAGGTTAGTAATGTAATTAGTGAATCTCACCATACATGCCCTACGTTATAATCCGACCCGTGAAACATTATTTTCTCCCCCATTCCTCTTCGACGTATTGAAAGGAAGGGCGAAAGCTTGCATCCATATCTTACATTATTAATCCGAACACATCGTTCTTAGTCTCATAGTCTTGAGTTTCCCTCTTGGTTTTTTCCCATATTTCTCGTCATTCCTTAATGATTACTCCTATTTCCCAAAAATTTAAAGCAGCTTGCCGCATTTTCTATTGCAGAAAGCTATTTCTAAATAAAAAAGAACTGTGCATGTTATTTAGGGTAACGTCAGAACTGTCAACCATGTGATTTCTTTTTCCAGCATCCGTTTTCCAGCAATGTCCATTTATGCGCAACTAATTACGTAACAACCTACTGCGGAAATCCTTTTCTCAGTATCTGCATTCTGTTAACTTTCTTCCTCCTCTTCATTATTACTAAATTATGATCTAAGTTTACATCGCCTCTGGGGACGGCCGCGTGGGAGTAGCCGAGCGGTCTGGAGCGCCACGTTACGGATCGCGCGGCCTCCCGTGTCCGAGTTTCGAATCCTCCCTCGGGCACGGATATATGTGTTGCCTTCGGTTAGTTTAGCTTAGTTCAACTAATTTGTAAGTATAGGGACTGATGACCAACGTAGTTTGATCCCATAGAATTACAAAAATTTGAACATTTGAGTCTGGGGCGCCTTACTATCCAGTATCTGGTTTCGGATTCACTGTCTATGTCGTCGGGCTCTTACCATGTATACTTTCTCATCAAACGATTCTTAAACAGTATATTCTCTATTGTTAGCTTACATCTATTGCAGAAATCACGCCTACTATCAAACCAATCATCTCCCACATCCCTTTCTTCCACTGTATCCCATATACCCGCGTTTCAGTAACCCATGAATATGATACTTTATTCTACTATTACAGTGTGAATTGCTCGTTCAATATACTCATGTTGTTTGTCTATCTGCTCATTTTCAGCTTTTGACCTACGAAAATATAGCAGAACTATTGATGACAGGATTGGTTTGCTATTGAGTTGAACCAGTGAATTACTCACGGTAAGTAACTGTCTCTTACTTACAACCATTTTAAAACGCATCCTACTTCCGTTATGTTGTTATGCTGATATTACTCTATATTTGCAAAGCTAGGAATCTATGTTTACTTCCCATTTCACTTCACCGGGGTTAGAATGAGTTAATGTTGTGCTTGGATTAACCCTAATTAATTGCAATGCTAAAACGAAATTGAGCCAAAAAAGTGAGGGGTCACATGAAATGGAAAATTTCGATACCGCTGCTTAGGAGACAAAGCGGGTGCTACCTGGGAACAACGTAACTATACATCGTTTTCCCCGCTCCATCGATGTCTTCTGTGTGAATCACAATACTAAAAATTGGAATTGAGAAGGGTTATTTAGACATAAAATGACACTTAACAATGTTTTAGGCATGGACGAAGTGAAAGTTACGCAAGATATAAACTGGAGTTTTATTGCTGCTTAGTCTAATGGATCATTTGTTACATCTATCGTAGCAACATTCATATAAAAAACATAAGGTCTTACGAAAATAATTCAATTTCCTCAAAAGACCCATCGAATAATTGTAGGAAATAAATAATCATCGTTGAGTATGACATGATTTGGGAATGTTATTAAGCGAAGTGGATATCTCATGTGACCAGAACTCTTGTGTTTGCGTATATGAATTCAATCAAGTTTTAAAAATAAAATACTGACAAACTATTTAGTCCCAGTCGCTAGAAAGAATGGGTGACAACATATTCTGTTTGAGCATCTCCTAGGAAATATGTAAGACACTGAAGGATTTGTATTTTACCTGGAGTTTACCTTGTGTATTGGTTCTTTCATCAAACCTTAAACTTTATAGGTAATGCATGTGGAGAAAAACTGTTCCAGGCTTTGTGGAGCACATTTTAAGGAATTCTTCAGTCGGTTCGTGTTGTATATGAGAAACAGATGTTCCCACAAAAACATCAAGAACACGGAAATGATTCAAAAATATTTTCTTAAATACGGATAAATGAAAGTCTATGTGCAGCACACAACACTTCAGTGAATACTCTCATCGGTTGACTGGCTGCGCCTGTCCATGCAGACGGACATGAAGTGAAACGAAAATATGCTTCATGGTTGATATCACAGAAAAAATTACCCCGCGGCGTAGCCTGGGGGAAAAGGAGACACCACAAAAAATTATCTCGCTCTCTCGTGTCACTGCTCAGTATTTGAAATTCCTATCAACTGCGTCTGTAAACTGAAATGTAAAGAGGCAAGGGTAACTTTTGTGTGGTAATTTTAAGAAGATCACGCCTTCACTTCGTTACTTTTAGTTGAGTGGAAAATTTTATCTGATTCCGTTCACGGTTATTCTCTGCTACCCTTCATTCCTAATATTTTCTGTGGGTTGCTACACAAATTGCCACTTAACATTTAGGCACTGAAGAAAGTATTTCCGTATTTCGCCTCCTTGGTTCGAGGCTGGAAGTAACAACGGAATGATAGGTAGAAGGAACACTTGAAATGCTAAGGTGAGTACCGCACTGGTATTAATTCAAGATTTTGACAGGAGATTCTTCTTTCAATTACCATTTGCTGTTGGTTTCTTCAATGGTAGTAGTGTACGTTCTAAGACGAAATGCCTCTAAATGCTCACATCTCACCTTTAGTAATGTTGTACTAAGATTTACACGGAGCAAGTCATTGAGAAAAATGTAATTGAAGCGTTATTCTTACTTGCACTCCTACCTTATTTTAAACATTTATTAATTTTATTCACCTCATGCGTTATGCCTCACGCCACATTCATAGCGACTACGAGAGAAATACAAGCTATCAGTGATGCAACTTTGAATATGTTCAGAAATGTAAGTCATGTAGATGGATGAAGCTAATTTACTGTAAGAAAACTTTAGTATGATGAGCATTCATTAAAGTATATTTAAAAACCTAAATAAATGTTGCTAACCAGGATACAAAGTATCTGGCCCACTTTACGTGGTGACATCTGAGTGAGAAATAGGTTTAAACAACAAAGCATTACGGAAAACAAGGAGCTAGATGGCAGTGTAATATTGCGGCAGTCAAATTTCTCTTCTGTTATAGAGAATAATTGAAAGAATTCTTTAATCAACTATAATGTGAAATAGAAGTTTGTAATTTTTACCTGACATCTCAGCATTAGATTTATTATGTAAAAGCACCGCCAATGTAGCCATATTTTACTTTTAATATTTAGACAACCTGTTTCTGCAGATGATACTGCCATCATGGGATCTGTCATCACACTGGTGAAAGTCTCCAATTTTACCAAGTTTACCATGTGACGTGAGGTCTGACAGATTCATATGTTCAAATGTTTGTAAATCGTATGGGACTTAACTGCGGGGTCATCTGTCCCAAAACTTATACTAAAGACAACAAAAAACATCCATATCCAAGGGGGCGATTCGAAACCCCCATGGGGATCGCCTGACAGATTCCAAACCGGCTGTCCAATATAACAAATAGCTATCTTCGAGGTTGGTTTACAGAATGACATTAAATGCATTGACGATCGTATTCGTTACATCAATGTAAAGAATGATGGATATTTATTTGTATTGCGTAGTAATGGATAAAACAATTTCTTCCATTCATTTGATGTACGTTCTACCTATCATTTCCAATATTTCCTCACTGAAAGCTGTTCATGGATTTCGCTTGTCTAGCCTTTTAAAATGGTGTAAGACGAAATGACTAAGGCAAATACTATTAATAATTACTGTGATCAACACTAAGGTAAATTTTGTATACCTTCAAAATGACTGCAAGATATCATAGACCGTGTATGCAACTGGTTATTCTATTTTGTTTTATTGAACTATTGAGCTGTCTTGATCTCTACATAGAATGGATGTTAGAGCAAATGCATTATGTATCTGTCCCAAAATGATATCTGTCGTTTCGCTGCTTTTATTGGCATCAGATGATTACACGGAGAAGAAAAGTGTTGGAAGCAAACATTCAGGATCATTCTGTAAACGGTTTCAACTAATAATTTCACACACTTCAGTACAAGAGAGGTCAACAGTATTGGAGACAACATACAAGCTAAAACTGAGTAAAAAGTCGAAAATGTGCCAAGTAAATAATACTTTTCACCTATTCAGTATAATAATACAACAATTAATGTGTGTTTCGTACCATTAGGTTTTATCAAGAATGTACTTGGAAGTATAACGCTGCAATGAGTGACCAAGTCAAAATAATAAGTCAGTTATTAACATAACTGGGAACCTCAGGACTTCGTCCTAAAAATGAAAGAAAGTCCTAAACGCATGAAGTGAGTCTGAACTGTTCATTTAACAAGGATTTTCCTGATTATACGAGGAAGTCGAAGGTTTTCTTTGTCTAATGTGGCTACTTGTGATTAAGAGTAGCCAGTTGAATATTGAGAACAATTCAGTTTTATTGGAAGCTAAAATAATATTTTTTCTACAATGCTTCACCGTACTACGGCTGTTGTACAACAGCCAAGGCAAAATTTCATGCAGGGAGACGGCTAAGGCGATGGCCAAATGTTTAGTTAAAGTAGGTTTAACAACCGGTATTTTAATAATTATGATACAGGTTTCTCGGATGTGAATGGTCGCTTTGTATTTTCAAAGTATCAGACGATGTTACCAACAGTGGAAGACGAATCGTTCGTCGGCGAATTGTGCAATGGACCACGGCCTCATACACGGTAAACTTATATCTGCAGTAACGGTCAGATATCAGAAAAGCTTTTTGCTGCAGTGAGTAGTGCATACAGCCGGGATAAGTTTTCATGAATGTCATGTTGTGCAAACAAGATAATACTCTCATCTTCTTATACGCGTCGAGAAGTAATAGCCACTGTAAGAATGTTCTCCACAGATATCATACTTTGGTTTTAAGCTACAAAGAAATAAGGATTCGAAATAACGTCAAAATCTTTTCTAACAACTCCTATGCTGTTCAACAGCCACCATGTGAAAAGCGTCTACGACTACAGGAATGAGCTAATCTAATACAGAAAAATTAATGTTTGTTTGTCCTTTCGTTTGTATGTTTGTATAGTCTATGGGACTTAACTACGGGGTCATCAGCCCCTAAACTTAAACTACTTATGAACTACTTACGAACTAGGACGGCACAAATATCCATGCCCGAGGGGGGATTCGAACCCCCGACCGTAGTGGCCGTGCAGACCGTGACTGGAGCGCCTCAGTCTCCTCGGCCACCGCGGCCGGCTGTCCTATCGTATTGTATATTTTGCCGTACCATTCATTCGACTGCGATGAACCTCTACACGCCTTCAAATCACGAAAAAGTCACCATCTTCGTAAAATTTTGTATGGTGCATGGCGAAGAATACATTATCCACGAACTTCGACAAAATCTCTGGTATTACACCGATCTGGATAAAATTTTGCACACTTAACCTTCAGAACAAGAGGAACATTGCCGTGCATGGTCGAGGGATGATCTTTGCCACCACTTCACTTCTCACCAAGAGAGTTAGCATTATTATATAATTTTTAAAGGAGGCAATGAACTGAGGAGCGGGGTTCGACAGTGAGACGACGCGGTTACTGACAGAAAAAGGGGAAGGTTGACATGGCCAGAGAAAGGAATAGGAGGAGACGAAAAGAGAGAGGAGAGGGACTGAGGAAGAACGAAGAACAACGTGGACAGAAAGAGGGAAGAGGGAAGGAAGCGATGGACTGACTTAAGAGGAATAAATAAGTACTTGCGCGAAGCCGACTTTTTTTAGCTAGTCTTCTCATACGAAGAACGGATACATTTTAATGCTATTGTTGTTTTAGCTCATCCATAGAATGATTCGTGACTTGAATCTCTACTTATATAAAAGCGAAAGGACATTCATTCACACACTCACTCACTCTCTCACTCACTGAACACTAAATATCGAAAACTACTTCACCTATGAAGCTTAAATTTGGCAGGAATGTAGTTTATAGGTAGTAGACGTCAGCTAAGAAACGCTTTTGCGATAGGACCGATAGTTATGGAGATATGACGTCATGAACAATAGAAACTTCACCGTCTTGCGGCACGTGATACTGTGACTTTATCAGCCCACTATTTGTGAAGGAGAGCACTTGGCGACTAGCAACAAACTTTAAACATACTTTCAAACCTTTGGGAAACTTTTTCTCGCTGATAACCATAGCAAACTGATGAAAGGAAAAACGTTTCTCGCTTAGTACATTTTCGGTGTTCATGCAGTAAAATTACGGCGTTTGGCATGACGCTACAGTTTCTTACGCGTATACTATTAATTGTATTCGTGAGAAATCTTACAGACAGTATACACACATACCACTAAACGTACATTCAAAATTTGGTCGTTGTACGACACGTATTTCATGAGATATGGAGTCATAAACAATTAGGATCATGAAAAACCGCCTCATAAGGCATGGCGTTTTGATTTATTGTGTCTTTCCTACTGTCTCTGTTCGCGACGTATTTTACAGACATTTTACATATACAACACTGGATGTACCTTCGAAATAACATCGTATTACGACATATAGTTCAGGTGCTATGACGTCAAAGACAATGAATTGGATGAAAATTCACTCTAATATGCATGAGATTGTAATTTATTACCAACTCCATTAACAACACATTTCGTAGTCGGTTTTCTAATATTTCACTGTACGAATCTGGTAAATAAGTTTTTTGTAGGACACATAATTCAGGAGGTATTCTATATATATAAAAGCGAAAGGTCAGTCACGCACTCACTCACTGACTCACTAAACACGAAATCTCTAAAAGTAATGCACCTATGAAGCTGAAGTTTTGCCAGTATGTAGTTAATAGGTAGAAGACGTCAGCTAAGAAAGTATTTTGCGATATGACTGAATTAAGGTGCAAGGGGGAGGATACTGTTCCTACAGACTGACGAAAGCTACAGTTTCATTCACATCTTCACGAAATTTTGCATGTGTGACGTTCACTACAAGAGGAAGGCCAGCGTCCACCTAAAGTTTCATACGGTGCATGGGGGAGGGTATCTTGCAACATAAAAATGCAACCTTAGTCGCGCCATAACTTGAGAACCGCTCGACCGATTTCACAGATCTTTTTGTGTTGTTTTCTTTATTCTCAGAACAACGGTTGTATGAACTAAAACTGGAAAATTTGAGAACAACGAAGTGCGTTTTTCAATTTGATCCTGTTTTTATTGCATACAAATCTATAGGTTTTTTTATACTGATAAAATTTTGCATATCTGAGCTTAAAGTCAAGAGTAATGTCACTGTCAGTAGAGATAAAGAGATGGATGCAGAGACAGGAGGGAAGGGGTGGTGGACTACGAGAGTGTAGGATAAGTAAGCACCCGGGTTTACACATAGTTTATGTTTAAAACTGACTGAGGTCCGGAACCCAAGAAAGGCATGATATGTGCACTGGCCCTTCTTTAACAACCGTTGCGAAGCATGGGCATATAAGCTTGTTTTTATATATAAAGCAAGCTGCTGCAAGTCTGAATATAACCACGAAAAACAAATAAGGTCTTCAGTCTTAATTGTTTATTTTACTTCCAGAACGAGACAAATGTTGTGGAAACTTTGTAAAAGACTTCAAAAAACAAATTCTAGGATAGACAGAAAGCCTTTGTGCGTCGAGGCCGTCTGCCCACTGGTTCATAATTTAGTAGTCATTCGCAACGTAAGACTATGATATTTAGGCTACTATAAAATAATTTTACGCACGAATATCGCATTGTTAATGTCGCCTGGGCTACGTACAGTGCGTAATAAATGACACCACTACCTCTTTGTGGGATTTAGGAGGTACGTTATAGTGTAATAACTACGTGATTATACTGCACCCATAAATGTTCTCAGGTGGTAACACGTTAATGATGTAAACAGAATTTTAGCTGAAAGTTTGGAGTAAAGAAGTGTACATGTCAGAAGCAGTAATCGACAAACAACGATGAGACAGAATAGACTATAAAATCTTGGAAGCTTTTATGAATGATTGATGATCACAAAAGACGTCTGAGTAACACACGAGAAGAATGTCAAAAACAAAAATTATAGTAGATGAAGTACCATTTCAGAGAAATAGATTCAAAATAAAATATCTAAAGGAAATAATCAACGAAGTATCTGTAAGAAAATAACGCATACGAAAATATGATTGCATTAGAAATGCATCTTCTTTTTAAGCGATGATGATGTCTAGAACAGTAGAATAATTTCAAATAGTGAGAAGACGAGATAATAATAAGATAAACTATGACGCTAAAGCAAAAACGGAAACGGATAAATATACTAATAAGGCATAAGAGAAACCTAATAATCTAACCTAAGTGTAAAAGCAAGAAAGAATTACACGAGGAATTTCTATATTCCGATTTTGACGAAATTTTGAAAGGAGAAATATCCATAAGACCGAAGGATATGCAATGACCATTTTCATTACTTCTTATTAAAAGCGTGGAAGAAGCTGTGACAGTAGATTGGAACTCGGCCTAATGATGAAATGAAAAAACCTTTAATGCCCAGAAAAGAATTGGACATACGAGAAACAATGTATAAATTAGAACCCTAGAAAAACTATAAAAATTATTTAAAATGCATATTGCCAATGATAAGCTGTTTATTATATTTATAACTTTAGCGGTTTCGGTTATGAACCATCATCAGAAAAGTAAATTAAACCGGCTGACTACGGTGGCAGATAGTCTGTCACTTTGACCATGTCAATAAATAAAAGATTCTAAAATGTCACTTGGCATTAGGTAATGATGATAAATGAAACATCTTTTATTTAGTGCCACGGATAAGGTGGCAGACAATGTACTGACGTAAACGGTACCAGTACTTTTCTGAAGATGGTTCATAACCGAAACCAGTAACGTTATGAATATAATAAACTGCTGATGGTTGGCAGTATGCATTTTTAGAGTAATTGCGGCTATTACTATGCATCTCAGTAAAAATTAAAGTAAAATAAAAAGATCTGAAGAAGATTATAGAGCTAAGAAATAAACGTAGACGTATAACGTAATTATTCTTCCTTCATAGAAAACCTGATCTTAAACAATACTGTCACTTCACTTCATAAGACGAGGAAAACGAACTTACTGGCGTGTACTTCCAATACTTTATTGAAGATAATTGACAGATGGCTCAATGCCTTACTGTATCCATAGAAAGGAAGTTGCATGTTGAAAGAGGACAGCGAAGGCAGGGAGGCCATTCTGATAAATTTGAGCACTACCAGTTGGAAAGACGAGGATGTGGTCGTACATTCGTAATAGGAATGAAACTGCAGATGGGAATAATTTGCAAGTGTTAAGATAGTTCTATTTTTGTCAATAAAACCTATGTCAACTCTAGTGAATCACTGCTAGGTTTGATTTCTACAGTAATGAAACACCTTATTTACTATTACTTGCTTCAAAGAGTGGAAGCAATACAGTAGTTACAAGTAGGAAAGGTTTACAAGGATAATCTAATAGATTTGGCATGTTGATTAAAGAAAGTAAGGACTGAGAATAAATAAAAACAAGTATTGAGAAGTTGCAATAAGATTTTATAATTCAGGTAAATCAATAGTAATTAGTATATGCTAAGGTATACATTCAACTGAGAACATCAATGTGACATAAATAATTAATCTCCAACTGACGAAGAAATTTTTTGTCGTCCAGAGATGTTTTCCTGTAGTAAAAATATATGGGAAGCAACGACCAGTAGTAATACAACTCAAATATAGCTCAACAGACAACGATGGACGCAGGTGGAAATGGAATGGGTGTCAGGTAGACCAGAAGAAATATTTCAAAACTGGGATAAATGCACAGAAATATCGAAAACTGTTTAACCTTTCAATGAAAGTTGTTTTCAAAGGAAAATTTTTTAAGAATTTAGAGATATTATAAAGACTCGAAAGTTATTGAGAAAGACGTGTGTGTTTGGTAAAAATGTAAAGACAGACGTGGAGGATACAAAGAAATGTAATGTGGTACTTCAACTTCGAAAGAAAAAAACAGCGACGTAGAAGGCTAGTGTGAAATGAAAGCTGCACAATATGTCACCGAAATCACTTGACCAATCATCCTCTCTGAATAAACTGAAGAATGAATAACACACTCGATTCCGTTTTATCTAACAACTGGGAAAATTCTCTCTTCCTTAATATTATGAATAACTGTGAATATTTTTAAACTAAAAATATTGGAAATTACCTTTATAATGACTCACGATTTTGGTATATATTACAGACGTGTTACTAGAGCAAAAGATATATTTCCACTGTAAATCAGCATGTTATGTTCTAGTATCTACCAAAACACGATCTAGAGAAGGACCACACCTAAAACAATACATCTCATTTACTTAAAAGCTACAGTTTTGGTGGAAGAAAACAGTGAACATTTTTGAAAACCGTGAAGAAGTCGGAACAACTTGCAAATTCTCTCTAGAAATCTTACTATGTCTAAAACGCGATAAATATTTCATACTGATTATCATCAAGAGGATAAGTCGCAGAAGTTTTAGATCACAAGACATAATGCACCTGTTCAAACGAAGACTTTTTAATTGAAAAGCTGCATTATTTGTTCTCTATACGGACAGTCAACATCCATTATATTTCCGAATGCCTTAACTTTATTTGGAGGAAACAAGAAGTAGTAAATGGAAAAAAAATTAGAAACATGACAAGTGGTTTTGTAAAAAGCATGCAGTTAAAGCGCTGAAAGAATAATTACAAGAGAAAACACATTTAGTCTGCTAGTTCTTAGGATAAAAAATTCTTGCCTTGCACTGTAACATGAAATAACAGACCCGAGTCACCACTTCATGGATACGCCACAAAGTATAATAATAGACAGTAGAAATGACTTTTTGGTGTCGAGTGAAATTGCATCCATGAAATATAAGATAATTAGATGAAAAACTGAGTTTATGTGTTTTATCATTGTATTCTTCCATCTGTCGTGTAATCTACAACTTGCCAGTGTTGTTCTTAATATCATGTCTTGAAGAATTTTTACTAGGCTTAAATATATGTCAAAGTAACAATTGTAAAACTATACAATTCACTTGAAGATAACCCAGAATTAACAGATGTGCAAAGAACAAGTAGAAGTGAAACAAGGAAATATGTACACTCAGATTGTGATTTTATTTCTCTGGACATATTTGTGAAGCATATGTTTAATAAATTTCATACAGGTTCATTATGTTTCGACAATACAAATTCGCAACAAAAAGAGCAAGTATGGAAACCCAAGAACAGTCGGTATGAAAAAGATGATTCATTAGCATCGTTAAATAAGTCTCTAATTAAAATGAAAAAGGAGAAAAAGCGGAGAAATCTAAGGCTGAATTCTGAACGTATTATTGCATTAACAAGGGCAAATAATGGAGGCTCATATCTAACAAATGGAACATGCAAATTCGTTAGATTGGGTGTTCGTGAATTACATGTAAGGAAGGGCAGGACGTAAAGCAGCTTGAATGACAAAATGTCATGTAAGAATCGAAGCTCAAATGTAATGGAATGAAGAGTTCAGGAAATTAGTGGCCAGAAGTAACCTTCAGAAAAGGGTAGATGCAGATCACAAATGAGGCACGTTGCTAATTTTATAAATGATTTATTTTTATTTTATTTTATTTATTTTAATTTTATAATTTTTTTTTATTTTTATTTTTTTTTAATTTTTTTTTTTTTTTTTTTTTTTTTTTTTTTTTTTTTTTTTTTTTTTGCCTGCAGCTGACATACCCTGTTTGATGTGCAACTGAGCAGTTTCGGACCAAGGAAACATTACACAATGTTCGTACTAGTATAAAGTATGAAGAAGACAACTTCAGGATATAAATTTGGTGGACTGTAAGTTGGTTATTACACTTTTTTTTAAATCGTGTCTTATTCTTTAGACTTATTTAATCCCATGATTCCGCATAACTGTCTTAAAATAAACTAGCGATATATATTTTTTTTATTTTATGATCGTAGTACTTGTGGGCACTTGTTGGAAAGCTCTTACATATGAAGTTAACTTTCTAACGTGCAAAACAGTAGGAAGATTAAAATTATGTTACAGGAATTCGTTAGCGTTATTTGTTCTTATGTGTGTTTTAGTTATTTCAATAAAATAATTGCAAATATTCGTCGCGTAAAGTTACGAGCACCCTATTTGCAAGTAATTGTTACGAAGTTACTTACAAGGGTAAAGAACTAAAATTGAAAGAAAAAAACAAATAGTAACAAAGACAAGTAAATAATTTCGGTAACATAATTATAAGGTTCCTAAGATATATATAAATGAAAAAATACTTTCCAACAAGTGCTCAAAATAATATACTCATAACTAAAAGTATTTATATAAGGAACTCATAGTTATGTGGGGCAACCTATAATTGTTTAATAATGATTATGGAGCTAAGATCGCATTTTTCATTTATTATGTGACTGGTTTCGGCGTACTCGACGCCATCTTCAGACCTGTCCTAATTAACATAATTTCACGACATTTTTATATACTAAACGAGTACATCCAGGTTGAGGCATCGTTAAACATAAAATTTTATGTTTAACGATGGCTCAACATGGATGTACTCTCTTAGTACATAAAAATGTCGTGAATTATGTACGTTAGGACAGGTCTGAAGATGGCGTCGAGTACGCCGATACCGGTCACATAATAAATGAAAAATGCGATCTTGGCTGCATAATCATTATTAAAAGTATTTATATTTTAAGGCAGTTATACACAGTCAGTGGAGCAAATAAAACAAATTCTACAACGTACGTTATAACTCACCCATTATATATCTTGAAATAAGACCTGTTCTTCATATGCGATATTAATGTATCCAACGTTGGTACTACATTTTAAGGCCGAAATCTTACAGGTATCCGTTTAATAATATATGTCAGCTGTAGTCAAAATTGTCATTTTATAAAATTATTTCAGCTGCCAACCCTGCAACAATGAAGATCGTAGAGTTAATCTTGAGAAAAAGTTGATGTTCTCTCCTAGCTAGTAACTAAGTTGTCATGTCTCAAATTTTACTTTTTCAGGTTTGTGGTATTGTTACTTAGACATTAGAGGTGGAAAGAATGAAAATAACGTTAGTGAATCAAAAGACGTCAACATGGGAACCCATACATGTGCTGTTTCAAAGGAAGAAGGAAATCCAAGGACAGATTTTAGTCAAAGAGGGAAATGGTTGATTATGGTTCTACTAACATAGAAAGGAATTACCAATCCTGTACAAAGGGAGTAGCATAGAAAACTGCAGTAGGAGAGACCTTGCTTGTTGTTAAGACGTGCCTAATTGTGTCCCAAGTATCACAACGAGTTGAAAGAGACATAAAAGTAGTACAGTGCTGATAGAACAGAGGAAATGTCCTGCAGTAGCCTACGAACATACAAGAAAAGGTGCTCCTATGTCAGAAAAACTGAAATGAAAACAAATATATAAAAATATTAGTGATATGAAACGAAAAAGAAATTTTCTCTGGGATTTTTTTCACCCCTTATCCTGATAAAGCGTTAAAGTCTGGTATGTGTCTTATGTTTTACAGTCAGCGACTACGTTTACACCATCCTTTAAAGAAAATTTTAACATTTCGTAAATTCAGTATACGACTGGTCATTTCTACACAGTATGCGGAAAAGGCAGTCAAATGTGTCACAACTAACTTTTGACTCACAAATCGTTGATTAATATCGAGTTACATAGTATAAACTAAGATTTTTTTACTATCGTCATCGTAAATCCATTTCCAGAAAGAAGTACTCTGTCAGTGATATTAGAATTAACGACTTTACGATTTCCTTGAGTGAAATAGCAGAAAGATACCGTCAGCGCAATGTCGTCATGCGGATAAATGGCATCAAATGCAGAAAGAATAAACATAGTAAGAATGTTGTGTGATAAAAGGAAAATTTCAGAGAGTAAATGAATGTCAGATTGCAACTCCCCAACGGTTTCAGACAAAGCATAGTTTCTTATAGCCAGAGGACAGAAAATGAACCTTCCCTTGTAATGATTAGGGATTTAACTTGCCTTTTGTCTCATTCAATACGCAAATATCAAGTTATTGTATATATATGTACAGTCAACGTAGACTTTGTGCACGTTCCAAGCAAGTATCACAAATTCATCACGCTTGCTATTCCGAGATTTCTCTGAAACTTGTTTCTATGATTCCATTAAAGAATAATAATGTGGATACTTAGAAATTGGAAAGAATCCTAAACTATAAAGTAATGGAAACTGCATGCAAATTCTGTAATGGGTCGTTTCAAAAGCATACAGGCGAGTTCGTTTCTTCTACTTCCACATCGAGCACTAACCCCCTCCTCCTCTACCACCCATCCCCCACATTTCTGTGGTCTTTTCTAAGGACCTATACATAGTGTTAAAGAAGGTGTACAATATTTTGAGATGTGGTACTATCCACTACAACCAAATAAAAAGTATACTATAAATTTGGATTGAAAAACGCCTAAAGTGCTTTAAGAGCTATGAGCATTTGTTCATATTTCATACAATGAAACACATTTCTTTACTGAAAGCTCTTTGCTTTCCATATTGTAGGTAGATGTACAATGGGTGAAAAAAAAAGACAAAGAAAAAACCTGTCCAGCAACCAAGAGCACTAAAATAGATAACTTCTTCGTAACTGAGAAATACTTCCGTTGAATAATGTGCAACCGGCCGCGGTGGCCGAGGGGACTGAGGCGCTCCAGTCACGGTCTGCACGGCCACTACGGTCGGGGGTTCGAATCCCCCCTCGGTCATGGATATTTGTGCCGTCCTTAGTGTTAGCTAGTTCATAAGTAGTTTGTAAGTTTAGGGACTGATGACCTCGTAGTTACGTCCCATAAGCTATACAAACATTTGAACATTTGAATTATGTGCCCATATGTCTTAAAGTAAGCAATTTTGATCCAATGTCTGTTGAACGTTGCCCCTTGTCTTTCACGAGGCATTTACGATACTTTGTTGTTGGTTGGATGCACACTACAGACACCCAGAACACGGAAAGCAAAGACTTTTCGATAGGAGAGATGTGTTTCACAGTATAAAACGTGAACAAGTGCTCATGTATGGTTACCCATAGGTAGTTATATTGCGTTGCCTGTAATTAATATTGTGCGATAACTATAACGGTAGCTATGTAGAAATTGGCGAACATGAAAAAGTTACAGAATTTCCGTAGAACACAGGTAGGATACAAAAATTAATTTCGAAGAAGAAGCTTTCAGTTGCAGATTAGAGATCGAGTCTGATTCTACTACTATGTATGTTATCCTCTTACGTCCATTTTTATTTTTTTATTATTTTATTTTGATCGGATTTAGTAGGCCTACCCTTTTGCGGGAGGGAGCAGTTTTCTAGTACAAGATGTCCATTCAGAACATTATCCAAGACTTCTGCAGCTGTTTCAACGTTTAAAACCGGGACACAAATCACAGATTGTACTTTGAGCGACTTATAAAGAAATAAAATAATAATAATAAAGTAAAATAAAAACGCTTCATGGATATCATTCTGGTAGAGAGGGCAGAAGGAGTTTCATCCTCATGTCCATCTCATTATCTACGCCACTGCTCACGTCTTAAAAGATGTCGTATAATCCTACCCCACCGTCTTATCAGTGTTTGTCATGTGTTGTTTTCTTGTTGATTCTAAGGAGAAACTACTCATTCGCTTATCAGTTCAGACTTCTTCTGTAGCACCACATTTTGAATGATTCATTTTTCTTGTAATACGGTTTTCCCTCGGTCTATCTTACAACGCATTGTTCGAAAAGAACATTTTCAGAAATTTGTCCTTCATATTAATGCCAATGATTGAAGCCAGAGGAATCCTAATCCTCCTGGCAATGAATGCCTTCTTTGCCTGTGCCAGTCTGCTTTTTATTTCTTCTTTGCTTTGTCAGTTGTGTGTAATTTTCGTTGCAAGATGATATAATTCCGAAACTTCATCTCGTCGTGATCTCCAGTTCTGATTTTGATTTTCTCACAATATTGTCACTGCTTTTCTCTTCTTGAGATTAATTCTAAACCCATATTCTGTGCTCATTACACTATTCGTTCCATTTAGCACATACTGTAGTTCTTCTTCACTTCCATTAAGGTTTACAATGTCGCCAGCGAGTCTTATCACTATCATTATTTCACCACGTATATTTAACTCATTCTTGAACCATTCTTTTATTTCTGTCATTGGTTCTTCGATGACTGTATTGAAAAGGAGGAGCGAAATACTATCATGAGCTTTTTAATCCTCTTCGTTCTCCGCCTTGATATCTTATTCTTCCCTCTTGGTTCTTGAACATATTACACATTACGTATATTTCCTTATACCTTACTCCTATTTTTCTCAAACTTTCCTACATCTTGTACTATATCTGTTCATTACCATATGTAATGGCAGCATTTAACTTAATTGTAAATCTATTTGCTTGTAATTTCATAAAACTGCATCAAAACTACCTTTTTTCTCCCACATAGGGAGACATGATCGTCACCATAAAATAAGAGAAATGATATTGAAAATGGAAAGCTTCAGGTGTTCCTTATTCCCAGCGCGCTATTAGAGAACGGAACGGTAGAGAAATATCACGAAAGCGGTTCGATGAATCCTCTGTCATCATCTTAAACGTAATATGCAGAGTACGTATGAAGATATAGATGAAAAATAGTGAACAACCGTGGATTATTTTCTACATTTCTAGAGTATTCTTACATCCATTTCGTTTTATGCTTTGTTTACAGTTTTGATCCAACTTACAGAAAGACTTGATTGGACTAGAAAACGACGAATTGGAGAAAATTAACCTTTATCTCTTAAGCTCGACTGAAATCTCCACCACCATTCGTAAACAGAAAGTGTTGCAGCTTAACATTATTTGATCATGTGAAGAATAAAGTAATTAGAGGAAAGATGAACCACCATTATGGACAAAATTACTGATAAAATTTCGAAATGTTACGGTATTTGCGATGTATGGAACAGCAACGGATACCGTTGCAAGCATGGATTTGGGTTCCACCACAAAGAAATAAGTGAAGAAGAACATCTTAAAAGTGGATAAACACTATTCAAGACGAAACGGGGTACGAAGATTGACAGATGGATGGTACTTAGGATGCGAAACGCGACAATTATGTTACCAATTGCCCGCTATCCCTTGGCGTCTTTCATGACTGTAATACCGATTCGTATTCTAAGATAAACCGTCAGTCTCCGTGAAAATGTTTCAAGCCTTTCAACGCCGTGGTTCAAAATAATCCGAATGCGCATTTTCCTTAGTGCTTATATCTTCTCCACACAACTAGCATTCTTACGCAAGTCGTACAGCTAAGAAGTCGCTGTTGTAGAAATACAAGAGAACACACAGTGGTATAGCTAGCGTGGGTGGCACGAATAAAAACTTTAAATATAAATACAACTACATACAAGTATGACTTTAAATAATAAAAAGAAATTAATCATCAAACTGCAATTTGTAATGCATTAATATACTTTTATTATGCATTTTACATTATGAAACACTATTATAGACACTACATTGGTATAAATTCTTCAGAATACTGAAGGAAGATACACTTAAAATTTCTTTCTAGCTCTAACCTTTGCGAACTCAGAAATCACACCTTCACAATTTTTTTGAGTTAACTCATGTTCTACAGTTAAAATGGCAACATTATTTAGCCTCGTGTTGCTCATTGTGGTTCGCAAGCACGTTTTAATTAATTTCAGTTTACTAAAGCTCCTCTCAGACGAAGCAACTGATACGCAAATCGTCACAAATAACTTTAGAGAGAGCATAAGGTTTGGAAGAGAGTCTGTAAAATCCCGTTTCATAATGAATGCTGCGAATTCGAGACACACCGAATTGGAAACTGTAACATCTGCAACTTTCAAATGTCTTCTCAGCCTTGGAATTTCGAAGAGGAGATCTGCTTCTGATACGTCGTCATAAAAACCAGTAGATTTTGACACTGGTAATTTCAGCTCCTAGTTGTTTGTCAAAAGAGAGGTACTTGGCTGCACAACCTCGAATAATTAGGTGATATCTCGAATTTATTCTGATCTTCTTCGGAATTCAGTACTGAATTGGTCATAGCCTTTTGATGTTTTGCTCTCAATGAGAGTTCTGCATCGGTGGTCTGTTCACTAGCCTTTTGCCTTTTACGACGAATTAGTCTTTTCCCAGCAAGACCAACTGCATCTTTTACAATACGATCTCGATTTTGTTTCACATAAAGACGAAGTTACTCTGTTTTTATGACTGACTGTTCAAGTTAAATATAAAAGTTAAGAACCCTGAGACGATTTTTCGTCTCAAATATGTCCATGGCATTGAAGATAAAAGTGAAACAATGAATTAAAATTTGTGATGTGGCCGGCAATCGAACCCGGACCTCCATGCTCACTAGGCAGACGTATTACTGTTAAACCACCACACCACGACAGTTAAAGTCTAAGTTCCTATGGAAAAAGGAAGTTGAATTAAAGTTTGTGACGTGGAGGGAAGTCAAACCTAGACTATTCCGAGGCACCTTAACTGTTAGTGGTGTGGTGGTCTAACGGTCCTCTGTAATAAAAAAGCTGAGCCAAAGATTCAACGAACAATCAAGAACGATCCGGAACAACGACCGCAAAGCAAAGCTCTACCTGAGAGAGAGAGAAAAAAAAAAAAAAAAAAAAAAAAAAAAAAAGGTAAGACGTTTGCCTAGTAAGCATTGAGATCCGGGTTCGATTCCCGGGCGCATCACACATTTTAAATAATTGCTTCACCTTTATCTTCAACGTCTGGTCAAAACTCAAGCCTTTACTTTGAAAAGCAACCTTAGTACACTTGCAGTCGGGTGTCAGCTCCATACAAATGACACCCGACTGCAAGTGTACTAAGGTTGCTTTTCAAAGCACCCAAAGCGGCCCTCACCCCCCCCCCCCCCCCCCCGTTCTCTAGAGTCAAAGAATTTTGAGAAAAACCACTGACGTACCAAATTAAATTTTCTATAGTGTTGAGTTTCGCATTGTTGTACACTCCGTGTATTTGTACAATAGCAACTTGTACTCGAGTTACGTCTGAAGGCTACTTGTCTCGAGAAGAAAAAGGCAGTAAAGAATTGTGGCGTTGAACGGCTAGAAACATTTTCAAAAAGAATGTCGGTTTATATTAGAACCAGAGTCAGCATTACAGTCGTGGAAGACGTCGAGGTCCGGTCAATCGACAGTCGCGAAGGTCGCCGGCGGGACTGGTCAGCTGCACTATTGAAGGGTGGAGCAGGTGGCCGACTAGCCGCATCGGCTCGGCCGGCTGTCACAGACGGCTGTATGACGCGCATTGTGGCGGCGCTGGAATGCAGTTAGAGGCGACAGCGTGTTTGCGCGTCAGCTCTGCGGCCGATGCCATTGACCCTCGACCACCGACAACGCGGACTGCAGTGCAGCCGCGGGGCCCACTGTGCTCGCCGCCAACACCTTGGCGAGTCGTCAGTGGCTCATAGAGGACAGGTAGTTCATGATAGGTCGGATTCCTGATTTCCTGTCAGAGAGGACACAATATGTTGTAACTGACGCTAAGTCGTCGAGTGCAACAGAAGTGATATCTAGCGTGCCCCAGGAAAGTGTTATAGCTCCTCTAATGTTCCTAATTTTTATAAACGATTTAGGAAACAATCTGAGTATCTCTACAAACATGTTTTGTAACTGTGAGGATCACGAAATTAAAATCTTCAAATGCTTGTATAGCTTATGGGACTTAACTACGGGGTCATCAGTCCCTAAACTTACAAACTACTTAGGCCGGCCGCGGTGGCCGAGGGGACTAAGGCGCTCCAGTCACGGTCTGCACGGCTATTACGGTCGGGGGTTCGAATCCCCCCTCGGGCATGGATATTTGTGCCGTCCTAGTTCGTAAGTAGTTCATAAGTAGTTTGTAAGTTTAGGGACTGATGACCCCGTAGTTAAGTCCCATAGACTATACAAACATTTGAACAAACTACTTACAAACTAGCTAATACTAAGGACGGCACAAACATCCATGCCCGAGGGGGGATTCGAACACTCGGCCGTAGTGGCCGTGCAGACCGTGACTGGAGCACCTCAGTCCCCTTGGTCACCGCGGCCGGCTAAGGATGACGTAGCGGACACAGTTCATGAGATATGACTCAATCCTGAGCAATCCTTTTCATCCCCTCTTAAGAATGGCAACCCACATCCATCTGAATCTGCTTACTGCTTAATATATTCGTCTCTCTGTGCGCTCCCCCCCCCCCCCCCAAGAAACACACACTCATTCCTCCAATGCTAAATTGACGATTCCTTGATGTTCAAGAATGTGTCCTTCCAATCGATCGCTTCCTTTGGTCAAGGTATGCCACAAATTCATTTTCTTCCCAATTCTGTTGAGTACATCTTCATTATTTGATTTCATAAACAGCGAAATCGACTGCAACAGCGAAGAAACGACTGCATCATGTAGCAGTGTTCCATACATCGACCTAAATCATGGAACTCATTTCAACCAAATTTGGTGCTAATATTCCTTACCAACAGGGAACAATTGTTGTAGTGCTAAGAACCACTTACGACACATAGTTCAGGTGATATGAGGTCATAAGAAATGAAGTATACGGTAAGCGGTCCACTCACACCAAAGGTGTCTTTGTAACGCATACAAATCTACTCCGATCTTAATGAAATTTTGCACACTCGACCTTGAAAACAATAGGTCTACATAAAATTTCGTATGGTACATGGCGGAAGGTACTTTACCTACGGACTTCGACACCACTCCACTGTTTTATTTCGATCTTGATGAAATTTTACATACTTCAAAACAATAGCAAATTCAGTATCAGGTGCATGCCGGAAAGTATCTTGAACAGACTTCCACAGCAATCTACAGTTATCTGATGTAGTTTTGCACCCTTTAGCTTCCATACAAGAGGAACATTGCTCTCTACAAAACAATTCCCCTAGGCTGAATGGCGCTGTTTGCTTTCCAATAATTTTTGACAACGGTTCAGTGATTGCCATCAAAATTCGTAGAATAACAGTAATTTTTCAAAGATAAAGAGAACAACTTGACGAAATGCTATGAGACTTTGAGGTTGGTACTAAACTTCCTAATTAGAAAGCTTACAATCATTGAGGGACCTATTCGGTTGTAAATATAACATTTCACTTATGATAAAAAGTTTTCCTAATTTAGTCTTTGAATGAAAATCAAACCCATGAAAAGTTCTCTTCTCATTCGAAATAGTAACTTTGGCGACTTTTAATGAACTTACGACCATTGTTATATTCTTCGGTCAGAGAAGATCGCCATCTCGGCGACAGCAAACGATCTCCAATAATTCGACCCATAAAACTGCGATCAAAGATTTCTTTTTGTGTTTCCCTTCGACCATAGCTACTAACAGACCGGAAAGACAGTAGAGCGGCTACACCCACAGCGTTGTAGCGACATATAGCCCCTTGACTACTGACAAACGATAGCCGAATATAAACAACAGAGTATTCAAGAAACCCACTAGCAAAAACTAATTATAGTAACAAGTAAAATTTTGTGTTACTGTCCTGCACAAAGCCCTTTATAATCATAAGCGCAGCTGGTCACAACCACTGTTTCGCCGTCACGTGGCATAGCCGTAAGGATGTCGTTGCGATGAAAATTTTGTCAAGAATACCGTAATCTGTGGTCGAAGGTATTTCCATCATAACTGCTTTTACCTCAGTAATACATTGAATATATAATTCGCAGCATTACTTAGCCATGTATGTGTCCAAAAAAATGAGTCCAGATAAGAGCGAGTGGAGAGTGTCCATGCCATATATTAGTCCTTAATGTGTTTTGTTGTTTGATGTTTTAGTGTGTGAATTGTTCCAAAATTTTGTTCTATTTTCATTGTCTAACTGAATCATAAAGAAGAAAATGGTCAAATAATAATTTCCTGTGAATTTCAAAATTTTCGTCCAAACGAGAGTGGTTACAAGAAGCCTCTATTAATGTGTTTGCGCTACACATTTTGAAAATAAAATAAGAAACTTAGAGGCCCCGTAACTAAATATTTTACTAAAAGTATGAACTCATATAAGCATATACGAACGGTGTACAAGTATATATGTGTCTCTAAAGTTTAGATATGTATGCGCATTTGTATGCAGACTGTAATGGCGTTAATGTTTACTCTCTTTCAGTGTCGCACGAAACTGTCATAGACTGTAACGATACATCGAGATGCCGCAAGTCATCTATAACAGTGGATAAGTGAAACATGAGTCGACCTCTTGATGTGTACTGAAATGTTACCTGTAAAAGTCACGTGCAATACGCAGTAATAATTACTTTGTTTCTCTCTGAAATTATTTTGCTATGACTTAAATGCAACAGTTATTACACATCTAGAAATTCAATTTTGCCACTTTGAATTGTACAGTTTCACAGAAATACAAAATCCGTTTGCAGTCAGATACGAAGATATACTGTTGTAGGAAGGGAAGATGAAGTAGATTAAGATGACATAGGAGATACTATACTGAGAGATGAATTTGACAGAGCTCTGAAAAACCTAGGTCGGAACAAGGCCCCAGGAGTAGATGACATGCCCTCAGAGCTACTAAAGTCTCTGGGAGAGCCAGCCATGACTAAACTATTTGAACTGGTGAGTAGGATGTATGAGACAGGCGAAATACCCTCAGACTTTAAGAAAAATGTAATAATCCCCATTCCAAAGAAATCAGGCGCAGACAGGTGTGAAAATTACAGAACCATCAGTTTGAGAAGTCATGGCTGCAAAATTTTAACACGAATTATCTATAGGAGAATGGAAAAGCTGGTAGAAGCTGACCTCGGGGAAGATCAGTTTGGATTTAGGAGGAACGTAGGAACCCGGGAGGCAATACTCACTTTACGCCTTATCTTAGAAGATAGATTAAGGAAAGGCAAACCTACATGTTTAGCTTTTGTAGATTTAGAGAAAGCTTTTGACAATGTTGACTGGAATACACTGTTTCAAATTCTGAAGTCAGCAGGGGTAAAATACAGGGAAAGGAGAGTTATTTACAACTTGTACAAAGGCCAGACCGCAGTTATTAGACTCGAAGGGCATGAAAGGGAAGCATCAGTTGGGAAGGGAGTAAGACAGGGTTGTAGCCTTTCTCCGATGTTGTTCAATTTGTACATTGAGCAGGCGATGAAGGAAAGCAAGGAAAACTTTGGAATAGGGATTAAAGTTCAGGGTGAAGAAATAAAAACATTGCGTTTTGCTGATGACATTGTAATTCTGTCAGAGACAGCGAACGACCTGGAAGAGCAGTTGAATGGAATGGACAGTGTGTTGAAGAGAGCGTACAAAATGAACATTAACAAGAGCAAAACAAAAATAATGGAATGCGGTCTTAGAAAATCAGGTGATGCTGAAGGAATTAGATTAGGTAACGAAACAATGAAGGTGGTAGATGAGTTTTGTTACTTGGGTAGTAAAATAACATGCGGTGGTCGCAGTATAGAGGATATAAAATGCAGAATGGCAATGGGAAGAAAAGCATTTTTGAAGAAAAGAAATTTGCTAACATCGAATATTAATTTAGGAGTAAGGAAGTCTTTTTTGAAGGCATTTGTGTGGAGTGTTGCCTTGTACGGGAGTGAAACATGGACGATAAGCAGTGCGGACAGGAAGAGGATAGAGGCTTTTGAAATGTGGTGCTACAGAAGAATGCTGAAGATTAGGTGGGTAGATCGCATAACTAATGAAGAGGTACTTAACAGAATTGGTGAGAAAAGGAATTTTTGGCACACCCTGACTAAAAGAAGGGATCGCTTGGTAGGACACATTCTTAGACATCGGGGTATCGTAAATTTAGCATTGGAGGGAAGTGTGTGGGGTAAAAATCGCAGAGGGAGACCCAGAGACTCGTATAATAAGCAGATTCAAGTGGATGTGGGTTGTCGTTCTTATGAGGAGATGAAAAGGCTTGCTCAGAATAGAGTAAGGTGGAGAGCTGCATCAAACCAGTCGCCGGACTGAAGACCATAACAACTACAACTGAATTCTTCATTATCTCCACTGAGATTTGCATTGAAAAGTACCGGGTCCAGCTTTCGGATCGACATTCAGACACTCGTTTTTTGCAATCATTCAGATATGGGATGGATGGGACTTTAAAGAAATTCACGGACACTTCCATCTACTACACTAGTGAGAAATCTCTGTATTTAATATCTTGGTTGCGGAGACGATATTAGACAATCTTTCTTCCTTCATTCTTGCTGTGAATGGATATTAAATGAATAACAATAAGAGATTCTAGAACACTGTTAACTTTAATGGTGTGTCTATTTTACACCATCAGTTGCTCATTGTGGCAGAGCCAGAGTGCGTGCAATACGTAAGTGTACGTAATTTTTAGACTGTAAATGTATATTTATAATACAAAGAAGTATATACATTACATTATTTGCGATAGTCTGGACAGCTGGTGTTATTGTTATTTTCGACGAACCTTTTATGCTGTTTATCTCCCGTAATTTTATTTTATTAGGTGTTGTACGCGAGATGTTTATCTTCGCGCAATCTCACGTTATTTTGACAGATATTTGAAAGCTTTATAGAGATATGGTATGTTTAGGTTTATAAAAATCTGGCACAACCTGTAACACTGCGGGTTACTAATAACAACTGAAAAGACATATTAAAGCATACCAACACTTATCACTTTGAAATAGAAACACATCTAAAGAGCAGATAAGGAGACATAAGGTAGAATAAGTGAAAATGTTAACAATTGTTAGGAATGTGAATGTGAACAAGAAAATGTACACTTCAAAATAAATGTATCATAATACGATCCTTTTAATCATAGGTACCGGATCATTATGTAGCATAATATAATAAAGTTAAAAAAAAGAGAGAGAATAGATAACAAAGAGAGAATAAATAAATTGCAAAAATGAAAAAAAATACGAATACTTTTAACCCGCTGCTTGAAAATAATAACAACAAAATAAAATTTAGTTGGAAAGATTTACTACAACAAAACACAATGAAGAGACAACCGTGTGCCGGTAACGGGATGTGTCAAAAACTTTAGGACGAAGAGTGCTCTGAGAAGCGTTTTCTTTAAAGTAAATGTCATTTTAAGCAAGGAAAATTACGTTAATGATGAACCTTTTGACTTCCATTCAAAATGCAACAGCGACTTTAAAAAATTCAGATCTCAGAAGACCATCCGCCTTTATTAGAAATTTTAACGTTATATTTATGTCTGAAATACCTTTAAGGATAACACAAGCTGAAATACGAAGCTTTGACCAAGCTTCATGCTTCTTTACCTTATTTATCTGAGTTCTATCGTAGATATCCTACAAATTAAGGAATAATGACGGCACAAATTATCGTTTAAAAGGTTATAGGAACTGAAGACAGCCAGTGTCGAGTTTATATTTAAATTATTATGCATTTTGGCCGTACTTTCGTTATGTTATTACATCTGTACCTAATAACATACTCAAATATTATACACATTGACACAGAAGATACAGGTAGTTTACAAAACGAAGTAAATGTTAAATGGCCTCCTAATAAATTGGAAAATCTGTCTCATCACCAGGAATTGAAATAGACGCGAATGAGAAACTGGCTGTTTGATTGTGACTCATGAGTGTCCGTTTTACACTACATACCACTGATAATTCCGCTGTTTCCAACATCCACAAGTCACGAAAAATTTCCGAGAAGTTCTATGCCGATGTATTAAACAATTACTTTTCATTAGGTTGGTAGGAAAATTTATTATCACTTTTAACGAAAAAGAGTATTTTACTCAGGAGAAAGTGTATTTGACCCACAAAGAAAGCGTATTTCACCAAGAAAAAAGTCTTTCTTACGCAAGGAAAAATCTTGGATTTTTTTTTTTTTTTTTTTTTTTTTTTTTTAAATTGAGGCGTGCCAGTCACGGTCTGCACGGCCGCTGCGGTCGGGGATTTAAATCCCCCTTTGGGCATGGATGTTTGTGCCGTCTTTAGAATAAGCTAGTTCATAAGTGGTTTGTAAGTTTAGGGACTGATGACAACGTAGTTAAGTCTCATAAGCTCTACAAACATTTGAACATTTTTGATTCTTTTATCTTGCCCTCATATACACTCCGACTAAATTCTATGAACTTACTGGAATTAAGAAAATATTCTTAAGAGCTGAAGATATGTTTGCATCAAATATATACGAGCATTCCAAATGAAAATATTAAACAAATCACAATATTTTTTAAATTATCGGCGCCTATAATGAGGCCCCAAATTTCGTGTTCCAGACTATAGTGGATTTAAACCTTTCAAAATATATCTTGATTTGAATGAGGAGACACAGCTGCAGCATTTGAGATCTGTTAGCCCTGCTTATTTTAAACATGACAAAGAAATAAATCTGTAACTGCTACCGCAAAGCAAGAAAAATTTCAATAGCGATCGCAAATTGTCTACCTGAGGAGAATAGAGATAATGAGATGTCAACTGATGTAGCACACAAATACAAAACTGGTTCAGCTTTTGAAAAGCACTCCAGCTGATGAAATAAGATACAGATTCATACCCACTCAAAATTAAATTTTTAAATCTATATTTTAGTTGTTAAATTTTGGATAAAGCTTTTATTGAAATATTATTAATAAAAACAATGAAAGTAACAGAAAAAACATCAGTATACGCCTACAAAAGGAAGAAATTGTACGGTGAAACTTTCAGCAAGAGATTGGAGATTCATTTTATTGAAGAAGGAGAAGTCTCACCACTAATACCATGTGCATTGTATACCATAAAGTAACACTGTGAATGAACAAATTATGAGATTGATACAAAAGGTTATCTGTTAAATAGAAAATTGTCGAATAATACAAATGGACAAAAAGGGTTAATTACAACTTGAAGATCAAGATATTGAACTGAGAAAGCATTCAGTAATTATTCAAACTGTAATAATTCTATAATTACACTTTACATGCTTTGTAGAGAAATTTATACTTTACAGTATAATAATAACTTGACGTAATAGACGAAGATGTTTTCCAAAGAATGCAGCAATAGTCACATTAGATGCTCATTTAACTATATGTTTCACCAGTCCTCCAAATTTACTAAGATTTCAAGTAAGAAAAATGACAAGGAATTTTTCATTATACAAACTTGTACATGAATATTGGAAGCAAATTTATAATAATAACTGGACGCAAAAGGCGAAGCCTGCCACAAAAAGTAAGGGACATTATTTTTATCTTTGGAAGACGATGAAGAAAACATATCTCAGAAGAAGGGTTCAGTTTCTCGTAAAAATACAATTAAAATTGCATGGAAGGAAAGAAAAAGGACAAAATACTTAGTACTTTACAGAGTTAAAGGAAAAGCTCTTGAAATAATAGTGTTCACAGATTTCATAATGATCTTAATATCTGGCTATTAGTCAGATTTTCAAGACATAAAACAATGTAATAATTGTATGAAAGAAAACTTGTTAATACGTTTCTGGCTAATTTTTCATAGAGCAGACAGAAAGATATTTTCCAAAGAATGCAGCAATAGTCACATTAGATGCTAATTTAACTATGCGTTTCACCAGTCTCCAAATTTATTAAAAATTCAAGTCAGAAAAATGACAAGGAATTTTTCATTATATAAACATGTACGTGAATGTTAGAAGCAGAAAGTGAAAAAGATATATATAAAGAAGGAAACAAAGCTGAGTGAGAGGAAAAAAAAAAACTTATAGATTAGCTGATGACACTTAATTCTTTTCCAGAGAGAGAAAAGAAACTGGAATTACTGTTGAACAGACTCAACAGTGCCTTCAGCAGATGATATAAGATGAAATGTAATAGAGGCATAACAAGCTTTCTGAAGGAACTATATTTGGAAATGAATCACTGAAACTCGTAAATGAGTAAAGTAAAGTATCTAATGATTGTCGGAGCAGTTGTATAATATAGAATGGCAATCGTGGGAGAGGTGTTTCTGAGGAAGACGAATTTGGTAAAAACGAATTTAATAGAAGTGTCAAGAAAAAAAGTATTTGTATATTTAGAAATGTACGAAAGAAATAAGACGTCAGTTGAATAGAATGGAATACATCTTTGGATAACATGGTGATACTGAAGATGGCTGAAGATAGGATTGGTAGATCGCTGAATGGAGATGGGGAGAAAGACGTTATGTGCATAACGTTAGTAAGCGAAGGGCTCAGTAGGTCGGATATATTATGAGGTATCAAGGAATATTTAATTTAGTATTAGAGAGAGGTGTGTGGTGTAAAAGTTTCAGAGACAAGTATAGTCAGCCTGTTCAACTGGGTGTTGATTTCAACAGTTTTTCTGAGGTGAAGACGTTGGTCTAAGTTAGCGTAGCGTTTATAACTACTTACTACCAGTCTTCAGACTAAAGCTAACAATCACAAAAACAATTTTATTTGACATTCTACGGTAATCCGTTGAAATAATGATGTCCAATTTCAAAAAAATGTTCAAATGTTTGTTAAGCTTGTGGGACTTAACTACGGGGTCATCAGTCCCTAAACTTACAAACTACTTACGAACTATCTTATACTAAGGACGGCACTAATATCCATTACCGAGGGGGGATTCGAACACCCGACCGTAGTGGCCCTGCAGACCGTGACTGGAGCGCCTTAGTCCCCGCGGCCACCGCGGCCGGCATGTCCAATTTGAGAAAGTCTTTATTTATATCTACTCTGACATAGGTATCCAGCTTAAAAAGACATAAAGCCTTAAAAGGTAGTTATTATTGAACAGAGAATTTAAAAAGTGCTCCACTCAAACATTATATCTCATGGTATATGTAATCCGGTAAAATAGAAACAGAACTCCCTGTATGTTTTACTATTTGCCCATTACTTTTTTCTCGGTATATACTTCTGCAAATCTTTCAACTACACATTACACAAAATTTTGTGCTGAAAAAATATACCTACATATAAAAAAGACATTAAAGGATAAGATAGGCCCATCTCTTTCAAATTATCGATCTTAGTACAAAACAAAGAAGTTCTGTTCAATATCTATGACTTAGGCAATATGAGAACACGTGTTAAAAAGTAAATTACAGAGCGTAAATGCGATTTAAATAGATCCCTACTGGTATAACGATACTGAAGCCGTTAAGTGTAAGAAGATTTGCAATTTAGTAATGGCACATTTATAAAATTTTGTGCTGAAGTGTCGACAATTTCGATGGTGCTTTGTCTATTTTCCTGGGATGAAAATAATTTCTGTATATTATTTTCTCATTGGTATAAACTAGGACCAACAAAAGCAACTGTTTTCAAATGGAAAACAAAAGTCTTACATTGGATGTGACGTTATTATTGTATTTTTATCTTCGATGATTCATAGCTACTCTCAGTACATTACAATAAATTTAGGGTGGGGCTGGGAAGCAGCTGGTCTGATGAAGTAATAAAAGAAAGAAGTGTAGCCAATATGGGAGACATACGGAATCTGATTTGAGAGTAAGAATTTAAAATAAGTGCGGAAACACTGAAATTAATTGATGAGAGGAAAGAATATAGAAATTCTGCAAGTGAAACAGGAAAAAGGGAGTACAAACGTCTGAAAAATTAGATTGACAGGAAGTGCAGACTGGCTAGAGGACAAATGCAGAACCGTAGAATGCATAATTAGGGGAAAGATGGATACCGCCTACAGGAAAATAAAAGAGACATTTGGAGAGAAGAAAAGCAGCTGTATGAATATCAAGAACTCAGACGGAAAACCAGTACTGAGGAAAGAGGGAAAGGCTGAACTGTGGAAGAAATATATAGAGGGCCTATACAAGGAAAATAAACTTGAAGGCAATATTCTAGAAATGGAACACGAAGTGAAGATGAGATAGGAGATATAATACTGCGAGAAGAGTTTGACAGAGCGCTGAAGGACTTGAGTCGAAACAAGGTACCTGGAGTAGATAATATTCCGTCTGAACTGCGGATATCGTTAGGAGAGCCAGTCATGAAAAAATGGTATCACCTGGTATACAAGATGTATGAGACAGGGGAAATACCCTCCGACTTCAAGAAGAATATCGTAATTCCAATTCCAAAGAAAGCAAGTGCAGACAAGTGCGAAAATTACAGAACCAACAGTTTAATAAGTCATGGTTGCTAAATACTAACACGAATTATTTACAGACCAATGGAAAAACTTGTGGAATCCGACCTCGGAGAAATCAGTTTGAATTTAGGAGAAAGGTAGGAACACAAGAGGAAATACTCACATTACGACTTATCTTACAAGATAGGCTAAGGAAAGGGAAAACTACGTGTTTAGCGTTTGTCGATTTGGAGAAAGCTTTTGACAACGTCAACTGGAATACACTCTTCCAAATTCTGAAGGTAGTAGGGGTAAAATATAGAGAGTGAAGAGCTATATTCAACTTATACAAAAACCAGATAGCGATTATTAGAGGAAGGGACGCGAAGGTTGGGAAGGGAGTAAGACAGGGTTGTAGCCTTTCCCCAATGTTGTTCAATCTGTACATTGAACAGGCAAAAAAGAAATTGGAAGGAGAAATTTGGAGAGGGCATTAAAGTACAGGGAGAAGAGACAAAAACATTGCGGTTTGCCGATGACATAGTAATTCTGTCAGAGACTGCAAAAGATCTGGAAGTGCAATTGAGTGGAATGGACAGTGTCTTGAAAGGAAGATATAAGATGAACATTAACAAGAGTAACACGTAGGTAATGGAATGGAATGTTAGAAAATCAGGCGATGCTGAAGGAATTAGATTAGGTAATGAGACAATAAAAGTAGTAGATGAATTTTGTTATTTGGGTAGCAAGATAACTTCTGATGGCCGCAGTAAAGAAGATATAAAATGCAGAATGGCTATGGGAAGAAAAGCGTTTCTAAAGAACCGAAACTTATTAACATCCAATATTAATTTAAATATTAGGAAGTCCTATCTGAAAGCATTTGTCTTGAGTGTAGCTTTGTATGAGAGTGAAACGGGGACGATAAGGAGTTCAGATAAAAAGATGATAGAAGCTTTTAAAATGTGGTGCTACAGACGAATGATGAAAATTAGATGGGTAGATCACGTAACTAATGATGAGGTGCTTAACCCAATTGGGGAGAAAAGGATTTTCTGGGACACATTCTGCGACATAAAGGAATTGTCAATTTCGCATTAGAAGGAAGTGTATGGGGTAAAAATCGTAAAGGGAGACCGAGGGACGAATACATCAAGCAGATTCAAAAGGATGTAGGTTGCCGTACATATTCTCAGATGAAGAGGCTTGCACAGGACAGGGTAGCGTGGAGAGCTGCATCAAACCAGTCTGCGGACTGAAGACCACAACAACAACAACCTCCCTAAATCACAGTGAAAACATGGTTTACGACCATTGATTAAGCAGTGGTTCTCCATCGATGTAACTCGATACTATTCCGCATTTGTCCGAAATCGCTGTCATATCTCGCATATTTCGATACTCGCAAACACTTCTTATACTGTTCTGTACTTTCAGTAGATCTAGAATCGTGATATTTGGCAAGATGCAAGAGTTCACAGCGCAAAAAAGGTTTCAAATGTTTGTATAGCTTATGGGACTTAACTACGGGGTCAGCAGTCCCTAAACTTACAATCTACTTATCAACTAGCTAACACTAAGGACGGCACAAATATCCATGCTCTAGGAGGGGATTCGAACCCCCGACCGTAGTGTTCACAGTGCAAGTAACTGGAAAAAATTCGAAATTTGTCGAACTGTAATTATTTATTAATAAATCCTGGGTTGTAGGGGCGTATTCCAAGACACTTACTGCAAGTTTCTTGGAACACGGCCTTACAACCCAGAATATTTATTAACACATATGTCAACCAGTCGTGAAATCCTTCACTCTATAGATTTGTAATTACGTCACATAAAAATATTTTCTTACCATTACAAACTAAAACTGCGTTTGTAATCTGTCAAAACACTCAAGAGCTACTTTAGGGTTTTTCCTGTTTCCTGTAATAGGTAGAGTTCTTCCTAAGGAAGGTTTGCGTATGTAATTTGGATATATTTCTTCTTAAATGTCTAGGCTAGGGTGAAAAGAAATCTTGCACCTCTGTGAAACTGATGTTTTTTCCCAAATAGCGGTGATAGGCATAAATCCGCCTGAGTTCCGCTCTTACTATGAAAGATACAGCATCTGTACTGCTAGATAGAAAGTTTTTCTTGTTACTGATGCAGGATTGTGCAAAAACTGAGATAACCCGTAAAATATTCACCAGAGATTTCTGCAGAACAAAGCGACATTTTCAAAACAACAGTAGTCTTATTCGGATTTCTTATAATGTTGTAACAAAAACTTTCAGAGTAGTTTTGCTCATCATCAGTTAAATACATACAAAAACATTACCGTAGAACACGGACTCTAAATGTATATTTATATTTTAATTTGCGAATTGATACCGTAGTGTTAGAAAGACGTTCATTTGCTAATATCGCAAAATCTAGGGTATACTCAAAACAAAATTTTATTGTAAGAAAGTGTTATGTTTCACTGAGCAACTGTTAGTTTAATACAGTGGATGAGGCAACAACCTCCTTTAAGTAGCAGTGTGGTAGAAAATGCTTAAAGGCAAAATAGTGAAGATTCTCGCGTGTTTTATTATTTCGCTATATTTCCAAATTACACATAAGTTACGAGTATAATATTGTTACCGCTAAAGTAAGTAAATATAAGTTTATCTGGTCTTAATCTAACTGCACATTAACGACCATAAAATAATCTAATGTCGGATTTAAGGCTCCGTAATAAAAAATGGGTTAAAGGGATGGAGAATAGGAAGGACAAATTATAAAATTAAAAGACACGAGAGAAACAGTTATGACAATGACAACTGCAACCAAGGGAACAATGGACACAAGAATTTTATTAAGGTCTTTTGATACTAAAAGGATGCTCTGGCGATTTAAATTTGGACAACAGGTACGAAAGACATAATGAAATAAGTATAGCTGCGATTGACATAATGAAACTAAAAAAGCAAAGAGAAAGTAATAAAGTGGAACATCCAGGAGGAGAGTTCGTCTTAGTGACGTTGTTTGGAAAGTTTGAAGTTTATAACTACCGTAGGCAAGACGGTATAGTCAAATCCCAATGAAAAATGTGAAAGGAATTTTAGCAGAAGAATGAAATATTTAGGGAAGAAAATACAGAAATATCGGATAGTAAAATAGCACTTCTGGCCGTAACTAAGGAATACTTAAGACACTACATAACGGGGTGACCAACATGTTGCTTATAGAGAATGAAACAAAAGAAAATTATTGAAAATAATAGAAAATGCAACAGACACTTCATTAAACACGATCACGAGCCATACACCTGGAAATTAAACGCAGCACAATTTTAAAATTTCTTCATGAAATTTAATTATCATACCGTGCACATAGTACACAAAGTTAGTATGTTCGAAAACGCCGTTGGCGAAACTGTTTTTCTTCAGCTGACCATAGCACGACATCTATTTCGATAGGCCATGGCCTACTGATCATTTGTCTACCTACCAGAAATATTGACCTGCTGTAGCTACCCTAGAGTACAATTTCAAAATATAAATATTACCCATTTCCTGCAGCTCAGGAAAAATTAGGAAATTCGTTTGTTTTTGCACATTATTTGTGTGCTATGGTGGCTTTTATACGGTTAATAAAAGTACCGTTAATCAAGTCATCGCTGTTTCATGAAAAAAAAACATTAAGTTATGGTACAAGAACTACTAACTTTTACACCTTTCATTTGTAGCCAAACCATAAAATTTTTATTGTATGTTCTTACGATTATATTATCAAACAGATATTCAATTTTTTTATACTTTCATTCGTTACCGAAGTCGAAATTCACCGAACTTACGTACAAAATTATTTAAATCTTTTCCTACCCGATTTTTCAACAACTGGAACACAAATAACTAAATAACAACCCATAGAAGATGGCTGAAATTTTAAATATATATTCTGCAGACATTTACCTACAAACCACATTTCCCCATCTTCTAAAATCTTTCTCTTTTCTAAATATATACTTGATACACCGCGATGTTTTGGGACCAAAAGTGTCATTTGCACTGAGAGATATTGTTTGGGCCGCTATGAAACTTAGAATCCGTTTCCAATATATCCACTAGGCGAGATAACTTGTTTTTTATATATCTTACAGTTTGGTACATACGTCCAATAAAGGGTTAATTTTATTTCCGTTGTTAGTTACAGCTACCAAGTAGCATCAATTTACGTAATGTAATACAAGTGTATTAAAGAGTTTGCATAATTAAAACCACACTACAAGGAATTTCTGTACGATTGATATTCGGTCATACATAGAGGAGTATGAAAATCGGGTAAGATCTTAATATCCTATTTAAAATTGGCATCTTAGCAACACATTGTTTCGTGAACGAGATATTGTTTTCATATCCAACTGGCGAACCCTCACGGTTTGGTCACTTCCGTCCATCCGGCTTTGGCGGTCGGCAGGAAATACTTCTCACTCCATTTTAAGAAAACCATTCAGTAAAGAATATTCATGTTGGACATCATGCACGTTTATATCTTCTCTCGATTGACAATTTATTTGCTTTATTCGTTATACCCCGTGTGTAAATACGCTGAAGCATATAAACAAAGAAAAATTTACAGATCTACAGTGGACTCGAATTGAGGAGGACGGCAGTTAAAATCCGTCCATCCAGATTTGGGTTTGCCCTGATTTACCAAAGCGGTACCAAGAAAATTTGGGATAGTTCTTTTCAAATATCCGTCCATTTTCTTTCCCATCGTTACTTATAAATAAGAACTGACCGAATATTAACTTTCGGTTATTGACAGTTTTGGCCAGAACATTGGAATCGGCCGTAGTTTCGGAAAAGGCGAGAAATCAGGCTGATCTTCGGCTTCGCTGAAACTAGCTTTTGTGAATTTGTGGAAGAAGTCGGGTCGTGTCTGGGACGGATTTATTGCTCGTAAAAATTGCATTTCATTGTTAAACACAATATAATGCAATCTTATCTTATAGTGATATTCTTACAATGTGGTTGCAACATTAAAACTTATTCAGTATTGCACTTAATGGAACTGGTTATCATATTAATACGTTCGAAAGTTTTATTAAAGTGTTTTCTTTAAAGCGATGAGCTTTTTCAATAACCAGTATGGGTTTAGGAAACATTGATGATATGCTACACAGTCTTTCGGTATGAGTTTGAGAAAATTTACACTGACAACAATCGTACTGTTAGTCGGAACTGTGACGTTATTTTTCGAAATACTTCATGCAGCAGTAATTGAAGTTTGTTTCCTGACAGGAACGAAGCCTAATTGTCAGCAGCACTAAATAAAATCAAGTGTACTTCGCTTAAGTCTAATTACTCTAATAAACAAATGAAAAAAAATTATGTTAACGAAAGATACGAACACCCAACGAAATTTTACGACGTATATACGAGGTCTTGGCTAAGCGCGTTACAAGTCTGCAGGCGACAGGAACTGATCTGAGTAATTTTCAGCTGTTCTGCATTGGCTTTTTTTTATTATTTATTTATTTTTTATTGAAAAGCAAAACGCTACGGGTACTGTGACAGGAAATCGACATACCTTCGCTAATAACAGTTACAACGTATTCGTATGCACTGGTTCACAAATCCAGCTTACGGAATGGTTGCCTTAATATTCGCAACTGCCGTGTGGTAAGTTGAGGCCAGTAAATCTTTACGCCTCCTATGACATCTTGTATGGAGTCCTGGTTAGGCTTACACACACACACACAAACACACAAGGAGAGTTAGTACGAGGAGGGAAATTTACAAAATGTGGGAAAGTAGTGATTTGCAGTATAACGTAAATTTAACGAAATTCTAACTTCATTAAGTAAATTTCGGTTGGACTCTACGTATAAACAATCCGAAGTTGTTACTGGTCTGGAATGATCACGTTGTTGACGGGACGTAAATTCTGTTATCCATTCCTCCCTTTCTTTATTTACAGGTCTATAGAATCTGTCATTTGTAAGCATCCTGCTGTAGCAACGAAAAGAAGGATACCAACTGAAAAATGCTCCTGCCAGAGCATAAAAAAGGAAAGGAAAATTTTTTATGTTTCAAAGACCCACAGGAAAATGGGCAATCGGCTGGCTTGGTATTCTTTCTACCTTCCTCATTGAAACTTCGGGATTCGAACATGCTGACACAAACAGGTATTGTTGGAAAGGAAAATATGTTCATGTATCAAAGAGCAACACAAAACAGGGCAACCGGCTGGCTTACTCTTCTTTCTACCTTCCTCACTAAAACTTTGGGATTCGGACATACTGACACAGATATTGTTGTTGTTATTTTGAGGGGACTAAACAGCTGACACAAACAGACTAAATCCCTTTATCCGGAATCTAACTATAATTTTTGGTGAGAAAGGCGGAGTAGGAAGTTCGGCAGCTGGTTCTCAAATTTTCAGTCAGAGTTTTTTAAACGGCAAAATTTTTCGTTTTCTTGAGCTTCAGCGGAATCATTTGTCATCTGTTGCAATATATCTTTCAAGTATAAAATCAGTATAAGAAGAAAGACTACAATTACGAATCGATATTAAAAAAAAAAATAAAAAAAAAAAATAGTGGCACTGATGGACAAAGAAAATTGTTGGTCCTAAAATAGCAGACCAAAAATAAACTCAGTATATTTAAAGCAATGTGTGATCCAATACGCATGTGTAGAAAGATAGATTTGCACCGTAAAGGATCTGGTATTATACTGAATTAAACTTATGAATGGTGGATGAGAGGACGTTGATGATAAACAACACTCAAACAGCATGAAGACGACTGACAAATATGTGAATTATATGAGAAACGCTAGTTTCAAAATCCGCTCTTACTGACCAATCCGTTTGATGATGCCTAAATGTTCCATTTTTGATTGAATTTTGACATAAATTAGTCTCAAAGACAAGATTATATTCATGAGATGCTCTTTAAAATAGTTGCAGGTTTGAAGAAGATTATTAGCATTTCTCTACATTACTGAGGAAGGCAATTATAAAAATATACGCCACCGACTTTTTATGTTTCATCGCCGGTTTGACTTAAAAGATTCGTCGTTCTTGCCTACGAATGTATGTAGGACGAAATGTTGGAATTATTTCGATCTCATAAGTAACATCATTAGTTTGTAGAAAATGCTAAAGATCCTACCTCCTTCTTCAAATAAAGCTATTGTACAAGCTACATATTGTTTCATACTGTTACTAATTATTTACGTAAAGAGAAGAAGTTAGTTATATTCGCTCCAAATCAGCCCATTTTGCGAGTAAGAGGGTTTTTTTTTTTTTTTTTTTTTTTTTTTTTTTTTTTTTTTTTTTTTTTTTTTTTTTTTTTTTTTTTTTTAATGGTGCCTCTCAGTGTTCACTTTGATAAAGCACTTATAGTCGGTCCGTACATTATCGACTTCAGATGTCCACAGTGTCTTGTGTTTTATAAATTTTAAATCGTGCTAAGATACGTATGTATCGAACTCCTCTCATACACTGTCAGTCTGGGTAACATCATATAGCTAATTTATCCATGTACTTTCTGCATAACAGACCTGAGGAGTGGACGCTTTAAATGGTAACTGAAGCTATTGAAATTGTCGGTAGGAGCTGTTCTATTTTCTTCCATAATCGTTTCGGTGGCACTGATGATTTTGAAATAGAGGCGTTTAGTATGGTCAGACAAGTCGTTTCTACTGCAAAGCTAACTGAAAATGTTATTCTCCTTAAATGGTCCAGAAAAACGTCTGATAGCTAGTTGTAAAGCGGCATTCAAACTAAAATATGAGGAAATTGGTCACATTTAAGACATTTTCCTGCTGATTGTTAACTGTAACATTAAGAATGGTACACATCGAACATACAGTTTGTACAGAATAATTTACGCGTAAATTTCCCCTGGCAAGAAACGAGCGTCCACAATGCTTATGTGGCAAAACATGTTTTACGTCATAAAGTATAACATGTCTACAAACACAATAGATGAAAATTCCAAAGGAATTATTTATGACAATTACAAGGAAAATTATCTTAACTATAGAAGGGAAACATACATATAAAATCCATCGAAGACATTTATGAAAAGTATAGGAGCTCAATTATGTATTATTTATGACACTAAAATTTGTTACAATAATTGAGGAAGTAATTACTAATAGGACCAAAAACTAAATTTCTGAGAAAGGATACGTGTTAAGTACACCTATGAAAATAGCAATAGAAGATATCGTTATATTTAACATCTTTTTAGGTAAATGTATATTAGGCCTACACAAAACGCTTCAAGATTGAAATGAATTACAGATTACAAAATTGACAAGGAAGCAATATAATACTAGTAAAAAAAAAGACAGATATCTTTATAAAAAAGCATTGTGGATTATGTACTATAAATTAAAATGTTTCAAAGTGAGAATATAACGAATAACGTGAAATACGGAAACATTTAAGAAATTACATTTTCCAGTGGAGTGAATATCTAACAATGACAAACTGTCAGGCTAGGGAGATGAAAATGTTAAAATAATTGATAAAATATAGTTCCATTTCCTAGTGAGTAAAATGTATATCTTTCAGTATTGAAATATTATTACAAGACAGTCACAATAAGTATATACAAACGAACAGCAGACTACATTATCAGAAGGAAAATTGAGAAAATGGTAATAGAGAAAGAAAAATACATATATGAAGAAAAGTAAAACAAAAAGCACCGCTAAATATAGTCTTAACTTATATATGAGTTCTTTTATCTTCCGTTCAAGGGTATCAATTAAGGAAAGATGTGCAGAAAAATCTTTGTAAAAGTTAACCAATAAAATATATCGTTGTAAAAGGAGTCAATATACAAAAGATCTTCTGGATATCAGAAATAAAGACCGTAAACAGAAATGAATTTAGAAAAGAATCTTGATACTATCCAAAGAAACCGATGTATGTATAAGAACGCCCATCAGAGGAATACAGAAAAAAATTACAAAAACAAGAAGCAGTTACTGTACAATTAAAACTGTATCAAAAGGAAAAGAATAATATTATAAGATTACGGTGTGTGTACATGAAATGAGGACTGCGACTTCAAGGAAATAAGTAGTGCAACAACAATCTTAACAATACTATCTCTCCAACTAGTTTTACTTATTATGACAACTTTTGCTACTTCCCCCTTAATTTGTAGTCCGACATTCGTCCGAGTACTGTAGTACGAGTAAGGGAAGAAGAAATAAATGACATTAAATAGAATAAATTATGTGAGTCTTAAGGATGGAATGACTGGTGAGACGAGTTAAGAAGTGCATTAATGTGAGAAGAAAGCATTTATTTCAGTGATGCAACAACAAACAAAAAAAGTATTTTCTCATTTCATATTTGAAGTTACTAAGACTAAGGAGTTGGCTCCGTAATTGAAGATGACACAGCAAATCAATGTGTAAATTATTTTCTTATATTAGCAAATGAACTTATATTACCTGACAGTCAGGAACTTACGTTTAAGCTGAGATGCTATGATACGCGATGGTAAGAGATGAGTCTGTTGCCCAAGGAGTTGAAGAACAGCACGCCGTATGTCGTAGTTGGATTCCTCGTCCGGTCGTATTCTCCACAGCTTGGCTGAATACTTCTGGAACAGAAATTTGCTACATAAGGGACGAGAAGACAGATGTGGGAAGAAACGCAAAGAAATCTTCAATAGTTACAGCTACCTACAAATTTAAATATTTTGGGAATTAGTAAAAATGTTGAGGTTTTCAACAATAAAATGTAAATGTGTTTATTTTACTGGGAGTTATGAAAGTTTTTTTAAAGTTTTTGTTCAGCCATCAGTCTTCAGTTCGTCGCGGCCTGCCGCGATCTCGTCTCCTGGGGCAGCCTCTTTATTTCAGAGTAGCTCTTGCACCCCGTGCCAAAAAGAAAAGAAAGTAACTGCACGCTTTTAGAAAACAGGCAAACAAAGGTTTGGAGGTATGTATTCAAGTCTTTGTCTTCCTATACAATTTTTAATCCCTGCAGCTCCCTTTACTACCTTGGGGGTTAATCCCTGATGTCTGAACAAATATCATTGCATTCTGTTCGTTCTTCTTGTCAGTATTTTCCATATCTTCTTTCCATCGCCTGTTCCATGAAGAACCTCATTCGTTATTATTTACCAGGCAACTTCCATTTTAACTCTTCTGTAGCACCACATCTCAACTGCTTGGAGTCTTTTCAGTTCCTGTTTTCTCACTGTCCTTGTTTCACTTCGATGCGAGGCAGTACTTCACACGTGTACTCTCAATTTCTTCTTCACATTGAGGCTAATGTTTGACACCAACAAATTCTTTTGGCGATTAAAACGTTCTTTACGTGTACCAGTCTACTTTTTATGTCCTGCTTTTTCATCCTTCGTGGACTTATTTAACTCCCCATGTAATAGATAGCTTTAATTTCATCGCTATCCAGATGTTACGTGAAAGGGTACAGACATTTTTAGAATTTTTGTATTGCCAGACACGGAATCAAAGTGACATGTTCAGTAGATTGTATTTGAGCTAAGACATTAAACTAAAAAGTATAACGGAAATAATGATTATGTGGGAGGTAATTTTGAAATGTTTTGTTTCTTATTTTAGTGTAAAGCATTCTGTTGTGGATTTTCTGTTTTTATTCTTTTTAATTGTTTCCTCGTCCAAGGCGTTCCTTTGGGCTTCCTGCGGTGGCGCTGATTTCTGACGTCACACAGGGTTTTGCGCTGATTTCTGACGTCACACAGGGTTTTGCAAGGAAATTGCAATTCCGTACGAAATTCTGGGGAACCCCGACGACTTGGTAAAAAAATAAATAAATAAGAGGGAAAGGAGCATGAATTTGTATATTCAATACCTGGAACCGAGAGCATCTAAATGTATTTCACGTATACCCGTTTGTTAAACGACTTGTTAATAAATACAGTATCGAAGTTATTTATCTGCGTTTCCAATCAGTTTATTTATTTTTATGGAATTTTAATAAAGTTGTAAAATTCCTCCTATTGCGAGGTTGTGACACCCATTTGGGCGTATAAGAAGAAAAGAAGAAATTCCTTCTATACTATGCAGTATTGGTCATGCGGACACATCGCAAACGATTCTCGCTACTTTCAGTTCTTCAACTTGTCATTACTTTTGATTATTTGTGGTTTTCCTCCCAGTACTTTCGATATATTATTAGTTTCCCAAAGTGTATTTTAGAAGTAAGGAAAATTGTATGGTAATTATTACCGTGACTGTTAAGGACATTGTGTCACCTGTACAGCCGAGACATTTCTCGTATTGTTCTTCACTTAAAAAAACAAATGTCTGTTGAAATCTAACAATTTTTTTCATATATTTTTCCTAAATAAATACTGCCAAACTTACTACTTACTGTGCCAATTTAATTTCTTCTTACAATCAAATATTATAATTCATAGTCAAGTGTATATTGTTAATGAGGCAGAAGCGAATATTAAGCTAAGTACGAATTGTCCGGTATTAATTCTTGGACTCCGTGATAAAAAAAGACATTTTTTGTTTAATTTTAGTGTAGAAAAGACTGTTTCGTTTTCTGGATATCTACACATATAACGGCTGAAATAAATATACTACAACAAATTAATGTTCTGCGAATTTAGAGAACAAGGAACTTCAGATTCACTGGAGTCATGAAAAACAGAAAAGCAGTATAAAGAATTTTTTTTTTACTTCATTAGTCAAATAGCTCCAAAATATATTGTGATAGATGAAATAATACGTGTTAAACGGGCCGATGAAATGTCAATGAAAAATATTTTTCCACAACTTGTATCAGAGTACCTTTTCACTCTGTCCCTCTGTCTCTTTCTGTCCCCTTAATTTTTTTGTTTAATTTAATTTATTTTATTTTAAAAATTACAACTTAGCTCCACAACTGGCTCATTCTGTGACCTTTGTTTGCGTTAATACTGTTTCCGATATTAGGCCAACACCTGGAACAACATATCAAAATAATACTACAGTTCAAACACTGTCAAGGTTAGCTAACAACGATATGAATACACACACTTATTGGAACAGAAATACGCCCTACCAACGCATCGCTTTGTGCAAATATCACCTTAAATTGACAAAGTAATTTCAAGAACACTATGTATCAGGAGTTTTATTTACCATCCAGGCCACGTAACTGAATTTTAACAATGGAAGGCCAACGAATCGTTTAACTGTGATATAAATACGTACGTTTGAAGGATTATGCCATTTAAACATGAAAATGGGTATGCAAACGAAACTGAGCGCTTATGAAGGAAATTCACATTCTTAGTTAACGCAGTCATTGCGGGAGATTGATATAAAATGTTTATTTCAGTTATAGACTCCATTGCAGCTAAAATATTACAGCAAGCAACTTAGCGCTAATATTAAGATAACGTTAAAAGTCTTTAATTTTTCCAGAATGTCTTATTTAATATTTCGTCACCATCTAAAATTGTCTTCTTTTCTGCAACACTAAGGTATCAGATATGATAACGAGAGACACTTTTCAACTCTGACAACATTCAGAATAATGAGGGCTAATTGTTAGGCTTGATAGAAATATGAATAATAGAAAAAAATTATTTATTGTTTACTGAACACATACTCATTGACATATAAACATAAACATAGCACTGTAAAACATTTGTTGCGATGTCCAAAGATCGAAATTGTAATGTGTAACAGAAATTATGATTCCCAAAGTAAATAAACAACCTTCCTCTTTGTAGCATTTACGATTGTTAGAGTTGTAAACTTGCAACTACTTATGTAGGCAGTGGTTTCATATATTCCATTATTTCCGCTACAGATAAGCACGTAAGAATTTTAATTTGTTTGCTTGTTTTGTAAAAGTATGTCGTTACTCTGTTCGCTTGTTGTCTTCAAGAAAAGGATTTCCAATACTAAATCACGAAAACAGAATCAATTGGCTTCTTGTTGGATTCTTAGTAAGGATCTCTTTGCTTGAAAAAAAAGTTGATAGCAAAAAATTCTGAGTACATTGAACTACAGAATGACCAAAGTAAACACAGATAAAAATCAAAATAGCGTAACTTAAACTCAAGAAAATCTTGTTTCCCCAAGCAGTTGTTCAACGAAACTGGATTCGTACATGTAACCCAGATTGTCGTCGGTTTTTGATACTGCAGTTACTCAATAAGAGAAGATGAGCAAAGTTATGCAACAAGAGATGAAGTTGGTACCAAAATAGATAAGGGACATTTCAAAGTAAGAAGAAGAATAACAGACTGAAAGGAAGAACGGTAAAAATCAGTTACCTCTTTACAGGTCCTAAACATTATTTTTTCTTACTACTTATCGTAAAAATATTCGCTAGAACTGCAATCGTTTTATAATGTGTACAAAACACTAATAAGTAGAATACTAAGAGTTCCGACTCTACATTAACGATTGCCGATACAGTTTCCTTCTGCATCTACGTAAATACTGTACCATTCACCATGTTTTTCGTGACGTACGCTATCAACACCAACAGCCATTTCTTCACCAGGTCCACTCCCACAGAGGAAGGGAAAACTACTTTTTATATTCCTCCGTAAGACCTGTAATTCTCTGTCTTTGTAGTCCTTACATGAAATCTAAGTTGGTGGCTGTAGAGTCACTTGGCAGTCAGCTTCAAAATCCGACCGTCTACTGTTTTCCTCAATGCCGTTTCTCGTAAATAACGTCTTCTTCCTTCCAGTGACTACCATTTGAATTCCTGAAGAAATCCTGTAATTCTCGTGTGTCTTCGAACCTACCCAGTAATAAACCTAACAGCTCGCCTCTCAAGTGCTTCTATGTCTTCCTCTGAGCCAACTTTGAGTGGATTCAACATTAATATGTTATTATTTGTATTAGTACTATTTAGCACCTGAGTTCAATACGCGATCTTGTTTACAGATGAATCACAATTTTCCCAGTAAAGTGAAGTCGACCATTCTCCTTCCTCCAATTCTAATTCCATACTCGTTCCATGTCATATCGCTCTGCAACATTACGCCATGGTGTACAGGGTGAACATCAATGAAATCCATACAATCTGCGGGGATATGAATAGGACTTAGCAGATCATATTTGATATACGGAAACGTTATATGGTAGCAATGTCAGCACTTATTCAAATTCTATACTGAAAAACACATCTCTTCTTCTAGTATAATGTTCACAGGGGTATGGATGTTAAAGATTTCTAGATTTTCTCCTTGTTCTGATCCGTATAATATCCTCCCAACCAAACTACGCAAATCAAAGAGCGTTCACTGAAAGAAATTTGTTTCATAGTATCGAGACATAGTAAGTGCTCATAGAGCCATTGGATGACATTTCCAGACATCTTCCTATGTATATCTTGAGCAACAAGGTCTCCTTTACATCCCCTCGAAGTTCGTCGGTTTTATTAGCGATGACCTTGTACAATCGATGCGATTCTGTCAAGCATCACACGACTAACGCTGTATTTAAACATTGCTGGGCTTCCTTTGCTATCTATCGCCATTAGCTTACATTTTTCTACATTTAGAGCTTACTACCACTCACAATGCAAACTACAAATTTTGTTGAAGTTATTTTTATCCTTCTACAGTGACTAAACAACGACACATTCCCGTACGCCACAGTACCATCAACAAACAACCGTAAATTAGCACTGACCCAGTCTGTCATATGATGTATTTTGATGACGGAGCGTTATACCTTAATCTTCCTTCTTCCTCCAGATATGTAGATGGGAAATAATGGCTTGCCTTTCACACTTCCCTGGTGCTCTCCTGTCGAGACCCTCCCTATGGATGGTCGTCTTGTAATAGATCTAGTAACAGGAGTCGCAATTACTGGTAATTGTCCTTTACGCTTCGATGAGTACAGGAAACTACCGTTACGGACGCACAAGGAATTTTTACTGACGTGAGAAATGTCTCAAGAATTTCATAAGAAATTCACAATCTCCATACGTATAACAGGTTAGGCGTGATCGAGTACTACTTTTTAGTGCAACCTTTACGCAATCAGTTAAACTGGTAGTGCCAGATGGGACACCGATAATGCTATAACGAATGACATAAAATGTTGGTTGCTATTTGTCATCACTTCCTGCAAAGAACACGAACGGGTCCCCTCACCGTCATTTTTGTATATTCCTCATGTTATAATCGTTTTGAAGAAATTCTCAATTTCTAAATCAAAGTTTCATTTAAGCATTCACATGAGTTGGAAAATTCTTCACATCTTTATTGCTGCAGAGATTTGGCTTTGTTTACAACCAAGAGAGATTAACCGTCTTATCTAGGTGATAACCGGTATAAATACTGGTTATAAGCAGAGCAACATCTACTTGTCCGCAAGCAGCCTGCATTTACGAGTTCAATGCAGAATTAAATGACGCTGTACTATTCTGTTTTTGTAACTCCTATAAAATGACTTGGAGAAAAGCAAATACTTGTCTAAAGTTAGTCATTAGATTGAAACATATGACTTGTACGACGCATAAATTATTTAATACATCTCTACTTGTTCTGTTCTTATAAATATTTCACCAACTCTTAATACGTTTCCTAGACTAAAAATTGGTATGGAGTTTCAATTATGAACTGAAATACTAATTTTATTTGAATTTGTGAAAATTCAGCAGCACTTCAAAGCTTACTTTTTTATTTCTTAGTTCAAATGTTTGTAAATCTATCGGACCAAACTGCGTGGTCATCAGTCGTAGCTTACAAACTACTTATACTAAGTTAAACTAACCTAATGAAAAACACACACAGCCATCCCCCAGGGAGGACTAGAACCTCCCACGGCGAGCAACCGCGCGCTCCGCGGCGAGGCGTCTTAGACCGCTTGGCGATTTCTTAGTTTATAAGATGTTCTCCAAGTGACAACTGTTATTTGTATTATGACATCAGATTACGCAGTGTCTCCTAAGATGCATAATATTTTGTCAAGCAACGGTTATTTACATTCCTTTACCGTTATTTTTACTCTGTCCTATGGTTTTCCTAAAGGTAATGTATGGATCCTCCACTTAATATTATGTTTTGGCAGTGGCTTCTTAAATGAATATTACTCTGTGCAATAAAATAGAGAAATTCAATCTCTGATTTCAGTCGATTGCTACCTGAGTGCTCACACTCCTTTTTTTTTTTTTTTTTTTTTTTTTTTTTTTTTTTTTTTTTTTTTTTTTTTTTTTTAGCATGGGCTGTATTACACTTTATTCCCGCTAGCCAGTTTAATATTAAACATTGTAGTTTAGCAACCATATTTAATGAGATATTACTCATAGCCAAAATAAAATTAGACATAAACATAAATTTGGGTTCACAAAACAGACAGAGAAAGGGAATTCTGATACCTTAGAAGCCAAAAATAAATAAATATTAAAGAGAGAAAGAGAAAAGAAAGATGGACATAAAAAGCAAACTAGCCCAGGGTCACCGAAATTAATCTAGTAGCTACTATTTAAACATCAGGCATAATTTGAGCCGCTATGGAGTAACCGAGCAGTCTAAGGCGCCTCGCTGCGGAGCGCGCGGTTGCTCGCCGTGGAGGTTCGAGTGCTCCCTGGGGCATAGGTGTGTGTGTGTTGTCCTTAGGATAGTTTACCTAGGTTTAAGTAGTTTGTAAGCTACGGGCTGATGACCAGGCAGTTTGGTGCTATAGATTTACAAACATTTGAACGTTTTGCATAATTTGAGTTGAAAATTTATGAGAATGTGAGTTTGATGCATTGTGTACTGTCTACTGTAGGAAAACCGGAACGAAAAGAACGACCCTTCTGAGATGTAAAAGGTGTTCAAATGTTCAGAATGTTCAAATGTTTGTAAATCAATCGGACCAAACTGCGTCGTCATCAGTCCGTAGCTTACAAACTACTTAAACCTAGGTAAACTAACCTAAGGACAACACACACACACACATGCCCCATGGAGGACTCGAACCTTAATCGAATGTACTATCATAAATTTATCACAGAATTGGCGAGACGGATAATATGTGGAGAGAACTGACGTACGAAAATATATAATGATAGGACTTATGTCGTGTGAACAAGTTGATTTATGACCATCCTCCTCCATACTAACAAAATCTTGCCTACCCAATAACATTGTGAAAGAGGTCATGAAAATTAAAGTATCACTAGCTCGTCAGAGATTTTGCACCAGTTTCTCAAGACATCTAGACGGTTTCTGGATGATGGATTCAATGCTACTTCGCATGTACAATCCATTCCTTAGCTTGTGAATGGACTGTAGTGCTTGTATGGTCCGGGTAACTGAAACTGTGGACCTTCCATCTATACCTATCGGTGTTCAGTATATTCTCAGTTTTATTTAGATAATGACTGAGGAAATATCTTACATCACAAAGTCCGAGTCTGCCTTTGAATTTAAACCTAACGATAAAAGCAATTAATCAGTAACGTTCTCTTATTGGAACATAAATCTAAACAGACTTAAATCAGACGGATATGACCTCTTAATTCTTTGATTTAAGAATCGTAGTATCCGTGTTTATCTGTTTCTTAAGTGAACTAGGCAAATGAAATTACAGTAAAATTTCTTACCTACAAAACGACGCATATTGAAGTCTGCATGCTCTAAACATGTTTTTCTTTCAGTGAATGCGTCTATGCTAAAATTCTATGTTATTTACAGACCGAATTCTTAGCTGAGAAAGGCGATCGGAAACATGTTTCTCCCTATTTCCATCCGTTTCCTTCACAAAATATTTGTTTTTGATCCACGTAGTAGATTCAGAAAACACAAAGAGTGACCATTTTTCTGCTAATGGTCCGACGTCAGTGTGTTAAAAAAGTAAGGCATCCTGATTTTAGCTTTATGATTTTTCTTCAAAAAGTAGTTAAACACACGAGGAGCAATTAGTCCTAGCCTGAATAATTGATTGTTTACACTGTTCTTTGTAAGACAAAGTGCCTTCCTTTGTTCGCTTCCCTCTTCATGTGTAAATGTCATCACCTTATACTAATACTGATGATACAGGAGATTTTACTTTCACCAATTTGCTTATTACTGCAATTATGAAGACGCTACACGATGGTTATAGCAAACATTTGACTGCAGTTTTGTGTCAGTGCGTTATTTTATCAACATAACAGTCTTACCCTATATTTATATTTTTAATTGGCTTACTTCAAAAAATTAACTTTTCTCATTGACCATTTAATAAATCTGTAGTCCTTATGTTCGTCTCTTTGAGAAGACTAATTATTATTTATCACTAAGTGTTACTTTGTCCAAAGTTTACAAAAATGTGTTACTCTTCTACAAGTGTCGATTAATGCGAATTAGTAGATGTAGCATTGAATACCAAGTTCATTAGTAAAATTTTTTGTACAGCATCTAAAGCAATATTCTATGTTCTCTTTTACTGACACCCGTTTTCGAATAATATGAAAAAAAATAAAGAATTAATTTTCAATGTAGAACTTTGGCTGCCACCTTTCATAGAATATGAGAAATAAATTGTTCCATATAGCACCGTCTGTTTATTTAGGTGATGTTCACTTAATCTTACAGATTTTTAGATTTTACGGCACTTTCGAAGACCTGAACTTTATTACTAAATAATGCGTCTTCCGACAGTCAAAGCTGCAAGTTGTTATTCAAAACTACAACTAGCAACTTACGCATTTGAACTGCACGGATTATAAGGCATACATTAATCGTATCTACCTCATAATTTGAAGTTGCCAGTTGAAATACGGAAGTACTGTGTCAACCAATAAAATTTTTATCTGGAAAACAACATCCTTTTAATTTTAAATATATATTTCATTGAATAACACGAGAATAAAATAATCTTGTAAGTTTTCTTAACAAGGAGACAATCCTATATCAAGCAAAGAAGATTAGTACGATTATTTTGATTCCGTCTTCCTGCTTGGTTGATTTCCGATTTTCCGTGACAGGGCCATCAGAAAAGTCTTATAAGGAAAAGATTCACTGTCCATCCACTGAGAAAATATTTGATAGGATTAGGCCCATTTACCGACTTTACTGTTATTACTGTTACTGTTATTCTTTTCACATATTTCTTTGTTTTGCTTCTTACCTAAGTTTTTTTTTATTTTCATTGAAGTTTAGGCCTGTATCACAATTTAAATTTAAGTGCTTCTGTAAAAATGATAATGTCCAATGGACAAAATAACTGTAATGAAATATTTATTAATTTGTGAACCAATAATCTTATACTATATCCTTGTGTATTTCAGATACTAACACGTCTGCATAGCTTCACGTCAGTACGTGAGAACAGCGTCCTGTATCATCTCGAAAAGTATCCAGAAATCTACAAGAGGCATTTGGTGACAAATTTTCGATTTACAAGGTATGTTGCTATTTTGTTACAATATTTTCCACGTTCTAGTAGAAATTGTATTAAAATTATGCTTTAATTTCCATCGCATTGCGTTTGAAGAGAAACCACTCCGATCGTATTTCTTTAAACGTTTTCTTTTTAATGCTTACAATGTTTAATCCGATAAAAGTATTAAATTTAAGTCGATGCCCTAGGTTTATTAATTACAGTGTAAGAGATATTTCTGCACAGTTATAATTTTTTCTCTGCGTTTACGTAAATAGTCAGAGCCCATTCTGCCTTAAGTAGACCACAATGAGTGAGTAATATGATGTATTTTTATTTGGATATGTGATTATAATATTTCTAAGGATAGTTGTTTTAGTGTTACGTACATAAATTATTATCACTTCAGAAATGGCAGACCAAATTTCTTGAAGGAATACCCATCTCCATAAGAAATGTTTTCCGTTCTTCTTTGTAGTATTCCTTTCTTTCATGACTACTTGGTCTGAGAACATTTCTTGCATTAACCGAAGAAATATGAGTCTGGTAATTTTGCTGAAGTAGTTAGCAAAAGCGTTTAAATATTTTCTTCAAGAAGAAATAACTTACATTTAATAAACTATGGTTCTTGTGGTCTTCAGTCTACAGACTGGTTTTATGCAGCTCTCCACACTACCCTGAACTGTGCAAGCTTCTCAGTCTGAGAATAAGAACGGCAACCTATATCCTTTCTGAATCTGCTTATTGTATTCATCCGTAGGTCTCCCTTATGATTTTTACTCCTTCTGATGCTAAGTTGACGATTCCTTGATGTCTCAGAATGTGTCACACCAACCTAACCCCTGTCTTAGTCAGGATATGCCAGAACCTCCTTTTCTCCCCAGTTCTGTTGAGCACCTCCCCATTACTTACGTGATCTTCCCATGTAATTTTCTTCAATCGTCTGTAACACCACATTTCAAAAGCTTCTGTCATCTTTTTATCTGAATTCCTTATTGTTCATGTTTCAGTCCCATACAGTGCTACACTTCAGACCAATGCTTTGAGGTAGGACGTCCTAACATTTAAACCATTACTGGATATCAACAAATTTCGATCCTTCAGAAACGCTTTTCTTCCCATAAATTTTATTCACTATAGTCATTGTTGTCAAGAATTTGTTATGTTTGCACTGTTTCTCGATGTATAATACCTATGTTCCCTTTTGCAGTATTGTTAATTTACTGATTTCATTTAAATATTTATTTACGCTGTAATTGCTCCATCAAAGAAGATAATTTATTTTTCCATGTGATATCTCTTCTAGTTTGTTGACAATGCAAATACTTTGACTACACTGCAGTAAATGTCTGATTATGGACTAAGAAGCCGAAAATAGATTAACAAAATAAAGAAACCTGTAGAACAAACACAAAATTCTGTATTTTAATTTTCATAATGAATTTCTTCTACAAAGAATCGAGGGAAGAATCAGTTAACATGAGAAGTGAAAAGTATTTATCACAGTTAACTGTAAAAAGCAGTAACAGTGGTACGAAACGACCTGCAGTTCAAATATACTACGTTTTTGTTCTCATGATCAAACATCATGTGTTTTGACTACTCGGGCAGTGTTTATTAAGATGAAGGGGGCGAAGGAAACTGATTTGGCAAAGTATATATGGTATTATAGGATCCAGACTTTAGAATATCTCGTTTTCCACTGGGCGCAGCTTAAACTTCACGAATTGCAGTTTTATTCCGTATCAGAGACCGTGAGAACTATACCAATCACTGTTTCAGTTCCTTTTCTGGCAGTATTTTCCTCCCAAAACCTCTTAGATAATTCACTGCATTTTCTCTTCCTTTGGTCTGTTCACATTTTGTTCCCTGTTGTTTGTTTCGCTGAGGGTTGTTAAGTTTTATTGTTTCTGAGTTTACTCCTGAACTGTTTCCTGTCCATAATTTCTTCTTCTGAAATTTCCAGATGTTCCTATGTTTATTTTATGCAGCTGATCTTGAATTCGCTTGTATATAAAACCTTAAAAATCGCTTTGTGTGTTTCCATCCCTCCTACGTAAGTGCCTATAGAACTGTAAGCGTCTTTTCCTAAATTTGTCTGTGATGTTGTCTGTATTTTCGTAAAGTTCCTTTGTTGATTGTAAGACCCACGTTCAGTTACAGATTTTTTTTCTATGAATTTTTCGTTCTTGTTACTTGGTGTCGTGGATTTTCGTTATTCCTCGTCTTACTCTGGTTTCTGCCACGTACAAGGCTTCTGGTAGAAAAAAAGTGTCGTAGCTCATAATTACGAGACAATGCTTTTTTATTGTAATGATTCAATGTCGGTTTGTACCCTTTGACAGTATGATCATTCTTTCGGTGTTGTAGATAATGTCTAGTCCTCTGCATCGGATAGTTCCTCCTAAGTACTTGCAGATTGTGACCTGAGAGATTTTCCCACCTTGTGTTTCAGTGGGAGTTTGCTGTTGATTTCACGCCCATTTAATGAGTATTTTCTTATAAAATTTTGAGCTCAGTTTTACGTGTTGTTTCATGTAGTATATTTTTCATTTGAATGGAAACATAAGGGTGAAACTAAGACAATAAAGAATTGCCTTAAGCAATATGTTTCATTAATCTTCATTATTTTCTTCTTGTAGCTAGGGTTCAATTTTACACAGATTTCTAATTTGTTCATACATGTTTCTGTTCCAGAATTTCATGGTATGCGAGTGACGGAGTTCCTCTCCACGAGAATATTACACAACACCCACACATCAGAGTTTTGTCAACAACAGAATCAAATCAGGTGTTGCAAATTACTGTTTGCTGCCAAAATATGTCATCATTTTAGTACATTCATTAGACAACGTAATTATTTTGTATAAGACTTACGATTACTCTAAATATTACATAGCCCCTAAGGGAAAGAAAATAAAGCTTGAAACCCTGTACTAGAAGTCAACAAACTTAATGTTTCATTCACGAAACAAATGCCAGGTTTTAAAATCGAAGTTAACAAATAGCTTCTGTTTGTAAACAACTAAGAAATAAATATTTTGCTTTGAATGTTCTATGTGTTGTGTTTTAATAATTTTTTCTAGTACCGTTACTTATCAATAGTTCAAGTTCTTAATTCTTAGAAGTTTCTGGACAAAGTTTATAAATTTCCTTATATGTAACACATAGTTTAGCCACATATAATGATAATATACATCAAATAAAAGTTATTTTCTTTTCATTATTTTGATTTCTTAAAATATGAATTGAGAAAAACTCTTGAATTTGAAGTATGTTCGACTCCTTTTTCGCATCAAAGTATGTAAATGACAATTTATTTTCGAAAAACAAATGTCCAAAGAAAGAAACATTTCCTGCCAAATTAGGCTACGGTAATCCTGAGATATATCAGATACTGATCAAGAACAATCCGAAGTATCATAAACTGTATAACACAGCATTAATTCTGAAAACTAAATATTTGACGAATAATAGACAACGTAACTTATATTTTAAGCAATTTGTGTGATTAAACACTACAACTACAATTCAAAAACAGCAACAAAACCCACCAATAAATTGTCATTTCGTTTACAGCTCTTAGGATATTTTACCTACTATCAATAATTTTAGAGGAACACAACACACTTTTTAATTTGATTATTCTATAACGAAAATCAGTCATTAGTCTACGAAAGCAAACGTTCTGTCTTTTTCATACAATCCTGACGGTGACGAAACATAGTTCTTTTTCAATACCTCTACATGGCCGCACATTCCACTGCATTAAAAATATTATGAAACATCTGTAATGCTACATTAAAATTAACTTCGTAAATCACTGACAGAAAAAAAATTATTTAGCAGCCCGGAAAATTACTTTCGCGAATATAAAGTGGCCTAACATTTAACGTTCCAAATATAGTGTGAACATACAGGTGTGGAACTCAGCTCGCCATTAACGTCACACACATTACTAACAATAAACTGCGACGTAATGGGTTCGCATTGTGAAAGTCCCACGCAGTGAACAATTAACAAATTTCGTGCTTTCTCCCTCGCAGCATAGGCAATGCGTAGGAATAGGCGGCATCCTTTTCGGGAGGCAGTCTTTTGTTTTCCAGACTGACACCTATCTGCAAGTATAATTCCTCGGCTAATTGAGGAAGAATCACAAACGCTGCGCGCAGTTGTATTTATCGTGGCGACGCGGGCGCATTTGGGACCATTAGTAACGGACTGTGAAGGCCGGAATTAATACGACGGGCGCGGGAAGCGTAGACCCTGGCAGAGGGCCGTGCCTCACGGACCCGGGAAAATATAAAGCGCCGCAATATTGCCGCCGGGCGCCGCATGATTTCTACGAGTGTAATTGTAATGAGTGAGCGTGTGAACACTGCTCGTTAGTTTGTAGACTGCTGTACGAGATCACAGTCGGTCTCCTAGTCTGCGAATGGAGCTGATGCTCTCCGTTAGAAGCGTCAAAGGTCACGAAAAAAGATATCAACTCTAGCGCCTCAGGCTTCATTTAGGAGACGAAATTTCTATAAATTACCAGTTTGTTAGAGGAAAAAATGACATTGGAGAAAGGATGTTTTAACTTTGGTCACCAAAAATTGCAATATTCTTGTATCTTCCCAGTCTTGGAGCTGTGTAACATGATTGACCCTTTTTATATACATCTGAACGTAAGATATTATAATCCACAGTATTACAAACATCTACCCTTCTACTATGTCAGAGTCTTCGACGCGCTGTCGTGTGATATCAATTATGCTATTATGCTATTGTTTTTCTACGAGTGTAATTGTAATGAGTGAGCGTGTGAACAATGCTCGTTAGTTTGTACACTGCTGTACGAGATCACAGTTGGTCTCCTAGTCTGCGAATGGAACATGCTTTCCGTTAGAAGCGTCAAAGGTCACCAGGGCCTCCGGCTTCTATTAGGAGACGAAATTACTATAAAGTACCAGTTTGTTAGAGGAAAAAATGACATTAGAGAAAGGATGTTTTAACTTTGGTCACCAAAAATCGCAAGATTCTTTTATCTTCACAGTCTTGGAGTTATGTTACATGATTTACCCTTTTTATCCACTTCTGAACGTCAGATATAATAGTCCACAATGTTACAAACATCTACTCTTCTACTGTCAGAGTCTTCAACGCGCTGTCGTATGGTATGAATTATGCTATTGTTTTAGGCTTTTAATGTTTTAGTGTGGAATAGCTCAGTGTTATATATCACTGATAATTAGAGGTTAATATTAAAAAATTACATGTAGACGACTCCATTTGCAGTCTGGTGCAGATCGATTTCAGTCAGTGTCTGACCATCTTCAGAGCTATAGTCCAAGCCCTGTGGGCTCACAAAAACTTGCATTTTTCATGTTAACGTAAGATATGAAGTACATCTACAACTGAAGATGGTGAGACACTGACTGACATCGATCTGTAATAAAAAAAATTAAGGTTTCAATCCGGCCAGAGCTAGTTCTTCCAATTTTAATAAAAAAATAATTTACACGATCTCGACACTCTTTTTTCACATTGATACAGGAAATGTAAATAACAAATCTTGGGCCCAAAGGTGTTAGCAACGATATAGATGAACATACATTTATGAGTGTAGTCCAGAACATGGTAATGTTTATATATACTTATAGCAAAAGAGCTATATTCAGGTGTATGTGTCTGCTAATCAATAAATTTTTGTAAATATTGTTGAATTGTGTAGATATAGTGTACAGAAACATGCATTGTAGGTGCTATTATACATAAAATGTTTTATTTGGCTTTTATTTTGGTTTTGGTGTGTCTTACTAGTTTTTTCAACCTACATAAAATGTATATTCTCTTTCCAGGAAAAATTGTAATGATACAATTTGTTTGAAGTTCTGTAAATAACAGTTAATATGAAATTAAAAATATTAGTATCTCGCATACAACATCGATAAAATATATATGTGAGATAGAAGAATATACAGAAAATAGTAAGAGCAACAGCTAAAAAAAATGAAAATAAAAAAACAGAGTATTATATGTCTAATACTGCCTACAATACGTGTCTATGTACAGTTGACTTGTACAATACTACATTATAGTACGAAAAACTGTCTATTTGTAGAAGTGTACACTTGAAGTTGCTTCGTGTGCTGAAATGAGCAGCTGATATTATTAAATAAGTATTACAGTGTTCTGGAATACACTCATTTAATTATATCAATTTGATGACTAACACTGTGCCGGCAACGGTTTCCTAAATATATGAAAATAGTAATATAGCAGAATAATCAAATCATCTATTCGAGGCCGATATCTGAATAGGAAATTCGTTTGTAAGTTTAAAAAATTGGAACTTCAAAAGTACGTTTGACTTCTTGAGTAAATCGATCAGCATAGTATTTAATGTACAAGTGCTGTTTGACATATATCAGCGTGGGATATTGTGCATGGAAGGTGTAGGTGTGGGAAGGAATGGGTCCCAAGTTACTGCTATACCTTTTAATGTAGGAGATGCGGAAGGACAGTGTTCTAGTTCGATCTCTCATTGCATAAAGACCTTAAACGTGTTACCTGTTTACAGCGCATCGAGTAACTAGAATAAAACATCTCGTATCATTAGAAGACATTTTTCACACATTTCTGGAAAACAAAATTTTGTGGTTCAAGGTCAATCTTAGGAACACTGAGCTACTTCTCCTTCACAATCTACTGTTATTGGACTGTTAATGAAAAAAAAATTAAGAATGAACATTTACGTGTATTATAGCATCGAAATAAATGGCAAAAATAATTAAGACTGAATATTTACGTGTATTATACAATCGAGATAAATGTTCTGTCATACAGGCCAATCATTATGGCCCTTACTGCATTAAGAGTCGTGTTTGGGACAATCTAAATGACATAGCTTTTTCCCAGTTTGTTACATTCTATTACACTGATTCTGTATGAATGTTCAGTATGTAGAAACATTAAATAGAAATTATCTTCAGAATCCAACAAAGAAAAACCGTCATTCCAGGGAATCTTAGTATATGTGGTCACCACCACATACGTTTGAGTAAAGCACAATACCTTAGTGCTAAATTCAACTCATTTGACCTCACTACAATATATAAAACATACATATTTCTTAATATGTACTTGTCTTAACGCTCTTAACGCATCATAGAGTAGGATCACAAATTTTAACTGCGATGAGATATGGAGGAAGGTCTGTCCAGTTTAGACATATTTTTGTTAGACATACAGCTCAGTCCGCAAATTATTTCAAGCAAACAATAACTAACAAAATTTGAAATAAGTTGTGAAATTCATGCAGTTACTTTTCCCCTCCCTAAATAAATTCTGTAAATACGAATGATCGCTAAATTATATCAATATTCGCTAGAAGTTCAGCTTCTTAATTTGATCTTGGCAGTACTACGTTTACTGTCAGCAGCATGATGTTAATATTTTTCACGAGTGCTCAAGTTGAAGCACTCAATTCAGAGAAGAAATGTAAATACAACGTCGTGCGCTGCATTCTAACTTCAGTCATCAAAATAATCGATAATTGTCTATAATCCAAAAATTAAAAAAATTCAAACGTCTTAATTGTAAATATTTTACCTGGATGTTATTCACTTGCATTGGAGGCATTGTAAAATGTCTAACCAATTAAATAGTCAAGAGTTTTGATAAAATTTATTCCTAAAGATAGCAATAATCGAAACTGCAAGAACAAAGTCTTTGTATGATACGAAAATACTACAGCTTACTGCATTATAAATAAAGTTATACTGTTTTATCAGTACATCGCTAATGACTGTTTAATCAGAGCTCTGCAACTAGAGAAGAACTGCAAGTATTTAGAACTTTTGCTTTTACTGCAAACGGTACATGAGACAGATTCACTAATATTTGTCTCTTGATATGTACGTCTTACTAACGAATTACTCAACGAAATACATTCATTTTTTCCTCTGAGACTAAGAGTTACAAACCTAGAAGTTCCCCACATTCAGTGGATCGTTAGAAATTGCGTGCGAGACGAATTCAGCTGGTGGACCAGCTCTAACACTTGGGCGTTTTAAAACTTTAGTGTTGTTGGATCGGACACGACGCTGAAGTATGCATTAAGAAATTATGAAACCGACATAATCAACAAGAAGATAAAATTAGAATAACACAGTCTTCAAATAATAAGGGTTTCTCCAATTATCTAAATAAAACTGGGACGTGTCTGTGACTCACTGCAATTGGCAATAGGCCTTTATCTATCTTCTAACACATTACGTTTATACTGAATCTATTCCACAATTCCACAATACATTTTACGTATAGCAGGCGGAAGAGACATGGAAATAATTATAGTATACATATTACCAGAGCTTGTATTTGAAATTCGGCCTAGCTCATAGTGTTTCGGTCACGAATCTGATATCAAAATTGGAAGTACGATGCACATATAATTCATTACACTACTCTGTAACAGGCACTGGAAAGAAATATTCATTGTGTGTTTTATATAAAATAGAATATGGGTTCACCGTAAGTAGTCATTACTTCACGACTAGTTGCTACAACTTGGGCACTATCTCCGACTCTAAATGTTTTATCAACAAAGAACAATTACAGATAGCATATTTTTTTTTAATATTTAATTGCTTTATTAATTATTATTTTGTCCTTACTTCCTTTGGATCCTGAAGCATTACATGTTCATAAACACACAGTGTGCGTTATAAATGCACGGCGAGAAATAAATTTATCATTTCTAATTTTTATTATATACTTATGTCTAAGTACCAGTAAGCCGAGGAAAATTGAGTTATTTGTATCATAGCTGATTACATATAAATCTTGTCAGAGTGAAATCATCGTCGTCCTGAACACGAAAATTTCAGTCCGGTAGTAACTGTTAAGATTAATGGTGCTGAAGTCAGAAAGAGGCTACACTTCAAATAATAATTTTAAAAAAATGTTGTAATGTTTGTAAATCTATTGGACCGAACTGCGTGGTCATCAGTCCGTAGCTTACAAACTACCTACACTAAGGTAAACTAACCTAAGGACAACACACACACACACCCACGCCCCAGGGAGGACTCGAACCTCCGATGGCGAGCAACCGTGCGCTCCACAGCGAGGCACCTTAGACCGCACGGCTACTCCACCGCGGCACTGCATATTACAGGGTATACATGCGGGGCCACACAAAAAGGGCAACACAGGTGTAATGTGCACAGAGAAGGATAAACACAGTTTTCGCTCTGTACTCCGATTGCAATGTAAGGTCAGCGGAGCGTGTACCGTTGACCACGATCCCGTTTGGCAAAGACGGACCGAACAGCGGCGGGGAAGAGAGAGAGGACGGGCGTCCATTACTTGATTGTTTGAAGAAGTACACGTAACGATTTTTGGCTGTGCAGTCCATGCCATAACGGTTATGAAACAGGCGTAATTCTAGCCGATGGCAAACTCGCGGGCCGATCGTATCTTGGCGCCATCGGCGCGACAGAAATTTTCCCCGAGTCGCCGCGTGCAACCGCTTCCAACGGTAAACACTCAATTTTTAGTGCATGCGCTCCGCGGGTTTTATGAGTGCGCCGCGTGTAACGTACTTGCTCGCTAATGCGCCACCAAGACGCGTCGTCACGCTTAAAAATATAAAATCAATCTGCGGGATGGAGCGATGCCATTACCGTAAGTGCCCGACTGCGGTCGACTCCAACTTTATCGTCGGAGCCGCTCCGATCCAGCCTTCAATCGCAGAAAAAACGATGGGGGAAAAAAAGAGGGAAAAATTTTTTGTATTATACTGAAAGTTTCAAATATTTCAAACCGTCTGCAGTCGATAGTATGACGTAATGCTTTTATGAGTCTACGCTCGGTTCTGTCAAACGAGATATTTCTCCGCATGGTGATTTTCTATAACGAAAGACCTGAGAAGTAATATTTGAATATTTCATGTTACGCAAACTGAGCAGAAAGTAATAGCGGATAATGGAGTGTGCCAAGTTGAAAGTTGGGGTGCGTTTGTGCCGCGTCCCAAAAGCAAATGGAAAATCTTCGAGAAATGTATATACCCAGAAGATCAATACTAACTCAGCACATTGGTGCCAAGAGTAACGCTAAAATAGGGTGAAACGAAACGGTGATAAAATGTTCAAATGATTGCAGATCTATAGGTAAACTAACCTAAGGACAAACACACACACCCATGCCCCAGGGAGGACTAGAACCTCCACGGCGAGCAACCGCGTGCTCCGCAGCGAGACGCTAGACCGCTCGTAAACGGTGATATCCTTACCATCTAATTGAGTTGTGGGCACGTGGATTTTTATTTAAAATATCGGATTTCTCCAAGTGTCTCTGTCTAATCCATCTCTCGAAGTTAAAATAAATGAGGTATCATATTTTCTCTTTATTTGCTGCAATATTTAGAGTAGTAAGATAATAGTAGAGTAACTGATATGTAATTATTAGAAAGTCCTTTAGCTTCGTGTTTTGCAAAACTCGTATTTTCAGCAGAAATTCAGTAGGATAAGACAGTACCTGAATTGTACCTTTAATTTTTATCATTTAACACTGCTATAAGAAAGTATTTTTATACGTCTCCTTAATCAGTTTCTGAACTAAAATTATTGTTTTAGACCTAAAAACTACACATAATAGTTACATATGAAATAGTGCCTCTGACTAATGTGTATTAATTTAAATGTGAAAAAATTCACACGTACACGATCTAGAGAAATTTTGGATGAAAAATATACATCTTTTTCTATATTTCGCGATTAGATCACCTACCTTAATATTAGAATGGTATAACATTTAAGTACATGCAGGGCAGTTGAGAAGTGAAAATCTGTTTTCTTTTCAGAGCGTGATATATAGACAGTTTTGCTGCATAGAGCTTAAAATTTTGTAAATTAGCCGGCTTACGAATATTTACTTGTTGTGTAAGGCCACTACATGAACACACACAGTTCATTATTGCCAGTCTCGACAATGTTGGTTGTGCGACTTGCAGAAGAAGAGAATCGCTACTGCAGAAATAGTACACACATTTAGTCTGTATCTACTTTTACAAAAATAGCTAAATTGTAGTCAAATATTGATATTTTTTGTCAAGAATTTCATAGGTAAACGGGCCTGTATCTAGGAGCAAGATACGAGTTCTGATATTTTCAAAATCTGTGAATTTCTTAAGTAATTTACAAGTATTTTTCTCAAGAATATGCCTAAGTTTTTACACATTTCCTACGATTTCTACGTCCCTATTAATGTCCTATCGACGACAGAATTACGCAGTATCATTTCATGCAGTATGATATGCCTAATGGTGTAAATACCTGGCAACCTGAAAAGGTGATTCAGTTAATACATTCTGATTTTGGAAATAAAAGAAACGCAGGTGCACAATATACGGATATGTTTCTTGGCAAATTGCCGAGAATAATTAACGTGTCATTTCCGCGTTACAGGCAAAATATACAGAATTAAAGGGGGACAAAAAACGGAAGAAAAGATTACAGGCGATGCCCAGCACTATCAGTAGCAGCCGAAGACAGCAAGCAATTTTCCCACGCAAACAAAAAAATGAAACACGGCTGTTGTACGTCAAAAGCACTATCACTGCCTCGCCTCTCTCTTGATGAAACATTCCGAAATTACGTATTAAAAATTTTAATACCGCTACAGGGGCTCCGTCGTGTCTCTTGTTGCGGACAGGCCAAAGGGTGGGGAGGGGGAGGTAGGTGCGTTAACCCTCCCGTAAAAATGGTTGAGTAATGTCATTAAAAAATAACACAGCAAAGCACTGCGTCTGAAATTCATAAATTAGAAGCATTATTAAATTTCCGGGCAGCGTATTCCTTTGCGTTCTTAACTGGCGCTAACGCGCGCGCGCGGGCGGGCAGGGTAGCGAATCGGCAGGAGAGGCTGCCTCGGATAGACGCGGGCCCGAAAAACAATGCCGAGGCTTTACGTTGCGATTGAAAAGATAAAAGTTTAATATGCTGGCCCGACGTACGGAATATCAAACGCTGGAGCCGGAGCAGGAGCATGCAGACGCGTTCTCATACCTCCCCTTTTTTTTCTCTCTATCTCTGCTATTTTTCCCTCCTCTTCCTCATCCTCCTCCTCGTTCTCGTCACACCTTTTTTTCTGGTCAGAGGGGTAGAAAAAAAAAATTTTCTCGTCGCGCTGTCTCTCCACCTCGCTCCTATTTTTTTTCTTTTCCTACAGTACAGCTTTTTTTTATTTTGATTTATGCTACTCAATTATCGCAGAATCTGCCAGAGCCGGCAAGGAATTAGGCTGTGCGCGAGAGAGCGTCGGCTGGCAGGCGCCGTTATTTATTGGGGAGAGAGCGGGCCGCAAGACGCGTCCCACCACCACCCCTTTGCCGCGCTACCCCCTGTGCTACGTCACACATTTTTCGGGGTGGTGGGGGAAGGCACCATTTTTGCCTCCCACCTTTTTCTCCCCTCCTCTCCCCGCACACACACACGCACACATATATAGAGGGGCTCCAGGGGCGCGCTTACCTGACGAAGTGCGAGACACGGACACGGACGTACCCTCACACTCTCACATACACACACATGCACAGTGAGGCCCGGGCAGCCTCGGAGCTGTCCGCCTGCGCGCGCAACGGCCTAGCCGCGCTCCGCCGTCGCAGCCGCCGCGTCAATTTTCTGCGCTCGCCACCCTCCCTCTTCTCTCTCTTTCTCTTTCCCCGCGCGCGCACCCACACACATACACGTACGTCGGCGCTGCCCAGGCTACGGTTGCTACGCAGCCATGATGGCTCCGGCAGAACGAGAGCACAAAAAAGGAACGGAAAAAGCCGACGCGCGCGCGCGCGGTGGTGGTGGTGGTAGGGACGCGCGAGGCACGGCGGAAGAGAGAGAGGAAGTGGACGCTCCCGCGCGAGGGTGAGGAGCTTGCTTGCACCGAAAGAGACGGGGGGAAAAGAGGAGAAGCAGGAGAAGGCGGAAGCCGAAAAAAAAAGAGAGTGTGCGTGGTGCCGGTGCCTCCGAGGGGGGGAAAACCACCGCGGCCACCGCGGGCAGCCACAATACCGCACGTACGGCGCCGAGGCGAGACGACTCCTCCCAAGCGGCGGCGACGTCGTGGTTTCTGGTGCCACAGCAGCTGCAGCAGCGGCGACGTAGCCCGGCTCCTTGCACAGCGGCGCGGACTGCACCCGCCGCTGCTGACACGCGCGCGGGAGCGCTCTCGCCCGGCCAGCCCGGCTCCCACTACTGGCGCGGCAGCCGCGCGCTTACTAGCCTATCGCATAGCGAGAGCGCCGCCGCGCCCGCTCTGCCGCTGCCAAACATCACACGAGCACTATACAACCCAATAGGCTACCTGTTGTTAATATCATGTTGCTATGTATCGCATGGGTTAATTCACACGCTCAGATCAATGTCAATTCGAGGCTAATAAACAGGCGCGGCCGTTGGCGGTGGCAGTGGCGGCGGCGGCGGTGGTGGTGGTGGGTGGATGCGTCGCTCTCGCTCGCGCAGCCGGGCGGCCGCATCGCGCCCTCTCTCTCGGCGCTCCCCGTCCCTCTCCGCCGCCCTCCGCCGCGCCTATCGCCCTCTCGCTCCCGCGGTCGCGCGCTCTCCGTCGCTCCCGCTGGCCGCATTGGGCGCGCCGCACCGGCTGGGAGGGGATGGGAGGAGCCCGCGCTGCACAGTGCACAGTGGCGCTCCTGCGCTCCCGACTACCCGCAAAACAAGGTTAAAACATTAACCGCCGCCAGAAAACACTAACAAGCGCGCGGGGGAAAAAATCACACAACTTCTGCCGCCGCAACAAACCTCGAGATTCGGCGGCGGCTGAGAGAAAAGACAAAAATAATACACCTGTATATATAAACCTGGAAAATACAATAGAGCGGCAAAAAAAAAAGAATATACCTTTTCCAGCAGAAGCGCTCGTATCAATCAAATATCGTAAATAATTTGGCAGCGGCGGCGAGAGAACTGTACCATTTAACGAAAAGGCCTTGGATATGAACCCTTTTTTTCCCTTTTACTATTGGGGAAGGCAATGGACGTGCTCCATTCGGTTATCTCGTATAATGAAATGTATCGAAGGCGTCAATACATATATACCATCGAAAGAAACAAGAGGTAAATTTATTAACTGAATTTTACTTACGCCTTAGCAATTCCATTGTGCTCCTTCCCGTGCAAACTGGGACTAGTGCGCTCCAGTAATGATTTTCGCAATATCAAGGAATTTTTTTACGAATGCTCGTATCGTGCCACAGAGATCTGGAATGTACCACCTCATCGATCTGTAAGAATCTTATATCGGTTGAGAGAACGACAAAAATAATACACCTGTATATGTAAACCGGGAAATACAATACAGCAACGAAAAAAAAAAATCCTTTTCCAGCGGAAGCGCTGGTATCAATCAAATACAGTAAATAATTTGGCAGCGGTAGTGTGAGAACTGTACCATTTAACGAAAAGGTCTTGGATATGTACCCTTTTTTCCCTTTTACTATTGGGGAAGGCAATGGACGTGCTCCATTTGGTTATCTCGTATAATGAAATGTATCGGAGACGTCAATACATATATACCATCTAAAGAGTCCTCAGCGGTAGCATCGCTGACTACAAAACAGGAGGCCCGGGTTCGATTCCCGGCAAAGGACTGGCTGTTGTGTGTTGTCCTAATCATCATCATCTCATCATCATTGGCACGTAAGTCGCCCACGCGGAGGCAAATAAAAAGACTTACACTAAGGCGGCCGAACAATCCCGCAAGGGATCCCCCGGCCAAGAAAGCCATACGCTCATTCCATTTTTTACGATCTAAAGAAACAAAAGGTAAATTTATTTACTAACTTTTTCTTACGCCTTAGCAATTCAATTCTGCTGCTTCCCGTGTAAACTGGGTCCGGTGCGCTCCAGTAATGATTTTCGCAATATCAAGGAATTTTTTACCAATGATCGTTTCGTGCCCCAGAGATCTGGAGTGTAGCACCTCATCGATGAGTAAGAATCTTATATCGGTTGAGAGAAAGACAAAAATAATACCCCTGTATATATAAACCTGGAAAATACAATAGAGCGGCGGAAAAAAATTCCTTTTCCAGCAGAAGCGCTCGTATCAATCAAATATCGTAAACAATTTGGCAGCGGCGGTGTGAGAACTGTACCATTTGACGAAAAGGCCTTGGATATGAACCCTTTTTTCCCTTTTACTATTGGGGAAGGCAATGGACGTGCTCCATTTGGTTATCTCGTATAATGAAATGTATCGAAGGCGTCAATACATATATACCATCGAAAGAAACAAGAGGTAAATTTATTAACTGAATTTTACTTACGCCTTAGCAATTCCATTGTGCTTCTTCCCGTGCAAACTGGGACCAGTGCGCTCCAGTAATGATTTTCTCAATATCAAGAATTTTTTTACGAATGATCGTTTCGTGCCCCAGAGATTTGGAGTGTACCACCTCATCGATCTGTAAGAATCTTATATCGGTTGAGAGAAAGACAAAAATAATACACATGTATGTATAAGCCGGGAAAATACAATAGAGCGACGATATATATATGGTTCTTTGGATGGTTCAAAAGTTCAAATTGAATACCACTGGCAGGACGCCGGTTCGATTCCCAGTTCTGCCAAAAATATTTTTCTTAGAGCACTCAGCCTTGTGAGGGCAACTGAGGAGCTACTTGACTGATTAGCAGCCGATACAAGTCGAAACCCTAAAGCGACTGGTCTAGTATTGTGTTGCCGTCATACCCCTACAAGAGAAATTCAGTCGTGTCATTGGCAGAGGATAAAACGGCGATCGTTTGGGCGCAGTTAGGTCGTCTAGGGCCAGAACACAGAATTTTCAATTTTTTTTTTTTTCATGAGGAAGTCTGCTACGCTTTCACTGCGTTGAATGTCATAGTCTCGCCAGTAGTTACTATAAATAAGAGAAAATGAATTTACTTGTATATCGAAAATGCTAGAATTATTCTATAAAGTACAGCGCCCTCGACAGTTCTTAATACGCGACCCTGGCATTTTTCACTTAAAGAGAACTTTTGAGGGACAGAATAACAAACATGACTAAATTATTATTTTTTTAAACTCTAAAAATAAGCTGTTTAATATTTGAAAACGTTGGGGTAAAATAATGATAATCCTCATTTATAATGTTCTGAGATATGACGACTTCTTTTGTTTGTAAAATAGTTTCTATTAACTTACATGTTTTCATATTTATATTTGCTATCTATCTGCAGATTCATGTACTACTTGAAGAAAACGAAACATTCTGCGGATATGATTTTTTGCACCAAGTTCATTAAAAATAAAAAAGTTGAGTGTTATCATTATTTACCTCGAGGTCTTCATTTCATTTTATCATATCAAACCATGATATAGCCACACACATACACACACACACACAACACACACATGATACTTTTTGATACGATAAAAGAAAATTTTAAAGTACAAAAAAGCTATACAAATATTTTTTACTGTTTACAATCACAATAACTTAGTTATGTTTGTTACTCTGTCCTGTGAAAGTTTTCACTATTTGAGAATGAGACAATTTAGCGGCTAGCAAGAAACATTATACACAATTTTAAACCTGTAAAACTCTTCTCCAACCCGAAAAAATTATATACTTGGTGATCAAAAAGTCAGTATAAATTCGAAAACTTAATAAATCACGGAATAACGTAGATAGAGAGATAAAAATGTCATTCCAAGCATGTGTGTCAATATTTACCTCTCTATCTACATTATTCCGTGATTATTAAGTTTTCAATTTTATACTGACTTGTTGATGATATACACTATCATACCTGGTGTACATTTTCCTTAATAACGAGCAACAACAGCGATGGCGTTGAGATGAACTACGGCACATAGTTCAGGAAGTTGTGACGTAATCAACAATTAAATTCGCGAAAATCTACAACATATGCTGCAGCAACAAGAGCGAAGGCGTTGAGATGAACTACGGCACATAGTTCAGGAAGTTGTGACGTAATCAACAATTAAATTTGCGAAAATCTACAACATATGCTGCAGTGCTACACATACCCTCCTAAGCTAAGAAATAATTTCAAAGAAACATAGTTCAAATACTCTCTTGCATCAATATACAATCGATGTAGGTTCAAAACCACGTACGATACATATTACAGGAGTTACGAGGTCATAAACAATGAAAAATGCCCCATCGTGAGGCGATTGAAAATTGAGACTAGATTCACTATTTGAACATGGGAGCCTTTTACCGACTTGCAACACACTTCACAGACGATTTCATCGCTTACTTCTTGCTGACAATCCAAACAAAACGATGAATTTTTCGCTCACTGCTTTTCAGATATACATTAAGTAAAACTGCGGCATTCGGCAAGACATTACAATTTATTACATCTACGTTACGATTTGTATTCGCAAGAGATTTTACAGATCGTCTACACACATATCGCTGAATGCACCTTTGAATTTATATTGTAGTACGACACATAGGTCATGAGATATAAGGACATAAAATATTTGTTTTATGGAAAACAGCCTCATTCCGCAGGAGTTTTTTTATTTATTACGTCTTTACTGCTAAATCTATTCACTACAAATTTTGCATGCAAGCAGTGTGCACATTATCAATAAATGTACCTTGATAACTGTGCAATAGAACGACATACTATTAAGGAGCTATGACGTCAGAAACAATGAAATACGTGAAAATCAATGATGATTTAATTTATAACGTCTTTATTATGAACACCATTCGCAACAAATTTAGCAGACGTTTTCATAATATTCCGCTCTACGATTCTGTAAAACTATGTTACAGTAGAACACATAGTTCAGAAGATACCATGCCGTAAGGATTGCATTACATATACTAAATGCGTATGTCATCATACGCGAAACATGTGAACCAATTGTTTTTAATGATATTTCCGCGGAAAACAGAAGAGCTGGAGTACATGGATTTCATAGACGTACAAGACATATAAGCGCAATACCTACAAATAACACGTTGAGTTATAAATGTGTTGCTACAGTAAAAAAAACTTTATTAGGAATTATAAACAACAAAATATGAAAAGATATTTATCTAGTGATACATCCAAGTTATGAAAGAATGGATGAAAAGTTATGGAGAAGGCCTAGACATAGATGGGGATTATTTCTCGATTTTAGTATTTGCTTATGATCAAATTATATTATTTACAGTTGACTGCAAAGACTGTAAGACGAATATAGCCTTGGAAACATAATAAAGGCACACTTACAATGATTTTCCCTAAAATTGAACACCTGTTTACAATGGGTAAATAAAACTGCACATGTTGTTGCGCGAGGTCCAGTATTTTGGTCATAATTATATTTTATCTTCTACTTCACACTACCGGTCTCCACAGTCTAGCTGTCATCTACAGAAAGGGAAAAATTAATACGAGTATCTGCACAATATCCATCTAGAATATCACAGATAGATGATATAATGTAACTCACTACATGTTACATATTTTGGGACCTCATATTATACAATATCTAAACCTTTGTGGCTCCGTTATTTTAGTAATCAGATGTGCTCCTGTTATTATAGCAAGTTTCATATTCTGTAAAATTATTCCAGAAGCAATTTAAAATGTTGACATGTTGAGTTCAACGATATCTCTGTCATATACTGGGTTTAGGGTATGTAGATACTCCTGTTAACATAAGTAAACCTAAACAAAACATAACCATAGATGGGAACTCTTTGAGTTACATCAAAATTTTAAATATCTGTAAGTCATTACCTATGATCAGGGTTCCAGTAAACAAGAATGATGTTAGAACACAAAAACAGTTATTCAAGCAATCAACTGCATCCTTTGGCCAGCTACAAATAAGAAAACTACAAAACTGGTCATATGAATCAATTCCACTAAATATCTGTTTATATGGAGTAGAATCCTGAGAAATGATATGAAAATATCTTAAGCTTCACAACTGGACGTTTGAGGACACTTAAAGTTTCAGGAGAGACAAATTGCAGCCTAAGAAATCAGGTAGCAAATGAACACTACCGCGTACATTAACCCAGGGGAAGTAAAATCGCATTTCACTTATGTGTTTATGATGAGATTATTAAGCTTAACTGCGGCGTTATAAGTCGCTAAACTTACAAAGTACTTACGAACTACCTTACACTAAAGACGACACAATCATCATTGGCCTAGGGGGGATTCGAAACCCCGACGGGGTACGGCCTCGCATCGTAGCGTAGCGCCTCAATGCGCTAGGCTACACCGCCGCGGCATTACGAGACGAACGGTGGTAGAATATATATATATATATATATATATATATATATATATATATATATATATATATATATATATAAAATGTTTGCAACCTCCATACAAGACAAACAGAGGACGCCTGTGTGCGATAGGAAAAATCAATTGGATGAGGATATAAAATGAGGACAGGTAAAAAAGATTTATATAAGAATCGGGACGCTTGGGTACGAGTGTGCGATAAACTCTAACGCATTAACTTAAACGCTCCACGAAGTGAAAAACTGCCATTGGAGATGGATACGTTTCACAGAAATCTGGTAAGTATTTTTCGTTTATCAAAATGTCAAGTTAAGGAAGGAAGCTTGGAGTTTAACGTACCGTCGACAGCGTGGTCATTAGAGACAATGTCAAGTTAGTTCTCAACGTAACCTAGGTTAAATTCCGAGTTATTATTCAGTTATTATTCATGAAAGTAACATTTCTCGGTAATAAATGCTGTAGACATAATTAAACGATATCTGTGTCTTACTATAAACAGTAACTTTCATAAAGGTTAGTTTTCTTAGTGAAACTAAGATCTGGCAATATTGAAGTTGTTGTGATTGACGTGAGACCAAAGTGTGCTTTACTGTACATCACGATTATCTTTGTTCCTTCTGGTGAAATTTTCCATTTCATAAACAATTCGCAGGAAGCTTCTATTTTCCGAAAATAGTCATCAACTACTTCATAGCTATTGTCAGCGACTCTGAAAAGTCATTATTTACATAGTGAATTGCGAAGTTACTTCGTAAGCAAAAACATCAGCGTTTGAGTGTCCTTACACAAGTCACTCGTAACACGTAACACGTTTCTAAAGGGCTATATTCATCCACTGTATTGAGACTGAATGTCAGTAACCAGTGTAAATAAGACAGCATTTAACGTATCTGTTAATAAAACTTTGAAAAACACGACGAACGTCCCACAACTCAGTATCTACGCATCTATGTAGTGCATCAGTTATTTAAATAGTTTTCTGTTTGAGACTCTCGATAAAACTCATGTAATAATTAACCTTACTAATTGTCATCTAACCAAAATAATTCGCCAGTCAGTGCACAGAAATTTACTCCGTCAACATTCCAAATCTACTGACAGATTTATTAGACATCCCTTAATGTATCTCTCTTCTATCAGGATTAGATACAGTGAAAAACCTTTAATACAACTGAAGGTGAGGTTTCTCGAGATAGGTAATCAATTAAACTGTACCGATTATAATGATACCGAGATTTTAGACATTTAATAACGCTAAACAAATCGTATAACGATGAAGTATTGAAGAGCTTGCATCACACAATATGTTCAAAATGTTACTATAGTAGACGTTCTGATTATAAAATTGTAGTATAGATATTTAGCTGTTAGATAGAAGCAAATAGTCTGTTCACCTGCAGTCAATTAATTTTAGAATCCTCAAGACGCTTTTGATATCAGCCTTGGATTATTACAGTGACAGAAATGTTATTCTATAATGTACAACTTACACAACCTCTTAGTTTCGCATCCGGCAGCTGTGACTTGTATTGCACTGTTCGTCACATCGTCAAGAAATGCGAACTCCATTTACAGACCGCAAACTGAAGTTTTTATTCGATTATTTAATCCCTGATAGCATAGAATAATATGAATTCCACAGGAAAGCATAACCTGGTATTAAATATGAATTAAATATAGCATTAAATGGTGGTGTAAAGTACAATTCATTTCATTAATTGGGCGATCTGACATGAAAATTCGATACATGAACTGATAAAGAATTCATAAAATGAAATGGATTCACATACAACAATTTCCAGTTAAGCACCAAGTGGCCAAGTAGTACTGTATTTGGAGGTAATACATCAAAAGATAGGTGTAAAAAACAAAATAAAAAATGTATAGACAAGTTCGAGATTCACTGCGGGCAGATATTTTGCCCTACCATCTTGTATATAAATGAGACAGAAATTGTCGCTTTTCAGTCAAGGACAAAGTTTTTACATAATTCGATAGCTGAGCATCAATATTATCAGAAAGTAGTTAACTTATTTCATGACGTCCAAATTTTCAGTAAGTTAAAAAATTTGGTCATAATCTTTGTTATTGAACGTAATTTACTATGCGATTAACGCCTACCTTTCCGTGATTGCTGTTCGGTAACCACAATACGAATAACTATAGCCAAATCACAATGAGGAAATAAGAAAAAAGGAAGAAACGATAAATTAGTCAAAAATAGCATTTTTAGAATTAAATTTCATTTTTTTTTCTCAGCGCAGTGGAAGCGGGCTTAAAAATAGCGCTCAGTACCTGGAAACAGGCTCGCCGGCAGACCCTGTGAAGAGACGGAACCAGCAAGCTTTTTCGCAGAGGTACGTGCCGCATTAATTCAGACGCTATTTGGATTTCTTCGATTGATTTCCTGCATAATACATTTGTCAAGCTGGTCCGTAACCGGCGCCAGTAAACCAATCACAGGACATTTTACGCTCTCTGTATTCGGAAGCGAGGTAACTAGCTTAACGTTCGCCCGGAAGAACGTCGTTATGGGGACGCTGGGTCACCATTAGATTTCCTGAGAAACGATTTTAAAAGTGCAGCAAAAGGAAATTGCATTTTCGAGAATTAAAATGTATCAGTGTTCATGATTAGTCGTACGGGATGATACTGCAAAGGGCAAATGACAAACGAAATAACGTTGTCCGAGCGTTAACAGACGTATAACGAAACAGAGCTCCGCCTGTGATTTTTCAGCGGAAGGGTAGATTCAGTCGTGATATGAGAGACAGAACCGCTAGAAATTCGAAAAGTGCAGTGATGTATATATGTGTAATTTACCGTTATAAAAAACCATGTATCAAAAAGAATTAATTGAACTACAGACATATATCTCAGTGGCAGGAATTTTACTTATATCATTTATTAAATTCTCCTCACATTACCTGCTCTGAGGGAGACCTAAAAATCTGCCCCCATCTTTCGCACTCATGAGTACCTTTAATATGACATCAGGTGCTGAAAAGATCACATACTATTTCTTCAAAATCCATATACAAAGATTAGTCTGAGATTTCTCAAGACGCTGGCTACACAAAATTCGTTTTCGACGATGATTCAATTTCTAAACTTTCCTTATCTCTATATTAATTCATTTATGCCTCTCCCTATGTCTCCGTATCTCTATAAAATTTTTCCCTTCAATATCTCTAGTCTATACTGAAACGTCTCCCTATAGGAAACCTGGTATGTGTCCATCCATTTGTAATCCTGTAGCAAAGAGGAGACTGTAATATTTTGGAAAAAGTTATTTAAGTTACCCTTCCGTTTCATCTTTTCAGTAATATTTTGTCTTTGATACCAAATAACACAGCAGCACAGTAGCATCTCTAGTTTCGGTATGTGCATGATACTCAGAGATTGCTCAGGAACACATTATAATTTTAGCCTTGAAATACAATAGTTTTGTATAGTTTTCGAAATTAATAATGTACCTTTATTGGTCAGTCGACATTATTTGTGCCTCCTTTTGTAAATCCCCAATTCCTTCCTTAACAACCGTTTCTGTACTTTCAAAAAGTTTCGAAGAAATGGAGTCTGATTACTAATGAGTCATTAACAACGTATGATTTTTCCCAAATGTAAAAAACCGTATACCTCGCAGCCACATTTGAGAAAGCGTTATCCCTTGTTAGAAAAATTACAAAAACGCAATTTCCTCAATCCTTAACGTTTTGTGGTATGTTCAACTCTGCTGACCACTATGAATCTCTGCCAACAGCCATAGAACTAATGCATTATAAATAGGTAACATAAAGCCTGAAAATATAAATAAAAGGTAACGTCCCGACTAATTCAATCCGTAAAAGCTGAATGTGGGATTCAAGGCCTTTAGAAAGTGAGTCGCCATTCAGTCAGTTTTCAAGCTAGAACTACAAACATTGGCAATTAGGTTCTTGGTTAGATAATAAAAAAAAAAAAAAAATAAAATAAAACAAATACAAGTTTCTGCATTTTTGAAAGTTGAACCACTAAAAGAGCGAAGTGAGTGATGGAAGATGTGTTAGAAAGTATATTATATTATTAAAGAATTACTTAAAATTTTTTAGCCTAATACCCTATCTGTAGCGCTGGTACTACACGTCTCCTTTACAAACAGAGATGTGTGTTTCGGTGGTTTTGGAAATCCAGTCCCTAGCAAAGCGTAAATATGTTTTATGAGATTAAGTAATTATTGAATCATTTTTGAACCTATATACACGAAAAATCTTATTGGGCTTCTGAAAGAGAAGTAAAATAAAAGAAAAGTAGCTGTTTCAGTGCTTATCGCCATTCCATCCCGAACGGGTGAATTTAGGAGAAAAGCGTGTTGCTATTGAGACAATTTTTAAAGTACGAAAATTGTTGTTTAGCTACCTGTTCTATGTTTAAAAATATATGTTTCAGAGTTTTCGGAAATCCAACCACTAAGGCAGCAATAGCGAATGATAGGTTTCATGGAAATCTTTAATATCATTTTTAAAGCTAATCTTCAAATATATGTGTTTGCCATCCCTGTGGGGAGTACGAAAATACCACTTTCATCGTTTTTGGAAATTTTTAGGAAAATAGAAGAAATTTAAACCAGTCATATCAGTAACTTCAGCCTTTGAGAAGCTGTTGATGTTATACATTGGCGTCATTTAAGGTGCCATTTTTCAAAATATTGTCTTTAAGAGGTTGAAGTATGAGATGAAATATTTATTAGAGAATTTCGTTATTAATCAGTTTTGAAGATAGAAAAACAGAAATAGTATTTTCACTTCTCGGTCAGAATATTAAAAAGAGAGTGCTTGAGTGTTTTTGGAAATTAAACCCTTAAGGAAGTGAAGAAAGGGATCAAAAAAAAAGTATGAAAACAATCGAATATTTGTATTTGGCTTCTCCGTTAGAAATAAAATATTTTTCCACTGTTCTTATAAACTGTACTACCAAAATGGTAAGACAGAACGAAAAATTTTTTTTTGGAAATAATTCATTACGAAAGCATTTATTTCAAAACATTGAAATAAGTACTTCTTATTTCTATCAGAGAAACCAATACAAAATTTCAGATCAGCAGTCAGGATAAAACAAATATATCATAAGCCTACAAGTGCGAAGAAACAGGCGTTTAGATTGTCTCAGTGTGTGTGTGCTTCTCTCTCTTTCTTTTTTTTTTTTTTAATATGTATAGTTTAGACTGTGGTATAGACCGTTTTTGTGGGTTGACAAAAGATATTGTCATACAGGACACTGTCTTCACAAATGAAATAAACGTTTAGTAGACCATACCATATTTTTGTTGAAAGCTTATTTGTAGCTACTAACATTAACCATCAGCCTCTACAGTTACCATGAAGGGATAAATTATATTAGTTCCTTGAATTTTAAGTATAATCTTAATTACTACCAATTATTAATAATTATTTTCTCTTTATAGCACCAGCTTTTTAAAAAAAAATCTAGGAATACCATCTCCTCTCACAAGTACATACCAAATGGGGAGAAGATGTTTATAGAAAAATATGCAGCTTGTTAAAATATATGGGAAAATTTAGTTTACCTCACCTTACGATCTACCATTTAGTGTACTATACCAACAGTAATGTTAACAAAAATTTATTTAATTTTAAATCTTTTAAGTAATAACAGAGTAACTAGAATCCTTATACGAATTCAGTAGGACCACAAAATTAACTTAGCATGTTCGAAAATTCTCTAAGTTGCTATCTTTGTATCCCAGGTACACGAAAATTTGTATGATTTAGCGGTAAGGTTATTTGGTGGGTAAAACTACTACACAAGAATGAAGCTTGAGAAAATAGACTGCCGTCACCGAATAATTTCTTAATAATCAGCAATTCATATCACAAGTTATTTGCGAAAATTAATTTTCAAGGTGTCCGTTGAAATTTCTCTAGAAATTTAGAGGTGTTCTGTTTCTCACATAAGTCAAGATATACAGGGCGACATAGCTGTTTCCGACAAAATACAGTGCAATTTTTTTAGTACAATTAACTCTGCTTAGGTAATCACGATAACAGACATTTATCTAGAAAACACAAACTTTTTAACTTTCACTAAAAATTAAACACATATTTATGATACAGTGGTTAGACATTTCCATATTAGGCCTAAACTACAGCGACAACAAAGAAAATGGCTATACTATTTGTTTAGACTCTAATGTAAATATTCTTGGTCTTATATCTCCGATACGCAAACAGAGAAAAACAGACGAATAGTCTGAAATACGTTCAAAAACTTTGGAAAAAAATTGAGAAAAACAATGAAATATCAAAAATATGAAAGGTGTGCCCTTTCTCCTTTGTGCCTATTTTTCTTTCAAATTTACATTGGGAAAAGCTTTAATTTCAAAATTTATAGAAATAATGCACTTCTAACTCATATGCAAGGAGTGAAAACGCAAGTACTTGCACTACTTGTAAATCAAAGTTGAACCGAGAGAGGGAAGCCGGCCGCGGTGGCCGAGGGGACTGAGGCGCTTCAATCACGGTCTGCACGGCCACTACGGTCGGGGGTTCGAATCCCCCTCGGGCATGGGTATTTGTGCCGTCCTTAGTTGTAGCTAGTTCATAAGTAGTTTGTAAGTTTAGGGACTGATAACTACGTAGTTGAGTCCCATAAGCTCTACAAATATTTGAACTATTTTTTTTTTTTTTTTTTTTTTTTTTTTTTTTTTTTTTTTTTTTTTTTGAGAGGGAAAGAAGGAACAAATCACACAAAAATCAGGCGAAGAGTAAGTAGAAGAAGTTCTAAGCCAAAATTGCTAAAAATTAAGTACCTAACAATATCATCGCTTTACTTTGCATTGTGTTTAGAGAAGGTATAGTAGTAGCAAAAAATGTTCAAATGTTTGTTACGTTTATGGGACTTAACTACGGGGTCATTAGTCCCTAAACTTACAAACTACTTATCAACTACCTTATACTAAGGACGGCACAAATATTCATGCCCGAGGGGGATTCGAACCCCCGACCGTAGTGGCCGTGCAGACCGTGACTGGAGCGCCTCATTCCCCTCGGCCACCGCGGCCGGCGTACTAGTAGCTACGACATTCGTGGTTCTGCAAATAATCAAAAACCCATAAAGGCACAGGCAGTCTTGCCTGACAGTGGGATAAATCTTAATATTTAGAGCATTTCCGGAATAATGAACAGTTTGTGAAACTTTTGCCCTGTCTGTCTCGTTTTAGTTTCACTGCCCGACCTGTATCGCCCAGGTCGATCTACAGAACATATATATACCAGGTCAGTCATAAAAGTCCAGCTAGAACAAAATAACTTCTTGGTGTAAGCCTACATTAATGCAGTACTATTCTCAAAATCCAATTGCATATCAGTTGCATAATTCGACTCTTATTGTTCGTTATCGGCGAAACAGACTGCCGCTGTTATAGTTGTTTGAATTTCTCTTTTTCCTTATGGCACCTAATTATTCGCAGCTCGTATATAGATTTGGCATGTTTTCTAATTCTTGCAGCTACTGCCAACTTGCTTACAACAAATCAAGTGCTTTATTTGCTGCTTCCCTCAAACTAATTTGAAACATAGATAGATAGTTCCATTTCGTGATGTAATGCAGAATGAACATCATGCGACTAGAGGCATTAATCGCATACTCATGAAATTCATTGTGGAATCTGCTTGTAAGAGAATACTAGTGTCTGAGAAGAAGCAGTTGAACACACAGGAAAACACTGAGTTTGAAGAAAGCAGTTACAAATAAAAACACTAAAGGCTATCCGCTCTGTCCCGTGATGGCTATTACAAGATAAGAGAATATTCAATAATAATAATAATAATAATAATAATACCGGATGATCACATTGCGCACTTTAGCCGGTAATTTGGCATAAATATTACATCCTTGATTTCGGGAGGGATTTGAACTCCTAACGCCCCCCCTCCCCCTTATGTCTACGCTCATGAATATATATAGGCCCTACAGAACTGTCACAGTAAACTATCAGTTCCCACTACTGTCCACAGAAGAGAGGAAACGATTGAAAGTCACGGAGTTGAGACTGCGCTGATGAGTAAATACTGAACGGATAAGAAATTGAAGCCGAAGAAAATTAAGGAGAAAATTTGGATTGCAGAATTCCTTGTTTGCGTGAAATTCAAAGAGTTCAAAAAGGAAGTTTACGTCAGGCTAAAATTTTCTGTAAATTTCACTTCTGCAAACGAAGGTGGCACAAAGCCAGTTGTAGATTTAATGGTAGATACCAGAATTAATATAATTTATTTTTGTGGAATATGTAGAACTGGAGACGTAATGCATATTTTTTCTGGCAGGCAAAGAAACCGAAGACCCAGCGGTATAAACATTTCGATTGCTGTATAAGTAATTTTGGTAAGAAACTTCGATGGATTGCTTTGTGTAGTAACAATTAAGTAACGTTTTAATCGGGATATTTTCTGTTATTAATTACAATTGCTGACTGATGGTCTGTTTAGAGAAGTGAAATTCTTAATGAATTAATAGTTATTCACTGAAACTGACACTTCAGGCTTCTCTCAAATAACTGAAACCATATAATGTGTTACAAACCGGTTCAAATTAAAAGTTGCTTAAAATATTTATTGTTATTACTACCACAACCTCGTCAAAAGACACATGTACTACACTACACTCCGTGATAAATGTATCACACTATACAGTACAGTAATTGTAATTTTTAAATTCATCAGTCTTACGTACAGATAAACTTCGATTAAACAGAAAAAGAAGATGGAATGGCGAACGACTCACAGAATTTTATTCTGTGTAATGTAAACACGATGGATTCAACAGGTGTCCCGAATTTTTTCTCATTCATTATATAATTTCCCCAGATAAACGCGACATATTCAACAGGTGTCGATCTGATTTTCATATCCGCTGCGTTAATTATTTACCTCTTTTTATTTTTTCGCCCGCATATTTTTATTGTTACGTCATGTTGTGATCGGTTCTTTAATTCACTGCCTTTCATTAACAGATTTTTAATGAAAGCAGTGCATCATTTACTGTTCTCATATAATAAAACTCGTACTCAAGAGTGATTTTATCTTCATCCCTTAGACGGTCTCGGGTAGTGGCCTACATTTACAAAAGGTCATAATGTTAATAGGACGCTCCCGTCAACCAGACACACTGAATGTTTAGTAACTTGATTGTAGATTCCAAGAATGTTTCAAGTCTAAAAATTCATGTACTAAGATTTAACACTACGAGAAATGCAGTCGAAAATGCCAATATTAATCAGCGTCGGATGTATAGTGTACTGGTGACATACGATAATTTGTAACGGACCGGAGTCAACCAACATTTTCCGCATTTTGAGAGCTCTCACGTTAACTATTACTCGAATTGAAACGACTCCAGTACCGACGCGCCGCGGAGGATTAGCCGTGCGCACTGGGGCGCCGTGCTGCAGAGCGCGCGGCCGTTCGCCGTCGGGGGTTCGAGTCCTCCCTCGGGCATGGGTACATGTGCTGTCCTTAGGCTAATTCCACTTAGTTTAAGTACTTTGTAAGCTAGGTACTAATAGCCAAGCAGTTGGGTACCTTAGATTTGCAAACATTTGAACAGGACCCACGCAAACACTATATGCCACATATTGTGGACCTTCCATAAGTGGTCGTACGTAACATTACATAATGCCTGTACAATGACAGTTATTACCTTCTTTGTATAGACAATGTCCGTGTAAATGTAATTGTAACTTCTTTAATTCTTGGAAACACTGGTTGCCGTAGTGTCTGCTATTTGAGATATATACGGGTCCTATGTTCGATATTCGGATTTCCGGTGGAGGTGGCACGATGTTACAGCATGTACATCTACATACATAATCCGCAATCTACCCAAAGGTGCTTGGCGGAGGGTACTCAGTACCACTAATACCTACTTGCTTTCCTATTCCAATCCCATATAAAACGAGGGAAAAATGAATGCTTGTATGTATCCGTTCGAGCCCTGATCTCCCTGATCTTATCTTTGTTGTCTTAACGCGAAATGCAGGTTGGCGGCAGTAGAATCGTTCTGCAGTCTAGCCCTCTAAATTTCTTCAACAGTTCTTCTCGAAAAGAACGTCGCCTTTCCTCCAGCTACTCCCATTAGAGTTCCCGAAGCATTTCCCTAACACTCGCGTATTGATCGAATCTACCAAACTTAGCCGCCCGCCTCTGAGGTGCCTCTATGTCCTCCTTTAAACCTATATGGTGGGGATCCCGAACACTTGAGCAATACTCCAAGACGGAGTCGTACAAGCATTTTATATGCGGTCTCCTTTACAGACGAATAACACTTTCCCAAAATTCTCCCAATAAAGGGAAGTCGACCATCCGCCTTCCCTACGGCTCTCCTTATATGCTCGTTCTATTTCATATCGCTGTGCACCGTTACGAATAGATATTTAAACAATGCGACTGTATCAAGCAGTACACTAGTAATGCTGTATTCCAACATTACGGGATTGTTTCACCATATCTGCATCACCTTCCATTTTCCTATATTACATTCCTCACACCACCTAGAAATATGGTCCGAGTTTTCCTACATCCTACTACAGTCATTCAATGACACCCTCTTATACAGCATAGCATTATAATCTGTCGTTAATCAGTACATTGATATACATTTGTAGACATTTTCGATAGAACAGAGACAACAGCATTGCCGCCCGTGGTGGCCGAGGGAACTGCGGCGCGGCAGTCACGGTCTACACGGCCACTACGGTTGGGGGGTTCGAATCCCCCCTCGGGCATGGATATTTGTGTCGTCCTTAGTGTTAGCTAGTTCATAAGTAGTTTTTAAGTTTAGGGACTGATGACCCCGTAGTTAAGTCCCATAAGCTATACAAACATTTCAATATTTTGACAACAGCATTTAAATAGGTTTCAGGTCTAGTTGTCCACAAACTAGTGCAAGGAGCGATCTGTGATCGTGGAACGTGTAATCAGCACGTCGCTAATCCCTCCAGCCGTCAAGGCCAGTAGATGAATCCTGATTATGCCGCTGCGTCTCTATTGAAGTAGCTTCCTTTTCAGACACTTGCTATATGTGTGCAGCTCGTACCGTACTAAAGGCTAAGAAGGTACCGTGTGTGAAACTCAGTCGCTTCAGTAGCGACGGTAAACATTCGGCTACGGATAATTTTAATTTTTGGCCTTAAAACATTGCACATATGCGGGATTAAACTGAAGATATCCTGAACGGTGAAAATGAAAATCAGGCGAACAGGTGACCTAAAAGATCAGAAACAAAGAAAATTTTGCAATGAAAAATATTTAGAAGGCACAACAGCTGAACATAGGCATACAACTCATCTTAGAAGCGTAAAAAACGTTAGTAAACAATCTTAATATATGAAACAAAATAAAAAAAGACACTGATAGGTCCCAACACGTAGCAAACTACGTAACAATGTTTATAGGTCAAACCAAACGAGCATAATAGCCAGAAAAACCATTATCCCTAGAAAATGAAAAACACCTATGACAACCCTGGAAAACCATACACAAAAATGTAGTGAATGCCGTGATATTATCAAAGAAGAAATATGTTATTGAAGTTCGAGTTCTATTTACAGTAATTTCGACGCAGACAATTGCGAAAAATCTAATAGGTTTTTCAGATGCTGCTGTGTCATAGACAAGATCTGTGGTTAGTTTTGGTTGAAAGACACAGGAGGTAAACAACTGGTAAAATGCACGTGTTAATCAAACTGCATCAAAATACTTTATAACTTATTTTGAAATTTAACATATTTTGTTTAATTGTATGTCCAGCTAAATAAAAACGAAAACTCAGTGTGATACTTGCTAAAGGTGGACTCATCTCCATTTCACAACGAATAATAGATAAATAAATAAAATTAAGAAGGTATAACGGTCGGTGGGGAAGGTGGGGAGGTAATCCACAGATATGGAGCACAATCTCGATATATAGGCAAGAGAGGGGTTAAAAATTCGTTATGTCCCACTCAGAGAAACGATGTACAGCTAAACCCACTTCCAAGAACATGGAAACCACTTCGAAGTGCATAGCAAAATTTACTTTTCATTGTGGTATTTATTACAGTTATTTCCCGTTCAATTTCAGCACGGTACATAGGTAAAATGTCTATGTGTACGCTGCAAATGGTTCTATCTTGCTCTCGCCAACCGTGCGAAAACAGCACGTAGAGGGTTGAAATATATTCTTAGGTTCAGTACTTAAATGTTGCTTCTTGATATTGTGAAAGAAGCCTTTTGTGGGCAATTTACCGCCAGATCAGATCCCTAGAGCGTTTGCGAGCTAGATGAACTTAGCCCTTGTAAGGATAATTGAGGAATGAAAAAACTGAGAAGCGGCGGCTCCGGTCAAGGAAATTAACAAAACGGCTAGAAGAACAGTGTGCTAACCTTATGCCCCTCCATAATGCATCCGTCGACGCCTCCGAGCAGAGGATGACATGGCGGACGGTCGGTGACGATGGCCCTTCCGTAGCCCGTAGGACGGAGTTAAATCTAGTAGGCTAAGTAGCGCCTCTCTTCAATGATCAAACAAAACTGTGATCATCGAGCAGACCTTTCTCGTGTATGTCTCAAACGACCTGTTTCTCCCATTTAGTACGGGTACCATTTGAGCAATATTCTACGATGTATCGCGTTCTCCTCTGCAAGTTGACCGAACTAAAGAATTGTATTTTCATTCTGCAGCCTAGTGTGCATTGATATGAAACTTCCTGCCAGATTGTAACTGTCGCGCGGCAGTGGCCACGTGGTCTAAGGAATCGTGCTGCAAAATGGGCTGTCACTCCCGCCGGAGGTTCGAGTTCTCTCTCGGGTATGGATGAGTGTGTGTATCTTGTCCTTAGTGTAAGTTTAAGCAGTTTTTAAGTGTAGTAACTGAGAACCATAGCAGTTTGGTCCAACAGGTTCACAGACACTTGAATATTTTCATTAAAACTGAGTAACGGAAGAGGGGTACAAACCTCGGACCTTTGCCTTTCGACTGTCCTATCAAGGCAAGCTTCATGGTTCGTGCCGGGGTAGTTCAGTTGGTAGAGTACTTGCTCGTAAAAGGCAAAGTTTCCAGATTCGAATTCCGGTTCGGGCACACAGTTTTCATCTGCCAAGAAATTTCATATGATGGCACACTCCGATGCAGAGTGAAATACCACTGTAAAATCATTCTCTGGGATGCAGGTAAATAATGTCTACATCTACATCTACATGGGATACTCTGCAAATCACATTTAAGTGCCTGGCAGAGGGTTCATCGAACCACCGTTATACTATTTTATCTCCCATTCCATTCTGGAATAGCGCGCGGGAAGAAAGAACATCTGAATCTTTCTGTTCGAGCTCTGATTTCTCGTATTATATTCTGATGACCATTTCTACCTACGTAAGTGGGAGTCGACAATATATTTTCGCATTCGGAGGAGAATGTTGGCGATTGGAGTTTCGTAAGTAGACCACGCCGCAGCGATAAGCGCGTTGTTGTAATGATTCCCATCCCAGATCCTGTGTCATTTCTGTAACGCCGTCTCCCCTGTATTGTGACAATACGGAACGAGCTGCCCTTCTTTGGACTCTTTCGATGTCCTCCGTGAAACCCACCTGATAAGGATCCCACACTGGGCAGCAATACTCCAAAAATGGACGGACAAGCGTGATGTATGCAGTTTCTTTAGTAGTTCTGTTGCATCTTTTAAGGTTCCTGCCGATAAAACGCAGTCTCTGGTTCGCCTTTCCCACGACATTATCTACGTGTTCTATCCAATTTAAGTCAGAAGTAATTGTAATTCCTAGATATTTTGTGGAGTTTACGGCCTTCACATTTGATTGATTTATCATGTAAACAAAGTTTAACGGAGTTGTTTTCGTACTCATGTGGACGACTTCACACTTCTCATTATTTAGAGTCAACTGCCAATTTTTACACCATACTGATATCTCATTCAATTCGCTCTGCAGTTGCTTTTGATCTTCAGATGAATTTACTATGTCTGCACCATATCCTTTCTTGCACGAGTGCTAGTCCTGCAAGTTTCGCAGAAGAACTTGTATGAACTTTGTTATGTAGGAGGCGAGGTATTGACAGAAGTAAAGCTGTGAAGATCGTGAAGCGTGCCTGGATAGCTCAGTGGCTAGGGCACTGTCCCGCCGAAGGCAAAGTTTCCAGATTCGAATTCCCGTTCCGGAACATTGTTTCAATCTGACGAAGTTTCAGACTGAACTGTAGTTTGAAGCCTGTTTTAGATACGACCTTGACCAGACGACCGATCAAATTCTGATAGCGGTTGCTCGCCGTCGGAGGTTCGTGTCCTCCCTGGGGCATGGGTGTGTGTTGATATCGTTAGGTTAGTTTACGTTAGGTTAATTAGTTTGTAAGCTACGGACTGATGACCACGCAGTTTGTTTCGATAGATTTACGAACATTTGAATTTTGAAATAGATATCCACAAAGTGTTGCCAACGGGTTTTGCAAAACCTAAATGTGAAAAGAACGTACGAGGGTTTGAACACCTACCTCTCGAATGTCGGTTACCGCTCGTGTGCTCAAATCAGAACCACCATTCGAGTAAAACTTTTTTCTTCTTTTCAGTTAAGGCCATTAGCATGCCTATGCTTTCTTTTAGAGCGAGTAACGGCCGCAGAAATTTACAAGAAAAATACGCGACCCCGGCTGGTCGCATAATCATCTGCAGTTCGCCGACACGTGTGTGGCGGTCCTGAAAGGGATGAGCCGAGGCGCGGCGAATCTCGACAGATAATTTTTGCAAGGTGGTCCTCGCGAATCTGCAGCGAACCTGTTGGTGCAGCAGGGGAAGCTCTGGGCCCGGTCGGTTGCAGCGACGGCGATTCGCAAGTGGGACCGGTGTGACGGGTGGAGATTCTGCAGGACCGGGCGGGCGCGCCAATCTCCGCCAATTTGGCCGGGCCGCACCAGCTGCAGACGCCGCCGGCTGCCAAACCTGTCCGCCACCCTCCGCCGATTCCGGCCCGGGCGGGGGCTCGCGGCAAGGGTCCCACAAGACGTCTGCCTGAAAGAAAGATTCGCAGACGATCGCACAGACAAAAATCAGTTTCATCATACGGTGTCTCTTTATTCAGACATGTCCAAAAGAACAGACACTACGACTACAATGGTCAAAAGAATTGGGGGATCATCTGCATAATGAACTAAAATGGTTCGACTTCTCTCTCAGTTCTCTGGAGTATACAAATGATTGTAAATCTAAGGGACATCGGTGGTCATCAGGCCCAAAATATGTTCGAATGTTCAAACTGCGTGGTCATCAGTCCGTATCTTACGAACTATTTAAGCTAAGGTAAACTAACATAAGCACAACACACACACACACACACACACACACAAACGTTACATATTTTTTGACAAAGAATCCAAGTATGTAATAGAAAATAGGTTCCCTCTCTGACATTTCAATGTCCCTCCCCACTCCCGGAGATGGTGCAGGAGGGTCGAGTTTATGGACCTGGATGTCCGTCTTCGACGTAAGCAACTATCATTCCACATTTTATTCCAATAAAATTTGTATTTAATCAAATATTCCAAAACACAAAATGCCTCATCCTGTATGTATTAAGAATTTTTTTAACGTCTCTGAGCCTCAGCAGCTGTTACAGGATAGTAAGTTAATAAAAAAAAAAAAAAGTTGCAAGTGGCTTAATAATCGAATGTTGGACACTATAGGCCGGCAGTACACCCGTGGATATTTTGATTATCAAATACGCCGGGAGAAACTCAAGAATCAAATGTTTGTAAATATATCGGAGCAAACTACTTAAACTATGGTAAACTAATCTAAGGACAACACACACACACACACACACACACACACACACACACACACACACACACACACACACATACAAACACACACACACACACACACACGCACCCATGCCCCAGGGAGGACTCGAACCTCCGACGGCGAGCAGCCGCGCTTTCCGCAGCGGGACGCCTTAGACCGCACGGCTACTCCACCGCGGCATCAGGCCCTAGGCTTACAAACTAGTTATATTAATGTAAACTTATACTAATTTAATCCTTGCAATACCAAAGGGGGTGCTTTACGCCCACCTTTTGAAAATATTTAAATTCACTCAGGTACTTTATTCTTGAAAATTTTGTAAAAAAATAAATTTAAATTAGAAAACTCAATAAATCACGGAATAATGTACATAGAGAGGTAAAAATTGACACACATGCTTGGAATGACATGGGGTTTTATTAGAACCAAACATCTACCGTTATCGGGCCTGTTTTCTTCGAGGAAATGCGTGATTCTGGTTTTTTAAGTGCTACCGTGACGGGAGAGAGGTACGCCGATACGTTACAGAATCGCATCATCCCCAGCCTGGCTGATAAACACCTGCTGGAACGTAAGATTTTTATGCAGGATGGAGCTCCACCCCATATTGCTATAGGCGTGAAAGACCTCTTGAGCGCGTCGTTTGGTGATGATCGCGTGCTCAGCCACCACAGTCCGTGTTGTTGTTGGCTTTGGGGTTACCTGAAATCGCAAGTGTATCATGATCGACCGACAACTCTAGGGATGCTGTAAGACAACATCCGACGCCAATGCCTCACCATAACTCTGGACATGATTTACAGTACTGTTCACAACATTACACCTCGACTACAGCTATTGTTGAGGTATGATGGTGAACATATTGAGCATTTCCTGTAAAGAATATCATCTTGGCTTTGTCTTAATTTGTTATGCTACTTAATGTTTTTCTGATCAGATGAAGCGCCATCTGTCGGTCATTTTTTGAACTTTTTTTATTTTATTTTATTTTTATTTATTTATTTTGCTCTAATAAAACCCCATGTCATTCCAAACATGAGTGTCAATATTTTTACCTCTCTATCTACATTATTCCGTGATTTATTAAGTTATCAAATTTATACTGACTTCTTGATCACCCGATACTTCCATTCCCTCTTGGCAGTAGATGCGATTTCTCACAGCGGTCGTCTTACTCCACAGATAAAAGCTTTACTTGACCATAGACCATACGGACATTATATTTATTTCTCTGAGTTGACAGCAACAATGGTCAGAATAATGATTCATTTCCCTTTGGTTCTTTATTTTTTCCTGTCCAGTGGCACTTAGTCCAGTGTTACATGCAACTATGATTGAAAATGTATCGACAGTCACTTACTGACAGGGGAATATCACAGATTTTGGAAGAATCTACAGATTCTTAAATAGTATTTCAGGAAACTGACAATGTAATGAGTAAACGTGAAATGTAATGTGTTGTGCACGAGGATATGGACAGTGATAGAGTATCTACAGACCGGGTTGTGTGAAAGATATGAAATGCATTATTGAAAACATTTTTACATGAAATATTCAGGTCCTGCATACTGATTATGCATTAATAGATCTTTCAAAAGTATGTTATTAATGTAATTAAAGAACAATTAATGAATATTACTTATTATTTTAATTTTTTATCGTGAGCAGGAAGTACCCTGCCACCACCACCAAATTGGCAATACACGTTACTGAAAACACCCATGCCCGAGGGAGGACTCGAACCCCCGAAGGCGAACGGCTGCGCAGCTGAGGGCCTTACTGCGCACGGCTATTCTGCCCCGACTTCTATGGAGACAATAACATTACGGCAACCGAGATGGTCGTAATAACAGAAATTTGCTGCAGAGGATATTGGTCTTCGTTTGTGTTTACTATACCAAACGAACTACACAAACAGTTTGGTGTAGATGAGGTAGGGAGCAGGCAGTGCAATGCAAGAAGTCACTTATACGAATCTATTGTACGGAGAGCCACGGGAAGGTGGGAAGCAGGATAGACACAGAAGGAGGTAGCTGCAACTCTTGGAGTGGCCCAGAGTATTATTTTCAGGATCCGGCCGCGGTTTCAGACACCAGTAATCGTTAAAAGAAGGCAAGGCCAAGGACGTCCACTGGTAAAATCAGCTAGTGACGACTGTTATCTCCTGTTAACAGTTTGACGAAAGAGGAGGATGAATGCATCTCAGATGCAGCTAACCCTGAAGGCGGTAACAGGAAGTGTAATATCAACACAAAAAGTCCCAAATCGCCTTTCTACTGTTCAACTGTTTGTATAGCTTATGGGACTTAACTAAGGGGTCATCAGTCCCTAAACTTACAAACTACTTATGAACTAGCTTATACTAAGGACGGCACAAATTTCCATGCCCGAAGTGGGATTCGAACCCCCGACCGTAGAGGCCGTGCAGATCGTGACTGGCGCGCCACAAAATCGTCTTTGGGAATGTGGCATCTACGCCTGGAGGCCTATGCTATGCCGGCCGCGGTGGCCGAGGGCCGCCGGGCGCCGTGGCTCAGTGCGCCCGGTCAGGGGGCTCAACGCCCTCTGTAATAAAAAAAGCTGAGCCAAGAACACTTCGAACATGAACGAACAAATATGATCAGCGTCCGCATTGAACAGAACTACCCATAGAGCAAAAAAAAAAAAAAAAAAAAAAAAAAAAAAAAAAAAAAAAAAAAAAAAAGGGGACTGAGCCGCTTCAGTCACGGTCTATACGACCACTACGGTCGGGGGTTCGAATCCCCCTCGGGCATGGATATTTGTGCCGTCCTTAGTTGTAAGTAGTTTATAAGTAGTTTGTAAGTTTAGGGACTGATGACCCTGTAGTTAAGTCCCTTAAGCTTAACAAACATTTGACCATTTTTTTGCCTATGCTATGGATAGAACACCGTTTAGCCCACAGAAACTGGCCGTGGGAACATCAGGTTCTGTTCACTGGTGAGTCAAGGTTTTCAGACGGACAACATATCATGGTGGTGGACGAATGGTACTGGCATGAGTCAGTTTTCGCGCTCGTCCTCGCAGAGCTGCACTGGCAGACAACGTGCTTCAACGTGAGGGAATTGAAGGAATGGAGTGGCCCGCTTTTTCTTCGGACTTAACCTAATTCTGCACGTCTGGGATGTATTTGACAGACACACTGCAGCCAGACCAACACCTCCCACAACGGCCACAGAGCTGGATATTACACTCTCGGAAGAATGGCCAAGTATTCCTCAAGAACTGATTGATTACGTCATACTGTCCAAGACTCGAAAGTTTGCAACTGTACTGGTCGCCCCAGGTGCACCATACTTGAAGGCAACGAGAATGACCTTTTTGGTACTACGGTATCCGCATAGTGCCTCTAAGTAGACGCCACAAAAGCCTCAAGTACACAGTTGAGACAGCAAAATATCTTACTGTATCACACAAAAATTACAACTGCAGAAAATATTTGAATCTAGCTGAAATCTTCCATACAATTTTCAAGGAAACATTTTCGAGCTTCATGAACATTCCTACTGCCAAGTCAATATTCTTCAGTAATCATTTCTTCTGTTTCTTCTCCTACGACTGCGTACCAGTTCCTCGTGGTTTTCAGATTTTCATCTCTCTTATTGAATTATCCGTTCAATACTCTAAAATGCATTATCTACCAGACATCATCATCTTCATCTTTCAGTTTCATTTCATTGACCCCACTACGTCTACGCTGAGGCTTTTCATTTCGCTTTTCAGATTTTCTAATTCCTCTACTTTGTTCAAACATATGATATTTCATGATCGAGCTCATAGGATGTTATGCTTTCCTTAAGTGTTTCGTCTTTAGCTCATCGTCACGTGTCCTTGGCACTGCTCTTCCGAATGAAATGCTATTCCAGTATTTTTTTCCATTGATTACATCATAATGACACTTTATCAGTTACTCGGCATATGTTCTGCGATTACACGTTATGTATCTTTTAAGCAGTGGTTTCCATTTCCCTTCTGCAACCTCATACGATTTATGTCGCAGATTCCTCCTCCGGTGAGGGGACGTATGCCAACTAAACGAAAGACAGCGACCAGGCTCTTAAAGTTTGAAATAACAAATATAGCAAATAAATAAATACTGTCGAATAAATGATACATTGCTGTATAGATGAATGTCTTGATATATTGTGAACCCATCAGACCGCACGTCTAAGAAAATCGTGATGTGATAAATACCTGCTTGGCACACAATACCTCAAATTTCGCCTCAACAAAGGACGTGCATTTTGTCCGTCTCTAATGACCAAGCGGTCGACTGGACGTTAGACCCTAAGCTTCCTTCCTTGGAATGGAAGATATATTAAACAATTTGTTTCCAGGAAGTAGTGAAAATAGACCATCGTACAAAAATTTATTAAGGGTTGATTGTTTTACTATTCCAAGCTATAAATGCTTTCTTTGTCGTTAAAATTGATAGAAATGTGAAAGAAACTATTGATATGTCAAAAGAAACATTGTCGTCAATATGCTATGTTTCATAATGTAAAGTTCCTAGTTCCGTTTAAAATGACTTCTAGGTTAGTAACTTAGACTTGCCTACTGGTAACCACCCACGCGACTACGTCGTTAATTAATATATTACTTTGTTTTTCCACATTACTTCTAGTAGCAGTTATGATTATAAACATCCACGTTTTCGTATCATTCGTGAACCAATAAGGATTCCAAGTGGCATGTTGATTCTTTTAAAGCGAAATTATACTGAATGCTCCTTCCATTATAATAGAATTTTAAAGGGAATGGCGTGTGAATGGGAGAAAGGTCACGACACAAACTAATAAATTTTCTTGTCTTGGCTGCCAAACTAGTTCTTTTATTTTTCATACATTAATAACAAATTCCGTTAGCACCATCAACAGATTTCAATTGCTGAACAGATTAAGTCATTTGTAAAATTTCATCTCTAACATTAGTACACTGTCACTGAGAAACAATATTTACAACTGTATAGACACAGTGTGTCGATGGAAATATGGCGATACCGAAACCACTCATACGCAGTAACAAATGAAATAAACAAAATAGGTGAATGACTCTTTTTACGCCAAATCTAATATTTAAAAGTATCTTTTAGGATATTGAAAACTCTATGTATAATTATTTAAGGAAATGAAATAACCAAAGGCACAGTGACACACTATGGTGTGAGCAAGAAATCACCAACACTTTGACAACTAGGATTCATGCATTTGTTATTGCTGAGGTATTGCGTAAAACACAACTGCACTCTTCTTGTTTCGTATGTCAGTACCTACTATGCAGTGTCAACGCACAATTATTTACTACACTGAGTGTTGGAGCGTTCTTCAAAGTGCATCATATGTGTCCTTTACACTAGATATCGTGACTACAAGTCGACATGGTAGATGTGGGATTTACTCATTTAGAGTTTGGGTCAAGTTAACTGTCACTTACTGGCAGTTAATGCCAGAATCGTGAAAACCGCTCAAGATGATACTTTTTCTCGAAAGTACAGTGGAAGTGGACGTTTGGATTAACTAACTCAGTCGACCGTTCTAAATAATTTAAAATTATAAACAATAAAATTATATGTAGGTGCATTCCAGTATTTTGTGAACCATAGTGATCGTCTTTTGTTGGCACTTTGACCCATTGTGTTTCAATCTCTTTCTGCTATAAAGGCGGCTGCTGTGGGGAAAAATATTTTCCCAGAGGCATGTTTTCATTTCCCCATCAATCGGAATCTCTGTCTGAGCAAACATCAAGAAAATCAGTCCAAGGAAGCAGAATATGAGTTCAGATATAAACTGTGGGTATAAGTCATCAATTACATAATGAGTCATTTTTCCTGACGCCAATGTCAAAAAACATCACACATCCTGACTCGTCACTGTGTATATCTTCTTCAAACATTCAGTTGCAGCGACATATATAGTAAACGTCTCTTCCTGTGCGGGAAGGCAGTGTGTGGCATATGGATGTTTTGCCCGATCCGGTAAGCGTACGCAAGTAGCGTAGTAGAAAGGATATCAAGGTTAGAGTCTCAGTCCGCCACAGATTTTCAGATGTCGCCGTTAAATAGCAGAGCTGATGCTGATTAATATTCGCAATTATGAATACATTTCTTGTATTTTAGTTTGTGTCTGTAGACCATAGCTATTTACCTGAGAGACTACATTTAAAATTTGTGTTATGTAATGTGTAACTGGAAATCATCGGAATTTTTTGTATCCTTGTGGAGGATCTTGTATCCAGTCGCTTCAGCTTTCCCGCAGAAATATCTCGCATAAATTAACCTGTAATTCGTTTCGATCTTCTGGAGACTTCACTACACTGTAATAAGTAAACATTTTCAAACAATTGGAAAGATCTGCTCAAATTGTTTCCACACCTGTTTTTCTAGTTTATGACAACAGAGGATTAATAACGGTGTCTTCTGGAATCCCAGTCCTCATTTAACTGTCACTAGAACTTTATTTTAATTACTGAAAATGCTGATTGACTTCTACCACAATCACTTCCATGTTCCTTAAATATCTCCTTACTGTGTTGAATAAGGAAACAACGAGGTGAAAACGAGGAAATCATTCGCGAAGGTGTAAATATCTTGGATGAAACGTTAAAGTCTAAGGCTATGAAACAACAAGCACCTTATATTCAAACCGCATGTAAATAACTCATTGCATATTCTACTGGGACTGAACCAAAATAACTTTTTCGTCATTTATAGGTGCCCGAAACAGTAAACTTATAAAATCTATTACACTGTGACAGAATCTGTTGTCCATAAAGAACGTATTGAAGCCCGTCATAACTAAATCATTTCTTAGATCTGTTTTACCATTGACTGTGTTTAGTGTAATCTTTTTATGTATGTTTGAGAATGCATTGCAAATTTAGATATGCATTCATTTAATTCCTGTAAAGTGTCTCCTACGGAATGCTGCTATGTATCGTCCAAAGCAATCATACTTTGTTCGAAATAAATAAATAGGTAATATTCTTGTATTAGTATAATAGAAACACGTCTATGTTAACTACCTGTTTGTGCATAGAGACAAGTCAGGGACTCTGGCGAAAATAGCGATGCTGTCTTTACGCGAAAGTGAGTTCGTTTCCCCGAATCACCTTCGCTTATCAATTTCCTGCAGTTATTGTGATCTGTTGATGTAAGCAGGAGAAGTGCATTTTTCGGGCTGCAAATATTCACTTATGTTCACTCAGGTAGTCAGTTAAAGAGAGGTAATGCTTATCATGAAGTAACATTATAGCAGCCGGATTAAAATATATACATTTATCAGTCTTACATAACTCTCACATATCTGTAGGTGTTTTCTGTACGAATAACACCGAAGTACATTTCGACTCGCAGGGACCATTTCTCGCAGCATTTTTTGTTTTGTTTTACAACACGCCATGATGAATATAGGAATTGATATTAAAGTTCACTTCGTTATAAATCTTAATTGACGGATTTGTCTGTCATAAGTCCACCGACTGTCCGGCGTAGAAGCTTAATTATCTGCTGCCAGTCATCTTGGACAAGAGGAGGGAGACATACCTTCAAACACAGCCGCCCGACACACATTTATTTCGCCGGATACGAATTTCTTTTGTGGGTTAGATCCAATATCGCAGTAATTCCTCGGAATCCACTTCCCACTCGTGTAACGTACAAAAATTTCCATCAGAGAAATTAGCTGATCGAGAAGACCAAGTATTTTATACACCGGAAGTAAATGGTTTCTCGTTTTATCTCAGCACGAAACGCACTGTTGCACAAACTATATTTGTGTGCGCTTAAATGTTTTAGACCATGGGAGGAACATAAAGTGCAAACCAATTTACCTCTTCGAAAGAATACTTTTACAGTCAAGCATTGCCGGGAGTTACGTAGAACAGAAATACCTTTCCCGCTGTTTTGTCGTGATCCATATAAAAATCGGAAGCACAAAGTATATTACAGAATTTCCAGATGTGCGCTCTATCTTTGAAACTTATTAATGAATGCTCAGAACCTTGTAAATCTATAACTAATTCTGTGTCAGTTCTAAGGCCTTTTGACATTAAAAGTTACAAGTGTGGAGGAAAGAAACACGCCTTTTGTGTTTACATGAATACTTTGTTGTATACTATTTACTGAATGTTCGAATGTTTGTTAAGCCTATGGGACTTAACTACGGGGTCATCAGTCCCTAACCTTACAAACTACTTATGAACTACTTACGAACTAGGACGACATAAATATCCATGCCCGAGGGGGGATTCGAACCCCCGACCATAGTGGCCGTGCAGACCGTGACTGGAGCGCCTCAGTCCCCTCGGCCACCGCGGTCGGCCTATTTACTGAGTTTAGGTTCAAATTTTCAAATGTTTTTAATTCTAAAAACGAAACTACTGTGGTCATCGGTTCATTGACTTACAGACTACTTACACTAAGTTAAACTAACTTATACTAAGATCAAAACATATACGCACACACACACACACACCACACACACACAGATGACTGACGGAGGACTGGAACCTCCTGCGTGAGCGACCGCACAATCCTTAACGTGACGCCCCAGATCACACGGCCGTTGCCAAGCGGCCTGTGTTTAGGACGCTGCAATCGTATTTCGTTGACTGCGATATGAACGTTCATCCGTGTGCTCAGTTCCGACCTTTGCGATAACACAGGAATAATGCTTTTTTCCTTTCCGGCTTCTTGCCTACATTACCTTAGTTTTTACCTAACTAGAGCTCCGTTTCTAACATAGCTATCCTTCTTGCATATATATTTTTATGAGTAAGATAATTAAATTCTGCACATTAACATTTATCCAACCATTATACGTCTCCTAATGCATGCACACAATACTATTTTTAGTGCTGTTAAAAGGACTTCATGTCGTTCACGCATTTTATAAATTATTACCATTATTCAGGTAAATGAATAAGCTAACTATCGACTACGTAGTTGTTTTATCTTGCTCATTATCTCCAGCATTAAGGTCTGTTTTATGATCCTCTTATTTTGAGAAATAAAGATGTTCCAATTGAGCGGAAAGCTAATGTTTTTATAGAATGCTCGTAGATTCAGCATGTTACTTTTACAACAGGGTAAGGTGGAACAAATTCGATATAGTTAAGGGTGACTGGATTCATTGCCATAAATGCAATGTTTGGTACCACGAACTATGGTTGGTGCCTGACGGAAAAAGTGCTTTTTATATGTAAGATGCCCGTAATCATAATTGTACAAGGAAGTGATAACAATTGTACATAGTGTGGTACATTTTTGATCGATTTTTCCCAATTCTGTAACCTTTTTTCTGACAATAACAACATTAGTAATTCTCTAATATTTGTTTTACATATCAATTAAACATTTTCTCAATATTTTTCCTGTTACAAGAACACTTGTCCGAAATGATCGAAATTGTACCACCTTACCCTATGGTTGTCTACGGAAATACAACACGCATTATCTCGTGAGATTAGGAGCCATCGCACTCGATTATTCTGAAGCTGCCTTCAAATTCATGCTACAGTGTTATGAAAGTCTATCTCCCAAGTATCCAACAAATCAGTCTACGTAAAAACAGAAGTCTACTTCTTATGTTACAGTATCCTTTTCCCTCTCATACCACAGTTTTCGCAAATTACTTCCATTTGCTGCTTTGGTATCTCACTAACCGTTGAATTCTGAAAGAAGAACGAAAGAAATCCTTAAGTTGAAACTCAAATATATGTAGTCGTTCGTTGTATTTTTCATTGAAAAGAACCTTACACATAGTTCAATTCCATTTACGGTTGGAGTACGAGAAGAGTTGGTCGTAATAAAGATTCATTGTGATATTTCGCCTTACTGATTCTGGAGGAGCGAAACTGAAATGAGTATAGTAGTCTTTAGATAATATATTCCTTTTTAACGAGCAGTTTAGTTTATATCTGCAATACTACGGACAAAAACGATGTACAAAAGGACTTAAGAACATTTACTTAAGTTCAAGAAGGGATTTACTACTCAGAAACACACACTATAAAATATGTCAGCAAACATAAAAAATTTAAATAGCAATAAAGAACAGCTTAAGAGGAGCCTGAAAACATACTAGTAGCCAACTCCTTCAGCGCCATTGTCGAATTTTTGAATACAACCAAATGATGATTCGTATGTATGATCAGTATTACTGTAGTAATATTATTTCAGCCTGAAGAATATTTTTTTTCTTTACGTATTCCACATTCACGAGGAACTCCTCAACGATCAGCTAATCTAGTCTAATCCAGTCCAATTTCTTCATGAAAATAGGTTTCTGTCTGTGGTTTTGTTTACACATCCACGCACTCATCCACGTACGAAAGTCTAAGATCTTCACATCTTTTACGCTTCCTCATTAGTAAGAAAAGCCCAGAACCAATAAAAATTACTTTATTACACTACTTCAATGCTGGATCATTACTTTGTCTCAGAATTAGAAATGCAAATTACGTTTCTCCAGTCTTTGTACTAAGATAATAGTTGGGCAGAAAGTGGCTGAACATTAAAAACTTTGCATCGGATATCAGAATCAACAAAAAAGTGTGAAAATGGAACTTATGTTATCTGCTAACTATTTAACATGTAACATAAACAGCAATTAACTAAATACACGGTAATGTATCCACTGAAAATTACAACCATGTCTGTTGAAACATGCTTACCAAGGAAAGAATCCTTAGTTCTTCTTACTGTTAATTTTCTGTCCCGTATAATATGTTGTTAGATATCCAATAAAGAGGTATTTTCTTTAATAAGCATATCTCGAAAATACTCCTCCACTAAATCTGCCGTACCATCAAAAATGAAAACAAAAAGGATTTTTCTGCAGCTTCTGACTCACTTTACGTGACCTTTCCTATAATTGCTTATATATTCACTTCGGAGCTGATCTATCCTTTTTTTACATGTGCCTTAAACACAGAATTTCAAACTATTTTTGTTTTCTAGACTCCGTTCATCGAAATCCATTTGAAGAAAACGTTGAACATCATCATAGTAGTATTGAGTATCTTTAGAAAAATAGTTTCATTTCAGTGTTCGGTAGTAGCAAATATTTCACATCAACACCCACAACCATCCACACATCCACAGCCACCATATGATGTACCGTATCCTCGTTTCTCTTGTTCCCGCCTGAAAGGCATTTTTTTCTGGCGCAATGATTTCCTCAATATTTTTATAATTTTTTTGGTGTTTTGCTTCACGATATTTTCTTTTCGTCCTCTGTACATATTTCCCTTATACATTTTCTGTGTTACCTCTGGTAGAGCCCTAGACGTATGGAAAACTCACATTGCACTATTGCCTGAGTATTGGTTTCTATTTTGTTGATGGCTTACTACCCCCACGAGCAACGTTTCTATTAATGACAGTCGAAATCAACTTTCCTTTCACTCCATTGGAATATCGTGTAAAGAACTCACTGAGATCCTCCCGACAAATGTGTTGTTGTTGTTGTTGTTGTGGTCTTCAGTCCGGAGACTGGTTTGATGCAGCTCTCTACAATATCCTATCCCGAGCAAGCCTCTTCAACTCCACATTAGAACGGCAACCTACATCTGTCTGAATCTGCTTACTGTATAAATCTCTTGGTCTTCCTCTGAGGTTTTTACCCCACACACTTCCCCCAACGTTAAATTCACAATTCCTTCATGTCTAAGAATGTGTTGTACTCATCGCTCCCTTCTTTTAGTCAAGGTAAGCCAGAAATTCCTTTTCTCTCCAATTCTGTTCAGTACCTCCTCATTAGTTACACTATCCACCCACCTAATCTTCTGCATTCTTCTGAAGCACCACATTTGAAAAGCCTCAATCCTCTTCCTGTCCGCACTGTTTATCGTCCATGTTTCACTCCCATACAAGGCAACATTCCACACAAATGCCTTCAGAAAGGACTTCCGTAGGCTTAAATCAATATTCGATGTTAACAAATTTCTCCTTTTCAAGAACGCTTTTCCACCCATTGCCATTCTTCATTTTATATCCTCTGTACTGCGACCATCGTATGTCATTTTACTGCCCAAGTAACAAAACTCATTTACCTCCTTTATTGTTTCGTTACCTAATCCAATTCCTTCAGCATCACCTGATTTTCTTAGACTGCACTCCATTACACTAGTTTTACTCTTGTTAATGTTCATCTTATTTGCACCTTTCAGCACATTATCCATTCATTCAACTGCTCTTCCAGGTCCTTTGCTGTCTCTGACAGAATTACTATGTCATCGGCAAAACACAATGTTTTAATTCTGCACCCTGAACTTTAATTCCTTCTCCAAATTTCTCATTACTTTCCTTTATAGCTTGCTCAATGTACAAATTGAATTACATTGGAGAAAAGCTACAACCCTGTCTTACTCCCTTCCCAACCATTGCATCCCTTTCATGCTGTTCAACTGTAACAACCGCTGTCTTGTTTTTGCACGAGTTGTAAATAACCTTAATCTCCCTATATTTTACTCCTGCTTGCGTTAGAACTTGAACGAGCTTATTCCAATCAACATTGTCAAAAGCCTTCTCCAAATCTACAAAAACTAGAAATGTAGGTTTGCCTTTTCTTAATCTATCTTCTAGGATAAGCCGTAAAGTGAGTATTGCCTCCCGTGTTCCTACATTTCTCCTGAACCCAAACTGATCTTCCCCGAGGTCGGCTTCTGCCAGCTTTTCCATCCATCTGTAAATAATTAGTGTTAATATTTTTCAACCAGGACATATTAAACTGATGGTTCTGTAGTTTTGACACCTGTCTGCACCTGCTTTCTTTGGAATGGGGATTACAACATTTTTCTTAAAGTCTGAGGGTACTTCGCCTGTCTCATACATCTTACACACCAGGTGAAACAGTTTTGTCATGGCTGATTCTCCCAGGGACTTCAGTAGCTCTGAGGGAATGTCATCAACTCCAGGAGCCTTGTTTCGACTTAGGTGGTTAAGTGCTCTGTCACATTCATCTCTCAGTATAGTATCTCCTATTTAATCCTCATCTTCTTCCCCTTCCTACAATATTGCTGCTGCCGCGGTGTAGTAGCCGAGCGGTCTAAGGCGCCTCGCTGAGGAGCGCGCTGTTGCTTGCCGTCGGGGGCTCTAGCCCTCCCTGGGGCATGGGTGTGTGTTTGTGTATTGTTCTTAGTTTACCTTAATTTAAGTAGTTTGTAAGCTACCGACTGATGACCACGCAGTTTGGTCCGATAAATTTACAAACTTTTGAAGATTTGAATAATATTGCCTCTAAGTGCATTTCCATCGTAGAGCCTCTCTTTATTCTCTTTCCACCTTTCAGCTTTCCCTTCTTTGCTGAGAACTGGTTTTCCACCTGTGTTCTTGATATTCATTGAGCTGTTTTTCCTATCTCCAAACATGTCTTTTAATTTCCTGTAAGCTGTATCTAATTTCCCCCTATTTATATGTTCTTCTACATCCTTGCATTTGCCTTCTAGCCACTCCTGCTTAGCCATTTTGCACTTCCTGTCAATCTCTTTTCTTAGTCGTCTGTTTTCCGTTTCACCTTCCTCATTTACGGCATGTTTATATTTTCTCCTTTCATCGATTAAATTTAGTATGTCCTGTGATATCCAAGGATTTTTTGTAGATCTTGCATTTCTACCTATTTTGTCATCTGCCGCCTTCACTATTTCATCTCTCAATGCTACCCATTCCTCCTCTACTATTTTATTTTCCTCCGTTTCTGTCAATTGTTGCCTAAAGCTCCCTCTGAAATTCTCAAGAACTTCAGGTTCCTTCAGTTTATCCAGGTCCCATCTCCTTGTTTTCCTCCTTTTCTGCAGTTTTTTCAGTTTCAGCTTACTATTAATGACCAATAAGTTATGGTCAGAGTTTACATCTGCCACTGGGTATGTCTTACAATTTAAAACCTGGTTCCGAAATCTATGTCTTACCATTATAAAATCTGTCTGGTATCTCCGGGTGTCTCCGGGTCTCTTCCACATATACAACCTTATTTCGTGATTCTTAAACCAGGTGTTTGTTATAACTAAATTATGTTCCGTGCAAAATTCTACCAGGCGGCTCCCTCTTTCATTCCTTTTGCCCAGACCATATTCACTAACTATCTTGGCTTCCCTTTCCTTCCTTGTCCTACTATTGAATTACAGCCTCCCGTAACGATTAAGATTTCCTCTCCCTGAATTGTCTGAAAAATTTCGTTTAGCTCCTCATATATTTCTTAGATCTCCTCATCATCGGCAGAGCTAGTTAGCATATAAACCTGTACTACTGTCGTCGGTGTTGGCTTCGTATCTATCTTGACTACGATAATGCGATCACTGTGTTGCTCATAGCAGTTTACCCGCATTCCTATTTTCTTATTCATTTTACCCCCAACTTATTTTGTATTTATAATCCTGTACTCACCTGACAAATCCTGTTCCTCTTTCCACCGAACTTCACTTACCCCCACTACATCTAACTTCAACCTACCCATTTCTCTTTTTAAATTTTGTAGCTTCCCTGCCCGATTAAGGGATCTAACAAATATGTAAAACTTCATATCTGTTACATTACATTCAATAGGAAAATGCTTCTCTTACAGACTAAGGTGGAGAATTCTCAAAAATGTCGATAGTTTTCACCTTCTTTCACGTGCTTAATGCGATGTAGAATGATGTACGTCTTAATGAATTCATAGTAGCTCCACATGGTTCAAATGACGGTGAAAGATAGCCCTATATTTCATTTGTTCTGACCTATACTTCCAGTAAGTCTTTTAAATCTATGCGTATGTCTGTACACACAAAAACTAAGATCTCAGGTGTAATTCGCCATAAACCACCGCTGAAAGAGGTTCTCGCGATTTGAAAATGCATCTAATTAACGAGCTGCTGTGGGAAACTTCACGGGAGTCTTGGAAACTCTCCCTATGAAGGTGTCTCTACATACTTCTCGCAAATACAAACCTGAAAACTGAAATACAGACCGTCGACAGACCTTTGTTTTTATTGCCGCGGCGGATTAGCCGCACATGCTGGAGTGCCGTGTTGCGGTGCGCGAGGCCGTCCGCCGTCGGGGGTTCGAATTCCCTCCTCAGGCATGGATTTTTGTGTCGTCTTTAGAGTAAGGTAGTTCATAAGTAGTTTGTAAGTTTAGGGACTGATGACCCCGCAGTGAAGTCCCTTAAGCTTTACAAATTTTTGAATATTTTTTTCTTATCATACAAAACACTTAAAATATTTAAACAGCTAGGTATCCATGAACTGACGCAACTTTCAGGTTGTCTATATGCAAATGATGTGTGATGATACAAGCCATTCTTTTCAATGCCTTGAAATGGGTTGTGGCAGCTAAAATCACTTCAATGAATTAGAAAATTACGTCTGCATTAGAAAACAAGTCACAGTTTATATATATATATATATATATATATATATATATATATATAAATTTAAAACAAGTGTTTGCTGAATTGTCTAGTACATGTTATAGCATAGAAAATCCTCAGTACAGGCTATAATAGCTAATAATCTCGTGCTACCAGTTCAGGTAACAACAGTAAATATTTCAACGAACAATATACTTTCCAAGGCGTTTCATTTATGTAATTTATTCTCAAATGTGTATGGTGTTGTGATACACAACTTCTACTATTAACTGTAATATAGCATTTGTTTTTTGAGTAAGAATATTTTTCTTTACTCCCTTACATATTTTATGAAGTCATCTTTCATTTTTCTTGCTTTGTGTTCGAAGTTCTTCATCAGGTATTGAACAGAAATTTCATCTATTCACTACCTTAACAACAAAAGATGCTAGGTTTATTTGAATTTTCTGCACAGACAGCCAAGGGAAAACATTCGATGTTTGGAACTTTTTTTTTATTAGAGAGTCAGTTTGGAAGTATACGCTAATATTTAGATATAAATAGTACTCGAGAGTAATTTTAGGAAGTGATATTACAGACTCTGAGAAGGTAGCCAGTATACCATGTTTGAGTGTATATACAACGAATACTCGCTGCATAAGCATTCCTAATTTAAAAAATTGTTACCATTTTGCATCTCTTTTACCTTTAATTCACATGAATTAGTATGATATTTTGTAAAAATCTTCTCATCGTACATTCTGTTCGTTAGTCATACATATATCTATTGTGGTTTTTCAGTGGTCCAGGTACGGAACAGAAAATTGTCAAATTGCGATTCAAGCTTCTCGATTTACCCGATATAAATGCTGAAAAAGCATTATTCGAATATATTTATCCCCAATATCTCTGGCAGTTGTCTCGCTTTTTTATCTCTTTCAACTACTTCTTCAGTATTTTAGCAGATAATACATTACGTAATACTTTCAAGGTTAATCGTGAAAGAGAGATAGCTCACTGATCTATAACGTATTAAAGTCGTCGTATATTTACTGTTTGTTAAAAACTTTTTTTCCCATAGAATAAAGAACTTGGGGAAGTACTGCTAAATTGCTCCCATTAAATGTAGATAAAAGAAAAATACATAAAATAACTATCAAAGAAAATCCTCCATACTTAAGGTACGCAGTATTTTACTGCAAGTATTAAATTATTAATAGCGACAAGGGTTATCATTAACGAAAGTTAAGTCATTATTTTCTTTTTCGAACGGCGTCGCCCGTTATTTATGAATAACAGGCAATATCATTTACATAGATACGCTGTGAATCACACTTAAGTGCCTGGCATGGGGATCATTAACCTCTTTCATAAACTTTCTCTAACGTTCCATGCTCTAATAGCACGCTGGAAGAAAAAAACACTTACATCGTACCGTTACCGATCTGATTTAATTTACTGGTATGGTCATGTCTCCCTATGTAGGTAGATGCTGGCACAATATTTTCACATTCAGAAGTAATAGTCAGTGATTGAAATTTCGCAAATAACGTCGTTCTTTTAATGATTTCCACCTCAAATCGTGCAACATTTCTGTGACACTTTCCTTCCCTGTAACGTGATAAAACAAAACAAACTGCCTTTCTCTGAACTTTCTCAATGTCTTCCATCAGTCGCACCTGGTGATGGTCCCACACTGGGCAACAGTACTTCAGGAGAGGACGCACAAGTGTGGTGTAGGCAGTCTCTTTGGTGGAGCTGTTGCATCTTCGAAGCGTACTGCCAATGAAACGTAAACTTTGGTTCGCCTTCTCCACAATATTTTCTGTTCTCTCCAGTCAAAGTTGTTCGTAATTGTAGCTCCTAGGTATTTGGTAGAATTTACAACCTTATGGTTTGACTGCTTTATCGTGTAACTAAAGTTCAGCGGATTTCTTTTAGTGGCCATGTGTATTATTCACACTTTCCATTATTTAGTGTTAATTGACAATTTTCGCACCATGCAGAAATTTTGTCTAACTCGCTTTGCAGTTGCTTTTGATGCTCTGTTGACTTCACTAACCGATAAACGACAACATCATCCGCGAACAGTCTAAGAGAGCAATTCATATTGTCTCCTAAATCATTTATAAACACAAGGAAGAGTAGGGGACGTATAACGCTTCCCTGGGGATCGCCAGATATCACTTTTGTTTTACTGGATGACTTACTGTCAATTACTACGAACTATGTCCTTTCTGATAGGAAATCGCGAATACAATCGCATTATTGGGGAGATATTCCATAAGCACGCAATAGATATCAGAATATCGTATCGTTTGCGGACATCATTTTTGTCCAAAATGCGAATTATTCATTTTGCCCAATTCAGAAATAAATACAATATACTCGAACTATCAGTGTGTGATAAAATGTAAGATCACGAGAAGAATTTAGTGTCACTACCGTTCATGTCGCCATATTTTTTATGAATTGTTTTTTGAATATGAGGAAAAAAATAAAAAAAATAAAAAAAATTAACTGATTTTCATATGAAAATGATCCAATGCAAAATGCAAAACTGGCAACACTTTCAAAGCATCAAACCGAGTTGGAGGAAACGAATTTCTGCGAATTGCTTGAAAATAGATACGACTCCCCCACTAAAAGATCTGAAGTGGTACATACAGGCAGTCTCAGACTGAACACTATATGCTGTTAAGCGTACGAAACTCCTTTCTGCCACTCTCAAATTGCCGCGTGGGCTAAGGAGCCAAGTTAGGAACTGCGCGGCCGCTCCCGACAGAGGTTGTAGTCCTCCTTCGGGCATGTGAATGTATGTCATCCTTAGTATATCTTCAGTAATTTTTAACTCAATGGACTGATGATCACAGTAGGTTTGCAAATATTTGAACTTTTAAAAAATCTTTCTCGCACAGTAATACCGTGCAGTAGACGTGCAACAATGGGTTGGAATTCTGTCAAATTCATGGTGACCCTGGCTAACAAAGTGTTTTCGCAGTAGAATTACTTATGTTCCACATTTAAAACAACGTATAATGCTGTTTTTGTTTACATTATAGTAGTAACGATGTTCCATGTCTCACTATCTGGAGTTTTCTAATAACTTCAGTACCCGAAAATATATTATTAAAAATATATTTCAAGTATACTCATACGTCTGTAATATGATGTTTTGGAATGTGATGTCCGTGTATATTTTAAATTTAAAACGTTAGTTACTGCCAGTTACTACTACGTATATGGCATTCTTTGGGGACAGGGATGGGTCGCATTTATACATTGCTTTCTGTCTACAGATTCATCACCATCTTCATATTCAACGTCAGAGGTTTAACTGCGTGAAATACTACTTTCGATAAGGCTTTGCTTGTTTTATTCATACGGATTCTGTTAATCAATCTGATGCCTCTTCCATCTCTGTCTCTTTCATTGTTGCGCCTATTAAGCTGGTTCGATAAGCGAATTGGTAACAGTGTCACTAGCAAGGGGTCTACATGTTTTTCTTTTAAAACACTGTCTTGTAATCTTCATATTATCTTAGTAACTTGAAGAAGCTACCGGAGATGGACGTAAAATCATGGTACAGAAGTGTTCACAGGGTGGAATGTATATAGAGTATTCATTATCTTATGAACTGGTACACACTTGAATGATCACTTCCTTTTGTGATTTCAGCTTCGTATTTCTTTTTATCGTATACTTTCTAGCTGGTAGATGGGAGTTAACAACAGAAACCCAAGAAACAGGACGCTTAAAAATAAACTCGCACTAACCTATGCTTCCTGTGAATAGTCGGTGGCGATCTCTGTTCTCTCAGTGTTAAGTCTTTCGCCTGTAATAGAAGATAATTTTACTTACTAATGCTCAAGATTTACATAAATGACATGGATACTTGAGCGGATAAAAGATACTGTGGAAGTGGAGTCTTGCGTGTGACTTCGTAATGATACTTGTTGTTACGATGTCAGTTATGCATTTTTGGAGGGTTAGGATTAGCCTTATGTTTCTTAGTAAGTACGCACCTTCTGATTTTATAGCGAATGTAAGCGCAAGTAAATAGATAAGAGTCAAAAACATATGCCGTAGCTTGCGTAACGGTACTAATGCTTATAAAACTTTGAGACGGAGATGAAAAACATTTGTATGGAGAGTTGCAACAAGGAAAAAGAAGTTCCAAGTGACATCGTGAACGCTTTTATCTGCCATAAAGTGAATTGTATTAACTAACAGCCATGACTCTACAAATTTGTCTTGTTAGACAATATCTGAGTACTTCTAAGGCTTCTCAAAAAAAAAAAAAAAAAAAAAAAAAAAAAAAAAAAAAAAAAAAAAAAAAAAAAAAAAAAAATCAACAACCCGACCCGTCTTCGATGTCTGAGTCAGATTCAGTATTTGACTATTTTCTTTCAGTTCTCGCACTGCTCTTTCCAGTTCTTGAGGAGAGAATGGAGTTTCTAGAGAATCACTCTGCCTTCGCATGTTTCGCTTGAGATGCAATTTAGTTGCCTTATGTGTTATCTTCCCATTTACTAGCAGTTCGTGGGCGTCGGCTTCCGAGTGACGTTTTTACTCTCTGGCGGGCTCAAGAAATCATTACTAAGATGTTTTCATCAGCTTGCACGCTCTACGACTGTTGTGTTTCATGTTCAGATCAGATAGTAATTTAGCCCATCTTACACGTTTTAATTCAGCTATGTTTCGGAGTAGTTCGCCTGATGCTTCGATAGTATCTGTTGAGAAAGATTCGGCGTTGTATTCGCTCAAAACGTGAGCTTGGGTCAAGGCCGGATATAAATAGTGTCCTACACCCACGTGGGATACGTCTACTTGATGTTTTATTAACGAAGTCAGCGAATACCTTGCAGTTCTGTGGGTCTACGTCTATGTTTTCAACTTTGAGGTTCAGTTCTTCTCTAAAAGTCTTCCATTTCGCTTTCTTGAAATTTAAGCAGAGTTTGAAGGGTAAATTTTCTACTCGAACAACTGCGGAAACCACACAAGACATAGGACAATGCTGTGTCCTGGCAAAAGGGTTCTTCTGCTGTATTTGTGACATATTGTGTGATGCTGTTAGTAACGAAAATACTGTCGGGGTTGTACCGTCTCTGCAATCCGTTCAAAAATGTTCAAATGTTTGTAGAGTCTATGGGACTTAACTACGGGGTCATCAGTCCCTAAACTTACAAACTACTTATGAACTACTTACAACTAAGGACGGCACAAATATCCATGCCCGAGGGGGGATTCGAACCCCCGAACTTAGTGGCCGTGCGGATCGTGACTGGAGCGCCTCAATCCCCTCGGCCACCGCGGCCGGCTGCAATCCGTCACTAATAAATTATGGTCTTAGTTTAGGATCAAAAATGAGATTCAGTCCTTCTCTTTCTGCCCAGATTTGTAGTTCTTTCCCATTTTTATCAATTGACAGTTAAAATTTCCCAAGACAATTTTGATGGTTTGCGTTTGAAAATTATATGGTTTCTGGAAGATAAACGCAATGTTAGGTGGTTTGTATACTGACGTAGTAGTACATGGCTGTAGCTCAATTATTAAAATATCAATTTTATTTGTGTCTGTGAGACTTGCTGACTTAACCTCTGCATGAGGCCTTATAACGATATCACTACCGTATTGTTAATCGGGTCGTTCTAATACCATTTTCATCCCTTCAATTTTTGATCTTCCGTCATTTACTGTTCTGCGTATTTCCTGCAATACTAAAATATTCCATGACAGTTGTTTGCATTTGTTTGGAAGTCGTAACTCTTTTTGGTCTTGTAAGGGTCCGATTTTGTAGTTATACCATCTTTGTCTGACGTCTACCGCTGGTGGTAAAATTACCCGTTGATAATAGTTCAAAGTTTCCAGGGTACGCACGATTGTGTTCTTTCTGCATCTTTCCCTCAATAGTTCGTAGAGTCTCCTTCCGTATTTTTCATTGTTTTGGCTGAGAATATTATTTTGAAACGGAGAGAGATGTAATTTTTTATTTTATTTTCACATCTAACTTGTTTTGAAAGTTGTTCTCTTCGGATCTCAAGGAAATAATTTACTCGTGGATTTTCATGATATCAGATCATAACAGCTAGGTTCTTTCCAAATGTAGAAATACAATAAAAATATTACAACACAAGATTTTGGGTGCAAAATATTATTCGTATGATAAAGAAACATATCGCTCCCAGCAACATGCAATTTTTTTCTTTTATTAAAATAACCACATCCAGTTGCATACTTTAAATATTTATTTCTTACTGATTCCTTATCGATTCTAAAACATGGCACACTGACTACGTGGTATTCCCGAACATAGCACAAGAGACTTCTTATATTCCTCTTAATAATGGCTATAAGTGGCCGAAGGAGCTCAGAAATAAATGTTCGAGTTTTTCAAGTGGTTGACATTTTTAAATAAGCAAATGAGCCGGATTTTGAGGCTGAACAATTATATAATTTTGTTTGCGTATACCCGTTAATTATAGGCACAGTCAATCTGCATATCATATTGTTTTAAAAACTTTAAAGCAGTAATATACCTAGGTATGGTCGTCTTCATTCAGCTGTGTTGTATGAGTTATTGTATGTCCTGTAGATGGCTGTGATGAATTATTCTGCATTGTTGTGGAAGATTATGGAAATTCAGAGAAGGTAATTAGCGATACCGGTGACAGCATCTAGCGTACCCCTCTAGAAGGAAGCGTGCCCCCCCCCCTCCCCCAGGTAAGCATTCCTTTCTGACGAACGAGTTGCCGCTGCCACTTGCTTTCTCCTATGATACACCGTGCAGGCGCCTGGTATTTAACTCAGGACAATAATGCACCGTCTACTGGGCTGCGACCGCATGACATCGCGTTTATTTCCTCCATCGACTCAATACTCGACAAAACTTTTCCCCACCATGTGTATTTAAAATACGAGGAAATATTGGAATACAACGTCTCGGTAACGTCTACGTCATTAAGACGTAGCTCAAGATTAGATACAGCAATGTTTGAGAATGTGCCGTTCCGTTAGTCACCAATAGTCCTACTAACCTGAGTTTGCTACTTTTACTGTTGAACGGTATTTTCTAGTAGTTAAAGGATGTAGTTGCAGCTTTTCATATTTCTGACATCGCTGGGGTTTGAATGGTCCTTCTATTCATTAGGCAGTTTTGCTAAACACTAACTTTGCCCAGTGGCTTCGCACAGCGGAACGTGTTTACTCTGCACGAAATTCTCATGTCTGTCACAGGTATAATCCCGTCGTCGCTCTGTGAGGATGTACTATTTCATTTGATCTGGAGAGCGTGTGCAATTTTGTTGAAATTTAAGCGGAATCTCTAATAGTCTGAGGCAGTAACGAGAATTTGTAATGATGATGGGATTTAAGCAGTTGCGGTAAGGTGGCATACTCATTAGGGCAGCTGCCTAGTGAGCAGGAGAACGAGTTCGAATCACGACCTGGGTACAAATTTTCATACGATGCTTCAAACCACATATATTTATAATGGACCACGAGGGAATGGCAGAGTGGTCTAAGGCGTCTTACCACGGATTGCGCTGCCGCTCACCGTCGGAGGTTCGAGTCTCCCTTAGACATGTGTTTGTTTGTTTGTCTTAGCATAAGTTAGTTAAGTAGTTTGCAAGTCTAGGGACTGATAAATTTAGCAGTTTGATCCCTTAGCTTTACAAATATGTGACGTACAAAATAGATGTTTGGAACATGAAAAACTTTCTGAATCATAAAATTTAATTTGTATTATTACCTTCATTTGTAGCCAAGAACTGTTGCATATCTTTTAATCAAAATAAATATCATTAGAAATAATCTAAAAATACGTAGACTTAACAGAACACCTTAAGAGGCGAAAATAGTGATATAACGATTTAAACTTGGGACTTTTATCAAACTGTTTATGGTATCATACGTTTCTTCATTATTTCTCTTTTCTTCTCGCTCTTCTTAAGACTACAAATCCGTTTAAAATGTGTATTTAATGAATTCAGCAACGTTGGAATTAGTAGTTCAGCGTTACGGGAATTCTTTTCCAGCCTGTAGCTATCTTCTCATTATTATTTGCCGGCATCCAAGTATTATTAGTACAAAGTAGGATATGTGTCAAGTTAATGATAAAGAAGTTAAAGGAAGCATTTGAACTAAGCAGATTTACAATAAATATGAGCAAAAGAAAATCCGTGATTGCCAGAAGGCATATAGTACTTGCATGTGAAGCTGTTGACGCAGTAAATGAGATTAAATTCTTAGGTTCGACTTTCCAGCGACGTCAGTAAGGCAAGATCCATCAGAGGAGTAATAAAGATGATAAATAGGTTTCCTTGTAGCAGACCAGTATGAACAAAACCACTGAAGAGGTTTCTACGAACAGTAGTTGTTCGACTAATTTTATGTTTGTAAAGCTGTGGGATCAAACTACGAATACAGTGCTTATCAGACCGTAGACCTACAAACTACTTTAACTTATGCTAAGGAGAACACACACACACCCATGCCCGAGGGAGGACTTGAATCTGCGACGGGGGTCAGCCGCGCACTCCGAAGCGAGGCGTTTTTAGAGCGTACGGCCATTGCCGTGCGGCTGCAGTAGTTGTAGCTATAATGAACTGTCACTCGTGCAAATAACTGCGATAATAGCTCTTCACTGGTATGGTCGTGCAAGGTGAGAGAAGCAAGGACGATTACCAAAGAAATCCATGAATGGTCTTCACTGGGAGTCACAAAACGTGGAGAGTAGTGAATAATGTAGAGCAGTATTAATTTGAACAATGACTAACAAAGACAAAGGACTTACGCAGTAAGACAGCACTGATAGGCATTTATTACCTATGGGAATGTAAGGCAACTGTTGAAGAGTGGAGAAGCCCTTGAAAGCAAAATAAGAAGTGAGGTGAATTATGCGGTAATGAATGAAGCTGCACTCTATGGTAACATGCTTAGCATACGTTACATTCTTTCATATAACTTTCTTTTCTCTTTGATACTACGTGTAACACTTGCAATTATTACCTAGCAAAACACGTAACCAGGACACTTATCAAAACTTTTCAGTTCCAGTAAGAAAATTGTAACTTCTTGAATTACTTGGGATTAGTATGTTGATTCGTTACGCTGATGTGGCCGTATTATTAATTCAGTGGCTTTTTCCGTCTAATACAGCGTAACTAATTTTTAAGAAACACTTTATAAGTAAAAGTTATGCGGTGAAATCGAACGTCAGTTCCAGAAAAAATCACAAAAGAGAGAGTTTGAAATTTAATGGATTGCAGTCCTGACTGCCGAGTGGTAAATTTGGCGAGGAATAGAGAGATACAATGCGACGTATACAGGTTGGTGAATCAGGGTAAATATCACAGGGTGCGTATCTATTTTTAGCACTACTCTTCTGATTGGCATTTTATTTGTCAAAACACACATGTTTTGCGCAGTTATCGATATACTGTCCGTTATACTTTTACAACCTACAAACGGCAAAGGAAACAAAACAAGGTACAACATAAATGGCGAAGAGGAATATTCGGCGAAAGACGACGTGCGACGATCCTTAAGAACGATTGTGGCCAGACAGCTTAAAAATACTACGGCGAAGACGAGTGCAAAATTCAACATTTACTTAATTACTGCTTCGATAGAAACAGTACGGCTGGAGATTAACACTCGTAAAAGGGCTACCGTTACCGAATCCCTAATGACAGAAGCAGAGGTGCGAAGGAACTTGTGCTAAAATCATAAATCCTGGACACTTGATGACTGGGAGTATGAGGCACAGGCCGATAAATAATCGTTTATTTCTTTATTTAATTTATCTGCTTATGCATTTATTTTACCTGGCAAGATTAGGCCTTCAGGCCTTCTCTTACACCAAACCAGGCTCACTCAAAGTAAAGTTTGTGTAGTATATTACAGACATACCATGTGTAATACAAGTATTAAAGTTTTAAAAAATACAGATTATTACTAGAATATAATTTTAACAACAATATATGGATAATTTATAAGAATCAAAAATGATAATAATAACAATAATAATGACAATAATAATAATGACTTTGCAAAGGACCGTAAAGCATATTTCATATTGTGAACATCAGCCCTATTACCATTCAGAAATTTCCTTTTTATGTTCTTGCAGATTGTGAGTTATTCACATCGAGCACAGACATAAGATGATAGCATGAGGTGAAAGAGATATAGAGAAGGTTGACTGGTTACAGGAAGAGAAATAAAATGCTAAGATTCAATGCTATGATGGAAAGAAAGGAGAAAGAACTGACAGGATGGTATCAATGGAGGCTATTCCGTCGTTACTATATAAATTTTGAGTTTCCTCTTGAAAGTCGAATGGTTTAGAGTAAGACGTAGATTACATGGCAGATTACATGTTCCATAGTCATGTGGTTGAAATGGAGAGCGACAAGGAAAAAGAGTTTGTGTTGTGTGAGGGTACAGCCAAGATGCTAGATGTATCCGATCTCGTATTGTGTTTGTGGAACGATGATAGCTGTTTAATGTGAGAAGATAAGTGTTGGGCGCTCTGGTGACTGATAAATCGATGGAGTAAGTACAGAGTTTGGAAATCGCACTACTTATGTGGGCGCATTCAGCCTAGCTGGCTATATGGAGCACTGATATTGCACATGTACCTAACGTAAGCATTCGTCACTAGCTCGAGGCGTACAGAATTTTCGCTATTTGTACCATATTGAACCACGTCACAGTAGTAAAGATTTGACAAGACAAGTGTTTAGACTAATGTTTGTTTAAATTGGGTTGGAAATATTTTTCTCAACTTTTGGATTGCATGTAGGGATGAGAGCGATTTTCTGCAAGCTACAACTGTTTGTTCCTTCCAGTTTACGTATTCATCCAAGATTATCCCAAGATCTTTCACTGTTTTTTGGTATGGTAATTGGGTACCATTGAGATGGGTTTGTGGGACTGTTTCACGAAAATACCGGTTGATTAACTTTGAATGAAATATGAGAATGACCTGGGATTTGTTGAGGTTTAACTTAATACCTACATTTTGTGCCCCTCCTGAAACAGAGCAAATATCTACATTTATACTAGCTACTGCATCAGCAATGTTCTTAGGGCTGGCACTTATGTACAGTTCGTCGTCGTCGGCAAGTAGATGGTATTTGCATGAGTGACTCACTGAAGAGATATCATTGATATACAGTGAGAAGAGTAATGGACCAAGGCCAGAGTCTTGGGGAACTGCAGAGCACGAGTTTTTCCATGACTTCTCCGACCAAGAAATGAATTTTTGACGTAGCTGTCGAACCATCGTAATGCGCTGTTTGAGAAATTCAGCCGTTTCATTTTAATAAGAAGTATATCATAGTCAACCGTATCATAAGCCTTGCTGTTTCATTGCCTCCTAGAAATAACCGTGTTTATAAATCGAAAATTCCTAATGAAGGTTATGATACAACTAGCGCGATTCCTATAACCAATCGTGGGGGGTTTATGTCATGGCTTGCGCGTCTCTTTCATGGAATTCAACTGTTTCTGTCATTACAGTAGTCAGAGAACTGTGAATGAATATCTCACCATCCTAGACAGTAAACTGCTTACTTTGACAAACATATTGCTAACAATGGAAAGTCCAGGCTGGAATGTCAATAACAAGGGGTTCATAACAACTCACAGTGCAGAGTCATAGACAGGTACGTGGAATCACCACCTCTCCGTCCCGCTCCGGGGGTGGTGATTTTCAAATCTTACATAAGAACCCCTCCATTTAATGCACATTCGGATTCTGAAGCGATACGGCGAATCGGTATAAACCGAAGATATATTTTTTATCACGGAGCGAATTTCTCTCCCTTGTTCATCTCTGACCCATTGTCAACATTTCTTTATTTTTATCTTTTTTTTTCGAAGAAGAGAGAGAGAACAGCGTTCGACTTCTCCTGTCTGCTTGTATCTTCCGTCCGATACAGAAGTATCTGTGTCCATTTTTGTACACTAAAGTCACGTGAGTACAGTGAAAGTTTTTATTTTTTTATTTTATTGGGAATTTTCTAACTTTAATTGAGATGTACCCCTTTAATTATGCAAAAATGCGTAGAAACTGGAATCGCGTTTCCTTTCGGTAATGTTTTAAAACAGAAGTTCGGTAATTAACAGTTTCTTGAATTTTTGTTCTGCGCCATATACTAAAATTTATATCACGGTCATATGCACAGAACTCGATCGCATAGCTGGTCCAAATCCAACAGAGGACGGTGATTTTCCTATGTCAATATCTTTATTTCAGTATAACTATCCGAACTAATTGCTGTTAATAACGGAAAATTGATTGTAAGGTAAATTCCGTCTCTTTTTATGGTGCTAACTGTCGCCAATACATACTAAACAATTTCTAAATTCTTAAAAATATAAAATTTATTCACCATTTACTTTCCCAGTGCGTTCAGTGGAATCATTTTTGCTAGATTTTGGATAATTTGATCTCTAACCAGACTTTTTCACGTAATCAAATCAGAAGGAAATGGTGAAAGCATAATTAATCTCAATCCGTATGGCAGTAATATTATAGTTCTCCATGAAAAAATATATTTTTCTACGAAACAATGATTTCGTTCCATGTTAGATAGCGCTGTTACCGGCAAAAATAAGAATGAGTTGAAAATTGTTGAAAAGGGTAATATATCTGACAATTAGACATGAGATTTTTTCTAGGTTTGACACTTTCTGTTTCAGCAAACAGTTGGATAATTTTACGAAAAGTCGTCGCAGATGGATCATTCCTATCGTGGAAAAGATTTTCATATCTTTGACGAACTCTTTCATGATTTCTATGAGCCTCAAAGTACCAGAAAGTTATATATACTTTCGCTGCAATCGTTAAAATCGTGGAATAATTGCGTAGAGATGCGTACAGTCTGAATCACCGAAGTACAATCAAAAGCTTGAGCACGGACTGAGAACATGATCAATATATATATTTAATTCTATTGTGGGAGGTGTAACACCATGAAAAATATAAAAACTGTATTTTGATTTTCTTAATATGATGGGTATTTGACTGAGATATTACCGTTTATCAACAATTTAGAACTAATTTTGTTGTTGCCGATTACAGTGCCATCTATCATGAAACGAAATCAAATGAGTCATGCAAAAGTTACATATTTTTTCACAAAGAAACCATTTCAATGTCTCTCCCCTACTCCCGGAGATAGTGCAGGAGGGTCGAGTTTATGTTACTGGATGTACTTCTTCGACATAAACAACTATCATTGCACATTTTATTCCAATAAGATTTGTATTTTTCCAAATATTCCAAAACACAAAGTACCTCATCCTGTATGTATTAAGAATTATTTTTAACATCCCTGGGCCTCAGCAGTGGTTACAAGATAGTAAGTTAATAATCATCCAACCAGTTGCAACAATAGTGGCTTAATAATCAAATGTTCTAATGTTTGTAAATATATCGGAGCAAACTACTTAAACTAAGGTAAACTAACCTAAGGACAACACACACACACACACACACACACACACACACACACACACACACCACACACACATGCCCTAGGGAGGACTCGAACCTCCGACGGCGAGCAACTGCACGCTCCGCAGCGAGGCACCTTAGACCGCTTGGCTACTCCACGGCGGCGCTTAATAATCCTTTACCATGCTTTCGATGGATATAAATCCGTATTATTCAGAAGTAAATACGTGACAATAATTGGATGTAACGGTAGACGAAACATCCCTACAATGAAGGGAATGTTGATGAAATTAATACATCCACCGATGAAACTTCCTGAACTGACAGCACATTTGAAGCGATTCACACCCACTGATGGGAAACGGAGGTCGTACATTGTCTATCAGTCGACGTGATCGGTCCAATTGCGTTCTCAGTTTCACCGGTGGTTGTAATAATTTAATTAGCAGTCAGACTGAATCTAGGGATCTTTCATCTTCCATTATATGCGATTATGGTTAAAGATGTTCTTCTGAAGAAGACGAATTTATATCCGTCGAAACCACGGTACAGGTTTATTAAACCAATTGGTTCACTGAGTATTAATTTCTGTCTGAAGGAAAGCAATAAGTGCGTGAAATCTCTCAATACAATCTCTGTGAAGTTCGGTGAATAGTCCTGCAAAATGAACGTATACAGCTACCGTACTGTCCTTCGAAACAGGCACTTCCCATAACTGTGCACCGCCGAGCTCTGCAATACTTGTCCTGAAAACTTTACACAAAGTCTTCCTTTGCGACGGTGTTAAAAAGTCTTGTCACGTATCGTTAGATGTCAGGAATATTATCAACTCTCTTTCCTTTCAAGGCGAGTTTGAGCCAAGAGAATACAAAGAAGTCTGGAGAACTGAGATGCGGCGAGTATGCAGTATGTTCAAGATGCACCAACCTCTTTTTGTGCCAGGGACTGTTTGTCGTTATTGGCTGTGTGGCCGAGTGTTGTCATTCAACTTGAACATTCACCTTACTCGCCGGATTTCAGACTTCTGGAGTACTTCCTATTACCTCGAAACAAACTAGCTTTCACAGAAAAGAGATTTGACGATGTTCCTCACAGCCAACGAAACGGGGCGAGGCTTTTTGAACACCATCCCAAAGGAAGGCTTCGCGCAGAGTTTTCAGGACATATACCGTAAAGTTGAGCGGTACGGAGTTATGGGAGTCGAGTGTTTCGAAAGACAGTAAGAAAACTGTATTTCATATTTCGTCTACGTTATTATTACAGGACTATTCTCCTATATTTTTATTGGAGATGGTATAATCAGTTTAAGTACAATTGGTGGCTCCTATGATAAAAAAAAATTAAAAAGGAAGAGTTACTGTTATTGACAAAATTCTAATAATATTTCTTCTCTTTGTTAGATGTTGACATGATTTTATTCACCCTCTGTGTATATATACACTGGTCAAAATAATTAGATACCAGGCGTGATATCATACACAATATACATACAGTAACGTATTTTATTCAAATACTGGGTTCGAGTCCCGGTCCGGCACAAATTTTCAATGTTGCAAAATGATAGACCAACTAAAGAAAAGCAGCTAAAGTCGGAAGTTCTCGCAAATTGCGAATTAATATATGTGTACGCCGATATGAGGTAATAAAAACCCAGTAGCAGATGTAAAATCGGATCGCATTTAGCAGTGATGAAGAGAAGTTTGAGGTTTAACAAAAATACTGAATTATTGAGGAAAGATGAGACGCGTTTGTTCAAATGTTCAAATGTTTGTAAATCTATTGGACCAAACTGCGTGGTCATCAGTCCGTAACTTACAAACTACTTAAACTAAGGAAAACTAACCTAAAGACAACACACACACCCATGTCCAAGGGAGGACTCGAACTCCCGACGGCGAGCAACCGCGCGCTCCGCAGCGAGGCGCCTTAGACCTCTCGGTTACTACACCGCGGCGAGACGCGTTTGTAGATAGCTATGGATGCGGTTACTGCGATTTGGAATAACAATGTAGGCAGGATCATTCGAATGAATTTAACATTCTAAGAAGCAGAATTGAGGGTAAATAAGAGAAAGATAATAGCAATGCCAAGGAGCAGCTATAAGAATAGTGAAATACCTAACTCTTCATCAGGAAATAGAAGATGTTAAGGGATTCTGTTATATTGGAAGCAACGTAATCAACAATGGACGAAGCAAGGAACGCGTAAATAGTAAGCTAGTGTTGATGAAAAGTGCATTCATACCCAAGAGAAGTCTGTTGATATCATCGGCCTCAATGCGAGGGAAAAAACTCTGATAAGTTAGGTTTGGAGTACTGCATTCTAAGGCCGTGATTAATACACGGTTGGAAAACCGGAACAGAAGGAATCGAACAGTTTGACATGAGATGATATAACAGAATAATGAGAATTAAGTCGTCTGATAAAATTAGGAATAAGGGGGTTTTCCGCAAAATGTGAGAAGAAGGAAGTATTTGGTAAACACAGAAATATTGATACGAGTAAGGGGCAGCACGATATGATATAGGTTACGACATCAGGAAATAACATCCGTCGCACTAGAGGGAGCTTTAGAAGGGGAAAAGTGTAGGGAAGGTGGAGAAAGAAATACATGCAGCAGATAAGTCTGAAATGAAGAGGTTGACGCATAAGACGAAAAGTAACCCATTTTCATCATGCATCTTCGAAAATAATTCTTCTGTCGACTTTGTCAAACGTAATTGTTTTCCTTTATTTATTAATTACTTATTTTGTATGAATAAGCCTAATTGAACAATGAGGATAATCAACATAGTGTGAAGGACAATGGAAGTTATAAAGTGGTAGAAATTAGAAAAAGTGAGTACAAGCATCACCAGAGGTGCTTATTGTAATATCAGAAATCTGTTAATAGAGCAACGGGCATGTGATACGTTCTTGTACCACTGTTTCACAGAACGCGATTCAAATGTTGCTGAATCGTGGTGTGTGCTCATTCTCCAGTTGTTTCAAGTATCTAATCACAGAGAAAATTTATCACACATTCATTATTACATGCATCATGATATTTATTCCAAGCAGTGCTTCCGTAGGCAGTTCCATGTGGCATACGTCCAAATCTCTCTTTTGAAATGTATATATAAGACTGTTAAGTCAGCTAAAGCCATGAATCCATTCTTACTCTGAAAAAGAATACTGGCTAATATCTGTGGACTGAAACGAGAAAACACCACGGCTGTGTAAACCGTGTCGCACTTCATCTGTAAACGTCCGGTAATGTTTATTAGTAGGAGAATATAAAGACCTGTGGACAGTGCTGCATTTCTACCTGATGAGCAAAAGTATTCATGCAATAGTTCTCAGCATCTGAACCGTGTAACGTAGTTGTGTGCGGCACATATTTCAATACTAACAGATCCTTCCTTTACTTTCTAATTTTTTTCATTCTCCTGTTAGAAGTTTTAAAGGACTGGAAAATGGTTCTCATTGACAGAAGTTCTATTAGTTACAACATTACGTTTTCTATGTCGGCGACTGTCTCGCAGAGGCTGGGGTTCGATTCTGGACGATGTGTGTTATCTTCATCATCAGGTCATCATCATCGACATGCAAGTTACTTCGTGGCGTCAGATAAAAAATCTTACAACAAGGCGGTCGAATTACCACAGATGGGGTTCACTCAGTCAGATAAGTCATGCGATTATTTTCATTTCTCATTTAACAAATAAATACAGTGCTTCAGTACTGACGGTGCAGTGAACAAAATCTTTCTTATAGGCACCTGTAGTCGGGCCCGGTGGTCTTTGGGTAAAGTGCTCGACTGGAAACCGAAGGGTCGCGGGTTCAAATCCCGGTCGGACCTCGGATTTTTCCAGTCTGCACCTTAACCCATCCTTCACCTCTCAACGACGTGAAGAGTCGCCAGAAACGACACGTGGTTGGGATTCCACGTTAGGCTGGAGGTCCCCTTTCCCCGGTTGGATAACTGGGGTAGGCTAGGGACACGCAAGTCGCCCAAGTGGCGTCCAGTTGAAAGACTTGCACCAGGCCAATGAGCCACACGAAATTATTATTATTATTCTTATAGGCACCTGTAACTAGTCAGTTCCTTGTTATGCGACTTAGTTCGTTCTTTATACAGGATGAGTCAGGAGGAAGGCTAAAATCTTTGAGGGGTTATATTAATGGTGATTCTGAACAAAAAACTTCTAATAAACATATGTCCTTATGACCTTTTCTTAACCGTTTCCGGGCTTCTACGTAAACCAAGGAAAACAATTAGGCACGGAAAAATTGCAGGTGACGGTAAATTAAGATACTGTTATGTTATGGTTTTTTTTAATTGTGTAAGATTACTCACAGAAGATTTTCTCAGTCAACGTGTGATGCCGTATTATTGATGACCAAATCATCGCTTCAGTTGTTTTATACGAGGCGCGTCCAGAAAGTAAGTTCCGTTTGGTAATAAAATGAAATTGTACACAGATACAGAAGAAATTTTTATTGCACAAAATTCTACAACTCTTAAACTACTTTTCCACATAACTGCCAAAATTTTGTAGGCACTTGTCATAGCGTGCCACAAGTTTTTGCATGCATCCTTCACAGAAGGTTGCCGCCTGTGTATTCAACCATGTGGTGACAGCTCTTTATCGTCGTTGTAGTGTTGACCACCAAGGACAGATTTTAGGTGTAAGAAGAGATGAAAGTCGGTATGAGAGAGGTCCGAGCTGTATGGAGGATGATCCCATTGAAATTTCCGTAAGAATTGTTTGGTCACATTCGGTGTGTGAGGTCAGGCATTACCGCGAAAAAAAAAATTTGTTTTTGACAGTAATCCTCTTCTTACACCTAAAATCTGTCCTTGGTGGACAACACTTAAACGATGATGACAAGCTGAAAGAACATGTTACCACATGGTTGAATACACAGGTGGCAACATTCTATGAAGAAGGTACACAAAACCTTGTGCCATGCTATGACAACTGCCTACAAAATTTCGGAAGCTGTGTAGAAAAGTAGTTTAACAGATGTAGATTTTTGTACAATCAATATTTTTTTCTGTATCTGTACCCGCTCGTTTTATATAACCAAACTGAACGTACTTTCTGGACGCGCCTCGTATAACCTTCTTAATGGGCACTGTCTCTTTTGTTCAAAATGTGTTACCAGAATACGTGGAGAATACCCCTTTCGCAACACAAACTCGTATGTGCTTCCAGCATAATGGAATTCCTACACCGTACTGGCAGTGACAGAGTATCTTTAACACAACGTATCCTGGTCGTCGACGTGCAGTCATTGCTTCACCACGTACGTCACCCGATATGAGCCCATTGGATGACCGGTTGTGGTTGTGGCTGAAGAGCGAAGTGTACAAACGCAGAGAGGACACAGGAGAGGAACTCCTCGTACTTTACATGCCTGTGCCCAAGTAAAGGAATGCAGAACACAGCTCTGATCGGCAACACAACACTTGTCTATCAGAGCAGTAGAATGGATTGACGTTGATGGGGGACTGTTTGAACATCTCCTGTGAGGAAACTTACACAAAAACAAAACCATAACATTACAGTATCTCAATCTACTATCACCTGCACTTTCCCAATCCTAGTTGTTTTCATTGGTTTACGTGGAAACGGTTAAGAAAAGGGCAAATATTTATTAGAATTTTTTGTTCAGAATCAACAGTAGTATCTGCCCTCAAATAATGTACCTTTCCTTCCAACTCCACCCTGTATATTTCTATCGTCACTTCCTGCAGTGATAAAGTGAGCAGCTAGAAGAGGCACTTTTATTTATATTTCACTTCTTTGTCGTCTTGGTTCTAAAGCAAACATCTCTTGAATCCCTTCGTTTCTGCATTCTTTTGCAGGGGTAATATATTTTTCCTTATTTTCCACTTTCTGGTGTGTATTTAGATTAAATTTTTTACTTAGAACGTTTTACATTTGTGTTATTCTGATGTTACTGAGCCAAACGCTACAGTCCCAAAATGGAACTTCTTAGAGTTGGGAATAAAAGGAATTGATTCCATTCCTCCGCGCAGGAGTAGCCGAGCGCCGGGCGCCGTGGCTCAGCGCGCCCGGTCAGAGGGCTGAACGCCCTCTGTAATAATAATAATAAAAAAAAAAAAAAAAAAAAAAAAAAAAAGCTGAGCCAACAACAAATAGAACAACAACGAACACTCAAGATCAGCGACCGCAATGAGCAGAACTACCCAGAGAAAAAAAAAAAAAAAAAAAGCGGTTGGGAGCGCCACGTTGCGGATCGTGCGGCCTCCCGCGTTGGAGGTTCGAATCCTCCCTCGGGCATGGATATTTTTGCTGTCTTTAATGTAAGGTAGTTCATAAGTAGTTTGTAAGTTTAGGAACTGATGACCCCGCAGTTAAGTCCCATAAGCTTTACAAACATTTGAACATTTGATTCCATTCCGTCACAAAACCAAATTATTTTAATAACATCATTACCTAATATAATCATTTGATTACACCTGCTGATTACATAACTAACAGAGACTTACATTTCTCATATTTTTTCTTGCACATTCTAACATTAACGTGTGGCACAATTTGCCAAATGTGTGAACAACATCTACCCACATTTCGCACACTCTTTGCACGTCAACCAAGCTTCTGTGACAGTAAAACTGACTCATACGTGATTAAGTGAAGCACGTAAACTCCTCAAAAATGTTCATATGTTTGTTAAGCTTAAGGGACTTAACTGCGGGGTCACCAGTCCCTAAACTTACAAACTACCTTATTTTAAACATGGCTGCAATTCAGCAACGGTGGAACACGATCCAAAAGTCAACACAGTTTCAGCCGACACGTTGCATATAATGGTTTACATGTATAAACCTTTACCTAGGTTTCGGCAAAAGTAATTTGCCTTCTTCAAAAGTATACATAAAGCTCACATTAAAAAGGTTGTTAAATAAAATGGGGCTGACTCCATGTCAATAGATTAAAAAGTAAAATTTAAAAACAATGTCACATCACAAAATTGTTGAGCACGTCCACACACAGGACGAGTGAGCTCTGCGTACTGCACAGACTGCTGGTCGGCTCAAACTGTGTTGACTTTTGAAACTACCTTATACTAAAGACGACACAAGCATCCATGCCCGAGGGGGGATTCGGCCGTGAGGACTGTGACTGGCGCGCCGCAGACCGCTCGGCCACTGTGGCCAGAGTAAACTCCTCTTCCAGTAGTAAATAAATACATAAAAAAACGTTCTAATGTTTGTAAACGTAAGGTGACAAACTGCTGTTGTCATTGACTCCTAGACACAAACTTACGCTAAGACACACACCCAAGCGCGAGGGAGGACTCGAATCTCCGATGCGATCGGTCACATAAGCCGTAGATCGGCGCTCCAGGAACTGCTTCATTATTTACTTCGTAACTAATGTGTGAAGTAACTGAGAGCACCCCAAACTTTCAATAACATTGCCGTATGGCGGAGAGAGTATAGTTATCGCTATTAGCGACAGTGTGAAGTCTTGTGTCATTTCACAAGTAAAAAGCGAAATAAACTACGATTTATAAACATTGGCACAGTCGATGTTGGAACTAATGCCAATAAACACAGCTAATATCAGGATTTGATGGCGTTTATAAAGTCATCAAGTAAACGGTATGTATGAAAAGGACACAGTCTTACTGTGATCCAGTGCTAGAAACTGCTCCATTTCTAATGACTTCTTTGTCGTCTTGGTTCTAAAGCAAACACCTCTTGAATCCCTTCGTTTCCGCATTCTTTTTCAGGGGTAATTTATTTTTCCTTATTTTCTACTTTCTGGTGTGTATTCAGATTAAGTAGTAAGAACATGTACAAACATTTTCACTCGCCGCACCATAATTGTTGGCGTACTGAAAGAAATCATGAAATAGTACAGGGCACTTTTCAAAACAGTTCAAAGGTTTGTTAAGCTTATGGGACTTAACTGCGGGGTTATCAGTCCCTAGACTTACGAGCTACTTATAAACTAACTTACACTAAAGACAGCACAAACATCCATGACCCAGGGGGGGTATTCGAGCCTCCGACGGGAAACGACCTCGCGCATCAAAGCCTAGCGCCTCAATGCGCTCGGCCGCTCGGCCGCGGCTCAGGGCACTTTTGAACGTAGTTTTCCTTTTGAACCTTGCGATAATTCTGCTCTGTGCTTTCGAGAATAGTCGATGGAAGTCCTAGGGTTACCTTAAATAGATCAATATTCTCGCGATGGTTGCCAATAATACTCTTCCTACTTCTTCCGTACGCCATTTATCAACCGACCAATGTTTTTAAGCAGTTAAAATATTAGACTGAAGGCTTGCTGCATCTGCACTCGATAATGTAAACGGATATTAGGTAGCATCCCAACATCTACTTTCAGCATCATAAACATGAGGACCAAAAAAAAAAAAAAAAAAAAAAAAAATTCGGAATTTTTAAAATGGCAATCGATAAATGATAATCAGTGTTTGTAGGTATTTTATTAACAGACCGAAAAATTTGTCAACGAGGTAACTTGAACTGATTTCTTCTAACAACCATCTTTTGTTATTGAATGATGAAGGAATTCCCAATGCATCGCAATTACTATCTACAACTCCTTCTCAGTAAATAAATCCACATTGAGTATAGATATTAGTTACAAAATATTCTTCCTCTGCGGCGTGCCTTTCCCATAGAAATACTTGCTTAACGCACACTTTGTACCCTCATTTAAAATAAAGCAATGTATTATGTGTATATCTGTTATTTGTAAATTGATTCATTGCTTAACTCTTAACATCTGAAACTACCAGATACTAGAGACTACAGCCTGCAAATTCTTTGTGTCTTTCCACACTCTCTTATGTTATTAACAGCTTAATCCTCTGTGTTTCGCACGCGTAGACTGGATGGTCTGCATTGGTTATTTTTAATTCTAAATATAAATTTTCATAGATTTAGCTATAAAGGGCTTTCCTATTGAAGTATTTCAATACAACTTACTACTTCGTATTACACCATTGACGGCAGAACTCAAAACATCCTGAAAAACATTTAAAAATAAATTCAAACCATGGTTCCAAATATAAATTTTCGCATTTCTAGCAACTAAATATAGTAGCACCCTTAAAAGATTTTCTCTTGTTTCACCCGCGTAATGGTTGAATTTACAAAAATATCGAAAGACGTGTTTTTAAAATTCTAATCGAAAATCTAATTCCGAAGTTTTATATTTCTTCCTTCAAAATTGCCTCAATAGCAACGTATTTTCAAAAAACCGTTCATCCCCTATTCGAACTACAACACAGAGAGATCCTTCATCTTTATTTTGTGATTTTTGCTGAAGGACAAAATATTGACATCCACACGTAGAATTTTATATACGTAGGTAACTTTCAACTCCCTTATCTTCCACCCCCTTATCGTTATCAATCTTCTAACACCATAGTGCACTATGGAAGACTGATACTTACTACCACATACAAACACTATTGGTTTGCGATGTGTAGTTTTGGTTGCAGAGTGAAACATAGGCACAAACAACTTAATTTTCATATATGTTAAGATTGATTGATAATAATAATACTCTCTCTGCCATTTCATTAGGTAGTAATCGTTACATAGTTACAGTTGTTCGGTGCAATCGATTAATCACTACGAATTGACTGATGAAGTAATTTGTGGTTTATTATGAAAACTACCAACAATTCAGAGAAGGTTTCTTCGTGAAACATTTGCTCATGAGTAACCTATATGTCTCAATTTTATTGTCAGAGAAGTATTGTTAGGGGGATGTGGTTCAGACATTCGTTTCACAAACTTTAATGTCCAGCACTTTATGCGATGAGTCACTAATAGTCACCACTAGTGTAGTCTCAAGAAGTAATTTTACTAATGTTTTAAAAAACAATATAATGAGGAAAAGATGCAACACACTGCAAAGACGATCGTCTATACTCAGATTGGCACGTAAAAGGCAGCCTCGCTCTCTCTCTCTCTCTCTCTCTCTCTCTCTCTCTCTCTCTCTCTCTCTCTCACTCACTCACTCTCTCCTCTGTTTCTCACACATAAAACGTAGCTTTCCGTCACAGCCTTTCTCATGAAAGAGCTACTCATTAATATAGTTACAAAGGCGCAACAAAGTGAAAGACATACTTCATCTACGGCTGTTTCGGTCAGACTATTAAATAATTTAGATTTGCGATGGAAATTCAATTAAAGACATTGTTTTTGCTTTCGCAGAAAGTTTCGCGTTAGTCGTCAGGGGATTTTAAAACTCAGGTTGGGTTCCATTCTGCTACAAGAAATCCGCATGGAGAAGGACTTAAAGTTTGGGGTGAAGAAATAAAAACATTGCGTGTTGCCGATGACATTGTAATTCTGTAAGAGACAGGAAAGACCAGGAGGAGCAGTTGAACGGAATGGACAATGTCTTACAGTGGGCGTATAAGGGCAGCGCTGGAGTAGCCGAGCGGTCTGGAGCGTCCCGTTACGAATCGAGCGACCTCCCGCGTCGGAGGTTCGAATCCTCCCTCGGGCATGGATGTGTGTGTTGTCCATAAGTTATTTGAACTCAGTTTAAGTTGTTTGTAAGTCTAGGGACTTATGACCAATGTAGTTTGGTCCCATAGAATTACAAACATTTGGAGATTTGGCGTATAAGATGAACATAAACAAGGGTAATGGGATGTAGTCTATGAAAACCAGGCAATGATGAAGGAATTAGATAACGAAACAATAAAGGTAGTATTTAAGTTTTGTTACTTGGGCAGTAAATTAACATAATGATCAACGTAGTACAGAGAATTTAAAACGAAGAATGGTAACGGGAAGAAAAGCGTTTTTGAAAAAGATAACTTTTTTAACATAGAATATTAATTTTAGTGTAAGGAAGTCTTTCCTGAAGGCATTTGTGTGGGGTGTTGCCGTGTACGGGAGTGAAACTTAAGCAATAAATAGGTCAGACAGGAAAAGAAAATATTGTGTTACAGAAGAATGTTGAAGATTAGGTAAGTGGATCGTGGACTGCGTAACTAATGAGGAGTTACTGAAAAGAGTTGGCAAGGATAGCAATTTTTGGCATACCTTTCTAAAAGATGCGATCGATTGGTAGGACTCATTATTAGACATCAAGGAATAATAAATTTAGCATTTGTGGGAAATTTGTGGGGTAAAAATCGAAGAGGGAGGCTAAGAGACGAATACAGTAATCGGATTCAAATGGTTGAGGGTTGCCGTTCTTATGAGGAGATGAAGGGGCTTGCTCAGGATAGAGTAGGGTGTAGAGCTGTATCGAACTAGTCTCCGGACTGAAGACCACAACAACGAGAACAAAAACATAATGTTTTTTTCTGGAAACATCCATGAACTAATTAATGGTACTTTTATTAACCTCATAAAGACAACCATAGTCCACAAATAGTCCAAAATTTGACAGATGCAAAACAATTTAATACTTCCTGATATATTTATCTCCTCATATTATGAATGAAATGGTATTAACGTAAACTAAAATTAAAGGTAAATCTTACGGTGATTATATGAGGTATCACTTTGACTTAGAAATTTTGGCTGATTGATACAAACATATATTTAATGCTGAGATTTAAAATCTAGAAGCCGTTGATGAGTAGAAAAATTATGGTATAGTGACTACAGAACGATCGTACCCTGTGTTCCTTGAATTTTACTTTTGTGCGTTTTCCTCTTTTTTAGGAACTTTTTCCGCTTTCTCTCAATCTCTCCCTCACACACACTCTCACTCACACTCTCTCTCTCTTTCTATATGTATAAATAGAAATGTACAGAACACTTTCTTCTAAAAAACACCGAGTGTTCACATTGCCTTCTAGGTTTACCACTTCTGTGGCTCCGAAAAATCACGTAAGAAATTTCCGCAATGGTTCTCATACAATAGACAACCTGACTTCCTTGCCTTATTATTTTTTGTGGTGGGAGAGGGGGAGAGGGTTCCTATTCTATGGTTTCATTCTTGCAAGGCAATTACAGAACACAATTTTCCAGTTTTGTTTCAAGTTTATCTGGTGTATGTGTTAGTAAAGCAGTTTAATAAACCAGAAGTGCCGCTCGGGAATGGCAGTGCAGTCTAAGGCGCCTTGCGGTGCCTCTCCCTGTCGGAGGTTCGAGTCTTCTCTCGGGGATGTGTATGTGTGTGACGTTAATAGTATATGTTAGTGTAAGTAGTTTGCAAGTCTAGGGGTCGATGATCTCAGCAGTTTGGTCTTTAGCTTCACAGACATCTGAACATTCGAACCCGGTGACCAGAGAACATTCTTCCACTTGTGGCCGCTGCGCATCGTGTGAGGTACAACACGGATGTGGACATCTGTGGCCCCTTCAGCCGACAGGTCCAACGCCTTCAAGGAGGGAACGGGTTCCCCACGACCCTCCTTTCGATACTCCCTGACACTCCTATTGTGCGACCAGCATTGACCACAGAGCACTGGAGGTACGTTGTCTCACTGCTTAAAGGCGCTGCTTACAGTCTACAGCGCTATTTCATAACACACATAGTGCAAGTCATGTCTGAGTTCCCTATGCACGTTGTGAGGTGGTGGTGATGCAGTGAATTTACACATATGACCTGCAAAGGAACACTCCTGACCGCTCTTCTAGATCAATTTTTCTGTCTATTTATCAGCAACTTTTCCTTATCACACATTGGATCGATTAATATCGTAGTACGCAAAAAATTTCGAATTACGAAATTGTGTTTCGTATTGTATGTTAATTTAAATACCCAATAAATTAATTTATTCCGCATATGTGGCGTCGAAAACGTGTGCTAAATAAGATGCACTCACGATAAATGCTCAGGAGATTACATTCACAAAGCGTGGGAAAGGTCCAAAGCTTATCCACCTCCCTAATAAAAAGGTATTAGACGATCATTTCATAGCTTCTAACACAAGACATTGAATCACTTTTCGGTTTACAGATTTTAACTTAGAGATTTTTCTTTTTCGTTGCAAGGCCAAAATAGGCAAAGAGATAAAATATAAAATCAGTAGAAAACCGAATCCAAGTAGTGCAGTTTCATTATTGACATTTCTCAAAGTACACATTAGTAGGATCAACGTCGGATGTTGAATTATAATTTGTAACTTATAATGGTACAAATTTACTTTGTACGTGTCTTGTAAGACATTCTGTCAGTCTATTAGTCTATTTCAGATCAGTGCAGCAGTAATTTATTTATTTATTTATTTTTTCAGTCTTACTTTACACTGTGTCTGGTTCAGTTTCTATATCTTCCCATGCTTTTCTTTTCTGGTGGTTTACTATCTCTGGTATGTGATATGATTATTTCTTCAATCTGATCACTTACAAACTAAACAATAAAAGTGTTCTAATTTGGTCCAATAAAGGTTAAAATAATCAGTGCGGGCGTTTAAAGGAAGAATGGGAGGAAAAGGTTCTGATTATATGGCAGAAGAATGCCAGGGTACTGTGGTCTAGTAAAAGAAACAACGAGAAAACTTTAAACAAGTATTGAAGACCATTCTGCCAAAGATTAAGATAGCAAGCGCTCATTTCACGGTACATATGAATTTAAAATGTGTTAGGTTATTCTCATTCATACTTAAGTTAAGCATGGACGCGAGAAATTGTGAGCGAGGATTACTGGTAGGAGGGAAAGAAGAAAACGATGAAGAATGTAAATAGTAAGGTGCAGACGCTCAGTATTACAAAATTACTATAATAGCTAGTCTTAGTAGTGGCAAGCTTCACAATAAGTGCAAGAAGTCATAATCAAATATTATTTCGCTCGCTTAAAAGTTCCTTAATTCATTTAGAAACTGTGCATTGCTGCTTCTGCACCACAGAGTAAAAAATAAATAAATATATAGAAATTCTCAAGAAGGAATTTTTTTTCTAAGCATAAGTGAAAAGATAATGACATTTCTTAAACATTGTAAGTTTTTTGGGTGTGAAAAATTTAGAGGAATAATAATACACTGTGCAGGGAACGAACTCACAAAATGATTAGATTCACTTCTTAGCTCCTTTTATTCATTTAAATAACATGAGTTACTTTATATTTAGAATGAAACTTAGTGTCTCATTGGTAAATTTATTTCATATGTTTTGGATCTTAATTTCAGCTGTGCAGTAGGCCGATTGATTGTTCAGTAAAAGTTTTATTTGCCATGATAACAAATTGCTGTTTTTGTTTAAACTAGGTGCACAACTTAGCCCTGTGGCGGAAACAGATGACTAATCAAATAACCGTTCACCTATCTGTAAGCATGAAGTATAAATTCTCCTTTCTTGAACTAAAGACAAAATGTAAATAACTTTTGTGATCTAGTGACATTTGCTTTCAAGTTTTAAGAGTACCATTCAATTAAAATTTTCATGAAATATTGTTATTTGTGTTGAGTGTGTATCTCCTAATTTTTCAGTGTACATAGTTCACGTTTTGGAGAGTCACATGTAATTAAGACTTTCAGAAAACATTCTTCAAAGTAAATGTAGCTGAATCGCAAAAGTTGTTTAAATTTTTCTTACGTGAGGAGAATTGATACTATATGTAGTGTTACATTATTCTATTCATGTAGTAGCTTTCATTGATTGTAGTAGGCAGTAGCCGATTAAAACCATTTCCACTAGGTTCCGTAAAATTTTTACATATTTTATAATGTAAGTAATTATTTTAGAATAATACAGCTTGTTGTAAATCTGTTTTATAAATTTTATTAAGTGAAGTTTTTTACCTACATTGTAAATATATTAGTGCTTTGCACTATCTGATTTCTTGAATATAAGGGCTCTCTTTATTGGACTTTAGGACATACTTACTGTTTACTTGCATTCCGTGTACTAAATTATTAGCGCAACATTACCATTCCCTGTACTCATTCAGAATTACAGGTATGGTTACACTTCTTCTCGTTTGTGCATTTTGAGAAATTATTTGATTACAGGTATTAGAATTTCTATAGTTACCGTTCCTTAACCGGAAAAAATGAGGTTTCAGTGTTCTCTTTGACACTTTGGCCTTGAAGATTCATGAATCTAAACTGGAAAATCTTTTTTTTAAACGCCAGTTACTTACTCATAATATGCGTAATTGTATATAAAAAAAATTAATATATGCTGGTGCTTATGCCATATCTCTGGATATTCGCCCGCTTCCTCATGTCTGTCACTGTAGCAGAAAGTTACACTTTAAGTATTTTATTTAAATTATGAAGAAATTTCATCTGAGTTCTTTTATTATGCATTTAAGATCATTGCTTATGTACCGTAGTAAGCCTTTGGGAATCAATTTCTGCAAAATGCAAAATATGTAAACCACAGCAAAACAGCCGAAGCACAGAAATATAACTGTGTGATTGAGGCTACCGGTGGTCAGTATTAGTTACTGTCCTATATCTGGCTTCTGAAACGGAATTATCAAAAATGAAGTCGCTCTTTACTTCAGTAAAAGTTAGAACCTTAATACCTCGGCTTTATTGCCCTTACACAGAAGATAATATGGATATAGCTGAATAGTTTTGCATTAAGAAAACGTACTCGCAATCATATTTTGTAACGTTCCTTAAATGAAGTATAACATACTTTGAGCATTGAGTTCACAAAATAAGCGTAATTTGTAACTAGCTGCGATAGGTTATTTTTACCTTCGTGCTATACTCGTGGATATAGTATAAGTGGATGTTGCATTATTATTTCTAATATAACCGTATTGTTTGTGACGAATATAATTGACTGATACACTCGTACATGATTACACTCACTATCATTTATTACTTTTGAGTTTTGCCCGTTGATAATTCTTCATACCAGATAGGTTTCACAATTTCTTAGTTGTCGGTCGCATGGCAAATACTTTGCTGAATATCTTGTTTCGATTTTTTTCATTTTTCCAGACCAGCATGAGCAAGTTGTGAGAACTATTTTTAATCAGAGCTATGTTTCCTAAATCCATGACGCTTCTGTAAGAACATTTTTAATTTTTAAGTATCTTCGAAACATTCAGCCCAATATTTTGATTCCTGAGACACTTATTGACTTTGTATATCGTGTCTCTTATCAAGTACATACGGAAATATGGGCTTTTGTTTCGAGTATAATTTCTTTTCCTGTTTCCGAGTATACGGGAAAGAGAACGGAAGCATGGGTGAGTTATCATAAACTTTACAGTGTAAGGTAGCTTGAATAAATTCACCTTCCGCCTTGTGAACAACTACAATACGTGTACTTCATAAGTTATTTTGTACTGCTCAGAATTATACAATAACGCCAGGGAAACTTTCAATTTCGCCTCGTATGTCTTTAATTACCGAACGTAGTGGACCTATGCATGTCTTTTCATACCATTTTAAGGTTCTCTTTCCCACTGGTGATTAAAGCGTGGAAAAATAGAGTAGTCTGTACTATTGCCACGTTATAGTCGCTATTTGTTAATTGAGCAGTTATTTCCCGCTGATAACTTTTCAAATTATACCTTGAGAGGCAAACATAAATCTTTAATAAAAGGAATTATAGTTAAACACAAGCCGTTAAATAATTTCTTAAAGTTTTTTAATGTTGATCTTATTCATCCTCCCCAGTGTCAGCTTTGAGAAGGCTTGTTTTACCGCCAGGTGAAACACAATGATTGGTGTGTTGTGCTGTTCAATACTGTTCAAACATAAATTAAGAAATGTGTCTGTAGTTTATAAAAAATTGTTCATAAATTATAGTCCCACTTAGTAAAACATTTAATACTCCTGAAATTCTTCAATTTCTTACGGTATAAAAATAATTCTGTGACAGAACCATGAATGTAATTTATGACATGCTGCCATGTAACAAAAGAAGATTACTTGTTTCCTAGAGCCTTACCTGCGACTCTTTATTCCATCTCAACGTCTAAGGTCGTAGTTTGTGTTAATTTGTATTTTCCTAAAAAATGTATTTCCTGTGTTCCGTTTCTGGTTTATTGTTTCTAAACATCGCTTAGAAAGTAACGGAATTAATTCAGTATTTCGTACTAGAAGTACACGAATTGCTTTAGTGATTGTCATTTCAATCCTTCATGAAACAGTTACAAATTAAGCTACTGGTATACTAGATATTATGGCCATCTGTTTTGAATAGAAGGTACACTCTCTTAAATTATGATACACGTTGATAATACATTTTTATGTATCTATTCAGTCGGAATATATTTGTAGACCTAATGGTAAGTGAACTACTTGTTCAACTGAAGATTATTCGAAATATTACGTATGTTTCTTCCAAGAACGTATGATTTAATAATCAATATACCGAGGCTAATACAATAATTTCACTGGACACAAATTGCCGAAATTGATTGACGTTCTTCAATTTTCATTTAAAAATGAAGGAAATTTAATGAAACCCTCATGTGGGAAGATTTGTTCTTGTGTTGTGGATTAACTTTTCGGAATTTCCTGTTAGTTCTTACGTAGCAAGTCTTTCTGTCACTGTGATGCAATGGTAGCATCTCTCAATTTATGCATAAGGGCTACTTCCCACTCATATTATATAATGCAGTTTCTAAGAGCACATAATTGTGCTTTCTTTAAACAAAATAAATTAATAGGTTAGCTACTGGAAGAGAAATATTTAAATTTTGTGATAAAGGTGGGCTAACCATCTTAAATATCTAAATATCCACAATAAAAAATGAATACATATGAGAATAACTCAGAAACGTTTCATCCGTATACATTCCACTATTTTGTATTACCTGCTTGAGGGAAAAAGTTGAACTAGTAGCTGCTGTACAAGAAAAACTAATTTTGTACCATTCTTATAAAGGAGCATATATTATAATCTCAGCTGATCTTGCTCTGGAGAAAGATGCCACCCAATCCCAGTAAAACGAAATTTCTACAGTATGTCTTAAGCGTGGAAGAAAAGTCCTGCTCAGAATTTATGAAATTTAGGCAACCACTGTAGAATAATAAAATAGTAATAATGATGAAACGTTCTGAAACTATTAACTGTTAAGGATTTTTACTGCCTTAGTTTAGTTTTTTGAAAACTTTTGCCGTACCGATTGTTTCATCCAAATTAGAACTGCATCCAGTTTTATGAAGTAGATTTTGCTGGATGCGCGAATAAGATACGGACAGTCAGACAAACAAATTAAAATTCTAAAAACAATTATTTTGACTTCTGTTATAGAGACCCATCATATTTCTCTAAATATTTCCTATGTAGAGACTTCAGCTATTTACTGTGTTATGAAATGTATAGATGTTGTTAGGACGAAATGAAGCCAAACAACTGACTTCATCACTACAGATGTGCTTAAAGTTTCCGGGTGTGGAGGGGGGGGGGGAGGGGAGGAGAGAAAATAATTCTTATCGTAACTGAAGATAGAATTACGATGGATTTTTCGGAAAGCGAAGAAAATCCAGCAACATTTTACTGCTTCTCCCATTATCGCTTACTAATAAATACGAAATAATTTTCATTACAATGAATGTTGGAAGGTGGAATTATATTATTTCAAAACCCCGTAAAAGCAATAAAATATTCCTTTAACAGTAGCCTTGGTTCTTTTTATTTTGTAATGATAATGAAACTTACAGGTGCTCTACGAAAATAAATCTTCCTGAGCTTCTTCCTATCAAATCTTAAAAAGTCGGATGTACTTCACTTCATTCAGTTTTTATATTAGATTTTGCCTGAGCCGTTGGTGTGAGTTTATTTTGCCACTCACGGCCTAAGAAAGAAACTTATTTTTATGTTGTCATCTCAACTGTTTGTGTGACGGAGATGCCGTGGTAAAGATTTCTCTAAAATTCAAGCAATTATTCCGTCAACAGAGTTTTCGAGTGTTTAGTGTCCTAATTTCTCGCTCTAATCACCGTCTATAAAATATTTTTTTTGCTTAGGTGGTTTATTATGCCGTATTTTAAATTAATTTCTACTCCTTGAAAGGAATCAACTGCTCCCGTGGCAGTCTTTACGAGTATCAATTTAATTTGCGTACTCCTCTTTTAAGGCTTTATTATAATTAAATTTCAACTGTTTCCTTTGAAGCAGAAACTGTTGTGAGGTTTGCTCTAACCTCTCAAGCAGCTTCTTCCGGTAACAGACTTCAGGAGTTTCTTTCTCGTAACATTCACAGACTTCAAAATTTATTTTGTTTTGTTTTGTTCTCTTGTAAGTAAATCTCAATTGTTCTTGTAAGGCAGAGGCCGTGTTGATGATTTATCTAAAATCTCAAGCAAGTCCTCATATTTCATTATTGTTATGTATCATTTATCTCGTGGCATAAATATGCTGCAAAATTTATTTTTACGCTTTATTGTAAGAAATACCCAACTGTTTCTTGTGAGACAAGAGGACGTTGTGAGGTTTTTTCTAAAATCTCAATCAAATTCTCTGTTTATTCTATTGATGGGAGTTCTGTATCTTCAGAGAAGAAGGAAATATTTGTACATGAAATCTTGACTATGGACTGGCAAAATTGGAAGAGGTATTACCCATGGCAATACCTGTGATAATGAGTATCATATTTTATCGTATCAAAGAGTTGCAGTATTAAATATGTGTAAATCCTTTGTTTAAAGTTTTATCGTAAGTAAATCTCAGATTCAAAGTAAATGATTCCTAGGCCTTGATCGCAAGTAGTTATTTATTTGAATAACCGGTTACAACGACTGTAGGTGTAATCTTCAGATTTACAAAAATTCGCAGCATATGAGAAGTTTTGAGGCTTTGTGCATTTTTTCAGCTGATGATAACGCTTAATATAGTTTAAATCGGTCATTAAATTATGTAATCACTTGCTATCAAGACCTAACAATTCTTTAGATAGGGTTCAAATATTAAAAATTGTGTATCTCTCTCTTCGTTCCCAAAATAAATAAATAAATAAATAAAATAAAATAAAGAAAAAAATGCCAGATAGTAATAAATCTCAGCTGTTTCTTCTGAGACAGTAAGACGTGATAAGGTTTCGCCTAAAATCTCAACAGACTGTTCCGTTAACATAATTTATGAGTGAATATCCAATTTCCTCGTAGCGTCAGCGCTTTCTTTTTAGCTAAATCGTAAATGAATACCAATTGTTTCTTGAGAGACAGAGGCTGTCAAGAGAGTTTCTCTAAAATCTCAAGCACCTGCTGCGTTAACAGTATTATTCGTTTTCAGTATCCTGCTATCTAGTTCATAGGCTGCGAAATCGATTTTTGTTTGTCTTTTTTTATCTTTATCGCAACTAAATCTCAACAGTCCCTTTCTCTGTAAATTTCAAGGAAATGTTCTGAAGGAAATATTCGGACATGTAAAGCTTGGATACAAACCACAGCAAGACTTGTCATAAGGCATAATATCTGTGACGACGGGAATTCATTTTTTTTTTTTTTTTGACACTATAAATACTTATTCGTTATTATTGCTGCTCTATTAAGTGTTATTTAATTACGACGATCCCTTTTAGGGTTTACGCCATTTTCAAGTCATCTGTAAATATAAATTATAAAATATTTGAAAACAAAATTATACAAACCTGTCTGAAGGCGTAATTTACGATAGCAGGCCGATATATTTACGTTTCCAGTTACAGTATAACATCTTTGAATTTTTTCTCGGATATTTTATGATGTAAATACATATATGTCACTGAGGTGCGTTGTGCTGTAGAAATGATGTAAGTGCAAGAAATAAGTTGTGTGACTAATCGAAGAAAGGAATTATTTTCACATAGCTATTAGAAAAAAGTCTCCGAGACATTATACTGTAGCACCTAAAAATATATACAATCCTACGAATGTAAATTAAGCCTTTAAAATATTTTTAAAATTAAAACTATCGTTATTCTGATTTTTACAGCGTGAATAGATTTTCCCACCACCTATATTAGATTACATTAAATTTTCCATTCTTCTCTATTTTTCCACATGTCTAACGAAATATTGTTCTTCCTCATTGCTGCTTGAACTTCCTGTATCCATGTATTCGGTGATTTTTCCTTTATTTCTTCTTCCATTTGGTGTCGAATCGATTATACATTTCGGAAGCCTTTCTTGTTCCATTCTTCTGACATGTGCACACCATTTTAGTTCTTTGTGTTGGTTGAAATGAATAATTGAGTTTCTGCATTTCATTTTGTCTCTGATTACTTCGTTCATTATTTGTTCTCTCCTTGATATTCACAAAGGAATTGCGTCAAGGAGGAATCATCTCACGTACTTTGTATAAAATATACGTAGAATCAAATGTACACAATTGGAAAATAACTGATTACACCATGGGAAGACCAAGGATTCAATGTAAACATGAAACAAAGTAAATGGTAATTAGTGAAATTCTTATTATTAGAAGAAGGGATGAGGACATAAATAACTACTGAGGAATATACATATTTAGGTGTGAAAGTCACAAACTATGGGAAACAACACACAGAAGTTAGATTTAGAATAAATGCAGGAAGGATGACAATTTCTTTATTAAGTGCTGGACTATTTTTATGAAGAGTTATTTAATGACGACGATCTCTTTTCCACTCTTCGCTCTTCGCCATTTTCATCAGCAATACATAGAATATTTATAAACAAAATTATATAAATACTTCTATAGGCTTAATTTGCGATACTAGACCTACATATTTACGTTGTCCAGTGACAGTAGGCCTACAATGTCTTAGAGCATATTTCCTCAGAGATTTTGTGATATATATATAAGCTGTGAGAAAAAACACTCCAAGGCATTATTCCGTAACAGGAAAACACACACAAACAGACAAACAGATATATGCCTACGATCGTAAAGTAAACGTTCACAAATATTTTAACAATTATGTTTATAAATATGCCTATTGCATGTATTCCACGTGAAAATTCTGAAAAGACGAAACGACATCGTCGTCTACTTATTTTTTTATTTTATTTTTATTTTATTTTATTTATTTATTTATTCGGTTAGCGGTCGGTGATTCAGTTTGTTCTTTGTTGTTCGGTCAATATTTCGCTCAGCTGCTCGCTGCGCTGAGCCACGGCGCCCGGTACATTAAATAACTCGTAATTTTAAAGACATAACAACAAATACTTAAAATTTATCTCAAGTGTATCTAAACCGTTTCTTGTGAGAGTGCGGCCGTGACGAGGTCCCGCCTAAAATGTCGAGCAACTGGCCCGTTAACAGAATTTACGAGTGAGTATCCCTACTTTCTCGCAGCACGTACACGCAGTGGAATTTCGCGTAAGCGCTTTTTTTTCCGAGCCGCTACGCCGTAAGTTAAGTGCATAGCGGAACGGGCTGACGGCGAGGGTTCGGCGGGCGTCGCGCCGCGGCGCCACGGTCGCAGGTGCAGCGACGCGCGCCCCATCACGTGGACGGATCGCCAACACGCGGCGCGGCGAAAGTGGCGCGCCACGCGGAACGCGTTTAAATTTCCCTCCGCGGGCGATAAAAGTGATGGTGGCCGCGCGGCGCGCTGCGATTGGCGGGCGCGCGCGCGGGGCGTGGCCTGCCGGCTGCCATGTTTTATTCGCGTCACCCGCGTGCACGCCTGCCCCGCGGCGCCGACGGCCGCTCCGCGACTACCCATTGGTCGCGGGTTTGATCCCTGCTCGGGAAGCCATAGTTTTTTTCGCCGACCAATCGGGAGCTCTTCCTCCGAGCTAATCGCCTCCCCGTGTAAGGAGGAACTTCAGGTAAACAATGGGCGCGCGTTATAAATATTCAGTTCGCCTCTGCTCCGGCTGCGGCAGCACAAACTCTTTTTCTAGGTTTGCCCGCCCCCCCCCCCCCCCCACCGTAAATAATTCCTCTGCGCGCCTTGAAACAAAGCTGTGGCAGTGTAAATATAAATTCGAAGTCATGAGCTTGTTTTTGTTTCGGAATGAAAATATTCAGTCAATGCAACGGCGCCCGGATTTTTTTTTTCCCTTCCCCGGATATAAAATAAACTTCCAAGTTACTGTTCCGTCCGCGCGAAGCATAACAAACGAAAAACAAACTTTTGTCCTCCTGACATTTGTAAATTCGTCGCGCAGATTCAATATTTTTTAAGTCTTCGTTTTAGGTATATGAAATTTTTCCTTACGGCAAAATGCAGAGTTTTTCCAGCATGGCATTCTATATTTATAAAGTTGTTGATGCGTGACGTACGCATTAAACGGTTTTTATCCTCGTTCCTATATTCTTACATCTATGTAAAATTCACCGACAGGTTTCGCTAATCCGTACCCAGTGAATTTCATTCTATGGATTAAACATTGTTGGGGATATTGTCACATCTGGAATAACGGAGTGAGGCAGTGATATAACCTGTCCTTGCTGTTACTTAAGCTATTCACTGAGTAAGCCGTCATAGGAAATCAAGTATAATTTTTTAAGGACTTCTGGGATTTTGAGAATAGGCCTAAATTATAATAAAGCAACATGTCGATGAGTTTGCAATTCTGTCAGAGATGGCAAATGAGTTGGAGGAAGAGCTGCATTGAATGGATAGTATTATAGTAGTTATTAGAAGCTGAAAAAATAGAGGAACAGAGGGAATCAGCTTAGGAAATTAGTCACAAATTGTAATAGATTGGTTTGATTTTTTTTTAATATCGCTAACAACACTTTTATATCTTTGACACTGTGAAACAAATTTCTACTGCTGCAAGCTTTTGCTTTTTGGAAGCATATAGTATGCAGCGAAACAACAACAACGTAACTAAAAAGCAGGGGTCTAAAAGCTTTGATCACATCATCATCTTCCTTATTCCTTACAATTTTTTCATTGGTCAAGTGCTACTTGCTCTTAAAGGATGCATTTTAATGTTACGAGCATTTTTTCTTGGTTTCATCCACAATACCTTCCCCCCAAAGTATGGAAACCAAATAGCTTTCAAAAGAAGAAATTTCTTTCACCATATCAGAGAAAGAAGTGTGCTTCAAGTATGATTGGATGACAGTTCCGGTCATGGGCTCATTATCATTGTCTCCACTTCCAACAGGACTTTTCGAACACTAGCTACAAGCGAGGGTGGTAGAAGTGGAGTGTATACAGATCGCACACTTTCAAAAGTAAGGAGGCATTTCTAATATAATTTAACTTTGAATGTCTAAACGTTAGAATGCAATTTTTTAATTTATGTATCTGCAGTGTAGGCTCGTGATAACGTGAAGAATGGACAGATGAACAAGTCTTTACCGAAGAGAACAGAGGCTTTTGGTATGTACGTTACAATGAAACGCAGAATTTTAGACAGGTAAGATGACTAATTAGAAGCTACTAATGAAAAACAAAACTTGTGGGGTAACTTGACTAGAGGAATAGATCGCTCAATAATGCATATCTTGAGTTATCAAAGGACTGTCTGTCAGATGAAATGAATGAAAGAAGTGTGGAGGAGTAAAAGATGTAAAGACCAAGGGAAATATACTGCAAGCTGATTGAAATGGATGTCAGTTGAAGTAGCAGGTTTAATACAGAGACGAGGAGTATTCCACACTGTAACTAACGTGGATTTATTAGCTTATGTACAAACAGCACTGATATTTTCAGTAAAGAGTATAACACAGAACGTTTTTGGCTGACAATGTATTCAGTAATTTGTTAGCCAGTTAAATGTGGGAATAGAGAACTATTTCGAAATACAAGAGTTTTTAAGTAAAACATAGTGGAGAGCCACTTTCATCTTCGCAGTGTAGCGTAACATTGTGAAAGAATATTTTGATAAATACAATTAGAATGACAGACATTTTAAAGTGAACCCCATTATCAAGTTGTTGTTGGTGTCAGACATTGTTTTTTAATCAGTATCACCCAAAATGTCTACAACAACTGTACGACACCTACAGCGGCATGTTTTCCATAAATGAATGGAGCTGTAGAAGCCCTTCTGTAGCAGAATCTTAGTCTTCTTCACTTTCTGCTCCCAGGATAGTATCATTAGCATAACCACGCACCACATCAAGCGCGTGGAGGCGTAAAGGCCTTAAGAAAAATCTAGCCGTACTGGATTAAGTAAATGGTTTTCTTCTCTTTCTTCAAACAATAGAAAAGAATGAATGAAACTCACCAGATACAGGGTGAAAATACTACGCAAAAACATAGCTACTGCAGTTGCTGTCCAAAGAAATTGAGGGCAAATAATTAAAAATTAGACTCATTAACGGCGTCGTATGATCCATAGTAATTGGAATACAATGTACCTTTTTCCTTAAGTGGCGATCATGGAGATTATTCTGTGTATTTGAGAAAAGAATCGCTGTAAGTAGATGAAAGAGGAAAAAAATCTTTTTAATTCAGGACGGCTTGATTTTTCTTAAGGGGTTGACTTACCAGTTTACACACGTTCAAAACGGTGATTAGTCATGTGAATTTGCTGGTGGAAATTATTCTATCCTGATAGAAGGGAAGAAGAGTTTAATCCTCTTACTGAAGGTGAAATAAGATGGTACAAAACCTGGCCATGCCAGGAGAATAAACATTACGGAAAGTACACCTAACACTTCAAGGCACATAAGAGGGGAAATATTGGAGGTAGTAATCATATCCAATTCTGTAGACTCCAGAACCTGCTGATGGTGACTGCAACCACAAAGTCAACGTACCGTCCTTGGCAGAAATGACCAACCCATTCTCTTAAGGAGCAGTGATGTGACTGCAACAATAAAGATTCAAAAGGATCTACCGTCATTTCTGATGTGAAATGCTGGTGACATAAATGGCTCCTAAGAAATGCTGCACGGCATAGAACAGACTCCTCCGAATTTTTGTGTTGGAGAAAACTCCTTAGCGTTCCACAGATGACAAAGGAAACGAATAGCTCAGTACTGTATCAAATAAAATCTCTCTTGAAAGGTCTGATACTGAAACAAAAAAAGATCAAATTTGGATAAATCGTGAGAAGACTTGTTTCGCAAGAAAAGACGTTATATTCTATATGAAATACGTTCAAGGTAAACCTGGCTAAGCTTCGCTATGGTTCAATTTAGTAGATAACAAGGAATGGTTGTTTGTGTGTCTTCTAGTTCGTATTTTATGTACGGTCATACTGTTCATCCCATTGCGATAAGACTTTGTCAACATATTGCGTACACTTTCGTCAAGGTTATAGACATAATTATGTTACTATACGACATATAGTTCACGAGATATGTCGTCATGAACAGTAAGATGCGTGAAAAACTGCCGCTTAATGAATGACGTTTAAATTTATTACTTCTTTGTTCCTTAATGCATTAGGAAAATATTTTTCAGATAGTGTCGTTTTATGTCAGTTAATGTAACTACAAAATTATTTGTTTGTACTGATTATGGTTTATGAGATACGACGTCATGAACACTGTGACGCGTAGGACACTCCCGAATATTGTTTGTTCATATTTTATGCGCTGTCGTACCGTTAATCTGACTGCGGTTTAAATTTTGCACACTCGATCTTCAAAACAAGAGGAAAGACACTATCTCCGTAAAATTTTCTGTGTTGCATAGAAGATGGTAGGGGAAAGTCGGATAAGATTACGACATTAACGTTTATTATATTTTTTTCTGGCTCTTACATTGAATTTATGGGAAAACGATGCTTAATATATCTCCTTTGTAGTAAAGCTCTTAAACTTTTCCTAAGACAAGATTTTTTAGCTAGAACTGTTAGTACCATTCGTCGACTTGCTCTACAGGTTGGGTAAAATGACGAAATGAACATTTTATTTAGAAAACAAGACTTTTATTGATGCTTATCTACTTATCAAAAGAGACACAGACATAACATTACTCCTTTGCATTCCTGTAATTTAAGCCCGTACACTGAGCACAGCCTACTTCATCGCCATGTCATTTTTTTTCTGGGAAGCTGAACTTCCCTAGCGGCGCCTTTAAGAAGCTTGCCATTCCTTACACGCTGCATTGCCTCTTTCAATGGTCCCTTGCTCCACTTCCGTCAGCCCGTCTTCCTTATGAACTGCATAATCCGTCATCTTAACCGCAGTCGACATTTTGCATCCGGACTTATACATGCACACAGCCTTACACAGTAAATTTATTAAACCGTTATTAAAACATCAGTAAATCCACAAGGTTTAAGATGACTCAACTGATATTCACCAGTACTAAAGAAATACTTGCATGAAACTTATTTAAACTGCAGGAAAAATTGTTACGAAAACAGCATCCACTTCCTAGCCTCTGTTTTCAACAAACCAAAATGATCGAACAGTTCTGTTTCAAGACACACGACTGCAGAGTGAGCTAAGGAAGCGGTACCACAGTGCACGTTAAACAATCTGTAGATTTATCGGAGAAATTCGGAATTCGTCATCTTAGACTCCTCCTCAACTTACCCGATCTTCCCCTACTTTACCTACGAACTTCAACAATATCTACGTTTTTATTCAGTACTAGACGAAATTTTGTACACTAGACCTTAAAAATAGAGGAACGTAAACGTCTGCGTAAGATTTCATACGGTGTATGGCGGAGGGTACCGCACAATATACTTAGAAACCACTTAACTCATCACCGTGAAAGTTAACAGAGATATATAATTTGTGACAGGTGGAGGAGGGAGTTGAATGTGGAGGTGGTGAAGGAGTTCGACAGAGAAGGCGATTGGTGGAGAAAGGATATGAAGAGAGAAAAAGGCGAGACGAGGAGATGAATAGAGTTGTAGAGGGAGGGGCAGAGAGAGAAGGAAAGAGAATGTGGTCAGAGAGAAAAAGAGAAAAGAGAGATTGACTAACTTAAGATTCCAATAAATATATAGCCTGAAAACGCCGAGTTTTCAGCTAGTATGATATACAAAATGGAATTATAAATGAAGTAATTCTTGCAAAATAGACGGGCCCAAAAATACTTCCACCAAATCTGTAATCTGTTTTGTGTCGTTCCTCATGGTGTGTGGAGTGAAAGGTAAGTTAACAAAACAGATACTCTGCAAATCACATTTAAGTGCCTGTCAGAAGGTTCATTAACTACTTTCATAACTTTTCTCTACCGTTCCATTCTCTAATACCGCGCGGGAAGAAAGAACACCTAAATCGTTCCTTTTTCGACCTGATTTCTCTTATTTTATTGGGATGGTCTATCTCCCTAAGTAGGTGGGTGCCAGCAAAATATTTTCACATTCAGAAGTAAATTCGGTGATTGAAACTTCCCAAATAGATGGCGCCGCAGTGAATAATGTCTTTCTTTTAATGATTTCCATACCAATTCGTGCAACATTTCCGTGACGCTTTTCCCCCCGTGACGTGATAAAACAAAACGAGCTGTCCTCTGAACCTTCTCAATGTCGTCCGTCAGTCCCACCTGGTGAGGGTCCCACAAGGGGCAACAGTACTCCAGGAGAGGACGCACAAATGTAGGCAGTCACTTTGGTGGAGCTGGTGCATCTTCGAAGCGTTCTGCCAATGAAACGTAACCTTTGGTTCGCCTCCCCACAATATTTTCTGTATGTTCTCTCCAGTCAAAGTTGTTCGTAATTGTAACTCGTTGGTATTTGGTAGAATTTACGACCTTAAGGTTTTACTGATTTATCGCGTAATTGAAGCTCAGCGGATTTCTTTTTGTGGTCATGAGTATTACTTCACACTTTTCTTTATTTAGTGTCAATTGCCAATTTTCGCACCATGTAGAAATTTTGTCTAAATCGCTTTGCAGTTGCTTTTGATCCTCTGTTGACTTCACTAACCGATAAACGACCGCATCATCCGCGAACAGTCTAAGGGAGCTATTAAGATTGTCTCCTAAATCTTTTATAAACACAAGGAAGAGTAGGGGACCTATAACGCTTCCCTGTGGGACGCCAGATATTACTTCTGTTTTACTCGATTACTTACCGTCAATTACGACGAACTGTGTCCTTTCTGATAGGAAATCGTGAATCCAGTCGCACAATTGGGGAGATATTCCATAAGCACGCAATTTCATTAGAAGCAGTTTGTGGGGTACAGTGTCAAAAGCCTTCCGGAAATCCAGAAATATGGAATCGATTTGAGATCCCTTGTCGATGGCATTTAACACTTCATGTGAATAAAGGGCAAGCTGTGTTTCGTAAGAGCGATACATTCTGAATCCGTGTTGACTATTGATTAATAGGTCGTTCTCTTCGAGTTAGTTCATAATATTCGAACAAAGTATATGTTCCAAAAACCTACTGCAAATCGACATCAATGAGATAGGCCTGTAATTTTGGGGATCACTCCTATTGCCTTTCTTGAATATTGGAGTAACTTGGGCAACTTTCCAGTCTTTGGGTACGGATCTTTCGCTGAGTGACTGGCTATAAATTATAGCTAAGTACGGAGCCTCCGGAAAAAGCGATGTATAACTGCCCTTGGGAAAAGCAATCATTTCCCACATTCCGTCCTTCTGTTTTCCATGCCCTCTCCATCTCCTCCCTATCAGCCTTCTCTCACTCCTTTTCGTCTTTCTCTTCCACTTCACCCTCTTTCCTCTACCAATCCGGTGTCTCTGCTCATTTCCACCTTTCCATCCTCATACATTTCCTTCCTCCTCACTCTGTTCTTCTCCTCCACCACGTCGCAGCTATTCAAAATTAAGAATTTTTTTTTTCTGGTAACGTTAGTTTGTGATCAGAAAGTGACTCATGCAAAAATTAGAAAAGTAAGTAAATTAACCAAGCCAATAAATAAAGTCACGACTTTGTTAGTGTGATAGTTTTATTCCCACGCCTGACATCAGCAACCAAGCAGTTATGACATTGTTGCCCTGTATGCGTGTATTCGTACAAATGAACCAATTAAACTTGGGAGTCCCTGTATGCGATTTCACGTAATGTAAACTTTGTGATTTATTTCTACCGTAGCACGTGATAGGTACACAAGTCATATGTCGGTAGCACTTCAGGTTTCATCATCTATTTTCGGAAACATGGCGATAATATCAGCGCTCTTTTGTTTGTCAGTGATAACAGATAAAAGTCTAGGGCGTACCATTCAAATTTAAGGACTACTAGTAACCATCCCAATGAAGCAGTGGCAGGTGGCTGCAGATTTAGCAGTCCCTGCTCTCCACGCCAACTTTGGAAAATACCTGATGATGTTCGACACTAGGGTCGATCTATTAAGGCCCCTACACACTCTCCGATTTATCGGACGACCATAAGATGTCCAATTGGTAGCAGCCTATATACGTTCCGACCAACTGCACGCATCGCCACCCTGTTCCGGTGTCTGTTTGTCAAACTGTTTTTGTTTTCACGTGATCGTTGTGCAGACGACCTCAGTCATGGAATTTGGTCGGGAAGAGCTACACACGGTACAATTTGTCGGGTAAAGTGGTGCGGGAATCGGAGATCGGGTGGTCTGGCACAACCAACCGGCCGCAAGAAAAGTTGGTCGGGTAGCGCCTAAGACCGACCAATTTATCGGGTGACCAACGAATTGGTCCAATAAATCGCATTGTGTGTAGGGCCCTTTATTATATACTGCTCTAGACTGTTTATGACTGTGGCTGTAATTTTCAATTTTCACGTGTTACTGACGGAGATTTTACTGTGTGATAAAAAATGCAATGTAAGGGCTGTAGATATAAAAGTATCTGCTTCCTTTAACCACATTTAAAGACTACGTACATGTAATTTTTATTTTTTTATTTTCTGCATATCTATCAAGAAGTACCTTTCAAATTATTGAAGTTGAATTGAATTCCTGGTTTAACCCTGTCTTTAGTAATAACGCTGCCGACGGAACATTAAACTCCAAGGTTCCTTGTTTCATTAATATTCATCATTGTTACTTCAATTGTTGATGTATTAATACCATGATTAGAATTGAACATTACTTGCCGCGGCGGAGTGGCCGAACCTATTGAGGCGCTATGCTCCGATGCGCGAGGCCGTTCCCCGTCGGGGATTTGAATCCCCCCCCCCCCTCGTGGATGTTTGTGCTGTCTTTAGTATAAGTTAGTTTATAAGTAGTTTGTAAGTTTAGGAACTGATAACCCCGAAGTTCAGTCCCATAAACAAACATTTGAACATTTTTTGAACATTATTTCGACAAACAACTTATCATCGTAGAGTAAAACTGTTGCTCAGTTAGTACGAGCTACTGACGTCTAAACAGTTCAACAACACGCGTTTGATCGCCAGAGATATCTCCATTAATATATTTGAACTTTTGCAAACACAACATGTATTACAGTATAGTTCATGATCTGTGAAAACTATAAAATCTGTAAATGACAACGTTCTGTCCTAGAAGTGTTATCTTCATTGCAGTTCACGGTTAATCTTTCCGGTTAGTTAATATAACTACGTTCAGGTGGCAAGGAATATACTGTATTGTGCTAATAACTGATCTACATCCTTCGTTTATCTTTGCTCGCATTTATCAATGGGAAAGTTTCTTTTAATTCAAATGATATCAGATGCGTGTTTCTAAATGTGACTCACATAGTGAATTGTGATTGCACTGGAAGTACTTGAACAAAAACGGTTTGTACCTCAGTTGTAATTCAAAGTGTGGAATAGGTTTCCTTACAACGTCCCTAAAATTCTCAGATGCCTGCCAAATCGCACATCCACTGTAAACATAATCCTTAATCACCTAAGAATGATTTCGACGAAATGACAGGAAACTCTCTTGAGTCTTTTTACACCGATCTCAGCAAGTAAGTCAACTGGTGTTCAATAAATGTAGTTACAATTGCCCTAAAAGTCAGCATTTACTATTTATGAGCATGTATTGCAAAGCATACTTCTTAAGAAATTCCTCTTGTCTATTTTTTTATCCAACAGGCTTAGAAAAACTTCATCTTGAAAAGAAGATTGATTCCTCCGACGATATTGAGGGAACAATCTGACAATTTTTAAAAGCACAGTATTGTACCTGTTTCACAGGATACGACCATACACAGTATTGTAGGCTACGTTTCATTTATGACCACTGATTATATTGTGCCAGCTAACTCATTTTAAAAAAGTGTGGCTCCCGTGAAAAACATTCAGCTGCGTCATAATGCTCTCACAATTGAATGTCGATGTCAAGACAGTAGAGTTTGCTTCAAATAAGTTGGGATAAGACCAGACATGTTCATATTACAAAGCCTGAACGTAGGAAAGTAATCATATTAGAATAATGCCGATCTTTTGACGAGGTAGACACATTGTTGATATCACAAATATTCATCAGTAGGTTAGGGCAACAACATAGCTCTTTCAAGCATGACAGGGAACAGTATTATTTGTCGAAAATAAATACAAACCAGAATATCTAAGAGGCAGAGATACAAACGCTTCTTACCAACGGATCGTTTTTTAAGATGTACTGTGCTTCTGTAGAAACACCCTGTCCATTTTGTTATGGCAAGAGATTATGATTTCTAGAAATCTGTTAAACTAAAAACTTGTTACAACATTGTTTATTAACATCTGGTAATAAGGTTCCTTCATGACTTTCCATCAACGTTAAGAAACATTTATTAAGAATTTAATGGTGTTATGTCACTTCTCAATATTTCAAGTAATACTAATGGAAGCATGAATAAATTTTTCGCTTGAGATGAGACCACATACCTCCTGCCATGTAGATGTGATTAAACGCTAAAGTGACGATTATAAATTAGAAATGTTACCCGGCATATATTGTACTATTATTTGGGCATTCTATCATTTAGTTGTGAAACCGAGTATGGGGGTGGACATCTGCATCCTATTCGTCGTTCCACAATGGCCTACGGATGTTTGATGTTGGCATCTTTTCATTAAGATCGGTCTGTTGTTCGCCACACACTATTTACTTCTATCACGTTGTTGTTAGTGATCGGGAGTACTTAGTACGTCTCTTCTCTGCTGATGCCAGAGTGTGAAGATTTCTTTGGTCTTTGATGTTGATACAACTTATTTGGTTAAACACTGCTACGATTTATTTTTATCTTCCCTGCGTTTTGTCATTGCAGACGCCTTCACTGCAAACGCAGTACTTGACGAATATCATGGTGAGCTTGGATACTTATTTTTCTTAAGAGCGAACTAATAATTGCCTCTCGTTAAAACTCTGTGCTTTCTGCAAATTTCTGTCAAACAACTACATTCAGGCGTCGATAATTAATCGCCAACAATCATTGCAACAGTGACCTGAAGTAGCAACGATCAGCAATATCACTTCTTCAGTATACTACGTCCAGTAAAACCTATATATTTACTGCATAATAAATTATATGCTGATAAAAACGACATATTTCTCAACTATTCAGATGTTGTGACTTCTAAATACCGACCATCAGCCGTGACAGATTATGAAACTTGCTAACTTTCAACTTGGAAAAAAACAGAGGCTTAGGAATGCATGTTCTATATAATTGTTCCCTCATCCCAGAATAAAACGAAAAGTTTGGAAAAAGAGTCAGAAAAGCGGGTCGATATCATCGTGTTAATCGTGTCAAGAAAACTCAGTGGAATTTTAAATAGGAAACCAATGTTTCCGTAATTAGTCTCTGGTTGCTCTTAACAAGCACTGGAACTCAGAACACTTGGATTTTCTTTTCAGATGCTAACCGATCAATTTAGTTCTTACACTACATTCTTTTGATTTAAAAAGTTGCTCACAAAGGAGGTGATACAAGAGTCAAAACATATTACACTACCGGTACAGTAAGAATGTACGGATTTGGAAGTATTCCCGAGGCAGAAAAGCTTTGAGATGACAGTAACAAAAATGACTGTCAGTTTAAAAAATTGAAAGCTTTCTTGATGCAAGTCTAATATCAGGTTGACAGTTCATATTCAGTCCTATACTGTACTCTTTAAAAAATTAAAAATAAAAAGGAAAAATTGGAAATTAATAAATCTCGACACACATTTCCATTGTATAAATTATTAACCTCTTTAATTATTTAATGATTACGTCGATCAGGGTTTAGTTCAGTATATACTGCCTTACAGTGCGGTTGGACTTCCGTAGGTATACAGTCTTGACGAATGGGTTGTAATTATTCTGTTTTCATTATAGTGCCGTCTTCATCTTAAGCAGAGTTCCTCTACTACATTTAATCTTCACGGGCTCGTGCGGGCAATAAGCTAACCGCCTTCTTCCAATTTTCCGCCACACTAAGTCCACAAAGTTAAAAAAGGCGATGGGACGGCCATATTCTCTATTCATACTAACTAAAGCATATATGTCCGTGACATCGCCCTTCTTACCTTTGTGGAGTTAGTGAGTGTGGCAAGAAACCGTAGGAAGACCATCACCTCATAACTAGCGCAAGCGCGTGAAGGTTAATCATATGAAAGTGAATTTTATCCATACATATATTCTGTAGTAGTTACGGCACTTCTTAAGTAAACACGTAGAAAACTTAGATGACGTTCATCTAGACTTGCATTCATAAGAGAACTTCCTCGATTGAGTGACTTTTCTACCTTTTCTACAAGGCGCGACATGTAATTACCTACAACTGCAATAACATTGACCGAAAAATACAGTTAAAATTATAACAAACAGTATTCTTTCTCTTTGACAGAGGCAAAATGGGTAGTTTTGTCCGAAGAGGAAATCATCTAAATACATATATATAGTGTTTCATTCTCAACCACAGAGCCGTAGCCATTGTTGTCACCTTATTACTACTAAAGGTATGGTAGCCGTGCTGATTCTGGGCAATAGCTACAAACAGTGACATTCTGTTATACGTGCACCCCTAACAATAGCAAAACGTTTTCATACGGAGCCAGAATGTTTATAGACGGCAAGGAAAACTTCCATAATATCATTTCCTTTCCTCTTGTGGAGGCTGAAATATGAGCACGACATAGAATAATAAACATTGCGTCACAGTACAGACACTCTGTTTATTTGGAAACTAAGTAATAATAATAAAAGTAACAGAAATGTTATCACTAGGTACTGATATGCAATTCCTACACGAACCTCGAAGACACTTAAAGAATCTGAACTTATTTACGTGTCACATATACTTTTCTTCTTTCTTTGGTCTTTTCTTCTACTTCCTTTTACCTTTTATTGTCAGACTTCTCTATTGATTTCCACTTTCTCATTTCTCACTCTGTGAAGTTTGTAACAAAGTAGGAAAATGAATTACTTTTCTTCCAGAAATGTGAGTCGTGTTACTGTCTCCTGAAGTCACGCGTTTTAATCGTTAAGATCAATGACTAATTGAGAGTGTTTAAGTGCGTGCTGTTTTAGAAATGTTCTATGTATCCTATTATCAAGTTTCATTTTCTTTTTATGCTGTATGCTTTATCACTGCCCCATTTTCTAATACTGAAAGCACTGCATCTCCCATAGAGTTTCTGAGATTTTGGGCATCATACATTAAAACGGTAGTACTTTTGTTTCATTTGGGAAGTTCATAGTGTGCTCGGCCTACTAAGGACATACACAACAGATTAGAAGGACACCTGGTGATTTTTTTTTTTTTTATTTTTTTTTATCTTGGTTTTAATGCTAAGAGGATTTGAAAATATTTACACTACACTTAGTGGTTTTACTCTGTCCTCTATAACAGCAGAAGAAGCATAAGTAAGTCGAAAAAAGTGTAATTTTTATATGTAATAACTACGCTCAACAATAAAAACCTTCATTGTTCATTGTACTTATTACATGCTACCGATACGGCAGTACAAACCGCCATCATAAGGCCGTGCTAAGGGCATCACATTAGCGAATCTCTGTGCCGGATGTATAGTCATTCATTCTGGTGTCGATGTTAGCTTATTTGGTATGCTCGTAAGTTACAAAGCGGAGAAAATTGGTTACCTCTTCGTGAGACTTATACGGTATGCAAACTTCCGCTACTTTACTTGTAGAGCAGTTATTAGAAGCTATAGAAGCTATAAATAAATTCATTGTTACTCCCTATCAGACCCTGCACCATCTAATATCTTACATCCCACATCGTCTAAGAATTTTCAGCAGAACAATGCAGTCTGCTTTGCCTTGATCACACGTTTATTTAAAAAAAAAAAAAAAAAAAATTCACAAGAAGTTGAATACCAAACTGTGTGCCACTAGTTATTAAAATGTACAGCCTAAGTGCGTGAGCTCATGTAACACCACGACTGTCCAACTCAACAACTTTACTCGATTGCCGACGCTCAACCACTGATCTACTGGAGCCGCACACCAGCGCTATTACAAGTCCTAACTCTGCATAGCAGAGATATTACTCTAAGATATCTCACAAATATGGCGGAAAGTTCGGCTACACTTGTGAGTGCATTGTAATAGCGATTTGTACTGCTGCGATATATTCTGAACGTAAAAACACAGCTGAATGTTTCTCATTGCTGAAAATAATCATGTGGTGGTGCGAGGGAGGGATTTACAGGTGACACAAATAACTTTATATGTTCAAATGTTTGTAAAGTCTATGGGACTTAACTACGGGGTTATGAGTCCCTAAACTTACAAACTACTTTTGAACTAAGACTAAGGACGGCACAAATATCCATGCCCGAGGGGGGGATTCGAACCCCCGACCGCAGTGGCCGTGCAGACCGTGACTGAAGCGACTCAGTCCCCTTGGCCGACGCGGCCGGCTAACTTTATATCCAAAAGAATTAACAGTTATCTACGAGGCGCGTCCAGAAAGTAAGTTCCATTTGGTAATAAAATGAAATTGTACACAGATACAGAAGAAATTTTTATTGCACAAAATTCTACAACTCTTAAACTACTTTTCCACATAACTGCCGAAATTTTGTAGGCACTTGTCATAGCGTGCCACAAGTATTTGCATGCATCATTCACATAAGGTTGCCGCCTATGTAATCAACCATGTGGTAACAGCTGTTTAAAATCGTTGAAGTGTTGACGACCAGGGACAGATTCTAGGCGTAAGAAGAGATGAAAGTCGCTAGGAGAGAGATCCGAGCTGTATGGAGGATAATCAGACAGGTTCCATTGAAATTTCCGTAAGAATTGTTTGGTCACATTCGGTGTGTGAGGTCAGGCATTATTGTGACAAAAAATCTCTTGATAGTAATCCTCTTCTTACACCTAAAATGTGTCCTTGCTGGACAACAACGATTATGACGAGCTGAAAGAACATGTTACCAAATGGAACATTCTATGAAAAAGGCACAAAAAACCTTGTGCCATGCTATGACAATTGCCTACAAAATTTCGGAAGCTATGTAGAAAAGTAGTTTAACAGTTGCAGATCTCTGTCCAATCAATATCTTTTCTGTATCTGTACCCGTTCGTTACATATAACCAAACGGAACTTACTTTCTGGACGCGCCTCGTATTCTGTTCTAGAAGTGTACGAGAGGTCTGAATTAAATAAAAAATTATGCCCTCAATATTCCGTGGCCTGGGAGGGTCAGAACACATATGTCCTCCTCACCTTCATTGCATACACATACGCACGTAAGACAATGTGCAAATAACAACATTCTGAAGTCTTCTTTTTCAATAAAGCAACTGAGTTCCTGGAAAGAAGCTATGATACTGTAGAGAATTAAAAATAAATAAAATAAAATAAAATAAAATAAAATAATAAAAAAAATTAATAGAAATACGAATTATAGAACGAATATTAGAATGTACATTCCAGTACTTGTCTTTAGTTGTGGAGAGCTCGTCGCATTCTGCGTAACTTATGTCACGCAGCGAGTGGTTTCCACCGCCAGTGCGCCGGCCAGACTGTGACGCATTGTTGGCTACTGCAGCTATTTATAACTGAGTTCGACTCCCGGCACCGGCTGACCCCCTTCTTTTATACGCGTATCTGCTGCCCGACGGGTAGCTTTGTTCTGAATGACAGGCGTTTCCACTACTCTTCTGCTGACTTCCTAATGAATAGGATTGCAAGTCTTTCTTAAATTAGAAGGTCTTTCCCTTTTTATCAGACTTTACAGCACTGTTATTTTGACAAGATATCTAAGAAACTACGAAAAAAAAGGTAGTCTCTCACGCCAAGATTGCAACTATTTTTCTATTAGTCTCACATTGCCGGTTTGGCAGAGCTGCTGTCATCTACGTCTACATCTACATCTACATGGGATACTCTGCAAATCACATTTAAGTGCCTGGCAGAGGGTTCATCGAACCACCATTATACTATTTATCTTCCATTCCATTCTCGAATAGCGCGCGGGAAGAAAGAACACCTGAATCTCTCCGTTCGAGCTCTGATTTCTCGTATCTTATTCTGGTGATCATTTCTACCTATGTAAGTAGGAGTCAACAATATATTTTCGCATTCGGAGGAGAATGTTGGTGATTGGAGTTTCGCAAGTAGCCCACGTCGCAGCGATAAGCGCCGTTGTTGTAATGATTCCCATCCCAGATCCTGTATCATTTCCGTAACGCTTTCTCCCCTGTATCGTGACAATACGAAACGAGTTGCCCTTCTTTGGACTCTTTCGATGTCCTCCGTCAAACCCACCAGATAAGGATCCCACACTGGGCAGCAATACTCCAAAAATGGGCGGACAAGCGTAGTGTATCCAGTTTCTTTTATAGTACTGTTGCATGTTTTAAGGGTTCTGCCAATAAAACGCAATCTCTGGTTCGCCTTTCCCATGACATTATCTAAGTGTTCTTTCCAATTTAAATCTGAAGTAATAGTAATTCCTAGGTATTTTGTGGAATTTACGGCCTTCATTTTTGATTGACTTATCTTGTAAACAAAGTCGTCGGGTCTTTCCATTTTTATCTTTCTAAATATGCCTGAACTGTTGAGCATCCCTCCTCCACCTCCAAAACGTAACACAGTCGGTTGTCAAAACTAAGATAAAAAATTGAAACATTAATGACGCCACATGCTTATGCCCAAATAAGCTATGACAACCTACAAACAATCATTTCTCCCCGTATGCTCAGATAGAATCTGCTGTTGATTCACTGTGTCATATGCTACTTTTCGATCAATGATCGCGGCGCCTGATATTTTAGTTCTCTCAAACCCATCCTGAGTGTAAGGTTAAGAACTGGACTGCAGTTTCATTTCCCATCTCTAAATCCCATCTGTTGATAGATAAAACACTCTTCGAGTATTTAGATTATCTCTAATGGATGTTTTTTAGAACCCGTAACTGTTAATTTCATTGTAATTTAAGAAAGATGTCACCAGTAACTCCTAAATACTTGTTTTATTCGTATACTGGTTTACGAACCTTCTCAGTTTAATCTTCAGACAATACATGTGTTACAAGTTAATTGCAAGCCTGATACAGGATTTGGTTTACGCCTGTGCGGGTGCCTTTTATAAATAATTTCCATTTTTTTTTTTTTTTTTTTTTTTTTTTTTTTTTTTTTTTTTTTTTTTTTTTGCTTAGAAGATGGTACCATATCACTCGATTTTCACAGTTGGTATAAATAATATACACTGTCAGCACCCAACATATGTTTTTACCACCAGTAATGTTAAGAAAGTTCAGGAGCAACTCTTCGACTATTTCTCCGAAGCTGTTAATCTGATTCATTCTAAAATAGTGCGAGTATGGAGAGAAAACACAATGACCGAAAGTTTTTGTAGCAATTTCGGTATTTTCCATGTTTTAACAGTGTTACCATTCGATCCTTCCTCGAGATCTTTGGTATCCGCCTATTCGCTACACAAGCATTCATCAGTTTTAACAATCTTCGAATGTTTTCGGGGAGACGGAGTCTTAGTTCGTCTACTCTACCTCTCGCATATACCAAATTGCTAGGGGGATTCAGGTTTTGCTACTAAGCATTCCGAGCGTCTCCGTTTCTATTTCATGTCTACAGTGAAAACGAAAACTTTCGCAAATATCCAAAATTTTGAAAGAAAGTTAAACAATATTCCGGTATTGAGATGACAAGAGTGCAAGAGTGCTCAGCATTTTAGGCATTTATATTTAACATAAACTTGCGATAAACACAAATGTGTCGAAATCGGTCATGTGAAACTGACAAAAAAATTGTTGTGATTTTGATGTTGGCAGCTACACTTCACAAATAACACGCTGCTGTGTGACGTATTCTACATAAACTTGTTGGTCAAATTAAGATACTGATTTTATCGTCTCTAAAGACTGGGAATCGTGAATAGTGAATAGTGTCAGCGTCAGAAGATGTTTGTATTACTTTACAATACTGTATAAATACATGGAAGGTGTTCCGAACGCTTACAGCAAAATGTCAGTTATATTTACATCAATTTTCTCCTTTGCCGATAATCATCCTGATATCAAAATTCCGATACATGATAGGAAATTATATTAAGAGGTACAAATGTCCTTTCTCTTCCTAGATTTATAAGCATTTTCCATGTCAAAAATATTTCTTCACTTTCTTTTCTGTGGAACGTCAACTTCAGTAAAGTAATGTAACATAAGATACAGGCCTCTCACATCTTCCCCCCCCCCCCCCATATATCCCTACAGCGTATATTGAATCTCGTCTCGTATTTCCATTATAAAAACTTAGAACCACTTCGTTTGTACACATACTTCGATGTTTTTACCCGTAATTCTATCACAGTTATAGTAACTCATCAACGATAGGATATATTTAGCTACCATCTGCACTCTCTTCCAAAATTGTGAATGTCTGCAAGACTTTTCATTTTCACTGTAGACATGAAACAAACACCGCCACAAAGAATGTTTAGTAATAACAACTGAATCTCCATAGCAATATCACATATGGGAGCTGAGTTAAGCGAACTATAAAATGATTAGTTGCTAAACTCAGTATTTCCCCAATATATATTTCCAATCTTATATCAGTAACGAAAATAAAAATTCAAAAACGATTACATCTTCATCTATTCATGAGAACAGGGTTATAAACTATGAAAAAGTAAAACAAAGAAATACGCATACTGTACAAAATTATGGGTGCAGTATCCAAAGAAAGAAAAATAGCAATAAAATGATAATGATTTATGATATCAATTTCATTCAAAACTAGACTATAAACAATATTTCTTGTTAAATCATGCGCAATCCGGTGGATCTTCAAGCATTTAACTCTTTTTTACGTCATATCTCTTGAACTATGTGTCTATTATGATGAAAATTCGAAAGTATCGGGTAATCAAAAAGTCGGTACAAATTTGAAAACTTAATGAATCAGGGAATAATGTAGATAGAGAGGTAAAATTGACACACATGCTTGGAATGAAATGGGTTTTTTTTTAGAACAAAGAAAAAAGTATTGCTAGACGCGTGAAAGACCTCTTGCGCGCGTCGTTTGGTGATGATCGTGTGCTCAACCACCACTTTCGACATGCTTGGCTTCCCAGGTCCCCAGAGCTCAGTCCGTGCGAGTCTTGGCTTTGGGGTTACCTCAAGTCGCAAGTGTCTCGTGATCGACCGACATCTCTAGGGATGCTAAAAAACAACATCCGACGCCAATTCCTCACCACAACTACGGACATGCATTACAGTGCTGTTCCTCGACTACAGCTTTTGATGAGGAATGATGGTGAACATATTGAGCATTTCCTGTAAAGAACATTATCTTTGCTTTGTCTTAACTTGTTATGCTGATAATTGCTTTTCTGATCAGATGAAGCGCAATCAGTCGAACATTTTTTGAACTTTTGTTCTGTTTGGTTCTAATAAAACCCCATGTCTTTCCAAGCATGTGTGTCAATTTTTATATCTCTATCTATATTATTCTGTGATTTATTAAGTTTTCAAAATTATACTGACTTTTTGATCAACCGGTATCTTCAGAGGTATATCTGCAGACTGACTGCAAAATATGTCGCTAATAGAGTTAGTCGTAAAGACGTAATAAAACGAAACATCGTGCGTGATGATGCGGTTTTTCATGAACGAAATTCTTTGTGACTTCAAACCTCATGAACTATGTGTCGAACAGTGATATAGTATCGAAGGAACAGCCAGTCGTATGCATGCGTACTCTCTGTGAATTGTCCCACGAACACAATTTACGGTGTAGAAATAATAGCTTCTAACGTCATGACAGATGCCGTAGATATACAGCGTGAACACCGGAAAGTAGTAAGAGATAAACTTTTTTTCTTGTCATCACTTTGTTGAGGTTGTCAGCTAGAAAATCCAACATAAAGATTTGAAATTACGTATAAAGTTTATTGAAAGTCGGGAAGTGCTCTCATTGACGAATAAAGTCACACTACCACGCGCCGCAAGATGGGGGCAATTTTTGATTGTTTATGACGTGATATCGTATGAACTATGTATCATAGATGGTTTTTGTCACCATAGAAAATGATTCCTGACAGTAAAGAATATTTGTACAAAATTTAGTTGAAGCCGGTCCATTAGTTTAGGAACCATTATGGTGCGACTCTGTACACACAAAGAAGATGGATGTTGCAATTAATAGAACGATGAGAATTGTGTCGGAATATCTGAAGACAACAATAATAGAAAAACAAAGCTCATTGCTTGGTATAGCTCCACCACGTATCCGATGGGAGGGAGCAGTAGACCTATAGAAAAAAAATGAAGGGAGGTTCAACTGTTTGTTCAAATGTTCAAATGTTTGCACAGCTTATTGTACTTAACTACGGGGTCATCAGTACCTAAACTTACAAACGACTTATGAACTAGCTAATCCTAAGGACGACACAAATATCCATGCCCGAGGGGGGATTCGAACCCCTGACCGTAGTGGCCGTGCAGACCGTGACTGGAGCGCCTCAGTCCCTCGGCCACCGCGGCCGGCTCAAATGTTTGTAAATCTATGCAACTCACCTGCTTGGTTATTAGTCCCTAGCTTACAAACAACTTAAACTAGGTTAAACTAACATAAGGACAACACATACACTCATGAGTGAGCTAAAACTCAAACCTTCGACGGCGAATGGCCACGCGCACCGCAGCACGATGCATCAGTGCGCACGGCTATTCCGCCGCGTTTGGTCAAGGAAGAAAAATTGGCATTTAACGTCCCGTCGAGACCTACAGAGATTAAAAAAGAAAAAGAAAAAAAAAAAAAAAAAAAAAGACAGACCCTCGTCATCCTATGTATGGATATCAGTGGGTTACATGTCATCTCAAGTATCAGAAATGTTTTGTGAGTAGAACCCTGTGACACATTCGAACCCTACCATCAGCTCTTACCAACAAAAATCTGGACTCATCTCAGCAAGGCACTACTTGCCATTCTTCTAGGGTCGAACCAATACGGTCACGAGCTCTGGGGAGCTAGCAGCGAAGGCCCTCGAGTCGGTTGTCATAGCCCATTAACGCCTAACTGCCCTGCACTGCCCTAACGTATGAGTTCCACGTACGTCACGTACTGAGTTTTGCAGTTATTTCAAGCAATGATGCTTGTCCGTTACCACTGAGTACGAAAACGCCGCTATGACAAAGAGCAGGCATTCGGACACCGCGTTCTCCGAAAAGCCTGACATTTTGTATTCCACACACTTCTTCACACCGTGAATCTAGGAATAGCCGAGGTGGAGTGCCCGAGCGCTTTAAGGCACCATTTCCGCGGAGCGCGCGTATTTTTATTCTTCTTCTTTATTATCGCTTTTGGTTGCAGTGATCATACAGCCAGCAGTTATTAGAGTGGCAACATTAGAATATAATTGAAATTTTTGCAATGTATATCTCAATATTAAGAGTTATCTAACAGCATATTGCCTTACAATGAAAATTAGAAAAATGGAATAATACATATTTAACAGTACTATGGGCAGACGTGATGCAACGGAAGTACAAACAGCACAAAACAAAATGAGAGTCGCAAGGACATAATAAAGGTCAAAATATCAAATACAAAATTATTCCTCTAGTTTTAAGTTGTGCATGTTAAAGGTAAACATGGGAGTTACATCAGCTCTTAGATTAGAGCTGGATGCCGGTGACCTTTAGGTAGTCCTTGAGTAAACTGCACTTAAATGCGTCGAATCGATGAAGTAAGACAGTGACCCTTGTGGGGAGGATTGCACGCCGTCGTAGGTTCGAGACCTGCCTCGCGCAAGTGTGTGTTGTCTTTAGAATAAGTTACCTTAAGTTAGTTTAAGCAGTTTGTAAGCCTAGGGACAGATAAACGCAGCAGTTACGTCCCTCAAATTTACATACATTTGATTTGAATCTCAAGATATTGGATTACCTAACATTTTTCGGGATGTACCAAGCGTTTTGCATCAACTACCATTTCGTGTTCAAAATCTGTTAACTACCGTCGTGCAGGCGTAATCACAGAATAAACCCTTTCATATGAATAATCCCAATACAAATGACAGCTCTGCCGTAGGACCGCCCTCTACACACTTGTGTTTGCGATGTTTTTTACCGCCATCTTTATCAGAGCATATCGCTATTTAGTAACGTTTGCCACCTCTGTGTAAAGTAGAAAAGCTTCTAAAACCTTAAGGAAAAAAATCTCATTAGTCGTTGTCGTTCTTCTTAACTCTTTCATTCCCAGTGTTGTTCCTGGACAACCGTATTTTGTGCATCAGTCCTTTAAGTTGCATTTTTGTTGATGAACAACATGCTTCTAGTATGACATTTTGCCGCTTGGTACGGCGTGTAGCCACTTCTAAGGCATTAAGCTGTCCATCTTGGCGGTTGTGTTGCGTTGCCGTCTGTACGTGGCTGAGAGTGTGAGCGTGGGTGTGGTTCCTTTTATTTTATTCCAGCAATGAACTGTCTTGTCTTTGCTGCTGTGGCGATGATTATGCTAGCAGTGTGAACTATCAACAAAATAACTTCCAAATAATAAAATATCTCGATACAAACGTTTGCGTTGTGCATGGAATACATGACATAAGAAAATCAATAGTTCGACCAAAATTTTCGAACACATATTTTGATGTTTACTGCACTGTATTAATACAGAAAACTCCGAATTTTAATATTTGCAAAGCTGATTTCATAATGTGGGACTGAAAGGGGTAATTACTTTCGCCGACAGCGGCCAACAGGGAGTTGAATTTCGCACTACAAGTCGCGACAAGTTTGCGAAACCTGGCGTGCGAAACCTGTATGCTGCCACCTCGGACCAGCCTCCCTTCCTCCGTGTCGCGATGGCCCGCGTGCACTTCTGGTTTCTTTTGAGGGTGTCGTCTCCGTCTGCAGCATAATATAATACAGGCTCGGACCTCGGGCTGCCAAACTTGTGCTCATCTGAATTCACGTGTGGGGTTCCGAGACCAACCGTTCCAAGAACGCCTTTTCAAGTACTGGTGCATCACTGAATTAGAGAACGTGCGTTAACGTCGTATAGATCTCGAGACTACGGAGTTACACTGCCATTATTTATCTGAAAAAGGAAGTATAAAAAAGGGGGACTTCGGGCAAATAGGAATTAATCAAAATATATGCTAATAGGAGATTCAAACTCCGATTTGACACTAGAAGAGGGAATGGGAACTATCAAACACATTTAAGTTCTGAGGTTCTTTTTTTATCTTCCATAGCACGCATCGAATTATTAGCTTTTGGGAATCCAAAAGCCATTTTCCTGTTACAATTTCGTTATTACTTCCAGACGCGTTTCCCCTTCTTCTACTTCAGGGCTTCATCAGCGTATTGGTTTTCCTATAAATTAAATGTCTGATCACAGTTGAACAGGGGCGCCGACTCCGTGGGTGCTCCGGGGCTCGTGCATCCGCCCACCTCCCCCCCCCCCAAGAATTTTTTGGGGGGTGCTGAGCACCCACATAAAATTGAGGTGGAAAATAATATTGAATACATTTTTAAAAAATCGGGAAAAATCAAAACCTACCTTATGAGTCAAGAGGCAATGCAAAACGTGACCATAGAGAGAGACGATATTTCATACTTGAAAGAAATGATCAGTTTTGTACGCGGATCCCCAAGCGAGTAGTAATGAGTGTTCGTGTTTTAGCCACTAGCTTTATTCATACTAAACCACGTCGGTCCTTTTGACCTTTCAGCTTTACGTATTTATGAACATTCAATTGCGTTCTTTCAGGAAATTAGCTTGAAGAATCTGATGCTAAAGTTAATAGTTTTTCATTAACCTATATTACTTCCATTGTTATTAAAATTAAAAACTCGGTTGAAATTTGTAATGCTTTTCTCTCAGGCTTAAAAAAACCTTGGACTATATTAATACTGTCAGAGATGTCATAAAGTTATCTCAAAGTGATGAATGTTTCGATAAAGTATACAGCTCTTGCTTGGAACAGACCAAAAAAATTTGACAATTATATATATGTCGGACTTAAAATCTCAAAACATTTCAAAGATTTCTTTAAACCTCGGCGACGTTGTTGTACCAAACGCTTTTCTCAGAAAGAATAGCCCACACAAAATGTATTAGGTTAGTGTAGTGAAAAATTATTTCATTGGTCGTGTAGAAGTTTTGAGGTGTTACTTATATCGAAATATCCACTTCGGCCAATTAGATCATTTTATTGTAGTGTCCTAATGAAGCCATGCTTTCTTTTTCTTCCTCCTCCTTCTATCTTTAAAAGGCCAGAAAACTACCTATTTACTTTTATTAAGTATTGCTCATTCAAAACTGCATGAACATGATTTTCAGGAAGGTTGGTTTCGAACATTTGTCAACCGTGATATATAGCACCCACACTGATTTTCAAAATTCGGCGCCTCTGCAGTTGAAGCATTAATCAGATTATAAACAGTTCGTTACAATTTTAAACATTGCTGTTGAGAGAGCAAAAGTTTGTGAACTATTAATATTCAAACATACAGCTCATCGGTTGCAAAGCTGTAGGTTGATTACCTAATCACGGTTTCGGCTTCAACTAAGGAAGCCTTCATCAGAAGTATAATTTTTTCAGTTACGTAGATTCCATCCACAATGCTGGCCATCCACGCGACCCACAGCAGCGCGTTTTAGTTACATGAAATATGTTCTGCATTTTAATCCTGACACATGTAATTTTACATTTGTAATTTGAACTTGAGCTCTGTTGATCAAGAACCAATGTCTATTTCATGTAAATAAAGAAAAATAAAAAATACTCCTGATATAGGTTTCCTAAGTTCAAGAAGCCGAAACCGTGGTTAAGTAATCAACCTCTAGCTTTGCAACCGATGAGTTGTATTTTTGAATGTTAATAGTTCACTTCGTCTTAATCACGATATTTAAGTGACTACTGACGGCCCATAGGCTTGCTAGTCTCGACTTTGCTGTTCCTCATACCTACTCACATGTCGAAGTCGCACAGTTTCACAAAAAATGTATCTAAAGCAATCCACTGATAATGCCCGGAAATAGAAGAGGGCGAAACGAGTACGAATAAAATAAATAAGTTGCACAAGATCAACGGCGTTTTGATCCCTAAAAGCAAATAATCTAAGAGTCATTATCAAACTGGATGACAAACAAGACAAGGAAATAGATCCAAGAATTAGGGCTGGGAAGTCTGTTATGGAACCGACAGATGAGAAACGAAACAAAAGAAAAATCTCTAGTTATTACAAACATTATGATATATGAATGAGAATTATGGACAGTTCAATCAGGTATAGTAAAAAAAATTGAGGGCAAATGTGGTGGACCTTTGGAGGCAATCCGGAGGAATAGCAAGATGAAAGAGAATGAGAAAGGAAGTCATAGGGAAGAAAATGGAAGTTACGAATTCGGTTACAGATTTTGTCGAAGAGAAATGACTCTTATGGTATGGACTCAGATAAAGGACATCGAGGGAGACATTACAACAGAGACTTACGGAATGGGAGAATAAAGAAAAAAAAAATAAAGATGGAGACCGGAGACAACACGGATTCTAGAAATTCAGACGTATGTGAGAAGTTGAAATACTGAAAAATTTTTATGGACAGTTTGATAAAAATTGACAATGAAAGAAAATTTTATGTATAATGTTGGCTTGCCGGAAAAAATATACTGAATTACATTGTGAATACAATAATAAATAAAATAATTATCTAATAGCTCGAAGTACAACCAAATTATGCAATAGGAGCTGTACTCCTGGCTTCGCAAAGGAAGCTGAAAAAGATTATTAGAATACTATCGGTAAAAACAGTTCCAATATTCGGCCACATAGTCAAGAAATCCGTTTATCCTAGCCAAGAAGTTAAATGCAGTTAAGACCTAGCGAAAGAAGAAAAGAAATTTCCTTAAGATTTAATTACAAAATAGAAATCAATAAATTCGTACGTGCTAGCGAAATAAATAAATATTGGCGATAAGCTTCCGGAAATACTAACTCCATTGCCTGTAAGCTAAAAAATAATAATAAAAAATGTAAGCCGCGTGGGAGTGGCCAAGCGTTCTTAGGCGCCTTGCTGCGGAGTACTTGCCTATTCCCCATCGGAGGTTCGAATCCTCCCTCTGGCACCGGTATATGTCTTTCCTTAGAATAACCGTACTACACCACACCGCAAAGTCCAAGCTGTCTCCTAAAATTTCTAATTGTAATATTTATTTTTACATGACTGATAAAGCGCAAATTAATATGTTGTTCCAAGAAACGCACAATTTACCTGTTGAATCCCCATACAACTTCGTGCAGTAGATGCTTAGCGTGTGCAAATAGACCAACATACAGAGAAGTTGATTATGGATAATTAAAAAAGCTACGAAATCTCTTGTTAGAACGTAGGCTTTTGCGATCATTATTGTTAAAATTGAAATGATTCTGCGCTATCTGCCGCGTCAAGATGATATGTTTCTGCACCGTTTCGGCTCCGTTACAGCCTTCCTCAGGGAAAATAGCAAATAGTTCAGAAAATATCAATTTTTACGAAATATCTTATTTTCCTTCGTCGGTGTGTCATGAAAAAAAAAAAAAAAAAAAAAAAAACCTTTATGCCACTACAAGATTTTCTGAATTTAATTGTCCAAACCCCAAGAAAATTTCGTCCAGTAGTAGGCCTATTGCAAATTAACCTGCCCAAATAGTAAAGAGACGCACACGACAGTTAAGAAAAGTCTAAATACCATTCCATTTATATGAATAATGACTGTGTATTGCTCCAAAAATGTCAATGTAGCTCTGCCTGCGGAAACTCCAATTTGTTGAGCAATTTTAGATTAACGACTGATTCGGCGGTGAAAATTTTATTCTAGTACATATTAAAGAAATACAGAAACGGTCGGTTTCATACTGAAAAATAAATGAACAAGTCACTTTTTATTTAGCTTGATTTCTACTATGACACGTTTTAGCCTTCGAGCCATTTTCATTTGCTAAAGTCTGTTTAGGCTAGGTCGGTGAAAATCCAAAACTCACGTACGCATTAATCAACCTATATGAAAAGTTATTTTTTGCTGAGTTTCGTCCAGTAATTTAATTCTTATCCACTATATTAGACCACTATATATTGCTAGTCTTACTGTTAATGCAGTTTGGACCATTTTCATAAGAAAACAAAAATACTGCACACATAAATTTTTTGCTGAAGTGCACAAATTATCAATGAATATATTAAATAAATATACGAACAACATGTTTCTGGAGTTAACAGAAATTTAAAGAAACTGTGAGACTTAGCTTTTAATCTGGGTACAACTTCCCGGTGTCTATTATCTTTAAAACATTCTTATTACTCGAAACCAGGACTCCCCTGTATTGAGACTAAGTAGAGAGAAAGCAGCGTGTGTGTTATTCGTCATACAACTAAGCAATTTTTTTCCTCTGTCAGCCAGAAGGAACATACTCAGAGCTAATCTATTTAACAGAACGACCTCTTTTAGCAAATTTTCGATAATAACAGAAATAAAGCTATTACTATATTTTTTAACGATTAACATATTCCAGTGTATCAAGTTGTATAACATTTTTTCTATAGAACAAGTTTATTAGTATATGCTTTGTTTTAATTTTAATTGACTTATGAGGAAGAAACAGTTATCGCCTAATTTACCAATAAAAATACTGGTCTCTCAATAATGGTGAGGAATATTCCAAAAATTATATTTTCATATAATAAGCTCTAAGTATGTACTAAAATCCTATTTGTCTAATGAATATATTGAAATACATTTTCTTTAAAATATTACTCTATTATGTAGCTTTTATTCACAGATTTGGATGTTGTCCAACATAAGCAACTAAATGTACAAATTAAACAATCGGTTACCTAATTTGGACACTTTGCAAACTTCGAAATTTTTATTTTTGTTTAACCATATAATTTATCGACATATAGATGATATTGATGATATTACAGTATAACACTTAGATAGGTAAACAGTATTTTGGTTTCAATAAAATGCATAGTAAAGGCTCCGGTATTCAAAATATACGTAAAAGTGGTCCACAATAGACCATCTTCTCCTATAATTTGTTATTGAAACAATAAACTAAAACTAATAAGACTAACGAGCTAGGATACAGTAGTAGGATGTAAATAGAGGGTTAGAACGACGTAAGAGAGTGTTAGCTGGTTTTACTGATTTAATTTTTAATTGGAAGAACAGACTGGTAGGATAAATTTCTAAGTGTTACGTAACCTGTGTAGCAATGTATGCTCAAGAGGAAGTGAGAAGAATATTTTGACGAAAGCCTACTACACAATAGACAATACAAGAAAGAAAAATGTTGTTTACTGGGTGGAGGCTGTAATGTAATGACAGGAAGGTTGAATATATTAAGTGATATCGTAATCATCAAGGTAGATGGCGTACCGTCATAGCCACGATTAAAAATGATCTCCGTGTGAGACAAAATTGGAAAATTGTGTGGTAGATATAAACGTAAGGAATAACAAAGGATGCATGAATTTTTCCACAAAAATTTGCACTGAATTAATTCCAGGTAACATTGAATATCAAGAAATCAAGAATGCTCTCGCATATAAATAATGATGTTGATTTTACTAGAAAACTGTTAAAAGTACTCTTCCATACACTTTCAAATGCGTTTTCTAAGATTTCTCGGTCTTTGCTGAATAATAATAATTAAAAAAAAAAATAAAAAAAAACATCAAAAGTCATGTAGGCATCGCTTACAAGACCAGTATAGAGAAAATTGTAATAGGAGTCAAACACCGACAATTATAGACGTAAACGTGGCAAATACGATATAGTCTAGACTAATAACGGAAACACTGAAGTCCGTGATGCCCTCAGAAGCAACTGATACAGAAATTGAAACCTTGAACAAAAGATACGTTTATATCTTAATTCATTGTAAAGTAAGGCGAGGAATACTGTATAAAACATACATCCTTTTCGTCTATTACGTTACGGCCATGGATAAAGCACGCAGCCTTCTGAGGAATAGTAAGACGAGGAGGCTATTCAATACATCTTATACAGGTAATTCAGAAGACCTATAATAACACAATAATTTTTTTAAAAATGATTGTGCCTCAGAAAAGGTTACAGGATAGGAAATTAATAATCAGCCAACCAGTTGCTTCAATTTTACTTTAATGAACTTCACCTAGGTATCGACGGATAAAAACCCGTCTTCTTTAGAAATACAGGTAATACCTATAGACAATATGACAGCATAAATTACAAAATCGTAATCAGTACGTCTGGTATATGCGTCACACCAAGCCCATTTTCTGAAACATCGTGAAATACAGGTACCAAAAGTACCAGGTTTATTATGATATCTGTATTTCACGTTGCTTTAGACAATGGGCTTATGATGAATATATCAGACATAATGGTTATGATTTTGTAATTTATGCTGTCATATAGTCTACAAGTATCATATGTATTTCTTGGTGAAGTTTATTAAACTCATATTGTAGCAACTAGTTGGCTGAATATTAATTTGCTATCATACAATAAGCTAAATAATCGGGGTAATCATTGTATTCAGGTAGGAGTGACGTAATTGAATTCACATACGTCACGAATGTAGCGCACTCTTAGATTTGAGCAAGTTACAGGGGACGTGGGTTCTTAAACTAGAGTCCGTAGAGAGTGATACCAGCTTAAGCAATAAATGAGAAGTTCTCGTGGCTCTACGTGTATGCTGAAGAAAAAAACTTTTTTTTTTCATTCTTAATTTCTCTAATGAATGAAGTGACACTGTCACCTGGTTGTAGGTTTTTGTGGTATATTCAATCCAGGCTAAACGATGGTTCATAAATATCCAGTTCTTTGCAGAAGCAGAAAAGGTTATTTCTGTTCTGTTTAGAATTGTATATATAAGATGTAGTAAGTCGTAAGAATGGGCGCATTTTGATAGATTATGTTCAAAACATAGTTGTCCAACCTCTCTGATAAAGCAAGTAGTTAGCATTTACGCACTGGATGAGTTTTGGCAGGTTTTTTAAACTTAGATACAACCGAAGACTTCGGCGTGTTACTGTTATTTATTTTGGGGGATGGCATTCGACGCATGACCAGCTTTTGATGAAGCAAGAAATGGACATACGAGTGATATTTTAGGACTGCAGATATTACGATCTTCCAATGTGATTTTTTTTTGTTCTTATAATTACATACTATTCGCGGTATGTATGGTACTGAGTAGAGCCATTGATTGCATAGTACCTACAGAAAAAGAAAAGCGTTCCTGTTGCGAATTTTCTGGGAAAGAATTAGGTTGGTAATTCTTTATGGGGGGAGAACCTTGGGAAATGAGAAGATAAAATGTGATTAGATACCAATGAAATGAACTTCCTAGAAGTAAATTTATATTAGATTATAAAAGAAACAACGATGGTATGAAGGAATTGAAAATATGTGGAATGCGCTGACGGAAAAAAAAGGTCAAAATGTATATACCGTCTGCTGTGAGTAAAGTCAAGATTATCAATAAATTTTCGACAATATACTCCGGAAGGTAATAGAAGAACTGTAAGCAGTCTGTGGAAGAGTAAACTTTACTAGCCAGAGGTCTAAAAAAGCCTAACGCATGACAGAAAAAGAAATTACGAAAGGAAATTTTTTCTCAGTATTGTCAGTAATAATATTCCTATTCATACTGAGTACATAGATACAGAGTCTGTTTTTCTGGTCGACTGCAGAAAATATCAGAACTATTTGCAAACCATTGGCAAGGTCGATTAGAGCAATTGCTAAAACTGGCAACTGCTGTGCTTCCTAATATTCTTTTAAGAAGTCAGGTATGTTTCCTACACAGTGTGGCATCATCAAGGGTTGATTTGTAGATCTCATCACTATAGGGAATCTTCAGGAAAATGGAACGACCAGAAGAAAAATCTAGGAAATAATGGAAACTGTACCTTCTATGAATATTATATTATCACTTTACCGCTTAAAAAAAAAAAAAAAAAAAAAAAAAAAAAAAAAAAAAAAAAAAAAAAAAAAAAAAAAAAAAACTAGCGTATTTCAGAAAGTTTCCTCTGTTACACTTCATGGGTATTTTCTATTGCTTCAAATTTAGTGAGCACTTCTTGCCCTGAAGTTTTACAATGATCCAGGGTACTTAACGTGACGCAACCAGGGCTTTCAGGTTATTAATCAAAATAATATTTTGGCTTATTTCATTTGAAGTGGTTGCGATTCCCAGTTTTATGGTGGATGGAAACCTATGTACAACATTAAATATTTTCGATCTCAACTCTAAAAATAAATCCAAAGTATCCATGGAAGCATTCCTAATAAACAATAATGTTACGGAATATGGTATTAGAAAGTGAGTATAAGATATCAACTATATTCAAAAGACTTCATTTAGTCGTACAGTCACCTGATTCACAGATAAAAATACTTCTGCATGTTCTCTGTTTCTGTACTGTGCATGATCATCACGTCATATACATTGGAAGTTCATTAGTATACTAAATATCGGAGCCACACTTACATTTTCCCAGTAATACTAGTAAAAATTAATACAGGGATCAACTTCTACCGTTCTTAGTGTATAAAAAGAACAAAAATTATCACACATGAAAGCGAAAATAAAGGATATTTTAAACAATTGTGTTAGAAAACGTCTTATACGTTGAACAGCAGCAAAAATTAAACAAGGCTTCATGGAAAGCAGTCAAACAGGAAAGGTTTTAGGAATCATTACGAATCGAGACACTATATCAGAAAATGAGTTTTGCCACTACGGCCGTAAATAAATGATAACGGTAGAATTACAGAGAATATAAAATACACAATGGTAACAGAGTGAAGCGTTTCTCAAAAAGAAGACTTGGTTGTCATACAATAAAAACTAAAGTATTTCGAAATCTTTTTATGAGCGGGATTTATTTGGAGAGATTCTGCTACATTGAAACGTACACAATAAGCGGTTCAGACAAGAAAAGAGTAGAAGCTTTAGAAACGTGGTGCTACAACAGAGTGCTGAAAATTAGGTGCGTAGACTGAGTGAGCAATGAGGAGGTAACATACGGAATTGACGAAAGGTAATATTTATCGCCCAGATTTGCTAAAAGAAGGAATTTTTTAGCAGTAGATTTCATACGGCGTGAGAGAAGCAACGTATTTGCTAGTGAGGGAAATAGTACTAGAGAGCGATCTTGGCATCAATAGAGATATCCGTAATTTCAGTATTATTCAAAAACGAAGTGGTTTGTGCAGAAAAACTAGTGGCAAGTGCTCTGACAGATTCCAATATTTCCACAAACAGTGACCTTAGGTTTGTTCAACTGCACTCATAAATGTATGCTAAATACAGCTCTTTTTTATAGCTTTAGGTACTACGTGCTATCTATTGCCTTGCATTTGGTAGAAATTATCCATTTAAATTGTAAGAATTATAAACTTAACGTTGATATAGACTTCAAGAACTATACTACTGAATGAAGTTCCACAGGTATTTTATAACACTGCATCCCAATTTTCTTACTTATTGTTACTTTCGTATTTGTCAGACAATAGATAATAATAGAAACGTTCTTGGGGTGCAAGCGGAGCTTAAGCTGCATTAATTATTTGTGTGATTATAGACATATGAGAACTTGAAAATGTTTTTGAAACGGAAAGTTGGTGCTGAGGTACGAATGAAAGATAAGAAGGGACAATAGGAAAATTTGGAAAGAATAATGTGGAAGCATTTAAATGAATCCTATAGAAAAAGAGTAGTCAATGAAAATGTACTCATCTAAACATGGGCAGGTTTGACGGATCTTCCATAGGATGATATTGGAAGAGAAATAAATTATAAAGGACACATAGGCTTTTAGTACTATATATATATATATATATATATATATATATATATATATATATATATATATATATATATATACTCACGGTTAGGAAGAAATGAAAGTACTTGATAAGACAGAAAATTGTCAATAGTCGCCATATACAATGAGAAATGTTATATAGATCATGTCAAACGTAATTTGACGGTTATATTAAGAATATGAATATCAAAACGACCACTCTGAAAGGTTTCACTGTGATACAAGCCTTCAGGTAATATCCACAATACGTCCCCCAGAAACGAATTCATATTTAAAAAAGTTTTTTTTAACAAACAAAAGATTACAGTATATAACATTAATATGTGGTGAATGTCCATCGGATTCCCACAGAACAAACTCTGTTTCATGCAGAAGCAATAAAATGCAGAAATATATGGAGCTGATTGTCAAGTAATTCGGTCATATCGTACCTGTTAATAACTTCGAGCATTTCGTTAGGTTTCATATGAATTACATATTTTCCGGTCTGTGCTAGATACTAGTATAAGGTGGTTACGTCTGGGAGCCACATTTATGGTATGAAAAAGAAAACAAGGAAATTAACTGTATGCGACGAAACAAAGATGAAGCGCATTCTACGAAAAAATCACACATTTTCTTCAGTTCGCGTCATATGCCGCTGTCTAAAGGGTACAGTATTCATTTTCTGTTACCGTATTGGTCCCCTGAACCACTGATCAGCGAGAATAGTTACAATGGTTAGATTGACGTAAGCGATACCTTTATTTGCTAGTGTTATAAAACTGTAAACCAAAATACATCTTGTGAAATAGCAGATGTAAAGAGTTTTTTTTTTTTTTTTTTTTTTTTTTTTTTTTTTTTTTTTTTTTTTTTTTTTTTTAAATGATTGCTTTGATTGTTCTATTAGGACAGTAAATTTCTCAGGAGAAAATTTTCAGTCTTTACCTTGTTATCTTGTATTGAATTCTTTCGTTCATTGAAAAAATAAATTGTGTGCCGTACAATGGTTTCATACTGAACCAACGGTAAACTCCTTGTGTCTGCAGTTCAGTGATCATTTCCTATTAAGTCTTGGTTCTTGATTTTTTAGACTAGCCAAATACCCGACCTCAGACATGCAATCGAGTTTACGTGCTAGACAAGTAAAGGTCGGCAGTGACCAAACACTTTACACTGTAAAGAATGTGAGTGACTTTTCCGTTGGTGAGTGAGATCTTAGTGAATAATTTTTCTACAGGAGAAACGTAGTAACTTAATACTCATAGCATAAGTTGATATATCCCCATCGTTTGTTCATTTCTGTAAAGAATAATTAAAACTTAGCTTCAGTGTTCTAGGTTCCTAATCATGTCTCTTCGCTCGTTCCACTTATGTTCTCCTCAGATCGTCAACAGCATATTGCCATGCCTTTCTGTAGTCGGATTTCTTTTAATAGCATGTAGGTATCGTCTATTGGCTGACTGTGATATTCTAATTTGGGTCCACCTCACGTGTTCTTTTCCTCCTCGTCCCTTCAAAGACACTTTTGAGAATACTACCATGTCTCAGCAGATGGTCCAACCGTGTGTCACTTCCATATCTTTTTAAATTCTAGGTATCTTCGCTTTTCTTCTACATCGAAAAGCACGTCTTAGTTTAATATCTGGTTTACCATGATATCTGGAGCATTCTTCCACAGGAACGCATCTAGAAGGATATTGCTTCTTGTTTGTCTTTCACTTTCGTAGAGCAATACACTGCCTTTTCCGAGATATTTGTCTACACAGCTAGTTGCGGAATAGTTTCTCCTCTTTTTAAAATCAAGTTCAGCCCGGTCGATTCAACTTGAAATAAACTGCCTTAATGTTCTTTCTCCGTGGATGAGTAAAGGATTTGCGGTTTCGGAGTTAGTGTTATACTACATAACTATGTGAAGAAGATTTACATCTGGATCAACATAGTTTTTATTTTGTTTTCTCCTACAACTGCTAGTTTCTCCCTATTTACACCTATTTTCCTCTTTATATATCCATTCTAAATAAGAAAACTATCCTACATGCTCTTTGAATTGTCGCGGTGGAGTGGCCGAGCGCTCTAAGGCACCTTGCTGCAGAGCGCGCGGTTGTTCGCATTTGGATGTCGGTTGTTCGCAGTTGAATGTTCGAGTCCTCACTCGGGCGTGGGTGCGTGTGCTATCCCTAAGCTTAGTTGAAGTAGTTTGTACACCTAAGGACTCATAACCATAGAAGTTAAGTTCTTTAGATTTACAAACATTTGAACAGTTTGCTCTTTGACTTTTATGATAACGAATGTGCATGTCAGTAACTCAAAGGCGGGTATACGTCTTAGTAGAGAAGTGAACTGGAGAGAGTTCAATGTGATTCTACGCAAACAAACAACTTTCTCTGCAGCCGCTACAGCACTGAGCATTGTTGCCTAACAGACCACACAGTGGTGACCAGATATATTTTTCGCAGCTTATAACCTTTTTAAATTAATTACCCATATCATCTCTGGTTTTTGTTTGACGTGGAAGAAGAATATTTTTTATTTGTTGTTTCTGACGGGAATGCAAGAAAGATTCAGTCCGAGATTAATTCTATAACGGACACAAACACTCAAGGAATCGAATTTTCCGTTACTTACTTATCACGCAAGATATTAATATTATTTTGTATTTTACACCGCATCGTGTTGTAAAATAGTCATTGTTTCGGTCTCAGCTGAAAATTATCTTTACTGATAAATGTGATTACCCTGATGAAACCAAAAACGAACTGTAATTTGGCCACGTGCGTTGATTCATCACGTCACGACATTTCGCTGTATACTACAATAACCGATTCCTGCCACTGGAGCCTACTGAGCAATATTCATTATTAGAAAAGTTCAGTGTTTAATAAAATGCAAAAAACATTATAGATATCACCTCTATATCAAATTTGAGGCTATAATATCGTGAAAATAACTGTCTGGATTAATATGACTAGCACATTAATTTTTCTACGTTGCAGAAGTATGGGGTCACGGTATTTTGACTTTCATGTAATGGACATCTTACTGAATTGGTGTTACATTTTTTCTTGTTTATTTATTTTATTTGTTTATTTAGCCTTCTCAGATTAGGACCATCAGGCCCTCTCTTACATCGGACCAGGGTTTTACGCATACAGTATTTCTTTACATGTGATTTGCCTATAACATAACAATGATTTTTACAGATAAATACTTAATAACATAATTTATACAAGTTGATTACATGTAAAAGGATGTAAGTAAAAGGTATTGACTTAATTCTAATAGGATTAATACTAGTAGTACCACTGAGACACCTTCTGCTGCTGTTGGTGTAATAGTAGAAGTAACAACATTGATATTAGCAGCTACAAGATGTACTTCTGAATATATCGAGACTGGTTAAGGCACGGCGAATTCTGACAGAAGGAAGTTAAGAAAGCTGTACCTGGCGAGAGCAATGGCAGTAGGAGAATATCTGGGAGGGGGAACGGATGTGAAGTACCGGGACCGTAGGGTATTAAAGACTGGCGTAATTATTGCTTTAGTAGATAATCCATTAACTGTCGTTTGAAGCTGGCAGCGTTATTCAGTTCTCTGATATACTGAGGTAGGTTGTTCCAGAGCCTGGTTCCTGCTACTGAGAAGGATTTTGAGAAACCGGCTGAGTTATGGATAGGGACAGAAAGGGTTTTGCTCTGACAGGAACGAGTAGTTCTGTTATGTTGATCAGATAAGAGTGTTAAGGTCGAGGAAAGATATGAGGGACAGTGTACGTTGATAAGATAGTAGAGGAAACAGAGTGTATGAAAATCTCTGCGCTTGTCAGCACGGAGCCAGAATAGTTTACTCTGTAGTTACATCAGCGTTAATTCCAAGCAGATAGCGTAGTATTTATTCTACTTTTAACTTTTAATGCATGACACAACATTAGCAGGTACGTATTTTTAACGTTAAGTTGCGGGAAATTCCTTAACTTCTGAGATGCCATTACTTACATGGGAGTCACTCATATGCAATAGACAAACTGGGGCTTGCATGTCCCTAACATTTGCAAAATAAATTAATTAACTTCACTAAATTTGCTGTCGGCTAGGTAGAAGCATTGTATGTATTATTACTGAGACATTACAGCATAATCTAGCCTGCTTCTGCTTTCATCTACAGAAGACAGTGGAAGGTAGCGATCCTTCTTTCTGAGACTGTTGGTTATCTCGAATTAATTCTTTTTACTATCTGATATACCGCTCATGCTGCATATTATGACAAGAGATGGCAGTCTGTGAATAACGAATAGTAATTCACTCACAACAGCAGCCCTTTCTTATTCCATCTTACGATACGAATACAAGGAGCAAGACATTTCCCACAAACTGAAAGAAAAACTTTATTTTGCAATCACTTATTATTCTAACTATCCAATATTTTTGGATTTAAATACATTTACCTTTTGCTCTACCATCTTTGCATTATTTTTCGACATACTAATTTTCGATCGTGTGTTTCACCTATCAGTTCCCTCCTTAAAATCTCTTGATCTTTTAAAGGTAAAGCTATAACACTGCCACTGAGTTGCATCAGATAACAGCAAATATTTTAACAATTTTCCTTTGTTAATTTGAAGTTTGGTATTTGGGAAAATGTATAAGTTTGTATAATGACATCAAAAAGAAATACCGATAAAAGAAATACCGATAAAAGAAATCCAAAAACAGGTAAAGCAGTCAACAATCCGAAGATTGGTTTGAGGAATGGTCCTGTTTAGAGGTGGTATGCCGTTGCCTTCCTCCGACCTTCGAACTGACTTACCCAGCCAGTTATAGGTGGATCTACAGTTTACCGTGGGTTCCGAACCACGGTGCTACTCGGTATTTTTCACATGAGTAATACTGCCAGAGGTGAAATAAGTGGCAAGTAACAGATGAAAATCCTAGGACCTAGCGGGGATCGAACCCGTGACCTTTGGATTTGTAGTCTGGCACTATACCACTGTGCAACCGAGGCGCACAAAAGCAATCTACATATAAAAATTAGATATGAAGAACGGTAATAGAGAACTATTAGGAATAATTGCAGTACTATTTAACCAATGGTATAAATGAAGAAGTAGTGACAAAAGGGTGCAACGTAGCAATAAGAGCATCAATACACACGAAAGATGATAAAAGGAAGTGTGAAAATCATAGAGGATATCCATTACAATTTCTGTTAGTAGCATCTTTGGCTGAATATTATCAAAATTAATAAAACCAGAACTTTAAAACATGGAAATGGAAACACAGTCAAGGTATAGAGCGTATACGACAGACAAAGATAAGATTATTCGCGTAATTAAAACAGTAGAAAAGAAGATAGCTACTAATAGATATACACACATACTATTTATAATTCTCACTAGGGCACACGATAGCTTAACGCTAAGGAAATTATGGCAAGATCTATGAGGTACAAAAATTAACACCATATTTGTGGTTCTGAGTTTGTGGGATCGGTTTTGAAGTTAAAAAGCGCGTGATAAAATAATGGTAATTTTTCAAGATACAAGAGGATTAAGACAAGGATGTAGCCAATCACCCATGCTATGTAAGATATATGCGAAGACCAAACTAGAAAGCAAGAAGAAGAAAGTTGACAAATGGGAATATCACTCTAAAATATACAGACTAATTACAGAAACAGATGACAAAGTGCTGCTTGCACAAGACCATGACGACATACAATACATATCAAGAGAATTTAAAACTAAAATATGGAAGTTAGGGACGGCCAATAACGAAAAAGAAAGCCAAATATTTTATTATTACCGAAGAGACAAAACCACTGAAACTAGGAAACTGAGAAATAATAAAATCAAACACAGAATGCATATATCTAGATCCTACGCTGAAATTAAACACAGATCGAAAAATAAATAAACATGTAATGCACTGTCTTCAATTTGGTGAGATACAAATATAACAAAAAACAGAATCATCCTTAAGCACTGTATAGAAATTGATGTGTCAGCTCTGTAACCAAAGAAAAAATTAATTGACACTTACAATAAACTATTAAGCGGAAGAACCAGAACAATAGAGGACAATAGATTATAGTGGTACGGATGTGAAAATCAAAATAACGGAGGAGAGGTTTCCTGAAAAATTATGAAATGGATCGCATCAGAAGAAACACAAAGTCTAGCAATTAAAAGACATTTAAACATCAGCAAGATAGAGACAACAAGGAATAGCGTATGGTTTCCGTAAGGCAGCGGTAGCAGGTTTAAGAAGAAGTGCAGTTTATATCGAAACGTTATAAAGCTACAGGTGTAGTCCTTAAGCTACAATTCATACATTAACTGCAGCTGGAAAGTGGGACACATGATTAACATAGACACGAGCACATTAATGTACGATAAGGTGCAAACGCTTGCTAAATGTTGTGTGAGAAGCGATACAAACTCAGTAAATGATGTTATTTGGCACGCCAACTGGACCACTATAAAACGTATTTCTGCAGATGTTCATGTTATGAAATGCAGAATGAAACTTTCACTCTGTAGCGGAGTGTGCGCTGATATGAAACTTCCTGTCAGATTAAAATTGTGTGCCGGAACCGGGACTCGAACCTGGGACCTTTGCCTTTCGCGGGTAAGCGCTCTACCGACTGAGCTATCCTGACACGACGCACGATGCCGCCTCACAACTTTACTTCCACCAGTACCTTGACTCACACTTTCCAAACTTCACAGAAGCTCTCCTGCGAACCTTGCAAGACTAGCACTCATGGAAGAAAGGATATGGTGGAGACATAACAAGGTTCGCAGGAGAGCTTCTGTGAAGTTTGGAAAGTAGGAACTGGCGGAAGTAAAGTTGTGAGGCGGCATCGTGAGTCGTGTCGGGGTAGCTCAGTCAGCAGAGCGCTTCCCCGTGAAAGGCAAAGGTCCCAGGTTCGAGTCCCGATGTTGTGAAATGTTTGAGGACATAAGCACTATTGCAATGAAAATATGCAAGTGAATCACGGGAAAAAGTAAGTGTTTCTAATTATGGGCAGTATTATGAGACTCAAAATAAAAATCACAATAGCTATTATTGATTTACAAAAATACGTCTCAGTACTGTTCGTCACAGTAACAGATGAAACACGAACACATTCCTTTCCTTTCGTTTTAGGTGTCGTATGTTACTTGGAAACGTCAAGTTGGACGTGTATACTTGAACGTAATCCTATTTCAGTTACATAATCTGTAATGTGATGTTACGTTCCGTGCATGAAACTGGCCTGCATTACTAAATATCAAAAATGCTGTCGATTTTTTGTCAGTGCCTTGTGTATTATCAAATGATGGTGGCTGCAGTGTGGAACTACAGGTGAAACAGAAACGGAGAGCACAATCGCTACGGGACAGCGGTAACGGCATTGGTTATCTGATCTTCAGTGGGCTGCATGGGCGTGGCATTTTTACGTCTCCTATGCTCACTGTACGCGTTTCACAGAGTTTGGTCATTGCGCTTGCTGTAACATGAATAAATAAACACCCTTTTGACCGGCTTATGTCTATGTTGCACGAATTTTTGTTAAAAGCGCCAGGTTCCCTTTTGCGTTATTACTCCCTTTAAAGCTACACTGAGGTGTACGTTTAATCCAAATTCTAGCAACTGCGTTTCAATAAAATTGCTACAGTACGTATGACTTATGACTGTGATTTTTTTCACTGCTAAAGTATTGAGCCCACCAGCAGATATTTCTGAAAGGAAAGTGACATCTATTCTTTAAATTATTTCTGTTGCGTTTGTATGAACGCCACAAATAATTCTAAGTTAAATGAAGAACATGTAGTGTAGTTAGGATATCTAAAAACCTCTCATACAGAACCAACTGGCGTATTTGATGCCCTTCAGACGTTGGAGACCGAATTACTTTGCGATCCCAATCGTGAGAAATGATTAGAAACTAGTTTCGGTAGAAGCTCTAACAATTCTTACATTATTTTATTGGCATTTATCCAAGTAAACATTTTTCTGATTCATTTACAAATTTTGTTAATATTTACTCTCATAGATCTTTGACTCTCTTTTTCTTTGGAATGATAACTGTGACTGTTAACACAGGAAATGTTGTATGTGCAAGGCAGCACACGGTAATAATAAAGGCTGTACCCATAAACATAGAAAACTATTTTCACATTTTTGTCGATTGTATTCATTTACTTCAATTTTTAAAAAATTATGAAACATAACGTTATTTATATGGCAAAGGAACAAAATAAATAATTAGTGGGTTGCTATTATTTTGTCTTTATACCTACTAATTATTTTAAACTAAATTTCCTGTTCTCATCACATACATTGCGTAAAAGAGTAAGAAAGTAACGTCAAACAAGGTACAGAGAAGTACTCCGTAATTAAACACCTAGCCAAGAAAAAGTCAGTTTCTTCCCATTTATTATGTGGTTATGAATTGTCTAACGAACAGGTAAAATTAAATTCTTAAGTTGCACTCCAAGAGTTGAAAAGGAACAAAATTACCTCAGATGGAGAAGATGTTTTGTGTATCTTTTCGAAAAAATTACTGTTAGTCTTTTTGGTTTACTGATCCGAAAGAGCGTTTGGAAATGCGTTAGATTTTATTTAACGGATACTACGAAGCAGAAAGTAGCATTGTACGACCGATGTCAGATAAGAGACGGTAAAAATCCTATAAAAGTAATAGACTTTGAACTTTGAACACTGATATGCCATTTTCTAATCGGTCAAGGACTAAAATAGGACTCAGAACAGAAAAACTACAAACAGGTAATGAGGCTTTCAAATACGATATATAATGAAGTCATTGTGTAGACTAAGAATGTAGTTACATGCAAAATATTAAGATATTCTATGACGGGCTTCATTTGAATGTAATATCAAATTTGTTGTCTTATAATAGGGTAATAATTCTTGACAATCACACATGATAATCTAAGGAAGAGTTTGGGCGTTGTCCTGAAAAGTATAAACTAACAGAAGCATATACATTTTTCCTTCATTCACTACTAGTAAGTAGGATACGACACGACTGAAACTGTGTGTGAAAAATGAGATTCACATTACCGGAAAGAGTGTCCTAAAATGATGATAGCAGAAACGTACGAAAATTTCACAACAAGTGAAACTCGACGCTTCAGATAAAATAATGCATTACTAAAGTAAAGTAAGTAGTACATGGAATTCGGCCATTATTTTATTAATTGGTGCACATTTGATGAACGTATTCTTTTCAGAATAACTATATCACACCAACAGTTATTTCATTACGATCTCTTACCTTAGAAGTTGCGTCAAGTAGCGATATCTGTCCCAGTAAAGTATTAGTTTCATTACGCTAATAGCCTCAGAGATTTCGTAAAACAGCGAGATTTGTGCTATCAGATTATCAATTTCATTACGCAAATCTGTCGTTGCCGTAAACAGATATTTCACTGTTTCTGCGGGATAAAAAAGTTTCTTTCCAGAGAGAGGTATTGTTTGTTGTCAAATAAATTGCTAATAACTCTGAGACTTTGCGACCTGTACTTAGGAATATCTGTGGAAAGAGCATTAAGGTGCGCAAAACAGTATTTCTGTTATCAACGATCATTGTAATTAATTCATTAATTAATTAATGAAAAGTGCACAGATGGCCATAGTGTGTAAAATAAGTTTACAGCGTTCTAATGAAGTCATGAGCAAAATATGGTATTACGTTCGCGAGATGGGGACCACGCTGTGGTTACTCCATAGACATACTTACTCTATAAGACACTGACAATAAAAGGAAATGCGACACCTGAAATGCTTCACATTCCCCATTACCGTAACAATATTTTTTTCACTCAGCGTCAGTAAGAAAATATGTTAACAGAAGTAGGAGGTACGTTAGAAATACCACTGTTATTAAGGTCGATTTCATACGCGGTTATATCATTTTACTATAAAAATGTAACAAAGAAATAATAGGCTTAGGTCCTTTTGGGAGATGAGATGGTTAATACATATAATAGATGATTTTTTGCCACAAAATTATGACGATCTGTGATTCTTTTATCAAGCGAAAGAGAAGAAAATATGTTAACAGAAGTAGGAGGTACGTTAGAAATACCACTGTTATTAAGGTCGATTTCATACGCGGTTATATCATTTTACTATAAAAATGTAACAAAGAAATAATAGGCATAGGTCCTTTTGGGAGATGAGATGGTTAATACATATAATAGATGATTTTTTGCCACAAAATTATGACGATCTGTGATTCTTTTATCAAGCGAAAGAGAAAAGTGATAAATTTTTCTGATACAACTTATCAACAATGATTACGCTATTCGCATATTGCTCTCATTCGCGTATTTATTGACAGCACCTGAAATTGTTCTTTGTGATTCTGTGACAGCATATATTCATTTCTATAAACTTATTACTACAAATATTTCTCCTGAGAGTAAGATACTGAATGATCGTGAAAAGTGTTGCAATTATTGTTAACAGTTGCGCACCATAAAGCTACTAAGGATTAGATTATTTTCTAACTGGTTTTGTTTCTCCTTCGGGTTGAACACATTTCAGTATGTGTAAAGGATTCATTTAGTACAAATAGCGACATATACACAGACCTAAACCGCCAGGAAGAATAAAGATGCATCATGCAAAGAATCTGTATGTTTAGTGATGACTGCCCTAGTTCCCTTGGAAAACACTTTTCCGTACCTACGTTTACTCAATCGGCGTAATCTATCCTCTGTAGTGTCTCTGTCGTTTAATGAAATTAAAACGTAAACAGGTTTACTACCATATTTTATGCCTATAAGTATACTTCTTTTAGTTTTTAATTTAATTGCATGGAGTAGAAACGAATGTAGAAGAACGAGATCTCGCATACTTGAAATATATATTACACACACTAAAATGTGTGGGGAATGGACGTACTTCCATAAATTGAATTACAAATTATCATGAACCTCCTTCAAATTTTTTCGCAGAGTTCTTTTAACTGGCTTGATGTGGTGAATTTGGATTTGATCTTCTATCACCTCAGAGTTAACACCCACCCAAGAACCTCAGTGATTTGTTGTATTATATTCCAATAATTCTTTCGCTCCATTTCTTGTGCAACCGTGTAGCAGTGTGGGAGTTATTCCCTGCTGTTCTAAGACATACCATACTCTTCTACAGTTCTCTCTCGTTAATCTAACCCATATATTCCTTTCCTCGCCTGTTCTACAATTTTTTAAATTTTTTTATTATTTATTATTATTATTATTATTTTTAAGGAGTTTCCACATCTTAATGTAATACTACGTTGGTTCGTTCTTTTTGTAACAAATGGTGCGACAGTCACATTTGTTTGTGGCTTTACTGTTCATTACAGTGTCTGCTCCAACTTTACGTAGTTTTCTTTCATCCAAAACTGTAGAATGGTTTTAGTAACTCATAACTAAAACTCAAGGTTTCATTGTGTGGTGAAATACATACCTTTTCTCTGTTTAGAATCTTCCACATTTCTTTATCCCAAACTATTTAACATGTTTCTTGCATGTGTACATTTTGGTTTAATTTGTTTCATCTTATGTTCAATTGAGGTGAACAATATCATTTCTGAATACTCTTACACCACGTCGAATTTTGGTACGTCGTACAAGAAATCTAACGGTATATTCTGAAATCGCATTATACCTTGAAAATCAAATGTTAAAGACAATAAATTCATTACAATAAGCTGAAAGTAGATCTACGTTGTTGGAGAAAAGGACAGTAAGAAAAAGAGGAAGAATACAACGGAATTTTGAGAAATATAGTACAAGTACTCCCAATTTTTTTCTTGGAGTAAACGAATTTCAAATAGAACCATAGTCAATCTCGACGATGGTAGAGTAGTTTTCAAATAGTGATGCTTCGCCCCACCGTGAGTTTGTTTCTTCTGTAATGTTACCTACAATGATTTTATCTTTCAGTGATTTCATTGCTATATTAACAATTCTTTCATTTCTTAGATTGCGTTCCAAACATGCTGCATAATAGATGGAATGGTTTTTGTTAAGAGTGAATGTTCCATTGTATCTCTGGATCTGAGGTAATATATTCTGACAAACCTTGCTCCCGCAAAGGCCTTTCAGTTCTGCGTCTAGATATTCTCACAATAACTCGTCAGTCCTCCATTTAGTGAAGTTATGCTACATATTTCTTCTCTCCCTAGTTATGTTTAGTACCTGCTGATCAGCTACGCGATTTAGTCTTACAATCTTCCATCTTCTTCAGTAACATCACATTAGAAAAACTTCAGCTTTCCTATTTTCAGAATTTCTCCAAATTTCACTTTCGTACAAGACTAATCTCCAGACAAATGAACTCGAAACAGGCTTCCTACTAGCTAAATTTATATTCGAAGTTAACAAAGAATTCTTCTTCAACAATACATTTTCCCATTTCCGTTCTACTACATTTCATACTATCTGAACTTCGGACATTGTAAGTTATCTTCTTGTCTAAATAACAAAACTCATCTACTACCATTGGTATGTCGTTTTTTAATCTGAATCCGTCAGCATTGCCTGATTTCAATCGACTCTTATTTTGCTCTTTTTAACGCCTCCTTATATCCTCATTTCAAGACACCGTATATTACATTCAATTTCTCTTCCCGGTACTTTGTTGCTTCCGTTAGTAAACAGATACGAAAGGTTCTATTTCGTCTCTCCGAACTCGTAATCCCTTCCAAATTTTTCCTTGCTTTCCTGCACAGTTTTCTCAATCTACAGATTGAAAATATGGGAGAAAGGGTAAAGCCCTGTCTTACGCCCAACCTAATGCTTGCTTCCCTTTCATGGCAGTCTAATTTGTACTACAGGAACAGTGCAAGGCGGGTATACAGCGCTTTACCAAACATTAAAAACAGACCCAAACTGCGCAATAGTGCCTGTACTCAATGTGCGATCCACCTACTAACAGGTCATAATCAGAATCTCAAACACCTGATGGAATTGGATTTAATAACACATCATTCTTCTACGCTGATCATATCGTTTTCAGATGCTTTCGTTTCCTAGTATAGAGAAAGAGAGAGAGAGAGAGAGAGAGAGAGAGAGAGAGAGAGAGAGAGAGAGAGAGAGAGAGAGATAATTCAGGCAATTAGAGTGGGATCTGCAATAGCTGCAGGGGACAGATACTTTGGGATTACACTTAGTACGGTTCTACATAGGATATATAAAAGGAAACTGCTTAACTTCCCTTTTTTTAAGAGTAAGTGAACATTAGCAACGTAAAGGGTGTCTACTTATCAGAAAAGGTATGAAAAGTAAACAATAAATAGATAAATATACGAAACAGCTAATCAGAGGGATGTGCGTATACTAGAGGATTTTGTCGACACATACACACACCTGTATGGGTACTGTAGAATGCTGTTTTCACCGTAGTCCAACCCATAGACAGCCGAAAAATCTAGCGAGTATTTCCGAGGCTACCAATCACGAACGTTGTAATAGAATCTGGAAGAAATTTATCTAGAACCTGAAATTTTTAATATTTTATATTATTTTATTTTTTGCTCTATATTTTAATAACCTCATTTAATCTAATTTAATATCGACAAATCTTACACTTAACATACCTCATAAATAGATTTTTTTTTTTTCTAAAACGATGCATGTATAGGCATGTGAATTGATGACGTACGACATTTAAGGAAACAGGTCAAAATATTGTGTCTATAAATTCACTATAAATTGATCTGAATTTGTCGTTTCTTATAAATGCTATGAGGTTTCTTTACAAGTTGTGCATAGCGTCTTGTTCTTCAGAATTAATAAGAATGAATGTAAAGTCAACATTGTCGAAAGCCTTCGTCAAATCTTATATAAATATAATCCTATATAAACTTAGGTTTGCCTTTTCGTAACATATCTTCAAAGTTATGTCGTAGGGCAGTATTTTCTTGCATGTTCCTGTATTTCTTCTGAATCCAAACTGATGTTCCCGGAAGTCGCGTTGTATTCATGTTAGTGTTCTGCGACTACAAGTCATTATAGTAGCGCTTATGTAATATCAACACTTTCTTCTACATACTTTATTTGCAACTGGAATTATTATATTCTTCTTGAATTCTAAGAGTATTTCGTCTTCGACTGTATCAAACCTTTTGCACACCAGATGGAACATTCATTATTTTATTGCTTCTGCAAAGAACATCGATAGCTCTGAGGGATTATCATTTTAATCCAGCAGCCTTGTTTCGACTTCACAAGACCCGGTCATTGAATCCAAGTGAGTTGCCCCTTCAAGTATTACAAACACTGTTGTCCTTTTCAGGAAACACATGTCAGTCTGGCCTCGTCATAGATACTTCTCAACTGTGGTTGCGACTTGCGACTATCTGTATGGATGAGGCACCCAAGCCAGCCTGGTAATATCTACGCCTCACGCGGTTTCACAAAGTAACGTATCCGTACAATAATGGAAATAATAATATGCTCTTACCATAACAGTAATAATAACGATAAAAATTATTTCTAAACAATAGATAATTTTTACTTTATTCGTGAACATAGATATTAGACAGAGACCATGTGCGGATGTATTGGTTAAAAGTGAGAAAATGATACTTTAATAAGAAAACTGTACGGACGATATTTAATAGTGACAACAATTTCAGACTAGAAGGAAGGAAGACTAGGATGCAGTGTACCGTCCATAACGTGTTCATCAGATAAGAAGCACAAATTAGGAGTATTTTGTAGACGCATAGGGAAGCAAATCGGTGGTGCCATTTGAAAGGAACCATCCCAGAATTTGGCAGAGCGATTTAGGAAAATCACAGCAAATTCAAGTCTGGATGATCGGGGGTCGGTCAGAACTATCGTACTCTCATATTCCAGTCCAGTAATTTTAAAGTATGTTCTAAAGAAAAGTATTATGGATAGAGAGGAAATGTTACAATGCTTAACATCCTCCTACAAAAAATATTAGTTTATTTTAATATAAATGTATATACGCTCTAAACAGATGTCAGAGCAAGTTTAGTTTGTATCTCTGCCGCAGAAATAATTTTTTTTCTTCATTTGATTTTTAAATATGATCCTTTCTCTGTACGGCACTGTATGCAGTGTCAGGCTGATGAAGTACGGAGGGTTGAACCAGAACGACTTATATAAAGCTATGATTCATACAAGAAATATAAATTCATGGGGAAGAGATGCATTGATAAGGCCTGCGCACAACATAATTATTTTGGTCTAATATGAAGAATGCTTAATACATGTGATAATTGTTTGGAGAACACCATCTGTGTAATGAGTTTTGAAGCATGTAGAAAGAAGAACAGCAAATTCCAAAATATCATAGATTCACGAGTCCCAGAGATTAGAGAAGATTTCTTTTTTCTAAAAAGTACGGTACATAACAACTGCGAAACGAAGTAGAGCTTCGAAAAGGATAAACAAAGCGAAGATAGTATCCTCCAGTAAAATATTACTTCTGATATCGTAGATTGATACTAACGAGCGACATGAAATAGTACATTAACAGTAAGCTAGGAAATACTACCTAAAAGTAATACTGAATCTGCCGATCTGTGTGAGAACCTGTTTCTTTCGGTTTCTAATATCTGTACAAAGTAAATATTTCGTACAGTGACCTTTATATAACTGAGAACGAATTTTACACTATTTAACAATGGTGAGTGCTCTGCAAAATATACAACATACGTTTAAAAAATTAGACCGTTATTATAAAATTTTAAACGTTTTGGTAATGTTTCTATCATGAGAAATAATGTGTAAACTTTCAAGACAAGAACAAAGTCGTTTGGAAGCCACCGTTAATAAGTTATAAATACTACCCGATCTGCATCTCAGTTATATTTATTGATGCTTCATTACAATACGTATTTCTTTTTCTTTTATGTATTCTGTTAGATTAAAAACTCAAGAAGCAACAATGAACATTTCTCCATCAATTGAAGGGCAGTATTTGTTTCGATCCGATGAAGGAAGTGAAAACAATGATTAAATTCACTGGTGTCAAAACGGATTTCCTTCTATAGGAACATGGTTGCTAGGCTATGATTATAATAAAGAATAGTTTCGGTACGCAGAATCATTTAAAAACCCTTAAGAACCACTGTTCTCCACATCATATAAACTTGGCTCTGTACTATTCCGTAAGGAATATACTTGCAGTGGCGGGGCTAGACGAAAACTGGGCGTCGGCGATCTCGTCTTTTCGAGGCCCCTTTTAATTTTTTTTCATTAATGAAAAAAAGTTAGAGCTGAATTATACATCAATAATCATTATACTAAAATTATATTAGCATAATATACGAGTATTATTGCAATGACAAAAATTACAATAAACAAACACAAATTAGAGAAACTTTTCAGCTTCTCGTCTCACTACTTTTATTTTATTTTTTTTTTTTTTTTTTATTTTTTTTTTTTTAAGATCATATCTTAATACCAGCCGCTATTTTGGCTTCAGTTGATAGTACTGACAACGCAGATAGTCTTTCCAGGCTCATTGTGCTTTTCAAGTTAGTCTTAATCAATTTTAACTTGTGAAGCTTCTCTCGGCCGAAGCTGTACTGACTGGAACTGATCATGATTCTGATATATAAACATTTGGCCGGCCGCGGTGGCCGAGAGGACTGCGGCGCGGCAGTCACGGACTGCACGGCCGCTACGGTCGGGGGTTCGAATCCCCCCTCGGACATGGATATTTGTGCCGTCCTTAGTGTCAGCTAGTTCGTAAGTAGTTCGTTAGTTTAGGGACTGATGACCCCGTAGTTAAGTCCCATAAGCTATACAAACATAAACATTTGGATATACTTCTTTCAAATCTTTTTCTACAATGTACTGAAGAAATTGTTTTGCAAGTATTTAACTACAAATTGCATCACTGCTAGAGTCATACGGAAATAAATACGGATAACTAAATAGCTGCCGGCCGGGAATGGCCGAGCGCAACTAAGGCGTCTTACCACAGTGAGCGAGATCGCTCTCGCCGGGGGTCGAATCTCACTCTTGTTTACGAATGTTGTGTTCGTCCGTTGGTTAAGCCAGTGTTAAGTTAGATGTAGGTCGGCGCTACATAACCTAGCAGTTGTAAAGTGCCGTTAAACACCAAATATATAAAAAAAGAAACAAAATAAAATTAAAAATTATTTTGGGAGGCCTAGCGCCGCCACTGTATACTTGCAATCCTTGTTTGGCGATCGCCTCTCGTGACACTGTCGTGGGCCCAACGGTTTCACCACTGCCACGCTGCTCCTTGATGTGCGGCATAGGACTAGTGTCGCCAGACCGGTTTGTCTAGCCTGCCTATGACGCGTTCCTCTTACAGAGCCTCAACTTCCCGGCTGCTGCGCTGGTCCGGAGTCCGCGGTACTGGGTTCGACCCTCGTTACTAGCGCGAGGAATGTCGTTCCGCAGACAAGTAGTCAGGTGCGACAAAGCCTGACAACCGGATGGACGGCAGTCTCACTAAGCGAACAGGTGCGTTAGTGCTCTCTATACAAGAACTCCTATGTAATGAACGGGAACTTAACGTACCGCGTAGCATTAAACAGTCTGAGCCGTAGTATATGGCGACGTTTTGAGTTGGAATTTGTACCAATTTGAAATTTGTATTGGAAAGGGACGTTCTTAAGTTGGTGTGTTAGCCAGAGCACAAGGGTGGTCTATCGTCTAGCATATTTTTCCAATAAATAGGACACGTGGGTTCGATTCCCGAACTTAGCACAAATTTTAATTCAATGATTCCCCGTATACTCATTATATAATATATATAAATTAATGTTTGTTTGTTTGCCTCCTTTTGTTCATATTTTATGCACGGTCATACCGTACATCCGATTGCGATGAAACTTTGCCAACATATTGCTTGCACTTTCGTAAAGGTTATGGATATAATTATGTTACTTTTCAGGAGATATGACGTCATGACGCGTGAATAACTGCCGTTTGATGAATGACGTTTAAATTTATTACTTCTTACTAACTTAATGTTTTCAAAACATATTTTGCAAATAGTAGCCATTTATGGCAATGAATGTCACTAGAAAATTATTTCTTTGTACTATTTATAGATTATGAGATACGACGTCATAAACTTTGAGATTCGTGGGAAACTGCCGCATTATGTTTGTAATTATTGTATGCACTGTCGTTCTGTTAATCTGATTGCGATTAAACTTTGGACACTTAATATTCAAAACAAGAGGGAATACACTGTCTACATAAAATTTTGTATGGTGCATAACAGAGGGTACTTTACCTACAGTTTTATTCAGATATCACGAAATTTTGTACACTTACCCTTTAGAATAGAAGAATGTAAACATCTATGTAAGATTTCATACGGTGCTTGGCAGAGGGTACCGTGCATTATATTTAGAAACCATTTTACTGATGAGTGTGAAAGTTACAGTGTTATATAAATGTTAACATATGGAGGAGGCAATGGACTGAGGAGGTGGATAAGGATTTGGACAGAGAAGAGGAGGTGATTGGTGGAGAAAGGGAAGGTGGTGATGGGCTGAGATGGAGGGGGGGGGGAGAGGCGGGAGGCGACGGAGTTTCATCTAGTCCCAGATAAAATTGACTTTTGATCTGTCTCAGGAAACTGTTTTTATTGGAACGTATTCCAAGATTCTTTTTCTCTTCACAAAGTTGCCAAGTTATAGGCCAGGAAAACCCTTTCAGTATACCCTTGATGAATTAAATATCGCCATAACTTACGTCGAGATAACACGTGCAAATATGAAGTTTTAATGTCGCGCTCCAGATTGGATATAGTCTTTTATGTTGAATATCACTGAAGCTGGTACATAATATAAGTTTTTCGTTTTCGTATGCGAAGTAATTAGGTGCTAAGATTTACTGTTTGTCTCATCCCGAATTTTACTTCGCATACTGTACCTAAAGACTACCACGAATTTCACTGATCAGGTGGAACCTATAGTGTTGAGGAGCTGTAAAAGATAGGAGTATATTAGAGTAACTGAAGAGCAAAAAGTATTCCTTTCGAATCTCAAAATATTTCTGCCTTCTACGAACAAAAATTGATTCTGTCATTTTGTAGTAGTAAAATTATGGACAGATTGACTTTTTCATGAATTCGAGTGAATGATGGTGAATTTCTAGATTCTCCCGTGTACTTTAGTATGCATCAGCTACTTTATATTCAATGAAAGTGGTGAGTTCTACAGTCCATATTTCGCGCGACCTTAATGTGGGAAACGTGAACCTGAAAACTATAATACTCATCAACTGTGGACTACTACTTCATCTTCGGCAGTTCGTAATTGTGTTTCTTAAACATGGACTATTTGCTTCGTTGAAGCTTGTAACTACTGCTGATACAGGACAACTTACTCGGGGTAAGTGCCATAGCGTCTCTCTACTGAAAATAATTCCGAAGGATTTAGTACGATAAAGTATAAGACTTTTATTGTAATCCAGCTCCAAGGAATTTATGCAAACTTGCCAATTTCTATTTCTAATCAAAGTACCATTTACCCTCTAAGCATCGAAGTACTTTGGCGGTACCTTACACAGCATACTAATTTTCGATTTCCGTCTTTAATGATTACGCTGTTGACGGGACCTTAAAACCTAAGCTTCCTTTCTTCTAACTCGAAGACGTAAGCCGGTCGTAATGTATTTTAATTTGCATTATACATATAACGAGTGACTAAAATAAATAAAAATAACATGATACTTTCAATATGATCCTGCTGATATCGTTCAGTATTAGCACTTCCTGTGATGCAATAAAAAAGTAAATAAGTGATACCGGAACCATTAAGAAACAAGTATTAAGTATAAATACCTCAACAGCTAAGTTGAAACACCGATATTATTACAAACTGCTGAGAAAGTTTGGGAATTAGCCGTAGACTTTTACAGAAAAAATTCCGGAGTAAAATCATTGTTGAGATTTTGAAGAAAAAGATATAAAAAAAGTCACACTGACGTAAAATTTAGTAAGAAATTGATAACAGATTGATGGCTATTCGTTTCTGTTTCTTTGAAGCAAAGCGTAATTAACAGGGTCAAACAAAAGTAGGTAAATTAATAGTGAATGAACATGTTGCGACCTTATGTATGGTCAGCATCTGACTTGGACAAATAGTATTCTTTCTTTTCTGTCAGCCAACATTGTAGAACTATTGAACGCATATTGTCTGTACCTCTAACTCTCCATATGGTATCACACAGTTCATGGTATAGCCATCGGTGGAGTGTTACGCAAAAGAAAATTAAAAAAAACGTGCACTTCTATGATGAGGATGAATTTTTTCCTAATAACACATAAAAATTCCCAATAGTCGATTATAAAAGCAGGCACTTTAAACATTCCTGAAACGGGAACGTCCAGAAGAAATTTAGGTGAGGAACATAAACCACTACAATTGGCGTTCTTCAGCCTCACCTTGTCTCAGGATTTGTGATCTCAGTTGCGGTAATAAATCAACGTACACCGTGTGGATGACAATATATTTTAATAAAGGTTACCTTCAGGCCTAAGCTAGAAGGTGGAAAAAGAGGTGACAAAAATAATTGAGAGCATAGAAGTGCAACGTTACAAGAAAACCAATTCAAATTTACTGAAGTAACATGAAAACATGTTGAAACCTACATACCTGGTTCGGTAAACTGCAATTTATGTGCCACACATATGACATAAACGTAATGTAAAAATGTGAATGACGTACATAAAATAAACTGTGGGGTATTCTCGTAGCAATGTCCTACGAAATGTACAAACAAGAACTAAAATCAACGATGTACCATTTGCTCACTGGTAGTTTTCCACATTTTTTCAATCATACAGTTTATAACTTTTCAATCCCACAGTATATATATATATATTTCACTTTCTCCAATCTACTCCATTGCCACATTTCAAAACTCTCTAAATATTTTTGTTCTTTTTCGCAAACTGTTCATGTTTCAGATCCATAAGACACCACACTCCACAAAAAACATTTGGCGAACCTCTTCTGGAGATTAATGGGTATCCTCCTGGCTGTCATTAAATCTTTCACTCTTCCAAACAGTTTCTTTCCCACGTACATTCTGCCTTTCACTTCTTCTTTAGAACTTCCGTTGAAAGTTATCAAGCTTCCTAGATACTGAAATGATTGAACCTGTTGCAGTTTTCTTTCCTCGAGCGAAATATTGATTATATCACCTTCTTTTCCAGTTTTCATCACTTTGGTCTTATCGATGTTCACTTTCATTCCTAATTCTTTCCCCACTCTTACAATATTCCCTATCATTACCTGGAGCTCTTCACTTTTTTACTGAGGTAGTAAGAAACGTTTGGGATAGTGTGGTGGACTACGACGGTTATTATGATCACACTAAAGGAAAATCATAACCGGTAAAAAATATAGCCCGTTTTCAGTCACTATAATCATTCAATTGTAGAGCTATTACTCCTAGTGTAACAGACCCTGTTGGAGATAAGTTTAAAAAGGCAGATAAAATCAATTTTCTCCTCCTCCATCGCCTTATTTGTGATAGTGCCATTGTGGCGTATATTAAAGATATATTGAAGTATCTGTAGGCTCTTGAGGAAAATGGAACTATTTGATTTTCGAAGTACCTATCTTTTTTTTATTTACTTTTTGTCCAAGAATGAATGTTGTAAGTATAGTCGAGGTCGTGATGGCAGTCTGGTTTGTCTTAGTATAGTGTTACGTTATGTGCACGTGGGTCTGTGTTAGTATGTTGTGTTTTTGTAGTGTGATAACACGAAGGAACGTATATATTAATTACTTTATAATTGTTTCTGTTTTCAATGAATTATATTTTGGCAAACATATTGAAATGATCCAGGGATGAATAAGCAACCAACAAACTGATTACCTAAAATGAGCAGGTTGTTAGATTGACTTCACTCACATCCGAAAACCACTTAGCCTACAGTAGAACGGAAGTAAAACCTTAATGGGAAAATTTTTGGGTGGGTATTTATAGATACCAGGTTAGCATTATAAGCAAGGAAACTCTTCTGACATTTTCTGATTCACGACCGGTTTTGGCAGAGAAACGTATAATCATCTAGTCTCTGATAGGCAGATCTTTGCTCCAGTTGTGACACCGCTTGTTAGTTATGTGGAGACTCTTGTACAACATACGTGAATAGTATAATGGAAAAATTAATGAGTAAATTTTTATTTTATTTTATATTTGACCTATCATTGTTGTATGCATTAAGTAAAATGTTGAGCTCTTTAGTAACGATGTAAATGTCAATTGTTACTACTGACCTTTGTGTGGCGAAACCAGTCGTCAAGTAAAATAAGACCACTTACGTGATATTGAAAAAAAAAATAGTTCATTAGATGGAAAGCGATTTTACATTATTTTAAACTGAATAAACTTTTTGAAACCAGGGTTATGCCAAGAGTGTGCTGTGTGCTGCCGCCATGTCAGTAGAAACAGGATGCAAGATCTGACTGTAACAGATGTAAGAACATAGTTTAAAAATCAATAATGAGAGGGACGAGAAATATTTTGTGTTCGAGTCTACTACAAGAAACAATTCTCTCGTTTGCAACAAACATATTTTCACGTAGCCAAATAAAGAAACGACTGGCACGGAACAGTCTGTTGTTGCTAACGTAATATCAGTTATAAAATGCGTACGTTAACACTACTGGCTCTAGTTTAAAAATGGATTATTTTCTAAAGTAGAAAGCCAAGGTCGCAATATATTTTTGTATTTTATGACGACCGATTTCATTGGGCTATGCCACCATCATCTGTTCATATAAAATTATGGATCTGTTCATATAAAATTATGGAATGTGGTCATCTTACATTATTTTTTTTAAAAAAGGAGGTTAAACAATACGTGCACTTAGTCGAAATATAAAATAAATAAATTAATAGCAAAATAATAAAATAAAGTTAAATCATCAACAGCTCGTAAGAGCATCAACAGCTTGTAAAAGACTCAAGATATTGATGCTTTAACTTATTTGTTTTATATTTTGACTAAGTGCTAGACAGCGCGTACTATTTAAACTCCACTTTTTAAATAACGTAAGATGACCACATTCTTTAATTTTATATGACCAGATGATAGTGGCATAGTCAATTGAAACCGGTCGTCATAAGTTAAACTATGAAGGCAATTAATATTTTAGATCGCCTCCACATCCTACGATGTCAGGTAATCTTTAACAATGGAGTTTAAGCTGCTACTGTTACATTATTGTAGAATCTCAAAAGTCGATTAAACAAGCTGAAGGAACAATCGAATTTTCGATAATTTATGCATACTGAGGAGTGGAATGAGACACTGTGATGGCTGAAACGGTATTAGGAAAATTTAAAATATTTGTCCCTCCACAATATTCTTGCCTTAGTGTGTTTTGAATGGTACAGTATGTGTAATTTAATGTAGAAGGAGATAAGCAACCTCACAATGTGCTTTGTAATACATGCTCTTCATCGAGATTTCGACACCATTTAAGGGTATCTTCATTATAATTATGACATGAGACGTAAAAAAGTAGAGTATGAGACAGAAATCGCTCCTGACTACAAGCACAACGGCAGCCCATAGCGGCTAACCACTTTGTTATAAATTTCTTTAAACCCGCTACCATTCACCCAGCATGTATTTTTATGAACAAACTTGACGTTATTTTGTACCACTTGAACACAAAATTTTCTAATTTTTTACGTCTTATGTAATAATTTTATATTTCTGATGAAGGCACCCTTAGACTGTGTCGAAATTTGGATAAAGTGTATTTATTTCAAAAGAACTTACGGGGCCCCTTGTTCCCTTTTTATAGTAAGTTACAATGTTACGTTTGCTGCTTTTAGACAAGATGTGTAAAAATCATAATCTTCTGTGAAAGATTAATAATATCATAGAAATCGTTAGTAGTGGTGCCTACACACCTGTGATCCTTTAACAGTAAGATAAACCCTTGTGAAAACAAATATAGGCTCTGTCATTGGTAAGCGGCTATTTTGTTGAAGCAGATGATGTCCCTAAGGATCACAGAAATACACTATTTTCTGTTATTATAGAGCGAATTAAACTCTGATACACTAAAATATTGAAACTCCTCACGTCTATTGCTAATGACCAAATCTTTAACACAAGCAGTTCTTGTACCAACCAACAGTGATCGGTTATTTTCGCTGTTCTGACAGTCGCGACCACGTGTACGATTCGCTGTCTCAGTCGGAGACGGGAAAGTAAATAAAATATATTTTACGAACACAGAACCACCGTGAAAATGTATTAAATCAATATTATGCTTTAATTAAGCTGAGGTTATGTAGAACCTAAAGTTGGAGAAGTTATGTTCTATTTATCGTAAAGTAAGTGGACAGACTAAAGTTTTTGTCTGTCCTCTTTCTTCATAAACAAAGAAAAGCAATCGTTCTCTCCACTCTGTCCATTTAGTTCCTATCCTTTCTTTCTGACAATCTCCTCTCCCCCTTCCCTTATCCATTTCATCTTTCCCTCGGCACAGTTAATAAAAAAATTAAAAAAAAATTGGAATTTACTTCAGTTTTTGAGATAACGGCTGCAAATGGTCACAAAGTTTTTCTTCAGAAATAAAGGGGCCATTAAACTATCACAGACGTTGTTAATTCGTTGTTTTAATATCCACTACACAACATCCACTTGTCAGTTGCATCGTAGCTGCCTGTTTCGCAGGTGAACCAATTAAACGTGAAGTACCTGTAAAGCTACTTCCCGAAACTTTCGTGCGTCATTTCTACCATAATAATTGATCAGCAAATTAGGCTGAGTTTGATAGCACTTCACTGTTCACTTATTATTGCTGTTATTTTTATTGCATGAAACAGCAGAGAAGATCAGTATTCTGTTTTTATTAGTATTGGCTGTTATGAAGATTATAAAGCATCATCATATCTGTCATTAACATTTCACCAACACTACCATTGAAAATAAAATGTTTTCCCCCAATCTTGTCATTTTACATGTGGGGTTTTAGTCAAAACATATAGTCAAATAATGGCAGTAAAATCTGTCGGAATCGCTCACTGATAAAGAAAATGAAGTATTCACCTTGGATCTTCTTCTACGCCAGAATTAGGACACATATAGGTGAGATCGCCAAATAAAAATGACAAACGTGTATTTTTTTATTAACTGGCATGTTTTGCCTGGTGGTGAGTAAAGTCACATTTATTTTATATATCTTGTTTTTAAGGTATTTGAGCCAAGATAGTATTTTTTTATATATTGAATTTACCGCTTTCAACGTTGTAAATCTTCATCTTCAGTTTTACATTTTTTTTTCTGCCTGCTGTGTAAACTTTAAAGACCTTATACAAACAAAGAATCTGTGGCCATAATGTAAAATTGATTAATTGCATTTCATTTGGGCCTGCAGCATTGTGTATGTCTTTTAAGGACATATTGTTAATGTAAGTAATACCGAAATGCTGCTTTACTTATAAGATGTTAAATACTGTTTATCAATATAGCATCGCTGGAGGATACGTCAAACTGACCGAATAGCAGTAATGACTTTAATACCTGATAAGCATAAAATAATATATCCATATATATACCATCTAAAGAGCATTTATGCTGCAATTATATGCAGTTATTATAATAAATTATACATCCACCTCCTGATGATGGCCACAGTGCTGAAATAGGCCTATTGCTATATTAATAATCAGTATTTAACATCTAATAAGTAAAGCAGCATTTTGGTATTACTTAGATTAACAAAAAATTTATTAACGTATCTTGTCTTATTATAAAAGTTGTTTCGAAGACCCTTTTATAACAAGACACTATATTTTTATTAATTTTACATTATGACGAGAGATTCTTTGTATCTACAAGGTCTCTAAAACTTATAAGGTAGACTGGGTACGGTTGTGACAATTTTCATTTGATTCCCTATATTGTCCTTACTATGCGAGTTATATGGAGTAAAAATGTTTTTTATAGTACAGTGTACATTTGACTAAATTAAAATATTAAAATTTTGTCGCTAGTTACAATAGTTATCTCATAGGAGGAAATTAGAAAAAAAATTGAAAAATGTAACAACCGACCACACCGCAGGGACTGTTGTGACAGTGCCTGGGGTCGGTAGTGACACGTTCAATATTGCATCAAAATAATATAAAATCAGTTTTATTGCAATTAATATCTAACATAATAGCAACATAATCTTCTTCTGTAAAAATATAACTTTTATGCAATAAAAGAAACGTAATCTCGGAACACTTTAATAGCTTGTAATTAATAAGGAACTCTAGCATCTATAGCCGTTATTATAACAGTCATCATATTACAATCAGCAAAAGAATTTCATTAAAATTATTACACAAAGCAGGAAATAGTGAACAACTTAATATGACCACTTACATCATGAAAAAGGCAATTTCGATAAATAAGAAAAATGCGATCTTGGTTTAAGACCTGAAAAAGAATGGATATGCAATTAAAAATAAATAAATAAATAAAAAAGGTATTATTATGACAGTCAGATATTTGAAACTGTTCTGTGGCTGCTTAAAAGACAGTATTCGTTATGCGAAAAATTAAACTTCATATAGTCCAGATCTTGTCCTTCCCCCAGAAATGTCTCATTGTGTTCATAAGAAAAGTAACATCAGATTGGAGACAGGAAACTATCTACTTCTTTTTACCAACCGTCAGGGCTACGAACGCACGTAGTTTTTGATTTGGAAGCGTGTATAGCAAAGCACCTTGAGGATTATAAAAGTTTCATTGGTGTAATGAATATTAAAAATCTATCAATGGAATGTCAATAATGGAGCATACATCGTAACTCAGCGAACAGACGATCGCTGAGTCACATAAAGGCAAACAAATTCACAACTTGAATTTTCGGCTGCAGCCTTTACGAGAAAAATAGTTCATATGTAACTCAAGCTTCGGACAGAGATGGTAGTCAAGTATGCTTGATAAATGTATGAGTGACCTTGTGAATGTATGTATATTTTCTACTGATTAAGGCTGTGACCGAAGACTTAAGTAGCGTGAATGTGATTATCTGTTGCTCGCGCCAATTTGCGGCTACGCGATCGTCTCTACGGTGAGTTTCTATCTATCCTCTACTATCTTCTAATATAAGGTAGAGTGTCCGTGTGTTAGCGTTACATACAAATCTACAGTTCTGTTCCAGTCGTGATGAATTTTGCCCTCTTGATCTTACAAGCAAGAGGAAAGCGATCACAAATTTTGTTTTCATGATCTGTTGTATAAAACAATAACTGACAATTTCATCAGTGTAAAACTAGCCTCCATTTATGTATGCAGTCATTAAATTGAGGTTCACAATAAAATTATTTTATCCTTTATTTTTGGTTTGAGAATACCGCAAGTGTTTTCGTTATAACACTATAGCAAATAAATACTGCAACCAGCCACAAGATTTTTATAAATAAATTTATTTCATCGTCACTAATTTCGGGCCTGAGCCCGTCATCAGACTCTACGTTGAATTCAGAATTACATTGGTGTCCTAAAATAACAAATTTATGTGAATAGAACAAAGTTTCCTCGCTTGTATTGTTTACACTTGAATTAAGGTTACATGTATTGCTTATACACTGAACTTACTTCAGAGAAAGGTCTTCTTTATATATTATTATAGGAGAGAGATACATGTATTTTTATCGCTCCAGATTGATCAGATAAATTGATTTATAAAAATCTTGTGGCTAGTTGCAGTATTTATTTTTATGTAATAATATTATTTAATAGTGGTACTGTGAATAAGGAGCCATAGTTGTATTTCTTATAATACTGACAACATAATTGCACATTAACAGATACAGAAACGCCTACGTTTATGTCTATTGTCAGATATTGTAGGTTATTGGACGTAAGTAGTAGACAGATTTATAATAGTGATCTGTTGCTTCAGCTCTATTGTCATAACTGTAGTCTGATGTGTTGATGTTTTGCTTTAGGTCTACAACCACACGCTACGGGTACCTAACGTCTACACTTCCACATCACCCGGTCTGCCTCTCAATTTCTAGTATAATCGTACATTAGCAGATACAAGAACCCTTAGGTTTATGTCCACTGCCAGGTATTGTACTGAAAATTTATTTCTGCAGATAAATGTTCCTTAAGGTGCCTGGCGGAAAATGCCTTCTAGTAATTCATGGTAGGCCCTACCGTTTCACAGATTTCCATGAAAAGTCACAGATACATGTAATTTTTAATTCATAAAATTTACAACCAATTGCATGTAATAATTTATTTGTGACGACCGTTTCGGGCGCTTGAGTGCCTTTCTTCTGGTCACTATACAGGATAACCAGTACATATTAGTATTACAGTAAAGCATACATAATGTAGAAAAGCCGGTTAGATAAATTTGAAAGTGTAAGTATAAAAGTATTTGACATGAGTGTAAAGGTCTATAAAGCTAACAAAGTACAGTGACATAGTTTTGTAATAGAAGCTATGTCCATATACATCGATAACATTTACACTTACATCTCTTAACCTACAATACTAAAATGTGGAGTAAAATCACGGACGTCCTGTAGAAGCCTCTTCAAAGAACTGGGTATATTAACTACTGCCTCTCAGTATATTAATTCCTTAAGAAATTTGTCATAAATAATATATCCCCTTTCCCAACAAACAGCTCAGTTCATACATACAATACTAGGAATAAAAATGATCTACACAAGGACTTAAAAGCACTTACTTCAGTTCAAAAATGGGTCAACTACTCAGGAACACACATTTTCAATAATTTACCGTCAAGTATAAAAAGTTTTGCCACAAATAAAGATCAGTTTAAGAGGAACCTAAAAGACTTACTAGTGGCCAACTCCTTCTAAATTGTACCAAATGATGCATGTATCGGTTTTCATATTATATTAGTATTATTATATTATCAGCTAAAAGAAAAAAAAGAAAAAAAAAAGAAAAAAAATAAAAAGAAAAAGAAATCAGCTTGTAAATTTTGTTTCTTGACATGTTCCACATCCACGAGGATCTTCTCAACATGAATCTAAGGAACGAAAAACTAATCTAATCTAACCAAATGTAAAGTAAATTTTATCCCTGTATATGAACATATCTTTTATTACAGACTATTTTGTTTCAAAACTACTCACTGTACTGTGTTAGCTTTATAAACTTTCACATTCATACTTTAACAATTACATTTTCAAATTTCTGTAACCGACTGTTAACAATTATGTATGCTTTACCGTAGTACTAATATGTAAGTTTACTGGTTGTCCTGTATAGAGAGCAGAAGAACGGCACTTAGGCGCCCGAAATCAGTCGCCAGAAATAAATTATTATATGCAACTGGTTGCTGCATTTTATGAATTAAGACCTGAACAATTTTTTATTGAGATGTGGTTCAACAGCCGTAAGATATTTGAGGAAATGCTGTAAACCATCAGCTGTTTATTATTTTTCAAACTTCTACCGGTTTCGATTAGAAACCATTTTCACGGAAGAGAACTAGAAAGACTGATTAAACAGGTGCATTATATGCCTCTTTATGCATACTGACATGCATGTCACACAATAAAAATAAATAAGACGTCACTAGGCATCAAGTCTTGATTAAAAACATAATAGCAATGCAGGTTGTGTGACGGTGAACCAAGGTCTATTACAAGAGAACCTAGTGAAGTCTTATTTATTTTTTATTGTGTGACATGCATGCCAGTATTCATAAGGAGGCATATAATGCACCTGTTTAATCAGTGTGTCTAGTTCTCTTCCGTGAAGATGGTTTATAACCGAAACCGGTAGAAGTTTGAAAAATAATTAATAGCTGATCATTTACAGTATCAATTTCCTCAAAGACCTGTACAGTTTCGGCCATTGATAAAAAAAACTTCATGATAATTTTTTTTATAGCTCGAGGGAGGAGACGAACAGAGATAGGGTAGAGGTCGTGATGGACAGACAGAGGAGGCAAGACAACGTGGATTAAGAGAATATTGAAATTAATAAAAAAAAAAAAAAAAAAAAAAAAAAAAAAAAAAAAAAAAAAAAAAAAAACGGGTAGCGCCGGGTTTTCATCTGGTTAATATTAAAAATCGCCGCTGTAGTTTTCGTGTTCAGTTTTCGTTATTACGATATGGAACAATGCCTGTGTACCATAAAGGAAACGCCCGCTACCAACTTTCACGAAAATTCGACTGTACATCTCTAGGCAAAGAAGCTGGGTAGAAGTTTGAAAAATAATTAATAGCTGATCATTTACAGTATGCATTTCCTCAAAGACCTGAATAGTTGCTGCCATGGAAAAAAACTTCATGAAACATTTTTATAGATCGAAGGAGGAGACGAACAGAGACAGGGTAGAGGTCGTGATGGAGAAACAGGGGAGGCAAGACAACGTGGATTAAGAGAATATTGAAAAAAAAAAAAAAAAAAAAAAAAAAAACGGGTAGCGCCGGGTTTTCATCTGGTTAATATTAAAAATCGCTGTTTCAGTTTTTGTGTTCAGTTTTCGTTATTACGATATGGATCACTGCCTGTGTACCATAAAGGAAACGCCCGCTAGCAACTTTCACAAAAATTCAACTGTACATCTCTAGGCAAAGAAGCTTGGCAGTCCCCCCCCCTATCCTCGAAGAGATAGTACATTCGGCAGCGCTTAAGCACGATAAGACGTCACTAGGCGTCAGATCTTGATTAAAAACATAAAAGCAATGCAGACTGTCTGATGGTGAACCAAGGTCTATTACAAGAGAACCTAGTGACGACTTATTTATTTTTATTGTGTGACATGCATGCCAGGTATGCATAAGGAGGCATATAATACACCTGTTTAATCAGTCTGTCTAGTTCTCTTCCGTGAAGATGGTTTATAACCGAAACCGGTAAAAGTTTCGAAAATGATTAATAGCTGATCATTTGCAGTATGCATTTCTTCAAAGACTTGAACAGTTTCTGCCATGGATAAAAAACTTCATGAAAAAGTTTTTTATAGATCGAGGGAGGAGACGAATAGAGACAGGGTAGAGGTTGCGATGGACAGACAGGGGAGGCAAGACAACGTGGATTAAGAGAATATTGAAATTAATAAAAGAAAATACGGGTAGCGCTGGGTTTTCATCTGGTTAATATTAAAAATCGCCGCTGCAGTTTTCGTGTTCAGTTTTCGTCATTGCGATATGGAACAATGCCTGTGTACCATAAAGGAAAAGCCCGCTAGCAGCCTTCACGAAAATTCGACTGTACATCTCTAGGCAGAAAAAATCTCGGCAATAATCCCTCCCCCCCCCCCCTCTCGAAGAGACTGTACATTCGCCAGCGCATAAGCATGATAACACGTCACTATGCATCAAGTCTTGATTAAAAACATAAAAACAATGCAGGCTGTGTGATGGTGAACCAAGGTCTATTACAAGAGAACCTAGTGACGTATTATTTATTTTTATTGTGTGACATGCATGTCAGTATGCATAAGGAGGCATATAATGCACCTGTTTAATCAGTCTGTCTAGTTCTCTTCTGTGAAGATGGTTTATAACTGAAACAGGTAGAAGTCTGAAAAATAATTAATAGCTGATCATTTACAGTAAGCATTTCCTCAAAGACCTGGACAGTTGCTGCCATGGATAAAAAAAAACTTCATGATAATTTTTTTATAGATCGAGGGAGGAGACCAACAGAGACAGGGTAGAGGTCGTGTTGGACAGACAGAGGAGGCAAGAAAACGTGGATTAAGAGAATATCGAAATTAATAAAAAAAAAAAAAAAAACGTGGTAGCGCCGGGTTTTCATCTGGTTAATATTAAAAATCGCCGCTGCAGTTTTCGTGTTCAGTTTTCGTTATTACGATATGGAACACTGCCTGTGTACCATAAAGGAAACGCCCGCTAGCAACTTTCACGAAAATTCGACTGTACATCTCTAGGCAAAAAAAAAAAAAGCTCGGCAGTAATTTTTTTTTTTACCTCCCTTGAAGAGACTGTACATTCGCCAGCGCGTAAGTACTTCCGTAATATCCGCTCGTTACCTTGGCAGCCATTCAATAATTTGCTTCGTTTGGTAAAAACAAATCCGACAGGCGGCGCACAGTGTTTACGGAAAAACAAAAATGGCGCGCTGTGCCGGCGGGCGCGCGCTCTCCGCGTAGGCCGCGCGCGCCGTCCATAATTGAGCGCACCTGAAGGAGGCGCGCGCGCTGCCCCACGTGGCCGCCACGTGGCCCGCGCAGTCCGGCCAATGGCGGAAAAAAGGCACGCCCCCGCGCCGCTCCCATTGCTGGCCGCGCGGCCGGGGGGTGGGGCCTAGCCGCCGCCCCCTGCGAGGGGCCGCGCCGAGCAGCCGCCGCTGCCGCCGCCGCCGCCGTCGCTGCCGAAAAAATGCACCCCCGAGCAACAAGCGCAACAAAACGCCCGGTCGGCGCATATCAAATCATTTTCATCATCGGCCATGGCCGCTCGGGGCATTGTTGTTATTATTAGAGCCGTGTCCGTGAGCGGCCGAGAGCGCCTGTGCAACTTCTCGTGTGTGTGTGTGTGTGTGTGTGTGTGTGAGCGCGTGTGTGTGTGCGCAGTCTGATTTTTTCCCCCTCTAACTCCAGATTTGGAACTGATTCGGAAAAAAATGTTTTTTTGCCTCTTTTTGTTATTTCGTTTCTCAAATGACTTTATACTAAAGTGCTCCATTTCCCGTGGAACTGCACTTTTGCCCCCGTTGCTGATGTTTCGCTAATGAGATAGGAGGAGCGCGAAATTGCGAAGCGTAAACTGAACGGTATGTGACGCTATTTGCGTTGTTTCTGGTGCTCTTTAGGCGACTCGGGAGCAGCGTTTAAGTGGTGGAGTCGCTTACAATGGGAGCGTGGACCACGGATTTCTCAGTAGACATTCCTAAAATAATCCTAACCGTTATACAAGTTTCCACCAGATACAAGAGATAGTTAAGATAATTAAAAATAATAATAATCTACATCTACATAGATACTCTGCAAATCACATTTAAGTGCCTGGCAGAGGGTGCGTTAACCACTTTCATAACTTTTCTCTACCGTTCTCTAACAGCGCGCGGGAAGATAGAACACCTAAATCGTTCCGTTTTCGATCTGATTTCTCTTATTTTATTCGGATGGTCATGTCTCCCTAAGTAGGTGGGTGCTAGCAAAATATTTTCACATTCAGAAGCAAAAGTCGGTGATTGAAACTTCGCAAACAGATCACGCCGCTATGAATAACGTCTTTCTTTTAATGATTTCCATTCCGATCCGTGCAACATTTCCGTGACGCTTTCCCCCCCGCCCCTCCGTAACGCGATACGACAAAACGAGCTGCCCTTCTCTGAACCTTCTCAATGTCCTCTGTCAGTTCCACCTGGTGAGGGTCCCACAAGGGGCAACAATACTCCAGGAGAGGACGCACAAGTGTGATGTAGCCAGTCTCTTTGGTGGAGCTGGTGCATCTTCGAAGCATTCTGCCAATGAAACGTAACATTTGGTTCGCCTTCCCCACAACATTTTCTATGTGTTCTCTCGAGTCAAAGTTGTTGGTAATTGTAACTCCTAGGTATTTGGTAGAATTTACGACATTAAGGTTTGGCTGATTTATTGCGTAATTAAAGTTCAGCGGATTTCTTTTAGTGGTCGCTGTCTCATGACTATTTACTACGCAGAATCAATGAAAGCGTCCGGTTATCATTCTGTAAGTGTGATATGACGTTGAACCCGCCGACTCGGAAAAGGCTAGGCACTACAGGATATTTTAATTTCACTGTCATTACTTTTAGAAATAAATTAAGATAACTGTTCCAGCATTTGTAAGAAGTTTTCATTATTGGTACTCATAGGCCCAGTACTGAAAGCTCCAAAACTTAAAGATTTTTTTATTTATTTATTTCATTTATTTATTTATTTATTTATTTTTTTGAAAGCTTACAAAAAGGAGAATGCCAAGCTCGCTAATATATAATTTTATTCCGACGACCAGTTTCAATAGCCTCTGCCATCATCTTCTGGTCTGTGAAGGTTTAAAAAGTCGTCTTCCTGCAATGTCAACAGTTGTTGTTAAAATAATGTAAAATGCATAGATGCACTATGTCACTGTAGTTAAAATGTACATGTCAGGATAAGTCATTCTTCTATTTTGAAAGATTTTTGCATGTCGAGTATGTCCTTGTATTTCCTGTACATGAAGGTACACTTTTCCTCAAAAGTAAGACACATTCTTCGATGAATTTCGCGCAGCATAGTTGCAGGTTTCAACAACAGTCTCGCTGCAACAGTTAAGACCCTTTATTTGAGGACTTCTCACCTCTGTGACAATTTAAAATTACTTCCTCAGTTGTTATCTTTTTACAAATAAAAAGTAACTATCAGAATTTTGGCACTGTTAACATTAATGTAAAGTCATGATAGATTTACTCTACTTACGTCGAACCATCAAAGAGATCTGATATAAGATCTGATGGAGCTCTTTCCCTTTCATATACGTCCAGGATCCATTCTAACATTTATATAAACATATTTAAAACTGTCTACTGAAAGGGAAGGTGTACATAAATACAACTTGATTTGAAGACATCCCCGTATCTCCTATTGAAGACCATTAACAAAATAGTGCCTTTCCAGACGGTCTTCATAGGAGACACGGGTATGACTTCAATTCTTGCCACTAAGTTTCAATTATGGGCACGTTCCCTTTGAATTGACAGTTTGAAAGTTTTCATATAAATTTAGAAAGAAGCACGGACTTACTTGAGTGGGAATGAGCTCCATCAGAATTCATAACAGGTCGTTTTAATGATTTGACCTAAGTAGGCAAAGACTATTGGAACCTTACATTAATGTTGACAGTACTTAAATTATGACAGTTCTTATTCATTTGTAAACTGCTGACACCTGAGGATGTAAAAAAAATTAATCTTAAATTTCGAAACTGGTCGTGTGTACTCCAGTAAAAGTCAGAGCGGATATGTTCCTTAAAATATGAAATCTTGCGACTGTGGTTGCCCTATATATAACTTTTATGTTCAAAGTTCTTGCAAGTGCTTGAGACTCTAGAATTTATTTCATTGCTGCATCCCGTAGTTAATTCGCTCCATATATTATTATTAATATTTTTATTTTATTTCTGTGTTTTATTTATTAATTGTTAACAGACGCAACGATCTCAACGAAGGACAAAGTGCCTTGAATAAAGGCTTCACTTGGTGTAAGGCATTTACCTGAACTAGTAAGCTTCGTCTTAATTGTTCTCAGTTAGCATCCCCGTTATCAGCTTGTCTGATAATTTGCTGAATACGACTGGAACTTGTAATGGGAAGGATAATAAAGAGCCCGCTCCATTCCTTATTGTAAAGAATGAAAGGAAAAGGTAAATAATAAAAAGCTGCACTTACACTTTAAACATCACGTTTAGATAAAATCCAAAAGGCGAAAAGCGTCAGTTGGCAACAGTATACATGGTGAACAGACACTCAAAAAATGAGTACACAGTGAAGTGATGATATAAAAGTGTTCATCAAGAACAAAAGTATACCTCCACCTGGAGAACACAAAATGAGGGCCATGAAGACACAGGTGGAGTAACACAAAAGACTGTAAGTAATACTGAAAAATTAAATTATTGTTGTTATGGTCTTCAGTCCGGAGACTGGTTTGATGCAGCTCTCCACCCTACTCTATCCTGAGCAAGCCTTTTCATCTCCTCATAAGAACGACAACCCACATCCATTTGAATCTGCTTTATGCGTCTCTTGGTCTGTCTCTGCGATTTTTACCCCACACACTTCCCTCCAATGCTAAATTTACGATTCGCCGACGTCTAAGAATGTGTCCTACCAAGCGATCCCCTCTTTTAGACAAGGTATGCCAAAAATTCCTTTTCTCACCAATTCTGTTCAGTGCCTCTTCATTAGTTATGCGATCTACCCACCTAACCTTTAGCATTCTTCTGTAGCACCACATTTCAAAAACCTCTATTCTCTTCCTGTCTGCACTGTTTATAGTCCATGTTTCACTCCCATACAACGCAACACTCCGCACAAATGCCTTCAGAAAACACTTCCTTACACTTAAATTAAAATTTGATGTTAGTAAATTTCTCTTTTTCAAAAATGCTTTTATTCCCATTGCCATTCTGCATTTTATATCCTCTGTACTGCGACAGTCACATGTTATTATACTACCCAAGTAACAAAACTCATCTACCACCTTCATTGTTTCTTTACCTAATCTAATTCCTACAGCATCGCCTGATTTTCTAAGACTGCACTCCATTATCTTTGTTTTGCTCTTGTTAATGTTCATTTTATACGCTCTCTTCAACACACTGTACATTCCATCCAACTGCTCTTCCAGGTCCTTTGCTGTCTCTGACAGAATTACAATGTCATCAGGAAAACGCAATGTTTTTATTTCTTCACCCTGAACTTTAATCCCTATTCCAAATTTTTCCTTGCTTTCCTGCACCGCCTGCTCGATGTACAAATTGAATAACATCGGAGAAAGGCTAAAACCGTGTCTTACTCGCTTCCCAACTAATGCTTTCCTTTCATGCCCTTCGAGTCTAATAACTGCGGTCTGGCTTTTGTTTAAGTTGTAAATAATTCCCCTTTTCCTGTATTTTACTCCTGCTGATTTCAGAATTTGAAAGAGTCTATCCAGTCTATCTACAAAAGCTGAAAATGTAGGTTTGCCTTTCCTTAATCTATCTTCTAAGATAAGTTGTGAAGAGAGTATTGCCTACCGGGTTCCTACGTTCCTCCTGAATCCAAATTGATCTTCCCCGAGGTCAGCTTCTACCAGCTTTTCCATTCTCCTGTAGATAATTCGTGTTAAGATTTTGCAACCATGACTTATCAAACTGATGGCTCTGTAATTTTCACATCTATCTGCGCCTGATTTCTTTGGAATGGGGATTATTACATTTTTCGTAAAGTCTGAGGGTATTTCGACTGACTCATACATCTTGCACACCAAGTGAAATAGTTTTGTCATGGCTGGCTACCCTAGAGACCTTAGTAGCTCTGAGGGAATGTCATCTACTACGGGGCCTTGTTCCGACCTAGGTCTTTCAGGGTTCTGTCAAATTCATCTCTTAGTATAGTATCTCCTATTTCATCTTGATCTACTTCCTCTTCCCTTCCTACAACATTGTCTCTAAGTTCATTTCCTTTGTACAGCTCCTCTATGTACTCTTTCAACCTTTCTGCTTTCTCTTCTTTGCTGAGAACTGGTTATCCATCTGAGTTCATGATATTTGTAGAGCTGTTTTTCTTGTCCCCAAATGTCTTTTTCATTTTCCTGTAGGCAGTATCTACTTGTCCCCTTCTTATACATTCTTCTACAGATTTTTATTTGGCTTCTAGCCACTCCTGCTTAGCCATTTTGCACTTCCTGCCAACCTCATTTCTTAGTCGTCTGTTCTATTTACAGCATTTTTATATTTTCATATTTCATCAATTAACTTTAGTATTTCCTGTGATATCCAAGGATTTTTTGTAGGCCTTGGCTTTTTACCTATTTTGTCCTCTGCTGCCTTCACTATTTCATCTCTCAATGCTACCCATTCCTCTTCTACTGATTTATTTCCCTCCGTTTCTGTCAATTGTTGCCTAAAGCTCCCTCTAAAATTTTTAAGAACTTCAGGTTCCCTTAATTTATCCAAGTCCTACCTTTCTGCACTTTTTTCAGTTTCATCCTACAGTTCATAACCAATAAGTTATTACCTTCGCAAAAGCTTGTATTAACAGAAATTGTCTCTAACTTAGTAAGTCAACATTTAAGAAACAGTAACATAGTAAAGAGTCGTAACTCTCATACTCCGAAACAGCAAAATAATATTTATTACTGTCCTGAAGTATTATACAAAAACAAAGATGTGTCACAGGCAACTGATGAGGCTCCACAAATAAAAAAGTGGAACTCGGATGGCAAAGAGAAAAAAAAGTAAAAATAAAAAAAATTAAATAATTATAACGCCATTCATTTAGTTGCAATAAACGGAAACACACCTCCACAAATTTTCTAAGCAACTAACTACGGCGGAAAACGAGATAATGATGATATAAATGTAGTTAGTATATCCTAATGTCTACTACAATTTCAATACATTTGAGAAACACAAATTTTTTGCATTAACCCATTAATGCCCAAGAGCAACTATATTTGCCAAGATATTTAAATATCAGTGTTGCCAACAATGTTACTTCTGTACACAATTTAACTGTTGGGAGGAATGACTGAGACCTGGCTTTGTTGTTTAAAATTTGAAGTATTTGCATCCGTTTCATTCTTGCTGCTTACGAATGCTAAATCCGTTCGTGTGTTTGGCAGTAAAACGCCGCTTTGCCATAAAATGTAAGTACAGGACAGTATATGAGTACTGGAAATATATTTTCTTCTCTCTCTCTCTTGTAATGAATACTCCAGATTATAGATAGAATTTCTTTGGAATTTGTAAATTTGTATTTTGCATGATTTATGTTGGAGGAAAAATGAGTTGCTTCTTTAGTTGCCACTGGGCACTTGTGTTGTATTTAAGGTGTGACTATAATTAATGGACAGTGGATAGAATAATAAATCTCCTTGAAGAAGATGTAAGTAGTATTATACGATCTGTTGTTATCAACCTTCCTTGTGAAACACAAGGTGGAGATACTGGTGAAGACTGCGATTTATCAGATGATGAAGTCCAAGGAAACCCACGTCAACTCCCTATACGTATACTAACAGCAATGGCACAAGTTCAGTTGGAGGAAAATGAACATGGAGAAAAGAAGAGCCAAGTTAAAATTTTGCAGTCAGTGGAGAAAATCAGCTACAAAAAGAAGTAGAAGCGGAAGTTAGCGCAGAGCCTCCAGCCCCATCCAAACGCCCGAGGACAAAATTACGTATCACCACAACTTGGGACCAAATAAAGAAGACAAACTGGAAACTATCAATGTTGGATCCTTATAAGAAGGGCAGCTAATTTTGTATTGTCACGATACAGAGGAGACATCGTCACGGAAATGATGCAGGACCTGGGATGGGAATCATTACAACAAAGGCGGTTATCGCTGCGGCGTGGTCTACATACGATACTGCAATCGCTAACATTCTCCTCCAAATGCGAAAAAATTTTTGTTGATTCCCACCTACATAGGTAGAAGTGATCATCAGATAAAATACGAAATATCAGAGGTCGAACTGAGAGATTAAGATGTACTTTCTTCCCACGAGCTATTCGAGAATGGACTAGAAGATTAATAGTATAAAGGTGGTTCGATGAACCCTCTGCCAGGCACTTAAATGTGATTTTCAGAGTATCCCATGTAGATGTAGACATTTGCAAACTGCAAGGCAAGTTCCAGATTATAATGATATATGAATCAACTAACTGTGTTCAAAGTGATGTTCTTCCTCTTTACCACCAATTGCTTGTTCATTTTAAAGCGACATCATGAAGACACATCAAAACCGTGGCAACAATTACCATCTTTCTGACCCTGTCAATAAAATAAATGAAATGTCTCTTCATATTGAGAGCAAATACTTGGTAAGTGTACGATGTTTCTTTATTAAGCAACAATTTCTAAAATAATCATTTCCTCAATTTCAACTTACTTAAATAGTTAATGTGCGCCTAGTTTGATACTCCTCTCTGAACACTTCGCAGTTTTTCTATGTCTCTTGTTGTAGTCAGGATCACCATTTATTTCTTCAATAAAATGGCTTTAAACGAAATTATCCGCTGAATGTTGCTGTATCATTATTAAAACAGAACAGGACTCTATTTTCATCAAGAAAGAAATATCCTTTGTGTCGGATTGTACCGTTTCGGTTGATTTTTCTTTCTTCTTAACCTATGGTTGCTTAAAGCAAAACTTTCTCCCTATTTACTTTATCCACAATTGGAACGTCATTATGTAGTCAGGGCAGTGCAAAAGTTTCAAGAACTATGCAACCATCTCGCCCTGCCCCCTGTCTTATTGGTTTAGAAAAATCTAATAATTCAGCAGTAAACCCTTGAGTAAGAAATTGCAACTGATGACAGTCACAAATCTACGTATGTAATCGCATTCATATTTGATAAGTTTGCATTCTCCCTGAAGTGTAGTTCCTCCTTGAGATGATAACACTGATCTTAAAAATGGTGTATTTTGTATGCCAACTAATCTCAGAAATATGACTTGTTTACTCTGAGAGTTCTCAGTTTCTATTACTTCTGCATGGAATGAGGATCTTACAAAAATCCCAAAATCTTGGTGCGGGTATGATAGGGTACATCCAGTTATGCAAACATAGTTTTGTTTATTCCAGGTGTGTCTAAATCTTTCTATATGAATTCTGGAAACATCCCTTACGCTTTGGCTAAGCCATGTCTCCACCATATCCTTTCTTCCAGAAGTGCTAGTCTTGCGTGTTTCGCAGGAGAGCTTCTGTGAAGTTTGGAAAGTAGGAGGCGAGGTACTGGCGGAAGTAAAGTTGTGAGGTGGCATTGTGAGTCGTGTCGGGATAGTTCAGTCGGTAGAGCGCTTGCCCGCGAAATGTAAAGGTCCCAGGTTCGAGTCGCGGTTGCGGCACACAATTTTAATCTGCCAGGAAGTTTCATATCAGCGCACACTCCGCTGCAGAGTGAAAGATTCATTCTGAAGTTTCTATCTATATGGTTTGCGCACAAGCCACGCTAAGCCACATTAGCCGTAAGTTAGCCACGCTAAATCAGAATTTCAGTACCAATAATGGAAGTATTGGCTGTAAACATGGAACTACTCTGCTTTCCTAATGCAATTCAAGGGTGGAAGTGGAAACAGCTCTAACTGACAAAGCTAACATTTGTCAGGAGCGTTTGTATATAAATGGTTTGTATCTACAAAACCTGGAAAAGAAACGTGGCATTCAAGAAAACAGAAAGATACCTGGACTCGACGGATTAACCGCAAAGCTAATAATACATAGCGGAAGATTATCAGACTTTAGAATGCCCCAATCTATAATGTATGCTGGAGTACAGGTGAAATACCAGAACTGAGGAAAGACGCAAAAATTATTTCATTGTTTAAAAAATGGAGAGAGACGTTACACAGATAACTATAAGAGAATATATTTGTACAAAATTTATAGCAATATAATTTATGCAAGGGTCTGAAACATATCTGACATAATTTTATCGCCGTGGAGATTCGAGTCCTCTCTGGAGCATGGGTGTGTGTGTTGTCCTTAGGTTAGTTTACCTAGGTTTAAGTAGTTTGTAAGCTACGGACTAGGTTAGTTTAACTAGGTTTAAGTAGTTTGTAAGCTACGGACTGATGACGACGCAGTTTGGTCCGAAGGATTTGCAAACATTTGATTTGAACATAATTTTATTAGACTAGCAGGTAGGACTCCGTGAAGGAAGATGTACCGGTGATCATAACATGTACGCTTTCACGGCCGGCGACTTCATTAATTAAAACGTCCGGTCTAATATGCTGTAAAACATGTTCAGAGGTGAGTCGACGACTGGCTGCTAGATGCTGGAGGTCCTGTTTATATAGAGCGCATAGACTTTCTCGATTACAGGTAATCAGTGATAACATCGTTAGTGCAAAGACGACCGCCATATTTTATCTATTGTTAAACCTGCTTCTTTTCTATTGAAATTATTGTTATGTTTCGGATCTCTATGGGTTCTCTCAACGTGCGAGTATAATAATGATAGGTCTTGGCTAGGACGCACGTATTGCTAAAGTTAATTTCATAATCACCGTTTTGAAGACATGTTTCGCTACAGCTGATTAGCCGGTGTGTTCCAGTCGACACTTTCTTTCACGTTCCATGTATTGACACTTCTTTTCGTTGTTGAACATAAACCATGCCACAGCTACACGCAATTTTATATACCACATGCATTACTAGGGGGTGTTGTATATCTTTCACCTATTTTAAACATTCTTGGTAGGTCTTAGGATTGTTTCCACTATATCTTGGCCATTACTTTCCAATACGGTCCTTGATGTTGTGGGCAAGTGGAAGAAAAAGGTTTCCAGCGTACAGTAGTTCCTGTAGCGTGTTTTCGGACACTATTCTTCTAGGATGACGTGCTCGATCTATCTCTCTATCGGCGTATCCATTTTTCTTGAAAGCCGTTCGCAAATGGTTTATATTATCTTTCAAATAAATTGGCTTACAGATATTATTAGTTCTATCCATCAATGTTTTGAAGACATCTCTTCTGCCGAGGATGATGGTCTGAGTCCTTATGCACGTAACGATCTACCAGTTTCATAAGTAACTGATCAAAAAATAAGTAATTGATCAAAAAATTCAGTTGTACTTTTATTTTTTTTATTTCTTCGTGGTAAAATGTATCTTATGATTAATATTGGTTAGGTGCACCAAGAAACTAACCATTTCCTTTTCACCATGATTCCATATCACAGAAGTATCATTAATGTACCGAAACTTCGATGGGCTCTTTTGGCCGACAGCAGCTCTTTCTGTTTAAAAAACCTTCAATTGGCTCATAAATTTGTCTGTTGTTTGAAAATATGTCGTGGGTAGGCATCAGTTGGAAACGCGTCAGTTACGTAAGAAAGAGCTTCGTCAACAGAGACCATGGTAAACAAGAATACTTCATCTAAATTGGTAAGAGTATCTCCTGGACTGACAGTAATATCTCTTAATTTTTCAATAAAAAACATAGAATTTTACATATCAGTTATACAGACAATATTAGGAACAAAAAATACCTACACAAGGACTCAGAAACATTTACTTTAGTAGCAAAAGAAGTCCACTACTTAGTAGCACAGATTTTCAATAATTTACCAGCAACGATAAAAAATTATATATAAATAAAGATCAGCTTAAGAGGAACCTGAAAGACTTACTGATGGCCAACTCCTTCTACTGCATTCACGAATTTTTGAATAGACCTGAATAACGTATTGTAAGTATTCATACCATTAGTATTATTATTTCAGTTTGTATTATTCCACGTTTACGAGAGTCTCCTCAATACGGATCTGTGGAACGAACAGCTAATATAATCTAAAGGACACTCATATGAATAGTTATAGCTACCAACATATATGTGGTTATTAAAAGAAGACCACTGAAGGTTAAAAGGAGGAGAAAAAACGAACTTAAATTTTATGAAGTCATGACACTACCCGCTGTGGCTACTTTATAGAGCAGAATTTTGGATATTAAGATCGAAAGACCTACGACAACTTGAAACACCAGGAATAGCGTCCCTTAGACTGGTGTATGAGTGCACAAGAGAATATAAAATAATGGATTAAGAAATGGGGATAGAGCTCTCAAAGAATTTCTAGGCAAGGAGAGCAGTATCGTCCTATTGGAAGGACGAGAGTGAAAACGCTGAGGATGAGATCGTGAGGCGGCAGTATTTATTATAGCCTTATCCTGTGTTGGTAGAAGACGAATAAGAAGGAGAAGAAGAAGAAAACACGACAGGAATTAGTAGCACGCGTGTTCTGAGGGTTCCGTATAGAACTGTTTATATAGGCTATACAGAGAGATCACCCATATCTTTAGATCAGTTAGTTGTTATAAAAATATGGCATAAATCGCCGTATCATTTGTCTAAGAGGATAGAAGTTTTTACGCTGTCATGCGACCCTGAGCCTTAGTATTTCACATACCTATGTCCATTCCTGAGGACAGATCATTAACAAAGGCAGACTAATAACAAATGGAAAACTTCTGTTTCAATGTGATGTATTTACAAATTAACAATTTGCAGCCTTCCCGTTTACAGTTAATTCTCACTTTTTGCCAAATATTATAATTCGGGCTCAAGAGGATTTTAATGAATGAGTTTGGGAATATTAAAATAATTGGCCTTTGATTCCATTGACTAAGGAGTTTAAATTTTTCATGTTGTCTGGGGGCGTTAGATCTTAGCGTTTAACACATATTTCAACTAGGTCCCTCTAAAAGATCATAGGAAAACGGGTTTCAGCCGACAAAACAGACAATTTGACAGCAGATGAAGGTTTTTTTTAATTTTATTTATTTATTTATTTTTGTAACGTGGCTAAAAGTTAACAATTTCAGTCTTTCGTAACTTGTCTGTGAAACCTTTGTTTTTGCCAAATTTCACTATTTATGCGTCAATGTAAGTAACCTATACATTTTTATGAATGTGTCAGGAGATGAGATGAAAATGTGTGAAATATATGAACGTCTATTTTGATTGCATTGACTTAGAAGTTCAAATTTCCATTACTATCAGGTAGCCGTAGATGTTACTATTTGACATACTTTTCCCTTTCTCTATTTCTGAGAAAATATTGATCTTGCTAGAATTGCAGACAGACGGACATCAAACTGATCCTACAAGGGTGCTCTTGTTACCAATTCAGCTACAGAACGAAAGATTCCGAAGTCGTCCGGATACCAAAGCAAAATTCTACTTACTGCTACACTACAAAAAAATGACACACTTTAAAATGTAAAAACTTTATTACGACCTTTGTAAGCGCCATACCAAGAAACCGTTTGGCAGTAAGTGCCAATAAGAAAGATTTTATTCACAAATGACAAAACAACAAACAATGTTAATTATGATATTTATTTACATCAACGACGATGTTACCAGTTTCGAACCGATAGGTTCATCTTCAGACGGCCGTTCACTCGTTGTTTACATTAATAGTTGATTGTCTTATTCTCAACACCTATGCTAAATAACAACGAGTGTAATATTAACTTCAGTAGCCAATTGGAAGTGACAGTCTTAGTTTTAAAGCTGTGAAGGAGTTACTTATGGAAATAAAGAGTATTAGATTTCTTCTTTCCGGAAAAAAAAAAAAAAAAAAAAAAAAAAATTATGTAGCACACAGCTATGAGCTAAAAATGTGAATATGTGTTTCAAGAAAAGGAAGGAAAACAGTTTTTGTTCAAATTGCCATTAATACTGAAGAACTACGTTTGATTTATAATCATACCGAGCGCGGCAGTACACGGAATTAATTTCGAAACCATCTCGTTCGGAAATGCGATTCTTAAGATAGTATTATTGATAGTAGATATAAAAAATTGTAGTGTTTGGATAGGCCTTTGCGTAGTGATAATTTGTATACAGATCAGGAGAATGGCCATCTTTAACTTACTATAGTACACTGTCAAAATTTAAAAATTACCCGCTCCTCAGGATTCAACCAAATTGACGAAATCGGTTGATTTTTGTTGGTTAAGGCTGGGATTTTTACGAATGAGGGTACCAATTGGTCGTGTGTTTCCTAAGATAATCAAGAAGAAGCACAATTTTTCGTACAAAAACTACGAATGGTTGGGTTGGCAACTTATATATTTTGATAGTTCTAAATATGGAAAAGCCGGCCGCGGTGGCCGAGGGGACTGAGGCACTCCAGTCACAGTCTGCACGGCCACTACGGTCGGGGGTTCGAATCCCCCCTCGGGCATGGATATTTGTACCGTCCTTAATGTTAGCTAGTTCGTAAGTAGTTTGTAAGTTTAGGGACTGATTACCTCGTAGTTAAGTCCCATAAACTATACAAACATTTGAAATATGGAAATATCCCCTTCCTTTAACCACAGTTAACGGCTCCGTAGAAACATAATTTTTGTTTTGTGTACGTCTATGGCCGAGCCGCTCTCGAATTATGTAAGCTCCATAGTCTTGGTTTATAATTAATATAGAAAATTGGTACTTCAGTTTTCGTGTTCATGTTTTTATATAAGGCCAAGAGATCACGTAATATCGGTACTTCGATATGTTGATTACCACTGCTGACAATATAGCTAATCTCGTAGTTGCTCCCGTTTTACCGCTAGATGGCTCTTGCTCTAGAAATGTACCTCCAGCGGCTGATCGTCATGTAATTCCACCTTTAGAAATGAAAATGAAAAATTCTACTTCCTTTAATCACCTTTACGGCTGCGTACATCTATGGCAGAGACCCTTTCGAATGTATTAGTTTATAGGCTTCCTTGTATAAATGATATTATAAAACTGTACTTCAGTTTCATGTTCGCTGGTTAGTCACAGAGTTAAAGTCGCGCTAGATGCCGACACATCTTGTGCAGTAAGGGTGTTTCTATTAACGTATTGACACGATAGAAAAACTATAGAGATACGCTTATAGCAATGGATTATTTCCGTAGAAGAAAAATACAACCTTATGTAAAGGTGTACCATGCAAAATTCCATGAAATTTGCAACTCTTATTGTTACTTCTATAAAAACGCATGTTATGCAGTGTGTGTATAAAAATATATTGGTGATTTCGATCACTAAGATCGGATTTCTACAGTCTTGAAAGGAGGGTCATAAGATGAGCAGTAACAACAGCAGAAATTTGGTAATAGGATGTCGTCTAAGAAAATCGGGCAATTCTGAAGGAATTAGATTAGAAAACTAGACAATAAAATTTGTAGATTTTTGTTATATGGAGGGCCACAGTTGAGAACATAATTATAACGTACAGAACAGGCCATTTCTGAATATTGCAGTGAATCATACAATCCCAAAATAAGCAAATTTAAGAACGTATCTATGATATGAAAGCATGTCTAACTGATTAGTGTCTTAGGAGTGTATACAATATGGTTCCGGTGAATAAAATTTAATCCTAATTATAAATTCTTGAGTACATTTTGTTAAAAGTAATAATAACTGAAGACATAGATACTGTATGTTTGCTACAGAGGTTACTGCTATGTAGTTCGAATGAATCCAACACACGATGCACCGATGCCATATTACTCCTTCACGAGCATATTCAACATCTTGACATCTTGCCTTTTCATTATCAGTTTTCTCACACTGCTACCTTCACAACAGAGTGTGTTCTTTCTTCTTCCTTCGTCTACTCTCAAATAATTAATTTTCTGAAGGTGCTGTACCACAACGTTTCTTATCGTCCTGCCACAGTTTCACTTAATCGAAAATCAAATCTCATTTAAGGCTGGGGTGATAGTAGGTTTGCCACCTCTCGGTCCACGTTGAATTGCTCAAGCTTCAATAATTTGCTTTTCCTCACTTTTACATCAAAAGAGAACGTAGGTTAAGGTTGCTATGGATGGACGGTAACGTCGACAGGCCGGTTCGATTTCTCTTTTGATACTGTGAATAGGCGCGCTCTGAATATCATCAAGTGTCACCGGGGTTGACAAAGGTTCTCCGTCTGACGTTAATAGTAGGTGTTCCTCTAAGACTTAAAGCAACAGTGACGTGGTAAGATTTGTTCAGTGCTATTGTAACTATCTAGTGTTAATGATTAAAACGTTGTAGTGATATCGTAATAGTACGTGAAGTCGTGCAATCATCACTGCAAAGTACGAGCGACTCACATTATTTTCTTCTCTTCACAATATAAAGTTACGTGATGTCCACGGACACTAAGCGTTATATTGGGATGTCATGCGGCTTGCTATGAATATTTTTGCTAACATGCTGTAACTGTTTTGATAATCAATGAAATGTATTTGTTTTATTTTTCATTTCTGACGAGACATATCTTCTTTCACTGCCTTCATTTCGAAATCGGTTTGATCTGTAATAAATCATTAAATAAATGAAGTATTAAATAAAATAATGAAAATAAAGAATTTCAAACGGAAATCACGCTGTAGGCTATTTGTAAAACATTATGGTCCGATAGGCGCTGTGGAAGAGCCGAGCACTCTAAGGCCCCTTCCTGCGGAGGGCTGAGTTCCTTCCCGTCGGACGTTTCAATTCTCACTCGGGCATGGATGTGTGTGTTGTCCTTAAATTACTTTAAGTAGTTTGTAAGCCTACGTACGTTCCATAGATTTACAAACATTTGATTTGAAATGGGCCTTGGTGGAGTAGCCTAGCGGTCTAAGGCGCCTCGCTGCGGAGCGCGCGGTTGCTCGCCGTCGGAGATTCGAGTCCTCCGTGGGGCATGGGTGTGTGTGTTGTCCTTAGGTTAGTTTACCTAGGTTTAAGTAGTTTGTAAGCTACGGACTGATGACCACACAGTTTGGTCCAATAGATTTACAAACATGTGAAAACATGTGATTTGAACTGGGAAATTCAACCTATCCATTTCTCTTTTGAAATTGTTCTTACCTACCCGATTAAAGATTAGAACATTCAAAACTCCGATCCGTGATATACCTGGTTTTTCTTCTTGATGACGACTTCGTCCTGAATATTCCCAGCCCGGATAGCCGAATGGGACAATTTCACATCCGTAATATTTTACCCAAGAGGATGCCATCATCATATATTTATACAGCTAGGCTGCTTGACGTCGGGGAAGGTAACGACTGTACTTTCCCCTAGCTTTCAGGCAATCACAGTAGCTGCTTGTTAAAGCCATGTAAACTGATGTCACAAGGCTAGCTAGCTTCCTTGCTTCGGAGCGCGTGGTTGTTCTTAATGGAGTGTTCGAGTCAGTCGCGAATGTCTGCGTGTTAATCTTAGTTTAGATTAAGTAGTTTGTACGTCTGGGGACTGAAAACTACAGTTTGTTAGTCCAATAGATGTACAAATATTTGATTTGAACAAGGCTTGCTCAGTTAATCATACAGATTGTTGCCACTGTAACTACTGAAAAAGCTATTGGCCCTCTTCAGGAGCTATACGTCCGTATGGCGTCTCCACGGATCACCCTTGGTTGAAGTTGCATCTACGGTACGGCTATCTCTATCGTTGAGGCACGCAAACCACCCCACCTCGCCAATGTTTGTGTATTTTTATGAGGTATGTCAAAGACATAATCCTTATTTCCACGAGAATGGTTTTTTTCTCTTTATTTATTTATTTATTTTTGTTTCTTTATAAGTTTTACTTCCGTAAACCTCTGAATTCGCTAGAGTGTTTGTCTAAGGTGATGACATCTTCGAACAGTGCGTTTTGAATCAATTATATCGGATTTCTGCTGTTATGCTCGTGATGATTCTTATATTGATGAACAAAACGTTTACAACATGCTAGATCGACGATAAAACGTGATTCCAATTTAACGTCAACAGTACGGAAATAAATATATTTTTGTGGTTAACCAATGCCAAATGCTATTTATTGTATAAGAGTATGAACAGCGTATGATAAAAGTCTGTGTATGAAAAGCATTGAGCTATTCAAAATTACTGAAAACGCAATAGAAATGTCAACGTCAACTTCGACTAAGTAATTTTCGGGAACTTTCAAGTAGGAAAAAGTGTAGTTGTTTTGATGTTAACATTACGACTGATTCAAAGGTCTTTAATCCACTGCAGCTATATTTTATTGAAGATTCGCACAACCAGTTTCGCAAAGATTATAGGTACATCTTCTGCTACTTCTATTGATAGTACTTGAGTTTCTTGAAATTTACGATTTACAAGGATTAATGGTATGGTCCATCCAAATTACCCTCAACAATTAGACATTAAAATCACTTGACCGCCTGGGTTCTGTCATAAGAGGCAAACCCAGAGTACCAGTTTCTGAGATGTTATGGCACAAACCAGGCCGTCAAATTATTTTCAATATCTAATTGCTGAGTGTAATGCGGTTGGAACCTGTTAACATAATTTCAAGAACATCATGTGACAACAATGAAGTACAGGTACCGTAGGTAATCTGCTTTTCCGTCAGCCATCATATTAACATCAGACTTTTAACTAATATATTTTTTACTGTTTCAAAGCAACCGAAAAATTATATTTAAATGTTTTAGGAGTTGTGGCCCTAGGTTGAAAATTATCTGTATTTCTGCAAAACCAGGCTTTGTATCTTTATACAAAAGAGAAATATTAACTTCAAAATTTCTTTGAATACTTTGCAAAGTTACGACGAAACTTCGTAAACGTCATCATTGTCATTCTGGCTGTCAAATGAAATTTCTAACTGTATTGAAATATAGCAGATAGCAGATAGCAGATAAATCTTTCGAATTTCGTTCCTTCAAAACATAGCAACCGCAGATAGCATATTGTAGAGTAAAATTTCAGGTGTCAATTCGCAAGGTGAGGTTAGTTACGATTCCTGATCCACTAGTTAATGCAGGCACTGTCTTTGGCGCAAAACGTAAATAGAGCGATAATAAAAGGTAAGAGGTGAAATGCATTACAAACTTCGTTGCAAAGTACGACGAGCCAGTGGTTTGGTTGTTTCTTTAATATACGGTTGTAACACAGATTTAGTGGTATAAAGAGCATGCAACTTCCTTTATCCGGCAAGACTTTCGTAAGTGTAGCCTAATTTGAGAACTGTAAACAAGGTTTAAGAAACAAAATCATTTAGGGGCACAGTTACGTCTTCATGTTTTGTAAATGAATGCAAACTTACGAAAACTTAAATGGTTCGTTTGGACATTGTAAAATGTTAGAAGTCCGTTGAAATTGTTACACAAACATCTAGACCTCCTGTAGGAAGGAATTGTAATATTCAGTATGTATAAGACCCAAAATGGAGTAATCACAATCGAAAGAGAGACTTGCTATGGTGTAAAAGGGTTCTGGGCAAGACTCCTTTGTTCAGCCTCTACATAGAACAATCGAAGTTGAGTGTAAAGACAATGTCACGAATGGGATGAAAACTGTGGATATAAGGTTCGCTGATTGCCCGCGAAAGGCAAAGGTCCCAGGTTCGAGTTCCGGTTCCGCCACACAATTTTTATCTGCCAAGAAGTTTCATATCAGCGCACACTCCGCTGCAGAGTGAAAGTTTCATTCTGGAAACATCCCTTAGGCTGTAGCTAAGCCATGTCTCCACCATATCCTTTCTTCCCGGAGTACTAGTCTTGCATGTTTCGGAGAAGAGCTTCTGTGAAGTTTGGAAAGTAGGAGGCGAGGTACTGACGGAAGTAAAGTTGTGAGGCGGCATTGTGTGTCGTGTCGGGATAGCACAGTCGGTAGTGTGCTTGCACTATTTCTGTTGGTTCAGTCTATTCGGACTTTTACTAAGTTTTTCATTTGTGAAAATAAGTCACACACAATACGATGAGTAATTTTAATTGCATTCTCCCTTTATGTCAATAGTAATAACTCTGTGAAGGTAATATCAACAAAACCTCAGAGACCGCACGTTGCACGTAGAGATACTTCAACACACAGGCTACTCGACAGTTCTTTTCTTATTTTGCAAGAGTTTCATTCTATTTCGCAAACTATTTTCTGGCATGGAGTGATTATAGCAGGTAGTGAACGCTAAAAGTTGTGCCGCGTGTCTTTTCAAATACAGGCAGGCTATAACGGCTAGCTGTAGAATACCTCTAGACCACAATGCGTTACTAATACCATGCGCTGAGACTAGATCTGTCAGACCGGTTCTCCTAGCAGGTCTATGATGCTGACTGCATAAAATATCAGGTAAAGTGCGGCTCAACATCCTGGCTGCTGCGCTGGTCCGGACCCTGCGGTACTGGGTTCGACTCCCCTCACACAGCATATGGAATGCAGTCCTGCAACTGTCACACAAGTGCCACACAGCCCGCTAACCGGCTGTTGACAAGCTACCATTATCTTGGATCTCTACATCGTAGTTTCTACTCGAGAATAGAGATGCGCACTGGAGGAGGTTGTACGTACTTGTCTTATTGTGGAACTTGCTGTGGTAACATTGCTCATTTCTCCGCAGTTTAGTAAATAGCCCTGACCTGCTCTTCTCGTGTGGATATTGTCCATTCTGGTGCATCCAAAAATATCTCCAAATCTTCATAAATTCAGTTGCCATTTCGTTTCAGTGTTTTCAAAACTTCTTCTAACTGAATGAAGCACTGATTTTACCTATGTGTTTCGTATCGATAAAGTGTGATAAAAAGATCCTTTTTGCATCAGGTAGCTCGAATCATTTCTTAGAGCTTCTGGAACAGTAGTTAATATATAAATCCCTTTTTTGTAATTGATTTGGAAGATGCAACAAGTAACAAAATATATCAATAAATAATTAAAAAGGAGCAAAATACCACTTCATCTTGTAACTTTTGCTGTCCTGATGAGGTCATCGCTCTAGCTGAATGATAAAGAATAAATTTATACCGTCGTCATCTACATTATTTTTTCTGTAGTTGTTAAATTGCTTGTTTTTAATTTTTAGTTAATATTAGCTGCAAAGTTTTGTTCCATTTTGTTATAACCATCGCACATAAGTGTCCTATTTGGAGTTCGAACATTAGGAAATTGCTGAATTAAAATTCACAAAGATAAACGTGAAGCAATGAATTAAAATTTGTGGTGCAGCCGGGATTCGAACCCGGACCTCCTTGCTTACTAGGCAGACATCTTACCGTTAGACCACCGCACCTCCAACGACTTAAGTGCCTGGGAATAGTCTAAGTACGACTTCACACCAGATCACAAATTTTAATTCTGCTTCTTTGTTCCATAGATAATTGTCACTACTACGAAGGCTCACCATGCAGCGGAATAGCACCACGGCATTGGGAATATTGGAACATTCCTGCTAAGATGATATAAATATAAATTTAAATATAGATTGACAAACCCTGAAACGGTTTTCGTCTCGAATATGTCCAAGTCATGGAAGATAAACGTGAAGCAATGGATTAAAATTTGTGGTGTGGCCGGGAATCAAACCCGGACCTCCAATAAAATATGTCTTGGACATATTCGAGACGAAAAACCGTTTCAGAGTTTCTCAATCTATATTTAAATTAAAATTCACAAGTTTATGCATATTCCACGAGTTTATTTTAATTCATTTTCCGGTTTTTGGCTTACAAGGCTATCTTTGACGTTTTATCAAAGAACTTATAATATTTATATATAGACTTGAAACATATGTTATTAATTTACACTTAGATTCAAGCAAAAAAGAAATGTCGTCTTTGGCTCTACGTTTACCATTAAATTGTTGAATTTTAAAATATTAGTGATAAATATACCAGAGTGGGAGGTATGCAAGCAGGAATAAAGTTAACTTTAAGCTGGAAAATCTGTATGTATAAGATTTTAACAGTTAAAGGGAGACGGAAGGCAATTTTATCCCTATTCTGCCAATGCTATTTTACCCTTTGAATAGGTACACTTTTCAAAGGAACTACTAGTGGTAAAACAACGCATTTTACTGCATATATATATATATATATATATATATATATATATATATATATATATATATATATATATATATATATATGTGTGTGTGTGTGTGTGTGTGTGTGTGTATCTCGATTTACAAGTAAAATGAACATAATAACTCCAGTGGTTTTGAAGAAAAGATTTTTTTGATTCTTCCACCAGTAAATTTTAACTTTTGTAGTACATTAATTATTATAAAACAGTTGATGACTGTTTTCTGGTTCTCAATTTACTTGTAATGATTTATTCCCATCTTCAGTACAAAAAAACGAAATTTCATCTTTATAAGCCCCATTAGTTTATCAAATAATGGTACCTGAAAGTTAAAAAAAAAGTTTTGAGAAAAATCAATTTCAAATTTAATACTGCAATTCTAGTACAGTTATTGATGAGAATTACTTACCACTAATATTTTCCTGCACCATATTGCGCATGATCTGAATGGTACTAATCTTCTTTTCTTCTCTTGGTCCCTTATCTTTTCTGTCTAGCTTCTTTTTTGCATTTTAAATTAGCAAGATCGGCTTTGCGGATTCTCTCTTTATCTATTTGCACCAAGGGTTTTGCAGTATTTACACAAGATTGTATGCCCAGTAATTCCAAAACATACAATTTTCTAGTTACACCATCATTGAAGCATAAAATAGCATCACAAACACCAAATTTGACGGTGGTGATCTGAACAAATACTGTTTTTGGTAACCGAGTCCAAATGACAGAATTTACACATTCATTTAAATTTTAGATTTTCCCATGAAGACATTTCTTCAAAAAAGGTCTCTAAATATAGATTTAATTTCATTCATTACTGCTGCAAAGTGTCAGGACCATTTGGGCAAAGAGAGTACACAGGATTTTCATTTGTGGGTAGCTTATGGAAATAGATAGCCCATACAGCTTTTTTCATGTTTTCTAAATTCTCTCCATTTCTTTTTATGGCCAAGGCATAATAATTCTGTAATCTGTCTATCTCAACATTTGTCAGACGACTTTTGCCACCTATCTTCTTACCATCTTCCAATACTATTTATCACTTTTCTTTGAATAATCTTCTTAACCTGGGCCCCATTCTCTTCTGTACATGCCCAATGCACTCTAATTTAGAAAATGTGACATTAGGACCATAGGGTTGTTCTGCACATACCCGGTCATAAGCCTTGCTGTCACCATCCCCTAAATACTGTGTGTATCTCACACCTCTGTTTGCCACTGAACGATTAAAAATCCTGAGAACTGCTACGTCCATACCACCACTTGGTTCAGTATAATTTTTATTAATACACGCGGGACCAGCGAAAATACAAATCAAGACGTACTTCACTTACAACAAGCTCCACCGAGTTCAACCACTAACGTTCTAAAACAATAACAAACACGATAGGAACTAAAAGTATCGATAGTAGATACAGGGTAGGAAACATTGAAGCGATAAAAACAATAGAAGCATGAAATAATATACAAGGAGGAAAAGAATTCTGTGTGCATTTTCTCCGCATGGCGCAAAACGGAAGGCGTGGCCAGATTGCACAGAGCGTCAGAAAAAACCATCACAACTCACGAAAAGATTGTCGGATTTATATAAAACAAAAACTGTTTCACGCAGGAAATACCGGGCATTTCAAATCTAAAAATCGAATTTTTGAGCCCAGTTGCCTTCCGTCTCATCTTAACCACTCCATAAATAAATTAGTTGACAGATTGCTGAAGAATATTTTAAGGAACTTTTTCATTGGATTTTTCATTGTGGTAGGGGACGGAAAACAAGATTTAAATTCTAACTGTGTACTTACATATACAACATTTTTAATATATTTACACTTTGAATTATAAACTTACTTATCCAAACTGCTAAGGTATTTTTTGTAAATTTGGGGAACAAATCAGGAATAAATTTAACTTAAAATGGAAAATGTACCAGTATAATCATTTCTTTAATTAAATTAACAAAATAAATTACTCAACGAGACTATTTATTAAGTACTGTAATATTTCCAATACAGTCAACTGCGACTATGAACTGCAAAACTTTACTTATACTACTGTTGGAATAAATTAAAAATTCCCATACATAAAATTACTTCACCATAATGCTAAGGAATATTTAGGATTTCTGAAACTATTCAGGAACTGATTTAAATTTAAACCGGAATGTAACATTATAAATAATAAATAATTTAGGCAAGTAAACATGAATGTAATTTGGGAAATGACAGAGTGAGGAACAGACAGTGCAGGAGTTGATGGCAAAACATGGATGATTAAGTGACACTCAGAAGGTTGTGCTTGGACATTTAATATTAAATCAGGGCTGTAGGCTAGATGTTTATTGGTTTCTAGTGTTTCTAACAGGCTGAGTTTTGACCTTTGTTTGTTAAGTGAAGACACATGAGACATCTGCTGGTAGTTGTATGCTTCACTCAGAATATGTACAAGAAATTGGGAGTCACGATTCCGCACCCTCCACCTGAAGTTCATGTTTAGCCAACCTAGTCACAACATTTCTGCCTGAATGTCCAATATAAAACTTATCACATTTTTCATATGTAATTTTGTATACTCCACTATTGGATAATAACTCTCATTTAGTTATTGAAGATTCACTGTCCTGATGTGTTCTTTGGATAGTAGGAAACCATGTAATTGCAGGATTTCAGTGACTGTGATCCTTTCTATGATAAATGATCTAGATATTCTATTTTACACCACTTCCTGCATACAATGCAGGGAGTATCAGAAGGAGCATACAGGAAATGTATCTTTTTTTTCCTATTGTATATTATGGCAGAATGGTAGTCATTGGTAAAGCAATAAATATGATTGTCTTTAACTCAAATTTGGAAAACATTTTGACATTGGGACAGATACGAGACGATGTACGGTGGAGTGGAAAGCAGCACATTTGTATGTAATTGAATATTGTGAGTAAGAAGGTCTGACTGTATCTGAAGCCGTAGTTTTTCCGCGCAGTTTGAAAGCATGTGTTTGGTTACGCATTGTAAATGTATTGAAAATGTTGTTCACAGTTAAAATTTAATGCCTGTTCTCCATTACCTTCCAAAGTGTAAGATCCTATGTAAAAGTTGCGTAAACTATTCATCAGCAGTCTCTTAAATAATTTACTTTTAGAATGTTCAATTGCTGAAATGTTATACACACTGATTTCCCAGCTTAAAGTTAAGCCTATCCCTTGCTCTCCTCCTTCCTGTATATTTCTTAACAGTTGTTTAATTTTTACTACCAAATACAGTCAAAAATTATATTTCCTATGTGAATGAATCTAAGTGTATATGGGTAACACATCTTTCAAGTCTGTATATAAACATGATAAGTTCCTTGATAAAAAAATAAAGATTGAAGATGGCCATGTAATACTAAAAACTGTTAACGGATTAAAATTAACTTGTGGAATATACACAAATTCGGATTTTTAATTCAGTACGATTATGTTCTACCAAGAGCCGACTAGAAATTAATATATTCTTATCTTTTCAAATATAACTAAGTTTTTTGTGAACTATGTGAAAGACACAATTCTTTTTTTAAGTAGAGTAATTAGTGATTTTTTTCGTTTCCTAGCTTAAAATTCTAACGGAATGGTTCGGTAAGCCTTTCAATTCGCGACAGCGTTTGTGTACGTTAAGAGCTTGGAATACCAACGTTTTAGCAGGAATTGTATACATCTTGAATCAGTTAAATGATGTACGAGAGTGGTTGAAATCATTAAAAGGCGTTATTCACTGCGGCGAGAATGATTTGCGAAAATCATGTTTCAAACTTCTTCTTCCGAATGCGAATATATTTTGTTAGTTCCTACCTTCATAGGGAGACATGATCATCTTAATAAAGTAAATCAGATCAAAATCGGAAAGATTCGAGTGTTCCGTTTTCTCGAACGCTGTTAGAGAGTGAAACGGCAGAGAAATATCATAAAAGTGGCTCGATGAACCCTCCTCGAAACACTTAAATGCGATTAGCGGAGTATTTATTTAGATGTAGATTAAGATATCTTCATGATGCTTATATTCACGAACAAAATGGATGCAATATGGTGGTTTGAGGTAAAAACATGCCTCAAAAGCAACTTGCTACAATATGGAACATTAATATACATTTGTTTTTAACTATTGCCAAGTGCTGTGATATAAGTCTATAAACACCACATCACAAAAGTCTGTGCCACAGTCGCATGCAGCTATTTGAAATACTTGAAAACGTAACATTAAGGACGTCAGTTTCGACTTTAAATGCATTTCTTAAAATTTTCAAATACTAGAAACGTATATGTCAAAATAACTGGTCGTTAAAGGTAATTGACTGTACGTCCCTTAACCCACTGCAGCTGTATTTTGTTGTACACTCACACTATCATTTTCCCACATTATAAATTTACCTTCTGAGGCATCAAATGATATTACATTTGGTACTCAAAATTTAGAGTGAACAAGGCTTACTGGTCTCGTACATCTACATTATCTTCAGCAACTAGGCATTAAACTTACTTGACCGCCCGGTTTCCGTCATAGGAGGTTAATCAACGGTGCAGATTCTAAGTTCTTGTGACACAAAACAGGGAATCAGGAATATTTAGTGTCCAACTGGTGAGATAATGCGAGTTAACCAAATCAGTAATTCCTGTTTACTATTAATTTCAAAATTTACATGTAACATAAGAAAATATAGCCACAGTTATCATTTTAAAATCAGGGATTTTAAGACCTATATTTTTTACTGTTTAAAAGTAACGAAATATTTGCTACAAATAGTTAATCAGTGGTTGCCCAGGGTTTAAAATTATTTATTTTACTATAAAATCAAGTGTAAAGCATTACACTCCTTTAAGAGCAAAATTAACTATATTCTATTAACAGAAAAATCTTAAATGCTCTTTGAGCCATCTCAAAGTTCCGAAGGAAAGTTGATAAATATCGTCAGTTTCATTCTGGCTTTAAAATCTCATTAAATACAGTTTACATAACTGAACCGTGTTAAATAAGCAGGTAAAACTTTCGAATTTCGTTCCTTCAAAAATTGGTGACCGAAAATGGCAAATTGTAATGTTTCTGGTGTAATTTCGCAAGGTGAGGTTAGTTACGATTCCTGTTCCACTAATTAATACAGGCACTATGTTTAGTGTAAAACGTACACTAACAAAGCGATAATTCGAGGTCAGCGGTGAAGTGCTTACTCCGTTGATAAATCCAAGTATCCAGTGGCTTGGTGGTTTATCTACTACACCGTTGTAAGACATTTTTAGTAATAGAAAGGTTATGCTAATTCACTGACGCGCCAAGTCCCTCGTAAAAAAACAAATGTAAATAAATTAATATATTTCAGAAAGTGAGTGACAGAATAGTTAACTTTAGCACAAGAAATGCAACAGGGACACAGTTACGTCTTGTTTGTAAAATGAAGGAAGTAATTACGGAAGCGCAAGTCGACTCCGCATGATATCAACATAGAATATATAAAATGTAACAAGATCGTTGAAAATCTCAGAAAACACGTCGCCCTATAAGCTGTAGGAAAGAAGTGTAATATTCAATATGTATAAGATTCTTGACTGAGTACTGACTGACACAATGAATCGAGATAAGCGCTATAGTTAAAAAGGCAGATAGGCAACGATTCAGAATTTCATTCTTATTTACAACCTCTACATTGAAGAAGAGGCGGTGGATTTAAAAGACAGTTTCAGGAATGGGGCGAAAACTGTGAATTAAAGGTTCGCTGATTTGATAACATCAAATATTAATTTAAGAGTAAAGAAGTCCTTTCTGAAGGAATTTGTGTGGAGTGTTGCCTCGTACGGGAGTGAAAGTTGGACGATAAATAGTTCACAGGGGAAGAGGATAGGGGCTTTTGAAATGTGGTGCTACAGAAATATGCTGAAGATTAGTTCGGTGGATCGAATAACTAATGAGGAGGTTCTGAACAGAACACGGGAAAAAAGGAATTTTTGGGATACCTTGACTAAAAGAAGGGATCGATTGGTTGGACACATTCATAGATATCAAGGAATCAATTTAGCATTGGAGGGGACTCTGTAGGGTAAAAATCGCAGAGGGAAACCAAGACACGAATATAGTAAATAGATTAAAATGGATGTGGGTTGTCATTGTTATGAGGAGATGAAGAGGCTCGCTCAGGACAGAGTAGGGCGGAGAGCTGCATCAAACCAGACTCCCGACTGAAGACAACAACAATAACTAAGGTTCGCTAATGAATTTATTGTAACTGGTGAAAATGTAGAACAATATGTAGAAGCACTTGAACCGACTTTACTAGGAGTGATCTCAAAATATTGACTGAGATGAAACTAAAATAGAAAGAATTTGCATTACCAGGAATAGGATTAGCGACCAACTAAATATGAAAACTGAGATAAAATAATAGTCGAGGGGAAGACAGTACACTGTAACATACCACCATCTACAGAGACCGTTTCACATCTGCCATGTAAAGAAACGAATGCATGGCGGGAGAAGCAAGAAGGATTTAAGAAGCAGCAAGCTCAAGAAAGAGAAATATAAAACATACTCTGAGGAACAAGTCTGTGAGAATATTCGTCTACAGCACAACGTTTACAGATGTAAGTTACGGACTGTGGGGATAAATGGAAACAAAGAGAACAGAATCGTTTAACGTGTAGTGCTAAAGTGTCAGGACAGTATACCGTATTTCCATGGTATGTTAAGGAGCCGTAGAAGCGAAAGGTGGAGGAATTAGGTAGATGTATGGGATAGATACTGGAATACATTCTACAGTGCTCATGCCGTTGTTGTCATCAACGAGGATCCAGTTCTCATTCAAGGAGGCGTTCACCACTTTATGCTGAATTCTAAAATTCAAAATCACAATACATTATTGATGCCATAGGCTATCAGTTTATTGATCGTTAAGTGCACACATTCATTCTACCGCAATCACGATGTCCAAACGTATTCTATCACCATGATCTTTAGAAGAAATACTGTTGAATATCGCGTGAAGCATGACGGACTATACGTCTTCTGAGGGTTTTCTTAACAAATATCTGTGGCATATCCATGCAATTTATTTTAAAATCCCATAAACTAAAAGAATTGTTTATATTTTATTTAGTAAACTGATTATTACTCTGTAAAAATAACTAAATAAAAGTTCAGCACGCGATATTTTTAAGCTTTGCAACATTTATAGTGAAATCTGATAAGAAAGGTTGCAAATTTCGGCAATTTAATTGTTCTGCTTTTCTGATTATTTGGTATTTCTTCATATTATTTATTCACGCTATTATTAAAATAGTGTGGTAATTAGAATGAATAAAAATGAATTGTTTAATTAACAATGTGAATAGTAAAATGCTGTTTCGCATAGTTTCCTTCTTGATTAATAAAAAAAATTTGATTTAACAATCATGAGACAACTTTCGGAACGCGGAAGAAACCAGAAACACTGGAAGATATTAGATGCACTTTATAATGGTAATTTATAGATTTAGATACTACGTTTTAATCTGTAAGACGTATCTAGGGGCAGGTACAACCTGACCATAATGTACTAGCTATGAATCGTGAAATAAAACTTACAGGACTGCAAAAATGTAGAAATGTGAAGAGATGAAACCTGGATAAATTGAAGAAACAAGAGGTTCTTGAGATATTCAGAGTGCGTCTTGAGAAACTGAGTGATTTAGGCAAGGATTGACCGAGACGAGGGATATTAATATAGTGGAAGAAGAATGGATAGCTAAATCCCACCGACAGGAAAAGAAATGAGACGTTGGTAGGCAAGTAAAGCAGCTACGTGAATATTTCGTACGAAGCAATGAAAGGAGAGGTAAATGGCGGGAGGAATATTTGAAGAATCTATGTAAGGGATATGTATTGGGACGCAGTACTTACAAATGGAATTGGAAGTAAATGAATATGAGATAGGAGATATGATACTGGTAGAAGAATATGAAAGAGCATTGAAAGATTTGAGTCGAAACGAAGCTACAGGAATAGATGATATTTTCTCTGAACCACTGGCATCGTTGGGAGAGCCAATCATGAAGCAAGTCTTAGAATTTGTGTGCAAGATGTATGAGACAGACGAAACTCCGTCACACTTCAAGAAGAATAAAATAAATCCAATTTCAAATAAAGCAATTGCAGAAAGGTTTGAAAATTACAGAATTATCAGTTTAATAACTCATGTTTGCAAAATATTAACATGAATTAATTACAGACGAATGTGAGAATTGGAAGTAGTTGACCTCGGGAAGGTCACTTTGGATTTCGGTGAAATGTTGGAATACGTGAGGCAATACTTACATTACAACTTATGTTAGGAGATGGGTTAAAGAAAGAATTTTGTAAATTTGGAGAAAGTTTTTCGCAAAGTAGACTGAAGGTGTCAGGGGTGAATTATAGGGAAATAAAACTTTTAGAATGACCAGACAGTAATTATATGAGTGGAAGCGTATGAAAAGGACGCAGTGGTTGACGGGAATCAGACAGGTTTGTAGCCTTTCAGCAATGTCATTCAATACGTACACTGAGCTAGCTTTGAAATAATACACGGAAAAACTTGGAGAAGGAATTAAAGTCCAGGGAGAATAAATAAAAGCTTTGCGATGATATTGTAATTCTGCCAGAGAGACCAAAGGACCTGTAAGAGCAGTTGAACGGAATGGACAGTGTCTTGAGAGCGGATTATACGATGAACATGAGCAAAACGTTGGTAATGGAATGTAGTGTAAGAAAATCAGGCAATGGTGAAGAAATTAGAATGTGTAACGAGGCAATAAAAGTAGTAGATAAATTTTGTTATTTAGGTAGCCAAATAACGTCGCCAAAGTAAAGAAGATACGAAATGCAGAATGGATATGGGAAGAAAAGCGTTAGTGAAGAAGACATCGATTGGTGGGACACATTCCGAGATACCAAAGATCGTCAATTTTGCGTTAGAGGGAAGTGATTAAGATAAAAATCGGAGACGGAATCCAATACAGTCAGTAGGTTCAAAAGGCTGCAGGTTGCTGTTCTTCTTTGGAGATGAATAGGCTTCCACAGTATAGGCTGCCGAGGAGTCTTTCATCACAACAACTTTACTTTATATTCGTATTTCAGCAGCCCAGTTTTATAAGTTCAGTGTAATCTTACTTTTATCAAGTTTCTATCTGTGAACACATTAAACACACAATGTCAACAGTAAAGTTGATTGCATACACTAATTTTTGTCCACAGTAATAATTCTCGTTTGATAATCAGTTCAATGCCTCAGTGATTCCTCCGGGATACTTGAGTTCTTATCCGACACCCGGAAATTTTGTTTCGCAAGTGAACTGTCCCATCTTTCAAATGATTTTCTTTCATATAGTGTTAACCGATCGGTAGTGAGCTATGGAGATAGTGTCACTTTAACTGTAACCACGCGAAAATTTGTAGTAGAGAGTGACGCTAGTGGTGCCAGACCGGTCCGCCTAGCCGGCTTATACTGCTTCACGCATAATGGGCAAGTCTTGTGCCGCTCAACCACTTGGCTGCTGCGTTGGTCCGGAGTCTGCAGTACTGGGTTCGAACCCCCCGTTCCACAGCGTAGGGAATGTCGCACAGCAGCTGCAACACAGGTGCTACTCGGCCACCGACCGGCTACTGAAAAGCTGACGTAACATCGGAGCTTAACACTGTAGTTACTACTCGAGATTCTTATAGGAGGAACTATAATATCCTTGACTTACTGTGCATCTTCGACTGTCGTGACGATATGGAGAATAATTCACCAGTGTTTCATCGTTATCGGCTAAAAGGTTAAGAAACTCACCGAGAACAAATATGGATACGATGCGATTCCTTAATTTATCCTGGCAAATAACAATTTCGAAATAATTACGGGTGTGCTGCGAGGTATCAAAATCGACGACGACCGATATTTCGGCAAGAGACCACCCTGCTGTTATCAAGGCGAAGCTGCAGTGAGGAAGTAATGTGCAACCGGCTTTAAAATCTCGGTTTTCAATCAGTAAACAGGAAAGACAACACATACCGAGCAAGCAAGCACAGAGCGCCGACACGACCAAAGATGAAACCCCTCAGAATATCGATAATAAACATGAGCTCTCTCACTTGTACAAAAACAGAGGGACAAAACTAATCCGACCTCATCCGTCGAGAACTGATGTTTACTATCGATATTCTGACCGGTTTCATCTTTGGCCGTGTCGGCGCTCTGTGCTTGCTTGCAAGGTGTGTGTAGTCTTTCCTGTTTACTAATTGAAAATCGAGGTTTTTAAAGGTCGTTGCTCATTGCTTCCTCACTGCAGTTTCACCTTGAAAATGGCAGGGTGGTCTCCTGCCGAAATATCGGCCGTCGTCGATTATGATACCTGGCAGCATACCCGTAAGTTTTTCGAAATATGGATTCTTTTAAAGTATAGAGATTCATGTTACAGGAGATCCATATTTAATGCAATGTATACTGTGATCCGGTGTGTATTTCGTCAGCAGAGCTTTTTAATGCATAATGTCAAATTCCCATTTAACTTTTCTTAAATCATTCATTATAATGTACGATTGGGGTGTAAAAGCAGCAGTTGCGGATTATTTTCCCTTTAAGAGCCAAATATCAAGTTTGACAAATATCAAGTTTAAATATTCTTTGACGAGTCTTAAAGTTACGAAGTTGATAAATATCACCAGTTTGAATCTTGCTCTAAAGAGGTTGAGGTATAGTTCAGAGTTCAGACAACTGTTCCAATCTGTATAAACAGTCAAGTTAAACTTGCGAATTTCGTTCCTACAGAGCCTAGCGACCATTGATTGCAAACGGTAAGGTAAAGTTTGATTAGTAAATTTCTGAAGATGAGATTACTCACGGTTCCCGTTCCAGTGGTGATGGTCATCACATACCTCGGTGCTAAATACGACGCACCACTAATTTGGTGGTTTGTCTACTACACGTTTCTAAGACAGGTTAGGCCGTAGAAACGACACGTCGCTTCGGAGACACAACAAGAATATCTTCCAAGCAGATGTAAAGAGAATATTTGTCAACTATAGAATGGGTAACAGGGTCGTTTATGTTGGCTTTACGAAAGGAAAATGTATCAGCGCGACAGTTACGGTTTTGATAAATGCAGAAAAGTCTTACGAAATATCAAAAAAATGTTCGTAGGATTTATCTGCATAGACATTGTAAAGTGGCGTAAGACGGTTGGATTCTCAGAAAAACAGGTAGCCCTATAAGCTGCAAAAAGGAAGTGGAATATTCAACATATACGAGAGACAAGGCGAAAAAATTGTGATGGAATGAGAGAAGTGATACGGTTAAAAATATTGGTAGGAAAGTATTCCGAATTTCAGTCATATTGTTCGGCTTTTTTCATTTTACAAGTAAAGGTGGATGTAAAAGACAGTTTACAGAATGCGATGATTGTTGTGGATGAACGATTCGATGATGACTTTACTGTTAACGGTAAAAATGAAAATAAAGGTTATAGAAATTCTTGAATGTCATTTACTGTGTACTGTGATCGAAAACGAATTGAGAGGAAACCAAAGTCAGAAGTAATGAGCTGTAAGAGGTATGAGGTTAACGACCAACTAAACAAAAAACAGTAGAATAAAACAGTTCTCGAGCTGAAGCATAGCGGCATATACAGAGACTTTCCAGAAGTGCCTTATAAGGAAACTAAAGGGTGACGAAAGAAGTAAGGAGGATTTAACAAGCAGACTACCTAGCAAAAAGAAACTTAGAGCTTAATATGCGGACAAATTTGTGAGAAAGTTTATCCGTGGCACATTATGTACAGATGTGAGTTACGGATTGCGGAACCAAGGAGAACTGAATCTTTTGTCGCGAAATGTTGTGTAAGGATACTGAAAATGAAATGAGTGTAAGAAATGAGGCGCACTGCCGCAGAATCGGTGTGGAAAAAAGATATGAAAAACATAGACGACAAAACGGCTCGATTTGTCTACCACGTGTTAGGATATCAACAAGAAGTTCGATAGTATACTAGGGAAATGTATAAGGGAGAGGGCATAGGAGGAATTGCAGATTGGGTTACAGATAATCACACAGCGCTCATACAGTCGTTGTCACCTACGAGCCCCGACAAGTAATTCAAGTATGCGTGTTGCATATCATGTTTAATTAAAAAATTTCCAATACATTATTGGTACGATAGGCTACCAGGTGAACTACTTTCATACGAAAAAGATATCTGATGGCTCGTTATGGGCATCTCTTCTATGCGATAACTAACGAGTAGAAGAGAGTGGTTTAATTAAGGTACAGATATTTAAAAACAATGTCGAAACGAATTTTTCCTGCGATCTTTAGAAGACATTATCTTAAATACTGTTTGACACGTGGAACACAATTAACTTTCTCAGAATTTTGTTAATAGACGCGTGCAGCAACCACCTGCGTTATTTTCAGAAAGTAAGAAACTAAAAGAATTGCATATATTTTGGTTGCTAAGCAGACAATGAGATTGTAGAAGGAAGTACATAGTGCATTTATGCATTTAAATTATTTTAAACAACAACTGTTGACAATGCAAGGCGACTCCTCTGTAAACATTTATAGAGCAGAAGATGATGGCAGAGACCATTGAAACCGGTCATCGGAATAAAATTATATATTAGCGATTTTGGCATTATCCATTTCGGAACCTGGATCGCATCCTTCCAGTATAAACGGAAAAATTACATAAAAGTCTGACAAGTAATATTTGAAGTTGTTGATATATATCTGATAAGTAATGCGCTGAATTTCGGTAAATTAATTGTTCTGATTTCCATATCGGATATTTTGCAATATTTTTTCACGATCTTAATGTGCGCATTAAAATCTATAAAGTGTGTAATTTATAGTACAATGTGAAATATTAAATTGTCGTTTCCCTCAACTTTCTTGGCGATCATATTTGGGAATCTAATCGTTTATCGTAATTCGTATATTGCGTGTTCTGTGATAGCATTTCCGTCTATTCCGATTGCTACCAAGTTCTTTACCTCTGCAAGTATGATGTACACTATACTTCAGTAACATTTAATTACATAAACTAATTTCTGCCACGGCAATAATACTGTTTTGCTAATCTCTAAAACACCTGAGTGACTGCTCCTAGAAACTTAAGCAAACGGTACACTCGTTAGTTCCTCTCATATTTTACAAGTTAACGATTCCCATTTCCAAGTAATGTTCATTCACGTAGTGTTTAATGAACGGTTGTGAAGTCTTGAAATAGTGACGCAAGTCCCTTGAACTAGGGCCAGGCAGCAACCTGTAGTGGAGAATAGTGCTGTCTGACCGGTTTGCCTAGCCGGCCTACGACGCTTTACGTATGAAGAGCAGGTCTCGTGCTGCTCAACATCCCGGCTGCTGCGCTGGTCCGGAGTCTGTGGTACTGGGATCGACTCCCCTTACACAGCGTAGGGAATGTCGCCCTGCACCCGCAACACAGGTTCCACACAGTCCGCTAACCGGCTACTGGGAAGTAACATGACATAGGATCTTGACATCGTACTTACTATTCGAGATTCATATAGGAGATAGTTGTGTGACACTGACTTTTAATGTAATTTGAGCTGTAGAAATTTTGTACACGTCTACACAGTGTCTACTTTGTAATGCTACGTATTGCAACTTGTTTAGCATCGCTGTGACGTTGTAACGATGATGAAGTAACCCTTTAAAGATTCACTAACAACTTTGAAGATTTGCTGTATTTGTCCTTATACAATCATTATAAAAAGCCCAGATTGATGAATATTCCCCACGAGTTAGTCGAATGAAAGATTGAAAAGCGATGTCTTTCGTGTGAAATGATAGAATTATACCAATAAATTTCGTGTCGCTTCCAGTATACCTACCGCTATGTACACTTTCAAGCTGCAGTTACTCATAACTTGTTCTCGCAGACAGTTGGAAGCTGACTGATTCTACTTATTAATACATTATTGTGTAATTAAATGGTATCGCAACGTTTCTCTAAATAATTCTCACAGCCATGAAACAGTTTCTGTCGTGTATCTTAATTTGAAGTCTTACAGCTAAGACAGGTACCCGCAAATATATCCAAAGAGAGTATATGTATCTGGCTCCAATAGAAATGAGGTGGCGCTATTTTATATTGAAAGGTTCCAAACCCTGATGAATTTGTAGACAATACAAATAACGCGCATGTAATTTACCGTACTACGGCTTCTGGCGTCCTGAAAATCACGTGCAGTGTTGCACACTTTCGAATCGGAAATAAATAAATGCATTTTCACGAAACATCGACTGAAGTAAAAGATATAGAGGACAAGATTAACAAAAACAAGAAGGAACACATAGAAAAGTACAAGAACCTTTTACTGTGTCTCACGAAATTAGCCTCTTCTCTGGAAATTTATAGGAATTACATGAAACTGAAAGAAAACAGGAATTAAAAATATTCACACCATTTATGTAAAAAAAGAGAAGTAAAAGACTTACATCAAAGGCACAATTTACAAAGAAAATAGTTAATCAGTGCTGAGATGAAACCGAAAGTGTGTAGATGAGGAGATGTACCAGGGCTCCGTATTATGACAGTATTATTAATAGGTGAAGAGGAAACATGGAACGAGAAGCAACAAAATTTTGAGGTGCACAAAATTCAAATTTAGTAAACATGAAGTTATATTATTCGAAATCTCTTCAACGTTTAAAAATTGCTTAGGCTACAGTTAAGGTGCTGTTTTAGTAAGGTTAGTGCAGTTTTACTCTTGATGCTTGTGCAAATTAGAAATGGGAAACGTGTACAGCTACTGACAGTAAGATGAAAGACAAAACATAATGCAAGCCTCTTAAGATGATTCCTGTACATTGAACAGCAACATGACAGATCAGATTTATTGTAAATGAAAAAAACTAAATAAATACAAAAAGGACTCAATCCTCACAGTGACTGAAACTGTCATAATTGATAAATTATGTTCTGTGCAATGCGCCAGAATTTTTGGTGTGTTCAGAATATGACACTAATGATGTAATCACAGTATCGCAGGCATGATCGCATAATTTCTCTGTAGTGCAGAAAAAAATTGGTCTAGGTGATTGCAATGTGACTTTAGAAAGAAGGAACGAAGAATATTACGAAATATACTAGAAATATACTTAGAAGGCCAACGTGCACTCCGTGTGCATACCGGGTGGAGTCATTCCAGATGTGGAACGGGTCCTCCCGGATGCCATGAAGGGTACGGGGTGCAGCCAACTGCAGGTGGTGGCTCACGTCGGTACCAATGATGTGTGTCGTTTCGGATCTGAAGAGATCCTCTCAGGTTTCGAGCGGCTAACTGAAGTGGTAAAGACTGTCAGTCTTGCTTGCAAGATGAAAGCAGAGACCATCTGCAGCATAGTTGACAGGACCGACTGTGGACCTCTGATACAGAGCCGAGTGGAGGGTCTGAATCAGAGGCTCAGACGGTTCTGCGACCGTGTAGGCTGCAGATTCCTTGACTTGCGCCATCGGGTGGTGGGTTTCCGGGTTCCGCTGAATAGGTCAGGAGCCCACTACACGCAGGAAGCGGCTACACGGGTAGCGGGGGCTGTGTGGCGTGTACTGGGCGGTTTTTTAGGATAAAGAGCTTCGGGGAAATAGAAAATGGGCAATCTCAGAGGGTTCAGGTGGATCACAGGAGAAATGTAGATCCGGAAACTATCGGTATAACAGTTGTAAATTGTCGTAGCTGTGTCGGGAAAGTTCCAGAACTGCAAGCGTTAATAGAAAGCACCGAAACACACATCATTATAGGCAGCGAAAGTTGGCTCAAGCCGGAAATAAGTTCAGAAGAAGTATTTTCAAAAGATCTAAACAAAATAGGTGGGGGCGTGTTTGTCGCCGTCAAAAGTAGTATTTCATGTAGCGAAGTTGAAGTTGATAGTTCGTGCGAGCTATTAGGGGTAGAGGTTGTACCCGAAAATCGTAAAAGTTAATAATCGGTTCCTTTTACCGGCCTCCCGACTCTGACGATATAATAGCAGAAAGGTTCAAAGAAAACCTGAGTCTAATTACAAAAACGTACCCGACTCACACGATAATAGTAGGTGGTGATTTTAATTTACCCTCGATCTGTTGGCGAAATTATATTTTCAAATCAGGAGGTAGGTATAAAACATCGTCCGAAATTGTACTCAATGCATTCTCTGAGAATTACTTCGAACAATTAGTTCATGAGCCAACTAGAATTGTGAATGGATGTGAAAACACACTTGGTCTCTTAGCAACAAATAATCCTGAGCTCATAACGAGCATCAAAACGGATACAGGTATTAGTGAACACAGAGCTGTAGTAGCGAAATTGAATATCGAAAGTCCCAAAGTTACCAAAAATAAACGCAAAGTATATTTGTTCAGGAAAGCAGATAGAAACAAAATACATTGCTTCTTGAAGGACAACTTCCACTCGTTTCTAACACTAAACGTAGGTGTAGACCAGATGTGGCTCAAATTCAAAGAAGTGGTATCGACAGCAATTTAAAGTTTTATACCTAATAAATTAATACAAGAAGGAGGCGATCCCCCTTGGTACACAAAACAGGTTAGGACACTGTTGCAAAAGCAAAGGAAAAGGCATACTAAATTTAAACGAACACGAAATCCCCAGGATTTGCGATTGTACTCAGAAGCTCGAAATTTAGCGAGGATTTCAATGCGAGATGCCTACAACATTTATCACAACGAAACTCTTTCTCGTAATTTGACTGAAAACCCAAAGAGATTTTGGTCATATGTTAAATATGCTCGGGGAAAGTCACAAACAATACCTTCACTACGTGATAGTAATGGCGACGCTGCCGATGACAGCGCTACTAAAGCGGAGTTACTAAACTTAGCTTTTAGAAACTCATTCACTAAAGAAGACGAAACCAATATTCCAGATTTCGAATTACGAACAGATGCCGTAATGAGTATCATAGAAGTAGATATCATCGGAGTAGTGCAGCAACTAAAATCACTTAATAAGAACAAGTCTTCTGGTCCGGATTGTATACACATTAGATTTCTATCTGATTATGCTGAAGCGATAGCTCCTTACTTAACAGTCATATACAACCGCTCTCTCATAGAAGGATCTGTACCAAAAGATTGGAAAGTTGCACAGGTCACACCTATATTCAAGAAAGGCAGTAGGAGTAACCCACTAAACTACAGGCCTATTTCATTGACGTCAATTTGCAGCAGGGTTTTGGAACATATACTGTATTCAAATATTATGAATTATCTCGAAAAGAACAATCTATTGACCCAAGGTCAACACGGATTTAGAAAATATCGTTCATGCGAAACACAACTAGCTCTTTATTCACACGAAGTGATGAGTGCTATCGACAAAGGTTCGCAAATCGATTCCGCATTTCTTGATTTCCAGAAAGCTTTTGACACCGTACCTCACAAACGGCTTTTAATCAAATTGCGTGGTTATGGTATATCGCCCCAAATTTGCGATTGGATAGGGGATTTCTTGTCAGAGAGGACACAGTTCGTAGTAATCGATGGTAAGGCATCGACTAAAACAGAGGTGATATCGGGCGTTCCACAGGGTAGTGTTATTGGTCCTCTGCTATTCCTTATTTACATAAACGATTTAGGGGGAAATCTAAGTAGCTCTCTTAGGTTGTTTGCAGATGACGCCGTCATTTACCGTCTAGTAAAATCATCTGAAGATCAAAACCAACTGCAGAACGATCTGAATAAGATATCAGTATGGTGTAAAAATTGGCAATTGACTCTAAATAATGAGAAGTGTGAAGTCGTCCACATGAGTACGAAAAGAAATCCGTTAAACTTTGTTTACAACATAAATCAATCAAATGTGAAGGCCGTAAACTCCACAAATTACTTAGGAATCACTATTACTTCAGACTTAAACTGGAAAGAACACGTAGATAATATCGTGGGAAAGGCGAACCACAGACTGCGTTTTATTGGCAGAACCCTTAAAAGATGCAACAGAACTACTAAAGAAACTGCATACACTGCGCTTGTCCGTCCATTTTTGGAGTATTGCAGCCCAGTGTGGGATCCTTTTCAGGTGGGTTTGACGGAGGACATCGAAAGAGTCCAAAGAAGGGCAGCTCGTTTCGTATTGTCACGATGCAGGGGAGACAGCGTTACGGAAATGATACAGGATCTGGAATGGGAATCATTACAACAACGGCGCTTATCGCTGAGGCGTGGGTTACTTGCGAAACTCCAATCGCCAACATTCTCCTCCGAATGTGAAAATATATTGTTGACTCCCACTTACATAGGTAGAAATGATCATCAGAATAAAATAAGAGAAATCAGAACTCGAACAGAGAGATTCAGGTGTTCTTTCTTCCCGCGCGCTATTCGAGAATGGAATGGGAGATAAATAGTATAATTGTGGTTCGATGAACCCTCTGCCAGGCACTTAAATGTGATTTGCAGAGTATCCCATGTAGATGTAGATGTAGATACTAAGCCCAACGAAGAACTAGGATGGAGAATGGGTCCTAAGATCAAATAAGTAACTGCAGGAATTTGAACTAAAATTACTGAGATCATCATGAGCAGACGAGTTACATTTTATTGTCATACAGAGAGGATAAAAGAAAAATGTCGAAGAAGATTCTTACAATCTTTGACAGTAGGAAGACAGACAAAATACATGCTTGGGTGGGTGCTGTGAGAAAAGACCTCGAATAAATGCACATTGTTACAGAACAGAGATAAATTTAGAACAGCTTTTAAGAAATTGCAAGGTTTACAGGAAGCCACAACCAACAAAAGATTTCAGAACAAATTTTCACAGCAGGGGAAACGAGCTCATTCCCCTCAAAAAATGAGAGTTCTGGAGGAAGATTAAAGAGAAGGAAAAGTAGTTAGCGTATTTCTAAGTTGCTTCCAATGACGAAATAAATACCTATAATTTTATGCCAAGATTCGAACAGGTATCATTACGTTTAGAATATAATTATCAGCTTTCTTTCTAGATGTGATAATTGTGAGAGCGCATCATGCAGATAAAATGTGTGGACTGCAAACTTTAGGCAACAAGACTGAATTTTTCGTTTCCATGCAATTCCATCCTACGTTTTAGGTTCGTTTACGAAACGTTTTAAGGATTTATACGTTAAAATAGTTGACTGGTAAATGTACTTAACTTGATATTAAAATATCCACTCTTTTCAATAGATCTTCGATGAAATCACTTTTAAAAAAAATTAGTTATTTCCTTATGACCGTTTTATCTAGTTTTAGAACTGTGTTTATAATATGTGGACGGTTTTTTAAGAAAATAATTCATTAGAGAAGAATATATGATAGGTACACACAAATTCTATGTAACTACACTTTGATGTCAGGGCCTTAAGCGCATACCATGCTGATAACATTTTGTTTGGAAGTGTCTTTGTGTAAGCACATTTAATTTGAAAGTGTAATCTTCCCGCTTCTGTCCGAAATTTGTCACATTTCTTGCTTTCTTCTCCTTTTTATGGCATTTTGAGAACTCAGAACTTCCTTAGCGATCTCATTTGCTATCTCTGTAAGAAATTATATTGTTTATACTGTCACTAGAGTAGATTAATGCTTGTTCTTTAGATCACAGATACAACATTTCGTAATGATATGGAACGAGTCAATTTCATAAAAGGTCGCTTTACATTATATTGGCAGACAGAGGAAAGCGATAGACAAAATTGTGGAGTTAATCTTCCTAAATGTTTGTAGAAATCAAAAGATGAATGGAAACAAACAGAGCAAATTACATAAATAGTATTCTTTAGAATGTAATAGCAAGTTACGATTATGAAAGTGATTTTCTAGAACACACTATCAACAGTATGATATTCTTGCAAAATGACAACGAAAATTTTGTGAATATCAGAAAGAGCATAGACCTATTCAGACAAATTATTGCGTCATTCCTTTGTTCAACAGTAGCAGATATCTTGGAAAGACGACTATTGCAGTAATATACGAATTCACAAGAAATCTACAGTTGTTTTTTCTTCATTCAAGAAAAGTATACAAGTTTTCATTTCTTTGGAATAACCGTTATTCCTTACAGTACTGCTCTGCGCGTAAAAGGAATGTCGTAAACTAACACGTCAACTGAATGAAGAAACAGAGACAAATATGATAAGAGATCAAGAAAGAGGTGTCCTGTAAATAGTGAGTTAAAAGCACTTTCTTCATGTGATCTACTAGGTGAGTCCTTTTTAATTGATTATTATTGTTATTATTATTTTGCTTTAGAAAATTGTCAATAAGAGGACATCACACAATAGCAGAAAAATTTACTGAAACTATTTCCTGTGAAATGTATTAATCTAGGTTCCGTATTAATGACAAGTGTGTTACTGTGATTGAGTAGTTGAAAATGTAAATGCTTCTTCTATCTAAGACAGAAACTCTGAAGCTGAAACAATTTACCCAGTTGTTCCTGTTTTACGACATTATGTGCTTTCTTTTTCCGTAACATCATTAATTGTATTATAAGCACTTCGATAAGTTCTACAGTTCATTCTGTGTTGCAGTTCTTACAAATATTTCATCTGCGAATTGGTGGGTTTGTATAGTTCTCTATAAACAACCGAAACAATACATGTTTTAACCTTTATAGGTATACGTATTTTGTCTTATGTGACCTATTCACAAAGCATAGATATTACAAAAAACAAAGCACAACTTTAGGACGTTTGTAGAACTACCCACGTAAACTGCAGGAGGGGAAGTGAATGTACGCGAAAGGAACGATAGTAGGGATACCAGTGTCGCCAAAAGCTCGTCAAGGACTATAACGGTTCTGCACTGAGCAATTAGTTCAATACGGCTGCAGATGAAAACATATTCAAGGATCTCCTGAATTGTGTTGATCGTGAAGATTTGTTGGATCTTCCTGGCATTGTCGATTTAGATTATTCGCTGCCTACACGGGAGGAAATGATCAGGAAATGAAGTCGAAGAACAACAAAAATCAGGTTTGGATGGACACCATACAAAGGTAATTCATGCCGGAAGGGAGGAGACGGCACAATAAAAATTTACCAGCCAATAAAGATTCCGCAGGAGATCCTAGAAAATTCTAAGAAACATGTCATGTGGCCTAAAAACAAAGAAATCAAAAAACTGACAGTCTGTCTTACAGAGGAATTGGTAACCAGAAAGCATCTTCTCCGATTGTATATAGGATAGAATCCAACCATTTGCAGAAGTGAGTGATGAATATCAAGATGGTTTCGGAAAGGGCCGATCCCGTATGTACGTATCTATGCAGGCCACTCCGCTACACACCACAAATTTTGAGAAATTATAGGAATGCGTCCACTGGGACAGCCTAGTGAATCTTCTAACCGAGTTCGGAGTGCCTAAGCAATGCGCCAGAGTGCCATGTGGTACTTTTCAATACACCAATCAGTAGCTAACGCTCTTTGCTCTCAAATCCACAAACAATATAAAACGTCTGGGTCTTTCATTATATAAGAACAGATATAAAATACAGCAATATATTTAAATTCTGCATACGATAGTTTCATTTTTAATTTTTTTCAAACAATATTGAGATAAATAATTGTACAATTAAAAAAAGAGACTTTTCAATTACATTATTTCTTACCGAAAAGTTCTGTAATTAATGACATCTCTTTTTCCTACTTTTATCCTACTCTGAGTGGGAATAAAGCCTACACATAAGTGTGCTTTAGTTTTGTGTCCAGTTGTTTGACAAATCGGCTGCAACATAGAGTCACCACTATAACTGTCATCACTTTACTCAAGTCTTCATTACTACTATATGCCGTCTCTAATGATTACGTTGTCGACGGGACGTAAAACCCTAAGCTTCCTACAACTATATTTAACTAAACTGGTAATGTCTACGCCGTTATCAAAATTCGCAAGACGCCACTCTACTGATACCACACTGTTAATTCTTCTTCCCATCGAAGCTAGCGTTGTCCATCATTAAGTCATCTCTCCCACTGATAGCTTTTTTCTCTTGTAGACGTATTTCTGTTTCTTATGGAGTTTTGTTTATTACTAGCTATATTGCTTGTTTCTGAGTTAAGTATCTGAAATGTGACAGAATTTCAATTTATTTGTACCATTGGAATTCATGACTCGTAGCTTCCATCGGAAATGGGCATCGAAACACAAGATGTTCCGGGGTTCCTGTATCACCACAGTCGCAAAAAGGTGGTTTCTTTGCGATTCTCTGTACGTACTGGGAATAAGGGGCATGTATTGTTATAAAGTTAACCGTATCTCTACTAGGGACGACATGATTCATTTGTTATCTCTCTCTGCTGGCAGGAAGGAGACTGTATACATTTCCACAGAAGTAGGAAATCATAAGTGTATAAGATATAAAGAAGTTACCAACACTCAGTTATTTCAGTATTCAGTTATTTATATGACGTCTTTTCGGAAATGTCAGAAAGAACAGACACCGTTGGTTGACATTAAAGGCCGTAATTTTACAAATTCGAAATATTTAAACATTTCCACCGTTTCAGGGCACTGAAATAAATCCAATGGCAAATTTGAAAATTTGTGATGGACCGGGATTCGAACTCGGATTTCCCGCATCTGACATGCCCGGAAAGAACTGTCACCATGTAAATAATTGCATATATGCCCCAAACAGGCAGTTGGCAGTTTCAAAGCGGATACATTAATACGCTTGATCCCTTGCCGGAATCCAATATAGAGTCCGACCAAGAGGAAATAATAGGCAGAAGGACTACCATCCTAGTGTGTTGAGAATTTAGGCTGGAATGAAAAGGTGCCTGGATAGCATAATTTGTTAAGGGGACCGCTGGCTGGGAGGGTGAAACCCGCGTTCGAATCCCGCACTAGCACAAATTTTCAACTTTGCAATGATATTTATTTCAATACGTAGAAACTTTTGAAGTCTTTAAAAATATTTCGTATTTGTATTTCAATATTAATGGTATTCTCTTAAAATAAACGGGAATAACTCTCTGTTTCAGAAGATTCAAGTGAACTATATTCGGTACAGAAACCAAGTGGACGTCGAAAAACCCTGGACCACAGGATTCTGTATATCAGATGAAAAATGCCGATATCAAGAAGAAATCAGTGGCTAGAACATCTGGGTTGGGGAATAATGCATTTACACACATGAAAGGAAAGAGAAGCCATGAGAACTGGCTACTAAGATAGTACAATAATCAAACCAAAGCTTGGAGAAGTTCGGGGAACTACCTATGTAAACCGGAGGAGAGGCAGTGAATGTATATGAAAGGAACGATAGAAGAGATCCAAGAAATATTTTTGGAAGCGGGATGTAAGAGATGTATCGTAAAGCTAACGTGTTTAAGAATGGAAACGAGTGCCGCAAAAAGATCGTCAAGGACTATAATGGTTCTACACTGACCAATGGTTTCAGCACTATGATAGGTGGAACTTCAAGGTACTCTTCAATTGTCATGACTCTAAAGAGTTGTTCGATCTTCCGGACATTGTTGATTTACATTATCTGCATTGTACATGATCAGGAAATAAAGTTGAACAACAAAAATTCAGGAAGGGATGGAATCCTCGCAAAGGTAATTCGTGCTGGTAGGGAAGAACTGCACAACAAAAATTTACCAGCCAATCAAGAGTATCTCTTTATTGCAGGACATCCTAGAAAATTCGAAGACAGAGATCAAAATAAATAAATAAATTTACAAAAACTGACTGTATTATCTTACAGAGGAAATGCCAACCTGAAAGTCTGTTATAGCATCTTCTCCAACTGTATACTGGATAGAATCCAACGGGTTACATAAGTGTCTGATGAATATCAGAATGGTTTCAGAGTGGGAAGATCGATTATATACGTACATATGCAGGCCCCTCCGTGACACTTCACAATTTTTAAGCAATGATAGGAATGCGTGCACTGGGAGAGCCCGGTGACTTTTCCAATAAAGTTCTAAATGCCTAAGTAACGCTTCAGCTTAGACCTAATTTGCCTCACAGGTTCAAAAGGGAAAGTAAAACTCGGAAGCAAAATCACGGAGAGGTTGTATATAAGAAAAGCATTGAGACAAGGAAACGGTGTATCAGCGATATTGTTCACCCTGGCGCTTGGAAACGTATAAGGGATTCTATTCGTAAGTGCTTCATGAGGATCTAGATGCAGGGTGAGAAAAATCACACCTCTCTCATTTTCCGACGACGTGACTCTTTTGTCCACAGCTCAAGATGCCCTGATGCAGAAGAGCGACAAGACAGACGTGGAACGAGCATGAGTGTTGTAGAGGCGGAATATCTGGTGTTGTGCACGCTCATGGCTTTTCAGGAGAGGCACTTCAGCATCCAGCATCGGAAAATCTATCCTAAAAATTGGTTCGTAATTTTAAATACCTGACCGTAATATTTACGAAGACGCATTGTATGACACATAAGGCAAAGTGATATCCAAGCAACAAACCTATCGTACTTCAGTCGAAGTCAGAGTGTTAAATCGCGAGGTGAATCAATGAACTTCAAACTCTACTACTGAAAAACTATGTACAACCAGCTGGGCTGAATGGTTTCAAACTCGAGGTTCCATGGAAATGATTTAAAACTCTTCTCATTTTCGTGCCTAACGTCTTACAGACGGTCGTGTAAAGGATGTCACTGGACAACGGAAAATCCGCCATAATTTTGAGCTGGGCGAAACCAGTAATAACACTAACGTTGTAAGCCTAATGCGAAGCAGTTTATATTTTCAGGGTACGGTGCTTGGATAGATAAATATCGGTGCCCTTTGAAATACATGGATTTAGCTGCCCGCGGAAAGACGTAGAAGACATGCAATATTTGAGGACCTGCTGTAGATGGCATGGTAATTGGCTACAGAATGTAGACAACAGAATCCAGAGGAAGGCGAGTAGATTTAATTCACTTTCCACCTGCTCTGAACTTCGGTCATGTGTGCTTATTGTTACGTCCATCCGCGTCAAATTTGAGAATTACAGTGGTTTACGTTCTGAACTGCCTTGTTTATGTCCTACAACGTAGTAGAAATGGAGCTGTGGTTTGATTTCCGTACCTACTGCTGAACTTTGTCATTCCTACTCTATTTAATCGAAAACTGTGCTACTTTTCAGCAGCCTACTTGAGTTGATAAGTCACATCTGGCAGCACAGATATCGATCAAGAGTGGATTCCTGTGACCGAAAGTAACAGTAATAAGTGTTTAACATTACCATGCCAATTATTAGGCTACTTTATGTAACCCGTAACAGCTTTGTTATAATTGTCATTTATCTTAGAATATATGTAGCGGTAGATAACACGGGTGTCTGTGTTTTGGTCAATCATTGTAACACATATACTTCAGGGATCACTTTCCGAACATTCCGGTTTATAAGTCTTTCGAACGATCTGTAATATGGCTCCGTGTTTATGTAATAATGATAGTACGAGATAATTTAAAGGTTCACACGCACATTATACGGAGACTTTTCGGTCAGTATACGCAGAACCAGATCTTTTGTAAAGCTTCACTATGGAAAAAGTTTCGGTATAATACGCATACTAAATCGTAAGAATTATTTCCCCATAAACACTACTCATGCCTGCCTTAGCGAATCAAAAAGCCATTATATCCGTACTAACTGCAGCTCATGGTTAAATGTTGTGAGCACACTGTGTAGGGAAAGTAAGTTGTTGCGATAGATTATTGAACAGCTAGTAATCGAAGTATGGGATTTTTACTTCAATTTTTCACTATCCAGTTGCGGTGTTACCTGCACTGTATGGAAGAAATCGTCAACCGTCTGCTGCCTTCAGATCCGAAATTCCTCACTAGACGTATGAAGTCTAAGGGTGGGCATATATGCTCTGACTACTAATGAAATTCAGCCTGTGTTTCATATTACTAACCATAAATTTTGTAACTTACGACATATTTCTTTGAAAAGCAACGTGTTCTTCTGGTTTGGTATTCCTCAAATGTTCTATCTCATGTAAAGAATATTTCATTACATTCTTCAGCCTTTAAGGACAGAGAACTAGTGAACAGTTAATGCATAATTCCAGTTATGTTTATGAGGGAATTGTATCACGTCACATAACATGTACTCGTCTCAACTGCGGCTAAAATCTGAGAGACTCGCTTTTGTTGGAGGTCTTTCATTTGGCGTAATTGTAATACAAAACAACACGTTCGCTCACGGTGAGATTTCCTGTATTTTTAGTTATGTCTGGCGTAGAAAAAAAAAGATTTTTTTCAACCATCAACATTCGCAATTTTTAGAAAGAATCATAAGCCAGTTAATTTTACGCTTAGCGCTCTTAATGACAGCGGTATTTGTTTATGTAAATTACGTTATACATTTCGGTTATTAGACCGAAATAAAATGTTAACGTTGAAATAATCGTTCATACATTTATTGTGGATTTCGAGTGGCATACCTCTGTTCGCATGAGGATGCAAACTTAATTTGTAGCGGTTTAGTAAATAATTCGTTCTAGTATTTAATGAAATGCGTGCAGTAACGTATTTGTTTTACAGAAGAATTTTACCCGTACCGATAACGTTTTCATATTACTATCGGAGCAACAAAATTACATGTATGTAAGTGAAGTAACATAAGGTAATGTAACTGGAAGAGCACCACAGTCACCTTACTGGAGCCATAGGTTTTCTAAATTGCTGTTATTATTTAATTACATATGACTATGAAGCAAAGTGAAAGAAAGAGAATGAATGTAAATTTTTTACCGAAAAGAATAGCGTGTAACATGGTTTTGACCCAATCGAATTGAAATGATGTTTACACGATGTTTACTGTTTCTCCTAAGGAACCTATGTAGAAGCGACATTCTACTGGTACAGAGAGACCACATAGTATGTGACATTAAAAAATCAACAAATTAAAAAAAAAATTGTTCTACTGCAGAGGATAAAAGTTTCTACCGTTATGGTAAAGTACCAGTAATATCCCTGATTTTTAACGCAGAAAAACACCATATTTGGGGTCATCTTTGTGTATTTCGTAATAAGAAACTGAGGCTATAAATGAGGAGTCATAACACTGTGTGTGATTTATATTCTCAAACGAAATCCAGTTATTCAGTACTGATTATGTGTAACACTCAATTCAGCCTCTCTCTCTCTCTCTCATAATATTATGATATGGATTCAGTCGTTAGAGACTTTATACAATTCAACAAACACAAGAGACGAAAACGTTTTCTACTAGGATAATACTTCTTTTAGCATGCCATAGAGAGAAGACCAGTATTGTGCAAGTTTAATTTTCAGATGACTTCCCTGAGCATTAAAAAATTTGGGCTGTAAACTATTTAAAATTGAATTTCGTAACGGACTTTGTGGCAGACGTGTTTTATTCGGAAAAGTAAATTCCCGAAACAGTTATGAGCATTGCACCATGAAGTTTTAGTCTTTCAACATAATACTGCAAATATTATTTGTATCCTTTATATGTGTTTCTTTATTTTATTGCCTCATTTTTATTTCACCTTCTGTGTTTGTCATTCCACGACCTAGTCAATTCGGTTCACGTCATTCTACGGAACCTGATTACTTAAAGTATACAATCACTTTCAGATAAAATAGAACACCTTTAATGACTAAAACGAGGAAGTTCATTAGTAAGAAGAAACTATGAATTTCAGTCACATCGGTTCAGCCTTCGTTTTATTAATTGTGCATCGCGATTTCTAGTCAGAAAGATTATATTTAGTAGTAATAGACGGAAATAAGGCAGAATAAAACGGAGCTGATATCTGAGTATCCCCAATTAAGTCTCATAGTCTGTCTGCTGTATGGTACAGAAAGTGTCTGAAATCAATCTATGAACGGTCTGCCAGCATGAAATGGAGAGTAGTCATGTAGATGAGGATCTGTTGTTCAAGATATTTCACAAGTATGTTTATGTCAGAAGACAGTGACGCAGGAAACGGAGTCCTGTATGCAGCACCTGTTAATGTAAAAAGACTAATCATTGTAAGTTATGTCGTTAAGCAGTTATACAAGGTCTTAGCCTAAGTCGTAATTACCGGTTCACGTCTATCTTGAGATTGGAAACGAGAAGTGAAACATAACTAACCACATGAGTTATCTAAAAAAGTGTCCCACAGATGGAAATTGCAGTAATGTATAGGGGACAAACCGAACGTATTGCTTGCACACAGTATCACTGCAAGTGTCGTTTGATAGAAATTATGAAATACTTTGATCAGAAAAATTGCCTGCTTAATAATATTTAAAAATGAGTAGGTCTAATGAATTTATACAGGCACTTACAGACTCTTTAGGAACTTTGCTCAGTCGTCACCACCAGACAATTACAGCCTTAACTTACAATTTATTAACTCGAAGAAATTTATTACACAGATTGTCACCAACACTATTGGCATATATTTATGTTTAACAGGAAACCACCTCCATAGGATACTGTGAAACTAAATTATTTTGCAGTTTATTATCTCTGGGTGTGTTACTCTTCTTACTGATTAAATATGGGTGTAGCACGTAGGTTATGAATTGAATTCTCCCTAATTTTTGAAATATTCCTGAACATTATTATTGCATGTAGGTTATAAAATATTGCGAAAATCGTAACAGTGCCATACAAATTGGTAATGCTTGACACTAGAAATTTAGTAGTGAAAAGATTTCATTTTCGATATCATCTTTGACTTTATTTGATAATATTTAAAATTAGTTTTACCTAACGCATTTAAGGATACTTGAATTAAATTCCTAAAAATTATGTCGGTGACGAATGTAATTTTCAAATAAATGGTCCTGTGTCATTACTTGATATCACCATCCATTTTAGATCGATGTGGATTGAGTCATGTGACTAAGAATTACAAATTTACGTATATCATGGACATGGACTCACACGGTTTTCTCAAAATTTATTATCTACCTACTTTGTATTATGAATGTACCTACATTTGGATTGTTAATGTGAAGATCAGAGTTGTAGGTCTGATGCATTCAATCTAAATCTTACAATGAAGATCAGTATTAGCTGCCTAGAACCTTTCGAAAATTCTTCAGTCAGCTTAACATTTTCATTATTCTATAACTGACTACAAGCACCAATATGCCTTTCTTGAAATGTTATATAAGAGCACATTTTGTAAAAGTACATGATTTCTTAATATCATGCACAAGAGAATTTGTAGACAGTATTAAAGTAGGAGCTTAGATTGCCTATCGTAAAATTGTTCTGAAGGAGAAAGAGTGTGGCTTGGGGCATTATCAACAGCATCTCTCTCATTATCAAACTAACAGAATCCACAGGAAGAAGCAGGTTAAATTCTTTTCGTTGTACACCTTTCAAAAGTAAAAGAGTAGAAAAAGAGATAGTACTACTTCAATCATGAAAGTCCTTTGCTAAGTACTGATAAAAAAAATAAAAATTGGAAGGTATACATTATCTCTACTGGTTCTAAACAAAATTACGCTGAATTTTGCTAGTATACAGTTGCAATAGCAAAAAACACGTGACATAGGTTAACAAATATACAATATAAAGTATGAAACAGTTGAATATTTAAGAAGTGATTAATGTACATATTTTTGTAAAGATATGGGACCTAACTGCAGTGGTAATTGGTTTCTAAACTTACCAACTACTTGAACTTATGCTAATAACAATACACATACCCTTTACTTAGGGAGGACTCGAACCTCCGCAGCAAGGCGCCTTAGACCACACGGCTCTTCCACAGTATCTACAAGGTAATTACACTATGATTAATGTGGCTACGGTAAGATAAATAAATTAAATTATTATTATAGGACAGTTACTGATATAGAGAAGGGGATTGAGTGTACCTTCCCTTTCATAGGTCATATCCTGTAAGTAATGTACCAACATGCCTGTCAGCATAATAGTAACTGTCCATATGTTTTTTAGTTATTCATATTACCACAGCTACATTAATCATAATCACTTCTGAAAATTCCACTTTTTCATTTTCATAAATCATTTTCTAGATTTATTAACCTAGCCGACATGTTTACGAATTTCACAATTTTCAGAAATATTTCAAAAATTAGGGAGAACTCCATTCATAACCTACGTACTACACCCATATTTAATCAGTAAGAAGAGTCACACAGCCAGAGATAATAAACTGCAAAATAATTTAGTTTCACACTATCCTATGGAGGTGGTTTCCTGTTAAACATCAATATATGTCAATAGTTTGGTGACAATCTGTGTAATAAATTTCTTCGAGTTAATAAATTATAAGTTAATAGTCTGGTGATGACGACTGAGCAAAGTTCCTAAAGAGTCTGTAAGTGCCTGTATAAATTCATTAGACCTACTCATTTTTAAATATTATTAAGCAGGCAATTTTTCTGACCAAAGTATTTCATAATTTCTATCAAATGACGCTTGAAGTGATACTGTGTTCAAGCAATACGTTCGGTTTGTCCCTTACGCATCACTGCAATTTCCATCTGTTGGACACTTTTTAGATAATTCATCTGGTTAGTTATATTTCACTTCTCGTTTCCAATACCAAGATAGACCTGAAGCAGTAATTACGACTTAGGCTAAGACCTTGTATAATTGTTAACGACATGACTTACAACGATTAGTCTTTTTACATCAACAGGTGCTGCATACAGTACTGTAATGCAACAACACAGTAGCAAAATTCCATTCAGCATGTAATATTTAATTTACGTCCCTTAAATACTGATGATGCTTACATTACGTCGCAATTCAAAGAACATACACAGCGAAGTTTGGTTAATCTGTCTGCACTCGCATCCAATGTTTACATTAAGCAGAAAATTGTGACGCCGGGTATAGCAACATTCGTTGATGTGTGATCATTGCCACTGCCTGAGGTACGACACGGATAACCTCTTACCAATAGTAAAACTACAGTAAGAACATAACGCTTCGTTGTGTTTTGTGTTCGTTACCAGTTTCTAGAGTGCAATAATGCTGCGTCCACCGACACTTGGTGCAAGGCAATACAATGCTCGAGCATCGCCAGTCTGCAGTGGCTCGAAAGCTACAGGGTGTCCTGAAAAGGACTCCCTGATTTCAAAATTAAATATCTCGAAAACAAAGATCGATAGAGGAATGCAGTAAACGGTATGTTTATTGTGAAAGCTGTAAGAAGTTTATACAGCAGTTTGAAATAATAGTTACAGAAGCTGCTAACAGATGGCGCTGTAATCGCCAGACGTAATGCCTAGTATAAATAGTGATCCGAAGCCCAGAGCAATCAGTTCCACTATTGAAACGTGGGAGGTTAGCGAACCGAAGGAAGAGATTAAAACCATTTACTCCATTGAACAACGCGTTTCTCTAGTGCTAGAGTACCACAGGTTAGAAGAGAGTCCTACGGCAACAGGGCGAAGTTTTCAAGCACGATTTAATGTTCCAAAAGGACCAGATGCGAAAACCATTCGTACGCTCTTCGCAAAATTTCAACGGACAGGCAGCCTAACTGATGATCTAGTGGGACATGTTGGCCGCAAGCAAACCGCAGCTACGCCTGAAAATATCGCCACAGCTTCTGGAATTATTCAGCGAAATCCAATGTAATCCGTCCGTAGAACTGCATCTGAAACTGGTTTGAAGCGTTCCAGCACGCAGAAAATTCTGAGAGCCTACACAGGTTTCCATTCAAAATTCAAACCCACCAGGCCATACCCGTACGTGCAGTATGCAGCAGAGGCATTATTGGCCCTTTTTTCAGTCGAGAGACGGTCGCTGGTGCACGTTACGTTGCAATTTTGGAACAATTTGTCGCCACACAGCAAGCGTTAGAGGATCGACCAGGTACTGAATGGTTTATGTAAGATGGAGCCCGACCACATCGGCCCGAACAAGTGTTTTGCTTTCTTGAGGAATACTTCGGGAATCGAGTCATTGCTTTGGAATATCCCAAATTTACTGGCGCAGGCATGGATTGGTCTCCATATTCGCCGGATATGACTCCCTGTGATTTTTATTTTTATTTATTTATTTATTGGGTACAGTGAAAGACATGGTCTACCCGATGCATCCCGCCACGCTGGACGAGTTTGAATCAGCGATCTCTGTGGCATGTGAATACCTTTCGGTTGAGACACTACGAAATGTGATGGGGAATTTCTTTCTTCGTTTGCGCCACCTTTTTAATGCCAATGGTGAACATTTTGAAAACACTGTGATGTGATTGTTTGCAAGAGTGTTTTCATACGATTATTTCACTTATGTATGCTGATATGAGCTGTACAGCGTACAAAGCCGAGAGCAGCTTTTGTAACTATTATTTCAAACTGCTGTATAAACTTCTTGCAGCTTTCACAACAAACATAACGTTTACTGCATTCCTCTATCGATCTTTGTTTTCGAGATATTTAATTTTGAAATCAGGGAGCCCTTTTCTGGACACCCTGTAGTTACGAACGAATAAAGAAACATCCATAAAAACAGCTGTTGCATATCTTTACGAAAATAGGTCGCCAGTTAACACTACAGATGCAGGTCGTGATCCAGCATGGATTTTTGAGATTTGATGAGAGCCACAGTCGGGAGGGCAATTCTCGTTTTCGGTCAGTGACTCGGCGAAAGGGTGGCGACGGGTGTGTAGCACTTGTGTCTCCTGCTGGGGCAGTAAAATATTTGTGGTGGGCCAAGTGCGAGGGGCAGGGGTGTGTGCCACCTGCTCTGGTCCTGCCGAAAAAGGGGCGCGTGCCGGCGCGTGCGGGGTGCTGCACCCCTTTGTGCGGTGGGCCACGTTTTCGGCAGCGGGCCACCCTGCACCCTCCCAAAATACAGCCACCTGTCTGAGGCCCAGCTTACACCCAGCAGCGGCGCGTGCGCTCGCGTGGCCTCAGCGGAAGGAAGGAAGCTTTAGCCCTTTCTACACGGGAAGTGAGAGCTTACGAGATTACCCATGATGCGTCGGTCACGCCGTCCGCGTACCGTGTAGACGCGTCCACTTGCACAAGATGCACGCATACGATCGCTAGTAGACGGTATAGGATGGATCCTATTCTCACGCGTATGGAAGTGATTCGCGCATGCGCAGACGACCGAACGGGGAACCCAGCCAAGTCGGGAATTTGTTTGATAATGTGTACTTGTCTCCTGCTCAGAGGAACGTAGTTTTTCGACTCAGTCGTAAGAATTTTAGGAGGTGATACTATAGAAGAATTGCATTAAAAATTTAATGTAACCTGTATACAAATTTTATTGAATACAGAGATATAGCTGTTAATATGAAATCCAAACAAACGTAGAGCAAGTGTTGATCAAGAAACTTTCACTGATTTTTCCGTTGGTTCTTCGTAGTACAATATCACACTTACTTAAAAGTAGTATTTTGTGTATCTCCTACACGTTCATTTCCACTTAGTTACCCGGTTTTCGGCTTACTAGGACATATTGACTATAAACTAAGTCGATAACCGGTTATTTAAATAAAAGTCAATATAGTGACCTACCAAGAATCGACGAAAGAATCAGTCAAAGTACCCAAATCAGTTTGTTGTACATACCAAACCTCTGTACCCAATAAAAATTACACACACGTTATATGAAATTTTGACTGCAAATCGTCTTTATTACCATCTTCTAAAATATTTGCTATTTTACCTGAAACAAGCTGTAGTTAACAGATGAATAAATTATTTGAAGCTTAATCAAAGTTAAAGGTCTATGTATAGACATCTGAGCTTGTTCATCATACACATAGGTGCCTCAAACCGCAGGGGCTGGAAGTATGCAATCGCATTTTATAATGAAGACGTTAACACATGTGACCGACGTAGTTACGCATTAACTGCACGACAACAATTAAATACAGTTTCACAGTGGAAGTCTAAAACACAAATGTTTTAATCATCACTACATATGACATAGTTTCTAAAAGTGATGTTTACAAGGCGATTCATTTGCTATAAGTTGACAACAAACGAAGTAGACGCGTGAAGCAGGCGACTCAACAAATTAGTACCGTACCGTTTGAACGCTTCTTTGTAGTTCGACGGTCTATTGCATGTGGTGCTGCAGCTGATAACCACTTCCGTGTGCGTGTTGCGCGTCTCGTATAGAAAGCGCTTTAGGGTTTAACGTCCCGTCGACAGCTCGGTCATTAGAGACGGTGCCTAACGCTCGGAGTTTTGGGTAAGGATGGGGAAGATAATCGGCCGTGCCCTTTCAAAGTAACCGTCGCTGCATTTGCCTGGAGTAATTTAGGGAAACCACGGGAAACTTAAATCTGGATGCCCGTAGGTGGATCTGAACCACCGTTCTCCCGAATGCGAGTCCAGTGCGTTACCTGACCTCAAGGTATTCAGTTTTGCTGTCCTCCACTCCGTTAACTACATTCCGAGGCAGGACATCCGACAGCACCTATTAGTTTTTGTTCCAGATATTATAAGTAGATAATTCCAGATCGCTGTTGATTTTAATATTTCTTTCTTGTTCAGTTAGGCGTATGCCTACTTTTGCTTTGTTGCCATTTTTTAGCTAACAGCGCTAGATCTACATAATTTCTTTAGCCTTTATACAGAGGATGTCCAGAAAAGGACTTCCTGATTTCAAAATTAAATATCTCGAAAACAAAGATCGATAGAGGAATTCAGTAAACAGTATGTTTATTGTGAAAGCTGTACGAAGTTTACACATCAGTTTGAAATAATAGTTACAAAAGCTGCTAACAGATGGTACTGTAATCGCCATACGTAATGCGTAGCATAAATAGTGATCCGAAGCCCAGAGCAATTAGTTCCCCTAGGAAACGTGAAAAAAAGATTAGCGTACCGAAGGAAAATATTAATACAATGTACTGCATTGAACGACGCGTTTTTCTGGTGCTAGGGTACTACAGGTTAGAAGAGAGTCCTACGGCAACAGGGCGAAGTTTTCAAGCACGATTTAATGTTCCAAAAGGACCCGATGCGATAACCATTCGTACGCTCTTCGCAAAATTACAACGAACAGGCAGCGTAACTGATGATCTAGTGAGGCATGTTGGCCGCAAGCAAACCGCAGTTACGCCTGAAAATACCGTCACAGTTTCTGGAATTATTCAGCGAAATCCAATGTCATCCGTCCGTAGAATTGCATCTGAGACTGGTTTGAAGCGTTCCAGCACGCAGAAAATACTGAGAGTCTACACATGTTTCCATTCAAAATTCAAACGCACCATACCCGTACGAGCTGTGCAACAAAGGGTTGCCTTTGCTAATCAGATGCTCACAATGATTGATAGTGAATGATTTGATGTTGGTTGCATCTGGTTCACAGGATTGTTGGACAATGGTACCAAGAAAACAGCTATTCCAGAGCAGTTTGGAATACCTAAATCTACTTTATCTACGATTATTAACAATCGAGAAAAAGTTATTGATGCTGCGGCATCAGGTTCTGGAAACAAATCTAAACGACTTCGTACCGCCAAGTATGAAGACATCGAGACGTTATTGCTAGAATGCTTCAATCATATACGTGCATCTAACATACCTTTAACTGGCCCTATGATTCAGTCAACAGTTCAAAAAAAAAATATTCAAATGTTTGTACAGTCTATGGGACTTAACTACGGGGTCATCATTCCCTAAACCTACAAACTACTTATGAACTACTTACAACTAATGACGGCACAAATATCCATGCCCTAGGGGGGATTGGAACCCCCGACCGTAATGGCCGTGCAGACCGTGACTGGAGCGCCTCAGTCTCCTCGGCCACCGCGGCCGGCCAGTCAACAGCAAATGATATTGCTATAGATATGGGCATCGAAGACTTCCATTGTTCTGCTGGTTGATTCTATCGGTTCAGAAATTCAGTTTCATATGTACAAATTTGTGGTGAAGAAAATAAAGATGATGAAGAAAGTGCGAACAGCTGGTTGCATGAATTCAACAAAGTGAAGAAAAAGTATGCTTCGTGTGATGTGTTTAACATGAATGAAACTGCACTTTTCCACAACCTTTTTTTTTTTTTTTTTTTTTTTTTTTTTTTTTTTTTTTTTTTTTTTTTTTTACATCATACGTTGGGGATAAAAGGTGATACGTGTCACGGTGGAGCACGAAAAAAACAATGTGGGACTGTTGTACGGTGCTGTAATGCTAACGGCAGTAAGTTTCGTTCCTGGGTTATCGGTAAATCCGAGAAACCACGTTGTTTTAAAAACATAAATATGGACACTTTACCTTGCATCTACTCTCACCACAAGAAGTTGGATCTATGGCATATCATTTCAGTGGCTTCTTCGTTTCAACAGTCGAATGGTTGCGCAAAATAGACATGGTCTTCATACATTGGAAAGATGTACTGCCCATAACGTACATGATCTGAACCTATCCAGGTTCAGTTTTTTCACCCAACGCCACAAACCGCCTTCAGCCTTGGACCAAGGCATCATCTCTGTCATGAAGAGAGCTTATCGTAAGCGACTTGTAAGAGCTGCAATTCGTCTTGCTGATAACAATATTGCAACCCCAAATTGGAATTTGCTTCACGCAATAAAAGCCATTGCAGCAGCCTGGAACTCAGTAGCATATAGGTAAGTGCTTTAACAGAGCTTGACGAAGTAGCAACACTGAAGACGTCCACAAGTTAGAAGATGCCACTTCAACAGATGTATGGACAGTTGTGCAGGACGTTGCGAACCCTGGGAGTAGTTTCGAAGAATTCATTAGTGTAGACGACGATGTTTTCGTATTTGCTTCTGTGGAATCGGATGTGCAAAAAGCTGTGAACGAGGTGCAAGAAGGACCATCAGAAGAAACTGAATAGGAAGAGAATACAGATACGATTCCACCTAATCGTCAGGAGATGTTTAGAGCCTTAGACTGTTTAGAACGGTTTGCTTCTACATCCGACGTCACTGCTGGGTTTATGGACGTTATCATTACAATTCGTTATGAAATTACAAAATATTATCGTTCCCATGAACGTCAGGAACCATGACTGAAGTTTTTATAAGAAAGTGACGTACATAATTAGTGAGTACTTGTAATTTCACAATCACTTTATAGTGTTATAAGTCTACAATAACGTGATTGACAGTGTAGTGTATTACATATTAGTGTAATATTCATAGAATATATGACTTCAACTGCTATTGGGCAAAGCTGAAAATGTGTACCCAGCCGGGATTCGAACCCGGGTCTCCTGCTTTCTAGGCAGTTGCGCTGACCCCTACACCACTGGGGACACAGTGATCACCGCACCTGCAAGGACTACCCATGCACGCCTCCCGTCAGATACAAATTCCCAGCTTCGCCCTGCCCATAGTACTCAAACTCGTAGTTTAACTAATTCCCGTAAGAGTAAGGGCTTCAAACTTGCCCACCCCTCCCCACTAACGATAGGATCATTGCCCGTCACCGGCATATTATATATATACATGTGGCGTTTGTTCGGAAAGAACAGACATCACATTCTGATCCTGCAGCTGTTATTATTTAATATTCATAGAATATATGACTTCAACTGCTATTGGGCAAAGCTGAAAATGTGTACCCAGCCGGGATTCGAACCCGGGTCTCCTGCTTTCTAGGCAGTTGCGCTGACCCCTACACCACTGGGGACACAGTGATCACCGCACCTGCAAGGACTACCCATGCACGCCTCCCGTCAGATACAAATTCCCAGCTTCGCCCTGCCCATAGTACTCAAACTCGTAGTTTAACTAATTAGTGGGGAGGGGTGGGCAAGTTTGAAGCCCTTACTCTTACGGGAATTAGTTAAACTACGAGTTTGAGTACTATGGGCAGGGCGAAGCTGGGAATTTGTATCTGACGGGAGGCGTGCATGGGTAGTCCTTGCAGGTGCGGTGATCACTGTGTCCCCAGTGGTGTAGGGGTCAGCGCAACTGCCTAGAAAGCAGGAGACCCGGGTTCGAATCCCGGCTGGGTACACATTTTCAGCTTTGCCCAATAGCAGTTGAAGTCATATATTCTATGAATATTAAATAATAACAGCTGCAGGATCAGAATGTGATGTCTGTTCTTTCCGAACAAACGCCACATGTATATACATATTAGTGTATTGCTGTACATGTATACTTATTAAAATCTCTGGTTTTCACTTAAAACGATCTCCTGATACTTCGGTACCTTCGGATTTGTGTTAACGAAGTTTTACTGTATTTTTAATATGAGCACTAAATTTGTAAACTCGAGATTTGGAGAAGTCTTGGTGTCAATCTTGGGCTCATTGAATGCAGTTTGTGGGAAAGGTGTCACTGATATGTAAAAAGGTTCGCCATCTCTGGTCTGCATCTTTGACGCTAATAAGACACTGATTGGTGCCGTCACTGTTAAATAATTTTCCACACTTGTGCCAGCTATACTGCCATATTTCATCGTAAATGTTGCTATAGACTAGATTCTTCGTTTGCTAAGTCATTTCTTTTACAATTGATGCATTTCATGTTCTTGTTAGATAACTGAACAGAACGCCAGCAAGATTTATCAATATAGTTACCGTCTTGTTTTCATTTTGTATTCGATCTATTTTAAAGTGATATTATTCTGATATAATTTTTATTGGTGTTGTTGATATATGAAATCAAACCAACATAGTGAATTATAACATCGCTGGCTTTCTGTAAAATAAATATTAAGAGCGTAAAGTACATAAAGCAATACAAAAAGTAAAAGAACCTTGTCTGTAACAACGTCAACTACGAGATATGGCGGTACGCTACCACAGTTATAAATTTATTTGACACTAATCAATATGTTACTGTCGTCAAAGCTGTAAGACCTAATGTACAATCACCATAAATTTTCAGTATATAACTAATTATAAGAATACAAATATAAGTTAAAGAATGTATATATTCGAAGGTAGCCAGGAAAAGGGCAACTGCGAAGAAATACGTCTTTCGCTAACTGAGGAATAAAGAAGTAGTTTTAAGAACAGCAGTGATTTGGATTTAATTATTTATAATGTCTCTGCAAGACATATCCCACAACGGACTTTCAAGAATATTAACTGCACCATGTTTCCCATATTCTGTATTAAGGACAATTTAGTTTAACCTACATAAGATTATACTGAGTGTCACGTATAGGAATACCCATTCTTCTATCTATAAATCCATATAATTCTCAGTTCAGTTTCTGCAAGATACACCTTATTTTGGAAATTGACACACAGCTAGAAATGACCAGCATTTCTTTCTGTCGTCTCATTTTGTCTCTCTCTGTTTAGTTTTCTACATTATGCCAGTGGCCCCCAACAATAATTCTCAATACGGTTGTAGTTTCTTGAATATATTACGAACAAGTTGCGTTAAGCGTATACATAATTTTCCTTATTTTATAGTCGGGTAAATTTATCTGCTATCTGATTCTCTACACACTTCAATCCATTTACCATTTTTAGCGAATTGGACCAGAGTTTACACAGTATCCTAATATAATGTTTCATACTTAATGCTATTGCTTCAATAACACTTTTACAGCTTGTAAATGATGTATGACCAACTTACATGCATCAAATTATCTGCATGAATATAATGCCACTGTTTCTTCAACTTCACAGCTAAATACAACATATCTCATTCTAAGAAACTGATCAAAAATAAAAAATATAATTTTTAAAGACGTAGACTGGCTTTCGATTTGGGAGTACAGCGAAGGCTTCTGTGATGATGTAGTAAATACGCTGAAACCGCTTGCGTACTACTAATACAATGCATTACAAACGATTACGGTCGTGAATTTCTTAATTCTAAATAAAAACCATAAGGGCCTGCAATCGATATAAAAGGTAACTCACATTAACAACACAAAATGTTATTGGTACTAACTGAGAGCTAAAGCAACCTAATAGTGCCATGTATTGCTTCTTTAGTGTTCTACGAAATTAAGAGCACCATCTATTGCTTCTTCAGTGTACTATGCTATAGTACCAAGCAGAATAGACATCTGAAACTTTAAATTACGTTCTCGTTTCTAACCTCATAAGATTTTAATGATATAAAGCCTCTATGTTGCTCCACGATACTTTCATGTTACGTATGGAGATCACGTGAAAAATCTTCGATTAGTGATACTAATTAGTGTGTTCAGATTAACGGCAAAAACAACGATATTTAAGAACTAGCTGCAAAAACCCGCTTCGATGGTTTTTATTTTGTCGTACATTTATTTATATCTGCTATACAATATTTACATACTTTATTCATTCTACCAATCACTACACTTGGGTGGTTGTTATAGTCTTTAGTCGGATCGTAATGAAACGCTTCCTGTAGAAGTCTTTAACTTCCTTGACGCCTTTTACGTACAGCACGTAAAATTGTTTCCCATACTTGAGCTTCCACCTGTTCATTTACGCGAAAATTGTTTTTTCCTAAAATCTTCAAGCTGTTCATCTGTCTGATTACCTTTCTGTAGAGGATAGTTTTCTCGGAGCAGTGCTAGACGTGCTTCTTTTACGTCGTTAGATAATCTTTTCATCGCTAGTTTCTGTCTTCCGCTAATGATCAAGAACGCGAAAATTCTGTCTTACGTTGGCATCTTTCTTGATATTTTTATTTTTGAAACTGTACTTTGCAATTATTCTTATTTTTCCTAATTCGTGGGCTTTTAGGGAAACAACTGCAGAATGTGTATCACACATAGATCAGAGAACTGGTTTTTGGCAACATCACATTTCGCTGTATGTAACCTTCTTGCTACATAGTCGTAAAAGTCATTGCTAGCTTATAGTCCGACTTTTTTATAGTTTGACAACATTCAACCAACGTATCTTTCACCCCCTTATAGCTATCGAGGTGGCACTGCTTAGATGTACAGTGGGAGACTTTCGACTACGACTACACTTAGAGACTATTCGTCTGCGTTGAGTAGTTTTGCTGCAAACCGAACACATGTTGAATTTTTATAGGTGTTTGTGCCTATATTGCACTCTATAGCCAAAACTACTAAACGCAAACAGATAGTGGTTGGGTATGGTATTAGTTATCAGTCTCCCATTGTGCACTATGGTGGTTGAGCGATGATAACCACAAATGGGTGGGCGATATAGGCGTTTAAAGTAATCGACTTATAGAAAATTCTACGTTTCCGTGTCTTTCAATCCCCATATCTTCCAACCATTTATCTTTATCAATCCTCATACAATGGGACACAATAGGACACTTGGCACTTGATGTAAACACCAACGCCATTCGTTTCGTTGTGCAGTTTTTGCTGCAGAGTGAAATATAGACACAAACACCTAAATTTTTAAATAGGTAAAGATTATTATCACAGATTACATGGTTCCAGCAACTAACAACACATTATTCTTCATTACGTTAATTATGTTATTCTTTCAAAAGTATTTTTTGTAAAGCTATAATATTGTGAAACTATAGGTACGGAGTTGATTTTATGTGTTTGAATTTTGTACGAGTCTACAAACATGTTTCCATTTTGAACTTTTAGAATCTGTACGTTTGCACTATGAATTAAATATGACCAGTGTAAAAACGATATGGGAACAGCAAGAAGTAGCATTACGCCTGTTTATCTTAAGTGAGAAGCATAAGTGATTATTCATATACTTTCACAAATTTCCCTAGTGTTTTAAGAATATCCGAACTCATTACTAAATAGATGCCCTATCGTATACAACGAGTTTCCCTTGATATTTTTGTTACATATACATAGTACATCTTTATTTATATACTGAGAAAGCTTCCGCTATTCATCACAAGTTTGAGCAATCTACACTCTCAGATGTACATTTCTTAATAATTCCTGGACTTCACATACGTAAACTACCTTTGAAACCAGAATCATCCATCAGTATCAGCGAGCACGTTACCACTCTGTAGTCAATTTCTATTGGTCTGTTGATAAATTAAAATTTTATCATGTACGTCGTTACCAGCCTAGAGGAAAACGTTTGGCCGAACCTAAGTGTTGCTATTTTCCTGATAACTTACCCCATTACGTCCACCATTTAGCAACGCTTATGGATTTTTACATTTATTTTCATTCTACTGGCTGGTGTACATACGAAGGCATAGATTATTTCAACGACTAAATTGCGAGACTAAATAAATCATATGAAAATAACTTGTGATCAAAATTGATGCGTTACTGCTACCACATAGAGCCAGATCCAACATATGCGCTTTATTTAAATTCTCCATTTTATTAGGCGCTGACATTAAACTTGAACTAAGATGAGTAGAAAAACTTTCATTATACTAAGTAGCTGTGAACCAAAATACTATACACGAAATTACGAAATATAATGATAAACCATCTATCAACAACACCCAATCGTCGTGGACCATCTATCGAAGAAATTAAGGTTGAGGTCTTGTTAAAATTATGTTCCGCGAGTACCTAACTTAGGAAGATAACTTCTGCACAGAAAAGAAAACTTTATGTTTGAAATTATTTTATTTGCGCTTTCGGCAATTCAGTGCAGAAATTTCTAGTATATGTGGTTTAATGCAGTCCTACTACTGGAAAGGTTACTGGGAATTAAAAATAAAAAATTGCATCCGAAAGGCGTAATTCATATTACCATGTTCTTATGGTACAGTTAACTTTCATTGGGCGTGTAAATGGGTTTCCTAAAAAAAAAAAAAACAAAAAAAAAAAAAAAAAAAAAAAAAAAAAAAAAAAAAAAAAACTATTTCACGTTTCTCACCATCTAAAGCAATTTCTTAAATCCCATCCTGATGAAACGTTATATTTTCCATCGCACTTTAGAATTTCAGAACTCTTAGTTTTCTCTGTTAATTTCCGACATTAAGCGAAAGCTACTGTTCTTTTCAGCTGCAACAAGTGCAACTCTGAAGATTTTCTCTACTTGGCCCGTGACGTTCCGGCTTGTCTGTTAGGTTGAGACGCACAGATTAAATCAGCATATCTGTATAAAACACATCCGACTCCATCTCATTGCCTGGTACAGCAACCATAGAAAGATTATTTTCGAAATAAGTCTTAATTGTGAGAAATATTGTTTTAATGACGCATTTATTGGTAATTTAAAGCATTGGAACCAATAAATTTATAAGCCAAAGCACTTGCTATCATCGCTACAATATATTGCCAGCTTCGCACAATGATTTTGATGAATGCTATCCCTATAGCACAATAGTTTCATAAACACGTTCAAGATGATACCAAACAAAGTCGATACTTCTTATTCAAAACATTATATCGCAACCGAACTATTGCATTAAACAATAATAATTTTTTTGCCTATCAAGTATTTAGGATGCATTTGGACTGCACATTCACCCTTTTATTATTCCCCTACGAATTTCACTTACATCGTTAGAACAACGAGATGTGTTTTCTTAAATGCTACTTCTGCGGTACATGCATAATGCAGTAACAAGCAGGAAACGTGATATAAGTTAGACAGTTTCTCGTGTATACAGTGTAGGGTATTCAGTATGCTCGGGATCTGTCAGTGGCCAGAATAGCACGATCAACAAAGCATTTTCCTGGCTTTATATAAAGCGTACTATTTTATTTTATTTTATTTATTTATTTTTTTATTTTATTTTCTTGGTAGAAACTGTGGTATTTTGCGGAACACAATTTGTTATGGTTTCCGCTTTCGTTTTCTGTCGATGGTTAGTGAGTTGGTAATTACTGTTTCGAACCTACTAAAGGGAAGGCTAGGGAAATATTTAGAAAGAAACTGCACAGCTGTAGGAAGTTGACTTTGAGGTCCATATCGTATTCAGCCAGTACATCACGAGTTACATGACTGATAGTGTAGCGGCAGTATTTCTTCTAACAGTGTCTGAGTCTACCACTCTTAATAGTTGCCCCAGTTAGTTGTAGGAAATTTTCGTCTTACCCAAGCACAAGCAGCCGTGGCCGAAGTCTGCAAGCTGCATTGAGCGGGCCGTCTGCAGTGAGGAGGCTCCACCGACCGGTTTGTGCTACGCGGGTTGCCTCCTCACCCCTGAAAACCTGCTCTGGCAGAAGCCACCCTAGGCGTGTGCTCTTCCTGTCTGAACAAGATAAGCATTGCGAACCACAGCTAAATTTCGTCACGGTTGCTGGGTGAAGTAGCTCGACGAGTTATGATTCTGGTGTGCTGGCTTTTTTTTTTCATAATTATAAAATTATTTCGAATGTGCGAATAAGAAATGAAAAGAATTTGAGAAGGTGACAAACACGAAAAAGTTTGACTGTAAACTGAAGGCCCCAATTAGTGACAACAAAGCAGTGTTTTAAAATCAATTTTAAGCACAGTTACAGTTGGAGTTACAGTTACAGTTGGAAACTGGAAGAATTAGGAAAGGGTCTAATAGAGCCATCATGAGATGAGAAACAGAAGATGACTATGCTTCATAGCCACAAATGTTAGGAAGAACTGTAGGTCGGTTCTTATGATCAAAATTATTTACTACGTTATTAAAGGACTCACATACCAATAAATGTCTGATAATTTTAAACAGAATGAAATGATTTCTGCCCCATGTAATTAATGAAATGAAAAATTCGTCACATACGTCATGTTAAGAACTCCACGACTCTGTCTATCGTTTAGAAACTAGGTACAACTGACATAGTCATGCATACGTAATTTCTATGAATTAATTCTTCATTTGAGGAATCTTTATTGACATAATTTCTGTCGTTAGCTTAGAATAACTTAACACTGTAGTAGTTGAATCTGAGTATGTTAGCAAGAATTAGATACTTAAAAGATGTAATTGTTAACACTCCGACTTATGTTATGCTATTTCATATCTGAGGTCGCAGATAAACTCACAGTTCATGTCATTTGTTCATTTCATCCAACACCTTATTGCAATTGTTTCAAATACTCGGAGACTTGTAAAATCTATTAGTCCGCAATGATTTCTTTAGTTTAGTTTTAAACAACGTTGCTGAGCTGTTTATTATTAAGAAAAGTTACAATGTCATAATTAAACTGCATTAATTTTCTATAATCGTCATCTTATTACTTATATATCATTTAGGATACACAGGCTTTAGTTGAGGGTTTCCTCATCTTGTCATAGCTGTTCATTGGATTCTTCACTAACAGGTTTACAGATTCTCTGGGGTATCTCTCCTTTTATGATGAATACAAAATGATTTTAATTACATTTTATGATGCAGAGGTCCTGCTCCCTATTGTCTTTAACGAGACATGAAAGCTAAATCTTCTTTCTTGTACTGAGTACGCCACGAAGTAACAAACTGAAAAGAATTCTGAAATACTATCAACCATCGATTTTACATGCTTCATTTCAGTATAAAATATACGAAAAAGTGACCAGTTTGTTTCAAACATTCCAAACCATTAACTGTTGAAAAGGCAGAACTTTACAACCATTGTTATAGGTATTAGTTCTCACCAAGACCGAATTTCAAAGTTCCCTTCCATTTTGTTTGCTCAAGTGATACATACTAGGAAGATCTTCATATGTACAAGCCGACTGACATAATATTCATTAATTTTTAAACCTAATCGTTCTTAATACTATTCAGTGATTCCTTACATATTCCCCCAGTGGAAACAAGCAAATCTTAGTATTCACATTTTAAACTAAAATTAGATACGATGAGTTATTTCACTTAATAAATGGAATACCTAAATCAATAAATTGTTTTTAGTGAGCTGTAAATCAAAATGTGATTGTGAGTAGGATTTTGGAGACTCAGCCTTTTCGTAATAAAGCTTTCTCACTCGTATTTCATTCCTGTAAAGCGATTTTTCTTGTTCACATTCTAAGGTGCAAGGCTTTGAACTGTACTGATATGTACCTGTAGATTAAAATACCTTCTATTGTGTATTTCACAAGGCCGTGTATATCTGTTAACACAGGAATACGATTTATTATTAGGAAATGTGAAATAGCGAATTAATTGAGCCACTCCTGTAAATAGATGCACCAGTGGAGTAATTGTACTAATTACTCATATTCGAAGTTCTAAAGAAAATGGTTATACAAAAATTAAGAAATACACAGAACGTGATAATAAGTTCTCGAAACTAAAAGGAGTTCCTTTAATTTGTCCATCAGGTCATAGATACTAATAAATGAGACTATCAGATACATATACATTACGTGGTATTTATAGATCAACCTGAAGACATTACCACGAACTTTATATCTGTATTCTATGAAATTTCTCTACTTTTAGTCGATTTTCCTGCAAATTTAGGGACCTCGACATTAAGTTCGATGGTTTTGAGTATTTGTTGATATTCTTGACACTAATTTATATTTTCACTTAACATAAGTGTGTATGTTACCTGTACTTTACCTAGTACCACACATCTTTCTCTCGTGTAAATTAGGTGAAAATAATTGAAATACTGAAAGGTACAGTTTAACATTCAATCTCCATATCCAATGACACACTATCTTTCATACGTTAAATATATACGCCACTTACAGTTTCATTCCATCACATTTAAATCACCTGTAGTTTTCATTTTGTTTCGAAAGCTCTGATAGGATGATCTATAAACGACATTTCTATTTAATGGATATGAATACTATTATGTGAAAAATTATCATGTCTTTCTCGACTGCATTAATTACTAAAATTTTCTCGCTTTACTTGCCACATCAATTCGAGATAAAATCTCGAGCTGTCGATGATAGCCACCATCATCATCGTCAGAAGTAACTGTCTTCGCTGCTGCTATGGTGGTCTTATATAGGCTATAGAAGGCCACTACAGCAGCAGTGAAGACAGTCAGTTGCTCCTGACAATAACGATGGTGGTATCATCGAAAGCTCGAGATTGTATTCCGAATTGATGCGGCAAGTTAACCGACAAAAATATTACTTATTAAAAACGTATACTTTCCTCATGTGTGACCGAGAAAACAATATTTTTAGTTATACATCTACGCAAGAAGTGGTATGAAATTCACTGATTATATTTTCCACGAACGTTTCACACATATGTGAAATATGACAATTTTTCCTTCACATGTACTTATGTCCTTTGCCGACCCGAATTTCTTATAAACAATGATAGATGTGTACAGAAATCGAGAAAGCATTATATACAACATTACACACAACGAGATGCTGGTGAAGGAAGGAGAACTCAGTTACGCGACTGAAATTAAAATTGCATGCAGGAGAGCCATATCATGACTTTTAGTTTATTAGAAGGTATACTGCGTCGTGTAGTAGGTAAATAATATTAATTATTTGGGACTAGGAGTGCACAGGGAATTATCGAAGAGAGAAAATTGAAGTAGCTAACTGAAAACTGATTCTTTATCTTCTGTTTCTACAATTCAGTGTGGAGAACTACCCAGAATGAATCTTTAGCCTAAAGAATGCAACAACGGAGTCATTCGTAGCATTCACATTTGCAATAGCAAATTTGTAACTATATTTTATAAGGAATGGACAGTCCATGACTTTGCCAAATGAAGATGTAGCGAATGAGTTTGTTATTACTATCGTCATTCGGAAGATTGATTTTCATTTGGCGTAGTTCTCGATGTTAGTGTACTTTCTAGTATCTGTATGGATACTGCAACATAAATACGTATGAACTTCCCTTCTGTTGTCAACAGCCAGTTTCTTTCTGAGTTTTTCACTTTTCACACTTCTTGAATATTAAACTGGCGATTTCTAGTCCTACTTGCCAATCTCCTTTGGTTAAGTAGAGCCATAAATTTCTTTCCTCCATATTTCGATTCTCAATAGCACCTTACGTCAAACGATTCATTCTCTTTGTCTTTAGTGTTTATCGCCAAAGAACCACATACGGCCAATCGTGGGACAAGTAACTTATAATATAGTAGTTCAATTTATTTTACAGGACTTATTCAAATAAGAGTACCTATCTGTTCGAAGACTGAATTTTATAATCTTACTACTTTTGTCGTAGGCACTTCTTTTCATTCCCAAATAGTAAATCAGCACAACTACTTTCCGTATCTTCATTCCTAATATAGGTCCCTCGGCATTATCCAATCTACCCTTTTTGAAGCCTATCGTATAAGCCACATTAAAAATGCTATCAATTACGTTAATCTTCTCTTTCACGTCCATTAGCATCTCTGACAGAACTGAAATATCTCCTAAGACCTTCTCCCTGAATTCAAACTTCTTTTTAAATGTACCCTTCATTTCTTTTATTGCCTACTAAATACAAAGTGGGTGATACATTGAAAATATAAATTTCTCCGTAACAAACACCCTCCCCTGCCTACATTTCATGTTTATTTCCTTCAACGCGAGACCTGTTATTTGGAAGCATATGTAGAACTTCGTTAACCCAGCTATATCCTTCGTACTATGAGAACTTGTTACAATAAATTAGGTCAACACTATTAAGGAAATTTTCTAAATCATCAGATACTAGAAAATGTAGATCTGCTTTTATTCATTCCATTTTCTGATATATCGTACGGTCAGAAGTGCTTCATGTGATACTGATTTTCTCCATGATCCTAACTTTTCTTCCTTGTGGTCGCCTTCAGTCAGATTTGTAATTATAAAATTTAAAGTTAAGTTTTTAATCATTCCATCAAACTCTTCCCACAGTATCGCATCTGGTGTTTCATTTTCGTTGAACTCCTCAATTCTGACCAATAGTATCACCAAGGCCTTTCATTCGTGTTGCCCTTATAGATGTTCCTCACACTTTTCAGCATCCTCTTCTTTGCTAAGCACTGGCTTCTCATCTGATCTTTTTATTTTTATACTCCCACAACACTTTCTTTCAGTAGTTTCCTTATCTTTTCTGTAGTCCATATCCATCTTTCCAAAAGTTACGCTTGCTTCTGTAGATTAATATTTTCACCTCTACCTACCCTGCTTTGTGTGTTTGTGCTTCCCCTCCATCTAATATTTTAGGCTTTTGCACAGTATTTACTTTACTTCATTTAATGTATTTTCATATATTTCTCTTCTTTTCATGTTAAATGTACCTACTTTTTCATGTATTTTCACCCGGTTTCTTCGACTATTCTATCGTGTAAACCTGGCCATTTATCTTCTGTTGCATTTCACTTCACATTTTCCAACTACAAATTAAAATATTCGACAAATTCTAGTTGTCTCTGTTTTTACAAATCCCAGATCTTTTATTTCCCCCATTTCTCCAATTTATTCCATTTTATTATGGGGATGACAATCAATAAACTATGGTTTGCATCTACATCTATACTACATAATTGTTTTGTTGTTTGTAATGTGGTTTCTAAATTTAAGCCATAACATCACAGTAAACACTTTGCAGGCTACTGAACTTTGGTTTTCAGTTGTCTAACTTTTGATGGTTGGGGGTGATTCATGTATGCAGATCACTTCCAAGAAGACGTCTCAAGTAACCTCAGGTAATGGAAATGCAAGCTACAACATACTCCCACTGGAAATCAGTTTAATTACAGCGAATTAAAGCAGACATTTAAGGCAAACAATGATCAGCAATTTACCCTGTGAGTAATCTGCTCACTACATATTTACATATCAAAATTACAAAAGATTTCTTTTAATTCTCTTAATTCGATACATTCTCTTACCATTCAAGCCGTTAAGGTATTGTGTTATACAGTACACAGAAAAAAACTATATAAAACATCAACTTCATTATTGACAATAATAGCATAGGAAATGATATAACGAATTATACAATTATCAGTTGTATTTCCAAATGGAAGGAAGCCACAGAATATTTCTTTTTTTTTTTTTTTTTTACTTTCAGTAATACGGAAAATCTCATGTATTAATACTCAGAAGAATAAGTCATATGTCTTTAATATATTGTAATAACCATAAAATTGTAGAGGAAAGACTGAAGTTAAAAGAAAAAATTAGCAACGATGCTTCATGTTTGCATAAATCAGACTAAGAAATAAATAAATAACTGAAATTGAAATAAGTTGTTTCAAACCAATTAAGGTGAGCGATACCACATAACATATCTGTCAGAGAAATAAAAGTCAAATTAAACATTAAACGCAGAAGTTGTTGCCTCACACTTTGGTTCAGGTTTACAACATGAAAAAGGAAATACTGTAATGTAGGAAAAGCTGAAATATTATCTGCTGCAGACAGTAATATAGACGCACGGTGAAAATATCACGTTGATTGGAGTGCGAAATTCTGAAGAAATATCAAGTTAAAGACATGTTAGTATCTTACTCAAATCGCTCACTACACAATTCTTCAAGCTGGCATATCTACCGATAGCAAATATCCTATTACATCTGAATGATAAATGCATGCTGAAATACTTTTACAATGTATCACTAATAGAGAAATAGTGCCAGTGACAAAAAAAGACGAATAAGGAGGCGAATGTATTTGAAATCTAGCTATAAGAGGCACCAAATTAAGGAGGCTGCCGAAGTATCAAAAGGCACGATTTAATTATTCAACGCTTCATTCCAGCTTGCAATTGTAGCTATGGCTGCAGAAAAGGCAAGCAATCACCGGGCGATACAGTATCATAATATAGTTCTTTTACCATTCACGCAAATCTTGTTGACAGTTATATACTTAATGAGCAGTTTAAATCTGCTTCCGAAAATTGACACGTTACCTTCTATCGTCTCTAAGGAAGAACGTTGAACTACATATGGTTAACATGCATATTTCCTAATATCGCCAGCCAACTTGCACATAAATAATTTATTCCTTCTGGAAGAGATTCTTGTTCAGAAGTGTATTAAGTATTATAAGGTGAAGATGAAAAAATGCAGATGAGGAATTTATATTGCCATTTATGTGATATTTCTACCTGAAGTGGTTCTTATGAAGCGAAATATTTTGATATACAGCAATTTCACATCAAAGCGGCTGTTTTAAGAGATATTTGTTCTATGTATGGGCCTTAGTAACTTATATCATTTGGCGAACTCTATTGGTCTCAGAGAAGATGTTAAATTCATTCTGAATATCTTAGTACCTCCTATTTACCATCGTTCGGGCATACAGATCTTATCATACAAAATGTTTCAGAGATATTTTATGTATCCTATCAGGGTAGGAGGCACAGATGCCAAGTATTTTAATATAAGTACTAATTTTACTTTTAACTATAGTTTCAAAATGAATACTTAAGATAACACTTCAGAGTAGTTATAAGACATTGGTTTACAGATAAAGGCTTTATCTGAAAAGTATTGGAAAGATATGTTAACCATATACCTGAAAATGTAGTAGCAAAGAAACATTCGTAGGTCTGAAGCTTTACTATTTTATGTGGTGTACAATCAAATAGTTCTGTCACTACTACACACTTGGCTACACGATTGCGAGCACCAGTTTATGGCTATGTTAGGAAGGAAAATGGAAACACGTTTCTGCCGTTTCAACCTACGTTTTTTTAATTTTTAAGAATTTTTTGTCAGTTTCTAAACTCTTGTTACTCCCCATATGGCACTCTGAAAATTATCTGAAATTATGAGCTAATGTGTTTGTTGTGGAATGACAAAATTCTGCAGGTAAATTCAGCTGTACATGTAGATATTGTCTGCGAAATTTAATGGGAATAGAATTACCGGTACAGGAGTAATAAATTAAACAACTTTGCATGATGATGAAATTTTACCGTTAAAATAACGAAAAAATTTCTTTTATTATCTATTCTTCTGAAATAGTGCATCGTTTGTTAGGAGTATAAAACTTGGTAATTTGCGCGTCGCTGTTTTTGGTGGCTAAGGATGTAACTACAGATTCCAATAATAATTGTTACACCATCTACGTTAATCTTACGTAGATGGTGTAACAATTATTATCTCCAACTGTATAGGCCAAGCGATGTGACGCAGCGGTTGGCTCAGTGGACTCGCATTTATGAGAACTCTGGTTCAAATCCGGCTCCGGTCACCTAGATTTTCCTATTTCACCCCTGTAAAATTCCGGAATAGTACATTTGAAATGCCACGTTTGATTTTCTCCGACTTCCTAATAATAATAATAATAATTTGACTGTGGGGCTCGATGTTAGGCTGGTAGTGCGCCAAACCATGAATCCAAAAGTCGCGGATTCGATCTCCGCTGAGTCCTAGGATTTTTATCTGTCTTTCTTTAACATATTTCCTTCTGTCAGTGTTTTTGATGCGAAAAATGCAGAGTGACACGCTGGTTCGACATGAACGTTAAACTGCACGTCCACCTGACTAAGTCAGCCCAAAGGTCGGAGAAAGGCAACGTCCACCACACCCCAACAGTACTATCACTACTGGTGTTCAAACCAATCTTCCGATTGGTGACTGCCTCACGTACCTTAATATCAAGAAGATTTAAAATTATTATGACACCTTAAGTTTAGTCTATAATGACCACACTTTCTACGAGACATTAAACGCTAATGTTTCTTTCTTACTTGGGAAGGCATGGGTTATAACATTACTTTCTTTAAGAATTTAGTCGATGTTTATATGAAATAGAAATGATTATTTTCTTAATTAATTGGCATACCAGTCCAGGCAGAATTGACTTTTTTTCGTTACCTGTTTTAACCTTTTTCAATGTCTCATTCAGGCCATTCAGGGAAGATGCTCGCACTTTCAGTGTTGTCTGTTCCAGCATGGACTGAAGTCAATCTTATGAAAAGTCGAAACCCATAAGCAAGAAGGAAAGAAATGTGATCTATACCGATTTTCAAATTAATTTTGATTATTTACCAACATCGCTGACTCCTAAAATGTATTCAAAAATAACAATTTTTTGTACATATCGTTATCATTATTCAGGGCACTGATGCGATGTGAATTGTTATGTCTCACGAAATAAAAACGGCAATATGGCTGTGCAGTATTTTATTCCAGTTTACCTGTTTCGTCAAAGCTTTGTTGTCATCTACAGAGCTGGTACTCTTAATCAATAATTTGTACTATTACTGTTGTACAATACCATTACATTGCAATGTCAAAATATATACAAAAGGAGAAAATATGAACATACTTTAGCTCCTTCTACATTAAAAAAATAGTACCTCTTCATGTATCATTCAATATAATGTGCCACAGCTTGTCAGTTTTAAAATCTAACACGCCACACATTTTCCACTTGTTCAAACTTGTATGTAGAGAAACTGTACATAGAAACATCTTTGATTGTCCTTATAGACATGGTCAGCCTCTATACACTTGCTCTACCTACAAGTGTGAACAAGTGCAAAATTTTAAATTATGACAGAACATTACAGATGTTACAATTATAGATGTTATAAATTGTAGATGTTATAAATTATAGGTGTTATAAATGACGAGCAGATACAAATTATTGTAAATCAAGACACAACACAACTGAACGGTGCAGTTGTAAATGAGCTATGGAGACATGCTATTTTTTTAAAAGGTGGAGGTAAGGAAAGTATGTTCATATGGTATCCTTGTACAGGTATTTAAACATTGCAATGTAATAATATTGAAACACATTCAAGTAAAAAATATTCATTAACTGTTTCAGATCTCAAGATAAGAACAAAGGTTTGTCAGAGCCAGTAATCTGGCATAGATATTTTCAAAAAAAAAAAAAAAAAAAAAAAAAAAAATAAAATAAAAAAAAAAAAAAAATAATAAAAAAAAAAAAAATTGCCCCTCTAAGGTACTGATAGGCAATCTTGAACATGCGTCCGTGTTAGTCATATCGTTACGCAGTTACTAATAAATATATATTCCTCTGTTTTTCCATATAGTTTTACTAAAATAATTGTCAGATGTGTGCTGCATTTCATTTTTGTCCCATTCCACAACAAATATGTGTCAAAAGAAACTTGGCCAATCGCCGCCGGAGAAACACTTGTAAAAGACAGCCTCTTCCTGTTTGTTGTCTACGTTCGGCAAATTAATTTCAGACGCGTCTACTGACCACCGCGCGCACCCGCCCACCCACTTTCGCGACAATATTGTTTCAGTACAAAATAAACCTTCATTATCAAAATACTCGTACGCACATCCCGCACACGCTGCTGTTTTCAAATGATTTTAAATGATTTACAAAATAGTTATCAGGATAAAACAGAAAGAGAGAAAGGGGGGATGGAGAGGGGGGACAGAGAGAGAGCGGCTGTGCAAACCGTAGTGAAATTTCAGCTGGGCGGAAATGCGAACAGCGCAACTACCTTTGTCAGCATTAGCAGATTGATGTGGTGAGAGGGAAATTACGGCCGTGCACGTGCCTGGAGTCGAGCCCCGGGCCCTCGAGCGCTCTCCGCGCATCCCTCTTCCTCCTCCCCACTCCTCTTTCCTCTCCCCCTTTCCAACGCTCTTCTACACACAAGCGCGCAGCGCCAGGCGTGCGCCATACTCCACCCCCTCCCCGCACCCCCTGATCCTCTTGCCGCCCCCGCTTTTTCCGCCCTGTTTGCTTTTAATTCGGTTTTTGCAGGGCGGGCCGCCGGCAGGCGTCGAAGCCGCGTCCCGTCCGTTCGATGGGCGGTGCCTTTGAGCCTGCCGGGCCAAATGTGGGTGGAGTCTGCAGCGAGGTCCACCGCCCTTTTTTTTGTTTTGTGTTTTTCGTTGGTCCGCCCCTTTTTGGTGTGTGTTTTTTTGGTTCTTTCGTTTTATGGTGGTAGGGGGGGGGGGGCAAGCCTACGCGTATGGGGCGTCCCCACTGGCGAAGCGTCGTTGTTTTCTGGCTGTCGGGGCCCGGCGTTTTAAATCTGGTAATGAAAGTACGCCGGCCTCGAAACGAATGGCGGACGCCACACACAGGGGCCACCCCGGGCCTCACACGCACCTAGCGGCGGCCCGAGAGGTACGTACGCACGTACACGCACGCGCAAGCGTGGGCGTTCGAGGGCTCGTGCATCCCTCTGCACGCGCGCGGCGGTGCATTTCGTGCGTACCGGAGAGAGAGAGATAAAAAAAAATATAAAAGCGTAAAGAGGTAAAATATAACAAAATCCGGTCGAGATTAAAAAATGGATGAGGAAATAAATATAGAAACAGTGCACTTTCAACTTTGGCTCCAGTCCTCGCGTGGCACTCACTAAATGAATTCACCGCATCTCCCTGCTTCACTAACACACACACACACTCACTCACTCAGGTGGACACTCACTCACACACACACACACACAGGGAGGAAAAAATCTGCATCGCGCAGCATTTTTTTATTCGGCGCGTGTGCATTGCGCTCGCACGCCACGCACACGGCTCGCGCGCGGCGCATATGTATAATATATACGGGCAGAACGCGGCGAGATTGCGGCGTATCCCTCCGGCCCGCGCGTCGTCCCCAGGCGGCCGCTGATGCTGATTGATCGCAGCGCCGCCGGAACAGGTGCGGCCGGATCGTAACTCTGCAGGTGCCACAGCCACCGACCGCTGCTCCCACCAGAGCCCTGCTCCAGAGTCGTGTCTGACACAACGCAGTCCACGATTTCTGCACGTCTGCTACCTTTATATATAGAAAACAGTCTAGAATGTAATGACTTATTTGTTTAGTCTAGTTTCGGTCCTTATTTTGGTCCATCTTCAGGACTGTAACTCTGTATCATTGTTACTTTCAGAGGATCATTGATGTCGTGGGGCTGGGCAGGTGCTTCGGAGTCGTTTAAGGCGTCACTGACCAGACCCGCGTCACTGAAAAACAAAAATGTTTCCAAAAACATGTCTACTGGCTTTGCTCAAGGGATCCATACAACAAACTGGAGTCAAATCTGCAGTCCAATCACTGCCGTAGTAACTGATTCCACCCTCTTGGAGGTGGACAAATCAGTGGCCTCTAAAGGCCGTTTACTCAAGAACGTTGAATGAGGACGACTATCGTAAATAAATAGTCGTCATGTCCATTAAAATTATCAGGGCTGTTATGTCTTGGTCCGTTGAAACTGTATTAAAAACTATCGTGTCTTCCCCATCTGTGGAGGACATCTTCAGATGGGTCTGTAAGATTTCAGTAGCAAACCAGTGTGTGCGTTTCGTACCCGTCTGCAGAGGACATCTTCAGGGGGTATGATGCTGATTGATCACAGCGCCGCCGGAACAGGTGCGGCCGGATCGTAACTCTGCAGGTACGAGAGCCACCGACCGCTGCTCCCACCTCCTATCTAGTCCAGAGCCGTGTCTCACACGCCGCAGTCGACGATTTCAGCACGTCTGCTGCCTTTATATATATATATAGAAGACAGTCTGGAGCGCAAGGAATCATTTATATAGTCAACTAGTTTCGGTCCTTATTTTGGACCTTTGTTACATTCTCCGAGAACCATTGATGTCGTGTGGCTGGGCAGATGCTTCGGAGCCGCCTAAGGCGTGACTGACCTGCCCAGCATCACTGAAAAAAAAAATGTTTCTAGAAACATGTCTACTGGTCAAGGGATCCATACAACAGACTGGTGTCAAACGTGCAGTCCAATCACTGCCATAAGTCAGGTGTAAGACTTATTTATTAGTCAACTACTTTCGGTTCTTATTTTGGACCATCTTCAGAACTGTAACTCTGAAATTTATCGTTGTTACATTCTCCGACAACCAATGATGTCGTGTGGGTGGGAAGGGGCTTCGGAGTCGTCTAAGGCGTGACTGACCTGCCCAGCATCACTGAACAAAAAACTGTTTCCAAAAACATGTCTACTGGTCAAGGGATCCATACAACAGACTGGTGTCAAACGAACAGTCTAATCATTGCCATAAGTGAGGTGTTGTATGACTTATTTATTTAGTCAACTAGTTTCGGTCCTTATTTTGGACCTTCAGGACTAACTCTGAAATGTATCATTGTTACATTCCGAGAACCATTGATGTTGTGGGGCTGGGCATATGCTTCGGAGTCGTCTAAGGGGTCACTGACCTGCCCAGTGTCACTGAAAAAAAAATGTTTCCAGAAACTTGTCTATTGGCTTTGGTCAAGGGATCCATATAACAGACAGGTGTCAAACGTGCAGTCCAATCACTGCCATAAGTGAGGTGTCGTATGACTTATTTATTTAGTCAACTAGTTTAGGTGCTTATTTTGGACCTTCAAGACTGTAACTCTGAAATTTATCGTTGTTACATTCTCCGACAACCATTGATGCCGTGTGACTGGGCAGATGCTTCGGAGTCGTATAAGGCGTGTCTGACCTGCCCAGCATCACTGAACAAAAAATGTTTCCATAAAAATGTCTACTGGTCAAGGGATCCATGCAACAGACTGGTGTCAAACGTGCAGTCCAATCACTGCCATAAGTGAGGTGTCGTATGACTTATTTATTTAGTCAACTAGATTCAGTCCTTATTTCGGACCATATTCAGGACTGTAATTCTGAAATGTATCATTCTTACATCCAGAGTATCATTGATGTCGTATGGCTGGGCAGATGCTTCGGAGTCGTCTAAGGCGTGACTGACCTGCCCAGCGTCACTGAAAAACAAAAATGGTTCCAAAAACATGTCTACTGGCTTCGGTCAAGGGATCCATACAACAGACTGGTGTCAAACCTGCAGTCCAATCACTGCCATAGTATCTGATTCCACCCTCTTGGAGGTGGACAAATAAGTGACCTCTAAAGGCCGTTTACTTAAGAACGTGGAATGAGGACGACTATCGTTAATAAATAGTCGTCATGTCCATTAAACTTATCAGGGCTGTTATGTCTTGGTCCGTTGAAACTGTGTTAAAACCCAACGTATCTTCCCCATCTGTGGAGGATATCTTCAGATGGGTCTGTAAGATTTCAGGTCCAACACACCCGCTGGCCCGCTACTAGAAGTAGCAAACCAGTGTGTGCGTTTCGTCCCCGTCTGCAGAGGACATCTTCAGGGGGTATGATGCTGATTGATCGCAGCGCCGCCGGAACAGGTGCGGCCGGATCGTAACTCTGCAGGTGCCAGAGGCACCGACCGCTGCTCCCATCAGAGCCGTGTCTGACACACCGCAGTCGGCGATTTCTGCACGTCTGCTGCCTTTATATATAGAAAACAGTCAATAGTGCAATGAATCATTTATTTAGTCAACCAGTTTCGGTCCTTATTTTGGACATTCAGTACTGTAACTCTCAAATTTATCGTTGTTACATTCTCCGAGAACCAATGATGTCGTGTGGCTGGGCAGATGCTTCGGAATCGTCAAAGGCGTGACTGACCTGCCCAGCATCACTGAAAAAAAACATGTTTCCAAAAACATGTCTACTGGTCAAGGGATCCATACAACAGACTGGTGTCAAACGTGCAGTCCAATCACTGCCATAAGTGAGGTGTCGTATGACTTATTTATTTAGTCAACTAGTTTCGGTCCTTATTTTGGACCATCTTCAGGAATGTAACTCTGAAATGTATAATTGTTACATTCCGACGATCATTGACGTCATGTGGCTAAGCTGATGCTTCGGAGTCGTTTAAGGCGGGACTGACCTGCCCAGCGTCACTGAAAAACAAAAATGGTTCCAAAAACATGTCTGCTGGCTTTGGTCAAGGGATCCATACAACAGACTGGTGTCAAACCTGCAGTCCAATCACTGCCACACATTATGTGTCGTATAGTTACTGATTCCACCGTCATGGAGGTGGACAAATCAGTGGCCTCTACAGGCCGTTTACTGAAGAACGTGGAGTGAGGACTTCTATCGTTAGTAAATAGTCGTCATGTCCATTAAATTATCCGGGCTGTTATGTCTTGGTCGGTTGAAATTGTTGTTAAAACCCAACGAGTCTTCTCCATCTGTGGAGGACATCTTCAGGTGGGTTTGTAAGATTTCAGGTCCAAAACACCCACTGGCCAGCTATTAGTAGTGGCAAAGCAGTGTGTGCGTTTCGTCCCCGTCTGCAGAGGACATCTTCAGGGGGGGTCTGTAGGATTGTGGTCCATCACACATACACACACTCACTGGCTGTCTACTGGTAGAAGCGAGTCGGTGCATGCGTTGGACCTACAATCCTACAGACCCCCTGAAGACGTCTTCCGCAGACGGGGACGAAACGTTGGCTCAATACCAGAATTAGCGAGGCAGTGTGTGTCTTGGACCTGCAATCCTACAGACCCCCCCTGAAGACATCCGCCGTAGATGGGTGCGAAACGTTAGGTTTTGACAACAAATTCAACCGGCCAGACAATTTTAATGAGCATGACTATGGTTTGTTTCTAGCAACATCAGCCACGATGGAACAACAGACAGGTCAGCGACCTGTACAGACTGTGTTTGGGTGTGATGCCATTTCCAAAAACATTATTTCATCGTAAAGTCTCAAGATCGCTTAAAAATATACACTGCTTCTTCTCTCATCATCGCTTCAATATATATTTATAACCGGTTTTGGAAGATGTAAGCTGTCATAATGAAATGTTGCATATCTTAACAGATCATGACACATGCTAACCATTGGTCTGCTGCAATGATGCAAGACCAGTCGCTGAAATGTGTGTCATGAAATATTAACTATAGGCAACATCTGGTCATGGAAGCTAAGATCTGAGTGTTTTTTGCACTGTCGAAAAGAAAAATAATAATTTAAAAAATGTTCTGTTTAAGTATGTACATATATAATGAGGGTATGACATGAACTACAAACAATTCCTACTTCAAGGACAAGTTCCCTTGAATCAGAAATTGATAACATAAGAATTCCCCACAGAAACTGACAGATGTATAAAACATACTTATTACAACAGGAGTATCTCAAGAATTAATACGAAGCACGTTTAGACAAAATAATGGGTAGATTCCTCGAAGAAGAGAGTAACGAAGATTAGTAGAAACAGATTAAGAATTGTATTGACAATTGCTTCCAATTAAGCATTAAATAAAACATAAGAAAGGACATAGTGTGAAAAATTTTGGAAAAGGCATTTGTAATGAACAGAAAATTATACAAAAAATATCTTTAACGCCCAAAAAATACTGAAGATTACTGGTTGTAAACACCAAATGTGGGAAAGCTCGGCTGGTAGCTCTACGGTAACTGATTGCATAACTTTCTTGCCATGAATGTAAAATAGTATGACACTTGAACAATAGCTCAAAGGATGTAAATACTTAGGACTGGTTGCATTACTGCAAGAAAACATGGACCGGGGGAAAAATAATAAAACAGCTTAAAATCTAGAATCATTTAAAAATCACATTGAATACCAAGAATAAGAATGACAAGCATTAGGTGGCGATTGCGTTAACAGTGAAATAATAATAAAATCTTTATAGTGTTTAAAACAAGCCTAGTTAGGTTACCGATTTTTTGCTGGATAACAAAGGAAAGAAAGGAAAACATTATTTATGAAAGCAATATTAACGAAGGTAGACACGTCAATACGAAAAATTTATAGAGGAAAATCATTATAGAATGCAGCGTATATGGCACATGCTATAATAATATCCTACAGATGAAGCCCACAATGATGTACATTTTATCAGGAGCCACAATGAATTTAGAAAGAGCTTAAGCTTTACAGAAAACATGTTTGTGTTAAACAAATTATGGAAAAAGAAAAGGAATACAATATAGGAACTCTTATCCTTTTCTATGAATATGTGAAGAGTTTTGATGAAGTAAACACGCAGTTACAATGCAAAATTTTCAGAAGAAACGGTATAGCAATCATATTGTATATGTAATTCAGAAGATATATGCTAATACAAAAACGTATGTAATTGCGGATGATGAGAAAAGAACAGAGGGCATTAATTTAGAATAGCAATCTTTCGCCACGGCTTTTTAATATATATAATTTGGAGACAGAGGGCCACATATGGACTAGTAATATATGCCCCCCCCCCCCCCACACACACAAGGAATTTCTTTTTCAATATCGAAGTCCATGGCTTGTGTGAGAAAACAGATAAGCAACAACATGAGTGATAGGAAACAATATTATACAATAAGCAGACTGATTAAGATTTCTAGGAACCATTGTAACTTACAGGAGAAACCTTGATGAAAAAGACTGAAGTAATACACATTGAATTACATAATGACACTATGAGAAGATCGTTGCTATACGGAATTAAATCTTGGATAATGAAATAGAATGATACAATAGGATTACATGTCAATGAAATTATCTCCTTCAGTAACATAGCAGGATAAAATAAGTCGTATTACAACAGATATTATGATGCTGTTGAAAATAATTGACGTAAGTTTTTAAGTTGACGTAAACAGACAAAAATTGTTATTCCATTTCTTGCGAATGGAACAGTAAAAAATTACCATAAAATTGTTGTGATATATTTATTAAGGTAAAGAAAACGCTGAAATAAAAATAAGACATAGCTGCATCAATCTGAAGAAAAGACAAAAGAAAAAAGGAAAGAAGAAGACGGTGGTGACTACAATGACGAGTGACTGCAAACGACGATGAAGAATAGACGTTGTGCAGTTCTGGAATTCTGAAGTAATGGAAACGGATCTGTTAAAAAAAGAAAGCGTGAAGACATACTAGATAGAGAGCTTGGTGGGAGAGAAAATAAACCTGATTCGGCAAATTTACATTTCATTTTCTGTGAGACGGAGAATTACAGCTTATGACCACAGTAACGATCAAAAGCCCATTTAGGATCAGACAGACGTAACTACATTTTTGCTACATTTGAGTTGTTACTACCATAAGTTACACGGAACGTGTAAATTCTCCGAATTCAGGACCTGAAGACAGTAGTATGTGCCCGCATATGACAGTTCCCTGCATAAGTAAAGAAAAGAAAAAGATGTTATAGCCGTAATAAGGGCATTATACCTTTTGGGTATCACACATTATACCAAGGACTCTAAAATGCTGCTAACATTTTAGAAACTGAGGAAAACATGGAAGAATCACAGGAATGGACTTCATGTTTAGTACCCGTACCTGTTTTTTTGTCTCCTTTATTATTATCATCTCTGTTTCATGTAAACCACTAATTTTGGCTTGTTTGAAGGACTCTATTGTATTAATTTTGAAACTATATTCCACAAACAAAAAAATCGGTGTGGCGGAGCACTGTGTTTCGTTAACATGATTTATCCTATGTTTGTTATGTGAAGATTAAAAAACATTTACCTTTTTGCAATCTGTAAATTACATATTGCATGTTCAGTGATACTGCAGACAAATAATGTAAAGTGAAAATAATAACGATTTTCATCTATTCTCCATCAAATACTGCCAATAAACTTCCTGAGAAACAGTTCCTTGCATATAGTACTTATTTAATAGCACTGACACACATTCTTATAGCTTGTTCCGTGTAGGCTGTCTTTATGAAGACATTATTACTACAACTGCAGTAATCCTTCATATGATAATTTGCTTAAAGTTGCATATTATATGTTTGGCGTTTATATATTCAACAACAGCAGCCTTTAAGGTAAGGATCAGACAAACGTAACTACGTGCATAATTTCATAAAATATTTCAGTAGTGTCCAACGAGTGACTAGAATACGTAACACCTAGTAGAAAACAACAATCAGTGAAGTATACTTTTCATTTACCGTAGAAAGGCCTGTGAAAAAGTATTAGAAAGTACTCAGCTTTTTGGGCAAAACTTTTAAATCGAATTATCTCAAAACACTCTTTTTGTAGTTATGTTTTTTTGATCCTAATTGGGCGAATTAGCTTACTGATCTGGATGGGAAAGAACGTATTCAGAACAAGAAGTATGAGCTCTGCCGTAGTCACTTTAGACGATCAAAGCTAATTGATTTTTTAATATCATCCCCATAATATGCAGTATATAGCGTTTCCACTTTTAGAACTTCTTTGCCCCACTTATTTTACAATTTGTGTAATAAAAATTTGGTTGTTGAATTTTTCACTAATTAATGTATTACATACGATGTTATTAAGCTTGGGCGTATCTCAGTGGCAACCATTGCTATAAACCTAATGTGACTGAGTAACTTGCATCAGAGTCACTTATCACAACAACTTACGTTCCTTGTGGCATAATGCACCGAAAACAATCCATAGAAACAAGACTTGGCCACGAGAATTACGATATAACAATAAGTTATTCTTGAAATTTGAAGCCAATTATTTCTAGTAATACATCGAAACTGACACGTAGCAAGTGTGAGTAAAATCTGCACAATCACCTCAAAACGTTACGGATCAGTGCCTGTCAATCGAAGATATTGAGTCAACCATACTATTGTTTCAGCTTTTATTGCTCCTGCAATGTGTTGCAGAATTATTATCCTAGTTAGTTTTAGGCCTTGAATCCTGTTCGTCCACACATGTTCATCCAAAAAGGGTCAATATGTTAAGGTGCCACTTTCGATAGATCTACTTTCTTCAGAAAGTGGCTCAAAACGAAGCAAATTTCACGGGGGCAAGCACGTGAGCAACAGTTATAACATCAGAGAGTGAAACTAATGCAAACCATCACAAGTGTCATATAACAGAGACAAAATACATTTTAAATTGATATAAAGACATAACTAAATATTACAGGTATATTTGCGTATCGTTTAGTATTGGTAAAATATATCATAAGATTCACCTGGCTCTCCCAGTAGAGATCATGGTGGTACTTAAATGCAAATTTTATAAATTGTGAAGTTCTAAGATAGTTGTACCTGGGTACAGGAGTTATCGAGTAGGGCATGTTTAACTTCTGTAGTGGGTGCAGATATAAGCACCAAGGTTTTTAAAATTCTTGTTATAGAAGCTAAATGCACGGCCTTACCAAAAGTAACACACATAATAAAAATTAACTGTCAACTTATGAACGGTGATAACTGAAAGTAACAAAACAGTCTAAGAGATAATGCTGAATTTAAAGAGATACGTAAAATAATTAAGTGGAGCTAAGGCATACTGCACATAGAAGTAGTTCAAAAGACAGTTTCATACTATACAAAAACTTAACAAAACCACGAATCTAAAAAAAGCAAATGTGTGTTACGAAGAATTAGTTCATTTGTGGATAGAAGTAATACAATCTAACCTTTCAACATTATGAACTACTATAAATAAATAAATATAAATAAATTAAAGAACAACTAAAGGTATTTATGGCGAACTGAAAAACTGGACAAACAAAATTAATACACGCAAGAACGTAGCAATAGACATTTACAAATGAAAAAGGTGAACGAAGTAGGGAACGATTATTGTACATTTAACTTAAGATAAATTGGCGTGCACATTAAAAGACATTAACTCACAAGAAACGTACTTATTATGAAAAAGAAAGTAAATGAATTCAAGTGAATGAGGCTGGATACACAGCCATAGTAAGCACAGCTCTGTAATAGAACAAAAATATGCTTAGACCTGACACTGGGAATCTCTGACATAAGTACAGAGGAAATACGAAGTATGCAATGTAAGCATTGATCACAAAATTGGATGCATTGATCTCAGGAATTTCACCATAATTGAAGTTTTCGGACACCAGTAATAGGTTTAAGGTACAGATGAAAAATTGAAGTACAAACAATAAATTTCAGAACTACCTGGATGTTGTACAGAACTACATATTCGACAACTGCTGAAAAATTAGTATAGATAACAAGATATCACAACTAATATGGAGTGTCAGATGAGGTAACAATTATGGATGTACAATAAAATTTTCACAACTATTTTTGTAGCTGAATAAGGGACAGAAACATAATCAAAAGAGAATGAAAATGATTGTACTTCTAAAATACCCATTCACAATAAATTTATCCTCACATAAAAAATAAAGAAATAGTAATTTGAGTGTACATATATAAAAATCTCAGAGTTTCATAAAACATCTGTAATTTGGAACATAGCCATCAATTTAATTACTAAGAAAATTGAAGAGAGAAGATGAAATAACTGGAACTGTAGTAGATTTTTAATGTGGTAAATAATATTTCAATGATTTCTTATGACTAACACAAGACATTCATCACAACACCGAAAACACCTGCTTTGGTTAATGTATTAATTTATAAATGAGGGTATTTAGTGACACAAAGAGAATCATTTACCATTTTCTTTAGGATGTATATATTTAGTCACAGCTTTCAACAGATCAAAAACGTATTCTATTTTGAGAGTTGTTAAGAACTTTTTTATAATTTTATCGAACACTACAGCTCCAACATTTAATCCAGTAGGTTGAAAAAAGTTCAGATTTGAATAACGGAACAAAATCAGTCCATGAAACTTGTTTTATACATGACATGGTGATTGCATTAAATCACGGTCTTGGAAATAAGTGCTAATGACGATTTTTTGACCTTATTGACTTACATCGACTACAGAGATACTTTGTAGTAATATATATATATACAAAATATCCAGTCAGTATATTAAAAAGGACCCAGGAAAGATTAAGAAAGGCGGAGTTACTACATGGACGAACTACTAGGCGTGCACTACCATGTCAAGTGCATTAAATTCAAAATCGCAGGAATGAGATGGAATAGAGTTCTTTTAAAAACTTAACTGTATGACGAAATGTTAAATTGAAATGTAACACGACCGAGAATAGCAAATCTAAAAACAGTGTGTATAGTCAGTATAAATTAAACAAGTGGTGAAAATAAATTGCGCATTCTTCGCTTTATTTTGTGTCATTAGTCTTCAGATAGTTTTGTTTCGACCTGTGACAACATATTTACAACCCAGAAGCACTCGGCAATGAACTTCCTCAAGCATTCGTTGGATAAATTCCAGTATCTGTTATTCTTAAACTTGATACCCTTTACAGATCCCTCAATAAACGCGAAACTGATTGGCAAAACTTCTAAGATCCTTTACTTTCTTTTTGTCTGTTTTTTCCACATGTTCCTTTTCTCGCAGATTCTGAGGCTAACTTCCTCATTTCTAATCATTCACTACTACCCAGTACAGTGCTCATAATGTACGTTCTCGTAAATTTCTTCCTAATATAATGGCATATGTTAGATAGCAGTAGACTTATCTAGACCAGCAGTGCCCTCTTTATTCTAGTCGCCTTTTTATATCTACTGTACTCCTTCCATGTCATATTATATTTTCTATGTACGAGATTTCATTAATTTTATTTACTTTGTGAGGACCAATTTTACAATTTTTAAAAGTTGACGTCTGTCATTGCTGCTACTTAAATCTTTCCTTGGTTTCCTCTTAATTCATAGCGTGTGCTGATTTGTCTGTAATTACTGCACATGTTTCTCACTTTCACAGCGTATAACATTATCATTTATGCGCATTCCCTCTGAATTTTATCCCACTTCCGAATCTTACTTTTATTTCCATTACTACTTCTTCGATGTATCGCTTGATCGGTAAGGTTAACAGACTAAATCCTTGTCTACACCATTTTCAGTCAGATCACCTATTCTTATTCCTTCCGTTAAGCCCTTGTACATATTGTACATTACTGGCCTTTGTATATAGTTTACACTTACCTTTCTGAGTACTTAGAACATTGTGCTCTATTTTGAATTGTGGAATACTTATTCACAAACTGAAATTTCCTTCGCGGTGTCATGATCTTTCCAAAGTCTTGCGTCCTGTATCTCTTGTAAGGTCAGTATTGCATAATGTAATAAATCGGTATTTTTGTTTCCGCTCTTCTGCATATTATCTTGGAAAGCAAACTGGACGCATGAGCTGAGTGTGCGAAAGTTCTTGCAATTAATTTCTGAACATTAAAAATTTTCAATAACTGATATAATGTGTTTCATTGTTGAAAGTGTAAATAATCTACACAAATAAAACGGTATGCTGTTAGGTATGGTAGCTAGAAATAAATCTGTTGTCAATTAGAACACATATATTGAGATGTACAGAGAAGTATTGACACCGAATCAGTGAATACGACAAAGGTGGTTAACTGTGTAGCCTACTGGTCAGGCACTATTACTCTCAAATACCCAATAGCTGTTTTATGTCAACAGGAAAAGTTCTATAATGTCACTGTAAGATGATTTTCCTAATCCAAACAGTGAAGAAATAACAAACTCAATAAACCAGCCCATGGAAACACTGTTTCTAACTTAATTCTCTTTTCCAGTAACTTCTAGTTGAGAAAAGGAGTAAGTGATGTGAACGTTTGATGGTGTAGATAGGCTACAAGGCGAGCAATGAATGCTAGTGACACAAACGTTGAAACGCTGGGCAGCAGGAAAACTAAGACGAACCTGCTGATAAACAGAAATAACTGAAGACATGGTAAAAAGAGTAAAATTAATAAATGATTTGCACTCTTGTGTAAGCTCTATTCCAAGAAAGACATTAAGAGAGAAATGGAGCAAATAATATAATGTTTTAGAGAAGATACAGCAAAATTGTAATATTTTATAACAATATTAGGTTATAAATACATGACCTCAGTGGGGCAATTGATATAAGTTAATTGTTGACGTAGGAAGAATGTATTCTTTCAAATACACGGATATAAAATCGTACTAAAAATTAATTGGCTTAAAAGTCTCAGTAATAAGGACTTACTTAAATTACAGACGATTTGTTGAAGACTTGTAGGAATATGTGGACGGAAAGAATATCGCAAATTCGATAGAGACGCCAAGCGAGAAAAAAATTAATCAGTAAGCCGAAGTCTATAAGAAAGCCGGAAATTTATAATGGATTTCCAACAGGATACGTAGGTTTAATGTTCAATTATGGCGTTTTGGTGCAACAACGAACAATTACGACGAAGGAGCTCATTACAAATGCGATCAAGGTTGACGGTAAGACATTAAAAATATAGTAGTAAACTATCTAACAAACTACAATCATCTATTAGCAGTTTATGATTTTCAATTTTAAAATAACATCGTATGAAATAAGAATTTTTCACTTCCCCATATCTTTCCCACAGAACTTCAACTTCAACGAACGGCGTCGTGTCTTAACTGTTACTATCATGGATCAGTTGTTTCTGGTCCTCTGTTCTTTAGAAAAATGAAATCTCATTTTGTAAATTTTCCGTCAAGTAAACGTTTTGGTATCCAAGTCTTCGGTCGTCCATTTGACGCTGTTTTCTCTGCTGACCTCTGGGATGACATAGTGGTGGTTATAACGAATGACAAATTGTGGAGAAAGAATAAGAAAGAATTACACTTTAAACAATACAAATTCCGTAAAAAATTAAATTAATTAAAAATTTTTTGCGATTTCCACCGCTGAAGTTTACAGTTTCTCTTCCTGTTCATAAAAAGCAGCATACAAAAGTCTTCATAATTATGTGAAGTTTTGCATAGTTAAAGGATCTGTAGCTCAAATGATTATCACAGTTGGATATTTGTTGACAAAGAATGGGGCCCAAAACTCATTCATAATGTACCATTTCCTTGAATTTCCTTGTTCAGTCAGCGGGAGTGCCTGTTTTAATTATCATCCCCATACTAATTCATAAAATTCGGATATTATGAAGGAGACGTTTTAAATATATACAGTACCACATCGAATGAGCAAGATAAGTTACAGTTAATAGTATAATCTTTCGAAAATATTAAGAATGTTCAAAGCGCTGCAGAGAGCTTGAAAGTGGCTGGCAAATCCTAGCCAGCGTATGGATAGTAACACAAAGGGTTTCAACGGTAACATGTTCTACAGCCTCCATGCATATCAGTAGCAGCTCAGGCTAAGATTTGTTAAGTAGTGTCACTTCTAAACATAATTTTCTGGAGTTTTCGTTTGATGTGTAAAACAGTAATAATTATCCAACGATGAAACGGCATTTAGACTCGAATTAAAGTTAATTAGAAGAAAATTACTAAGATAGTTGTCTGCAGTGATCTGTCACAAAGCGCTAAACTTGAAGGTAATGGAAAAAAATATTAAAAAGTTATGTAAAAATATAATGAAGTGATTTACAAAATATTACATAAATTGTTTCATATCGTCATTGGGGTAGGATCAAAAGAGGTTTAGAATACTGAGCATACGATATCAGTGGACAATTATTCCAAGATAGGTAATGCGAATAACCTAATGTTCGCCCATGAAAGATTTCTGCAACTAAATTCAATGATTCGTATCCAAGAAAAACGATGGAAAAATTTTATTCACTCTATTCATTGTGTTTTGTACTGCCTTCCAGAGTAAATAGTAAATATTGGAGCACATGTCTTGATTTGATGACAGTTATTCCAACTTACCTTATAAATAACTATAGCTGCAAAAAAAGTCTAACAGGGTACCTGTGTAGACGCACAGCTTTTGTTCTGTCAGCTATTGACGTGACATAGAACACGAGGATCATAATGATTCAGAAAATATATTCTTTGTGATATGAAAACTGGAGGAGAGTATACTTGAAGCAATTAGATGTACGATTTAACTAGAATATGTTTAAAATAAAATGGTCGCATAACATAGGAGAAAGATATGACAGGAAATAGAAGATATCATGAGATCCTTCGAAAGTAATTTGCAAATATAGTCCTGTAGTACATCCGCTATGGTATTAGCTCAAAGACGAGATTCTACCCTTGACGCAGATTGCTCACTCAGTACGAGAGATACAACGGTATACTTGTCATATTCGTTTAAATTGTACAATGAATGCACAGCACTTCACTAAATTCTTCGAGAGTTCAAAACATAGTTACAAATTTGACTTTATAAAACCTTATAATATTTTCACGTAAAAAAACGCAAGGTATCAAGTTTCACATACCTTAACGGTAATTTTCTAAGCGAAGAAATGCATGTTAGACCCACAATACAAAATATACAATTAGTTTATACCGACAGTTCCTTTTTTGCAATGCTCAACGGATAATCATTCAGTTCAGAAGTCAAATACAAATTATATCGTTAGCTTCAACTGAAATATACTAAAATAAAAATATTTTATATCATGACACAAGTTCACTTGCTTAGCACCTTGAACCGCGGAAGTTTGTCTGTTATACTCTCTCATATTTTACCAAACTTTTCGTGTAGTGTACTATGGCGTATCAGTCTGTGAGAAAAACCATTGCTCATAAAATCAGGATCGTGCAAATTTTTTGCAGGTACTCTGAACGTTGGCCTTGCAAATTGTTCCTATGTTTATAATATGGAAGTTTTTCTTTTTTTTTCCTCATTTAATCGTCGGATACATGTTTTTCTTAAGATTTCGCGTTCTATCAGTATACATCCTAATATCTAATGTTCCATTAGTGATGGTAGGTCACAGATAAATAAAACGCCATTGTATTCTATTAGACGAATAACTCGGTAATATACACTAACTGACTAATCATATCGAACCATCATATGATTTCTGTCGCCAGAATGAGTGTCTTACTTCCTTTGAAAGTGGGGAGTGAAGTCTATCTGAAAGTCGACACTGTGAGATTACTGCTTTGTAAAGAACATGATGTATCCCTTCAGTATTGTGATGTACCATTTACGTACATGCTATGATTATTCACTCTACGTACGACCTAGAAGATGTTATCGCACGTAAATGAATATTTCAATTGATGAGTAGATTAGTCTCCATTAACGATCTTGAAATTTCACTTGTTGAGAATAGCGTTAGGGACACGTAGCTAAGCGTAATGACGTAGTGACTTCTGCTAAGTACTACGATGAAATTCACAACCTGTACGTTTATTTCCGATTTTCTACATTTACAGAGAAACTTAAAACCAAAACTCCAGATTCTGAGGAGTTTAAGCAGTTGAAGGAAATGAAATGTTCGAAGTAGAAATAATTAATATTCCTCCCCTAACTCCACAACAACGTAGTGACGTTAGATGTGATAACAACGATTATAGCATTTACCAAAGAGATCAAGCACTAACCTCTAACACGATGAGCATAACACCCCTCATGTAATTCCTACCGTCTGTTCGTGGTTACAAGAAGATGTTTTTGGAACGGTAGTGAGTTTAGAAAATAACAAAAGTATGTATCTAAGACAGGAGGTTGTGGTAGCTGTAAAAGAGTGTAGTGGGGTATAACACCAATGTTACTTACTTTGTACACCATACTAACAAGATCGTTTTTAACTTCCCAGCGAAAGTAAGGTAGTCTTACGGCTGCTGAGTAACGATAAAAAATTATGTCTGATAGTGACTAGAAAACTTGTAACTGAATATGGCTGTTATCTGATGTGGCGATATTGCTACAAGGAAAATATTGGTAAAATGTAGGAAGAGATCAAATATAGACTTGAAATAGTGACAAACCGAACAGCTCAAAAATAGCCATTTTATAATTACACAAGATTTAGATTTAAAATATGGGCCAATCGCGAGCAGAGCTTTTAGGGGTGCAACTGTATTTTACTATTTTGGTGCAAGTTGCTCAACTTTATCTTTGAAATAGATATACATTTTCAAATCACTCATCCAGTGGCACTGATAAAATTAAATAATGGGACAGGTGTGTTACTGTTATACTTTATAAAAATCTGGTTCTATTTTTCTAACACTTTTATCTCTGTCCCGACGTATAGATGTATCTTGAGTTATGTAATTAATGCGTAGCCAAAAATATTTACTAAATGCTAATTGGACTCTTCAGTCTTGCACACAATCAAACACATGAAATGTCTTTTATTATTGTACAATTCAGCTCAGACATTGATGATTCATTTTGGCCACAACGTTTTGGCCTGGTGTATGCTGCCTTAGTTTCTGGTCTTTGCCTGTTGTGGAAAACGTGTCCCAAATGCCCGAAGATTATCTGCATCTGAATATGAACTTGTCAGACATGGAATGTAGATTACTAAAAAAAGTTTAACAGCTAAGACATTTTATTCAAAGCCAATTCACGACTCTATGTCAGTGACTGTTTTCATGATGAAAATCTGAATAGGTTTTCTGTGCTCATTTGTTAGTAAGACAGACATGGAGAAGAAATATGACAACATTTGGCGTTATTTTTTGGTCTTGCAAAATTTAGGGAAAGTAGATTTCATATGACAGAAACTTCACAGTTGTCTCAGACGCTAAACGGCTCATGTTATTGATTAACCTGAAAGCAATAAATTGCTGATTATATTACAGTCATGAGTCATCTGAACTTCATAGACTGAAAGTGTATTTCTGAAGATACTTATAAAGTTTCTCAAACTAAGTGAAAGTAAATAAATGTTTTTTTATTGTTTGATTATTCCTGAAATTATGCCTCTGTAAATATTACACACATGTTCCTTATAACTAACGAAGGAACTTTTTCTTCTACTTAGCTGTTGGCTAGCTGGAGATGTGACATTGGAAGTATACAGTATCTTAATATGCTGGAAATAGCTTTCCTAGCAATTTCGTCGTAAGGAAGTCTCTTGGCGATGAATGGACAGACGTACACAGCTGAGACACTAATTCAGTTTTTCCCTCGTTAGGCAATTATTGAAGGTGGTGAGTGAGGGCTGCCATTGTCACGATGAAGAAAAAGACGACATTTTAAAAATATTTCTCCTGATTTTGTGAGGGCTGCCATTGTCACGATGAAGAAAAAGGCGACATTTTAAAAATATTTCTCCTGATTTTGTTGATGATGTGGTAAACAAATCGTTACTAACGGTTTTTGAACACTCTAAGTACATTATTACGGTAAATCAAATGTAAGCAAAGAAACAATAATTTTTTACATACAAAACTCGTATCCAATTCATCTTGAAATGCCGAAACCCTCGATTCAAAGTTATTTCCGCTTGGTGAGGAAAGATCTGGGTTAATAGTCATGTCTTACGAGTTTATAATTAACAAAAGAAATTTAGAAGATGAAACTAAGAGCAGGTGTTTCGTAAAGGATCGTTTAGCCATTGCGCTCAGTGAACTCCATTGGAAGACGCTAAAGACAGACATTGCGCATTACGAAGAGGTCTGATACTGAAATTCCAGAATGTATGTCCCGTAAGAGTTGGGAAACATATTATTTTCTCCCCATATCTCACGAAATAACCACAACTAGAAAACCAAAGTAACTGGAGCTTTTTCGGAAGTTTACGAATACTAATGCTAGCCGCGTGCCCTTTGCGAATGTAACAGAGACGAAGAGAACAGAAGTGTTAAGTAAACTAACGTTTTCTACACAGTGTAAGGTAACGTAAAATAATTTACTTGGAGATGTAGGTGTATCAAAATTTCCTCTTTCTGTAACGATGTTGTATCTGGCTTTTCCACTTAGTGAAATCATTTCAGCATTTCGTTAGACTATTTGATATGAACCTCTTTTGAAATACTGTTATATCGCATATCGATAATGCCATCCTATCGGTTTGGCAGAAAAGGTCTCCAGTTCGAGAAATTTTCTTTTTATGGCCACAGCAGAATAGCCGTGCGCACTAAGGCACCCTGCTGCCGTCCGCACGGCCGCTCGCCGTCGGGGGTTCCAATCCTCCCTCGGGCATGGCTGTTTGTATTGACCTCAGTATAAGTTAGTGTAATCAGTTTGTAAGCCTAGTAGTTAAGTCCCTTAGATTCAGAAACATTTCTTTTTATGGCTCATAGTATCAGCGCATTATAGTGAAAGTTGATGATGTTTGACAGCTGGAGAGATACTGGCGCTCTAAGCGATGAGAAAATTACACAAACAGGTACCGTAAGCATGGTAGTTTTAATGACTTTTTGACATAATTAACAGACCAGTTTGATATATTACTGTGTTCCATGCATCGATAACAAGAGAAATAAAATTTCGTGAAAAAGGCGAGTCCCATAGATTCAACGACATAAGATACAATGTATTCATTAAAAATAATTTACAAATGTATGTATAATTGCAGCTTTCTCTCTGGAAGCAATAAACTAGATATACTTCTTATAAGAGAAGTACGGCCGGCCGCGGTGGCCGAGGGGACTGAGGCGCTTCAGTCACGGTCTTCACGGCCACTACGGTCGGGGGTTCGAATCCCCCCCTCGGGCATGGATACTTGTGCCGTCCTTAGTTGTAGGTAGTTCATAAGTAGTTTGTAAGTTTAGGAACTGATGACTCCGTAGTTAAGTCCCTTAAGCTTCACAAACATTTGAACAATTTTTTTAGAGAAGTATGCAGTTCAATTGTCTGTTGTTTTATGATAGACATTTTCCTTTACATGTAAATAATTTATGGGCTGTAATGATTCCTGCTTTTTTACAACTTATTTGACTTTCTAAAACACAAATATATTTGTAAATGTAACTGCATTTCATTCAGAAGCGAGAGAGTTGAAGATCCTTCCCTCCGTAGTCAGGTTATGGCGTTAATTCTGGCATGGGTTTCTTCTGTGTTGAGAAAACGTTTTAGTACTTTTAGCGTTTCAGTCCCGTGCATAAGTGGATTTTCACTTTAGTTACGTTAAATAATGTAAGTTCTCAGTCCAAATTTCCTAAGTTTCACATACACTGATTTATCTGAAATTGGAGTGAACTTCACGGTTTTGGGTAGATATACACTGTGTTCTACAAAATGTAGGATCTTCAGGTGTTCACTATGAAATTTTTATTAATAGAAGGAAATTCCGTACATCGCTATGTATCTATCTTACAGTGTAATGTAAGCCATACGTCCCCATAGTACACTAAATAAAGACAGATGTGCTGTAATTTTTTTAATTTTTGTCGGTTTTGTATTACAATATACGATCCCCAATGTAAAAGCTAAGTTACAAAAGAATGTAAATTGTACTGCTGCTGATTAGATTCTTGGATGTAACGCCAAAGTCGAGGTCATAATCATCTGTCGTATGTTTCGACTTGCGCTGCTGCAGACATCTTCGGAGTCTTTAAAGACAAAAAACACTGGTAAACACCCAATCCTCTTACATAAACGGAATTTTTATGCATATCTTTGCATTGGTCGTTACGCAAGTCATCAGAATACTGCCAACGATCGCGGATTCGCGCCGACGTATGAGGCTTGTGGGGAAGAATTAGCACTGTTTATTACCTCTGAGGCTTACGATTTGGCCAATTGATGTCTATTTCCATTCGGTTGAATTTTTTATTACTTTCGAATATCTATGATTTCTCTTTACATCCTGGCGTATTAATTGTCTTGGCTTCATAATAATACGGAGTCAGATAACGAATTTCATGGTCTCAGGTCCTAGTCTACATTCTGCTACTGGTGATTTATCTGTCTCCCCAAGGTGTCTTTTTAGGCAACTGTTAATGCTTCTTTACGCGGTTCCTGTGTATACCTGGCCGTATGTGCAAGATTTTCGCTTTAGTCCTGATATGAAAAGTTGTAGGCGTAGGTCTTTAGCGGCGTTTAAATATTCACGCAACTTCATTGATGGTTTCAGCAAAACGTAAGAATTAGTACACTAAAATGCACAAACAAGCCATGAAAATTCGAAGTACAAGAACATATTAATTAGGTAGGCCGAAGAACTTACATCAGACGAAGTCTATGGGACTTAACTACTGTGATCATCAGTCGCTAGGCTTAGTCACAACTTAAACTAACTTATGCTAAGGACAACGAATATACCCATGCCCCAGGGAGGATTCGAACCTCCAACGGCGAGCAGCGGCGTGCTCCGCAGCTAGGCGCCTTGAAACGCTCGGTTACTCAACTGCGGCCCACTGTTACAAACTCCATATAATACGCTGCACGTCTTAGGCAGCTTCACGAACCGACCGTTGCAAGTCTATATGCATCTCCTCGTGGATCTACCATGATGCTCCGCAATCCATTTCATGTTGTGTGTCGGCGTTTATTTTGTGTCACCTTTTACTTTTCTTATTCGAAACCAGACAGCAGTAATAAGAGTTGAAGAGCATGAAAGGAACGCGGTGTTTGTGAGGGGGGCAAGACCGGGTTGTAACCTTTCTCTAATTTATTCAATATGTACATTGAGTAAGGTGTAAAGGAAAACAAGGAGAATTTGGAGAAGGAATTTAAGTTCAGGGTGAAGCATTAAAAATATTGTGTTTTGCCGATGATATTTTAATTTTCTCAGAGACAGCAAAGGACATGCAAGAGCAGTTGGTCGGAATGGACAGTGTTTCGATAAATCAAAATGTTCAAATGTCTGTTAAGCTTAAGGGACTTAACTACGGGGTCATCAGTCCCTAAACATACAAACTACTTATGAACTACCTACAACTAAGGACGGCACAAATATCCATGCCCGAGGGGGGATTCGAACCCCCGACTGTAGTGGCCGTGCAGACCGTGACTGAAGCACCTCAGTCCCCTCGGCCACCGCGGCCGGCAGTGTTTCGATAGGAGGGTATAAGAAGAACATTAACAAGTGCGAAACAAGGATAATGAGGAGATGCTGAAGGAATTAGATTAAGTAACGAAACAATAAAGGTGCTATATGAGTTTTGTTGCTTGGGCAGTAAAATAACTTATGGAGTTTGCAGCACAGGAATATAAAATTTAGAATGGAATGAGAAGGAAAGCGTTTTCGAAAAATAGAAATTTGTTAACATCGAATATTATTCTGAGCGTGAGGAAGTCTTTTCTTATGAGAGGAAGAGGACAGAGGCTTTTGAAATGTAGTGCCACAGAAGAATGCTGAAGATTAAATGGATAGATCGCGTAACTAATCAGGAGGTACTGAACACATTTGGGGGAGAAAAGGAATTTTTGGCATACCTTGAGTAAAAGAAGGGATCGATTGGTACGACCCATTCTTAGATTATAAGGAATCGTGAATTTAGCGTTAGAGGGAAGTGTGTTAGGTAAAAATCGCAGATGGAGACTAATAGGCAAATACAATAAATAGATGCGGATGGATGTGCTTGCCGTTCTTATGAGGAGTTCAAGTGGCATGCTCATGATACTGTAGGGTGGAGAGCTGCCTCAAACTAGTCTCCGGACTGACGACCACAACGAGAACTTACCGGTTCACAGGGAAAGCGATTCCAGGTATACTTTGATCTCTCTAACTTTATCCTCGTGGTCTTTTCCCGGGTTTTCGTTGCTTGACTATCGGAACTATCACAGAAGCCCGTACCGCGATACGGAACGTCTCTCTTGCAGCGTCTGCCTTGGAGATAGTCAATCGTTTCAGTGAAGCTTAGTCCTTTATTAAATGAAAGTGTAGCGAAGTATGCGGCTCTCTGCGGATGCTCTCTATCTCTTCTATCGACACTTTCTGGTACGGATTACACGCTCATGAGCAATATTCAGCTATTGGCGGAACGAATGTGCTGACAGTTACTCCCGTTCCTGATGAAATATATTTCCTTGGGATTCTGCCAGTGAATCTGTTTGGCATTTGCCCACGATTAATTTTATGTGGTCGTTTCATTTCCAATCGCTTATGCGTAACCCCGAGATATTTTATGGAAGTCACTGATACAACTAGTTGTTCTTGTATTGCGCACTTATATAATAAGCGGTCTACGTAGTCGCAGTAGCTCACATTTCTTTATGGTGAAACTCAATATCCAGTCACTGTATGGTCGAAAGGCTGCAGATCCTTCTGGATTTGTTACACTGTTTCAGCGTTGCGACTTCTCGATCTACAACAGCATCACCTTAGAGAAGCCTCATTGATCTTAAGATGTTATCTACGAGCTCACGTGTATATATATGCTGGGTGCAGTGTAATTTGTACACTCGGGTATTGCAGCGCGATTCCTCACATGCCAGAAATAACGAGTGCCTCTCACAAAAGTTCGTCTATGTGTATTTTTACGGCAGTAAACGGACGTCGAAGACACGGGTGTGTTTTCCACACCGCGACGTATTTCAGAATCGCACAATTATACCAACAAACTTCTAGATGTTGAAGTCATCCTGAGGAACAAAATTAGTATAGAAACCCATGCCCGGAAACGTGACCAAACGACGCTACAGAGCGTCGAAGTATTTGGGGGGATTTGTAGCAGCGGGCACCGGTGCTTGTAACTATGACACTACACAACGTCGTTGAATCGCGTTTCCGGGCATGGGTTTCTATGCTCATTTCGTTCCTCAAGGCGCCTTCTATATCCCCTAGAAGTTCGTTGGTCTAATTCTGTAATTTTGTGAAGGACTGGTTTTATTGTTAGCTTGTGATGAATAGCGAAGCCTGAATGCGCGAATTTCGCTTCATATATACTGAAAGGTAACGGTAGCTGGTTTAATATTCCTTATGCTCTTATTTTGTTAGTGACTGTGCGAGGCGGTCTTGAATGACTAGACATATGCTTTGGAGACTGTATCTACTGCATTTATGGTTCTCGTGGACGAATAGAGGGAAATGGGTTTCACATGATCGTTGCTTTCAATGCCCATGTTGATTTCCACAGAAGAGATATCCCATCTTGAGATATTTCATTTCTCGGACATACGTTCCCAAATCTTACAGCAGACCGTAGTCATGGATACAGTCCCTAGCAAACAAGAAATTAAGAAGAGTATATATTGTGAGTAGCAACTTACTTTATTTGATCCAAACAACGTGAACTGTTTATAAACTGATAATGCTACTTCTGTGGCCAAAATTTTATAGATAAGCTAGTCCAGTGTTGTGGTTCTGAAACAGAAGAAAGTGAGACGCGCCTGGAGAAAATAAAGAAGTTTCAAATCGTATTAATTTGATGCTTGCTGTGAGAAATTGCTGCCCAAAGAAACTGGTAGGTTTCATCAGTTTTCTGCAAGAACCACAGAAGACTTCCTTTATGACTTACAGGATGAGTTTCACAGTCAACAACACAACTAAAAACCACATTTAATTATGCTTTGCATTTTTAAATTAGCACCGTTATCGGGTTCAAACATTACAGTTCATCATGGCTGTTCAGGTCCACATTTTCTAGCTTTGGTTAAGCTAAAAATGTTCCCTTGTAGCGAAAAGTTCTTGGTTAGGTCATGCCCTACAATACAAAGAAGTGACATGAGTTATTTGAACGTACTTATGGCTAATGATGCTGTGACATGTAGAAAACAAACTTTTAATGTAACATTTTCGTAGTTTTCCTTTAGTGAAATCGAAAAATCAGTTCCATTACCATTTTCGATGTGAGGGAAGGAATAACAACAAAATGTTAATCGTAATTTTTATAGGCCTACAGTATGCCTTACGTTAGGTAAAACATTTCAATCACCTCTTGTGTTACCCCACGTGGTACGGATCCCACACCGGTGAGCAGTATTCAAGCAGTGGGTGAACAAGTATACTGTAACCTACATCCTTTTTTTTAGGACTGCATTTTCTTAGGATTCTTTCAATGGAAGTCTGGCATCTGATTTACCGACGATTAATTTTATATGGTTGTTCCATTTTAAATCACTCCTAATGCCTACCCACAGATAATTTATGGAATTAACTACTTCCAGTTGCAGACCTGCTATAGTGTAGCTAAAAGATAAAGGATCTTTCTTTCTATGTATTCGTAGCACATTACACTTCTCTACACTGATATTCAATTACCATTCTCTGCACCATGAGTGATTTCGTTGCAGAGCCTCCTGCCTTTCAGAACAATTTTCCATTGATTCAATCTGTCGATATACTACAGCATCATTCGCAAAAGGCCTCAGTGAACTTTCGATGTTATCCACAAGGTCATTTATAGAGGGTGAGACAGCTAAGTCAAAACACCCTTTGTATCTGCCCAACCGCATCCGTAATAGATACAAAGATGCCGTTGGGACAGTCAATTGCACGGACAGAGGCTACTTGAAAATATCACATTTCGAAGTTGTGATATTTTTCATTAAGAGACATAAGGCCATCTTTCTTTCTCTTTTCTCCCTCTCTCTCTCTCTTTTAATAGAAACCTATGTTAAATGTTAGCCTAACATGATGAGCTTAAAAAGACGGTTTCATATATGTGTATATCATGATATTTAGGTGAATAGTTTCTGCAACACAGATATGTTCTCCTATCGTATTCGGACTTGGAAGCGGTGTTGGTCAAGGCGACCGTTCCTGTTGTGTAGACTACACGGTAATCGGTAAACGTCGCGAGTCTGTTCTTACACAAACAACGCCAGTTCAAAAATGTTCAAATGTTTGTAAAGCTTATGGGACTTAACTACGGGGTCATCAGTCCCTAAACTTACAAACTACTTATGAACTACTTACGAACTAGGACGGCACAAATATCCATGCCCGAGGGGGGATTCGAACCCCCGACCGTAGTGGCCGTGCTGACCGTGACTGGAGCGCCTCAGTCACCTCGGCCACCGCGGCCGGCACACAACGCCAGTTCCAAAGACGAGTGCGATACGGGAACGTATCTGTGTCTCAAAAACTATTCGAGTGAATGTTATGATATGTTTATATTTGAAACCGTCTTTTTAAACCCAGAATGTTACGCTGAAATTTAACTTAGAGTTCCATTAAAGAAACTAAAGATGGCCTCATATCTCTGTAATAAAAAATGGCGCAAACATGAAATGTGATGTATTGAAGTAGCCGCTATCCCTGCAATTCAAGATCCAAACGTCATCTTTGTATCTATTACGGTTAGGGTGACAAAAGGGGTGTTACGACTTAGCTGCCTCACCCTTATATAAATTGTGAATAGCAATGGTCCCAGGACACTCCCCTGTGGCACACCAGACCTCACTATTACATCGGAAGACTTCTGTTATCTAGGAACTCTTTAATCGAATCACACAATTGGTCTGATAGTCCATATGCTCTTACTTTGTTCATTAAACGACTGTGGGGAACTGTATGAAACGCCTTGCGGAAGTCAAGAAACACGGCATCTACCTGGTAATCAGCGTCTATGGCCCTCTGAGTCTCGTGGACGAATAGCGCCTGATACCTTCAAAGTAGATTTCTAGTCTCCAGATAAGTCACTATACTCGAACATAGTACGTGTTCCAAAACCCCAGGTGGCAAGTGTGGGTATAGTGTACAGTTGGGTGTGGGCCGGCCGACCCCTGGCTCGGTCGGTTCCTCTGCCGAAATTCGGGGCTCGTGTGTGGCGCGTGCCGGCGCGGCAGCCGCGTGCCGCTGCACAATGGGCCGCTTTGTGGCTGCGCGGCATGCCGCCGCTAGGAACCGGATGCTAGCTAATAGGCCACGCTCCCATTCCAGCCAGCCGGCGGATGGAGGCCTACCTGCCGGGCACATTTTTTTCTAAAGTGCTAGCCCCTGACCTTCTCAATGAAGAGATGTTAACACACCACTATTATACACTCAAGGGTGGCGGTGAGCCAGGCCCTTAGATCCTTCACCGTTCTCACTGCCGGCCACGTCGACTTTCTCCAACTGCAGTAAACACAGTAAAACTTCTTAATAACGGACACCAATGGGGAAAACAAAACTGCCCGCTTTTAAGAAGTGTCCGCTATTAAGAAAAGGATAAAATACAAAATATGGCGGCCGGTCCGGATAACGAAAATCTCGGGAAAACCAAAGCCTCCTATTTTCACGTGTGAAACACACTATACTGCGTCAATACCACGAGTGCCACGCCGCTTATTGAACCGATCCAGCCAGGCATAATTTCCGTGGAATTCTTACTCCTTTCCTTCAATAAGCTCATAAAAAGTCATCGCTTTTTGACGAAGTAGATGACCTTAACTAGCACGCATTTGGCTCGTATTTGTTCATGTCACAAAAATAAAACCTCTTCTAAGTGAGGATGCGAACCTTTTCTCATTCTTTTTCGAGATTTCATTGCGCTGCTTGACGCTTGAATGGAACAAAATGTTTAAATTTCAAATCAATTTGTTTTTCAATCAGTAATCGCACTCATACCGACGTTCAAATCCGCAGCAACTTCCGCGGATGGCTCACCAGCATCAATTTTGTGTAAAGTGCAAAGTGCATTGTGTTACAAAGAGATCACATTCCTTTTTCGTTTCGCGCCAAGAAAACACATTAGACAAAGCTTTTGACTTTTGAAACCAGGCTGTAGCAGCCATCGAATGAAAACATTGGATACACCTATCGCCTCTCCCCTGTCCTAAAGCCCACGCTATAACACAACAGTGCGTTAACTATTGAACGCTTGGCTTCGTCTGATGTACCGACAACAGGCGGAAAGTATTTGGCGCCGCACACTCATTGCCTGTTTCTGCGCTGCATGAACCAATACTGTACGTACTGTAATTCCAAAAGGTTCCAATAGATGGCAATGCCACGAAACCACGCAATACGAACAAGAAACACGCTAAATCTTCAATGAACACACGACAGAATTGACAGTACTCAGACTTTTGACACGCAAGAGTGCACTGATTTTTTCACGCTGCCCGTTATTTGGAAGTTTTGATTGTTGTTGGGGGACATGTTACGGTGTTCCGTGTCCGTTATTGAGAATGTCCGCTATTCGGAATAATTTTAGCATAAGGGCTAATGTTGTTTTGCAGGGGAATTTTGAAATGTCCGCTATTGAGAGGAGTGCGCTATTGGGAAGTGTCCGTTAAGGGAAGTTATTACTCTAAAAGCCTTCTTGGTTGCACAGTCTCTTATAGTTCTTCAACAACGCAGTTCACTCTATAGCAGAGAATCTGCGGGACAGATTTTATACCAGACTAGCTTAATTCCCCGCGGTTTCGCAGGCGTAGACTGGATGGCCTGCTTGGTTGTTTCTACTTCCAAATATAAATTTTCATAGATTTAGCTTTCAAAAAGCTTTCCTAATCAAGTGTTTTGATACAACTTGCCACTCCCTGTTGCACCATTGATGGCAGGATTGAATACACCCCGAAACACATTTTTAAAGTTCTAAGCACCAATTCCAAATTTTTGCATTTGCAACACCAAAATAGTCTTAGTAGCACCTGCTTCGTGTTTGAATTTCCAAAAATATCAAAACACAGGTTATTAGTATTCCAATCAAAAATCGAAATCCGATGTTTTTTTTTCTTGCTTCAAAATTGCCTTAATAGGGACGTATATTCAAAAAACCGTTCATCCACTATTTCACCCCCTTAGGGATGGCAATATCGAAAACTCGCTGACACATGCAGTGTAAGATAAACAAAACATACACATTTTAAGTTTCTATCGTCTGTAGATTAACTTTTCAGCGCCGTTTTCTGTCTTTTAGAAACAGATCGAGAACGCGAAATTTCTTTCTTACGCTTTGGCATCTTTCTTGATAGTTTTACTTTTCAAACTTCAGTATGTACTCATTCTTCTTTCCTCGTACGCTTGTTGCAGAAAAACAACGCCGCGGCGGAGAAGCCGAGCGCATTGAGGCTCTATACTCCGATGCGTGAGGCTGTTACCCGTCGGGGTTTCGAATCCCCCCCCTCGGGCATGGATGTTTGTGCTGTCTTCAGTATAAGTTAGTTCATAAGTAGTTTGTAAGTTTCTGGACCGATGACCCCGCATTTATGTCCCATAAGCTTAACAAATATTTGAACATTAGAACAGAAAACAACTGAAGAATGTGCATCACGTTTCGCTTTTATAACTTCTTTGCTATTAAAGTGTTAAAAGTGTTATTAATCAAGAAGGTTGTGGATCTGTAGCAATCGTACGTATTAGTACTTTGAATGAAATTGATGGTATTGAAAGTTTCAACAGTCGTGATATTATTACTTATAGAACTTTAATGTTGCTTAAGTTTATAATAATGGTATTGCAAAGTCTTATTGTTATTGTAATATGCCTTTTACTTTCATAACCGTGGTAGGCATAAGATTGATGAACATGAGAGTGTATATATTTGGACTAGGAGTTCTGGTGTTTCTGACTGTTTACGTTTAACGGGGTTTGTACATTGAATTTACATAGATAAAGTGTGATCTTGATAAATAAAAATCTACACATTGATCTTGCCAAAGCCGATAAGTGATTCTTGGTGTTGTACCTCGCAGGGGAATCTCTGCGAGGCACCTGGGCATCTCTGTGAGCCGCAGCACACTTAATTATCGCGTCTGTCACCTTCTCTAAATATTGTACCCGATTATTTCTAGGACTACAAAATAAATAAATAAATTAAATTAAAAAATAATAAAAATCTGAAATGCTGAAGACGTTCATATACCGCAAACCAACTTCTTGCGGTAACACTCCGCAGATAGCGCCTTGTAAGTTTTTTTGCAGTTTTATAAAATTCACTTAAAGCAAAATAAGTCCACCTCATCCCCCCCATATTTTTCATTTTGACGTGTAGTTCCTGTGTAAAATCTGTCACGCAAATGTTCCAAGGACGCTCTGCTAAAGGGCAAAACGCGTTATTAAACGATAATAAAATACTACGTAAGCCAGACGGTTTTTACTGAAAATAAAATAATTTCACTGGTTGCTATACTACAACATGAATTGGAAATCATTTTAGCTGCAGTATTTTGGATACAGTTAGTGTTGCCTGATTGTTCGGATACATCTGAATTTTCTCGACAATTCATACGGCGTCTTGACTCCAGATAAAGTATACAATCTCCCCACTAATAACTTCTCTTATATTTTTGCCCAAAATAGTCATTTGAATTTGCCACGCACTTACATTTGCTTCACAGTTCAACGGAACAAAACATCTTCCTAAACATACATTCATATAGACTGACAGAAGTTGGACAAAACGACCACAAGTTTAAAAATTTGGTTACACGTTTACGTAGGGGACTTGGTTTGATAAATGTAGATTTAATAATTAAGCTCGACTTCGAATCTACGACAACTGTTTGAATTTTAAATATTTTTTGAATACTACTTAGAACCCAAATTGGTGTACTCTGTAAAATTCAGTATCTATCCAAGTGACAACGGAAAAATTAAATGTAAATTAATTATGTATCTGTCAATTAAGTCATTTTTTAAAAATCAACTATTTCCTACAACAGCTACAAATTCCAGACGTTGTGAAATTTTAGCAGACTGTTTTTATTCCAAAATGGTAGCCAGTACGCAGTTGTTCAGCATTTTGTCTTCCTTTCGAATACTTACAATGGACATTCTCCTATGTCTCCCCTCTCACATTTAATTCTAATATGGTGCAGAGGATAGTCCTTAAAAACGGGACACAGATCAAGCACGAAGAGCGTATTTCTCTGTATACTCCGTGTTATTAAATTTTGTATTAAAAGATTGCAATTATTTTATTCATTTATTGACATTTCCTATTTCAACGATATGAATCGTCGTCCTCAGATTGCCACAATATCCTCCCTCATGTATGAACTTTAGAGACGCTGTAGAAATAAAGGATGTCTAATCATATCGTAAAACTGATAAAAATATATTTTGATATTATCTGTAACATTTTACCATGAACGTGGTATAGCTTATAGGCTGGCGTTTAAAATAAAACACGTTTGCCTGTATACAAGCATGAAGAAAAAAAAAAGCTTTTAGAGTACTGAAAAATATTTTACAACTCTTACATTATGATGAATTCAACCAATGGAAAGTCCAGGTTGAAATTAAACAATTCAGAGTGTGGCAGCCTGAAATCACAGTTGTGTACCTGTGAAATGTGCCTGTGTGATTGCATGAGTGATTTTTTTTTTTTTTTTTTTTTTTTTTTTTTTTTTTTTTTTTTTTTAATAGGATGGCTAACGTTCAAAAGAGTTCTGATTTCCTTGTATATGAGTGTCTTTTTTCTTTGCCTCTTGCAGCCTGACGTTCGTCTTTCGGTGAGTCGTAAAACTCTTCATTGTACTGTTACATTTAGTATGATTAGGTCTCTAAAGTTTACACATAAGGCAGGAAATAGTAAACATCTGAAGATTACGATTTACATAGTTGGAACTGATAATTTAAATTTATTTTTAAAAAGTGTGATTTAGGTAAATCACGGATAATGTGTATCGTAGGAGTAGGGTATACGTAGACCCACTGTCCTGTCGAATATGGGTCCAGTGTGCCACCTCGCTCAGTGGAGATACGGTTGTAAGCATGTTACCACAACGACTTAAAGCAAAGTAAAAGAGGAATTTTTCACTGAGTCGTACCTCGGTTCTTGATACAACATCATCATATTGAATTGGAATATAATTTTATGCATGTTCTGCCCGTATATTTTTGTTTAGATAACTGGTAATCTTCTTACTACGCCACCGCCAGACATTAAGCCGAAAACTGGTTAACTAAATGAAAGTAAACTCGTAGAACATACAGAGAATTGTGTTACAATTTATTATTAAGAATCGGTGAAAATGTCGGCATTTGTCTTTGCTGTTGGTTTGTTTGGGTTACGCACTAACAACTGTATCTCTGTACTGAAGAAAAATTCGCTTGTACTACCATTATTTACTACTACTCCTGAAACACACTGTACTTTAGCATCGCCAGTAGGCCTAAATGTTAGGTATAGTGTTGCCTTGTCATCAAACGTTTGCGGTTCCCATTCCAGAGTCACTTTATTTCGGCTGCTACTAGAGTAGTTGTCCGGAATAACTTCCATTATGGGTCCCTTCCTTACATCTCGCTGTTGCAAACGTACGTCACGCCACGACACGGACACAAAACTGACTGCAGCGAACAGACACCTGAATGACAGGACGAACACTCCTTAAGTATGAAGAAAAAAATGCAGCATGAAGAAGCCTGGTAAACCGATTTCCCTGTATCCTGTTTTTCGCATTCCAACACTATGGCAATAATAGCACAAGACCACAAATATTTCAAGTTTCTCAATGTGGCACTTTTTCAGTTTTGAGCACTGTCTCTATTTTGCTTCTATTTTCACAGTTCCGTGCACTTTTTTCCTGTCTGCATGCTTTATGTGTGTTCAATTTTTGACCATTTTAGCATTAATTCTACGGGGGCTGCTTTGTAAGCTGGGGTCACTATCGCAGAAGAAATTTCAAATGTTCGTAAACGAATTGTATCAAACTGCCATGTTAGCGGTCCCTCGTCATACAAATTACTTCAACTAACTTACACTAAAGACAACACACACATCCATACCTGAGGGAGGACTCGTATTTCCGGCGGGATCAGTTGCCAGTCCGTACCACGATGCCTTAGATCACGCGGCCATTCCGCGCGGCTTCGATATCGCCTGTACTGTCTGCGACAGCGAGAACACTACACTGAGGTGGAAATTAGTAGTCGAACCAATAAATGCACGAGGTCATGTATCGAGGAAAAGAGAAAAAAGTTAACTACTTATTTGCTGTAGAACTATTTCCCCATTTAGTTTAAAACACAACAAAGCGACACACACAACCATTCTAATCTTGTCTTTCCTTTAGGAAGGGAAGTAATTTGGTATAATGCAGGTACGCTAGATAATGCACACGACGATGAACATAAAAGTTTGCTACAGTTACTGTTTGGAGGTAGGTAGCCTCCTTCAGTTGAAGAGTAAAGATGTATTAGGCGCGGAAAGAACTGGGCCTGTCTAATCGCCAGATTGGTAAGACCTTAGGTCAGTCTACTTGTGTCATTTACAGATATGTAACCGTGAGTGCAGAACATATAAAAATTGGCAAATATAGCCAGTCACGAAAATTTTCAGCATCATACAGGTTACAGTGTTTCGAAATGGATAAAGCGAAAGTCAAAGGCTCCTGTTCATCTCGAGTCGTTGCTGATTTGCAGTTATCAGACTCTTACAGACCCGTTAGGTAAATCCTGGAGCTTTGTGCGGCTTTGAAATTGAAGAAACGTCTCTATTAGTCACCTTTAAAGAATTAACATAAAGAGGCGCAGATGAAGTGTGCCTAGAAACGTAGTCTGAGGGTATAAATAATTTACGAATGCCCACTTCTTATCCAGAAAAAACTCCACATAAACACAAGGCAACGATGTGTAGAGTATTAACAACCTATCATGACTGACTCAGAATACTTTGCAAAAGTCACAAAATTGCCTCTAACACTCTAAGCAAACAATTTGCAATGGACGCTAACGACAGGCCGCCGGCGGTGGCCGAGGGGACTGAGGCGCTACAGTCACGGTCTGCACGGCCACTACGGTCGGGGGTTCGAATCCCCCCTCGGGCATGGACATTTGTGCCGTCCTTAGTATTAGTTCATAAGTAGTTCGTAAGTTTAGGGACTGATGACCCCGTAGTTATGTCCCATAAGCTATAGAAACATTTGAAACATTTGCTAAAGACATCAGGTTTGCTGCTCGTATCACCAAACATAACATATATTCGTATATTACAAACTGCCTAACAGAACAGCTTTGAGCACTCCTTTAGTGGTCATCCTGTTGCAGATTACGGTTACCAGTTGTATCTTAAACTTATGCAGCTCCATTCTTGTCTGCGTCATTACTGAAAGATTCATAATACTCTGATAAAAAGTGCTTATGAACACATCGTTAAATGGACCTTAGACCTCTCATCTTCTGTTTGTTGAAGTAACTGCTGCTAAACTGCAAGTACAAATGCCCAGAAAATACATTTTGGGCGTTATTACTACAACAATGACCTTTATACTTTGGTATTTATCTGTGCCGCAAGTTAATCATTCTTTACTGAAGAGCGTTTACGCTTCAGTTTCATAATTTCCATATACAGTTTACCTTTCCTCTGACGTTGCCAAGATTGTTATAACTGTGGTTGCTTTCTAAAGGAAATGCATTTTAATATGCTTTGTTTTTTCTTACTACTTTTAGACTGTGTTATATAAATGAGATCTCTGGAAAATATTTTTCACTACTAAAGGCTACCCAAAGCTAATTTTTCTCTTTAAACAGTTAGGAATGTGCAGACATACGGATCACAGTCTAATTTTTTTTCATCATAACAGAATACTAGATAAAGCAATAATTTCTCCAATTGTTACCAGAAACTTCACACTTAGTCATTCACAGTATTCGCATGTTACCACGTTGTTAACAGTTCAACCGTGTCTGATATCATACAGATGCAACAAAATTGTCATTCCAACAGACCGTAGTTTACAAACATTATTTACAACGTTAATTTTCGCAGATTGGAATTTAATATGACCAACAGCATGTTCAAAATGTTCAAATATTTGTAAAGCTATTGAACCTAAATGCAGACCCAAAATTACATACTCCTTAAACCAACTTATGCTAAGGAAAAAATTAAAAAAAAAAAAAATTACGCCAGAGGGAGGACTAGAACTTTCGGCGGGGACCAGCTACACGCTCCGCAGCAAAGCAACTTAGTAACATCATGTAACAGGGGACATTCGTGGTGAGAGATACATGATTTCAGTTCCTTTATTATCTTTTTCTTCATAAAATGAAGCCATACTAGGCTTTAAACATAGTATTTTGCAGTATTTTGTGGCACGAAGAAGTAAATTCAACGGGCTATGCTTTTCTCAATTTATGATATATGTCGTCTTTGGAATTGATATATTGATATTTTTCACGAATTTGTGGTGAGCTATTCCTATTCATAAATTCTATGCAAAGGTGGAACACCTCATTGTTCATGTTAATTGCCACAGCGGAGCGGCCGAGCGAATTGATGCGCTATGCTACGATGCGCGAGGCCGTTCCCCGTCGGGAGTTCGAATCCCCCCTCGGGCATTGATGTTTTTTGCCGTCTTTAGTATAAGCTAGTTCATAAGTACTTTTTAAGTTTAGGGACTGATGACCCCGTAGTTAAGACCCATAAGCTCTTCAAACATTTGAACATTTTGAATGTTAATTCCCTGTGTTCTAAGAAGTTAAGCTGGAAAATGTCTACTCCAGGAAGTCCGAAGTATTTCTGTTTCTTCAGAACAAATTCAGATTCCGTTTTTGAGAGGTTCGCCCAGGATATTTGCGTATAATTCACCATCTTCCATGACAGTTCGTTGTACAGCTGCCCTATATGTATTCCTCTCTTCTTACAGTTTCATTATAAATAACAAAAATATTATCAATCTATCCATTTCTATTCTGCTTCTATGTATTTTGCCTTCAAAATATATTTTACTAATTTAAAATCTTTGGATTGTATTAACTTCATTTTAACTTCATTTGAGTTTGCTCGAAATTCCTTGCTCTGATTATAAGAATTATGTTATGTCTTTTCTTAAAAGTTTTATATATCCGTTCGTCGTCTTCTTTAGTAGAATGTTTATGGGCTCTGCTCTCTTTCATGACGCCCAGAAGGTCCATGTTATTCCAATCTTTCCTCTTCCTACCCTTTCCTCTCATAGTATTTTCCGTATTGCTCCCAAAATCAGTTACACGAAAGGAACATGACTATATACAGCTTTTCACAGACATGTAAAAATTCTTTGATGACGTCAGAAGAAACAAATTGATAAAATGTTAAAGTTGTTAAAAATATCTATAATAAACTAGATTGAATAAAAGATGAAGTCTGATGGAACGACAATGGAAGACGTGCAGATCTCGCAGAGAAGTTCGCCTAGGTTGTGCATACATATATAAATGAGGACTTTAAGAGTCAGAGAGAGCATATGTATATATTAGCATGCAGTTTAAGAAAATGGCCATAAGGGAGAGATATCCAACGCCTATAATTCTTCCAAAATTCTTTGTACAGCGCTGCCAGTCAGTTGGGAGTGAGTACTTAACGTCAGAGATTGTTGCTCTTCCGCATGAGTATATGAATTTAAAGTTAGTAATTTTCATGATTTTAGTTTCCAGTATTCCTTGAAATTATCTGGTACATCATAACCATTCGATATAAACCTAACTTAGGTTGTGAGAATCGAAGGAACTTAGCACTATTTAGGAATAACTTTAAATCGGTACGTAGGTATTGTTTTAGTATCCGTCCGCCACGTTTGATTGCGCGCTATGGCCATCTCACACGGCCGATCACAAAAGACGGCCTACCATCATTGGGATAGATGGCTCTGTTACCCAAGGCTCAATCGACATCTGGATCGATCAATTTCAGAAAACAAATGTGAACAAAAATCTCCTGAAAGATGAGCAGCGTCATCTCTAAAAGGATCTTCTACAAGACAAGACGATATTTGGCCTATGGTTACAAATGAAAGAAACCAAACCACTCCTACCAAAATTACGTGCAATATTTCATCTTTGTCAGTTAGACTGGAGACTCAAACGAAGAAACACAGAAAAATAAAATTAAAACTGCAAGCTTAACGCCAAAGAAAATATTAAAAAGCTGAAATTATAATATTATGAAAAGGAAAAGGAACTACGTCTATTCGGAAAGAAAAGTGGAAAATGTTCGGGTCTAGAAGGTTAAAGAACCTTCTGACAGTTCAAACTCGTCAGATGAAGTCCAGTACAACGATAATTCAAGCCACGTTCTTCATGGCGAAGACGGAGAGTGTGTTGGATGCGGGGAAGACTACTCGAAGATAAAGCCTGTGACTGGATTGAGTGTATCAGGTGAGCATTGGTTACACGAATCTTGCAAAGCGGATGTGGTTGTGTGCCATCGATGTGGCAATCTTAGATATAAAAAGAATCTACGAAAACTGAAGTCAATCGGCCAGACCAAACTACGCGGCCGATGTCCTTCATTTTTGTGTTAAACGAAAGGTATTCATCCACAGATTTGATCAAGTGTAATACTTTACGTAATTTTCGCCATCCTTTTTGTATACTCAAACGCGATTTCCTTCTGTATATTTCTTACGGAGATGTCCTTACTGTAAACTAAAGTCAGTTGGTCAGGCCGTTTTATCCCACCGAATTCCTTAATTTTTGCTTTAAACGAAAGGCATTCATTCGCATATATGTCATCAATTATCACAAGTAACTTACGGCTCTCCATCCTTTTACTTTTATTCAAACGCAGTATTCTTCTGTCCTTCCATTGAATACTTTAATCGGTTTGTTTTACGATATCTTTGGTTCAATTTAAGGTAAGCAGTTCTTTTTTACCCAACAACACTCAGCGGATCAAGCTCTTTCATTTGCACTTTTAAAAACATGCAGTGATTGATTATGAAGAAAGCTATGCGTGAAAATTCATCTTCCCTTTTTTGTCAACTTCCACTAACGGTGCGAAGTATTCGCACGTGTCATCTAGCACTATTTTAAAAACAGAATCCAGGCTATGCAATGAAACTTCCTGTTCATAAATTAAGAGTAATTCTAATCTAAATGAATAACTGAGGTTATAGCTTGTTATTTCCTAAATAAAATTAGTGTGCTCCAACGATTAATGAAAATCTAAAAATAATCACGGATTGTACTGCTTTTCACAAATGCTGTTATGTTTAAACTATAATTTAACTACATTAATATCTTTATAAAATATGTTTTATATCAAGAGATTCATTAAAACATGTGTAAAGTGTTACAAGTTGTTTTTAATATAGTTCTGTTTCATTCTGGTTTAGTCCGATGGCCATCTATCCCTTTTAATAAATTTAAATAAATACTCTGCAAGTGACATTGAAGTGCATTGCAGAGGGTTCATAGAGCCGATTTTATGATATTTCTCTCTAGTACCATGCCCTAATAGCTCGCGGGAAAATGAAACACTAAAATCTGATTTCTAACTCTCTCACTTTTTTGTGATGATCATATCTCTAGCAAAAGAGAAAGTTGGCGAAAGAAAATTCTTAAATAAATTACGGCGCAACGAATCACGCCTTTCTTTTAAAGATGGAAGAAAGTACCAGCAGAGTATAAATGTTATTTATTGAATTACGTGACCTTTTTCGGTGTTACAATCACACCATCTTCAGGCATCCGTTGTGCAACTGTCAGTAATAGAAAATTTGAAGAGGGTAGCCGTTAACATCGGTAGCCGTAAATTTCTTAGTTCATTCTTTTAATGATTTCCACCCCAACTTGTGCGTCATTTCCGTCACACTCTCGCCCCTATATCGCGATAATACAAAACGAGCTGCCCTTCTCTTAACTTTCTCTCAATCATCCGTCAGTCCCACCTGATGCGGATCCCACAATGCGCAACAATACTCCAAAACAGGACGCAGAAATGTAGTGTACGCAGTTTCTTTAGTAGAACTGTTGCATCTTATAAGTTTTCCGCCAATGGTTTGACTACCCTACAATATTTTCTATATGTTATTTCCAAATTAAGTTGTTCGTAACTGAAATTCCTATGTATTTAGTTGAACTGACAGCATATAGATTTGACTGATTTGTCGTATAAATGAAGTTTAAGGGATTTATTTTAGTTGTCATATAGATGACTTGCAGTTGCTTTTGATCTACTGGTGACTTTACTAACTGGTAAAGACAGCATCATCATGTTGGGCCAGCTAACCCTGATGCTAGGGTGAGATGGCCAAGTGGTTCATTGAAAAACAAAATGTTTCTTAGCTAGTATAAAATTTTGTATATTTTTGCAAACAGAATCTACTTATGCTATGCAGTGAAAAGGCAATTTATTAAATGTTTTAGGTTATTTTATGTATTAAATTTGTGATACCGGCTTTTGAAATAATCGTGGCCATCTATCCTAGATTTACCCTATTAAGATATGCCTTCGACGTAGCTGTTCTGTCTGAAAGTATGGAAAAGTTCGAAGCGATATTAGAAAAAAATGGATGTTAGACAACATGTACTAAAAGTTATAGGGAGGACCGTGAAATGAAACTATATAAATCCAGATTAAAAGTAATAATATATGATAATGAAAAGAAAATCAAAGGCTGAATCTGTGGAGGTCATAATCTCTTTCAGCAAGATGAATCGTCTATTTATTTGGAAAGTAAGAATGGCAGAGATGGACGAATCATAGCAGAATTTCGAAAGCTAAAACTAGCAGCAGCGTTGAAATAAAGGACAAATTCTCAAAGACTGTGGTTCGAATGTGAGATGTGAAGCCTAGACGCTGGAACTGAGGAAGAGGAGAACTTAACTCTTTCGAATTGTGTCATGGAACTGGACGCAGTTGGTTCCAAACTAAGAAGTCTATAATAGAATGGATAAGAGCATATCGTGGAATTCATTTGTACGCTCAAAAGAAACAACTTGAGGGGGCCAACAGCATATTGATGTGAGATCAAAGCCGAGGACTGAAGATGTCACTTTTCACTGATGCTTTCCGCGACTGGAATTTAGCTCAACGTAACAATTATTATATACCTAAAGATAAGCTTCTTAAGAAATAATTTTACAGCTTTTAAATGAACTCCTTGGTAGTGTTGAGTGATGTATATACTGAAAAATAGTCCTTTCATATATATATATATATATATATATATATATATATATATATATATATATTTTTTTTTTCCACAGTTGGTTACTCAAGAGTTTTGCCACGTTTAAAAGGAGAATGAGTGTGAGAAAGTAAAGAGTTGGATTCATACATGCATGTCTTTAACTTGGAGCATAAATAGAAAAATGTCTTTTCTGATCTGACACTCACGCCCGAGGATGCATCCATCACTTGGAAAATGGCACTCTCTCAATTTCAGTAAGGACAGACGGGTCCTCTGCAATTTAAAGAAAACGACAAATGTACGCAAAACATATTCACTCTCATATTAAATATTTCTTTGAATCGACTCACTCTAAAAATAAAAAATAAATAAAAATAAAATGCGGATAAGAAAACTATTGACAGAAACAGTATTTGCTCAGGAAAAAAATCTGTAATTGAAAAACGATGTATTGTGTTTCTTACAGTATTTTGTTATTTCCTTTAGCATGTACATAAAACGTCAATCTTTATTTTATATATTTATTCTGATTCCTAGCTTTGATTTCCGAAATTTAAGAGGATTTTTAGCATTTTCTATATTTTGTGATGGAACGTAACAGAATTACTACGCATCTTGTATGTTACGATATAAACCGCCGTCTTCATATTAATACTATTTCCTGCCTCATGTACGAACTTCAGAGAGCTGGTAGGAATAAAGAATCTCTCATCGTAATGTAACATTGCTAAAAATATCTTGCCATATTATAAAACTTTGTTTGTGTCTTCTAGAGGCAAACATGTTTTTTTTTAGACTCCATCCGAAAAGTTATTCCATCTTCGAGCCAAAAAAACCTTTATAATGTGAGATGATATTTTTATAAATATATTTATGTCCTTGTTATACGTTATTTCAATAAATAATTTAAAAAACGGATCTTAAAAAAATCAGGCGAATTCAAAAATTCTCCTACATCTGCGTTCCATTTTTGACCCATTGCCCACTGTATCATCTTACCATTGAATCTGAGAGGAGGGGTAGGAGAGTTTCCCTTGTAAGTATCCGAAAATAAGCCCGAATGCTAAGCAGTTGCGTACTGTATCCAAGATATGGAACTCGAAAAATACCGACGTCGCCGACAGTGACCACGGCGAAAGATCTAAACGCCTGGCACTCCATCCAGGACGAGTCCCTGTGGGTATAATAGTCAGGTGCTCACGTCTGTTCATTGAGAAGGTCAGGAGGTGGAAGTTTAGAAAAATCTACCTGACAGGCAAGCTTGCCCCGTCGTACCCTCCCTCTCACGCTCGAATGGGAACTGCCCTGGCCTATTAGCTAGCATCCGGTTTCTAGTAGGGTGGCATTCCCTAGCGGCTCCTGGAAGGGCACCACTAACCGTCCGATTGTTCTGCTGTTTATGAACTGGTGACCAGGAAACAGTACGCGGCTCTAATGGCACAAAAAATATAAAATCTTCATCATTTATATATACACTCATGATGTTTAAGTTTACAAAGTTACTTAGACACACAACCACGACTTCTATGTGCTTCACATATTTCAGAAGATATTGTACATCCATAGAACCATAATTTCAGACATAAATTTAGTCAAACAATTTTAGCAACTACTACATAAGCATCAAATCTGATGCAGTCTTCAGTCCGCATACTTAACAAGATAGAAAAGACTAGGCAGCCGCTTCAACTGATCAGCTAACACAACCTTGAGGATAATGCGGTCACACGGACGGTCTTCAAAATGTTCAAATGTTTGCAAATCTATCGGACTCAACTTCTAGGTTATTATAGTTAAAAGTCATTTTACGCCGTTGGAGAGAGATCAACAGTTTATATAAAACACTTCGGTGATTGAACTTGACTTTCTGAAGATGGTGACTGAGCTCATCAAAACCGGTTAAGGGACAAAAATAAATTTTTAGCGATCTTGGCTGAATGAAGTGTTTTATCTAGGTTATTAGTCCGTGGCTTACAAACTACTTAAACTAAGGCAAACTAACCTAAGGACAACACAAAAACCCATGCCCTAGGGGGGGAATCGAACACCCGACTGCGCACCGCAGGACGGTCTTCAAGCACGTTTTCCTCCATACTACATACTTTAATTCTGCCTCAATTTTCCCTACGAAAAACGTACCAAATTTCCAAGGCTCTCATATACTGGAATAGCACTGCAGCAAAGAACGTGAATGGAAACTCTCCCGCATGTACGTGTATTTTTATTTTACTTTTTTTACTTATCTGTTTATTATTTTTCCAACCTTACTCATGTTAATTACCTTAACTTGCCGTTTGTTGGTACGTCAAGGTAAATGAGAAAGCAGATCGAGATGTGTATGAAAGCTGATTATACGTCTGTGATCTTTCGGCGTTCAATATAATTCCATGCTAGCGTATATAATATACAACAAAAATCTGGTCAGCCGAAATTGAGTGAACTGAAACCTTGGTTAACCGAAAATTCTCCCAAAACGGCAAGTTGAGAAAAATAGAAGGAAAAGAAAACCTCCACCGCAGTGAAATATTTCCAAGCAAGAGTGTTCTTGACTGCGATTATACTTGTTTCCTAACCCATCGATACTGCTGACAATAGTGAATTCGTGTGGTGCATATATTTGTGGTATGGAGATTATGTGAATTCCTGTTGTATTGCTTTCACACATACATTACCTACTGTAATTTAATTTGAAGAGAAAATTTAGTTGAAAACTGTTGCGGCTAATCGTGGGATTAGTGTTTCTTCCATTTTAGAATGGATGAACTCGAAATCTAAATTTCTAGTGCAGGCTACTGAAAATCCAAATTAAAAACCATTAGCTGCGGTGAAGTGGCCGAGCGCTCTAAATCGGTTTGCGGCGGAGCGCTCTGTTGCTCGCCGCCGGAGGTTCGAATTCTGCCTCGGGTATAGATTTCCTAATCTGTCCACTTAGAGGGCGAAGCTATTTACCTTTGGATCAATCTACAAGGACAAAGATAAAATGTTACATGATTCTATAAGTGAGCAAAGAAAACTATTTTTTCAACCTTTAAGTGGTTAGACAGGCTTAAAAACCCGATACGACACGTGGTGAAAAGTTATCTGCAGACTCTGACGCAGTTGATGTTTTCGTTTTCAATTTAGAGTTTGAAAATTACATTAAGTACTAAATATATGACCTTGACACAGCAGGAGGCGATTTGAAGATGTAGCCTACATAATTCTTAGGTCACTAGAAAGAAACGTCTGCCTCTGGTAAGAGACGGAGAAAGATGGAATAAATGTTCTTTGCTATCAAATATTTCTGGGCGTCATACAACGTCTCTGTTGTGTATAGGAAAGTCGAAAGACCTCGAGCCTTTCCCTAATGGTTCAGTTATGTACCGAAAATTGACAGTTTGAACGATAACCATTGAAACTTCATGTCAGATACTCTTGAGCGGTCGTCTTAAATGCGTCTGCTATCCTGGCGAACTCCCTCTCCCACCCAAATTCTCAACACGCTTTACACTACTGCCGAACTATGCTACACTAACTGTACCTCCTGCTTGCACTTATACCCACAGAGCACACACTTCTAGCTCTGTGACATTACCTAAGAAACGCAAGGGTTTTCCGTTGATATTTTCGACTGTCTGTCGAGCAATAAAAAATTATTATAGGTACGTTAGCTATTGTTTCAGACATGTCCGGATGGCCGGGACGCTAATGTGAACGCTTGCAGGAAGTGGAAAGTTCTGGGTTGAGAGCCGGCTGTCGTAAATATCCAGCTGGCACCAATGAATGTAGATCAACTCTCTGGAACAGCCAAACCAACAGAAATGTCTATTTCGTGAGTAGGGTCTGTATAATAAAGCCATTTCATTTGTTTAAAATATACGACCGTATAACTGCGTGTTAAAAAAGTAGCCCTGCTGTTTCCTTCCGCCAAATATTACCGAGAAATTTAGGCACGGGTACAGGTCATAAAAGCAATAATGAACTGGTATTTCGTGTACTGACCAGCAAGACAGTGACGCGCTAAACAAAAACATAAATGAGGAGCTGAAGACAGGAAACATGGAGCGGAAGATACTGGTACTTGCAAGTCTGAGATAATGTGACAGCATAAACTCTTAAAAGGTGGTGGAGAAAACGACAAGAGCAGTCAGAAAATTTTGCAGTCTTGATCAATTAGGTGAAGATATTTTTCCGGTTACGAAGATATGGGTACGTGTAAAGAGGTTCAGTGGATTAGCACGAACGATTTGTAAGACATCACAAAGAAATTGTAGGAAAGTGTTGCAGCAATGGAAGAGGCCGTGGTAGTAAGTTCGTTAGTTTTACGTTCGAAATGAAGTGGAACGAATCATGTGAAACGTTGGGGACGACACATGACCTGTCCTGGTTTCACGATCACTACAGGTAATCGACGTATGTTAAGAATGTTTCTTCTAATAATACTCGTGATCCAAGGTCCTTCTAAGGGGACGAAGGTTGTTATTCCAAAATGAAAAAGTGTCTTTTTAAACGAGTAATTAATTTGTTACAAACTACTGAGTGTAGTATATTAATGTACTGAAATCGGAAATTTTTTTACCCTTTTGACATTTCTACACATGTAAGCTCCCCATTGTAGAATCTTCTGGAACCCACTTCACTCTTCTTATCCATGAGACCCTGAAATATTTAGAAACGAGTATCATGATTGTTGCCGTGTTTCTTGACGTCAGAATGCATTGAATACAGTTCCACAATGCCGTCTAAAGAAAAAATACGAGTTTAAGGAAAATCAGATTAACGGTATGATCAGAACTAAGATTTCCCAGTAACCACAACTCACGATTTCATTCTTTGACATATCTAACCGTGAAGGTAATTTCGCCGGCCAAGGTGGCTGAGGGGACTGAGGCGCTTCAATTACGTTCTGCACGGCCACTACGGTCGGGGGTTCGAATCCCCCCTCGGGCATGGATATTTGTGCCGTCCTTAGTCTTAGCTAGTGCATAAGTAGTTTGTAAGCTTAGGGACTGATGACCCCGTAGTTAAGTCCCATAAGTTCTACAAATATTTGAACATTTGAAGGTAATTTCATTGGCATCCCATCGCAGGTCGACCTGCGGAGGATCCAGAAATTAAGAAAAGTTGTAACGCATTGTGCATAAATAGGCGGAGGGTGCTATTGTTGTAAAATTACACGATTGCCGAGGAATCCATAGCAACAGTCAAATTCAGCAAATATGTAGGAGTACGAGTACACCGTGATTTAAAATGATGTATCAACATAAAGCTAATTGCCGACAAAATATAGCCACACGGGAATACCCGCGTGGTTTCAGGCTCCATGTCACGGGTTGAGCGGCCGCATTCTTCGGAGGTTCGAGTCCTCCCTCGGTCATGGATGTGTGCTTTATCCTTAGCAAGTTAAACTTGTTGTAAGCCTAAAGACCGATGATTTCGGCATGCAGCAAATTTGCTTGCAGATTTGTTTGTAATGCCTAATGTGGTACGGAGATGCACATACAACACTGGTAGCAACCGGGAGCGACCACCCAATCCTTAGCATGATGCTTTAGAACACGCGGACACTCTCGCGCTGCCTCGAAAATTCAGTCAACATACACAGTGTTCGGAAACTCCCTCTAAAGATTTGTAAAACGGATGTTATACAAAATATTTTGAAAACGAATCCATGCCCTGAAATATGCAGTGACGCGATGAACACGTATTTATATTTGATGCTGAACACGTAATCTGTTCTACTGCAAGATATTTGCTTTGCATATTTTTGGAAGGAAGTAGTACGGATGAAAAGAATGATAAAAATGTTAACATCACGTCTCAAAAATCATGCATTATCAGCTATGAGTACTTAACCAGAGGAAGAGAGATTTTTCTCAGTAGCGAAGATGTACACATAGCCGTTATGGTATACATTTTATAGCTCACCTTTCTCAGATGTTTGTTGCTGTTCTGGTTCATACTATCTCCTTCCAAAATTAGGGGAAAAAAAGAGCTTTTAGTAGAAGAGATTTTTTTTTACAGGGCAAACCATAAATGAGTGCCCGTATCGTCGCTGTATCAAATCCCGGACATGAGTACCGTATCAAAATATTATGCAGTTACTAACCTCTTCAAGGCTTTAAACTTTTCGAACACCCTGTATTACTTCCTCCTTCGTGTATCTCGCGAAAAGACAGTTACGGTAAAATGTGCGAAATTTGAGCACCGAGATGTCAGCAACTATACTCTCTATAAATTCTCTACATGACAGAGGAGGAGAGGTTCACAGTATACATTGTGCCACGGAACACAAGATGGTTTCGGACGTGTAGATATAGATGGAAAGGAATGCCGCAGTGGGCTCATCCACATCCTTCTCTTACCCGAACATGTGCTCGCACACTAAGATTATTGTGGTTTTGGGTTCAGTTACTGTCCCGTACTTCAACAGGAAAAAGACAACCCTTGTGCGATCCATTTTCTTGTTCGTCCGCCAGTTTATCTGCCCAACTGTTAAGACCCCTTTCTCTCAGCAGGTATCAATTTGAAATATGTCAAATACAATGATATACACTCACTTGGGGAGGGAGGGAGGGGGGGGCGGTAAAAGTCAATAAAATCAAAACATACTGTACATATTTTGGTAATCGTACACTCACACGCCGGCCGCGGTGGCCGAGCGGTCTGCGGCGCGCCAGTCACGGTCGGCACGGCCACTGCGGTGGAGGGTTCGAATCCCCACTCGGGCATTGATATTTGTGTCGTCCTTAGTATTAGCTAGTTCATAAGTAGTTTGTAAGTTTAGGGGCTGATGACCCCGTAGTTTAGTCCCATAAGCTCAACAAACATTTGAAAATTTATTTACACTCACTCATCACAACTTACAGAGGATCAGTTTGTACAATTATACGCCCGGAGGTTTAGCGGTACATGGCTTGTGCTCGCAAGGCTCGTATCCCAGTTTGATAACAGTGTGAAGTTTTAGTATAGGGTGTCGACTGAAATGTTTAGCGTGCCCGTAAGGTGCTATAAATCCGATTCCGGATGACCAACAGGAATTGTAAAGTTTTCTTATAATGCCGCATATAAAAAGCGTGAGAAACAAATGCCGTGCAACGGATAAGTTCTTACAGAGGAAAAACTACTTTTGAGAACCTAATGATGAAACTGCGGATATATTAATGACGGAGTCATTTAATCAATAAAGGAAGTCGAAATCTCTTCAAAAATTAGATCTGGCGTGAGATTGTAGATTGCAAGCTCTCATAATTACTTGAATACTAAATATAAGAATAAGGCCTCGTAATTACGGAATCCACACCTTGGCTTATGTAGATAAGAACAATAGAATATTACGATGAAACTAAGAGGTGCATACGAATTATGGTTACAAAAATGATTAGTTTTTTGAAGCAAGAACCAAAAAATAAAATTACGACCATGATGGGAATATAAAGCTGGCTGCAGGCGTGGAACCTAAGTGACCCATGATGATAGTTAACGGGCATGACATGCCCTTCGATACAGGAACTGCATCGCCGGATTATTCTGGAAATACTGACGGAGTGAAACAACAACTTTGAACGACAGGAGAATCTTAATTCGGTTCTACCACTGTGCTCTTTGCTCATCTGTCCTGTGTAGACAGCCTGGCAAGAAGCAACTGTCAGCCAGAAACAAGAGCTAATTTCTCCGATCATCGACGCGCATATCCTCTCTCCAGTCTGCTACGTATATTCCAAACTCTTTTTATTTCGCAGGCTCGCAATCTTGACGGACAGTTGCAACGGTCCTGCGTGTAACAGAAACGGTGACAAACTGCTTCTCCTGCGCATTCTGCCAGTATAAAACAATGATGGAGTAGCTCGGGATGGAAGCTGTTACGCTCAGAACAAACATTAAATGTCCTCAATGAGTTATCTGATTTTCAAAAAAGTTTTGAAATACGTCTTGAGATAGAACCTGCCATGTCGTGACGCGACTAGGACTGCCATGTCGAACCATGCCGACTGGTCATCTGAATCTGGAGGTAGATATGGCGATCACCGATCATGACATCTCAGTGCCAGGGGCATGCTCACTGGGCTTAGCCAACGCCGTCTAGAAACAAAGCCTCACAACAGCCCGTGCCACACTCAGTTGGGCGCGATTGTTACGTGACTGGCTGCCCGCTGAGGCACAGACCACTGGCTTGTAGTGGCCAGCTAGTCAGCTAGCGATCGCGGTGACGCTACTGTGAGACCATGTTTCTAGACGGCGTTGGTTAGCTCGGTGAGTTGGCCTGAATGTAGTTTTATAATCCACCACTGGCATACTTGTAATGCTGTAATGCTTATATATATATATATATATATATATATATATATATATATATATATATATATATATATATATATAAGTGTAACTTAGCATGACAAGTGGGTAGTAAGATCATAATTGAAATGTATAAACAATATTAACTACAGTAACCTAGAAAAAGTGGTTTGAAATAACAAATTACAATGTAACAACATAATGAACTGCAGTAGGTAACATAAAGGAAATGTTAACTAAGTAGCCTGGAACAAGTGGTTAATGTAACAAATTATGATGTTACAAGAGTATAAAATAAGTAACTTAAAATGATAAGGGGTAGTAGTTTGTAAGTAAAAGTATTACGATCTATGTGCACTGTAAATTAAAGTGACGTAGTAAGACACTTTGTAATCTTTAGATATTGGGTTGTATAGAAAGATAATAAATAAAAGAATTTTTTTAAATCACTATTACGAGGGAAATATTTTGTCGTGATTTATGAAAATGATCAGATGCCATATGCAGGAAAACTTGTCCGTTTTTAAGAAATAATCAAAGAGAGCCAAAACTTAAATGCTTGTCCTGTATTTTAGGCGTTTTTAAATCAGAAACTGAGTAGATTTTTATCGTTTTTTTTAAGTATTTCTCTCTGTGTTTCGTACGATTGCCATTACATACATAGTCACATAGTTGAGCCGCTGCCTTGAAGACTCGGGGACTCTGCGTCTCTCATTGTCTTCATGGCTGTGCGAATGCTTTCAGTTTGAAACATTTTCGCACACCACTCTTCCCTTTCTATGTTAGCCTGCTTTTAGAATTCACCAGATAGGAAGCTGCTCTGCTTCCGACACAGGAAGGAAAAGAAAAAAAAAATTTAACTGGACAACTAATAGCAATATAAATGTCTCCGGTTATGGTTAATTACGTTATTAAAAGACTGCGAATCTTTAGGTTAAGACCTATTCTTTTCCTGTGTTCCTTGTTGCAAATAAACTGGTACCTAAACGTGTCATGACCAATTAAAATAGCTAATTCTGCAGCACACAAAGCAACTTACTTTGACGTTAAAGCCTATTTTTTCCTATTACAGCTTTAAAATACTGAATGTCACCTCTTTCTTCTATTTGCAGAAGATTTGAGTTGCTTCGAAGAATCAAAGGTAGGAGCACTGTAATCGATATTTGCAAAATGGTGAGAGGGGGGTGGGGGGTGGAGAGAAGAGAACAACTGCCATCAGTGTACCGTCAGAGTCAACGTTGCTTAAAAATCTGTGGGCTCTTGCGGCTGCACTACAAAGAATCCGTAAAGGTATTGCACAGTATTCTATATTACTGACAATCTAGTCCAGTACATTGCAAGTTTGATTGCTGGCAGGTTGGGTCCAGAAGCTTCATCAAAACAACTCCCATATCGTTGCAGCATTTCTTTTGATCGGTGTGTTCTACACTTTGATGCTGCACGTAACTTGTATAGCATATCAACTGGATAATAGAGCAAGTAAGGATTAAGTTCTCTATTTATTAACCGGCATGGTAAAGAATGTTTTCGATAAGGCGCTCTTAAGGTTCCAGATATTCATAGAACAATTTTCAGTGTCCCCATGCCACTTGAACCTTTCTGGGGCAGCATACAGTAAGCACCTCCCACCTCCCAGCAAGGTAGTAAAAAATGTACAGGACGATGCCGTTTCTGTACCTTACTCGAAAATCCTTCACTTCAACGGGACTTGGCTTATAATTATGGCGAGAGTTATTTCCGAATTAGATGGCTTAGTAAACCTATCTAACAAGGAAAGTACCTGAGTTCGAACAAACACATATACACCAAAAATCGTGCACTAGTGATACTCCCGCATCTGCAAAACTCTGCAGTCGTTCGTTAGAGACCTCTGCGTGTGCCATGCCACATTGCACTTTGACCTGTCGGTTCGCCAGCAGGGACGGTGCAGTGTGCCTGCGAAGTTGCGTTTTGTGACGTTATTTGTGTGGTGAAGCGTCATATGGGTTGGCGATTGGTAATCAATCCTGCTAAAGTATTGCGATTGATTGAGATGAAGTTACGAAGAACCCTTCTTCGTGAAGATGGTATTAGTGTAGAAGATGAATCATTCGCATGCTTTCTCGTATCTGTTATGGTACAAAAATATGAGCGTAAGTTAGATGCTGTTGTAACATTAACACATGATGATGATAATATGGATGATAATGACGAACAACTCATAGCAAGCGATAGTGCTACGGTAAGTGCGGGAAGAGGCGATGGAAGCAGTGGCAGTGAATACCAACAGTCTTCCGCGAAGAAGGTTGAAGTTGCAACTATCATCACTGCTTTTGACGACAATACTCTAGAGAACATGTACGATGATTAATACATAAGCTATAGTTAAGATATCTGCATTACGTATGGCGTCTACAATTACATCTACAGTGCTATCTGGAGCATGAGTGCAGAGTTTTCCAGAAAAACGACACCCACCAGCACACTGAGGTGTACGTAGAGATCCTGTAACCAAACGTTCATACAGATATGTTTGTTGTAGCCCATGTACTTTCCTTGTAAGAGAATATTATTTTGCTGAACGAAGTGTAAAAGAAAATAAAAATTTCTGTAGAAGAAAAGTTCGACGCTCTTAAATTTGTACGCAATCGTTAGTGCACAGTACTACTCATACGTCCCATTTTATGTCTTTTTTTTTTTTAATTACTATTTGTTTCGTTTTGTATATTTTCCATATTCCGCTTCCATTAATGCAATTTCGCTCCTGCAGCTCCCGCGAGTTATTAGTCTGCCCTCGCATTCGATTCCTATTCTCTCGGCGCGGAATATCGATACCGGTGCGTGTGTCGCCCCAGCGTCCAATGGGCGCCGCAGTCATTATACGACTTGCCAACAACCTGCCGGCCATACGCGACGCGTGTCTTGTTTCGCGGGTAATGATTTGCGTGTCCCGAACAAAATTTCAAACAGCGCCCACGCCCCGCCCCGCCCGGCTCGTCTGCGAAATTAGGCTGACTGTTGCGGCGGTGGCGTCGCCGACCCGACGCGGGGATCGGCCGGCGCGTTTGGCAGAGCGGGCTCAGCAGATCAAACGCAGACCTGTGTGACGCGACTCCGCGGGTTTTTAATTGGCATTCCTTGCTGCCACTGTCACGCTGCCCGCATGGTGCCGTACAAAAGCCGCACAAAAGAATTCCGCTCGCCTAAGCAACTTCATTTCACCCGTATCTATTTTTTTCCCTCCTGTATCCTTTACCGCTCCTCTCACTGCCACACTATTTATTCTTTTTTTTTTTCAAACTTCTTTAATCATTTTTTGGAGGGTGGTACCAAGAGGAACGTTAAGAGTAGTGTCGGCTGGTGCTTCAGATGACTGGGGGTTCACTTCTTACAGTGTCGGATTTGATAGTGGCGCCGTCCCAACCCCCCATACCCCACTCGGCGTCCAGAGAGGAATTACTATTACAGAGGTTTATATCAACATAATAATAAATTACTTTAATACTTGTTTCATACATTGTCAGTCTGTAATGTTGAAATGTTTGTAGAGTCTATGGGACTTAACTACGGGGTCATCAGTACCTCAACTTACAAACTACTTATGAACTGTATATATATATATATATATATATATATATATATATATATATATATATATTATAGAGGAAAAATTCCTAACAGGAAAAATATACGTAAAAAGTAGATGAAGTACACTTACCAGGCGAAGGGGCACAGGCAGTAATAGCAACAAATAAACACACAGACACACACACACACAAAAATGCTAGCTTTCGCAGCCTAGCTGCTTCATCAGGCAGAAGGGAGGAGAGGGAAAAGGAAATGATGAGGGTTTTAAGGAAGGGGGTAAGGGGCCATTCCAATCCCGGGACAGGAAAGACTTACCTTGGGGGAAAAATGGAGGGTAAATAAATGCACACACACCCACACATTTACACAGACACAACTACACTTAGGCAAACAAGTTCTACAGTATGTCTGCCTAAGTGTAGTTGTGTCTGTGTAAATGTGTGGGTGTGTGTGCATTTATTTACCCTCCATTTTTTTCCCCAAGGTTAGTCTTTCCTGTCCCGGGATTGGAATGGCCCCTTACCCCCTTCCTTAAAACCCTCATCATTTCCTTTTCCCTCTCCTCCCTTCTGCCTGATGAAGCAGCTAGGCTGCGAAAGCTAGCATTTTTGTGTGTGTGTGTGTGTGTGTCTGTGTGTTTATTTGTTGCTATTACTGCCTGTGCCCCTTCGATTGGTAAGTGTACTTCATCTAGCATCGCTTATTTTTATTTTTAAAAATTATGACGTAATGTCTAAATGAAAGTAATATAAAGTGTAGTAACAACCAGCTGACATCAGTTACCCAGATGAAGGCCACTGTAACGTTGGTTATTTAAGTAATAGCCTTACATCATGACGCGGTACCATACCCGGAAAACTTTTATGTCATCTGACTCTGGCCGCGGAAGCCTACGTAATTATACTTACGAACTACTTACAACTAAGGACGGCACAAATACCCATGCCCGAGGAGGGGATTCGAACCCCCGACCGTAGTGTCCGTGCAGACCGTGACTGGAGCGCCTCAGTCCCGTCGGCCACCGCGGCCGGCTGTCTGTAATGTACTAAAATAATTGTTCACCTTCAGTAAGCCAGCGTCGGTGTAAAAAATAAGTGCATAAATGAATAAAAATTACCTATTTTCTCTAATAGACTGATAGACTGATTTCATCCAAATTGGCTGAAAGGATTCTTAACCGGAAACAACGAATCACTATTCGTGTAAAAACCAATTGCAACATATATTGTAGAAGATATAAACAGAGTCGGAGAAAATTACTATTACATCAGGCGAACCAGAGACTGCGTTTTATTGTCAGAACCCTTAAAAGATGCAACAGAACTACAAAAGAAACTGCATACACTACGCTTGTCCGTCCACTTTTGGAGTATTGCTGCCCAGTGTGGGATCTTTATCGGGTAGGTTTGACGGAGGACATCGAAAGAGTCCATAGAAGAGCAGCTCGTTTCGTATTGTCACGACTCAGGGGAGACAGTGTTACGGAAATGATACAGGATCTGGGATGGGAATCATTACAACAACGGCGCTTATCGCTGCGGCGTGGGCTACTTACGAAACTCCAATCGCCAACATTCTCCTCCGAATGCGAAAATATATTGTTGACTCCCACTTACATAGGTAGAAATGATCATCAGAATAAAATACGAGAAATCAGAGCTCGAACGGAGAGATTCAGGTGTTATTTCTTCCCGCGCGCTATTATAGAATGGAATGGGAGATAAATAGTATAATGGTGGTTCGATGAACCCTCTGCCAGGCACTTAAATGTGATTTGCAGAGTATGCCATGTAGATGCAAGTATATGTAGATGTAGAGAAAATCTGGCGCATCTATGCGAGTGGCGTCGGGGGAAAGCGCCCAGGTTTGCCCCTCCCCCCACCCCATAGATATACAGGGTGAGGCAGCTAAGTCATAACACCCCCTGTTTCTCCCCAACCGTAATAGATACAAAGATACCGTTAGCACAGCGAATTGCAAGGACAACGGCTAGTTAAATACATCATATTTCATGCTGGTGGTATTGTTTATTACAGAGATATGAGACCATCTATCGGTCGACAGTGAATTGCAGGGACAGGGGATACTTGAATACATGGCATTTCATATTTGCGCTATTTTTCATTGCAGAGATGGAAGCCATCTTTAATTTTTTGTAATGAAAACTCGTGTTAAATTTTATCGTAACATGATGGATTTAAAAAGACGGTTTCAAATATGTGTATATCGTAATATTTAGGCGAATAGTTTTTGAGACACCGATATGGTACCTTACCATATTCGTCCTTCGAAGCGGCGTTGTTTGTGTAAGGAAGGACTTGCGACATTTTCTGTATAGTCTATACAACAGGAAAGATGGCATTGGACAACGCCGCTTCCAAGATCGAATACGACAAGAGAACATATCTGGGTCTCTAAAATTATTCGCCTAAATGTTATTATATACATATATCTGAAAACAATTTTTAAAGCCCATAATGTTACGCTAAAATTTAAAATACGGTTCCGGTAACGAAACAATAAAGGAGGTGGATGAATTTTGCTACTTGGGCAGTAAAATAACAAATGATGGTCGTAGTACAGAGGATACAAAATGCAGAATGACAATGGGTAGAAAAGCGTTCTTGAAAAGAGAAATTTGTTAACATCGAATATTAATTTAAATCTAAGAAAATCTTTTATAAAGACATTTATGTGGAGTGTTGCCTTCTATGGGAGTGAAACATGGACGATAAACAGTGCGGACAGGAAGAGGATAGAGACTTTTGAAATGTGGTATTACAGAGGATTGCTGAATATTAGGTGGATGGATCGCGTTACTAATGAGCAGGTACTGAACAGAATTGAGGAGAAAAATAATTTCTGGCATACCTTGACTAAAAGATCGGATCGATTGGTGGAACACATTCTTAGACATCAAGGAATCGTGAATTTAGCGTAGGAGGGAAGTGTGTGGGGTAAAAACTGCAGAGGAAGACCAAGAGATGGATACAGTAAGCAGATTCAGACAGATGTAGGTTGCCGTTCTTATGTGGAGTTGAAAAAGTTTGCTCAGGATAGGGTATTGTGGAGAGCTGCATCAAACCAGTCTCCGGACTGAAGACCACAACAATAACATTTCATTACAAAAACAAAAACAAAGATTGCCTCATATCTGTGTAAGAAAATAGCACAAACATGAAATGGGATTTATTCTAGTAGCCCCTGTCCTTTCAATTCACATTCCAAACGGCATCTTTGTATCTATTACTGTTGGGGAGATACAGGGGGTGTTATGACATACCTGCCTCACCCTGTATTTTCATTAAAAGATCTGCGCCGGCCGCGGTGGCCGAGGTGACTGAGGCGCTTCAGTCACGGTCTGCACGGCCACTGCGGTCGGGGGTTCGAATCCCCCCTCGGGCATGGATATTTGTGCCGTCCTAGTTCGTAAGTAGTTCATAAGTAGTTTGTAAGTTTAGGGACTGATGACCCCGTAGTTAAGTCTCATAAAAAAATAAAAAAATAAAAATAAAATTAAAAAAAAAAATCTGCAGAATGTCTTACCTCGGCTTGTTTGCGCTTGCTTTACTCTCGAGCTGAAGCGTCGGCCTACCAGGCTTCATTACTTCACACTTTGCTTCCAAGCTGAAAGCTGAGAAATTTGATTGTAAAACGACTGAACGTATTGATATCTTTGATAATAAACCTCAAGATCATATAAATACGCACATAAACACTAAAACACTGGCAGTAACCGATTACACAGTTAAGTGACCGTAACAAAATGAATGTGCTCAATGAAGAGACAAGCTACCTTCGGGTCAAGTGACACAGTAAGCAGCACCCCTCTCCTAACCTTACGAATGCGCAAAGGCTGCTCTCCCACGCCTCTTTTCAAACAGTTAAATGTTTGCTACAACGAATATAAATGTCATTTACCTTCAAAATCGCAACACATTCGCAAAATGTCCAAAGATATGTGACAAGATTACAAAAGTAATTGTTTTTTCCGTATATGTTAAAAAGGAAGATTGGGTTTAAAAATTTTGCTTGTAGTCTCGAACCCACAACTTTCGACACTGCAGCGCATAGCCACAATGCTAGGTAGTGACTTCATTATTATTCATGATCGGATGCACCTCTGCAAAGCTGGCTCAGAACTTTTCATTGTTATATTTTCTTACCTTGTATTCATGAAATTGTTTTTTGATAGTATGTGGCACTTCCGATGTTATCGTAAAACCGTATTGCAGTGTTCGCAGCTTGTCGCTGCATTTAGTTTCAGTCACCATCCATGGGAAGATCTTCAGTTGGTACCCTATTCCTGTTTCGATGGTGCTTCTCATTTTACTTTTTCCTTTATTTGTGGCATATTGTCTACGTATCTATTCCACGGTTTGTATATTGTGTTAATTGCATTATACCTTTGTTACTTTTTAACGTCACTTTTAACATATCGTGCAAAAATTGTCAAATGCATTTTGTATATTGTTCATCAGGTCATCCAAAGATGGGCAGAGCCCGAAACGCGTTATGAAAAAAAGATGTATTCAAATGCTGCGGCGGAGCGGCCGAGCACATTGAGGCGCTATGCTAAGATGTGCGAAGCCGTTCCCTGTCGGGGGTTCGAATCCCCCCTCGGGCGTGGATGTTTGTGTCGTCTTTAGAATAAAGTAGTTTATAAGTAGTTTGTAAGTTTAGGGACTGATGACCCCGCGATTAAGGCTCATAAGCTTTACAAACATTTGATTGTTTATTCAAAAACATCCTGTTCGCGACATTTCAGCCTTTTTACTGTCATTGGTATAATTGAATGTGGTTGGCAGAGTATCCCATGTAGATGTAGATGTAGAAACTAAGAATGATAGTTTTAAAAACACTTTTCATTTTATTTATGGATTTATTCTTTATGGTATAGGAGGCAATCTTCTGCAGGCAATTAAACGGCTTTACGTAGACAGTCAGGCAGCAGTTAGAGTAGATGGCAAATTAAGGTTCAGGTTAGTTTCAGGGGTAAGACAAGGATGTAACCTGTCACCACTGTTGTTCATACTATTCATGGATCATATGTTGAAAACAGTAGACTGGCAGGGCGGGATTAAAATAGGTGAAAACAAAATAAGCAGTCTCGCATATGCGGATGACTTAGTTGTAATGGTCGATTTGATTGAAAGGTTTCAAACTAATATTTCAGAGCTCGATCAGAGGAGCAAGGGTATGAAGATCAGCATCTCCAAAACAATCGTAATGTCTGTGGGAAAGAGATTCAAACAGACTGAGTGCCAAATAGGAGGAACAAAGTCAGAACAGGTAGACAGTTTCAAGTACCTGGGATGTATTTTCTCACAGGATGGCAACATAACGAAAGAACTGGAATCGAGGTGCAGCAAAGCTAATGCAGTGAGTGCTCAGCTAAGATCTACTCTCTTCTGCAAGAAGGAAGTCAGTACCAAGACCCGCGGTTGCCAAGGAGACTGAGGCGCTCCAGTTACGGTCTGCACGGCCACTACGGTCGGGGGTTCGAATCCCCCCTCGGCATGGATATTTGTGCCGTCCTAGTTCGTGAGTAGTTCATAAGTAGTTTGTAAGTTTAGGAACTGATGACCCCGTAGTTAAGTCCCATAGCTATACAAACATTTGAACATTTTTTTAAGTGCCAAGACTAAGTTAGCAGTGCACCGCTCTATGTTTCGACCAACTTTGTTGTATGGGAGTGAAAGTTGGGTGGATACAGGTTACCTTATTCATAAGGTAGAGGTTAGAGATATGAAAGTAGCAAGAATGACTGCAGGCACTAATAGATGGGAACAATGGCAGGAGGGTGTCCATGATAAGGAAATCAAAGAAAAACTGGGAATGAAGCAGTTAGAGCGAACAGACTGAGATGGCAAGGTCATGTCACACGCATGGGAGAAGCAAGGTTACATGAAAGACTCATGAGCTCTGCAGCGGAGGGTAAGAGGAGTCGAGGTAGACCAAGAAGAAAGTACTTAGATTCGGTGCAGAATGATTTTGAAGTAAAAGGCATGACATCAGAAGAGGCATCAATGTTAGCATTGAATAGGGGATCATGGAGGAATTTTATTTGAGGTACTTTGCTCCAGACTGAACGCTGAAAGGCATAATCAGTCTCTAATGATGATGATGATGACTTTATTCTCATGACCAGATTTTCTCCGGTGATTCACTGAACCAGTGGACACATAGGACGCGCCGCCTCTGGGTAAGAGCGCAGCACGGCTGCAGCGGAATAAAACGCTGGAACCGGCGGCAGCACGGCGCTGCGGGCCGCTATTACACGCGGCCAGAGAGGTGCCTCGTTTGGCGCAGCTGGGCAGCGCGGGACGTGAGTCGGAGCCTAACGGTGCTTCCCCGGGCCGGCGCGGCGGCTGGCGCGGGACTTGCCCGCCGCCATATTACCGCTGGCTGCACACTTGCTGGCGCCGAGCGGGCGGATTATGGCCGTAATGAGGAAAAGGCCGGCTGGGTAATGAACGCGGTGCATCTGCCAGGCAGAGAGAGAGAGAGAGAGGCCGGCCTGTGCAACTCTTCTGCCCGGCCACATCGTTGCCGGCTGTGACGCAGCTTTTGCGCCCTTTGTGCACAGTGCGTGGCGCGCGGTAGTTTGCAGCGGTGCACGATCCCTGGACAGAGACGCTGCCTGGAAATTGTGGGCGGTGAAGGGTGGGGCACGAGAGTCATGGCAGATTAAAATTGTCTGCCAGACCGGGATTCGAACCCAGCACCTTTACCTTTCGCGGGAAAACGCTGTAATTGCTGAATATTTTCAGTCCGCAGCGGAGTGTGCGCTGATTTTAATATTCCTGTCAGATTTAAAGTGTGTGCCGGTACCGGGATTCTAATGTGGGACCTTTGCCTTTCGCGGGCAAGCGCTCTAACTATTGCGATATCCCGGAACGCTTCAAATTCCGTCCTCCCAGTTTCTGCACAGTGCGGAGTACGCGGTAGTTTGCAGCGGTGCACAATCCCTGGACAGAGATGCTGCCTGGAATTTTGGGCGGTGACGGGTGGGGCACGAGAGTCATGGCAGATTAAAATTGTCTGCCAGACCGGGATTCGAACCCAGTACCTTTGCCTTTCGCGGGCAAACGCTGTAATTGCTGAATATTTTCAGTCCGCAGCATAGTGTGCGCTGATTTGGAAATACCTGTCGGATTAAAACTGTGTTATGGTACTGGGATTCGAATGTACAACCTTTGCCTTTCGCGGGCAGGCGCTCTATCTGTGGTAACTCGGCACGTTTCAAATTCCGTCCTCCCAACTTCTGAAGTTTGGAAGCGAGATACGGGAGGAAGTAAAGCTGACAGGACGCACCTTGAATCGTGCAGGGATAGCTCAGTCGGTCAAAGATCCCTAGGTTCGAATCCCGGTTTCAGCACACTGTTTTAATCCACGAAGTGGTTTCATATCAGAGAACACTGCGCGGCAGAGTGAAAATATCATACTCGAAACTAAGTAATGTCGTCAGTATATACTTTCTTCCGGGCGGGCTAGTCCTACAACGTTCGCAGAAGAACTTCTGTGATATCTGGAAAGTAGGAGGCCAGCTACTGCCAGAAATAAAGCTGAGGGAACAGATCATGAATCGTGCAGGGATAGCTCAGTCGCTAGAGCGTTTCCCCGCGAAAGGCAAATGGCCGAGGCTTGAATCCCGGGTTCGGCACACAGTTTTAATACGACAGGAAGTTTCATATCAGCGCACAGCCCACAGCAGAGTGAAAGTTTCATTCTGGAAACGTCCCCTAGGCTATGGCTAAGCCATGAATCCATCATAGTCTTTCTTCCACGAGTGCTAGTCCTGCAAGGTTCGCAGGAGATCTTCTGTGAAGTTCGGAAAGTAGGAGGCGAGGTACTGGCGGACTGTGAAACGTACCGGGAGAGCTCAGTTGGTAAAGCGCTTGCCCGTGAAATGCCAAGGATGCAGGTTCGAACCCCACTTCCGGCAGACAGTTTTAGTCCAACAGGGATGTCCAAATGAACAGACGCCATTTTTCATCGTACAGCCATTATGAAACAAAACAGAAAGAAGTTACAAGCTTTAGCCGCCAGAGGCCGAGGAAACCTGAAAATTCGCGCTATCTGGGATTCTACTCAGAATCCATTTCTTACTAGGGAGCACAGCTGACGCTACACACCCAGCCAGGACTCTGCTCGCCACGACTGCACTGTCTCCTGGCCAGTGGTGGACTAAGGCTGTCGGAGGACCGGGGCGGCGGCTAAACAAAATGAGGCCTCCGTCCACTTGGAAATACATGTGCTACTATAACAAAGTAACTTTCGAGATTTGCAGGCCCCCGAACACGAGGCCTTAGGTGCTAAAATAAATAAATAAATAAATAAATAAATAAATAAATAAATAAACTGGTGGGCTTTTAAGGTATTTGGAATCTCCGTAAGTGCCTCCACCCTCCCGCCCCTTCCCCCTTTAGTTCGCCACTGCTTCTGGCAGACTGAAACTCTCAAAAGAGAGCAGTGGAAGTGGCGCAGTAGAGACTCACTGAACTGTAATTCGCGGTTCAAGCCCACTCCAGCCATCCTTTCGACATATCCCCGTACTATTCATGGTACTTGGCCCAGTAGCACTACGACTGTGAGGTCTGTTTTCAGCTCAATCTATACGTATTACATTATGTTTGAAATATTTTGCTTCCTTTGGGTAACAGTGCACTTAATATATAAAAAGCAGTTCAGAGCGCAATATTGGTTCTTCATTGCCAACCGGTTTGAACCCAATGTTGGGCCATATTCAGTGTTTTCTTCTCCAAGATGAGGTGGAGCGGCGCAGGAGCTGCGAGGGCTCAGAGCTGTCACATCTTCCACGCCTCCTCCTGAACTACTGGGACGATTTCAACAAGACTTGGTTCCCATCTCCACTGCAGTCAGGCAGCATAGGTTTTAGGGGTAAGAAACACCTTATTGTATGTAATTAAGTAGGTTTGACGTCATAATACCTTATCATGCGACAATGTTACCTATTTTCTCTGATGGACTGATGCACTGATTTCAAACAAATTGGCTGCAAATGTTCTTTACCGGAAACAAAAAATCACTATTCGTGTAAAAAACAATTGCAACATCTGCACAGTCGCAGAAAGCGCTCCATCATGCGACGCGTTAGTAATTGTCTACTCTCCCGATGTATATCCGGTAAGTTAAGATATCCACCTATAACTATAACATGACCCGGAAATTTCCGGTAAATATTTTTAAAATTTCCCCTCAGATGTTCCGCCACTACTGCTTCTGAGCCAACTGATACATAAATACTTTCAATTACCTTGTTTCAACCACTTTTAACGCTGATCTTCGCCCAAACAAGGCATATTTTACATACCAGATCTGTAATAATTTCACGCGATACGATACAATTTTTATCGTTAATGACACGCATCCCCTTTCAGTATTCGGCCTCTTTCTGCAGTATACGTTCCAGTCTGAGTTCAGGATTTCATTACCACTGACATTTGAGTCGAGCCAGCTTTCAGTCCCTAGTACAACGTGGGCATTGTGATATTTTAAGGTAAGAGAGGTTCTGGGATCTTTCCATAAATGGTTCAAAAAATTCAAATGTTTGTAGATCTATCGGACCAAACTGCGTGGTCGTCATTCCGCAGCTTACTAACTACTTAAACCTAGGTGAACTAACCTAAGGAGAACACACACAGCCGTGCCCCAGGGAGGACTCGAACCTCCACGGCGAACAACCGCGCGCTCCGCAGCGAGACGCTTTAGACCGCTCAGCTGCTCTACCGCGGCCCATAAATGGTCTTCAGTGAACTAATAACGTATTAACTTTTTCTCCCTCTGTTCCGGAATTTCTCCATCCTAAAAATCTCACATGTGCACCCCACACTTAAACCGATATCCTAGTAAGCACTTCTTGCGAGTAGCAATACAGGAATGCTAAGTTCCTTTAGACAACGACGTATTGAGAGATCTTCTGAAGAAAAAAACTTTATTTATCGAAATACATCCAACAACTCACCACGTACGCAAGAGTACCTGTTCTTCATTGAGTTAAATAGAATGACAAATTACGAACCGTGACGGCCCGAATCAGACAAGTCAAAACGCCGATAAAAAGCCCTAAACCACATTCTGCATATCCCCACTTATTTAGCACAAGAATCAATGTTGTTCTGTATAAACGACACATGTGAAACGACGTTTTACTTAACTATGATAAGTAAAGAAAGAAAGAAAAAAGTGTGTAGAAAACCTAACACATCTCCATTTCGAATAGCTACAGTACAAACTCGCAGTAATAATAGCTGATGAAATTTTGATCGCAAACATTCTTCACAGAGTAAGGTGTAAATGAGATCGGGTATCGAACTAAGGCATGTGCTTTTCCGAGCAGTCATCATCCTAACGAAGATATTAAAATGGTTTTAAATTTCCAGATAAGGAAAGTAGCTTAAGTATTGAAATCCTTAAAGTCAGCTTATCTGAAAATTTAAAGCTTTACACTATTGTAATAAGGCCTCCTCTGTCGTACAAGTCTGCTGCCTATGAAGGGAACCGGCGTGTGACAAATATCTTCAGCTCTTCTGACCGAAAGTAAGGTATTTCTTGAGTTGAAATAAAAGATGGATAAAAATAAGGACTGTACACTAGATGATCAAACAGCTCCTGGTCGAACTAATGCAAAACAATTGTTGTGCGCCGAGCAGTATGGCGACAAGCATGATCATGGGGCAGCTCAACACCTGCAGTATGCATTTCACTCCTCTTGTTCTGAATGACGCGTCCTGCGGCCAGCGAAGAGCTGAAGACGTCTATCATACGGAGGATCCATTCGCTGACGGCAGACTACCACGACTCATAAATATAAATGCTGATGTCACAATATCATTAGAGTTTCAATTCTTAATAACTCATTCATTGCTGTACTTCTTATCTTTAAAGTTTTGCATCAAAGTAACGTTAACTATGTTGTTTTTGTTCAATATATAGGGAAGCTAACTTTCTGGGTGCATCTCGTTTGTCCTTCCTTGAGGATATGATCTGCAAAGGCGGAGTCTAACTTTTGTAATCTCCATCTACGCTTATGTTCACTCAGCCTAGTTTCCGAAGCACTGCTCTGTTATCCAGTAAACGAATAGTAATCAAAATGTAAAACAAAAACGGAAATTAAAATACATTAAATAATTCAATAAAAGTGACGCATGCTCAGTATGACAGTTCTCAACCAATGTCCCGTACCCGCAAAGTTTGACATACTTCTTAATACAGTAATATTAAGAATTTTAATAGCCTTGGGAATGAGTAGTGTTTCGAAGATCAACACCAATAAGGTGATACAAGCAAACTCAGGCCTCACAACTCGCATATGAGTGATGAAAATGCTCTAGTAATAGTCTACTAGTACACACTTTCCTCGCAATGGAAGTTAACTATTTGGTTAAGAAAGGAATAAAAGGATGCACTTACCATTCATGGCATTTGATTTTTCTTCTTTCCCGCTTGACGCGCTGCTTTCTCTTGGGTCGTTGTGTGTCTGCTATTCGTTTCACTGCGATTCCTTTGTAAATTGGATTACGATGTCCACACTGAGGCGGAGAGTAGTAGCCATCAGAAGTAGTAAGATTGTATTCTGTACGAAAAAGATTTCCAATCAAACTTTATCATCTTACAATGCTTTTCGTATTAGTTTTTAATTACTTGATGTGCCCAAAATATCCACAGAAAAAATTCCCACAGAAATGTTACAATAGGTAAATTAGGTTCCTTCGTTTTGTTTTATGACTGGGAGCGACGTTCACATTTAACTATTGGTTTGGGTCAAATAATTTTGTTTGAATCAGAATTGTATGGAAATTGACTATATTTAAAAGTCAAGACGCACTGATTCCCACTCAATAAACGGTAGACAAACATCACGTCCGGATACTACTAATGAGTAAGGTTCCGTGATATTTTCACTGCACAAAACTCATTCTTTGTTAACGTAACACACTATTACCGTTCACTACGACAAGCACTGTCGAACTGAGACTCGGCGTAGACAACTGCACCTTGCGCAAGTGAAATTCGTTCCGACACGGTTAATAAACACGCTCAACACTTTTCCGTTCCTTGTTCTCGTTGGTTTATCAGGAAACACTTAAGAGAAGAGTATTTGTTTATTAAAATCTATTTCTTTTCTTTTTTTTTTTTTTTTTTTTTTTTTTTTTTTTTTTTTTTTTTGATAACAACTACAGTATAGCTCCTCAAATAATGCTTTTCCTCATGACTTACCCTGTATATGCTTTTTAACATTGCTTGTCTGAAGCAACAACTGTATCAGCGTAATTTAATATGTAAGAAAATGCAGCCCGACAGGTTTCTTGAAAGTAATTGTACTTTATATAGATTCCGAACACATCTATGGCTGTCTTCATCAGAATAAAACTATAAAGTAGGCTTCTCATTTTGTAGTTTTATTTCTGATGAACACACCCATCTAGCGCAATTACTTTGAAACACCTTGCGGTGCTGCATTTTCTTAGACAACAAATCACACTATATATATCAGATTTCGTAGGCAAGGGAGACTGGCAAAACGTGGTGCAACGATCTCCAAACTTTAATTATGGGCAGGATACAACCGTGACTGAACACATCGTGCACCAAAACGCTCCTAACAATGGGTGTTCGCAGCTGAAGATGTGGGCATGTACCAATGGGCAGCTACAACTGAAACGGACATTTGACCATCGTTACCTGAAAGCAACTGCAAAGCGATTTAGACAAAATTTCTACTAGGTGCGAAAATTGGCAATTGACACTAAATAAAGAAAAGTGTGAAGTAATACACATGACCACTAAAAGAAATCCGCTGAACTTCAATTACGCGATAAATCAGTCAAACCTTAAGGTCGTAAATTCTACCAAATACCTAGTAGTTACAATTACGAACAACTTTGACTGGAGAGAACACACAGAAAATATTGTGGGGAAGGCGAACCAAAGGTTACGTTTCATTGGCAGAACCCTTAGACGATGCACCAGCTCCACCAAAGAGACTGCCTACATCACACTTGTGCGTCCTCTCTTGGAGTACTGTTGCCCCTTGTGGGACCCTCACCAGGTGGGACTGACGGAAGATATTGAGAAGGTTCAGAGAAGGGCAGCTCGTTTTGTTTTATCACGTTACGGGGGGGAAATCGTCACGGAAATGTTGCACGAATTGGGGTGGAAATCATTAAAAGAAAGAAAGACGTTATTCATTGCGGCGTGATCTGTTTGCGAAGTTTCAATCACCGACTTTTAGTTCTGAATGTGAAAATATTTTGCTAGCACCCACCTACTTAGGGAGACATGACCATCCCAATAAAATAAGAGAAATCAGATCGAAAACGGAACGATTTAGGTGTTCTTTCTTCCCGCGCGCTATTAGAGAATGGAACGGTAGAGAAAAGTTATGAAGGTGGTTAATGAACCCTCTGCCAGGCACTTAAAAGTGATTTGCAGAGTATCGATGTGGAACGGAACCAAGTTGTCGACGCCTCAATTATGCTCTACGAAGTATTCACGTGGCCATCCATAGGTCAAGTAAAGCTCATTTTAAGGCAGCATGACGGCCAAGAAGTATCGTACACTGTTTACAGACCACGTACACTTTTCATGACTATCATGATTCGCAACGGTAGTGCCATTTTTAACAAGATAATGCGACGTGTAACAAGGCCAGGAGTATTATGGAGTGTTTCGAAGAAAAGAGATGTGATGGCGCCACACCTCGCCAGATCAGATTCCCGTCAATAACACAACAGATGAGAATAAATTTGGCAGAATAGCTAATTAAATAATTGTGTATGCAGACGTGGCATCAACTCCTTCCACCTGCCTACCAGCGCCTCACTGCTTCCATGCCAAGACGCTTTTCCGTACCAAACGTAGACATTCTGTGTATTAAGTAGGCTGTTAAAATATTCCAGCTGATCAGTGTATATCAGAAGGTGTTGCTACTAACGAGAACACAAATTATGTTCGGAACCTCAGCACTGTTACTTTTACGCCTCTTATACTACACAACGATAACGTGAGAGCACGAAGAGAAAGCAAAGTTTCTTCTCAGCTGTATTCACCTGTGTTCTTCCGAACAGTCCATTGCTTCGCTGGTTATTCAATACAGAATACTACTATTTGCCTCTGTGTAGAATTACGTCACTGGAAAATCTCAGAAGTAGTTGAAGAAGCTATTGCTTAGCTGCGCAAATTATTCTGGTACATCTCGCAGTGCTCAAAAGAGGGACATTCGGCAATGGCACACGTGATTACAGAAACCTTATGTTGTTGTTAATAGATGTAATATCACAAAAAGTAATATTTTGTGCTCAAAAATCAAATAGCCAACACGGTTGATACCCAAGAACCACAATATCAACGAATAAAGCCGTTGAAACTCGAGAAATCGTTTTCATGTCTTAGAAGAAGTGTGAACGACCTGAAATTTGCAGGGAGCGAATGCATCACTTTGCACGGTTCACATGGGGTTGATTCAGTTAAACGACTGCAGCGGAGGTAACTGCAGCCAGAGATGCACTCCCTTTTGAATTCGGTGCAGTGTCCTCCGTACCAGTGCATTTGGAAACTTCTCCTTTCGTCGGAGGGCCGCCGGGGTCCTGCTTGCCAAACAGGTCCGGGAGCAGGCTGCAAGGTGTACGGGGTGGCTCACCCCTCAGCGTCTCATCTAACCAGCCGGTTCTCATGGCGTTAATGCCGATGAAAACTTTCTTACAACACTGAACTATAGCGACAGCGATAAAACGACAATGCCAGTATCTCACAGTCACCTCTTTTTTAAAATTTATGACAAGAGAAGGGTTCTTGCTGTCTATCTATGTGTCTCGTTCTCTAAGAGATCATGTAAAATTTCATCACAGAAAGAAGAAGCCTACAGAGTAAATTTAGTAGTCTATCGTCAGTTCTCGACACAGCCAGGATGAGCAGCGCAAGAATGGCCCCGTGGTCTGAGGCGTCATGTCACGAATTGCGTGACCGCTCTCGTCGGAAGCTCGCGTCCTCCCTCGGATATAGGTGTGAATTGTCCTTAACACAAGTTAGTTTAAATAGTGTTGATGACATCAACAGTTTGGTCCCATAGTTCGACTTAGGCGAAATTTGGAATTAAATAACACAGCCAGAATGGAATATATACCTCATCTATGAATCTGGAATTTGACAGGAATGTAGTTTATAAATAGAAAACGTCACCTAAGAAAGTATTTTGTGATGGGTGGATGGGGGAGCGTACTTATCTTACAGACTCACGAAATCTACAGTTTTATTCCGATCTTCACGAAATTTCGCACGCTTGACCTTCAAAACAGGTCAGTCTACCTTAAGTTTCACATGCAGCATGGGGGAAGTTACTTTGCACACACACATGCACATCCACCCACACACACACACACGTGTGTGTGTTGTGTGTGTGTGTGTGTGTGTGAATGTTTGTCTCTATGTCCTCTATGTGTTCATAAACCATTCATTCGACTGCAACGAAACTTTCATGAACTGTTCACTGTACGCCCACGAAGGTTCCTGACCCAAAAACAAAAGAGCACGACACATAGCTCAGGAGATATGACGTCATGAACAACGAGAGGCCACTGCGTGAGAGTACCTAGATTTATGCGTCAGTTATTGGAAAATGGGAGTAGTTATGGATCTGCAACAAAGTTTGCATGTAATTTCAGGTTTGTAACTGAACCCCCCCCCCCCCCCAAAAAAAAAAAAAAATAAAATAAAATAAAATAAATAATGAAACGGAAAGAAGTCTACGGCTCTCAACAGTGTTGCGGTAGATGCCGTAAAACTGTCGAATCAGGCATGGCCTTGTACCAAATAAAGTTATCGTTACAGATTTGCATGTTACTATTTACTTTTGTCTGCAAGTCTCCCTTAATTCTCTTGCATCCAAAATTAAGCAATCTGTTTTCTTAATCTATATATATATATAGAAGCGAAAGGACACTCACTCACTGGCTAAAAACGAAATCTCGGAAACTACATCACCTATGGATCTGAAATTTAGCAGGAATGTAGTTTGATAGGAAGAAAACGTCACCTAAGAAAGTATTTTGTGATAGGGCATGGCGGAGCGCACTTCTCCTACAGACTTACGAAATCTACAATTTATAGTTAGAAAACGTCACCTAAGAAAGTACTATGTGATAGGTGTATGGCGGAGCGTACTTCTCCTACAGACTCACGAAATCTACAGTTTATTTAAAATTCACGAAATGTCGCACGCTTGATCTTCAAAGCAAGAGGAAGGTCACAGTCTACATTAAGTTTCACACAGTGCATGGGGGAGGTTACTTTGCAACATAAAAATGGATCCCTGAATACCTTTGTCGCACCAAAACTTGAGAACGGCTCGACCGATTTCACAGATCCTTTTTTTTTTTTTTTTTTTTTTTTTTTTTTTTTTGGTAGAACAAGGGTGTATGAAATAAAAACTGGAATATTTGAGAACAACAAAGTACGTTTTTCAGTGTGACCCTGCGTTTCTATTGCATAGAAATATATAGTATACAGATACAGATGTAAGTTTGCACACTCTACCTTAAAAACAAGAGGAATGTCACTGGGTAGAAAATTGTATGTATGGTATATGACAGAACGTACCTAGCAGAAAAATTTGCCGAGAGCGGGAAAGATGGAAACGAACAGAGAGATAGGAGAGAAAGGGATGGATACAGAGAGACAAGGGAGGTGGACTACGAGAGTGTAGAATAAATAAATACCCGGGCAACGCCGGGTTTACAGCTAGTTGTTAATAAAATCTTTTAACATTGAAGATCTGAAGGAAGTAACACTTATTGTTCATTAGGATCAGCCATCTTCAAATCGATTGCAAAAATCCGAGGGTCGATCTAAAAGCAATGCAACGATGTACGGTAGCATAGTGTGGAAACGTCAAAAGCCTTTCAAATTATTAACTTCGTTAGAGTAATACTTCCTCTACATAATGGCTTTTTTGAACATAGTCTCCTCTGCAAGTGTTACATTTCCGCCATCACCTCGAATTCCTTGAAGAAATTCAGGTTTGCATTATCGAACACACTGCTTGACTGCTACTTTCATTTCTTCTGTGTCCTGAAAGTGTCGTCACCGAAGACTATCTGTCACTGGGACAAACGAATACAAGTCAGAAGGTGCTAAAGCTGGACTGTACGGCAGGCGAAAGGCAACTGACCTGTTCAGTTTGAATTTCACATTATCAAGATGAGTTTGAATCGTAGTTTCTGCTATTAAAATGATGCTAAGGCACAAATTATTTATGCATGACGCTGCACGCTCATATCGGATGGAACTCTCGATGTAATCACATCAACGTATACAAAATAAGCCGTATTTAAGTGCAATATTTTAAGTTCACAATGATACACATTATTTTACATAGAGTATCTTTACACCAGTAACGTGCTAAACCAAACTAAAAGTAATAGTTTTTGAAAGCTTCACTGGAGGATGAGCAACTACCTAGTTATAATATTGACACTTCTAATTATATTTCAGTTAGTAACCTGTTTCACTCAAAAGAAGACCATCGTAAGACCATGACTACCATGGTCGCATGCAGTGACGGTGGACGGAGCAGGCTACAAGAAGATCAACGGCTAAGCAATCGTCACAGCCTCACATTGTAGTGTTCACTGTCTGCTATTCATTATGCCGAAACCGGCCATTAGTTGAAATAAAATTACAACTTAGTGATCTTGAGTGTTTTGATTTTAATAATCTAATCATCTTACAGTTCTAAAATGGAAACAATTTACTACACTCTCACTAACATTCCTCTACCTATGGTCACGTTAATGTGACCACCACCTGTGTTCAATAAACTCACACAGATATGAAATGGCTTGGCTAGCAGTGGAATGTAAGTAAAGCGTCTTGGGTAGATGCGGAACACAGTGTATCTGTTGTCGTAGTGGGGAAATAAATCGATTTCTGTGACAACAAAAAGGAGATAATCATTAACTTACGGGCCAAGGGTGGAAGTATTTTCAGAGAACCTAGGTTCGTTATATGTGAACGTCACCATGGTTAAAGTATACCGCGCATGGCAAAACAGTGTTATTCAAAATCGGTGCCGAGGAAGCTGTGCTGCATCAAGGGCCATAGAAGACAGGAATGAACAACAGTTGTTTAGATACGTACAGGCGAACAAACGTGCTACTGTTGAGCCACTGAACGCCCAGAAAAAGTAAGATGATACCAACAATCTGCCTTCAATGATCGTTCATTGAGTCCTACTGCATATGAGCATCCAGGCTGACAGTTGTTCAGAGGCGAAGAAGGCTGGAATTTGCGTGCCAGTAGCATAGAGGGTCGAAGGGGTGACCCTTTCAAGGGAATCACATTTTATGTTCTATTCTACAGAAGGGCTTTGGCATGTGGGACGTGGAATGACTCAAACACACCGCAGAAGGATCCATTACGAAGCGTTATGGTCCAGGATTTGTTTTCAGTGGAATGCCCTGGACGACCTCGTCATTCTAGTAAACACCGTGTACAGTCATAAATTTGGTTTTCCACTACCAGGTGACAGGCAGCAACAGCAAAACGCAGCGTCTTACAAAGCGTACCAGTGTTGGTGCGTGGTACGTAGAACACCAGGATGACTTTAATGTACTTAGCTGGCAAACGACCTACCCACGTTTCAACCTAGAAAAAAAGCTATCTGCATCAGAGGTGTAGGGATAGCACGTTTGATTTGTAATCGAAACATCATCGTTCATGGTGAGTGCTTAAGTATTGAAAAACATCATCAGCAATGGTGACCAAAGCCTTCTGCCAATGCCATTCCCAAAGGGGGTGGAGGAGCGTTCTGAGTTTCAAGACAAGTTATTGCTTTCTGATTGGAAACTATCCCAAAAATGCGGAACAGTAAGAAATGATCAATGGCGACTGGAGGAAGAAGACAATGAAACCCAATGCAATAAATATGCAATATGTGTGTGCACAGGACAAAATGTTCAAATGTTTGTAAATCTATCAGACCAAACTGCGTGGTTATCAGTTAGTAGAACTACTTAAACTAAGGTAAACTAACCTAAGGACAACACACACACACACACACACACACACACACACACACACACACACACACACACACACACCCATGCCCCAGGGAGGACTCGCACCTCCGACGGCGAGCAACCGTGCGCTCCGCAGCGAGGCGCCTTAGACAGCTCGGCTACTCCACCGCGGCTGTCCACAGGACATGTAGCCTGTGTCTGAGAAAATATCGTTACGACCTCTCCTCTGGAAAAATTTTCAGAACTGATCTCCATTTCGGTTTCCGCGAAGGGGACTGCTAAGGTAAGTGTGTCCATGTTCAAAAGGTTGACTCACCAACACTGGGATAACATTCAACGTGCCGGAAATGGAATGTCAAAAGTTTGAATATAACAGGGAAAGCAGACAACCCGATGCAAAGACGTAATTTAGTCATAGTGGTAGTGAGTGAAGTCAAATGGAAAGAAGATAAGGGTATCTGGTAAGAAAAACGTAACATAGCTCAAAAACTGCAGAAAAATAGTATAAGGATTCTTTATGAACAGCATAAGGAGGGCAGATAGAGAGGTACTGAAAACAGTTCACTTACAGGGTTTCTCTCATCACATTCGTCATTGGCCCCACGCCAACAACGATGGTTCAGGTATATATGCGGATGTCACAAGCAGAAGTAAGTACGAGTAGGAAACGTAATTCGGTATATGGAGGGAGCTGAAACTCTAAATATGTTGGGAGGACTGCCGCGTGGTTGTTGTACACGAGGTAGTAAAAATAACGTTTGTGAGAGAATAGAACTTGGACAGTAGGAGTGAGAGTGGAGGAAGGCTACTTGAATTCTAAAAAATTTCATTTGGGAGTAGTACTATGTTCAAGCATCACAAGAAGAAAAAGGATATTTAGGAAAAACTAGGAGCCACGGTAATGTTCCAGCTGGATTATATAATGGGCCGACTAATGCTAAAATGAGAAAATCATAAAGCGTACACAGGAGGAGATATAAACACATATAAAATTTACAATAATAAAGAGTAGAAAGAAGTTTAAGAGAATTTATCGAAAGGATCTGTTCGGAAGCAATGTAATACAAAAGTATTGAGGAATTATAAGTCGCCTGTGAAGTTCGCTAAAATTTTGGATACTGCGATACGAAAGTAGGCAGATCAGATCGCTGCGGCGGAGCGGCCGAGCTCATTGGGGCGCTATGCTGCGATGCACGAGGTCGTTCCCCGTCGGTGGTTCGAATAGATGTTTTCGGCGTCTTTAGCATCAGGTAGTTAATAGATAGTTTGTAAGTTTAAGGACTGATGACCCCGCAGTTAAGACCCATAAGCTTAACAAACATTTGAACATTTGCAGATCAGATAGCTGAAAAGAGCAATCACTTATGCGTGAAAACTAAACATAGGTACTGGGAAGCTAACTGCGAAGAAAAAATGGGTAATATAAAAGATATTTCAACTGACAGACAAAAGAAGGTTATACAGAAGTGGTCATGGAAAATGAATAGTAAAGAAATACGAATGATTTAGGGATGTAAAAAATAGGAAGTTTACGGAAGCCAAGGAAAAATGGCGGCAGCAAAAGAATGTGAAAAACCGAAAAGGAAATGATCGTCGGAAAGACTGACTCAACACACAGAAAAGTCAGAATAACCATCTGTGAAGTTAAAAGCAAGGGTGGTAACCCAGTGCGAATTTAAAACGTAGAGAAATGAGCGTATAGGCGGAAAGAGTACATTTAAGAGCTCTATGAATGAGAAGACTTATCTGATGACATCATACAAGAAGAAATTGTGGTAGATATGAGTGACATAGGGGATCCAATATTAGAATTAAAAAAAATGGATGACTGGAAATCTAATAAGTGATAGAATCGAAACGTTTGAAATGTGATGGTACAGGAGAATAGTGAAAAACACGTTATACGATAAGGATCGAATGAGAAGATGTTTTGTCTAATAGCGAATGATGCAGTATATGTAAAAAAATCTAACAAGAGGAAGGGACTGGATGATACACGTGTTGAGCTGTTAGGAAATATCCGCCACTGTTTTAGAGAGGGGTGTACGAGGGTAACTGGAGTACGAGGGACTGGAGTACACTCAGCAAATTATCGATGATGTAGGATGTAAGTTCAACTCGGAAATGAAGAAGTTGACGCAGAAAAAGAATTCGTAGCCATCTGTATCAAATCAGACGAAAGACATATGATTAAAGAGAAGAGAGAGAGAGAGAGAGAGATCTGTGTGATATCAACTGGGCAGTTGGTAGTCGAGAAACCTAGCGCAGCTGGTTACGCAGTGCTAACACGACTCGCATTTGGGAGGACGGTTGTTATAACCCGCCTCCGTACATCATGATTTAGGTTTCCCGTGATTTCTCTGAAACACTCGAAGCAAATGCCGGGTGGTTCCATCCTTAGCAGAAAACGGAGCGTTTGTTCCGTCTCTAATGACAACGCTTTCAACGGGATGCTAAACCCTGGATGATGGCATCACACCCCTGACACATCGTTCTAGTAACTCACTGACTCTCAATCAGTCCAATGAAACTCGATACAAAATTTAGGTGTATACGTTATAGGAGAACAATGCACGACGTGAAACTTGCAGGTAATGAATGCATCCCTGTGCACGGTTCACATGGGGCTTATCCAATTCAACGACTGCAGCGAACGTAAGTGCAGCCATCGACGCACTTCCTTTTGAATTCGGTGCAGTGGTTTCGGTGCGAGTGCATTTGGAAGCTTCTGCCTTCGTCGGAGGGACCGCCGAGATCCTGCTTGCCAAACAGGTCCTGGAGCAGGCTGCAAGGTGTACGGGGTGACGCGCCCCCCTATGCGTCTCGGCTATACAGCCGCATCTCACGGCCTTAATGCTACTGAAAATTCTCTGACACTGCACAACATCGATAAAACGACACATGATCTCGCACCACAGCATTTATATGTCCAAGTATAAGGGAAAACATAGTGGTCTGCTGTTAATGACTGAAATGGCAAGACAATAAATACGTAACATTCAGTAACGACTAGGTTTATGTGATTATAACGCTGTCTTCAGATCGATTATAAAATGTATGTAGTGTGCACTTGCACAATGTGGATAAAATACATCTGCATCATACAGCACCTTGCGAGCAATATAAATCTAATGCCAGCGTATTCAGTCATTGAATATGCAGGGTAGCACAAAAGTCACTGGACACTGGTCTAAGCATCAGACTGAATGTACACTTGTCGAAACAATTAGGGGTTCAATTGAGATATCTAGTTTCTGAAGTATAGTCATCGGCAGAATGAACTAAAATGGTTCGACGTCTTTCTGTAGGTTCTGAGGAGTAGAGTCAAGCACATTACGTTAACCGAGAGACTGGTAATAATAGAAAGTTACTGCAGAGTTGTCATGCCAAACTAATTACGTGAGCATTAGGGTTCAGCTAGTGCAGAGGACACTTGGTGCAATGCCAGAACTACGTAACTTATCCCAAGCTATAGCATGGAGAGACTTAGAACTAATACACAGGGAGGTGACTGCAGCTATTTGAAGGACCTTGAAGCTATTTCAGAGAACATGAACTGTTAAAATAATGCAAGGCCGAGGTCTTACAAGGGTAACATCAGCAACGGATGACCGTTATCTTCGGTTAACAACCCCTAGAGACAGGAGGCTGCAACTCAGCGGCAACGAACCCTCTAGGCACCCACACAATATAAACACAAACAGTCCGAAATCGCCTTCGGAAATGTGGCCTCTACGTACGGAGGTCTATGCTGTGTGTCCCATTAAAACCACTGTACCTTTTAGCCCGCATAAAATGTGCAGGAAACATCACCATATCATGGTGGTGGACGAATGTTCTGGGCAGGAGTCAGTACTGGCGGAGGTACGGGCCTCTATGTCGTTCAGAATGGCGCTTTGACTACTCAGACGAGATCCTTCGACCTTTAGTTGTGGCCTACACTTGTACCATAGGAAATGGGTTCCTTCAGGTGACGTAACACTCGTTCCCACAAAGCTGCACTGGTAGGCAACATGCTTGAAACTGATGGAATTGAACGAATGCAGTGGCCAGCTTGTTCACCGGACTTTACCCAAACGAGCCTCTCCGGGATGCACTTGGCAGACCTATTAAAGCCAGACCAGGTACTCCCACAACGGGCAATAGAGCTGGATATTGCACGCATGGAAGGAAGGCCGAATATCCCTCCAGAGTTGATTGATTACCTGGTTATGTCCTCGCCAAGCAGGTGTACAACTGTACTGACTGTCCTAGGTGATCACACGCCATATTAGAAGGCAACGAGAATGACTTTTCACTGTTACGGTAGCCCCATGATGCTTTGCTCTAAGTATACGTCATTTCAGCCTCAAGGAAAAGCTAGAGACTGTAAAATACAGTACTGAATCACACACTAATTACAATTGCAACCAATTTTTGAATAAAATACGTTACCATATGTATGCGTTACCATATGTATGCGATATCTCAGCTAACCCAGTAATTGTTTTTAGCAGTGTGTATATCACTACAAATACAAACAGACCTACAATTATTTTTATGTGCAAACTGTTTTCCGTCATTAGTACCTCTTTGACTTCAGTTTGCAATACTGTTACATACTCTGCGGTATGATGTGGTATCACTGTACGAATCGTGAAATTCGTTGTGTATATGGTGTTATAGTTCAGCATTGGTCTGAGCTTCAGTTGACCATGGGTGTGTTATCTAGCGAACGTCGAGGTGTGTTTGCCCTCCGACCTGTTTCGTAATACATTTACGACTCATGTAATGTGGTAACTATAATGGTATTGCACTACCAACTCGAACAAAAATATCTGGTTAAAAGTCCCTTTTCATTAACAATACATATGGGTAGGCAAAAACATCTAAATTCATTGTTAGGCGTGAAATGGAAGAAATAGTACTTACCTGGCACCGCACACCTGTTCTTCTACTGAAGACGGAAGGCGAGACATCATCTGATGGAAACGTTTCTGAAACACAAGTAGAAGAATCAAAACATTACCCCCAAATATATATCGACTTTGATAAAGGTCGGATTGTAGCCTACCGCGACTGTGGTGTATCGTATCGCGACATTGCTGCTCGCGTTGGTCGCTATCCAATGACTGTTTGCAGAATATATAATCGGTGGGTACAGGAAGACAATACGGAACGCCGTTCTGGATCCCAAAGGCCTCATATCACTAGCAGCCGAGATGACAGGCATCTTATCCGCATGCCTGTAACGGATCGTGCAGCCACGTCTCGATCCCTGAGTCAACAGATGGGGACGTTTGCAAGACAACAACCATCTGCTCGAACAGTTCGACGATGTTTGCAGCAGCTCGGAAACATGGTTGCAGTTACCCTTGACGCTGCATTAGAGACAGGAGCGCCTGCGATGGTGTACGCAACGACAAACCGGGGTGCACGAATAGCAAAACGTCATTTTTTCGGATGAATCCAGGTTCTGTTTACAGCATCATGATATGGTCGCATCCGTGTTTGGTGACATCGCGGTTCACGCACATTCGAAGTGTGTATTCGTCATCGCCATACTGGCGTATCACCCGGTGTGATGGTGTGGGGTGCCATTGGTTACAAGCCTTGGTCACCTCTTGTATGCATCGACGGCACTTTGAACAGTGGTCGTTACATTTCAGATGTGCTTACGACACGTGGCTCTACCTTTCATTCGATCCCTGCGAAACCCTACATTTCAGCAGGATAATGCACGAACGCATGTAGCAGGTCCTGTACGGGGCTTTCCGGATACGGAAAATGTTCGACTGCTGCCCTGTCCAGCTCATTCTCTAGATCTCTCACCATCTGAAAACGTCTGGCAAATGGTGGCCGAGCTAACTGGCTCGTCACAATACGCCAGTCACTACTCTTGATGGACTGTGGTATCGTGTTGAAGTTGCATGGGCATCTGTATCTGTACACGCCATCCAAGCTCTGTTTGACTCAATTCCCAGGCGTATCAAGGCTGTTATAACGGCCAGAGGTTGTTCTGAGTACCGATTTCTCAGGATCTATGCACCCAAATTGCGTGAAAATGTAATTACATGTCAGTTCTAGTATATTTGTCCAATGAATACCCGTTTATCATCTGCATTTCTTCTTGGTGCAGCAATTTTAATGGACAGGTTAACATCCTGTCGAGGTTTGTTGTAAGTATTTAACGATGAAACACTCAACGTTCTGAATAAACTTTTAGATTACACAAAATCTTTGATATAAGTGAAAGAGAAATTGATACACGTCGACCTTAAGAGCAGAGATGAGGAAACTACCCTCACTACAAGGGTCAACTGTGAGTCTCAAAAGTCGAAGACCAAGAATAAATTTTCAGTTTAAATGATGTGTCATACTACATTTCACATGATCACCAGTATTGGTCTTTGTTAATACGAAGAAGGAGTAAAGGAAGTAAATGGAAATTTCGAAACATCAGTAGTGGTAAAGTTCGAGGCCACATATATTATCTAGATAACGGTAAGGAAGAATGAACGACATACCTAGAACAGAATGAGGGTTATGGGAAAACAATTCAGAAAGGAATGTGATAATAAATGTTAGGAAACAAAATATTGCTTGTTATACATATAATCTCGGAACAATTCCCTAGTCTAAAAATTGATACAATTCAATTTAAAAGCAATATCAGCCAGAAATACTGAAGCAAGAAAACAATTACAGTCAAATTGCACCAGAACATAAATTATTCTTCAAAACAGAACACAACTAGTACCACATTCAAAGAACTAAAAACATTTGAAATTTGATACTGTGGAGGAATGTTAAAAATTAATCTTACTGATAAAAATGCAAAATAAAGAAGAATTAGCAAGAGGTGAGGAAAAGACCTTAATGAAGCTCCTTACCACTTGAAACGATAACACAGGGCGACTTTCACTACAGTATCCAGGAATTAATCTAATGGAGTGACGCAGTAGATAAATGGTGTGTGGTAAGGAGGGTGGGAGTTCAAACAAGAGCTGTGTTATATAAAACTATTTATGCAGATTTTGGGTTAATACGTAAAGGGGAAATTATGACAGAGAGAAGCGAACAAAGAAACTTATAGCATATAGTATGACCAATCAAGAGCAATTTTACATGACACTGATGTACTTAAATGCACTACTCTCCAAGCTTTCATATCAGTTTGGACAGTGAAAATAACAGATTGTAGAAAAATAATATAGTTTTTTTCCAACAACATTAAACTTTCCATCTAATAAGCATAGAGAAGGATAGATACTAATATGTACAACTTCATGTGCCTTGACGTCAGATCTTGCAAAGTGTTTTCTCGGGGAAGCCTTATACGGTTGTATGTGAAGTATGTGATGTAATCAAGCTTGATGTTCAATATGAAGGCTCCGATACTGTTGAGTGTCACTAAATGCATAAATTCTAACTACACTTTATAGAATAGTATGTGAATTAGCAATATACAATCGTTTTCATGAATGATTCCTCATTCCTCAGTTATATTAACATGTTTAATCCTTTTTAATGCCTATGTAAATGGCTAAACTGTATAGTTCACATTTATACTTTAATCTTCGTTCATCTTTCTTTTACTACTTGGAAAGTTGTGCTTCAGTTGTTTTAAGAAATGAATGTGTTCGCGTTGTTGTAAGTGAAAGAGAGTTTTAAATCACTCTAAAATATAAGATTTGACAATATCTGGGAAACAGGATTTTGAAAGTACACCGAAGTTGAAACAAAGTATTTTTTAGTTCAAAGTTTTTGTATATCGTGTCCGTATAGAAAAACAATAAGGAATGCAAAATGAAGCCCCGGAAAGAAAGCAAATCATCGCGTAATAGCCATTTGAAGTTGTATTTGCAATTAAGCCGAAAGCGCAGCAGTTTGTTTTAAACAAAAAATGTTTGAATTATACCCATTGCTCTCAGTCTTCCTCACTGTTTCTGGGGGTCTATCATTGGTAGTAGTTTCCAAGATTATTGAACCTTTACGTTTTGTTTAAGCTTAAGCTATCTATATAACATAAAATTCAATTGCTGTACACTAATCTCGCTAAAACTCAGAATGGGCTTGACATATCTGCCTTTTTGTTTCGCTTTCCTCCCCTTAGTACAGGGATGTCTTAGGAAAAAAACTGGGAAGATACAAGGGAACATTGTAAAAGTCGAAAAAAAAAATAACTTGTTCATTTTGAGTGGGCGTTGCTACTTCGTTTACATCCGTATTTGTAGCGTTCCCATACGTTTCATACGTTTGCCATAATAGTTTCAAAACTAGAGGAACGATACTGTCCTCATAATAATTGGAACGGTGCATGACAGAGGGTACTTTATAACGGAATTATCTATAGTTTCATACCGATATTGCTAAAATTTTGCACACTTGCCATGGAAACAAAAGAATATCACTGTCTATATAAGATTTCTTACGGTGTATGGCCATGCTCCAGACATCGACAGCGTTTGACCGATCACCATTAGATGTGGCAGATATATGTAATGTTTCATATAAATTATCGCGGAGGGAGGATATCAACGGAGAGAGGAGACAGGAGGAGGTTGTCAGAGAGAGATAGAGAAGTTTTGGGTAACGACAGAGGAAGGGAAGATGAATGGAAGGAGTGGGGAGAAGGAGGAGGAGAAGGAGGAGGAGGAGAAGGCAGAGAGGCTGGAAGAAACGGAGAGACGAGGGAGGAAGAGATGCACAGACACAGAAGGGAGGACTACATGGACGAACTGCATACTGGAAGAAGAGGCGGTACATAAATACCTGAGTAACTCAGCATTTTCAGTAACTATTATTTAAGGAACTCATTATTGGGGCGATCTAGAATTGTTTAATGACAGGTTTGCAGCCAAGATCGCTTTCTTCATTTAATTACATTACCTGTTTCGGCGTGCTAGACGCTATCTTCAGACCTGCAGTAATTTTACATGTAAGATTACTACAGGTCTGATGATGGCGTCTAGCGCGCCGAAACCGGTAATGTAATTAAATGAAAAAGCTTTCTCGGCTGCAAACCTGTTATTAAGTGTTATATAATTCTTCCCACTGAGGGTAATCTGCCAGTCTATGCAAAGTGCCAATCCTCTCTTCATTTTCCTGTAATTCAATGTAAGGCTCAAGGATTGCAATTCCACTATATGGTGAAGGACATACAATGTGTTTCAAACTTTATTCAAGAAGCTACATCTGTATTTTGGGATAGCAGAGTCCCTGTTAAGTCTCTATCAGAGTACTCAAGACGAGACCTGCCGAACTGGCCCAGTCACGGACGAACTATTTATTCATTTCTGTTTGCTTGGGAATTGTGAATTTAGACAATAAGATATCCAGTATTCGTTAATACCGAATTTTGTTCACAAAATAAGAACGTGAAGGTATATTGAAGTTATCCTGAAGTCAAGGAAGACAACAGCGGCTTGGTAATTATTATCTACTAGTGCCTGGATTTTAAAGACGTTCACAGCGTCAACTCTCATTGCGCGATTCAAGATGATACTAATGACAAATTCTTCTTTCTAGAAATTGATGCTAACACACAATTATAAAATATTACAATATAGTTCCACAACGATTTAACGCAGTTGACATTAATTATGTGGGTACGTCCAATCCTTACCGTATTAAAAAAATGTTCAAATGTTTGTACAACTTATGGGACTTAACTACGGGGTCATCAGTCCCTAAGCTTACAAACTACTTATGAACTAGCTAAGACTAAAGACGGCACAAATATCCATGCCCGAGGGGGGATTCGAACCCCGACCGTAGTGGCCGTGCTGACCGTGACTGAAGCGCCTCAGTCACCTCGGCCACCGCGGCCGGCCCGTGTTAAAAGCTTCAAAAAGCTGTCCAGGAAAAAGTCTGGGCGTTTCATACCGAAGAAGCGTTGAACGGCTTGTTTGACGTCAGCACTGCTTGCAAAACGCCTTCCGTCGAGAGCTGGTAACAGATGGAAGTCACTTGGTGCGAGATCAGGACTGTAAGGATGGTGTAGGTGCTCCCAACCAAGAGCTACAATTTGGTTTTCCGTTTCCGTCGCATTACCATACGACAGCAGAAAGCCAGGTCTGATAAGGTCAGGCAGCTTTTTCCTAATCACCCCATGCAATTTCGACAGAGTGGCACAGTACCGCGCAGCACTGATGGTTGCATCTTCCAGAAAGTCCAGCACATAACTCCTTGGACGTCCCAGAAAACGGTGGGTAGAACTTTACTTGCAGACGGAATGCTTTTGAACTTGTTTCTGAGAGGTGAGGACACTTTTCCACTCCAAGGATGCCTTCGATTCGGGCGTGCTATGGTAGACCCACGTTTCATTCCTCGTCATAGTCGGAAGCAGAAAGTCATTGCCATATGCAAGGTCGACCTCTACTCAGTGACGTATCGGTAATGCAAATGAGCGTATGGCTTTCTTGGCCGGGAGAACCCTTGCGGGTTTGTTCGGCCGCCTAAGTGCAAGTCTTTTTATTTGACGCCGCGTGGGCGACTTACGTGCCAATGATGATGATGATTAGGACAACACACAAAACCCAGTCCCCTGCCGGGAATCGAACCCGGGCCTCCTGCGTGGTAGTCAACGACGCTACCGCTGAGCTACGGGAGCGGACCGACATATTGGTGTCTTGCACGAGTGCGTTCACATGCTGTGTCGTCTTTCGATCATAGCCGTTCAACACTTCTGCCGCATGCAACGCCCTCATTTTTTCGTGGGTGGCTTTTTGAAGCTTATAAAGCGGTTTGAGAAATATCTCAATGTACTTGGAAATTGTGTAGAAAAATAAAGATATGTCTTATCTTTAATATCTCATTCAATATTTTCCCTTTCATACACAACTCTGCCCACACTCGACAGGGGGAAACTTATTTTCCAACGCTTCATCGTGCATGTTTCTGCTTATTTATATGGGACTCATTTGTTGCTATCATGTTATTCTACCTCACTGTATAAATCGAAGTGTACGGATGCGACCATTTCCTTACGAATTTGTTGCGAAAGGGCAGGTGCCTTGAACATATTATTTACGATTTCCCACTAGTTCTATCACCTGAGAAAGTTTATTAGCATCTGTTTTCTCCCATACTGTTCTTTAAAAGGATAATCTGGAAGACCGAACCTGGAAAGAAGAGGTGGTCGTAAGTACGTTTACATCCACAATTGTATACATACACCGCATGTCGCCACGTGGTGCGAGTAAACCGTGTCCCATTCCTCTTCCGTTAACAAACCGAAGTAGGGGAAAATGTTCGTCTATACTTCTCTATACAGGCCAAAAAGACCTCTATCGTCCTGGTTCTTTCACGTAAACAACTTTAGCGTCATTAGAGCAATAGTGCGTCCAGAGGCAAACGTCGGTTTTCTCAATTTTTCCACTGCTGATTCTCGAAAAGAACGTAACCTTCGCTCCAGAGATACACATTTGAGTTTTTCGAACACACCAAGGAATTGATATATAGTCTTTCTTTAATCCGAGTTAGTGGGGATGGCAAAACCTCGAGTGGTAATTAAGAATGGATCGTATTTGGATTGCATGCGCTATTTCCTTCACATGTGAGCTAAGCTTTTCTCGAATGAGATTACGCTCTAAACCTGATTAATAAAAAAGCAAACATTAAAACTGCGGATAATGAAGCATACGAAGGATGTCTACTACATTATTATCAAAATGACACATGACGGACGATACATGATAGCTTAAAAAGTTGACCAGGACTCCTATTTAAAAGATGCCTACCAGTATGAAACTTCGTCCTTAACTTGAATAGTAAATTTACCAAAATGTACATTCGGTGCACTATATTTTGTGGGAGAGGGGGAGGAATATCGGAAAGCAAGAAAATTGAAACATTCGAGACATGGTGCTATAAGTGGTTCTGGACAAGTATGGCCGATAGGAGAGAAATTAGAAGAATTCCTGCTTGGATACAATATTTATTCCTCGAGTAACAGAGACTCGTGCTGAACACATCCGAGCTTCGCCCAGTTTTTCTCGTGCTTCGTTACTCCTAGCTTTCAGCCGACACGGCTAATATGAGCTTAGTGCCGGCTCGTCAGCACAAATGTAAACACGCAGATACAGGAAGCCTAATTACAGCCGCTTCCTGTGATGTAATTAGTACAGTTTCCACATTTCACTTTCATAATCCCTAGGTTTTGTTGCGCAAATAGCTACGCACGGGACCGTAGCAATTTGCTTCTGTTCTAAGAGCGTCGATACACAGCTTGTGGTGGAGAGTATTCAGAGAATGTGCAGTTGCCTGGAGGTGAATCACTTAATTGTCAGAGAAGCTGTACTGAAAATTTCATTTACTTGATCCCTGTGCTAAGAATAAAAGCATATGATCCGTATGCCAAATAGTATGAAACTGTGCATATTTTCTAAATTTACTGGGAACAAAAAGTATTTTCTGGAGTTTATTTTTCAAATTTAAGCAGAGGATAAGAGAGCTTATCGATCATTGTGTACATGAAATGGAGATTGTAGTTTTCGTGCAAGATGTGTTATAGTACAAAGTACAGCCACTGATCAGCTGTTATGATTAAAATAGTCTTACTTAGTCTGCTAATAGCTTTGTGGCGACTTGCTGCGGCGTGCGCGGTTGCTCGCCGTCGGAGGTCCGTGTCCTTCTTCGGGAAGGGGGGGGGGGTGCGTGTGTGTTGTCCTTAGCATAAGTTAAAGTAGTTCGAAAGCCTAGGGACAACCGCAGCAGCTAAGTCTATTAGAATTACAAACATTTGAACATTTGAACGCTGCTAATATATACCAAAATTTTCACATATACTCCACAAGCTTGTTTACGGTGCAAGTTGGTAAATATTTCTGTTCTCACCTGAAATTTATCTCATTTTGTTGTCACTCCACGAGACGTATGTAAGAGGAAACCACAGTTGCCCGACTACTTTTGGAAACAGTAAACCACTCCGCGGTGCATATCACAATTTATGTAACGCCTCATTTCCAACCAAAGAATCGGTCCTGCAACAATTCTGTTAATGAACTCATTCGTGCATTAATTATCACTGTCAGCCTCGAATCTGTATTTTCCAGAGTTTGGTTTTTATGGAAAACAAGTCGCTTCGGATGGTTACTCCTGCATATTTCACGATTCCGTTATCGATAACAATAGAATCAAACGGTAGTGGATGACAGTCTGCATTTCAGAAAAAAGAAAATGAAGACAAATTGCTCCACGTTGTCTAAGGCGTCATGCTACTGACAGGGCAGCACAGGAAGTTCGAGTCCTCCCTCGCGCGAAGTGACTGTGTCCTGTCCTTAGTGTAAGCCAGTTTAAGTAGTTTGTAAGTGTTGGGGCTGATAACATTAGCAGTTTTGTTCAATAGATTTACAAACATTTGAAAATATGAACGTAGAAACAAAAGCCAACTGTTGTAGCACCTCTTGGTCAAGAGAACATAATTTGAAAGAAGACCTGATGTCTCCAAGCACCACTTAATATAAATTACCATCCACCAAATATTGTAGGCTAAGTACTAACATCGAAATATCATTAATTATACGTAGCTAACGCACGAGAAATGTTTATAACCTAAAATACTAAAAAAATAAAAATAATAAACATTGTAAAACATATTCAAGTATATATGTTACAGGCCACTCATGATGCCTTGCAAATAAAGGCAAAATGCATATGGCAATATGAAACTTTCATAATTCAGTTGCATAGACGGTCTACATAAATTTCCACTTTTCAATTTGAATGAAAAATATGTGTAGATGTCAGTGGGATGGAGAATAAGCCGACTAGAGTAATATATTAATAGATCGACGTTTGAGCAGGAGCTATGACACGAGTCGACAACGATGGCAGAAATAAGTGAACCGTGACCGAACACTACCCCAATAAGGAAACGATCGACCTAAGGAGACGACAGAATGTCGAGACTGAATAATCGTCTGGTCGCACACAGCGGTCCGAATTCATCATTTACATCAATCATATATGATCACAAGGGCCATTAATGGGCAGATCACAGAAAAGTGGTTAAACAACGCGGCCCACACGACGCCAAGTAACAATAATCTCTGTATACCGAGAAGCTCGTGTGTTGAGGTGTCGGGAACATTCGGCCTAGAATCTGATTTGGAGCAGAATTATCTTCAGTGATGAGTCCCGTTTCGAACTGAGCGAAGAAGTGTCTCGAAACGCACCGGTAGTCAGTTACCAACATGACTGTCCACCTTCCATACGGGGCGACAGCCAGAAGTGATGGTCTAAGGTGCAATTCATTTCAATGTAGAATTTCAGTGTAACGGTACGTCGACGATACGTCCATCTTTGTGGCTCTTTGTGGACTTATGGTTCCAAAATGCCCAAACCGTACTTCGGCTGGGTACGTTGCCGAATATGTCCCCAAATTAGAACATCTGGAGTATTATAGCCAGTGCCTTACAAAGAGTTTTAGATTTCGACCATCTAACACGCCAACAGGGCAGGACTTGGTGCGATATTCCTCAGAAGGACATTCAATATCCAATAACTGCCATAGATAGACCAAAGCTTTAGTGACAAATTCAATAATGCCTGTTTCTTGTATCAATGAGCCAGTTTTTCTACGACTAGCGTGCATTGTTTCGTAAACCAATGAGTGGCTAAAGAGAATGCTGAAAAATATTTTGAATCATTTCAGAGTCTCAAAACTGCAGAAAAGCACAGTTAGTTGCAATAATGAAGCCTGGAAAAGAGCCAATTGGAAAAAAAATCGTATATCATTAACGGACCACCTATAAAGCTATTTGAAAGAATGATTCTGTAAATAATAGCAGCCAGAATTAATCCCAGAACAAGCTGGTTTCAAACCAAGGAGAGCAACCAGACAAATAAAATCTGACTCTAAACACTGAAGAAGAATTTGATAATGCAATTGCTTTTCCATACCTTTCTGTTACGTATGATAGGGTAAACCACCAACAACGTCTCCCGAAAGTAAATTCGACTGACTTACATGCCAAGACACATGTTACAAAATCGTAGCTTCTTTGTAATCGCCGCGGACGAATGGCCGTGCGCACTAATGCATCTTGCTACCATGCGCGCGGCAGTTCCACACCGGAGGTTCGAAATCTCCCTCCGGCATGGATTTGTGTGTGTGTGTGTGTGTGTGTGTGTGTGTGTGTTGTCCTTAGGATATGTTAGTTTAAGTAGTTTAGGGACAGATGACTACTGCAATTAGGTCCCATAAATTTAAAAACATTTGGAAATTCTTCTATGTAACGCACCAAAGAAATAAACTTAGATGGAGAGATTAAAAGAATTGACTACCGGAAGGGAGCATTCTCTTCCCCTGTTATTTTACTATATGTACACAAATGACCAGTGAAATACATTAGCAGGGGATAAAATTGTTCTTTTATTCAGACGACACGCCACTTATGGACAAGAAAGAAGGGTGGAAGAGGTTTCAACCTGAGAGAGAGTTTGGATACCTTTAGGAAATACTATGAAGAAAACTACCTACCTCCTAAACCAGAAATAAATTCAAGTATCCGTATTCCACATGCATTATACAGAAACCGCAAGACAACTGGAACTCTAATTGTGAGGGACTACATACTGCCTCAAGCGAAAATACTATATACTCAGCCTAGGGAGTTCATTTGAAAAACTGTGTGGAAAGATATGGAGAAAGAGGGAGCGCAGTCAATTGTTCGAGCATCAGCAGTGGGACTCTGTTTAGCAGCTGGAGAATATGCGATAACAGTGTGGCCTGCATTTGCCATTCTAGACAGTTACACATTGCTTCAAATAAAACGTTCAGAATTTTCATTGGATGTCTAAGGCCTACAGTTGCCCAAAAAATGTAATGGAATCTGCTACAAAGATATGAGAAATTGGGGTTCTCACAGAGAAGCATAGAGGCATTAAATATTTTCTCCGAGCAGTTCTAACACAGCGATTTAACACCGACCAGCACAGCACCGTTAGTACGAGATTTAGAAAGCTCTGCAATACATATCAACTACGAGAAGACGCGCAGCCACGCCTACGGCCGCTGCCAAGATTCAAATTTTCAAATGTTTGTATACCTAATGAGAATTAACTACGGAGTCATCAGTCCCTAAAATTACAAACTACTTACGAACTAGCTAAGGACGGCACAAATATCCATGCCCGAGGGGGGATTCGAATCCCCGACCGTAGTGGCCGTGCAGACCGTGACTGGAGCGCCTCAGTCCCCTCGGACACCGCGGCCGGCTTATTTCATTGATCGTCAAAGTCCGAATTTGCTATCCATAACTATTCCACACCGCTAGTAGCGGGCGCTTTCAGGCTCGGCTAACCTGTAGTCCGGCACGCGTCAATAGCGAAAGAAAAATATGACGGTGAGCGCGTGGGCGTGTCGCTTTTATTCCGGAATCACTTCAGACGCACCAAAAACAGCCTAAGGCCGGGCCAAACCGCTCAGCAGAGCAAACAGGCGCGGGCAGCTCGTGTAATGGCCGTGGCGGGCCCTCTCCTCTGCTCTCCTCTCCTCTCGCACTCTCTCGCTCTGCCTGTTTATTCGGGCCGCGTCCAATTTTATACTATTTCGGTGCGCGGCGCCGCGCCGCGCCGTGTTGTTGGGCGTGCACTCGGCGGGTAAACAGCGAGCCGGTGCATGTGCAGCGCCGCCTGACGGCTGTCACCGACCCGACCCGACCCGCGGCCGCTAGCGTGCTCCGATGTTCCTCGTTAAACTCCGCGCGTATGTCAACAAAATGCCGTGCTTATGTTATCGCCAGTCGCGCTAGCCGTTACAGCCTTCCATGGAAATTAAACGGCATATTGGTCATTCGCAGTCGGGCTCGAACCACGGCCCCCCGCGCGGCAATTTTTTATTTTTTCGGTGGGTCTTCCACCCGCAACTCATGTATGGTTCCCAATGTCGGGGATGTCGCACGCGAGTTACGTGTTCGTTTCATCTTGCCCTTCTACTGCTAAATTACGTGTCTTCTAGTAAACTAAAACTGCAAAGGAGAGAAAAGGTGGATTCTAGTCAGGCGCCAATGCCGCGGTGTAGTGGCCGAGCGTTCATAAATACGAGGTGCGTCCAGAAAGTAAGTTCCGTTTGGTAATAAAATGAAATTGTACACAGATACAGAAGAAATTTTTATTGCACAAAATTCTACAACTCTTAAACAACTTTTCCACATAACTGCCGAAATTTTGTAGGCACTTGTCTTAGCGTGCAACAAGTTTTTGCATGCATCCTTCACAGAATGTTGCCGCCTGTGTATTCAACCATGTGGTAACAGCTCTTTATCATCTTTGAACTGTTGCCCACCAAGGACAGATTTTAGGTGCAAGATCAAATGTTCAAATATTTGTTAAGCTTATGGGACTTAACTACGGGGTCATCAGTCCATAAACTTACAAACTACTTATCAACTACCTTATACTAAAGACGGCACAAATATCCATGCCCGAGGGGGATTCGAATCCCAGACCTTAGTGGCCGTGCAGACCGTGACTGGAGCGCCTCAGTCCCCTCTGCCACCGCGGCCGGCAAGGTGCAAGAAGAGATTAAAGTCGCTAGGACAGAGGTCCGAGCTGTATGGAGGATGCTCAAACAGGTCCCACTGAAATTTTCGTTAGAATCGGTGTATGAGGTTAGGCATTATCGTGAAAAAAAATCTTTTGACAATAATCCTCGTCTTACACCTAAAATCTGTCCTTGGTGGACAACATTTCAACGATGTTGAGTACCTGAAAGAACATGTTACCACATGGTTGAATACACAGGCGACAACATTCTATCAAAAGGGCACACAAAACCTTGTGCTATGCTGTGACAATTGCCTACAAAATTTCGGAAGCTATGTAGAAAAGTAGTTTAACAGTTGTAGATTTTTGTACAATCAATAATTTTTTTCTGTATTTGTACCCGTTCGTTATATATAACCAAACGGAACTTACTTTCTGGACGTGCCTCGTATTTTTTCAGCTTCTTATGGAGTGTCTTTCATGACCCGCCTTGCAGCTGGAATTTCCAATCTTAACACAACCAACTTCAACTGAACGTAACCCACGACGGAACACATCAGTCAACTAGAAGACGTTTGGACATTTATACATATGCCGGCGGCAACAGTACAGCGCTACTCTTATAAAAAATGTTCAAACATTTGTAGAGCTTATGAGGCTTAACTACGGCGTCATCAGTCCCTAAACATACAAACTACTTACTAAGTAGCTTATACTAAAGACGGCACATACATACACGCCTGATGCGCTGATTTGAAACTTCCTTGCAGATTATATCTAAGTGCCGAAACGAAATTAGTACCTGGGACCTCCTCCTTTCGCGGACAATCTGTCTAACGAATTACCCCACCACCAAACCACGCTCGGTAAACTATATTCGTAGCCACACGATCCAATACCTCTTTGATTCTGGCGAGAAGTTAGAACTCGGATAATGGAACTTTCTCAATGAACGACACTGTGCCCTAACCAGTAACCCAAAGTACCAGCAATATTTTTCAAACTTTTTGCGTAGTGCCTTTTATGACTTGCATCGCAGCTGGAATGTCCAAATCATGAGCCTGAACTGAACATAACACACAACAGAACTTAGACCCAATCAACGAGAAGACACGTTTGGACGTTTCTACCTATGCCGGCGGCAACAATACCGCGCTCCTGTTATTATTTCTTTTTAAATTTTATTTATTATTGTTATTATTGCTTCCTGTAGCCTATTAGCCTTTCTTGCTCCCTATTAGAATTAGGTTAGTCGGACTGGGACTAGGATAAGGTTGCCAACACCTAGAGTGGTCAAGTGACTTTTTTTTCCTAAGTTAAAAGTGGCGGTGGCAAACCCATTTAAAAAAATAAAAATAAAAGTGGTTAAGGGACAAAAAATAGTGTACTGTGGAGCCCGTGAGGTTGTGATACAAATGATCTAAAAATTAAATATATAAATAAAAATGTCGTGGTTAATGCGACCGCTGGTCCGAAGCAATCAAAAGTGGCCGTAGGAAGCAACTTATTTATTTATTTTTATTTTTTTCAGAAGAAAAAAGCTACGCTTGCACGATTCACGGTCCGTCCTCGCAGTCTTACTTCTGCCAGTCCGCACCTCCAATTTTCCAAACTTTAAAGAAGTTCTCCTATGAACAAAAGCTAAGTTGGTGGCATGGCTTATCTGCAGTCCAGGAGTTGTATCTATAATGCTATCTTCACTTTGTCGTGGAGTGTTCGTTGATACAGAAATTCCTGGCAGATCAGCTCAGTTAGTAGAGAGCTTGCACGCGAAAGGCCAAGGCCCCATATTCGAATCCCAGTCCGGAATATAGCTTTAATCTGCCAGTCTGTTCACTATCAGCACACACTGCGCTGTAGATAGAAAATTTCATCCCTTAGGCCGCGGCTAAGCCAGGTCTCCACAAAATCCTTTCTTCCGTGGGCGCTAGTTCTTCATGGTTTCCAGGAGACCTTCTCTGAAATTTGAAAAGTAGGTGGCGAGGTACTGGCGGAAGTAAAGCTGTGAGTAACTATCGTAAAGCGTGCCGGGATAGCTCAGTCGATAGAGCGCTTGCCTACTAAAGCTGTAAGTCCCCGAATCGAATTCCGGTCCGACACATAGTTTTAATCCTTTAATGCATGACTTCTGATTTGAAGCTATAAAAAGTACCACAATTAGTGTATAGTGAATATATACTGAGAAAATTATTGAAAAAAAATTCCTTAAAATTCTTATGCACTACTAGCAATGAAAAGTTCATAACTGTTCAGCTATATAGTGCTTCCATGATGTACCCGATGTAGTAAATGTCACTATTATGCGTCTCATATTTCCAGAAAGTAACTCATAATGCAACAGTAGTATGTAATTGATTACTTTTACATGGCAAAGGAGAAACAAACGCACATGTTAGGAGTAACTCAATGCAGCTAACTTGCGAAATGATTCAGTAGCACTCTGCAGTTTATAGTCTCTAGGACGAGCTACTAGCATACGTGACACTATCTATAAAAGCAGCCACAAATGAATTTGTGGTAAAATTGTTGATCAGTTTCAGAGTCAATGGGAAAATTATGGTATATAGCTAAACAGCTACGCTATTCATGAAAGGGTTAATCTGCCACGAAGTTTGAAGTTGCTGTCTACGTGCTTCCGTATCAACGTGGTCATTAGAGACGGACTACAGGCTGGAATAGGTATTGTTAGGGATGGGAAAGGAAATAGGCCGTGTTCTTTGAGAGAAACCATACCAGCATTAGCGGTAGAGTCCATACACTCTTAAGGCCCTTTCGCAATGGCGTCGCGTATCTCGAACTAGGACTGCGGAAGACAAAGTACCCGTAATCCGGTAGTGTTTTTCACACTGACGTAACTGGCGTCATGTCCATCCGCGTTACATAATATGCGTAACTACAGCTACACCTGCTCGCGCAGCTACGTTGTGCGTCTCTGGTTGCTCACGCGCACTACACTGCACCAGAAAACTACGTGGTCTGTGTCGTCAAATGTGACACAAAACGTAGGTCATTGTAAAAGAGAAGTAGCCTTGAAACTTCATAGCATAAACAGGGTAGTCGTATCTGGTGCAGCGAGAGCTGGCAGTAATTCACAGGTATAAAGCTACCAGATATAGCTTTCCTTAAGGATATCTTCCAGATTTAATTATTTACAATTTTAAAGTCTCTTCATATATCAGTGCTTATGTATCACTTCTACATGTTTCAACTCATGCTCACAAAAAGCTTACACTTTTCTGCTTTTCTGAAAAAATATTTATGTCAAAGAATAAATTTATTCCTATCCCTCACACTCAAAGAATCATCAACCTCTCTATGTAGATATACTTTTCTCCTCGTCCAATGTCAAAATACTCGTTCGTCGTCGGGAAACGGCCAATACCACTTTCACTTTTTCCCAAAAAGTTTTTATCATTTGTGGAGCTTGAGGAAGGGTTAACATCTTATTGTCTAGGTACTTCAAATAAAAAAAAATTGAGGAGCTATTCATGGAGAAAAGGTTTTCTAGGCAGTAAAATCAATGACAGCATCTGTACACAAATTGTATAGCTATTAGTCTGTTTTTGAGTGATTTGGAAGAAATGAAGTCAGACACCTCTAAACGAAGTGTCTAATCTCATTCTACAACTATAATTCGCAATTTCCTGTATCCTAGAAGCTATTTCCAGAAGACATTCTTAATAATTAACGCTATGCACAGAAAGGCCATATAATGAGGGCGATGTTTTATATTTCATGCTATTTAGTTCTAGTGATTTGAATTTAATATGTCTCCATTTTTTGAACTTTTAGAGTATTTTAATTAATAAGTCACTGTTGCAAAATAATAACACAAATGTAGCGTCGGACCTTAGGGCAAGATCAGTTTCGATTTAGGAAAATGTGGTGTGAAAACGTGAGGCAATACCGATCCTACTATTTATCTTAGAAGATAAGTTCAATACATGCGAACCTACTTTTATAGCTTCAGTAGGTATGGAGAAAGCTTTTGAGCCTATTGAGTGGAATATAGTCTAATGGTAGCAGGGATAAAATATAACTACGAATTATTAACATTTTCTCCTGAAACCATACAGCATTTATAAGAGACGTAGGCCATGGAAGGGACGCACTGATTGGGAAGGAACTAACACAAGAGTGTAGTTTTCCCAATGTTATGCAATCTGTGCATTGAGAAATCTGTGGAAAGGGAATTGAAGTTCAGGAGGAAGAAATAAAAACTGTGCAGTTTTCCGATGACAATGTAATTCTATTGGATACAACAAAGAACCTAGGAGAGCAATTGAATTGAATTGAGAATGCTCTGAAAGGAGGGCGTAGAATTAACACTAACAAGAGCAAAACAGGGATCGGGAAAACTGATCGAATTACAGCAGGCGATTAGATTAGCAAATCATACAACAGAAGAGTTCTTCCATTTGATCAGTAGATATAATTGATGATGATCGGAGAAGACAAGTTACAAAAGGCAAATGACAATGGAAGGAAGGCGTTTCTCAAGAGAAGAAATTTTCTAAAATCAAATATTAATTTAAATGTTACGTTATATTATCAGAAAGTATTTTTGTGGAGTTTAGTGTTGTACGGTATGAAAACGTTGGCGATCAGCGGTTAGACAAGATGACGATAGAAACTCTTGAGAGGCGTTGCTGTAGAAGAATACTGATAACTAGGTAGGTAGATCGCGTAACTAAACAAGAGGAACTGAACATAATTGGGGATAAAATAAATTGGCCTCAAAATGTAACTTAAATCCACTGATAGGATGCTGTGTATTGAAGTATCGAGGAATCGTAAATTTAGTATTGAAGTAAATTGTGTGTATTTTTTTTTGGGGGGGGGGGCGGTGGGGGATGGATGGGGTGCAGGGGGCAAAATTTCGCAAAGGGGGAAAATGAGGCGAATATAGTGAGCTGGTTCAAATTCTTGGTGTTCAGTTGTCACTCGGATATGAAAATGTTTGCACAGGTTACATGTTGAGAGCTATATCAGTCTGTGGACTGAAGATCACAACAACAACGACGCCGGTAACATAATCAGCAACAACTATCGTCGCTAACTAAGAATTTTTCCCTTGGGAAACACACGGGACCTCTAAATATCCATTTCGATGTAGTTTCGATACGGCTAGAAATATTTTTCAAGGCTGTTTTCCTCCACCGTACGGTAATGATTCGTGTTTGAATTATTTACGTAGATCTATACATCCCTGTCTTTCTATCAATGGAACCAACTTATATACGGCGATTAAAACGCATATTAGTTCTCAATCAGAAATATTATGTATTTTACATAAATTATCTATTTTACACATATGGCACATGATATCCTCTTGCACGTATTTTATTTCATTAGCTGTTGGTCAATTAGTAAATTTGCAGCAGCTACTCTCTGTCTGAATGCGTTTATTTTACAAATTTTAGCGATTAATGCCAGGTAAGTACGTAGTTTTACCGAGTGGTCTCTCGTCGATTTTGTTTCGACCCTTTACAAAGTCTAATAACAGTTTCTTCTGCAATCTGCCAAGAAGCCTCACTCTTAGTTACGTTTTCCATAAACTCGTTTGCTGTTTTCTTAGCAGATGCTCGGAAAAGTAATTACCGTAGACTGTTGCTTTTGCTGTATGAGTCTTGTAAGCAGTGAGATGACACAGAATTATAGAAGGAAGAAACTCCGTGAAGGAGTCAGATTGCCTTCCATTATGAAGGTTTTTGCACCTACGACTATATTTGATTTTGCAAATCGGTGATTTGCAGCAATCAGCTTTTATCTCCAAAACTGCTTTGTTGTGCACATCCATGTTCGACTAGTGTCTTGCCACCGTTCTCACTGCATACGTTTTTACATCAGTATGATAAGCATGTGCCTTCCTTTAACCGCAATAATCACCATTCAGAATATTTGTCGGAGTTTGTTATATCTAAATTAAACTGTGACACGTATTCTGCATGGCGTTTTTTGGCGATTAAAGGAAGGCATATACTTAGCACACTGATCTGAGAAATCGCGTCTAACCAATGATGTCTACTATGGTAGTGATTCGTTATGGTGCAAGTAGGCCATATACTGTACTAGCATAGTTAAGAAACAATAAAGCACTTCATACTGAAATTTAATTCATTGAAAAAAATTAAGTTGGCTAAAATAGGATGGTGTAATACGTAACGTAGACTTTGGTCCTTAAGTGAAACATAACGTAAATATTTGTGTTAACCTAAATTCATATACGAAAAATCTGTGTAATTAGTTCCAGATTAAATTTTGGAAAGCCGCGTACTGGAATTTTCAACCTCACACATAACTCTCCTGAATCACATATAGTTTCTCCGGACATGATAAGTCTTGGAATTCCACTCACAAGCGTGACCCATATTCTGACTCCGGAATATGTAAAATAACATTCCAAGAATGCTCCAAGCTCTACATAGGACAAATAGGTCGAAATATAAACACACGATACACGGAACGTCAGCAATAGCAACACACATAAAAACAAAGGCACCCATTTAGAGAAATTAAGCAGAATGTCAAAGTATTCCACTGAATAGCCAAGGACATACAATGGACCTGTACGAAGAACTGGAAGTGTATTTACATTATAGAAAATTTGAAGACAAAATATTAAATGAAAAATTGGAAAGTTAATCTGAAAAAAGAAAAAAAAAAGTAATGATGTTCAAGATAACATACTCAAATAAAAATGTTAATAAGTGTAAATGTAGCTCCATTGTGAAAATGCATGAATCAGGACAATGAACAAAAGAAAAATATCCTCTATAAATAAGCTTCATACTCTATGGAAATATTTTCTTTGATAAAATCCAGCTAAGGATTTCTTTGCAGCATAATCTGTGAAAAATTGTATCACTGGTAAACTTAATCTTAGAACATCTCTGTAACGTTTATTTCTATGTATGTTTGTGACAACTTATATACTCATGTGCAAAAATATGTGTGATATGTGTCAGTGCTGCCACAGATGGACCAGACGAAAACTGTAAGTAAAAAGCTTTTCAAAAAATTCCCTCTTTAACTGCATATAAAGATAACCATAAAGTAAAATCGTGCGTATTTATATATTAAGGTAATGACGGCAGAATGAAGCAGGAGCTCATACACTCAAAACATCATAAATAATATGAAGCAGCACAAAAAACGCACTTGAAGATGAGAATTATTTCTCGAAACGCGTCGTGCTAAATAAATAAAAAATCGTGACTGGTAGCAGTAAGTAGAAACATGAGTACTTTTACAAATTTTGACGATTAATGCCAGCATACTCAATGATAGCCAAATTATATAACGACGTGCATATGCTGATTGAACCTAAGTGTGAAAATTTGTACCAAGGCTGGAATTGAAATTCGGGACTCCTGCTGTACTGGCAGTTGTGCTCACCACTGAAGTATCCTGGTATCCTGCCTTTCCCCAAGGAAGATTTCTCACTTCGTCGGAGCTCTCATAGGTGCCACCAGTCTACGTGATGTCCACCTAAATCTCGAACAATACAAAGCTCTCCTAATTAATGTTTTGTACAACTTCTCAGAATCATTTCGTTTAAGGGGAGTCGTACCGCCCTATATCGACAATTATAAATTGGAAATATAAACGTCTGGGTTTCTCAGGAACTGTCGAGTAAATAAATGCGGTTTTTATCACATGTTATAATATGTTTTGTGACCGTATTACTGTACAATCACTTTATAATAACAGCTGGAAAAAAGTTATTATTTATTTCCCTAAACATATAATTTTTTTGTGTAAATTTTCACGATTGTAATTTCTTGAATTTTAAGTATTACAGTAAATACTACAAGAGCTACATCACTGTACTATCTATGCTGTGTGGTAAATAGAGTAGATAAGTAGATTCAGAAGTTTCTGAGAAAAAGGGGCATTTATACTGAAAAATATTTCGAGAAAAAAGCGTTTAAATAAAAAAAAATTAATTTATAGCCAACCGATACACAAAAAAATGTCGAATCCTTCTGGATGGTAGTCGTCATCTTCTTCATCTGCCCTTTGGTCATCAGCCCCTAAACTTACAAACTACTTATGTACTAGCTAATACTAATATCCATGCCTGAGGGATGATTCGAACCCTCGACCGTAGTAACCGTAGTAACGGTCGTAGTAACGTCCTGTTACTATTTGACGATTGGGGAATGTGTATTCTGTCTTTCGATAAGCAGATATCATCCTTCTATTGAACTATGAAAACAAGGAACTAATGAATAAATTGGGTAAATCAAGTAACTTTATACACAGGTTAATGAAACAAAGCCTTTCTTAATCAATTTTGTCTTCTACAAGTTTTTAAACCATATTATTTGCTTCTACTGTCATTAAGAAACTTATACTACACCCGAATATTACAGTTTGGTATGTTGATCTATTATTTTCATTTCGACAGTTGTTGTGTATTTTTAAATTATACAATACTAATACATACTAATATAACACCAAATATTTTGTACACAGTAATAGTTGCTGAAATTTTCTGACACCGTAATGAAACAGACCTTTACCCTTTTATTACATTCTCATGCAGACCCTCTTCGCTTTCTGAATTAATACCTTAAATTTCATTTCGCTTGTATAGCATTGTATAGCCTTTTCTTCGCATCACTATCCTGTCTTTGCTTAGTGATGGATTTTTATATGAGATTACAATATTCACATGGCTGCTGTTTTCTCAAAAAGTCTTTTTAATTTTCCAATAGGCGGTATCTATTTTTCACTTAATTGTATAGATGCTTCTATATCCTTATATTTGTCTCCTAACCAGTCGTGCAATTGTGTCGTGCACTTTCTGTTAGTTTTTACCTAGATGTTTTTTTAGTATAATCTATTGCATTTTTACATTTTTTTTCCTTTCATCAGTTAAATTTTGTTTCTCTTGTGATGACTAAGGATATCTTACAAGGCTTAATGTCTTTGAGCCTATGTTTACTTCAGTCATTCCATCTGAAGCTACCTATTCGTCTTCTACTATGTTACTTTCCCCAGTTTCAAAGAACTATTGCCTAATGCTCCATCTGAAACTCACATATCCTTATTTTCGTACCTCTCTACAGTTTTAATCTATAGCTGATAACCAGTTACTCATGGTCAGAGTACACATCTGCTCAAATCGCAACTGCTTCCATTTGATTCAGAATTATAGCATTTGTCTCGGAGTCGAGGATGTTTGCCTCGTGTCATGCATCTTGCACATCAGGTATAACAGATCAATCAAGACAGGTCATGGAAAAGGATACCAGCAGTTTTGAGGGTGTATCCTCTACTCGAGGGCTCTTCAGGTTTCACTGCACTTAAATTTCTCTCTCAGTGTCGTATCGCACATCGCATTGCATCTACGTCGTCTCCAAACGTAACTACAAGTGAACAGAACTATAAACAACGTACCTCCATATTCACGGAATGTATGACATTAATTGCGAATGGGTAGGCCTAAGCTGAAAATGTGTAACCAGTCGGGATCCGACCCGGGTCTCCTGCTATCTAGGCAGGGTCTAGGAGTGCCTCCGCACTGAAGAAAGGATCGTTGCTCGTCATCTGCCAATTATATATATATAACCAATAACGCACATAGATTACTTCCATCTTACTCCGTTGTAATACACAGTGTGGTGTTTCTAAACTTATAGAGGGTGGTGTATATACAGATGCTTCTGGGTTCATCAGAATTATCGTGTAGGCGGTTATGTAACAATTTATTTTTACTGTACAGAATTCATCCATACAACTGAAACAAAATTGTCCAGAGACTAATTTAAACTTAAAATCATCATTGAGGTGAATCACCGCGTGAAAATTCGTTCCACGATCGGTATGCACAAACTGGTCTCCTGCTCACTAGGCAGTTGCGCTTGCCACTATGCCACCCTGGCACAAGCACAATATCTTCGCACAAATGCACGCCACCTTGCAGTCCTCAGTATATATGATGTTTTCCTTAACTTCTAACAACATTGTAAAACATCTCCAAATGGTAGAGTACCTCTACACGGTATACAACTGAAGTCCTACCTGAAACCCGGGTATGAGAATTTATATATAAATTAATGGGTACTCCACAAAATGACAAAATTTCACAATTTTACTTTCAATCACATTATGAAAATATGGATGTTTATGCTTAATTTGGTGTTGCTTTTATTGAAATATTCGATTAGTTACTATTTTAAATAAATATTTTTGAAAATAATCACGTACTGACATTTCTGAGAATTTTGTTTCGCATTATTTCGCATATTGGCATTTTCCCCCGGAAATATACAGTCCTGAAAGCTGTGGGGTTTTTTGTTTTGTAGAGAATTGTCCGTTTCGTAAGTTGCTTACACTAGCAGTACTTCGCAGTAAACTCTTCGAACTGTTACAACACCACCAAAACTATGATGGACTTGGAGTAACTGCGAATCATGAAGCAGGCCGCAGTGGTCGAGCGGTCTGCGGCTCCCCAGTCATGTTCTGCACGGCTACTACAAACAGAACGTTTGCCCAAAATTTGTCCGCATTCTTACGATCAAACAATTTATGGGAAACATCCTCATTCCACAATTCATTCATTTAACTTTTCCATAATTGTATGTGATAAATTATCGGGAACTGACTATTAAAAATCATTTTTAGAAAAACAATCGGCGTAATTAATATTAAATATGTTATACAGTAGTTTTATTTTTATAAAAGTTGTGAACAGCGACACTATGCGGTTAGTGAATCAATTCTAGTAATACCGCATTGAGTGATGAAAATGTGTAAGCACATTTACCGGTCTACGTTAGAAAACAGCGATGGTTCCAACTCTGATGCTGCGACTATTTTTAACCCAGATGAACACCTAAAATCCCTGAGAAGATCAAGAAAATTTTACATCTTCCTGTATGACGTCAATGTACCATTACTGAGAGACAAGGGACTGGATGTGTGGTTCCGCCATCCACCTACACTCTGCAATAAATATTTCAGGAAAAATGATTGGATACTCGCCATTCCTAAAGAAAACTGTGTTGTCTGATGTGTTAAATCAACAATAAATGTCCTGAAAAAATATTAACACAAGCACCTTTACTTAAGAACGTTTTAATTGCAAAATACAAATTACATGAGCAACTCAGTTGGAAACAAAGCTGAAATGCCAGAAATTGTAATTTTTAATCTCGAAAGTTACCTCTTCCGAAATCAGTAAGACGTTTTGTATAGAAGTGCTTGAGCAAAATTAGCTATATGCTTTCAGGGGACAGGCTGACATGGGACTGCAATGACAATAAATACAACTATTTATACACATTTTAATATTAATATAAAGACATAAGTATAAATTCAGATATTTTACCTTGAAACCATTATAATCATATAATATTGAAATTACTTTCATTAATTCTCACTTTATGTGCTGGAAGAAGAGTAAATTCTACAAAACAAAGATCGTGCAGTAACACTTCACAGTAGCATAGAATGCAAAGTAATAAATGAAATTGTAAGTAATGAATTGATTGTTTTCTAGAAAATACCTGACAAATGTTAGCCCAGTAACCCCGTGTGAAACCATCTGAAACAAAAAGAACACAATCGGTTGTCGCTCCTTAAAATAGGAGAAAATATCTGTAAACCGATTTATAGTTATTACAGAAAGACATTTCTGAAAAAAAAAAAAATACATTTTTGACGAGCGGCATCAGAATATTTTCAGTGGTCATGGTCTACATGCATACACAAGAACATAATTTGAGCAATAACTCTGCTTAGGAAAAAAAAATGCATAGAATACAGGGTGGCACGTTATTTTTCCACGTATTGGTGAAAATGTTGAATTTAGTGCTGCATTTCAAAAACGTGTACGTGCGGGTATATGCGGGAGCACTTCAAAACTTGTGTTTCACATCATTGTGGCAGGCAAAGTCACTTTCTTTTAATGCTCCACTATCCTTGACATATAGATACATGATGTCACTTTTCAGCAGAGTCATGAAATCTCTGTAAACAACGGCCAAGGCGAACCATAAAATTCGCTTTTCGGTGACGGAGTCATTCGAGCATCAGTGTTTGAACGTTCTCATTGTTGAGCGATCTCTTTTCTCCCAGATTTTTTTTCAGCTTGCCGAAAGAATTTACATGTATTGACATATGTGGATTGTAAGACAGATCAGCATCACAGACTTCCGTGTTCCACTAATTATATATTGATGGTGGACAACGAAAACATTTTACCTCCTTTTTCTTACATTTACCAAGAGACACAAAAATGGTAACTTACAATAATATGAACTGGCAAGAAACAAAGTTGTTGCATGTGCAACTATATAAGTAAGTGTTCAGATAGCTCAAATGATTCGTCAGCAACAAACATGTCATGTTACTGAAATTGAAAGGTTGTCACCGGGAAAATGGAAAAACGGCATTTTCATTGCCTACCATCGATCTGGTTCTTGTAGCGTCGCGGTCCGTCTCCAAGAGAATGCCACTGTTCTAAATACTGGGCCATACCAGTTGTACGCTTTGATGCATCTGTCATCTGTACCGAAAAGAAACCAAATAATGTATGCCACCCATGTGGCATAATAATACAGGTGTGGAACGAAATTTTAACAAACATTTTATGGTCCCCTCGTGTCTTATGAAAGTACAAGACCAACAAATATCACAGCCAAATTTAGAAGGAACACAGCATTGAAAATACAGCAGTATGTGAAGTAGAGCTGACAGACTAACCAGCAATTTCATACACTAACTACAAAGAAAATTTACATGTCCAAGTTAAGAAAGCAGCTAATACTGATTCCGACAATTATTTAAGTCGAATGCAAGTAAAACTTCACCCTCAAAAACTCCTCAGAACAAACAACGTTCTCCCAAAATTTGACACTGCTAAAATAACACCAAGTGCACACACGCGAACTAGACAAAACACAATCCAATAACTGACAAAGCCTAAAATATTTGAATAATCAGAACTGCACAATCGTTTATTCGTCTTCGAAAGAAACAGAAATATCCTCTGTGTAACGCAGATTGTGAAACAATAGTTAAGTGTAGGCATAAGACATTCCGAAATTTGAGTAGTGGAAAAACTGAAAATACGCACAACACCTTTCTAACTGCAATAAAAGAAACATCTAAAATAATCCGAAACTACGAAAATACCCAACTTTTAGAAACCGAAAAGACTTCAAAAGAGCAATACCAGTAACATCGGTAAAACATTCAAAACAAAGCTAACCGGTTAACACATTCTAATTATTATGGAACGCTATAAAACTGTCCATGTCCAGCGAATAAATTCCAACCACAGCAAACTAATAATACCAATCCTATCTCTACAGAACCTAAATAAAAGCGAAATAATGAAACAAATTAAGAGACTTTAAAAGAATAACGCATCTTAGAACGACGGAATAATTTCAGAATTTCTAAAATCAGCCGGCCCTGTCACTATAAAATGGATCACTCAACAAATAGGACATTTTTGGCAAATTGATAAAATAGCTGAGGATTGGAAAACTGCCCTAATTAATACATAGAATAAAAAAAGAGATAGAACCGAAGATAATAATTACCAAGGAATCTCTTTTCTCCCGGTCACATACAAAACTCTATGTTTACTTGATCGAGCCCAAAGCCAGAAATTGATTAATACCAAAGGCTATAGACCAATTGCTGTTTGGAGCAAATTCTTATTTGAAAACCAAAGGAATTTTAGTAACGATATTGTACATGTTAGTAAAACTTGCCGTGAAACTATGCTTCTTGAGCGATGTTAGTGGCAGATACAATTACTTTGATTGCTTTGTTTGTATATTTCGTCGGTGTAACGTGTCACTATTTTACTACTCTCAAAATTATAAGATTTTTCAACATTCTGACGAAATGGTTCAATTTATTGTCAGAAACAGATCTTCGGCAGTTAATGAAACATCAAATGCAGACCAACAGTCGAGCACTATGTGTAAAACTCCAGCCGGGAACAGATCATCAATCAAATAGTACGTCTTACACCAGCGTGTGTTCCACACCATCATACAGAAGAAACAACACGTAAATGAAGTTAAGTAACAGAGCACTTAGCTGTGCTGCAGAGTTCTTCAACGTATTGGTGTGATGTTAGAGAAAGATGAGCAAATCCGTGTCAATTTGTCTTTTGCCTGAGCTAGTATAAAACAAATTTTTACCGTTCACGAAGCCCACGCGAGCCATTGAATTCAAGATTGTGCTACAAGAAAGTTTTTCGTGTAAAGTTATTTGATATGCAATTGTACTCTGAAATACGATTCGTGGTTTTTGAGTAAGTACCGTTTGAAATTAAAAAAACACATGTTAAGATATCTCAATAATTTTACGCTCACTGGCTACCTACATCTGTTGTCTACGCACTGACGCTATTACAGTCTGAATTCTTCCTTGTTTACGTTGGGTACTGAGTGTTAACGTGCCTTGGATAATCCTAATGAGTCCCGCCGACTGTGAAGTACGGACTGTTGTAAGATTTCTTAGTGGCAAAGGCCTAAAAGCGATCGATATTCATTTTGAGATCTGTGCGGTTTAAAGAGAAAACATTATGAGTGATGGAATGGTAATAAAGTAGGTGAGAGCATTTAAAGATGGCCGCACAAATGTGCATGATGAACGACGGAGTGGGCATCCTTGTTAATGAAAGTTTGGTGCAGGATGTGACAATAAGGTGAGACTTCTATGAGGAGAGGTATTCAAAAACTGGTACAACGTTATGACAAGTGCCACAATATTGCCGGAAATTATGTAGAAAAATAAATTAAGGTATAGGCTTTAATGTAAAAATAAAATTATTGAGATATCTTAGAACGTCTGTTTTTAATGTCAAAACGTTATTTACTTATAAAACACGCCTCGTATAACAACTTATATTTCTTTAAAATATCATACGTTTTAGAGGGATCTCTTATATTAATAGCAGCAAAAATTTGTCCCGTGATAGTATGTATAATAGGGGGTGCCACGATGAGTAAAAATTTGGAAAGCTAAGTCATAGACCAAAGAGGCGAATACGATCATTTGCTGTCCTTTGGTAAAGTACTGACCACATATAGAGCGTCTGACTACTCAACCCAACCTGGTTTATGGTACACTCATAAAGAGAATTTTGATCATCACAGTATTAACGCAGGTGCTCAACTCACCGACAGTAATACTGGCGGAACTGGTCTTTCAGATTCTTGCGCTACCAGATTAACGTGCAATGTGATTCAACAGAGGAAATCGGAATCGTCTAGCGAACTTGAAACCAAAACAATACATATTTTGAACACTTAACATTCAAAAACTTTCGCAAGCAGATACACTTCATAAATTATGAGATACATTAAAAGAATAGAACATTCAAAATTTTCACGCTTCAAGAAACGAATGACGGACACAGACAACGTGTATTTCGGCAACTATCGTCCTTTCAAACAAGTAAAACTGATAAAAGAATATTAATAATTTGCAACGCGTGGAAGTTACATTTGCAGTTAAATTCAATAACGGAGGTAAAATCCATTAACGACAATTTCCTTAAATGCGCAAATAACCGTGCACTTTATTTAATGCCAGTATGCCAGTCAATGAGATTACCAAAAAAATCTGAAGAAGTTAGATAAACTTTAGCCAACATCATCTTGACAGTTCTCTCAATTTTAATGGACGGCTTTAATGCTCAATTAGGTAAAGGAAGGCAATATAAGAAAACGGTGGATGAATTTCCTGCGCATAAATGGATAAATCGAAATGGCAAATGTCTTCTTGAAACATGGGAAAATATTAATTTTAAAATAATGTCAATAGATTTTAAAAAGAACCCTTTAACACAGCGACTTTCACTGGCACCTAATACATTTATTGGGGATTTTCAAATCCACCAAGTAGCAATTTCATACCCTAACTAAAAAAAAATACTGCGGCTGATACTGATTCCGAAACTACGGAAATATCCAAGTTAGAAATCGAAAGACTTCAAAAGCAGATTCCCATAAAGTTTGATAAAACATTCAAAATAAAGTTAACTGGATACCATAGTCTTTGCATCGAAAATGAAAATCGCAATTTGACCCTTAACAACCAGGAAAATTGTAATTGCTATTTATTATGAAAAACTATTACTTTCCAGATCCAGGGAATAAATAACACCAATCCTAACTCTACTGAATCTGTACTGGACCTGAGTAAATCGAAGAAATGAAACAAATTAAGAGACTTAAAAACAATAAAACATCCGTAGACGACTGTATAATTTCAGCATTTATAAAATCTGGCGGCTCTAACACTATAAGAGACATCACTCAACAAATACGACATATTTGGCAAACAAATGAAGAACCTGAGGAGTAGAAAACTCCTCTAATTAATCAGTTGAATAAAAAACGAGGTAGAACCGAAGTCAATAACTACCAAGGAATCGCTATTCTCCCGGTGACATACAAAACTCTCGCAGAATGTTTATTTCATCGAGCCCCAGAACAGATCTCGCTCAATAGCAAGGAGGCTATAGACCAAATAGATATTATTCTTAGCAAATTCGTCTTTTAAAACTAATCCTTAGGCACCAAATGATTTCTAGTAACGATATTGAATATATACGTAAAACTCGCTGCTAAACTTGGAAATTCAAATATTATAGATTTAAAAAAAGCCTACGAATCAGTTTCACTGAATTTAAAAGAATAGGGGTTACATAATAGAACTGTAAGCTGATTAACGAAACGTTAACCGAAACTAGCCCTAAAGTTAAAGTCACCGGAGAAATTTATGAAACGTTTGATGTAAAGACTGGTGTTAGACAAGGATATGGGATCTCTTCAGTGCCCATTGCTGTTTAATTGTGTTTTCAAAACAAAACTTGACTCAATATATGTAAAAATCAATGACGTTAGCTTGCAGTTGCTAACGCTAGGAGTTTTGGGTAAGCATGGGGAAGGAAATCGGCCGTGTCCTTTGAAACTAACCATCACGACATGTGCCTGGAGTGATTCAGGGAAATCACGGAAAACCTAAATATGGATGGCTGGATTTGAACCACCATCCTTTTAAATGCCAGTCCAGTGCGTTACCACTGCACCACCTCGCACGGTGCCTTTTGAGGTGATAAAGCAATATAAACTAGGGACTTTATCACAGCTCAAAAACAAATTGAAATTCTTAAGCCGGCCGCGGTGGCTGAGGGGACTGCGGCGCGCCAGTCACGGTCTGCACGGCCACTACGGTCGGGCATTCGAATCCCCCCTCGGACCTGGATATTTGTGCCGTCCTTAGTATTAGCTAGCTCGTAAGTAGTTTGTACGTTTAGGGACTCATGACCCCGTAGCTAAGTCCCATTAGCTCTACAAAAATTTGACCACTTATTTGAAATTCTTAAGAAGAGTTGGACTACAGTTGGACTACAAATTTCATTCGGAAAAACGGAATATATGGCATGGAACAAACAAGCGCCGAAGTTACTTTTGGAGCAAAAAAAAAAAAAAAAAAAAAATAAAAAATAAAAATAAAAATAAAAATAAATGTAAAAATGATAGGGGTTTCTCAGTTTAAATACTTGGGGGAAATCATACAAGAAAACGGCATGGAGAAAGCTGCAAAAGTTCGCTGCCAAAAATTGACAAAATGCATTCAGAGTAATACAAATTATTTATCATAACAGATCACTTCCTAAATTTAGCAAACTTATGCATTATAGCATTGTAATAACACCTGAATAACTTCAAGGAGCAGAAACTTTATCTTAAATTTGGAATATATTACACCCATAAATTACTGGTGGAGTAAGTTATGAGCTGAGAAGTAATAAGGAAATAGAGAAATATACAGACATACATGGTAACATGAGAATACTGAGACTTAAATTTGGGAATGGCAGAGAATGGCAGCCATTATAGTGACAAAACAAACAGTGGACTTCTACGAAAAGAGAAGTAAGGTCAAAGTTGAGCCACTTCAATCGACTGCTGCAAGGGGGATTTTAAATTAGCCGGTATAACCCAGGCAGACGTTAAAAATAGAAAAACATTTAGATAAAAGTATTTGATTTGAAAATTGGTCTGAGGGAAACCAGAAAAGGCATGGAATGTCGTGGTCTGATAGACGAAAGATTCTCCATTCTGAAAGTATGAAACAAAATTGGCCACAAAGGAAGGGCAACCATCGAAAGTGACATTTATTGTACTTCGCGTGGTCCTATTACTCCCATACGTAAATAATAATAATAATAATAATAATAACAACAATAATAATAATAGTAATAATAAAAGAAATCAAGCACACTAAATCCACTTTTGTTCTTATTGAACGTAACTCATATGACACGTTAATTTACATGGGAAAAATATAGGCACTTGTTGATATCTATCAGGGGAGATTGTTGTATCTTGGTACACTATTCAGCCTTTCGTCACTGTATCAGAACGCAGCAGCTGGATATGGCGGTGAGTTGTGTCTGTGAATGTATGAATGAGTGGACGTTCTAGACTGATGAAGACTGAAATCCTCATTTTATTTTTGGAATAAAACTTATCTATATTATTTTCTTACTAGCGTCAGTTCCTGGCGTTACACGGGTGTGTGTTTATTTCCTTCTTACTTTAGTCCTTCGCCTTCTACCCAACTCTGTATCGATTTCACTTGCATTTTCTTTCATTTCAGTCCTTATGACGTCGTTTCTCCTGAGTAATACAGTTTTACAGGTTCGTAGAGTGAAATATTAGAAAATGATCTGCAAAATATGTTTCGAATGGAGTTGATAGGAAAGACGTAATAAATTACAACCTGGTACATGACAGGGTGGATTTTCATGCATTTCATGGTTTATGGCGTCATATCTCCTGAACTATGCGTCGCAATATTATATACTTTCGAAGGTACATTTAGTGGTATGCGTGCGTACTGCAATTAGAGTTAGTAGTAAAGCCATATCAAATCGAAACCTCTTGGTTTTCATGAACCTCATGCATTTTCATAAACAAAATTGTTTATATGTTATGGGGTTAGCATTTCTCTAGTGATACTCTGCCGAGCTTTCCGCATTTTGCTACAGTTTTCTGATGTGACAAACAGTGTCACCTCAGAAAAATCTCTTGAAGTCCGTCGCTATTTACCGTATATTTATATCTACAAAGTGTGTTTTCTTAGTACCAACGAAAGGGACTAGTAGAGGATAATGAAACAAGTGTATTACTCAGATGACATTCCAGTGGTAGGCATCGTTCACGTACTGTTCCACACGTGTTCTCATAATTCGTATACACGTTTCTAACACTTCATATCGACATCCGAACACTTTAACAGACACTCACAATGCGTTTCCGGAGTTAATAGTCACTATCAGAAGCCTAGAATACCCAACTGGTTCTAGTTAGAGGACTTGGGAACTCATGGTAGTGGCGAATCACCACCGACATGTGGCTATAACAGTCAAACAGTAATGAGCGTATAACACTCTCCTGAGTTAAGACTACATCAAACGTCAGATCTAACAGTTTTCTTTTTCTTTAGGATTCAGTACAACAACTAACCTATTTCATGCGAACAGTAACTAGCAACCGAACTCTAAATAAGAAACCCGAGCAGAAAGGGAAAATCTGTATAGAACGGAAGTCTCTGTCTCTAATGGTTTACAGAGAACGCGCAGTGTGGCAACTATGCACGCCATGTGTGTTTGCGGACTATCCCCTACTATTGTGCTACTAGACAGGGAACTGTTGCGTATATAGTCCAAGGTCGGCGAGCCACCCCTCTGTCCTTGCGGTACGGGGTTCGTTCCCCACCAAGGTCGCCGATTTTTCTGCACTCAAGAGGCACAGGGTTCGCTCCCCACCAAGGTCGTTGAAACCGACCCGTCAGACGCTCGTAACTTGCCGCTGCATCTTACCAACGACGTCTTACGTAGCGATCGCTTCTGTGTAGCGATGACTGCCATCTGCTTAAGGCATAGTTAATTACGACAGTTGTTGTATCGATACTGCCAGGCGTACTTAATACCAAATTTTATTAACAAATGGACTGATTTTCATTTTACAGCATAGCACTATCAGTTTTCTAGTGGCTAAAATTTCTGGTCTTCTGAAAACTTATTTTAGCAAGGAAAATCATTATTCTGAAGCGAGACATTATACTAATTACTTACAAAATTGCTCCTGACAATTCCAGACCTTAGTCGCACTGTGTAGATTTAATGTATTTATCACGTTATCACTTATTAATTAGTAGCATTCATCTGCCGACATCTTCCACTAGGCAGTTTACTTTCATCAAACTTTTATAGACCACAGTATGTATTAGATACATTCTGAGAGGATGCCAGAAAATTACGAGATACAAAATTTATCTGATGCAAACGATTTCAGACGGTAAAAACATGTATTCCTGAGAGTCATATGTAGGCTGAAAGTCTTGATCCCTTGTTTGTTATTTCGGTGGGATCCACCATGAGCTAAACACGACGTTTCCTTTTTCGCTCTCACACGTTTCACAGAATTTACATCATCATAAGCGGGCATTTATTTTCTCTCCCTTGGTGAACAGCATAAATACTCTTCACTATTTACACGTGCACAAATTACGCTTTTAAGAAATTCTTCACAAATTTCAAAACATCTAAGTTATTTCACATATATCTTGTTGCCACTTGCTGTGATTTCCTTTCCTGTAACAGATTTAAGAAACCGTAGTATTGCCAACACTGTCTATGGAAGGGGCGTTGAAAAATAGAAAACGGAAGTTAATCAGGATTCAAACTATAGCTCCATGTTGGATGTGATATGGTGGAAGTGTATGTAGTGACCGACAACGGCTGGAACGCTTATGCGAGGAGGATGAACGTTCCTCGGTGAGTTCAGATGCACTGTAAGTTATAACAGTGTTGCGATTGTGTGCGTGTGTTTATGAATTAGCGTTGTGTCTCAATACTAGGAGCGTGAAAACAGGAGCTGTCTGTTACTTTGTTGTTTATTCTCCGTTCTTTAATTACTCCATAGTTGCTGATGACAAACTGGGAAGGGAGCTCAGCTGTAATGCAAAACAAAAGAATGTTACATCAAGGTACATGCAAAAAAGGGGTGTGGTTTTCTAATTAGTGGAGTGAAAGAGGCCAGAGGAAGGAACTGATACAAAGAAGGGGAAGGAATTGACGGATAGATGTGCGGAATAGGAAATGGGGAGAGGAGGAAGCAGGATATGGACTAATTAAAGATTGGATTAAATATTAGTGTCTTAAATTTTGCTGAGAATTACACTACATTCATTATTGCATACGAGGTAAGATGTAGGGGCCATGGATAGAAGGAGGAGGAGTAAGAGGAAAATGTGGGACAGGCGGAGTTAGATGGGGAGGAGTATGAGATGGACAGAGACAGAAGGGAGGAAGGGATGCACAAAGGGAGAAGGCGGACGTTTCTCAAAAACAAATTTATGTTTATTCATTAAAAGCTGAATCCATTGTAGGTGATTGATTAGTAACATAAAGTTTCTTAATAAGTCTGTTATAATTTCCTTCCTTCACAGAAAGACCAAGCACAGACTGCGTATTTAGATCAAGAAGAAGAAATATTATTCTTTAAAAGACGAGAATCTATTATATTTAAGATTCAGATACAACAAAACAGTATCTTAGGGATGACAACGCTCTTATGATAATTTAATACATAAAAAAGAGTTTACAACAGTGACAGCAACTGAAAACTCGCAACTCTTGCGCCGCTCCTCACCATCTTGGAAAAAAACCCTGATGAGGGCCCAACTTTGGGTTCAAACCGGTTGGCAGTAAATGACCAATATTGCGCTCTAGACAGTTTTTTTTAAGTATTAACGAAATAGGTGAAGTTTGTTATATAATGAATATGTACGGACTGAAAGTACGATACAAATCATACATAAGGCTCTTTAAAAATGTAATAAATTATACAAGGTACTAAATGGTTCGTCCCATGCCACAGTGATTATTCCAAATGTTAATTCCGTGTTCCTAGATCAATGAAGACCCTGTTCTCATCGTCAAAGACTAATCTTTTGAACACGAAGGAGTATTTACGGTCGTATCTGCCCAGGTCACCGATGTGTCTTTTGCTGCTCAGCATTTTTGAAATTGTATACCGTTGATACTTATTAATCTTCTGTCCAAGGGCTGTGATATTTTCACGTTTCGTATAAGGTACACAGGGTGACACAGAAAATCGGGAATATTTCCACAAATCAATGAAACTAGAAGTGATGTAGAAAAGGAATTTAATTCATAGTATAAAGAAACCCGGCAGTAAGCTGTCACAGCATTCGTCAGAACATGGACCATTTACTTTTATTAGCAATGCCCATAATAGTCAGCTTTATTAGGTGGCAAACCATTTAAATAAAGAAGACCAAATTGAAAGCATATTTGCAAAACGAGGATAACTATGCAATAGTAACTGCAATGTTACAACTTTGCCATTTATGCAGCATTGGTATCATTTATCATTCAAAGGTCCTTTAGATGGAATCATCCTCTACGAATACAGAACTACCGTTAGTTGGCAAACGAAGATTTTAATGACGTTCATGAGCGTCTTTACAAGCTATTAAAGTGACATTACGGGTCGTGTTTCGTAACATAGGATTGTCGGATCGTATTTTTTTCGCAAGTGAGCAGACAAACACAACATCTTTCAATGCCGATCGTTGCATGGAGATGTTACGAACTTCCGTTACACCTGCTCTTAACAACTTTCCAAACGTTCTAAAGGCCTGGTTTCAATAGGACTGAGCTATATCACACTCTGCACAGCAATCAATGGCATGTGTGCTAGACTTGTTCGGTAACCGTGTGATTTCACTATTCTGTAACACTCCCTGGCCCCGAGATCGCAAGATTTATCCGCTTGTGATTTTTTTTCTTGTGAGGTTACGTCAAGAGCAAAGTCTACACTACTCGTCCAATAACCCCGAATGAGTTAAAACAGAGAATTCTGAATGAAATTAACAGTATCAACCTGAGATGTAGCAGCGAACTCCATAGCAGATTTCACCAACGTATTCGTACATGAGGACGCCATCTAAAGGCTGTAATTTAATAAGATGATAAATGATATCAAAGTATCGTAAATGACGAAGTAGTAAGATTGCAATTACTAAGAATTACATTTCTTTCCTTTATCACTTCAAGTTTTATTCTATTGTGGAAACATTTAAGTTTGTCACCCTGTAGTAGCAAGCCTCTGTAGGATATTAACAGTTCTAATACTGTACAGATTGTTACATAACCTCATAGTACCAAAACAGCACTGCTAAATATTTTTACATCTTAGTCATTATTAATCGGTAATGTAAATAGCAGTGATCGCACATTACTTCTTTAGGACTTAACGAGAACGATTAGTTTTATTTGTAACTAGCTGAAAACCCGACGTTTCCCGGGTATTTATTTAATTATTCCTGACATTTTTCAGGTATATCTTCATTTGTATAAGGGCTGTATGTCTGTAAAATCTTGGAAATACAATTAGTACTAAAACTTGGTGCGTGATAGGGCGGTTTTCAATGAACGTTACTGTTTATGTACTCATACCTCATGAACTACGTGTTGGAATGTGATAAAATTTAGAAGCTACATTCAACTATATATGTGTATACTGTCTGTAAAATTTCCTGTCGCTAAAATTTGTAATGTTCAAATTATAAATTGTAACGTCATACCGAGACCCGTAGGTTTACTCCATAAACAGCGGAAAAGTAGTAAGCGAGAAACGTTTTTCCTTTCATGATTTTAGTATGGTTGCCAGCGAGAAAAAGTTTAATAAAGGTTTGAAAATATGTTTAAAGTTTGTTACAAGTCGTTAAGTAGTGTCGTTCTCATACAGTGTATATAGAAAGCCTCGCCGCTTTATATGGTATTTTTTGCGATTTCTATTGGTTATAACGTAATACCTTTTGAAACATGTGCCGTGTGTGATTCTTAACCATGCAGCAATTTTTGCCTCACGGTAAGGAATGTGTGTACCAAATTTGGTTGAAATCGTTCTACTGGTTTAGGAGAGAATGAGCAGCATTGTCACAAAATGTAACAGTTTTTCACGCATCTCATTGTTTATGACGTCATATCTCGTAAACCATATATCGTATGTGATTCTTACACTTACGGTGACCGTACTCGTGGATTGAAGCTTACGTGTACAAAATTTCATAAAGATTGGAACAAAACTGTAGATTTGTATGCACCACGTACAAACATACGGACATACTTCTTTATATATTAAATTTTGGTTTTAAAAGACGAGATAATTAACAAGGAAAAACTTATAATACAATTAAAAATTACAATACTTCATCTTGAGTGGCGGAGAGAGAGGTTAACAGGTGTCATTTCCTTCGTTCTTCAGAGGACTGCAGCGCAGTAAAACAGCACACACGGAGTGAAATTGCTTTATGAAAACATTTACCACTTGAAGGAATCACTGAAAGCTCGCTAAACAAGACTCGCACCGCTACGAGTTTTAAAAACACAACTTCTCGCGCTAAGCTACATCTTTTTTACTGGAGACCCTGTGCCCTACATGTGTGAAACGGAGGCTTACGACTTAATTTTCTCGCGCGAGCTTCATTCGCACCCAGATTTTAATCTCCGCAAGCCTCCTCGCAGCCGGGCCGGCTGCGAGATATTTGTAGGTAACCAGATTAAAACGAAAGGCCCACGCCTCTTCAGAAGTGGAGCGAGCGCCCGTAATACGGGAATCAGGCGCGGCGCTAATTATCTTAAGTGCGACAAAGCATCCAATTTGTTGCTCGCGCCGCGCGCGCAACGGCGGAAACCACGGCTTTTGTGGCGCACTTGAATTAGCCTTTTGTGAATCCTTAATTTTAGATTGCATCTGCTGCATGATTTACGTTACTTACTATCATTGAGGAAGCGGGAATGTAATGCGCGTCTGTCTGAATTATTCGTTGGAAGGAGATTAAGAATTTTTTTGTTTGTGTAGCTGTTTCACTTTCACAAAAGAAACACGTCTCCATTTAACGATAACACTGAAGTTACCGTCTCTTAAAGGAAGAGAGTTCGTTGATGACTGCCTGAATGTTGCCCTAGGGACCCAAGGGTGAAACAGTTATGTCGTGATCAATGTATAATGTAACAAGACTCCAACCAGGTATTTTAACTGTAACGTTTACTTACCTACGTACCTTATATAAAGGGAGAATCCCCTAAAAATTGCGGAAACGGAAAGTGCGAATGATGTACGATTTTCACAGAATGGATTGCTAGTCTGGGACTCGTATTTTTAGCCAACAAGCAGATTGTAATATTACTTAGAAATTGAATTTTTTATGCTAACATACAGTTTTTAAATTACACCAGCTGTGTACAAAGAACTTGGAATGTCATTTTTATTACGTTTAGTTTGGCAGCTACAACCGTTCAAAGTTTCGGGGGCAGACACTGCGATAGCGTAGCTCACTGGCCGAGTAGCTTGCCCCTGGGGCACGATCACAGTCTCATGACCACCAGCCTGTCAGCTACGCTATCGAAGCCTTCGCACCAAAAATTTGAATGGTTGTAGCTGCCAAACTAAACGTGATAAAAATGTCATTCCAAATGCTTTGTAAACAGCTGGTGTCAAAATTTCCAGAGCATATGAAAAATTGTAGTTGTGGTCTTCAGTCCGCATACTGGATTGATGCAGCTCTCCACGTTACCCTGTCCTGTGCAAGTCTCTTCATCTGAGAATATGTTCGGCAACCTTCATCCTTTTGAATCTGCTTACTTTATTCGTCCTTCGGTCTCCCTCTACGATTTTTACCCAACACGCTTCCTTCTAATGCTAAGCTGACAATTCCTTGATGTCTCAGAATGTGTCCAACCAATCTATTCCCTCTCTTAGTCAGGATATGCCAAAAAATCTTTTGTCCACGATTCTATTAAGCACCTTCTCATGTTACGTGATCTACCCATCAAATTTTCAACATTCGTCTGTAGCACCACATTTCAAAAGCTTCTATCATCTTTTTATTTAAACTCCTTATCGTCCGCATTTCTCTCCCATACAATGCTACACCCCAGACAAATGCTTTCAGAAAGGATTTCCTAACATTTAAATTAATATTGGATGTTAACAAGTTTCGCTTCTTTAGAAACGCTTTTCTTCCCATAGCCATTCTGCATTTTACATCTTATTTACTTCGACCATCAGAAGTTATCTTGCTACCCAAATAACAAAATTCAGCAACTACTTTTATTGTCTCATTACCTAATCTAATTTCCTCAGCATCGCCTGGTTTTCTGACATTGCATTCAATTACCTTAGTTTTGCTCTTGTTAATGTTCATCTTATATCTTCCTTTCGAGACACTGTCCATCCCATTCAATTGCTCTTTCAGATCTTTTTCGGTCCCTGACTGAATTACTGTTATCGGCAAACCGCAATGTTTTTACTTCTTCTCCCTGCACTTTAATTCCCTCTCCAAATTTCTCCTTCCATTCATTCACTGCTTGCTCAATGTACAGATTGAACAACAATGGGGAAAGGGTACAACCCTTACTCCCTTCCCAACCTCTGCGTCCCTTTCTTGCCCTTCGACTCTAATAACCGCTGTCTGGTTATTGTATAGGTTGAATATAACTCTTCGCTCCCTACATTTTACCCCTGATACCTTCAGAATTTCTAATTGTCAAAAGCTATCTCCAAATCGACAAACGCTAAAAACGTAGATTTGCCTTTCCTTAGCCTAACTTCTAAGATAGTCGTAATGTGAGTATTGCCTCCCGTGTTCTTACATTTCTCCTAACGGTATACTGATCTTCCCCGAGGTCATATTCCACAAGTTTTTCCATTCGTCTGTATATAATTCATGTTAGTATTTTGCAACCATGACTTATTAATAATACTGATAGTTCTGTAATTTTCACACTTGTCTGTACTTGCTTTCTTTGGAATTGTAATTACGATATTCTTCTTGAAGTCGGAGGGTAGTTCCCCTGTCTCATACATCTTACATACCAGGTTGAACAGTTTTTTCATGACTGGTTCTCCTAACGAAATCAGCAGTTCAGACAGAATATCATCTGCTCCAGGGGCCTTGTTTCGACTCAAGTCCTTCAGCGCTCTGTCAAATTCTTCTCGCAGTATCATATCTCCTATCTCATCTTTCTCCACGTGGTCTTCCCTTTCTAGAATACTGCCTGAAGGCAGTATTTCCTTTGTATAGGCCCTCTATATATTCCTTCCACAGTTCAGCTTTCCCCTCTTTGCCCGGTATTGGTTTTCCGTCTTAGTTGTTGATAGCCGGCCGCGGTGGCCGAGGTGACTGAGGTGCTCCAGTCACGGTCAGCACGGCCACTACGGTCGGGGGTTCGAATCTCCCCTCGGGCATGGATATTTGTGCCGTCCTAGTTCGTAAGTAGTTCATAAGTAGATTGTAAGTTTAGGGACTGATGACCGCGTAGTTAAGTCCCATAGACTTTACCAACATTTGAACATTTTGAGTTGTTGATATTCATACAGCTGCTTTTCATGTCTCCAAATATTTCCTTTATCTATATTTTCCTGTAGGCGGTATCTATCTTTCCCCTAGTTATGCATTCTTCTACGGTTCTGCATTTCAGACATTTGTACTCCCACTTTCCTACTTAACTTCCTGAATTTTTATATTTTATCCTCTCATCAAGTTCAGTATATCCTGTGTTATCCATGGATTTCTATTTGGCCTTGTGCTTCTGCCTATATGATCCTCTGCTGCAATCACTACTCTATCTCTCAGAGCTACCCATTCTGCTTCTACTGTATTACTTTCCCCCGTTTCAGCCAATCCTTGCCTAATGCTACCTCTGAAACTCTCTACCACCTCTGGTTCCTTCAGTTTGTTCAGGTTCCATATCCTAACTTTTCTACCTTTCTGCAGTCTCTGAAGTTTTAATCTGCAGCTCATAAGCAACAAGTTAATGTCAGAGTCTATATCTGCTCCTGGATGTGTCTTACAGTTTAAAACCGGTTTCCTAAATCTATTCCTTACCATTCTTAACATTATAAAGTGCCTTCCAGTGTCTCCTGGTCTCTTCCACGTATACAGCATAAAAATACACTTTCTAGGAATTTTTACAATATGTTTTTGGCCAACAAAACGAGTCCTTGACTATCAGTCGATTCTGTGAAAACCGCACATCAATCGCAGTATTTGCGGTGCAACTATTAGGTGATTCATCCTGTATATTAAATGAATCTACAATAAAGTCAGTCGGCCAGATCAAACAACTTAGCCGATTTGCTTCATTTTTGTTTTAAACAAAAGGTATTCACTCGCAGATTTGTCAACAAGTATCATAAATAACGTTAATCTCTCCATTCTTTATTTTTATTCAAACGCGGTATCCTTGTGTCCTTGCATGGAATATTGTAATCGTTTTGTTTTATGATAACTTCAGTTGTAATTAAGGTACGCAGTTCTTTCTGACATAACAATACCTATTGGATCAAGGACTTTCATTTTGATTGATTCTGAAGAGAGCTATACGCGAAGATTCAACTTTACTTCCATTTTTCCACAACTTTTTTGTCATTGTAGTAACGGTGCGAAGTATTCGCACGGGTCCTCTAGTTATTAGTTAAGGTCTTTAAGCATAAAAAAATTTGGAGGAAACCTATCCCGAGACTGATAGAACATGATTTACGTTACTTAAGTAATTTGTTTGAATAAACTCAGACCGTAAGGTTAGGCGAATTGTTCCGTAACATTAACGTAGATGAACTATGAACATAATTTACCTTACTGTCCTTCGAAATAATCACTTTGCCTAATTATGAACCGCTGCTCTCTGCGTTAAATATTCTGGAAAGTCTTCCTTTGGGATGGTTTTAAAAAGCCTCGTTTCGTTTCCTTGGATGTCAGAAACATCGTCAAATCTCTTTCCTTTCAAAGCGAATTTGAGTCGAGGGAATCGGAAGAAGTCTGGAGGATTGAGATCCGGCGAGAATGGCGGATGTCCAAGTTGAACCACACCCATTTCTGCCAGGAATTGTTTGATGATAATGACTGTGTGTGGACGAGGGTTTTCGTGCAACGATTGAACAACCACACTCCCCATCCAGACGCTGACGGATATTCGAGTCCACCCTCGGGGATTGGTGCGTGTGTTGTCCTTAGGTTGGTCCTAGTAGTTTGTTAGCCTTGGGACTGATAACCGCAGTAATTAAGTCCCATGGATTCACAAACATTTGAATATTTGATTATCAATTAGGTCAGTTGAAGCGTAAAAGGGCGAAGAGTCTGCAGGTTTAGTTCGATGTCAGAAATATCGTCAAATCTCTTTTCTTTTGAAAGCGAGTTTGAGTCGAGGGAACAGGAAAAAGTATAGAGGATTGAGATCCGGCGAGAATGGAGGCTCTTGAACACCATCTTAAACGAGGACTTCGGGCATTATCGCAAAGCTCAGTGGTGCATAGTTATGCGAGGTGACTATTTCGAAGGAGACTTTAGTACATCATCTATGTTAATGTTGCAGGACTATTCACTGACCCTCATTGTCATACGATGTATATTCCCTACGTATGTTGTATCTGCTGACCCCCTTGCACTATTCGCTGACGCATCGTCAAACTGTACTTGTCATTAAGTTCAACTTTTGGACGTAATATCAGATGCACCAATAATAAGGTATATCAATTTAGGTAAATGTTTGTCATAAATTTCTTTCCTTTCTAATTCGTCATTCGTAACCTTAAATATAAGAGACAGCTTAGGCGGATTTACTTTCTTTCTATTCTTCGAATATATTGTAGTTCACTTTTTACGTCCATGAAGTGCCGTGTTCTGGTGCATTTTTAAAAAATTGTTTATCGTTTGTAACCTACGGCCCGGGTCGACAGAACTGTTTCAATACAAAAGTGTAACCCTTCCACCTTCCATATTATTTGTTGTATGGGTAATGGGTTTATCACAAATTTGACATACCTTTAAGTTAATTACATTTTGGCCAAAAAATCCAACCATTTCCCTGCAGTCAGTAGACCGTTTTTAAACCATAGGCGATCTCATAGAGAATAAGCAAAACCATTTCATTTCTTGGTCGCTCAATTTCTGTTTCTGACTCCCAGAGCACAGACTCTCAGTATCAAAATTGTAGATATCTGTCGAAGCATCAGAGCAAATGTACCTTACGACTCTCAGAAGAGACAGCCTGTATATTGTACGAGTTACGACTGCAGTAACAGCTGTATTTTCACCAGTTAGTGTAACTAATGTTATCGTATTCTCCAATTTTCGCTTCAAGTAAGATTCGATTCGGTGATTTCAATTTTTCGAATAGGTGGTTGTAAAAATGTGACCATATTAAGGACCAAGATGACTTTCCCCATGGCAATATGATGATAAACGACAACGTACTTTAATCGAGAAACGGGAATCGCAAATAAATACTACGCTAATTTTGTTATTATTATGCGGAATAAATCCTAAGAGGAATGGTGATTACGAATGCGTAATGTACTAATATATTGTGTCAAAATTTAAAAATGCATAATCTGCTTATGTATTATGTCAAAATTTGAGACTAGTGTTATTTGCCATTTAAAGGCAATACGTGAGAGGCTGTCTGATTTGACTGTTTATCCGGGTAGGAGTCACACATTAAAATCACTGCTAGACACGTTACTGGTCAAAATATTTTCGCAACATCTCCGGGACTAGTAAGAGCGAGGCGAAAGGAATACAAATATCAATAACAACAGGTAAATTACATGATACTGAAGTAAAAACGATATTATCCTAATCTTTTTCTCTCGATACATTTTAAAAAGTTTTCGCGTCTTTAACTTCCTGCCATATATAAAAACTCCAAACTTCACAGATCATATGATGTTCTGAAACGTGTCTATTCACATCAGAATCATTTCCAATTGAAACTTCCTTCGGTATTTTCATTCTTGTTAGTTTAAATTACTTCTTTAGAGTCTTCAAACTCATCATGTTATTCATAACTTCAAAAATTGTTTTTCAGTTACAAATATAAGTTATTCCACGTTACCTGTCCATGTGTTTTGTATGTGTGTCTGAGACGTCAGCTAGGATATCTTCTACTATAGCGGTAACACTAATCAGTTCCAAAAATACGTTAATTTTCGTTTTTCATCAAAATATGAACGTCTGACATCACCTGAGGTTGTTCAGGTGTATATTGTTCACACACTGTCGTCTATATTTTTGTCACCCTAAGCTATTCATATCAGTGCACAACACGTTAAGTTTCCGCTCATATCTCGTAAGTACTTAAGCCGTGATACTTTACTTCTACTATCTCAACCATCTCCTCATTTTAGACATTGCCTGGATGTAAGACTTTAAACATGCCTCTACTGCAGCATTTATCACATACATCCATTCTCTTATTCCCCCATGGTGTATGTTTCTTTGCTATTGAAAATTGTGGTTTAGAAGTATAGATAAAGCTTTTCTTCAGTGACTTACCAGAAGGTCTGTTCTTTAAATAAGTGCCTAATAGATCAGAACTAATTTTTGCATGTTGTTTATATAGACCAGGAAAGATTTACTCGGTTCAGCTATCAGAAATTAGGTTGCTGTTAGTGATATTCTCATCATTTAACAAGGCAAAGTTGTATACTATATTATTAATCATACAGCAAGTGTAATCTACACTCTATCGTTCGTGTTTAAAATATAAATAATTTACGACATTAACTGCTAGCGGGCTTTGAATTATTTCAATGCCCACTAGCTGTTGGCACCGCAGATTGTTTGAGTACAGGTTGATAATAACTGCCGTATAAAAATGGTGTTTCTTATTGTGACTATGTCTGTTTTCTTTTCCATTTTCCTGACAACGATTATAATAAATGTACTTTATAAAATAAACTGTATCTCATCTAGAACAAATCGTGAAGCTTAAGCAATTTATAGATTGTTAGGCATATGCTGTAAGATTTCTGAGTGCTGTCTTTCATTATATACTGTGTCTGTATGACTAAAATCGCGTATTTCTTTAGGCAAACGTTTCCGATTGTTATGTGAGTTTCAGAGCTTTTTACACTTATTTGTAACTTTCGTGACCTGCTTGATTCACCTGCATTCCTTCATCGTCAGTTTCCTTTGAATAATATAGTACAGGGTTCTTTCGTAACTGATAAAATTTTTAAAAATGTGAGACTAAAGAAGAATGTCCATAATTAATTTGACAAACTGCATGTGAAATCGAATAAACAACACTTATATATATATTTGGTGCAACATGTACGATACAGCAACTGTAGTCCACGCTGATTGTCTTCTGTTCAGTAAAATGTTTCCCATTCAAACCCATTTCGGCATTACATATATGGAGAAAACTGTTTATCTATGTATTACTCTTCCTAATAAAATCTTCATCTAATATGTTACAATCTTAAGCATTCTGTTACATCTTCGAGAAAGGTAAGGTACTACAACTCCCATTAAAACACTGTGAAATTACAGGAGAGGCAAGGAATGAGTTACAGTGGTAAAAATTCGAGTCGATCAGTAGCTGCGCGCGCTAAGACCTTGGCCACAGTCTCTATGTCGCAAATGTAACGGTGTATTAGTAACTAAGTAGAGTCTACTGAACTTGCGTAGTCTTATAGGTTGTACTGTCGATCGGCGTTGAATAAATGCAGAAGATAACGCTTGAGAAAGAAACTCAATAAATACTTTATACCACATAAAGTGGACGCTGTGATGACCAGTCTGACGAAAGAATGCACTCAGTGGTTTAAAACTGAAAATGTAGAAAAATGTTTACAGAATAACTACGGAGTACTGAAGGAGAAAAATTAAAAGATAGAGATATAGACCTGCTTAGTGCGTGAATATATATTGTTGGTGGTACGCAGACGGAAACTTGATACTTGTTTACCAAAATATACAACAACGTTACATAACGCCCTGAGTTTATGACACCTGCAAGCGTACTAGGTATTTGGCGGAGTACATTTGTCCAATGAATAGATAAGATGTAATTTGCACCAAATCATAGTCTTGCATTTCTTAATTGAAATTTGCCTCCCGAGAAATGTCATGTCAAGCGTAATCTTCACGTTTCCTCCGTCGACCTGATGAAAATATTGAATGCCTTACTGAATAAACAACGTCAAATGTATGTAAAGTGATGGATGTAGTATAGGCACCGTAATGAGACGGTACTGTTTGTGACTCACAAGAAAAGTATAGTTACGGGAGGAGAAGATTCACATATCAGTGACAACGTAGTGAGTATGGTCGGCTAGACAAGATACGATTCCAAATGGAATTGTTACTGGAACATTGAAGAATTGGAAGTAATGACTGTGGTTCTCGGATGCACTGCATTTCAGTGGCTGCACTAAAGATTCTATTGTTGTAGGTGTCACTAACGTGACTGTCTGATTCAAATGACGTATCTTAAGCGCGCCAAATGTGCAATAAGCATAATTTTTGTGTGATGATGTACAAGGGAAACGTCTCATGACTTACAGGCATGGTCTTTTGTATTTGTAACGTGCTTAAAAATGGGTACTTACTATGGTATAACATGCTAGATTACGTCGCTCTACCACGATCTCCTTAGTAATACTTCTTCCCTAAATCGTGAGTTGACAGCATACAATGCTTAATTGCTTGCGTTAGTTAATTACGTATCTAACGTTATTGTCAGTTACCTATAATAATTTTGATGTGAATCAGATATACAGTACAAGTAGAAAAAATGTGTTGCAGCGAAATTTCCGCCTTATGTTTATTTTACTGACGTGTCTGTCATCAGTTTAATACACCAATAATAACTAAAATCGGTGGTTTAAGTGTAGGTGCACCAGACGACTCTATAAAATGCGTAAAAAGAAATTTTTGTAAGAATGAAGTTCCAAACAGTTGGAAATGTTGTTGTACAAAGAACTTCATGTTTTCAATTCACAAAGAAGTTGTCATTTAAAGACTTCATTGCCATGTTAGTTATCAGCAGCGTCCCGTGATTTTTCTTGAACGAGAAGATTCACATCTGTAACAAGGAACCAGATCGTCATCAATAACAAAACTAGTGGCCCGTATCGGAAGTGCTACTGCTCAGAATCATTGTGAACTTGCGTTAGGAATATTAATTTCATGCAGGCCATTTCTGTTGTCATCCAACAAATAGATATAAATCATGAATGCTTACAGAATGCATTAAAGTTTAATTTTTTTTATCCAAATGTAGCTCTTTATCGTGGCTACTGAAGCATTATGCTGTACTATCTAAATTTTGTAATTAAAAAAAATCTTGGTATTTTTCATAATTTCTTATAACTCTGGTCTTAAAGGACTGAAATAGGTGATTAGCACCAAGAAGACAAGGTGTTTAGAGATGGACATGAGATTGAAGGAATGGGGAAAGAAATCCGTTGCGTTATTTTCTTGGACCTCAGAGTAAACTTCCATCATCCTAAGCTTTGTCTACGGGAGTCCAGAACCTTTACAATGACCATTATAGCAAAAGAGAACGATGTGGGATTGGATCTGAAGCGACATAAACAACGAAGTGTTCACCTAATCATACGTGTGGTTATATGCTCATTGGTTTGAAAATGTTTCATATGAAACCCAACAGAGTGTTTGCGTACTCATTTTCACAACTGTTTCTTGCTCGGGGAAAATTCTGTAATATATCACGTGTAATGAAATGAAGTTTCAACGACGTATTACAGGGACTTCGAAAGTGGTAAGATATTTACTGGTTGACACTGTAAAAGGTGCATTCGATCCTCTTACGTATTTGTTTTCCTGTTAATGTTTAACCGCTCCCAGAAAATGAAACAGCATTTTGCTTTTACCTGAAATGATGGGATTAACGCCCATTTCTGGCATATTTCATACCCTGTTTTTACCTGAGAGACAACCGTAAGATCGTCAGGGAAATGTTATGAATGCGGTTCGATAAGCCATCTGCCAGGCACTAACTGTGATTCGTAGAGTAAATCTGTATAGGCAGTTGTAGACGATTAATTTAAGAAATAATTGAAATTAATATTAAAACGGCCTAAATAGTATACATATTTATTCACGAATGACGGTTTTAGACCATTTAAAAGATTAGCAAGCTGGAGCAAGCTGGAGCAAGAAATGCTAATTGGTGATTATCAAATTCTGTACAGTTGTTCTGCAGTTGATCATCATCAGTTAGCGTTTCTTGTTCCAGTCTTAGGTATGAAACTAATCTTGTAAAAAGTAGAATTGTGTCACTCAGCCATAAATATTCGTTGGATATTAAAAGAAAGATTTATTACGGTAAGAAGAGTTTCCGTTATTTGAGATCTCATGCAGTGGAGCGGTCAGCTGCAGATAGTCTACATATGGATATAAACACTCTTCCATCACTATGTTTCGATCTTCTAGACAACCCTTATGTGTAATGAAAATTGGTGCGCTTTGTCCATATCAGAAGGGACAACGTAGCAGAATTTCAGGCTGCGAAAAAGAAAGGCAACCGTATCGTTTTCTTTAGCACGCCGCATATTTTAATGTTATAAAATGGTCTCCAGACATCGCAGGGAAGTGGTTGTTGGCTGAATGCTCTTACACAGATAAAAACCGAGTTTGCAAGTATCAGTTGAAACACAAGAGAAAATGAGCCTGTCGACTCTTAGGAGAGACGACGATTGTAAGACATACACTAGACGACAGGAGCAAGTGCTTCACTTCGATGGGAGGCTGCAAAACAATGAAAAGTTCTATAATAGATCAGCTGCGCACTCACTCATGCAGGGGTCGAACCCCTGACTGAAGGGAGGCCTTCCGTACCTGCAGTCATCCTGTCGTTTCTGGTTTGGCGAGTTTCGAACCCGCGACCTCGGCAATACCACCCTTCCTGTTACTACGTTAGCAGTCCCTGCTGACTGTTAAAGAAAAGATAGTGCGGTGCGTAGCAATAGAAATATGCTGTTCACTAAAACGAGTAGTTCAGTGCCAGATGTGTGATTAGTGTTCCGGTACCAGTATTCTGAGCCGTTGCCACAAATGTTCGCGAACTGCGCGCCACAAAGGACGCAGCGTGAGATTTCTTTTCATTCTTAGATTATAGGTTAATCCAAGGAGAAATAATTAGTTGGATACGGCTTAATTAACATTGTTAACATTTTTGGAAGGACAATACAGTGACAGGATATTATCAGTGTAATAGGTACGTGCGTTGGTCGCTTTAGTTTCGAATCAGTACTAAAAATTATATCTGTGTTAGTAAACTGCTGTATTGTGTGTTTCTCTCTCTCTCTCTCTTTTATTTTTATTTATTTATTTATTTATTTATTTATTTATTTATTTTTTTTTTGAAGCATCAAGATAATATTAACTCTTCATTTACTATATCAGCGTCAACCGAACTCTAAGACAGTTCGTTAAAAACTAATAAATTTTGCTTGAAATAATTCTTCGAAGTTAACAGTTGCCAACGCTTGAACTATTTAACCTCAAATGTTTAGAACATTACAGTTCCAAACCAATGAGACGCTTTATACTTATTACTACGACACAGCGTTTTTAGTGATCCGGAAGGAAAAGGGGTACCGTTTTATTTTGTGAGATACTTTTCGCAAATGGTTGCTGGACTATCGTTTTGGAACATATACTTAATTACTAAATGAAATTACTCTACTCTTTATTAGCATGGCACAGCAAGCATAATGAATATTTCGGCAAAAATCTTGGTTGCACAAAAACGACGTTTTACTTATTTACATATGATGCGTTTTGCGTCTTCTGGGCATTATCAAAGTTGTAGTGGAAAGTTACCAATTTGTTTAAGAGACAGGAGTTATCTTAAAAATATGTAACATGGCCCGTTAGTAAGAAATAGTTGATATAGGGAAGCTCCAGGCTGGTAAAACTGCAGACCACATTGCTACATTCACGCTTCATAGGGGCGGGTAAGGGGTGAACTAATAAAACACCACTGAAGACCATGAATTAAGGAATATAGTTGCCATTGAAGTAGCAAGGCGTTAGACTTATTAAATTAAAAAAAAATAGATCTTTAAAATAAATGTTGTAACAGTTACTTGAGAGTGGAGAGGGCAGCGAAGTCAATGGTAAAACCGTACAAAACTTAACCAAGCCAAGTTTATTTACTTATGTATGAGCCGCTTCCCGGCCACAACTGCGGCTTGCTTTAGCGCTGGCTATCTTGCTAGCAACATAGATATTTACATATTGTAAACAAGTTTGTAAGTTTCCCCTACAACGTACGGTGATGCCTAGAAGAGGCGAAACGCGTCATTTGAAACATCGTTTTTGTGCAACCAACACTGTTTTTTGCCAAAAAATATATCAGTAAGTTGTTCATACGTTATCGTTTTCATTGCTTTCCGTGACTTAAGTATCCTCAAATCTACAGTAGTTCACTTTCGTTTATCAGAACCCTGTCATTTTCAATTTCTTAGTTCAGTTCTACTTTATACCAATGACAACAAATTCTTTATTTTTTCTTGCAGTTATATTTGTCATTCATAACCATTGTGGGAAACCTCAGTGAATCATAAACACAGGTCTTGGTTTTATTCGATTATAAAAGAAAATGTACTTTGCGAGGAAACTTCACGAGGTTTTCTTCGAGTTGTAGTACAGCAAATAATATAATGTTGTCCATGTAATTTTGTGTCAATACAAAGCCGAGCTATACTCTTTTAGGGCTCCAGTTCTGTTCGTGGTTTGGTACGAAAAACAATTTTCATAAAAATTATGATGAAATATGGTAATCCGCCACTGAACATCAGCACCGAAGTAATTGAAGATTCTCTAGAATGTTAACAGAACGTCTGCTGTAATTATGACATTAAGATCAAGTGAATATCACAGCCAATTACCAAGTACACATCATTCATCAGTGTGCATTTGTGATGCTATGATAATGTGTCGACAACGTCTGATCGTATGGCTGAACAGATGTATTAGGAATATCATACCTGAAGATGATAACTGAGTGAATAGAAACCGATAGTCCATCTTGGCAGCCAGCCGCGGTGGCCGAGGTGACTGAGGCGCTCCAGTCATGGTCTGCACGGCCACTACGGTCGGGGGTTCGAATCCCCCCTCGGGCATGGATATTTGTGCCGTCCTGGTTCGTAAGTAGTTCATAAGTAATTTGTAAGTTTAGGGACTGATGACCCCTTAGTTAAGTCCCATAAGCTTAACACACATTTGAATTTGAATTTGAATTCCATCTTGGCAACTGATTAAAAAAAGCGTTATTTGTTGCGGCGAAATCTATTTGTGAAATAGAGAAATATAATAAGTGAGGTTCGATGAACCCTCTGCCATTCACTTCAGTGTAACTTTCTGAGTACCCAGGCAGATATAGTTGTCGATGTTGAGGCATTCATTTAGCGTTATCTGAAAGTGAGAGCAATGACAGAGACACGCTTGGTACCAGTTTCCTTTGACTAGCCACTATAAAAGTATTATCAACTACAAACCCATAATGACTGTTTAGCTCCAGTCTTAGTGTTTTCTTCGAAACAGCATTACTCAAGTGGGTGTTGAGTTTTTTAATTACTTTTACCGTGATTATTTTATTTTGTCTAGCCAAAATCGTTCTTAATGCACTTCGATCATTCCATTTACCTTCCGTTTACACCCAGTATTACTCTTATGCAGTGATGTTTCACCTTCTTTAGTGTGCGCTTTCAATACCAAGGTTACTGTCGTTAGTGTAATGTTAAACAGTCCCGCCGTTTTCGTCACAGATGTTCCCACTGACTGCGCACCATCGAAATGACAACTTTGATAGTCTTAGAGATCACTAACTTCACCGATCATTTGTGATGATCGTCGGAGAACAGAACGTACAATACTCCGTATGGTAACACCAAGACTTCGTACGTCAATTGTACACTGTGCTTGCATCTCAGTGTTAACGCGTACGCTGTGATGCCACATGCAACAAGATGTAACACACTTCATGGTGCTTGTACTTGGGTTGTAATGTGGAGACACTATGAAATGGAACCTACTACTGTTGCTGAGAACACACGTTGTTGACGTATATCCCTTACCTCTGAGCTAATGGACTCGTCCGTCCCACGTCACCGGTGTGCTCAGAGTCGAGGGAAATACAGTCACTTGTGAGCGAACCCTAAAGGGATGACTATGTTTTCGAAACAGGGACGAAGGAGTTGGCTCAAGACTGAATATGCCAGAGGTCGTACAGCACGACAATGTCAGTGACAGTGTTACAGTTTCTGCGCAACCCACCCCTCATTTTGCACGACAATGCGCGGTCGCTTACAGAGTAAGCTTTGGCTGCTCTGTTCGGTCGATGGGGCTGAGAAGTACTGTACCATCCACCATATTCCCTGGACTAAAGTCCTTGTGACTTTGATTCGATTCCGAAGATGAATTCGCTTCAGAACTGTTCCAGAGATTCGTAAGACAGTAGACCGCTCCATTCGCACCATCAAGAGAACAGACTCCGCCAACGCTATACTGAATATTCCACATTTCTGGCAACGGGTTCTACATGACGCTGGTGACTACTTTCAAGGACAGTAACAGGAGCAAACATGTAACGCTTTTGTTTCGGTTGTGAATAAAGTTGTCACAATTCAAGTTCCAACGCTCGTATCATTTTGTGTACGCTATCTAAATTTTTTTTTTTTTTTTTTTTTTTTTTTTTTTTTTTTTTTTTTTTTTTTTTAATGGAATATGTAAAAGGCGAACGAGTTATAAAAATTTTGTTGATGCGTCTTTTAGAACAGTTTTTGATATCACATTGTGCTTGAAGTTACATAATGTTGGATTTCATAAAAATTAATATAACGCTCGTGTTCTTTTCTCGTGGATGTTTAGCAAAGAGGACCACGAAAGTTATTCGAGGGTCTATACATTGTCAATACGGAAACATTGTAAATATTTCCAATATCCCAGTCAACGTATCTGTTACTCAAAAATTGTCTGTTTCACGAATAATAATGTAAATGAATGATCTCATCCCAAATTATTAGTAATCTGGTACCGGTAAAAACTTACATTACCATTTCTCCATGCCATCTTAGTGGTTAACACGATATAAACAATACGAATTTACTAAATCAGACGTTCTGCTTAGCGAGAATGCAAGTTCAGTATCTTCTCTAAGAGAAAATTAATGTAGCTACAGATAAATTTTAGATACCAGATTTTAGGAAATTATAAAGAAAAGCGCTCGTATTAGAATATCATAAGTATCAGACTCGTCACGTATCATCATTTATTTCCTCCGTCATGCAACCACAATAATTTTCATACGGCATCTACGACTATGAAGAGCATCGTTCAGAGTTCTTGTTCCACGTAAGTGAATAAACAGTTCAGAGCATCTCAAATTCGCCGGCCGCGGTGGCCGAGGGGCCTGAGGCGCTCCAGTCACGGTCTACACGGTCACTGCGTTCGGGGGTTCGAATCCCCCCTCGGGCATGGATATTTGTGCTGTCCTTAGTGTTAGCTAGTTTATAAGTAGTTTGTAAGATTCGGGACTGATGACCCCGTAGTTAAGTCCCATAAGCTTTACAAATATTTGAACATTTGAACATTTTGAACAATTCTGAGACGGAAAAGCTAGCGGTGACACCGGAGAACAAACATACATACATACTAGCGTCTCCAATACCGAGAACTTGCGATAATATGAATAGGGAAGTACAATTTCTCTTATGGTTTGCACGTTACTGTACGTGATGTATCAATTACAACACTTATCGTACGATTTTCTACGATTCTATGAACAGAGCCTTCGAATAATAAATATTTATACGGCTACCTATGTGATATTATGCTTTTAACATAATCAGCGACTTAATTGTACTTGACCGTGGGACCAGGATTTTGGATTATTGGTCCAGATCTTATCCGTATTTGTTGAAGTGTCTGCTCTTTCAAATTTTGTCATATATATATATATATATATATATATATATATATATATATATATATATATGTCGTGCTACCTCTTGTTTTAGGTGCAAGTGAGGAGCCAATGCGAACCCCTCTCTTTCCATATTCGTACGGAGTACGGAGAAAACATGGCTATGGAATTGACAGCATTTTTCCTAAAATTGCATTGTAGTCCTTACTGAAATGTAAGATGGATGTTAGATGAATCTTGAAATAAGCCTTTTTTGTTTCGTTTTGACGAAGTCTGTTATAGACATGATTTTCGACTTCGTAATTAAACAATGCTATAAGGGACGCTTTAAAAACATGAAGGCTACAGTTGGTGATGCGGCTGCTATTTATTGACGCGTTTCGACTTTGTCATCGTCAGAATCTTCAATTTTCATAACCATCAATTACCACAGTGTTACAAAAAGAGAATTATTACAAGGGGTACACACAATACACCTTAATACAATAAACAAGTACATACCTAAAACATGGGGTAAAGTTTCGTACAATTGTACCTTGTCATGGGTCTGCTGAACTATACTATAGCAAAGTAGCAGACATAACCGTCCAAGTAAACGAACGGTGTCGCCAGGCAGCTTAGTGTACATAAGGAATGTAGAAGTAGATATCATATAAAAATCATAAAAGTAACAAACCAGGTTGCCATAAGCACTTAAGATTCTTTTTTCCTTCTGTTTAAGGTAAGATGGACAAAATGTGGTACGAAATGTTATTAAAAGCAACTACCATAACAGCAGGATCACCGTGGCCATCATGTTTTTAAAGCGTTCATAGCATTTTTTAATTACGAACTTGAAAATGGGGACATATTTCATGTCAAATTTGAAATGATTTTCGACGTCCAATAATTAACAATCCTGCTACATCAAATATCTACCACGGATGAGGAATAAGAGAATCGAAGGAATTATAACGTATGCAAAGGTAGACTGTTGTTTTTGTCTCAGTTAACATACGGATGGAACAAAACAAGAAACAACTAATGTTGCAACAAAAACCTTCGCGCTATTCATATAAGAGTAACTGTGAGTTTTTGTCTATATAGTGACGTATTTACTATATCAAAATAATGTTCATCAGTTTATTCCAGCATAGAGGGAAGTGTCAATTTGATGAGCAAGTAAATAGCAATAAATAGTTATTACACCTACGAAGAAGGCGGAAGAAAATGTCAAACGGAACGAAGCAAAACTTGTATGGAGGTTGTGAATTTAAAGCAAACGACGTCAGTAACTTGATAAAATATGCAGAACTAAACAAACATTTCATAAATAACTACGAGAGGATTTTGATGAGTGAAATGAACTAAAGTAGTAATTGAAGAACATAGAACACGTAAGCCACGTTGGACAGACGCTATATTAATCAGTAAAATGATCAGCACGTAGAGACAGAACATAAGATTAATAAAGCTGTTTGAGATGTGGGAACGGAAAAGAGCAGAGAGATCAGTGTTTACGTTGAAATGAGTAATATTTCAGAGAGTTATTCAAACGGAAGTTGAACAATGAGTTACGAAATATCATTGGCTACACAACGTATTTATTAACTGTGATACCTTTATTTCAAATTCAAACATCTTAAAAAGTAAAGTATGTAGAGCATGATAGCTATTGCCGTCAACAGCTGTTCACATATTCATTAATAAGTGCACTGTGTTATATCAAGCGAAGGGACGAAGGAGCTTAAGATGTTGACGTACCACAGTCCATCACTTGCGAAGCGGGAATGAAATTTCAACAACGACCAACGAATAACAATTATCACTATCCACAGATTTTACGAATTCTCTTAAAAATTTTATCTCAGTTGAGCAACAGTTATGCTAACAGCCTTTGAGAAACGAAGCATTGATTAAATGCTTTAATTCATTGCGTTCATATATATAATATTTTCAACAACTTTATAGCTGATGTTAGTTTTAGGTTAGTGAAAAACTTATAATTGAAACATAGGCGAGGAGATTCATTTTCATCGAAAATTTTCACTGCTGCCTTAGAGGAAACCGCAGAGGCAACGTGTGTTCGTGCAATGTCGCTGGATAAACTCATTTCGCTGACGACACGGTATTGTTTGCCTCTAACACAGACAAACTTCAACAGGTAATGGAATATCTGGAACCCTCTAGCAGTAAAATTAAGATAATGGGGAAACACACTTCTAAAAGAGAATATTGGCTAAAAATAAAATCATGGCTTATGGTAATTTAAAACAAGTGTTATGGGGATACAAAACAGGTAAAGCTAAGACTTTGTCCAGAATTACTTTGGGTAACGTAAACGCACTTTTCAAAACTAATCTTGCTAAAGGCTAAAAAGTAAATTTCAAAATCAGAGTATACTGCTAGTTCTGACTTAACTTTTTGTCCCGGCGGAATGTCTGCGCGAGCTGAGGCACATTTCTACGGTGCGTGTGGTCGTTCCACGTCGGAGGTTCGAGTCCTCCCTTCGGCATGGATGTTTGTCTTGTTCTCAGGATGTTTAAGTAGCTTGTAAGTTTCGAGATAGATGACAACTGCATTTAGGTCCCATAACTTTAGAATCATTTGATCATTTGAACTTAATTTTACTGATTCCAACCACCGATATACAAGATGAATCAGAGATCGTTTGAAAATATTTGTGTTTTTATTTTCCACACATGCTATTCATGTTTTGCACGATCGAGAAATAAATATAGTTCTACGAATTCCCTTCCAAACACTTAGAGCTAGTCCGAAAGTGTTAAATTTTGTCGTTGCCTAACCTGTATATCACAAACATCTGTTAAGCGTGCCGGCCGCGGTGGCCGAGGTGACTGAGGCGCTACAGTCACGGTCAGCACGGTCACTACGGTCGGGGGTTCGAATCCCCCCTCGGGCATGGATATTTGTGCCGTCTTTAGTCTTAGCTAGTTCATAAGTAGGGACTGATGACCCCCTAGTTAAGTCCCATAAGTTGTACAAACATTTGAATTTTTTTTTTTGTTAAGCGTGTACATGAAAATTTAGCTATACATTAGTTTCTCGCAAATATTTATATTTAATATCATATTGTCAACAGACTCATCATTAGCATGTTTCTGCTCCTTGGCTATTAGAAGAAGACTCTGCTCTCAGTGTTTCCTGTGGTTTATGGAGAAATAATATTTCAGCAACTGGTACAGTTAGAAATATCTAAAATTTGTTTAATAAATGTGTTGTTTATTTTGCTTTTCGCACACTCTGGGTGCCCTGTACCAAAATGTGTTTCTTACTTTTTTTCTCTCTGAACTTCGTAGTGGCCCTTTATTCCGTGTACTGTACTTTGTCGATTCGATCCCTATCCATCCGATGTTGTGTGGTGCAGTTTACTCCTGTATGGATTGTATCACATTCACCCTAAAAAAGTTTTCATTATTAAAAGAAATAACAGCATCACCTAATCCACATATTTGCCCAATTATTTGTGTCTTCTATAAAATACATATTTTGGTGTGCGCATGTACTACAGCAAGTGTTAATCGTTTGAATTCTTAGTTTTCCTATGGAGTCACTTCAAACTTCAAAGTGCCAGGCTTTCGTATATGGGCATTATGCCTGCCACAATTGCTACTGGGTAGGAATGTTAGTGGCTCTTAGCACTGAAGTTTGTATCTGTACCGTGAACGTCATCTGGGAGGCTAAAGATGGTGCACTGGTTTGTATTCTGTTAAAAGTTTGTGCCTGCCTCATAAAGAACAATTTGTAAGTCTTAATTGCTTTAACATAAAAATATTCTTATCCCGCAAACTTCCTGGTACTCGTCCTCTTCTGGACATGGTCCACGCATTCTAGCTTTCACATAACCTTCTCACTGTACGTCTAACTGCAACTAAAATATTATAAGCTTTTGAATCCCAATCGTATGAGAACTTAGTGTTGACATACTCCTATTACATTCATGGACAGATTCTAAATTTAGTAGGTAGAAAGGTCGCTATTCGACCTCTTGTTCCTTCATAGTTCGTGCTCGGTTCCCTAATGTACATTTATATAAATGTTTTGTAAGAATGTCAGCGTACCAGTATCCACACTACTCACGGTAGTAACTGACTTATTAGTACTTACAGACTAAAATATGTTATTGTTAAACCACTGAACAAAAAAGTGCATACGTCTGATGTCAACAACTACCGACCAGTCTCACTTCTTGCAGCCTTATCCAAATTTCTTGAAAAGGTTACGTATTCTAGAGTAGCTTCACACATAGGTAAAAATAAAGTTCTAAAAAGATGTCAGTTTAGTTTTCAGAAAGGCTTTCCAACATAAAAGGCAATATATACTTTCACCAATGAAATATTAAATTCTCTGAATAACCGGACATCACTCGTTGGGATTTTTTTTATCTCTCTTGTGTAAATCATGGAATTCTTCTAGATAAACTAAAGTACTGTGGTATGAATGCGACAGTGTAGCAATGAGTTAAATCATACCTAACTTGAAGAGTGCAGAAAGTTGACATAAGTAATCAAAATATCCGCGGGTGTACTGCCGGTCTATAGTGTCCAACGGGCACAATATGACATAAGTAGTTCCCATAATATGCAAAAACAGCTGATTTCTCAAACTGGGGTTGTTGTTGTTATGGGACACGTTTTTGTGTGCCTTCTTCATAGAAGGTTGCCGCCAGTGTATTCAACCATGTGGCAAACATGTTCTTTCAGCTTATCATGAAGTGTTGACCACCAAGGACAGATTTTAGGAGTAAGAAGAGATGAAAGGAGTCTTCTTCTTCCCTTCACGTTGCCGTCCGGACCTCACATGGCGAATGTGACCAAACAACTCTTACGGGAATTTCACTGGGACGTGTTTGAACATCCTCCGTACAGTCTCGCTCCCAGCGACATTCTTCTTACACCTAAAACCTGTCCGTGGTGGTCAACACTTCAGCGATGATGACGAGCTGAAAGAACATGTTACCACATGGTTGAATAAACAGGCGGCAACCTTCTACGAAGAAGGCATACAAAGTCTTCTGCCAGGCTATGACAAATGCCTACAAAATTTCGGAAGCTATGTAGAAAAGCAGTTTAATACTTGTATATTTTTGTACAATAAATATTTATTCTGTATCTACACATGTTTGTTTTATATAACCAAACAGAACTTACTTTGTGGGCATACGTCGTAGATTACACCTAGGATAGCCACGGTGAAGACAACTGGGGAGAGTTAGGAACAGACGGACTGACGGGGTTAGCGAAGAGATGCAACAACATAAAGCCTTGAAGAATTGGAAGTAGGCAGCGAAGAATCGCAATGACTGGATCATCAGGCGGTCGAATGGCCCTGTAAAGTAAAGTAAGTAACTTCATAACACGACGCGCAGAACCGTATCTACATCTACATCTACATGGGATACTCTGCAAATCACATTTAAATGCCTATCAGAGGGTTCATCGAACTACCGTTATACTATTTTATCTCCCATTGCATTCTCGAGTAGCGCGCGGGAAGAAAGAACACCTGAATCTCTCCGTTCGGGATCTGATTTCTCGTATTTTATTCTGATGATCATTTCTATCTATGTAAGTGGGAGTCAACAATATATTTTCGCATTCGGAGGAGTGTGTTGGCGATTGTAGTTTCGTAAGTATCCCACGCCGCAGCGATAAGCGCCGTTGTTGAAATGATTCCCATCCAGATACCGTATCAATTCCGAAACGAGCTGCCCTTCTTTGGACTCTTTCGATGTCCTCCGTCAACCCACCTGATAAGGATTCCACACTGGATAGCAATACTCCATAAAAGGACGGACAAGCGTAGTGTATGCAGTTCCTTTAGTAGTTCTGTTGCATCTTTTAAGGGTTCTGACAATAAAACGCAGTCTCTGGTTCGCCTTTCCCATGACATTATCTACGTGTTCTTTCCAATTTAAGTCAGAAGTAATTGTAATTCCTAGGTATTTTGTGGATTTTACGGCCTTCACATTTGATCGATTTATCATGTAAACAAAGTTTAACGGATTTCTTTTCGTACTCATGTGGACGACTTCAACTTCTCATTATTTAGTCAACTGCCAATTCTTACACCATACATATAACTTATTCAAATGGTTCTGCAGTTGGCTTTGATCTTCAGATGATTTTACTGGGCGGTAAATGACGGCGTCATCTACAAATAACCTAAGAGAGCTACTTAGATTTTCCCCTACATTATGTAAGGACCAATAACACTGCCATGTGGAACGCCCGAAATCACCTCTGTTTTAGTCGATGCCTTACCATCGATTTCTACGAACTGTGTCCTCTCTGAAAGGAAATCCCCTATCCAGTCGCAAATTTGGGGCGATATACCGTAACCACGCAATTTGATTAAAACCCGTTTGTGAGGTACGGTGTCAAAAGCGATCTGGAAATCAACGAATACGGAATCAATTATCCAACTGTACAACTAAACTGTGTTCTTACATAAGTCTTTCGTCAGCAGTAATTGGAGTAAAATTTCGTGATGACGATTTACCTCTAACTTTACTGCCAAGAAATATCAAAATCGCCGTTGTGACGCGCTCAGTATCATCCTGTGACAGCCCTGGCGGACCACGGCAGACCAGTTGGGCGCCGGGCGCTGGTCGGTGGCTCGCTATTGGTGCGCCGTGTTGTAGCAGAAGCGGCAGCGACAGCGGCGCCCGCGCGTCCGGCACGTAAACGGGGATGCAAAACACATGAGGCACTTTGCCGGACAAAAACAAAAAGCGGGCGCGCGCTGCCGCGTGTCAAGACTGGAAATGCCGACCCAGCATTTGCGGTAACTATTCAAAAGCCCGCGGCTGTCCCTCAGGCTGCGCGGACGCCGAACACGGCCCTCCAAGCGACAGCGCCGACCTGACGCCCGTTTTGTTTCATAATATACTCATTCACTCGAGCCCATATCGTCATTGTGATGACTCCCTGCCAGTAACCTGCTCCGTGTGAATACAGCGGTTTATTTGTGAAGCTATTTGCATTCAGACAAGAAAATAAAATACACCCTGGAACAATAAAGTTTCCTGAATAGTTCTGCAACATTAACGTAGTTGAATTATGAACTACAATTACCTAATGTCCCAGGTTCGAGTTCCGGTTCGGGTACACAATTTTAATCTGCCAGGAAGTTTCATACCAGCGCACACTCCGCTGCAGACTGAAAAGTTTCATTCTGGAAACATCCCTTAGGCTGTGGCTAAGCCATGTATCCACCATATCCTTTCTTCGAGGAGTGCTAGTCTAGCATGTTTCGCAGGAGAGCTTCTGTGAAGTTTGGAAAGTAGGAGGCGAGGTACTGACGGAAGTAAAGTTGTGAGACAGCATCGTAAGTCGTGTCGGGATAGCTCAGTCGGTAGAGCGCTTGCCCGCGAAAGGCAAAGGTTCCAGGTTCGAGTCCCGGTTCCGGCACACAATTTTAATCTGCCAGGAAGTTTCATATCAGCGCACACTCCGCTGCAGACTGCAAAGTTTCATTCTGGAAACATACCTTAGGCTGTGGCTAATCCATGTCTGCACTTTATCCTTTCTTTCAGCAGTGCTAGTCTTACATGTTTCGCAAGAAGAGCTTCTGTGAAGTTTGGAAAGTAGGAGGCAACGTACTGGCGGAAGTAAAGTTGTGAGGCGGTATCGTAAGTCGTGTCGGGATAGCTCAGTCCGTAGAGCACTTGCCCGCGAAAGGCAAAGGTCCCAGGTTCGGGTCCTGGTTCCGGCACACAATTTTAATCTGCCAGGAAGTTTCATGTCAGCGCACACTCCGCTGTAGAGTGAAAAGTTTCATTCTGGAAACATCCCTTAGGCTGTGGCTAAGCCATGTCTCCACCATATCTTTTCTTCCTGGAGTGCTAGTCCTGCATGTTTTGCAGGAGAGCCTCTGTGAAGTTTGGAAAGTAGGAGGCGAGGTACTGGCGGAAGTAAAGTTGTGAGGCGGCATCGTGAGTCGTGTCGGGATAGCTCAGTCGGTAGAGTGCTTGCCCGCGAAAGCCAAAGGTCCCAAGATCGAGTCCTGGCACACAATTTTAATCTGACAGGAAGTTTCATACCTTACTGTACTTCGAAATAGTCACCTCCCTTAACTGTGCACCACTGAGCTCTATAATACATGTAATGGCAACTGCACTAAGTTTTAATTTGACTCGAGGGAATAGGAAAGAGTCTGGAGGATTGAAATCCGGGGAATATGGAGGATGTGCAAGTTTCAAGACAACGCTCGCCCACACACAGGCAACTTCCTGCCACAAATGGGGGAGGTGTAACATTAACATCCACCATTGTTGTTGGATCTCATTCCTACTGATCTTTTCCTGTACCCTCGACTAAAACTCACTTTGAAATACATTTGACAATATTCCTAACATACAACGAAATGTGACGAGGTTTTTTAATACCATTCCGTAGGGAAGTTGTGATAAATGACTTTTTGCAACGTTTCTAGGACATATTTTCCTTGGCTCAGCGGTGTGGAAGGTGAGTATTGTGGACAGTAAGGTATCTATACTTCATGGTTCATTTACGTTAACGATACAGAACTATTCACCGAACTTTCACCAGAGCTTGAAGTATAAACCGCCGTTGCAATCGTCTCTTTTAGAATTACCATACCATCAGCAGAGATTACTGTAGTTCCTCCGATTCGTGGAGGAAGTAGTAACTGTCTTTCAACTTCTATTAAAAAAAAAAAAAAAAAAAAAAAAAAAAAAAAAAAAAAAAAAAAAAAAAAGTCTGTAAATCTATCGGACCAAACTGCGTGGTCATCAGTCCGTAGCTTACAAACTACTTAAACCTAGGTAAACAATCCTACCGACAAACACACACACGCATGCCCCAGGGAGGACTCGAACCGCCACGGCGAGCAACCGTGCGCTCCGCAGCGAGACGCTTTAGACCGCTCGGCTACTCCAGCGCGGCAACTTCAACCAGTGTATTATAATTACACATGTTGAATTCCATAAAAGCGGGCAAAAAATTTAACATTACATAGAGAATGCTACGCTGAACAATTTCAGGTAGAGAAGCTGGTCTCGAAGAAGCAGTCTTAAGGAGATGTGGAGGTAAACTTGTCTACTGCTTTGTCTCCCAATACTGTTTTCCAGCTGATTTACGACCAAAAAACGCACTAGTTTAGAGTACTTTGTTGTTTATTTACATGTCTTCATGTCTCAAAAAAAGGATGATATCCGCATCCATCTCACTGCTATATTTCCGGGTCGATATATTGGAAGGGTAAGTAATATTCTTCAAACTGCTAGGTTTCCGGACTTTCATTATTTCCTATAGGGAAATATAGTCACTTGTGCGTGAGACCCCAGTTGTAATAAGTTGCTTGTGGTGTGATTCGAAACACACCACGAATATTTTTCTGGTTGCCTTTGAATATTCTTCTCCCCCTTGCTGGACGACAGTTTAAGCTCCTTTCGTAAGATACAGTGCGTACATTGCGACGTAGGTGGTATTTACAGTTAATTGTAACTAATGTAATAAAAAACACCACAATAATGTGATTGTGTACTAATTAAGATGGCTTGTTCTGCCGCAGGTTCAGTAACTTGAATTATTCTGCATACTGTACAACTTTTGCATGCTTGTACGGAAACAATTTACTGTACGACTCTAGAATTACAGAAGTATCAGTGGTAGCAGTTGCACTCATAAAATATCTGTGAACAGGTAAAAGGAGCGATATGAAGTGGAACGACCACATATAAATAATCGTAGATGGAGGGAAAATTTAACTGTGGAATGTAAATATTCCTGAAAATATTAACATGATTTACACTAACATCACCTAATTCAGTAAGTTTGGGCTGACCTCCAATATAAGATTCCAGGAAGTTCCTCCGTATATTCTCATCCTGGTACTACTGTTTACAATTAAGTCCGGCTGTATTTATTGTTAAATGCCCCACTTATGAGATGGGATCCTAATTCAGTATTTGTTTTGTTTCCATCCTTTCTTCTAGCGACATGTCTCCACTGCAGTTTCAAAATATTTACACATTTTATTATGTAACTGACAATAAATGTCTTACACTTCTGTTTTTCTATATGAAGCCTGACATCCCTAGCATCGGTGTCCATTCATTTGACGTAACTGGTTCTATCATTTTATATTTGACCATTTTCTACGTAAATTTCATCTTGCCGTCAGTAGACTCGTTCTGAATTCAGATTCAAATGTAGGTAAACCGACGTTTCCTAATTTCACGTATTTTAATGTCGTTTGGATTAGAGCGCTTTCATTCCTCGAATTTTTTGCAACTTGCAACGCACGGTAAAAATTTCGAGGATATTTACTAGAGCTGCGGTGGTGAGGCCGAGCGTTCGAAGGCGCCCGGCTGCGGAGCGCGCCGCTTATCGCTGTCGGAGGGTCGAGTCCTCCTTTGGGTATGGGTGTATTTCTTGTCCTTAGCATAAGTTAGTTTAAGTAGTTTCTAAGCGTAGGGACTGATGACCAGAGTAGTTAAGTCCCACAGACCTACAAACATTTGAACATTTCATTTGAAATGAACTAGAGAGTGGTTTCTGCAGCATTGTTTTAGTGGCTACTGCGTTGTGCCATTGGAACACTAATATTATAATTATAAATAATATTATTAAGTGGAATGTCGGTCGGTGCTTAGCAGAGTATATTAATCATAGCAGGAAAGGACACTTTTTTTTAAGGTTCGGCAACATTTATCTTCTCAAATTAGTTTTCGGTTACTCCATCGCCATTTGGCTTCCAAGGTAGGTATGTGTATGCGATGAAATATATATGACTCATTTTCAGTCACAGAATGCCGTGTAGAGATTCTCTGTTAAGAAAAAACTCAATTTTAAGCAATATGCGTATTTTCAGGAAAACCGCGGTGTTCCTCTCTAAATAAAGGAAAAGGTTGTTTGAATTCTGTGATATTTATTATCATGTTGAACGATAATAATAAATGAGTCCGTTAGTGGTGAATCAGGCTTTTGTGTTGTCTGCATAACGTAAGTATGGTTCGTCATTGCCGGTCATTAATCCTCGGTGGCTTGCGTTTCCTCCGGCGTCTCCACCACCGTATTCACTCATTCGAAATAACCCAGATGTGCACGTTTCACTAAATTACAACTGTTGAGAAACATACCTTTCAAGAATTTAAAAATAATATTTAGTTTGGTGAATGTTTCTGAACATAGAGGAAGTGAACTGTTTTTGGCCCACTTTAGGTTACGGTAGTAACACTAAAAGTGGGCCTTTGCGATCGTCTTTTGACAGCTCCAATTTTAACCATTCATCTGACACGAAAATTGAAGAAACGAATTTAAGAGGAGAAAATACTGTACAACTTTGTTCCCTTATGGTTTTTTTTTATTATTATTATTATTTCGTATCGTTTCAGTGATATTTGCAAAAAAACGGCGATTTTTTTATGTATGTCTGTCTGTCCGAAACGTGTTCACTGTTTTTAAGACGAACCGTTCAACCGATCAGCACCAAATATTACAGAAATGATTGTAGGCCGTCAGAGACCAGAACATCTCTTTTTAAAAAAATTTCGGACTCAAAATACGGTAGTAATACCAAAAAAAGCCGTTTGTAATATGATTGTAATTGCAAACGAACCGTTCATCTGACACGAAAATTTAATAACCTGATTGGTAGAGGGGAAAATTATCTACAACTTCGCTCTATTATGTTGTTTTCATATCTTGCATCGTTGCAGAGATATTTGCAAAAATAACGGAGATTTGACGTTGTCTGTCTGGCTGCAACGTGTTACCACTTTTTAGGTCGAACCGCTCAACAGATCGGTACCAAATTTTACAGACATAATTACTGGTTACCAGAGACCAGAACCTCGCTTTTTGAAATATTTCGGACAAGAAATAAGTTAGTTATACAAAAAAAAGTTCGTAATATAATTTTAATTGCAAATAAACCGTTCATCTGAAGCAAAAATCGAATAAACGAATTTGTAGAGGAGAAAATTCTTCCCCTTATTTATTTATTTTTTTCATATCTCGTATTGTTTGAGAGATATTTCCAAGAATAACGGAGGTTTTACACCCTCCATTGAATTAACGAAAACCAGCCGTTCGCAGATGTCACGTGACATTCTTCCCCCAGAACTCTCTCTGGCATACGCCATCTTGCGCTGCGTATTTGATGATTTTCTTATTGTAACTTACACGTTGTCATTTCAAACCAATGGCGCATTGAAGAATTAACAAAATCATGTTGTTCTTCGTATGGTACATGATAATCTACTATCTAAAGATGCCATATTAGCATCAGTTAACATCGGCCATCAATACTATGAGAATAAAGAACGCAAAAACTGTAGCGTAGTAGGCAATGTATTGGACTGTGACGCTGAAGGTCAGTGGTCCAGAACTCGCTACAACCTGAAATTTATTTTTCTTAAAAGGATTTCAGACACTCCTATTAATTAATTTTTTATTACTTAGATTATTATTTTGGTCGGAAATGTTTCCAAAAACTTATAAAACTACAAACCTAAAGTGGGCCGTAAAACACGTCAGTGCGTTTTATTTTCTGTTCGCATCGTCGTGAATGATAAGTCTAATTCTGCAGAGACGATAGTTAATTTCAGGTGTTTTTCTTCAGTGAAATTAAATGAATGAATGTATGGGCTTATTATTATATACAAAAACTTTTCTGTTTTGCAAAGTTTTAATCCGTGTTATCTCAAATGTTTGTAAATATGTGGAACTTAACTTCTGAGGTTATTAATCCCTAGGCTTACTAATTATTGAACCTAATCTGAACTAACGTGAGCACAACACACACACACACACACACACACACACACACACACACTGGCCGAGGGAGGAGTCAAATCTCCGACGGGGAGGAGTCGCGCGCTCCGCAGCATGGCGCCTTAAAGCTCGGCCATTCCAGCACGGCTGTGTTTTCTAATTTTTATTTACAGTTGACTGATATACTCAGCACTTATTGGAGCCAATCTCATTTCATCCATGGCTACCAGCTAAATGAAAGCAAATATTTCGTCTGAAATGTTGATTCAATATTGATTCACTGTGAAACCGGAGTATAATCAAAGAAGTTATCGGGCTGTTGTTGTTGTTGTTGGATTTTTGAAGGGACTAAACAGCAACGGTTATCAGTCCCTTGTTCCGGTCTGAGATATAAGACATCGTGTTAAGCATTCCTAAGGAAATGCGTTAACAAGTCAAAGAGAGTAAAAATCACTGGTAAATATGAGGAAAGGATACAAGTAAAAACGAAGAAGAAAAAGCAACACCATTAAATCACATAATAAAAACCAGCTGCGCGAATAAAATCTAAAACACGTTCAACCATAGCGGCATCGTCTCTTAGAATAAAAGAAAGCGCATCTGGCAGATTAAAAGATTGTCGCAAGGCAACTAAAAGTGGACAGTCCACCAGAATGTTATCGGGCCCGGTGGTCGGGGTAAGGCGTTCGACTGGAAACCGAAGGATTGCGGGTTCGAAACCTGGTCCTTCACCTCTTAACAATGTGAGGAGTCGCCAGAAACGACACGTGGTTCGGATTACACGTTAAGCTGTAGGTCCCCTTTCCCCGGTTGGCTAACTGGGGTAGGCTAGAGACACGCAAGTCGCTGAAGTGGCGTCTAATTCAAAGACTTGCATCACTCCAATGAGACACACGAAATTATTATTATTATTATCACAGTAGTGGTCCACACGTAGTACCACTAAATATAAAAGTCTCACTTTTTATTAAACCTGAAAATTCTGAAAGCTTGAAAAATGAAATCCGCTTTTTGTCCGCTGGGTATCCATATAACTACTGAATAAAGCATCCACTGTTAAAAATTAAGAAGAAATTAAATATATGAAATTACATTATTAGTGATGGATATTCTGAACGCAAGAGCGGAGTATTAATGGATTCAAGAGAAACGCCACTGCAGAAAGGAAATGGCGTATTTCTCATCATTGCAGAACGACATGATGACCATAGCTGTTTATTATTTCTCGAAGCTACCGGTTTCGGTTTTTTACCATTATCAAGCGTTAGCAGAGATTAGCTAATAGCTTAACATGTCGAAATACAAAAATACAAAATTATAACACAAGTATTCGTTGTCATTGCTCTAGTGTCAGTGGCTGACTGCTACAGACTCATCAATCCTCAATACAAGTAGCAATACAGCTCATATATACAACGTGAGTGAAGAAATTATCTCAAAGGAAGTAAACTATAAGCAATCAGAATGAGTACGTTTACACCAGATGCATAGGCCTATGATAGACTTACATCTGTAGAGATACCGTTTATGAAGAAATTACAGTCATATGATATAGACATAAAAATTATTAGAGGATGTTTGTTTGGAGAATGTAATTGCACTCATAAGACTTTTTTTTTTATAGGGCTGAAGTATAACTTATGTATTTTGCGCTGGACGGAATTTTTAATAATACATTTTTTGTCATTTGCGTGATGAATAATTCTCTGAATCAGTCGATAAGGGTCCTAGAGTGAAATTTTCATGTACAAGATGCTACTCAAATCAATGTGTTTGTTGGAAGTCCTTAACAGTGTAGGGGATCAGTTGGTAACACACTGATTATACATTTTTTATTGAAATATGTGAACCAATTATTTAATAGGACAGAACGTTAAAACTTGGAACAAAGATAACAATAAATCTGTCGAGTGTTTGATCAGGGAAATTTGTTTCGAGACCTTTTACGCACAAATTGTTTCAAGCAACATTCTGTATCAGCTCAGCAATCAATTTCACTACTGATGATAGAAATATACCATACTGTTGATACATTTCGTATTATATACGAAATTAACCCAAAAATAGTTGAAAGTTCTAGAAAGAATAAAGTAATTATTTAAAAGTACTTTTGCTTGTGGTTGCACACTGAGAGATCAAATGAAGCTATGAAAATCGTTTTAACAATATTCATTTCTTTTGCATCATCATGAAAATTGCAGACATTCATTCCTTAAAATTCATTTCGAATAAATGCAGATGCTTCATGATATTCTTGGTCTATCTATACGTATTGTCCGTTCTCTCTACCAACACGTTTGACGTACTTCTGTAGAATTTAGTACGGAATTCCTAACACCTTCTTGCCTCTTGCCATTTCAAACCACTTTTATCACACAGGGAAAGAATACGCCATCTCATACTACTTAATGTTTGGTTTTCTGACCAATAGTTTTCTTGAAAACTGGTTATCTCTATTTACGACGCATTTGATCCACGGTACTATAAAGAAGTGAATGCACAGAACAGCTTTGAACTTCTAGCGTAATAATACATAAGGAATGTCACAATATATCACGTTAGTCTTATCTTTATAAGAATTTAACAGTCTTGTCGGAATTATCATCGCACAGATTTCTAAATTTTCTTACAGATATCTAATGATTTATACCTATATCGGATATATCAGATTAGTCCGAGTAGTTAGCCCTACTTAAGCCACGAACGTAGATAATCGACATTTCATACTCACATACGTTTCAAATCCTGGAAACATCTGAAGAAGACTTATCACTAGTAAATTTTCATATGTAGTTGTTCCTATTCTCTTCTGAGAAATAGTTGTGTTATTAATTATTGCACAGTAGGTATGTTATCTTTAATTGTTTTATTCGCCTCCTATTTTGAGAATACTTCATTCTTAAGCAGAATTTTACTGTTAAGCTGTACGTGTTACTGAGGAATCATTAAACGAGTTGGATAGTTCAGCAAGCTTCGTATTTTAGCTACAGATTTTATCCTTCGTAGACTCGAACATACCTTAAGTTGTTATCACATCTTTTAGGAAGGTTTAAGCCATTTTTTTCCATTCAGATACTTACTCTGGTGCTCTAATCTCCATAAAATAAGTCGTCTCAAAAGGAAATTGGCAATGCAATAGGAAGAACTGTAATTTTTTTTCACTTTTCAAAGAATAAACTAGAAATAAGAAACGAAGGAAAATTGGGGATGTGGGATTATTGGGGACGGAACTCACGCTCGGAATTTTTGGTACAAACAGCGAAGAAAATCGACCGGTCTCTTTCAAAGGAACCATCCCGGCATTGTCCATTTTACGAAAATCACGGAAAACATAAATCTACATGGCTCGAGGTGGATTTGAGCCACCGTACTTCCGAATGCAAGCCACGGTGTTACCACTGCCTCACTTCGCACGCTAAACTAAAAGGACCAACTAACAGTGCGGTGTACGTGTAACTATATACACACTAGGTAGTGCTAACGGAATCAGTTATTGGTCAATTTACAGAATATTCATTTACAGAATAATGTGTCAGTGAACGTTCGTATTATCTTCTCTATTTCAATTGATATCTATTGATAGGTGCGACCGAAACAGAAGTACCACTTCGGCCTGTTGTAAGCAAATGGGATTGGTTTAAAACATTTTTATGAATACAACATACTTTAACCAAGGCACTGCATGGTTTTGCTTAGCGTATGACATATAGTACCATATGGAGGCGGCACGATAGAAATAAAATAGGACTAGTTACGAAAATATTATCGGTAGATAACACTATACTCCAATATCTCGTCTTACTTGTCTTCCTTACGTGCAAATAAAAGTAGTCATTATCCAACAATGACTTTAATAAGATTTTAATCGTTAAAAATATCGAAAGTCAGCAGTGATACAGCGTTCTCTTTTCACTTCAGTTTCTCCACGCGCAATTTATGTTAGTACATCATTATGAAAGATATACAAGAATCGATCATTATGTAAAATTATGGAACTACTTGCAGGGTGATGATCATATCAGTGTATATCTTTTATCGAAACGTAAGTAATTTGAGTATTTATGTACCTTATCTTAATAAATTTTAATATTATATCCAAGTACTTATTCTTCAACTGAAAAGAAATAACCATTACTCTCTATTGTCTGCTTGAATCTTTAACAATTCATTAGGGCAATGGCAGTAAGACTCGTCATTCTTACTGTTCTGTTTTAGGGGATGAAATTACAGAGAGCAACACGTAGTGACGGATGATGTTCCGCAGATACCTCACTATGTCCTCCGTGAGAAACTGTTAATGAAACCGTGTTTCTTTTATTATTTTTTACGACACTATTCCAGAATTGCACAGTAATATCTGAACAACTAATTACGATTTAAAATAGAAGTAAACACGCAATAAAACACGATTTTCTAATTTTCAAAAATGTGATTAAGTTTATTTACCTCGAAAATAACCAATGTGTTACTTAAAGTATACCAATTGTGCACCTAATCCGTTACAGGAGAAAGCTGGGAATATCTGCTTTGTAATATACTACTACAGTATTTACTGAGTTACGAGGAATGATCTCCACATATTTTCCGCCATACAACATACTGTTTGTTTCGGAGTATGGATATAAACTTAGGCGCAGTAATTGTTTCTGAAACAGAAATCCAAAATACAGTTACTTTTTCTGAAGCTTGAGTTATTATTCTCGCTGTCGTCGGTGCTAATATGATAAATGCTTGAATTAACTATTAATTTTTTAAAAAATGTGATGTTTTGAGTTCAGACGCTAAACGAAATCTACCTTAAGTTTATTAATCTAGTGCCTCCTTTCTATTCAGCGTTGTTTCATCACTGGTTATTGGAGAGTGAAGGAAATGCTCCGCGGATGGCCTGGATGCTGTAAAGAGGCACGAAACGCAGACACCACACAGTCCGCTGTGCAGTTGTTTCAAGATCTATAACGTAAAAAAAGAAGGTAATCATTGTTTGGATCAGATCAGGAAGCATATAACTCACTCACTTTACATCGCAAGCCAAATTCGACATTTAACGCTAGTTTTAGAGTGCTGGCTTAAAATTAACGGTATTAAAATCAAGAGGCTTCCAGATCAGGTCTGATACACTTCAGTTCTGATTGACAAAATGAAAACAGTGAAAACTGAATTATTCAGCGGACCCGGTACACAAAACTTACACTACTTTACTAGATTTCGTTAGTAAACGTCACTCACAAATAACCTTGTTCATTTGTTTCATTATTGTTACATGTAAGTAGTAGTGAGGACTTCCCTTTGAGAAGACGAGGTTATAAAATAACAGCCAAGATCACTAATTGATACCTTTCTTATTATCTAGAAAACTTATTTCGGCAGGTGTTGTTAGACTCATTCGATGATTTGGCAGTATGTCCTGCCGAATACAGTTACCTAAATAATGGAAAAGAATTTGCTATATTGGCTGTTGGGTCATATTTCTGTTGATTAGCTCGACCCCAAAATTAAAGTGACACCAAACCAACACAGACATACAATCAATTTAGTAAAGTATAACATAAATATTTTGCTATACCTTTTCACAATTTTAATTTTATACTCACGTTTCCTTCGTACTATAACATTAGCCTTACTCACAAATTGTTAAACAAGTCGCTAAAGGCAGGTACTTTACTTACGGAAGAGGTCTTGATATGCAGAAACTGCTATTTTACCTAATGAAGAAACATGGCTATCTAGAGACTGCCAAAGACATAAAATCCTTTATTGTCGATATGAAACAACCAGCTGGATAGTCAAGATTCGGATGGAGTAATTAAGGTGCACATTCGATTAGGGACATTATTTGCTTTGATTAATAATCTTCTGTGACTATTCTTTTGGCTCTATGGGCTTTCATTTTCACACGAAGAGTGCAATTCTAATTAAAAGAACTATTTTTGGTGCTGACGCGCAGTAATCTAAATACTCCAACATTATTCTTTTTGCTTATTAAAGTCATACTAAAAGCAACCAAAGTCTGCAAGTTAAGGTGAGATCTCAGTTTTTGAGAAAAAATATCGATACAACGGTTGTCACAATAATTATGGATCCCCCTACCGAATGAGGTAGCTATATAAGGTTGAAAGACATTTAGTTTGTAAAGAAAAAGGAACCGACGCTTTGCGTCAACAGAGGATAACCCTGATGCACACGATCAGCAGAATTTTATTGGACTGACTCGAGCTTCAAGTTGCAGAAGCTAATATTACATAAATGGGAGTTAAAACGTTACCCCTCTGTCGTAGAATAAAGCCTTGCAACAAGATAACGGAGTTGTTTGGACTAAGTCAAAGAAGTTCTGCTTGCAAGCCCTTACTTATCCTCCCTACAGCATTTATCTCTCCCACTGCCATTCACATACATTTAGAGCCCTTAAGAAGGATATTCGTAGCCACAGATTTGTTTAAGGCGAAGAGATGTCGCCTAGCTACGACTATAGTTCTGTAAATTACGTTCAGTAGTGCTATAAATAATGACGTCGAAACTTAATTGGAGACAAAGGGAAATGAAGTTTTACGAATCTGAGCGTTATTTGCAAAATTGTTTTGTACGCAATTAATAGAGAACACAGTTTCGTTTGTCTGGTCTGAAGATGGTCTAAAATTATCTGATAGAACTAATTATTACAAATGAATGTATTACCCATGCGAAGTAAGAAAAACAGAAAGCATTTTGCTGTATAAGTTATATATTGTCAGTTATGCAATACGAAGAATAAATATCTTGCAATGGCAATGGGGTAATGTCACTAGAAGAAAGGATGGAAACAGAATAAATACTGAATTATTCAGTCCATCTTACTAGTGGCCCATTTAACAATAAAATACAGCTGGACTAATTGGGGCTAGCAATATCAGGATTATTAGTAACGGAACTTCCTGGAATATTGTAATGAGCGTCTATCCAAATGGGCCACATCATCAAGTTACCTAATTCAGTAATGATAATGTTAATGATGTTGATATCTAAAGGTATATTTACATCCACAATTGAATTAGCTCATGAAAGTTAACTTTGGAACAGTAATAATAGGAAAGTCATGTTAGATGATCTTCATACTCGCATATCTAAACGTGATAATTCTCTGCCGATTGGCTCAGGTTTATAATCAGTAAATTTCTTCAGGATGTGATACCGCATTGTCAATCTGTAAGAAACTGACCGACAGAAATTATAAAAGCATGCATAGCTAATATTAGACAATTAGTATTAAACATGGGCCTTAACGAAAGACAAAGAATGACGAGAATGTAAATCACCAGCACAAATATTGCACGGAACTGATTCTTGTACTTTAAGAATATAGGAAAAGGAAAGAATTTAGCCCTCTGAAATTGTGTATTACCTTATGTGCTTAAAAGTAAGTGAACTGTTAAAATAAAACGTAAGTTATCAGAGAAAAACGGTATATTTGAGAAACGCTGAAAAGGGAAAGGAATAACCTGATAAAATATGTCTCAAGACGACAGCGAATAGTTTTTATGGTACGCAGAAGATGTCGGAGAAGATGAACACACATGAGTTATAATTATGCACGTCATGTTTTTGAAGCGAAGAGGGTGACATAGGAGAGGAAATGGCGGGGGCCTGTTTCATAGGAGTAAGTTTAAAACAAAATTGAAGTTCTGCTCCATGCCAGAAGTAATGATATCGGCTATGGATTCTTTTCCTGAAGTGGACATATGGTAAGATAACCGTATTGTTCTCTAACAATCTAGATGTATCGTTATGAAAGTGTTTGTAACACTACGTACTTTTCAAACGGCCAAGTAAATTTCCTGTTGTAAGTGAATTTTATTTCACGACAAAGCAAAATCTGTGTAGCCTATCAGAGAATCCATCTATTCTATTACTCCTCAGCTTAATCAGTCACATGCTTGCTGACGAAATTGAGATGGCCATTACTAAATCCATCATTTTCTAGTAAGGGGAAATGAGACGTTATTCAATTTAGAGCTTCAAAAACCTTAAAAATAATTATAATGCTCCTGTAGACACAAACAATACATGTTTAACTCTAAAACAGGAACATAGCTGGAAAAGAAAAGCCACAAACTGAGATGAAATTCTTCCGATACGCAAAAAATTTGCTAATGAGAATTTATTGTGTAGGCGATAGCGTCAAACATAATAGTGTTGCAATACGACAGATCTAAAATATCCGAAAGGTCTCTAAGGCGGAAGTTTCGTCTTACGGGTTAATATCTAATATTTGTAATTGTTCACTCCAATCAGTGATGTCATATTTCTGATGGTCGTCTTACACTTTAGAACAACTGGCAAATATTGGTACTGTGATTGTAATGCCAAATAACTGACTTTTGAAATTGAACTTTCAAGAATCCCAATCGCTACCTATGATGATGCTGAAGAAGAAGACGACTAATCAGTAAATGCTGTGTACATTCCAAAGCAGCGACTGCACGTAGAAGCCATAATAAGCTTAAATTCACTATTTATACTATTAATAGGTATTATGCGCTTCAAAGATGTGTTATGAACATGAAATTAATCATAAAACTACATTTAATGGAAGAGTAATGGTATCATATACAAATTTGCTGAAATGTAACTTCGTTTGTTTCTTTTTTCAATGCACTCTAGCAATCGCGTTATTCTCAGTGTTATACATTACTTTTACCTTAACTCGGTTGTGTCAGAGCGTGTTAACAGGAGACAAGGTTACAGCAAAAATTTAAGTTTCTAATGCCTAAGTAGTTCCAATAGTTTAATTGGGAAACGATTGTCAGTTTTCTATGTCAGCATTTTATTCCTCCCATCAAATTAAATTAAATATTAAACGCAAACTGAAGTGCATTCCCAAATTCTTAGTATTATAAAATAGCACTACGTCACATTTGATCACTTCTAAACTACACACTTAATAAAACTACCATAATCAAATTCTGTCATAAAAATAATGAAAGAAGTTTATTTTCTCTGCTTGATACGACGTAACAAAACATTTTTGTAAATTACTTTTCCCTTATTTCTTATGACAGATTTTCGAAGATGAAACGTGTAATTCGCAAATTACATTTGTAAATGAATTGAAATCGTGAAAACTCTTTTTTTTTCTATTGTAACAACTATTTCTTTAGAAACTAATTATTTTTCTTTTGCTTTGTAACGGGCGATAGTAAATCAGAAAAATATTAATGTTGTTTTTGTTTTTATTATGCTACTTCCATAAAATATAGAATGATATTGATTCTTGAACCATAAGCTAGAAATAATACTTTTCTATGTCTCGAAGAAATCTATATTTGCTGAGAATTCTGGTAGAGTAGGAGCGAGTGTGTACCTATGCAAAAGTAGCTCCAGTCTCCACAATAATTCGCAGTCTTTTTAAATACCGAGTCCATTTGAAATAAATCTGGTTTTATTTGAGGATAAACAATGCTAATGATAACGTTTCAAGTTAAGAAAGTCCGATTTACTACAATTTTTGTTCTAAATAATTCTTGTTTTATTTGAAGATAAACAGTGCCAATGATAACGTTTTAAGTTAAGAAATTCCCATTTACCATTATTTTTGTTCTAAAACACAGACTTTGTCGTAACCAGTAATGATAAATGATTTTTTTGTCAAATTCGTTTCCATCAGCTACAAGAGACGGCGGTGAGGATAACTGTTAACAAAATAAAGCGACGTTTGTAGAAATAAAATATATCTAGGAGACATCTGTTACCCTTGCTCCTAATTTTTAATTCTGTTCCCGCAAACATACTATCAAAATACATTACATCTCTTTCAGAAGTTCGACAGAACTTGTGTACAGTCTCGATAGCACGAGATTGGGCTATGGTTACGCGTTCCAGACCAGACTAATGTCGCAGAAACGAGTTCTGCAGTAAGGGATAGGTTAGCCGACTCCCTTACGGAAGTTCCCCATTCGAGCCCCTGTTGCAGTAGCACCGCCTTAGCAGGCTACACATAAGTATGAGGTGAATATCAATGAACTTGCTCTAGATTTTTCTAGGACGATGAAAGCTTTATTGTAATTGCGATCGTAAACACATCAGGTGCACAACTATTGAAGGACTTCAGAGATTCTTCCGTGGTAGAAGGGTACATTACGTAACCTACAACATGTGTAGTTAGACGTAACGGCAAGTTACTGATTAACATTCATCGTTCGCTATGTGAGACGAAGGAAACTTATAGTTCATCCGTTAGTTGTGATTACAAAAACTGGTTTAGTGAAATCCTAAGCAATAAAACAAATTTATTTGCCACATTATGCGTAGAGCCAGTAGGTCTTAAATCAGGTTTAACGTGTACGTAAATAAGAGAATTATTCTGGAAGAGCGTGTATTGTAACAGATGAAATTTATAAAATGTTTCAATTAGAATACTTATTGCTTCAAAGACTGCCAATTACACTTTCCATGTGCTGCATTCATGAGTAACGAAGAATGAAGACTATGTGTGAACCTCCGACTGACCTAGAAATATCTAACGATGTTAATTTGATTAAGATGATGAAGAAAACAGCAACGTCTCTGTTTAATTTACTGAGATACTTATCTCTATAGTTCCGAAATTCAGTTATTAAGATCATATTGCATCTTTCAGAGTAACCTAAAATTAAATGCATATCGATTGACACTTCTGGTTCTATGAAATTTGTTACAGAAGAATGCGTAACAAAATATAGCACCTAATCATTATTGTGTGTTTCGCTCTTCTATCTGTGGGTTATAGAATACATATAGAAGTAAAGTACCAATAATGTCGGTAACTTACTAGAAAATCTCTCGATTTATTACTGTATTTTGTTACAGCTGTAGCCCTTGTGAGACTCGTCTGTGTATTACTTACCTTCAGTAAGTTTTCTACGTCTGAATACTGTCATAAAACCGATTGTAGAAATTTCAATATGGTTTGGATTCCAGTAACAGGCTGAAATAATAATGAATCAAAACAGATTCAGCCACTCGATTAATCTCAACCATTTACCGTGGTATCGTAATGCTGTAACTGTTTCAACTACTGCGGGTGCTGTTCATGTATCTTCATCATTATCTCACGCAACAAATGTTTTTCCGAGAACTATTTCATCTTCTAGGTATGTCTCTTTCTACTTTCATTTTTGTTCATCTTAAAAACTTGAAACGGCTTTTTCATCCACAGTTTTAGAGGGAGAATTCAGATATTTATGATTTACTGATGGAATGAAAAGACAAATTTTGACTCATTTATTCCACTTCTGTGTAATATTTACAAGAATATTTCTCTTCAGAACGACTGATGTTATGATGTTTGTTAGAAAACGTAACTGTATGTTTTAGAATAAGAGCGAGCAGATGTTTGTTATAAGCCTTCTTAGATATTGCATGGGAATCAAGCAAACGTTTCATCGTTCGTGAATCCGAAAATAAATTGGCTATTTATGTAATATAGATTTTCTACCTATGATGTCTGCAATTCTGACAGCTGTAGTCCACCGTTGATATAGCAGAATAGAGTATATCACAGGCCGCGAGCTCGTGACTGAATATAGTTATTTATTCAACATTACAGAAAAAAATGTTCAAATTTTTGTAAAGCTTATGCGACTTAACTGCGGGGTCATCAGTCCCTAAACTTACAAACTACTTATGAAATAGTTTATACTGAAGATGGCACAAACATCCATGCCCGAGAGGGGATTCTAACCTTCGACTAGGAGCGACCTCGCGCATCGCGCATCGAACTTAAGGAAAAATTACTTTCATTCAGGCTGCGTGGTGACCTATAAACGTTTTCCGCTACTCCCATAACATACTTGAGATTCCTTCATACTTGATCATGATTGAGCTCAGATTAATGTGAAGTGATTATTGACAGAGGCCAGTTTTATAAGGAATACTCTGCGGAATTGGTCCCTTACTTAGCTTACAGTTATCGGGATTCTTTGATCCAGCGCAAAGTACCAACCAACTGGAAATAGGCACAGGTACCTCCCTCGTTAAGAAAGGCAAAATATCGGACCCACGAAATTATGAACCTATATCATTAACATCACTTCGAATACAGTTCAGTTCTAAAATCAGTTTTTATGTAGTAAATTTCCTTTACATGGAAAAGCATCAGGACGGCGTTAGGAAACTTTGATCATGCGAAACCCAGATTGTCCTTTCTTTCATACCATATTGTTCGCGATGGATGAAGGGCAACAGACAAACTGCATGTATCTCGATTTTTGAAAGGTGTTTGGAACGGCACCACACTACGGACTGCTAACGAAAGTACGAGCTTACAGAATAGCTACCCAAATATCTGCGTGGCTCGAAGACTACTTATGTAATAGAACCCAGTACTTTATCCTCGGAGACTAGCGCTTCGTCAGGCGTACCCCAGGGAAGTGTGATAGGACAGCCATTATTTTGTATCTACATAAATAATCTGACGGCTGTTTTCCGAAGATGCTGTTGTGGGCAACAGAGTGTCGTCACTGTAGTAGGACGCAGGAACATATTTTTGGGTGGTGTGGGGAATGGCAGCTGGCGCTAAATGTAGAAAAACATGATTTGATGCAGATGACTAGATGATACAACCCCGTAATGTTCGAATGCATCATTAGTAGTGTGCTGCTTGACAGATTCGCGTCAATTAAATTCCTAGGCGTAACGCTGCACAATTATACAAAATGGAACGGGCATATAAGGACAGTCGTGGGGAAGGCGAATGGTTGACTTCGCTTTACTGGGAGAACTTTGGGAAAGCGTGATTCGTCTGTAGACGAGACCGGATATAAAATGTTTGATAATTGCTCAAATGTTTTGGATCCCCACCAGATCGGTTTAAAGGAGGACACAGAGGCAGTTCAAAGGCGGGCGGTTAGGTTTGGAACTGGTAGATTCGATCATCGCTCAAGTGCTACTGAAATGCTTCAGAAACATCCAATGGGAGTCTCTGGAGTGAAGGCTGGAAAATGAGGTGGACTGCAGAACGATTATACTGCCGCCAACCTACATTTCGCATAAAGACCACAAAGATAAGATCAGAGAGATGATGGCTCGTGCAAATGTATACAAGCCATTTTTCTTTCACCTCGTTCTACATGGGAGTGGAACAGGAAAGCAAGTAGTGGTATTGAATACTCTCAGCCACGAATCTTAAGGTAGATTGAGCAGTACGTATGTAGACGTTAGATAGAGGTAAAATTAAAGAGGTTCTAATTAGGAATCTTGCCTATATTAGTGATTTATTTCGCATGTATTGTCGATGCACAATGGGAAATTATCAGCTCATACTCGAACAATATTTTTACTGTACATATTAATATTAATTTATCTGCAAAATATTTTTCTTACATAAAAAAATAATATATCTGAAACAATGCCGCAAGAAAGGGTAATTCCGTGGTAGGTCTAGATTATATGAAATCTCTCTGATAGGAAGTGAAAAAAATATATTTATTCTAAATCATTTATCAACTGATTATTCACATTAGTCGGAGTATTTTGTTAAGTGACAAACTACATAACCGTCATTTCGTACTTAGCTATGTTGCGAAAGCTGCAAAAGTCTGAAGAAGACTTCTCCCTAGAAAATTTTCATACACTAATGTTGCCGTGCTCTTTTGCGACATACTTATTAACAGTCGCAAAGTTTCTTTTTTCGTTTATCGTAGCTACGTTATCTTTAACGAAACTTAATAACTGTATCCATCCCGTATTTCGAGAATACTTCAATCCAATGCAGAATTCTACTATTTTTCTTGATTGCAGTAAGGTATATGCGCTACTGAGGAATCATTAACCGCTTCACAAAACGATTTGGATAGAGCATTAAGTTCTGCATTCTACAAATTTTATCTTTTAATAGATTAATAGACGCTTTATACCGTTATCATATATTTTTGTCAGGTTAAAGCAAATTCTTTCCGTCAGTTACTGACTTTGTCCATTCCCATGAAATATTTTGTCAAAAATGAGAATTGTCATTGCGATAAACATCGCTGTAATTTTTTTTTCACTTTTCTCTTTGTGGAGAGGAGGAAGGAAAATTAGGGTTAGCACTCCGTCGACAGCGTGATTAATAGGGGCGGAGATCACATTCGAATAATTGGGTAAATATGGGGAACTCAATCGCCGTACTCTTACAAAGGAACCTTCTTGACATTTTACGCTTCAGAACATTCACGGAAAACATAAATCTGGGTTGCCAAGGTGGATTTGAACCACCGTAGTTCCGAATGCGAAGCCAGGGAATAACCACTGCCTCACTGCGCACGCTAAACTACAAGGAGCATAACCTCTGATGCGGGCGACAGAAGCAAAAGCACCACATCGATTTTGCTTTAAGGAACTGCGACTAGTTTTAAACATTTCTATGAATACAACATACTTTCAGTAATATTTATTTATGTGCGTCACTGCCTGGGTAAATTTAGAGTATTACATTCAGTGACATGTGGAAGTGGGATGCTAGAAATAAAATAGGTCTAAGTCCGAAACTTTTTGCGATAGATGACACGATAAGCTAATCTGTCATCGTGGTTACCTTCTTTACACACAAGTAAATGTAGTCAGTACCGCACAATTTCTCTAATAATTTTGCATTTGCTTAGAAATAACGAAAGCCTGTATGATAAAACTTTCTCTCTTTTTTTTATTCTACACTAATTTATCCTCGAGAAATTTATCTTGCATTTCATTAGCAACAATATACACTAACAAAGCACTATTTAAAATTATGGAACTACTCGAAGATGATAATCGCACTGGTGTTTTATATTTAATAAAACGTCTATAATTTGAGCATGTATGGATCTTTACCACTGTGATGAAAAAAAAAATAACAATAATAAAATAAAAATAAAAAATAAAATAGAAAGGAAACAAAAATTATGTTATAGAGTAGTAGAGTAAAGTCATCACCACTCGTTATTCTCGGCTTGAATTTGTAACCATCAATTAGAATAATGCAAAAAAGACTCATCACACTCACTGCTTCTTTTTTAAGAAATGAAATTACAAAGAATAGAGTGACAGACTATTATATGTGGAGTACGTCATTAGGTGTTCCGTGAGAAACTGTTGACAAAATAATATTTTTTTAAAAACATTTTGATAACAGTAATTCCGAACGTAATTGTAACTTCTCTACTACAAGTTACAATTTAAAATTTAAGTAATAATAGAATAAAACGTCTTCTTCAAACTTTTTAAATGTTATTACTATTATTATTATTTTATTTATTTATTTTTTTAACCCTGAAAGTAAGCCGGGTTTTTCCGCAAATTCTTACAATTCTCAAACTAATATGTTATGCGAATAACTGGATTCGCTACTTTATAATACACTAATATGGTATTTAGTCAGTTACAAGGAATGGTTTGTATATTAATTATATATCGAAAATTTCCTGATAATTTGCTATTATGACTAATAAATTAGTAAATTAATTTGGAAGAATCAATATATATTTTTACTTTCTTTCAGGGAGATTTTAGATAAACTAGACCTACTACCGAATTATCCCTTTCGCTTATGTACGAAACATATTCCATGATTAACTAATATTAATATGTATAGTGAAAGTATTGTTACAAAAGGCCTATATAAAAACCCGCTGATATTTTCTCAGAGTTCTGCGATAGAAGCAGATAAAGTTTATGATTTACCATACAGTCTGAACGTATTTAGTAATGACTGAATATCTACTACATCCTTATTACTTTTAGCATAGAAAATAGGGGGAAAATGGATAAATTAGCTGCGATTGAGGAAACATTTTCCTTTCTTGCCGGAAATTACACATGAGATCGCTACACAATAGTAAATAAAGATATTTCCAAATACGACATTAATTGCTGATATTGGTTATGACCAGTTGTTACTTTCTGGAAAAAACAAGACTCACGCTTAATTTCAAAGACTAATTGCAGGATAGTTAATTTCCTAAGATTTTTGTGAACGACGAAAGTGAAATCCAAATACGCTATAGAAAACTATATGAAGAACGTGCTAAGTAATCCGTGGAGGGTTTAATTCTTGGCTACACAAATTCCATTAGCCTATTTCGGAATGTGTCGTTTGTTTGTTTTAGCCGTTTGAGCACTATTATGAAAATGTTTGCCTTCACATATTCATTGTAAAAATTACGGATTGTGTAAATCTGATCGAACGACTATATTCAATGACGACGACGCGGCCTATTATACAGTCTATGCATCTAAATCATCTGCCGTTTAGAAGTGTCAGAATCGTAGACGTAGAAAATAACCAATCTTCCGATTCACGAACTATGAGATGAACTGTATCTGACATCTGTAGATTTTTTATTTATTTGGCCTTCTGAGTTTTAACTCCATACAATGTTTAAGAAAGCCCTTAAAATTGTGCTGATTCTTCATTCTAAAATATTTAGTAAAATTGGCTACCTGTATTTTAAGAGTATGTGAACGGTGAAAAACATCATACTATCAGTAGTTCGCAAAAAAAAAAAAAAAAAAAAAAAAAAAAGTAAAACACAACAGAAATGGAATTAATTTGGGAAAAATACTATTTCAATCCTGGAAATAAATATGAAATATCTGAATTCTCAAAAGAATGTTCAAATGTCTGTAACTGTATGGGACCATACTACTTTGGTCATCACTTCCTAGACTTTCAAACTACTTAAAGTAAGTTAAACTAACCCAGGGACAACACACACATCCATGCCCGAGGGAGGATTCGAACCTCCGACGCGGGAGGCCGCGCGATCTCTGAATTCTCTTTCTAAAAGTGTATAGAAAAAAGCCGTATGAAGTTTGAGGATGAAGTGCGAGATAATGATGAAAATATATGAGATGAAATAGTTCATTATTTCGAAACTACATAAATAGATGAAGTTATTCGACTGGCTGAGTCTTTTTTTAATTATAATTGTATACGTAGTATAGAAAGTTAGAACCCATTGAAATTTCTACAATAGTTTATTATAACAGTACTCAGTCCTAAAAAACTAGCTAAGCAGTATACAGATTATTCCCGTAAAGGCTATAACATTAACAAGAGATACTAACATATCAACGAACTTTCAAGAAGATTAGAAACATTAGTATAACTTCAGTTCCTAATGTATTCTATCATCTTCAGATAAAAAAAAAGCGGTATACACATAATGACCACCCGTTATTTTCCTTTAGATATTCTTCTGGAGCAAATTTCGTAGAACTAGAAATATCAATCTATTTTTATTTATTGATTACTCTAAAAGCTATTGTATTAACCTTAAGACAAACATATTTGAATTTTTTAACTACAAGTCTATCGCAGTAGTGTAAAAAGAGACGATGAATCAGGAGTGAGCGTGTATGTCTTCCTTTTTCCGCCATTCCCGTAAAGTTTTTCTTGTAATATTTTAATGACTGATCCTTCAACGAGACACAGCAGATTCGGTTTGTAGTTTTATTTATGACCTTAACCAAATTGACATCTGTAGATATATCTAGGTCAGTCGGAGGTTCAAACATAACCTTCTGCGGCCTATGGAAAGAGTAGTTGGCAATCGTTAACGGAATAAATATCCCAACTGAAACATGTTACACAGTTGTTCTGTTGCAATAAAGACTCTTCCGGGATAATTATTTTATTTGCACACAAGTAAAACTAAGGACCGACCAAATATAAGGTTTCGGCCAGTTTCGGCCAAAATATTGATTTTGGTCGCATTTTCGGGCCAAAATCATCCGAATCTTCGGCTTTTACGCAACTAGGGTTCTTGAATTTACTGATGAAGTTTGATCGCGTTCGGAGTGGGTTCAGTCAACAATATTGCTTTGCTTCAGTTGACGGCGCGTCGTTTTACTGCTACGAGTCTCTCCTCTCGTGTAGAAATTGTGGGTATTTTGTTGTTATGCACAATATAACGCTATCGTATCTTGTAGTGATATTCCTGGACTAATTTATTTACATTTTAACTCATTCAGTATTGTACGAATTGGAACGGGTTATCATATTGTTATTAATGTGTTTCCTTGAAAGTGAGGAGTTTTTTAACAGCTAATACGGGTTTAGGAAACAATGATTGCGTGGTACACAGCCTTTCCTGTTCAGTATGCGTTAATTTATACTGACAGCAATCATACAGTTATTCGGAACTGTCACCTTTTTTTTAAATACTTTATGCAGCACTGACTAAAGGTGATTTACTGATTGTAACTTATATGCATTATGTAATTAAGAATGTCAGAAAGGAGATATGTAAAGTTGTCTGTGGATTGGAAAAACGGAAGTGTAGTTGTCAATACAAAGCTAGCACTCCGAAGTTTTTTTTAAAAAGATACTGCTTATGAAAGCAAACAATTATTACTTTCTGCGTAATTTGCATTGTGGTAGTCATGTCCAGGCTCTAGTAGTATGTGCTTGGCATGTTTGATGTGTACCTAAATAGTATGTTCCTACAAGAAGATATGCAGGACTGTGGAAATTTTGTGGTGGATATGCAGTACAGTCTCGTTAATTGAAAGTGAACGGGTCCGGTACCACCTCGAACTATCGAAATTTGTTTGTGAAAAAGAAGTAAATCGATCTTGAAAGGAATACATGTGCCAAAAATTATGAACTTTTTATACAAAGAGTATTTAATTGGCATTTTCATTGGCAGCCTAAAAGTTTTGAAGCCTTTTCACTATTTACTTCGCGATATAATGTGGCGTTACTGTTTCTGTGAAGACAAAATGTACCCGCAGTTTCTGTTTTGTGTTATGAAGTTCGTATTTATGGGAAGCTCGTAATTATGAGACTCGAATTATCGAGACTCCACTAAATTGAGTTTAGTTTACTTCTTCTGTAACTTACATTAATTTTTTTATATAGGAAATGCCAGGATGAGGAGAAAAGAATCGAATTTGGAATTATTTTAATATAAGTACCGTCTATTTGTCTAAATCTGTACCCCTCTCATATCGTCTATTACGGACTCCTGGTTAGGCTTCCACACACTCAAGTAGGCTTAAAACAGGAAGGGATTCTTGCGAAATGTGGAAAAACTGGTGATTTATGGTGTAATGTAAATTTACGTGAAGTTTTAATTAACTAAGCAAGTTTCGGTAACGGTTTTGGTTTCGACCAAAACTAGAAGACAAGCCGAACATTCGCTTACAGTATCGGATTCAGCCACAAATAATTTTTCGGTCGAACTTTAAGTAAAGCCATTTATAGTATCGACTGGCTCTTCACATTATTTTATAAATAAACCTTTTGATCGTTGCACATAACGAACGATGGTAGATTGTTTTTAACTAGTCTTTACATGTAACTATACACCCTGCTCTTACGTACTGTACCCTTCTACCACGGAAGAAAGTCGGAAGCCCTTTAAATGTAGTGCACTTGCTGTGTTCGAGATCGCTACTACAATAAAGCTTTCATCGTCCTAGAAAAAATCTACCTCCATTTCATTGACATTCACCTTCCTGCAGGGGCTTGCTACCACAAGAGGGGTTCGAATAGGGCACTTCCGTATGGGAGAAGGCTAACACGGCAAGTGCCGCAGAACTAGTTCCTGCGACATTAGTGTCATCTGGAAACGCTTAACCGTAGTCCAGTCTCGTGAAACAAGTTCAGTCATACTTAAACAAGAAATGGAATGTATTTTAAGAATGTGTATGCGGGAATAGAAATAAAAATTAGGAGCTTGGTTAAGAAATATCTCCGTGATACATTTGATTTCTGAAAACTTCGGTAATTTTCGTTTACAGTCAACAGTCATCTCACGTAGATAACCCGAGCGAAATTTGCCAAGAAATTAATTTATCATTACTAAGACTGTGTTGTAGAACAAAAATAATGATAAATGCGACAGTCTGATTCTTAGAAAATAAAACTAGAGACATTTAAAGGGAAGAAAGTTTAGTTTTTAAAGGAACTGAAAAATTTCTTGTAGGAAGACATCTCGCTTTGCTGCTCAACAATAATTCTCAGCAAATATTGATTTCATAACATCAAGATATAGAAAAGTAGCATGTCTAGTATCGAGTTTAAGATCCAATATTATTCCGTATCCCATGGAAGTGGCATTGTACAAACAAGAGAAACCTTAACATTTTGGCATCGTAATGGGTTATGTATCAGATTTTTGAAAATTCAACTTCAACGGCCAGTCATTTTGAATTACCATCACAGTAACACCGGCTGTCAGTTTTTCTAATGACTATGCCGACGATTAGAAAATATGGCATCGTTGATTACAGCCATCAGTTCCAAAGATTAGAACTCGAACGTTTATAGTTTGTGCTACAGAAGTATCACAGACAATAAATGTTCGATCAGCTAGAAATTGTATAACTTTTGATTTTTTCTTTATCAGAAAATGATGGAATTAGAATCAGCCATTAAAATTTCGTCAGTAAAGTGGTGGAAGATCTGGCGAGTTCGAGAAGAAGCGAAATATATGAGAGACTATTCAGATTTAGCTTTATCGTAAAATGAAATTCGTTTTGAACTACAGCCATTAATAGAAAAACATTTAGATTGGTATAGACTGAGACGGTTCCTCCTATACATAATGCGTACATGCCTGAGCATCCGTAGCCGATATCATCACTACTGTTGTAGAGTAGAACTTTATATTAAAAAAAAATGTATAGCCTGTATTATACAGCCAGCTCTCATTTCCTCTCCTCTTCCACCCTCTTAGTCACATAGGGACAGCACGTGACATTTTTAATTATTCATAATGCATGTTAAAATTATCATCTTCTCCGACTATTTTAAACCTACGTGTAATACAAAAATTATTCATTGCCATCTTATGACAAATTTTATCACATTCTTCATTTTTCTAGTTTGTATTTCTCAAATATACTTCCGCTTCGGAACTGAGAAATACCTTATTTTTTACGTTAACAGTTCACTCACTTTTAAGCATACATTGTAAAACACAACTTCAGAGGCTTCAAATCTTTACTTTTCCTAGATGAAATATCTGAGTTGCTGACTTCTATCTCACAGATTTCTTCCTTTCATTAAGGCCCATGTTCAATACTAATTATCTCATTTTATTTATGCATACAGTTATCGCTTGTGTTGGTTTGCTTCGTTCTTTCTGTTATTTATTTAGTTTTATCGCTTCTTGTGTGGGCATTTAAAAATTATTTGTTTATTCTCAAGCCATGTTATAAATTTTAAATTCAACGTATCAATCTCGTTCTTAATTTCATGCAACATTGAAACGTGTCTAATTTGTTGTGACGCTCGTAATTGCCACTTGCAAACAAATAATAAGAGCAGAAGAAAAATGTAAGTTATAATCATGGAAAAGAGCATCAAAGTATCAAGAAGTAAAACCGTATTAAAATTATTAAAGACCTGTAATCAGACCTGCTTACACTACGTCGTACGGAAGCAAGCAGTACCGGCACTTCAGGTAGGTGTAATGAAATGAAAGTATATACACAGTTGTTTAGTTTTTCAAAACAGTTTTTATGAACGATATAATAGCATGTCTTCACAAGAAGAAGTAATAAATTAGCAAATACATTAAAACACACAAAAACCTTATGCAAACTTGGGGAGAGTTTATTTCCTCCTTCTACAATAATTTTTAATGTCTGTTAAATTTTAAATAGTTGAACACTTCAATAAATTAAAAAGGGACAACACGTTTTCTCTGTTCCAGGAATAAACCTAAGTAAGATATTAGATAAGGCAAATGGCTTTACTCTTGAAGATTATGTCTGTCAAAAATTGGAACTGTTTTGAGTTCATACTAATTTTATTTTACTAACATTTCTATGTTGTACAAATAAAAATGTATCGGTTTATTGACTTTTAATTTAACTTTAATGTCGACGATCGTTGGTACTAACTCTCCATTAACGTTGTGCGCGAATGATAGATTCAAATAAGGAAATTACGTTACTATAAAATTAACGTAAATGTGTTCCTGATATTTATGATAATCGACTTTTGTATTTCCGTCAACGATTATCTGGGATTTGGCTTTCTGTCTTGCAGTTTTTCTGATATTGAAATTATTATGCAGAAACTATCAGCTTGTCTGATCATTGGCTGAATAGAATAGCGACTCTTCATCGGCCGGAATTCAAATAACCAGCTTCACTCTTCAGATTGGAGAATGATAAAAATACTTTTTTTTCTTTTACATGCACGGCGCTCCATCTTTCACTATTTTTATGTTGATTTCATTTTAGAGCCGTAGCCCAAGCGGGCAATGCTTGAAGATTTCGCACCATAATACTGAATCACGATCTTGGTCCTAAGATAAATTCGTAGCCTGCTTGTTGCCCCCACACTGCTCCTTTCGAGAAATAGCTCTATGACGTATACTAAAAGACATTTTAGTGCGCAATCTTCAATATAAAATTTCTGTGGTAACATGTCATTGTTTCAAATATTATCAGTGTGTTTAAACGAGTGTTTCATCGTTGCATCCCTCTTCGTAAGTACCGCAGCCGAACCAAAATAAATACATTTTTTTAAAAACCTGTTTCTGTTTTCACATCTTTTGACGTTGCATTATAACTCTGCAGTACTGAGCGCAATCAAATAATGAAGCAACTACACAATACCTAGTCACACCTCAGCAAACCGTTAGGTTAGAGATATAAGAACAACCGGTGGCCAAGAAATAAGATATAATGTTTCTTACCAAACCAGTGCGCGGAGTGTCGTAGCGTTTCAGGAGGCATAATCCTGTTGTTTATTCCGTGACTAAGATGGGGAGTATAGTACTCCGAAACGTCACAGACACCCAGCGAAATTACGTGTCAAGATACGTGAGAAATTTTATTGCGTTAACACGCAGCACAAACATTCTTCTAGATACGATAACGGCGGTTGCGTTTTAACGTTCCTAATGTACTTACAAAATGATGATTTCAGTGGTCCACAATTTCAGGCATTTGTTAGGCGCTTTCTTTTTAGTGATTTACTGCCAGTGACTTTAAAAGTTGAGGTAGAACCATTTTCAAGCTTTTATTTTTTTTTTTCCTTTCACAATATCTTTTCAACATATTCAATAATAAAATGGATTGTTGTCATTGTGTCTCGAACAGATATAACAACAACAAAGGAAGTCTTAAAGTTGTAATTCAAAGACATAAAATCTAATTACTATTGCTTGAAATGACTAGAGAAGCTTAAAAGATTACCGTCACCAAACATGTTAAACAGTTTTTCGCAACTGAAAGAAAAAATCAGTTAATTTGTCTCCGAACTAACTAATTTCCTTTTCGTCAGTATGGTCTTCATTGAAAATTGCGTCTTCACTTAAGTCTCAATGATAAACATTATCGCGCACAGACAGTTCGCTAAACAATATAGGATCATCCTTAGAACTTCCATTCTAAATTAGTCGAGATTCCATCACATTCCACAGTAATATTTAGTTTTGTTGTTGGTGTGTAGATAATATTTGTTCGGCCTTGGCAAACATTTAAAATAATATGATCTGAACTATAACATGTATTATGAAAAGTGTAATGTCATCCATATGAATAATAAAAGAAATGTGATATACGTAATTTACACCATACATTTGTCAAATCTACAGTCCGTAAATTCAACTAAATACTTAGGAATAACAATTACGAACAAGTTAAATTGAAAAGGATACATAAAAAATGTTATAGGGAATAGAGATGGGTAGGTCCGGATGGAAACGGATCCTTGGACCCGCATCAGCTGCGCTAGTGATGGATGCAAATCCGAGTGCAGGTCGGACACGCATCCTCGGACACGCATCGGTTGTGGGTCCAGGCCAGGAAACAGGTCAGGCGCGGCCGGAGTTGGAAACGCAGCGGCGGAGTGGCAGGGAGTAGAGATGGGTAGGTCCGTTTGGAAACGGTTCCTTGGACCCGCATCAGCTGCGCTAGTGATGGCTGTAAATTCGAGTGCAGGTCGGACACGCATCCTCGGACACGCATCGGTTGTGGGTCCAGGCCAGTAAACAGGTCAGGCGCGGCCGGAGTTGGAAAGGCAGCGGCTGAATGGGAGGGAGACAGTTGTAAGGCCCACGCCGGATGCGGACCCCGCCATAAACACAGCAGGGTGGTCAGGCAGAGGCTACCTGCCGGGGTGGCTGGGCGGTGGGCGGCTACCTGCTTGCGAATTCCGTCAGCTGTGTGTGGCGCTGGCCTGGCCTGGCGCTGCAAACACGCGAGGCTGGCACACAGGCGTATTTCTTCTGTTCTTCTGTCCGAAACTGTACTGGCCTTGGGCTGCATCCTCTAACAGGTGTCGCATTACTAACAGATGTTTGGCTGAAACAATTCAACAAACATAATGATTTTGTTCGATTTCCTGAATTTGTGCTGCACTATTGTTCAACGGAAGATTATTATTGTAAGGTTATTCCCAATAACACTAACTATTGATTGTGCCCCCCAAAAAAGTTGGTAGTAACATTTGAGTTCACGGTTATTGTGTATTTCATGGTATGGTTTTAAAGCGTGCCAACAAGGAATGGACAATGCACTCATGTCTGTCAAGCAAACATTGCAAGTCGATTTTGACCATGGCATACGATGTTATGGACACTAATCTTGGTCCAGTGATTTATTTACCAAACGAATTAAGCTTTTTAGTGATACACACATGTATGAGTGCCCGTGCTGGCCAGGTGTCATAGAACAGTTTTTTTCTTGTTTTCGTAGATTTCATTACCCCACCACCGAAGAACAGTGAAGTTTGGAATCAATTTACAGTCCGAGATAATAAAGGTAAATGCCGATATTGCTGTCTGGATCTCTCGTACAATCCAAGAACTCGAACAGGAAATCTCGTCAGACATGTGAAGAGGAAAAACACTTAAACACGTGAAACACTTGAAATAAATTTACCTAGCAATGAAGAATTCACCAATAGCAGTAGCAATTCTAATAAAATTAATCACAATTCTTTACCTGAGTCTGTGCCATCCAGTTCAGAACAAATATTACCGTCCACTTCAGCATTCAAGTTCTTTATCAGATCAAATTTCTTTACAATTTATCGTTCCAAGCAAATTGGTAATCAGTGACTAAAAATGATTGTAAAAGAATACCGTCAATTTAAGATTATAGAAGATCCAGAGTTCCGAAAACTAATGAATTTAATTTGTCCATCATATAATATACCAACTAGAAAATAGTATCTTGCAGTTTGTTGCCTGCCTATCCACAACGAATTAAAAGAGGAAACTCGAAATTTATTGACGGGAGGAACAGATGTCAGGCGTCATAAAATAATCAGAATAATTTCTATTAAGACAGCTCACTTCATTGATGAAAACACAATCTTGCAGTGGTTTACAGTAAGAGCTTAGTCCACAAAGATTTTAGTTTTCTACAAATAATTAGAAAAATACTAATGTGATCTGGGTGTCATGTATAGCAAATGATGACTGTGATTTTATAATGCGACAGTGTTCGTGATTTTCTGGCAATAAAACATTTTTATCACAGTTAACTTGGTCTGTCTTTTACATCATTACTATATATTAATAAATTTCTACATATTCCTGTGTAACGCAACTGAAATCCTTCTCGGTTAGACACGGTTCGCTCGATAGATACGCCGGCTGAGCAACTGTACCAGCGCAGGTCCAGTGGACACGGATCCACCCGACAGACACGGTCCGTCCAGCCGGCCGGCTGCAGGGCCGGACCCATATGGGTCCAGCGGACACGGAACCTGGATGCGGGTCCGCAGAGCTCGATGCAGATCCGGACCCGACTCCTTTAAAATCTCGGACCTACCCATCTCTAATAGGGAAGGCGAGCCAAAGGCAACGTTTCATTTGCTTAGAAGGTACAACAATTCTACTAAAGTAACTGCCTACACTACACGAGCGCGTTCAATTTTGGAGTATTTATGCCCATTGTGGTATCCCTACCTATTAGGACTGACGAACGATTTAGAGAAAGTTCCGAGAAGGGCAGCTTGTTTTATATAATCGCAATATACGGGATAGAGTGTCATGGAAATGATGCACGATTTCAGGTGAAAACCATTAAAAGAAAGGCGTTACTCATTGTGGTGAGATTTATTTGAGAAATTTCTTTCACCAACTTTCTGTTCCAAATGCGATTTTGTTAGCAATCACCTACTTAGGGAGATATGATCATCGAAATAAGAGAAATCAGATCGGAAACGGAATTTAGATGTTCCTTTATCCGGCGCGTTACTCTCTAACCGTAGATAAATATTAGAAAAGTGGTTCAATGTACTTCAATGTGAGGTGCAGAATATTTATGTAGACGTAGAGTTAGATAAATAGTAAAAATTGTGTGCTGATAATGAATCAAAGTTTCGTAAAATATGGCTGACATATGAGGGAAATGTTGAACTATCCATGCCAGTATACACTGCGCTGGAAAGAAACCCGGGCAGTTAGCTGATTTTTAGAGTAACTTCAAGTGGAATGCGGCATGAATCCGTGAAATGTTAAAAGAAAATATTTCGAAGTTAAAGCTGTTAGAACTCTGTAACTATCATGAGAACAGTACCTACACATCAGAGACGACATTTTTGAAAAAAAATGACCGAACCTATTGTCTCTAAAGTGCATAAAAATATACTCTGAAAGAAATAGGATAAATGAATCCAGTGAAAAAGTTTATATTTTACAACTGAACATATAAATAAAAGAATAAATAAATTTTATTACAGAGCTGCAACAACCTACAATACCATATAATTTTAACCTTATAAATTAGGAAGAACATTGATGATTTCAGAAAAGCGGTCTCCTCCTTTGGTATACTGTAGGGGTTAGTAGACCGTTTACTTGCTTAATGTATATTTAACACATTTAAAAATACTGAATTCTGTTGCTATAACACTTCCCATACAGCTTCATTGCAAATGTTCCTAACTGTAAATATCTAACAGAATATATCTGTCTCTAAGTCTACATAGTGTTAAAAAGGTTTCTGGACTGGCAGGAAATGTAAATTTGTTTCTCCATGTAACAAGCAAACGTTTTGTAGAATACGTCGCCACCAGAGAACATACATACATTCACACCCTTCACTATTAGCCAAAGTCTACACGAAAATTGTTTCTGTGTCTTCTGTTTGAATATTTTGTGTAAAAATGACCCTTGATAAGAATGCAGTGATATGTGCGGTTATGTGCCATACACCATACTGGTTTTGCCCATTTTACTCAATAATATCGCATTATTACACTTGAACTGCGCAAAAAAAAAAAATAAATAAATAAATAAATAAATAAATAAATAAAAATTAAAAAAAATCTATAAAATGATGAAGCGTGAAAATGCGAAAAAATAATCTCGCTAGGTCACTAAAATCAGAGAAGTGTCTTTGGACATGAAAGCCTGATGTGAGTTGCATAGTAAGAGTTTAGGCCACAGTTATCCTCAGCAATAATTAAGTTTTGTTGTGGTCTGAGTGTGTAATTTAGGTCCTGTATATCACTGAGAATATTAGGTATTAAATCAGTTTATTTCCTTATGTTCAATAGTTTTAATTCTGCGGAGCTTCGAAACATCTAATAATACTCGCGCAACAACTTATCCAGTATCGGGGTCAATGACACCCTATCCGGTGAGTTCAAGATAGGGAAAAGAAAGAGGGATGCATCGTTTCAACCCTGCGTAACAGGATCTTCCCTGAACAGAAGCTCGTTCCCCACGACTGGTAGGGGACTAGGGAGGGTGGGAAAGTCGTCAGCAACCGAAGACGTGCGGCCAACGCCCTCACCTTAGCAGCCGCAACCAGTGAGTTTTGTGACATCACTAGAAAATACAGCCAGTTAAATGGCTACACAAAGTTGGAGGCATTGGTCTTGGACGAAGACAACATTTCGTCATGATTGCGATGGGTTTGTAGATATGAAGCGAGGATACTTCGGTAGGGGGGGGTTAAAATGAGATAAAAATTAATTAATGTGATTACTTTTTATTTATAACACAATTACATCAAGCTTATAGCGGCATAAGTAGTTGGAAGTTTTCACCGTTTTGCGTGTCTATTTTCTCTTTTACTTACTTCAAGTACTCAATACATGTAGGAGCTTGTAGCAGTATTAGACTGATCCCTCAGTCCACTGCAGCAGTCAGTTTCTTGAATAGTCCACTGGGTCACCACCAGCGAAAATAATCTTTCCACAAAGGCGTTGTGTGCGAAAATATAAAACCAGGAACAATTGTAGCAGTTAGCATTTGCATTCAGATATTTCGGTTTCTTGAAGAAAGTAAATCAACCGTTCTTCCTCTGTGTGTTTAAAACTCAGTACTTGAGTCAAGCTTGTAATATTTTTATATATTTTTGACGACGTTAAGCGTTCAATGAATTACATAAATCTTAATTTGCGATCAGTTATGGCTTCACTGAACTAGGTTTAGATGGAATACCAAAGTGCGGCGAATGAAAATTTGAACCCGGCCGAGATTCGAACCAGGGATCCCAGGTTCGCAAACTGCAATTTATTTCATTTGTAACATTTTATTGGAAAATCGAGACAAAACTGGGCCTTGTCTGGATGTCGGCAAAAGAAGGTCCATATCGGTAACGCTCTAAATACGACAGGATTTTAAGTAAAAGGGAAAAGAGACTGCTAAAAACTGTGGCAAACTCCAGCTACTTCTGTCGCTACGAACTTGATGCAATTGTTTTATAAATAAAAAATGCGCCCCCAGCCCTTCATATCCTTCAACCCTTCGTAAGCATGACGAGCTGTTGTCATCTTCCAAGATCATTTTCGTTTAATACACTTCCGACACAAACAGACGTTCTCTAGAAACCTGGAGGCGCATCATAGTGTCTAAGTCGGCAAACTACAATGTACAGAAGAACGGGTTACAGATAACATTAAATCATCCAGTTACGAGACAAAAATTATGGAAAAGAGTCTGCGAAAGGAAGTACCTTTAGAATGGTTGATAACGACACCTTCAACTAATGAAATGCATCGTATGTTGTTGCCGAATTGTGTTTATGACGGAAAGGTCCACGAATCCCATCGAACAACACTTGAGTCAGTACAGACCTAGTAACCTAGACAGACACTGTACTCGTAATGAGGAAGAGTGTGCTTATATATCTCGTCCGACTAAAATGTTTCCGAATTACCGCAATTTCCCTTAATCGTTCTAGTGAAGCCCAATTTTGGTAGAATCAGAAGCTATGGCGTTTCCATTTATTTTCTCCTACGTGACTAATAAATAATTTCTACCGATGTGAAACCGACGGGACAGTAAACTAAAACCTGTCATTTTATCTTCCATTTGAGTCACATCTGTATATCAAGAGGAAGAGAAATAACCAAACTCTTTGAGATGGTTAAAATCATCAGAATTTTTGTCAGTAAATCAAATGTTCGTGAATCTAAGGGACTTAACTACGGTGGTCATTAGTCCATAAGCTTACAAACTGCATACACTGCCTTAAACTAACTTACGTTAAGGCCAACACAAACATCCATGCCCGAGGGAGTACTCGAGCCCCCGACCGCGGACGGCCGCGCACACCGCAGCTAGGCGTCTTAGTGCGCACGGCTATTCTGCCGCGGCTGTCAATAAATGAAGGAGGGTACATTTAATCCAGATCGGGAATGAGTCGGCAACTAATAGAAAATGCATCACTACAGGTAACACTGAAAAGGACATGAACAACCCCTCATTTGCATTGTATATCATCATTCTACACAATTACTATACATCGAAAAATATATATTTAAAAATGATTATTTGCTCTTTACTAGCACCATAAGTTATATCTAATCACTCACATTGGTAATTTCTACGTCACTCGTGACTTGGCGCCATTGACAAGAACGTCCATGGAAGACGCGAAGGTTCTTTCTGTCTGTAAAAGAAAGAAATAATGAGACGGTAGCAGAAAGTTGAATCATAAATATATATCAATAAAATTCTTCTGGGTATGATACCGCGTCGTCATTTTGTAAACTTTGCCGTCGTTTCGGCCACTATTGCAGGTGGCCTTCATCAGGGTCTGTGTCTGACTGCTGACTGTACGAACGCTTGGTGTTTATTTAGCATCCGCTGGTATATAAACACCAAGCGTTCGTACAGTCAGCAGTCAGACACAGACCGTGATGAAGGCCACCTGCAATAGTGGCCGAAACGTCGGCAAAGTTTACAAAATGACGACGCGGTATCATACCCAGAAGAATTTTATTGATATATATGTATGATTCAACTTTCTGCTACCATCTCATTATTTCTTTCTTTTACAGACAGAAAGAACCTTCGCGTCTTCCATGGACGTTCTTGTCAATGGCGCCAAGTCACGAGTGACGTACCATCCGATGGTATATAAACACCAAGCGTTCGTACAGTCAGCAGTCAGACACAGACCGTGATGAAGGCCACCTGCAATAGTGGCCGAAACGTCGGCAAAGTTTACAAAATGACGACGCGGTATCATACCCAGAAGAATTTTATTGATAGTGACAACTGCCGCGGAAGCCTGCGTTTGCACATAAATATATAATTGTTCTAAACATTAGAGGTGCCAAATCATTATTCTGAAAATTATAGTGTAACTCTCCTCAATAACTCTTTTGTGTGAACATATGAGGAAGGTTTCTACTTTTTATATCCGTCACGATTCTGATATTCTGTTCACGTTTAGTATGATTAAAAAAAGAGCCAATATACGCTACACGATACAACCCACGGCAAATTATCATCATGTTTAAACGATCTACAAATATATGCACTTGTAACAATAACTTACGGACATAAGTAAGCGTGTATCCTTTTTAAAGAATGCAGGGAAGAAATCTGGTTTACAGCTCGGTTCGATGCTAACATAGCTGTTCCTCGTTTCAGTTTGTTATAAATATATGAAAACTGCAAGCAGACTCTTATTTTCTTCACAACGTACCTTAGACAAGTAATGTGTATATTCAAATTCCCGCCCTACCACCGTACACGAAGTTTTCAATTGTAATTATAAACTTCTCCTTCCGTAATTAAATAGTTCTCTATCAGAAGGGTGTGTTTTAGGGCGTTGTAAAATGAAATCGAGGCATGGAAAAATAGAAAGTACTATTTATTATTTCAAACGTAATAGTCGTAACTGTTATAACACAATATTGTAAGGTGTTAGAAGAAGGGGGCAAAACCTTATTGGAAAAAAAAAAAATATTTGCAGCCCCGTAGAGAGCTATGATTCCTCGAGCGTATTTCTGAAGAACTCCAAATAAACGGCAAAAGGATGGATGTGGACTTTATGTAAGTTGTGTAATAGCATCCCAGCGAAACGTACGCAGGGCGGTCACAAGTTCACTCACAATGCTATCAAATTCAACATAGTAAAAAGCAAAAGCCGTGTGTGTAACGATGTTTCAAGATGGAATTTTTTGTTCATCTCTGTAGTTCTGAGATACCATAAGGATCAGTGGCACCATATTTACACAGATATTCTTTAGTGGGAAAAGAAGGAAATATTTGCGTTGAATACACAGTGAAATTTTCTAACTCTGTTAAACTTTGGGACTATCTTGCTCTAATTTGGAGGTGAAGAATTCCAGTATATAAGACAAACACCGATTTATGCAGATAAAACAGTTGTACTTTGTAGATTACATAACCACAAAATCACCAGTAAACTACAGACAAGATAGAAAATTAGGTAAAAAAAAATTATAATACATAAATTCTCTAGCACCGAAGAATAAGGCAATTCCATAGATACCTGTGGCAGAATTTCTAATAATAGAGGGTACAGAAATGGAACAAACTGTAGAAAATTTACATGTCGTACTTAGCAGTAAAACGCAGTGTTAACAATGTATTTTAAAGAAAATTAATACGACCCCCTAAGATTTAATGTGGGAGAAGGATCTGAAAAATTCTCATAGGTGATTCAGCAGTTCCTGGTGCATCTATGAGAGAAGTACGAGCCTGAGTGTGGACATGACACGGCTGTTTGCCCGGCCAACTGAAAAAGAAAATACAATCTATTGTCTTCAGAAAGTGTTCGGTGCCACAAGATTGGTTCGAGTGTGACCAAGAGAAATTTCAAGAAGAGATAAAATTAAATGCTTTCAATTAAGACTTCGCACCGAGAAAATGTGAAGGAGAATAACGGCACTGCATAAGGAGAGTGATTTAGTGATGACTCTGCAAACTTTTATGTTTGAAATTCTGTACCATAATGGACTCTCATATGGAAACCACCTCTGTTGTTCCTTTCCGCATTGCATTCGGTTACAAGATTTTGCTTAGGGCTTGGAAATCTATTTATGGTAGTCAGGAGGCTAATGTATGTAATACATTGCACAGGAGAACAACACAATGACGTGCAGCTCTCTAAACATCTTGAAACCAATTTTCCGTAGTAGTTTGTCCGTAATGTTAGGCAAAACATTTCTATGGTGAAAGTTACACAATTATACTTCGGTCATAAAATAAAGTCATGTTCTATACTAGCATCGAATAAAGTCTTTTGTTTATTTATTAAATTTTAAGCTTTCTATCGTAAATTTAAACTGGCTTGTTTTTATTGTTAGATATATAATTTACTCTGCGACAAGCACCTAACGTAAATAATTTAATGCAGTCTTTGCATTCTCGCGTATTATTCAAAATCCGACGGAATTAATATTTTGTCACTACAGAATTTAAGTAACAGCATTCACAATTTTAATATTTTGAATTTAAAATTCCGTTTCTTAGCTTCATATTGACAGCAGCATAATTAAGACATATCCGGAAAAAAATCAAAGAGCTCACAGATATTAACGTATCATTGCTCATTGAAAAACTTTCTCATTAACTTGAAAAATATTTTTAAATGAACTTCAAATAATTACAAACGACAATAGTATTGTCTCGATTCGTGCAGCTAACTGCGGTACAGTGCAATACTGTTTAAGAACGCAATCAGATGAACGCGTAATAGAAGAAACTCAATGATATACAAGCAAGCGATTAATCAAGGCTTGTTGCAAAGAAAGTAAAAATGCTCCGCATCCGTATTTGCACTATGGGATATCTAGAGGTCACTGTTTCGCGTTCCGTACATTTTTCTGCTCTTAGTCTAATGATTATTCCGTAATTTTTGGAATTTAATGCTTAATAAATGATTTTAGGTTAATATTTTAGAAATTGCGGAACACGTTATTCGTAAATAAAAGGAGTGTTTACACACCTAAGGTAAAATTTAGTCGAATATCATTCTGATTCTTCTGCCAGTGAAATAAATTAACTGAGATTTTTATTGCTAAAGAATGATAATGGGGTAACATGCTTGCTATTCGTCAGCGGATGTGGACATTGCCTTATGAAGCTGCACACCTGTATCAGTCATTCTGCGAATAGTGGACAGTGTGTTTTAATGACTAGGTCGTTCACTTGCTCCCACAATGATTTAGTTTTGTGGGGTGATATGAAATGTCTTCCGTACAAGGCTTTCCGCGAAGCACAAGGGGATAACCTGGCAAGAAATCTCTGCTTATGCTACAGACATGAAACGACATCACGGCTATTAAAACGGCTGTGGCAGAACTTCGTAAAACGGTGCTATATCTGATCTGACATTGGCTGATCGGTAATTTGATCCGCTGTTGTAAAAACAGGTTAAGTGTGAGATTTATCGTGCAAAGAGCTTGACAGATTATGCATCCAACCTCCTGACGAGAATTATACAGAGAAGAATGGAAGAAAAACTTGTGATCTGTTGGATTACGATCGGTTTGGATAGAGAAATGCTAAAGATACCAGCGGGATAGACCTGACATTGCGCTACATGGGGAATCGAGATAGTTTCATGGGATTCGTCGTTTTAGTAAAAGCCTTCGACAGTGTAAAACCGTCGATGATAAGAGTAGCTTTGCGTAAAGACGGCTATTATGCAGAATGTACACGAACCAAGACGAAATAATTGGACTGGAATATCAAGAAAAGAAGTCTTTTGATTAAAAAAGAAGTGTTATAGATGCATGCATTCACACTTTCAGTTTCATATACAGCCGACATCACAGAAGCAATGGCGATAACAAAAGAATGAGGAAAAAAATCAGGATGAAAGGATATCAACGATTATATACACTGATCACATTGCTGTACTCAGTGAAAGTGATCTTGTCCCAGTTGCACTAAAGGATTTCTGTTGCATTTGGAGCTTCAAACGGGATTTATGAACGTAATGATCACGGTTCGGAAATTGTGGCCATTATTTTCAGTTCTGTGCTAAGAGCTTGAGTATGTTTTCTTTATTTTTCTGGATTTCGACTTGTTCCTTTTGGTCATTTACAGACTAGGCTCCTCTACGTGTCAATCATCACTAAGAATTAGCTGGAAAAATTACCTCAAATCATGCGATTTGTCACCTGGATTGAAGAGTTTACCAAGCAAAATCTTATAGCGTGGATTTCGGAAACGCACGTAGGAAACGAGGCGTTTGCCACAGTGTTACAATGCCCAGGGCACGGGAATATACAAAGAAACTAGCGTACCTGCCGTCACAGTTTACTGAAAGATGCTGTTTCACACCCACTATGGAGATATAGCTCCAATTCGCGCTAGATTCCTTTATATTATTTCTATTTCTTAAACATCTATTCCCTATTTAGTGTTGGCGTTGCCGGTTTTCATACAAGTTTTCGAAACGCAGCCTATCTGACTTTGCTACATAAATTTCTGTCTTGAATCTATATGGGGATCACATGTCGCCTTCCAAGTGCGGCATGTTTTCTTCACTCTTTGTGTATAATTTGCCAGTATCAACGAGTCATTGTAGAGTTTTATGCGTAACACAGTTTGCATTTGAATTTTTTCGTCAAATTTGTAATATCATATTTTCTCGTCGTATATCATAATAGATAAAATTACGGGTATTCATCCGATCCATTTATTTCTTATTGCTAATATTTTGGCTGTATATCGTTCAGCTATCATCAGAGCGATACTTAAGACAATACGACTGTCGGCAGAATGTTTCCGTCCACCTTGTACAATGTGAAAGCGTTGTAAAAGGACGTCAGAGATGTATAAGGCTGTAATGCCTTCCAAGGAGATCGTATACAATAATATGGTTGTAGGATAAATAAGCTACAGACCTTTTTATTAGTCAATCGACGAATAGTGTACAGTTTTTTTTTTTTTTTTTTTTTTTTTTTTTTTTTTTTTTTTTTTTTTTTTTTTTTTTTTTTTTTTTTTGGCTAGTTCGTTCACATTATCTAACCTTGATTTAGTTTTGTGGGGTAATGTAAATGTCGTATAGGAAGCATTACGGCATCGTACTTTTCTGGCAGCGAAGTTAATCCTAGATTATCATTGTATGAAATCTACCTGGAAGGCACTACATTATACATCTTTCCCAGCGATTTGCTACGCTTTTACAGTGTAGAAAGTGGGCAGAAACACTTTCCCAACAGTCTAGTGGTCTTAAGTATCGCTCTGAAGATGGCTGAACTATATACAGCCGAAATATTAGCAATAATAAATAAATGGTTACGGCTGAATACTCGTAATTCTTATTTATTAAATTTGTATTTTGATCATTAAGACCCGAAAATGCCATAATAAAATTCAACTATATCTTGCTCCTGTTAACGATCTATCAATATCAGTTATATATTTTTGTAACTATTAACATCAGACGTGGCTTTCTGTCGTACTTGAAACGTCAAGGAATAGTGGCATATTTTCCGACAGTGGTCTGATTTGGTGCCTCCGCCTGACCCACGGCGACGCTCAGAGCTCTAAAATTACAGTGTTTTCGTTTAAATCTTTCTCGTCAAATTTGTATTTCGATCAGCTCCACCCGAAAGGCATAATTAAATATTCAAAGTTCAGCAACCATCTTGTACCCGTTAATATTTCATCAGTCTTGGTTAGAAAGTATGAATGGCCGCAAAACTCTCACAGTACTTCTTGTCATATTTAAAATGCCAAGGCTAAAGTAGTACGATTTTACGCCTAGTTCCGAACTCTGAAATAACAGTTTATATTTCAGTTTTTTTTTTTTCACAAAAGTTGTATTTTGATCCCGTACACCCGTAACTCGTAATGAAACTAAAGAATGCAGCTAACATCTTTCTCGTCAAATTTCTATTTCGATCATCTCCGCCCGAAAGGCACAATGCAATAAGCAAATTTCAGCAACCATCTTGCACCTGTTAGTACTTTTATCAGCCTTGGTTTGAAAGTATGAATGGCTGCAAAACTCTCACGGTACTTCTCATATTTAAAACACCAAGGCATATTGAAGTATTTTTCCAAGAGTAGTACGATTTTAGGCCTAGTTCCGAACTGTGAAATAACACTGTTTTCATCAGAGTTGTATTTTGATCCCGTACGCCCGTAACTCGAACAGAATTATCTATTGGCCCAAGGTCAACATGGATTTAGAAAATATCGTAAATGCGAAACACAACTAGGTCTTTACTAACATGAAGTGATGTGTGCTATCGACAAGGGTTCGAATATTGATTACGTATTCCTTGATTTCCAGAAGGCTTTTGACACCGTACCTCACAAACGGCTTTTAATCAAATTGCGTGGTTACGGTATATCGCCCCAAATTTGTGACTGGATAGGGGATTTCCTCTCAGAGAGGACACAGTTCGTAGTAATCGATGGTAAGGCATCGACTAAAACAGAGGTGATATCGGGCGTTCCACAGGGTAGTGTTATTGGTCCTCTGCTGTTCCTTATTTAAATAAACGATTTAGGGGAAAATCTAACTAGTCTCTTAGGTTGTTTGCAGATAACGCCGTCATCTGAAAACCAAAATCATCTGAAAACCAAAAGCAACTGCAGAACGATGTGAATAAGATATCACTATGGTGTAAAACTTGGCAGTTCACTCTAAATAATGAGAAGTGTGAAGACGTCCACATGAGAACGAAACGAAATCCGTTAAACTTTGTTTACATGATAAATCAGTCAAATGTGAAGGCACAAACTCCACAAAATACCTAGGAATTACTATTAATTCAGGCTTAAATTTGGAAGAACACGTAGATAATGTCGTGGGAAAGGCGAACCAGAGACTACGTTTTATTGGAAGAACCCTTAAAAGATGCTACAGAACTACTAAAGTAACTGTATACACTTCGCTTGTGCGTCCTTTTATGGAGTGTTGCTGCCCTTATCAGGTGGGTTTGACGGAGGACATTGAAAGAGTCCAAAGAAGGGCAGCTCGTTTTGTATTTTCACGATACAGGAAATGATACAGGATCTGGGATGGGAATCATTAGAACAACGGCGCTTATGGCTGCGGCGTGGGCTACATACGAAACTAAAATCGCCAACATTCTCCTCCAAATGCGCTAATATATTGTTGACTTCCACTTACATGGGCAGAAATGATCATCAGAATAAAATACGAGAAATCAGAGGCCGAACGGAGAGATTCAAGGTGTTTATTCTTCCCGCGCGCTATTCGAGAATGGAATGGGAGATAAAATAGTATAACGGTGGTTCGATGAACCCTCTGCCAGGCACTTCAATGTGATTCTGAGAGTATCCCATACAGATGTAGATGTAGATGTAGAGAGCCGCGGTGGAGTAGCCGCGCGGTCTAAAGCGTCTCGCTGCGGATCGCGCGGTTGCTCGCCGTGGAGGTTCGAGGCCTCCCTGGGGCATGGGTGTGTATGTGTTGTCCTTAGGTTAGTTAACCTAGGTTTAAGTAGTTTGTAAGCTACGAACTGATGACCACGCAGTTTGGTCCGATAGATTTACAGACATTTGAACATTTTTTTTGCATTACGTAAGGCGTCTACAATTACATCTACAGTGCTATCTAGAGCATGATTGCAAATTTTTGCATATAAACGACACCCATCATGTCTACGTAGAGATACTGTAACCAAACGTTCATCCAAAATGTCCAAATGTTTGTTAAGCTTATGGGACTTAACTACGGGGTCAACAGTCCCTAAACTTACAAACTACTTATGAACTAACTAAGGCTAAGGACGGCCCAAATATCCATGCCCGAGGGGGGATTCGAACCCCCGACCGCAGTGGCCGTGCAGACCGTGACTGGAAACGTTCATACAGATATGTTTGTTCGAGCCCAAGTACTTTCCTTGTAAGTTGTATTTTGATCCCGTACGCCCGTAACTCGTAATGAAACGAATGAATGCATCTAACATCTTGCGCCTGTAAACGATACGTTAACCTTTGTTAATAATTTTCTGGATTTATCATTACTGTAGAAAATCCCGTAGCTAATTTTACATTTCAAATATACGTCCAAGAGCAGCAAAATTTTGTTGCCGCCGAATAAATTTCGCGCTCCCCTTCGGAGCTCGGGAATGAGAGTAGAGAGAGTTAGCGGGCCTGGCTGGGCCCGTGTGGACACGTACGTGGCGCGGCCCATTGCGATGAAAAGGCGTGCTGCGGCTGGCAGGGTGGCAGCAGCAGATAGGCAGTGGCGGCCGCTGCGGCAGTTCCTCGGCCGTCACGTGACAAGCGCCTGCCGCCCCACTTGGGACGCGGCGTTATCGCGGCCCCAGCGATGCGATGCCAGCCCGAGCGCGCCGCGCCAGATAAGCGAGGCGAGCACCGTGGCGCGCTCTGGCGGCGAAGCCGCCAACCAACGCGCTGCAGACTTCGCCGTTATTCTGCGCTTCTCGCTAAACCGACATTCGCAGCTGCACCGTTCTGTTCGAAAAAGGAATCGTATTATAACAGATGCAGCCGTTCGCGCTTATTTAGTTTCGCTACATACGACGAAAAAATAAGGAAAATAAATAAATTAATTAATAAAATGAAACAAAATGTTGTGCATGGTCTAAGATCCCTCGTGGAACTCATAAACAGAATTTTTTATTAAGGATTTTTCTATTAATAGAGATACGAAAATCTCGTAAGAATAATACCTCGAAGAATAACAAGATTACATGGTATTCCTCTTCTTTTATTTATATTTATTTTTGTTTTTATGATTTGTTTTATTTTATTTTTGCTCAGTGAAGATCTACTCTCTTCTGCGAGAAGGACGTAGTACCAAGTTAGCCATGCACCGCTCTATCTTTCGACCAACTTTGTTGTATGAGAGTGAAAGTTGGGTGGATACGGGTTACTTTATTCATAAGGTAGAGGTTACGGATATGAAAGTAGCGAGAATGATTGCAGGTACTAATATAGGGGAACAATGGCAGGAGGTTGTCCATATTGAGGAAATCAAAGAAAAACTGGGAATGAACACCATAGATGAAGCAGTTAGAGCGAACAGGCTGAGATAGTGTGGTTGTGTTACACGCATGGGAGAAGCAAGGTTACCTAAGAGACTCATGAGCTCGGCAGCGGAGGGTAAGAGGAGTCGAGGTAGACCAAGAAGAAACTACTTAGAGGTACTATGCTCCAGACTGAACGCTGAAAGGCATAATGTCTCTAATGATGATGATGATGAGGATATTTATTTATTTATTTTTGTTTTTGCTTAGCGTAATCTGATGAGATCCTCTATTTACGCATTTATTTTTGTTTAGCGAAATCTTATGAAATCGTCTATTTATTTCAGCTCTTAAGTACCGCTATATAATAATAATACAATAACAGCAACATATCAGAAATATTCTTTTGTTAGAGGGACATACCGCAGTAGCGTAGGTATTATTATCAACAAAGAAACAGTTAAGGAAATTATTTTCTGCATCGTGATCAATCCTTGGTGATGCGTTTTTGCTTTAATCAGTAACATGCAGTTATCTTCAATTTCAAGAAAATAATAAGTTTCGCGTGGATTACATTCGTACAGCCTTTTAAAAAGAATGAAGGATATTTTGTTCCAGAATGCGCGGAGTTAGTGTCATCAGTACATATATATTATAAATTTACAAACCATACTCTTAGTAAATTTGGTTCGATGCCTTATTTTAAGCATAAATACGTATATTACGAATATCTCACCTCTTTTTACTAAATTTGCTGTTATGCCTTATTTCAACCACTGTACATATTTCCAACCTCGTTCATTAACAGTTTTGACCTGACGCCTTATTTCAACCACTGTACATATTTCCAAAGTCGTTCATTAATAATATTGACCTGACACCTTATTTCAAGAATAGGTTGCACAGTTTGCTGTTATCCAAATGTCGTAACTAGCCGCAACTGTTGTATAACTCTTTGTTGGATTTTTAATGTAACATAACGCACATGAAATGTGTAGCTTATCATGCCACATTTATAAATATTGAGACCATAATCAGGAATAACTTTTTTAGGTAAAAAATTCCAGTAATTATTCACTATAAACTACCGCCCGCAAGGAAAGATTTACTTCTGACGCCTAAAGCAAAGTGAAATGCAGAGTAAAATGACAATCAGCTATAGTACAAGGATACGGAAATCATTGTAAATCTCTTGAACAGACTTAAGATTACAGTTTATGAACTGCATGTCGTCAATACAGCAGACAACCCCCCCCCCCCCCCAAAAAAAAAAAAAAAAAAAAAATCACTTTGCTGCCAAAACTACACATCGCAAACGAATAGTGTTTGTATGTGGTAGTATGCATCAGTTTTTAATTGTGCTCTACGGTGGAAGAGGGTTGATAACGATAAGAGTGTGGAAGATATAGGTGTTGGAAGTTGTCAACTTATGTAAAATTCTACCTCTGGTTATCAATATTTTGCTCTTCAGCTAAAATTACACAATTGAGACATACGATCTCTCTGTGTTGTTGAAGTAGAAAGTCTCCCGTTGTACACCATTGCAGTTCCGTGTCGATAACTGTAAGAAGGTGGAACATATAGTGGTTGCAAGTTGTCAGCTTATTTAAAATTCGAACTGAAGACCAGCGATGACTTTTGACACTACAAAAGCAAAGAGGTTATATGCAGCGAAATGTGCTTCACTTTCTTCAGTTGTTTTTCTGCAGCAAGCGTACGAACAAAGAAACATAAGTGCATATTACAGTTTCAAAACTTAAACTACAAAGAAAGATGCGAAAGCGTAAGAAAGAAATTTCGCGTTTTCAATCGGTTTCTAAAAGACAAAATTTCGTATTTAGATTTTTTATTGGAATGTTTTTGGAATTTCATCCACAGAGCAGGAGAAATAAAGTAAAAAATACTTGATTAGGAAGCATTTTTAAAGCTTAATATATGAAAATTCATACTAATTAGTAGAACCTACCAATGCAGACCATCCTCTACGCGTGCAGCGGGAATTAAGCTAGTAAACAAAACGCTAACTTGTAAATGGTCGATGATTACTTAGGAAGGATCTCTTTATTAACAGAGGTACGAAAATCACGCAAGAATAATAGCGTGAAGAACAGCAAGATTACATGGTTTTTCTTTCCTTTTATTATTATTCATTTTTCTTTATTTTTGTTTAGCGAAATATTATGAAATCGTCTATTAGTTTAGGCCCTAAATACCGTTATATTTTAACAATATAATACGTTGCATTGTGATCATTTCATGGTGACACATTTCATTTTAATCAGTAATATAGAGTTATCTTCAATTTATAAAAAAATATTTTTGGGTGTATGACATTCGTGGTGGCCTTTTACGTAAAAAAAAAAAAAAAAAAAAAAAAAAAAAAAAAAAAAAAAAAAAAAAAAAAAAAAAAAAAAAAAGGCGGAGGTTTTATTCTAGAATAGGAGGAATTGGCAGCAATGTTTGTCCACAGTACCGATATACTACAAATTTCCAAACTTCTCTCTTAGTAAATTTGGGTGGATGACTTATTTTAACCATAGGTATATGTATTACGAATCACCCAACGTGTTTACTACTAAATTTGTTGTCATGCCTTATTTCATCCTTGTTACATTATTCCAAAATTTGTTTATTAATAATTTTTACTCGAGACATTTTTTCCAAGAATAGGTAGCACAGTTTGATGTTACGTAAATGTCATAAATAGTCGGAGTGCTTGCTGAATCTTGTTAAATAATTCTCTGCCCCACATAACTATTATCATCGTCTCGGCATTGAGTTTTGTACATGCAACTTACCTCATACAAGTACGCCAAATTCTTCTTTTGGTAGCGAATGCGACGTCAGTACTAACAAGCACTAAACTTTCAGCACAGTGCGAGGTAAGCCATTCTATGTTAACAAAATAGATTTGTAGTTTTTCGAGACTTCTTCACCATCTTTTCCTTTGTTTTCATAATCTGTTAAATGTTTTAATATTAGGCCTATACTCTTCAAAGTTCGGCAACCACGTGTAATTACACTCCAAAGCAATATCATTGAGTAATAATGTAAAATATTATGGAGATAAGCTCTAAAGATATATTAATATCAACTTTACAGATGTTTTCCTACTTTGTTTATCTATATGATTAAAACATGTTGTCATTCCGTTAGTACGCAAATTGATAGTTTCACTGTAGCGCCAGTTGGCTGCAACTTTTCGACGGTAACTCAGAAAACACTCACTTCCCCCTGCATTATCATTTTCTGTCGTATCTGTGAAGAAATCCTATTACCAGAATCTTAATTAGTCCTTGTAGATGACTTCCGATTGATCTCATCGCGTAACGGGACTTTCGAGTATCGAATTAATGAATATATGCTCTGAAAATATCAGCACAAAAACTGTGTAATATAAAGTTATCTTCAATTTATAAAAAATAATTTTTGGGTGTATTACATTCGTAGCGACCTTTTACGTAAAAAAGAAAGGCATTATACTGCTACAGAAGAACCACAATGTATAGGCCTGATATTACAAATTAAGCCTCCAGAAATATTTGTGTAGTTATATTTATAAATATTGTATGTGTTGCAGATGACTTGCACGGGGCAAAAAGCTGAAATGAGATCGCCGTCATTAAATAACAAAAAAATAAAAAAATAATAATGCAGCAAAAAAACGAACTAAATACTTGAAATATTATTATTATTATTTTTTTTATTTTTTTTTTTATTTTTTATTTTATTTTTTTTATTTTTTATTTTATTTTTTTTTTTTTTTGATATCACTCAATTCTTATCTTCTACATCAAATGTTCGAATATTTGTAAATCTGTATGGCTCATCATCTGCTTGGTCATTAGTCCGTAGCTTACAAACTGCTTAAACTAAGGTAAACTAATCTGAAGACAATACAGACACCCATATCCGAGGTGGCACTCGAACCCTCGAACGGGAACGGCCGCGCGCACCACAGCACGGCGTTCCAGTGCGCACGGCTAATCCGGTGCGGCATCGTATACATCCCTCATGGTCAAGGGACAGAGCGAATTCCTTAGTTATTGCAATGTCGTTAGTATGTTGTCGCAAACCAAATTATACGAGCACGCTTATTGCATGCAAACGTCGACTACGGTAGTGAGAGTGTATTTTTTTTTTCTTTCTAGTTTTAAAGCTACACAAAACCGCAAGAGTACAATGGCAGCAATACTTATTTCTCATCAAAAAAATTCGTTATGAATTTAGGTTCTATTTATGCCCCTTCCTTTGACTAATAATTATTTGTCTTTTCTGCGGACCTTCTCTGCTCTTTAATGCTTGCTAACATTAATTAAATACATTCTCTTTTAACATGCTTTTTACTCAGTCGCCTTTTATATGTTTGCCTTTTCGGTAATAATTATGTGATTTATTTTAAACTCACTTCCTTATGAGCTATATACGTGAAACTTTTACAATAGTTCAATGTTTTATTACAATGCCATATTAACTGGCTTCCGTCTATCGTTGCGACCTTTCTTCGTTTTACTATTTTTATAGGAACTTTGCAACTACAGAATTATATTGAAGCGTTAGCGTTAGGTAACACAATAATTTGTTGTTTTGGTTACGGTTGGTAACACTGAAATACACTGAAATAAAACTCATTACCCATATAATGTCATTATTTCAGATACACAAGCCTAAAATCAAGAATTACTTCAATCAAAACTTTTCATGTAACAAATTTCTGAAATGGACTAAACGAATATAATAATTTCTTGCAGCCACATGTAGATTCCTGAAGCTAAATATTTAATTCTGAAAGATGGTGCTGTCGAAATTTAATTCTTATTTTAAAAAAATGTAGGATTGGCAACGAATAACGCGGGCGCATTTATTACATATGTGATACACGGAGATTTCACCTGAGTTACAGCTTTGGTTTGCGCTATAAATACAACAAAGACGAAAGCCTATTACAATTTTACTATCACAGATTACCAGAAATTAGTGGGTGGACTTATGAATCTGTATGGGCTTGCCACAAGTTATTATAGTTTCTGGTTTATTTAAAAGCCGTTCAATCCGTTTCCTAGCATACACAGTCAAGACCGCCAACATTTTTTGAAATATGAAATTAAGTAACATGAAATAAAATAAATATTTATTTTTAATGTTTTAAATGCAGACTGTGTGTCCGGTAAAAAAAAAAAAAAAAAGGTAGCAGTAGTGGTTAATTATAAGTGATTTGTAATTCTGAAGTAATAGTTAACTAAGTAACAATCAGATGTGTATACCGCCAAATGCAGTTTTCACTGTAAAGGAAAGTAATAAACCCACTTGTTTTACAATCCTCACACCTCAAAAATTAAATGAAAATCTTTCCCTATTGCAAGGAAGCAGTTTTGGAAAGTCACATCGCATAATATCAGAGGAGTTGGACATTTCCCAGAGTTTTTAAGGGCGAACTAAAGAATTTGATACAGAAATAGAATGTTCAAATGTTCAAATGTTTGTTAAGCTTATGGGACTTAACTACGGGGTCATCAGTCCCTAAACTTACAAACTACTTATTAACTACTTACGAACTAGGACGGCACAAATATCCATGCCCGAGGGGGGATTCGAACCCCCGACCGTAGTAGCCGTGCTGACCGTGACTGGAGCGCCTCAGTCACCTCGGCCACCGCGGCCGGCACAGAAATAGAATTAGATCTCACATAGATCTATCTGTTTGTAAATTAGCTTTCGCATCATGACTGAAAGCAAGGTATTTGAGCACACACAGAGCCTAGATTACTGCAGCAAATAACGCATATTCTAAATTTCCGTGTGGTAAAAATCATCCATAAAATATGTCTTGCTATGAAGTGAGAGCTTGTGACTGATATCGTAGAAGCATTGAGATGGGTATCAAATTATATTGAGGAATAAACTATCGCATTTTCGAAGTTCATATGAGAAACATTTTTCACTATGACGGCTTGAGATAGGATACGGCCGCCGAAGTCAGTTAATCCGATCTGCCGACGGTATTTTCATTTTCTTGATAAAATATCTGTAAAACTAGATGTCGCGAATACAAATTAAAAGAAAATCTCTTTAGAATTTTTTGAGATCTTCAAAGATTCGGAAACATCATGGGTGTTGTGCTAAGTTTTAAATTATTGTGCTAGGCCTACTTCAAACATACCGCCTTGATCGACATCATATGCCACATAAATAAAATTGAAGTTCCGGGAAAAGATAACTTAGGGCGCGATATCTCAAAGAATTTCAGAGGAAGCTGGCATTCTTTGAGGCGCAAACGGATGAAAATTTTACATAGTCTTAAGAGATAATTTTTGTTGCAATCCCATGGTAATTTAATCACTGTTTTCCAAAAGAGAGAATATATTTAGACTTGAATAAGTATTATTGGGAGATATTTTCAGATTTTGATTGGATTTAGAGTTCCAGGAAGTTTGATTGTATTGATGTGTCAGTCCAAAGTTGGAGCCACTGATATATAAGCAAACGATTTCTTTAAAGAGAAACTCTGGGATGGTAAACTGCTGAATTTTAGCAATTTCCCAACACTGAAAAATTATGACTATCATATGATGTCTGGAACAGCCTATGTCTCTGAGTAAATATAGGAAATAAAAAGAGTGTGTGTCACAGTTACGATACTTGGTGATGTTCATTTAAAAGCTATTATCTCGACTGGATGCAGCAAATGTGGCTATGGCTTCCTGCTGGTGAAATCCGAATAAGTGTATACTACATCTGTTACAATTATCTTTCTGCTTACGTCGCCCTCGTGTTGTTTGGGAAAGAAGTATATTGTATGTTCTCATTCTCATGTATATATTGTATGTTCAGGGCTGCAAGCATCGCATAGGCTCATGGTTCGCTCTGAGCTCACAATTTTGACTCAGTTATCCATCCCTCTGTGAAAAACGTTCGGCGACCACTGATCTAAGTTACTGTGCGATAAGTCCACAGTTGAAAGAACTGCAAAGAAGTCATACGAATCCGGTTCGACTTACTGCCACGAGCACAGCATGCCAAATAAGGCCTTCGGACAGACTCTCTACTGCTACTTCGAACGATTAACGAAAGAGGAAAGAGAACTAAAAAAAACATATCGTAGGGTTAGCGACGAGAGAAAAATACACCCAAACTGTATCAAGAAAATTTCCGACAACCGCAAGGTTTATTAAGTTTAGTCACTGTCATTAACTAAAATACGAACATCGACTGTGACTGACAGACCGATGCTTGTCTGTGTAGAAAAAAAGAAAAAATGAAGTACGTAACGGTACAATGCAGCAAACAGGAGGCCACGATCGCCTGAAAAGTAAAAGATATGGCGGTGTAGAAGGGGAAGCATAATCGTTCATTTGGCACCATTAACCACACACCGTTCTAAAAATGTTCGGAGTCTTCATAGAAGTTGATGCAAAATCGAAATTCTACAAGATATTCGAAATACGTTTGCGACCGCAAGCATCGTTTTAACCGTATTTTCGAACGACTTATTAAGTGCAGAAGACATGCAGGCTTAATAAGTCTCTGATCAGCTGCGTAGGCTACTAATACCACAAGATCGCCGTCGGGTACCGTACGTCAGTTTTACTTGCAGAAGGTCGTGACATTGCCTTTCAAGCACTGCATCCGGAGTAAGAGGTTTCTGATTGTGCCTGCAGACGAGGGTTCGAGCCTCGGGCAGGTTAGTGTCGTACCGGTTGCTAAGAAGGAAGTGTTACGTCATCTCAATACAACCTTCGTCTGCGTCAATAAATGCGCCTGTAGGGGCTCGAGTCCCGGTCAGTGTAGCTACAGACCGGTTTCTTCAGAAGACATTATTGCATGTTCCCTATAAACATTCCAAGGTCAGCGACAGAAATTATCTCACATATTACAGGTACAATAACATGTATTGCATGTACCATTTTCAAAAGCGAGGCATAATGCTACTCTTACCAGAAGTCTAGTAACCATTTAAAACGCGTTTGATTATACGTGAAGAGCGGGGAGTAACTGATAGTTTTGATTTCACTTCACTGTGAGATACGGCAGAGGTATTGCTAAATATTTATTATCTAAAATTACGTAACAATGAAATTAACGAAAATGCTATTATTCGACGAAGGATTCACAGTACATTGACCTGAGAATCCCTTTTGACCTTCTTCATTAGTATTAATGACCTCTTTACTGATTCTTCCATCGCGTGATTGAATTCGTTTGACTTACTGTGAAGGGCTTATTTGACAATTAAAACAGACACATTTCACTTTTCCTTGTACACGTTCGACTCATAGCATTTATTTGTTTACTCTCGCTTTTACATCATCTTTCTAATTCTTTAGGTGCTTGTTTTTCATTCGCTACAAAGTGTTGAAATGATTGTAAATTTATGGGGCTTAACTACTGTGGTTATCAGTCCCTTGACTGGCAAACTACTTAAAATAAATTAAACTGACTTAAGGGCAAAAGACACACCCATGCCCTAGGGAATAGTCTAACCTCTGAAGCACGCTCCGCAGTGAAGCACCTTAGAGCACTGATTTAGAATAGTTTACTGTTATGCTAAAATATATGTATCTACCCTAATGTCGATGGTAGCTACTCATCTTTGCTGCCAGTTTTCAAGTAAAGGAAGCTGTGGTTGAAAGAAGTGTAACAGGAAGTACTGTAATTGTGAAATGGAATATTCGTTGGAATAACGCACTTATGCTTCCAATATTTCTAATTACATAGAAAGTATTTTTGCTGGAAATATGTGTATCTTGTCCCTCACCTCTAAACAAGGCAAATGGATCTAGAAATATTCCTACTCCCACAGAAGGATGAATAATTATCGTAAGCACATGAAGGCACGAGATGCCATGTTTGTGAAAACATCAACACTGTAATTCACATAAATGTAGCCAACGAAAATAGGATTAGGTCGGTATAATAAAACAAAACAGAAAGATTTTGTTGGTGCCACATGAATGAAATTAAAATTCATGTAAAATATAACTTAGACCGCGATTTCTCAAAGAATTTCAGAGGAAGCTGGCATTCTTTGAGGCACTAACATATGAAAATTTTGCATAGTCTTAAGAGATCATTTTTGCTGCAGTCCCAGTGAAATTTAATCGCAGTTTTCCGAAAAATTGAAAATATTTTGACTTTAAGAAGCATGATTGGGAGATATTTTCTGATCTTGAGAGAATTTAGAGTCCCAGGAAGTTTGATTGTATTTATGTTTCAGTCGAAGTACAGTTGGAGCCACCGATATATAAGCAAACGATATCTTTAAAGAAAAAATCTGGGATGGTAAACTTGCTGAATTTTTAGCAATGGGTACTTACCGGTGTGTTTCCAACATTGAAAAAATATGACGATCATATGATGTAGGAACAGTTTATGTAAATATAGCAAATGAGAAGAATGTGTTGGAATCTCCGAGACTTGGCGATGAACATTAAAAGCTATGGTCTATCTCACTAAACATTTTAGGTTTGTATTCGTCAAAACGTTTATAAGAGATGATTATAGTCTCATCTCTGTATATAACAAAATAAACGTAACAAATTAAATGCTACTGTTCTCACTGAATTCGTAACTAAGATGCGTGAAATAGGATCAGTGCCCGCTTCTCCTGGTATAATTTTTGGCATTGTCTCTCTAAATCTTTAAACATTTCGCGTCATGATCATACAACAAGAAAACTTTTGCTCTGATCTCACAAATATGGCCGGCGTAACTACGTCGTCCAGATTTTAAAATAAATTTGTCTACGATTTTCCGTGAGTACCATCGTTCTATAAAGCCGGTAATTGTGAGTATAAGTTATTAATTCTCTCAGGTAAATGGTATCTGTGTTTCCGGACATTCTTAGTGCGAATCCCCAAATAAGATTCCTTGCGGGAATACAGGTGAAGCGGCCATTACGTAACATAATGGACTGGGGGCACTACAGAACCAACCAACCCCAGGCAACAATACGGAGAAAAAACAGTAGGATGTAAGGAAGAGGCAATAACACAGTAAGTAAATTATAAATCAATTTAGAAACAGATAACGGACACAAAAAGTATTTTTAATCTACATATTCAAATCGAACTGTACAAACCTATGTATGGATATTTACAAATAAAAACAGATTTTTTTAAAATTAAAAAACCAAATGCGTCTTTTGTGAAATAATTGACCCAAAGTAGACAGTACAAGACGGAAATCCTCTTATACTTAATTAAAAATAATTATTGATTTCATCTTGCCTTTTAAGACGCACAGCAAATGAAAAATACAACTTTTTTCGGATAAACCAAATGCACGACATTTGAGCAGCGAGAACAACCAGTACTAGATCAAAGCAAAATCTGCCATGTGAAAACAGAACTCTAAAAAATTCTTTAACAAACACTGTTGTATGTCATTATACTGTAGAGCTGATATTACTTCTGTTTGTTTGTCAATTAAACATAGTTGCTCACTTATAAATATCTAAATTTGATCTTGGAATACCTAAAGAATATAGCGCAAAAAACGTTAGGGACTGTAAAACAGTTAGTTATATACGACAGAACTCCTTAGCTGTCTTCATCATTTTCAGCTAGTATTTATGTGACCGCCAATGCTTGTTTTTACGGGTCCAAATCGTGAATAATCCGCAAATTTTCAGAAATGACGACGACTAATTGTTATTATATTTCCTACGTCCTACAACACTAGTTAAACAATATCGCACATTATCCTAACTACTCAAGTTCCAACTTACAAGCTACAAACGTGTGTTTTAGCAATTGAGAATACCGGTATTGTCGTAACTCAGTGCCCCTTATTACGGTTCTCACGTTGTTAAATTACAGACATTATGAGTGGCGATATTTAACCATCATTCACATGAAATGTAAGGCAGTACCAAGATTTAGTTTTAAAAATTAAGTGTAGTAGTTATTTGCGCTGCAAATTTTTCTTTCTTTTTCTTTCTGTTTTTTATATTTATTTTTTATTTTTTTATTTTTTTTTTATTTTTTTTAATCAAGAAAATTTCACATACTATGATAAAACGACGATTAGTGTACCGAATTGTAGGAACTAAATGTCTGTAGATCAGATCAACACGTTTCAGTGTACTGATGTCAATGATTTTCAACGCTACGTTACTACACTGTTAGTAGTAAATTGTTCATTTTTATACGGAAAGCAGTAATAGTTTTCCTTAACATGCTGTGGCCCTTTATTGTTCAAAATCGCTAATTAAACGTGAACCTAATTTTACTAGAAATACTTTTTCTAAGACAAAGACTACACTGTTAGACCCTCCATCAATGTTCCGATAAAAGATGACGGAAGAGTTATGTATTTTCATTTATATATTTCCATATCTATTCTGAAATCATGTAGTAAACATTCCTGTGACAAATATATTTGCATCGGTACCTACATCCGAGATGCAGGAAGAAACGTTTAATTTGTGTCATGTAGTAAGGATTTAAACCGCCACAAGCAAATGTCTGCTGCAAAATCTGCTCACAGAATATTGCGTGAAGCTAAACATAAGCTAAGAGTAACTACTTTAAAACCGTAAAACACAATGAGCGATCGGAAACACATAATCTATTACTTGAACTACATCACTCGTATAAAAGGACATGTAAATCAGATTTTAAAAATATTGAAATCAGCAAAATCAGAGCTACAGAAAATTAATGGTAGATGCAGTTAGGTTTTAGCTGCAATTGTCACTGTGGAAAATACATCGCATTGTCTGTGACAAGTAGTTTCTCAGTACAAAACACATCTTCCTACATCGAAAGTAAATACTTGAAAATATAAATATTAAATAACAGGATCAGCAGTACGCTCAATTAAATAACTTTTACATCAAAAAACGCTCCAAGAACTAATCATATTTTGCAGTTGAAATGTTATTAAAAATTAAATAAAATCAACAAAAATTAAATAAAATGGTATGGTTTTACTCCTACGATAAACAGTTGTAGTTATTTAACATCAGTTATGTGCATTCTACAAATTTGCAACGTTTGTATTTGGAAAACCGCATACAAGACTACGGTGCAATTCGTTCTACAATAATCTCACGCTTATTATTAGGTCTTCCCAATCAGATAAGACTGAATCACGTAACTGTGACATAAAATGCAGAATTGCATGTTGTATAATACGAAATGTCTGCAAAGTGCTCAGTACGTCAGTCAAATAGAAATAATTGTCTGCAAAATGACTTTTTTAACGCGTTTCGGTAATGGCCATGATCAGGAAAAAGTTAGATATTTTAAGAACACCAGCATTTTGAGTTACATGTTGTTGGTTTAAGAAATAAGAGCAGACTCAGTCTGAGTAAATATAAATCATTTTGCAGACAATCACTTCTACTTTAGTGGCGTTCTCTGCGATTTGCTGACCTTTCATGAGACTGAATCAGTCGTAAAAAATGAGCGACAGATAGCTACAACCGCCGCTGAGTGATTTAATATACGAAGACTGTCGAGCAACATTTAATAAGGAAATCCTACAGAAAAGTGACCTTATCATTGAAACGTTGTTGGTTTTGTTAAGAGAATTGATATTCTGAAACAGTTCAGATCTCTCCGGCAGCAAAGTGAAGAAGAGTAGAAGACCAGGCTGCATGTGTTGCGTAGCGTATACTAATGTACATGTACATTAGTAGGGCAGCACGCGAGCTGTGGAATGCGGCTGGGGGCCATTCTGCGCAACCGGTACACCGCCGCCTTGTCTGGGGCTCGAACCCCTGCCTTCAGCTACAGACGCATTACTGGTAAACCCTTACACTCCGGACCTGTAAGTGATGGTCGGCATCACGACCTCTGTGAGCAAAGCGTACGTAAGGCACAGGGCAACTCGTTCGCAATCTTGGTATACAGCTTTTTCGCTAGGAATGACAAGACCGGGAGAAAATGTTAGACAAACGGTAATAGAAAATACTCTGGTTGAATACGCTAAGAAACGATTTAAGTAGTTGAAGAGCAGCAAAAATGAAAAACTTACCACAGCAGATCGCCAAATGTAAACACATCTGCTTACTTTCTTTGGCATCAGTGCTTTATCGGTCAGACATATACACATTTCTGAAAAAAGGGAGTATTATTATGAAGCGCATTATTCCATAAATAATTCTAATGGTATAGATTATTTCATTTTGTTATGGGGCGTATTAAGTGTGATGTACAATGAATCGGGAGTGTTGAGGCGCCATTGTCACTCCTATTGCGAACGATGGGTATACTAACAGGCACGTATATCAGCCACAGTAGGCGTTGAAAAGGAATTGCTACTGTGCATCTTCATGTTTTCGAGGCGCAATTACTGTTCAAAGAAGTTTCTATTGTTTGTGTTTTGCCCCTAGTATATTTAACATATGACCAAAATCTCTTTGGGTTTTCAGTCAAATTTCGAGAAAGAGTTTCGTTGTGATCAGTATTGTAGGCATCTCACATTGAAATCCTCGCTAAATTTCGAGCTTCTGTGTAGGATCGCCAATCCTGGGTATTTTGTGTTAAATTTAGCATGCTTTTTCCTTTGCTTTTGCATCAGTGTCCTGACCTGTTTTGTGTACCAAGGGGGATTGCATCCTTATTTTATTAATTTATTTCGTATAAAACTGTCAATTGCTGTCGATACCACTTCTTTGAATTTGAACCACCTCTGGTCTACACCTAGGTTTAGTGCTAGAAACGAGTGGAAGCTGTATTTCAAGAAGCAATGTATTTTATTTCTATCTGCTTTCCTGAACAAATATATTTTCGTTTATTTTTGGTAACTTTGGGGCTTTCGATATTCAATCTCGCTGCGCCAGCTCTGTGTCCACTAATACCCGTATCCGTTTTGATGCTCGTTATGAGTTCAGGATTATTTGTTGCTAAGAGATCAAGTGTGTTTTCACATCCATTTACAATTCTAGTTGGCTCATGAACGAATTGTTCGAAGTAATTCGCAGAGAATGCGCAAAGTACAATTTCGCACGAAGTTTTATGCATACCTCCTGATTTGAAAATATAATTTCGCCAACAGATCGAGGGTGAGGCTATTGTTTGTGCCTTACAAAACAGAACTTTATCTGAGACTGTAAAGTTGAATTATTTGGTACTCCGTTTTAATAGTTTTCATTTTTCAACTTGCTTCTGATTCTTTTTTTTTTGTTTTTGCTTAAAACGAGTTACTCATTAATACTATCCAAAACTAAAATAAAATGTATACAGTACAGCATGTATTAAAATATGTCAAAATGAAAAGATGAATATAAAAATTATTTGTAAATTCTAATAAATTGCAACCAGTTTAATTTTATCTTCTGAGCTTACTCCAAGCACTTTACGTTATGATCTTGCACTTATGTTCCATTATACTGAAAAATTATTTCAACTGGCGTCTAAACAGTATATTGCCTTGATTTGAAAATACATGGAGTAATTAAGTAAATTAAATTTTTTCACATCTTCAACAACCGGGATTTTATTTTTTAAGCGATTCCGGGGATTGGTGTGCAGCAAGATACCTTTGGGACGCTGGAACGATCTGAATGTACCCTGCGCCAAACGATTCCTCAATTTCTTTTAACACTGAGTGTGCACTGATTGTAGATCCTGTAGATGTATTTTTAATTGTATGCGATACCATATTTTTCTTCTATAAGCTGGATAATTTTGATATCCAATAAATTTATCCTCAATCTTTTTATCCCGAAGTAATTTAATTGAAATTTTCGGAAAAAGGAAATAAAATACTGATTTTAAGAAGCATTATTTTGTTATATTTCAGATCTTGATAGAATTTAGGGTTCCATAATCCGTTTGTTATACTGATGTCACAGTTAAACAACAGCTGGAGCCACTGATTTACAAATAAACCATTGGCTCAAAGAGGATCAGGATGGTAGCCTTGCTGAATTTAATATGTGGGTACCTAAAACTAATCTTGCAACTCAGGCGTGGCTTCGCAGATGTCACTAAGGCTACGCGTTGCTGAGTTTCGAATAAGTGTGTACTAGGACTTGCAGTTTGTCTTTCTGCTAACGTCGCCATCATGTTTAACTGTTTTGTAAACCAATATATAGTATGTTCTCGTTTGACCGTGACTCATTTATGATTAACACGAAATACTGATCTTTCTTTTCCGTTCAGACCTGCAAGTATTCCACAGAATGATGATTCAGTCAGACCTGGTAATTTTGACTCAGTTACACAATCCGTCTTGAAAAGGGCTTCTGCGACTACAAGGTCCAAGTTATTGTGCGATACGTCCGTAGCTGAAAGAACTGGAAAGAAATATGAATCCGGTTCGAGGGTCTGCTAAAAGTACATGTTAAATAAGGATATCGCACACACTTTCTACAGCGAATTAAAGTGGTGAATGAAAGGAGAAAAATAACTTGCAGTAAAAAAGATATATCACAGCGTTAGTGACGAGTGGAATTTTCGTTTGTACTACACGGTATCTACAGTTAACTGATTTGAAGCTACATTTGTGAGGAAGTAATCTCAATTCCTCCTATGGTACTGGAAGTAGGAGCACTATAAACTAGAAAAGGCAGAATACCACGGACGTAATCATATTCTTCGTCTCATACACCAGGAAAGAGTTCATCCAGAGGACGAAATTGTTTGTCACACAATTGATAGGATAACTTCTGTCAGATAGCAATTTATAAGTGATTTGCTCATATTTCGTTATATAACAAGCGGGTTAAAGAACATAAACTTCGTATTACGACTTTCATTTTAATGTCTCCCAGGCTAATATAATAAACAGTTATCAAGTCATATACTGACAACTTTTGACGGACAGTAATAATGTTAAATTGTTTTAGATCGATTAAAATAATATCAGTCGTGACGTCTTCGTGTGCAAACGACTGAAGTATTCAGATTAAAGTAAATTCTGTATATCGTTTTTTTTTTTTTTTTTTTTTTTTTTTTTTTTTTTTTTTTTTTTTTTTTTATCACATAAATTTTGTGATGAGGTATTATCGGAGGTCAGTTTAGAGGAGAAAATGTTCAGTATAACTTGTATATTTCAAATCACGTTCGTATTACCTCCTTCTCAAAACCTTAATCAAAGAAGAAAGATTTAAATCTCACTTTTATAACAGTTAAATGTTACTGATAAAACACAAATTTCATCGACGTAGTTAATGTGTATACTTTTATGTTATTTTTCGACGAAGATAAATGAAGTGCATTTAGATTGAAGTCTTTCCCGTTCCTCATATTTTCACTAGACCGACGTAACTTTGAGAGTTATGAGAAATGAAATAAAAAGATCTAAAACTGTTTAATTTTATACGGAAGAGTACAAATATTCGTCACTAAGGTGGCACTCGAAGATCTATTTCACTTTGGAACTTTGCCCTGCTCGCAACTTGCATACATTTCAAGCATCTGTTAAGAGTCTCGATATGCGGCATTACATATCTCACTAAAGGCTTTCGGAATTAACTTACACAAGACTTTGGGACTTTACAATAAATTCTAGTTTTTTGTTGTTGCATAATAACTGCCGTTCTTTATTTTATGACGCGACAATTCACTGCTCGAAGTTAAACTGGCAACCCGTATTCACCAATAATGACTGTGACTGTTATGTCTTATGTGGCCGTTTCATAGACGTAATGGATATATACTGGAGATGAGTCAGCCAATGTGAAGTGCAAAGTTATTGATTTCTTTTAATTTTAACTGTTTCTTTATGTATTTTTATGTTGCCACTTACTTATTGAAGGCCTTATTTATTTTCCCCGCCGGTGTAGCATCCAACTACCAACGTTTAACATTGTGCAGATTGTGGGAAATTCATCCAAATAGCTGTTACGTATCATTAGGTGCGTGGAATACCTGTCACTGCTGCAAGATACCTGGAAAGCCTTGCTGAGACATTCTTGTAAATTCAGTTGCCTTTAATTTTCCAGTGCTCCGTGTGACTGAAGACAGTGTCATTTGCGGAAGGTTGTCACATAGTCTTCAGGAACTGGTTTCACAGCAAGAGTGTCCCCCAGCACAGTGTCTGTATCTGCGAACAGGGGTTCGAGATCCGGACAGGTCGGCAATGTACCGGTTACGCTGAGAGCTTATCCCTTCTTCCTGCCGCATCAGCTACCTCTCGACTCGTGTGCTAAACTTTGTAACGTACGTCAGTCTAAGAGATACAAAAACAATAATTCTGTTGTTATTAATTTCACACTCCGGTCCTTGTTTTCTGCCCAAAGCGGTTCCCATTACTAAGGAACAGAATGAGAAATTTGATCTCGTTTACACACATACATTCGTTCGACCGATGGTACCCCGTCTGCTAGTTCGTGCCTTTACTCTTGTTTTTAATAAGGTCTTCCTTCTGGCAGCGTCGGTTCACGTCTTCATAAAACGTCCTCATACTAAACTACATGCACTGTATAACAAAAAACATCACGAAAGATTTATGAAAAATGGTTAAAAATTGATTGGTAAAGCTCGCCCTGAAATTTCACTCCTGCACCAAACTGTTCTTCTGAGAGTAGTACTTACACCTTACGCCCTCGGTTTTTGTTAGACGTTTTCCAATTTTAGTCTTGCAATAATTTTAACTTTTTTTTTTTATTTGCCATCTCAAGCTACCTTTAATACCACGACCGTAGCGCCCAGATTTTTTAACACATGTCATGTCTCTTCTTGTCAGAGTTTGGCGAGTCTTCTTTTCTTCATTAATTCGACGCTCCAATTTGTTGTCTTATTTGTCCTCCTAACTTCCAACATTATTAAAGCACCACATCACAAACGCTTCTCTTATCAACGCTTTCCCACTGTCCACGTTTCACTTCCATACAAAGCTGTGATCCTGACGTACATTCTCAGGAATTTTTTCCAAAATATGAAGCCCCTTGTTTGATAAAATTAGACATGAATGCCCTCTTTACAAGTACCAGTCAAATTTTTACGTCCTCTTCTATGTTCGTAATTATTACACTTTTTTCTTAATTCAATCGCTGTTATAATTCTCGTCACTTTCACTGAATATAGCAACGTTATCTATCTACATGTACATTAATACTCTTCAAGTCACACTCAAGTGCGTGGCAGGGAGAAAGGAACCTCTAACCCTTTCTGTTTTTTATGTAATTTCTCTTATTTTAGTATGATGATCATGTCTTCCTATGTCGGTGGGTGCCAAAAATATAAGTCCGTATTCGGAAGAGAAAGTTGATGAAAGAGATTTCGCAAATATGCTTCGCCGCGACGAATAACACCCTTTTTTAAATGATTTCGACCCCAATTCATGCATCATTTCAGTGACACTCTCTCCCACACATTGCGATACTACAAAACGAGCTGCCCCTCTCTGATCTTTCTCTAAATCGTCCATCATTCACATCTGGTGTGGATACTACAATGCGTAGCAACACTCCAAAATAGGACGAACAAGTGTAGTGTAGGCAATTTCTTTAGTAGTACTAAGTGTTCTGCCAATGAAACAAAGCCTTTGGTTCGCCTTCCCTATAATATTTTCTATGTGTTCTTCCCAATTTAAGCGAAATTGATCATTGTTATTCTTCCACCCCATATTTTTAACTCCCGCTTGAACTTTTATTTCCACTACTGCTTCTTCAATTTATACATTGAAGAGTATGATCGAAAGAACGCATCGGTCTCACACCTTTTTTTTTCTACGAGCACTTCGTTCTTGGTGTGTGTGTGAGGGGTTTTTTTTTTTTTTTTTTTTTTTTTTTTTTTTTTTTTTTTTTTTTTCCAAGACGTCAGTGACGTATTGAAAACATCGTCCTAGTTAGTTCGAAGTGTCTACCTTGCTCGTCTCTGCAATGGATTTCGAATTCTTTCGACTACCCCTGGATCATTTCTGAATTCCTGAAGAGCGTGTTCAACTGTCCGCTCCAGTTCTTCAGCCGTGTCAAACAGGCGCGCTGTACATCTCGCATTTCAGGTGACCCCAGATGCATAAATCCAAACTGTTTAGATCAGTTGCAGGTCCGCGTCGACCTATCCATCTCTGGCCGTATCTGCGCGTTAAATGGCGTCTCACAGCAGCAGCAATATGTGCCGGAGCTCCATCTAACTAACTAGACTATGTTTTCAATAAAGTAAGTGGATTTTGAAATAAATGCGAAGTAAATCTTAAAAGTAAAGTCTAAATTTCAAATTAATGTGTATTAACTAGGGCGATGTTTACAATGAAGTCAGTGGCGGCTTTGAACCATACATTCACAGTTTACTAGGACATATTTGCTGCTATTTTCGCGTACCTCAAACCTTATAAGTTAGTGCCATCCGTCCCGATACACCCTTTATATATAGCTTACGCGTATTTTTCTCAGACTTTTAAACATCGTACACCTGTCACATTGCACATTGTCGTACAGTTTTGTATGTCAAAACTCGTGCAACAGTAACTACAATATTATTCAGTCACGCTTCCATTATCAAGTACAACGTCAGAGTATCTCTCTGGTGCCTTTACTTTTCCCAAAGCAAAATGGTCATCTAACAAATTGTCCACTCTCTTTTCAGTTTCTCCCTATATTGTTCTTGTCAGTAGCTTGGATGCATGGGATATTAACCTGAATATGCGGTAGTTATCACACTTAACTGACCTTGTTATTTACGTAATTTTATGTTTCATATTCTTCCAAAAGAATAATGCTGCTATGCCATTTTGAATAACCATTTCGTTGCTACATCCATGGCCGAGGTGACTGAGGCGCTTCAGTCACAATCAGCAAGGCCACTACGGTCGGGGGTTCGAATCCCCCCTCGGGCATGGATATTTGTGCCGTCCTAGTTCGTAAGTAATTCATAAGTAGTTTGTAAGTTTAGGGACTGATGACCCCGTAGTTAAGTCCCATAGACTATACAAACATTTGCTACATCCACCAATGGTTTTATAGTCAAATACAATATTATTAGGCCTTTGTTTTATTTGATTTTAAGTCGCTGAGTTCTTTTAAATTGTAACACCAGATCAATTATGTCTTTAATATCAATTCCAATTTCTTCTTACATCAGATTATCAGGCAAGTCTTCCTCCTATTGATTTTAAGTATGTTAAGAGTCAGTTAGTGTTCCTGAAAATAATCATAAAAATTTCCGGATAGAAGACAAGAAGAAAGATGGAAAACGAGGAAAATAAATGTAAATATTTTATTTCCTTTTTCTTATTGTATTCTGGTTGAATCAATTATTTAACAGGCATCGGTGACATATAAACAATTTTAAATTAGTATGTCTACCAGTTTCTAAATACCAATGACTACAAATTACAATATAATTCCCATCTTCATAAAAGCCATGAATTAAAGCTACTGACGATTGTCATCTATGCAGAAACAACATAGTAATCAACACATATTAATGATATGTTACTGCTGTTCCTCACAATCCCACTGTATAATTGTGAAAGGTCACTGCTTAATTTTAGTTGAATATTTATTTTACGCACTAGTGCATAAACATTACATCTTACAATTTCCTCAGCAGTATTTTTGTCTCTTATTACTAAATGTGCGTGAGACACGATACTTAGTCAAAATTATAAATGTTGACATTTTTCGAAGCAAGGGGGCGATCTAACTTATTATTTGTTGAGAAATATGAACGCCAAGATCACTCGTTCAATATATTATTTCAGATAACGGGTTTCGACAAACTTAGTTGTCATCTTCAGATTTCTAGATTTTCAAAAATAAGCACGCGCAAATTGAAATTACACAACACGATTGAACTGTGCAGTCATTACTAACGTATGGACAGGTGCTTTTTTATTGGAACACTTTTGCCGTTGTTAACAATAAAGAAAATTTTAATATATACCTTATAGTGCTTAGAGGGCAGAATCACACTTATGTGGTGGAAGGTGTTCCGATTTGGGCTCATTATGTGGCAATACTTATTGAATTTGTTTTCTGGATTTTCAATCAGTAGTAAATTTCACTGAGCAGAGGCATTAAAAGCTTATGAAATATTTATCCGAAAAAGGAGCTACTTAATGGAATCAGTGAAGATAGTCAATTTAAAGTTGGCAAAATCTATTCATTTACAACTTCTACATCTTCATTTGTATTTTAAAACCTGCCGGCCGCGGTGGCCGAGGAGACTGAGGCGCTCCAGTCACGGTCTGCACGGCCACTACGGTCGGAGGTTCGAATCCCCCATCGGGCATGGATATTTGTGCCGTCCTAGTTCGTAAGTAATTCATAAGTAGTTTGTAAGTTTAGGGACTGATGACCCCGTAGTTAAGTCCCATAGACTATACAAACATTTGCTACATCCACCAATGGTTTTATAGTCAAATACAATATTATTAGGCCTTTGTTTTATTTGATTTTAAGTCGCTGAGTTCTTTTAAGTTGTAACACCAGATCAATTATGTCTTTAATATCAATTCCAATTTCTTCTTACATCAGATTATCAGGCAAGTCTTCCTCCTATTGATTTTAAGTATGTTAAGAGTCAGTTAGTGTTCCTGAAAATAATCATAAAAATTTCCGGATAGAAGACAAGAAGAAAGATGGAAAACGAGGAAAATAAATGTAAATATTTTATTTCCTTTTTCTTATTGTATTCTGGTTGAATCAATTATTTAACAGGCATCGGTGACATATAAACAATTTTAAATTAGTATGTCTACCAGTTTCTAAATACCAATGACTACAAATTACAATATAATTCCCATCTTCATAAAAGCCATGAATTAAAGCTACTGACGATTGTCATCTATGCAGAAACAACATAGTAATCAACACATATTAATGATATGTTACTGCTGTTCCTCACAATCCCACTGTATAATTGTGAAAGGTCACTGCTTAATTTTAGTTGAATATTTATTTTACGCACTAGTGCATAAACATTACATCTTACAATTTCCTCAGCAGTATTTTTGTCTCTTATTACTAAATGTGCGTGAGACACGATACTTAGTCAAAATTATAAATGTTGACATTTTTCGAAGCAAGGGGGCGATCTAACTTATTATTTGTTGAGAAATATGAACGCCAAGATCACTCGTTCAATATATTATTTCAGATAACGGGTTTCGACAAACTTAGTTGTCATCTTCAGATTTCTAGATTTTCAAAAATAAGCACGCGCAAATTGAAATTACACAACACGATTGAACTGTGCAGTCATTACTAACGTATGGACAGGTGCTTTTTTATTGGAACACTTTTGCCGTTGTTAACAATAAAGAAAATTTTAATATATACCTTATAGTGCTTAGAGGGCAGAATCACACTTATGTGGTGGAAGGTGTTCCGATTTGGGCTCATTATGTGGCAATACTTATTGAATTTGTTTTCTGGATTTTCAATCAGTAGTAAATTTCACTGAGCAGAGGCACTAAAAGCTTATGAAATATTTATCCGAAAAAGGAGCTACTTAATGGAATCAGTGAAGATAGTCAATTTAAAGTTGGCAAAATCTATTCATTTACAACTTCTACATCTTCATTTGTATTTTAAAACCTGCCGGCCGCGGTGGCCGAGGAGACTGAGGCGCTCCAGTCACGGTCTGCACGGCCACTACGGTCGGAGGTTCGAATCCCCCATCGGGCATGGATATTTGTGCCGTCCTAGTTCGTAAGTAATTCATAAGTAATTTGTAAGTTTAGGGACTGATGACCCCGTAGTTAAGTCCCATAAACTATACAAACATTTGAACATTTGATTTCAAAACCTACAGCATTGGATAGGCCTACTAAAGGCACGACAATAGTATGGGCTGCTTGTTGTTTCGGTCATAAATGTAGAGAGGAAGTTCTAAATGAGATAACACTGGTTCTGACAAAACAGCACAGACCAATATCAGTGTTATCAAAATTATGACGGGAAGCACTTAAAAGTACTCTGTAATATGCTCTGATGTAGTTTTCTTGGAACTACAAAAAATATATTCTTTACAATAATTTCATTGCAAATAAATAAGGACTATACACCATGACACAAATACGTATCTACGTGCTAAATACTAAATGTAACTCAGAAGTAAAGGATGTTTAAAAATTCGGAAACTTTATTAAACATTATGATATACCACAACTTATGATATTTTCTGATACTTAAAACAATAAATAGTGAAACAAAATATGAATATATATTGAGTCTAAATCTCTTGTTTTCTTTCAATAAGATAGGGAGCTATTGAAAGCAATTTATCTAATGTGTGATTTCTTGTCCATAATCAAAAAAATCTAAGACATTCGATGGTTAGGCACACACGAGATGAACTGGCTTTCACATCATACAGTGTGACCACATTTCCATTTCACTAGGCTTGTCACTCTCTATTTTTTCCATTCATAGTGATATCTTCAAATTTTTAGTATCAATAATGCTTACAGTTGCATTCCTCTCATTTCTGCAGCATAGGGCGTGCATTGTTAGCACAAGCTACATCCACAGTAGAAATGTTGAGCAGAAGTGAGAGATAGTGTAGAAATTAACAATCTAGAAACAGGCACACACACAACTTCAATATGGACGCATACCATACTGCAATTGTAACTACTTGCAGCAGGAGGATGACTTAGTCCTTTTAGCTCGGCATTGGCACTGGAACATGGCCATTTATGCGTCAGTAATTCGTCGTTTCTAAATCTGGCTCTTGCAGCTTTCAGAACTATCTTCCGCAAACGGTGTGTGAGAAAATTATAGTGGGTAAACATACATATAATCATCAGTTGCCCGATTGTCCATTTGTGAATCTTCTAACGAAATACTGTATTACAAATCTACACTATAATATTAGTAACAACACGCTTTGCACAAGCCACAAGGGTATTTGTGCAAGGAGTTCGTTGCGGTCGTTCTAGTAAATGTCATTAGTATTTTCATGCTTTGGTACTTTACAGATTGGACCGTTTCCAGTGAATCAGAGTAAGCAGCGAAATGGAAAAGTAATGGCTTTTTGCGGTTAATTACATTCTGTACGCTTAACCGCAGTGTATACAACAGGATACTTATAGGATAGTCTAAGAACAGCAGTGTAATTAATACAAAGGTCCTTAGTTGTCAAGTACTACTGAAAACTTGCTCTTTGTGGTGATAGACCTGAAAACATGCTGCTACACAGATTTTGTAACAGAAGGTCATTAACCGGGCGGTGTTTGTTTATTTAATACAACAAAGATTGCGATTCCTGTTTACATGGAGCCACTTGTCAGGATTTACTAGAGCTCTGGAAGATCTGCGGGCAAATACGATAGAAAGGGTGGAAAAATTCATTCCAAAGTTCTGAAATCACTGAGGGAAGTAGTAATCGTGCGACCATTATCATGTATGCGTAGGTTCTACGAGACTGGCGTCTAGCCATCGGACTTTTGGTAAAAGCAGCATTTACAGAATCCTGATGATATGAGGTGCAAATAAATGAGACAACTATTGCTGTCAAAATTAATATAAGTTGAAATGGAAAAGAAACACAGGACACGTTAGATGACGTTCCTTTTATTTACTGGAAGGGGCACTGATCAGGCTATTCTGACGCTGCTGGATAGTGGAAGCAAGACTTTGGAAAAACCAAGCACTTTATTAGAATTTGTCGACGTGTAGAATGTGAAATCGTACAAGGTGTCCAAATTATCAGAAAAAGTAATGATTAGCTAAAGAGAAAGATTTTAATGTACAATGATGTACGATGAGGTAAAATATGATTGGCAGGCCTGAGAGACAATGGTTAGATTAAAGGTTTATGAGCAAGGGATTCAGTCTTCTTCCGCTACTGAAGATTCGGTGACGGAATTAAACGAAAGGGTCAGGAGTGGATTACAACTAAGTTTGAAATGATACCAAAAAATCGCTGTCATTGGTGTATATGAATAACTGTCACTGTATGTCTTGACAGGAATGAACAGTCGACAGCAAAACGACATGTGACACACGATGTCGTAACGTAAATGCTAGATTAGCACAAGAAGGGAGTTTCTGATCTAGATACGGCTGCTAGTGTTAGAGAGGTAGAAATATATGAGAATATAGATTTGCATTTCACTGTTGAATGTTAGTGGATCATGGAAACTGGCAAAACTAGAACAGAAGAAAACAATTTTTTGAGATGTGTTGTTTTAGGATGATACTAAGAATGGTCTAACGATATAAGCAACACACAAGATAGATTACCAGAGTTAAGGCGCATAGGAAATCGTTTAAATTTGTTGGTAGGTGATGTTTAACTAAGCCTAACGTCTGAAAATCTGGATTGTTTGGAATGTGCGCTGATTATTTGTTCCCTACGTTGCAAATTATTGCAGCTCTTAACAGTAAAAAACGAAATACCTTTAGAGTTGTATTGTACAGTAAGCATATCATTTTATAATACTCACTCGTATTTAAAATTCGTAAACATAGTGGTAAACTTCACAACGACCATAATTATCAACATAAACAGAAAAATACACATTAAGAGGCGCGAGAGGTTTCTAGAATTTATAACAGTTTGCGTAAATGAAACAAACAGGACAGATGTCTGTCGTGTAACAACACAGTGTATAAAGTGACGTAAAATAAAAAATGAAAGAGTGTGGTGAAAAAGGAGACACTAAGTAGTAAACGAAAATAGTTATAAATTACGGAGCATACGTGCAGTGAGAGAGGTTACTTTGTCTAAGACAACACATGTTTTACTCTTGGAAAAAAAAATGTAAATGCAGTCAACATACACTGAATTAATAATAACAATTACACCTATTTCCATTTAAAAATGATACTGGACTCTCAAGGCAGTGTTTCCACATATGTACAACAGACTTGCAAGTTTTCCTTAAATTGACGGATAAATCTGCAGGAGTTTTATTTAATTACTCTCCTGTAATTTAATGAACTTTCTTTTTTTTTTAATGTAACAGTATAGACAATGTCTGATACAGTGTAAATTACTCATAAAGAGAATACGCAGATTCTTGTGTTCTTCAATACACGGAGAAACAGTAAAGTTTATTGCTCGCTGCAATTTTCTGTTTGCCTTTTTTTTTTTTTTTTTTTTTTTTTTTTTTTGCTGATCCAAAGCCTTTATAGATAGTTTACAGATGTAAGCTTTTCATGGATTTTATATTAAATTTTTATTAGCCCATAAATGTGTAACTGTCTGCTTTTCGCTTTTCTTCAACTACTTAAATCTTTTCTTACCTTATAAGGAAAAATAAAACCTGCATCAATTGAGAATATTTTCTATTATCGTTTAGCTTATCACCCATTTCCTTCCGGTCCAGTCATTCCTAGCGAGAAACGTGTTTACTAAGATTGCGAAAGCCCTGTCCTGTACTTCGTTTTTAATACAGAAGGTCGTGACAGCGAGCATTAGATAGCTGCGGGCGGTGGTTCGAGCCCAAGACAAGTCGGCGGTTTACCGGTTGCGCAGCATACTGAATTCCTCTCTGCCGTTTCCCGGGGCTTGTTTGCTGCTCTTTGCTGTTAGTGAATAAATATACGACTTTGGCTGCGAAACTTAACGTCAATATTAATCACCGAATAGTTTATTACGTTCATAAATGGAACGAGAGGGAAATCTATTGATTTTGTATATTCGCACAAGCTGCCTTATCTTCTACTCTTCTTATCCTCCCGCGGAAGGGATCTGAACTGTTTCTGATTATCAGAAACCAACAACGTTTCAAGATAACGTCACTTTTATTTAAAGAATTCTCGTTTGATATGTTGGCCGATGGTCTCCCTATATTAAACAACAGCTAACTGTTGCGGTCATACCTACCTGTCGCAGAATTTTTTCGACCTACTCCGCCTTATCTACTTGGGAAGAGTAACAATAACTGTGGAATTTCTGTAGATTAAATTGCACTGTACTTTTGTATGCTGTTTTCTAAATCAGATCATAGTATATATTTCGAACACTAATGCTGAATCGTTATAAATGTTTAGCACAGTTGCAAAACAATAACATCGTATTTAATTTTTGTAGAACTTATTTAATTTTTAAGAAGCTCGGAGCTGCAAAGAAATGAACCGTAATAAGGGGCACTTAGGTGCGACAATAGTGACATTTTGAATTGCTAAAACACTAGTTTGTAACATATCCGGTGGAGGTACTGTTCAACCCATTTTGTAGGACGTAGGAGACTTAACAAGATGAATTGGTTGTTGCCATTTCTGAGGGTGATTGTGTATTGCCGAGAACTGGCTCTACTTTTGCATAGTATTCACGATTTGGACTCGTCTAACAAACCACTGACATTCACGTAAAAAACTAATACTACCTGAAAATGGTGAAGGCACAAACCGTTTTACAGACCCTAACGTTATTAGAGATATATCGTTTAGCTATTTAATCATCAAATTCAGATGTTTGTAAGTATGCAGTACGTATTATGAGTTCTACAGTATAATGACATTCAAGAGTGTGTATAGAAGAAATGGTTGGGATTATATTTTCAAATAACAGTCTTCGATTTTACCTAGTAGTGCTTGTTGCTCGAACGTCATGGATTCAGTTTATCCAAATAGAGTTGTGTCTTTTATAGGCAGAGCGTCTTCAAAAGCGTCATCAAGTCTATAATAAATTTTAATTAACAATAATAGGTTTTCCGTCTTATACTGAGTACAATTATGACAATTATTTCACACTACACGCATTTCGGTTTTTATTAATATAGTAAATTCTGTGTTTTTATACATGTCGATACGTAGTTTTTAAATTTTGTGCACGTTATGTGTTTTTAAATAAATGTGTAATTTACGCACTGTATTATTGCCTCTTCCTTACACCCCACTGCTGTTTTTTCGTCTTGTTGGCTGGCGTAGGCCGATTTTGACAATGATTGTAGTGCCCCAGTTCATCAATCTACCTGCTGCAAGTTTTACCTGTATTTCCGCAAGGAATATGATTTATTTGGGCATCCGCACTAAGACTGTCCGAAAATTCAGACACCGTTTACTCGAGAGAATGTTAACGTTCGAAGGAGAAGTTGCAATTAAAAGTATTAATATTTTAATTAATGACATGTATATACATTTACCGGCTTTAGAGAATAATGATACCCATGGTAAATAATAGACAAATACACTTCTCTGATTTGGTCGATGTCGCTACGCCGTTCGTATATGTGTGATCAAAGCAAAGGTTTTCATGTAATAGAAATTTGTCTTTGCGATTTTTAAACAATAGTGCGGCGATATCTAAAGATTTAGAGGAACACCAAATCATACACCAGCAGAGGCAGAAAGTAAAACCTGTTTCACGCATTGTAGTTCTAAATCTAGTGATCAGTAAAATTTTCTCCTGATGTATTTTATTTGTTTCATTTATTCAATTACATAATCCTTCGTGATTATAGCTATAGCTTTTGACGAACACAATCCTTAAATTTTTACTGAGAGACAGCACAACCAACTACATAATCTTTCTGTGGCGTTCTGTTTATAAATCTAATCCTATTTTAATCGGCTAAATTTATATCAATTACATAGTCGATGTTTTCACAAATATGGCATCTCGTTTCTTAATGTGCTTAATTGTTTGATTGGACTTGGGATAAAAAGGAGTGGGCGGTACTAGAGTCTTCCTACCGAGCCACAGTTTTGCTGACGATGAGAATTCTTGAGAATTCTTTCACCGGCACCCTCCCCCCCTCAACCCCTCCGGCAGGCCGTCATGGATCCGCCCCTGTATACTGTTCATAATTCTTCGATTGGTGACATTTTCGAAAATTTACCTGTGGCGTAAATTTAGCTGTTAAGTATTTAGCAATTCCTTTGCCGTATGTTGAAGTAATCGCAAAACTGTCACTTCATCCTTGCGCCCCATGTACCAATGTAACGAGTTTCGAATGGTTGATAGACTACTGGTACGAAGGTCATTACACCAGACACACGATAGATGAATGTTCGTACCTGTAGTACATATGATAATTCTTGTCCTTGACGTTGGAATTTTTACAGGGAAGGTGCATGAATGCCTTCTGAAGAACCGGTATGTAGCTACCCTGCTCGGGGCTCGAACCCCTACAGGAGGTTTACAGAGATAACGCAACACTCCCTTCCAAGCGACAGGTACGACACTAACCTGCCCGGGACTCGAACCCTTGTCTACAGGCACAATCAGAAACCCCTATCCCCGGATGCAGTGCTTGAAAGGCCGTGTCACGACCTGCTGTAAGTAAAACTGACGTAAAGTACACGACGGCGGTCTTGCAGTACTAGTAGACTACGAAGCAACCTGTAGATCTTGTGCACGTAACAAGCCGATCGAAAATTCGTTTGTAACGATGCTTGTAGTCGGAAAGGTATTTTAAGTAACTTATAGATAGAATATAGATTTTACATCAATTATTATGTGGAGACGCCGGACTTTCGGAAAATTGTGTACGGAAATTACTGATGTCAATCGAGTGGTTATGTTGCCCCATGTAACAAGGAACCTCTTTGCTTTACTGTTCAGTTCATTGGGACTTTCTTTTTGTTGCGTTCTAAGCTTATGTGCTTCATGTTTCTCCTTCTCTACACGGTCAAGCGTCGGTCTCTGTTAGTTCCAGTGATGTACGTGTTTTTGTAAATGATAGTGATTCATTTAATAAATCTCGGGATTGTAGAAAATTTCTTTGATACTGTTTAGTTTCTTTCTCTCTCACTCTCTCTCTTTCTCTCTCTCTCCTTCTTTGACGATGATTTTCTTCAATGGTAATTATGATGTTAATTCAATATCGTTTATTTATCTTTCAGTATTGGGAAGAGCAGGAGAATAATATTAATTTATAAATTGTACCTACTTATCAAAATAGGATTTTGTCGCCAAGCAGCATCGCTCTATACCAATTCGTAGAAGGTTCATGACTTATTCTAAAAAAATTCCCGTGTATAACTAGAGTAATTGTCGACATCCGCATATTTATACATTACAGGAATAATAGAGCGTTTTTCCTTTTCACTGTCTCATACTAACTTAACTGACAGTCTGATTACTAAATTTGGTAATGATAGTTATCCTTAATGCCACAGTTATCGATTTTCTCGTCGTTTTGTCTGTTTAGTAAGATATTAAGGTGAGGTATTCCTTTAAGGGATGTATACTGTGAACTTTATAACGCTGATTACCGGAACGTTTTCGGTAAGTTTATTGATTTTGTACCATTGAAACAAGACATTTTTTGCGCTCTTTGATTTTGGACTCTGATACCTCAGTCCACTGATCTTACAACACAACGAAACAGCTTTATAGTTACTGGCTTTCTGAATGTTATCTCCAATAACACCTTCGGTGTGGAAGTGGCAAATTATTATCGTCCGAACACCCTTAAAACCCTGAAGGGAACTGCAGTGCGCATTAAGCCACCTTGCTGCGGTGCGCGCCGTCGTTCGCTGTCGTAGGTTCGAGTCCTCCCTTGGGAAAGGGTATGTGTGTTGTTCTTAGGATGAAGTAGTTGGTATATTTAGGGACCGACAACGACATTAGTGAGGTCCCACAACTTCACAAACATTTAAACATTTAATGGAGTACGTCAAAAATACTGTTTCCAAAGAGCTGTGACTGATATTCTACTACACAAAAAAATTCATTCTACTACCGCAATTTATTTTTCTCAACTTTGCACCAATAACTTACGTAAAGTAAATTTTTCTGAATCCAAGAAAAACTGTATCGATATGGTACTCCTATATATTAATAACATATCCGTACTGAACTCAATCCAGTTATCCAATAATACAGTGGACTGCTAGTGATTCGTTCATTTCCATTGTCAACTTTCGAGTCAGTTCACCAAATCACTTAATTTTTTATGTCGTGTGACAGGTAACAGAAAGTACCTTAGGGATCAATCATTATAATTTCAGTCCAGGAATTTCCTATATTGATGAATCGGAGTCTTCATGTACTCAATTTTACCTAAAGCTTTCTTAACAGCGAAAATTAGCAAGTTCCCTTTCTGATTAACGTGTGATTGTTATTGGTTTACGCAGAATTTTTCACCACGTACGACAGACCAGGCATCGAATTCCAGAAGAATCGTTAATTGGAATTCTCGTCCGATAGGTAATAATGGTCTTTTACTTTTTTACACCATAATTATATTTGTATCTGAAACTCGCTGTAGGACTACTTCACAAAAAGGAAAAAAACTGCATTCTAAAACCTTGTTTCTCACCGTCTTAAGACTAATCAATAATGTGAGTTTTTTTTACCATGTTTTTAATTTTCAAAACATCTTTATAGTCGTCCTTTAGAAATTTCATGTGCGATTTAGCTGCTGTTTTTATCCCTGTTTCACATGTTCCGCAGTACATAAATTTGTCGATTTTCAGTCGAAGTAGCAAAAACTATACTACTTTTTGAAAATTCGAAAGTTTTTCGACGTTTCGTCGGACTTTGCTTAAGGTGGGAAAAATAATAATTGAGATAATAACAAATACTGTGACCCGCGGGAGCTACTAGTCTCCTACCGGGCGCCTCCCCAGGTGGCGGATAGGGGGATGCTCACTAGATATGGTGGGTACCGGGGAAATAAAATACCCGGGGTGGACCAAAACTAGTGCCAAGGGCACGTCTGTTCCACATGTTAGTGGCGGTGACCAACAGCGTCTGTTCCACATGTTAGTGGCGGTGACCAACAGCGTCTGTTCCACATGTTAGTGGCGGTGACCAACAGCGTCTGTTCCACATGTTAGTGGCGGTGACCAACAGCGTCTGTTCCACATGTTAGTGGCGGTGACCAACAGCGTCTGTTCCACATGTTAGTGGCGGTGACCAACAGCGTCTGTTCCACATGTTAGTGGCGGTGACCAACAGCGTCTGTTCCACATGTTAGTGGCGGTGACCAACAGCGTCTGTTCCACATGTTAGTGGCGGTGACCAACAGCGTCTGTTCCACATGTTAGTGGCGGTGACCAACAGCGTCTGTTCCACATGTTAGTGGCGGTGACCAACAGCGTCTGTTTCACATGTTAGTGGCGGTGACCAACAGCGTCTGTTCCACATGTTAGTGGCGGCTGAATCATGTTTCAAGGCTCCACAGTCTTGATCCTATCAACTGGCACACGCCAGACCAAACTATGAATTACAAGTAAAATCGTGGTTCGTGTATGTAATAACAAAATTACCCCAGGTGGTAAAATCCACCCACCTATTAAAAAGGTGGCAACCGGTCATTCGGATTCTGGGGAGACCGGGCCTACACGATTTATGAGTGAGTCGGAGCACTCTGGAAAACTTCCCGAAAACAGAAACAATAAGAAAAATCACATTGGAACAATAAACACACAGACACTGATACAATCAGGAAAATTACATATTGTAACTGAAGAATTAAAGAAACTGAAAATCCAAATCCTTGCAGTACAAGAGACAAGGTTCCCCGATGATTAAACCACTGATTACAATGGCTTCAGAATCTTCAAAAGTGGAACTAATAGGAAAATTGGTAGAGGGGCGAACATGCTTGGTATGGCCTATCTCGTTGAAAAATCCGCCGTTAAATCTATAATGTCTGTAAGAACCATTAACAATAGACTAATGCTTCTTAGGTTTAAAAATGAGAATAAAAACTACACCCTAATTAATGTCCATGCGCCTTGCAATATTGAAAATAAGAAGAACCGAGAAGCTGTAGACAAATTCTGGGAGCGATTAGAACTTGAAAACTCTAAAATACCAAGAAACGACGTCAAAATACTTCTTGGAGATTTCAATGCACAGATTGGCAAATAAAAAAAAAATTAGGAAGACAGTTGGCTTATATCCAGCACACAGATTGACCAACAAAAACGGCATGAGACTAATCCAACTCTGCCAACAGTTCAACATGAAAATCAGCTCAACCTCCTTCAACAAGAAACCTAGCAAACAAAAAACCTGGAGATCCCCAATAAACCAACTTGGAGAATTTCAGATCGACCATGTAGCCATCTCTTATGACTTTCAAAAAGAGATCAGAGATATCCAAATTAAGAAAGGCACAAATATCGACTTTGATCACTACCTCACCATGGTTCGAGTACAGTTCACTCCAAGACGAAAAACACAGCAAACACCACCGGCAGTCCCAAAATTTAATCAACAAAAACTAACAGAATCAGAAACAATAGAAACATGGGAACATTCTCCTGCAAACAACTGGGATAAATTCAAGACAAAAATTACAGAAATAGCTAAAGAAAAAATACCGTTACAGAAGAAACCCAAACATCCATGGTGGAATATAAAATGTGAAAATGCCGTGGAATTACGCAAAAAATCCTTCGAGAAATATAGCTCAAATAAGAGTGAGGGTAATTACCAAAACTTTCTAGAAACACGAAAGCTTTCGAATAAAATGATCAGACAAGAGAAGAGAAAATATGTAATCCAGCAACTAGAATCAATAGATACAGATTTTAAAAATTATAATACAAATGGATTCTACAAAACTTTCGCAAACCAAATTAAAGGTTATAACCCTCAAAATGTTTGCTTCCGAAAACCAGATGGGAATTTAGCACTAAGCGATGAAGAAAATTGTGAAGTACTAGCCAAATATTTTGAAAAACTTCTAAACTGTGCAGAACCAACAGAAACCCTCCCAATACCCAACACCAAAGCTCCATAACAAAAAGATTCCTCACTGCCAACAGAAGAAGAAATTATCAAACACATAAAGAATCTCAAAAATAACAAAGCCTCTGGGGAGGATGGAATTGTAGCTGAATTTCTAAAAGATCTAGGGCCTAATTCAAGAAAGGAGCTAGTAGGAATTATTCAAAATATATGGGTCACCGAAGAAATCCCAGAAGATTGGAAGTGTGCCTTAATACATCCATTACACAAAAAAGGGTACAAATATGATGTGAATAATTACAGAGGAATTTCTCTTTTTCCTGTCACATATAAGATTTTATCGGCTTGTATTCTTGAAAGAGCACAAGAAATACTAGAACCCAAAATCTCAGATTTCCAAGCTGGTTTCAGGCCAAACAGATCGTGCCCAGAACAAATTTTAAACCTAAAATTAATCACAAGAATAAGGAAGATGCGAGGCAAGCCTACAGTGTATGTCTTTGTCGACTTCAAGAAGGCATATGACTCAATCCACAGACCCACACTATTTAGGATTCTTGAGGAAAAAGGATTGGATCGTAAAATACAAAAAAAAAATCATTCAACAGACGTTAACAAATACAAAATTGAAAGTGAAATTATTGGGAAAATTTTCAAAACCATTTGAAATTAAAACTGGGGTTAGACAGGGTGATGGGTTGTCGCCTTTGATGTTCAATGTAGTTCTGGATAGAGTCATGGAAGAATGGGAGAAGAAACTTGAAGAGGAAAAGTGCTGGAAACCAATTTCATTAGGAACCAAAAAACATAACCTAAGAATCCCCTTCTTAGCCTTTGCAGACGATCTCGCAATAATGGCAGATTCTAGTGAAAGGGCTATAAAACAGGTAGAAATTCTAAAAGAATGTGCAGAAAAAGTCGGGCTACAGATATCATTTGAAAAGACAGTGTTCACAACAACAAATTTAGAAATTTCCAAATTACAAACCAAATACGGAGAAATATCTTGGAGAAATTATATCGGAAAAATTTGTACAACAAGAAAGAATACAAAAAGCTCGTAAAAGTTTAGGATTAGTGCAAAACCTCTATAATAAAAGATGCTTATCTTTAAATGCCAAAATTAGGCATTCCAATACAGTCATTAAACCATCAATGTTATATTCCAGCGAAACCTTGGCACTAAACAAGAAAACTGATCTAGAAAATCTAAAGAAAGAAGAAAGAAAAATAATTATAAAAATTTTGGGACCAAGATGGACCGAGAATGGATATAGATTACAGAAAACATCGAAAATTGAAGAATATTCTAACATAGAGATAGACATGAGGAAAAGACGCCTCAAATTCTATGGCCACATAATGAGACTCCCTGAGCACAGACTAACAAAAAGAATTGTAAAATACGTAGATTCTCTTGTTAATGGAGGAGAATGGATCCAAAAAGTTAAAAAAGATTTGGAATTAGCCAAAATTACTGAAAAAGAAATAGCTGCAAGGAACAATTTTAGAATAAAAGTTGAAAAGTGGGAGGTTAAACCAGAGACAAAAGCACCGAGAATTGGAACAAAATGGAGTGAAGAAAGAAGAACTAAATTTTCTCAAACAATGAAAAAGTGGTGGGCAAATAAAAAGAACCAGAAGACCAAGAAGAACGGAAAATGAACCAGCTTTACTTAGCGTCTTCCACATGGGAGCTTTACGACTAATAATAATAACAAATACTGTGAATGATGGTCATGTAAACTAGCGCAAAATACAGGCTTTTTTCAAATGGGGTGAAGCCTGAGGATAAACCTTTTCAAAAATGCTCTGTAACAGGTAGTCTGCTTGTTCTTAAGGTGATATCTCTCCCCAGACAATAGCTGTGATCATTGTTGATATTTATTTTTGACCAGACAGTTGTAGCGTTGCTTGTGTGAACCACTCTTTCTCTCTCTCTTGGATCAAGTATCCTCAATATTCGCCTTCTTCTGCTGATCTCTCACCTACAATTGTTTCTTTCATTATTAGTCTTAGAATAACGAATCTTTCTCCTCTCATAATAAGGCCAAAATATGTTTTTACAATGCCTTCTCCTTACTGATTCACGTTTGAACTTATTCGGCATGTTTAGGATGTTTATTAACTCACACTGCGGCAAACACATATTTAATATCTCAATCTTCGTCACTGTTGCCATATTAATTTATAAAGTCTCCATTCCACAAAACAGTTTTACCCTAGAACGGTCGGGCTGGGTCTGTGAGACCCACTAGTTTCTATTTCAATGAATTTATATGCTTATTGTGGCTGATCTGACTCGAGCGCTCTGCTAGCTTCCTGAAACATGCAAGAGAAAGCGTTAACATCACGAATAAGGTTTTAAATCGTTTAGACAATGTTCGAGAGTTCTCTAAAAATCGGGAGGGTCTGTCAGTCCCAGCCCGACCGTTTACGTTATTGAATTCTACCAGTGCGGGTGTATTTGTATTTGGTGTTTCATCCAGTTTCAAATGACTTTGTGAACTATTTCTGATGCCAATGATTTAAAATATAAAATTTCAAGAGAACGTGTTTCATATTGTGAAATTTTCAACATTTTATACGATGATGATAATGAAATTGTCGATTCTGACGCGGACCCAGACTTCGAAATAAAGAGTGATCATGATAGCAATAGTGAAATAAGTGGGGTTGAAGAGGAAGATGCTATAAGTGGAAGGACAGCAAAACGAAATACTTCTGTAAAATTTGCAAAATATAGTTGTACTTGGTGCATGCAGAAATGGTTTGTGTCGTCTGTTAGAAAAAGTGACGACTTTAGAGAACGATATGACACAAACTATTCATTATATGCACAATTTCGATTTATATAACATAAATTCAACAAGTCTGCTTCTCAGTTCAATAAATTATTCTCATTTATATTTGTATTTTAATCCAATTTACTTGTACTTCTAGTGTGGTTACATTTATTACTACAAAGAAGTATATTTTCTACCTTTTTTTATTTTACAGAAATTGTGAAATTCAAAACATTAAAATAATGTCCCTACAGCATTTCGTAGGACCTAAACAATATAAAAACTCGTCATTTGATGTAAATACACTGTTTTGGCACTTGTCATAAGAGTTTTAATTGTTGGGTCCCTCAGACACAGCCCGACCATTCCTGAAACTATTTTTCGGCCGACCGTTCTAGGGTTAAGAATAGACTCAGCCAGTCACTCAAAACAGCAGTTCATTTTTGTAACAAGTCAGTTGCAAAATTACATGACATTTTATAGGCAAATACGTATACAACACGATGTATGGAGATTGGTGCACTCTTATGTGTATGGGAGAGTTGTGTTACATGAACACTTGCTCTCTGGGCAATCCTGACTCTTGTGCAGCCAGAAAATGCCGCGACAGGCATTATGGCCGGTGATTGTCACCGTTGTGCCTCATAGCCATTCGATTATTCATCCGTGAAAGTGCGTACCTAGTTGTAGTCAATCAGCAGACACGAGTTTAGGTCGCAGAGCAGTGCAGGGCAGCGCGACAGCGATGAAGTCGTAATCGCGTCCGGCGTGTTTCCAACCTTTCTGACCAGCCAGTTACTGCCCCGCAAAGCAGCCCAGGGAATCGCGGTGACGCATCTAGCTCCTTCGTCACTTCTTGTCAAACGACCATAGACCATAACTGTATGTCTCTTTATGGGAGAACAGAAAAGCAAGAACACAGGTTCTTGTTGTAACCTGTTGATCTCTAGAGCATCTAACAGAATAATCTCGAAACATAAATTGTTGTTTCTCGGTAAAAAAAAAAAAAAAAAAAAAAAAAAAAAAAAAAAACAAAAAAAACAAAAAAACTTGCAAATTATATTTTTTCAAATTATTCAGAATCTTATTACAGTCACGCGGTGTACAGGGTAGTTAACAGATACAGTTACGAGAAGAAACCAAAGCGCATAGATGTATCGTTTTGTGATACACTGGGTATAGCGATATGCAAAGGCATAGGTAGAGATCTGTAGGAAATGTCAGCAATCAATCGCAGTTTTGTTGTTACTTTTCAGATCTGCCTATGTTTCGGCCACTGAGTGGCTTACATCTAGAATGTCATTTGAGAGTTATGTTCAGCATGGCGGTATAGATGTAAACTTAACTCAGAGCATCGAGAATAGCCACACTATGCCCGAAACCTATGTAGATCAGGAAAATAAAAAAAAATTGCGACTGATTGTTGACATTCTCTACAGATCTGTACAAAATATTCGCTGGGCGCCAGCTCAAAAATGGAGGCAAACCTGATTGAAGAAATCTCTAGCTAATATAGCACAAATAAGACATGATGAGTAATACATTGTCAAAGCTGTCAGTGGTTCATATGAGGAGTTTACAGACGTGATTTCGGTCGCACAATTAACATACGTAGAACATGGAATCATGTAGCAAGACACATTTGATATTCCATTTCGAAAATCGTTAGGGAATGCAATATTCCGAGATACACAATGTGAAGAGTGCACTGAGAATCTACATCTACATACATACTCCGCAATCCACCGTAAGGTGCTTGGCGGAGGGTACACTGTACCACTACTGGGTATTTCCTTTCCTATTCCACACCCAAATAGAAAGAGGAAAAAAGAATACCTATATGCCTCCGTACGAGCCCTAATTGCTCTTATCTTGTCTTCGTGATCACTACGCGAAATCTAAGTAGCCGGCAGCAAGATCGTACTGCACGCAGTTTCAAATTCCGGCCCTCTAAAGTTCCTCAACAGAAATTCACGAAAAGAGCGTCGTCTTTCCTCCAGCGATTCCCAATTGAGTTGCACATTGATCGAACCTACCAGTAACAAACCAAGCTGCTCGCCTCTGAACTGCTTCTACGTTTTCCTTTAAACTGATCTGCTGCGGGTCCCAAACACTTGAGCAATATTCAAGACGTGGTCGTACAAGCGTTTTATACGCCGTCTCCTTTACAAATGAAGTACATCTTCCCAAAATTCTCCCAACAAACAGAAATCGGCTGTCCGCCTTACAACTCTCCTTACATGTTCCTGCCATTTCACATCACTCTGCAATGTTACTCATAGCCCAAGGGAGGACTCGAGCCTCCGACGGCGAACGACGGCGCGCACCGCAGCAAGGTGGCTTAATGCGCACTGCAGTTCCCTTCAGGGTTTTAAGGGTGTTCGGACGATAATAATATGCCACTTCCACACCGAAGGTGTTATTGGAGATAACATTCAGAAATCCAGTAACTGTAAAGCTGTTTTGTTGCGTTGTAAGATCAATGGACTTAGGTATCAGAGTCCAAAGTCAAAGAGCGCAAAAAATTACTGTTTTGTTTTAATGGTACAAAATCAATAAACTTACCGAAAAAGTTCCTGTAATCAGCGTTACAAAGTTGACAGTATACATCCCTTAAAGGAATACCTTACCTTAATATCTTACGAAACAGACAAAAGGACGAGAAAATTGATAACTGTGGCATTAAGACATGAGGATAACTATCATTACCAAATTTAGTAATCAGACTGTTAAGTTAGTATGAGACAGTGGAAACGAAAAACGCTCTGTTATCCTGTAATGTATAAATATGCGGATGTCGACAATTACTCTAGTTATGCATGGGAATTTTTTTAGAAGAAGTCATGAACCTTCTACGAATTGGTATAGAGCGATGCTGCTTGGCGACAAAATCCTATTTTGATAAGTAGGTATAATTTATAAATTAATATTATTCTCCTGCTCTTCCCAATACTGAAAGATAAATAAACGATATCGAATTAACATCATAATTACCATTGAAGAAAATCATCGTCAAAAAAGGAGAGAGAAAGTGAGAGAGAAAGAAACTAAACAGTATCAAACAAATCTGCTACAACCCCGAGATTTATCAAATGAATCCCTGCCATTTACAAAAACACGTACATCACTGGATCTAACAGAGAACGACGCTTGACCGTGTAGAGACGGAGAAAAATGAAGCACGTAAGTTAGAACGCAACAAAAAGAAATCCCCGATGAACTGAACAGTAAAACAAACAGGTTTCTTGGTACATCGGGCAACATAGCCTCTCGATTGACACCAGTAATTTTCGTACACAATTTTCCGAAAGTCCGGTGTCTCCGCATAATAATTGATGGAAAATCCATATTCTATCTATAAGATACTTAAAATACCTTTCCAACTACAAGCATCGTTACAAACGAATTTTCGATCGGCTTATTAAGTGCACAAGACCTACAGGTTGAATAAATGTCTCATCAGCTTCGTAGTCTACTAGTACTGCAAGACCGCCGTCGTGTACCTTACGTCAGTCAGTTTTACTTACAGCAGGTCGTGACACGGCCTTTCAAGCACTGCATCCGGGGTTAGGCGTTTCTGATTGTGCCTGCAGACGAGGGTTCGAGCCCCGGACAGATTAGTGTCGTACCGGTCGCTTGGGAGTCTTGCGTTATCTCTGTAAACCTCCTGCGTAAGTAATAGCGCCTGTAGGGGTTCGAGCCCCAGCTGGGTAGCTACATACCGGTTCTTCAGAAGGCATTCTTGCACCTTCCCTCCTTCCCTGTAAAACTTCCAACGTCAAGGACAAGAATTATCATATCTGTTACAGGTACGAGCATTCATCTATCGTGTGCCTGGTTTAATGACCTTCGTACCAGTAGTCTATCAACCATCTATCAACCATTCGAAACTCGCTACATGGGTACATGGGGCGCGAAGAGGAAGTGATAGTTTTGTGATCACTTCAACATACGGCAGAGGAATTGCTAAATAATTAACAGCTAAATTTACGCAACAGGTAAATTTGCGAAAATGTCACCAATCGACGAATTATGCACGGTATACAGGAGCGGATCCTTGACGGCCGGCCTGCGGGTTGGGGGGGGGGGGGGGGTCCGGTGAAAGACTTCACATTGTCAGCTAGACTGTGGCTCGGCATGAAGACTCTAGTACCGGCCAATCGTCTTTATCCCAAGTTTAATCAAACAATTAAGCACATTAAGAAACGAGATGCCATATTTGTGAAAACATCGACTATGTAATTGACATAAATATAGCTAACTAAAATTGTATAAGATTTATAAAAAGAACACCACAGAAATATTATGTAGCGGGTTGTGCTCTCTCTCAGTAAAAATTTCAGGATTGTGTTCGTCAAAACCGATATAAGCGATAGTTATTATCACGATGGAGTACGTAACTGAATAAATTAAACAAATAAAATGCATCAGAGGAAAATTGTACTGTTATCACTAGAATCATAACTAGGATGCGTGAATCAGGTTTCACTTTCTGTCTCTGCTGGTGAACAATTTCGTGTTCCTCTAAATCTTTATATTTATCGCTGCACGATCGTTTAAAAATGCAAAGACAAATTTCTATCACACGAAAAGTTTTCTTCTGATCACACATATATGAACGGGGTAGTGACATCGACCAAATCAGAAAAGTGAATTTATCTATTATTTACCATGAATATCATCATTCCCTAAATCCGGTAAATGTATATACATATTATTAATTCAAATATTAATACTTTTAATTGCAACTTCTACTTCGAACGTTAACATTCTCTCGAGTAAACGGTATCCGAAATATCGGACAGTCTTAGTGCGGATGCCCAAATAAATCATATTCCTTGCGGAAATACAGGTAAAACTTGCAGCAGGTAGATTTCTGAGCTACGGCACTACAATCATTGTCAAAACCGGGTTGAACAGTACCTCCACCTGATATGCTACAAACGAGTGTTTTAGCAATTCAAAATGTCACTATTGTCACACCTTAGTGCACCTTATTACGGTTCTCACGTCGTTATTAAATTACAAACACTATGAGTGGCTTTATTTACTATCATTCCCATGAAATGCAATACTTACTTACTTCGAGGAGGTTAGTAAACGTTTGTAATCAGTACTCTAGCTGCACTTCTGAAATTAGTCAGGAATTGTGTAACCATTGCCCTATAATTTTTCTAATTTTGTTATCAATGAAAATTTAACATTCTACGCGAATTAATCGTTTACTGAATTATAGTAACTAAAAGTCTGTTGATAAGATCGTCACAATGCAGAGTGCTCATGTCATTGATTTTGAACGACGCGACAGCATCAAGAAGGTCACTACTAATGCTGTATTCGAACTATGGGATTGTTTTTGCTATTCATACCAACATTAACTTCAAAAAATGTTAAAATGTTTTTAAATGTAAGGCACTTTACTACATTGGTCATCAGACCCTAGTCTTACAACTACTTAAAGTAACGTAAGCTAAAGACGACACAAACACCAATGCCCGAGGGAGGACTCGAACTTCCGACGGCGAGCAACCACTCGCTCCGCAGCAAGGATCCTTAAAACGCTCTGCCACACCACCGTGACCATCGTAAACTCACGCAGTATAATGCAGTGGACAACGACTTAGACATGTTATGGCCAAGTCGGGTGAAAAACATGCGAGCATATCGAATGTCATATAGGACTGAAATGTTTCTAGCTAATAGAATTCAACATGTCATTCTCATCGGAGACACGTCTTGTAATGGGAAAGTCATTTCACGCGATCCCCAAGGGAGGAGTTATAGGATGCTTAAAAGCATCATATAACTCTAGGTAAGATTTGTTTATAAAGTAATTAAGCAACAGGAGGAGAAACACTGGAAGCATTTACTCCCAAATAATATCTGGTAGTAGACATAAGAAATTACTTCAGAAGGAACGAACACATGAAATAAATAGTAGCCAAATGCGAGAATGAGATTCATTGCGAAAATCCACAGGAAGTGTACACTCCGTTAACGAAAAGAAGTAGGTTACAAAACATTCTTTCGGCCGAGGCTAGTGCGACCCGCACCATGTACGGTTGATAGAAGGCATAAGGTTCAATGCTGAGCAGCATGCTTCGTTACAGGCTCATTTACTTAGCGCCAATATGTCATAGAGAGGATCAGGAATCTTCTGGGACAGTCTTTTCAATAGAGACTTTCTATACTGCGGTAGTGGCTTCTGTTAAAGTTCCGAGACCACACGTTTCTCGAGAAGTCAACCGATGGTTTGCTTCCTCCTACATATATCTTGCGAAAAGACCTCAAGGATAAAATTAGAGAGATGAGAGCCCAGCCGGAAGCATAGCGGCAGTCGTTTTCTTCGGTAACCATACATGAATGGAACAGGAGGAAGTGACAGTAGTACAAAGTCCTTTCCTCCATATTACAAAAGTTGGTCTGTCGATGTGAATGTGGGTGTATGCTTTCCCGACGTAAGCAGTTGATGAGAATGCAGAAATAACAGCAGCAATCAATGATCGATGCCAAACGAATGTTCTGTTTTATATTAATGGGAAACGGCAGCAGATGACCAACTCGATTGCGTTTGATAACAGCACGATATTGTCTGTACCGCATCTCCTAAGCTCTTGACAACTTCAGTTTGTCTTTAGACAACTGGGAAACTGTGGCTTGATCAGATGATTCCGTATTTTAGGTTGGAAAAGCTGATGGTATGGTTCGGGTATGGTGCGGACCCTACGAAGCCAACGACGCACTTTATTAGCAATGCTCTATGCAAGATGGTGACGACTAGATAATGATCGGCGATGTTTTTATACGGAATGACTAGGACATCTTGACAAACTGAACAGATCATGGACTAGAAATAGTTATATTCGAGTATTTAGACCCCCAATGCCGCCATTGATCGTAGTCACCGATGGAATTTTAGAGGACGACATTGCGCCATGTTGCATTATTTGTATTAACACCGACATGCGTCGTATGCTGGCTTGCATAGTGTGCAGGGCATGTAAATTTAGATGAAGAACATCCTGAAAAATTCCAGTGAATTATTTGGGCTAGAGTCTTCCAGGAATACCATGAAACGTTAAATAATTCAGAGGTCAGTTCGTGCCCAATGCCCTACATTATGAACGACTGTGGAGGCAGCATTGCTCGCTATTAGTGCCGGGTACTTGCAACGACGAGTTGAGGCCACGTTTTCCCACAAAAGGAAGTCTGATTTGTCAGCTCAATATAAAATACATGTGAAGGTCGCATTATTTTCGAATTTCACACAGCACGAGATGCACTGAAATTCCGATGAAAATACCATCGGTACTTCCTGTAGGAACTATGATACCACATACTTTCTTCAACAATGACAGAGAGAGACTGGTAACTTTTTCACTACGAAACTTGACTGTGATGTTCCACGGTTGCACCACATTCTCATCTTAGAAAATGACCTATGGTACTTTTTCACGTAAAGGGGGAAACCGAAGAGCAGTCCTGGAAACTTTGCCCTTGCAATGCGCTTGTGTAGAACTTTATCTGACAAAAACAGTGTATAGTGCCTTGTCGCCTGTAACACAAATAGGAACTCTTCAGGGAAGACCGAAGTCCTCAGATTTGATTTGCACCCTTGCTGTTTATAAAAGAAATGAGTGGCATAATAATTCATGATTAAGGATCATAACATTCTTTCATGACATTGGTGTACTCGGATAAAGTAAGGAAGAAGGGAACAAATCGAAATGATTTAACAATCATGATGTTGTGGTCTTCAGTCAAAAGATCGGTCTGATGCATCTCTCTCAGTACCAGAACCTGTGCTGTCATCTCCGAATACCAACAGGAACCTATATTCTTTCCGTTTCTTCGCCTCTAAGTCTTCCGCTGAGCCTTTTTACCCCACACACTTCCCTCCAATGCTAAATTGACCATTTCTTGATGTTCAAAACTGTGTCCCATCAAAACACTTTTCTTAGTCAATATATGCCAGAAATTACTTTTCTCTGTTCAGCAACTCATCATTAATTACGCGATCTACCCATCTAATCTATCAGTCACCTGTAGCACAACATTTCAAAAGCTTGCATCACCTGTTTGTCGGAAATATTTATCGTCTCAAACGTTTCTTCAGCATAGTCTCATTTTCGTAGACAACATTCCATTACCCTTGTTCTGCTTTTGTTAATTATACCTTCCTTTCAAGAGACCGACTGTTCCGTTCAGTTGCTCTTACAGGTGCTTTGCTGACTACACTAGAATCGGCATAACATCGATGAAGAAACAATATCGCGTAACTTAAAATTGCCGATTTTTCGTTTCTCAGTCAGATGTTGTTGACAGTACGCGCTTCTATTCTTAACGCATAGTGCATAATTTGTAATTATTTACAATGAAAAAATATCTAAAATCATACCGCCATCTGAAATGTATTAGGCATTTCAGATATATTTTTGTCTCTCGTGAAAAAATTTTTACTGTCCTGCTTTCGCGATATTGTTTCTTCACCGACGATAAACTGTTCAGATAGTTGTCACAAACTATTGTTATCTTCATCATCATCAATGAGAAAAGCTATGCCGCTCTCGTCCTGAGACGTGCCAGAAATGAGTTAAGCGATAAGAGTGTAAAAATTACGGACTACGAAGGAAAAAATAAACAGTTCCGATGCCATAGATTCAAAATGACAGACAGAAAGGAATTTTCCGGTCAGGTGTTTTGGTTTCAAATATAAGCTTTAGTTTTAGGAAGTTATGTAAGAGAATTAGGCACGCCTCGCTCTGTTTCCTTCTGATATGAAGTGAACAAGAAAGTAGATACAAGACATGTTGCAAACCCACGCGTGCCGGAAAGTATCATCAATCAGTACCGCGTACTTAGTTTGGTTGTAGCTGATGAGACACTTATTAAGCCTGAATGATTACTGTATTTAAAAAAATTCTGACGATTTAATTATTCTAGAACATGCGACCTATAGTTTCAATTGATAAAAGCAATTGTTTCCTAACTTCTTCCGTCTACTCTTCCCATCCCCTCTCTCTGACCTTTTCCCCTTTATCTACTTTCTCCTTTTCTCCTTCGTCTTTATCCCCCGTCTCTGCCAATCTCATCCTGGTTTTCTTCAGTCTTACGTCTCCTTCTCCCTTCTCTTACTACACCATCCCATCCTGCCTCTTTTCTCTGCCCATTCCCCCTTTCAGATTATGAACAAAACTTAAAATTCTTGCGGTAACAGTAGCAAATGACTGCAAACTTAATTTTTACAGAGACGTATGGATAATAACGAAGGCAGTAAACTACGAAATTTGTTGTCACGATGTTTTAATTTCCACTGCTGACAACATCGGCCTCCTAGCAGTTGTGTTATTTTAGTTGCCCGGTAAGCGCGTATTACTGCAAAACATCCATTTAAACACGAACGTTCCTAGAATGCGATTTCCCGAAACCCGATTGGTACGCAAATCAGAAGTTGTTAGCACTTCAATTATCCATGTGTACGTATTACTGTAGGAGATTTCAATGCCTGCAGGTAACGTTCTGGTAATAAATATAAATCTTTTACTTCATTTACGCTCTTAATTGCTTTATACACACATAATGTTTTTTGTTCACGTCTATGAAGAAATACCTTTTGAATTATTTAAGTTCCATTGGTCTCATTGTATAATAAATATTAAAATCGGTACTTCACGTTTCGTTTCAAGTAACTGTCTAATGAGATATTTCTGGAGCATAGCACTGGGTGAAAATGGAACAGGGACTTGAAATAATACTTCGTCAAGAAAAGCGTCACGAGAGAGAGGGAAGAATAGGATGCGGTTTGATAAATGGCAAGATAAGTCAAACTTCTGATAAACACACATTTAAATAAGTTTGGCCGCTAAAGCAATGTAATATTTCAATATGTTGTTGCAACCTGAAGTTGCTTGAATTTATTTTTAAAAAATCCCGTTTCAGCTTGGAATGGAACAGATTCTGCAGACATTTAATTTGCAGTGACTTACAAAAGTCTTTGCACTACCTACCGTAACAGAAATTATAAAAGTCAAAGTTTGATTTCGCTGTCGCATGAGCGCATTGGCGTAATTGTTGGAGACGGCGTGAGCGATTTTGCAGTGAAAAGTATGGCTACCACACATAATTTACTCTCGAATTTACGAAACCGGTGAAAAATCTCAGGGGCGCTTAGACTCTCAGCAAGAATCGTGAAAATTACAAAAGACAAGTCTGGTCATCCTAACCTGCAACAAGTAGCCTCGCTCTAGCTAACATCGCTAAAGCGTGCGCCTGTAATTTTGTAAGACATTATTTTAAATTATCCACAGACTGTAAAAAACAACCAGTTGTTACATAAAATACGGAATACAGTTTAAGTTCTATAAGAAAAGCAGCTCCAAAATTTACAGTTACTCAGAGACAGCGACACTTGCGTCTAATCCTAGTCGAAGCCAGACAGGGAGTGTGTGTCTCTTGGTCACTAAAGACAATGATCGATATTATGATCTACATATTTTCTCACAGACATTTTAACCATCTACAACTGCTCTATATCGATATTGTTTTATATACAATGTCTTAAATTGAAATATACATTCGAAAACTTAATAAACTTTCAGTGAAATATCTTCGTAAAAACGAAGTAGAATTTTACTACACATATTATTCATTGTTACTTTTTCTCAGTTGGCAATATTTCCATGAACTTATGAAAAGTAATACTTCAGACTGTAGAACAAGTGTCAAAGATAGAAAAATAAGCGTAGTCGGGTGTTGTAAACAGGGTGGGCTGGTAATGTACGGAATGGAAAGGTTCTCCGCAGGATGGACGGACAAAAACGTCTCCAGTGACAAGCAGAAAGGCAGGATGGTTAGACATCTCTTAAGACAATCATTTCCGTGTTAATAACAACACTGTTAATGGACAATTACATTGGAATACATCTACAAATAACTGAGGACGTAAGTGGTTATTTGAGATGAAGAGGTTGGTACATGGGTGGCGAGTCACATCAAACAACCCAGAGGATAGATGATAAGCAATGAAAGGCGTCACGTCACGAGAACGTTTTAATCACCGATTGTGGATTCACATTATCATGCAGGATGAATTCATCAATAAGAAAGAGAAACAAAGACAGTGAAATATTAATTAACTAAATTACCACATATGACTGACTTAAATGCATTACCACAGGCATTTTTTACGTTGTATTCTAAGACGTAGTAGCAGAAATTACAAATGTAAACATATCAGCGCTCTAGTTACTAGCACGACAGGCTCTAGTTAATAACATGATAGTTTAAAGTGATTTACAGTCATCTCTACACAGTACAACACCATAGTCCGACTAAAATGTCGAGATTTCTGTGACAGCATACCACGATTCACTAAATTTCTTAGTACTGGTTGAAGAACTTTTTCCTTTTCAACGTTCATGATTTCGACCATTGTATTCGACCATCACTGTCCATTGGGAAAATGAACAGCAACATCAGTTACCTCTTAGTTTGTGCCAACAAGCGTATACACACTATTTCGCCGAGTACTGTTAGCTAACTTCGTCAGATGCTTACATCAGACGGAAATTAAGCGTTTGAAATGTGTGGGAGCATATTTATACCACAGAAATATTCGCTTTAAAAATACTGTAGGATGAACATTTCGCAGCGTATCGGCCATTCATCTATGAGGCACTTTCACATGTTTCTTGAATTTTTAATCGATGCACTGTGAGAACATGGAGCGCAGAAAATCCTCGTGAAATTGTGTCAATGAACATGATTCAGCTACTTTTAAGTTTTTTAAGCAGTCTCACCTACGTTTTTCTTCTGTGAGACGACTGTGATGGTTACTTCTTAACTTATTGTAGTACTTATTGTGTACTTTTTACACAACAGACTGCTGATTCCAAGAACGTCATCTTCCTGCAAGACGGGACACTCAGTGAAGCATCGATTTCCTCCTGTATATAAACGTCCAAAATATGTGTCGATAAATTGGATGGCGTTGATGTAGATCACTTAGGCCTCTCAAGCCACTACCGCAAATGCTGTGTGACATTTCTCCTTGTTTTGGGGTATACGTTAAGGGTCACAATGAGGCATCCCTACTGCTAAGAACGCTGTAACTGCTCAGAGAACGCATCGTCGCTGCCATAGTGACTGTTGACAATATATAATTTCGTACGCTTCCGCGACCAGAGTCAGTTATCATAAAAGTTTCTTGGATTCAACACATTTGGAAGAAGGCGACTGAAAATGTGATAGAAACGTTGTATTCGTAGGCAACAGATGAATGTATGTTGAGTATTCAAATGGAACATTAGTAGAGTGCAAAAAGCACACTTGGTACTGAAACCTCTATCAATCCATGTGTTGCATTTGTATACACAAAATTCAGAAAAGTCAAGTTTTTAAAACGAATGAATCAATTATAATAGAAGGTTGAACAACTTCATTTTTCCGACTAATGAGGTGACAGTTTCAGAATGCATCTTCTGTTAACTCGTGCTAACTTTAGAGGTAAAAATATCTCTAGTGAAGGTCTGAGACTGATGTAATAATGACAGATTATTTTATCAGCGATGCTAATAACCAAATTGTTCTTACAGGTTGTTATACATGTATTTTGTAAGACTCAGCTCTCTGTTCGTTTTGAGACTACATATTTAGTGGATAACAACAATCTTTCACCCTAAAATCTCTCATTTCTTGTAGTACATGCTGAACTCATTTTAAATTTTTTCGGCTACTTTTGATGAAGTAGCAGTAGAGGTCTTTACAGATGAAGTGAGTACATAGTATTCCGCATTTATCGACTGTAAAAGAAAACAGATACTATTCAAACAAACTCTGGTTTGGAAATAACGAAACTAATTAGTGCCACATTCAGTTACAGTTAATAGCAAACGTACGATACTCCAACCTACAGATTTTCAGAATTAAAACTGTGTTTGGAAGCCTTCAACTATGTGATTGATAGTATTACCCTACAGTTTTCAAATCAGAAATCAGCTACGAAAACACTGAAATCAGTACTTTTAAAGGTAGGATTACACTGCAATAGCTGGGTGATCTAAGTCGCCCTGGTACGGATGCAGCGCCCGCTCTCCGTTGGAGGTTCGAGTCCTCACTCGGCCATGAGTATGCGTGTTGTTTTAAGCACACCTTACTTAAGTAGTTTGTAAGTTTCGTGACGACGTCAGCAGGTTCGTACCTTAGGTTTAAAAACATTTATTGACCAAGTCATATTCCTCTCAAAATAAGCGACATTTTGTAAGAACAGTTTATCTATTACTGTGTTCAAGACATGCAGATTTGTGTATGTTTGACTACGGTTTCAGTAGTGTTCTGGTGGGAAGGTATCTTTGTTAGTAGTTTTGTAAATCTCGCTGTTTATGACTGCACTCCTTGATGGTTATGAGTGTGACGAGGAAGCTTCCTGTCTCTAAGTGAACATTCCTATTACACATTCTCCTAAAACCAGGACGAATTAGTCATGTACAAAATGCTTTAAACATGTACTTGAATGGATTCTTCTACTTCTAAGGCGCTTTGCTGCAGAGTGCGCGGTTGCTCGTCCTCGGAGGTTCGAGTCCCCCCTCTGACGTGTGTGTGTGTGTGTGTGTGTGTGTGTGTGTGTGTGTGTGTGTGTGAAGTCTACGTACTGTAACAAGAAAGTTAAGTCCTTTACATTTACAAACATTTGAACATTTTCTTCTGCAATATTCTGGTTTATGAGACTTTCTTCGGCTTGTGATTTTTGGATGACGAAAATGGGTGGTCAGATAGCATCGGGTCTAATGCGATGGACTATTCGGTATTACCGAAGATACGACCTGTGTTTCAGAGGTCTTAAACATTTGAAGCCATAGCTTCAGAATTCCCCTGGTTGTTAAGTTATTTTTACAATTGGTTCCACGGTTTAACTACCTGATTATTTCACTGATTGTTTCTTCTGACACGAGGAGTGCCGCAATAGCAGTGTTTTCATGCAAAACATTTATAAGTTTTATTCGTGGTACGTGTACTAGAAACTGCCCTTCCGAAATGTTTATAGGGTAAGGTGGTACAAATTCGATTTAGGTACAATTCAGATCAACATAAGTTTTCGCGCCATTTGTCTGTCTCGTAGTGTCTCGTCGTGTCGCGTTGTAGAGTAGCAGGTTTCTACAGCTCCTCCTGTATTTGCCAAGAATACACTGCTTTGCGGTATGGAGATATAATTTTTTTTTACCTTTGAAGAGGTAAGTGAAGCTACTTAGTCTAATGCGCTCTTATAAATCATCTAGTTAAGGATGACTGGATTCGCTGCCAAAAATGCAATGTTTGGTACCACGAAGTATGCGTTGGTGCGTGACAGAAAAAGTGCTTTTTATGTGGAAGATGCCCGTAATCAGAATTGTACAAGGAAGTGATCACAATTCTACCTAGTGTGGTGCATTTTCGATCGATTTTTCTCAGTTCCCTAACCTTTTTTTGTGTTTATACCAACATTTGTAACTGTATAATATTTGTGTTACATATTCATTAAACATCCAAGAACAAGTGCCATAGTTAAATTTATTCCTTTTCTCAATTTATTTCCAGTTATAATAACATTTGTCAGAAATGATCGAAATTGTACCACCTTACCCTATAACAGGCCATTTACTTTCGTTGCAACGAGCCAGCTGCTGCACCTAGATGGCAGATGTGCAGCAGATCACGGGGAAGCTCCCACACCCTAAGTGCAGAGCTGCAGCTGGCTGGACTACCGGCCGTAAACCGGTCCGGCGAGGTACGATCTGAGGACCTGGGGTACGAAATCCCTGCCGCAACACATTCGCCACACGTTACTGAGCGCCAGAAAAATCCTCTGCAAATAAAGCTACCCTTACGAAATATACTGTAAATGCACCAGTTGACAATAAACTAATGCGATAGTGAAACGTTTCTTTGAGCGGAATTGTCTGCTGGAGATAATAGCTGTCGCACTACTTTGCCATTCCATCATACAAAATAAAATCGATCACATAAATTTGTATGAGAGGGTAAAGGGTAAAGTGATTGGAATCTACCCTAAGAAAGTGGTTGATAAATGCCCTCTGCTAACAGCATAAGGTGACCCAAGGAGTGCAAATGTAATTTTACAGCAGCGCTGTAAGGTATTTTGTAGGTGAGGTGTTATATTGTCATTACTGTGTGCATCCAGTCAAATGAACTGTGTCACAGCATTGAGAGGTTCATGCCACTATATTTGCATAACTAGCAAACAAACAAGGCCGAACTATAACAGTGTAAGTAAAAATACTTTTATGTCAAAAGTATTTTGTAATTTGCTTTGGTAGTTCGGCATTCGTAAATTTTAGTCACTTACGCATTCAGACAATATTTGTTCATTTGTAGAAACAGCTGGAAACAGATCAACTAATAAATGCGTGGAGTCGATAGTAAAAACTTTCCATTTCGCTATCGCTGACAGTTTTCTGCGAGATGAGCTATGTTTCAGAGTGTGACCTTTCGATCATTCGTTGACGACAATATCCTAAGCTTAATGCTTTTTCGAGACAAAACATTATCTTGACATCGAAGTTGCCCCAAAACAGACAGGCCCGGTTCCTAATCGGTTCGTTTCATCGTCGCGTTATTTCTACGCACATTGCAGAAATTTACTGAGTCATACGCAGAAACATAGACTACTTTGCCAAGTAAGGGTCTTACCTTCAAGCTAAATTTTATGCTATTCTCTAGAAAGTTAGGTAAACATATAAAAGTGAGTACTGTCATTCTTAAGTAAGTGAAATAAAATATTTTATGGTGTCAGATGTGATGAACTCGTATGCAGAAGGAAAGCAATGTGTTTCAAGAAATATTGAAGGAATACTTTCAATTTAAAGTTAATATTTACGCAAATGTTTTTGTAGGTGAAAGAATTTAAGAATAATCGCTCCATAGAAACAAAACAAACATCGGGTAAAACTCAGGGAATGGTGATTCGGCTTTCCGTGTTCTGAAAGGCAACATCGTGAAAGTCCCAAAACTTTTTGGTCAGTTCAAGATAACAAAATTCTGTAACACGTTGTATAATGATGTTGTGGTTTGTGAGATCATACAAGAGCTAAGAGATACACGACAATGTTTAATTTTTATTTGTTATCTTTTATTCTCGTTGTGTGGGTTATACAAATAATCTGTGTTGTAGCTCAGACGTTTCGTTGTAACATAATAGTTTCGTAGTGAATACCGAAAACAATATGAATACAAAATCTTAGTTGTGCAGACATAATGTTTTTCGCATAGCGGACGTCTAGGTTCGACTTATACATTTTATATAGGTCACTATTTGGTGAAGGAAACAACTTGATGATGAATGTTGTGGAATCATAGGACTATTTCATACAATCTGTATGTAATGGAGTTATGTAAATGGTCAATGACCGCCATTTTGAAGACGCCTTGAGTAAAAACACACTTGTTATATAGTCATGATAAATATTTCTAAGCATTATATCGTTATGACGTAGGGGTGTACAGGGAGGTGATTTTTGTAAGCTCTTTAGGAAGTACGTAGACAAAAGAGTAAAAACAACAGGAAGTAAGAAGGAGACTGAAATTGTAGTATCAGCGTTATAGCACTAAACACAATCTCTTAACAAAGTGTTTATTATTCTTGATGAGTCCCCGATGGATAATTAGAAATTAAGCGTGTTTTATCAAGTGAATATCGTTATGACTTTTCCCATCCAAAATTATAACGACGTCGGAATGGAATAAGACGTATTTTCTCCAAAATATTAAATGGATTTTGTTATTGCGACAAGCGTTACAAAAGGGAAATCGAAGGACACAATTTTCTTTCTTCATGTGATAAAAAACGCTAACCCATAAGAAATGAAAAACTGAAAAAGGTACTGGCGGAAGTAAAATTGTGAGGCGGCATCGTGAGGCGTGTCGGGATAGCACAGTCGGTAGTGCGCTTGCCCGCGAAAGGCAAAGGTCCCAGCTTCGAGTTCCGGTTCCGGCACACAATTTTAATCTGCCAGGAAGTTTCATATCAGCACACACTCCGCTGCAGAGTGAAAGTTTCATTCTAAAAAAAGAATTATTTTCAAAGTACATAAAAGTTAGAGTTATTAAGAGCTTTCGTCATGCTAGGAGCGAAAGAATTTCTTGTAAGAGCTGTAAAATTTCTTTGATATGACCAAACACCCGCGGCTAACAACAAAAACAAGAGTTTGTTAAAAATATGATCTTAAACGATCTATACTTCACATAATTCGTAGCTTGAGATGAGTAAAATAACTGCACCAACGAACCTTCAACAACAGACATCGTGTGAGCGAAACTACTGCATTATCCATCTAGTAAGTGCACACAGAGTTTACGAGATAAACGTCATAAACAAAGAGATGCACGAAAAACTGCTACATCACGCGACAGCGTTGCATATTTCCTCCTAAAACACTGGACCGACTTCAGCCAAATTTGATACACATATTCCATACTGGAAGGTAACAGTTCCTGCCAGGTTAAGAATCACGTACGACACATGGTTCAGGACATGTGACGTCATAAACAATAGGAATGGCAAAAATTGGCACATAATGCTACGAAACTTTATTCAAACATTGTGTGAAAATGAGCGCCTTGCAACCAACTTAAAGATATTTTAAAACCTCCATTATATGTTTCTCTCGCTGACATGCACAGTCAAATGATAAAATGAATAAGGATTTTTCGCTTACTACTTTTCCGTTGCTCATGGACTAAAACTACGGTATTCGGTATGACGTTACAATTTATAATTTCTGCACTAAAAATTGTAGCCGCAAGAAATTTTACAGACTGTAAACACATATATAGCTGAATGTACCTTAGAAATTGTATAACAGTACGACAACTAATTCATGAGATATGAGCACATAAAGAGTAACGTTCATGGAAAACCGCTCCACCACGCACCAAGTTTTAATCTATTACTAATTGTATTTCCAACAAATTTTACAGACATAATGAATTTATACAAATGAATATCTACCTGAAAAAGTATACAATTGTATAACATATAACTCAATAAATATGAGATCTTACGAATTTTATATGCCATTTGTATTTTGATTACTATCATTCTTTGTTTGGATACTGCACTTATAATTTTGTACATAATGCTAGACAGCCTTATTCCTTATATAGTCTTCGATAAATATAACATGGTTTTAGAAAAAAGGAGATGGACAGAGGGAGAAGGGATAGATGACGTACTAATTCAAGGCAGGAATAAATTTAAGAAGTCCCGGGTAACTCACGTTTTTTTTTTTAGATAGTATTAAAATAATAAATACAGGAAATACTCTTTTATGTTATACTGTTGGGCAGTGAATGTGTTTCCATTGGAGACCCTGCGAGGAAGAGAGAGAGAGAGAGACAGAGAGAGAGAGAGAGAGAGAGGAGAAAGTCTGACAAGAGTACCATATCATAAAAGGCTTACGAGGCTTTTGAGTAGTCTCATGTTTCGAGGCGATTCTAGAAAGTAGAAACAACTCTGCCGTCTGTGGAGGGGAGCAGAGTGTGACGGTCGTCTTGAAGTCTGGTATTTGAGAAAAAGCTGTCAGGAGGAAAGGAATTTCTTCAGGTTCGAGAAAAGCTGGAATGCTTACCGTATTGGTTCTGCTGCTCCATGGCAATACTCGTCTCCATAGGGCTTGGCGCACAGCAATATTTTTGCAGATATTCGGCTGATCATCCAGCAAACACTCCTATCTCTGTCTCAGCGATTTCCATCTTTTCTTGCATGTCAAGAAATTCCTGTCCTCCGGTTAAGCATGTTTCCAACGACGAAGATCTGAAGACTGTCCCACGCGGGTTCCATTCACAGGGGCAGACTTCTACGACAGAGGAATACAAAATTTAATTGCACGATATAAGACGTGTTTCAGTTCTTTCGGTGAATATGTCGAAAAGAAGCTCAATCTTTCTGTGCCAGTTGACATTAAAGTTGTTCATGTAACTGCTTTCTGGATGCATCTCGTATTTTGTGTAAGGACCTGTTCAGCGTACGTGTCTTGCAGGGTTTTATCCGATGATCACCAATTGCCGAGGAAAAAGGAAGTTTGTGCGTATTGGTTGTATCCGTAGCTGTGCCCCTGTGATGGCCAGCATACCGCTCAATTCTGTTTCGTGGCTGCCCTTACAGTTTCAAAACCTGCGTGGCTGCCCTTACAGTTTCAAAACCTGACGATGAACTTCCTCTCTTTTTCAATTTTATCCTACAAAATGTCTTCAGTAATTTGTATTTTACGGAAGGGCTATTCAAAATAGTCAGTGACGCAGCAGTAATTTCATTCAAAAATCGCTATTTACAACACAATTTCGTCGACTGTGAATTCCGTTTGTGGGTAGCGTTTGAGATTCCAAATATTGGAACAACGTCGCTTCCTGAATTTCCTACATGTGATTTCGCCTGTTGTCCTTTCCTTTGCAACGCGTCGTCAATACAGTGTTTGTGAAAAGTGCACAGTGATATGAAAGAAGCAAGCATTGCTGCAGGAGGTCAGCCTAAATTAAGATCCATCACAAGTAGAGGAGTGAAAGGAGTATGAAATTCCTAGGGTGACATAACTAAAGCCATTAGAACCGCCTAAAGATTATAATTTCTTATCAGAACAATTCCGAGTTCGATTTCCGCTAATTAAATTGGAATCTGGAGTACAATATCCAGTGAAGTACAATATCTGTTGACCGATAGACGAGTCGACACTGTGGACGATTTTAACAGAAGTTGGGGAAATAAACGTAACTGAATATTATGAACTAAGAAATAATTTATTTTGAAATCCACGGTGGTACAAAGAGATGACTGCTTGTTCGCCGCAGAATTCGTATTAGAACCAGCGGATTAAGTGCCTTCATCTTGCAAGGGACGAGAAATCATTAAAAATGGAGAGTCTGCTATTTGCAGGGTGTTTTTAATTTTCATAACAAAATTCAAAGAATTAACAGAGAAATACCTTTAAGGGAAGATTCCATAAATATACATTATTTAAATCTGCATCAGTTTAGTATTTGTGCTTGCGCTGTTTCCTCTTGAATATCTAGTCCTAGTCTAATCCTAGTTTGCATTCCTTCAATTTTGTGCGAGCTTGCTTGAAGTGGATTAGATATGAAGCAGGAAAAAGCTAGCTACGCCAAGTTTTATCTTTATATTCCTGCGGTTTGCTCAGTGCTGAACCTGAGTTCATATAAATTCGTTCTAATTAACTAGGCCCGAATCACTACTACATGAATAAAATATTAAATTGTACAACGAAAAGCATTACTCACATGAAGCCAATGCAACAAACATACTTTCTATGATGAAATACGCTTAATTCGTAGAGAAACTGATACACGAACAGCATTTGTGTGTGCAAATGTGTTGTGTTTGACGGTATCGTCTTTGAAAACAGTGTTCATTGAATGTGCGGTGTACTTTACAATCTTTTGTTGCGTTTTTTTCTACCACAAATATTCTCTCGAATTCTGTAGCACCAAACAGAGCGAAGCCGAGCAAGGAAAAATAATACGTAGGCAGGATATTTTAAGGACAAAATGTAATTGAAGTATCCTTTGACGTTCCAAGTCTAACGGACAAAATGAATAGCAATCTGCGGCTGTTTGCTGATGCTGCTGTGGTTTACAGGCATTGAATGACTGTTGTAGGATGCAGGATGACTTGGACTATAAATTATGCATGCGATGTGCATAGAAAGCAAGAAGTCAATCAAGGAAGTGAAAGGCTCTATTTAGAACAGCGAAAACAGATTTCTTGGCATCGATTTTTTTATAAGCTGACGCCACCTTTACAGATTGATATGTATAATAGTTATAGATCTGTAAAATATTAGTTGGACTGTTCTTTTCGTGTAATATTACAGAAACAGATCGATGGGGTTTCCTAAGAAAACGGCTACCTTCTTTTCCTGTCTTTCGGAATCGCAAACATAAGTCTGCGCAGTTTGTTATACGCTTCTGCAAGCAGATTCCTATCACATTATTTAATCTCACTTCTGCTGTGCAAGATAAAATCACACTTCGTAAGTAACTAAAATTACGAACTTAATTTTGACTCATGGCGAGAGTGCGATTGAGATAGTAAATGGAAGGGAGCATCGAGGTCGTGATGCTTGTTTCGTTACATTCACGAAGGTCGGGCTGCCGACTCTGAGAGACTGGTTCAAGAATTACAATTGCCTCCCACCTGTGTCTCGCTACTAGCAGACAGGGGTTCGAGCCCTGGGCAGGTCAGCTCCGTACCGGTTACACTGCTCATAGCACTCTTGCCCGTTCTCCTTCATTCTCGTCTCGGTGCGTCATGCAGCTACCACGGACAGTGAACAAAAATTGTAAGATTACCTACGAGAATCCAGATTCGTGAAGCAGTTGCTTAGTTCTACGTGGAGTACAAAAAAGAATATGAACACCATGCAGTATACAAAATTTTGTTGGAAGTTTGTACCGTTGCATACGCATTAAAAGTGTGACGCAACCGCAGAACACAAGTGACATACGAAGTCTCGGACGTTACATTGGCGGTATATTACATTTTTGTTCAGCGACTGCCAACATATTTGATCATGAAATCTTTTCGGAGTAGAAAGAGGCCAACTCGATGGACAAAATTAGTGGGAGTAACTGTAACGAAAACAGCAGCACTGTTTAACTCTCGACTAGCGATAGTATCTTCGGTAAACCTGGTGAAGAGCAATATTTGGTGAAACCCGTAGTTAAATGACAACAACCGATAAGCATTAAGAACGATTACGTCCTGATAACATGAAAGTAACATGTGAAAAGTGACTGAAACAATCAACTTTCACTTGCCTTGCACTATTTCCGTAAAAACAGTAAGGCTTAAGAAAAACATTAATGAACGTTGCTAAATCCCTTAATAAGGGAAGGCAACGAAAAGCTCCTAAGGCAAGTAGATTGTCTTTGTTTGGTCATAGTTGTCGGTCCCCATTACTTATCTATAATCCACACAAGTTACTTTCGCCTGCTGCTATGTTTCGTTAGTGGATTACATTTTCTGGCGACTGGTGGCCACGATCGCCTAAGTAAAAGTCTCGGAGTCAACTCCATGTAGTTTTGGAGCTCATATGGGTACGGAAGGCAAGCTTTTCGTTGGAAATCAAGCGGCAAAGTCATTGTGCTCGATATTCGTTCATTTTTTCTGAAGACGATTGTTTTCTTTTGTATACGCCGATGAAGGCTTAATTGGTGTGAGAAAGGACGTTTAAAAATTAAAAAAAAAAAAATACACCGGATTAACTGAAAAAAATGTGATTCACTTGGGCGCATAATTGTTGCTAATCGGGGTGTGTGCCGATGACAAACCTGGGCACTTGACGAGTGGAGGTGTCTGGTATGGACCAATCATCGCATACTTTCCTCCCTATAAACAAACGGATTTGTGTATCGGAAACCTCGAGAGGTTCCGTCGTAAATTGGCCAGCTATGTCGTCGATTTCAACTGTTACTAACTTTACCCTCACTGGTCGGATAACACTGAATATCATCTTCAAAAACAAACTACGTTCTATGACTAACATGTTGCTAATTGTATATTATCAAAAAATGGGCAATCCTCTCCCATCGACGGCAAACAGTTGTCTCAACATATATGAACCGTTATAGGGATATTTAGAGTGTCAGAGCCAGACTGGCATCTCTGACATTATTGGCGTATTTGACCGATTTTTGCTACAAGAACGGATAATAGTCTGTTGGGAACTATTAAGGCACTTTACGGAACTCTTCCTCTAGGAGCTGAAGCTGTTCTCAAATCAAATGGTAGGCCACCTCGTTACTAGTAAACGAATATTGCGTCTATTTATGTTGTCAACCCCGTGTAATACTCCAACCAGAACTGTACCTAGAATTACTACAGGTCTATTACTATGTGTATTCTGCACCCAAAAAAAGTATAGTCGCCGGTTATAAAATTGGCAGTATGTCTCCATATTCAACTTAATCTGTTTAGTATACTTAACCTCAAATCCTTTTCTCTAAATGGGACGAAATAGATTTAACAAAATTCTGGACGAAGATGTCTAAACCCGAAGTATATGAACTACGCTCTCTTCTGCATATTTCCATTTACAAACATTATCCATCTATTATAACGTTTCAATTCATCCTTTTGAAATATAACCACACCCTAGAATAAATGCAATGTCTCGTGTTCGACAACAACTCTTTGCGTATCATCACAACCCGTAAATAGAATTCTGAACCCATTGTGTGAAGTTTTCATAATTGCTCTACATCCGGAAACTTCGCAGAAGCTATATGATAGTAGTCTGTATTACATAATCAAATCAATGACGCATTTTCCCGACCCCGCATATTTTAGACCTATAAGGAATTGTAAATCTTGTTGTAGCTGTTTTAGTTATAACAGTTATTTACATTTAACTGGAAGGAATTTAGCAGTGTTCGTATCGAATAATACAGAATGTAGGGAATTCGCCTTCTGTCACAGTCGTGATTTATTAACGACACGATGCCATTCGAGCACATCTTGGTTCTAAGCAGTTCTGGGCTGTTTCATAAAGAAATACGAAAGTTAGCAACTGGTACAAATGTGAGTTTACTGCCACTTCTGCAGCAAGTATCGGATTCTTAGTTGTTGGTAATAGAACCGCCGTTTTCCTGCTGAAATCTCTTCATTAAACTCATACATGATTCGCCTTCTTCTATTTTAGGGCATCATCGGTGTATTCGTTATTTTCATAGTCTTGTGAATTTCATCTTAGGTGTTCATCCGACGTGGCCACAGGTTGAACAGATCCTCAATTTATGCACTTTCTTCTTCAATTCAGCACTAAGGTACACCTCCACGACTGTGAATTAACATCCAAAGTTTGATAGAATGAAGAAGAAAGCTCATAAATTTTGGAGTTGCGCGACTTCAGCCTGTGACCAGGTGTGGAGAACACCTAATATGAAATTCACAAGACTATAAAAAATAACAAACTCAGAGATGCACGTAAAAAACACACTACAGCATGAAAACGGCGTTTTCATGACCAAAAACGAATAATAGGTTTACATAACAGGGAAAATTGAAAATTGGCGTACTGATTTACAGTTCTGAATGTACTCAGGTCATTGTAATACAAAAACAACTCAATGTGCCGCAAAGAAATAAGTGCCTCTATAATTTACCATTATCTGACATTGCAGGATCTCATTGTATCAAACAACAACTCCCAAACAGAAATTTAGCAGTCCTTTATTTTCTGACTACCGGTTTCGATGAACCAAGTCATCATCTTGAGATCATGATTGTCTATAATATATTGATCTTCCTCCAAACATGTGCAAGCGAATGTCCAATATTTTGTAGACAATAGTTAATCGAAACCGGTAGTCAGAAAATACAGGACTGTAAAAGCTATCTTTGCTACATTTCCTTTTGGGAGTTGCTGTTTGTATGGATGTTTACTTGTGTCTAAAATTGCGCAGACCGTGTTTGTCATACCATATTATAAGCACTATAAATCACCAGTAAAATTTCAATTATCGTAATTCTGTTAACTATATTTTAAATGTGGTGCACTATTCTTTTTTGGTTGAGAGATCCGGAATCGCATGAAAACGTAAACTGATCAAGAGTCAACTGAGGATGAGCCCCCAGGGCCGGAAATGAATCGTGTCTGACGAAAGTAAAACAGTCACGGGATAAACACGGAAAACAATAGATAAAAATAAAAGAATAACAATAAAATGAAGAAGACATATGCATCTATGAACAAATAAGTCCACAGAAAATCCTTCCCCGAAGAAGTGTCTGATAATAAGACATTTGTTACAGCATATGTGCAAATCTGTTCACAATTGCTTTACGTTCTTTTTTAAGCTATTCAAGTCAAGCCTCGGTATCGCTGTACGATTATTACCCTTCACGCATCCCTCCATTACAAAAATGACAGCTTCTTGAATTCCGTTTGAGTCCTATCATCCGACTTCACCTTTTAATCAAGTATTTCTGTAAGTTTCTCTCGCCAATTACATATATTATCTCCATATACGCTATCCGTCCTACCCACCTGTCTTCACTATTGTTCTGCAGCACCCATTTCAAAAGCTTTTATTCTGTCGTTGTTTGATTTGCTTATCGTGGTCTTACAGTTCCGTACGAGGCTGTTCAGCAAATAATCTCATTCTGAAAACTGAAATTGACATTTTCAAAAAATCATTTTCTACTGTTCCTAATCGGCGTTTTCTAGCTTCTTTACTCTGGATGGTAACAGACCCACATTCGGGAGGACGGAGGTTTAAACTGTCCTCCGGCCATCCTAATTATGGTCTTCTGTCATTTTCCTAAATCACTCCATCCAGAATTTGAGATGGTTACTTTCAAAGAGCACTTCCGATTTCCTTCCGCACCACTCACAAAAACTTTCAAGCTTACACTTCGTCTCTAATGAGCACGATATCGACGTAACCTTAATGCTAATTTGGCCTTCTTCGTTATACTTCGTCCAGCATCAGATATTTTTCTGTTCAAATAGCAAAACCCTTTCACTACTTTTTTTCATTATCGTAATCTAATTCTCTCAGTATCACCTGATTAATCAGACTGCATGTCGTTGCAGCACGGTAAATTTTTCAGTCGGAACAGCAAACCCCGTTTCCTACTTTAGCTTTTCCTAATCGAACTCCCTCGTGATCGCCTTGCTTAATCCAGATGCTTTTCACTCCCCTCATTTTACTTCTGTTGATGTTCTTGTTGTAATCTCATGACGAAATCGGCTCCGTTCAGCTGTTGATATCTACGACAGGAATGAAAAAAGTAAAAATGTCAAAAAATAGAAAATTACGTGTTGTTTAATACCCTTACACCAAGACAAAAGACGTAAGAGACTCTAGAAGTCAAAGCGTAATGATGTAACTATGTATCCCCGAACTTTTGTCACCTGGTATGACGTACTGTAATAGAGAAAGAAAAAATCGTTAATCGCATCGCGTATCTGAAAAAAATGCGTCTTCATCATTTCTGGCGATAGATAACTTTGCTCCACAGCTTTGAAACGAAATGAAAATCTTAAGGACAAAACATATTAAATCATCTTGTCTTTCTAGGTATTAAGTGCCAAAGAACTGAGTAGTGTTTTGAGTTGTCTCCTCGACACCTGCCCATTACATGAGACAAACTTGTTTTACCTCACGAGTGTCTGATTCACACACTTAACGACATTTCTGAAAAATGAATCAAATGTTACGGGTGCCTATATATTTTACAAAATAGATCTACCCAATAAAGTATCTTGCAATATTATGGATGCCTACAGCAATGCTGTGATTCAGATGATTTGTGTTAATAGTAGATCAGCTGTTCCGCCTTAGATTCTGTGATGATGATTTAAGACCGAAACCGCTCGTTGGTTAAGGTGTAATAAACAGCTGTCGGTTTAACAAGTTAACAGGCATGTTTAGAAAAAAATGTTTGTTTTCTAAAAAATAAGATCAAATCACTAAAATAACCAAGTTCAGAAGGTACAAATGCAAGTTATTTCACTGAAAGGAACGATTTCATCCCATGACATCTTTAATCAAACAGTAGGAACGCCAGTTTTTATGTTTGTGTATCTACGACATAAGCACGGAAAAAACAAATTCTGGATAAATAATTGTCATTATGGTAAGGGAATGATTAATGAATAGAGTCATTATAGGAATAGAACGCATCTTAGGACCGTTATTGCGTAGCGATTAGTGTGTAGCCGTTATCTTGGTGATCCATAAAAAAGATGTGTCGATTGGTTAAGAGTTACTTCTTTTCACACTGTAATTTCGTGCGTTTTAAGTTAGCTAATTTCCGTCACTCACCAGTATTTTCACATAACTGTCATTATTTAAAGACATAATTGATAGATCTAAAGCACTGAATTAAAATTTGTGGTGTGGCCGGGAATCGAACCCGAACCTCCATGCTTACTAGGATCTACCAATAATGTCTTTGACATATTTGAGACGTAAATACGTCTCTGGTATTGTTTATTTCTATTAATTGTCATTATTCAGTTCTTAGAACTTATGTCCGCTTAGAATCTCATCATAGAGTGATAAAATATATCATCACATGGGTTAAATCCTGTGTACAAGATAGTGAAAAGAAAGGACCCACGAAATTAGAGACCCATATAACTCAAATCAGTTTGTTGTAGATTCTTGAACATATTCTCAGTTGTAATATAGTAAATTTTCTTGAGAAGGATAAGCTTCTCTCCATACATCAGTATTTCTTTAAGGAGCGTGGATCGGGGGAAACCCAGCTTGTCCTTATCTTGCATAACACCTTGCATTCTACGGATGAAGGGCAACAGTCGGACTGCGTATTTCGAAGTTTTACACGGTACCACACTGCTGACTTCTAAAGAAGGAATAGGTACGCAAATATGTCAGTGGCTCGAATACTACTTAAATAGAACCCAGTATGTTGCCCTCGATGGAGAGAGTTTATCAGAGACTTCGGTATCATACAAATGATCTGACGGACAGAGTAAGCTTCAATCTGCGACTGTTTGCTGATGATGCTGTGGTGTACAGGAAAGTGTCATTTAATTACTGTAGTAGGATGCAGGATGAATTTCTAGGTGGTGTGAAGAATGGCAACTAGTGCTAGATCTAGAAGAATGTCAGCTGATGATGCCGAGTAGGAGAAACATTCCCGTAATTTTCGAAGTCAGCATTAGTTGTGTGCTGCTTGACCAAGGCGCGTCAGTTAAATATGTAGGCCTAACGCTGCACAGCGATATGAAATAGAACGAACATATAAGGACAGTCACGGGGAAGACGAATGGTCAACTTCGGTTTATTGGGAGAATTTTGGGAAGGTGTGATTTATCTGTAAAGGAGACCGCATGTAAAAACCTATTTTGTGTATCATCAAGTGTTTGGGATCTACACCAGATCGGTTTAAAGGAGGATATAGAGACAGTTCAGAAGCGGACGGTTAGGTTTGTAACTCGTACATTCGATCAATGCGCGAGTGTTACTGAAATGTTTCGGAAAGTCAAATGGGAGTCACTGGAGCGAAGGAGACTTTCTTTTCCAAAAGAACTGTTGAATAAATTTAGAGAGCCGAAATTTGAGGCGGACTGGAAAACGATTCTACTTCTGCCAACCTAAATTTCGCGTAAAGACCACAAAGATAACATCAGAGAGATAATGGCCCGTAAGGCTGCAAGGGCTGCATATAAGCATTCGTTTCTCCCTCGTTCTATATGGGAGTGGAACAAGAAAGCAAGTAACCAGAGTTCCCTCCGCGTGAATGTGTGGTCATACTTATGCCAAAAAACAGAAATATAATCTATAGGTGACTACAATGATTATAAAGCTGTATAGTATGATCACCAATTAGCATTTTTAGGAAAAATAATGGAAGAAAAGGTTTTATGGCAACAAAGAAAGTTATCTACCTCTTTATTTCGTTTCCGTAAGCTTCCCTCAGTTACATGGAATTACTGCGCTCGAGAATGAAATGAGTGAATGGAAGCTTCAACCTATCGCACCTCTCACTTGGTTCCTTACTCTCTTACACCTCATTTCTATGAATCGTAGTGATATGTAAGTGAAGGGAGCGATCACTGACCTATTTAAGTCTGAGCAGGTCATCTCGATATTCCTTCGTTGTGTGATATCTTATGCATTGGGTATAGATTCTAACAAATGGAGCTGTAGTTAGGGAGTGGATGTAGTTTCGTTTGAAATTGCGCAGCATTTCCCGGTACAATACGATCAGATCACAGTGCTACTCTATAACTATGTGATTCAAGTTCTGTTACATATCGTTTCTTAGTAGGTGCTTTAAGTCCGAAACGAAGGAAGGAAAATTAGAGTTTCGCGTTCTATATACAGCGCGGACAGTAGGCACGGAGCACAAAAGAGAATTATGAAAGGTAAGAGTAGGTAGGTCTAGTCAGCAGTTCCTCTCAAAAGAACCATCCCAGCATTTTCCGGGAAAGATTTTGGGAAATCACGGAAAACGAAAATCTGTATAACGTGCTATGGACTACGGCCACTTCGCTCGCCAAAAAGCTCTGTAGGTTTACCATTGATCATTGTAGCAGAAGAAAATAATGTTGTTTTCCATAAAAGCTTAAAACCTCACATATCAGAGAAATTTATTTTATTTGTATTAGAGGTGTCTCGTTTTGGTCCATTTGAGCATTCTTCGGATCATTAATATACTGTGAGTACGTTTATGTAACATCCAAAGAGAGGAAAAATTAAATACAGTTTATCGTACTATTCGGACGAAGGATAAGCGGATAAAATGGAAACAGAAGTACATGTACTGTCTATGATTTAAAAATGCAGAGTGATTTAGGTAACATATATTCTCCCGTTTTCATTATAGTCACGTGACTTTCGTTCCAGTAGGACGATAAACTGTTTTTCAATTTTAAGGATATTATGATGTAAAAGTAGTTTTTAAATTTGTACCACATCATTGAAGATGACATCCACTCTATTTCATTGATACGAAAATGGCTCGAAGGGAGCCGAAACTAGTAATCTAAGATAAATAAAATAAATTTCACTACCACTGTGAGGTTTTAAGCCTTTATATAAAATGTGAAAGATCGCTATCTCCTCACTTGACAATGTAAAAAAATTAAAGTTTATTTCCCTTTTAATAGCCATTTTAAAGCATTAGCCAGTTATTTATCTCAGCATATAGCTACTACAGAATACACAATTTTCTTATGATCATCGATCGAATATAATAGCAACGCTACTTATATCAGAAAGCGTTGTTGACATTATTTCATCGATCATTCAACGATGTGCAGAACATAGACGGTTTTGTTAAACAATGTTACACTCCTCTGAAAATTGAAATTTACCTTCAGCAGGGTCCTAACTTTTTCGAGTTACTTGCATATTTGTGAAGATGCTCTGTGAGACCATATCACGATATTTTTATTTACTCCCAGTAAGCGAATGTTTTCTACAATTACCATGTATGTAAACTGTAGGTGAATTCTACTACGAGGAACAATTAATATCGTCGTTCGACGTTTTAATATATAACATCCACTTACTGACCGTCACTGTTAATGTAAATCGAGCAACTGACACAATTATTTTGTACGTTGAACCGACAAGGAGCTACTATCCGCAAGAGACTTGTCAGTAACATCATTTACTTTATGGCCATGAACCTAGGATGATTTACGTTTTGTGTCATTTTGATGGATGTTTGATGAAAAAGTCATGAAACATAACTCAGAAATTAACAGGCGTCTGTGTACTATTACGACACATTTGTTACTGTTTCTCAGAGGAAACACAATCATATAAAACACAAAGACCACTTGTAAGGCATCCACAATGAAAATCGTAAAAACCATTTGTAAATTTTTAAGGTAATTTCACAAGTCTCCTATTACCTTTAAAGTATCAGTGAATACAAGGGAAGACCTATAATTGACAACTGAGGAGATACCATTGTACTTAGTGTGGTGATGAATTGTACACTACGTCTATGCTGCAGGATGACAATTGTGCAAATTAAGCAAAAAATTGATGAAAGCTTCGCGTGATCGCTTTCACTCTCGATAAAAACTCTAAAGACGAAGGTAAATACTTACTTGTTGACTGCGTTTCAGAGAGTTCGTTTACATGTCGTGTGTCAATGCTGTAATTAATTGTTTATTTTTCAGTTGTTAGTATTCCGTTCGCCGATCGTTCGTAAACTGGCGATTTATAAAAGTTCGGAAAATGAGAAAATGTAAGCAAATGGAAATGAACATTACGTCTCTGGATTTTTTTTTCAGAATATAATTGAAATGTTTGTACAATCTTTTTCATAAATTTTAATTGAGTTACTATAAAACGGCATCTATAACCAAAAAGTCACTAACATTGTGCGTTACACTGCCTGTAATACTTAATTTTCTATTTACGTGCTGTACTCCGCTTATTACCCGCTACTTCGTCTTCAGTATAAAGTAGGCATATAGAGCTGTCGCCCGATCACTGTGTTTGCTGAAGGTCATGGTGTCGATGCTATGAGACTGGTTAGGGAACTACAGCTGTGCCTTCCAGCTGTGCCTTCGTACTTGATGAGAGGGGTTCGAGTCCTGGACAGGTCAGCTGCAGACCGGTTACACTGCGGAGGGTCTGCCTCGTACTTTTCTGTCCTCTCACGTGACTGTCAGCGACAGTGAGGAAAATCCGTCAACATAGTGAGGATGGTCTTACTTTCGTTAGGTAATTACATTTTTGTTTTACAGCACTGTATTATGTATGATGGAGGTACTTTTTCCAAGACACTTTATTGTGATTACCAATATCGAATTGAGTGATGCAACGATTTGTCCGACAAGATAGTTAAAACGTATTCAACAATATTTTAAGAAAACAGAGCCTTATTAATACATTGTAAATGGCATTCAAATACCTCACACATTTCTGTCGTTACTTCATTCGGAAATTAAGGGGCTGTTGCGATATCAACAAGGCATGATAGAATTCTTTCGACGCCTGTTACTAGGGAACAACCTCGAACTCCCCAGCAATGAAAATAAGTCGAAACACCTACGGTGTGGACCCTAGAATATTTTATAGCAAGGAAATAAATCTAAGAAGTTATTCATTTCGTTCTTAGATCCATTTCAGTTGCAGCAGTTAGCTTCAGAACACTGGAGCACTTGAAATGTGATTCGATTGAAGAATGCTAAATATTTAGTACAGAGGTGAAGTCTACAATTACAATACAAAGAAAACATCGAGATAGAAACCCACAAAAGATCCTTACCAGAAGAAGGGAGAAGTTAATGCAACGTATACAGACAATATATGAAGTAACAAAGATTAAATATAGCAGGCACGTTATAGCTAATATTAGGTGCTGTACTTACGTATATATAAAAATGTTGGCTCAATACAGGATCAGATGGAATATTACTTCAAACTCATTTGTAGACCGTTAACTTGTGAAACAAAACTGTACAAGAAGGCTAAGACGTTTATTTATCTCTCTCTCTCTCTCTCTCTCTCTCTCTCTCTCTCTCTCTCTCTCTCTCTCTCTCTCTGCAGCTGACTTCTCGTGCTCGTTCAATTTTTTAACGTTCAGTACTGCTATGAATACTTAAATTTTACATGTGTATGAAATTCAATAAAAGACAGAGGAAGACGAAAACAAGAACTATCGAGAAGGGGGAAGAGGAAGCCGTCTGCAGATATTTTCAGAGTGTAAATTAATCCCTACCACTTGGTGTAAGAATGACGTAAATATAAAGAAAAGAGGTTGTGCACGTGTAAGTTGTTTTAAGAAACATATTTCAAACTGTAAGACTGTTCTAGAGGCAGATGAGGATTCTGACAGTTTCTGCGTATTATAAATTGCGAAATAACAACTAACACGGCAAAAGTGACTCCAAGATAAAAATATTAAGGATGGAGCTAACCATTAATGAAAGTTGCTAAACCCCTTAATAAGGGAAGCCAAGCAAAAGATTTGAAGTTCTAGAGGCAGATGAGGATTCTGACAGTTTCTGCGTATTATAAATTGCGAAATAACAACTAACACGGCAAAAGTGACTCCAAGATAAAAATATTAAGGATGGAGCTAACCATTAATGAAAGTTGCTAAACCCCTTAATAAGGGAAGCCAAGCAAAAGATTTGAAGGGATTGTGCCACGATCATAAACCTGGACATTTGATGGCTGGAAGTATCTGGTATGACCCGACGAACTATCGCTTACTTTCTTTTCTACAATCAAACGGATTTTTGTATTGAGAAAGTAGGGAGATTCCGTCATGAGTCGTATTCAACTGTTTCAACCTTCACCATTACTAATCGGACAACAGTGAATGAATATCGTCTTCGACAACAAACTGCTTCCTATGACCAATATATTTCCAAGAAACACTGCCACAATCCAAAATAATAAAGCGTCCACGTACACACACACACACACACACACACACAGCCAAAAACGTTAAGCCGTGCTTTGTACATGATCAGAAAATTATCAGTCGTCTCCCCTGGACCAAATTACCGTCTCTCAACCTAAACGAACCGTTTTGGGCAATTATAGAGCAGAGTGTATGGAGCAATTGGGCCGATGTTTTGCTACAAGGACGGATACCAATTTCCATTCTCTTGCAACTCGTCTTCGCAGAGTTGAAGCTGTTCTCGAATCTACTGATGGGACAACTCCTTACTAGTAAATGAATATTGTGTCTGTGTTCTGTTTCTACGTTATTTTGTCAATTCATTATATATAAACCGACAGCAACTGTACCTAGAACATGCGTACCGGTATTCCACCCTCAAAAGAACATAGTCACATATGTGAAAAACAGAAAAATGTTAGAATATCTCCACATTCAACTTAATCCTTTTTTTCTTTAACGAGAAAGATTTATGTAATCCTCGACGAAGATTAGTAAACTCAAAGTATATGAACTGTGCTGTGTTTGTCTGAATATTGCTATTTTCAATCAATATCCATGATACAGTTCATCCTTTTAACATATTACGAGATCCTTAATACATGCCGTGTCTCATGTTGGGCAAAACTCTCAACGTATCAACACTACTCGTAAATAGATTTCAAAATTTCTTGTGTGAGGTTTTCACAATTGCTTCATTTCCGGAAATTTCGCATGGCCCACATGATTATGATTTGTTTTACGCAAGTAGTTCAATGGCGCATATTTTTGTACACCCGATATTTTAGATTTAGAAAGCACTAGCTGAAAATCCGGCGTTGCCCAGCTATTTATTTATTTATTCCTTCCATTTTCATGTATATATTCATTTGCATAAGGGCTGTAGTAGTAAAGAAGTAGTAGATTAAAACTTGGTGCGGGAAGGGGTGGTTTTCCGTGAACGTTACTGTTTATGTGCTCATAGCTAATGAACTACGTGTCGTACTGTGATACAATTTAGAAGGTACATTCAACTACAATTTGTAGTGAACAAATTATAAATTGTAACGTTATACGAAATGCCTTAGTTTTACTCCATAAACAGCGGAAAAGTAGTAAGCGAGAAACTTTTTTTTCCTTTCATCATTTTGCTATGGTTGTCAGTGAGAAAAGTTTAATAATGGTTTGAAATTATGTGTAAAGGTTGTTGCAAGTCGGTAAGTACTCTCATTCTCATATAGCGTATTTTTAAAGTCTCGCCGCATTATGTGGCAGTTTTTTGCGATTCCTATTGTTTATGACGTCATATCTTCTGAACCATGTGTCATATCTTCTGAAACATGTGTGATTCTTAACCCAGCAGCAATTGTTACTTCTGGTAAGCAATGCGTGCACCAAATTTGGTTTAAATCGGTCCAGTGGTTTAGGTGAAAATGAGCAGCATTGTCACTAAATGCAGCAGTTTTTCGCGAATCTCATGGTTTATGACGTCATATCTCTCGAACTTTATATCGTACTTGATTATTACATTTACGGCGACCGACCTCATGAATTGAAGCTTATAAAATTTTATAAAGATTGGAACAAAACTGTGGATTTGTATTCAACAAGTACACACAAACATACGGACACTCTGCTTTATACATAAAATACTACATATTTCCATTCAACTGGAGGGAATTGAATTGTTTTCGTACCGAAGAACGACAAATTGGAAAGAACTATCCTTCAGTCACAATCATGATTTTTTAACGACACCATGTATTTCGAGCTCTGAGGGCTCATCTTTAGATGACTCTTGAACAATTTGCATTTGTTTCCAAGTAACTGCCGCGCTGGAGTAGCTGTTTGTTCTAAGGCGCTCTTGCTGCGGAGTGCACAGTGGTTTCCCATCGGAGGTTCCGATCGCCACTTTGGCATGGGGGTGTGTATTGTCGTTATCGTAAGTTAATTTAATAGTTTTTAAAAGTTTGTAAGTCTAGAGACTGATGACCCATAGCGTTACAAATACTTGAACTTCAAGACCAAATATGAAAGACAACAACGTAGTACACTGCAAATATGAGTGTACAGTGTTTATGTGGGGCGCTGGGACCATCTTCCGCAGCAAGCCTCGAATTATTAGTTCTTGGCGAGGAAACCACCTCAGTCTCTTTATTACAGCCCTACACCATTCGCCCTTTTCTATTTTAGGGCATTTCTGTCTTCCGAATTTCATCCCACCTGGTCACCGATTGAAGTCACAAAAATTCACAACTTACGCGCTGTCTTCTTCTTTTCAACAGAGGTACACCTACAAGTCTATGAAATAGTGAACTAACATCCACAACGTGATAAAAGGAAGAAAGAAGCGCATATATTGTAGATTTGTGCCACTCCAAACAGTGACCAGGTGGGAAGAAGACCTGAGATAAAATTCGCAAGACTATATAATTAAACGAATGTACTGATGATGCCCTAAAATACAATATAGTGAAACGTGTATGGATGCAATAAAGAGACTGCAGCAGGAAGACGGCGGTATCATTACAGAAACGTATACTAGGTTTAGAGAATTTAGAAAAATTGTAAATTACTTTCTGATTTACAATGCTGAAAATAATCAGTAATACAAAACCAAGTCAATGTACAGCGAAACAAGAAATTTCTGAATGGATATTTACTTATATTAGATCTTAACAGTCGGGGGTTCGAATCCCCCCTCGGGCATGGATATTTGTGCCGTCCTTAGTTGTAAGTAGTTCATAAGTAGTTTGTAAGTTTAGGGACTGATGACCCCGTAGTTGGGTCACATAGACTCTACAAACATTTAAACATTTTTTTTTTAGATCTTAACAACTCCGGAGTTCCATGAAAACAAATGTAAATTGCCCAAATCTAACCTGAAGATGAACTCCCAGGGCTCGAAACGCATCATGTCTTTAATAAATCATAATTGTGACTATAGGCGAGTTGTTATCATTTTCCAAAATTTAAACGTTCATGGAATAAACACAGAAAACAATGGGTAAAAATAAAATAAGAATGAAAATAATGAAGAATCTAGATGCAGGTCGTAAAAGCGGGTGGAAATAGACGTCCACAGACAATCCTTCCCAGAAGATGTGCAAGTCTTCTCATGTGTATACATGTACGGTAGTGGACATTCATTTGAAGGTACTAAATTCCAGCCTCGTACTGCCTGTATGATTATTGCCCTCATGCATCCCTCCATTACCAAAATAACTGGTCGTTTGAAACAAAACCTTATACTCTCCCTCACTGGTTAGCGATTAATTTTTGTTCTTATTTTGTTGTGACTGGAAAACAAGGTATTTTTATTGTTAGTTTACCACTTAGTTCTGAATATCTATGTTGTCAGTAAGAATATGTGCCGTTGCGGAATTCTTTGAACTTTATAGCCTCATTCAGTATCACTGCATCACCTTCATCAGTAGTTGCATCCTGGAAGCCATTTTGCTGGTTTGATTTAATGCCGCGATTAAATCCGAAATCTATTACTCTCTTTCGCCAACTTTATCTTTTTTTAAAGCCTACAATCTGGTCTATCTCATGTTACGTTCTTCGATTCTAGTGGATGTTGCGATACACTTTATGAATTAATATGATCTTAATGCACAATACCTACGGTTACAAGCATTAAACCAAATCCTTTTCTCTTCAATCACCACAGATCGTAAAGTAGCTAGTGTCCCGGCCATTATTCATACGGTACCTTATTTAACTTCAGCTCGCAGTAAGTATGTAATTTCTCCGACTTATAGTGTTACCTGCTTCTCGCTTCCCCATTTTTCTTATAACTTTATTCCAACTCCAGTTCGTTTCGACTATTTGACGTTTTAAATACGCAATTATTTTAATGCCAAATTTTAACAACACCTATATGTAACGCGAATATGGTAGCAAGTAACACTATATTAACTGATCTCATTTTTAATGAAGTAGTCCTATTAGTATCTATATCTTCCCAATTACATGTTGTAGCTGCATATACGCTATCACACCTACCCACCCAGTCTTCACTATTCTTCTCCAGCTCCCGTTTCAAAAGCTTTTATTCTGTACTTGTCTAAATTGCTTATCGTCGCTTTTACACTTCCGTACAGGGGTACACAGCAGCCTATCGCATTCTGGAACAACGTCTTAGCATTGAAATTGAAATTTTCAGAAAAGCATTACTTGCTGTTCCCACTCATGGTATTACATCTTCTCTACTTTGGATGGCAACATCCATTCGGCAGGACGGAGTTTAGCGACCAGCCATCCTGCGTTAGAGTTCTGTGATTTCCCTAAATCACTTCAGGCAGATTCCGCGATGGTTCCTTTCAAAAGGCATAGTCGATATCCTATCCGTCCTGAAACAACAAATGAGTTTGTGCCTCATTCTCTAATGTCCACGCTGTCGACGTGATGTTATCACCTAATTAGCCTTCTTACTTCTATTTTGGTCATCATCGTATATTTTCCATTTGAAACCTGTAACTACTGTTCTCTTTTACAAATATAACTTTCTCAGTATCATCTGATTTAATCCGAATGCATTTAGTTCTCCTATTTTACTTTTGTTGATGTTATAATCTCTTCTCTTGACACAATCCGCTCGGTTCAATTGCTCTTTCAAAGATCTTTACCGTCTATGACAAGAATAAAGAGACCTTTTTTTGTAAAATTACTAATTTATACCTGAAATTTATCTAATAAGTAGAAAGAGTTGCCATTCAAAAAGTCTATTAATCTCATTTCTTGCTGGGGCCTAATTAATTTTGTGTAGATACACAACCGCATCTTGATATTTTTTTTATTTACTCCATGTAACCGAATATTTTCTAGATTAGCGTGAAGACTAACTATCTGGAAGTGAAAATTGCGCTGGGCAATTAGTATCATCGTTCGTCGTAATATTATTTATAAAATCCACTTGATGATTGTTATCATTAATGTTAACTGAGCAACGGACACAATTATTTTTACGCTGAACTGTACGACAAGAAGAAGAAGTTACGATCCACAAGAGACTTGTGAATGGTTTCATTTACTTAATGTCAATGGCTCTAGGCTTATGTTGATTTTGTATCGTATGGAAGTCAGAAGTAAAAGTCATGAAAATTCACATTAGATATTGACAGAAGTCTCTGTAATGTTCCGAACATGTATTACATGTATTAGTGTCTGTCAGTGGAAACACCATTATAGAAAACACCAAGACCCACCGAAGGTATACAGAATAAAATTCATTAGAATCATATTAAGACGGCCGCGGTGGCCGAGCGGTCTGCGGCGCGCCAGTCACAGTCTGCGCGGCCGCTACGGTCGGGGGTACGAATCCCCCCTCTGGGATGGATACTTATGTCGTCTTTAGTATAAGGTTGTTCATAAGTAGTTCGTAAGTTTAGGGACTGATGATCCCGCTGTTAACCCTTAAGCATAACAAATATTGGAACATTGGAACCATTTGAAAATGTTTAAGATAATTTCACTACATGTTTCTTATTACGTACAAAGCATTGCTCAACACAGACGAAGATCTTTATTGACAACTGAGGACATACCAGTGTACTTAGTTTGGTGAAGTATTTTAAATCACGTCTATGCTCCAGCGTGAAAATTCTACAAATTAGGGAAACAAACTGCTGAAAGCTTCGCGTTCTCGCTTTTACTTTCGACAAAAAATCTAAAGACAAAGGTAAATGATAACATACTTAGTTTACACGTCGTGTGGAAATGCATTAATTCATTTTTCTTTAGTTTTCCTTTTGCCGATTGTTCGTAGACTGACGATTTATATAAGTTCACAAAATGAGAAAACGTAAGCAAAAAAAGGTAAACATCTCGTCTCTGGGTAGTTCTTCTTTTTTCCTCAGAATATAATTGTGATACTCGTACAATCTTTCTCATAAATATCAATTGAGTATAAAAGCGGTAGCAATAACGAAAACGCCGCTAACAATATGTGTTGCACTGACTGCAATACTTAATTTTCTATTTACGTGCTGTACTCTGGAACGACAGAGAAGGTTTGGGAACAACGTCGTTTTCTCAGCCGCTCTGTCGGCCTCCATGAAAATTGAGAATTTTCGCATTCCACGCTGCTTCGTCTTCACTATAAAGTAGGCATATAGAGCTGTAGGTATACCTCCCGCTCACTGTGGTTGCTGAAGGTCATGCTGTCGACGCTATAAGACTGGTTAGGGAACCACTGCTTGCCTTGCAGCTCTGGCACCGTACTTGACGAGAGGGGTTCGAGACCTGGACAGGTCAGCTGCAGACCGGTTACACTGCAGAGGGTCCCATCCTCGTGCTCCTCTCACGAAGCTGCCAACGACAGTGAGGAAAAACCACCAACATTGTGAGGAGAGCCTTACTTTCGTTAGGTTACTACGGTTTTATCCGATAGCACTGTACTGTGTATGATGGAAAAACTTCTTACAAGTTTGAGACACATTAATGTCATTACCAATATCAAACTGAGAGAGGTGTAAGCCAGCAGTGATCGCCATTCGCAAAATAACGTGCTGTTGCGATATCAGTAAGGCATGATAGAATTCTTTCGACGCCCAGTACTAGGGAACAACCCGCAACCCCAGCACTAATCTGAAACTAGGTTGTGAAGGCTATGGTGCGGATCGTACAACATTTTATAGTACGGAAATAAATCTAGGAAGTTATGTATTTCTTAAATAACTGAATAGTTGGTATTGCCTTGTTTCACACACTTTATTTTTACGACCTAGGTTTCGGGTAATGAGCCCATAGTCAAGTACTTTACTGTCTCCAAAGTAGTTACACCAGTGAAGACAAACCATTATGATACTACAGGTCTCTGTTTATCGATTTTAACACTGGAAGAAAATACTTTACCTTGTAATTTAGGAACTGTCACACTTGCATAACCTTATTAGATTAACCCTAATTATCTATTGTACTAATATTGTGTTTAATGATGTTATCTATTAGTGAAATTACTGATCATTATTGTACCTCGAACAAATTGAACAGTTTATAGTACAAGACCTTACTTATTGCCTATTGTTAGTGATATTGTTATTATCTACTATGTAGAAGTTACTCGTAGTCTAAAAGAGGTGAATAATTGAATTCTTTCTGTTCATTCAATATCAAATTTGGGGCTGTGTCGTTTAAAAGAAAACATTATATTCTCCCCCTCTCTGGTCAGCGATTAATTTTTGTTCTTCTTTTGTCATGACTGGAGAACAAGGTCTTTTTATTGTTAGTTTGTCACTTCGTTCTGAATCTCTATGTTGTCAGTAAGAATATGTGCCGTTGCGGATTTCTTCGACCTTTATTGCCTCATTCAGTATTACTGTATCACCCTCATCAGTAGTCACATCCTGGAAGCCATTTTGCTGGTTTGTTTTAATACCGCCATTAAATCCGAAATCTATTATTCTCTTATGCTCACCTTATCTCTTTTTAAAGATTATAATCTTGTCTTTCTTACGTTACGTTCCCCGACTCTAGTGGATGTTGCGATACACCTTGCGAAGTAATAACAATCTTAATGCACAATACCTACGACCACAAGCATTAAACCAAATCATTTTCTCTTCAAACACTTTCATATCGTAAAGTAGCAGGTGTACCGGCCACTATTCATACAGGTATCTTATTTGATATCAGTTTGCAGTAAGTATGTAATTTCGCCGACTTATAGTGTTACCTACTTCTCGCATTCCCATTTTCTTATAACTTTATTCCAACTCCAGTTCGTTTCGACTATTTAACGTTTTAAATACGCAATTATTTCAAAACTAAATTTCAACAACACCTATATGTGACGCGTATATAAGCTAATAACACTATACCCTAATATCTCATTGCGTTCTATTACCTGACCTTATCTTTTAATCATGTAGTCCTACAAGTATCTCTTTCTTCCCAATTACATGTTGTATCTGAATGTACGTTATCTCACCTATGCACCTAACCTTCACTATTCTTCTACAGCAGCCGTTTCAAATGCTAGTTTTCTGTACTTGTCTAAATTGCTTATCGTTGGAATCACACTTCCGGACTAGGATACATAGCAGACAATCGCATTCTGGAACAAAGTCGTAACATTGAAATTGAAATCTCCAGAAAAGCATTTCTTGCTGTTCCTAGTCATCATTTTACATGTTCTCTACCTTGCAAAGCAACATCCATTCGGCAGGACGGAGTTCGAGACAAGCGTCCAGACATCCTTAGTTAGGTTTTCGTGATTTCCCTAAATTACTCCAGGCAGATTCCGCGATGGTTCCTTTCAAAAGACATGGCCGATATCTTCCCATCCCTGAAAAAACAAATGAGGTCGCACTTCATCTCTGACGTCCACGGTGTCGACGTGATGTTATTACCTAATGAGCCTTTTTCCTTCTACTGTGGCCATCATCGTATATTTTCCGATTGAAACAGCTGAAACCTATACTTTTCTCTTTTCCTAATCTAATTTCCTCAGAATCACCTGGTTTAATGCGAATGCATTTCGTTCTCTTAGTTTTACTTTTGTTAAGGATCTTGTTATAATCCCTTCTCTTGACACAATATGCTCGGTCAACTGCTCTTTCAAAGATCTTTACCGCCTATGACAAGAAAAAAAGAGATAAAATCATGGAGTCATGGTCATAGAATTGAAAATTCAAAGTCGTTAAGTGCTTTTAAGAAAACTCGAAAAACGTAGGAGACTTTAGAAGCTAGAGCGTAATGCTACAATGTAGTACACCTAGTATAACGTACTGTAATACAGCAAGAAAAAATTCTTTGATATCATCGCATAACTGAAAAATTATGTCTTCGTGTACTACGAAATCATTTCTTTGGATAGACGTTCCGCAGCTAAAAAGCGTAATATCAAGGGCAAAACATATGTATTCGGACTTTTTTCTAGACATATAGATTTGAGTAGCGTTTCGAGTAGTGTTTCCTCGATCCTTGGCGATTACCTGAGACAAATTTGTCGTAGCTCAGGAATATCTGTTTCACACACGAAGCAATGGATTTTCTGAAGATTGAAGGCAATTTTGCTGATGACTATTTTAGAAAATAAAACAAACATATTAAGTATTTTGCAACATTTTGGAGCATTTTATAGATGGCTAAAAGAATGCTGTGATACAGATGAATGGTTATATGAGATCAGTTGTTTCCACCTCACACTCTGTCATTACTTTATAATAGAGGAGCCTAGCGAATACTTCGCACCTTTAGAAAAATCAGAAAAAATTAAGAAACAAATTTAAGTAAAGTTAAATGTTCTGGAACACCTTTCTTCAGCATCAGTCAATGCAAGTTTTTAAAAGCGCAAATCAAAGAGCTTGACCCACTGAGTGTTTTTAGGTAAATTAGAGTAGAAGCTTTCGTAAAACATACTGATTAAAATATTAAGTCCAAGGACAGAAGGATACCGCATTTGAATAAAAATAAAGGATGGAGAGACTTAAGTTAATTCTGATACTTGATGACAAATCTGCTAATGAAAACGTTTCGTTTGAAGCATAAATGAAGGATATCGGTCGGATAGAACGGTCTTACCGACTGACTTTATGAAAAAGTTGGGAAAAATGGGAGTAAAGTTGAACGTTCACATATAGTTTTCTTCAGAATCAACCAGTGCAAGGGTTTAAAAGCGCAATTAAAGGAACTTGATCTGCTGAGTGTTGTTAGGTCAAAAATAACTGTGTACCTTAATTAGAACCTAAGATATCGTAAAACAAACCGATTAAAGTATTCAATGCAATGACAGGAGGATACCGCGTTTGAATGAAAAGAAAAGAATGGAGATACTTAATTCTGATACTTGATGACCTATCTGCGAATGAATACCTTTCGTTTAAAGCAAAAATGAAGAACAGAGATTGGATAGAACGGCCTGACCGACTGACTTTATAGCAAGGACATCCCCATAAGAAATATACAGAAGGAAATCGCGTTGAGTATGGAAAAAGGAAGGCGAGAATTATGTAATTTCTGATACTTGATGACAAGTCTGTGGAAGAATATCTTTAGTTAAAAACAAAAATGAAGGAAATCAGCCTGGTAGTTTAGTCTGGCCGACTAACTTTAGTTTTTGCAGGTTCTTTTGATATACAAGATTAGTGCCTTTTCCAAACATTATGAGTACTACATTTCGTAATGGCGTGGATCGTGTGAGAGCAATAGGAGATAAATTTACATCCTACTTGAAAATATATATATTTTTTAAATTTTTTGTAAAGTTACTAATTTGTGTCTAACGTTTATATACTGAGTGGAAAGAGTTGGCATAGAAAGAATCTTTTAATCTCATTTTAAATTGAAGTTTATTTGAGTGATGTTCTTTTTCATTTGCTTCAATTTTCTTATTTTGTGAACTTTTATAAATCGCCAGTCTACGAACGATCGGCAAACGGAAAACTAACAACTGAAGAATAAACAATGATTTACAGTATTGACACACGATACAAACTCTTTGAAACACAGTCAAGGAGTAAGTATTTACCTTCATCTTTATAGAGTTTTTATCAAGAGTGAAAGTGTGTTTCAACTAACGAGTGGAAAGATTTTCCATTCAAAATGTCTATGAATCTCATTTCACCATCAGCATAACTTACTGAGACCTAATTTATTCGAATGATGTACATATAATTCTGTCTAGATACATGCCCGTATCTTACATTACTCTATGTAATCGAATATTTTCTAGATTAGCGTGAGGACAAACTATCTGTAAGTGAATATTACGTTGGGTAATTATTATCATCGTTTGGCGTTTCAAAATTTATAAAATCCCCTTGATGATTGTTATTTTTAATGTTAATTGAGAAATGGGCACAATTATTCTTCCGTCGAATTGTACGACAAGAAGAAGAAGTTACAAGCCGCAAGAAACTTGTAAAAGGTTTCATTTACTGAATGGCCGTGGCTTTATGATGATGTACATTTTGTAATTTTCGTATGGATGTCAGAAGTAAAAGTCATGAAAGTTCCCATTAGAAATTGACAGAAATCTTTGGACGTTACGGAACATATTTTACTGCCTCTCAGTGGAAACACCATTATAGAAAACACTAAGACCTACCGAAGGTAAAAAGAATGAAATCCATGAGAACTATTTGAAAATGTTTAAGGTAATTTCACTACATGTCTCCTATTTAGTACACAGCATTGCTCAACACAAACCAAGAGCTTTTTCACAAATGGGGATATAGCATTGTACTTTGTATGGCGAAGGATTGTACACCACGTCTATGTTGAAGTACGACAATTGAACAAATTAGACAAACAAACTGCTGAAAGCTTCGTGTTCTCGCTTTTACTTTCGATAAAAACTTTAGACAAAGGTAAATGATTACATGTTGACTGAAATTCTGTGACTTAGTTAATTTCTCGTATGTCAAAGCGTTATTTCATTGCTTATGTTTGGCGATCTTTCGTAGACTGGTGATTCATATCAGTTCACAAAATAAGAATATGTAAGAAAACGGAAGTAAACATCTCGTCTCTAGACAGTTCTTCAATTTTTTTTTTTTTTCCAGAGTATGATTGTGATGTTTGTACAACGATCTTTTTCGTAATATCAATATACTATAAAGTGGCATCTAAATCCAAAACGCCACTAACATTGCGCGTTATAATGCATGTAATACTTAATTTTCTATTTACGTACTGTACTCTGCTTATTATCCGCTGCTCGTCTTCAGTATAAGGCAGGTAAATAGAGATTTAGATATATCGTCCGTTTACTGTGGTTGCTGAAGGTCATGCTGTCGACGCTATGAGACTGGTTAGGGAACTACAGCTGTGGCTTCCTTCTGTGACTCCGTACTTGATGGGAGGGGTTCGAGACCTGGACAGGTCAGCTGCAGACCAGTTACACTGCGGAGGGTATGCTCGTACCTCTCTCAGGTAGCTGCCAACGACAGTTAGTAAAATCCATCAACATAGTGAGGAGGGTCTTACTGTGCTGTGTATGACGGAAGTACTTTTTACGAATATAAGTCACATTAATGTCAATGTTAATACCGTATTTTAAGAGGCGGAAGCGAGTAGTGTACCGGCATATAAGAGGTAAGTTATGATTTTTCGGACAAGATAGCTTAAATATATTAAACTAGATTCTACTAAAACAGCATTACATTTCTAACTTTCAATTCACATTTGAGTAACTTTGTCTTCTCTGTATCTCATTCAATCGAGAAATAAGGTTCTGTTACGATATTATTAGCAAATGATACAATAACGATATTATTAGTGCATGATAGATTCTTTCGACCCTATACGAGGCAACAAAACCAAACTAATCTGAAACTCGGTTGCAGAGCCTACGGTGCTAAATCTAGAACGTTTTAGAGCAAGGGAAAATCAAGGCAGTGTTTTATTTCGTCTTTAGAGTTGTTTTATTTTTTCCTGTTATTTTAAAACAGTGGAGGACTTGAAATGTGATCGAAAAATGGTAAGAATTAAGTAGTATACTTTTCATTGAAAGCAGTATTTCAGCCACAATGATAAAAACTAAGGAGACATGAAAGGTGTAATGGCATCCTCGTCCATGATTCGAACATCACATCACACGGGCAATATTTCTCCACGACGCTCGGTCTGCCCTTACCAGCTAAGCTTACGTTCAGTACAGCGCAGATTATGGTAATGTAAGTAAAGTAAACACGGAACTTTGGCCATCATCCAATACATATTTAAAAAAGAATAGTATTATTACAAAGGTTTTGCTAGTTATGTACATCACAAATAGTTTGTTACTAATTTCAGCCTGTGCAAGAATGTTCCAAGATTTTATTATACTCATTTGTATGAAGGGAAATAAAACTGTAAATTTTGCTTCAATAGTCAGTGTGTTGAAGAGAGTCATTTCAGCCATTAAGGCATCCGAAATTTTAAATATTGTGCTGAATTATATTTTTGAAGATGATTGTAAGATTTATTCAAGACTTTATACAGTTTTATGGACTCAACATCAATTTGTATAATGTTGAAAGTACATGTTCGAGTGTGTTAATCGCTATTTTATTTTACCACTGCCTCTTAAACTGTATCTGTGATTTATAAAACAAAAGAAAAAATTTTCTACGAAACATTTTGAGGAAATTTTCAGAAACAGACAATCATAGTTTGATTTATGTTGTCGGTTCAGTTGAAATACACGTTCCTATTTCGTAGAAGAACCTTCTCCTTCTTCAGACATTTTGAACAAATTTAATTTTTCGTTTGTGTACGGACGGCATGGTGATGAAGTCGCGCATGATCAGTACGTGTCATTCACAATTTCTAACAACCCATCTAACAGACATCGTTCTGGTACAATAGGATCGTAGACCATACTGACGGTCCTACTGCTTTTGTAGGAGCTACTTGGATTTGAATGATACTTATCAAGCAGGTTGCGGATAGCTTACTGCAGCAACCGTTAGTGTTGTTTCTTTGAGTAACATTGGAGGACGTCAGAGCTTTAATGGTTGTGAAATTATTACTTACAGGACATTTAATATTGGTGACTTTTATACCGAAACATTGGAAAGTGTTCTTATTGTAATATGCGTTTTATTGTAACGACCCGTAGGAGGCGTAAGGTAGATGAAGATGACGGTATATATATATATATATATATATATATATATATATATATATATATAATTTGATTAAAGGTTCTGCTGTTTGTGAAAATGTTATGTTTAATGGAGACTGTATACTGAATTATCATCAAACAACTGCGACCTTGAAAACAAAAACTACACACTGATCTTCGTTGCAGTTAGTTCATGAACCCACTAGAATAGAAAATGGTTGTGAAAATATACTTGACCTAGCTAATAAAGAGTATCGAAACATGCACAGGGATTAGTAAACACAGAGTTGTTGTAGCGAAAATTAACGTCGGATCTCCCAAATCTACCAAAAAACATATCTATTCAAACAAATAAAAATCTATTAACGCTTTCCTGAATGAGAATCGCGAGTCTTTCGAAACTAACAATGTTGGTGTAGATCAAATGGGGGCTTACGTTCAAAGAAATAATATCGATAACCATAGACAGATTTATACCAAACAAATTAACAAAAGAAGGGTCTGACCCGCCGAGGTACACAGAAGTTGATTCCCCCGGTGTATTAAAGAAACTTGAATCACACAACAAAAATAAGTCTCCCGGCCCCGATTGTATACCAATTAGTTTCATTTCAGAGAATGCTGATGCAATACCCCCATACCTAGTTATCTACAACCGCTCACTCAGCCAATTTCCGTACCCAAAGACTGGAAAGTTGCACAGATTACGTCAATATTCAAGATAGGCGATAGGAGTGACCCGCAAAATTACAGGCCTATATCATTGACGTCGGTTTGCAGCAGGATTTAAGAACAAATAGTGTAATTTCCTCAAATATTATGAACTACCTCGAAGAGAACGACCTATTGACCCATACTCATCATGGATTCAGAAAGTATAATTTTAGTGAAACACAGCTAGCCCTTTACTCACATGATGTAATGAGTGCCAACGACAAGGGACGACAATAGATTCCTTATTTCTAGATTTCAGGAAGGCTGTCTACACTGTATCTCACAAGCGTCTTCTAGTCAAACTGCGTTCTTATGGAATATCGCCACTATTGTGCGATTGGATTCGTGATTCTCTGTTAGAAAGCACACAGGACGTTGTAACTGACGGAAAGTCATCGAGTCGAATCGAAGTGATATCTGGCGTTCCCTAGGGAAGAGTTATAGGGCCCCTACTGTTCCTTATTTTTATGGACGATTTGGGAGACATTCTGAGTATCTCTCCTAGGTTGTACTCGGATGATGCTGTCATTTATCGGTTAGTATAGTCACCAGAAGTTCAAAAGCAATTGAAAAATGATTTAGATAAGATATATGCATGGTGAAAAAAGTGGCAATTGATCCTTAATAATAAGTATGAAGTAATGCATACGACCACTAAAAGAAGCTAGTTATACTTCACTTACACGATGAATCAGTTAAACCTAAAGGCCGTAAATTCAACTAAGTACATAGGATTAACAATTACAAACAAATTAAATTGGAAATAACACATAGAAAATATTGTATGGAAAGCGAACAAAAGGCTACTTTCCATTGGCAGAACACTTAGATTTCTACTTCTAAATTTATGCAGCACAAATAGGAATTGAAGTCAAGTGTAACTTTCACATTATTTTTAAATATTACATATTGTACTATTTTTTTGTATATAAACTAACTTAAAATAATAGTTATAATCGCAGATGACAAGACTTGAATGAGATAATCAATTCTTTTCCCTATTTTCTGTTTTTGGCTTTCATTGATCGAACACTGGGCTACATGGGTTAAACAAAAAATTAGAAACAGCGCGAGAATTCACGATCGATAATAAATTCAGAGATTACCCAAGCCTGCAGGTGTTTGACCAGAGCAGCACCTGCCATCATTACGTTGCAATTGCCGTTCGTGGCCAGAACAGTGTACTGTGTAGTTGCGACTGCATTATGTGGGAGCTAAGTGAGTTACAACGGAGGGAAATTGTTAGAGCTCGTATGGTGGGTGCTCCCGTAACCAAGATAGCCGAAAGGCTTGATGTTACAAGAAGTACCGCATCGAAGAATATTCCGCATCTAGGGAAAGCGGAGGGAAAAAAAATCATCCCCTAAGTCACAGCATCGACGAAGCTGAGTATTGTGGGATTGTCTCTGACAGATACCGAGAAAGGTTTGGAAATTTTAATGGGTTAAAATACACCGGACGATTCAAAAATCCCCAGAAACCTTTTTTAGTCTAGTAGAAGAAATATATGAGGAGCTAAAGGAAATCATTCAGTCAGTTAAGGGAGAGGAAAACTTAATTGTGATGGGAGACTGGAATTCGGTAGTAGGAAAAGGAAGAGAAGGAAAAATAGTAGGTGAATATGGACTGGGCAGAAGGAATGAAAGAGGAAGTCGCCTGGTAGAATTTTGCACGGAACATAATTTAATCATAACAAACACGTGGTTTAAGAATCACAAAAGAAGGTTGTATACGTGGAAGAGACCAGGAGACACTGGAAGGTATCAGATAGATTTTATAATGGTAAAACGTAGATTCCGGAATCAGGTTATTAACTGCAAGACATACCCAGGGGCAGATATAGACTCTGACCATAACTTGTTAGTCATGAACTGTAGGCTGAAACCGAAAAAACTGCAGAAAGGTAGGAAAACAAGGAGATGGGACCTAGATAAATTGAAGGAAAATGAAGTTCTGGAGAATTTCAGAGGGAGATTTAGGCAACAATTGACAGAATCAGGGGGAAATAAAACAGTAGAAGAGGAATGGGTAGCATTGAGAGATGAAATAGTGAAGGCAGCAGAGGACAAAATAGGTAGAAAGGCAAGACCTGCAAAAAATCCTTGGATAACACAGGAAATACTAAATTTAATTGATGAAAGGAGAAAATATAAAAATGCAGTAAATGAAACAGGCAAAATGGAGTACAGACGACTAAGAAATGAGATTGATAGGAAGTGCAAAATGGCTAAGAAGGAGTGGCTAGAAGCCAAATGCAAATCTGTAGAAGAATGTATAAGAAGGGGAAAAGTAGATACCGCCTACAGGAAAATCAGAGAGACATTTGGGGACAAGAAAAGCAACTCTACGAATATCAAGAACTCAGATGGGAAACCAGTTCTCAGCAAAGAAGGGAAGGCTGAAAGGTGGAAAGAGTACATAGAGCAGCTCTACAAAGGAAATGAACTGAGAGACGATGTTGTAGGAAGGGAAGAGGAAGTAGATCAAGATGAAATAGGAGATATTATACTGAGAGATGAATTTGACAGAGCCCTGAAAGACCTAGGTCGGAACAAGGCCCCAGGAGTAGATGACATACCCTCAGAGCTACTAAAGTCTCTGGGAGAGCCAGCCATGACAAAACTATTTGAACTGGTGTGTAGGATGTACGAGACAGGCGAAATACCCTCAGACTTTAAGAAAAATGTAATAATCCCCATTCCAAAGAAATCAGGTGCAGACAGGTGTGAAAATTACAGAACCATCAGTTTGATAAGTCATGGTTGCAAAATTTTAACACGAATTATCTACAGGAGAATGGAAAAGCTGGTAGAAGCTGACCTAGGGGAAGATCAGTTTGGATTCAGGAGGAACGTAGGAACACGGGAGGCAATACTCACTTTACGGCTTATCTTAGAAGATAGATTAAGGAAAGGCAAATCTACATTTTTAGCCTTTGTAGATTTGGAGAAAGCGTTTGACAATGTTGACTGGACTACACTCTTTCTAATTCTGAAGTCAGCAGGGGTAAAATACAGGGAAAGGAGAGTTATCTACAACTTGTACAAAAGCCAGACCGCAGTTATTAGACTCGAAGGGCATGAAAGGGAAGCATCAGTTGGGAAGGGAGTAAGACAGGGTTGTAGCCTTTCTCCGATGTTATTCAATTTGTACATTGAGCAGGCGATCAAGGAAAGCAAGGAAAATTTTGGAATAGGGATTAAAGTTCAGGGGGAAGAAATAAAAACATTGCGTTTTGCTGATGACATTGTAATTCTGTCAGAGACAGCGAACGACCTGGATGAGCAGTTGAATGGAATGGACAGTGTGTTGAAGAGAGCGTACAAAATGAACATTAACAAGAGCAAAACAAAAATAATGGAATGCGGTCTTAGAAAACCCGGCGATGGTGAAGGAATTAGATTAGGTAACGAAACAATGAAGGTGGTAGATGAGTTTTGTTACTTAGGTAGTAAAATAACATGCGATGGTCGCAGTACAGAGGATATAAAATGCAGAATGGCAATGGGAAGAAAAGCATTTTTGAAAAAGAGAAATTTGCTAACATCGAATATTAATTTAAGTGTAAGGAAGTCTTTTCTGAAGGCATTTGTGTGGAGTGTTGCCTTGTACGGGAGTGAAACATGGACGATAAGCAGTGCAGACAGGAAGAGAATAGAGGCTTTTGAAATGTGGTGCTACAGAAGAATGCTGAAGATTAGGTGGGTAGATCACATAACTAATGAAGAGGTACTGAACAGAATTGGCGAGAAAAGGAGTTTTTGGCATACCCTGACTAAAAGAAGGGATCGCTTGGTAGGACACATTCTTAGACATCGAGGAATCGTAAATTTAGCATTGGAGGGAAGTGTGTGGGGTAAAAATCGCAGAGGGAGGCCAAGAGACGCGTATAGTAAGCAGATTCAAATAGATGTGGGTTGTCGTTCTTATGAGGAGATGAAAAGGCTTGCTCAGGATAGAGTAGGGTGGAGAGCTGCATCAAACCAGTCTCCGGACTGAAGACCATAACAACACATAACAACAACACAACGTATTATACATACATCGACACCATCTGGAATACGAGTCACTATTTTTAAATGGAAAAAAACGTCGTGTGATATATCAAGCAACATCAACATTTTCTCACAAGTTTGTTCATGTGAAAAGATTAGACGTAGCTGTTATGAATAAAAAAATATAACAAGATACTTCTTTTCCACAACGTGTCTTGTTCATTGAAAACAAGTAAACACGTTCCAATTTCTAGGAACCATGCTATCAAATAAGGGAGATCTAGATCAAATGTGACACAAAGGTGAAGTTTAACAACTTGAATATAACTGTCAGAAGATACGTCCATAGTAAGAACAGAAATATATTCTAAATTTCATAAAATGATATCGTTACCAACATTTCGTTAGAAAAAGAATGATGGTGATGAAAAAGAAGATGATAGACCTACAAGATTACAGATCTACGAAACAAAATTCCTGCAGAATATATTAGGATAGACAAAACTAAATTACTAAAGAAATACAGATATGAGAAAGGTAAACTTGTTTTGTCTGTGGTGAAGTATACAGTCACAACCACAGATACTGGTGTGAACATAATTCTCACTGGATAGTACGTTCGAATATTGTTGGTAACGCAAAGATTATCGTGTGCTGAGGAATACAGGTATCCATGAAATTGGAGCGGTTTTTGTTATCCAGACCCTAAATTCTCAAATCTGCCTGCAAAGGCAGTGTTGTTTCACTTAGTGAGGAATTATTCTCTAGTACTTTAAACCGATTCCCCCTCCCCCCCCCCCCCCTCACACACATACACACAGTACACGTCAGTTGTTCGTCAGTGATTAGGTGGTCAGTTTCCTAATCACTGGATTAGCCGGAATGGTCATTGATATACACCAGTTGACCCTTATGTTTGACGCCACTTAAAGCAAATCATACATGCAGAGAAAATTAGACAAAGACACCATCTCGAGTAAAGCACTGAATAAGCACGTGCCAGCATTACTGCTAAAATCTTTCTGAGTGAGAACTACGCTATAATTTCAGTAACATCAAATGTGCATTGACCAAGAGGAACAACACATTGAACGCTATACACTACTGTTATTTATGGAGAACAGCCGTTTGTATCTTCAAACAATACCTGTTGTAATTTTTTAACCACGTCTAGTATGGTTAAGAGAAAATGCTGATGTTATCACAAGAATTCCTTTCCAGTGAAAGAAAATTTATTTACATTCAAGATCGCTGATTTGAAGATGGCGCCCATGTTCGGTACATTTCGTAATAGATCGATCATCTTACGTATAACTTACTGGAATATTCAGGTTTCCAGTTTCTGCAGAGTTTTTGAAATAAAAGGGCGTACTGCGACTTTTGACTGACTCTGTAGTAATCGAGGACCTTGTCGTCGCTAAATCAACACAACGAGAATCAGTATTATTAATGTTAAGAATTAAAATGCTTCAAGGCAGAATAGAAACTTTTTTTATTTAGCCTAAATTAGACTAGCGAGAAATCGAGTCCCCAGCCTCAACAATGTCGACAACCAACCTGAATAAATCTAGAAATTGCAGAGCGAGTGCAGTTCCAAATTCAGACTCAAGTCAAGCCAATATCCGTAATGGAACCTATGACATAGAACTATGGAAGAATGAAAGATATCCATTTCATCGGAACAGTCTTGCATCACTTTGTGTCGAAAGTTTGGAGGGAGCCGAACCAAATTCACTAGCGTGAACCAATCCACGGTTTTCGGGAATGATATGGGCAGTGACATAGTGATGTTACGCGGATTCAGTGGTAAATCTGGAAGTTCTCGCTATTGGCAAGGATATGTAAGCATATCCGCTGATCAAGTTTATCCCTAGATACAATTTTCCCCCGATGGTGAAGCTGGATCCCAAGACGATAAGCGCACTGTTAATACAGGTCGCATCGCTCAATGTATAGTCTGTACCCTTGGTCTCTTACAAGTAACTCAAGTCCCAATCGACTATTTCGACACACTTCGAATATGTTGTAGTGTCAGTCGAAAAATCAGACACGCATTATTTACACACCCCAACGTAGAAGTGGTTCGAACACACTCGAACAGGACGCGGTAGTAATCTGTCTGTGCAATTATCATCGAAACAATAGCAGATATAAGAAAAGTGTTGCTACTATATTTTAAAACTGTGACACCACATGTTAAACATTTGACATCTTTCGATATCCACACTTCACGTCTCATTTTTGAAACGGTAAAATTTTATTTGCAGTAAGTCTTGTAGTATAATGAACATCAAATTTATCCAGAGGTTGCAGCCTTATCAAGTGTAAACGCATCCAGATACAAACATATTTGAAGATATACCGGTAAAATTAAAAAGGAGTGCACCTGGTTGCTGCTGTTTTTTTTTTTTTAAGTTATATTTTACAGTTGCAGAAGTGGACAAAATAGTAAACATAAGTAGGATTTTGCGCACACACCGCTATATGCGTTCTGCAACAGCAGTATGACGCTTGTCATACATGACAATACCGATGTTCGCAATTTCACTGTGAAACCATGAAACACGGGTTCCTGTACGATTTAACTAAAACAATAACTCCTCGCTCTCCGTCGAGTTTGGAAATAACCAACGTGGAGGTGAAATTACAAACAACACTATCGCCAGAAAGATAACAAACGAGTTTTCTTCGGGACGGTTTCACCATTTCATTAGCCATATGGGCACTTATAAAAATACATGTCTCATATTTTGATCTAGACTAAATATAGGCCTAAGCTTATCGGAATCGACGATTGGCAGTTTTGTACTGCAGCTTGCTAGTCACCAGAAAGCCATTATATTGAGCTTTTGTGATCTCCTGTACCTGTTATTGTTATCTAATGTTTGTACATTTTTGTAGGAACAACAATACAAGATTCCAGAGAAAACCAAACTGTCTTTTTTCTTTCCAAGATAGCTGGAAACTGTTTTAACTGGCAGCTGTTTTAGTAAAAGGTATTTGTCAGTAACTGAAGAAATCAATATTTTGCAACTTAGGCTGATTTAAGAAGAACATAGAGCCAAGAGCTTTTTCCAAAGTGCAAAATGTATTCCACTGTCGACAGATAATATGAAACTATTAAAATTCACATATCCAGATTTAAATTTTTGTATCTTCTCAGACTCTAATAAAACCTTTTGTAAAAAATGGTTGGCTATTAAATTTTTCCTATAACATGATATGACCGTTGCTGAAGTGCAGTCTTTTAAATAGCCGAAAGTAATTGTCATTCCGAAAGCAAGGCCCAGCCTGCTACAGTTCGCAAAATGGTTGTAGTCGGTCACTTGAAATACTATAGCGCGGTAAGGATCAGTACAAGAAGTTCATTGGTACTGAAGACATATGGAAATGAAGAAAACACAAGAGTGGGAAAAATGTCATACCGTATGGCTGTTTTCAGTTATACTGTCCATGACAACTGTCCTAAGAAGGCGCAGACTGTAGATATTTCGTGTATAACGTCATCCCGTCTAAATATAAATTAGTAAGTAAATGTCCCTAAAATCAGAAAATTTCATTTCAGGATGTCTACAAACGAGGAGATGGTATTTATTGAACAATATCCTCAATTAAGATTGTTTTTGTTATATTACGTAGGTTTTTTTTCGGTGTCAGTATTGCACAAAGAGGTAGATTATATACTACTAGTGCGTGTTGACTTAACTGAAGAACCAGAGCAGGGTCATTTTGTCACTGATTCTGCTGGCTATCCGTGTTAGACACTCCTATGTATCCTAATCTCCCGGAACCGTTCTCTTACAGTGCATGACACTGTGATACATAAATTTGCATTGTGATAATCGAATCGTACACTTGAATGCCACCACAAATATATTTAAACAATCGTAGATGTTTTATGAAGTGCACAGTCTTCCTTAGAAAACATAGTGTCATGTACTATTCTTACGGAAAACATTCTATTCAAAACTAGATTAATATGTCAATACAGCACTGGAAGTATTCCATGTTTCCGTCATCGTATTTAAGAAAAAGATGACAGAGACATAGAAGAGAAAGACGCAGCCACCAGCCTTCACGTTTCACAATCGTATCATTTCTTATGAAAATTCATCGTAAAGATGATTTAGGATCAGCAACTGGGAATATTTGGGAAACAATTTATTTTGTCCGTCGCAGTTGCACAATTTTTAAGTTAGTGACTAGTTTCGGACTCTACCTTTTTCAAAGGCTAATAGTTGATTATCACGGTTTGAAAAAGGCTAATAGTTTGATAACTAACGGTACAGTCCGAAACTAGTCTCTGACTACAAAATTGTGCAACTGCGACGGACAAAATAAATCGCTTTACGTATCGTTTCTGTCTAGTCTACTAACTGTGTGAACCAGCGGCGATTTTATGTGAACCCAACGACATTGCATATCATCAAGCAAGGTAGATGGTCGTGTAACACTCATGAGTGTAATGTAATAACATTCGTCCTCATCAGATTTCCACAGAGGGTAAATGATCTTGATACGATACACAAAATGTTCAGTTTTGTGGCTTTGGCGCTACTCCCTCTGTTGGCTTGTCGAGGGTTACCGTAACTATTATTTTAATTGAAAATTCCCCTATTTGACCGCAGTTTAGAATTAAGTTATTTACATACACATTATTTCAACATTGTAGCCTTTCTCAATCGTAATTTCAAATTTTGAAATTGTACATACCACCTAAGTAATTTACCATTTAGTCAGATCGGGAGTTTTTTTAAGAACATTGGAGATACGGCAACAAATCCGGTGGTAACTGAGAATATAGCTAATAGTTACAAAATAGCTGCAGATATGGAATTTAGCAAATCCAGGAAGGAAATTTTCAATTTCTTTTTGATGGAAAAGAAAGCTACAGATAAAGTTTGATCCCAGTAGAGTAGTGGTTCAATACCGTCCCATACAAGGACCACATCCTTTATCTAAACTAAATCGGTATAAGTGAAATGGTTGTGGAAAAGCGACCATCATGCCATCATGTCTTCCGACAATCGTTTCTTATTTAGATACTGATAGAACTTGTAGGCAGTTTACAAAAGTTAACATAGTCTATGGTTCGTTTTTGTTGCCGGAAGGTTGACTGTAGTAAGTAAATAAACATACCTATACCTTATAAATTTATATTTGGAAACTTGTTGAAAAACAAGATAATTTTCTGAAGAAAGGTACGTGCCATGGCTCCAGGATCTTACACTGAGGGGTTCGTCTCTGTCAATAGTCCCACGAAACAGCTGAGATCCTGCATGTCGTTGAGTAAACATCGATTCCACATTTACATGGAACTTCTGTAAGCTTGAAAATTACGATAAGTATAGACTGTAGTCCCAATAGAACAAATCGAACTCTCGCGGACAAGCTCTGCTTTTCTCGTGAACGACGCATACATAATACGCGAAAATTATATAAACAACATCCAGCTTAGATTTCCAACTACGAAACTCGCAGCGAAATATTTTCTTGAATACATCAAGTTTATGGGGGTTACTCCTACCCACTCTGTATATAATCGCGGTCATGCCCATCTCTTAAAGATGTCATCTGAAATCCCAGAATAACGAACTCGTGTAGATAGATCCCTACATGTCTGTGTGTAATATGAGTATTAAACATAATATCCTTCTTATATACATCGGTCTCACACATTCAATCCTACAGCCAATACGAATTAACACACAGAGAAATACATGATATTAGCAGCTGGTAGGCATTTAATTGAATCAGTGTGAAAACTGAAAAATTTGTTTGAAGAAATACACGTTTTAAACCATCAGATGTACATATTACTAGCGGTTTGGGTTCATGGAATAACCTTCACAGGACGAAAGTGCGACATTAGTTGGTTTAAGCACACAGTGCACATGACTATATTCCTTAGTGTACATAAATATTACCATTAACTAACAAGTTTGCATATTAATGCAACAGTGGGAAATAGGATATAGCTACATGTCTGTATTAATGGGAATATTTAGTGTACACAAAAGACGACGTCTGTTTATGAGCATTTGCACTTTTTCTAAAGTGTTTGCTTAAACCTAACAATGTTCAACTTGCCCTCCTGTACAAAATTATTCCACCAATGGGAAACGTTAGGAATAAAATTTAATTTATACGTTTGATAGATTATAAATGCATTACCTCAAATACAAGGTGTTTGAAAAATAATATACGTAACACAAAGTATTATTTTGTTCAAACTATCTATCGCTGCGCCTAGGAAATTGAGAACTAAATACATAGTCTACTTAACATTAATAGTCACTAGATGTCAGTTTTATTGCTTGGTAAACGTCATATGTCTAAAATTGCTATTCCACAGCAGAAATAACTTAGTGTTCTCTAGTTTGCAAAGTGCCATACTATGACAACTGTCCAAAGCCGTTTGTGGTTGAGGTACCGAATTCATCCTCCGAATATGTGCAACATTCGCAGACGGTATCGCCAGTTTGTAGCTACAAGATGTGTATGTAAAGGAAAGAATCCTGGTCGCCTTCGTGTTCTTGAAGAAAATGTTGCACGAATTCAAACTGCTATCTAACGTAGTTATTCAAAATTAACTCGCCGTGCCAATCGGGAGTTAAAACTGTCAATTTGGCGTGTTTTGAGTCGACTGTTATGAAGTCGTACTAGTTACAGCTGTTAAAAGTTCTGTGTCCTGATGACAAAGACAAACTTGTAGCATTTTGTAACGAGATTTTTGATGATATTTACAATGGTAACACTTTTACACATCGCATCTTGTTCAGTGTTGAAGCGACTTTCCATGTTATTTTGAATAATGTTGGGAGATTATTATACATGAGAAAAGTATATTTTAACATCAATTTGCGATCATCAGCTGTATACGTCTTCAAGAAGTGCAAACACTTACTCAATATTCGAATTCGGGTCCAACAGAACTAACATGCAGTCATTGAACTTGTACAAGATTCGCTCAAAGTCAATATGTTTTGTGTGATATCCCGATCATCTCTCATGGCCGCGGTCACAGAAGGAGCCTCCTAGAAGATCGAAAGATGGGGCACGGCACACAGCCGGCTAATCCTGCTAACACCAGAACACCAGATGAGAATTAGTGTGAATAAAAGGTCCTTTTCGGAACCAGCCTTAAAAATGACTTCGGTTAACATCGAAGGTTTATCTGCAAATAAAGAACTTTTACTATCTGACATATGCAGCAAATGCAAATATGATGTTTTAATCTTTCAAGAAACCCACAGAGGACCCACCAGGCACAGGACAAACGTAAAAGGTATGATACTCACATTATAAAGACCCCACGAACAATACGGGAGCGCAATATTGACAAAGACAGGCCTCATGGTCATCAGCAGCAATAACGCATGTGAATGACATAGAAATTTTAACAGTTGAATCAAATGCATTCACAATGACCTACCTCTACAAGCCACCTGAAGCAATTTCTCGTTCAGAGAACTAAGTAATTTCCAAACGCAACCATTCAAATGTTCAAATGTTTTTAGAACTTATGGGACTTAACTACGGGGTCATCAGTCCATAAGCTTACAAACTACTTATGAACTAGCTAAGACTAAAGACGGCACAAATATCCATGCCCGAGGGGGGATTCGAACCCCCGACCGTAGTAGCCGTGCAGACTGTGACTGAAGCGCCTCAGTCCCCTCGGCCACCGCGGCCGGCAACGCAACCATTCAAGTTTATAATTGGGGATTTCCATAGTCACAGCACGTTATGAGGTTACCAAGAGACAGATTCCAATGGGGAAAAAGTCGAAAGACTTAAGCTTGTGCACGATTCCAAATTACCAGCCTCTTTTAACAGTGGACGATGGTGACGTGGATACAACCCAGACAACAGATTTGTGACAGAGCAGATAGCCCAGCAATCGTTGAAGTCGGTAGAAGACGCGATACCAAGGACTCAGACTAGACCCATCTCACTGACTGTTAAATGTGTAGTATGCCCAGTTACCGTCCCATTTAAAAGGCGGTTCAATTTTAAGAAGGCACCTTGGCACTCTTCACAGAAGATCTGGATAGTAAGATTGACTAGATACCGCCAGCTGCTTGCTCCTACGACAAATTTATACAGCTTATCAGACGTGTATCACTGAAATACATTCCTAGAGGCTACCGAATTAATATCTGGCTGTCCTCGATGACAACATAGAAATATTGCTAAAAAGTATGAGGAGCAGTACAACACCGACCCATTCTCTGAAAACACCTTAGAGACGAAAGAGGATCTGATCCGAGCCTTAACGACTACAAGAAGAGAGAAGTGGTGTGACAGTCACGTCACTTGATTTTAAACAGAACAGCAGACAAGCCTGAAGTATTCTCAGGAACCTCAGCAACAATCCAACTACCTCTAAGACACTTCATACTAGTCTTACACCAAACCAAATTGCCCATCAGCTCCTACTCAACGGGAAAACCACCCACAGATCAACCCGACCTTCTATAATAAAAGAGATGGAAATTGAACGCCAATCACTTGAGGCACCCTTCTCGCTTGAGAAACTGCAGGAGGCTATAGACAAAAGGAAAAACAACAAGGCAGCCGGCCAAGACGATTTTAAGGGTCGAACAAATTAAACACTTTGGCCCAAAAACTCTCATATGGCTGACACACCTGATGAATAACTGCGTCAACACCATTCATATAGCAGAGTGTGGAGAAAAGCAAGAGTGGTAGCTCTATAAAAACCAGGAAAGCAGCCAACAGATGTGAAAAACTTTCGCCCAGTATCCTTGCCGTGACATACGTTCAAGGCCCTCGAGAGAATGGTACTTAATAGAATATCCAACCATGTACACGAAGTTCTAAATTCTTAACAAGCTGGATTTAGGCCAGGACGTTCATGTACTGTGCAAATACTGAATATAACCCAGCATGATAGAGTGAATGCTTTCACGACCGGTTGACGTTGAAGGTATTATATCTTCCGGGTTGTAAGGCCGTGTTCTTAACCCAGCATATTGAAGATGGATACGAAAGAAAGCAGGTGAATGGCGTGGTTTTTCTTGATCTTAGCGCAGCCTATGACACCATTAATCACAGTAGACTGGTACATTAGGTTTATCAGACGAATAAGGACTTCAGGGTTTCAAGATTTGTTCAGTACATACTACAAAAAAGGCGTTTTTAAGTCACACTGCAAGGAGGAAGCAGCAGATAGAGAATCCAAAAAAATGTACTTGCTCAGGGCAGTGTTTAGCGCCAGTGTAGTACAACATATAAACAAATGATCAGCCAACACACCCCGATGTCAGACAGTTTATGTATGATGATGACACGGCTGTGGCCACCCAAGGAAGCACCTTCGAGGTGGTGGAGAAGTTAACGAGAGCGCTGGAAGTACTTAGTAATTAATATCACCAGAACCATTTGAGACCGAACCCAGCTAAGACTCAAGTCTGCAGTTTTCATCTGAGGAATAAGGACGCTAAGACAAAGCTCCATGTAAGCTGGAAAGGCCAAGAACAGGAGCACTGCAAGCTCCCAAATACCTAGGGGTGAAGCTGGACAGAACTCTGTCATTCAAACAACACTGTTTAGACACTAAGAAACAGGTCAGCACTAGGAACAGTATCATTCGCAAATTGACGAACACAAACTGGGGTGCCGACCCACAAGTGCTTCGAACAACAGCCATGGCACTTAGTCTGTCGACAGTTGAATATGCCGCGCATGTGTAGAAGAATTCGGCCCACGTGAAACATATCGACGTGGCTGTAAATGACTGAGCCCGCATCATATCGGGGTGCTTGAGACCCATGCCGACAGAGAAGATCTTCCCTCTCATAGGAATAACTCCCTCTAGCATACGGTGGCAAGTATCTGCCGAGGTGGAGAAGAAGAAACAATTGGCAGACAATCGCCACCCCCTACATGGGCACCAACAACAGCCTAGGAGTCTTCACTCTAGAAGGAGCTTCCTTTGGACGTCAGAGCCAATTGACGTCACTGCCGAAGAGAGGAGGCGGCAGCTATGGAAGGAGCCAACACGTAACCCTATCTTGGCCCTGAAAGAACAACTTGCAGCTTGGAGGTGACAAATCCTTTACAACATGGAAGGCTCTCAACAGCCTTAGGACTGGGGTCTCAAACTGCAAGTTCAACTTTTCCAAATGGGGCTACCTCGACGGGGAACCTCTGTGCGACTGTGGGAATGTCCAGACGGACAACCACTTACTGACGTGCCCAAACCTCAGCACATGCTGTGCCCTCCTGCATTTACAGCAAGCTAATGACAAGGCCATCTGTGTGGCTGATTATTGGGTAAGAAATATTTAAAATTTATTACATGGACTGACATGAAAAATAAAATAAATACTTTCTGTCCGTTCTTCTTTGATAGAAACACGGTTAACGGTCAGCAGTATATCCCTATGTTACACAACTTGTTGTTTCCGAGGCTGCACAAAGACAACTACAGTTTTCAACAAGACGGGGTACTCTCACTGGAGTCGCCAAGTGCGGGAATACCTGAATAAAATTCTACCGAAAAACTGTATTGGTCATCAAGGAGCTGGCGACTTAGGATGTCTCTGCTGGGCTCCACGGTCACCGGATTTGACACCCTGTGATTTCTTCCTCTGGCGTTTCGTTAAGGCAAAGTTTATCTACCACTACTCCAAAGAATCTGGAAGTATTGAAGAACCGGAACCGTATGCCTTAACATCAGCGACGAAGGACGTGCCTGCCCGAGAATGGTTGGAATTTTAATATCGATGTGATATTGTTTGTTTCACTGATGGAGGACATATTTAAGTCTGTAATCTGAACGTGAAAGGTGTGTATATATGCATTCGAAATACTTACATTCTTTTTTTTAACACCCTGTATTTCACAGCCATAAACCGTTTATAGAATGTTGAAAATAGCGCTGGGTCTGGATTAGAACAGGGATTTCCCGCTTACAAGGTAGTTTCAATTTCAACTACGCATTGTTTCAGTAAAAATGTATTTACGTAACAATAATATTCAATCTACGAACAATTTATTTTTGTTACTGCTACAGTAACTAGCGACGAAAGTGCGACATGTATCACTAAGGAATTACGACTAATAGGTAGTATTCGCTAAATAAAACCTTTAATTAGCTGTCACAGTTGTGTAAAAAAAAAAAAAATGTACTTTACTGTTTGGTAATAATCTCCAAGCGTCATTCTTTTCGTGCAGATGGGCATCAGTAGTCAATACTACTTGTTTCGATCCTAGTTTGCTATTAGCGTTTCTGTCAGTTGCTGTAACTTTTCAACCTGTCACAATCGTTTCTTAACAAATAAAGGAGAAGAGATGGTAACTGGTACAGTTGCTCAAATTCCGCACTCAACTCGAGGCTGTTGCTGTAAATGACGCCTCACTTAGCTTCTCAACATGCAAAAGGTGAGACAAGACACTTCGAATTGACTGAAGAACTTTGGATTTTCAGGATAATCTTCGGCGTAATGCCTGAATTAATGACTGAATGAAGTTAGAAAACAGCGTAGAGGTATCAAGTGATTACTGTTACAACATCTTCTTTCAACATGAACGGAGATCACATTTCATTCCGGCACCACCGTCTACGGGTTATCCATTGGCTTCATAAATTTTAAAAATGCGTTTTGTTACACATACCACGAGGAGGTTTCATAAATAATAAACGTTTGCATCAACGCACGTGCATCGTGGCGCTGTTATCGGAATTTGCAACGGGGATGTGCGCGCAATTCATCGCAGGCAACAGTCACGTAAAAAGAGTAATAGTCTGACATTGGGAAAGGGATCCTAATACGATCAAAGAATACGTGTAAGTGTTTGCACTTATTGAAGACGTATACAGCTGATGATCGCAAATTGATTTTAAAATACACTTTTCTCATGTATAATAATTTTCGATACATTACTCAAAATGGATTCCGTAAACAGACATCTTGCTAATCGGAGTTGGCTCTGTTCTTCTGTGAGATTCACAGCGCAGTACAGAAAGGTTCTCTAGTGGAAATCGTGTTCTTTGACTTCCAGAAAGAACTCGAGATAGCTCCGTACTATCGTTAGAGTTTAACGAGTATCAGACTAGATAGAAAATTTAATTACAGGTAAAACTCAACAGTTTAAATCGACAGTTGTATAATTATTTGCAGAGTGCTAAACACTAATCCCATTTATAATGTGTTTTAAAAGATTCAGTATATTCGGAGATTCGGTGTGCTGTTGGCCGACTATGATGATGCCTACAAGAATGATACAATGGCTGAAGATTCTAGTGATACTGCATTGCGCTCTGTTGAGTTACGATCGCTGCAGAAATGGCAGATTATCTTAAACGTACACAGAAAAAAAAAAAAAAAAAAAAAAAAAAAGAAAGAAAAGAAAGTCTTGAAAAATTTGTTTTACACACACTTGATGCCAAGATAACTATTAAAATTTAGAAGTACTTTGTTCTGATGATTTAGTACTACACTAATCACCCCATACAAAGGCCCATCTTAATCGTCCTCCCCTTTGGAACAAAAAATACACTACTGGGGAAGTGACGAACATCTGTTAACAGTGATGTCTGTAGTAATAATAATAATAATAATAATAATAATATGGGTGACATTGGCGGAATACACAAGAAAAAGTGAAGAGAGTTTCCTTTGGAGGATCAGTCAATACATGTACTAGCTGTTCCGTGTGGATATCTATACGATGGTGGAAGATATAGTGGTTGAAAGTCATCGGCTTATATAAAATTCGGACTGAAGACCAGCGATGACTTTTGTCACTAAAATAGCAAAGAGATTATGTACAGCGAAACGTGATGTAAATTCATCAGTTGTTTTCCTGCAACAAGCAAACGAATAAAGAAAATTAATGTATATTGCAGTTTGAAAAGTAGAACTACCAAGAAAGATGCCAAAGCGTAAGAAAGAAATTTCGCGTTCTCGATCCGTTTCAGAAAGACAGAAAACGGCGCTGAAAAGTGAATCTACAGACGAAAGAAACTTGAAATTTTTAGACGTTGTTTATGTTTCATTGTAGGTATCAGCGAGTTTTCGATATTCCCATCCCTAGGGATTGTGAAATAGGGGATGAACGGTTTTTTGAAAATACGTGTTTCGATATTTTTGGGTATTCAACCATTAAGCGGGTGAAATAAAGTGATTCTTTTAAGGGTGCTACTAAGGCTATTTCGATCCTAGAAATACGAAAATTTGGATTTAGAATCATGGTTATAATTTTTTTTTTTTTTTTTTTATTTTTGAATACTGCCATCAGTGGTGCAATAAGAGGTGACAAGTTGTATCAAAATACTTGATTAAGAAAGCATTTTTAAAGCTGAATCTACGAAAGTTTATATTGAGAAGTAGAAACAACCAATGCAGACCATCCAGTCTACGCGTACAAAGTAGCGGGAAGTAAGCTAGATTATTATTATTATTATTATTTTAAAAAAATTAATTGACGGTTATTTGACATAATTTTATATTTATTACCACAACCAGGTTTCAACCTTAGGCCATTCTGAAGTGATAAAAGTTGTCAGACAGGTTTTCTTATGTCGTGGCCATGATACCTTGACACCTGTATGACAACTTTTATCACTTGAGAATGGCCTAAGGCTGAAACCTGGTTGTAATAATAAGTATAAAATTATCAGTCAAATGGAGATCAATTCTTTAAAAAAATTATATGACTGAGACTCCAGACACAAACAAAATAAAAATTGAGCTAGTCTTTCATAAACATTTCTCCGATACAATCTGCTACGCAATAAGTAGCTGAAAACCAGCTTTGCTCGGGAAATTTAATACCTGGCCGGGTTTGTATTTATTCCATTCTTATGACAGTTTCTCACCTTCTGATCCATCTGTCCATAGCCTTCTGTCCCACTCTGCCAATTTCAGCTGTATCTTTAGCAAATTTCAGCCTCTTGTTTCGCTTTTACGCAGCTCAGTTCTCATGTCTTCCTTTCTTCTGAACAATGTGTCACACAATAATGTAACTTTCTAGTGGAATAATGAGGAATATTAGGAAACAAGCGAAATGTTTACCGAATACAGTTAGTAATGCAGACCTTGCAAATTAAAATATTTTGCGTGATTGGGTGGTTTAGCATGCCTGTCACTGTTTATGAGGAAATATCTCCTGAATGATGTGTCGTAGGTGGGATTTGCTCCTACTGTAATCGTTACCCCGAGATAAGTAGTATGTGCACCAAATTTGGCTGAAATCGTTCCGATGGCTTAGGAGGAGATTGAAACATTGTTGCCTGATGCAGTGGTTTTCACACATTCCATTGTTTATGAAGGAATATATCCTGAACTGTATGTGTATGTAATGATCACTCCCACAGCGACCTTTTTCTTGGTTATAAGATCAAGTGGGCAAAGTTTCATCGTTTTGGAACACAACTATGGATTTGTATGCAGTACAAACCCTCAAACACTCGGACACTGTACTTTATATATGAAGATGCAGGAAAACGAATGAAGAATGTGTATCACGTATCGGTGTATGTAAAATTCTTGCTACACAGTCTCAAATGTAATCGCTGGTCTTCAGCCGGAATTTTAAATAAGATGATGATTTTCAACCACATCTCCCATCCTCTTATCGCTATCAACATGGAACAGATATGGAGTATAACGGGAGACTTTAGACTGCAATACCACAGAGAGACCATTCGTCGGCGCTGTGAAGTTTTCTCTGCAGAGCGAAATATTGACGCACTCACGTAGAATTTTATATATGATAACTTTCAACCCCAATACGTTCCACCCTCTTATCATTGTGAATCCTCAACCACCACAGTCCTCAATGGAGGAATGCTGATGACTACTACCGCACACAAACGTTACTCTTTTGCGGTGTGCTGGCTTAACTGCAGGGTGAAATATAGGCATAAACACCTCAATTTTTATATATGTCGTCGGGAAGACTTTGAGTCCCCTATATCCCTCTCTACGTATTTTGATATCATCAAGTCAGAGATTATATTTCATTCACAAATGTATGTTTTTGAGACTATAACTGTTAGAAAATGAAACCAGAAGTACAAGCAATTACGAACCATAAGCCTATCGTTGCTAATTACTCATGGAGATTACTTAAATGACATCAATACCAACGCTTACAAATATTCCCATACATTGTTTTAAAACGTCTGTTTAGACGATGCAAAAATGACGAACCATCTTTGAAGCAGGCTTGAAGACCTATTTCCAGGAGCGACCAAAATTCACTCAAGAACTTCTGTTCGTCCTGGAAGCATTACATTGAATATTACACACTGAATCGTACACAGATATATCTCCTGTGCTTTCTTATTAAATTATCTAAATGTGGTAATACGCTAGCCTGATGTTGATGAAGCGGTTAATAATCATTAAAAGGATGCGAGTTAAATGGTCACTCGTACAGAATAATGATATTTCATGAAACTGATCTTACGTAAAACAACAATAACGCTTTAATTTTCCTACGGTGTAGGCGCTCTATCTTCCTCAATATTTCTGAATTCGGTAATAAACGGATAGAGTGTTTCAGACGCGCACTGTGCGTGTTTCTGATGCATAATCGATATTGTCCGTAACTTTCAGAGCCGATGTACGTCGTAAACATGGACCGAGCGATTTTGGTGAAAACATATTTACACGGTATCAACACGATAGTCGTGTCAAATAAGGCAGGAAAATCTTGAACATTGTACCGATAAAACAGTTTTTATTAATTTCATGCATTGCTTCACTTACTAACATCCATTAAGACTTCATGCAATGGATTAACAGCCATCACTCGCGTCCTCATCGGAGAAAGTTAAAACACTGTACATTCTCTAACAAAAATGAGTTATCTAGAGGAGGACAGTACTTTCTTCGTTTTAATTAACATTCATTATTATTGGTACTGGGTAGGTGTTGTGCTCTTTTCTCATGTTGTACTAATCATTACATTCACACAGAACTGTAACCTGGCCACCCTCTCCATTATGTCTTGCGTACTCTAGCATTTGTCCGCCACTGCTATTCCTGGAGCACAGATTTAATACTAATCAGATCACTATGTCCCTTCTTACGCAAGGGTCTCCCCAGCCATCATCCCTTTTGAATGGTATACCTATCCATAACAATTTTTGGAAATGTTCAAAACCAAATTCACCCAACTTCAAAGAGCAGTCCTTAGCATACTAGATTTCCACTCGGTAGTTCAAATCCGCATCCGGCTACCTCATCTCTGACAAATTCCACCACGGTTCCTTTCCAATGTCAGAACCATCATTCTGAGAAAAGGGATGGAAGAAGAGTTAGGTGAATATGAATTAGGAGATACTAAACTGTAAGAGGAATTTGACAGAGCACGAAAGATTTCATTCGAAACGAGGCCCCTCGGCTTGATGATATTGCATATTAACTACTGATATTGTTGAAAAAAAGGAAAAATAAGAAACAGGTACATTTTCTGTGTAAGACACGGGACATATCCTCAGACTTCAAGAAGGATATGATACATCCACTTCTAAACAGTGCAAAACTACAGATCTACAATATTAATAAGTCCTGGTTTTAGAACACTAACACAAATTATTTACAGACGAATGGATAAACTGCTAGATTCAGATCAAATTGTATTTACGAGAAATGTAGGAATACGTGTAACAATACTCACATTACGAGTATACAAAGAAGATAGGTTAAGGAAAGGCAATTCTCCGTCTTTAGCTTTTGTATATATGGCGAAAGCCTTTGAAAGTGTTGACCATAACACACTCTTTCTGGAGGTAGCAGGGATAAAATATAGGGAACGAAACATTGTATTCAACTTGTAAAAAAAAAAATAATAATAATAAACAGACAGCAGTTATAAGAGTCGAAGGGCATGAAAGGGACGAGGGACGCAGTATTTGGAATGGGGGTAAGACAGGATTATACCCTTAGTCTAATATTATTTAATCTGTATATTCAGCAATCTACTAAGGTAAGCAAGGAGAATTGAAGGAAAAAATTACAGTTCAGAGAGATGAAATGAAAACTTTTTGCTTTACCGGTGAGAGTGTAATTCTGTCAGAGGCTGCAGAGGACCTGGAAGAGAAACTGATCGGAAAAGATATTGTCTTGAAAGAAGGCTATATATAGAAGAACCATTCTAGTCAATGCCGCGTTCTTTACAACTGATACGTACACCTACAATGAATCTGGTATGCAGTTTGTTGAAGTGACTAGCTCAAGCGACACCCACGGTTGTCATCTGATTACACGTCTCGTCTACTGGTCAAGTGTTCATAGCTCTTCAGGTATTCATTGTAGAGCCCATGCTCAGTACATACCTTTTTATTTTCTTGGTTCACTCCACCTCCTCCAAAACTATGGAAAGTAAAGAGCAGTTTCATAGTGGAAAAATGTAGAAGAGCTCTTAGGATCAGTGGATGACATTTCTAGACGTGAGAACCTTATCAAAATGTGTACTCACTCTCCGGTACGACTCATCGAAATTTGTAATAGGAATTTCCGAAAACCTTTTATATTACAAAACTGTACTACTCATCTCCTTCCGAATGCTCATCGGAATATGGTGTAAACATGTGTAATAAATAGGGTGGGAACTTCTGGAGTTTTTTGGTAAAAACATTTACCCTATATATATTATGCCTACATGTATACTTAGAGTCTTTTATATTACTGTCAGACGCGTTTTTTTTTTTTTTTATAAAAACATGAGACAGCAGATGTATCTGATAGATTGTAACCTTACCAAGAATTTCGCCTCTTACTTTGTTTTTAGTGACCTGGTGGCAATTCTTAACCCGCGCGGAGCCGCATTTAGGCCCTGGGTAAAGAACAGAATGTTAAGGGGCGATTTTAATCCCTTGTTCCACACCTTCAGACGAAACCTTGTCTGGGAGGTTCCTTTCCCTTGCTATTGAGTAGACGCGTTACCTCGTTTGTGTTCACAGCGAAGTATTACCGGGTGCTCTACGTCATAGCCGGCCGCAGTGGCCGAGCGGTCTGCGGCGCGCCAGTCACAGTCTGCACGGCCGCTACGATCGGGGGTTCAAATCCCCCCTCGGGCATGGATGTTTGTGTCGTCTTTAGTATAAGGTAGTTCATAAGTAGTTTGTAAGTTTAGGGAATGATGACCCTGCAGTTAAGTCCCTTTAGCTTAACAAACATTTGAACATTTTCTACGTCATACCTACATACCTCTTATGCCGTATTGCCTGTAGCTGCGTGTCTCCAACGAGCCACTTTGAATTGCAGATTTACTGTTGCAATAAGACAGCCCCTGATCTGCACTATTTTAATCAATGAAATTTCATAATAATTATGTAAGACTCTTACGCCTTTTCAGTTTACTGTATTCGAATTTGCTATTATTTTACTGATTCGGCAATGATCTAAGATGGATGCGCCTTGAGACCGTTGCATCTCTTTAACTTAGACCAGTGCGCAAAACTATGTTACTGATTGATTTTTTCCATTTTTTATTTTGTGAAATATTCCTACCGTACACTGAATTTTTAATTCATGCCTGCTAGACATCTGTGGCCTGTATATCGCCTCTTCAGCTTTGCTTAAGTTCCTGAGCGTAGATATCTGGTTTCTAGAAACTTACCTACTGAGGGCATAGTAGTCGGACTGTGATACGTGTCGGGTGGACGTTGGATGCAGATATCGCATCTTTCAGTTTTGTCCGACCAACGTGCACAGATCTACAGCTTCGATACACTTTGCTGTGGAGGAAGTAGATGACGTGTCACGACAAGCTTATCTATAGTATTACCGTTTGCACTTATTTTAATAACACGTCGTCAGTGTTTTTTCTTAATTACTTGTTGTATATACACCATCTCCATTATTTTTTGTTTTATGTATTTGCATAACCTATCGACTTTTGTAAACTAATACAATCGTCTTGAATTTTTATACATGTTTTTGAAAACAGTTTTTATGGTTTTGTGTTGCGAGGTGCATATTTAAATAAAATTGTTAATTCTTTCCACTGTGTATTTCTTACTTACACTATGTAATCGTGTTTTCTTACTCTGTGTATCTGCTCGCCGTCTGTCGCAACTCTACGTACATCTCAGAATGGGAAGCATACTGTGTACCGCTGACAATCAACAACAGTATCGAGATTTCCTTTTTAACCTTAAATACAAAGGCAGTATATCAACCCTGTAAAAAACGTTCACATAATAAGAATTCACGATTGGTTTGTGGTAGTTCGTATTCTCTTTCGTAGTGAGTTCACTCTCCCTATTTTACAGGCCTTGTATAGCTAATGTTTCATCTAAATGGATTGCGCCATTAATGTTTCTTATCTGCCTCTTATTTGCGCTTTTACTACGATGTGGATGAAGAATTTCTCTTATTCTACAAACGGACACTACACAGGCGTTGATTTATTGTTTATTTATTTACATGAATTGGCCAAATAAGAACCGCGTTATCAATTCTATGTCATTTTCTGTTTTTCTTTCTTACTCTTCTCTAAGGCTGTTGTTTTTGCCGCCGTTCCCGCCAGATGCTGAGCTTTCAATTTTCTGCAGGTATTAGTTTTAGAGCCTCCTGAACATCCTCAAATTCAGTTATTGCTATTCTCTAATTAACTCTTCTAACGAAGACCTAGCTAAACTTAATACTTACAGAAATGGATCATCCAGTCTCACCAGATGAACAAAAAATACCAGCCTTCACTTTTTCATTTCTGTCGTGACCGGTTTAATAAATTGACAGATTTTCTCATTGGTTATTTTTTACCATTTATCGCCAATTTTGGTGTCCGCCAAGATCCTTTCTCAGAATTTCTCTAACCTTCTTCTTGAGCTCCTCCATCAGTCGTTTGTGCTTTAGAGAGAGTGTTTCTTCTCCATATTTTGCTTCTGTTTTTGTATCTGTCTTGTAATGAAATAACTTCGCGTTGCGACATAAACATTATTTTTTCTACAACTTCTGTGTAAAAATTTGCACCCTCCTAAGTTCAGATATTTGATGTTTGAAACCATCGTTTCCTATTCCAGTGTCCGTTACTATTTCTTCCAAATATTGAAAGCATTGACCTTTTAAATGCGACCAATACTTGGAGGCATTTCCTTAATTTCCTTAAATTTGATAGAATTGATATGTTTAAAACAAATTTAGCTGTATGCTTTGCTAACATTTCTATGTGTTTAAGTGCATCTTCTATATTTGTGGACAAACGAACAATATCGTGTGCAACAGCTAGTGCGTGTATCCTTATTGCTTTAACTTATTCTCCGGACGATGTTCCCTTCAAATTTCTACGTGTCTATTCTTCCAGTGTATCCGTCATTATTGTTTCTAGAGTGTTAATAATTTTCATTCGACACTGAAATTTTCAGAAAGATTTTACAGAACATTCTTTCAATGGACAGAATTTCTGGATCAAATACGATTAGAATTTTCCAGTTTCGCAGTAGAGTAGAACAAGAAAATTTAATTAGCACAGTAAGTAACAGACTCGCAGATTACTGGCAAATGTTAACATACCTTCAACAGTATGAAAAAAATGTAGGTATCAAACAGTTTCTATTATAACTGTGATTATTAATGAAGCATGAGTCGCTTAGTACAGGAAATGAACGTAAATTGCACACCCTGTAGGAAATATGTGCTATTTCTGAGTGTCTGAGTTCTTGTAAAGTGTGAAGAGAATAGAAAAGAAAACAGATCGTTAGAAGACTTTTCTGATAACATTATTCATTAGTTGCCTTGTAGATAACGAACTATACCTTCCCAACCCTAGAAGCTACTGTTTGTAATTATTATGCACTTGTACTATTAAGGCAAGCTTCACTGATACAAAGTAAAAAAGAATAATATGTCTACTGTTGCAGCAACAACGTCAAAACATTTTGAATATGAAACAAATATTACGCAAATAAGTATACAGGTTATTCATGATCGAAAGGATGTTTCTTATCCATGCATCGAGGTTCTGATCAAAGTGGCACTGTTTAATGTAGGCGTCTTTAATCTATATCTATATATAAAACGCTTGTGTGTGTACGTGCTGACAGACTTTTCTCCAAGACCACATACTGCCACCCACTCGTTGTTGTGGTGGTAGATAGCCCTTGGTCTAATGATGTTAGTAAGGGAATTTGATCGTGGTGCGTTGCAGTGGGTGAGTGCGACGAGCAAAAATTCGCAAAATATGCAATAAATACTCTTAGGAAAAGCTATAAACTCTGTGACTTACGAACTTTACGGTACGAGTCAAAATCTGTTTATTCTTTCAATCGTCAGACAATGCAGTCCTTCCGTCTTTAATAACGACGAGGAATATACAATACGCAATTTTTTAAATACATCACATGTTTCCGTCAACCACACATTACCGACTATGAACAGAGACATAAAACAAAGATAAAAATCCAGACAGACTCAAAGATAAAAATACTCGTGGAACATTGATCACTGTAGTGGAAGCGTGGTGGAAACACAGACATACATTAATGAATGTCTCTTAGGCCATAGATATTGATATGCCTGTGACAGTAAGAAAAACTATGCGACGTATGTGTTAGACTGTGGTCCTACTCATATCCTGGCGACCTCCTGTGATAATGTTGGCAACAGATGTTGAATAACGAGAATCATGTGACTTCATCATAAGCCAATCGTGTGACACGCAAATATTTTGTCGTGAAATCAAGTATACAGCAGGAACAGAAGTATTTATCTACAGTCTATGTGGTTCGGTCATCTTTGCAACGATTTTATATCGTGTTATGTTGCCAACATAAAAACACGAGACGGCCAGGATAGAAAGTAAAACGGATGTATCTGATTCGGTAAAGAATCAGATACATCCGTTGTTGTCACATCTCATTATGACCAGCACTTCACGCGAAACACTTTTGTATAGAGTCGCATGATTCACACAGTCTTACAATTCATTCCAAATTCCTATTCAAGAAGATATTTGTGAAAACTGTTACAGAATCAATATTCGCACTTATCCAATATCGTTTTCAGACATGTAATTTGCCATCCGCTTTCGGCGCTGCTATTGCAATGTGTAACAAAATTGAGAATAACGACGCATAATATCAAATATACAAGAAAGTTGAGGAAGCGTCACTAAAAGGGCCATTTGCACATAGTCATCTGTCTTAACCGAACAAAAAAGGACCAATGTTGAGGGGACAAAATGTGTTATGCGCATCTGAATGCTTACTCCAGAGATATTTCTGCTCTCTGCTGCCACTAGAGATAATAGAGCTAGACACGCGAGCGACAAGCTCATCAGAATCCTGCTTTCATAATTGTTGGGTGCGATATTGTGATTAAAATTCACTAGGAATACTATATTTAATGGAAAGTTCTATACAGACGATTAGCTTACTCCATAACTTCAACGATTACCCAGAGTTTCATAATCGCACATTGACACCACCATGACGTCTTATTTAAACAGACATCCACTGCTCTGTTGATTAAATTACCAGACTTTCATCATTCGTCGAGTTTTCGATAATAGGGAGCACTGCATACAGAATAACTACATTGTCCCCGGTGCAACACTGCAACATACCAATACTTCAGCATACACTTACTCTGAGAGCTAAACAGTTTAATACTACACCATAGAACCAATACGTGGCTCTCTTATTATTATTACTATTTCTCATCTCAACTATAGAAGTGTTTTCTTAAGTTTACGCCAAACAAACAATTACACACCTTAGTCTTAACTTTATGAACACAAAGTAACTTTGAATTTATATCGTTCCGGGGTACGGATTTATATTAATTTCACTTTTTGCACGAAAAACTTTATGAACATTCATCGTTTTCAACAATGATTACTACGTAAATTTGAAATCTTGGATAGGAGAACTGAGTTTGACAAAGCGATCCAACAAGGATTCTGTTTATGCTGACCTAGGTCTGGAGCCCTAAGAACCATGATATACACATGCCCCTCTTTAACAACCGTTGCGAAGCACGGGCATATAAGCTAGTATTTTATTAAAGTTTAACTTATCCACCACCTAAATGTTACTTGGTGCGCCTACGGCATAGCTTTCAGGATGTGAAAATAATTAGTTGGTTACAAAAAGAAAAAAAAGTAAAGAAATACACAGAAATTTGTAACTAATGAGATACGATCATGGTAAGTTATGAGGAACCGCTGCATATTAAGAGTTTCAACACTCATATTAGAATGGCTGAAAGATAGTAAGTAACGCTGTGGAAAATCAGTTGGTAACTCTGGAAGGGAAATTGCAGAAAAATTACCTTAAGGCCAGTAGAAATTCTTGGGTAATGAAAAAGATGATGAATTTAACTTACTACACGATAAAATAAAAAAATTCTGCCTTGATATTCACAGAAATTCAGAAAGGTGAAAGAATATTTGTAAGACCAGTAATTCAGATCTCTAGAGGCACATATAACTAAAGGAACGATATATGCTGATTATACAGAAATTAAAAAAAAAAAAAAAATAAAAAAAAAAAAAATCAAAAATCCGTTTGGAACCTTTCATATAGTTTCAGAAAATGCGTTAGGAATGTATTTCGAACAAAAAAGTCGACATTTGTGTGATTCTATTAGAGTTCCATTACAAAAACTAAACAGAGCAATACTATGACTGACACAAGAAATATGAAGTAAAATCTTCTAGATATTTCTTTTTTTTTTCAGTTACTAGTAAATTTAATTTATTGTTGCGTCAACCCAGAGAGAAATGTATAGCTGACTCATAGTAGTAAATATCATTCGATAACAGAATCTACCAAAGCTCAAAGGCAACGTTAGACAATTATTAGTGAGTGCTTTCCGTTAACACATTCTTATACTTATATTAAAACTATCACGAAGTAATTACAGATTTGGAACTGTATGTAATTGAAAAAAGGAAATATCGCGAATAATTTTCGCTTACGTATTAATTTCTGAGAGTAAAAAAATATACACTAAGGAAATAAATGTCGAAAAATATTAATTTGGACAAATAATTTGCACAACAGCCAATTACCAATATAACATTTGCATCTAAAATGTGTTCGACCCACTATACTTTCCGTACCAATTCATATTCGAAGTTAACCTTCGAATGTCTAGATCTTAAGGCACATTTATTAAAACTTGACCGATTTTGATCACTACGTCACCATCGTCGCATTCATACTGATAGACGATGGCTGCGCTCGGGTGGTCACGTGAAGAGCGAAACTGGTTACCTTATAAAAAAAGTACCTTGCGAACTAGACGGTATTATGATTAATTTGAAATATTCTGTATACATCGCTGGTTCTTAAAACAAAGACTTCAGTTTTCATTGGGAATTCTTATTTTTGTTAAATTGCTTTAAGTAACATGTCTTACATATTTTAATTTTATATCAAAACCCAAGACTTCCACTTTATGGCTAATCAGTAATTACGAGAGTGTAGAACGTACACCAACGTAACTTTTAAATGCCTTTTATACACAAAAACAGAAATTAAAATTCGTTACCATCTTCTGAATTTACCTCTTGTTCGTCTAGAATTATGCAAATCGAAATTATCGTGGGTATTAATTGTAGTTCGCAGATGTTTCTATTTTAAATTCTTTGATTCATTGTTGTTACCTACCAGTGGCTCATTCTGTTCACTCTTTACCCTGTGTGGCATCCTGCACCTCCAAGAGATACTTACGGATAATATCAAATTTATGATAAATAGATTAATTTTCGTTATGCCCTAATGCAAGAATGTGAACGAATTCCTAACAGATAATTCAATCGAGTCACAGTAAGAAATTCCCATTAAGTCATTTAAAAATAAATGAAGCTACTTATCAACACGTATCAACCTATTTGGAATAATCTGGTTTAGATGAGTTATTATGCGTCGTACCGCATGGACGAAAAGACATGATGAATTTACGAAACGATATATTTTTATCCTGGACGACTATGTTAATGCTCGTGAATTCCGCAAGTCCTTTCTATGTTGCGGTCTGTATGAAGTACCAGCTGTCTACGGAAATTTCTAGCAATTTTCACACTTTATGAAATGATGATTGTAGGCGTCAGCCTAGTGACTGGCAGTGTTCTAATTGCTATCCATCGGGTTGAGCTTAGTCGAATTTTGTTGCCAATACAGACATCACTCCAGTACGCTACTGTCCCTTTGACAACAACAGTTATCTTACTGATACATTTAATCGCCTACTTGTGTTTCCACGGTGGTTATACTACTCTTTGTCGATGCTAAATGCTATAATTGCTTTGCGCTTATAATATAACAGAAACGTAGAAAAATTTAGGTAAGAGTGCAAAATGATGATTGTACGTCCCCCTAAAAATGTTATACCCTATAAATGCAGTGTATTTAACTTCTGTTAAAATAAAATTAAGAATATCAATATTGTATTTTATTTTTTCCTCTTCAAGGAATTACTTCTTACTATGCAAAGATAAAAACAGTTCGAAATTGGTATTTGGAAGGATGGATGATATGAAAAGAAATTAATATTAAATTCAAAAGCGCAAACGATGATGGTAGACACAGTTACGTCACAGAATCTAAAAAAAAGTCCGCACCAGAAGAGATAAAATGCGGTCTCATCAAGTAATAACAGTTTTCTGTAGGCCGCGTCAGAAACGAAGCGGCGGACATGAGTTGCAAATAGCTGCTCATTCAGTCTTCCACAAAGGTTTCGGGACATATGCGATAAAGTACAGAACTATCTGCATTAGAAGTTGGTTTTTTCGCTTACAGTTACCGAGTTACATTTATGTACATTATATTATCCTCTCCCTACCAGGAAAATTTTCGTTTCATAACGTCTTGAATATTGTTTGTCAGTATATGACCCTCATCAGCGTTCAATATCGAAGAGCATAAGGTCAAAAAGTAATAAAAAATATGTAACGTCGTCGGAAATTGTTCAAGAAATGTACGTGAGATGTGTTACAAGAGAGCTATGAGCTATCAAAAGACCAGTTTGAAAAGTCCCTGATGCCGGGCTCCAGTATGATGTGGATGAATCATCAGGGACAGCAAAAGTCCTACTTCCTCTTCGTTATTTCTGTCGTGAACAACATACCAATCTGCAGAGTATATCCCTTACCGAGTGCGTACTTTCACACATCTTGACAAAAACAAAATGATTCATAGCTATACTTGGATTAAATTGCGCACGGGTCACAGATTATGCTTTCGGCGTAACAGTTGTCGTCACTGATGAAAATTCTGCGTCTAACATTAAAATGTTGCAGACGGCGACTATTCAACTACAGGGCGCTTTAAAGTAAAATGGATAAGCGCATATGTCATTGTCGAAGCTCTTTCACAAACTTTTTTTTTCTCTGATGAAGGTAAGAGTATAATATCCCGAAGCACAGTCAGAAAAACCTTTATGCTAATTATTTACTTTTAAGAAATATTTCCGCCCAGTTGTTTTACAGCGCCGTATGCATATTTCGGAATGTCAGCGGAAATCTACATGGTCAGAGAGGCAGACAACATCCCACAAGATATGTTTCGGTCAGCAGTAGGAAATTCTCTGGTGATGTTTCAGACAGTCTTGGATAATGATCGTTGTCACAGTAAACAACGTTTGTAACCTGCAATGAAAACGTAGTATACAATGTCACAATGTTACCCTCTCACGTGTAAATGCAATTATTTCTTCCAGTGGTTATTGGTTATTTCCTATGCGAATTTCCTAACAAACCTGTCCTCAATGTTTCATTGGCTTATGATCATTAATTTATGACGGAAGTCCTCTAAAGCATCGAAAGTTTAATGGTGACCACGCTGTTTCTCCAAAGCTTTCGTGACCACTGCAACCTGAAGATGGCTGTATTGTTGACCGTCGAAATACCGGAAAGAGTATTGCTCTTCTGGCTGGAAGGTTGGAAACCGAAGAAAAACTAAATTTTCAATTTTAAACTTCTTATGAATCACTTACATGGTATTGTTGAAGGATTCAATCTCTTGCGACTCTTTCAAAGAGACTGGAGATTTGGATGTCCGACAGTGATGTTAAAAACAAATGGTCAAATGTTTAAATGTTTTTAAATCTATCAGGCCAAACCGTGGTTATCAGTCCGTAGCTTACAAACTACTTAAACTAAGGTAAACAAACCGAAAAAAATGGTGAAATATTTGTAAATCTATCGGACCAAACTGCGTGGTCATTAGTCCGTAGCTTACAAAGTACTTAAACCTAGGTAAACTAACCTAAGGACAAACACACACACCAATGCCCAAGAGAGGACTCGAACCTCCACGGCGAGCAACCGCACGCTCCGCAGCGAGACGCTTTAGACCGCTCGGTTACTCCACCGCGGCGTAAACTAACCTAAGGACGACACACACACACACCCATGCCCCGGGGAGGACTCCAGCCTCTGACAGCGAGCAACCGCGCGCTGCGCAGCGAGATGTTAAAAACAATGAAGTCGGCGACACGATTGCAAGAGTTCAATAAAACATCGTTTCAATTTACGGAACATACTCGACAGTCGTTCTCGTTACACGTAATCCTTATTGCGGATATGGGGTTTATGCTATGAATTAAGGTTTTGGTTAAGTTGTAACATCGAAGGGTCTGAAACACAATTTACATTTTCCGAACGGATTTAATCACATTTTATATTTTCGCCAGCTTTTGGTGGACGAGACTAGCTATGTAGAAAAATCCTGAACACCGCAGAAAGAAAGAAGAAAATACAAAGGAAGAGTTACGATCAGTAAGCGAGTAGCGTGTCCTTGATACGTCCTAGTCAGGGATAGCGAGTCGGTGGGGGACCTACCCTACGTCTAACAACTATTGCTGCACCTGTACTGGTTTCCAAGGCCGACAACTACTGTAATCTATTCACCCGCAATAGGAGAGGTCGCACTATTCACATACAGCCGCACCTGCCGAGGCTGGTGTGGGGAGACTCGAACCCGCGACCCCCGGCATAGGGCGGGGTGCGTGCTACACGGCCTCTCAGAACTCACGCACTCGCGCGACGGGTCGCTGCAGGCGACGACCACTTTACTGTGTCTTACCAATAGTGTGCTGTACCTGTCTACATCTACATACATACTCCTCAGTCCACCGTAAGTGTTGGAGGGAACACCGTACCACCACTGTACCGTCTCCTTTCGTATTTCACTGCCTAATAGAACGAGGGAAAACAGAATATACATATGCCTCTGTACGGGCCCTAATTTCTCCTAGTCTTTGTGGACTTTACTCGCAATGTAAGTAGGTGGCATCAAGATCGTTCGGCAGCCAGTTTCAAATTCCGGTCCTATAAAATTCTTCAGCAGAATATCTCGAAAAGGTCGTCTTTCCTCCAGCGATTCCCATTTGAGTTCCCGGAGCATTTTCGTGGCACTCACACATTGGTCGAACCTACCAGTAACGAACCTAGCTGGTAGCCTCTGAACTGCTTCTATGTCTTCCATCAAACTGATCTGCTGTGCGTCCCAAACACTTGAGGAATACTCAAGACGTGGTCGTATAAGCGTTTTATACGCGGTGTCCTTTACTAATGATGCAAATCTTCCCAAAATTCTCCCAATACACCGAAGTCGGCTGTCCGCCTCACTTTCAAATGTCCATCTCATATCGCTCTGCAATGTTACGCCTAGATATTTGAACGACGCGACTCTATCAAGAAGCTCACTACTAATGCTACATTATGGGATTATTGTTCCGACTCAGGTGCATCATTTTACAGTTTTCTACATATGTAGCTAGCTGCCATTCTTCACACAAACTGAAATTTTTTATCTAAGTCATTCTCTAAGCTATTACGGTCAATTAATGACGACACCCACCCACACACCATCTGCAAACAGCCGCAAATTGCAAGTTACTTTGAAAAATTCATATTTACGCCAAAGCTGCGAAATATTTGTATTTGTTATATTCTACCCGTTTCGGCAGTTGCTACCATCAACAGGAAATCAACGTAGTACAGTAACGTCTAATTTACAATAAAATATTTTGATTGTTTCTAAAATCCCTTCCATTGTATATCATGTAGTAGATATTCCTTTAATTTTTAGAGTCTGTTACGAAACAATTTCTTCACTTGTAAGAATTAAACATTAATTACAGAAATACCTACTACAAGATGTAAAATGGAAGGGCTTTTAGAAACAATCACAATATTTTATTTTAAATTATACGTTGCTGTATTCAGTGAAAATGTTACCTCATTGACTTTGATGTAAAATATCTTGTCAATTTCCTGTTGATGGCAGCAACTGCCGAAAACGGCATAATATGACAAATACAAATACTTTGCCACCTTGGAAAAAGAATGATTTTTTCAAAGTACATTGCGGCTGTATATTGACACCTAAAACGTCAATTTCAAGTTACTATCTCTATCAGATAATTTATATAGATTGGATATACCGGTATAGCGGTCCTATCATACTCCCCTGGGGCAAGCCTGACGATATACTCGTCTGTGATGAACACTCACCGTCGAGAACAACGTACTGTCTTTTATTACTTAGGATGTCTTCTATCCAGTCACAAATCTTACCTATTACATATGCTCGTATCTTCGTTTGCAGTCTGCACTGCGGCACCACGCTAAATACCTTTCTGAAATAGAGAAAAACACATTCTGCCTATTGCCCTTCATCCATGTCTCCCAAGATGTCACGTGAGAAAAGGGCAAGCTGAGTTTCACACGTACGATGTTTCCTAAACCTGTGCTGTTTCACAGAAACAAGCTTATCCATCTCAAGGAAATTTACTATATTCGAGCTGTGGAATATACTCCAAAATTATACAGGAAACCGATGTCAATGATATGGGCCTAGAATTATGTGTGTCAGTTGTTTCACCTTTCTTATAAAGGTCTTTTTTCTATTCACTATGAACTTTTCGCTGAATTAAATTAATTCGCGATAAATGCAAACTAAGTAAGGGACCAATGCCGCAGAATACTCTTTGTAAAACAGAACTGGTATGCCCTCCATTTTGCTCCTCAAATATATGGGCCTGGCAGTTATAAGATACGGACTAAAGGAGCAAGCGAATGTTCTGAATTTGTACATCTTAGGGAACGACCTTATTACAATAATAAACGAGAAAAGTGAAGATCGCAATATTTTGTTTTCATTTTTTTACGCAAGACAACAGGTTTCGACACTCAAGGGTGTACCCAAGCACAATTTTAAAGTAGTAGGGGAAGGTAGGACAAGATGACAAGGAATCTAAGATACTGAATCATTCATTTAATGCGATTGTCGAGACAGAACAGCAAATGAAGGTCTTGCTAGCAAGTAGCGCTCTACGTGTGCTACGATATGTACTAAAGCCAATGGTCATAATTTAGTACCGACACGCTATCATTCACGTTTACGAACAAGTTGATTGTAATATTTCAGTGCACAGAAACAGCAACAGGAATACCTGTGGTTAATCTTTCCAACCTGGTTTCAGTTTTTCCGTAAACTATAAACCATGTTGTATCTTTAATGTATATATTAAACTCCAGAGAGGATTTAATGAAGTGGTGTTCCTAGGTTAAAATTATGAATGGATGTTTCAAATAAGGTGATGAATTTACTGCGCGGACAAGATGGACGACTCGTCATCTTACTCAAACATTTCCTAAATCATTTCAATGAGCTTTTCATACTTCTTTAAACTACTGAGCGTGTTTAAAAAGTATAAACGAAGGAACAACAGACAGAAATGACCACAGGAATCTGTGCCCATTTTGCAGGAGGTACAGAATAGTGCAGTAGTGTATGCTACTTCCAAGAGTAAACAAATGAAAAAGTAACCTTCATTGCAAATCACAAAGAAAAACCGAAGAAATATAATTATAAAAAAATGACAAGCACAAAAATTATTGACAAATAGGGGACGAAAGGGAGAATAAAAACTAAACTTCTATGATAAGGCGACATCAGTCAGCTACACTGAAGACGACGACGATCATGATATCGTTAGAGAAGAACTTTGAGAAATCAGCAATGACTACGGTAAATTAGGGACTTTTTATGCTTGTTCATGTCGTCGTAAATGGGCAAATGCTGCTTGTACCGAACTCACTGCGGCAGATACGAAGCGCAAAGCAAGTGTGTGCCACTTCTATGCTTGAATAAAATAATTATTTTATGTTTATCAATTTGTGGTTTTCTTCGTCAAATTATCCGCCTACATTCGTCATATTACCCGCAAAACGAGGGTAAGTAGACAAATTTGACCTTATTTTAAAAAGTCAATGTAATCGCCTTAAATGTTACATTTAGAAAAACTATGAAAGCTGTAGTTGTATACATAACTCTAATGGTTTCTCTGATCATGTAGGCATCACGAGATAAAAGAAATTCAGAAGCTTATTGTCGTCTTACACTCCTTTCCCCTACGTGGAGCGCTTTAATAAGAAAATAAATACGTTGTATAGGAAGAAAAATTGTCATATTGGAATTTTCTTATTATACTATCGAGCTATTTAAGGAAATCTAGACATAATACAAAATGTGTCTTCGTATGTATGTATGTTCCACAACTCCTCTTAAGTTGCTGGATTCCTTCCTACCGAACCTGGTACATACTGTACCAGTAATAGCATGTAAAAATTTAACAGACTATAGAGTGAGTCCCATTCAACAATTTGTGGTAGGGAACATGGGAAAGAAAATCCCTGTTTAGAACACATGCAAGTAAATTTGTCTATGTTGTTTCTCGTTACTGTTTTCCCGCTTCTTTACATTTAACATGCTTTCAAATTTATACACACTGTGCTGTTTATGTAACTGTACATTCTTTATTTCATTCCAGGAGACGAGCCTGACTTCTAGGAAGTGGTAATGCAGCTTTACATTGCTTATCCCTAAGGTGGCTCTTTTGTATCGTATTCATAGACATCATGACAGAATGTGAAATGATGTAACGTCTGGCTCATTCACAACTCAATACTGTCCGGAGAAGAAGACCAAAATACTACGCCGGTACAGTTTTTCAGAAATCATTGTCCTATACCAGACCCCAGTGGATAAGAAAATGTAATTACTTGTCATAATTTTAGCTGGTTACGATGTGATTCTAAATACACCATCGATTTTTGTCATTGTGTGTTAGAAATGTCCGAATGAATAGACACCTTATCAGTAATTATATCTATGCCTTCCACAGGCAATTGTGCGTAGGCAAAAGTATGCTCCATAAATTGCGAGAATACAGTTAGGCTGCGAGAGAGGAAGAAAAGGGTGGAGAGCGCTATCATTATGGTGTGCGGTATTTTGACATGCTTGCCTGGATAGCCTAACTGATTAAGTGACTCGTATCCGAGTTCAGATACTGAGTTCAGTCGTCCACTACTTGGGAATGAGAACACTTAGTGATTTGCAATAAATTTTACACATTATTTCAAATCGTTACGGAAATTTTTCTTGCTAGTAAGTCAAAAAAATGTTTGAATGAAAGTTTATCGCTTACTATTTTTCCGTTGTACTTGCAGTAAAACTACGGCATTCTGCGTGAAATAACTTTTTATTACCTCTACACTACTACTGTAGTTTCTTTTCGCGAGACATTTTACAGACAGTTTATATACATAACGCTGAAAGCACTTTCGAAATTATACTACTAGCTAAAAATTCTCCTATACCTTCTTCTCTCTCTCTCTCTCTCTCTCTCTCTCTCTCTCTCTCTCTCTCTCTCTCTCTCTCTCTCTCTCTCTCTCTCTCTTTAAAAAATAAAAATTTTATCTTTATCGAAGTATATATAAGAATAAGGCTGTCTTGTATAATTTACAAAATTATACTTGCAGTATCCAAACAAAGAAAGATATCAATCAAAATACAAATGGAATATAAAATTCGCACAATCACATATTTATTTAGTTATATGTTGTACTATTGTATAAATTGTCAGGTATATATTCATTTGTATAAGTGCTGTAAGTCTGTAAAATCTGTATAGAGTACAATTTGTAGTAAAGAAGTAATAGAAAACATGGAGATGTGCTCATCTCTCTTGAACTACTTTTACTGTGATACAATTTAGAAGATACATTCAGCTATATGTATTATACTGTCTGTAAGATTTACTGCTGCTACAATTTGTAGTGTAGAAATTATAAATTGTAACGTCATACCGAATGCCATAGTTTCAGTCCCTGAACAGTAGAACAGTAGTTAGCGAGAATTTTTTTTTCTTTCATAATTTTGCTATGGTTGTCAGAGAGAAAAAGTTCAGTAAAGGTTTGATATTATGTTTAAAGTTTCTTGCAAGTCGCTAAGTACTGTCATTCTTATACAGTGTGTGAATAAAGTCTCGTCGCATTATGTGGCAATTTCTTCCAACTATATTATGACGTTGTATCTCCTGCACCATGTGTCGTATGTGGTTGTTACCTCGACAGCATTGTTACTTCACGATAAGGAATATGTGCAACAAATTTGGTTGAAATCCGTCCAGTTTAGGACGAAATGTGCAACACTGTCGTTTGTTGCAGTAGCTTTTCGTGCAGGTCATTGTGTATGACGTCCTATCTCGTGAACAATGTGTTGTACGTGATCCTAACACTTGCGGCGACCGTCCTCAACGATTGAAGCTTACGTGTGAAAAATTTGATAAACATTGGAAGAAAACTGTAGATTTGTATTACAATACGTATATACAAACACACAAACATACGGACACTCTGCTTTATATAAAGGACAACACACTGTTCATGACATATGAGTTTCCAACTATTAGGTTCATAAGATTTCTTACTTCTATAATAGTAATTCTTTTCCTGACTTACTTCGCAAACATGAGGCACATATACTACGGAATCTAGATTATATTAGAGTACCACACAGTATATCAGAGTAATTCAGGAGGAAATTCGCAAAAAATTATGAATTGCACTAAAATACACTCCCATCTTGCTTTAGGTTGTAATTTATTACTTGTCTATTACTTACTGCATTCGCAACACATTTCGCAATACTTTCCTAATATTCTACTCAACGAACTGGGAAAGTATGATACTCCAGGACACATAGTTAAGGAAATAGGATGTCGTATGCATTAAACTGTATGAAGACAAAACTGTTGTGGGTAGAGACAACAGGGTAGAAGTAGCAAGGCATACACACACACAGACACCCGCACACACACACACACACACACACACACACACACACACACACACACAGATAAATTCATGAACCAACGCAATTTAGATGCAAATTACTTCTCCTTCCTCGAGTGATCTTCTCTTCCTACAAAATGAAGAATTTTGATTTTAATCTGTAGTCTCTTCGAAGTACTGTTCTTATTTATGTGATTTTGAATAGAGCTGCCTATACAGATAATAGACTTTATTTTTTATATTACCACCCTTGACATTTTTCTATTTCACGTCTCCTGGTGTATAATAGCATTGTCGTTTATGGGGCGCTGTAAATGACTTGAAAGTGACTTAGTAGAGATAGTTAAAAGCTAGGAGAAGTTACAAATATGTAGTACAATACCTACAAGGACTCATTTCGACTAAAGACTCAAATTTTACAGCTGAATGATAATGAAAAGAACTGTGTGATTCCAGTGCTTACCACAAATTCATTTTTACCAGAAAATCTTTGAAATTATTTGTCTTCCTCGCCTTTAGATGTTTGGCTCCAACATCTGCTAATCTTTTCAATATTACCCCTCATTATGGTGTACACAAGAGCAGAGTAATGGACATGTATGTAAATGGTAGACGCACAACATAATGTATCAATACACTGTGTTAGTTGGTCAGCACGATGTACTACTTACCTGTCTTCAGTCACATGACATCTTCAGGAGTTCCAGTTGTAGCGATCAACGAAAGCTAAGTTCTTATTAGTTCTTTGTGACTAGCAGTTAACAATTGAATTTAGTAGTTTTGCTGGGGTGTAAGTGCATGATAGTCAGTAACTGAAGTTAGTTATCTTCAACCGGTGTTTCTTGGTGTAATTGTGGTAGGGTAACTTTCTCATACTGTCTCCGATAACTTTTTGTACTTTCACGAGTACAATGTCATTAGGTATCAGGGGACGCTTGATTTTATTTTATTTGGACAACCAATAGTGTGAGGATTCTGTTGTAGTTTTATTTGCTGTAGATTCATATATTTAATAGTAATAGTCACTTTACTGGTACAGAGGTAAATTTGGATTACCGTAATTGATTAATAAGTTCGTGCTTGCGTAGTATCAGAAATTAGAAATCGTTTACATTTAGTTTGTTATTCAGTAACTGTAAAATAATGAGAAGTACAGGCTATGCCGTTGGTTCAAGAGCGGTAGGATACAGAAGTGTACATTTCCCACTTTTAACTTGCTCAAGCTTGCTTGGAAGCAAGCAGGCAGGCCGCCGCGCGTTGTCAACAGAACGGGCAGGCTGCTTCATAAGCCAAGCTGAACCCGACCCGAGCAGGCTACGAGAAACCTGGTTGCCTGTCCGTATTATCGCTGTACGTAGCAGTTTAGTCTGCACGCGTCAATGTCGTGTTAAGGAAGTTCATGAAAAGTTCTTACCTATTTTATTTGGGCATCAAATGACGAATTTATATATATATATATTCCCTTCAGGTCACAATATGAGATTTTGTCTTTTTTACATTTTCGGCGTATCTTTCTGCTCTAAAAAAGGCACTGGTGGCTTGTTTCAAAGGTTTCATTTTCTGAAAATAAATTTTTACCAAAACTTAAATTTCACAAGCAGTTCTACTCCTGGAGAGTACAGTTAGTTTTTAAGGCATAAAACCACGGCAGAGCTAAAGTTAATGTTGTCTCCTTGTCTGACTCTAAATTGACTGTGGCTTTCTTAAATGCCTTAAGAAATGCTATGAGCTGGCCAGTTATATGGTGGTCATAATCCAGCATATTATCACTGAAACTGAAAATGTACTGACAGAGGCATGTCGAAATAACTATTCCAACGAGTTCACGCTGCTTTAAAGATGCCTGCAATTTCACAGAGACCTCTTCTCTTGAAATAGGAAACCGTATTCCGCAGTGCATTAAAACGACTAATATATTTGGGACATTTTCTTTCAAAAAATATTCGTTCACAACATGTTTCAAGACTGTTTATACAATGAGCTACGCATGGAAGACGTTTGTATGTGTCGAGAGCTTTAACAATATTACTGCCCTGGGCTGTGACATACGTGATTTTCGCTACGTCTTCACGAGAAACACCTGCAGCTTCTAAGGGTTCTTCAAGTTGTTTCGAATGTTTGTGACAGTTTTTGGGCAGTCAGGAAATGTAGAGCACATCAGCACATATTTATGCAAACGACAGTCTGAATTTATGTAATGCATTGTGATGGACATGTAATGTACCCCTTTGTAATTGTCTGTCCGTAGATCAAGTGTACTTGCACATGTACCAGAAGGATTCGCATGCACCACGTTCAGAAAATGTTTGTAAATCTATCGGACCAAACTGCGTGGTCATCAGTCCGTAGCTTACAAACTACTTAAACCTAGGTAAACTAACCTAAGGACAACACACACACCCATGCCCCAGGGAGGACTCGAACCTCCACGGCCAGCAACGGCGCGCTCCGCAGCGAGACGCTTTAGACCGCTCGGCTACTCCACCGGGGCACATGCATCACGTCTGGGAGCAATTTGTTACGTACTTTATCAGACAAGGTTTGGACTTTTCTCGCTTCTGTCATAAGATTTTTAATATCAACTGATCCATATTTTCCCCATGTCGATCAGTCCCTGTCCTAAATTTAGAAAGCCTTCTCCCTCTTTACTGCTAATGGCCTCAGGTCCTTAGGAAACATTTCAGCGCACTTGTCAGTCACTAACTCTTTGTAGTCTTTCAAAATATATGTCGAATGAGGCAGCTGTTGGACAAATTTGCAAACATGTCGTAACATACTCGAGGTTCCCGTATGCGTACTTAATAGCTTTTTACACTGTTTGCACTGCGACACACCTACTGATTTATTCGAAGCCGTCTCAAACGAACGGAAACTTTCGTTCGTTTCGATACTGGTATGTATTCACCAGTTAATTTTTTTCTCAATCTCACTGAAGTTCAACTTACTCATCTTGTTGCTCCCACTGATGCGACAAGTGCAGTCTAACTACATGGCTGTTCTACTGTCACGCTAACTTGATAGCATAGTCTGTTGTCAGGTGGAGCAATCTGGATAGGAACCCAAGTCGGCCGGGCTTCAGGAAGCCCGGTTAGCCGCATTACTCAGTGCGCTTCGGTACACCTGCACTCTTGCATTTAAGTCACTTCAGGCTAACCCGCTTGAATGGTTGCAGTGGAGCAGGGGCGAGCAAGCTAGAAGGGGAATTTGTACACCTCTGGTAGCTTATGGTATGAGATTTGTAGGAAGTGTTTTCATTTGTGGGGGGGGGGGGGGGCAGTGGGAAAACCAGTAGGCATTGTAGAGAGCCTCTCCTAGAATTGCAGGTTTCGTAGCAATAGAGCAATAGAGGTATATGATCGTAAGATTCCCTACCTTTACGTGCAACTGCAGAATGCAAAGAAGGTGCTAGATAGTTTGATGTAGGAAACTGGTATTGGGGAATGATAAAAGGCTGTCGGGAAGAGGAATTTTTTAGATAGTTTCATACTGAGTGTGAACAATAGAGTTGATCAATTGTCAGAGTTAAGTAGAGAGGAGCCTCCAGTAACTTTGCGTGTGGGTAACATGCAGCACACTTCAGCTTAAATAAGAAACTTCGAATGGTAGGCGTATTCTTTGATTTAACAAAAGGTTGTGATAATGTTGATCACAAGATAATATTGTAAAAATCGGAACATTATCGAGTAAGGGGAGCGGCGCGCAACTGGTTCACTGCTTATTTTAATAATAAACAGCAGAAGGTGATTCGCTGCAGTGGTGAAACTTGCTGTGATTTGTACTCTTAATATATTTCGTTTCCGGAAAAATGAAAAATATTCTGCACTTTTAACTGGGACGTAATTTGAAGAAACACGTATGATGAACTCTATAATCCCGAATATCTATAGAATAGGATTCTGTAACGCAGATATGTACACATTCCAATCTTTGTCTCTACTTGTCGCCGAGCAGTCTCGAGCGCCAGGTTGCGGATCGCGCGGCCTCCCGCGTCGGAGATTCGAATCCTCCCTCGGACTTGGATGTGTGTGTTGTCCTTAGGTTAGTTTAACTTAGTTTAAGTAGTTTGTAAGACTGATTAGCAACATAGTTTGGTCCCATAGGTTTACAAACATTTAAACATTTTTGTCTCTACTTGTGGCAATATATTAACTAGTAATAATGATTATTGCAAGTCTTATAATAAAATGAGAACAGGATGTACAAAATGGAAGAATGTTATTATGGGGACTATGCCCCACACTGAACGCTGACAGGCATAATCAGTCTCTAATGATGAAGATTATAATGATGAAATGAGCAGACGATCAGTTGTTAGAATCTCATACAGCCAAAGTTAAAACGGAGTCTAAATCGTGCACGGGAAACGTTTTTTGTCCAGGAAGAAGATTAAGGGCGGAGGAAAGCAACCGTGATTTAATTTTTTTTGATTGAAATGCCTGAAAAATGAATATTTAAATGAAGACAGCAAAAAGATTCGGGAAGCACACAACTACTTCCGTCGAGATGCCATTGCAAATGATCTTGACAAGTATGCGAGAAAATTCTGGTCATACCTAAAATCGCTACTTTCTGTATAGGTTTATAAGAAAGGTAAAACAACGGAACAGAAAAACTGAGGATAAATGTCCTTCACGTCAGTTTGACACATAATTCTTGAAGATATTCTCAGTTAGAATGAAATACATGTTCTTGAGGCAGAAAAATTTCTGTCCACATACCACATGGTTTTTGAAATCATTACTTGTCTGAAACTTGGCAGCCCTTTTCTAGTATAATGTCCATGCGAACCATGGCTGAAGTATAGCAAACTGAATTCTTACTCATAGATTTCCTAAAATGTTTCACATGACGAATTACTCCAGAGTGCTAAAGAAACGTCGAGCAAACGGGATAGATTCCCAGATAAACGAGTTCTTCGAAGAGCAAGAACCTAGTAAGTTCTTGTACGTGGTCATTACAAGGTAGGATATCGTCAGGAAACAATAATAATCTGGTGAACGAGATTAGCAGCAATCTGCGACTATATGCTGATGATGGTGTGGTAAACGAGGTGTCGTAGTTGACTGACTGTGAGAGGATACAACGAGACTTAGGCAGAATTTGTAGCTGATGATGTATGACAGTTAGTAAAATGTACGTTTACGTATAAGAGTAAGGAGTGAGTAGTTAATGTTCGAAGGTGAGGAGACGGGAAATTGATAAATTGAAGGATTCTGTGGTCCTTGAAAGATTCATAGGAAGTATTCGGCAACAATTGACTGAAACACAGTGATGTTACAAAGTATAAACAACATGAGTGCTTTAAATGAAGAAATAATGATGGCTGCGAAGGATCATATAGGTAGAAAGACAGTCTTGTAGACAACTTTGAACATCGCACAAGACGCTAAATTGATGATAGAAGACAATATAAAAATACAGTAAATGAAAGTGGCAAAAAGGAACATAGGTGGCTAAGAAAATGAGGTTGACAAGAAGTGACAAATGTCTAAGCTAGAGAAATTAGAGGAGGAACACAAGTCCGTAGAAGCATGTGCGATTATAATGAGTGGAAATGTAGACAGGTCATTAAATATGCATTGAAAACAAATGTGAGAAAAACATTTATAACACAGCTGTACAAAAGAAAGCATTAGTTGTTTCGACACATACAGCACAATCAACGGATAGTCGATTTGGTGATGATTAAAAGAATGGGGAGTAGAAATTGAAGACGGACAGGCAGGAACAAGATGGAATTGATATAGATTGCAAGAGTTTTGCAGAGGAAATTTCAGCAATACAGCCTAACACGTACGGCTGTGTCAAAACCGTTCTTCGGACTGCTGGGCCGCGCGGGAGTAGCCAAGCGGTCTGCAGCGCCACGTTATGGATCTCGCGGCTTCCCGCGGGCATGGATGTGTGTGTTGTCCTTAGGTTAGTTTAACTTAGTATAAGTAGTTTGTAAGACTAGGGACTGATGAGCAACGTAGTTTGATCCCATAGAATTACAAACATTTGAACGGACTGCCGATCTTGTCATGACGATCGAAGTTACAGCACATATCACTCCGTTTCCCTTATCCATTTCCCTGTTTGGCTATCTGTCATACTAATTGCCAAGATGTTAATTAGTACTCATATGCTTCTAACGCAATACCACGACTAAATGTCTATTTTTAGCTATAATTCCCATTTAATTTCTTAGCATTGGTCATTTGTTTGATTATCAGTCCTTCCCTTCAATCGGCGTCGTTAGAATTTCAAATGATACAGTATTTCCCAAGTGAAATTGCTGCTTCGGTGGTCCTCATGTCCTTAAATACTTCGAAGCCTGACGCTACACCGATACATTCGATATGTGGCTGTCTATATTACCTCGAAACCTCGGTTGCTTCCAATGCCAGTCGCTCATCTCCATAATATCTGTTACAAGTAAAAATTTATACATAGATATCTCACAAATTTTCAGCGGAAAACGTTGACATGTATTGCGTAGTCAGGAAAAATTTCAGATGTATACCGGTAGAAAATAAAAAGAAAGGAACAGATTCTATAGTATTGAAAAAAGCTAGGTTTATAGCTAAATTCTAAATGTGTTAACCAAAATATGGTATCAGATTCTGGCCTCTAGTGAACAAGTCATGTCCCACACTAGAAAATAATTTTGAAATGACGTAATGACGTAAATGCTATAGTAATAAAATTAATTTACATGGGAAGAAGGAATTCCAACAACTGTTACATACAATACTCAGAGTCTTGAAATACGAGGGAAAAGTCAACTAAGTACGTTAAACAAGATTAAGAAATTATATTATTTAATTTTCACACATAATGCAGCGAAACAAAGCAGATGGGCTGTGAAATTTCTTTCATTTAGATGGAAACAACTACGTTAACAATACCTGCATACTGGACGAAACTTTTTTAAGGATAATAAAGATGTATCCAATATCCATGATATGCCGTGTGAATGATAGTGATTCATATGCGAACTACTCTATTGTAGGCGTAGAATTTTGCGGTCGTTGTCCCTGACTAATACTCTTCAGAATATGTAACTGCATTGTCAGTTTTTAAAATCGTCACATCCCTCGGCCACTGCTACTACCTGGCTTCCACAGAGTGCTTTTCTGACTGTGGAACGTCATTTTCAATAGTGGCCAAAACTTCGTACAATATTATAAATTAGTATTTCGGTCACATACCCGGAAGACGTTTACTCTACGGAATACATCTACTCTTTTGGTGGATCAAAGAGAATGAAATTGGGAATAAATGATGATACGAGCACGGTCGTCTTTTAAGCCATTAGATAACTAATCTAATACGAAATTGTTCAACGTTCCTTCAGTAATGTTTATAATTTCTTTAGATAGAAGAAATAACTTCTGACACGTAGCAACTAGTGGAGAATAGCTATAGTCGTAATGAGAAGTGTAGAATTTAACCAAAGAATATACTATCGTCTTACAAGGAACTAGTACATCAAGAAAGTAGTGAGTTATTGGAATAATTAAATTTTGCTTAGTTGGTTCATTTAATGAGCTGTCATTAAGATAGTTATTCAAGCATAGGCGTTTAATGAACAAGACATTTTTCTCTATAACGCCATAAATGAACCTTTTCTTATCTGCATATAGCAAAGAAATATCAGCAAGACAATGAGAAATGGTACTTGCAGTTGATGCCTTGAGGATATGTTTGGAGGTAGATACTATGAAAATTCGTTTTGTACATGGTAGAAATGAGTTGAACAAAGGAGATGGAACAAAATTAATACTGACTGAGTGGAGTTCAGGAAATGATAGGCAGTCACCGAAAGAGAAAACCACAGGATGGAGTGCGTACTATTGTGGCAATGGAAGAATATATGTTTTAATATTTCCTAAAGGTGCTCGAAATGGAACATGACGCATCATAATAATGTTGGAACGAAAAATACTTTATCTATTAGCTTTCAATGCCTTTCATGCAACTTGCTTCAGCCTGATACGTAACTTTTTCGAATAACCACTGAAACCTAGCAGCACTATTGCTGCTGTTCAGAAAACACGTTTAGTAGTAATGAATCCCTTTTGTTGATTGCATTCCACTATCCACCATCTGTTAAAACATATAAGTGACGCTTTGTGGTTAAAAAAAAAAAAAAAAAAAAAAAAAAAAAAAAAAAAAAAAAAAAAAAAAAAAAAACATTAATATGTAAAAGGCAATTCCCTTTCTGAAAGTCTTTGCACCCGGTGTAAAGTTCCCATGCAACTAGTACATCATTGGTCCTCGTGTAAAAGAAATAGCAGTATGGTAGGAAGGTAAATATAAAAATCGGAGGTAATTTTTATTTATTTAACTTTAATTAATTTCAGACAAATTCCATTACAATCCTATGGTAAAAACATCAAACGGCACAAAATACATTTTATATGTAAGAAAAGACTATCCTGAAAGTTTTGAACAGTATAATACTATAAGTATAAAAATATTGTATCATTTTGAAGGTTAGCTTTCCAACAAAGTAATAAAGATAAGTAAGAAAAGAAGAAAACAAGAACAAACCATATAAATATTCAAAATCCCATTTGAAAATATCCGCGAATTTAATACTTTTACAGGTTTTATGTTTCTAAAACCATTACGACTGAACAGTAATTCATGATTTTCAATTTTTGCTCTACGTTTTCCTCCCTTTTTTTTCTGTTTACATTTAAACCACTCCAAAAGTAAAACAGGCTGTTCTCTTCCACTTCACAGTACTTGCTTTTCAGAAACCACTCGTACATCAGCAAGAGCATTTTATTTTAACAATCACTTGGCCTGATATTAACAGACTATTTAAAAGCATAAGGTTTGAGATAGGTCCCGGTAGATAGCCCACTAACAATCTTGCGAATTTGCCGTAACTGAAGGCCGACTTCAGTACTTGAACCGCATCCAACAGCATGCTGAATGTTTTTAGCTGCTGGTTCGCACGTTTCCATATGTTCCTGCACGTTTCAGAAACAGAAAGCCTTATGGAGATTTTTTGATCCCATAAGATGTTTTAGAAGATCCAGCGCAGTTTTCATTGAAGCTGCTCCTGCAAGAGAGCAAAGAATACCCATGAAATTGATACACGTTAGGACTCTACCGTTAGGACTTTACATGTTACATATAATATGGCAAGGAAGAAGTATATAACCCATGAATTAGCCTGGACGTTTCTGTAAGAAGCAAGGAGTATGTGCTGTATTAATCTCGTACATTTAAGATTACAGAGACGAGGTGTTTTCGTCGCATCTGTACACATTTTCACTAACGTTTCTTAAACCAGTATTAGAAGTCAAGGTCCACAGGCGACATCTTAGACTCGAAACAGTCTCAGTCACGTCTTCGAACCCAACCTCTGCTTACGACCCCAAAATGTTCAGTAATGGCGACCGAGTACTTCTGAAATAGATATTCACTGTACTTCCACCAACGACCTCATCAAAGAGGGATGGAAAAGCGGACAGAAGTCAAATAAATATAAAACCTTTCGAAAGAACTTGCTCATGTTACGTAACAAAGAACGATTTGTGGCATTCATTTGCAGGAAGATAATTTATCTCGTAAGACTTCATTTTATGATGAGCTGTGTCAGAAAGATTCATCACCATTTGTTCTTTAGTTAGTGCACGTGAACTTCACAGTAATTACAAGTTAAATGTTGCCTACACTATCTTGCCGAAACCGTCAATCGAAACAAGCCAAGTAATTTTCTTGGGTTCTTAATACACAACGGGAAACCATTAAATTCGAATAGCCTAACGAAATATATTCCAGTCGCTGACTCATTTTTCCTAAAGTACCACTGTCTCTGTGAGCTAAAACTAATAGCGCTAAATTCACCGAACCATCTGTTCGTTCTTTGATGTACTACGCCTACAACTAAGCAGAACAGTCTTCTAATATTTCAAATAATAAAATATTTCCTTTTCTTAATCCAAATTTAATGAAAGAATGGCTTCAGGCTGCCTCAAGATAAGCTCAAGTCACTTACGAAAGCTCTGTGACGCTTCGCCTAATTCAGCCGTGCGTTCTCTTTAACCTGGATGTATAACTCTTGTCTATGAAGACAGAGTTGCAGCGTGTCTGCACATTCAAAAGTTTTCCACATGAATTTACCATACTCATCACATCGTAATGTGTCTAACGAATTTCCAGCCCTTGACCTGACAAACGCTTGTTTACTTACTTCTTGTTTTGAACTCTGCGTCAACATGCGAAGTAACAGGCTTCTTCGGCAGCAGCCTCAATTTTTTTAATTTTTTGTCGTATTCTAGTAAAATTTCGAAGCAGCCATGCTCTAATTTGGCAAGAAACTAATTATGAACACCTATGACTGGCACGCTTAGACAGCTGCAGTTCAACATCCAGATAGTATAGGGATCAATCGTTTATACGGAGACGACAGTTTCAGAACACACGAATATTTTACGGGGAGTCTAGATGGAATATTATCTTTTAATCTATGCTCTCTTACGGTAAAGGGTGACTGACGTAAACGCTGCATGAAACTTATCTTTTGGTACTGCACGTCACTGTTAAAGCCTGAAAGACGAAAAACTTGCAAGCACCGTATCGTGTCGGACGAATGAAAAGATTTTCACACAAACGGCAAAACTCGTAAGTAATGCAGCTTATACTAAGAATATTTATTATTATGTATATCGTTGAGTTTTGCTCGCTACATACATCCACTGCAATGCACCCCAACGAAACTCCATTACTATCAGCATTAGTATAGAAAGCTGTCCACCACCATAACTAGGATGGATGGATCTGCGTGATCATGGAGAAAGCTCTTTCAGTACGTAAGCCGCACAATAAAAGCCTTTTGTATATGGATATATAATGTAGACTATACCGCTATCGGTCTCCTTACCTACAGAAGACCAACCTTGCTCCATACACTTGTTTAGCTCTACAATGTTGCAACTAAGATTTATGTGAGTCTGTCAAGCTTATAATAACCCCCCTGACATTAAATTTCCACGTAATCATGAAATTAACAGTTTGCAGGTAAATATCTCACCATCTAATCAAGTATTGTGGTGTTGGTACCAATGGTTTGCGTTTATTATCCGAAATTGCTATTTCTGCAAAGTGTGAATTTAGTCAAGTAACAATAATAGTACTTACACCAAAGATTCTGAGCTCTGATGTTTCAACCTCGAGTGTAATACTGATTGTAACATCTGCTTGCATATTTGAAATAACTTGTGCTATCACACGCCTGAGAGACGCTCAGACGCGCAGAAGGTAAGATAAAACTTACATCATAGCAAAAACGACAGATTTACACTCGTGCAAGCAAATCATATTTTGACGTAGATGTTGGAGTGATGTGTTCCGTAAATAGATTTTAAGAAAATGGTCCTCTCGAATGTTTATTTTGTAGCTGTTTACTGAATCACATTTTTATTTATTTATTTATTTATTTATTTTTTGTATAGTCTATGGGACTCAACTACGGGGTCATCAGTTCCTAAACTTACAAACTACTGAATCACTGTCAAAACACGTAATCAAATCTTTGTCATTCATAAATATTGTACTTGTTGATATGGAAGAATACTGTCTTACTATCAGTTCATAACCACATAATACTGCGTTCTTATTTGAGAATGTTTATTCAGAATATCATATAGAAATTAACCTCATTCGTTGTCTTTAACGATATCTATCACATTTCTTCACATTTACATTGTTTCACTCCCCCGTTAATTCTTAATCATTGAGAAAAACATCTTCCTGTGAATTTGATGAATGCCTTTATCACTATTGTGGAACTTTCTAGTAGTTTGGGTCTTACTGAATGTTTAAAAAATAGTTGCATTGTGTAATCTCTGCATCTAGCATTCTTCCATTTAAAAGCAATATAATAACGCTCCTGAAAACTACACTTTCAGCACATCTTTTCTCGTCTTTATTGTTTGTGTGACTGACGGACTGAACAGCCAAAATTCATCGTGTATTGACAAACAACATTATTATGTAACATGAAGACTAAAAGATAAACTTCTCAAGAAAGATATTCTTCAGATTTCATTCATATTGGTCTAAATGGGTTAATTTGAAACAGACATTTAACTTTTTTAATTTATCATACATAGTACTTTTAATTAACATGATTTAGTATGTCAATAAGGCAGCTAATTTCACACAATTCAGTGAGATTAAAAGTAGGTAAAAAGAGAAAGAAAGCTAGCTCAGCATCCGTTACATAAATATTTTCTTTAGAGCTACTGCAGTTAGCGAAGAAAATTTTAAACTGCATATTAACTGCTGATTAATGGCCGTCTATCTTTCATATTTTCCAATGATGAAGTCATCAAGTATGTAATAATATACAATAAGAAAAAGAATGGAGTAACACGTAGAAATATATGGGAAACAATGGTATATAACAGGAAATATTTAGCAATGAGGCAACGAACACATCTTATTAGACTAATTGACTCTGGTTTTAAACGCTGCCGATGTCTTGATCAGCATAGAGATTTAACGTGACTGCCAAATAGAAAATATCTTTAAAAACAAAACTGAAATTGGGTCTTATCTGGATAATACTGAGGTAAGGTAGAAAATAGTGCTAGAACATTACACATTATATCAAATGTTATACTTCGAATACACCGTACGTCCAAAACGTTTCGTGGCTGATTGTCGGCAGACATTATTTACTAGACGAATGGACATAGTGTGTGCCAATGTTGAACAGTCAATAGTAGCAGAGGAGCAATATCTGTAAGTCTACAATAAATAATCTAGAATCAGTCGAATAGGAGTTTTTACCACACCTTGAATTTAGAATAAGAAAGACGATGCACATACGATTAATACGAACTGATTCATACACGGAATATTCTTTTCTGAAATAAATCATAACTGGCGCTACGAATCCATGTGATGTGTCAACTCTCCGACGGTATAACCGTGACTGAAGCATCTATGATGTAGGAACTGACTCAATTTCGAAACTAAGACTGACGAATTATGCGGAATGTATTTTAAAAGTGAATTGGTTAATGACAAAAAGACTAATAAATGACCCAGATCAAATCAGATTTGCGAGAAAATACAAAGCCTAACAAAAATATACAGAAGAAATAGTAATTTCGGTCTGCTATGCGGAAGCTATATTTGGTCATGGGTCATAAAATAGAAACTATCAGCAGCGTAAACCACTAAAATGATATTTCTTCATGCTTCTGTACAAAAGCAATGTGGAAGGATAGAAGGCGTTACTGAGTAAAGTAATGGAGAATCCCACATTTAAGGAGTGTGTTTGAAATAGAGGATTTTCGTCTTACTGACAGTACAGACCCATAACGGCCGAGAAAACGACACAGAACAGGCGAACTAGAATATACTGTGGACTGCCATAATGATAAAACGGGCTATCATTTTGGATCGCAGTTACTTTATAGCTTGAATTCATTCTTTAGTTGTTGAAAGTAGTATGAAGTAAGATAGTTCCAATAACTTTTTTCCATGAAACAGCGCACCTTTTAGTCAAAAGATAACTCTCGATTAGTTTCCACTACGGAACAATGAATTGAAACAAAAGTAGTGGTGATAAAGGGCCGTTGTCCGAATGCAAAATTAGTTGTATTTTGAAAGTGAATGAGTCATAAAAATATATTACGCAGAGATAAATATTTTACATGTACATTATCTATCAGCCAGTCGTAAACTGACGTTCGTGCTAGTATATTTTTCTTTATCGTTTGTGTTTATTAGGTCTTTGTGGAAGATTATTCAAATTTCTTTTGAACTCCATACGGTTACCCATACACCCAATGTAAATTCAAAAAATTAAATGCATGAGATGCACTTTCTTAGCGTACTACTATCGTCAGAACTGATAAGAATAAAAATAATATATGATCACTAAAAGATAGAAAGAAGTGCTGGTAGGCGTTATGTGGAACTATAATTGGAATTAAAAATGCTATTCAAAGATAAACGCGTTTTGAACATTCTAAAGTTTTCTTACTTCTATGAAATAGGCGAAACTTCAATTGTGTACTATTATACATAAAATTCGAAGATGTACTGATAATGGCAAATTCTGCTGCATGATTTTCTAACACAGTTTTCGACAACTCTGCCGCTCCAGCGAATTATTAAAAGGGAGCTGAAATGCTTTCTGTCACACTAATTTCTGTGAAACATAATCTTTAGCGCAATTAGATGTACGTTACCGTATGTTGGAAAAAGTGAATCATCATTAACAGGGAACAAAAACCGTATTTTTCAGCCTCATTAATGAGGTTCGTCAGAATATCTGTATTAATTATGCTTATAAGTGCAGGAATGTGTACACGCACACATAAACACTCACGAACACACACCATCACTCACTAGCTAGCATACGGTCATCAAAATAACAGAGATGTATTGTTCGAAATAGAGAATCTTTTTTCACAGCGATGTGAAAGATGCATACTGTGACTGCCGAATGTAATTTCAGCCTTGGTTATTTTAGTACGTAGAACGCTGTTATAATTATACGTCCATATACTTGGAAAGCAAAGTAAGAGGTTTCTCTGTCTCTTCCAGTAGATACATTGCATAACAGCTTTGTGGAGCACTTAAATTGAAGTTTGCCGTTTGCTTTCGTATAACCAACTGTGCAATGACAGCAAGCAAAACGCAAGATAATTATCTGAACTATGAGAAGAAAACTGTCCACAAATATTTTTAGGCCTTCATATATTTGCAGAGTTGTGTAATATATGATCAAAATCTTTGCCGTATGGAGTTTCCGGACACTAAGAACCACGTAAGTGGATTTCACGTGGAATGGACGCATGAGAAAGAAAAATATCAGTATTATTACACGAATTTTCCTTTATTGCGCACTATGTAATTAGTTTAGTTGACCACGGATATATTGTTGAACGGAAGTTCTTCTAAACAAGAACACCGTCAGCTTTGAGAAATGTGGCTTTGTACACACACTATTCATCTGTAATATGAAGCCATTGCACGGAAAAACCCTTTGTATGGATAAAAACTTTCACGAATTCTCTTTCATACATTGAGAATAAAGGATAAAACCGGAAAAACTCTGTGGTAAAATTCACTGATTTAACACTAGCAATGACGTCCCGAGCTCATGTTTGCTAAACTTTCTTTCTGTTTGTCTGATTCTTATATCGTTGGATGAAAATATCACTTAATTTTGTATGCACTTTTAGAAAACTCATAATAGAATTTGTAGCAGGAACAATACACGTTTAATATGTAGTAGGCTAGAGCAGTCTTGGCAGAAAGTGAGAAACGAACAAGCTAAGTGCTCGCTGATGCGGAGACTGCATTACCTGGACCTCAGATGAAACTAGGACACATCAAACTAAAGGTTCAGAAAAATGTACGAAAAAGAGTAGATTTTTTTAACTTGCCTAAAACAGGATTTGACATAAGCCAAGTGAAAAAGCTACAACTATGAAAATTACATACCAGACAAAATTAAGTTGAGCAGGAAGCTGAAGAACAGTTATAGAGATGAAGTCTCTGTGTAAAGCAGATTTCTGCTTTGGAGTCAAATGAGGAAATGATAGCACAAAAGAAAGAAAGAATTTTAATGACTTTTTTTGTGGCAAAAACTGGAGTATAACGTATGGGCACAGACAAAAAATGATGATTCGATATCAGAGATTTCTAAGTAAGAAAACATTTTAATAAGGGATCTACGTTATGTTTACAGTGGAAATAATTTACGAAGGAGAGATGTAAGATCCCATCGCGAATACATTTTAAAAGAAGGGGTGTGATATCATCTGCTCCATATTGTCTGTGAAGGGATATGTTGCATACATTTTCAATATCATTGGTCTACACATGCCATGCATCAACACTCATTATGCGCTAAAGGTAAATGTTAAGATTACAAATTTACGTTAATACACTAAGAGGACATGAGGGAACCTTACAAACGAAGTCCACAAACATATTTTGTTGATTGCCATATGCTGTGATTGTAATGAAATTAGGGAAAACGTGACGATTCAGATCGTTTAGTCTAGCTCGAGGATATTTACTGACTGGGATTCCACTAACACATGAAATAAACCACTGTCGTATGTAAGCGTACACGAACATTTTGAGGATTATCTAACGCCCATTCTGTGCAAGTGGCAAGCAAGAAAACGCAGCATCATGAGCGACATTTGACGCCAGCCATAGTATGTGAAACGGTTCTCCTTCCCTACGAGCCATACAACATCGTTTAAAGTTATAAGTGGTCAGATACTTGAATTGTAGAACGACTGTACTTATTACCTGCTGCTAAATATAATTAGCATCACACACAACATCGATATCAATATATACCAGCTAGAGAGTAAATTCTCATTACGTCGAAATTGTTTCTGAAGACATTCTGCTGGTATACGCTCTACCCTGTTACCAACAACAAACAAAGATGAATAACTTTAGATTTTTGACGTGTAGGTTGAGTAGGGAAATTATTTTTTTCTGTCGTGGAACTAACGCATTGCTTGCTCTTGAGTCAATAAAATACTTAAAGCATGCAGAATGAACAATAATATTCCAACAAAAGGCACAATTTTCATTTCATGTACTCGTATATTACAATCGTTGACTGAAACAAGAAGATTATGCGAGACCTCCAAATTGGACTATCTAATGAACGTTTTTCTTCTTTTAAAATGACGTAAGAGCCAAGAGACCAAACTGCTGAGCCCATCGATCCTTAAACTTACACACTTCTTAAAAACGTGTCCTAAGGACGTCACACACACACACATCCATGCGCGAAGGAGGACTCGAATCTTCATGAGGAGCAGCCACGCATTCCTTGACGTCTCAGATAGCGAGGCCATTTCTTTCCTTTTAAGTTTACATTAAGTTCACGTTACGTATCGTTAGTAATTGGAAATAAATAATTCAAAATCAATGGAGATGTATATGCAGGAGGAGAGTTGGGCTGGGTAGGTGGGCAAGAAGTTCATTCATATATCAATATTCACTCAGCAGGTTCCCGCTGTCGATTCCAAATTTTCATCCTGCGTAAGATTTGTGACTAACCCTTTGCTTGGAATTCCTCACATATCACGACACGCTATGTGAAATGTAAGAAGACTTCGCTAATAAAACAAATACTTCGATTAGTTATTTTACAACTAATATCGAAGTAGTTTCTGATTTCTCGACTTTCATTTTCTGTAAATACCTGAAATAGTCAATGTAAGGCCGACAGATCTGAAAAATGGCGTTGATAAATAGGTTTTTTTTTTTTCTTTTTTTTTTTTTTTTTTTTTTTTTTAACTTTGCAACTAAGCATTTAAACTTTCTGTAGTGACTTTTCCTTCGTCGAGCCGAGCACTCAAGGAGTAATATGTTGTTTTTGTTGTTTAACAGTATATTTTCTTCAGTCCCACTGTAACAACAGAAACTAAATTTTGCCGTGATCTACATTTGGGCGCAACTAGCGTGGGCTTTTTGACGTGTTCTTTCGGTATCTACGTAACATTATTTGCGGGATATTAGTAATTCTCAATGTAGCTGATACTACTAAATATGTTCAGTATAGCAGCGATCACAATAGTAAAAAGTCTATCAGAGTGACTGTAATGCTTATATACACTTTTGTTCATCAGTAATGACCGTTTAGACACTGATTTCAAATCAAATGTTCAAATGTTTGTATAGCTTATGGGAGATAACTACGGGGTCATCAGTCCCTAAACTTACAAACTACTTATGAACTAGCTAACCCTAAGGACGGCACAAATATCCATGCCCAAGGGGGGATTCGAACCCCCGACCGTAGTGGCCGTGCAGACCGTGACTGGAGCGCCTCAGTCCCCTCGGCCACCGCGGCCGGCGTTTAGACACTACGTCAACGACTGGTTGTTTCCTAGTCTCCACTCGCCATCGCGTGAGTATGGTGCGAAGATGGTCCACATCGACTTGAAACCAGCTGCTGTACTGGGAAATTCGGTGAACAAATTTTCATACATTTTTCTTACCACTTATATCGTTCTTCTAATTTAGATTACGTCGTTTGATAAAACATTTGAGAGTATATGTCGTGCAATATGTACAATTCAGCTTGTCATCCGCACTGACAAATACTAAAGTTGTATATGGACAATACCGGATACTTCTTAGAGAGGATACAAAATGATGACAGACATCTAAAAGTGAATGGGTAAATAATTTCAAGAAAAGACTTCCAATATCTTGGTGCAATACCCAGAGTAACGAAGGAAATAGAACAGGCAATTATCGCAAGAATTCAAGTAGTAAACAGGTCACGGTTTGTCCTTGGAAAGCTGCTAAGGCCCCGGCTTAATTGAGATGTACAAAGAGCAAGACCAATCAAACTTTGAAACAAAATGAAGTCCCATATGAAAGAGAGACCTGGACTGTTACCCAAAAGATAAAAAGAAACTTTCTCACATTTGAGAATTCCACCACAAGACAGTATTTTCGGTCAGTGAATGATGGAGATGAGTAGAGGAAGCGAAAGAACCGTAAAATGTAGGAGTTGTACAAATCAGTTGACATTGTCGCAGTAATCTAAGAAAGAAGATTGAAGTGTCATCAGACAGGTTGTGTAAGAAGACATCGGAGGCAAAAGACCAAAGGAAAGACCACGACTGAAATGGATTCACGGCGACAGAGAGGATATGACTACATTGGGAATATTTCAAGGGGTATAAAAGGACCGAGGACGCTGAAAGAGGCTGATTGGTGAAGCTAAAAAGTCTCCTACATCTTCTGTGGCCAACGTAGTAAGTAAGCAGTACGTATTCAGTACAGACAATAATATACCACTATCTAGTCATACCGTGAGTTTACAAACTGAGTGGGACCTGCCGCCACTGGCATCGTCGGAGGCTGTATAATTGGGCCGTACATTCTGCGGGACCGACTTGATATCAGGTCGCACGAAGCTCGTACTCCAATGAGAGGTTCTGCTGGACATGCTGAGTGATGTTCCCACGGCTATTCGTCGCCGCATTTGATTTCAACACGACGGAGCCACGGCGCATTTAAGTAGACAAATGTGGCCACGTATGCAGCCAACCTTTCTCTACTACTCGATTGATTGCGGAAGCCAATAGCATGGCCATCACGATCACCTTCCATGTCATCTATTTTTTTTTTTTCCAATGTGAGTATCTGCAAGGCCTTGGGTATGAAATCACCTGTTTTATCACAGAAAACTTGGTACGCAAGATTGTTTTGTCAGCAGGATAGCTTACAAATGCAGAAGGTATCTTTGAGAGAGTGCACATTTAATGCAGCCACGATGTCAGTTAGGTCTCGATGTAGCTGCACAAAACTTTGAGCATTTACTGTAGTCCATTTAATAACCTCAAATAGCCTTTGCGACTCCAGGTCCATATGTAAGTCTTGATCCTTGTCGTAGGAGAAGAGTGCATTACCATTCGTAAACTTATTTTTTAATCATTCTTTGTAAGATACTTTGATCAGGAAGAAATACAAATAATTACTGCATAATATTATCTGGCGAGCTCTACGACACCACAGAGTACCATAATTGTGCGTGAACTGGATCCAGCTTCTCTACCGAGATGTAACAAGTGTCGTCCGGTGTCATTTTAGAGTCTCTCCACCTTTCAAAATCACCGTTGCTGTTCATCAGTGTTCAGCCCACTACTATTCATCCTTTGCGTTAACACAGGAAATCCGCAAAGAACAAATCCAAGCTTGGAATGATAGGTTAGCAGAGAATGGCGTGCGACTGAATCTCCAGAACACAACGTATTTGGAAACGGTCCTCAAACCAGCGGAACCATCAGCATCGACGGCCAAGATTTGAACAAATCTACCGAGTTCAAATACCTTGGATCCATGATAACATCTTAGAATGATTCCACCCTGGATCCCAGCATGGCTGAAATGGAGGCAGGTCACTGGTGTTCTCTATGACAAAAGGATGCCTGTACACCAAAAGACAAAAATTTATAAATGAGTAGTGCGTGCAGTAGTCCTCTACGTGATAGAATGCCGACCTTTGACGAGAGAACAGGGTCAGACTCTCCACACAATGGAGATGTAAATGCTGCGATGGTCCCTCGTTTTGACTCGCTATGGCCATGCAACAAATAACTATGTCCGGCAATGGCTTCGTGTGTCTCAATCATAGAGGAGGCAAGTGATGATCGTCTTCGGTGGTACGGCCACGTCATGAGGACAGAGTCCGATTCTGCGGCTGAAACAGGAATTCACTTCGATCCAGGAGGTCGCCGACCTCGTGGTAGACCGCCAAGAGGTGGATGGTCAACAACAAGGAGGACATGTGCGATGCGGATTCATGCCTGAAGATGTCCACAACAGAGCTCTGTGGAGGAGACGTAGGAGAAGACCCCAAGTAATGGTAAAAATCCTAAGAAGGAAGAAGACTAGCTGCATGGTGAAATATTACTTTCAAAACGTGAAGAATGGTCTTCTTCATTTTGATATGCAATAAACGACGTCTTGATTTCTTATATTTAGAGTATTCACTCTTCTGCTGGTAACGTCTCATAACGTTTGCGTCTACTAGAAGACGTCGCTGCAACGCAAGTCTGCTGTGGGCAGTGCAGGTTCCCTGCCTCGCCTTGAGCGATGCGATGTCTTCCTGCAAAGGCCATGACTACCTGCTCAAGGTCATAACGGGTTGGATTCTAGCCCTAGATGAATATGAATAGACAACCTGTCGCGCTTCCGCATAGTGACACAAACGACAGGGAGAGCGTTTATTGTACTGACAGAACCGGTCGCGCGTTCGCGGGATGTGAACCGAGGACCGCCACTAGGGAGGCCAGACAGGAGGGAGCGGAGTACGGCAGCCTTCACGCGCAAACGCTCGCGCTGCAACCGACGGAGAAAAGGCGATTTGTTTCACTAGTAGCAGTAGGTATGTTACGTGCGGAGGTGGGCCACTCTTAATTATTTAACCACAGTTCACCTGACTCGTGTCGGCCATCGCGTGATTAAAATGCGAGAGACGATTATTAGAAGACGATCACGATGACGAATACAGGTAAGAAGATCTCAGATCTAACGAGAAATATCTTGAGTGAGAGGTCGCAATTTAAATTTTTAGTAAGTAATATGTTAATACTCGTGGTTCGGAATCCACGTTAAACTGTAGGGTTAAACTGGCTGGGTAAATCAGTTCGATGGTCGGAGTTAGGCAATGGTATACCACTTCCAAACAGGACCATGTCTAACAAAGCCCTGTGGTATTCGAACCAATCTTCTGATTGTTGACTGCATTACGTAATATACAGGGTGAATCACCTAACACTTGCACAGCAAATATTGCGGAAACAGAAAGTGCGATTGATGTGCGGTTTTCACAGTATGGATTGGTAGTCAGGGGCTCGTATTTTTATCCAACAAACAGTTTGTAATATTAGAAAGTGTATATATTTATGGTAACACAGTTTTGTAAATGAAATGGTTGTTTCTGTCCCGCACTAGAATTGTTGACACCAGTTGTCTACAAAGAATTTCGAATAACATTTTTATCACGTTTAGTTTGGCAGCTACAACCGCTCAAAGTTTCGGGGGCGGAGGCTGCGATAGCGTAGCTAACTGGCCGAGTGGCTAGCCCCTGGGGCACGGCCCACTGTCCCATGACCACGAGCCAGTTAGCTACTCTGTCGTAGCCTCCACCCCCAAAAATTTTAATGGTTGTAAAAATATCATTAAAATTCTTTGTACACAGCTGGTGTCGAAAATTCCAAAATTGTTCATTACTGTTACTAGTCTCAAATAAATCGACAGCGTGTATTACACGCAGCTGGTAACGCCGTCGTTATACACTTATGTTCAGAATAAATCGAAGTTTCGTTGAGAAGAATATTTATTTTGCAGTGTACAAGTGGTCACCAAATAATCTATACTTATAAAATGTATGAAAGCGCATCACTCGAGAATGGCTTTACCGATATGGCTGATCTTTTCTTCGTTCTGTTCGTAATTCTCAGGACAGGGTTTATATGAAAGAAATTTTTTGAAAAATCTACCGGAAAGTATTGGAATTTGATAATAACTGAAAGTACGCTTCCAGTTCGGATCATTTTCTAGATTCTCCCATAATGAGCTTATGAATTAGCTACTCGCCTAGCTTACAAATACGCTGTAACAGAGCGACCAAATACGCCGTGGAGGTTAGAATAGATGGATGTGGCGTTATCTGTGCCGAGAACAGGCATTGCTTAAAGCCAGGGAGCAGCTGGAAAATCTCCGAGAAAACATAAGAATTTGAGAAAAACTGAACGTGTTTCCGACGAGTGGAATCGCGTCGTAAAAATGACCCTTTAGCACTATAGTGCAAAATCTTTCCTAAAACTAGCGACAAAGCCGCAACGGAGCGTATTGTGGTGCTATGATCCGATGCGCGGGGGCGTTTCCCGTCTGGGGAGCTAGTTCATAAGTAGTTTGTAAGTTTAGCGACTGATGACCCCGCAGTTAAGTTCCATAAGCTTTACAAACATTTGAATTTGAACTAGCGGCAAGCCTATGCACACAAGGTTAAAGCAGCCAGACAGATTTAAAAGTTGTTTCTTTAGAAGCCCTCCATATTATTCTTACCTAAGTGGTGTTATCGGTGGTTATCTCTTGACCGTTGCAAAGGTAGAATTGATATTTTTGAGTGTTGCAAAGAAATTGATTACAGATTGAGGTATATTTTTTCAGACCTCCATTGAGGCGTCGTTGAGTTGGTCGGCGTACGCACAACGCAATGTTAACTACGTGATCGTACAGTCTAGGAGCGCTTGGAGATAAATCGAGAAAGAAATTCTTAGTCGCGGCCCGTTCTGACTCTGGAACAACGGGTATAGTGCAGATCGACTCGCTCAGTTGCAGCTTACGCACGAAATAATTTGGGTCGTTGACGAAACAGACGGCCACTTGTGACGATTATAACTGAATGTTCGGCGTTCAGATACGATACAGCAGTCGATTACGCAGCGGATGAACAATGTTTGTTAGTATTGCAATGTTTGAGATTTCGGCAAGAACAGTAGGGATTGTTCTGTGCGTGTGGAAAGGTCAAATTACCAGAATTGACACCGCCACCAGAGCCACTGTCATCATTGGTTTTTGTCCAGCATCCTCGGTCGAGGCATTATTTATATAAGATACAGAACTACAACAGTTTCTTCCAGGTGACATCATTTGCGGCGAATATTATGGAAGAACGAGGCTTTAACATCTTTTAACGTCCAACATTTATTAACCAGTCAATTCTTTGCTTTCAATGCAAACTGAAAAAGATATAAGCATGCGAGGAAAACAAACTAAGCTATGCTGTAAAAATGTGCCATTTTGTTTTCCTTTTCCCAGTAATTTTTAACATAAAACTTGAAAGTTGTTTCATTGTCTAAAGTCATAATAATACTTGTTCGTACAGTAAAACCATTAAAAGTAGGTCCATTAAGGCTACTAACCTCACAGATTGAGCAGCTCGAAAGGTTTCTTTGATAACCAGTTTCCTATTGATTTACCCATTCAATTTTACTTCTATTCCCACTCAGAGTCCCGAATGGAATAACAATAAATAAGATCAGAGAGAGGAGGGAGGAGGAGATAGAGAATGGAGGAGGAAATGTATTTAAAAAGGGGGAGTGATATAGACGCAGAGGGGGCAGGAGATGAATATGATGTGGGATAAGAAGGAGTGGTCTGAAAAAGATAGGGGGAGGAGGAGATGGGAAAATATGGGAGGGAGGAAGGGATAGACATAGGGAGAATAAGAGAAGAGATTACATGCTAGCTACTGCGAAGCGTTTTGTTAGTTTTTAATAAAATGTTTCGTTCATGAATGTGTCCCATATCAAATAATTTGGTGCAGTGTAGATTCAGACAGTTGTCCCACAGCGTGTACTGTACCTCTTAGAAGCTCCCAGCCACGTACCAGAAACTAAAAGTGAATTATCCCTTTTATTATTTAGATATTTCATACAGTAGTTTCTTTTTCCAGCGTATAAGACCTCTTCGTTTTCGAAGGATGAACGGGTCATTTCTGTGTTTCATCTCATGTACATCTGTGAAGAAAAAGGCGAAGCAGTTTTCCAAAGCCCTTTATGACAAGGTAAATTCTAGCGTAGTGTGTAACTACATGTAGTACGGTAATATGTTTCACAGGCACGAAGAGAAAGATAGGGTGAATTCGTCCAGTAGTTCAAGGTGCTGCATTGAGGCTGCAATGCTGGTATGAATCTTTATGATCACTGTAGCGTGCCAGTTTTCATTTCGTTCGTTTAGCAAATTTGTCGGATGTTGACGATGCTCATTTTGTGAAGTGTAATTTAAGCCCCTAAATGAACCTTACTAAAGATTTAACCTTCGATTTGTAACTCAATAAGTTTCTTGTAAAGTTTGTTTCATGTGCAGTTTGGAGCCATACGTGGGGTAGATATGGTAGTGATTCCGAATGAAGATAAGTGCAGTTTATGGAAATACGTAAGGATGAGGAAGCCCGATGCTAAATAATGTTCGTTTTGTTAATATGCTACAGGCTTACAGTCACGGAATGATCCACGCTACAAAAAGAAGACTTAACTACTGGTGAAAATATGATGCCAAAACACAAGAACTTCGTTTATCTGGCCACCATCTATCCGGATTTTTGGTTTGTCTGGATTGTTTTCTTAATTATTATTTTTTTTATTACGCTAAAATCTGGTTATTACTGTAATACGGTGCACTTTGTACACCGTTATTATGATAGCACCGTAGGCAAGAAAGCGGTTACCAGTCCCACGCTTTCAGTACATATTTAATATCATCACAACTGATCTCTTCCCTGCCAGTATTGTGCTTTTACGTGTTTTGAGTGTACGTAAGTGAAATGTTTTCAAAGTGAAACAAAGTGGTTGTTTCGCTGGAAAAAAAATTGGAAGCACTAAACTTACAGTGAAAGTGAAAGAATGGCCGAGGTATTATTCATTTGGTTAGGCGAGAAAAGAGAGCACCATGATCCTATAGCCGGTCCAATACTGCATGAGAAAACTATAAACAGCAAGCTACTCGATGTTGATGCTAACTTCACAGTCAGCCAAGGTTAGCTGGAAAGCGGAACTCTCGTCATAGAATACATCAGCTGTCAGTGACAGGTGAATGTTATTCGGAGAATACTTTGGCTCCAGAAAACTTCATTAAAGAATTTGAAGAAATTTCTTTCAAAAAATTAACCCCACACCAAAATTATAATGCTGAAAAATCAGAACTATTGTCTAATGGAACCCAAAGTAGATAACTAGACAACGGGTTATAAGAGGCGTAAAGATTGAGTTACTGTTACAGCTCAGTTTTTTTTTTTTTTTTTTTTTTTTTTTTTTTTTTTTTTTTTTTTTTTTTTTTTAGAATCACGCGGATTTTCCCACTTAGTCCGTATAAACGAGTTTCTTGGTTACCATCTCCATTTAAGACATCGAGCGAATACATTTTAGCTTGGTACCAAACGTGCGATTCTTCGGCTATGGCGATCAGTAGTATGTAATGAGTCATCCACGAGTTCATCATGAGAAAAGGAGATTTTTATCAATACATTTCTCCAAGCGACCAGGCGAACTTCAAATGGGTAATTTTTTTTTTTTGGGCTAATGTTGGTGAAAAACTCTTGACAGTGATGAACAATTCAGCATCTAGAGGGGATGAAAAGATGAAATTATCTTTTTCTCGTAGCGTGACCAAAGTGAAAGTTCCACGATAGATGCAGGAAACGAACGACTGAGCTACGTTGCTGGAGAAGGTAAATGTTACATTTAGACGTCATTCTTGTTAATGTATTAGTGATGTGCTGACATAATAATGTCTTTTCCGCTAGGTTAGTCTTTCATTGAACTGATATTGGCTTTGGATTCTTTGTGTATCCGTGTATTTCATTTTACGTGCAAAAAATTCGTTACTTTATGGAAGTGAATGCAAACTATAGAATTCGTTGGGGAAGTGTAATACTCCATGTGCATGGAAAGACTTTAATATTATCAAGCAAGATGCAGAAAATTTCATTCATGGCCATGATTTTTAATTAACAACTGCGGATTCACTGAGGATTTATTTTTCATCCCCCCTACTACTGGTGATACCAGGACAAAATTCTTTGGCAGCCAGCGATCTCGAATATGAATTTAAACATGTAGTGTGAGAAACTCGATAGACCATCTTCCGACAGACAGAAGGTCATTAAATGTTTCGTAGAACTCACAACAGCAGAAGCTTCTGGTAGCTGATAGACGATACTGTCATTTCTCGTACTGCCGTAGGCAAAAGTTCACGGTATGTAGTGGTTTCAAATAACAATTATGGGTGTAAAGTGAAACGCGTGGCTCGAAGCATTCGCAGCTCCCACGGCTGCGCTACACGACTCATCGAGTTTACAATTCAGACTGCAATGATTATTATGCAGCCAAACGCATCCACTTGATATTCTGCAAAATATCGATTACAGAACGAGAATCATAATTAAAATTCCTACCGTTATTACCGGGCCACGTAATCAAGTTGTGTCGTTCTGCGTTTTCAGTGCTATAACATCTTTTAATGACTACTTTTTGTAGTTATTTCTCATATTTTTGTGGTTATTTCCAAATATCTGTTTGTTTTCATTGATATTTGTTATGAATGTAAGAGTGAATGGAATTTCTATTCAAAAATAACAAGGTTCCAAAGCGGGGCAAAATTATATGTATAATTTCTCAGCTCGAATATATCTAAAGTAGGTTTAGTAATTTTTATAGATATTGATTTCATATGAGGTAAATTTTCATATAGCTAATAGTACAACCTATTGCCCGCGAAATAAGCCTGAAAAATCTAAAGTTTACCTTCTGATACCTTTCAGCCACAACATCCCTTCATGTACTCCTCTTCAGAGCTCTGATACAACAGACACATAGAGTGATATTATAAGAACCACTACAATATTCAGCTACAAATCATATACATACCTATGAAACCTTTAGGCACCTTTGGTTATCGTATCCTAACTTTTTATTGAGGACAAGAACCAAAAATTATGATACAAGTATCATAGATATCTAATGATACTACATCTTTGATGAGAGTCTATTATTCAGTAAATATGAAACATCTTTGTCGCAGTTTTCATAAAATTCCACTAAATAAATTATTTAAAAGTGACAAGGCTAAAACATTTTGTCACGATACATAAAAGCACAAGCATCAGAGTAATAGACATATATTTATAAATGAATACTTCACAAAGTACACCAGAGGCAGCAATACCAAATCTTATACATGCAAATTAGTACAATAGAGACTCAAGTGAATTCACATACATAATTTCTTTAATTAAGATCCAGAGATAACAGACAAAATCCATGTATTTTGTTCTTATATATTGAAAAAATAATGAACTTGTAATCAGTGAATTGGACCTTTCCTTGTTAGGACACTTTATTAGAATAATTAATTTACATGATTCTATTTATTTACTCCAGTTATAAGATACTAAATATACAATGAACAAAAATGGGCAGTCTCATTGATCGGGGAATTTGTTGCCCCTGATGATTTGTAAAAGTGGTAATGAAATATTTCCACATTGAATAACTAAGGCGCATATGCTTAAAAGTTGAAAGAACCTAATGGTTTGATCATCCACAATATGCTGTATTGTAGCTCTGTCATCTTTGATAGATGTCTAATTACACGCTGGGGTCTGGAGTTAAATAGATGTTATAACTGATTCTGAGCGGTATTTTGAGCAGGCCAGTGCATTTTGAGAACATTTTTTCAAATAGAATACGCTGAATTAAGATAGAGTGATATGTCTCCTCTTTACGCAGTAAAACATGTTGTAAAACGTGTTCATATCCTTCTTCAATTAGTGGCATGTTAAACGGAATATCCAGGTAAAATAATGTCCCCTCCTCTGTGCTTCGCTGATGACACCACCAAGACGGTAGGTAACGTTCTCCAGGAATTCTCCCGACGGAACCCTTCTCCTGACAACCAAAGGGTTTATGTAGAAGGCCACTCCAGAACGCTTTCGTCCTCTCAAACAATATATTGTCCAGTCGCCCTGTACATAACGTCAAGCGACACTACAGAAATATGTGACTTATTACGACTGCTCAACCATAGATACCACATTCTTTTTAATTTCATCGGTTCAGTCATTTTGATATCTGGACTGCTGAGGCACTTAAGCATTCCTGAAGTAATCCTGCTAATAATTTCACGAGGTATTTAATTTTACGTAAACACACAACCCAAACCCGATGAAGCCTATGCGTCGCATCCATTTCATAGTCATAGCACCGACAAACGACTTTATTGTAGAAGGGTGAAAACGTCTCTGACAACTTCGTTACTCAAGTAGCATCCAGTGACATCCCATGCTTAAATTTACTTAGCTCACATGAACGCCCCGTCTCCTGCTACTCAGTGGAGTGGCTTTTCTCACATTATGTTCAAACCAGCATTCGGATTCCGATTTAGGTTTCCCTAATCACTCCAGGCAAATTCCAGGATGTTTCCTTCAGAGGAAGCGGCCGATTACCCTGATTATCCCTGAGGAAAATGATCCTAGCGTATGCCCTAATGATCCCAATGTCGGCGGGACTTGAAATCCTAATTTTTCTTCATTTCTTCCTTCTTATAGCTGCTACTGCTTGAGTACTGTTAATACAATATTCCACGTCTCCTGTTATAATTATTACTACATGTAGATGTCAAAACCGGTGTCTGAATGATGCATCAGATAGTACATCACAGGAACAAATAGACATTAAAAAGATACACTGTGTCTCTAAGGAGTAAGAAGAAATATACATTTTCAGAACATGTAGCAATGTTGTCTTCCAAGCAATATCATCCTAGAATTATCAATCGCTTGTTTAAGTCACCCTGAGCGTATTGTTCGAGAAAGCTATTGAATTTTTCATATAACATCGTACATTGCCACAATTACAAATAGGTCCGTAACCTTCAGTCAGTGTAGTCTATCAGATATACCTTAAGATTCGAAAGAAAGATTTCTAAGACGATAAGACGACATTATAAAACTAATGTTTACATTAGCAATAGAAACATTTTTAAATATGTCATTACAATCTCCACCATCTGTTTTAAGGACGAAAATTTCTAAATTTGATATGCCTATCCTTATCTTGGAAGGTTAAGGAAATGAAAAATATATTTTTAGCAATTGTATATCTAGAAAAAGCTTTTGCCAGTGTTGTCTAGAATAGACTATTTCAAATTCTGAAGGTAGCAAGGGTAAAATATAGGGTGCGAACAGTTATATTCATTCCATACATGAAAGAGACAGTAGTTATTATAGCCGAAGGGCATAAAAGAGACGTAGTCGTTGCAAAACGAAAGACAAGGTTGTAGCCTTTCTCAATCTGACCATTGAGTGATCTGTGAAGGAATGCAAGGATAAATTTCTTCCTGAATTAAAATTCAGGAAGAAGAAATAGCAACTTTGCAGTAAGTCTGTCAGAGACAGCGAAGGACCTGGAAGAACAACTGAACGGAATCTACATTGTCTTGAAAGGACGGTATAAAATTAACATTAACAAGAGTAAAACAAGGTAATTTCTACGTGTTAGAAATCCAGGCGATGCTGAAGGAATTAGATTAGGTAATGAGGCAATAAAAGTAGTACATGAGTTTTGTTATTTGGGTAACAAAATAACTTATGATGGCCGAAATAAAGAAGCTTTAAAATGCAGAATAGCTCTGGGAAGAAAAGCGTTTTTGAAGAAGTGCAATTTGTTGACATCCAAATTCAATTTAAATGTTAGGACTTCATTTCTGAAAGGATTTGTCTGTATTGTAGCATTGTATCGCAGTGAAAAGTGAGGTATAGGGAGTTAAAAAGATAACAGAAGCTTTTGAAACGTGGTCTATAGACGAATGATGAAGATTACATGGTTATATCACGTAATTAATGAGAAGATGCTCAACAGAACTGTGGAGAAAATGACTTTCTGGCATTTCTTGACTAAAAGAAGAGATAGATTGGTGGGCACATAATGAGACATCAAGGAACCATCAACTTAGTATTAGAAGGAAGTGTGTCGAGTACAAATCGTAGAAGGAGACCAAGGGACGAATACAGTAAGCAGATTCAAAAGGATATAGTTTGCCGTTAATATTCGCATAGGAAGATGCTTACACAGGACAGGATAGCGTGGAGAGCTGCATAAAATCAGTCTGCGGAGTGGAGACCTTATTGATGATGATTCTGATGATGACGATGATCCTTACACGCAGTGCAGTCCATGTCAACAGTATCCAACCAAATCCGGCATGGCCATATTTTGATTCTCAAAGTCGACATATGGACACCGCAATAAATATCTTACGATATTCTCACAAAGTTAGCAAACCTATATTATAGCGTCTTATGTTGTTCACAGAATCGCAGACAGGAGTCTGGATAACTTTTTTGTTATCTTGATGAATGCATGGGTATTAAGTATTAAAATGTTTGTAAAGCTGTGGGGCCAAACTGCTACGGTCATCGATCCCTTGACTTAAAAACTATTTAAACTAACTTATGCTATGGACAAGACTCACAGCCATGCCCGAAGGAAGACTCGAATATCCGCGCAATCCGGAACATGGCATCCTAGACCTAGCGGCCATAGCGCGCGGCTGTGTAAAGTGTATTCTCCTGATGTTCAATAAATACATACCGATGGTCATTGAAGCATATGTAGTCGGTAAAGAAATAAATTACATTATGTCCATAAAGAGATTCTACTACGAGAAATGCCTCTCCAAGACATGGGAAACCGTGTAACTTTCATAAAAATAACACAGGTCGACATAGATTCTGGGGTTTGGAAAGTAAGTGGTGTTCTTTACTAAATTTGCACCCCTGAATATGAAAATCATATCAGTTTTCTTCCATCACCCTCAGTTTTTTCTGCACAGATACCCCCCTCCAAACCTACCATTGGCTGCAAAATCTATGTTATGCAGTGTCCACAACTACAGAAATGTGGTAACGCTGCATTTTTTGTGTGAAGGTGAGGCAGAGGGGGCTAATGAGCTTGGAGCTGGCATTTCATTATCGCCACAGGAATCATTAAGTGAGTGCTACAGCTACAAGAAGGTGCCTTTCCACTTTGTTGTGAGTGGTGGTATTTCACTGAAGGTGTGTTAAAAATGTCGGGAAGGCAGTGCGTGAATAGCCCAGATACATTTTGTTGTATTTGTGGAAATTGTGTGATACGTGCAAGACGTCGACAAATAACAAAATTTGTGCAGAAGTCATATTTTGCATATTTCGGCATGAAGGTCGGCAATCAGGACAATTCATTTGCTCCACACATTGTGTGCCATACATGTGTGGAGCAGTTAAGGAAATGGAGTGAAGGTAAAATCAAGTGCTTGAACTTCTCAATTCCTCTGGTATGGCGTGAACAGAAGAATCATGTTGATGACTGTTACTTCTGTATGACGAATGTAACGGGATACAACAGAAGAAACATGAAAAACATATTGTATTCAAACTTAGATTCGGAAATTAGACCTGTTGCTCATGGCCCAGGGTTACCACTCCCCTCTCCACCAACATCAGTGGATTCTCTTGAATTCTCTGAACCAGATGTAAGTCAAGGAAGCAGTGAATCCGACTATTCTGAGTGTGGTACCGATAGTAGCCCAAAACCTCTTACTCAAACAGAACTTGACAATTTGGTGAAAGACGTAGGACTCTCAAAAGATGCAGCACAACTACTGGGATTACGTCTCAGTGAAAATAACTTACTTGCACCCGGTACATCATATTCATTGTACAGAAATTGCGATAAAGATTTCAGGGAATTTTTTGTTGAATATGGTTTAATGGTGTTCTGCAAAGACATCGCTGGATTAGTGATGAAAATGGGAGCTCAGAAGTATGAGAGTAAGGAATGGAGATTGTTTATAGATTCTTCAAAGCGAAGTTTGAAAGCAGTGTTGCTACATATTGGAAATGACCTAGGATCAATTCCAATTGCGTATTCAGTACATTTAAAACAGATATACAATACCATGAAAATACTTCTATAAAATGTGAAGTACGAAGAACACCAGTGGCTTGTGTGTGGTGACTTTAAAGTGGTTGTCATTCTTTTTGGTCAGCAGGCAGGGTACACTAAGATGCCTTGCTATATGTGTGAATGGGACAGTAGAGTTTATCATGAACATTGGAGTAGGAGAGAATGGCCTAAGAGGCAAAAGCTGACAGTGGGATCAAAGAACATAGTGAATGAACATTTGGTTAATCCAGATGATATTTTATTGCCTCCTCTGCACATCGAATTAGGACTCATGAAGCAGTATGTTAAAGCACTGGACAAAACAGGAAACTGTTTCCAATACCTGTGTAGGCAATTCCGAAAGCTATCGGCTGCAAAGTTGAAAGAAGGGATATTTATTTGACCAGATATAAGAAAGTTGGTGTCTGATGAGCACTTTGACAGTTCTGTGGCGGAAATAGAACTTCAAGCTTGGAGAAGTTTAAAAAATGTTGTGCATCGTTTCCTTGGCCAGAATAAGCAGCCTGATTACAAGGAAATAGTGGAAGACATGCTACAGTCCTTTAAACAGGATGCAAGGTCTCTCTAAAACTACATTTTCTAATGTCACACATAGAGAGTTTTCAAGAAAATTTGGCTGACACATCAGAGGAACATGGTGAAGATTTCATATGGAACTTAAAGATATGGAACATCGTTATCAAGGTCGTTGGGGAATAAACATGATGGCTGACTGTTGGTGCATCACACGTGAAGGAGAAGTGATACACAAGAGGAAGGATATCAAGCGCTCATTCACAGGCAAATAAGAACGGAAGTAATACCTCTACCTGGTAACTGCCCACCATAATATTTGCTTCTTATAATTCATATGCCTTTCTTCCAATCTTTTTTAACCACTTTACTGTTCCATTTCGTTCCCATTGTCCCATAATTGCTTTCAAATTTCAAATTTCTTTGGGCGCAGAGTTAGACAATGGTGAATATGATGATGATAGTGGTGGTACAAAAACCTGACGTGCTACAGTAAAACAGGCTGGTCAATTTAGTCAGAAATTCATATTATCGTGCAAACCCCAGACAAAAAGTCAAAATTTGTCGACCTGTGTAATAAACGCTTGTACGGATGACTTCACACTGGAAATAGGAAAGTGACGCGTAGAAGCCGATTTTCAACTGAGAATAGAATCGTATACCTTTTCATAAGGCCGTTTTACATTGATACAATATCCCAAGCGTGAGGGTTCACATGTAAGTTGCAAATATAAAACAATTCTGTACTGCCCAAGAAGAAATATTTACCGTAAATTTTTACTGTAGTGTTACCAGTGTGTGATATTACTGGCACAAGAAAAAATATAAGCATTGAAAAATATAAAAATCTTTAAAAAATTCGTAAGTATAGTACAGCATGACATGGGAGCAGATGTGGAGCTAACCTTTACTTAAGTGAACATCTATTGTACGCATAACTGGCACATGTAACGGACTAAGTCTTTTTGAAGGAAGCTTTAATTCTGAGGATGGAAGGAGAGACATCTTTACAGGAATGTGTGTGGGGAAGAACATGTCGGAATCCTTCGGAGCAAAGAAATCATTGTAGTACGATGGATATAAAATTCTGCGGAAATGTTTTTGTAGGAAGAAAGCTATGGCACTTACGTCTTTCCAGGTCAGTTACTTTTGGGATGTTAAGGTTTTATTACTTGATTATCTAAAATAGAAAAAATAATTCAAACATCGTTCCGAGCTAATTACCACGAACTTTTAAAGGAATGTAAGATTTACAAATTACATATACGACTGATTTACTTGTAACATATTTTATGACGTAATGTCTACAGCCCCATTAGGAAACCAACGTCAACATATTCACCGATTATTACACCACTGAGTGACCACCAAAAAGACCTTCGGGAAAAGCATGTAGCAAACATCTGAAGATGTTTCTATGATATCGCTACTGAGGTAGCGTTCTAATATAATTTTTTACATAATTGCTTACGTTAGCGCGACGAGAGTAACTTGACGTAGACGTTTTCTGGTTATTGTTCCTTGTCATTTCGTAAAACTGAGTATTACTGACACAACCAAAGTGTCGCTCGAAAGGTTTTTTTTTTTTCTTTTTTTTTTTTTTTTTTTTTTTCAGTGAAAGCTAGTAACAGCTTTACAATATGCTGCTGCTGTACAACACCTAGGAAACGTTAACATTACAGAATTTCGTACCTCATTTGTAATTCACTGCCAGATTTTCACAAGCAAAAGTCACTCATCTCCATACAAGCTAACCACCAAATAAACTAGCATCTCTTACAGAAATGTCATCTAGACGTAGCTTTACAAGAATCTACAACAACTTTGAATAACATCTGCTGTTGGCACGAATAAAAACTCAATTAGTACGTAGGTAACTGCAATAAACAGTGTATGAATAATAAATAACTTTCAATACCACTTTGGAAAACAATACCATTCACTTCGTTAAGGTACCAAGGTAAATTTTTAACAGATAATTTGAAATAGCACAGATAAATGTTACGTGACATCTGAGAGAAATGTTACGAGACATCTGAGAGAAAGTATTGTTTTCAAAAACCACAGCTTTAACAATTCCCGTCAGTCGTATTCTACAACAAATTTCTAGATTTTGAGATAAATGGAAAAGTGACTTGAAGGAGAAGCCTATGGCACTCGGATAATGCTGCTTAATTTTCTTTTTCTAAGAAGCTGAATGTTGAGCACTAATGGCCTGTCCCAGTTTCCAGGACAGATTCTGTGCCGATGAATTTCCTTTCCAGTCTATAATTAGGCTATAAATAAAAGTGAACAAATAGGCATGCACCTTTCTCTGGACTCTTCACTTGCTGTTTGTATGATGCAGCCAACATTATCCCACAGTCCACCAATGATGCGACAACTTCATAGCTGTTCAAATGATTGACATGTTATTGTTCTGCACCAATCGCCAGCTTTTATTTTATTCGAGTGGCACTCACAATTAAAGGGCACCCTCTCGATATGAGGAGCTCTTGCATTTTTATGATCGCTGTATCATCGGCTTTTTTGTGTTTTTCCCCATAGATGTCTTTCAAAAGTTACCCATAATTCAGTAAAGCTACTCTACTGGTAAGGGTTATACAGCGAAAGTTTTTGGAACGTATCCTTTCCTGACGGTGATTTTCATCGTATATGTTCGTAAATATTACACACATTACTAGAAAATGGTAAGTGGTAACAAACATTTACAAAAACCGGGACTGTGACAAATGACAAATATCTGTATTATTAATGAAGCAACACTTGATTAGTGGATGGTGCTATCGAAATACTTAAAGCTAATCTAATAATAAAAGAAAAAACCGATCAGATACAAATCAAACCCACAATGGTGAAATCTGTTCAGATAACGACTGGTATTATTTGTATTCTGATCAGGTTCAAAAGCTGACCGGCTCTCTTGCAGTAGGATGGAATGAAGTCTATGTGATTTTGGGTACTTAGCTGAATTATTTCAGACAAATTTGACTGATTTAAACTTCATACTACAGGCTCAACAAAGTCAGATAGAAGAAAGAAAATGAACACCGTTATTTAGTGCTGATGAACGTGTGAATCAATGTTTCGTAGCACGAGTTATTCACTGCAGATTTTTAATCGTGAGACACTTTTATTGCCAAATGCGTAAGTACCACACAGGAAATTGTCTTAACTGTGCAGCCTACTTACATTTTGCGTAGTGATCATAAAGACAAGAGAAATTAGGGCTCGTACGGAGGCATACAGGCATTTTTTATTCCTCGTTACATTTGGGAGTGGAATAGGAAAGGAAATGCGTAATAGTGATATGGTGTCCACCACGCACCTTACGGTGGATTTCGGAGTATGGATGTAGATGTGAACTACTTTCTTTTTTAGTGACCGTTTATCATGTGACATGGTTACGACTATACTTTGAATTTCTTGTTTCTGGGTGTAGAAATAGGCCAATAATTAAAATACTGCCATATGTTGGAGTATTGTTTCTCGTGTCTTGTCTCTAAATTAGTTGATTACACATCGAATACTACACAATGGTTCAGGACATTATGAGCAATAAATAGAAAATAATCGGATTTTTATCATAACTACTTTCTTAATAGAAAGGATTAATTTATTGCTGATGTGATGACTCCGATAAATCACATGAATACAGGTATTTACAAGACTCTTGTCATCCCCATAGCTTACTGCCCTAACAAGAAGCAAATTTTCATTTATTTCTGACACACTTTCCCGAAATAAATCTGAGCTAAAACATGTCATATGTGTATAACAGACTATCAAAAAATTGTCCCTCACTGCGTAATAAAATTTCACAGGTGTCAGTTTCATGCCATAGCATCATCTATCCAGTAACTACAATTGTGGGTATATTTTCGATAGCAAATGTGTATTTACAAATTAAGCATAAGATTTACATCATGACACAGTACCCGCAATGTTGTGCACCCCAGTCAGTCACATCAATTCATTCGACCGATTTTCATGAATATGTGAAGTTCCCAGCTTTTGACTATGTTGACTGGAATATCCCCTTTCAGATACCTCTATTAACAAGAGCAAAATGTAGGGAACGGAAGATTATATTCCACTTCTACAGAAACCAGACAGCAGTTATTAAAGTCGGATATGAAAGGGACGCAGTGGTTGGGTATGGGATAAGAAAGTGTTGCAGCCTTTCGCCATTGTTATGCAATCTATAAATTGAGCAAGTTGTGAAGGAGACCGACGAGAAATTTTGAGAAAGAATTAATGTTCAGGTTGAAGAAATAAAAATTTTAAGGTTTGCCTATGTCATTGTTATTCTGTCGGAACCAGCAAAGGACCTGGACATGCAATTGGACGTAGTGGACAGCCTCTTGAAGGTAGGGATAAGATGAATATTACCAAGTGTAAAACAATCGTAATGGAATGCAGTCTAATAATGTCAGGCGACGCTGAAAGTATTATTTTAAGTAATGGTACAATAAAAGTAGTATTTTTGTTATTTTGGTAGCAAAATAACTTCTGATGACCGAAGTAAAGGGGGTAAAAAGTGCATAATGACTATTGAAGCGTTTCTGAAGAAGCGGAATTTGTTGACGTCCAATATAAATATTAATGTTAGTAAGTCCTGTTTGAAAGCATTTGTCTGAAGGTTATATTGTACGGAACTGAAAGATTGATGATAAGAGTTGAGAGAAAAAATGTCAGAAGCTTTTGAAACGAATGCTGAAGACTGGATGGGTTGATCGTATAACTAATAAGGAGCCCCTACTAGACAGAGTCTTTATTATTGACGTTGAACTTTACTTTGCAAGCTCAGAGGTTTTTCGATCTGATAATAGCATTTGCCGAACGACATTACAAATAAATGAAATATTAGCGATCTAGATGGTTTTATACTGTTATTGAGGCAATGGCAATCTACTGAAAACAATTGGAGAGGATAGAATTTTCTGGCGTATATCGACTGAAAAAAGGGATCGATTGGTGGGATACATTCCACGATTTTACATTGGGATGTGTGTGGAGTAAAGTCGTAGAAGGAGACCGAGAGACGATTACAGTAAGTAGGTTCAGAATTTTGTAGGTTGCCGTTCTTATTCCGACACTAGATTAATTCCCGCTGCTTTGCACAAATAGACTGGATAATCTTCATTTCTTGTTTCTACTTCTAAATGTAAATTTTCACAGATTTAGCTATAAAAAGGCTTTACTAATCAAATATTTTGATACAACTTTTGATGGTAGAATTCAAAACATCCCGCAACTTTTTTTAAAATTCTTACCATGGTTCCAAATCAAAATTTTAGCATTTCTAGCACCCTTAAAAGGTTTTCCCTTATTTCACACGATTAATGTTTGAAATTCCAAAAATATCGAATCACCTGGTTTTAAAATTCCAGTCAAAAATCTAAATCCAAGTCTGAGGAAGGATTCGAACCTCCGACGCGGGACACAAAGTACCTTCCGAGTGGTGCCTTGTGGAATATGGATGCAGATGTAGATTCAAAATTGCCTGAATAGCAACGTATTTTCAAAAAAACCGTTCATCCCCTATTTCACCCCTTTAGGAATGGGAATTTCGAAAGGTCGCTGACTCCTACAGGGTAAGATAAAAAGTCTACAAATTTCAAGTGTCTGTCGTCTGTAGATTTTGAGCGCCCTTTTTTATCTTTTAGAAATGTATCCAGAACGCGAAATTTATTCCTTAAGATTTGGCACCGTTCTTGGTAGTTTTACTTTACAAACTGGAATATACACTTATTTTTCTGAGTGGTCTGGGTGCGCCAGTCACAGTCTGCACGGCCGCTGCGGTCGGGTGTTCGAATCCCCAATGGGCATGAATGTTAGTATAAGGTAGTTCATAAGCAGTTTGTAAGTTTAGGGACTTATGACCCAGCAGTTAAGTCCCTTAAGCTTAACAAACATTTGAACATTTTCTGAACTTATTTTTCTTTATTCATACACTTGTTGCAGAAAAACAAGTGAAGTATGTGCAACACGTTCCCTATATATAACCTCTTTCCTGTTATCGAGAGTCATCGCTGGTTTCCGCGGTGGAGCGGCCGAGCGCATTGAGGCGTTATGCTACGATGCACGAGGCCGTTCCCTGTCGGGGGTTTGAATCCCCCCCCTCACCTCAGGCATGGATGTTTTTTCCGTCTTTAGTATAAGCTGGTTCATAAGCAGTTTGTAAGTTTAGGGGCTGATGATACCATAGTTAAGTCCCATAAGCTCATTTGAAAATTTTTCATCGCTTGTCCGAATTTTATACAAGTTGACGACTTTCAACCACTATATCTTCCACCATCTTAGAGCTAGCGACACGGAACTGCTGTGGTGTACAACGAGAGACTGTGTAGCTTTTGCTGAAGAGCAAAATATTGACACCCACTCGTAGAATTTTATAGAAGTCGTAAGTTTCAAAACATATATCTTCCTCTCCCTTATCGTTATCAACCCTCTGCCACCATAGTGCGCAGTGGGAGACTGATACCTACTACCACATACAAACACAATTCGTTTGAGATGTGTAGTTTTGGCTGCAGAGTGAAATATAGGCCCAAACACCTCAATATATATATAAAGATGAAAGGGCTTGAACAGGACAGGATAGCGTGTAGAGCTGCATCAAACCAGTCTTATGACTGAATCCCATAACACTTACGCAATATTTCCTTACTCGCGATGACAGTCACAGTAATAAAAGAAAGGCGGTATAATTCATACCAGAATCAAACCTTTCAAGCTTTATCACATATGTGGGATTAATGATTACGAAGCAAAAAGCATTTCTCTTTATTTGACTTCTCCTTTCAGTAGCTCAGTTTCAAATTCTACTCTAATGCAGCGGCCTAATAAAAGAAATTGCATTTGTGAGTTTGTTACTTCCTGTGAAATGTGAAAATTTTGTGTTTGTCTATGCGGCGCCTAAAATAATAAGTAAATAAGAAAATAAAACATTTTTTCCGGTAGAGGTTAACTATAGCTCCATGACCAATTTTCGCTACAGTGGAACAGATTAAATTTCTGAGCATTTTCTGATCTGCCATTTTAACAGTATAACTCTATAAATTGTCTGTGAAATATACAGTGATGGCGAATGAAAGATTAACGACGTTTGTACAACATAGTTGTCTATTTCATAAAGTACAGTAAATAATTTAAAGCATAAAAAGGAACGGTAAAAATATCTGATTGAGATCGTTGCTGCAGCGATATGTCAAAATAGTGCGACTCCGATGCTGTTCCACATGCACCAACATGAATGCGAGAGTTTGGTAGCTCATTCCTTTCCGACGTGCGTGCGAATAATGCGTAAACCTTATTAGTAAATGCTTGCAAAATAGATCTCCCTGCTGTAATTCTTTTGTTTACCTACGATAAACAAACAATCGCAAAATGAAGTGTGTTTAGGGAGCAGTGTGACTGTCCAAAACTTGCGTGAGTCGTCGGTCGCTCTAAGAGGGCAGCCTCATCCATTTGATCACCTGCCCTGTAATCCACATAGTTCCTCAACTTGAATCCCTTAAACAAGGCCTTGCACGGTCGACAGTCTCTAGAGGACTAGAATGTTTTGTCAAAAATGTAAGAACAGGTGGGTCGCTTTGATGATTTCTTCACTTCTCACGGTGGACTGGCAAGTCAATTATGTACTGTTAAGCCTTCTGACGGGAAGTTTAGTATCGCCTGTTACACTTCTCGAAATATTATCAACTGATATCGTAATGCAATGTTGTCTGACATTGGCAGAAATTTGGAACACGTTAATTTTTCGAGTGTTGAGAAGTATTTCTGAAGACCGAAAATCTCCTCTGCTGCAATCAACATCGTTTTCGAAAATAACGCTCATGTGAAACCCAGATCCACGAGATACAGACAGCAGTATAAAAGGATAGTATATAGAGGTTCACAGGCAAATGTCACGTTTTCTGAATTCGCAAGGTTTCGATACAGTCCCGCACTGTTACCTGATGAACAAAGTGAGAGAACATACAATATCAGACCATCTGTGTGAATGGACTGAAAAGTTTCAAACTAATAAACACATCATGTCATGCTGAACTAAGAGAAGTATTCGTCCTTGAAAGTGATTTATAGCGTTTCCTAGGGGAGTGTACCGTTTCTTTTCATAATACGTATAAATGACCTAGTAGATAACATAGGAATGAGGCTTTACGCGATAATGCTACTGTATATCGAGAAGTCGTGGCTCTGGAAAACGATAGCAAAATACTAAAAGATATGCAACACATCGACTAATGGTTTATAGAATTGCAGTTGAAGCTCAAAATTAATAAACATGAAGTGCTGCGCTTAAGTTCAAAGGGAGAAATTTTACTACATAATTAAAAAATAGCAGGACGAACATTGGAAGTAGATACTACCATATAAAATGCCGAAGTAGACATAAGGATCAATTTGAACTGGATCGAGAATATAGAATTAATCGTGCGTAAGACATTACCGGACTGTGACTCATTGGGAGAATACTCGCGAAGTTCAGTGCGTCAACAAACGAAGTATGTTGCAAAATACTCGTTCGGTCAGCATTTGAGTATTGCTCATTGATCATTACGAGGTAGGGTTGATAAAATACGTAAAAAAGATCCAACGGGGATTAACACGCTTCGTTAAGGGCTTATTTAGTAAGCGTGAAAGCGTCACAGAAATTATTAGGAAACTCCATTAGCTAATGCTGTAAAAGATAAAGTGTTCTGTCAAAGTTATGAGAGGATACGTTTCTCGATGAGATAACCAATACATTCCTTCCTCCTACGTATATGTGGCGACACGATCATAAATCGGGAGATTATAGTCCACACAGAGGCATACCAACAGTGCTTTCTCCGACAACCTACTCGGATGGAACAGGAGAAAGTGACAGTGGTGCACGAAGCACAGAGATGTTCAGATGTTTGTACATCTAAGTGACCAAACTAAGTTGTTCACCAGTCCCTAGTCTTACAAACTACTGAAACTAACTACATGCCCGAGGGAGGATTCGAACCTCTGACGCGGGACACATAGTACATTTCGAATGGTGGTTGTGGAATATGGATGCAAATGTAGATGTAGACGCTCTTAATTAACGTACAATTTCAGTAATTTCTCATTTTCTGGGGTCACAAAGGAAGTAAAAAAGTAAAAAATCTTTAGGGGGACATTTAATTGGCGCTATTACATATGAGAGACAATTATTTATGAAAAACATTACATGGGCTTCAGTTCCGGATGTTGCTGTGGTAGACTGGTTTGATGCAGCTCTCCACACTACTCTTTCCTGCGCAAGCCTCTCTTTCTCTGAATAAGAAGGGAAACCGCAGCTCTCTGAACCTGCTTACTGTCCTTGCCTCGTGGTCTTCCTGAGAGACACTTACGCCACACACTTCCCTCCTGTTCGAGTCAGTACCTCCTGATTAGTTATGCGACCAAGGCATCTGATCTTCTGCTTTCTTTTTACCACCAAATATTGAAATCTACTATCCTTTTCTTGTCTCAAGTGTCTATCATCCACGTTCACGCTCGTACAAGGCTGCAGTGGAGATAAAAGATTTCACAAAAAAATTCCAAACACTTAGCATTCGACGTAAATAAATTTCTCTTCTTCATAAGCGTTTTTCTTCCCATTGCCATTCTGCATTTTATATTTTCTCTGCTAGGACCACCATAAGTTATTTTCCGACGCAAATAACGAAACGCAGCTACTACCTTTCTAATTCCCTAAATATTATCTGTTTTACACGCCCAAATTCAATTACCCATGTTTTCTCTTGTAAATTTTGTATTGTACCTTCCTTTCACGACACTGTTTATTTCAGTCAATTTCTCTTGCATATCGTGTACTGTATCTGACAGAATTACAGTATCTTCGGTAAACCACAATGTTTTTATTTTTTCTCCGTGAAACTACGAACCCGATAAATTGAGGTTAGTCTTTCTTTAATCTATTCTCTATATTTCTCCTAAATCCAAACTGATTCCATCAGTTTTTCCATTGCTCTGTAAATAATTCAAGTTAGAATTTTGCAAATTTGACTTATAGTTTTCAAAATTGTCTGCACTTACTTTCTTTGGAATTGCTGTTGTTATATTATTTTTGATGTGTACTGATATTTTTCCTGTGTCATGCATCTACGATAACTATAGTTATATACATAGTAAATGCATTCCTCTCAGAAGTCATGAATATTTCCTATTCAGTTCACCGGAGTTCTGTCCACTCACATCACGCTTTCTATATCTGCTGTAGTCTCTATTATTACGCGACTATTTATTCCCGGTGAAGAACATTAAATGAACTAAGGTTACAGTAACCTTTTCTCATTTCTTTCAATGAGCGGAATGAGAACTTTTCATAAGTGTTGCACTTCGTTTTGTCCCCTTCAGTAATCAAGAAACTTTCCTTCTGTTGAATGCTTTGAAGTAACTTGATCATGTGTTTGAGGTAGAGAAATGTGAGAGAGAAATTTGATCAAAACATCTTACAGACACAAATACCAAAACTGCGTAATTTTTAAACATGAAGAATTGCAAGATGTAATATTTTGACGAGTATAAAACTACACTGCATATGAGCAAATATACTGGACATAATAAATAGCAGTTTAAATAGAAGACAGTCAATTAGTAGGTCGTCACACCCAAGTGCACCAAATACAGATAATGAAGAGGAAGAGATGAAGAAAAGAGAAAGCATCCCAGAACTATTCATTTAATAGTTTGTATCTGTGCCCTTGAATGAAAACAAATTCATATAGGACCTTAATCGTTTTAAGTGGCATTGTAGACAATTATTTCTGGAAAATAAGGCCACATTAACATTATATTGATGGACATGGATTGCGATCAAACACTCTTCTCTCTAAGGTTTACCACAAAATATCAATAATATTGAGATTTGCTGACTTATGACTGTGGTTTCAACCTTGTGTTCATAAGACGATTTCTGGACGAGGTGAACTGTGTGTAAAGGGGTCCTGTGGCCTTGAAGGCCTTCGATAGAATTAATCAGCCAAAATATTCACACGAACCTTAGAAGTAATGCTACCTTGCCAAATGATCGTAGGAGTCACGGAATACAGAGATGTATCTGCCCAAATGGTCATGAACCCCTGCCATTTTACATAGAAGCTGCTAGACATTGGAAACACTGAGGGAAAGAATTACCCAACGAAACGACATACTCTTATTATTCCTCAGTCCAAGATTTTTGGCTTGTGTGCCACATATTTCTGTTGCAGGCACTCCATTTAGTCCTAAAGTTTCCTGCTTATGGACCTCTCGTGATGTTACGGTGGTACTGAAAGGTTCCACGAGTGCTACATTCAGTTCCGCAACAGTTTCCCTATTCCATTTTGTCAAAGTCCATCATAAATGTGTATATTAGAATGCGACTGATCTAAATTTCTTATATTAAAGAGAACTAATAGTCGTACGCTTATGAGTTAGGCTAACAGCTTCGGCTTTACATTAGCGACTTCCTCCGGCACTGGTACATAGACCAAACAGTAGTTACATAAACCTTGTCTCAACGTATTAGTTACAAATGTACATAATCTGGATAACGTTGGTGGTTGGTGTAGACACATAATGTCACAAGCAATACATGACACCAGTTTATGTACAAGGCACCTATTAATAGACATATCAACAAACTAAGTTTCCTTTTTTTATCGAAGACATCATAGATGCAAATAAAATAACATAAAATTAAAAAAAAATTGGGAACAGGTACAGTAACGTTTGAGTGATATTTTGACATGGTCACCGAAAGGATTGAGATACTTGTCGTATCGGGGGAACCACTTTTGTATTCCTGTACCGTAGAAGTCTGCCGACTATGAATGGAACCAGTATGTGACAGTCGACTTTATCTTTTCGCCTTTGTTAAAACACTGGCTGGAGGTTGGGTGCAAGATAGAAAGGAAATCGCAGGGAGCAAAGTTTCTGTGTGTCGATCCATATAGAGACGAGCATTGTCATGGAACAACAAAATACCTACAATAAGCCAACCACGCCCTGTGTTCTGAATGGCACGTCGTAGCTTTCGTATTCTTTCACAGCAACGGTCAGCTATTTGACAACGACAAAGATCTGAAGACGACTGTCACACGATGGTTCCATTCACGACAAAGGAATACTATAGTTGATTTCGCGATATGTCGCTATACTTTCGGCAACCATCTCGAAAAACACCCCAAACACTAATGTAGCTCTTGCCAATACGTTTTTTTTCTTTCTTTCAAAAATTTGGAAAACGTTCCTCCTGGATGCGTATCGTAATTTGCGTCAAGGATTATGGAAACTCCCTCTGATTTATGCGTATATATCTGGGGCTGGCTGTAATGTAGAGCCAGAGCTGGTATCCTAATATACCCCTGGAAAATGAAAAAAGAACACCATGTATTCTTTGACTCAGCAGACGGAAATTTTATTGACACATCTTTGAGGATAGATAAGACAGACGATCACACAGGCAGAACCATACGCACTTGAGTACAGCCATCAGAGCGTGCGGAATGTCGGCGTTGGTGTCATGCATACCCTACTTTTGTAGCAATGCAAGCTACAATTCTTCTGTGGTAACGATCGTAGTGGTACCGAGTGTGGGTCACATTTCGTGCCGCTCGTACAGACCGCCCAACATGACGTTTCATGCAGTTCTGAACACGCTCAATGGGACACAGATCTGTGGATCGTGCTGGTCAAGTAGTTGTCGGTCAACTTGAAGAGCACATTTCGAGGTGCGGGATACAAATGGACGTGCATTCTCCTGGTCGAAAAGCATATCGCGTTGTTGGTTCATGAGTTATGCCAAGACGAATTATGGTTTCAATGTCCCATGTACCATTCAGTGTTTTCCGGACTAGTGTAGGATATGGCTTCCCACATGTGTGCTGTTAGGGTGTTGCCCGCTCACGTTCAGTCCACCTCCAGTGGTGTCACGGGAGGCGCTAATTTACGGACGAATAGACGCGTTTCTTTTTCAGTGATGAGATTCGGTCTGCCTAGGCACCAATCACGGTGTTTCGCGTGTGTGGTGTCGTGCAGAGGAGCGCGAAAATGTGTAGTGTACACGACAGAAGCAAACGGGGTCGACACTTGGCATCATGGTGAGGGGAGCCCTATCCTACACTACTCGTTCTCCTCTGGTGATCATCTAGATAACATTCAACAGTGACGGTCCATTCAAACTTTATTCAACCCGTTTTACCACCGTTCATGAACCAACACGACGATATGCTTGCCTAACAGTGCAATGCTCTTTTTTTTCGAATTTTGTCTAGTTACAAAAATGCAAAAGCTCCATCTTTTTTATTATCCTTTAAAATCCTTTTAGGGTTATTTGCAGTCGATAAGGAATGCAGCCAGTCATCTTCATTATTACGGTGAATTGCTTTTCATTTGGTATCTCATGAGAAACGCACTGCATAGTATCTCTACGCGTTGAGGAATGAAAGAGGATTCCTGTAAGAGTCACAGGGAAGTTGCTCTTGCTACCGTTAACCTTATCAGTCCTCTACCACAATAGTGCATAATGAGAGACTAATATCTGCTACTACATACAAACACTATTCGTTCGCAATGTGTAGTTTTGGCCGCAGAGTGAAATATAAGCACAAATACCCCAATTTTTATATAAATTAAGATAAGATGAATTACCAACAATCGTAATTTTGCCTACTTTATTTACCAACCCGTTTCGGCCCTTATTAGCACCATCAGTAGGCTCCTTAAAGAATCCAGGTGGTCCATCCAGTCGTTATTTGTACGTGGAGAACCTGAATATAATATGAAATACCACCTGGATGCATCACCTCGACTGGTTTAGGGCCTGCTGATGGTGGTAATGGGGCATTGAAACAGGTTTTTAAATAATTTAAATAAATTGCAGTTGTCGGCAAATCATTTCCTACAATTCATCGACCATCCTATGCCCCACAGTTGCATACATAGTTTAATTACAGGAAAAAAATATTTCCTCAACATGATCGATAAGCTGTAAATAAATACTATTCAGGTAAATGTCAGGAAATTTAAAATGTGTCAGAGAAATATATACTGGAAATTTTTTTAGTCGTCATCCTTGAAATCTCTTCGGCATTGCCATTTGAAATTCTACTTTTTTCTCCTTCTTTTTACAATTCGCTCTACTTCTTTCCGTGGAACCTGGTTGACAACACTGCAATCACCGTGCCCATCATTATCTCCAGATCTGTCCCCAATTCAGCATGTTTGGAACCGAATGAAACACCCTGTTGGACGGTCTCCATGAGCGGCACGAAATCTGGCCCAACTGAGACATCAGGTAGAAATTGCATGGCAGGCCATTCCGCAAGATTACATTCTACAGCTTGAAATGCTGCAAAAGGAGGGTATCTACGGTACTAGCTTCGACACTGTGCACGCTCCGGTGTCTGTAGTCAGGTGCGTATGGCTCTACCTGTGTGATCGAGTGTTATAAACATCCTCAAGAAAGTGTCGGTAAAATATCCCTCTGCTGCGATGATGAATTCATAATGTTCGTTTTTCATTTTCCAGGAGTGTATTTGCATTTTAAATGTACGGCTGTTCTAACATTTTAAGTAATAAAAAAATTCTTCTTTAAATGCCTGTTACTCAACACAATCATTGTCGTCAGAGTTTAACTTTCTCTGTTTGTGTAATAGATATGCCGTACAGTCACCAGTCTCGAAACACCATTTTGCTTCGTCGGTAATGGAAGTACCCGCCACACCAGCATCGATAACATGCTCAGGTGCGGATTCACTTGCTACTTAAATAAAGCACTCATAGCTCAAGTAACGCTGTTCTGAACCCAATTGACTCTTGCGACTTGTTGTGTGGATACCATTCGTCATCGTATACAATAAGCAGACTTATTAATCAGATATAATTTCAAGCATGTTATTTTCACTCTGTTATTGTTCTACTCGTGCACTTTTGGCTTCAGAATACTGCCTCGGCAGACACATAATTGTCACCTTGGCGACCAAGCTAATAGAAGGAAAACATTCCAGAATCCAGTGAGCTTACCGTGCAGGCAGCTCCGAATAGCAAGTCAAGGAAGCCGACATCTCGGGCCATTCTAGCACAGAGAGCTTCGGACTGGACTCCATACGGTAGTCCTCGCTTAGTGCCATTGGCTGGAGACCTGGAAGCATCAAAAAATAAATATATCTTCAATCGACAGTTTATCAAGAAATTTATTCATCCCAACCGTTCCGGCAAAATACTTTCTCCATCTTCAGGTTCCTTAACAGATGTAACAAACGACCAGTGAACCTATGTTTAGCATCAAACCTGGGTGTTCCTTACTACTACAACCACTAGTTTACCATTGGTTGTTGAAGTAAAAGTAATAGCAGCGTGTGCCGTTTGCACACATTGCTGCTTTCCTGATACGGATGTATGTGGTGGCAGAGAAAACGTTGTTCAATGTAGGGCCCGTATTTAAACCTTGAAAAGTTGCACATGCAGTAGAAGTAATCCACAAAATTACAGACCTGTATCATTGACTTAGACTTGCAGCAGGGTTTACATAAATATGTTCAAGGATTATGAATTACACAGAACGATATATTGACGGATGATCAACACCGATTTAGAAAATATCGTATTTGTCCAACGAAGATTGTTTTCCACCAAATATCCATTATGGTTGCGGTACCAGTCCCACGGTAATATAGAGTGGAGTAGTTTCAAATATCGTTCTTGTCACATAAAACTAGCTCTTTACTTAAGCGAAGCGATGAGTGCTGTAGATTATGTAGATTTCTGGCCATACTGCAGTAGCGCCTTGTAATCAGCGTGGTGATGGATTATCGTCTCAAATACGTGATCGGGGTCATTTGTTTCCGTCAATGAGCACACGTTATGTAGTAACTGATGTAGTGGGATCGACTAAACCAGAGGACATACCCAGCGTTCGCTAGATTTTCTGTCGGTATATACATAAACGGTTGGGAGAAACTCTGAGCAGCTTTCTTAGCTTGTTTGTAGATGATGGCGTTATTTATCTTCTAGTAAACACATCAGAAGTTGAAATCAAACTGACGAATAATTTGGATATTTGTATGGTGCAAAAGTTGGCAGATGTCGTCACATGAGTACTAAAAGGAAAAAAATATTTTTCAAAAGAGATAGATTGGCTGGCCAGTTCTTACCTTTGTGCTGTACCGCCGATAGTTACACAAATGAAGAAAAAGAAAAACAGGGGGAACGAGAAAGGAGAAGCTTTCGGAATACAGTTTCTTCTTTCTTGACCTAGGTCGTTAATTACCTTTCCCTTCCGTTCCCATCCTTTTTTCTTCCCTTCTCTTCCATCTGAGGAAGGAACTGTGTTACGACAGCTTGTCCTTCTTCGTCCCCTTTCTTTTTCTTTTTCATAATTTGTGTAACTATCAGCGGTACAGCACAAAGGTAAGTACTGGCCAGCCAATCTATCTCTTTTGAAAAATAACTTATCATCTCTGAGGAGAATTTCCATCGGTAATTAAAAGGAATAAGCTCGTTTAGTAGAAAAATCGATCAAATTTAAAGGCAGTAAACTGAGATAAATACCCAGGACTCACTTTTAAGGCCGACTTAGGTAGGGTTAGGTGAAACAAAGAATACTTTTAGTGGCAGAACACAAAGAAGATGCACTAAATCTGTTATGCAGACAGCCTGCGCTAGTCTTATTCGCACTCTTTTTTAGTATATCTGCTTTGTATAGGAACCTTGTCAAGTACGAGAAGGAAGAAGGCAGCTTTTTTATTTCACCTTGATGCATGAGAGAGTGTGTCACGGAACTGGCGACCAGTTGGTGTGGTCATCATCGTAAAAACGGCATTTTTCGTTGAAGCGAGATCTACTTCCGACGTTTTGATCGCTGACTTTCTCCTTAGAATTTGAAATATATAGTTGACTCCTACCTACATAGGAAGAAATGATCATAATAACATGAATCAAAGATTTGATGGAGTAATATAACTGTTCTTTCTTCCCGCACTCTACTCGAGAACGGGTTTCTTTATAAACGTATAGAAGTGTTTCGATGAGAGGACGACATCGCATCCGATGACACAGTTGTCAGAGGATGACAGTGTGTTTGCTCAGGCACTATTGGCCAATCTCGGTCCAGTACGCGAAATTCAGCATTACTTTCTGTGTATTCTGATCTTCGTATTAGTCACTACTGAACACTTCCTCTGTTTCTTGTGGCCAGAATTTAGACTGTTTGGAAGTTGTTTTATTAACATCCCCTGTTGTTGTTGTGGTCTTCAGTCCGCAGACTGGTTTGAAGCAGCTCTCCACGCTACCCTGTCCTGTGCAAGTCTCTTCATCTGAGAATACGTTCTGCAACCTACATCCTTTTGAACCTCCTTACTATATTCGTCCCTCGGTCTCCCTCTACGATATTCCTTCTAATGCTAAGTTGACAATTTCTTGATGTCTCAGAAACTCTTTTTCTCCCTGATTCGGGTAAGCACCTCCTCATTAGTTACGTGATCTACCCATCTAATTTTCATTATTCGTCTGTAGTATCACATTCCAAAAGCTTCTACCACCTTTTTATCGGAGCTCCTTATCGTCCGCGTTTCACTCCCATACAATGCTACACTCCAGACAAATGCTTTCAGAAAGGAATTCCTAACATTTAAATTAATATTGGATGTTAACAAGTTTCGCTTCTTTAGAAATGCTTTTGTTCCCAAAGCCATTCTGCATTTTATATATTCTTTACTTCGGCCATCAGAAGTTATCTTGCTACCCAAATAACAAAATTCATCTACTACTTTTATTGTCTCATTACCTAATCTAATTCCTTTAAGCATCACCTGACTTTCTGACACTGCATTCCTTTACCTCCGTTTTATTCTTGTTAATGTTCACCTTATATCTTCCGTTCAAGACACTGTCCATTCCATTCAATTACTCCTCCAGATCTTTTGCGGTCTCTGGCAAAATTAATATGTCATCGGCAAACCGCAATGTTTTTATTTCTTCTCCCTGCACTTTGATGCCCTCTCGAAATTTCTCCTTCCATTCCTTCACTGCCTACCCAATATACAGATTGAACAACATTGGGGAAAGCCTACAACCTTTTGTCTTACTTCCTTCCCAACCTCTGCATCCCTTTCTTGCCCTTCGACTATAATAACCGATGTCTGGCTTCCTATATTTCACCCCTCATACCTTCAGAATTTGGAAGAGTGTAGTGCAGTCGACATTGTCAAAAGCTTTCTCCAAATCGATAAACGCTAATAACGTAGCTTTTCCTTTCCTTCAAAAATGTTAAAATGTCTGTAAATATATCGGACCAAACTGCGTGGTCATCAGTCCAGACCTTAAATACAAATCCAGTATATCAATCTAGCCCTGTAAAAAAAGTTCACATATTACGAATTCATGATTGGTTTCTAGTAGTTCGTATTCTATTTCGTAGTGAATTCACTCTTCCTATTTTACAGGCCTTGTATACCTCATGTTTCATCTGAATAGATTGTGCCTATAAAGTTTATTTATGTCTTATTTGCGCTTTTACTAGGCTGTGGATGAAGAGTTTTATTTTACAAATAGACACTACACAGGCATTGATTTATTATTTATTTATTGCCGGCCGCGGTGGCCGAGGGGACAGGCGCTCCAGTCACTGTCTGCACGGCCACTACGGTCGGGGGTTCGAATCTCCCCTCGGGTATGGATATTTGTGCCATCCTTAGGATTACCTAGTTCATAAGTAGTTTGTAAGTTTAGGGACTGATGACGTCGTAGTTAAGTCCCATAGACTCTACAAACATTTGAACATTTTTATTTATTTATTTACATGAGCTGGCCAACTAAGAATCGCTTTAGAAATGCTATTATTTCATTTTTTGTTTTTCTTCTTTCTCTTCTCTAAGGCCGTTCTTCATCCTGCAGCCGTTTCCGCCAGATGCTGAGCTTTTAATTTCCCACTGGTCTTTGTTTTTAGAGCCTCAAATTCAGTTATTTCCTTTCTCTTCTTACTCCATTTAACGAAGACCTCACTGAACTTAAAACTTACCAAAAAAAATTCAAATGTTTCTAAATCTATCGGACCAAACTGCGTGGTCATCAGTCCTAGCTTACAACCTACTTAAACCTAGGTAAAAATAACCTACGGACAAACACACACACCCGTGCCCCAGGGAGGACTCGAACCTCCACAGCGAGCAACCGCGCTCCGCATCGAGGTGCCTTAGACCGCTTTTTTTTTTTTTTTTTTTTTTTTTTTTTTTTGCTCTGTGGGTAGTTCTGTTCGTTGCGGACGCTGATCATGTTTGTTCGTTGTGTTCTTTGCTCAGCTTCTTTTTATTGCAGAGGGCGTTCAGCCGTCTTACCGGGCGCGGTGAGCCACGGCGCCCGGAGGAACATAAGGACAACACACACACACACACACATGCCCCAGGGAGGACTCGAACCTCCGAAGCGAGTAACCGCGCGCGCTCCGCAGCGAGGTGCCTTAGACCGCCCTGCTACTCCACCGCGGCTCCCTTTCGTTAGCCTATCTTCTAAGATAAGTCGTAGTGTGAGTATTGCCTCCCATGTTCCTACATTTCTCCTGCAAGGTGCCTTAGACCGTTGTTTTTTTTTTTTTTTTTTTTTTTTTTTTTTTTTTTTTTTTTTTTTTTTTTTTTTTAAGTGGGTTGTTCTGTTCGTTGCGGACGCTGATCATGTTTTTTCGTTTTTGTTCGTTGTGTTCTTGGCTCAGTTTTTTTTAGTTGCAGAGGGCATTCAGCCCTCTGACAGGGCGCGCTGAGCCACGGCGCCCGGAACATAAGGACAACCCATACACACATACACACACACACACACACACACACACACACACACGTGCCCCAGGGAGGACTCGAACCTCCGACGGCGAGCAACCGCGTGCTCCGCCGCGAGGTGCCTTTGACCGCTCGGCTACTCCTCCGCGGCAACCGCTCGGCTACTCCACCTCGGTTCCCTTTCCTTAGCCTATCTTCTAAGATAAGTCATAATGTGAGTATTGACTCTCGTGTTCCTACATTTCTCCTATGAGATACGTATTTCCAGGAAGGAAGGAAGGACACTTAGGGTTTTACGTCCCGTCGATAGCGTGGTCATTAGAGACGGCGTATTTCCATCATTCGCTAAAGGTCCACAGACGGCGCATCGTTCTGGATGACGCACTGTCCGCGAGCAACCTGTCACACGAGAACCCCAAGAGGACCCCACCGGATTACCGCACGGGCCGCTGCAATCATCGGCGGAAACGTAAAACAACTGCGCCAAAAGGCGGCGCCATGAATGAGTGAGGCTATTTATCGCCGGGGCAAGAAAGTGCAAACGCGGCGTGTTTGCGGCGGCGCTGATGACGGCTGCATAATGCAGGCTGGGCCGGCCGCCGGGCCGCGCCCTCGAGGCTGAATTTTTCAAAAAGTTGCCCCCGAATCCGAGGATGGCGGCGGACGCTGCCGCCACTTGGCCGCACCCGCCAATGACAGCCGGCCGGCCGGAACCGCCGTCGGCCAATCGGACGGCTTTTTGCGCCGCGTATTTTATTTATATTCCAAAGTGCAGTCTTTGATTTAATGCACCATTGACCCTTCCCGCCGGATCCCGCTCTCTCTGTGTGTGTGCGTATATGCGCGCGCGGTATGCGTGAATGCAACTCATTATGAAAGAGCCTGGCCAGGGGCCGAAAGCGCCGAGAGAGAGAGAGAGAGAGATAGAGAGAGACGGGGAGAGAGAAAAGGACAGCGAGGTCCGCGAAATGCGCTGCAGCGGACAATGGCGGCTGCCGGATGAGGCCTGCCCGCGGCCCACTGCTACCTGTCGGACAAGAACCGCCGGGTGCGCGGTGCCTGCAGCTAGTTGCAGCGCAGCCCAGTGCAGCGCGTACACGCCGCACTCGGCGATAACACGGCGCCGGCTACAAAACTGCCGGGCTCTGGCTGTTGCTTCTGGCAGCCTGCCCGCCAGCCATTGATCCCACACTCGTTTGGCACTCGCCTCGCCGATGTGTCGCCACACGAAAACCGTCTGCCATTCGTTTATTTCGCCGCCGTGTGCAGCTGAAGGCTTGTTATGTCCGCAAAGTATTTCTCTACGAATTACGAACAGATCTAATACAACTGGTCGTAAAAAAAATCGCACTGACGTTTATTACGGCCCACTTTAGATTTGTAGTTTTATAAGTTCTTGCAAACATTTTGGACCAAAATAATAATGTAAACAATAAAAAATTATATAAGGAACTCATAGTTCAATGGGGCGATCTATAATTGTTTAATAATGATTATGCAGCCAAGATCGCATTTTTTATTTATTATGTTACCGGTTTCGGCGTACTCGACGCCATCTTCAGACCTGTCGTAATTTACATAATTTCACGACATTTTTATATACTAAAAGAGTACATCCAGGTTGAGGCATCGTTAAACATAAAATTAGTACTCACAAATAGAAAGTATATATCCATCTTCTAATGGTTTTGAAGTGAGGTACATCAAAGTCTAAGTACAATTCTAATTGAAGTCCAGTATATATACAGTATATATATTTCGAGTCAGTATATATACTGGACTTCAATTAGAATTGTACTTAGACTTACCGGTTTTCATCGTACTCGACGCCATCTTCAGACCTGTCGTAATTTACATAATTTCACGACATTTTTATATACTAAAAGAGTACATCCAGGTTGAGGCATCGTTAAACATAAAATTAGTAGTCACAAATAGAAAGTATATATCCATCTTCTAATGGTTTTGAAGTGAGGTACATCAAAGTCTAAGTACAATTCTAATTGAAGTCCAGTATATATACAGTATATATATTTCGAGTCAGTATATATACTGGACATCAATTAGAATTGTACTTAGACTTTGATGTACCTCACTTCAAAACCATTAGAAGATGGATATATACTTTCTATTTGTGATTACTAATTTTATGTTTAACGATGCCTCAACCTGGATGTACTCTTTTAGTATATAAAAATGTCGTGAAATTATGTAAATTACGACAGGCCTGAAGATGGCGTCGAGTACGCCGAAACCGGTAACATAATAAAGGAAAAATGCGATCTTGTCTGCATAATCATTATTAAATAAAAAATTAATTAATTAGAGTGTCTGAAACCCTTTCACGAAAAAAAAAAGTAGTGACGGGTTATAAACCACTGACCTTCAGCGTCACAGTCCAACGCATTGCGCACTGCGCTACAGCCAACACTTAGCAGTTACGTTCTTTAATCTCGTATTATTCATCTCCGTTGTTAACTGATGCTAATATGGCATTTGTAGTCACTAAATGATCATTTGTCGTACAAAGAACGACATGTTTGTGTTAATTCTTCAGTGCGCTATTGCTTTGAAATGACAACTTGTAAGTTAAAATAAGAAAATCGTCAAATACGCAACGCAAGATGGCGTATGCCAGAGAGAGTTTTGGGCGAGGAATGTCACGTGACATCTCCGAACGGCTGGTTTTCGTTAATTCGGCGAAGGGTGTGAAAACTCTGTTAATTTTACAAATATCTATCAAACGATACGAGATATGAAAAAAAAAACACAAAAAAAAAAAAAAAAAAAAAAAAAAAATATGAGGGAACAAAGCTGTAGAGAATCTTCTCCTCTACAAATTCAGTTATTCAATTTTAGCGTCAGATGAACGGTTTATATGCAATTAAAATTACTTTACAAACGGCCTTTTTTGGTATTACTAACGTATTTCTTGTCCCAAATATTTGAAAAAGCGATGTTCTGGTCTCTGGTAGCCAAAAATTATGTCCGTAATATGTGGTGCCGATCGGTTGAACGGTTCGACCTAAAAAGTGGGAACACGTTACAGCCAGACCACATCGTCAAATCGCCGTTAGTTTTGCAAATATGTCTGCAACAATGCAAGATATGAAAAAAAAAAACATAATAGAGCAAAGTTGTAGAGAATTTTCCCCTCTACCAATTAGGTTATTCAATTTTCGTGTCAGATGAACGGTTCGTTTTCAATTACAATTACATTACAAACGGCTATTTTTGGCGTTACTAAAGTTTTTTTTCCAAAAAATTTGAAAAAGGGAGGTTCTGGTCTCTGTCGGCCTACAATTATGTCTGTAAAATTTGGTGTTGATCAGTTGAACGATTCGTCTTAAAAATGGGCAACACATTACCGACAGACATACTGACAGACGGACAGACAGACATACATCCCAAAATCGCCGTTATTTTTGCAAATATCTCATAAACGATACGAGATATGAAGGAAAAAAAAAAAAAAAAAAAAAAAAAAAAGGAACATAAGAGAGCAAAGTTGTAGAGAATTTTCTCCTCTACAAATTAGGTTATTCAATTTTTGTTTCAGAAGAATGGTTAAGCCATTATTTTTATTTATATTTCGAGCTGTCAAAAAACGATCGCAAAGGGCCACTTTTAGTGTTACTACCATAACCTAAAGTGGGCCAAAAAACTGATAAAACTTAATAACGTTATGAACCATGTAAACCTTTTTACATGACAAGATTAGGGCCTTCAGAGCCTCCGTTACAGGCTTACTCAGATTGAACAACTTGTGTAGTAAATTACCATGTGTAATAAAAGTATTAAACAGTTTTCAAAATGTCAATCCAAGATCGCACACTAACAATTTGTTAAATGACGACCGGTTTCGGTGCACTGTGTCACCATCATCTGGTCACATATATCTTATAATCTGGTCATCTTGTTAAAAACATTGGGTATAAAATAACAAGTGCAATATTGCACTTAGTCACAATATAAAAAATACATAAGTTAAGAACATGACAGCTAATAAAATACTGACAGCTCTGAAAATTCTAGAATTTATAAGCTGTCATGTTTTTAACTTATTTATTTTTTTATATAGTGACGAAGTGCAATGTTGCACTTGTTATTTTATACCCAAACTCTTTTTAACAAGATGACCAGATAATAATATATATGTGACCAGATGATGGTGACACAGTGCACCGAAACCGGTCGTCATTTAACAAATTGTTAGTGTGCGATCTTGGATTATCATTTTGAAAACTATAAAACGATTTGATCGCCTCCAGACCAGACTATGCCATGTAATCTTAACAAGTATTGTAGTTTTAAAAAAAGGAAGAAATTGCTGTTCGTTAGTCTCTCTAAAACTCGAGAACGGCTGAACACATTGAGCTAATTATAGTCTTGAAATATTCATGTAAGTCCAGTAAAGGTATAAACGCTGATAAAATATAGGAAAGTTGTCGGGAAAAGATGAAAATCGGGAAAAACTGAAACAGCTTTTTCCAGTGAGCTATCAATACCGCTCGTCCAATTACGATAAAATTTTGTACATTTTATTTTGAAAGCAAGAAGAAGTTCGCATCAAAAAATAAAATAAAATAAATAAATAAAAATTGTTTAAGTCGCCCGGAAACTACGGAAATTTATAAAAACCCGAAAGCGATCTTTCTATGAATAAAATTCAATTGCCACATGGTTGTAAGATCACCACTTGAGTACGGCATGACAGGACAAGGTAGTATGAAATAAATTTTTTGGAAAATCTGCCAGAAAATTAGAAAATTTGTGAAAAACCAAAAGTGGGTTTTGAATGAGTTTTTGATTGAATTCAGCACTATAACTGACTATTCGCACGACGGAGAGGGGTAATTCTTTTTTGTTCGATATTTCGCTTTATAAACTTCAAATAAAAATATCTTGAATTACACAGTTTCTAAAGTATCTTATCCGGTACTTCAGCGCTCAAGGCATCTCCACACCAGATTTCATCACAATAGATTCAGTGGTTTATGTAATGATACATAGCCAAATCGGTTTAGCCGTTCTTGAGTTTTAGCGAGACTAACGAACCGCAATACATTTTTATCTTTGACAGTTCATGTACGTGTTCAGATCGTGTAAAGCAAACTTTAATCTTTCAAATTATGTTTCAGAACGCACCCAAGACAACAGCCAAGTCATTATTTTACATGTTTTAAATCTAAATTTTCCCCGCAATCTATCCCTTCTCTTAGGATATGCTGATTCTGTTGAGAAACTCCTCATTAGTTGCGTGATTGGCCCATCTAACGATCATCATTCGTCTGTAGGACCACATTTCGAAAGTTACTATCATCTTATTGTCTGAACTCCTTACCGCACACGTTTCACTCCCGTACAATACTACGCTCCAGACAAATGCTTTGAGAAAGGACTTCCTAAAATTTAAACTCACATTGGATGTCCACAAATTTCGCTTCTTCCCATAGCCCTAGTGCATTTTAAATCTTCTTTACTTTGGCAATCACAAGTTTACCTTGCTAACCAAATAAAGAACCCATCTACTACTTTTGTCATCTCATTACCTAATCTAATTCCTTCAGCATCGCCTAGTTTTCTGACACTACATTCCATTACCCTCATTTCACTCTTTTTAATATTCCCCTCTCCTGCTTGCATTCGTTCACAGCTTTCTAAATGTACATATTGAACGACATTGGGGAAGGGCTACAACCCTGCTACCTTCAGAATATGAAAAAAAGTATATTCCAGTCAACATGGTCTAAAGCTTTCATCCAGATCCGCAGATTCTAAACACGTGTTTTACTTTTCTTAACCTATGTTCTAAAATAATCCGTAATGATTATGACGTTGTAAAGAACAATAAGCATGTTTCATATTGTGAATATCAGCCCATTTACGAATTGCCTCTTTATGTTCTTGCACATTGTGAGTTATTCTCATCGGGCAAAGACGATAGAATATGGTGAATGAGATATAGAAGTGGTAGATTGGTTAGAGGAAGAGAAATTGTAAGATTAAAGGCTGTTATGGAGAGAAAAGAAAAGGGAACGTAATAATGGATGTTATGCCTTCATTAATATGTAAATTTTGAGTTTTGAATGTCGAGTGGTTTTGGGTAAGACGTACATCACACGGCAGTGTGTTCCCTAGTCATACGACTGAGATGGAGAGGGACACGGAGAAACATTTAGGGTTGTGTAAAGGTACAGCCAAGATGCTAGGCGTATCCGATGTGGTATTGCAGCTGTGGAATGATCGTAGGTAGTTAATATGAGTAGACTGTTGGCTAAGGAATCGATGAAATAAGCACAAAGTTTGAAAATCACCACACTCATGTGGGCGCATCCAGCCATACTGGTTATATGAAAAAAAAAAAAAAAAAAAAAAGACCGATATGATCGGCAACCGTATATTGCACACATACCTAACCCAAGCATTCATCACTAGCTCGAAGCGTCTTGAATCTTCGCTATTTGTGCCGTGTTAAACTACAACACAGAAGAAAAGATTTTCCAAGACAAGTGTTTGCTCTAATTTTTGTGTAAATTGGGTTGGTAATATTTTTCTATATTTTTCGATGGCATATAGGGATGAGAGCGATTTCCCGCAAGCTACAACTGTTTGTTCTTCCCAGTTTAGGTATTCATCCAAGATTATCCAAAGATGTTTCACTGTCTCTTGATATGGTAATTGCGTACCACTGAGGTCTTTTAGTCCGCTTGGACTGTAGTAGGATTTCCAGTTCTGACGAGCTTGAGCTTCGGGCTGCCAAAATGAAACAAAATGTTCAGATTCATCATCATCATCTTCCTTTCAAGGACTAGGATGTTGCCTGTTCCGAAATCGCAAACAAGGCTTCCTATATTTTCTGTGGTCTTGCAATACCTCTTTCACCATTCGATTTGTATTTATGGATCATCTCGGGGGATGCTGTGCTCTGGAATTCTAAGAAGGTGTTGCCTACAGTTTTCTCGATATTTGTTGGATTTGCTCGTTCTTGTTGAAAATATTTTGATGTCTTCATTCCTTATCATGTCTTTTTTGTGCAGTCCTTTGTCTTTCTTGGGAAACTCATCTCTGCACTTTGCTTTTTTATTTTCTTGTCTTTTGTAGTGACCCACCTTTCAATTCCGGTAATACAGAATGTTATGTCTCAGAAAATGAGCGCCCTATCTAAGCTGCTGCTTTTAGCTGGCGTAGGAAGAAACTGCGATGTGTCATCCAGGAAGGCTTGGCCAATCCTACCTAGCTGGTTACATTTTTAGTTAAGATGTTTGGAAGTGTACTAAGAGCTTTGAGATTCGACGACGAACGGACGAGAGACACCAGGTGCATCAGTAATATGGCTCCAATTCCCTTAATTTGGTAGATGTCGTTGAAAGTTTATTCAGTAAATTCCCAGAAAAGCAGGTAAATATGGAATCAAAATTCTTTGACTTTGCTTTGACGCGATACTGGAAAACCCCTGATGAGTCAAAACAAATTATTATTGCTGCTGAAACGGTAAAAACACTATTGAAGAATTTGAGAAGTACCGCAACAAACAATTAAATCGATAAATTTCCAGAAGTGTTTCTTTATTCTAAGAACTGTCTCAGCAAAAGATAACAACTGTGGGATCTTTGAGACAATAAAAAAGCAGGAAATGCTACCATAAGTGAATGTTTCCCAGTCCAGGAAGGTTCTGTCCTGACCATTGTTTGTGTTATGAGACCTAAAAGAACGAAAGTGTCATACAGCTAAGTTCTTTTTACCACAGTGCCATAGTAGATTAAAGAGATAAAATGAAATCAGAGATAGTTTTATCGTATAACAAAACTAAATCATGTCTTGATTCTCTTGATCCTATGGCATGTACGTACACATGCAAGAGACAGTCAAGGAGATGGCCATTCACCATCTGAACAGCAAGTGGTCAAACATGCAGTAAATGCAACAAAAAATAGTTTCAAAGAGCAAATTACAACTATTTGTAAATAGTGTCTCTTTGAACAGAACTACGCTTGTACCCTCAGTAAAAGTAAATAATGATATTGTATATTTTTGCCAAAATGTCTCATTACCAACACTTATATTATGTGATGTTTCGTGTGTTAACAAATCAGTAAAAATTTAAAATATTGATTCAATAAATAACATTTTCAATTTGTTACAGTTATACAGTTTTTCGAACTGCGAACACCGCAACTCATGCATTCTAGGGTTAAATGAATCTCTGATTCAACATATCACTTGACTTTAAAAATTACTTTAGTGCTAGAAGGTATATGCCGATTAATAACAAATGAAATGTTAACTGGGGAGTGATAAAATGGTTGTTACATCCAACAAATGATGTGACTTCCAATATGAGAATGATTATTTTGAAGAATGCCCAGTAAAATTTTATCATTAATATTAAAGTAGTAAATCTCTTTAAACTGTAATATTGAATAGTCTAAAATTTTTGAATATCATAAGCAATGTTCACTACTTTTTTTTTAATAAAATGCAAATTCTTGTCGTCAGTCGCCATAGTTTTTCAAGTTTTACGTGTATCTAACTTTTGTCTCAAGAGCGGTTTCATCGGTTGCCGGTACCCCCTATTGCTGGGAACTGAAATCAACGTACCTGTATACAAAAAGATACATATTTAGACAGTTTCCTGTGGTCCCTAACATAATACTGGAAATACGAGTCCATTTCCAGACATTTACGACTGGAATTTCCTTTATCTCCTGCACCGTGTCGAATAAAAAAAAAAAACTAAAGGACCCTGCTCTAAAAGTTACGTGAACTACCGTATTAGCTCATTCTTGACGTCAATTCTTATTGCATAATAATTACACGTTCACTATTCCCACATTCTATTTCACTGCAACTCCATCTATCCGAATAATATATACGCTCGGATATTTACCCATGTCTCCAGTTATACCAGAGTACTTTCTCAGCTCTTCCCCTGGTAACTCCCTTTCATTTATTTCTCACATAAATAGGTACCATCAGAAATAAGCCCGTCAAGCTTCTAGTCATAACAGACAGAAATTATATGATGTAAAGCAACATCTCTCCTAATTTGAATAAATATCAAAAACTTATGCAATATCACTGCGGATTTTGCAGCTTGTATGTGTCAGTGGCGCACTGTGTTTATGTAAAACATGTGGTCTTGTCTAGTATAGAATTACGAAAAATTGTTTTATATATTCCTTTCAAAACTAGCAGTTTTATCTTTCAATATCAGACAGCAAAAACAAATTGGGGTTGACATTATAATTCACAATCACTATACGAGAAATGAAAATAAATTTTGCATTGTTTCCCACCTACAACTTTTATCCCCCCCCCCTTTCTTATCTTGTTGAAACATACCTATCCCTCAACTAGGAAATTTACGGTCAGTAGAATCTTCAGGATGAGTCCAATGAATCGCTCTCTCATTTTGTTCAAGTTGCAGCATTTCATATTTCTACATTTCCATTTTCTACCACTTCATTCGCTGTCTTGTATAACCTGCCGCAGTCTTCACTGGCAGCACGTTTCAGTAGCTCTTTTCCCCTTCTATTCATGGTGTGGAGGTACCTCAGAAATTCACTGATCACAAGTACAGAATCGTTTACAAAATGAAATTTAAGAGATCTGAAAGCTAAACTTCTTACTCATTAATCTACGTGGAGGTTTGTCCGCTTAATGCATCGTAAATCTGATTCTTACAGACTTGTGTTCAGTTCACATCTCACTACACTGCAATGAACTCTGTTCACTATAGATACAAGTATATCGGCGGAAAATTCTCCTGTAAGCAAACTAAAACGTGTAACGTTTGAGTTCATCGAAATAGGCTTCGATACATACGATGAAGTTCAATGTTCAGTGAACTTTGCAGACGTACATCCATTCATTCCACTCGAGATGAATTACATAAGTTATTCCTTCCATACTATAAGGTAACATTGAATAAAAGTAGACGAATCTTAAAAAATGTATACAATCGTATTTGTTTTACCGTGGCTTATGAAATTCAGATGTTGTGTAAATTACTGATTATCGTCAAGATCTTCGATTTCACAAATGTAGTCAGTTTGAGAGATTTCCCAGCACTGAAACAACAACTGCAGCTCATCAATTACAAACAGATGTGAGCCTGATACTCAAGAACGAAAACATCTTAGAGCAGACAAGGTTTCTAAACCACGCTTCAGATTATGACAATTCAGTTGTGGAATGTTCATTCTAACAGATTGCGGAGATGTATTTTGTATCGATATGGAACAATGACGGAAAGCGGATTGCCATTTTTACCAGTGTATTTTGTTGTTTCAGCAACAATAAATTCTTTGAAAATCATACGTAATCATTACGTAAACGACTGAGAATAGGTCCATAGATAAGAACTTTATTGTTATATGAACCGATAGTTAACAGTAATCGGAATTTACCATCATTCAGGTTTCAGTCAGCAGACGCCAGAAATCGCTGATCTTCTGATATAACAACAGAAATAGAGACACAAAAATGTACCCCTCTTTTCAATTCATTAAATTATGAAATCACAAATTACGAACATCTCGTTCATATCTTTTGCATTTTCTCTGTTTCCCAACAAAAAAACTACTGAAAACTGATTTTCTATATGCATTGGTTGGGTTCTTTATGTGGTGTGTATCACAATGATAATATGATGATATGAATTTTATTTATCTTTCTTCCAAGAAACTGAGGCAGTGAAATACAGGTATCCGATATGTTGGATTGGGTAAGAAGCGAACATCAGCTGTTTGCTTATCAAAATGTCGTAGTGATTGTAAAAGGCGAAACTTAGCTGTGATCAGAAAATAGTGAGGGAATCTAGAATGTTGGGACAGTATGATATCAAATATTGAAAATGAAGTACATATGGGCAAGCTATAGCTTATAGACTCCTGCTATAACAAACTGAAAAAGATTCTACATGATTACATGTGGTAGCTGACACCAGACAGTGCACCAATATAGAAACAGCTCGTAGGTTCAGCTTCGTATGTGTTTCCATTATGTATTTATTAAATCCTTTTGTAGACAGGTGTGCTTACATTGTGTAATTCTTATAATACTTACATATTTATCTGTTTGAGAGCGCTAGTCCCACTTTACAGTAACTAAAATCCGTATACACATCATTCACTTGGTTCTAACTGTGTAGCGATAGTAACGGTGGAATAGAGCTCAGATTGCTGCAGGCAACGCACAGTGCAGTAACACAGTCGTTCGACTTTTGTTCACTGTTCTGAACAGCAAGTGAGCGTTGCCTAGAGCTCTGTCAGTAGTCAGGCATCCATTAGTGAAACACTCGTGTAGTTAGAAACTTGAATATTTAACTTTTCTGTTTCGCATTCTTGTTTTGCCCACCTAAGCGTCATTCATGCGTGAATCCAACGCAGTGGAGCCGCCGTCACTGCAGGGTGGATGACAGGCTATCGCGTCGCTCAAGGCGGAGGCCCTGTGTAGGCTGGTCGCGGCTGAAGTCTCGATCAGCGGTATGAGTACATCTACATCTACATAGATACTCTGCAAATCACATTAAAGTGCCTGGCAGAGGGTTCATTAACCACTTTCATAACTTTTCTCTACCGTTCCATTCTCTAAAAGCGCGCGGGAAGAAAGAACACCTAAATCGTTCCGTTTTCGATCTGATTTCTCTTATTTCATTGGGATGGTCATGTCTCCCTAAGTAGGTGGATGCTAGCAAAATATTTTCGCATTCAGAACTAAAAGTCGATGATTGAAACTTCGCACACAGATCACGCCGCAATGAATAACGTCTTTCTTTTAATGCTTTCCACCCCAATTGTTGCAACAAAACAAAACGAGCTGCCCTTCTCTGAACCTTCTCAATGTCTTAAGTCAGTTCAAAAATGTTCAAATGTTTGTATAGTCTATGGGACTTAACTACGGGGTCATCAGTCCCTAAACTTACAAACTACTTATGAACTACTTACGAACTAGGACGGCACAAATATCCATGCCCGAGGGGGGATTCGAACCCCCGACCGTAGTGGCCGTGCAGACCGTGACTGCAGCGCCTCAGTCTCCTCGGCCACCGCTGCAGGCTTTCCTTCAGTCCCACCTGGTGAGGGTCCCACAAGGGCCAACAATACTCCAGGAGAGGACGCACAAGTGTGATGTAGGCAATCTCTTTGGTGGAGCTGATGCATCTTCGAAGCGTTCTGTCGATGAAACGTAACCTTTGGTTTGCCTTCCCCACAATATTTTCTATGTGTTCTCTCCAGTCAAAGTTGTTCGTAATTGTAACTCCTAGGTATTTGGTAGAATCTACGACCTTAAGGTTTGACTGATTTATCGCGTAATTGAAGTTCAGAGGATTTCTTTTAGTGATCATGTGTATTACTTCACACTTTTCTTTATTTAGTGTCAATTGCCAATTTCCGCACCATGCAGAAATTTTGTCTAAATCGCTTTGCAGTTGCTTTTGATCCTCAATTGACTTCACTAACCGATAAACGACAGCATCATCCGGGAACAGTCTAAGGGAGCTATTCAGATTGTCTCCTAAACCGTTTATAAACTCGAGGAAAAGAAATGGATCTATAACGCTTCCCTGTGGAACGCCAGATATCACTTCTGTTTTACTCGATGACTTACCGCGTCGCGTCGCGGTGCGTCCGTAGCAGTGTTAGGTTGGCTACGTAGTACATTTAGAGTAGCCTGTGGCGTGTACGGTAATTCAATTACTAACTGTACAAGAGCACATCGCCGAATATTATTATTTTTACAACTACGTCATGATTTTAAGGGTTGTGGTTAGGCAGGAACCTACGAGTACAGCTTCAATTGTTGTGAGCGAATGTTATGATTTTTACGAATATGTCATGATATTAAAGAAAGTGGTTAGGCAGGAACCGAATAGTACAGATTAAATAGTTGCAAGTGTTTTACCAAATATGAACATTGAAAGAATTATTGTAATTCGTATCATTTGAGAGACAGACACACGCATATTTTGATTTTATTTACATCTGAAAAGAAAGACAGTGCATCTGGAGAAACGTAGTTTTGTAGTGTGTGATCTTCTACATTCGAACGCTGTGATTCATTTCGGAAATAAAATCATTCAAACGTGATGTTAACACTTTCATTTTCACATCTTGTAAACATTGTCTTCCGCCATTCATCCCAGCATGCACAGCGACTGTTGCCAACACTGCCGCTTCACGTCACGTAAATACGTTAGACCGCGCCGCTGATCGAGACTTTTACACTGGTCGCCTGGCCTCGCCCGTTCACTCTGTGAGTGGACAGTTGATCGCTTCTTCAGCTGGATCGTAGCAGGCATATAATGGAAGGGGTTTGTTAGCAACTGGAAGATCCATTGTTAAGTGCGTTATGAAGCCTCTTCGAGGACACCTAAAGGCAGGATGACGTTAGTAAGGCCGCTGCCAACCGCTGCTGTCTGCTGAAGCAGATCTCCTGCCCATTACCCTGCTTCCACGCGCGGTTACGACCAGACACACTACCCTGCGAGGTACCCACTGCTGTCTGAAATTCAGTACATGCTATCGACTTGCCGTCAACCACTGTATTACATTATAACGAAACCACGACCAACTGTCTGCACAGGATTCCATCGTTAATTAGCTATCGCCGGTTAAGGCATATGCGAACGGCTGACTTAACGGCAATATATCTGACAATTCGAAATATTCCACAGAATAGTGTTACTGGTCCTATGCTCTTCCTTATTTACATAAACGATTTAGGAGAAAATCTAAGTAGCTCTCTTAGGTTGTTTGCAGATGACGCCGTCATTTACCGTCTAGTAAAATCATCTGAAGATCAAAACCAACTGCAGAACGATCTGAATAAGAGATCACTATGGTGTAAAAATTGGCAATTGACTCTAAATAATGAGAAGTGTGAAGTCGTCCACATGAGCACGAAAAGAAATCCGTTAAACTTTGTTTACAAGATAAATCAATCAAACTTGAAGGCCGTAAACTCCACTAAATACCTTGGAGTTACTATTACTTCATAGATAATGTCGTGGGAAAGGCGAACCAGAGATTGCGTTTTTATTGGCAGAACCCTTAAAAGATGCAACAGAAATACAAAAGAAACTGCATATACTGTGCTTGTCCGTCCATTTTTGAAGTATTGCTGCCCAGTGTGGGATACTTATCACGTGGGTTTGACGGAGGACATCGAAAGAGTCCAGAGAAGGAAAGCTCGTTTCGTATTGTCAAGATACAGGGGAGACAGCGTTACGGAAATGATACAGGATCTGGGATGGGAATCATTACATCAACGGCGCTTAACGCTGCGGCGTGGGCTACATACGAAACTCCAATCGCCAACATTGTCCTCCGAATGCAAAAATATATTGTTGACTCCCACTTACATAGGTAGAAATGACCATCAGAATAAAATACGAGAAATAAGAGCTCCAACTGAGAGATTGAGACGTTCTTTCTTCCCGCGCGCTATTCGAGAATGGAATGGGAGATAAATAGTATAATGGTGGTTCGATGAACCTCTGCCAGGCACTTAAATGTGATTTGCATAGTATCCCATGTAGATGTAGATGTAGACAGCTTCAGGTCTTAAATAATTTCAGTGGCGAAAATGAAAATATGTGCTGGACCAGGATTCGAAACCCGGGTTTCCCCCTCCTACACCAATTTTACTATAAAGGCGTGCCTCCCGCCTTGGCCAAATTTTCAACATACGAAAATTATGATGGTAGTGCGCTCTGCCTATTACTGTCTCTTGCGCCCAGCTTAGCTGTCTTCCCCGAAGAGATCGAGCATACTTTGCATCCGAAAAAACACAGTCAATTCTCCGTATGGTGTCTGTTCTTCCGGAAATGGCTAGGCCAAAGCTAGATGTCTGAATCAAATCTTGGTCCAGCAATAATTTTCATCTTAGTCATTGAATTTATTTTCATGCCCTGCAACGTTGAAGATCTTTGAATTTTTTGAACTCTTAACGCTGTGATTATTTGTGTAACAGATCAGTCAAAAGGGCGACGCACTTCTATCATTGTCTGTAGATCGACCTTATGATAAATGAATATTCTTTGCAGGATATAAACAGACTGAAAACATGAACTTCAGACCTCGATGCTGTTTCATTTACTTTATTAAGTAATTTATGCAATTTTTAGAGAGTAATTCTATGTGGATTACAGTCATAAGATAAAAGTGGCATGTTTTACAGTCATATTACTCTCATAAGATCAGTAACGTTACTACATTAATTTAAAGAAAGCAGTAAAACTTTACCGAAAAATATTTTACGTATGCTAATTACATTCTGTTGTTCCTGGAATATAAAACGAACGAATAACTATTTCAGAATATAATAAAGTAACCTGCAGTGATGAAACATCGTGCGTGGCATACGTAATGAAAGTGGTGAACAAATCGGAGATTAATTGTAAACCACGAATCCATTCGTTGCAGGGATAGCTGTTGACGTATATTTGAAATAATGTTAATATCAGTGACTGAAATATGTTCATTTTAAATATTCTACATCAAATTTCGGATATACCGTATCTAACGGGAAATAATATATACTCAGGAAAAAATCTGGAAAAATATATCACATCGTACATTCTGTGAGCTTTTCATGAGGGCTTATATTGTTCATTGTATGCGGGTATAATTATTAGCTATTACTTGATATCTTTCACACTTTTATGACAACCTTCACGTTGTTTCCCATTTCTAAAACATAAAAATGTTCAAATGTTTGTTAAGCTTATGGGACTTAACTGCGGATCATCAGTCCCTAAACTTACAAACTAACTTATACTAAAGACAACACGAACATCCATGCCCGAGCGACGATTCGAACTCCCGACAAGCAACGACCTCAATGCGCTCGGCCACTCCACCGCTGCTCTAAAACACATCTTGTGTACATTTCCCTACAACATTATTTTAGTAAATCAAGAAAAACTACCATCAGGAATTTGATGTGACTCATACACGGCGTAATGACTCCCTTCTCACAGTGAAGTTGTCTTTCATTTTCTTCTGTCCCTGGCGATATCCGACACGTACTCATTCATTGTTCATGTCCATGTTATCTCCAGCGTTTTTGTAAATCAATATATTTCAAAGCTTCCTGTTTTAGCATCAATTTTTTTTTACCTTTCACTTCCGTAGATCTATGCGCTCCAAAGACATTCAGTAAAAAAATTCTGAGAAATAAATACCTATAGTAAAGAGTGCCCTTATTCTCACTAATGTCTGGTTTCGAAATTCCGGAATGCTTTCTTCCTCATCCTTTGGCATGTCTTGTGGATTTACACCGTCACAAGCAACTCTTAAAGATCTTACACATTTCTAAGCTACAGATTCCCATTCCGCGTACTTCCATTCATATGGAGTCTAGTTTCCGTATGGGTTATTAATAAACTTTTGCTTCCTGTGTTTTACTATCGGTACCTTCATAATTTCAAAGAGTATAGTACAGTTAACACTATCACAAAGTTTCTCTCAATTAAAAGGCTCATTCAAAAAGCGCAATACTTTTGTAACATCAGATTATGAACTAATTTTTTTTAAATACACTAACAAAATTCACACCTGTCAATTACATGTATGGAAAATGACTTCGGGCATATTGCCTTATTTATTTATTTGGCATCCAAGAAATCTGTCAGGGAATTTCAATTTGACTGCTTCACAAGCTTCATATTTAATTTCTCCGACAACTCGTCGAAAGGCTCGAGGTTTATATTGACATACCCCAAAGAAAAAGTCACACGGTCGCATGACCCTGGGTACCTAACTGGTGAGCATTAAGCGAAATGAGACATCCGCGAAACCATAACTCCTGAAGTCCATTCCACTGAATAGATGCCGTGAAACCTTTGTCGTGACACATTATAGATATAAATTAACTGTCACAATTTGCAATGCCTTACCTTTAATTGATGAAAGGAGAAAATATAAAAATGCAGTAAATGAAACAGGCAAAATGGAGTACAGACGACTAAGAAATGAGATTGACAGGAAGTGCAAAATGGCTAAGCAGGAGTGGCTAGAAGCCAAATGCAAATCTGTATAAGAAGGGGAAAAGTAGATACCGCCTACAGAAAAATAAAAGAGACATTTGGGGACAAGAAAAGCAACTCTACGAATATCAAGAAATCGGTTGGAAAACCTGTTCTCAGCAAAGAAGGGAAAGCTGAAAGGTGGAAAGAGTACATAGAGCAGCTCTATAAAGGAAATGAACTAAGAGACGATGTTGTAGGAAGGGAAGAGGAAGTAGATCAAGATGAAATAGGAGATACTATACTGAGAGATGAATTTGACAGAGCCCTGAAAGACCTAGGACGGAACAAGGCCCCAGGAGTAGATGACATACCCTCAGAGCTACTAAAGTCTCTGGGAGAGCCAGCCATGACAAAACTATTTGAACTGGTCTGTAGGATGTATGAGACAGGCGGAATACCCTCAGACTTTAAGAAAATGTAATAATAATCCCCATTCCAAACAAATCAGGCGCAGACAGGTGTGAAAATTACAGAACCATCAGTTTAATAAGTCATGGTTGCAAAATTTAACACGAATTATCTACAGGAGAATGGGAAAGCTGGTGGAAGCTGATCTCGGGGAAGATCAGTTTGGATTCAGGAGAAACGTAGGAACCCGGGAGGCAATACTCACTTTACGTCTTATCTTAGAAGATAGGTTAAGGAAAGGCAAACCTACATTTTTAGCTTTTGGAGATTTGGAGAAAGCATTTGATAATGTTGACTGAAAAACACTCTTTCACATCCTGAAGTCAGCGGGGGTAAAATACAGGGAAAGGAGAGTTATTTACAACTTGTTCAAAAGCCAGACCGCAGTTATTACACTCGAAGGGCATGAAAGGGAGGCATCAATTGGGAAGGGAGTAAGACAGGGTAGTAGCCTTTCTCCGATGTTATTCAATTTGGACGTCGAGCAGGCGGTGAAGGAAAGCAGGAAAAATCTGGAATAGGGTTTAAAGTTCAGGGGGAAGAAATAAAAACCTTGCGTTTTGCTGATGACATTGTAATTCTGTCAGAGACAGCAAAGGACCTGGAAGAGCAGTTGAATGGATTGGACAGTGTGTTGAAGAGAGAGTATAAAATGAACATTAACAAGAGCAAAACAAAAATAATGGGATGCGGTCTTAGAAAATCAGGCAATGCTGAAGGAATAAGATTAGGTAAGGAAACAATGCAGGTGATAGATGAGTTTTGTTACTTGGGTTGTAAAATAGCATGCGATGGTCGCAGTGCAGAGGATATAAAATGCAGAATGGCAATGGGAAGAAAAGCATTTTTGAAAAAGAGAAATTTGCTAACATCGAATATTAATTTAAGTGTAAGGAAGTCTTTTCTGAAGGCATTTGTGTGGAGTGTTGCCTTGTACGGGAGTGAAACATGGACGATAACCAGTGCGGACAGGAAGAGAATAGAGGCTTTTGAAATGTGGTGTTACAGAAGAATGCTGAAGATTAGGTGGGTCGATCGCATAACTAATGAAGAGATACTGAACAGAATTGGTGGGAAAAGGAATTTTTGGCATACCCTGACTAAAAGAAGGGATCGCTTGGTAGGACACATTCTTAGACATCGAGGAATCATAAATTTAGCATTGTATGGAAGTGTGTGGGGTAAAAATCGCAAAGGGAGACCAAGAGACGCGTACAGTAAGCAGATTCAAGTGGATTTGCGCTGCCGTTCTTATGAGGAGATGATAAGGCTTGCTCAGGATAGAGTAGGGCGGAGAGCTGCATCAAACCAGTCTCCAGACTGAAGACCATAACAACACCTTTAAAATAAATATAAGAAAAGAAATACTAATATAAAAAAAATAGATGATTGTGGCACCGCAGAAAACTGTCAATCGATGTGGAAGGATTACATTTTTTTTTTTTTTTTTTTTTTTTTTTTTTTTTTTTTTTTTTTTTTTTTTTTTTTAAATACTGCACATACGTCAACATACTCTGCTAGTCACATGGAAGGGCATGGCAGATAGTTCATGGAACAACTTTTATGATTTTTCTCTACAGTTCCATTCTGTAATTAATCTCTATGAAGGTGGCTGCTAACAAATTTGTTCGCATTCGGAAAAGAAAGTTGGTGAAAGAAATTTCGCAAATACGTTACACTCAACGAATAGCGCCCAACTGGTGCAACATTTCCGTGACACTCTTTTCCCTGTATCGCGATAATATAAAACGAGCTGCCCTTCTCTGTTCTCTAAATCGTCCGTGAATCCCATCTGGTGTAGATCCAACAATGCGCAGCAATACTCCAAAATAAGACACACGATTGTAGTGTAGTAGAACTATTGCATCCTCTAGGTGTTCGGCCAACGAAACGCAGTCTTTGATTCGGCTTCTCTACAATGTTTTCTATGTGTTCTTTCCAATTTAGGTTGTTCGTAATTGTTATTCCTAGGTATTTAGTTGAATTGGTGGCCAGCAGTTTTGACTGATTTACGTGTAACTGACGTTTAACGGAATTATTCGAGTGGTCATATGGATGACTTCAATTTATTTTTGCTAAGGGTCAATTGGCAATTTTTGCACCATGCAGAAATCTTATCTAAATCATTTTGCAGTTGCTTTTGATCTTTTGATGACTTTAGTAACCGATAAATAACGCATCTTCCGCGAACAGTCTAAGAGAGTTACTCAGAACGTCTCCTAAATCGTCCATAAAAAATAACACCTCTCTGGGGGACGCCAGATATCACTTATGTTCTTCTCGATGACTGACCGTCAATTACAATGTACTGCGTCCTCTCCGACAGGAAATCACGAATCCAATCACACAATTGTGGCGGTATTCTATAAGCACGCAATTTGAGTAGAAGACGCTTGTGATTTACAGTGTCAAAAGCCCTCCGTAAATCTAGAACTGCTGAATATATTTGACATTTTTTGTATATAGCATTCATCACATCATATGAGTAAATAGCTAGCTGTGCTTCACAAGAAGGATACTTTATGAATCCGTGTTGACTGTGGGTCAATGTACGGATTTAGTGATCCCCAGATACGGAAATTTTGCTTATTCACAAATTCAATGAAGTTGAAATGCCTTTCGTAAATAAAGATGACTTTGATCGCTACGTCGTCGTCCTACAGCCATCTTCTCAGCAACTAGTCAAAAAGATTTTCTTGCGGTCGGCCTCTTTCAGTTGCTACGTTAACTGAATCTGGACAGTCTTCCTCTGCACGCGTCTGGGGAAAATTCTGACTTAGCTTTTGGTTCACCAATGTATCCTTATGAGAGAAAACTGTTTTTCTCTTAATATCGAATATGACGTCACGCTATGCGTGCATTGAGGACCTGGAGATCATACTCAAGAATCCTATTCCCAATTGTAGATAACGGAAAAAAAAAAACATTTCAATGGACTAACAGTGACAATGTGAGGAACCACCACAATGTTTTGGTCAGATCGACCACTACAGTGTCAGCCAAGAACACGGGAATGTTGATGTCCGTTGTTGAACCCGTTCATGGTACTTTTTCTTAAGTCTGTTCATTCACTCGGAGCTACAATTCGGGAAGACCCTGATAAACTTTCCGTGTTCTGATAATAAAAAACTCAGTTAATACCCTTTGTGCACTAGTAAACAGATCCATGGCTAGACACGAATGATGGAATGTGGGAAATTCAACGTCAATCGGAATATTATTGTCATACAACAGAATGACAGAAAACCGAGATACAAAATATTTACCAAACGATTCTAAATGGCACACCTTTTAAGTAGACGTATATTAATGCTAAAAATTTATGTTCACCTTCCTTTATGCTCTAGGCTATGCATGCTTCTCTATTTTTCCTGACACCCAAACTAATCTCCAAATATATCAGCTTCTTTCGATTTTTCTATTCTGGTTACATTGGTCGTTTCGATACTTTACAATTATGGCTTAAGAAACTGGTAGCTCTGTAGAATTGACATTTTGCAGCTCTTTTTCTTGTCACTGGAATAATTAAATTCTTCTAGGACACTACAATTTGGGACAAGGAAAAGTGACATGGACAAGTGTATACGATTTTTAAACCATTTCTGGCCGAGCCTTGGAGCACATTTATGCAGTCTTCCTGTTTACATCCTCTGGTTCCGGCTGGCTTTCGACATAAAAAGTTTTCTTTTTAATTTTCTTATAGGCAGCATCTACCTTTCCCTTAGGTGTCCACACTTTTGCTTAACTATCTTGCAATTTCTCACATAAATTCACTTGTGTATTACCTTTCATTACTATACAGGGTGACAGCGGAAAACCGGAGCATTTCCGCAATCCAATAAAACTTGCAGCGATGAAGGAATGAAATTTTATTCACAGTAACTGAATCAAACAACTTTGAACCCTGGATGAGGTACAACAGAGAATTCTGGATGAAATTCACAGCATCGTAGGTGCGATGTTGCAGCGATCAATGAAAATCCTCCAAAACAGCTTTCACGAATATACTCGTATAAGACGCCATCTAAAATACGTAATTTCCAAAAAGCGACAAATAACATCCATGTTTCGTAAATGGAAATGTTCAATTACTGTGAATTAAATCTCTTTCCTTCATCACTTGTAGTGTTATTGGATTATATAAATGTTCCCATTTTCCTGTGGCATCCAGTATTTTCTGTGGCATCCAGTTAAATTCTGCATCTCTTCTTTATCAGCAATTTTGTTAGGTTCCGACTTTTTACCTGTGTGATCCTCTGCTTCAATCTCTTGACTTCACAGTTATTTTTTCTTCAGTTTCACTCTTTATTTCCCAAGTAAAAGAATTATTGTTAAGAGTCCATAGACAGTCCCCATGGGAGTGTTTTGCAGTTTGGTAACGGTATTTGATACGTCAGTCTAAAATTTTCCAGTATGTCCAGGTCTCATCCGCGTATACAGTGTTCCTTTTAAACTGTTTGCATGTGATTATGGTGTGTGCAAAATTCTAGCAGGCTGCTTTCTCTCTCATCCTGTCGCCTCTCACAGTTTGTTTTCTTATTCCTCCACCTATCATTTATAATTAAATTATTACAATTATTTCCTCATACATTTCACCATACAATCTGTCATTGTTTTCTGCTAACGGACATATTAAGTTGTGTTACTGATGTGGTATTCGGTTAATGGTTGTATTGATGAAGGTTACCTTAATGCATACCTCCTACTATTCATAGTAGTTTACCTGCATTGGTACTTACATATTCAAAATTGCGCATATGCCTGTTCCCTTACTTCTCATGACATCAGAAGTCCTGTTATTCAAATGTGCAAATGTTTGTAAACCTATTGGACCAAATTCTTATGCTCATCTGTCCCTTGACTTTCGAACTACTTACAGTAAAAACAACACACAGACCCATGCCCGAGGGAGGACTCGAAGCTCCAACGGCGAGCGACTGCACGCTCCGCAGCGTTATACCGCAGAGTAACTCCACCGCGGCTCCTGTTATTCCTGACAGTATGGTTCACTGAATACAAGTATTGACAATACCTGACACCGCAGGATGGGGGTGATCTGCATTGATTATTTATCTTCAACAGGAAAATGCCAAAATCGCAGTATGTGTACTTAATTGATTGACGATCGGTATCAGTGGGCTATGCCATCATCTGGTCTTGTAAATTCTACAATATGGTCATATTTTGTTTTTTTTTTTTCTTCTTTCTTAAACAGAAAGGTAAACAGAAAGTGCAACATTTAACTTAGTCAGAATATAAAATACCCAAGTTGCAAATTTTATACGAACAGACATAGCCCACCGAAATCGGTCATTAATAAATTAATTAATCATACAGCGATATTGGCATTTTTTGAAGACAATAAATACAACTGTATCTAACTTCATCGTACCCATTTCTTTCTTATAGGAGGTACACATGATGATGGGAACAACTGTTGTTTTCATGATAATTATAATATTTCACAGCCGTACGTTTTAATATTTATATTTTATATTTTTATATTTTATATTTTCAAGTAAACGCCATCATAATTCAGCCAAGCGATTCAGATGCATTACATCTGCTAAAAATAACGACTGAAATTCGCCTCGCCTTTATCTGTTCACAATACCAACTGAGTTGATCTCATAGGACCAGTGAGTCCATAATCCTCCAACTACTGAAAACACTGCTACCAACTTCAGGAATCACCGGCTACACTTCGCACCGACGATGCAGCTATCTTCATCGTTACGGTAGTCAAGTCACCTTACCAAGGCAAGATCGATTGATAAATGGAAACTAACTTGCCTACAAGCTTTTTAATGTAAAATACAGTTACCTGTAGGTTTTCGCCGTGATTCACATATCAAGTATTCACTTTTTTTTCTCTACTAATACAGTCTTCGCCTCACATACCTGTCTATAGCTATAGTTTATAACTACACATTCCACTTGACGAAATATATCCAAAATGTTCCAATGTTTGTTAAGCTTATGGGACTTAACCGCGGGGTCATCAATCCCTAAACTTATAAACTACTTATAAACTAACTTATACTAAAGGCAGCACATACATCCATGCCCGAGGGTAACGGCCTGGCACATCGGAGCATAGCGCCTCAATGTGCTCGTTCACTCCGCCAGGGCCGAAATATGCCCATTGGAAGCTAATGGAGTTTCATATTCTTCAGTGAGACGTTCAGAAAGAATAACTGAGATAGGCTGATAATCCGTTGCAACGGGTGTCATCTGAAGTCGAGCAGGGCTATCTGTAAACGCTGCACGGAATTCAGAAAATTTCAGCTTGAAATTCCTATTGAAGAACCTTCTTTTTTTGATTAAGTGGCGTAATATTCTGCAATTGGAAGTTCATTGTTTAATATATGTATTAGCTACTTCCTTCACCTGTAGTCCTGCTCCTTACTTTGAGCTATATGGGTACCGATAAAATTTTAACATCCGGATTAACTGATTCGCGATAATACTAAAAACCCTCAGTTGGGAGTGGACATGTCTGTCTCACTCTTCTGCAGGCGACATGCTTGACGAGTTAAAAGAGGTTTTACAGTGGCTGTCCAAACTTACTTCACTTAACTATGCTAAACTATGTACACATTTTTCATTAAATATCGACATTACTGAAAGTCAAAATTAGCGTGAATCTCCAGGAGCAATTTTTTATAACGGGATTAATAGTTATTCTAACGATGTACACAGATACTCTGCAAATCACATTCAAGTGACTGGCAGAGAGTTCATTAACCACTTTCATAACCTTTCTCTACCGTTCCATTTTCGAATATTGCGCGGAAAGAAAGAACAGCTGAAACGTTTCGTTATCGATCTTATTTTATTGGGATGGTCATGTCTCCCTATGTCGGTGGGTGCTAGCAAAATATTTTCATATTCAGAAGTAATAGACGGCGATTGCAATTTCGTAAATAGATCTCGCCGCAACGAATAACGTCTTTCTTTTAATGAGTTCCACCTCAAATCGTGCAACATTTCTGTGACGTTTTCCCCCCTGTAACGTGATAAAACAAAACGAGCTGCCCTTCTCTGAACCTTCTCAATGTTTTCCTTCAGTCCCATATGGTGAAGGTTCCACACTGTGCAACAGCACTCCAGGAGAAGATGCACAGGTGTGATGTAGGCAGTCTTTTTGGTGTAGGTTTTGCATCTTCGAAGCGTTCTACCAATGGTTCGCCTTCCCCACAATATTTTCTATGTGTTCTCTCCAGTCTAAGTTGTTCGCAATTGTAACTCCTAGGTGTTTGGTACTACCTTAAGATTTGACTGGTTTACCGTGTAATTAAAGTTCAGCGGATTTCTTTTAGTGGTCATTATTTAGTTTTAGTTGCCAATTTTGGCACCATGTAGAAATTTTATCTAAATCGCTTTGCAGTTGCTTTTGATCCTGTGTTGACTTTACTAACCGATAAACGACAGCATCATCCGCGAACAATCTAAGGTAGCTATTCAGATTTTCTCCTAAATTATTTGTAAACACAAGGAAGGGTAGGGGACCTATAACGCTTCCCTGGGGAACGCCTGATATCACTTCTGTTTTACCTGATGACTTACCGTCAGTTACTACGAACTGTATCGGTTTTGATAGGAAATCGTGAATCCAATTGCACAATTGTGGCGATATTCCATAAGCACGCAATTTCATTAGAAGCCGCTTGAAAGAAATACACTAAACGTTTCTTTATTCTTTTTTGTGTCTCCGGATTTCGATTGAGCACATTTCCTTTCTGTCATAGCTCACAACTGCTGATACTACAAACTATGCACTATGAAATATGATCTGTAAGCTATAGATTGTAAAAATAGTATCGGTAAAGGTTATTCCGTAACTTAGTATGCCGATGCAAAACAGATAACGAGTGCATTTATTCCGCTGTCCGACGCTAAATCATTACAAAGCAGTGACCGTTGGTAAGCAGGAAACAGATGTAAATCGCGATGTTGCAAAAAATTCACTCCTAGACTTTGAATCAAGGATGATGTTGTAGAGTTTACGTATATTTGATGCAGAATATCAACCATACAATAACAATCTGAGAAGTAACTCAATTTATTGAAAAGTATCAAACACCAGCTCCGTCGAAGGACTTCAGCTACTAACCACACCCCGAACTTCTCTTACTCCACTTTTTTCTATGCATGACAGTCACAACGAACTATTTGACGTCTTACCAGCGTCCTTTGTTTCGCGGTACTGGCTAACTATCTCCAGCGTGGAGTAGCTGAGAAACTACTAGGCCACAGTAAATTGTACTTTTTGTGTGTTTGTTTCCAATTTTGACAGATATTGCTGAATTAGCTTAAACCCACAGTAAAAACAATGTACCAGCTACGGAGCACTAGCTTTCCTTACAGCAAGTGAATCGTCCCGGGGGTCTTCAAACCCTATAGAAACTCTAAATTGGCAGTCTGCGTGGTTATCTATCAAATATAATGTAACAAAAAAGTAAATGTCATAACTTATGCATCAAGATGTCCGAGTGACGGATAGACTTCCCCCAGCGTACATGAGACTCCAAACTACTGTGCCACTTTAATAGTTAGGTCGGTCTTTAGAGTTCTCTGTAAGGAATGACGCTTTATAAAGCCGAACAGTGGTGTTGTATGTCACAGCGCTTCTTTGATTAATGTAGTGGTTTGTATTATGAGAGATTAGATATCACACTACTACACAGATACTCTCCTGGCCATTAAAATCGCTACACTACGAATATGATGTGCTACAGACGCAAAATATAACCGCCAGGAAGAAGATACTGAGATATGCAAATTATTAGCTTTTCAGAGCATTCACATTAGGTTGGCGACACCTACAACGTGCTGACATGAGGAAAGTTTCCAGCCGATTTCTCATACACAAACACCAGTTGACCGGAGTTGTCTGGTGAAACGTTGTTGTGATGCCTCGCGGAAGAATGAGAAATACGTACCTTTCCGACTTGGATTAAGGTCGGACTGTAGCCTATCGCTATTGCGGTTTATTGACATTGCTGCTCGCGTTGGTCACGATCCAATGACAGCAGAATATGGAATCGGTGGGTTTAGGACGGCAATACAAAACACCGAGCTGGATCCCAACGGCCTCGTATCACTAGCAGTTGGAAATCATGGCTGCGGTTACCCTTGACGCTCCATAGCAGACAGGAGCGCCTGCGATGGTGTACGCAACCACGAACCTGGGTGCACGAATGGCAAAACCTGATGTTTTCGGATGAATACAGGTTTTGTTTACAGCATCATGATGGTTGCATCCGTGTTTCGTAACATCACAGTGAACGCACATTGGAAGCGTGTATTCGTCATACTGGCGTATCACCCGGCATGGTGGTATGAGGTGCCGGTCACCTATTGTTTGCATTGACGGCACTTTGAACAGTGATCGTTACATTTCAGATGTGTTACGACCCGTGGCTCTTCTCTTCACTCGATCCCTGCGAAACTTCACATTTCAGCAGGATAATGCACGATCGCATGTTTCAGGTCATTTACGGACCTTTCTGGATACGAAAAATGTTTGACTGCTGCCCAATTGAAAACGTCTGTTCAATGGTGGCTGAGCAACTGGCTCGTCAAAATACGACAGTCACTACTCTTCATGTACTGTAGTATCGTGTTGAAGCTGCATGGCCATCTTTACCTGTACACACCATCCAAGCTCTGTTTGAGTCAATACCGAGGCGTATCAAGGCCGTTATTACGGCCAGAGGTAGTTTTCTGGGTACTGATTTCTCAGTATCTATGCACCAAAATTGCGTGAAAATGTAACCACTTGTCAGCTCCAGTATGTTATATTTGTCCAATGAATACCCGTTTATTATCTGCATTTATTATCGGTGTAGCAATTTTAATGGCTCGTAATATATCTCCCGCTACGCAACGAACCTCGAAGTCACGCGGACGGTACATTGGAAGAACTGTCACAGAGTAGCAGTTAAATAACGTAATAACTCCAAGAAGTTATCAGAAATCAAAATTTTATTTATTCTAAGAATCTAAATAAAACGTTCACCATTTGTGAGTTGCGCGGAAAATTCCCGCGCGTTTCTAGTCGTCCCGTCAGGGACTGCACGGCCTCTACCGCCGCATGTTAGAGCCCTCCTTCTAGCATGGATGTGTGTTCTGTCCTTAGTATAGGTTCAAGTTAGTATAACTGGTTTGTAGCTCAAGGGACCAATGACCAGACTAGTTTGGTTCCATAGTGGTTACAAACAACTAAGCATTTTTAGTTTATTTTTTCCCATTTTTGATGCTCCCTTGGTCATTACAAAAATCACGACCTACTTCTTAACACACGTCAGTGCTTTGGTAGGCTCATGACTCAAAACTAGTTCTTGTGACAGTGACTTTGTTTCTTCCAGCAGCTATGTCAGCAACGGCTTGATCGTTCTTGAGTGATGTGAATTTAATGTAATACGCCTCCCTGACACGTATGTAGCATATACGTTGGGAGAACGGATATGCAAGCCCCTTCGTAAGTGTTTTTTCGTTACAAGAACTGATTCGCCTGCTCTGTTTAAGAGAGAGTCCATAAAAATAACGTCAAAGAAAACGCAGCCCGGAAAAGATGTAAATTTCAAAAAAATTAAAATATCTCAATGATATCGACCTGCAAGTATTCCATTCAAATGCAAATTTATCCCCATCCCCTACACATTACAGCATTAGTTTCGCGTGTATTACTTGTTCCTCTCACGTTGTACGTGGGTACGTACAGTATCAGGGTGAATCTGCTCTTGTCCTAGTTGAACACAAGACCATCTTCCTGCTTGTTGCCCTGACCATATCTACATATACATACATACTCCTCAAGCAACGATACGGTTACTATACGGTTGTTAGCGGACGGTACAACTGATACTCATTTCCTTTCGTCCGCACGGGTCCGAACTGTTCCTATCTTTGTATTCTTTACACGAAATGTTAAGGGGATACGGAATCGCCTATCTGCGCAATGTTAAAATATGACTACTATAGGGCACATTATCTCACAAAATAATGGAGACAGAGAGATAAAACTTTTACTGTATGATATAACAATATTGAAACAACAGTTCATAGTCAAAGTCTTTTCTTACAGAGATATTTTACATTTATTTTAAAGAAAAATTTTTCCGTCACTTTTTACTAGAATATCACCCCTAAGTCTTTTTTAAATCAAGTAATTAAAAAATCGTTCTTTCAATGTGTAAAAGAAACCCATGTGACTAAGTCATAAAAATGCCTGACTTCTAGGTTCAGCAGTACCTGAGATAATGTTCCTAGATGAAGTATAAAGTAAACTTCCTGGAAACGGAGAAAGAAGATTAAAACATTCCCGATACATAGTTAATACCCCCTTCATAGTCTTCGTAATCATCTTCAAGTCATCTTTTGGCACCCCTCTCCACCTGTATTGCTTTCTTCACGAATGTCTTGATTACATTGTCAGCATACCTTAGTCTGTTGTGATATCCTCTACTGTGGGGAACCAACAGGCCCAACTTTTCAATGACCTGGCATTTAGTTATATTTCCAAGATAAAAGGTTGCCACAGCATCATACACACCAAAATGTAGTGTATTCATTCTGACAAACAATGTTTTTTGGTAGACGGTGTCATATCACACTATTCAAGCACTCGATGGGGTTCTTCGTTCTTTCCGTGAACACATTACATCAGAAGACATTTGTCAGTCAGATCTCAGAATATGGGCGTTATTTCTTCCGCTATGGCTAATGGTAGACTGTGACAGTGGCCGTCTTTCTCTCCAGTTGTCAGTCCCCAGTTGCATTTACACCAGCTCTATTCACCTCTGGGCACAAACCATGTTCTGGATGCTCATCTGTGGATGCGGTGTGAAAATACAAAGCCCATATAGCATTCGTCATTTCTTCATCATTGCAAAATCATAGCAATTCTGAATGTAGTCTATCATGGGATCAGACAATCTTTCGTCACCCAAGATTTTCCCATCATGTAGTTTTTTCCCCCACTCCCATGAACCACAGACATTACCGAGGTGGGGTGGCTTGCGTGCCTCAACGATACAGATAGCCGTACCGTAGGTGCAACCACAACGGAGGGGTATCTGTGGAGAGGCCAGACAAACGTGTGGTTCCTGAAGAGGGGCAGCAGCCTTTTCAGTAGTTACAGGGGCAACAGTCTGGATGATTGACTGAGCTGACCTTGTAACATCAGCTAATGTGGCTTTGCCACACAGCTACTGCGAGCGGCTAAAAGCAAGGGGAAACTACAGCCGTTACCTTTCCCGATGACATGCAGCTCTACTGTATGAACATTTGATGATGGCATCCTCTCGGGTAAAATATTCAGGAGGTAAAATAGTCCCCCATTCGGATCTCCGGGCGGGGACTACTCAAGAGGATGTGATCATCAGGAAAGACAATACTGGCATTCTACGGGTCGGAGCGTGGAATTTTAGATCCCTTAATAGAGTAGGAAAATTAGAAAATTTAAAAAGGGAAATGGATAGGTTGAAGTTAGATATAGTGGGGATTAGTGAAGTTTGGTGGCAGAATGAACAGGATTTCTGGTCAGGTGAGTACAGGATTATAAATACCAAAACAATTGGGGGTATCACAGGAGTAGGATTGATAATGAATAAGAAAATAGGAATGCGGGTAAACTACTATGACCAGCACAGTGATCGCATTATCATTGTCAAGATAGATATGAAGCCAACACCGACAACAATAGTACAGGTTTATATGCCAACTAGCTCTGCCGATGATGAGGAAATCGAAGAAATATATGAGGAGCTAAAGGAAATTATTCAGACAATTAAGGGAGAGGAAAACGTAATTGTTATGGGAGACTGGAATTCGGTAGTAGGACAAGGAAGGGAAGGGAAGATATTAGGTGAATATGGTCTGGGCAAAAGGAATGAAGGAGGAAGCCGCCTGGTAGAATTTTGCACGAACATAATTTAGTTATAACAAACACCTGGTTCAAGAATCACAAAAGAAGGTTGTATACGTGGAAGAGACCAGGAGACACCGGGAGATACCAGATAGATTTTATAATGGTAAGACATAGATTTCGGAACCAGGTTTTAAACTGTAAAACATACCCAGGGGCAGATATACACTCTGACCATAACTTGTTGGTTATGAACTGTAGACTGAAACTGAAGAAACTACAAAAAGGTAGGAAAATAAGGAGATGGGACCTGGATAAATTCAAGGAACCTGAGGTTCTTAAGAATTTCAGAGGGAGCTTTAGACAACAATTGACAGAAACAGGGGAAAATGAAACAGTAGAGGATGAATGGGTAAAATTGAGAGATGAAATAGTGAAGGTAGCAGAGGACAAAATAGGTAGGAAGGCAAGACCTACAAAAATCCTTGGATATCACAGGAGATACTAAATTTAATCGATGAAAGGAGAAAATATAAAAATGCAGTAAATGAAACAGGCAAAATGGAGTACAGACGACTAAGAAATGAGATTGACAGGAAGTGCAAAATGGCTATATACAGAAGGATGGAAAAACTGGTAGAAGCCGACCTCGGGGAAGATCAGTTTGGGTTCAGGAAAAATGTAGGAACTCGGGAGGCAATACTCACTTTACGGCTTATCCTAGAAGATAGATTAAGAAAAGGCAAACCTACATTTCTAGCTTTTGTAGATTTGGAGAAGGCTTTTGACAATGTTGATTGGAATAAACTCTTTCAAGTTCTGAAGCAAGAAGGAGTAAAATATAGGGAGCGTAAGGTTATTTACAACTTGTACAAAAACCAGACAGCGGTTGTCAGAGTTGAAGGGCATGAAAGGGATGCATTGGTTGGGAAGGGAGTAAGACAGGGTTGTAGCCTTTCTCCGATGTTATTCAATTTGTACATTGAGCAAGCTATAAAGGAAAGCAAGGAGAAATTTGGAAAAGGAATTAAAGTTCAGGGTGAAGAATTAAAAACATTGCGTTTTGCCGACGACATAGTAATTATATCAGATACAGCAAAGAACCTGGAAGAGCAATTGAACGGAATGGACAGTGTGCTGAAAGGTTCATATAAGATGAACATTAACCAGAGAAAAACTAGCGTAATGGAGTGCAGTGTAAGAAAATCAGGTGATGCTGAAGGGATTAGACTGGGAAACGAAGCAATAAAGGAGGTAGATGAGTTTTGTTACTTGGGCAGTAAAATAACAAATGATGGTCGCAGTACAGAGGATATAAAATGCAGAATGGCAATGGGTAGAAAAGCGTTTTTGAAAAAGAGAAATTTGTTAACATCAAATATTGATTTAAGCCTAAGGAAGTCCTTTCTGAAGGCATTTGTATGGAGTTTTGCCTTGTATGGGAGTGAGACATGGACGATAAACAGTGTGGACAGGAAGAGGATTGAGGCTTTTGAAATATGGTGCTACAGAAGAATGCTGAAGATTAGGTAGGTGGATCGCGTAACTAATGAGGAGGTACTGAACAGAATTGGGGAGAAAAGAAATTTCTGGCATACCTTGACTAAAAGATGGGATAGATTGGTAGGACACATTCTTAGACATCAAGGAATTGTGAATTTAGCATTAGAGGGAAGTGCGTGGAGTAAAAATCGCCGAGGAAGACCAAGAGATGGATACAGTAAGCAGATTCAGATAGATGTAGGTTGCCGTTCTTATGTGGAGATGAAGAGGCTTGCTCAGGGTAGGGTATTGTGGAGAGCTGCATCAAACCAGTCTCCGGACCGAAGACCACAACAACAACAACAGTTTTTTTTCCGTTCATATGCTACACCGTTTACAAACAGGTCCAAATCACAAAGAGTAACTTAAACCAGAGAGACAAGAGAGAAACATTTTCGGACATGTAGTGTGTAAAGAGTCGCTGGAAAGCGGTATATTTTAATTCATGTTATGTAAATGTACTGCCAAAAAATTTATAGTCAGCCATTAGAGACGTGTATAACGACCTCAAAAGATAAAAAAGGTTATAACTATAATGTATGATACGTAATTTTAAAGAGGAAACTTGATGAAATATGAAAAGCTAATAAACGATAATCGATTTTTTATCCGAAAATCAGATTCTGTATCCCCTTGTAGCAGCAGCAGAAACATTCTGCAGTGAACGACAAATACCAGCCAGTCTTTAAACTTCCTCAATAGTTGTTGGAAACAACGTCGTTTCCTTGGTAGGGATTACCATTTGATTTCCCAAACCATCTCCGTAGCAATCACGTGTTGATCGAACCTACCATGAACAAAAAAATAGCAGAATGGTACTGAATTGCTTGTATTTTTTCCCCTTTAAGCCAACGTTTGAGAGATTCACAAGTTCTCAAGAATAGGACGCACAGGGGTTTATTCGTGGTTTCTTTTACAGATGAATCACAGTTTCCCAAAATCTTCCATTAAAGTGAAGTCAACCACCACCTTCCCCACAAGTGCCGTTACATACTGCTTCCAATTGATACCACTCTGCGGCTCTTTGTCCAATTATTTAATCATCTAGATTGTATGAAGCAGCGCACTACTAATATTGACTGTTTCTCCTACTCGTCTGCATTTTCTACGCTTAGAACAAATTGCCATTTATTACAACAACTACAAAATTTGTCTTACCTTTCTACCTTTGGAATAAAGTGGAAGATGTTTTTTCGAAAGTGAAATGATACATGCCAGTCTTATACGTACTACAAATTAATTTGAATAATTGTTCCGTTGCAGCTTCTCCCAACTTCATTCATCGTAACATGAAACGGAAATTAAATGAATTAAAAATTAAATGATTTACAAACATTGCGACTAAATATTTAAATCCATTCTTTCAACTATTTTCCATTCGTTTCCTAATTAACTTCAAGTGAAATATTACTTTCTTCTTTCGCCATATTATCAGCTTATAGCTTCTAACTTAGCCTTTGTTCCTCCTGTTCATGTCTTTGGCTCAATTCTCTCTTGAGAAAGGAAATAAATTACTACAATTTCATTTTCTAGTGGTCCGAGGACTGGAAAATTGCAACTGTGGGCGTGTCATACTCTTCTGAGGAACACCATCGTCAACCATTCTGATCAATGACTTCGAGAAAGAAGTAACTAAGAGTGGCTGCGGTATAACAGATGAAAGATCAGCAATATGTTTGGCTACAATAAACCTTCAGTCCTTAACCAGCATACGGAAAGTTACCACCGACGCTAATAACATCATTAAATGTAAATGGTGAAAATTCATGCTCTCTGGTTTCACAAAAACATCCTGTGATTGACTGTGGATATGCATCAAAATGATTTCGAGCGAGAGGTACTTTACGAAAAAAAAAAAAAAAAAAAAAAAAAAAAAAAACCATTTTTAATTTAACGGTGGTCATCTTGGAAACTTAATTTTCTGATATTTTCACGACGGGCCGGTAAAGTTCGTGGTGTGGATCCTGGAATGTGTTCGTCCATCCACACCATTTTGCATGTACTCAGATATGTGAGATATATCGAATTTTTTACTCCCTCCTTTAAGTGATGTAAAAGTCGGTTCAAACACTAGAAGCGGGTTTTTTTTTATGTATTACGACACTCAACCGGCAAACCCGCCCTTGAAGTTAAGAAAGACCATCAGTAAATCCCTTTACGTGTGTATTTGGGGAGTTGGAGAGAGCGGGAGGAAGTATGTGAAGATGTTTATGTTATCGAATGCATGCGATGTTTAAGATCACGTAGGTTTGTGTGTCCGGTGACATAAACATAGTTCTTCAGATACTTCCTTTCTTCCCCCCCCCCCTACAACCACATGACCGGGCGTTCCTTTCCTTACCATCCGTCAGGAGATCTGTTGTTTATTTCTCTCATAACATCATGTGCAAGAAGCGCCAATTGATCGTCATACTGAATTCAAATAGCGCTTCTGATGTTTACATCGACTTTTGCAAGAACATCATCTGAAAGATCGAAGAAAAAATTTCCATACATCACACCTACCTGAGTTATTACCAAATGATGTGGATAAAACTCAAGATTCCACACCTTACAAAGCACCAACAGCTTTGCCGATCAGTGAGATGTTCCCATATCTAGTTTCCTTTCGCTCGGCAATGCTTATTAGGATGTTTATTCGCACCATAATTTGTGAATATTTTTTTCATTGTAGAATATAGATGTCAGATACCTAGCGTAAAAATATCCGAGAAGTAACAGTTTCTAAGACGACAAGAGTTAAATTACTGAAGACTGATTTGCATTGAGTAACTCTCGATCGAACTGATTCTGCGAAAAGTCTTCCACACCAGATCATATTCACTTACGCAAGGATAAATATTCCATAAAAATTTATAAATTTTGCGACGTTTGAACCAATGTGATACTTTTTGAATAAAAGACCGTCCTTGTGACAAAATCCTGTTTTTTCATCCGGTTGATATATCTGCAGATAACTAACGAAGGACAAACAAGGGAACTAGTACCAGCAACAGAATATCTTCATGACAAAATTCCATAAAACAATTTAAGTAATTTTTCATTTTTTCCCTAAAAAAGAAGAAATTACTTTTTTAAAATTCTGTCATGTAGTATTGTCTTGTTTGTTCTAGTTCTCTTTTATCTTCTTAGTTAGATATCTGACGATGCCCCAACCATGCGAAATGCTTCATATCTAAAGTGAAAAAAAAAAGTTTTAACCAACACGGTCTTTTTTTCTAGACATTAGGCTTTAAATGTTCGCTGTACCACACCACATTTGTCGAATGGGAAGACTTTTACCTATGAGGTGCTGTATTTAATACTCCACGTGCTACATTATTACTTTACTACAGAGACATAAAATCAGTAAATATAACCAAATACAGAAGTATTCGTGAAAAGTGGTGACAAGTTGAACATCCTTTGAAATAGAAGCTATTAATTATCACAAAACATTACCATCATAATGACATGTAAAATTATTAAGATGTTAAAGACAGTGAGTGCATTTCCAAAAACTACATTATTCATTGTGCAATCGGTTCTTCCGTTTAAAGGTACAACATTATGTACGAGCGACTGTGCGCGGCTTAACCAGCTGTGTAACTTATTTTAAAAATTTAATGAATATAAAACTGTTATGACTGCAGAATATCGTCCATATAGATTTAATATATAGTACTACATTTAAATATGTGGCATTCGGAGTAATTACTAACATGACATAACCTTTAAGTGGTAAATACTTGAGCTTTGAGGTGACGAGTTGTGATGCAGATTCCTTCTTGTGATGCTAAAATCAGTTACTCCATTGAAACAAATGTATCCCTATATTTTCTTTTTATACAATGCAACGCTCTCACCTACCGTCATTTTAATACCTCTGCTATGCGTATATCAAAGTTTCCTTAAACATTTTTTTCCGGTAAAATTCGCAAAATTTCGACAAGAACTTTTATTTAAAATTACGCATTGTACTGAGTATCTGCTATCATTAAATTAGAATCATGTGCGTGGCAGTATCAGTGTTATCAATAGAGACTCATATTAATAATGTCATATTTTTCCCGACGTTTGAGGTGAATTTTAAACGATTTGTATTGACATTCAGGTAACTTTGTGTAAAAAAATGTGTTTTATTGTGAAAATGTAGTACTTTCAGCTTTTTAAATAATAGGTCAATTTCTGGCAAACTTTGCATTACTACATAATATTTCATAGAAATTTTGACAATATACACGTATTTGTCGTATCTTTTTGGAAACAGTATTTAAAAAAGTAAAAAAAAAAAAAGTCTTTGACAAGGCGATGTTTCAATTGGTATTGCGAAAAACCAATTTACGAAGTTTTATTTATGATGACTACAGCGTGACGCGTTAGTTGATTCGCTGACGTAAGACATGTAGTGCTGGATTGTCAAAACGTACTCGAAGCCACAAGGGCGGCTTACGACGTAAGAAATACCACATACGCGCCCCCTCTGTTCAGTATTATTGCAACCTCTGTCATTTCCAATATGTCCACAAAAGTGGTGTAAGATCATTCGGTTATGAGGTTTTGTTCGTGATTTTTGGGTAAAGTTCATCGAAATTGGTGGGAGAATAATTTTTGAAACCACATGTTTGTGTAAGTGCACAAAAATATTTAATTATCAACAACACTGTATAGTAGCACCAAACACAGCAGCTTTGTGGAGTGAGGAGTTGAAAATGACAGCAGACCAGTAGTAACTTTGTGTGGAGAGTACATCTTCAACAGAATAGTAATTCTTCAAGTATATGTATTAAATTACTGCCCCTAACAACATCCCATTAGAGAATTTGAAGAATAGACACTCCAAACAATTATTGTAGAAGTCCAGAATACGACCAGTTCCAGATGAATTTACTTTGAAAAACACAGCTTTTTATACGGTTGCCAGGTAGAGCTACTCGACCAAGTATGAGAATGTGTTGGTGACGGAAACATCTGGTGACCATAGATGGGAGGACATTGTGTTGCAAACGCTGTTGGTGCTATTCTAAAACTTGAGAGGCCTAAAGAAACGTTTCTCCTAACTGATGTTCCAATGACATACTAGCAGAAATGTTCGTTCCCCCTTAACAACTGACATTTATTTGAGAATTCCATGAAACAACTGAAAAACGATGGTGCGAACAGAGACAACGTTTAGCTACAAATGTGTAGCTTGTTTCACATAACCCAGTATATCGTAGTCAGAATCCTTGCACATGCATTTCACAGACTTACTGAAGAGGTACGAACAAATCACCCTGTACTGAACAAATTGATTTCCCGTGGCACGAAAACCTACAAGAAAACACCGCTACTAGTGGAAAAACCCAAGGAATGACATACCCTCTCCCACTTCGGCCTTTTCTTACACGACGGTTTCCTTCGTTAGGTGTTATTATTATTGCACCAGCCATACAAAAAGAAAGACAGTCTTTTGTGAGCTTGGCATTGATGAATCGTCATCAATATTTTGAAAGACGTCTGCACAGATACCTTGTCTATAAAGGTGATGAATACCAACGTCAAGTGTTTAGTAGTACCAAACGACATCCTACGACAGCAAGCTGCTGACACTCAGCTGTGTGACACTATTGAATATGTGCAACAGGCTGGTCGGATATAGTGCAAAGATAGTTATTGTGTTTCTGGTAATAGCACAGCATTTGAAGACAACGAATCAAAACTACCCACACTGATATTTTTACATGGCTGGTGCAATAATAATAACATTTAACGAAGGAAACCGTCGTGTAAGAAAAGGATGAGGGGGACAGAGTAGGTAATTCCTTGGGTTTTTCCACTAGTAGCAGTGTTTTCTCGTAGGTTTTCGTCCCACGGGAAATCAATTTGTTCAATACAGGATGATTTGTTCGTACGTCTTCCGTAAGTCTGTGTAACTCATGTGCAAGGATACGATATTCTGGAATAGAGACTCTGAAACCCCTTGAAACAAGTTACACACTTCTACCTAATTAAGATCTATTCCTCTTTGATGTCATCAAAATCTTGGCACTAGTAACCATACAAAATTACAGAAATACAAAACTTTTTTGCATGGGGAATTACGTTGTTAGCTTCATCAGCTAGGCCACTCACTCACTTTTTTGCTTGTCGTTAGTATTAAGTGTAAGCAAGATGACACATAAACGCACACTCTGGCGGCAATAGTATCTTCGCTGCAAGCCTGACACTTCTGTGACCAGATGATGATCCCATAAGTGGATCGAAACCGGTCGTAAGAAAAATAAATTAATTAATTGCGATCTTGGCATTTTAATACTTCAAAGTAAGGAGATCGCCATCTTGAAAGGGAAAAAAAAAATTTAAACTATTTTCTTCTGGAGGTACTACGCTCACACGTGTTTGGGAGTGATTCTTTAGCGTTTTCATAATAATTGCTAGCATGTACATGAGAGGAGGAAGTGGTCAACGTGATCAAGGTCATATTTATTCTAAAAGGAAATCAATCATAAATTTAGAGAATTATCAATATTACGTTAATGAGGTGCCAGAATTTCCAATAATAATTGGAATATATCACTTATTTACAGGAGTACAGCGGAAACGTATCTCTGGTGGCTATAGCAGAATATATTTTTTTATACACCATCCTAAGTATGGTATGTACACTTACACGTTTTTATAATTTCACAATATATCGTTAAAGCGCTAAGTACTTTTCTCCTTCATTGATCTTCTAGTTATATAATTGAAATTACCTTCACTCAGGACAGAATGAAGCAGTAAATGAAATAATTTGTTCATGTTTTTTCCCCTCTTGGTCTGTAGTTCTGAATTTTTTATTGTAATATTTACTTTCTTATCCACTCTCAAAAAATCGCAAATAAAAACTAATTAAAAACCAAGTTAAAAACTTTTTATAGTACTATAATTCCAACAGTTTTGTTCCCCTAGATAGTTAAGAACACGCTATATTTCAAAATATGTTTTACGATATAGCGGAATAGCCTGTGGCTTAGCTGTGCTGCCTGCTGTGTATGAAGGGAGAAATAACGCAGCAGTGATATGTAAATTAATGATTTTTTCACGTTCCTAACAAATTTTCCTCTCCGAGGTACAGACCGTATATTGTGGAATAAAATTTGCGTGTTGGAGTACTGAATATGGAAATAAAAGTTGCTACTGTGAGCCGTTTACTGAGGCATGCAGTTCTCTGTGGTGAATTTACACATCTCGCAAGGGCTGCAACAACAGCAGCTATGCTGACCTTCATAGGAATCAGTACCGTATTGATTTCTTGCTCATATTTTTTCTGATTCACACTGTACGTATGAGACTCTAATTGTTTATTACTGACACCAGTTTAAAGAAATTTCACGAACAACTTTTGTACACAACTAGTAGCTGAGAATTGAGAATAAATATGTGACCATAATTGGATAAACATTATGATGTTTTATATTTTGAAATGTTTATCAATGTCAAATAGCTAAGAAAAGAAAAAGGAGACATGTGGCTACTGACATAAGATACAAGAACGAACTAATAAAAATATCATTATGTTAAGAACTGATTTCCATGAGTGTTTATGACCGGCAACCAAATGTTTTTTATTTTCTGTAAGTTACCGATGAACGTTCACCACTATTACCAACATTTAACAAAAATACCTAGCGAATATCTGTTGTCGTTTCCAAGTCTTTTCTCCTATTACTGCTGTACCAAGCAAACCGAAATTGCTGATGATTTTCTCGCAAATACGTTATAATAGCTGGAACGTACAACGAGGAAATTACATGGTTCTTCGACTTCACTGCAGCAGACACCGTTGGACAAGAGACGGAAAATTATACAAATATACTAAAGTTATTAAGTGCGACATTTTGGCCAATAATTACCTTAATGTGACTAATGGAAACTTTGTTAATGACTCTGCGAGTCGCCTACTGAATTTATAGGAACTGTTTAAAGTATCTGTTATCCCAGAGCTCTAAAGGTCAGTTCAGAGGATACAGGAAGGAAAACGCCGGTTTTTTCAATCCGTCCGTATTTGCATCCCCTAAGTATCGTTGTTACACATTTATATGCACCGGTGTCATCTCCAATGAGAAACAACGTTTCTCCGATTTCCTTGTGTAAGATCTTCACTGTATTACACTATGGAATGGAAACTGCTGATTGACAGTAATTATCGTTTACTTTCTTATATTGTGCCAAATGCAACATTAAAAGCTTACTATTGATAGTAAATATTGCTTGCATTGAATCCATATCAAACATTCGTCAAATTTAACACATTAGTTTGCTATTTTCAAGATTATGCTTGTTACCTTACGCGAAGTTTTTTACTATTTCCGATATTACGTTCCAAGTATTTGATGTACAGGTACACATTTTCTTCGATCTCTGTGCCGCTTCTTCGTCGTTTTCTGAAGTGTATGACAATCACATTCCATTTTATGATGATATTCAATAGAAAGAAACTACAACGACTATCTTTTAAAATCGCAATACAAGTTCCCCAAGGGTGTGGACAATATCTAAAATATTCCATCATTTCTAGTACCTTATTCCCAATGTGAAGGTATTCCATCTCCCATAGGAATGATACTTCCCGCTTTTTATTATAAAATGGAACCAGATGAACCACAGACATTGCCTTATTTTGGCGGTTTGTGTGCACCAACAATACAGAAAGCCGTAGCGTAGCTGCAACTACAACGGTGGGATATATGGAGAGGCCAGACAATTTTGTGATTCCTGAAGCCGTTTCAGTTCCTGAAGTAGTAACAGTCTAAATGATCGACTGATCTGATATTTTAAAATCAAGTAAAATAGTCATTCATTTACTAGGAATGGATAAAAGCAAGGGGCAACTACAGTCGCTACTTTTCTCAAGGACACTCAACTTCACTGTATGGAAACATGATGATGACAAGATCTTGGGTAAAATATACCGGAGGTAAAACAGTTCTCCATTCGGATGTCCAAGCAAGAGCTACTCGTGGCTTTGCCGTCATCTGGACAAATAAAACAGGTATTTATGGATAAAAATGAGGAATGTTCAGCTCCTTGATCGGAAATGCAAGTTTCAGAATTTGTAAAGGGAAATTGATGGGTTGAAGTTATATAAGTAGGGACTGGTGAAATTCGATGGCAGGATCTATGGTCAGGTGAGTATGGGGTTTTAAATACAAATGCGGTTATGAGTAGCTGGAGTGTGTCTAAAATCAATTATAAATTAGACTTGCGGGTAAGATAATAGTACAATTTTAGTTGACAAAACTAGCTCAGTCGATGACGAGATAGAAAGAAGTATGTCAAAACTATGTAAGTTCCAAGACAAATAAGGAAAAGGAAAACTTTAATGTAATTCCGGAATTGAAATCAATGATAGTAAAAGGCAAAGAAACAAAAATTACATGTGGATATGGCCTAGGAAAAAAGTCGCATGGTAAAATATTGCATAGAGCATATATTGACTTTCACTATCACTCGGATTAAGGATCAGTTATGAAGACTGAAAATGTGGATGAGATCAGAACGTTCCAGACCGCTTCTATCGTCGCTGCGCAGCCGCCGAGTACATTGAGGCGCTATGCTTCACGTGGAGGGCTGGAATCCTCACTCAGGCATGGATGTTTGTTCTCTCTTTAGTATAAGTTAGTTTATAAGTAGTTTATAAGTTTAGGGACTGATGACCTCGCAGTTAAGTCCCATAAGCTTAACAAAAATTGGAACATTTTGAACGGCTTTTATCAGGTTAAAGATTTCGGAATCTTTTAAACTTTATGTGGGGCAAGTATAAGCTATGACATTTAATTATCGACTGCCGATAAAAAATGAAGAAACTGCAAAAAGGTAGGAATTAAGAAGAAGCTACCAGAATAAACTGAAGGAACATGAGGTCCTTATGTGCTTTAGAGAGAGCATTACATAGCGATTGACTGAAACGGAGAAAGTAATACGATGTAAGACAAATTATTAGCTTTGAGTGATGAAAAATGTGTAGCAGAGGACAACGTAAGTAGTGAAGGCCTGTTAAAATACCTATGTATACTTGCAGATACTGAATTAAATTGACGACAATTGAAACTATAAAAATACAAGAAATGAAAAACAAAAATGGGAATACAAACGGGTGAAAAATGAGGCACAATGGCTAAACAGCAGTGGATGTAGAGCAAATGAAAGCGTGTATAACTAGAGAAAATTACAGATATATTTGGAGAAAAGGAAAAGCAGCAGTGGGAATATCAAGATCTCGCGTAAAATCCAATAATACACAAAGAAGAGAAGGTATTAGCTATAGCGAATTTATAAATGCGCTAAGAAGAAAAATGAATTTTTAGGTGAGATAGGAGGTACGGTACTGCCAGACGAAATGGCTAAACACCGATGACTCTGGAGAAGACATTACGCCAGAGGTACCCGTGAGTTTGGGATAACAAAATATGCTCTTCATATTGTCAGCTTGCGATCCATAACAGTATAAACTCTTCTGGCGCGAAAACTGATTCACACAAATTATTATCCCAAAAGATGAATATTCTCTAGCGAAATAGGTAATGAATAATAAAGTGTGGTGAAGCAGTAAAAGCGCAATGAGTTTTGTAAAAAGGCTTTTGGGAGACAGCGATGACTGAACTACGCTACTGGCACGGAAAGTTCAGTAGATGAGCGAAAGATCCCCAGACTTTTACAAGAATATAATAATTTAATTTCCGTAGAAACATGGTAGAGAGAGGTGTGAATACTAAGAAAATTATCAGTGTAGGAACTCTTGGCTACAAAGTAATAATACTTATTATTTATAGAAGAATGCAAAATCTGGTATAATCCGACTCTGCGGAGAGATCATTTTGGATTTAAGGAAAATGTAGGAACACAGAAGGAATTTCTCAACTTAGTGTTTATCTTAGGAGAAGGGGAGGCAAACCTATATTTTGCGAAATCTTTTGACAATATTGTCAGGAATATACTGTTTATAATTCAGAAGGGAACTGGGTAAAATACAGGGATCGAAAATTTGTATACAACTTGTGGAGATACCAGACGGCAGTTGTAAGATTGGAGAACACAAGTTGAGATTGAGTAGGGAGTGAGACAGAGTTGTAGCCTAGGACAACTTTATTTAATCTGTACGTTAAGCAAAATGTGAAGGAATGCAAGGGCAAAAATGGAAACGGAATTAAAGTTCAGGGAGAAAAATAAAAACTATTAGGATTGCCGTTAAATTGGTAATTCTGTCGGACCAGAAAAAAGACCTGGAGACAATGCAACGGAATGTAGTGTCTTGTTGGGAGGGTATAAGATGAACATTAACAAGAACAAAATAAATGTAATGGATTGTCGTCGAATTACATCAAGCGGTGTTGATGACGGTATAGGAAATGAGTCTGTAAAAGTAGACGGTGTCGTCTGTTGTTTCAGGGGTGAGATAATTTGTACTGGCCGACATAAGGAAGAAAGGCTCATTTTCGAAGAGAAATCTGTTAACATGGAATATTGATTTGCTTGGAAGCCTTTTCTGAAAGTATTTGACGGGAGTGTACCATTGTTCGGAAGTGAAGCGTGGACGATAAACGGTTCAGTCAAGAAGAGGCTAGAAAATTTTGAAATGTGGCGCTCCAGAGAATTATGAAGATGAGATGGATGGATCGCGTAGGTAATGAGGAGGTAATGAACAGATTTGAGGAGAGGGAAGTGTGTGGGGTAAAACTCGCAGACGAGACCGTGAAACAAGTATAGTAAGCAGAGTGAAATGAAAGAAATGTATTTGCAATCGCAAAAATTAATTAGCATTACCTGTACAATTTATTTATGCTTTGAAAATTTATGCCGGACTGGCATTGAAACCAGGATTTCCCGCACTAGTGAGTGGTCGCGTTGTCCATTATGCTTCCCATGCACGTTTCCCAGACCGACAGAAGCTTCCAGACGTCACACCCTGTTTACTACCCTTGAGTGCTCGTTCATTCTGTTACAATTGCCACACGGGCAGAGACGCTTAATATAAATGTCTCGTACCTTTATTTGGCTCTGATATGCGACGTTCTATGTCCGTGTTTATCGATGTAGTTCGTGAAAATGATCTCACATATACCTGCCTTTCAAGAAGCGTTTCTTCGTAATTTCTTCTGCTTTCGGTATTGTAGCTGCGTAGCTCAGCAACAGTAACATGCTAACATAGCTTTAAATCTTTACTATTTTGCGAGTATATGAGAATTCTAAGACGATTGGAGGAATCCAAGTAATAATATTTCAAAAGAAGAAATAAATTACTTCAATAGTACAAAATGCTTGATTACCTTCGAGCTTGATCTATGCGATTTTGTGTAAGTAGCTCAGTTCATTTTACTCCTCCCTCATTTCCTTACTCGGACAGCAGCATTACGTCATCTTTAATAGAAAAATCCAATTATAGCAAAGCGATAAAGTAGTAAGTATCTCAGACGTTATTCAGTTGGAAAGAAGTGATCTCTTGTTACTACTACTACTCATACACTATGTTTCATAGTCGTGGACCTGGCAGTGCGAATGACAACTTGTATCTGTTTGATAAGATATTTCTATTTTTGATTTTTTATATTTATAATTTACGATAGTATTTGAAAGTCGTTTACAAGGCTCTTCAATTGTTTGTAATATTATTTGCTTTCCTAGCAAGCCAACCTTTAAATTGGTGCATATATTTCCTAAGAGTTGTTCCTCCTATCGTGAGCTCAGAAAGTGGTAGAAACATCTTGACAGATTGAAAGTGAAAAAAAAAGTTGGATTTTGCCCATATTTTATAAATTGTCGTGGTTGTTAGCATAATAAGTCTATGTGAAACCCAATGACATAGACGAGAAAATTGAATACCACTGGCTTACGTCTTCCTACTGACACCATTCACGTACCACTAGAAGCACTAATACTGATGTACAAATAGAGTAATCAAGTTATCCAAAGTGAAGCAACTCTGTGCCTGCTGACACCTCGTAACTACCTATTATAATAATAAGAAGCAGTATCAAATATTATTTAAAATATGTTTTCTGTGGAACAAGGAATTACATTTCTCAATTTGCTTATAAGAATGTAGAAGTACCGTTATCTTTATTGTATAGTTATAACTTGAAGTATGAAGCAAGGTAAGACTTCATTATACTTAGGTAATGTATTATTTTCGTCCAGTAGCGCTTCGTTATAATTAAGGAAAACACTGAGCTATGTATCACAACGATTCTGGCCGTCAACTGACTCCAAAACAGGTAAGTAGCACACAATGTCATTTTGCACACAAGTGGTCTTATTTCTTGTACACTTTTAACCCGTCTGGTGTATTGCCTTTGTTTCATACAATTGTATGAGAACAAGACATTATATTACCCCTGAATAGCGACTTTTCAATGAAAATTTTAAGAACTCTTTGCCATGAAAAACAATCCATCTTCAACATTATTTTCTGAGGTTCATGGCGGAGGCTACCATTAGTGACACAACTACTTCTATATTGTCTGAGGAATCCTATCTTATCGCTAAGCTTCCATATGAATTAGAAATTCTTTGACTGTGATGATACAGGCGTTTTGCAAGTTGTATGAGTAAGTAAATGTATGGCTATTTTTGGAGCGTTAAATTTTCATTTATTTTTTATAATTTTGTTTTACAATAAACTCATCAGTACAAAGTCTGCTGCATAGTCTGCTCTTCAGTTTGATAAGATCCTACGCAGCTTGGGCGTTTAAGAAATGAATGCTTGGGACAAATGGTGGCACTTTACTATAATCGTCTGTTTCTCCTGCTTCAATTCCATGTGCTGTAGTAACTACTCCAGTAACTATTTTAAAGACTCTGTGAGTTGTGTATACTACCTCTTTCACACGTGACATATTTATTTCAGCGAATTTCAGGCTGTTTCTTTATAATTTGTTTCGAGTTACTGTTGAAATTTTGGTGCTATAAGGGCTTACTCATGGATATTTTAGTGTTGTGATAAACTTTATAAATTTAAAAAAAAATGCATACTTCTGCTTATTTATGTGCAAAACGATTACTTATGTTGGGTGTTGGGTGTTGACGAAATATCGGTTCTATATAACTCTTCCTAACTTTCAACAGTTATTCTGATGTTACGAGAAATAACACTCACACGGCCACAAGGAGTTTCCATTTTTATCCACCAAGTCAATTAAAGTTCCTGCAATATCCTCATGGGGTAGGTATAAGTTACTTCCACCTATGACGTTTTCGCCGCGTTTAGTATCCGGACACACGGCATCTACGTGTGTAAAAGGTGAGCTGAGATTAAGAAAAGCGTTTGTGCTTACAAAAGGCAACTTCAGAGTATATTGATCTCAGCGACAGATTTAGTGTAAATGATTGCCAAAATTTTCGGAAAATGGAAATGACGTCCACATCTTTCTAAAACCTTGAAACGCTTTGTAGTGGCAACGACCTACATAAAACCACGGGTAAAAAGATTGTTTACTGACATTCAGGCATATATTCGTGTACCATTTGCTTTCCTTTCGTACGAGCGATTTTGCTTCAATTTGATTTTCTACGGTAACTGCATCTGATATTTCGACGGTCCTTTAAAACTCGACAACAACAGCAAAAAACTAAAATTCTGTACCAAACATATTTGCATCATGCTTCGTTTTAGCACCAATACTTTCACTGACGTCGAGAATAGGATCTTTAATCCGTTTAATTACTTTACGAATGATCTAAATTCTTAAGATTTTTGTTAGCTCTTCGTCAGTTTGTTTTTCAAGAAAGCTTTGACTTGCTCAAAGTTTGTATTTATCTTCATCTGATTTCATAGCAGCTTTATAAAAGGGCACTAAAGACAGGGCGTCTCTCACGTGTATCAGAACCTTGCACGGCGCGTAAATGTATGGAGGGAGAATTAGTGAGTATCTCTGAAATTACCAAAATTGCTCAGGATAAGCAATATTTTTGAGAATAGAAATGATTTATCAGGGCATGTATGTACTCCTGCTAATAGAGACAAATATATTTGAAATTTAAGAGCTTCATGATGTAATCTATGAGTAATGTATTGACTCTATTACATTAGTATAACGAGTAACGAAATTAAAAACATTTGAAGTACCATCTAAAATCTTATTCAGCTAAAATATGTTTTGAAATAGAAGACACTGTCAGATAACACAAATTTCCTTTTTAAGTACCGATAAAACGGTTGATGTGTCGACCCACAGGTGAAGACATTCCGTACAAAATATCCTCATGTCACAATGTAGTTGGAAACTGCTCATGGCAGGCTCTTGCGACCATTACTTCATGTAGTACATAACACTACAATTTTATCACGTCCTTTTTTCCTAGTTACACTTTTCTCACTGTTCCAGATGCTCACCTTTTCTTAGAGTTCATGTACTCAAACATCTATCCTCTATTCTCAGATAATCTGTAGTGTATCTCATGTGCTGAGCACAAACATTTTTGTATCTTTCATATTATTTTCAACAGTTACTGCCATCGACATCATAATAATGTTATCAATGATTCCTCCAAATTTCCGGCTAAATCTGATGTGTTAATATTCACCTGATTTAAAACGATCTCCCCAACATCAATTTATCCCACTGACTAGAATGTAGCTTTAATTTTTTAAAAAAAAAAGTAGTGTTCTCGCCATACCAGATTGTTTTAATCATGAATCCCTTTGATTTTGCGGAGAAAACTGGGATCGAGGCAGTAATACTATGACTAGCATTGGAAGTTACGTCAAGGAAAGAGAAATCTATGATTAAAGATTTTGAATATCTGAAAAAAGCATTTGAAAACGTTTCTTGACTGTTATTCTCTCCTTTCAGAAGTAAATATAGGGAACGAAATTTATAACTAGATAGTATAAAAAGGTCGCTGTCAGTAGGAAGGAAGTAAGATATATTGTAGCCTTTCCCCAACGATATTCAATCTGTACAGTGAACGAACTGTGAAGAAGGAGACAAATGTAGCTGATGTGTCTTGATGTTTAGGGAGTAATCTGTTCTGTTATGGCAGAAGTGCAGAAGATATAAAATGCAGCCTTCATTCAGAAATAAAGAATGTCCAAAGAAGAGAAATCTGTAAAAATCGATTATAAATATGTGTGGATAGTAGGCATGAATGTCACTCAAATATCACTTTTAATCATTTCAGACAAGATCTTTAATGCGTTGTAGCAGAAGTAGGCTTAACATTAGATTAAAAATCTTAGATTAAGGATTAAAATTACCTTAGTTAGGTAGTTTGTAAGCTAAGGACTGATGACCACGTAGTCTGGTCCGATAGGTTTACAAACATTTTTTTCCTTGAGGTACTGAACGATTTTGGGGAGGAAAGTAATTGTGGCATAACTTAACTAAAAGAAGGGATTGAGTAAGACACCACATCCATCGACATCAAGAAGTACTTAATAGCATACTATGTATGTGGAGGGAGGTGTAAAATACTCGAATAAAGAAGCTGTTTCAAATGAATTTGGGATGCAGTTGTTATTCGGAGACGAACATGCTTGCACAGGATAAAGTCGCTTGAAGAGCTGCATCATTCCAATCTTGGACTGATGACCACAACAGCAAAACCATCAACAGTTTCAAAATATAACTGCGTAGGCTTTTTAAGCTTTCGAGATTACCAATCCAGGACCTTTTAGTCAACATCAGCATACAGTTATCCCATGAGAGTGATGACTGCCCTCTGTAGTAGGGCGAGCCATTACTGTACAAACGGACTTGACCATTGAGGCATGGTGGTTGGTGCTTTGGGACGTGCAGCGTCTCCTCAACACATCCCACGTGTGCTAAGTTTCATTTAAGAGCTACCGAAGGGAAAAATGCATATGTGGTGGAATACAAGGAGACAGCGCTATTTCGTGATTCTTCAGTTTCTCCCGGCATATTACCTGGTAGAGCAGTTCACGGGTGAACAGCTGGTTCAATGTGTCCAACTGGCACAGTATTTCGGAGACCATACGTGTCGTTATCGTCAGGTGCACTACCGTCAGTGTACGATCACTGCAATACTGTGCACGTTTGTTAATATGAACCGGCAGCACTTCTGTGGACTGTTCGATAAAATAAAATTTTATTTTATTTTTCCCAAGAAACTTCAGATACCAAAAATATCCTGATTATATTTATACAGTTTCATTTTGGCCGAATGGTTAATTGCAGAACTTGTATGATATACACTGGACACCACCTTTATGTGGTCTACAGAGCTGGCCAACCGATGTTGAGTGTGGTCATACGCAACATGGGGCTTGGCTTGAAAGGATCGTCGACGACCGCTATACAACCCTAGCGGATTGTGCCGAGTCGGGTATCGAATTGACAACCCTCTATTACGGACTGCCGGCCTTGACCGCCAAGGCTATTCAAACCGGTCCCGTGGCACTCGGGACTAGTTTATGTATCTATTAACAACCTACGAGGTAGGAGTTTGTAGACGAGTTTATTCAATTGTGTGTCTTACGTGTCTGGCACCAAGCCGGAAATTGTGACTAGAAGACTGATATGGTATAGTAAATGAAGTTACGATGGAAAACACAGTTAAAATTAACGTATCATTATGAGTAGAAGAATTTTATGACAGAGGTCTATGAAATGGAAGTGAACTTCTATTCAAAACAAAGGCTTTTGTACGACTGTGGTTCAACAATAGTAACAGCGTTGAATATAATGAAGAAACTAATACAAATAAATGTATTCTTGGGCGTATTGCCGATAAATGTGGATTTCTACAGTAATAAATAGGTGATAATCTGAAATAAATATTGTTCCTTATGAGGAATAATTTAGATTATCTTTCGTACTAAGAGTGAGGCCAATCCACGACAGTCCTCGATGTAGTGAAGATGGAATGTGTTACTTTGTTTTTGGGAAATTGGAGTAAGTCACTTAACATCGTTGGAAAATACTTGTTGAACAGACATAAGACATCTATGACACATCGATATTATAAATGTAATCTCTGTCTATAAAAAAGCGAAAGGATACTCATTCATACACTCACTCACTCACTAACTAAACAGGAAATTTCGAAAACTACTTCATAAACAATGAAAACTTTCCCGTGTTACGGCACATGATCCTGTGATTTTATCAGTCCACTATTTGAGAAGGAGAGCACTTAGCGACTTGCAACAAATTTTAAACATAATTTCAAACCTTTGTGAAACTTTTTCTCGCTGAGAGCCATAACAAAATGATGAAAGGACAAAAGGTTCTCGCTTACTACTTTTCCGCTGTTCACGGAGTAAAACTACGGCATTCGGTATAACGTTGGAATTTATAATTTCTATACTACATATTGTACTTGCAGGATATTTTAGAAACGATATACACACATATATTTGAATGTACCTTCTCAATTGTACCACAGTACGACACGTAGTTCAAGAGATACGAGCACATAAACAGTAACGTTAATAGAAAACCGCCTCATCACGCACCAAGTTTTAATCTATTACTCCTTTACTACTAATTACATTCGCAACAGATTTTTCAGATATACAAAACTTATACAAATGAATATATACCTGAAAAATTATACAATTGTGCAATATATAACTCAGTAATTATGAGATCATGTATACTACGATGGATAAAATTTTTTCACGTCACGCATCACGTGTTATTACATTTCTCATTTACTCTTAAGACATTCCTGTATTCCAGTGAGTTTAAGGAAATTTCTGAAAGATGACAATGCTGTTGAAAACGTTGAAGCAACTTTGAATTGTGAAGCGCATACCGCTTTAGGAAGAAGCAATAGGTATAGAGCAACAAGGAAAGGAAGAGAATGAAACAGAGTACATCCGACGAATACCTATAATTTCCGATAGATGTGACTTTTAACTGTAAGAGACTGCAGTTTGCAGTGGGACGTGCATTTTCCATTATCATTAATAAATCACAGGGCAATCTGCTCAATATTGTGCAGCGTATTTGAAATCTCCATGTTTCTTACACGGGCAGCTTTATATCTCTTGCTCAGGAAGGGGCTCTTCACAGTAAATATTCATATTACAACCTGGAAAAGTTACAATAAATATTGTTTATAGTCAGGAAGAAAGGAATATTAGCGTTTAACGCCCCGACGACAACGTGGTCATTAGAAGTGGAGCTTACGCTGGATTGTTTGGGTAAGGATGGGAAAGGAAATCGTAATTTGAAGTTTTTGTTTATACTATGCTTATAAGTATGGTGTAGTACGGCAAATCTCTATACGAACTTTCATAGGTGAACTGAGAGTGTCTTGGGGAAACATGTAATCTTCGTTTCATCAAATTCGTTTTAGGGGAAGAAAATGTATCGTAATTTGTACTTTCTCGCGTATGCTACGCTTAAACTGCAGTGTAGTATAGCAAAGATCCGATAGATGCGCTATTACTTACATAGTACACCAAGCGAAGCTGCGTTTTTTATTCACATAACAAGGTGTAATACATTAAACAATGGCTACGGTTTTCCTTACGGCAACGGTGTAGTGTATTGATGTTGAATCCTTTTTGAAAAATCAGTCACGTACAATGAGCAGAATAATTCTTTGTGTTGAATTTGAAATAAATAATTAATTTTGTCCTGATCAGTTAATTATTGATCCCCTAAAGCGAATATTTCGTTGCCAAAGTTAACATACTAAACAGTTGCCACTGTAAGTAAAATTTAAATCAGGTACGACAAAAAAAAAAAAAAAAAAAAAAAAAAAAAAAAAAAAAAAAGTTACTAGCTGTATCCCGCATGCCTTGCAATGCCATGAAAAGTAAAAAGTGCTTCATTCCGTGGGTATCATTTGAATTTAAAACATAACGATGTTCATTCGTGTTTATCGATGTTTTCATTTAATAAGAATTCTTTGCTAGGAAACACGAATTTACATATTTACATTTCTGATTTCGGTGCGTACTTATTACATCTTGAGTTCATTTCGTTTAGGAATGCCTAGGAAACGGTGTAGTACAGTACAGAACAAATTGAGGCCCTGTTAGTTACGTAGTGCACCCAAGAAGTAATCGTTGGCTCTGCTACACTTTTTTAATTTTTTTATTTCTTTTCGATGATTATGCCATAGAACTGCAACGCACCATTAAAGGTGCTGTTGGTTTTGTAGTGCTGCAAAGAAACAATACATGATCGAGTTCTGCATATTTCTTCAGCAACAGAAGTATTTTGAATTCAGAGCCGTAATCATATCTCTGCAAATACAAACTAACATTGAACAGCGAGTTGCTGATTACACGTCGTATATTCAGAGCTCAACGACATTTCTTTGCCTCCTTTGACAGGGAACATTTGAATATAAAACATACCGACATTCCTTTCCGTCTATCGATGCTCCAATTTAAATAAGATTTCTTTCCCTTTCTGATTTCGATGTATCCTCAGTACATTTTGAGTGCGTTCTGTTTATGAATGTCTTGAAACCGCCATAGTACAGGAAAGGACAAAGTGGAGCGACGTTAGTTACATAGTACACCAAATAACTAATTATGGCGTTGCTGCGTTTTTTTTCTTTTTTTAATTCTCATAACTATGACATAATAGACTACAAGAAGGAGTACAATTTTACTTACGGCGGCGGCGTTGTGCGCTGATGTTGGCAACGGCCGTTGAATGCTTTTTCAAAAACCAGTCACATAGAATGAGGGAAATAATTCATTATGTTCACGATGAATTAAATAATTTATGCTGTTCTGACCAGTAAATTAATGATACTGCTAAAGCAAATAGTTCGTTATCAACGATAGCAAATTAAAGCGCTTCCACTGCAAGTAAAATTTAATCCAGGTAGGACACACAATTTTTTTTCTTCCTAGCTGTATATCATATGCTTTGCATGTCATGGAAAGAAAAGAAGTGCATCTTTTGACAGGTATAAGCACTACATTGTATGTAGAGTGGAAAAATCTATGGAGTGAGCATTTCGTTCTGTGCATCTTCTTACATTAACTACCACGTGATATTGAGACAAATCCACTATTTCCACACATTTATTTAGTACTGCGATTGGTTTGTACCGAATTGTCTGCAAAGAAGCCCCACCTCCTATTTGTAGAGCAACGACATAACATGAAATAATATGTAAATAAATGTATCACAGAAGCAACAAGAAAGTTGAGGTAGCATCGCTAAATGGGGCATTTACACATAGCGTCTTAACCGAACAAAAAGGGATTTTTACCAATATCATGTGACATTTCCACCTTAATGTTCAGGACAAAAAATCTGTTCTGCGCATCTGAATGCTCACTCCAGAGATATTTCTGCTCACTGCCTGCCACTAGAGATAATATATACACGCGAGCGACAAACTCATCAGAAACGTCTCTGCTTTCATAATTGTTCGGTACAATATTGTGATTAAAATTTGCAAGTACTTACTTTTGGTGCTGACTACATTAAGATAGAGAAAGACGTCTTCTTTTTCAGAGAAAATTGCACTTAGTTATAACCCGACTTCTGAATGTATAGTTCTACTACACAAGGTCGATTTCAACTTCGTGCTGTACGAAATAATCAGTGCAGGACGTGAGGACGTGTATTAGCTGAAACTGTGGCCGTTGATATTAACACAGTCATGACAATTCACTGGAAATACTATATTTAATGTTCTAGACAGACTATCAGCTGACATCATTCCTTTAACGATTACCTAGACTTACTGTATCGCATATTAACACCACCATGACCACCATTTAAACAGACCTGAACTGCTCTGTTGACTGAATTACCACACTTTCAGCATTCGTCGAGTTTTCGATAATAGGGAGCACTGCATTCGGAATAACTACATTGTGCCCAGTGCTACACTGTAACGTACTAATACTTGTTTGTTTGTAAATCTATCGGACCAAACTGCGTGGTCATCAGTCCGTAGTTTACAAACTACTTAATTCTAGGTAAACTAACCTAAGGACAACAGGCACACACCCATGCCCCAGGGAGGACTCGAACCTCCACGGCGACCAACCGCGCGCTCCGCAGCGAGACGCTTTAGACCGCTCGGCTACTCCACTACTCCACCGCGGCTACTAATACTTCAGCACACACTTACTGTGAGATATAAACGGTATATTACTACACTATAGAACCAATACATGGCGCTGTTATTATTGTTATTATTATTATTTATCATCTCAACGATAGAAGTGTTTTCAGAAGTTTACACCAAACAGACAATTACACACTGCAGTCTTAACTTAATGAACACAACCTAACATTGAATTTACATCGTTCCGGAATACGGACTTTCATTAATTTCACTTTTTGTACGAAAAACTTTATGAACATTCATCTTTTTCATCAATGACTTCTACTTAAATTAGAGATCTTGGCTATGAGATCTGAGTTTATTGGCGGAGGGATCCAACAAGGAGTCTGTTATTGCTGACCTACGTCGGAACCCTTAAAAAACCATGATATATACAGGTCCTTCCATTACAACCGTTGCATAAGCTAGTACTGTATATCACTGTTATAACATTGTATAGTTTCTCCTTCCTGTGGGAGGAAAATAAATAATGATAAAAAATGTAGTGGGTCGGAGAACTGCAAAATTTCGTGCAGCGGATTATAAATTTGTTAAAGAGCACATAACTATGTTTTATCATAGATTAATGTCAGAAAGATGAACATAAAAAATTGTTATTTCAGTATTGGCTTCGGCCGCTTTGTAGTAATACAGTCTCAGGAAAAAGCCTCCGTAAATACTAGACGATACCGACTGCAATTGGGTAAAAACAAACATTACAACTAATTTCTTGGAAACATCTTTAGTCACCTGTGTCTGTAAGAATATGTTTTAGTTTTTCATTCCGGAAACGTAATTGATAAACTGAAGGTTTAGAAAATACATTATCTTTGTATTTTCATCATGGAGATTTGTTATGTAATAAGGTCACATTGCAAGAAAAATCAGATACTAAGATTCACTCTCGGTGATTCTCTATTAGATTATATTATTCTAATTTTGAGGAAAATAACTGAGGATTAAAAATATTAAGTAAGTAGAAACTGTAACAGTAGAAAATGAAAACTAGCAAAGAAAATGTAAAATTTGTCAAAATGTGTTACTGACATCGAACTGTATGTCAGACACACAAGAGAGGGAAAATATTTTTAGGGGTAGAGTGAGAAAAGGGAGTATTGGTTGAATTATATTTTAGTTAATAATATTCCTCAAGTAAGAAAAGAAAAACTGAAAAGCTATCTACTGGCTATCAATTTACTGCCAATATTTCTAAGAGTAGTCATGTAATTTAAACGCAAAGTGTAAGAAACAAACGAAAGTACATATTTATTGAAACATTATGATGAAATGTATTCGTACAACTGCTATTTAAAGAAACATTTATTGTATAATACAATTTACTAATTAATAATGACGGATTCACTCTTCACAAGGGTGCAAATTTCAATCCCTATATAAAGTGTCTATCAAATTATGCTTCATAGAGGCTATAAATATGTTTATAGTTTATAAATTCGTAAATGAATGTGAGGGTTGACTTTCCTAAGTATTTATTAATTTTTGTTCCCAAAACAATATTTTTATGGATATTACTATTATTCCGGAACGTGTACAAAATAAGGGAGAATAACCTTTACCTTGTTTATTACTCTCTCTTGTGTAACACAGTATTACAAAATGAACCTTCGTCCGAAACTTTCTCAGATTGACAGATAAACATTTGCTACTGCAGCAGTTGTTATCTGAAGAAGGCAGTATCTGGACAGTTTAAAGGGTATAATATTTACACTATCTGTTTTGTCTCTGTGTACGTACAGAAATCCCCGTACTGGAATATTGTGCCACCCGCAAACGGAGACAATATAAAATATAGGAGAAATTACACACATACAATCCAATGGTCGAAGAATCGAAGCTGCAGCGTAAACGTAGATAATTATGAATGAGAAAAGTAGTAATTTGTCCTACAGTCTGCTTTCGCAGAACAACCCAGAACACCAAAAAGGAAAATGAAACATTCTTTAGTAAATACCTCAATTGTATCAATGTCGTAATGTATAAAATAAATGAAATTTATCGCCTTTTCTGTTACCGAAACTGCTTAACAACATATTACAATAATATCGGTTTCAGATGTTTCCGTGTTGTAACAAAAGCAGAAGAATAAAAGATGCTCTATTGATTAGTGTAAGTTATATAATAACAAATTTAGCCAACGGTCACTACAATGAAGGTAGCTGCAATTCACTAAAGACGCGAGTGCTTTGTCTTGGCCGTTAACTAATAAATAAAAAAAAATCATATAACTCGTGAAGTAGGACTACATTTAAATTGCACAGTAAGGAACAACGCAGTATTTCAATTTTTGTAGCTTTAATAAGGCTGTTTTCACCCCTGACTGCCTGAGCCAAAGAAACTGCTTCCACAGCTGATGGAAAGTGTGCAGGTATGTACATGGGATACAAAATTGTGTAACAACACTAAAAACGTAGCACATTACCATGCTTTCGCGGTTTTGGAAAAGATATGGCATTCAAAATAGTTTATCTTCTTGCTGGAATACATATATTCAGATCCTGAATGGTTTTCAGGTCAACCTTGAATTATTCTTTCTGCAAAATATTAAAAGATTCACGCAGACTCTAACGGGGTGATTTCTGACATATGGTGATTTCTCGGACAGTATAGTTTATCTTCTCTTACTTACCTCACAGTCAAGAATAACCGATAATTTCCACCTCCACGCGCATCCTATTTTATGAATCAGAACGGTAGAGATGTGTTCGAGTTCAAAATGGTGAAATGTTTGTAAAGCTATGGGGCTTCACTGCAGTGCTTATCGGCCCCTAAACTTACAAAATACTGAAAATAGCTTCTACTAAGAACAACACATATCTACGACCGAGGGAAAACTCGAACATCCGACGGGTAGCGTCTGCAACAAACCGCTTTAGAATGCACGGTTATTCGTGAAAACACTACTCGACTAACTCCTACACCAGTTGGGAAAAGAAGAACTTTTTTTCTTCCCGAGAATATGTGCCTTAGACTCGTAGGCCATCCTCAATTTATGGCCAAAGTTTGAAATGTTTGCAGTAAATATGAATTTTATGTAATGAAACGGATTGTAACAGTTTACTACAATTCTGTTGCTCTGTGTGGCAGAACTTCAAAATTTGTATTTGAGTTTGTTAGAAAGTGGTTATTTACCTTTAAGAAGTAAAGTTCCTTAACTCAGTCTGTATCCCTCTTTGTAATGATGGATATTCTTAACCCTATTATCAGATCAGGTCTCAAATGGAACATCAGGTTCCACATAAGCACTTCTTCTACATTCCCATAGTTTTCTATCAGCAATAGTCTCAGATGAGAATATCTGCGTTGAAGTGTCATTATACACAATAGTGTATAAAAAAATATTTATACTGCAATTAATTCACACACTGATTGTACTGCACCTAGGGACTTTAAAATGACTTGAAGCAGTTGTTATATATTGCGCCAGGCATAAGTAAACTTTTGATTTTTTACTTCAAGAAACATATTACATTTCTCTTGATTGTTCACAATTTTTGGCCACATTGTGTTATCCACTTTCATCCAGTAGTCTTACTTCCTTCTTCACTCTAATCTTGCAACGAAATGTGGAAGGGCTTTTCCTCTCTTTACATTCGAAACTGGAACCGGATTAGTTAAATACCTATCAGTATCAAAATAAATTTCTACCAGATCTCTCTTAGGTACTTCCTTTACCTTTCATTCTAGCCAAATGTTTCTGGTTGCTAGATTTATAAAGTGAATGTAACTTTCAGCCGCGGCGGAATAGCCGTGCGCATTAAGGCGCCTTGCTATGGTTCCCGCGGCTGTTCCACATGGGAGGTTGGAGTCCTCCCTCAGGAATGTGTGTGTGTGTGTGTGTGTGTATTTTGTTTTAGGATAAGTTTGTTTTAGTTAGTTTGTGGACCGATGACAACTGTAGTTAGGTCCCCTAACTTTACAAACATTAGGAAATATTTATATCTCTCAGTGTCCATTTCTTTGAGCGAATAAACCTCTGGGAAAGTTCAATGACGAAGAATTCGTTTTTATCAATATCACCCTTTGAAAAATTGTAACATTCTTTCAGTCTTCGTCATTTTTACGAACGCTTTCTTGATTATATTCCATCGTTAAACATAATCTGGTTGCCCTTTCCTCACTATACATGAAGCCATAATCACAGTCCTGTTGTATTTCCATTGAGTAATGACAATGTTGGATAACCACTTACGATTCATGAATATCACGTCTTTTTTCGTTCTCTTTAGCAATCCCAGGACATTTTTGCATTCGAGTTCTTTTTTTTTTTTTTCCTAATTGTTCCAGAGTAAAAGACACTCTTCTTCAAAAGATATCTGATAGTTTGTATACAAGTGAATAAATTTTCAAGGTGCATTTTGTAGTTTACCTTAATCGCAATCCTTTCACATAATTGCGACACAACAGGTCCAGTTACACCAAACGCTTGAAACAGATCAGCTTTCAGAGGCGTTGATTCTCGGTGACAGAAAATGAAAGTGAGGTCTGTAACATCTGAAGAAATACTGCTACAGGGTGTCCAGAAAAGGACTCCCTGATTTCAAAATTAAATGAAAACAAAGATCTATAGAGGAAAGCAGTAAACGGTATGTTTATTGTGAAAGCTGTAAGACGTTTATACAGCAGTTTGCAATAATAGTTACAAAAACTGATAACAGATGGCGCTGTAATTGCCATACGTAATGCCTAGTATAAATAGTGATCTAAAGCCCAGAGCGATCAGTTCAAATATTGGAACGTGAAAGGAGGTTAGCGTACCGAAGGAAAAGATTAAAACCATGTACTCCATAGAACAACGCGTTTTTCTGAGCTAGAGTACCACAGGTTAGAAGAGAGGCAACAAGATGAAGTTTTCCATCACGATTTAATGTTCCAAAAGGACCCGATGCGAAAACCATTCGTACGCTCTTCGAAAAATTTCTAGTGGGGGCATGTTGGCCGCAAGCAAACCGCAGTTACGCCTGAAAATATCGCCACAGTTGCTGGAATTATTCAGCGAAATCCAATGTCATCCGTCCGTAGAATTGCATCTGAGACTGGTTTGAAGCGTTCCAGCACGCAGAAAATAATGAGAAAGAGCCTACACATGTTTCCATTCAAAATTCAAACGCACCAGGCCATACCCGTACGAGCTGTGCAACAGATGCTCACAATGATTGATTGTGAAGGATTTGATGTTGGCTGCATCTGGCTTACAGATGAAGCACACTTCCACCTGAATGGATACGTGAATAAGCAGAACTGGCAATTTTGGGGTTCCGAAAAGCCATATTGATGTGAAGCGAAACCCCCGTATTCTCCTAAAGTTACTGTGTGGGCTTCAGTATGCAGCAGAGGCATTATTGACCCTTTTTTCATTCTAGAAACGGTCACTGGTGCACGTTACGTTGCAATTTTGGAACAATTTGTCGCCACACAGCAAGCGTTAGAGGATCGACCAGATACTGAATGGTTTATGCAAGATGGAGCCCGACCACATCGGACCGAACAAGTGTTTCGCTTTCTTGAGGAATACTTCGGGAATCGAGTCATTGCTTTGGAATATCCCAGATTTACTGGTGCAGGCATGGATTTGCCTCCATATTCGCCGGATTTGACACCCTGTGACTTTTTTTTTGTGGGGCACTGAAAGACATGGTCTGCCCTAAGCATCCCGCCACGCTGGACGATCTTGAATCGGTGATCTCTGTGGCATGTGACTCCATTTCGGTTGAGACACAACGAAATATGATGGCGTATTTCATTCTTCGTTTGCACCACCTTTGTAGTGCCAATGGTGAAGATTTTGAAAACATTGTGATGCGATTGTTTGCAAAGAGTGTTTTCATACGATTATTTCACTTATGTATGCTGATATGAGGTGTACAGCGTACAGCGCCATCTGTTAGCAGCTTTTGTAACTATTATTTGAAACTGCTGTACATAATAAACATACCGTTTACTGCATTACTCTATCGATCTTTGTTTTAGAGATATTTAATGTTGAAATCAAGGAGCCCTTTTCTGGACACCCTGTACATTCCGTTTCAAAACCAATTGTATAAATTTGTCGTGCTCATGCGAGATATATTGCACATAAACTATTCCCAAGGATATTAGTCTTCGTCTTCAGTTTCTGAAGGGAGAAGTTACTTTTCTTCCCTTCATAGCTTTCTCTTTAAAAAATCATTTTTTTCACGAAACTTTTAGTTTCTTGGGGCGTGATAAGTGAAGACTGAAACGCATGTAAAAATTAGGGTAATTTCCTCTTAAAATGCCCCATGAAGATTGGCTAACTGCCAACATTTCTGTAATGAATGTACCTGGAATTATGTTTTATTATTCTGCAATAGTAGAAGTTAAAGACATGAAAATAGATTTAAATATTTCGGAAATAAAATACTGAAAAAAAGTTGCGTAAGTACTACGTCGCGTACTCACAAACCGTTCCATATAGAAATTAGGAAAATAAGAATTATTGAAACACAACTATTTACTATGTGACATCCACACTCAAAACTGAAAGGTAGGTAAAACGTAGGCGTTGTAGCTTCTATAGTTCATAAAGAGAAGCGATAAGATAATGGCGTCGGTCTACCAAACCACTGCATGTCAGTTAAGGGCTAACTATTGGACTACCTTGATTACGCAAGTATTCACAGACGCTCGAATTGACTTTGGGTTTTCATCGATGTGTATCCCAAAGAAGCATCTCTAAATATTACTTAACGTAGATCTCGCAACTTTTACAGAGAACTTTTATATTTAAAAAAGGCAGTGACATCACGGAAAGAGTAACTGGGCAAATGTAACAGGCTTCTTTGGGATACACATCGATGAAAACCCAAAGTGAATTGGAGCGTTTGTTAATACTTGCGTAATCAAGGTAGTCCAATAGTTGACCCTTAACTGACATGCAGTGGTTTGGTAGACCGACACCGTTTTCCTATCGCTTCCCTTTGTTGAAGTATAGAAGGTGCAACGCCTACCTTTTACCTACCCTTCAGTTTTGAGTGTGGAGGTCGCGCAGTGAAGAGTTGTGTTTCTACCATTATTATTTTCCTCATTTCTCTATGGAACGCTTTGTGAGTACGCGCCGTAGTACTTACGCAACTTTTTCAGTATTTAACTACATACCAAACTATGACTATGATATCGCAATACTATTACTTCTACATAAAACATTTGAATGTATCGAGATATTGGAATGAATTCAGCATTGCATTACTAAGAGTAAGTGCTTCGTATGAAGATTAAGCCCAGCAACAGAAGGCCGGTCGCTCCCAGGTATTCCGAACTCTGACAACGGTAGTCACAGCACAGAAGTCAACGATATTACGTCAATCAACGCAGTCGACGCTACATGCATTTTGACTTCGGCATGATAGCTGTTCGATACTCATAGATGTATTCTTCTGATTTTCATTTACTGAGTTCACGGATACCAATCAATCACTCTGATTTATGTCAGTACCTGTCGGTCTGCAGGCTGCGCGCGGTTCGCGATAAACGTGGCAAACGCTTCGCGGCCTCGCCGCCGCGATCACTGGAACTCCGGACAAAAATATGGGAACGCCGCGAGAAACGCACGCCTCGGCGGAAATGCGGATGACGGCCAAGCAAGTTGCAATGGACACATTACGCGCAAGTGTCAGTCGGGTTCGGAATAGTGTTGTGTGTATTTGAGAGTGCACTGCATCGGATCCAAATGAATTAGAGCGAGGTATCGTGAATGCTTCCAAGCTCACGGTAGGTACCTCTAGAGGCACCGTACTGTACAGCTTCCAGAGGCACCGGATCTGACTAGTAAATGTTCAAATGTTTGTATAGTCTATGGGACTTAATTACGGGGTCTTCAGTCCCTAAACGTACAAACTACTTATGAACCACTTACGAACTAGGACGGCACAAATATCCATGCCCGAGGGGGGATTCGAACCCCCGACCGTAGTGGCCGTGCAGACCGTGACTGGAGCGCCTTAGTCCCCTCGGCCACCGCGGACGGCGTGACTAGTAAGACTATACATATGCGACACTCACCGTTTCGGATACACTTCGAATGTTTTGTAGTCTACGTCAAAGTGCGAGACAAGTATTTTTTATGCGTTGCCATACGCCCGTTGAAGTAGTGAAAACCCTCGTATGCAAACGCGACTTTTATATATTACTGAGCACGTATGTTCTAAACGGTAGCAGATAAAAAGTTGAAATTTAATTTCCATAGTTGTTACTGCCATGCAGTTCAGTATGATTTGAAAAATACTTACGTAGATGTACTGAACTTTAGAATAGTGCAGTCACCTCTGTAAACATTTAATATATTTCGAAGTATTCCCCTCATCTGCAAGCTGTGAAGGAAAGCAGGAAGAAAATTGGAGGCGCAATTAAAGTTCATAGAGAAGAAATAAATACATTGCGGTTTGCCGGTGACAAAATAATTCTGTCGGAAACAGCATAGGATCTGCAAAATCAATTGAACGGAATGGAAAGTATCTTGAAAGGAGGATATAAGATTAACACTAAAGTGATTAAGTCAAAGGTAATGGAATGTAGTGTCAGAAAATCAGGTGACGCTGAAGGAATTAGATTTATAAAGTGTAATGGCTTTAATAAGAAAATAAAGCCAAAATCGCATGTATAAATTACTAATTTACTCATTACTTGTTTCAGCAAGCTATGGTGCCAATATCAAATGATCAAAAGTTACTTCATCAAACTAGTAAAATACTTATTACAAAATGCAAGACATATGAATTAAAATCTGATATAGCACTGTACATATATGTTTGGCACATAATGGACATAATAACTTTGACATTTGATGCTTGCACATTTATAGTTAGAATTGATATAGCACTGTACATATCACATGTTGTTTGATACGCCATTTTCGCAATACTGCGGTCATCTGATGCTTGCATACTTGCAGTTGAAATGAGACACGTTCTTGCGTCCATGATGAAGCATTTGAACTCCTGAATTCGGTTTTTTATTCCATAACAGTTGACCATTACACGTATTACCAACTGATTGACATCTGTAGCTACTAAGCTTCGTCTGCGAAAGAAACCATATCACCAATACATCTGGGACTATGTCCCACTAGCGCATTATTTCGAAACCACTTCAATTACCTACGGAGGTCATGTGTGTGATCGCTACGGCTTTATCTTCTTATTAAATCCATTACATTTTAAAAATATTTTAGGATCTCTCTCCATACCGACTATGTCGCGTAATAATTGAATTAGATTTGGTAATGCGACAAGTAGTGGATATGTTTTGTTATTTGAGTAGCAAAATAACTTCTGATGGGCGAAGCAGATAAGATATGAAATGCAGAGTGGCTATGGAATTAAAGCGTTTCTGAAGAAGCGAAATACGTTGACACTCAAAATTAATGTAAATGTTGGGCAGTACTTTCATCAAAGCATTTGTTTGGAGCGTAGCATTATATGGGCGTGAAACATGGATGATAAGGAGTTCAGACAAAAGGATGATAAAAGGTTTTGAAATGTGGCGATAGAGACGAATGCTGAAGATTGCATGGGTAGATCGTGTAACTGACGAGGAGGTGATCAACAGAATTGGAGAGACAAGGAGTTTCTGAAATATTGTGCTAAGAGAAGGGATAGTTTGGTGGGACACGTTCTGAGACATCAAGGAATCGTCAACTTAGCATTATTATGAAGTGTGTTGAGTACAAATCGTAGAGGGGACCGAGAGACGAATACAGTAAGCAGATTCAAAAGGATGTAGGCTGCCGTTCTTATCCCCAGATTATGAGACTTGCATAGGACAGGCTAGCGTGGAGAGCTGCATCAAAGCAGTCTGCAGACTGAACACCACAACAGCAACCCCTCGCCTCTCAGTTGTTGCAACTTTAAAAGGCCTGTGTCAGTCACAAGAAAGGTGTTAAAATTGCTTCTTTCTGACATACTGGTACTACACTGTTCTGAGTGAATGGCGCAACTGCACTGATTAGGAAATATTTATTAGTTCTAACGTAGTACGAATTATTAACGATGAGGTCTGCGACACCACAGTTAAATCTGTTTGTTGAATGACTCGATAATGTTTCGTATGTAGCTTAGTCTACCACATCTTCTCATTCCTCATCTGTCTCTGACGCTCTGGGTCTTCATTGGAATTGACCAACTTCAGAATCAACATTTAAAAGGCAACGTGAGAATACGTCAAAATTTCACAATATGAAAATTGGAAAAAAAAAATAATGTTACTAGTTTCAAGAAGATTAAACCGGCCTAAAATACTCCCAATAATAGAACTATTTGATAATCTACATATGGATGTAAAACGTGTTTCAGAATGCCGTAAAATGTATCAACGTACTTTTTTTTCTCTGCCTGTCTTTCTACGCTAGTGATTACTTCTTGAGCAGAAATAAGAAATTGGACGCTTTCCTTAAGACAATCAACAAATGTAGCTGTTGCAGAAATAACAATTGTCAGTCATATAGGGCTTCTCGCATTAAACAGGTGCGTCTGATTCCCATCATTCAAGTAACAGTTTAACAATAACAACGAAATAATAAATAGGATTTAAAAAGGAAAAGGTAAAGTAAGTTTTAAGATTCCGTCAAAAACAATAGATAGTAGTAGGAACATTACGAAAATGCATTTATTTGCTTATAATAAACATGGAAGTGGTGTGAATGGGCGTCCAGGTATAACTCACATAACAAGTAATTTGAAGTGAAGCGTACCGGTTATAAGAGAGATAATGTATTACCCAATTAATGGGAAACTACTTGGTTTTTTTTTTTACGTTTTACGACTACATTGTAATTTATGGTTCATAACTACAAACCACGAATTGGGAGGAGATGAACACCCAAACAAATTACTCCAAATATTTTTAAAGTCATATGTTGATTAAAGAGAAATAAATGTAAATACGAAAATAAGGATGAGGGGCCGGGAAAACCGGAAAGAACCAGAGAATTTCAAATGCAAAATTAGCAGAAAGGAAAACAGCAGAAGACGAATTGGTAACTTAGAGAGATGAAATGATGAAGGCAGCAGGCACAAAAGATTAAAAAAGATCTGTTAGAAATCCTCGGATTTCAGCAGGCGAAACAAGTGAATTAGATTACAGACGTTCAAAAAACTAGATTACTAAACATCTGTGACCAGAAAATAAGTACAAGTCTATATACATGTGGCGTTTGTTCCGAAAGAACAGCGTCACTACTGATCGTGCAGTTGTTATTCCTTTTGTATTCACAGAATATATGATATTAGCTGCGAATGGGCAAAACTGAAAATGTGTAAGCACAGAATACATGACATCAACTGGGAATGGGCAAAGCTGAAAAGCCTAGAAAGCAGGAGACCTGGGTTCGAGAGCCGCCTGGGCACACTTTCAGCTTTACCCTTTCGCAGTTGATGTCATATATTCCGTGAATATGAAATACAAGTCTGATTCTGGGACATACGATAAGGTTCTTAAGAAAATCGAAGTGCAGTTTGAATATAAGAGTTGCAACTGTATTCATATCGTGAGTTCATACTGACAAACCGGTTCAAAGAAAGCATTGGATATCTGAAGGGAATAAGGAATGTAAAAGGAGGTATCAAAGAAAAATTAAGATATCATTGTAGAAATAAATGAAGAATTAGACGAAGATGATACGGTGCATATGGAGAGACTGTGTCACAGCAGTGGAAACAAGGAATGCGGAGTAGACGAAATTCCTTCAGAGCCGTTTACATCATCGGGAAAGCCAGCTAAGACAAAAGTAATCTACATAGTGTCTGAGATACGGAAAGTAGACTCGAACTTTGAGAAGAATGTAATTTCGATAACAAAGTCAGCAGCTGCTTACTAATTTGAGTTTGATCTATCAGTTTCATAACTGAAGTTTTCAAAACACTAGCATGAATTATCTGCAACAGGTTCAAAAATAGCTAGAATATCACTACGTGGAAGATGCGTTAAGTTTCTGTAGCATAAGTCGGAACTTACAGACAATACTGATTCTACAGACTATCTCAGAAGATAGGTCTCAGAACGGGAAACTTACAATTGTGGTATTTGTCGATCTAAAGTAAGCTTTTGACAATGCAAGTTGTAATATAATCTCTAGCAGAAAGGTCGCGGATAGTCATTTATGTGAACGATTACATTTTTTTAAAGAGAACAATACTGATTATTGCATTGTGGCTGAATGATTATCACTGTAAATACGGAAAACGGGTCATTTTGGTTCTAATATGGAGTTCCGAGAGATCGACAAACCTACGCTATAAATGGGTACGTTCTGAGGTGGTTCAACGAGCTGCTTGACGTATACTGGTTTACTGGAGTTAATCAAGCGTTGCCACTGCAATATCTCCTCAAGTGCCGATTTGAGGTGTTGTATCTACATCAAATACTCGGGAAGCCATCTTTCTGTGTATGACGGAAGGTACTTCCTTCAGATAAATCTTCCGGGGATTCATAAATATGGGGAAAGAGAGTAATGGTCAACTTAACTCTCTAGATGTTTCAGTAATCAAACGGATGGACGAGACACTGAGCCACAAGGGGTTCAAAAAGGATACGCTGATAGATATCTTCACAAGGAGTGAAATCTAGGTGGACAGTGCCAACAAGATATGCGAGCCAGCTTCTTGCAGGATGAATTAAAATTATGGTCGACCTTCTGGAAGAATGGATATGCCAACAAGCAGATTAATCGAACACTCCGCCAGAAAAGGCAAAAAATCACTCCTAGCAGAACATTGATTTTCAAGGAGGGAATCATAACAAAATTTAATGAGACGAGCGTATTAGCAAGAACATCGCATTACTATGCACGCATTTATAGGGTATCCACTGAGTTTAAAAAACACCCGAACAATTTTAATAGAAAAGAAGAACGTTTATGGTTAGGCAAAATATGGACGTCGACTATAGGCCAACAAAACGACAATCGATTAAAAGTAATTGAAAATAACGTCAACATCCAGAGACAACCACATAGTTGAATCACATGATTACCGTTGGCGCCCTATACGCTCTCCAGCCATTTCTGAAAATTCTAGTAGCTCTCTTCGAAAGTTACGTTACATTTTTCAAGGTGATAATCATCAAAGAAACATTTAAAACATGAATATTGTTCTCGCCTTGTGAATTTTGTGTAAGCAATTTAAAGTAAGATTTTTTTTTTTTAAATATGCTTCAGCGGGAAGCATACTTCATTCAGATTTTTAAATGACGGTTTTTGGCTGTCAGCTTTGATGCATACCAAGCGTACCACCTGCAGAAGGAATTCGTTGTTACCAATGTATGGTTTTAATGCGAATTTGAAAATAAATACTTTAATATATAAAAATCAATGTTTGTTTGTTTCTTTGTTCGTATTTTATGCACGCCCATACCGGACATCCGATTGGAATAAAACTTTTTTTTTTACTCATTTCCTGAATTCGCGCGATGGTTATAGGTGTACTAAAGTTCGTATGGTGCATAGCGGAGGGTGCTTTACAATTAGTTAATTCGTTTCTTACGCCTTCACGCTGAAATCGCTGGATGTATATGAATTAACATTGGTATGGAGATAGCTTACATCCTGCAGAAATACATGGGCTACCTTTCTTAATCTAACCTACGGTGCGTGGCGGAAGCTTCCTTACAACGGAATAATACGTTTGTTTGTCCTCAGGCTGTAACATCTGGACAGAATTGAATGAAATGTGGAATTAAGACCCCTTCCGTGAGCCTCCGTAGGTGGATGAGGATACGTTACGACAAACATCCAAATTGTTTTACTGGTCACCATGGGAAGTCAGCACATAACTGTATCATTAATTTACTTATCTTAGGGTGCGATCTTATTGTATAAACGGTAGGGTAGATGCCAAGATCGCAATTTTTAATTTATTTATTCAAGACAACCGGTTTCGACACTCAATGGTGTCAACATCTAGTACCATTGCACTACAATCAGTGCCTTAGTTTGGTCGGTAAGGGACGGTGCAGCATACCGCCTAAAACTCAAACTCGCTATTAGCGTACCGGCTACAGTTCTCTCTTAAGTCTGTAAAAGAAAAACAGTAAATTTTCGAACTGATTTCGGAAAGAAAGTTGGAAACTTTTACGATCGTTCGAGTTGCGATCACAAGTGTCGAAGCGTTCAAATTGCACTTTCACACATTTCCAGTGGAATCTGAATGTCGATCAAATGTTCGATCTAGCCAATGGAGAGTTCCGACGAGTCTCAACCGAGACAGAGAAAATGCTTCTTACCGATTCCAACGCGTTTAAGAATCTTGCTTCAAAGAGATTAGCCGCTACATTTGCAATGTCTTTTGTAAGTAATGTTGTTGCTTATTCGTTGAAGGCAGCGAGTACGAAATTCTGGCATATCTTTTAAAAACCTAAGGGACAGTACGTCGCAATATTTTGACTTGATTTCCAATGTCTGAATCATGAAACACTGCACGAGCTACGTGTTTTCATGCTTAGCACGACACGTTTTGAGAATTCAGTGTCAAGATTATTTACCGTAAATATGTTTACTTAACCGTCTTCTTCGCACTATAGTCAGTATATGATACAAAACAGTGTGTCGTAGCACTAGCAGAAACTACAATATGGGCGACTTTTTATCTCCTATAACAGTGCTTCTTCAACCGGCTGGGTGTGTACATGTTCAACTGTCAGAAACCCTACCACCAGTAACAATTAACTAGTTTTAATTCTCGGCAGTAACACGCACTATTATCGTCTTCTGCAACGACACTCCAGATTAGTTACGATAAGATGTCGTTGTCTAAAGCTGACGGGTTGCATCCTCAAATACACCAAATCCTCGAATACAATAAAAATGAGTTTGAAATCTGTTAATTATAGCTATATTTTGTTTGTGTATTCACATGCATAAATCCTTACATTCTTGATTTTCTAAAAATATTCATTTGACTCATTTCACATGGAATGAGCACAGTATCGCCTAAAAATTTTTTCCAACTAAAGCAGTTGAATGTCAATGAGACCAGATGATAACACCATATTGTGTTGAAACCGGTTGTCTTGAATAAATACAAAAAACGATCTTGGCATCTACCCTTCCGTTTACATAAATGTATGTTTTCATGAAGGGGATTTTTTATAATACCTAGCGACTTTGACACCGTTTGACTAGTCAGAATAAAACTTGTCGTATATATGTATGTTTTCATATATATGAGGTAGAGGAGTAGGTGGAGGAGGAGACGGACAGAAAGGGGAGGGAGGAGACGGACACAGAGAAGGAGAGAGGAGGAGAATGATAGAGGGGAGATGGTGACAGACAGGTGAAAGGAGGTGAACAGAGGGAGGGCTACAAGGAAATGGACAAATCGTTCAAATGTTTGTAGAGCTTATGGGACTTAACTACGGGGTCATCAGTCCCTAAACTTACAAACTACTTATGAACTAGCTTCTAGTAAGGACGGCACAAATATCCATTCCCGTAGTGGCCGTGCAGACCGTGACTGTGCGGATTTAAAATATGTTTGACAAGCAGTTAAGGCAGAAAGAGAACTGTAGCTTTTGTAACGCAGTGCTGCAGAAAAATTCTGAAAATCAGATGGTTAGATTGTCGAGAAAATAAATCTGCTGAATAAATTGAATAGAAGAAAGGATCGGTCGACAGGAGTCGACTGGAGGAATGTGTGAGACAAAAGCTGTAGAAGTAGATCGAGTGATATATTTAGTAGGGAGCTTCAATACATGCTGAGTACGGTAGATTTTCTCAGATATAGAGATTAGTGCAACGTAAAATAACATGGATAGCTGCACCATCGTTGAAGAACACAATAATTCATAAATTTATTTCTTCCTTGTTTCTTTGAGAGATTTTATTTGGCAGTCGGCACCGAAATGTTATGCGATTAATGCTTGTGATGTATAACGTGATGGGAACTGAATATAAACAGTAAAACATTGAATTATATTCTGCAATAAAACCACAGGTGAGAAACCGTGTGAGCTATCCATCGATATGGGGCAAAGAGAAAATCGCTCGAAGATAGAAATCGCAGATTTGTTTGTTAGTATAAAGACCTAATACATACCTCTGTTGAACACAAGAAACGGCTAATAAACCTGTATATCTACCTGTATCTTTGTTTGTTCAGCCAATATTAAAACAATTTGCACATACCTGTCCGTCCTGGAATCTCTGAAACGATGTTGTGAATGTATTACTCAATGTTTGCCCGGTATCTGAGAAAAAGCGTAATAACAGCTAGCTAGTGGGTTTTCAGTATCAGGAAACCTTTAGTCGACGGTAACAGACCTTGAAAAAGACGTCATAAACAATGGAAACATTAACAAAAAAAGCAAAGAGATTTTTCTATTTATGCAACAGACTAAAGATGTTACAATACCGGCTGAAAGCTTAGAGATCATATCTCTTTGTATTTTTTGTATAACGAAGACAATATCAGCTCATGCACGACCCTATGGAGCTTTCCCATTTTAACACAAGCTATACACGAATAAAACCTATTGTAGCTTAAAAGGATAATAACGTTACCATATATTTTTGTGATCTTCATTGTGAACGTGATCAAATATCGATGAGACTACAAAAATTAGTAAAATTGATTAAATGTCAAGAAAATATACATCTGTGAACAATTATTTTATGTACTTGAACTTGTGTTTTTTTTAAATAACTGTTCAATGCATGTAGTCCGTATTTCTTCTTTTTCATAGCAGCCAGCTGTTAACACAAGCCAAGTCAACTAGCTGAAATATCTTCAGGTACCATTTTTTGATCTGATTTGAATTCTACAATATCATAGGATAGAAGGTAATAGACCCGCTCGGTTAGCGGTGTGGTCTAACGCACGGCGAGGCGTACCGGCCCCGGTTCGAAACCTGCTCGGCGGATTAACGAAGAGGGTCGGAGTGCCGGCCAGCCTGGATGTGGACTTTAGGCGGTTTTCCACATCGCCCTAGGTGAATACCGTGCTGGTCCTCAAGTCCCGCCTCAGTTACACGATTCGCAAACATTTCATAAAACTTTACACTTTCACACATATAACACTATACACAAACATTTGGGGTACACATTTCCTTCCGGGGGGTAGAGGGGGGCGGCAGGAATGGCATCCGGCCACCCCGTCAATTCAAAAAAAGGAAAAGGGCTGAAGAGAAAGGGAAGAGATAGCTTAAAATGTAATAGATCGACAAAAGTTGAATTTTTACTATGTTTCCAAGGCTGCATGTTGTGCCGAATTTGTCACAGACCTACTTCTCAATGTTCGATATATTATAATTTTTACTTCTTTATAATTGTCCATAGATGTCCTTTTCCAACAGCAAATAATATAAAGACTGAAATCAACCGTTTACTGTTACAACTGTATGTGTGACCAATCTTGAACGTAAACAGGTCGCAACACGAAGCAAATGGCACTCACTGCTTGTACAGCTGTTCTTGACTGAGTGCCATATCTGTCCCAACGTGGAAATATATGCTCAGATACGAGTTTGACGAAAGTGGTATGTGCCATATCTGGCACAGTGTGCAGTAAGGGGTCAACGAAAATTCGGTGTCAAATATATTGGACGCCAGGTCGGAAAGGGTTAAAACGCTTGTCTAGTGATGTATGTCAGGGAAATTTTGCCTACCTCCATACACCTTCTTGACCAAAATCTTTTTCCCAAAGAGTTCACTCTTTTAATAATAGATAATGCATCGTCGTCAAGAACAGAGAGATAATGTATTACTTGTTGCGCAATGATTGTAGAGTTTTGTCGGTGTCACTACACTCAGTTTCCTAGAGGTGTTAATAGCCAGCTACCTTCTTGATCGATAACATCATTGCGCAGTATCTTTCCCTTGCTGTACTTTCAGCGGTACCCGGCAGAGCTGTCGAATACCTGTGCATTAAGGTCTGCACACACAATATTTAATAAACTTTCAAACTTATTGACCGTTTGGATTAAAATTAATGACAGAGTTGAAATTTGGTGCTGGATGGGGATTCGAACCCGGAATGCTCGTTTCGGGCCAGTTGTACTTTACAGGCACGCTTCCCATATAGCCCAAATTCTCAACTACGATAGCAGCTCTCCCGCCCATTGGTTCCTCTTGCTCGTAGCCAGTCCTGGGCTCCCACAAGGGATCGGGCATAGGTACGGGTCCTCACAAAAATAGTTAAGTGCCTGGTGGGGCATATATACAATTATTGAAAGAACAGTTGTTATTCTCTCATATTCACAGATTATATGAAATCATATATGTCATATATTTGATGACATAATATATACCGTGAATATGAGAGAATAACAACTGCAGGATCATAAGTGACGTCTGTTCTTTCGGAACAGACGCCACATGTATTTATATAATATGCCGGAGACGGTCAACGATTCGTTCGTAAGTGGAGACGGGTAGGCAACTTTGTGCGTCTTACTCTTTCGGGAATTAGTTTCAAACCTACGAGTTTGAGTTCTGTGTGCAGGGTGAAGCTGGAAATTTTTATCTGACGGGGGGTGTACTTGCAGATGCGGTGATCAGTGTCTCCAGTGGTGTAGTGGTCAGCGCAACTGCCTAGAAAGTGGGAGACGTGTGTTCGAGTCCCTGCTGGGTAAACATTTTCAGCTTTGCCCATACGCAGTTGATGTCATATATTCCGTTAATATTGATTTGGTGTCTGTTCTGGTGTCTGACATGTCAGATTTATTTTATTTTTATATACAATTCGACGGGTGTAAGAGGTTTCAGTTGCTCAACACTAAATTTATGACTTCTCAGTTGTACTAACCGTATATGTTCGTACTAAAATGGTTTTCATGTTGATCTGTTTTCTTAGTGTGATTTACCGTGAACAGCGAGTATCGTGTTTTGGTATATTATCAATTTGTTGGTGTGTGGGAGGTCTAAACCTGAAGTGCACTGGTGTTACTTTTACATTATCATTCAAGTTACACCTGCAAGTCGAATATCGATATTTCTTTGAATTTTATTGTTATTTCTTTATTTTTTTTAATATTGTAAGTTTACAGTAAATAATACAGACAATATTAAACCACCCAACAAAGTTCTGTAGCAATTGTAGTTTCAAGAGTTGACTTCTAATACATTAACTCACATATTCAGTATTCTGGTGACAGTGGAAAATGGAGGCAAAAATTTACAGTAGCTCAAACGTAAGAGAAATAAACACCTTTTCTGGTATCTTGGAGACTATAATGTAGAATCTGATCCTCTTGATCATAAGCGAGGAAAGTATTCTCCAACTCTGGACTCGAAATAGAGGGGAAGTACTTATTATCATCAAACAGTCGCTTGACTTGCCGTACACCAAAGTCCCCCAGCTGGTTTATCCGTATCTGACAAGCATGAGCCGCTCTCAGATAAAACCGACTGTCCTTCTTAACTCTTTGTCCGACAGTTACTATCTCGTTTTTTTTTTTTTTTTTTTTTTTTTCTTTTTTTTTTTTTTTTTTTTTTTTTTCTGCGAATTTATTTTCTCACTGCTCCTTTTTTTTCTATCTCTATGTGTAGCCTAACAAGGTCTTTACAATCCTCTTTGGATTCCTATTAGTGTTTTAACAATCAACTCATTCAATATCCGCAGCTGAGAGTCATAAATTGTTACGTTGGTCAAAAACATTATCCACCTCGTTTGACAACTTATACTTCAAACCCGAGGTGTACGTTCCGTAAGCTTGCCAGCTCAATGAGTCCACAAGTGAGTTAATCTTAGAGAGTGAAACATGTCTCATAACTTTTTTCGTGTAGAAAAATAATTAAGTGAATTGTAGATTGTTACAGGATGCCAAAAATATACAGCAGTCTATTAATATAGTTGTCTCGAGTAGGTAATTGTTCCATCGGATACGGGACAATACAGGTGTTTACCAGTGTACACTTAATGGACTCATCTGACAGGGACTGAGTCATTCAGTAAATTAAATGATAACTTAATGAACATTGTTGCTGTTAACAATAATAGGAATTTCTTTTACGGAATACAAATTCCTTTTTTTACAAAAATCAAGTTCCAAGATTCTTTCTACGCATACGGAAAACGCGCCTCTCGTTATGCATCTCTGAATAATTTAGACAGGCAAATTTCGTAGACATCGAAATTAGTTAATCAAAGTAGAAAAAGATAATTCTTTCTAACTATGATAATAATACGGGAGGTTATTTAACTACTTCATTTGATAATAATAAATTTCACAATATCAATATCTGCGACCGCATATTCTATCTATCTGCTGCACCTCGTGATCAGGCTCTCTCCCTGACTTCGCTAGAAAAGGACCTCCTCAAGACAAAGATATTAATGCTGTTCAGTGTTTCTCTGGCACGTAATACCAACTTAATTATTTCTCTAGATCGAAGAAATTCTGAGGCCTGTTTCGGGCCCACCTTAAATCAAGCCTTGGGATCAGCTATCTATAGAAAGTAACTCCAGTGAAAATCGAGTTCCTACCCGTCTTTTAATGCAGTGGTCTGCATTCTCTAGTATTAGGGAAAGAAAATCTGAGGAAATTCAGTGTCTCCCAAGATGAAAGTTCTTGGATGTAAAAGCAAAAATATGTAGTTAATACTGAGCTGTGAAATTCATCTCTTAAGAGTTAGGATCGTTTCATCTTCTAACACATTTACTTAAATCTCTTTGCTTTCCATGAAATGCAATGTAATTAAATGACCACTAGAGCTGCGTCTATTATAATTTTTAATGATTGCGCGACCGGTTCAAACTTGCTCATTTTCACGCTGTATCAATAGACAAGCTGTTATCAGGCCTTATTATAGTTTATCTTACTCAGTAAAATTTTAAGTATAATTTATTAATTATGTGCTGTTATGTACATGTTATTTATTATAATATCGATTATTTTCGTTGACAAAGATAACCTATTGCATAAGTAAAAACTAAAATAAAGCCTAATATTTTATTCTTGTAGATTTCATGTAGGTTTATGCACCGGTAACACCTGATTTATAGGTACCGCTTGGAAACGAGTATAGTTCCAAACAGATAGCGCAACCAATAAATACGATAAACACTCTAGTGATAATTTAGTTACAATGGATTTCATGCTATTTGTGGCTGCCGAGAATCACGCAAGATAATGTTCTTTGTTTACATATTTTGAGGAGTTAATATGGACTACGGGAAAAAAAAATAGGCACAGCAAACTTTGGCTCCAAATGCATATCTTAAGCGCTATGGGCACGTACTTGAAATCATTGTTGTGTAACACATATCTTCTACTGAGTAGGTACTCAATGCTCTGAGGATATACGTTTTACATCCCTACAGCCCATTTTGCCTCTAATAATGGTTCGTGTTATATGAGTTAATACGAAATGGTTGCATGTGCCTAGAGAATTTCTACGAAAGAGTGGAACATTTTGTTTCGTCTCACAGGTGCTAAGCTTGGTATTCAAAGAATCATATAAAGAATTTCAACAATATTCAGAGCATAATTTGATGTTGACAGTCGTCTCAGATGGCAAGTGTGTCGACTGCTATTGAGTATGTGAAAAAATGATCGGTTTCGTGTTTTTATTAAATGTATCGACATATTATAAAATAATACATTGGACTACCATACAAGCCACAATGTAATTGCACTATGATCGCGCGGACTCCTTAAGTTCATTGAAGGCCGTCTACTTTGAAACCACATTTAAACCACAGACGAAACACGGTCCGATCGTCCAACTGAGGTCTTCACAAAGGTAATTCATGACAAAATTCAAGATTTTGTAATGGTAATTCGTTGAATAAAAACTCAAGATATTTCTGAAACTATACGCATCTCAAACGAACGACTGAAAAAATATCATGTGCAGAGTATTGACTATGAAGAAGCTGCGTACCAGGTTACTTATTAAAGTTCTCATAAAATAAAAAACGGCTACGTTTCAACATTTCAACAGAATATCTGGCGATTTTCAAAGTCTGGTAGTGTTTGATCGTAATCCTAACGAGTTTTTTTGGCTGAGTTGTTACTGTTGATAAATCTATCATTACAAATCAGAGACAAACTTCAGTCAAAATGGTGGACAAAGGATGATGAAAGTTCACCGAGGAAAGCAAAAAACCGTTTTCTTAACTGAAAGATGGTGGCCACAATTCTTTTTATTTTCCTTCTGTTTCCCAGGGAATAATCATCATAGGTTAGTTGTAAAGAGACAAAATCGAAACTACCTATGTGTTGACTCGTTTAAAACTTACGTCGGATGAAAAACGAAGAAAACTGAACACAAAAAAGCTCTTAATCAGGTTGGATAATGCACCATGCATGGCCGAAATAATGGCAAAAGTGAACGAACTCGGCACTGAGTTGGTTCTTCATCCACCCTACTATTAGTCACAAGCTTCTTTTGTAACGTTTAAGCTTTTCGTCTTTGGAAGTAATTTTCATAAAATGAGGAAGCGATAGTTACAGTCAACAAGTTCTTTGCTGAGTTTCAGAGGAAATCTTTTTCCGATGACATAGAGTCTCGCTAAACCTAGTATTCAACACTGATAGAAGACTATGTCGAGCTTTAAATGGAGTTGTTTTTTAAAAAAACTTCCATTCCATAAGACCCTCTGGTACAGTAACGGTGTTTAGATTATTTTGATTCGCGATTTAAGGTTATATTTTGACTTATACTCCGTTTCAATAGGAACAGCAACAAATAGCAGAGGAGCCTATTAGGGTGTGGTTATGGTCCTAGCAACCACGAATTCCAAAACCTGAAAGACTATTTCTGACTTTAAAGATTCCTGCATCTTTTTGTGAAATGATACAAAAGAAAAATTTATTTTCAAATTCAGTAATAATCTTCAGTTTTTACCACTCGTAGCTGTAAGGACGATACCTCAATATTTTCATATGTTGCTGGCATATTTTCAACGATATAGTATTAAAAATATAGATCAGTTTTGACGATCCGATAATGTCAAACTAGATCTGCCTGGAGCGGCAATAAAGAGTTTTTGAAGTGATCTACAAGGAAACCACATGCCTGTCGTATTTTACAATTCCTTTATATATGGTACATGAATTTCAAAACTTTAATATCAATCAGCCAAATACATTCGGCGCAACTCCAAAAAATTCTCGAGAAAATCGAGTTTGAAGTTTTGCAAGTACCTGTAAGTACCAAAAATTAAAGCGCTTGCTGGAACTATCGGTGTAGCTCAGATGGTAGCGTCCTGGCCTGACAAACATAGAGTTGATTGTTCGAATACCGCTGTGGCAAATTCGTTTTTGCTGTTGTCAAATTCAGTTAAATAAAAAATTCTGAGATTCTAATTCCACTTGTTGTGTGCTTTTGTTTATGTGTATGTAGACGAGCTGAACACCTTGTCGTCACCTAAAACTATGGTTGAGTAGGTTACCTGCTTGAAAAGCCATTAATAGCTATGGAGATGACATTGCAAAAGCAGCGTTGTAGCTCTGCACAAACTGAACTATCAGACTACTCCCGTCAACTAATAGTGAAGCCAATACTATAAAGAATGGAACTTGTCAGTTTTTTTTACTGAAACCATCAATATTAACAATCTTTTATGAAATATAGAAAATTACAAATACATAAAAATACGTGCGATTTTCGTAAAAATTACCATAAGATATTAAAATTGTATTCGAAGACAACGGATAAAAAAACCTCTTCCACGGCGGCATTCAAATCACCGATCCTACATTTGAAAGGTCGGAACGCTACTATCTGACCTACGACGGCAAATACAGTAACTAAAATTCTTGAATATCAGTCTCTAGATCGCTTTTATTTTCTAAAACATGACCGGTTTCGGGAAAGCTGCCCTTCTTCAGATCTGTTAAACAAATGTTACAACTGAATGTAAGCTACTATTTACAGAGTATAATATCTAAAAAGTTATTGGAAAAATATTAAAAACATACCAAATTTATGAAGTTACGGAGTAACCTGTCGTGTGATGAACGAATGTTCACAGTCGTTACTAAAACATAGTAGCTTCCTGAGGCTTTATATAATGTACTTAAAATCTTCTGATTGGTAGGGATCATTTTCATTAAAATTATTCTCAATAAGTAATTATTGAGTTGAATATAAAATCAACTCTTAAGTCAAAGTGTAAGATAGTAGTCAAGGTATAAAATAGCTTTTACAAATGAGATACTCGGCTGTCAAACCATGAAAGGACATAGAAATAAGATAACATTGGGTTCTGGGTCACATACAGTTTTACTTAAAATGTTACTATATGTATCCAGAACCCAATGTTATCTTATTTCTATGTCCTTTTATAGTTTGACATCCGAGTATCTCATTTGTAACTGCTGTTTTATACCTTGACTACTATCTTACACTTTGACTTCAGAATTGATTTTATATGTAAGTCAATAATTACTTTTTGAGAATAATTTTAACGAAAAAGATCCCCACCAATCAGATGATTTTAAGTAGCCTACATTATATAAAGCCTCAAATACCTACTATGTTTTAGTAACAACTGTGAACATTTGTTCATCACAGGACAGGTTACTCTGTAACTTCATAAATTTGGTATGTTTTTAATATTCTTCCATTAACTTTTTAGATATCATACTTTGTAAATAGTAGCTTACATTGAATTATAACATTTGTTTAACAGATCAGAAGATGGGCAGCTGTCCCGAAACCGGTCATGTTTTAGGAAATGAAATTGACTTGGAGACTGATATTCAAGAGTTTCATTTATATGACGATCCCATAAACTCCCTCGAGACCCATAAGTCTTGCTTTGATAAAATACAGTAACTGTTTTTATAATGGTAATTACATGTAGTTTCAAAACTTAAAAGTCCATTTTCTCGACAATATCTGAGAGTTACGTTGAATGGCTCTGACTGATGGTTATTTAAGTTCTGAATTTCACCTACCGTAAATGTAAAGAAATTATAAAATCCGATACACATCTCGTCTCCTTGTGTTGTTTTTTAGTAATAATAGTCGTGGTTGTAATTTTATTATCGATTTTTGACACGTTTGACCTTTGAGGAGCATCCTGAAAGACTTAAAATATCACATCGGATGAGTAGAACTAAAACCCTTGCTAGCCACAATCTGGCAGCATGAAATGATTAAAACTAGGATATAGTCGACAAAATGATTTGATGCCGCTAGATTGTGGCTAGCAAGCGTTTTAGTTCTACTCATCTGATGCGATATTTTACGAGTTTCTGAGGATGCCGCACAAGGGTGAAACGCGTCAAAAAAACAATAAAAATTTGCAACCACGACTGTCTTTTATTAATAAACAATCCGTTGATGTGCCATCGGGCCCGTAATGGAGTGGAGAGCATTTTATGTGATATTTTTGCAACATTGCCAATTTTTATATTTATACTAGTTGAAAACTCGGCGTTGCACGGGTATTTATTTATTTATTCCTGTCATTTTTCAGGTATATATTCATTTGTATAAGGGCTGTATGTCTGTAAAATCTCTTGGGATTACAATTGGTAGTACAGAACTAATAGATTACAACATAGTGCGTGATGGGGCGGTTTTCCATGAGTGTTACTGCTTATCCGCTCACATCTCATGAACTATGTGTCTTACTGTGATGCAATGTAGAAGGTACACTCAATATATCCGTTTCTACTGTTTGTAAAATTTCCTGTTGGTCCAATTTATACTGCACAAATTATAAATTGTAACACCATACCGAATGCCGTAGTTTTACTCCGTAGACAGCAGAAAAGTAGTAAGCGAAAAACTTTTTTCCTTTCATCATTTTACTATGGTTGCCAGCGAGAAAAAGTTTAATAATGGTTTGAAATTATGTTCAAAGTTTGTTACAAGTCGCTAAGTACTGTCATTCTCATACAGTGTATTTCGAAAGTCTCACCGCATTATATGGCAGTTTTTGCGATTTCTATTGGCTATGGCGAACCATGTGCCATATGTGATTCTTAACCATGCAGCAATCGTTACCTCACGGAAGGAATGTCTGTACCAAATTTGGTTGAAATCGGTGCAATGGTTTAGGAGAAAATCAGCAGCATTGTCGAAAAATGCACCAGTTTTTCGCGCATCTCATTATTTATGACGTCATATCTCGTGAACTATGAATCGTACGTGATTCTTACACTTACGCCGACTGTCCTCATGGATTTAAGCTTACGTGTGTAAAATTTCCTAAAGATTGGAACAAAATTGTAGATTTCTATGGAACACGTACAAATATACGGACACTCTGCTTCATATATTAGACTAGCTGAACCCCAGCTGCTTCGCATGCGTAGGCTGTTGGTCTTAAGTTTCGTATTTATAGCTTGAAATTTGAGTTAACAGCACCAAACTTGGCTTAGTAGCAACGTATTTTAAAAAAATTTTTCATCCCCTATTTCACCCCCTAATTGATTAATTTTCTAAAAATACCGAAACACTTGTCTTTTTAATTCTGGCCAAGAAAACATATACCAATTTTTGTGGTTGTAGCTTCAAAATTGCCTTATTAGCAAAAGATTTTGGAAAAACACCCCCTCTCCATTTTAACCCCCTTGATGGTTGAATTTCCAAAAATACCGAAACACGTATTTTTTTAATTCTAACGAACAATACATATACAAATTTTTGTAGCTATAGCTTCAAAATTGTCTTGACAACAATGTGTTTTCGAAAATAATTTTTGATCCCCTCTTTTACCCCCTTAATTGTTGAATTTCCAAAAATACCAAAACATGTGTTTCTTTTTAATCCAGATCAAGAGTCCATAACCTAAGTTTCGTAGGTATAGCTCGAAATTTGAGTTAACAGCAACATATTTTTGAAAATCATTTTTTGCGTCCTCTATTTTACCCCCTTATTGGTTGAATTTCAAAATATGCCGAAACATGTGTCTTTTAAATACGAATCCCGAATCCAAATCCGAAAATTTGGAGTTCTAACTTCAAAATTGCTTAAATAGCAACATATTTTCGGAAAACACCCTCTCTCCAATTTTACCCCGTTGATGGTTGAATTTCCAAAAATACCGAAACACGTATTTTGTAACGTCTAACCAACTATACAAATATCAGTTTTTGCAGCTCTAGCTTCAAAATTGTATCAATAGCAACGTGTTTTCAAAAAGAATTTTTGATCCTCTATTTAACCCTCTTACTTGTTGAATTTCCAAAAATAGTAAAAATCATGGATTTTTAATCCTGACCAAGATTCCATATCCGACGTTTCGTAGTTGTAGCTTAAAATGTGAGTTAACAGCAACATAGTTTTGAAAATCAAATTTTTTCGTCATCTATTTTACCCCCTAATTTGTCGAATATCAAAAAATGCCGAAACACGTGTCTTTTAAATTCGAAGCCTGAATTAAAATCCGAAATTTTGTACTTCTAGCTTCGAAATTGCCTAAATAGCTACGTATTTTCAAAAAACGTTTCATTCCCTATTTCACCCCCTTACGGACGGAATATCGAAAAATCGCTTCTTAAATGACGCCTACAGAGTAAGATCAACACCCTCCACAAATTTCAAGTTTCTATCTTCAGTGGTTTGGGCAGGGCGATGATGAGTCAGTCAGTCAGTCAGTCAATCGGGACACTTCCTTTTATATATAGAGATTACTGTAGATTATGTGAACAAGACTCGGAAGATGAACGCGTAAATAATGACAAACGTATCCAGTAAACCTTCGTCCCGGTAGGTGTGCATAGTAATTGTAATAACACTAACTATTTTTTATTACACAAAAAAAGATGCAACTATTTTTTTCAGCTCTAATAGGGATCAAATAATTCCAAGAAACGTAATTGCAACGTGCATCTCACGAAGAAGCTCACTTCTCAAATTGCACGAAAAGCGTATCCGAGAGAGTAGAACGAAAAATAAAAAAATAAAAAATAAAAATAAAATAAAAAGGAGAGAGAGAGATTAAAAGTGGCTTTGGCGTTTGAAACGTAACAGCGCATCATTTCGCCACCCGCGCGTGACTCCCTCTCTGTCTCTATGCTTCCGCCGTCGCCCGTATCTGTTGCGTGGGACAATCGGGCTTTGTTGCGCTGGCAAACGCACGTGCAGCGTTGCGCGGCTCTCTAGCGCGGACGCAGGGCCGTCCAGAGAGGGCGGCACAAAAAGCCCGGCCCTCTCGCTCGGGCACCTGGCGACTGCCGTGGTGCCGGCGCTGGCCAGCGGGCCGTATCGCTGCCCGCGGTGATTAATTACCTGGGGCCTGTCCGCCCGCCGCTATTTAATTAAGTATTGAAGTATCCGAGAAACACGACGCTGCGCTGTAAAATGTGAGCCGCGTAGGAAACGCCGGCCCCGAGGGCGCTCGATAGGCGCGCGCCCGTTGCCCGGCAACCGGAGGGCGCGCCGCCGCCGCCCCCGCCGGCTCCGGTTCGAGCCTCGCGCGGGCGCTGCCATCGCAGAGGCCCTTCCGGCCATCCGTTAGCGGCCACGCCCTCCATTGTTGGCCCGCCCGTTTCGAGAAGGAAATGGACTTCGAAAGCAAGCCCGCGCCGGGCGCCTGCACCTGTCACAGAATGGGCTGCCCGCGCGAAATATGGTGACGCAGACATAGAGTGTGTGTGTGGGTGTGGGTGCTCGCCGCGGAGTGCCAGTCGTTTTTGGGCGGGCATTACGTGGGCGTGTCAGCGCACTACTGTCGAGTACAGTAGTAGTAAATTACTGCGTAAATTGACCGCGATTGACCTGTAGTGAATGTGACGAAGGCGATTTCAGGAATAAGTCGGGCAGGGGAGCCGGCTTTTGAAAATCGGTGCCGGTGCTCCACATTACATTTCAAAATTCTTGGAAACTAGCCCTCCTGAAAATCAAGTTCATGCATTTTTTTAAATAAATACCTGATAAAAAAATGTTTGTTCAAATGTTTGTATGGCTTGTACGACTTAACTACGGGGTCATCAGACCCTAAACTTACAAACTACTTATGACCTAACTAATACTAAGGACGGCACAAATATCCATGCCCCAGTGGGGATTCGAACCCCCGACCGTAGTCGCCGTGCAGACCCTGACTGAAGCGCCTCAGTCCCCTCGGCCACCGCGGCTGGCTTTTGGTAATCAATTGAAATTGTACAGAGACACAGAAGAAATTTTTATTGCACAAAATTCTACAACACTTAAACTACTTTTCCACATAACTGCCGAAATTTCGTAGGCACTTGTCATAGCGTGCCACAAGGTTTTGGATGCATCCTTCACAGAAAGTTCCGCCTGTGTATTCAACCATGTGGTAACAGCTCTTTATCATCGTTGAATGGTTGACCACCAAGGACAGATTTTAGGTGTAGGAAGAGATGAAAGTCGCTAGGAGAGAGGTCCGAGCTGTGTGGAGGATGATCAAACAGGTTCCATTGAAATTTCCGTAACAATTGTTAGCTCACATTCGTTGTTTGAGGTCAGGCATTACCGTGAAAAAAAAAAAATCTTGACAGAAATCCTCTTCTTACACCTAAAATCTGTCCTTGGTGGACAACACTTCAACGATGATGACGAGCTGAAAGAACATGTTACCATATGGTTGAATACACAGGCTGCAACATTCTATGAAAAAGGCACACAAAACCTTGTGCCATGCTACGACGATTGCCTACAAAATTTCGGAAGCTACGTAGAAAAGTAATTTAACAGTTGTAGATGTTTGCACAATCAATAATTTTTATATGACCAAATGGAACTTAATTTCTGGACGCGCCTCATAAATAAAGTGTAGTGCGCACTTAAAGTCGTATGGTATGAATGGCTGGGAGACCACGAAAGGCATGTTCAGCAGCCTAATTGGAAAGATTTTTCTCCTATCCCTAGCGTCTGCAGGCAGATTTCCTTCGCGAAGTATGATAACTGTGTGCTGAAGTGTATATATTACTAAAATTTTCCGGCCTATTATGTCGTGGTCTTATGGATTTACTACTGAAACCCAACGCTTTCAAGGGGGATCGTGGCACTTGTGTACATCCGATGCACACCCTATCTTGTTACTAACTGTGACCAATTTCCGTCTACGAGGACTCACGCGTTGCCGCATTGGCCGAGCGGTCTGCGGCGTGCCAGTCACAGTCTGCACGGCCGCTACGGTCGGAGGTTCGAATCCTCCCTAGGGCAAGGGTGTTTTTGTTGTCTGTAGCGTAGGTTAGTTTAAGTTATAGACAATCATTTTAAATCTGAAGCATAGAATTAAAATTAGTGATGCGGCCGGGAATCCAACCCGGACCTCCATGCTTACTAGGCAGACGTCTTAACCGTTGGACCACCACACCACTAACGTTTAAGGCGCCTCGGAATAACCTAAGTTCGATTTTCCTCCACGTCACAGATTTTAATTCAGCTTCTGTGTTCCAAAGATAAATGCCACTACTCCCAAGGTTCTCCATGTAGCGGAATAGCACCTTGGCAATGGATATATTGGAAAAATCCTGTTAAGTTGATATAAATATCAATTTAATACAAATAAACAATACAATAAAAAAATACAAAGTTTAAGTTAGTCAAGTAATTACTGTGTAAGTCTAGCGACTGATAACCACGCAGTTTGGTTGCATAAGACCTCGCACAGATTTGAACATTTGAAGGCCTCGCGCGCAGAGGTATGATGTCAGATGTTTTGGATAGGTGTGCGCATTTCGTCGTTGCCGATTGCCGTTGTCCATTGTTAATATCATCCCATGGTGAAAGATTTTACATATCTTCTTCAACACCGGAATTCTGATTTCATTCAGTTTTAGGCCCTCCTCCATCCTAATGAAATTATTGGGGTGTTTTACAATTTCTATAGCCTCTCTGTACATTCTTTCGTGATATCCATTTGTGGCTGCCAAAACCTAAGTCTTATCAAACTGAATAAGGTGGTCCCCTGGTTGAAAACGATGTTGAGCAACAGTCGGTCGGTATAGCCCTTGCCCGCCATAGACAAAATCTGTTAAAAACTACCAAAACAAAATACGACTGAGGCAACGAGTAATGACTTTTTCCTATTACTACTTTTCTTGGCTGATATATTGAATAACAATTACCATTTTATTGGTTAGGACCACTATCATTTATTGACTGGCAGTCAGCGATCATCGCTATAGAAACACGGTTGTGACCCCACAACAGTCACACCTTTGTAAGAGAATGGAGTAGGTACACTACATTCAACATCCATGGCTGTATTTATGTGAATCCGAGCATTTACATTGCAGCAGTGACAGAATTATTTAGTAATTGGAATTAATATCATGCCAAGGTCTATTTTTTAAAATTTTGTTGTCTTGACGACCGCTTTCGGCACACTTCTGGTGTGAAATCTTGGAGCATTTATGCCTCTATAGAAGTGCTCCTCGTAGTTTCTGCCAGTGCAGATGGTGATACAAACATAAAATGGACAGAAATATACACGATAAAATACACATCATCTTATGAAATCGCTCTGGGAGTCAACAGCACATACATTATGTTGTATTTTATTGCGTATATTTGTATTGATTTGATGTTTGACTCACCACGCGCAATGACAATAACAAGGTCGAGCACTTCTATAAAGGCATAAATGTTCCAAGATATTAGACCAGAAGATGGTAACTCAGTGTGCCGAAACAAGCCTTCAAGGCAAATAAATAAAATAAAAATAATAATAAAAAAATGCCATACTGACATAATATTAATTTGAATTCAAATATGATTGCCAATCCGAAACATCATCAGATTAAATGAAATTAGAATTAAAAATTTCGGTCATGTTCGAAACAACAGACGCCGTCATTAATTAATTCTTAACCACCTTGTCTAAATTTGATACATATTTTAGTGCCGATACAAACGAAGTCCGATTCGTGCCGGAAATACAAGCAGCTTTAGCTTCAAGCCATAGAGTACGATGGTCATTTGATGATAGTAGGACATATGGGAATTTGATGTGGATGAAGTACGTGCTGAGTATACCGTACAGGTGCCTGAAGATCCTGTGCGTGGGAGGTACGAGGGTCAACCGACTGCCTTGTAATCAAAGTACCTTTGTGTGAATTCTGGCCCCGGCACAAATTTTTATGTTGTTGTTGTTTGTAGAGCTTATGGGACTTAACTACGTGGTCATCAGTCCCTAAACTTACAAACTACTTACGATCTAGCTTATACTAAAGACGGCACAAACATCCATGCTCGAGGGGGGATTCGAACCCCCTACCGCAGCATCCGTGCAGACCGTGACTAGCACGCCTCAGACCACTCGGTCACCACGGCCGGCTATTATTATTATTTTTATACGTATCCATGTTATTTGATTACCAGCAACTGAGACAAAAATACTCCAATTAAATTTTCAGCAGCTTTGAATCAGTCTTCCTATTCGTGTTGCAATAGTTAAATGTTGCCCAAGAATCACTGCCGGATAGTAGGGTGTACAGTTCGCCGGATTCTCCATCTGCGTCGAAATTTACGTAAATTTTGCTCCTCTAATTTTTTTTTTTTTTCAAAAACAGCACCGCCCACGTAGCACGCAAGAAAAAACTTTGTCCTTCACGCTGCGCCAGTCAGCTGTAAGGGCATCAGATTTACGGTTTTCATATAGTACGGTCCGGGCCGCCGCCGTCACAAACGAGGCACATTGTAAAGAGGAGTAAAAAAGTATATCGTGTGGCTCAACTAAAAATACTGCGCTCGCCTCGTGCCGCGCACAAAACAAATGGCATTTCGGGATGTCGGATCTAAGCAGAATCCAGAAAAAACCGTACGACGGGAGGGAAAAAAAAGGAAAATCGTGAAAACGTGATAGGTGTGCCAGTGCTAGAGGCTTAGAATGCGAAGGGGGTGGGGGTGAGAGGCCTACCCCGCCCTCAATATAAAATTTATCAATTTTTGAGTAATGTTGCATTTCCGCCGCTGCCGATACGCTGGTCGGAGGAGCGTCCGGCAGATGAAAGAGCGGGCACGACCGCGTCAGGAAGTGGTGGAGGAGGGAGGGTAGAAAGAGAGGGAGCAGAGGATCAGAGAGCTGAAAGAGAGATAGAGAGGGATAGAGAGAGAGAGAGAGAGAGAGGGAGAGCGGGGCACGGAAAGCAAAGTGACGGGCAGCGAGCTGCGATGGGCGCCGGCGTTTTTGCAGCTGCGCACTGCAGGCGTGGGCGGCGACTGCTGCACCCCCTCCCCCCACCCCTCCTCCTGCGCACTGTGCCCACAGACGAGCGCACCACGTCACTCAAACGGCCGGAGCGCGCGCTGCAATTTGCCTGCCGGCCCAAAGGAGGAGCGTGCAGAGTGGCCCTGGCGGGCCCCGACAAGCCCCTCGCCATGGAGGCCGTCTTTTGTACCCCCCCCCCACCTCCCTCTCTATACACCTCTTTTCTCCTCCCCCCCTACCTCTCATACACAGGCCACACCACCACCTCTCCCAACCAATTTCTCCTCTCCGCCATCACCCCGCCAATTTTTACTACCGTCCGCTCCAGGTACGAAAAAATTTTTTAATTTCACTGAAAAACAATTGTTTTGTTACGTACTGAACGACTCGCGTACTCGCCCTGTACCTATTTTATTTCCGCGGGGAATTCAGAATGATTGAAAATATTGAAATAAGAAGATTAGCTGCTGACGTATATATATATATGCGTGTGTGTGTGTACGTCCGTTGATACACAAATAGCCACGCACGTGTTTGTTTAAATCACAGTTAAAAAGAAATACAATTTTTGCGGGTGGCCTGAAAGGTTTACGAAATAATAGTTACGGCAATAAATATTAGGGAAAAAGAAAGTATCAACAGCACACAATTTTTAATGATTCTTAATATCGTATAATCTCATTATTTTACTACGTCCATAGTTGAGTGAAATGTAACATGGAAATAAAAAAAAAAAAAAAAAACTATGAGGGTTCAGTGGAATAAGCAAACAAATATGTGAAAAAAACAATGCTTGAAAACCTATTAACACACAAATTTAGGTGAACTATCTTCATTAAATTGATCTTTTAGGAAATTTGTAAATGAGGTATTTTTGAAATTTTTCCTTTATTGTAATGTACGATATCACATCACAAAAGAAATTTTTACTAGTCTGGGAACCTCTGTCCAGTAGCAATTTTACAAAAAAAATTGCATAGTAAGGTTTCTGCACATTGTAGCCGGAAAAATTTCCCAAGCTAAGTTTGTACAAAATTAGCGACGGCGTCGTTAGTATTAACGTAATAAAAATATGACAATTATTTTAGACCGAAATTAATTGCATGTTCATTTCAAAGAGCAAATACACCACAATCAGAACTATACAGTATAATAACTATTCATACTGACTTTTAATACAAAAGGGCTCAAGAAGTCCAGTGGAACCAATATAATTACGAAGATCTTTTGCCCAAAATTTGTTCTTAGCCGCTGAATGTGGTGACACGAGATGGAAGTTTTCTTTTGTTTTTTTATGTTACCTGGGAAGAAAGAAGATACTTCGTGGCCTAGATCAGTTTATTAGTAATTTATTCTAGGTTATCGGTTTCGGCAAGTGAAGTTGCCATTATCTGATCTTCACTGTGTATATGGATATAAGGACAATTTCGAAAATACTAAACGTGAAGGAATCCATAAATGACAATGTAAAAGAAGTATCTCCCTTTTCTCACATTCACCAAAAATAGGCTGGGATATGCACAAAATGTGAACAAAGGGGAATTGTGTTAATCGTGTTTTAACACTGTCATTTATGCTTCTATTTAACTTTATTAGTTGGTAAGTAGTCCACAAACTTTTGTACATTCTATTTCAGATCAGATGATAGCAACTGTGCTGGCTACTACCGGTAATCCAAGATAAATGACTAACAAAACGATCTTGGATAAGAAGTCTATTCTCTCTTCTAATGAAATTTAACATCTGTCCTAGATCTACATAAAAATTAGGTAACGTTCTCTCTCTAGCTCGCGTTAAAAACCCAACTGTCATAACAATATTAATAAACACACAAGAAAGTCGAGGTGCTACCAACTTGTCCCCTACGATATTATGGCAGAAATGACACACCTAGGACTGTTAGATGATTTACGCACTAATGAAAATCAAAACATCATAGTAACGAAATTTATGAATAATGCTTTTTATTAATGTTATACCTACAAAAAGTATTTCAGAAACAAAATATCAATATATCAGCAAAACCTTGGAACAATAAATATAAACCTTACACTAAAAACCAGAAAAGAGGCATGAACAAATTACTGTGTAGAAATGACGGTACCTGATTTGCTCTGTGGATTCCAAATATGGACAGTGACAAAAAAGAATGAGGACGAGGCACAGACTGCTGAAATTAGATTACTTGAAAGTAGTGAAATGATGCAAACATTTTGAAAAACAGTGATAGAAGATCTGCAAGTAAATTCTTTATAAGTAAATTTTCCGAATGTAGAAATTATAAGAGGCATCATGATATGATGCCGAAGGATAAGATACAAAAAAGTGCTGCATGCCTGAGGGAAGAACATTTCCGGGAAGACCAAGAAATGGTAGATAAGTTTTGAAACCAGAAGAGTTATATTGCCAAGTCCCTAGAACACAGAAAGACAAGATAAGTACCACTACCAACAGTGTTATTTGCTGATGACAGTAAGATAAATCATCTGTTAGTCAGATTCCTAGTTTGTTGGAAACTTTTTTCGCGGAAGCAAGTCATTATACAGGCCTACGCTGCCATATATTTCATGAAAAGCTTCACAGAAAAGCTGTATAAACGATGCTATCTTTGTACCACCAATTAAGGAAAATTTGTTAAAAAAGACAAAGATGAGGGTGTTCTCCTATCTGCAGCATGAACAAACTGACATGCCTACCAAAATTTGATGAAAAGGCACATTACTATCTTTCACTCATCTGTCACAATGTTAACAGCGTGTGTAAACGAGTACACATACGATAAAAAATTGGATATTTATCTATAAACCACAACAACACAGAACGAAAATATTTGGAAGAAAAATAAATAATTTTATTAATAATTCAGTACAGCAGCGATAGGCGAAATATGTTACAGGATATACCTTAGACACTTTGCAAATATTAGTTGGTACTTAATACTTACTGAAAAGAAACCTCATTTTAGCAGTGGATATTACAAAATGTTCAAATGTTTGTAAATCTGCCGGACTGAACTGCTGGGTTATTAGTTCGTAGCATACAAACTACTTAAACTAAGATGAAGTACCCTAAGGACAACACAAACACCTATGCCCGAGCGGAGACTCGAGCCCCCGACGGCGAACGGCGGCACCGCGTCCCAGTGCGCACGGCTAATCCTCCACGGCGTGGGTTTTACACCAAAGGACATTTTTAGGTGTATCAGAGAGCTATTCTTATATATCTTTTACCTGTCTGGTACCTTTCGATAATGGTGCCGTTGGAAATTAACAAAGGAGAAACTAAAACAGTATCTTATTCCTGTGAAACTAAGCTTGGATTCTGCACTTACTGATATTAAATATTTCTGGGAAAGGTACATACGTACCTCGCTATTGAAGATAAAATACTTAATAAATCAGATCAATGAATATCTGCCAGTTACAAAGAATAATAATCGTATGATAAAACTGAAATTTATAAATAATATTCATGATAGCTGTCTTATTAACATGTTGTGTTGAAAGTTTAGAACAACATAAGCTTACCCAAATATCTATTTCAGAGAGTAACTGGTTGCAGTGTTTAACAGGTCTGAAGACCTAAAAGGTTGACGAGCACATGACACTAATAAAAATGGTATAAAGTTTCCATAGTTTTAATAGCAACAAAATTATTAAATATAACGTCTCCATCATTAAGTGACAAAGAAATAGAATCTCATAAAAATGGCTGATTACATATAGAGCAACGAGGGAAGACGTAATCGTTAATTATTTTCGGACTGATGAGTTATGTAGAACACATGGAAGTCAGTAGCTGTGTACACGGTATTAAACAAATTAATATGTTCTTAGAATATCCAAAGGTGAGTACGTTGGTGCTGGAAATAATCAGAAAATATTTTCCGAAACCGAACATATAAACCTCATTTTCTCAGTTACTTTATTTTCATGTTGATTTTATCGTAATTGGGATACACGAAGAATGTGGCAAACAATCACTCTTTTTTTCACCCTGAGAAAAAATTAACAAGGCTAAGATTTCGTGCAAAAATGTTTACCAAGAGACGAAATTTGAGTTCCGGCACTTAGTGCAATAAAACGTACATCTCAGATTTGTAGTGCGAGATTAAAATCTACAGGCGTCCACTACTGCAATTCTTTTAATATTTGTGCTATAGATGGGAAGGAATAAAATAATGTACATTTGCAAATTGCATCATTTAGGTAAATTGTCATATTTTTCAAAGGAGCGAATGATTTTTGCTGAATTATAGAACGATATGAGTAACTAATATTAACAAACAAACAGCTGAGCATTACAAGAGAATATGACGCAACTGTGAAATAAGTCGGCAGCTGACATATGGATCTCAGGAAATCGCAGAAGAGTACATATGTGTAACGAATATTTATTCTCACGTGAAAGAATATCATACGCTATAGTAAAGGAATACATAGAAATAAAAATCCAAGAAATAATTGTGGTACAAGATGAAAAGAAACATGAGGTTTATCCTACTAAATATAGATAAATTAAACATAGGTGAAGATATAAAACCCAGGCATTTTTCAAATCCAGTAATAGCGCCTCTTGTAAACCACAGGTCAAACCAATGGAAATGTGAAGAATTTCAAGACTTGTTTTTTGGATAAAAAAAAGTTAACATAGATGAGTCACAACACAAACATACTCATATTGGTTTATGAACCAACGACCACGTTCACACACAACTAGGTTATATATAAATGCAAGCAATTTCTTAAATGTTACTTTACAAACACTTGAAGTTCTACCAAGTCAACGAAGACTACTATTTGCTTCATTTACATAAATGCTGGAAGAGCATTACATATGACACATGAAAGCTTTCCGTCCACACTGTGATTATTACAATATTACCTTACACAATTGTAAAACTCTATTCATTACATATGCTAATAAAAAAGCCATTGTAAATGATTATAAAAATATCAGTCAGTTGGCGCAAAACCATTACACCAATACAAAAAATGTTGTAACCAGTTGTTCTGATAAAATTTGTTACAACGCTGCATAACATTGTGAGCAAATGTACAATTTTTCAGTGTTACGGTTGTTGTTACCGTTACCATTGTCTTTTCTAGATATTTGTTTATTGGCTCAAAATAATACCTGTGTTTCTTTAAACGTGAACTAACTATTTTTGCTACATTCCATTGCAAGTTCTGTAACATTTGAAAATTTTTGAATGTTGTTTGGCTGAATTTCAAAGTTCCAAAAACTTTTACAAAATTTTAAAAGAATACCATTTCGCCGCTACTTGGAGTCTAATTTGTACATAGTATATTTCGTGAGAAAATATATTATTTTGGTTATGTTACAGTAGCAACCTAGAAGCAAAATGTTCTTGTTGAAGGAGGTGTGTATAACAGCAGAATCTCTGATAGTGGCCACTTCTGAGTGTTTACAGTTATTAAGCAACTAACACGAAAATACAGAAATCAAGGTATGGATACATACCGGTACATAAGTGAGGAATTACGAGCAAAGCGTCGACAATTTACACCACAAAAATAAAAAGTACGATACAGCTCAGTTTTAAGGATTTTGAGATGGTACCAGCTTATTCTGATTGGGTAAAATAATGGTAGGAATTTTTTTATGTAACAGATTCGGGTCAAAAAATATTTATGACATATAGAAGTCGATAACTTTCATTTAGCAAATAACGTATGTGATATATAGCCAGCATAACGACGTAGAGAATTATTCATATCCTAGTTCATTAATTAAATTGCATTTTGATCATGAATGTTGCTAATTTTTTACAAAGTAAAAACTACATTTTTATTATTTCAGTAACGATATATGATGATTTTTTCAATGGCGTAAAGACACATACTACATTTCCAGAAGGAAAGGGTTATAAGACCCGCAACAATAGCAAATTACTGGATTCAGAGGTGAGGAAGTAAGGTTATGTAATTTTGAAATGCGCGTACTATGAACTTACTGGATTGAATCAAAGGTCACATATATGTTAATCATAGCACTGATAATATCAGAGTACCATACAAAGAAAGTTTCAGAAAACACACGAAACGAAAGTCTTAAGATTCATAATAAAACACATGGTAACAGAGGTGATTGGAATTAGTTACCTGTCGGCCTTATACCTGAAAAGGTTTCTTAACTGCTTCTAATGTTATAAAGAGGTCAAAGAAATGATAATGGTTACAATTAATATGGTCAGTAATATGATAATTCTCAAAAAGTACCTGAAGGAACAAAAGTCTTCTAAAGCGAAATGATTAGCTGGTTTACTTAATATAGTAAATGGTGCAGAAGGTTGCAATTGCATGAGCGTCTGAGAAGTAAATATCAAAATAAAGAAAGATACGGAGGTGATATTTTCGGTCAACTACTACTCACAAGTTTACAATGAAAATATCTATAATTTCGTTTTCTTGAAGTTTAGGTTGTACCACATTCAATACAAGGGTGAGATATGTAGTAAACAAATGAAAAACGCCAGTTGAGGTATATACTTGACTAATGGTTTAAACATAAAAATACGGGATTTCACATGAACGTGTGACACTCGGTTATGTTAGTGAACTGACCATACAAAAAGGACGATTAAGTAATGTTTAAATAACGTAATTTAAAGCAGCTTCGTGGTTGCAGCAATACAACCACACTCTAAAAACGTAATTAATAGAGGGAAATTATCTAGCAAAAATTCTGTACTAGATGTAATTTTTGCGCAAAATGCACAGTGGAGATATCATTAATTTCGAATGAGAACATTTATAATATCAGTTAATTTGATTAGTATTGGTCGCTGTATTTGAATTTGTTGACTAATCACATGCTGCAACAATCCTAACAGTTACGAATATGTATTTTGCATTCTGAGACCTGAAGTACTAATGCGTATTTTTAAGTTTTCTGAGGCTGTCCAAGAAGCTAAATAATCGCACGTTAAAGGAATTAATAGGCATATGTTAACGGCTATAATGTAGTTAGGAAATCTGCAGCAAGAAGAATAAATAGTTACTTTCTGTCACCTTTCTCCTATAAGACGAATAGAATGAATAGGAAAACAACGATTGTTGTTAGAAAATCACAATTTTTATTCAAATGGCAGTCCTTCACAGAGGAAATTGTGAATGGAATGACCATCTTGAACAGAACTACACACCTATATCCGCCAATATTAGATGGCCAAATATACAAGGAACCAGAGATTTATGTAAATCATACTAGTCAATTGAAAAGTTTCGTGAAGTTTATAGCGTATTTCTCGAAACGAAACCGAATTAATGACTAGATGATTGCAGAATTACAATGGAATATATTTCACGCATTCCATAAACCACCATTTGCGTAATAAGGGTGAATGTGACGACATCAAAACTGTCGTCAAATATAGGGTAGAAAATAATCAAGAAATGAAGATATGAAATGAGCTGAGAAAAGGATCACAAAAATTACTAAAAAAGAAACTGTAATAGGAGTGGTAATAGTGCATGACATAGTTTCATCGGCGTTTAAGATATACTGGTGAGACTGAAAAGTGAAGAGAAAAAGTATGTGAACTGTAAAGTAAAGAATTCAAGCAACATTGTGCCACGTTACTTTTATTTGCTAGTAAGCTTTTCTTTTACCAACATGCTACAATAGTATATTTAACAGTTATACTCAAGAGTTATATTGTAGAGATGGACAGTTTATATGTATAGCACAGATAACCACAAGAGGAACCATATTTTGAACAAAACCTGAGGGGCTATCAAAAAGACTAAATTTTTTTTAAACTAACTAACGATTTGAAACTATCTGAGTGTATTTAATAAGCATTTACTACTGAAAATAAGAGCAGCAGTCTTCTACAATCGCTAGATCCTTTAATTAAAATCTGGGCCACTACCGGTTTCAGACCAATAGCAGTTTCACCTCCAGGCTTATGTCATCAATGAAATTGCTTCAGGACCGAGATATAAGAAATAACCGGTACGTGATGGTATGAAATCTTAACTGTTTAAGTACATGAGAAAGAAAACTAAATGGTATATTTTCGAAATTTTCTACTTTTGTCGGATATATGTATCTGTTCCAGGAGATTGGAATAACGAAGAAATGGCTCGTATTTAAGAATTGAAGTAACACCAGGACTCAAAATAACGTCACATATTCGAGCCACAAAATTTTTCTTCAAAATAATACAGCAGAAGTAATTATTAAAAATGCATAGTTCGATTTACGGAACGACATTTCGTGAACACTCTGTAATTTCGAAAAACCCTGATAATATAGATGTTAAGGATATATCTACTAACATCGAGTTAATGACCAATGACTAGCGATAGATACAGCAAGCATAAACATATTGAGCATGTCTTACTTGAAAAGGTTCTACCGCAGCATATAGTAAGTTTAATGCATGCTATTAATGGCAAGACATATAAAATAAACATGAATGATATTATGTAAGCTGAAAGAAGCTTCGAACATTTTCTATGATCTATTGTTCTTTTCTTTATGTGCGCGCGATGTCTACTATGGTAACTTTACCAGTTTAGCAGCGTTGCAGATTGAAAATTCTAGCAAGATAATTAAATACGTTAAAACATATTTTAGACACAGTGCATGTAATCGAGATATTTTAAATGGAACGGAATATGGAGTACAACTGTAGCTACCCATGTAAGAAGTAAATCAACATAATTGAACTAACTAAGTTAAGACAAAATGGGTTTTACTAAAATTACTTCACTCCAAATTTTTGTGGCGCTGACACAGCAACCTTAATTGATATTTCGGTAAAAAACAGTCTTGATTGCATAAACTTGATGTTTCATTTATTTATACATGCGTTTCGCTTCTCCTGGGCATCATCCGACATTGAAACGGGGAAGATTTACAAACTTGTTTAAAACACAACTAAAAGTATGTTAAATCTTTCCTAAGCAAGAAATATTACAACCGGGAGGGCGAAATCTGCGAAACGCGTCACGTATCAAGAAATGAAACATCAAGTTTATGCAAACAAGACTTTTTTACAGCAAAATCAAATCAATAAATGAATAAAAATAAAATTAGGTAAAAATGGATTTTATGAAAAGGTTTAAAAAAAATTAAGACCAAATTATCAATGAAATAAAAATTACGGAACTCTTTTATCTTCGGTCAGATATTACAAGTAAAATGATGACGTGAGTACAAATCTAAAGAAATTCTATTAACTATACATCTAATTAAAACGGCAATTTGGACGTCGTAGGAGATACATAACTGTATGGATGTGACTGTCGGATGGTTATTTATTAAACAGCATGCTGAAAGAATTTACCATGCAAAGGCAGGATTTTCGAGATTTGTAGCTAGCAACACATTACTTGATACGACGAGAATTGAATATATCATGGAGGAATGAAAATACACACATAAAGGGGAACGAATAGAAAGGACATCTAAGTAGAATGCAAGAGAACAGAGCACGTAAATCACTGCTGAGCTTTATGCCTGATCAAGGAAGAGAAAATATCCGTTGGATAAGGAAATAAGGGGAAGTCAAAAATCATTCGCTGGGTTCACTGATGAAGGTATAATTTTTCTTTTATTGGCAACAAAAATTCTCCAGAAGTAAAATTAATCATGGAAAGCTGTGTAAACATAAACCTGTTAAGTGCTGTGCTGATTTTGAGTAAATAATATGCAGTATTCTGTTTTTAATTTTTATTTATTTATTTCCTTTTTTTCCCCTGACAAATCTCATGTGTAACAAACGAAAGTAAGCAACACTCCGGCAAATCTACCAAACGTCAGGAGCAAGTCTACTACGTATTAGTTGAGGAAAGAGAAGCACAGGATAAAATCAACGGAAGAAGAGTTTAGGACAGTAGCAGAAAAAATAAAACAAACTTAGACATCTGATTGAAACAGCTTTCCTTCCATGAGTTTCATGAGAGTTTTTATGAAAAAAAGAAAAATATAAATACAATTTGTGATATACTCAAACAGCTTCAAAATTTTTAGTAGACAAAAAGCACTTCAAACTTTTACGGACCTCCTAATTAAAGAAGTCATTTAAAAATTAGGAATATATCGCTTTCACACCCAGACCGAGCTCAAAATTTGACTAAAAACCCATTAGATTTGAACCTGATTAGCTGAAGCGATACCTCCTTACTTAACAGCCATATACAAGCGCTCTCTCCAAGAAGGATATGTACAAAAAAATTGGAAAGTTGCACAGTAGGATTAACCTGACAAACTACAGGCATATTTCATTGACGTCAATTTGCAGCATGGTTTTGGAACATATTCTGTATTCAAATATTATGAATTATTTCGAACAGAATGATCTATTGACAACACGAATTTAGAAAATATCTTTCATGCGAAACACAACTAGCTCTTTACTAACACGAAGTGATGAGTGCTATCGACAAGGGTTCTCAAATGGATTCCAAATTTCTTAATTTCCAGAAGTCCTTTGACATTGTACCTCACAAACGACTTTTAATCAAATTCCGTGGTTATGGTATATCGCTCCAAATTTGCAACTGGTTGGGGGCTTTCCTGTCAGAAAGGACAATGTTTGTAGTAATCGTTGGTAACGCATCGACTAAAACAGAGGTGATATCCGTTCGACAAAGTAGTGTTATTGGTCCTCTCCTGTTCCTTATTTACATAAACGATTTGGGAAAAATAAAATCAACTCTCTTAGGTTGTTTGCAGTTGACGCCCTCATTTATCGTCTAGTAAAATCATCTGAAGATCAGAACAAATTGCAGAACGATCTAAATAAAATAAGCAACTCTCTTCGGTTGTTTGCAGTTGACGCCCTCATTTATCGTCTAGTAAAATCATCTGAAGATCAGAACAAATTGCAGAACGATCTAAATAAAATATCACTATGATGTAAAAATTGGCAGTTGACTCTAATAATAAGATGTGTGAATTCGTCCACATTAGTCCGAAAAGAAATCGTTAAACTTTGTTTACAAGATAGATCAGTCAAACGTGAAGGCCGTAAACTCCACAAAATACCTAGGAATTACTATTACTTCAGACTTAAACTGGAAAGAACATGTAGGTAATGTCATGGGAAAGGCGAACAAGAGAGTGCGTTTTATTGGCAGAACACTTAAAAGATCCAACAGAACTACTAAAGAGACTGGATGCGCTACGCTTGTCCGTCCTTTTTTGGAGTACTGCTGCCCAGTGTGGGATCCTTATTAGGTGGGTTTGACGGAGGACACAGAAAGTGTCCAAAGAAGGGCAGATCGGTTTGTATTGCCACGATACAGGGGAGACAGTGTTAAGGAAATGATACAGGTTATGGGATGGGAATCATTAAAACGGCGCTTATCGCTGCGGCGTGGGATACTTACGAAACTCCAATCGCAGACTTTCTCGTCCTAATGCGAAAATATATTGTTGACTGCCACTTACATAGGTAGAAAAGATCATCAGAATAAAATACGAGAAATGAGATCTCGGACAGAGAGATTCAGGTGTTCTTTCTTGCCGCGCGCCATCAGAGACTGGAATGGGAGATAAATAGTATAAAGGTGGTTCGACGAACCCTCTGCCCGACACTTAAATGTGATTTGCAGAGTATCCCATGTAGATGTTGATAGTAGCCCACTTGCAGACGAGAACAAGACCGACGAAAGTAAAGTCTGTGTTAAAGAGCACTATATTACTTCAGAGGAGAGATGATCTTACGGAATCCTAGTATATTTCAATAGTTTTCCAACAATCACGATTCAACAGGTGTTTTTCATACGGTGTAATGGATTAAGCGCCTAATAGACAGTGCTGGGAGGCCCTGAAGAAGACAAGTGGCAAATAAAAAATTACCTGTTTCAAAGCTTGTAATTTACGCAAGGCTAAAATAATCGTATGTAATTCAAGGCAGTATCAGCTGCAATAGTTCATAGTCATGCCTCCAATGGTTATTTTTACAATAGCAAGTATCTACAGCAATTTTATTTCGCTTTAACCACAGTATTTTTTATGGTGGTTCTGAAATGCCCGTTACCAACATGCTTGCAGTACAAGGGATCCGCTTCACAGTCCCAATGATAAAGAAATGCTTATAGCAATACAGGATTATATTTCCGGGGATGATACCTTTAACATAAGTAACATATAAGCAATCCACATCCCCCCCCCCTTATAAGTACTGCACGTTTGAAATGGGCATTTCCAAGCAGCGTGTGTTTATAGTTGAGGAGCAAAGTGGCGCAGAGGACTCCCATTCGAGGGGACGGCGGTAGAAAACCGTATCCGGCGATCCACAGTTTTGTTCTCCGCGAGTCCCCTAATTTCTCCAAGAAAATTCCGGAATGGTTCGTTTGAAACGGCGAGCTTTTCCCGCGTGTCTAGTGAACAAGATATTGACGGGACATTAAATCTTAATCCTCTACCTGTATTTATATTTGTAACATCAGGCCTACTCCTCTCACAAGCAGTAAAAATCTGCCCATTAACAGGAAGATTGAATAAATATTTAGGACAAACTGAGATAAGTGTACTGTCAACATCAAAGACAGCATGCCCGTTTCTTTTATTTTCCCATAGATTCAATTTCAGATTTTCTGAACATACTAAACTGACGGAATTCGTGACGGACAAGTTGTCTCAGTTCGTAAGTGAAATATGAAGGTACAGTGATTAATCTGTTTCTGTTAAATGGCCTGTAGCTTGAATAATTTAACTGTTGTTTTGAAACCCAGTAACTGATTCTGTTTGTTTTTCCTCCTAGGATTCCCATGTGTGTCACACGTTTCGTAAAAATATGGCATATTTAGGCAACAAAAAGGTACTAATAGAAAGCAGACTACGGTCCTGATACACAAAGATGGTTCGTGAAAACGATAACTGTTTCTTGTGTGGTTGGCGAGCCAATACACACTTGGGGCACGCTCTGTGTTCTTCACTTCTGTGTTTTGTGAAAATAAAAAAAAAATCGCCATGTTTCGTAGTGTTGTATTGATATAATGTAAATGCAAGCGCATTGCACGAATGGAGGTCTCCTCGTGGTGAAGCTTAGTTTGTCTGTCGCATTCGTTGTTTCTGAACGAACTACGTCAACAACATTCACCACATGGACAAAACGCGGGGCTTATGGCAGCGTTCGAGAAATAACATTTTAAAACGCTACAGTTTTGCTTCTTTCTGTTATTATTCCATTTTTTTATGCTGATAAGAAATAACCGAAGACCAAATTACAATTAGCACTGGGTAATGCAGTTGATTACTACCTGTTATTTACAGTGATAAAGTTATTTTTAGGAAACAGTTTTCTAGCTATCTTACTAGACATACTTTCTTTCAACACTCTCTCTTACGTTTGAAAATCTCAAAATTTTTGCGATTGAAAGTTTCACGAAACGACATCATTGTAGCAGGGAGACATTGTATATATTCTAATATACTGCTCTTAACAGATGAAAGAATGTACTTATATGCAATAAACAGAATGGAATTTTCAAGAAGACGAGTTTCATCTTTAGAAATATATTTATTATTTCTTACAGAAACGATACAAAAGGACTGATGACTTATTTACACTACTCAGTTTCTAAAATAATTTACTTGAAATATTATGTAAGTAACTGAAATTGAGTAAAACTATCAGTCATCATTTTGTGAAACCATTTAACCTTTGATATCATTAAGGCTATAATAATAATAATAATCTTGTGTGGATCATTGGCCTCATGCATGTCTTTGAATTGGGCGCCACCTTGGCGATTTGCATGTCCCTAGCCTACCTCAGTTATCCAAACGGGGAAAGGGGACCTACTGCTTAACGTGGAATCCGAACCACGTGGCGTTTCTGGGGAAACAAAGAATAATACTAATGAATATCTACGTCAGAACTTGGACTGTCGCTTGTTACCTGCTGTTAACTCTGTCCACTGTCAGGTTCGACTGTTTATAAAAGCTGATCGATAGACTAACTTGGTCTGTTATTAGTAATCTAACTGCCATTTTTAGTAATGCCATGTGTCTAAACGTCAGCACTGTACATTTTACCTTACTAGTGCAGTGAAATTAGCAATAAAATATAATACGATGAGGTCACTGCCCAACCAAAGAGAGTAAACATTGAACGAAGAATATAAGAAGACTTAGCTCAGAAATTTGTTGGTGTTTCATTTATATTTGCAAATAATGTTTTAAGTTATAGATTCAATTATTTTTGGTAATAGAAAATGAAATGGAAGGATTTTTCATTAGCTGTATTTATAGTGTTCACTTTGAATGGCTGATAATCATCACATGAAAAATCAGTAAACTTCTGCAACTATACTATATGACACTTTTAATCTACATAGTTCTCCTATGTTACGAAGTACAATTATCTGCGTGTCTTGACTTGTTTCTACCTCACGTTATTGCACCAGATCGTCATAAACAAGGCATTCGTCTTTCCCCAGGCTCCCTTCTCTATTGTCCCATAGAATGTGCTCTTCCCCACGCAGGAGGCAGGTTGCCGGTTAGCACTACTACGTCATTAAGCCAGCGCAATAAATAGGTCAGTGCCTAGTCGAGGCTAGAACCGAACCCAACGGAATGTCGCCAACACTAATATTATTCAGCGATCCCCTATAACAGCTACGCCTTTGCTGTGGTAGTGGGAATAGTGTGGGGTGGAAACTAGTTTCTATCGGTGGAGCAGGTAGTGGCGGATGCAAGTCGTCCAACTCTACAGGGGGACGCGATATTTACTGCATCCATTTGCATGAACTATCAAATAGTGTTAACGCTAAACAGTGCCGTAAATCGTAACCTACGACATTTTTTGAATAATAATTCCAAGTGATCTATCACGTTGTAGTCTTACGCATAAATAGGTGCAGTTATCTTCTCTACCGTGAAAACACAATGCCAGAAAGAATAAGCACGATTCTACTATCTTCGTTTTTCTATAGTGTATCGCACGTTAACGAGATAGTAGATTGAAAATTCTTATATCGTCAATTGTTTGTACAGTACTCTAATCCTGTCGAAAGATAATGAGATTTTAAGGAAATCCATAGTCAATATTATAACATCCTGTTCCTTGTTGAGAGGAACGCAATCCTGAAAAGACTCGAACCATTCTTTTGCGTAAGCAATATTTCATGCATGCTTCATATATACAAAAAATTAAAGAATAGCCGGAGCTCTGAACGGATTACATCTGGAATAAAGTTTTATTTATGATCTGTTGTTAATTCATCACAATATAATTGAACGAGAAGATGAAAAAAATTATTTCATGATTTTTTGTCTCTACGTCTTCTTTAATAACTTTTACACTAAATTTAAATAAGTAACATTATATTTTATATTAGATTAATGAATAAGATAAATTCTATAGGTGTGGACTATGCTAAAATGTTTGAAATTGCTTTGAAAATGCCATGGAAACCCCAATATACGAAAAGAGAAAAGATGCAATAATTATTCACTCAAACTAACAGCTTGGTGAGAAAACTGAAAAAATCGCTATGGCCATGAGAATTTGTTACACAAACATTATTAAATTCGGATTATCTGCTTAAATCCTTGGGTGTGTCTTACAAGTGAGATAGTGGGTGACAGTATAGAGGTAAGTTCATAATGGCAGACTACGATGCGTCAAAATGGCCGTAGGATTTCGAGGAATAATGACTTTCCATGTGTAGTAGAGTAGACAGCGTAATTCTTATTTGGTTACTAAGAGAGATAATGTACTAGGAATATCATAGGTATAAAGTTCACCAAATGTGTGGCGTAATAAAAATATCGATCCTTAACAATGGATTCTCTAAATCGATCCAAGTAAATAGGCCTACCAATATGTTCTGAGATCAGTCATTTAAAATAGCATGGCTAATTTCCTTCCACAATCTTCCACAATCTTAGGTTAAACTCTAATCTTCCTATTTTTTATATGTATAAAAACTTTGCACGTAATAGATGGATTACAGAGTACTGATGATGATTATTATGTTGGGAAAAACAAGAATGGTAACTGTGTTTCCATGTTAACAGCTGATTTCTTTTATATTTTATATTATTCGGAGAATACCCTTACATGATTAAAACCAGTAAATTCTTTCTTTTGGTATACTTCTGGGAATTGACACTCCATTATTTCACTCACTGGGTAAGTCCCTAAGGAGAGCTGTTTCACTGGAGCGACGAAAATAATTTCCTCACATGGCATAAGGAAAAGAAGAGTAATACTCTTTGAAGATTATTGCTCGCGGAGTGAGGCAACTTCGTCTTAGAATGAGAAGTTTAACATATATGCTGCGTCTGAAGTTTACAGCTACGAAAGGTACACGTTGAAGATTTTTCTATTTATTACAGACAAATATTGTATTCGAATGAGTTATTACACTAAGGAAATAACATAATGCTTAGTAACTGAAAATATTTTGCGATAGATACCTGATCTAGAGAGGTCATATTCTGTCGTCACTAAAATACTACAGGGCACCGATTTTCTTCTGACGAATTCTGCACAGTGTGGAGGTTTTACTGCAGTTTATGCTACAATGAACCACCTGTGTCACCAACTAAGTACAATCCGGTATCACCTTGTTGTTACTGAACTCATTCTATGTGTACGCTCACTTACAAGCTTGAAGAAGTCTCTGTGAAGTTGGAAGCTCCATCGGTCGCAAATGTCCGGTAGACCGTCACCAGACGAGCTGTGCCGAGCTACGCAGTGTCATAACATGTAACAGACTCTGCTGGTCCTGGGTTGCAGAAGGCGTGACTTGGGGACCCGGCGAGAACGGGTCAAGGCGACTGACTGGTCCCCCTCCTAAACCCTGCCAGAACCCCCCGCCCAAATACTCACAGCTCAGTAGCGGAGTATGCACGTGTCTCACAACATGTGTGCTTTCCAACATCGTGGGAGCGACTCTGATGTGGTTTTTGCACGAATTACGCAGGGGAGAAAAAAAGTTCGAGGCACAAGTTTACGGAGTCTATTTAGACAATACTAGCTGAAATCCGACATCGCCTGGTTGGTTATTTTTCCCAAGTTGGTCCATCTCTTCTTCCGTTTTTCCTCTCTGCCCACATTTCTTTCTCTCTTTGTCCATCTCTTGCTCCCGTCCTCTCTCTCTGTTTATCTTCCCCCTCTCCCTGTTTGTCTCCTCCTATACCCTTTCTTGCCATCTCCACCTCTTCCTCTTCTCTGCCAGTCACCTTCTCGTCCCTCCGTCGCTCCACATCCTGAGTAAATTTCCTGCTCAATAAGTGAAAAATTATTCATCATCATCAGTAAAGTGATATCAACGTTTATTGTAAGGTACCCTCCGCAACGCACCATATGAAACCTTAAGCAGACGGTGGTGTTTCCCTTGCGTTGAAGGTTAAAGGAGCAAAATTTCATCAAGATCAGAATAAAACTGCACATTTGTCCAAACTTTGTACCATCTGCCGTGCACCATACAAAACCTTACGTCAACAGTGACTTTCCTCTTCCTTTGAACATCAAGCGTGTAAATTTTATACTAATGGCCCGAACGGTAAGGAACAGAAATTACGAACAAACATGAAGCTGCAGTTTTCCACACGTCTCAGTGTTTATGACGCCACATCTCCTAAAGTACAGATCATACAATGAAATAAATTTGTAGATACATTTATTGGTATAAATGGATACGGTTTTCCAGATATGTTGCGAATACATTTAGTAGCAAAGAAGTCATAAATGTAAACTTCATTCGTAATGTGGCAACTTTTCATGCATTTATGTTAATGTTCATATTATATCTCCTAAACTACGTGTCGTACAGTGATATAAATATTCCTATCTTCTTTGCGAAAGTGCAAGCAACATGTTTACAAAATTTCGTTGGAATCGGATGAACGGTACGGACGCGCATAAAAAAAGGTCAAACAGTATGCTCTTTGTCTTTGGGACAGACGTGCCAGAAACGAACAAAGGAGCAGAACAGACTATCCGACGAAGACAAACCTGACTAAAGGACAAGATAACTTCGTTCATGAACCGTTAATAAACCACAAAAATCATTATTTCACCACTATATATTAAACTTAGTCTCATAAAATAGTCTGTTAAATATTTAGATACTAATGACGATTGCTTCAAATACATTTATAAATCATTTCCCCGTCTCATTAGAGAGAAATTAAAAACAGAATTTTCTGGACCACAGATCCGTAATCTTATTAACAATGATGAGTCCGCAAAGAACGTTACTCATGTTGAATTAGAACCATGGATATGCCTTGTATAGATTGTCAAAAATATTTTGGGGAATACTTTGTGTATTTTCGGATGTAGTAGACAAAATTCTCCAGAATATCGAAAAACTAGAAGCTAATATGGATGTCAAACTGAATATTTCGCACAGTCATTGGGATAAATATCCTGACAACTTCGGCTATTACAGCGGTGAACAGAAGAAATGGTTCCACTAGGTATTATTCCGTGTATCATTTATAGCACTTGTTTCTTTGATATCATCTAATGACTTCAAAATTAAAAAAAAATATTTTCCTTTGTTTTTCAATTTAATTTTCAGTATAAGTGCGTATATTTCAAAGCGTATAGTCAATCCAACAAAAGTATTACTATTTTCCTATTCAACAGAACAAAATTGATTAATAGACCCCATTCGGCATAATCAATGTTACCCTATGTTACAGCACGTCTCAGAACTATCAGAGCGGACTTGGAAAGCCATTTTCTTCGCACCAAATGAAAAATACACACGTAATGATTAAAATGTGTAATTTACGTATTACAAACTTTCAAGGGACATTGAAAGAAGAAAAAGACGGAAATAGTGGACAGTCACAGGTTCATTAGTATCAAAAAAAGGTAGAAATATTGGCGTACTCGTAAAATGCACCCAATATCTCGATGAAACATCAGTAATTCCAAGACCGTTTTTCAGAAATAAATCTGCAAATATTGGTCTGCTCTTTACAAACTACTCCCGTTAATATTTTTACGGAACACGTAGACCTACAGTATAAATGAAAATGCAGATACACATGAACAAAAATCTTTGTAATGCTCGATATAAAGGGGAGAAATAGGCAGAAATGTTTCAAAAAATAAACTCGAGTTTACTCTGGCTTGTAGGGAATACAGGCAAACTGTAGGAAAAATCCCGTCTAAACATTTGTCACTTTGTGCGTCTGAAATCATTTCAAATGTGTGCATAAAAGAAGCACGCACATTTCTGTACTTCTGGTACTGTAATTGTGGTATGCTCTGTACTCATTGTTCGTTATTGTTTTACATTCGTTCTATGGAAAGGAAATGGTGAAATGAAGTGTCGAGCTGATTACTTTAATAGCTGCGTTTGTTTGCATCCGAAGGATGATACACCACACTGTTTCATTCGTCGGAAGCTTGGTTTGACCAAGCTTTGAGTCGTATAGTCTACTCGTATCGAGCCAGTAATGGACTCTTTCTGTGTTATATAACGCTGTGTTGGCCTGGTGTCTTGTTTACATTTGTAGTTAATCTCTCTGCAGCACTCCACGAGTCTCCCACAGGCAACGATTCGAAAGGCTTTTTTGCTAACATTATAATGAGAAGAATGTGCAATGTGAAGAACGAGTCTATATAATACTCCAGTTTACTGCGTATATTGCATGGTAGGAATAGCATCTCGAGGAGTCATTTCGATTTCTATATTTGACGAAACTGGGATGTTACACTAGCACTCTAGGTGTAGAGACGTTGTGTTATCATCTTATGAAAATCTTTTATGACAGTTCCAAACTGTTTGGTCTTCGGCAGATAGAGTAATATATTAGAGGATAGTTTGAACATATTTAGGTTTCAAGAGTTTCCAGAGATAAGTTTAATAAATACACCTGCTTTAATTTCATACTGAACACGAACAGTGGCATTAATTTCACAAGACTTTCTAGTAGTGATGATTGTGAAGGCAATATACCTACAATAATGCAACTAGAAGTAATGGAGTATACGAGGGACATAAATAACGAACACATTTTTTTACTTACACATTTATTTTAGTCAATATTTATTTACAGTCCTGTAGTATAGTCTACGCGCTTCTCTGTGACAGAATCCCATTTCTGGAAACCTCCGTTATTCCAACCAAGACACCACGTCTCTTCATCTGTGGAATGGCTCGGGTAACGTTAATGGGCAGCTTCTCCAGAGAATGGTAACGAGCTACTCGAATAAGCTTTTTTTCAGTATCGCGAACAAGTCCAAGTAGACTCATTTAGGGAATATGAGGGAGCACTGCTTATCTGTATTCGCGTAGTTTTTGCGCTACAACATTGCCGATACCTGGATGAACATTATCGTTAGTTTTCTGCATTATTCTGTGCATATTTTGCATGAAGTTAGGATATACAATGCCTTGACACTCGTTCTACATGCTATTCTGTATGATATGTACATTCCTAGGTGTAATGAGCAAAAGTCATCATTTGCTTGAGCTTTGATTAAGGGCATTAGGTTTTTTTGGGATGTGGAAAATATGAAGCTCATGAGTCATTGTACTGTGATTTATACTCCAGTTCAAAGTCTCAAACGCTAGTTCCATCAATAAAGACAGTTAAACACAAAAATACTTTACCTTCACGGTCGAATCGTTGGTTGAGCAATCTTTCAATATCCAGGCGGTTCTGCCTCTCTTCCGTACTCAAGTCGGGCGGGATTCATCTCGTAGGATATTTTCTAGTCTTCAAAACATTAGATTTGACAGAATACGTAATACTGATATTAGGGGAATCACTACGGCTTCTGAGATTTCTTCAGTAGTCGCACTGTGACTTTTTCATTTGTTGACGTTCTTATAGTTCTTTTATTAAGCAAACGTCAAACTGTGCTACGTCCACCAATGTTCACCACAAACTTCACTTAACGCACCACGGATTTCTGTTGCATATTTGTGGCATGTAGTTCCCATCTTGATTTCCGACCTGTCGTCTACAACAGTCACTTTACCCGTGACTTACGTAGGCACAGCTCTCACCAATGTTGTGTTACAATGCAAAGGAAAAACTAAAAACACGCACTTCTTACTCGGGCACCCAACTCCATCTGATGTAATTTTTATTGATGTTCCACAAAGAATTTACTGTAATATTAACCTGTGAATTTTTTTATGAAATTTTCCTCTCTTTTATTTTTTTTATTTTTTTATTTGAACCCTTATCTATTATCTACATAATTATCACTCTCTCTCGTACAATAATCCAACAGTCTCTTCAAGGTTTGATAAGAAAATGAAGGGAAATTTTATAATTTGGTGGGCTTTGTGCATTCGATTTTCAAATTTTTATCTGGTATGCATACATGTTACTCATGTACGTGAACTATTTCGACCTTTTCCGTACTTACTTTTATCACTTTATTTGGCACACACAGAAATCACGAGAAGAAGAAGTATTACGTTACTTAAATTAAATGTGTAGGGCCATGTGAAGAGATTTATACGATTTCATTCAAAATTTATTTTCTTGTTTGTAAGTAACATTGCCCACTACTTCGCATGGTGGTACAGTAGCAATACTACATTCTTGTTCTTATGGCTGTGTAAATTATTGTATTTTGGACTGTTTCATGTCAAACGTGTGAAAAAAAGTCGTTTTTGTTGCAAAGCTCAGAACAATCCCATGATTTCCACATTTTACAGTCAAGTATCCCTGAAGACAAAACTTGCAAATTACTTTTGACCCATAATTTGGCAAGTGACAATATATTGTCATATCTGTCATACTATACATCATTGACTGGTACAGGAGATGCTGTTTCATTCTTCTTTTGGACTATTGCCCATTTTGTAGTGGTCTACTAGACCTCCTGTTTCCAATAAATATAAGTCCATTTTCAGTCTCCAATATAAGACCTTGTCAACAATGTTCCACAATAATATAAGCAGTATATAATTATAAGCAGTTTTGCATATATCACGAGAAATATCGTCACAAAATTGAAACAAACATGTACCCCGGTAACTTATGCCTGGAGTGTCCGCAAAAGATTCAGATTATTGCTAAACTTTTTGCAAAAGACGACGAAATATTACTTTATTGAAGAGCTTAAATGTTAGTTTCAATCACTGTTGCCCATCTAAGGATGAAACTTAAAACACATTTCAGAAAACCACGGGCAATTTTATATTGCTTGAGAGCAACATTGCCATTTAAAGGGTTAAGTGTGGAAAAAGGTGTTTCCGATTGACAACAAATTTTTACTTTAGAAACAGATAATAAAATAAGTTGCCTTAAATTGCGCCTAAAATTGAATGAAGTGTATCAGGGCATTCAGAATGCTTAACAAACTTGTGACGCATCTACTACATGTATATGCGATACAAGAGATGAAACGGGTAAAACGTTTCAGAGACGGTCGTAAACAAGTTGTGGAAGGCGACCTCCGTGTGTGCCTAGCACATCATTTTCCAAGGACAGTGTGCAACATATTGTTCTGTAAAGTCCTCGAATCACTACCAGAGAGGTAGCTGATGACTTAGGTATATCTTACGGTTTTTACCAACATACTTTTTCGGAAGCATTGGGCAAGCAAGGAGCAGTAGGAAATTTTCCGTTCCGAAATCGTTGAGTTTCTACGAAAAACGAACTTGCCCTAAACACAATACAGGACCAAACAGATTTTCTGTAGATGGATATAAATGGCGACGAAACAAGTGTATGGGGGTGTGGATTCTAAACTTAGTTTCGGAAGATACGTACGAAGATGTCATACTAGATTTAGTTCGAGAAGTCTTGATCTCTGGACTAATATTTGCGGACTAGTCATTTAAAATTTGGTCTCATATGTAGACAACGTCCTTCTAACATATGTGTTCACTACAGACGATCTCTTTGATGTTGTTTATATTGAAGTAGAAGATCGTGAAATATGTTTCGATGCGGAAGGTGATATAGTAAATTTATCAGCTGCTCTAACGCAGTCGTTACTTAAATGGGGATATCGGGAGAGCTAGCTTCTGAAAAAAGAGCTAATAATAACTTAAAAGTAAGGTAAAGCAGTCAACAATCCAAAGATTGGTTTGAACACCACAGTGCTTTACTAGGCATGGTCCTGTTTGGAGGTGGTATGCCGTTGCCTTCCTCCGACCTTCGAACTGACTTACCCAGCCAGTTATAGGGGGACCTACAGTTTAACGTGGGTTCCGAACCACGGAACCTAAAAGTATTAGAAACATTTAGGATTTATTGACCTGAGACCAGTGAAAAAACATTGACCCATTGTGATATTCCTGAGCTAAGCAAATACTAAAATTATAGCCAGCAAAAGCAAGTGAAGATAGATTAGCCCGGTGGAAAAACTTTTAGAAATTTAAGAAGTGCATAATTCGTTTATTGCTATGGCGGAGAGTCCATCATACTTAGCAACTCCTATACAACACAGAATTAAATATCGTAAATTACTTAAATTCTGTGAGCATTGAAATTTTTCATGTAATGTGTTTCTTTTGTGCGAAGATAATACTTACTCAACAACTGTGCCTTGATTTTTCGCATCCAGCTCCAAGGAATGTCTCTATTTTTATGTATGTATCTTCTCTCTTTGTTCTCTCTCTCGGTCCTATAGTAATTCGTGTGAGATAGTTAACATAAATTTATTCGATGTCCATCCCGTGCAAAACGGCTGAAAAATTAGAAAATGGAATTGGTAACGTTTACATGATATATAAATGAAAGAAGAAAAAAATAACAATAATCAACAACAACATTGGACTAAGGGTCTGTATTTTATAGAAACTTAGAAAAATGTGAAACACATGAAGCTACACCAGTTTTGATTTCGATTGAGTAAATGTCACTTGAAAACCATTTTGGTACAAAAAATAATAATAATTAGCAATAAAATAACATCAATAAAAAACTAGAGAAAGCAGATATCATTTGAGAACAAAGTAGCCATTAAATAACGGATGAAGGCAGAAAAAAGTGCAAATGAAAACATAATTGATACTCTTCCTGTTTGATTAATTAGGAGTAATACACATCAGAAGAGAAGTCAGTATTTTTAGAGTCGTTCAAGTAATTGGGAATATTATTTAGTTAACTTTTTAGCACATTGTTCGAGAAAACTTCTTTTTTTAGTTATTCAGCAATAAAATGAATTTCTCTACAATATTTTTGTTCTGACCATGTGAAGGCAAACCTTTTCAAATCATTGATTACGAAAATAAAGTAAGGACTGTATGAGTCTGCAATATGAAGTTTTTCTTTCCATTTTAAAACCATCCCTTGAAGAAAGTTTTTATCTTTCGAGAGGAGACAACGTATAACATTGTCTAGGCTCAGAATGAAGATTTTCTGAGATACAAAGACAACACTGGAGATCATCCAACGGAGAGCAGCACACTTCGTTACGGGCTCATTTAGTAAGCTCCAAAGCGTCACAGAGATGATCAGGAAACTCTAGCGACAAACGCAACAACAGAGACTTCTATAGAGCGGTATGGGCTTCTAGAAAAGATCCAAGAACATATGTTTTTCAAGAAGTCAATCAATATATCCCTTCCTCCGTAAATCGCATGTAACATCCATAGGGTAGGAGTAGGGAGATAATACGTCACAAGGGAACATTCCGGCAATCGGTTTTCCATGAAACATACGCGACTCAAATAGGACGAGGAAGTGACAAAGGTATACAAAATACCCTCCGCCACACGCCCTGAGGTTATTTGCAGCACACGGATGTAGCTCTAGTATAAAATATATTTTTGAACGACCATGTGTGCCATATATGCTAAGATTATTTCTAAGGGATAGTTATTTTAAAAGTAAAAGTGTTTGCAAACTTTAGGCCCCAATTACTGAGGTCTTCGGTCCCTGGACATACAAACACATAAGGATGACCGAGGGAGGACTAGAACCTCCGACGCCACTGGTCACGCGATCCGTAACGTGGCGGTCCATACCGAACGGCAAATCCCGGGCAGTAATGGATTTCTAACTGCCAGTCAGCGAAGACGGTATGAAAGGTTGTGAAGGACACCATCTAACCACAGCGGCGAGGCAACTGAAGAAGGCACGTGAAACAAATTTTGGAACGAATCTGAACCCCACTCTCCCTTCCGACTGCGACTCCAGAGTCCAAATGCTGATTTCGGAAATGGCATACGTCAGATGTTAATTAAATTTAAAACGTATAATCAGCAAAGCAAAAAACATGAGACGTTGATGAAAACAGATCACAGCAACTGTAACTGTAGGCTGTTGCTGCGTTACCACCACAAGAACACGTTTAAGTAGCTCTCTTAGGTTGTTTGCAGATGACCGTCTAGTAAAATCATCTGAAGATCAAAACCAAATGCAGAACGATCTGAATAAGATATCAGTATGGTGTAAAAATTGGCAATTGACTCTAAATAATGAGAAGTGTGAAGTCGTCCACATGAGTACAAAAAGAAATCCGTTAAACTTTGTTTACAAGATAAATCAAAGAAAAGTGAAGGCCGTAAACTACGCAAAATACCTAGGAATTACTATTACTTCAGACTTAAATTAGAAAGAACACGTAGATAATATCGTGGGAAAGGCGAACCAGAGACTGCGTTTTATTGGTAGAACCCTTAAAACGTGCAACAGAACTACAAAAGAAACTGCATACACTACGCTTGTCCGTCCATTTTTGGAGTATTGCAGCTCAGTGTGGGATCCTTATCAGGTGGGTTTCACGGAGAACATCGAAAGAGTCGAAAGAAGGGCAGCTCGTCTGTATTGTCACGATGCAGGGGAGACAGCGTTACGGAAATGATACAGGATCTGGGATGGGAATCATTACAACAACGGCGCTTGCGAAACTCCAATCGCCAACATTCTCCTCCGAATGCGGAGAATGTTGGCGATTGGAGTTTCGCAACCGCCGTTGTTGTAATGATTCCCATCCCAGATCCTGTATCATTTCCGTAACGCTGTCTCCCCTGTATCGTGACAATACAGACGAGCTGCGAAAATATATTGCTGACTCCCACTTACATAGGTAGAAATGATCATCAGAATAAAATACGGGAAATCAGAGCTCGAACAGAGAGATTCAGGTGTTCTTTCTTCCCGCTCGCTATTCGAGAATGGAATGGGAGATAAATAGTATAATTGTGGTTCGATGAACCCTCTGCCAGGCACTTAAATGTGATTTGCAGAGTATCCCATGTAGATGTTTTTCAAATAACTGATGACAGAGGATAACCATAGTTTTTAGCTCCAGTCCAATTCATAAATGATGAAACAGAGGAACAACGTTTACTCACGAAACCTCACAAATGTTGTTTACGGGTGGTAATACTTTTTGTCACGACAGCAGTACAAATGGACCATCCCTTTCAAGCCCTGTACGCACAATTGTACGATTCTGGTTTTGCTCGCTTTATTTATTTGTGATTCACGCTTGGAAGTTCGGGCCTGCATCACACAATCGTGGATGGACTGTGGTAACTTGTGCAACGTGTCTTACTTCTATGTTTCTGCACTGAACGGTACCAGTAGTCGTCTAACTTTCAGTACACTCACAATGGCGGCAAGAAAGACTTGTTGCCAAGATGTTGATATCCTTGTTTTGACATGTGAAGATATCATATCTGACGGCCAGTTAATTTTATATGATCCTGTTATTTTATTATGTCATTTCTTTCAATGACATATTACTGTAAAATGGTGCAGATCATAAAAATTTGTAGTGAAGACCCAAAACAGATAACTGTGTGGGTAATTTTTTTTAATAAACTTATTTTCTATTTTGTAATGAATTACTGTATATATTTTGTATCTTAAACGTCCCTCTCTATGTTAATGTCACATTCCCTACAAACTTGAGTCTGAAAGGGCTGAAATGTGACGAAACTGGTAGAAGAGAACTGCATCCGTTCTAAGAAGGAGATTAAATCAAAGACCATATGTTTCGTATAGAGCGACTCGCTGGTAGTCAATCTTTTGAGGCGCGGCCTTTTCCAGTAGACATTGTCTTCAAATACATTAACTGGCCCTGAATACCAAAGCTTGCAAACCTAGTCTACAATCAGCATGAATAAGAACGATTTATTTAAACAAAATACCGCGGTGTTACAAACCTGAACCATATCCATGGGTAAGCTTGAAGGGCTCATGTGCATTATAGGAGACAACACCGTGGAGTTTTGCGCTGGTCAGAGCACCCAGGAAATAACGTATGCATAAATAAATCCATAAATGTCCTACGTAGAAAATTTAAACGTCCTATCTATCATTATACCTTAAAAACAAAAGGAGATAACTTAGATACAAGTAGTATCATTGATTACAACAGTAAAAGAAACCCGCTATGTTGACAATGAACTTTGTGACTCAAATTAATAAAGAATCGATAAGAGCGAATTCAATAACAAGATTTTGAAGATTGCATCAGTTTTCAGTAATGGTATAATCATTTCTTGCACGCAATTGAAGAAAGTATATAATTCTGATAATTTACTTCCATAAAGAGGCTTATTCTATTATAAAAAATCATGTTTCAATTAATGAAGAAAATCAGAAAGAAAACTTACTTAGTGTAGATGACTACTGGCAGTCACTAGGTCATTGCAAGTATAAAATACCATCAAGCACTACGTTTCTTTCGTATAATATCAGTATACTAGCGAGAAAAAACACACGAATGGAAAATACAGGAAGGTAATTGGTGTATATACGTTATTCGTATACCTGACAATAGAAATAAAGAAGGAGTAATAGGCGTATGTGATAATGATATTATAGTCAAAATCCATACCCATGACTTTAGTTTTACTGAATTCAGTACCGGCTGCGGAGGAAAGGCCGAGCGCTCAAGGCACCTTGTTACGACGGGAGGGGTAGCTCGCCGTCTGAGGTTCGACTCATCACTCGGGCATAGGATTGTATAAGTAAGTTTAATTACTTTTAATCCTATGGACTGAGAACTTCAGCACTTAAGTGGCTTATATTTACAAACATTTGTACATTTGAACTCAGTACCTGAGGAAAAAGCTAGACCACATGGCAATAAACAGAATGTTATCTGACCATTATATCTCAGTACTTATATTTAAGATTGAGTGTAACCACACACCTAATTTAAGACATAAACAAGCTCCATAAATGTGACTCTAATATGCTGGATATGACTAAATTAAAAGCAGAACTTGAAAACCAAGACTCGGATCTCAAAATTGTTACTACAAAAACAGCCGATAAAACGACACCACTCATTTAACCGGAAATAGACATACTGGAATAATTGATGCAACGATGTTTTTGCCAAGAAGATCTTAGAGCTTGAGATAAGTTGAATGCAAATAGGTTTTCCTGAAAGGGCCCCCTAGAAAGAAAAAAGGATACTAGATTATTTAAAGAGCAAGTTGTTCATCAGGAATATCCGACACGAACGTAAGTAAAATTTTAAAAGATGAGAAATTAACAACTGTCCAACAGCAGAGCAAATTTATAATATACCTTGAAAACCTGACAATAATCTAAATTGCTCATTGACATAAGAAAAAGGTGACATAATGGATTTTTAAATTATTTACGATCTCTTATCAATCTCAATCAAAACCTTTCTAAAATTGTACTTATAACGACAACTAGGTAGCCTACGGTTTAGAGGAAGTTGAAGTAATTGTATGCTCATTGGAAAAAGGATGTGATTAGGGATGGAATAAAGTAAGACATTTGGAAACGCCTAGTTTCAGCGTGGTACAACATCTGAGGAACTCTATGACTTCGAAACATTAAAACTAATACCAAAAACGGTATAAACTAAATTATGAAAATAGGAAGGAGATTGTGTAGGAAAATACTTGCCCGACGAAGAGCAGAAACTAATTTCAGCTAGCTACAGCACAAGAAAGAAATCAATGAATATAAAGAAACCGTGATATACTCATTGCATAAAAGAAGCCTATCGGTCATCGGACATTTTATATAGATGGTACCAGACTGAAAAGTACTCCATTAAAATCAAGAAGTTGAAAGGACCCCAGCATGGTTCACAGACAACAGACACATTAAAAGATACCGAAGAAGCACACGATGAACATTACAGGGATTAATCTAGAAACGCTACACAGGAACTGGTCATAAAGATACTTACAAGAAAGTAGGAGAAGACTGCCTCATAAATTCCAAAAGTTTCGGTAGTAGTTACCTCATTATCTTTAGTGAATCTGCATGCAGAGGAAGAAAAATGTATGCTACAATAATATTGGTTTAACGTAGACGTTGCAAGGGCTGTTAGAATAAGTTCAATAAATTATAAGCGAAAAAATCTCTTGCGTAAACAGCATCCTAGATGAAAAAGCAAAGAAATGAATATCGTAAGAATGAGAGTTGTGTAAATAATTTACCTTAGAAGAAATCGAAATGGCAAACATAACGGAAGGTAGGGGTTATAATATAAAACAGTGGTAGGGGTTATAATATAAAACAGTAACGTATAACAGCCTCTGAAAATTGTGATATAAACGATAGACATACTCTGACATTCAGGACGTTTATGAAAACCAGGAGGACTAAAGGAAAAATGCCAGTCTAATGAAGAATGTAGAATTAATGGGAGATAGATACCGCCCGATACATAGGTACGTGAATATGAAGAGCTGAGATGGAAAATCAGTGCTATGTAAATAAGGTAAAGGTGCAAGGAATTTATAGAGGGCCTGCACAAGGTAAACAATGCACAGAAATTTGAGTCGAAACAAGGCCTGCAGTAAACGAAATTACCCATGAACTGCTGATATTGTCGGGAAAATAAGTCATGAAGTGACAGCTGCACCTTGTGTGCAAGTTTTATGAGACTGGAGAAATGCCACCAGACTTCAAGAAGAATATAATAATTCCAATTGTATAGACATCAAGTTCAGACATGTGTGAAAATTACAGAACTATCAATTTTAAAAAATATGTCACTGTTACAAAATATTAATACCGATTTACAGACGAATGGAAAAGTAGTAGAAGAAATGTAGGAAAACGTGAGACAAATTACTCACTGTGATTTATGTCAAAAGATAGGTTAAGGAAAGTTATATAGACGTTTTTAGCATTTGTAGATTTACAGAAAACGTTTGAGAATGTTGTCTAGAAAGCACTTTTAAAATTAAGAAAGTAGATAAGTGTAAAATACAGGGAACTGAAAGTAATATTCTAGTTGTACAAAAACCAGATAGCAGTTAGAAGAGTCTAAGGGCATACAACGGACGCAGCTGTTGGAAAGAGAGTAAGACAGGATTGTAGCCTTTCCCCAGTGTTGTTCAATCTGTACATTGAGCAAACTGCGAAGGAAAGCTAGGAGAAATTTGAAGAAGAAATTAAAGTTCAGGGAGCAGACACGAAAACTTTGTGGTTAGCCAATGAGTGTGTAATTATGTAAGGGACAGTACCTGAAAGAACAATGGAACGGAATTGACAGTAATCGGAAAGGACAGTTTACGACCTAACAAAACAAAGTTAATGGAATGTAGTCTAAGAAAATCAGCCTATGCTGAAGGAATTACATTAGGTACCGAGACAATAAAAGTGGTATATGAGTTCTGTTATTTTGGATGCATAATAATTTCTGATGGCTGAAGTAAAAAAGATATAAAATGCAGAATGGTTATAAGAAAAAAATCCTACCTGAAGAAGAGAAATTTTTTGTCATACAATACTAATTAAAAAGTTAGGAAATATTTTCTGAAAGCATTTGTCTGAAATGTAGAGTTGTATGGGAGAGAATTTTCGATATAAGTTCCGACAGAAAGATGATAGACATTTTTGAACTCTAGTGCTACATACGAATACTGAAGATTAGATGGGTATATTGAGTAATTAATGAAGAGGTACTGAACAGGATTGGGAACATAAGAGGTTTCACGAATATCTTGGGTAAAACAGGAGACTGATTGCTGGAACACATTCTGAGGCATCAAGGCAACGTCAGTATAGCATTGGAGGGAAGTTTTCGGCTAATGTTTGAGACCGAGAGACGAATACAGTGAGTAGGTTCAAAAGGATGTATGTTAGCGCTCTTAAGGCACTGTATTGGTCTTGTAGATCAGTAAGACTGCATTTTACACTGAATTAAGAAGTACGTAAATTACATAAATCAGTGTTATATGTGGAAGACAGAGAGGTATTTAGTCTCTTGGATAAATTTGAGTAACATCAAAAATCTCTAGAAACGCAATCTAATAAAATTTCTAATGTTTTATCTCCTATAAGTACAAAAATTAAAGAGAATTTAGTTTTGAATACCATGTTCGTCAATTAGTACTTAGAGCATTAGAAGTTAAGCTTGAAAGGAATATCGTAATGAATTTTATCGCTAATAATTGGAAGGAAAAGTATGTTATCTAATGTTCTTCTTAAGAAAAACGTACTGAACTTCTGAACTTGGTAAGCTCTTTGAAGTGACGAGAGTGGCAAAAACTGGAAGAACTACGAACACTTTCGAGTAACTGACAGTTCCGATGAAGTCAAGTGCTCTCATATCAAGTTCTAAGTCTTCCTGCACATTGCAGTCATCGTTGTTTTTCACAATGTCGAGCATATAAAACAGAACTGAAACTTAATTTCTGGACGGAAATGAAACAGCTACAGGTACGATTTAAATTCTTTTGTTCTTTATCACTTATTGGCAGTAAGAATACCCACAAAACCTATAATGTCTAAAACACTGAATACTTATTAAACCGAAAAACAGTTGAGCAGCTTTAGAGAGCTCGTGAATAGTGTGATCAGCATCAAAATATTACAAGGTACGACAGAATTTATACCACTTAGGATACTAACAAACCCAAGATCAATGAAGAAATTTATAAATCAGAATGTGAAGTAAACATCCTAAAATATCATCCTGCATTACAAATGAAAATCATGCACTGTCATATACATAACTGGAGTGCAGTATACTCTGACTCCTAAAAGTAGCCTGGTTATTATTACTTTTTATTTATGCTTCTACTAAGTTTCCTACATATGTGACCCAAGTTTTACACTTTATTTTATCCTTAAAAGGAACGGGAACAAATCCATTGGGTGCATTTCACCCTTTCATTCGAATGTAGGGATAATTATTTTGCTCATATCCAACGTCGTAAAGTTTGAAGTAATTTTGTGGATCATATTACGGAAAAGAATCTTGGTTCACAGGAAAAAAAATGTTTAAATGTTTGTATAGTCTATGGGACTTAACTACGGGGTCATCAGTCCATAAACTTAGAAACTACTTACGAACTACCTTATTCTAAGGATGGCACAAATATCCATGCCCGAGGGGGGATTCGAACCCCCGACCGTAATGGCCGTGCAGACCGTGACTGGAGCACCTCAGTCCCCGCGGCCACCGCGGCCGGCGGTTCACAGAAAACATATTGGAGAAGGATAAAAACTGAAAATTGCTTAAGAGGTAAATAACAGGTATTTTAACACTAGTAGCGTATTCGAAAATCCTTAGCTTCGGATGAGCGGTAGATCTAGCTCATCTGGTGATCCCACGCACCGTTCGAAGCTTTTGAGATATCCTCTGGCGCTATCCATTTGACACAGTATTCGAAATTGACAAATTGTCGTCAAAGTGATGCAAAATTTCAAATTTTGTTCTTTGTTTCTGTACAATTTTTGACTTATTAATCCTGAACTCCAATGGAACAATTTTTTTTATGTTTACGAAGTGTTCAACTTCTTGGACACTTCACTGTCATCGTTTGTGATATATATAAAAATAGGTTAGAACTTTATTATTTTACTGACATAAATAAGTATAAATATATGTTCCAATAATGTGACACTATGAAGTTCAGCTGACGGTAATTAGTACCTTCTAACACTGTCAACGAACTAGGAAGCCTAGGCTTATAAATTTAGAAGGGAAATAAATGTCTAACAACGAAGCTTAAACAAAAGGAAATATAAACCATGGATCACTAAAACAACAGAAATTGTACATATTATATGAGATAGGGTGAAAAAGTTGGAAACATAATTAGAATTAATTCAAAATGCTGATGGGCCTCTTGCAAGGATACCTCAAAATGGTGATAGGTTCTTTATTATAGTTATACTTGTGCTTTTCAAGCAAAGCCCATATTCTGTACACCATGAAAGAATCTATAGAAATTTGAAAAGCATGAGACGACTATTTTCAAGAAAGGCGGAAATAAATGAAGGAAAAAGAAGGAGACCAGTTTTATTTTTACTCTATCGAAAAGAGTTTATACGAAAGTAAAGAGTGTTCATTACAATGCGAATAACAGAATACAGGGACTGATGACCATTGTAGTTAGTCCCCCTCAAACAACCCAACAACAACAACAGAATGCAGTTTCCAGTTTCATGAAATCACTCTCTTCTTTCCGCTCGCTTTACCACTATGTATCAGACTATATAATAAACAGTTAAAAAACATTGTTACAAGTTTTGAAAACTTAAGTTGAGGCAGTGACAGAAATAATAAAAAAATCACACATTTTTTTTGCTTATTTGATAGTAAGTGTGATATATTATTATCCCAATTTTTTTCCTTGTAATTCGAACTACAAATGGTAGAAAAAACCTTAAGCAGTGTAATGCGCCATTACCACTTTCCAAGGTACCCTATAGGAGGAAACATTTTCTTGCACAATTTTGCCTTTGAACCAGAAAATATAGCTTGAGATGGCTGTGATTTGCATATATAACACAGAACTGCTAGAAAATTGTCTGAATTGGAAAACTCAGAACCCAAATGAAAGTTTCAATGCTCGTATTTGGAATATATGTCAACCAAAGACTGAGTTTGTTTTCATTTTGGTAGAATTTGAAACAGATGTCCACGAAAGACTGACTTTGTTTCCAATTTGGCAGTGAATATTTCTGCTTTGGAAGCTGCAGCAGTGTTTAATGATGGAAATGTAACAAGACTTTACGTTTTCAGGAAGTTGGGCTTTACACCTGGAGTCTTCACTGATCTTCGATGAGCAACGAATCGCGAAGCCAAAGACTTCAGTACAGTACAGAATATAGAAAAAATTGTTAGGCAAAAAAGTAGAAGACCTAAAAGAGCTGCAGACGATGACGAGGAAGACCAATATTATGGATATGGGCAGTTTTAGTTAAGGTATGACAGAATTTTTTTAACATTTCATCCAAACTTTGAAACGATTTTTCTGCAACTTACAGTTTTCTCTTTTCAGGAACACATATACAAGAAACTATTGGAAGGATTGAGATGAAATTTGGCCCACATATTCTTTTACGTGGAAGCAACATTAAGTAGACCACAGTTTTAATGTAAATAAACAGGTTTATGGGTGATAATATTTTGAAAAAATTTCACATAAAAATCTTCAAATCCAAAATATCACAGAAAATTATACCATCAATTTACCAAAGCGTTACTGCATTTAATCATACATTCATTAGTGTAGATTACTTTGCCATAAAAGTAAATTGCCAAATTTGTCTGGAAATAATGAAAAAGTGTACCTTCAAATATTAATGTAATAAAAAATTCACAATTTTCTCACAGCATTAAATTGTTATTAAAAATTCAGATTTTTGAAAAGCATATTGGATCCCTATACAAAAGTTTGCAAAATTTCAGTGAGACTGAACAAACAGTGACAGAGGTATGAATTTAGAAAGTTATCAGTGCAAGACTACCACCGTCTCCTCTTAAGTAATAAATTACTGTTTGAATGTCTCAAATATGTTAAAAAGTAGAGTATCTAACAAAATAGTACATTGAAAAGGTATCAGAACCTAATTGTTCTTCCCAGCATCATGGTTCGTTCATTTCAGTCTTGTTATTTACCGTATTTATATATACCGCTGTTGAATTTTTTTGTTCATCGTAAGGATCTTATTTTTTAAAATTGTGATAAGTTTTTTATCATAACACATGCCACTAACCACAGCAGAGGTTTACCATGCATCAATAAATATCAGAAACAGGGTACGTTTGCTCTGTTGATAGGGCATAATTCCAGCACTAACTTAGTGCTGGCACAAACTAGTGCTGGCAATTCCTGATGACACTGATTTTGGAGGAGAATCTGCAACTCATATCTTCATGTAAGTAATGTACTGAATTTATGTTCTTTAATTGCTGCATAATTTGTGTGTTCATTCATTCTAGCCTCGAAATTGGATATTTATTTTCCTTCAGAAGTTATTGGTATTGCATTGCAAAAGCCTCATTACTATTTCTTAAAGCAACTGACTCGCTTACGAATACCACACTCTCTCATCTTAGTAACATTTTCACGTTATTTTTATTAATCGTTTCAATGAAAAGAGTCATTTTCTTGAAAGACAATTCATGATAGTGCACTATTACTTTATTTGGATATTTTGTCTTTTATTCATACACATATATTGATCACTGAATTTTATTCAGGTATCAAAAGACAGATTCTTTTACAGGCGACGTGATTTTTACGAACGTACGTACGTATGTTGCAGTTATCCTCGGGAAACATTATTAAAGCAGACATAAATAGATATAACTGTAAAGATTAATTTACGGTAAGTATTATAATTTAATTTAGAAAGTATATCAAAAGTGAAGGAAATCTGTCGGAAATAACGACCTGACCGACTGACTTTAGTTTACAGGAAAGACATCCCAACAAGACATATACAGAAGATAATCGGTTATTAGTATAGAAAAAGTAAAGCGAAAGTTATGTAAATTCTGATACTTTATAACAAATCTGTGGATGAATACCTTTCGTTTAAAACAAAAATGAAGGAAATCCGCCGGGTAGTTTGGTCTGGCTGACTGACTTTAGTTTTCGTAGATTCTTTTAATATATAAGAAGACTAGAAGACCCGTGCGAATACTTCGCACTGTAAGTGAAATGACAAAAAAGTTCGAAATGAATGGAAGTAAAGTTAAATGTTCACGCATAGATTTCTTCGGAATCAATCAGTGCTAGTGTTTAAAAGCGCAAATGAAACAGCTTGATCCGGTGAGTGTTGTTAGATAAAAAAGAAATGCGTACCTTAATTAGAACCAAAGTTTTCGTAAAACAAACCGATTAAAATATTCAGTGCAAGGGCAGAAGGATACCGCGTTAGAATAAAATTAAGGATGGAAAGACTAAAGTTAATACTGATACTTGATGACAAATCTGCGTATGAATACCTTTAGTTTCAAGCAAAAGTGAAGGAAATCGGTCGCATAAAACGGCATGGCCGTCTGACTTTAGGTTCGGGAAAAATGGAAACAAAGTTCAGAAGCAATCACTGCAAGTGTTTAAAAATGCAAATGAAAGAGCTTGATTTGCTTAGTGTTGTTAGGTCAAAAAGAACTACGAACATTAATTAGAAGGAAGATATTGTAAAAAAAGATACTAATAATAAAAATAAAATAAAAAAATGAATAAAATATTCAGTGCAAGAACAGAAGGATAATGCGTTAGAATAAATATAAAGGATGGCGAGACTTGTTAATTCTGATACTTGATGACAAATCTGCGAATGAGTACCTTTCGTTTGAAACAAAAAATGAAGGAAATCGTTCGGATAGAACGGCCTGATCGACTGACTGTAGTGTACACCGAGGACATTCTCATAAGAATACAAAAGGAAATCGCGTTTGAGTGTAGAAAAAGAAAGGCGAGAGTTATGTAAATTCTTATACTTCTTATATTGTGTGTATTCTGGAATCAGTAAATGTATAGCCACTCACATATAAGTGACAGATCCTTAGTTTCGTGGTAATGATAATTGAATCATTCCAATCTTTTTTGTGTTGACAGGCAGTTACTTGATACTGGGAACAAAGGTGAAATTGGCAAAACAGTATTCGAGTAAATAGAAAAATTAAATATATCAGATAAATCAGTCAAACCTTAAGGTCGTAAATTCTACCAAATACCTAGGAGTTACAATTACGAACAACTTTGACTGGAGAGAACACATAGAAAATATTGTCGGGAAGGCGAACCAAAGGTTACGTTTCATTGGCAGAACGCTTAGACGATGCACCAGCTCCACCAAAGAGACTGCCTACATCACACTTGTGCGTCCTCTCTTGGAGTACTGTTGCCCCTTGTGGGACCCTCACCAGGTGGGACTGACGGAAGATATTGAGAAGGTTCAGAGAAGGGCAGCTCGTTTTGTTTTATCACGTTACGGGGGGGAAAGCGTCACGGAAATGTTGCACGAATTGGGGTGGAAATCATTAAAAGAAAGACGTTATTCATTGCGGCGTGATCTCTTTGCGAAGTTTCAATCACCGACTTTTAGTTCTGAATGTGAAAATATTTTGCTAGCACCCACCTACTTAGGGAGACATGACCATCCCAATAAAATCAGATCGAAAACGGAACGATTTAGGTGTTCTTTCTTCCCGCGCGCTATTAGAGAATGGAACGGTAGAGAAAAGTTATGAAGGTGGTTAATGAACCCTCTGCCAGGCACTTAAATGTGATTTGCAGAGTATCGATGTAGATGTAGATACTAAAAATCTAAAACAATTAAAAAGGCCTAATCTCTCTTCAGAGTAAAATCGAAAATGGAAAACATATTTTGTGGAGTATAAAGATATTGCTATGTGCCACGAAAGCTTGTGACGACACTATACATACTATCCGAGAAAGATTCCAGTCCAAATTCACATATGATTTGGACATAAGCAATTAAGTCAGTTCACAAGATGTAGCCTACATTTAGGAAATAAGTAATTCCCATTAATAATTTAAAAATAATTTCTGTGAATTTTTTTCACGTTGTCTCTATATGCTTAAAATTTTATAAACAAAATTGTAATTTATGTTATCAGTAATGAAATTAAAGTCGCTAGCCAGAACCAAAAAAATATATATATATTCTTTAGGGTGCTTTACTTCATGGTAGTGTATGCAATCAGACACTGTCGGGAGTACAAAGATGAAACGTTTGATGTGTGCAAGTATGCCTCTTACAGACACCTTGTTAACAACTTCAAGGAGTTGTAGTTGTTATCATTTTTGCTGACTAACACCAGCGGGAAAATTGCATCAAGGTCTATGATACCCAAACCTAATGGTGTCAGCAGAAATCATAAATGCCCAGAGGCACAAAAGATCTGTCCGAATTCTTTTAGAACGTTTGTGAAGACAGCATTCACGTCCCACAGAAGTACGTCATTGTAGTTACAAAACAGAAATTTAATTGATAGGATGATACACACAGCCACAAGCTTATCCGAAATATGCACTTATATATTAAAAATAATCTTAAAATGTCACTGGTTGCTTACATCCTGAGTGATGAATTTGTACCTATCAATTTGTACCTATCAATTTCCGTATATAAAGCACAGAAGTTTGAGAAGGAGCTTTGATTTTGGGAAGCGTAAAAGATACGGCAATATGTTGATGTTAACGTAATGTAGAAGAGTTTTGCAATTAATTTACATACATAAGCGGGATTACCATTTGAGTTCACAAAACATCTCTATAATAGCCATGGGACGTTAAACCCCAAGCTTCCCTTCTATAATAGCCGCTTGTCCATTGCAATTAACGGTACCAAATGAAGCAGCACTCTTTCTCAGTTCATTTAAAGTCTTATTTTAATTGTTTACCACTCCGTTAATACTAAGGATAGTTCTCACAAGTCTTTCATGTACGGTTTCCTTTGCAGCTTAGCTATACTTTGGTAACATTCTCCCAAAATCCAGTAGTTTACTTTTCTCATCCACAGGCTCGTTACATTAGACATTGCATTGGAACCTTACGCTTACAAACTTGATAGAAAACAGCGTCAGGACTTCTGCAGCATACGATTAATAATAACATTATTGTTTTAACGGTTTTCGACATGAAGACTAATTTGATACAATACTCAACGCTATTCTCCTATCCGAAAGCCTCTTATTCTCCTTGTAAGTACTGCAACCTACTTCCATTTCAGCCTACCTACTTACTCTTCTCTTACTCTGCTTTTTCCATACTTAACCTACAGCTCCTTGACGTCTCAGTTTGAGTCACATCAACCAATCCGTTCATGCCACAAATATTTTTTTCTTCTGGCTTCTATTCAGTACCTTATCGTCAGTTACATTATCTATCCCTCTTAACTTTAACTTTGGTGTGTAGTACTAAAATACAAATGATTCTTTGTCTCTTTTTCTCTGAACTTATTTGCCAGGCTACACTATCCACAGGTGCCTTCAGGAAAGACCTTTTAACACTTAATTTTATTATGATTATCTTAAATTGCTAACGTTGGTGGAGTCAACCTCAAAATATGTTTTCTTAGAAGCACTATGTTTTGTTGCTGTATTGCATAACGCTAGATATTACAAAATACTGTGCTTGTAAGAACACCTCCTAAACATATATCATTTCAAGAGAATGTTCATCCCATTCATCTGCATGGACGATGAACATGTCACATGCTCTCTTTGTCAGAATTAAAAATAACATAAACGAACCAAAAAGTTTTTATTTCCTTTTCCTGAACTTTAATTTCATCTTTGTTTTATTTTGGCCTTCTTCATAGCTTGCCCAGTGTCCGATTGAATAACATTGGGATATGCTACAAGTTGTTATTTGCCTCTCATGACTTTCGTCTGTTTTCCAAGCAATTTGAATAAAATTTTTAGCTCCCTACGTTCGCCCCTTCTCCCTTCACAATTTCAATGAGTGTATTCCAGTATTCTCTGATTATGTAAAAGGTATATGTGTTTATTTAATTTATCAACTACGATGTAGGGTCAATATTACCTCACCTGTTCCAACAGTTTCCATGAATTCAATCTGATGTTTGGCAACGCCGGTTTCTACCAATCTCATTTGCAACTATGACTGCTTAAACTGATTCTCCACACCTACCACCATCTGCTTTCTTATGATATAGGATTAATACATTCTTTTTTGAAGTCTGAGGTTATTCGTAGCATATTATTTGTCTTTCACACCAAGTGGAATAAGGTTTGTAATTTTGCAAAAATCATTGTTTTGCACTTCATTAGATAGATATCACTTGCACTTTCTTCCAGTTGGTTCGTTCTTTGCAACGAACAAGATCTCTATGGTGAAATTCAACCTAAATAATGGGTCAGGACCATGCAATATTCTTTGTAAAACAGAATTGGTACTCTACCCGGAAGTGACGACATTTGTATTGAATGTTGCTACTGTACGGCCGGGATGCCTAATAGAATGCCCTCCATACGGTAAGATGTGGATCGATTAAACAATGATATGTTTGTAAGAGACTATTGCGAGAATGACTTCTTTGGCGTATTTGAAACGTCTTCTCCCATTTTCCTACTTTCTACTGGTGGAAAACTGACTGGACACAATCTTTCTACCCGATCTGTGAATTTCCTTGTTTTCCCTAAAGGGCTGGTAGATAAAAAACGACTGCCGAATTCGTAGCATGGCATAGTTAAGTAAAGGTATCGTCTGAAATAATGACACACAGCCCGATTTTATAATACGAATGTAATATAAATTTCAAGGACATTCAAAGGTAATTGTGTGTCTTCCTTGCTACTGAAAGACATATACCACTATTTAGGAATTCTCTGAAACCTTCATTTATCCACCACAAAATTAGCCGACACTTAGTACAGTCGAAATAAGACATCTATTTCAATAATTATCTATCCTTAAATAATGTACTAGATTCAAATACCATAAGGCCATTATTTTGTCTTCCTAATAGAAGTTTGGTATTCGAAAGTGTAACATGTGCGATAGCACGAAGAAATTATCTTATTCTTTGTCAGTAAGAAGTCTCAGTTGCATAGATCTCTAGCAAACCATGCCTCAAATCTTTGTTTAAATGTGGAACTTTACAACATTATGAAGCAGTAAAAGTGGATCGTACTGCCTAACATTCTTTGTGAAGCCACAACTTCCAGCATAAGTGTAAGACTAGGTTCATATAAAACTTTCTTGATACAGATATGAACTGAAGGGTGGAGAAACATGTAAAGAAAGCAACCGCTATTCAAGAGAAATAATAATAGAAACATGTAAGACAGTTAAGGAGACAAAATAAGTTATGAATGGAAAATAAACTGTTACGGTAGCTGACTGCGAAGCACATGTGGTCTAACGAAAGATAGTGACCCGAAAGAAGACTTCAAGGTAATGAAGACCACAAACAAAAATTTATATCGTAATATGTTGATGTTGGTAAAAGACATGCAGACAAAGAGAGGGATTTCTGCCAAGTGATAGTACAGGAGAAAACAAGGAACACATCAGTGTTAAATTTTACTTATAGTGGCAGTCGAAATTAAATTGAGGATTTAGTCTCTAAACGTCGTCATCTAGAATTGCTTAGAAATGAGCCATCAGATGTTGGAATACCAGAGAAGCAAAGCTTAACATTATATTGTGTTTCTGTAGAGTCATTTTAAAACTGAGTTAATTGATGTAGCATGACCAGAAAATTCAAAAATAATATTTGTAGAGCTTATGGGACTTAAATACGGGATCATCAAACTACTTATGAACCAGCTGATACTAAAGACGGCACAAACATCCATGCCCGAGGGGCGATTCGAACCCCCGACGGGGAATGGCCTCGCGCATCGTAGCAGAGCGCCTCAATACACTCGGTCGCTCCGCCATGGCGATGTATTTCGAAGGAATTACTTAATCCTGCGACATAGTTTTCTTATTCGTCTATGTGAGATGGTTACCACTTCTACTTGATTAGCCATAGGTCTGAGAAAGACACCTGATTCTTCACTCTTTTTTCCTTTTGACTCTTTCTTTTATTGGTGTTAGATGAAATCTTTCAGTTTACATTCCATCGAATGAAAATTTGTATGACGCAATATACATCGAAGGGAATGAATTTGTCTCCGTGTTACCTCGAAGTCTTTGTGGAATACTAAGAAAGGCTTCTATTCTGTCGATTCCATAAACAATTCATCGTAGATTAGAATTTGGAGAAAATATTCTATTTCTCATCCCAAAGTTTAGAATTTGGAGAAAATATTCTATTTCCCATCCCAAAGATTAGTTGAATACATCGGAAGTATGTTTGTCTAAAACTGACGCATTGCGGTACAACAATTTCGTCTACAGTATCACTTCGTTATTAAATTCGCTTTTTTTTATTACTGATACAAACTAAGTGCTATGTCACTAAGTACGTGACTTGTTTCTCGTTTGAACTTTAGATTTCCTCTTTAAATGTAACTTCTTCTGAAGACATTCAACCTACACAGATTCTTTCTAGGACTCCTATATAAATGATGTATTATTCCCATCTATTTTTTAATCAAGGGTTAGAGACATTGATGGTCATTTTCTAGCTTTATCACACGAATAAATCCTTGTACGGCAAATACGCCTTTCTTTAACACAATTAGCACCACTCACTAGTGGTAAAGTGTGTTGAGTGTTGAGTCATTAATATAACTGATGAACATAAAAAATACTTCACAATGCAAAATTATGTAACTGGATGAAGCCTACCAAATCCAACAACTGCAGGTTACGTCAAGATATCCTTGATGCTCTATGAAAGAAAGGATGATTCGGGTTTAACTTCCCATCGACATCGTGGTTATTAGAGCACATGCTCTGATATGTTTCTCAACCATGTGGGAGGAAATTCGCCGTGCCCTTTGAGAGTAACCATTCCGGCATTTGCCTGGAGTGATTTAGGTAAATCATGGCAAACCTAAATCAGCATGGTAAGAGGCGGGTTTGAACCGCTGTCCTCAATACTGCGGATAACTGTGTTACCACTACGCCACCTAGATTTGTCGCACTGTTTTATGTTATAAATAGCTCAACATACATTGTGACATCCAGTGTCTATTTAGTTGTTTCTGACATCTTTCTTCCTCACCATCCTCAAAGCCCAACTGCTCTGAATGGACAGCCACTGTAAATGATAAACAGTTTGGTATTTGAAATCGCTATTTGAAAAGTAAAGATTTTAAGATTACGAAAGGCATCTAGTTGCAGTCGTTCTAAAAATATGTAAATTCAATTATTTAGTTTCTTGCATATCAAGTTAGTAGGATAAATCAAATTTCAGAACTGAAGGTCCACATTGTATACAACTGGTTGCTGAAAAGCACAGTAATAATACAGCATATTGTCGACTTAATTTGACATAAGCCGATACTTGGAATCTTTTTTTATTACTTGGTATTCTGCTGCAAGAAAAAAGAATGGAAAAGGAGAGAACCTTTTAAAATACTGCGTTAGGAGCTGTAATTCGGGATAAGGTAAACAAGAATTGAGATGGCCTCAACTTTGGTTTTTTATCACGGTTATCTAGAATGTCTGTTAGTAGCAACAAGAAATTGAGGTCTCAGTTCTTCTGCGAAGACAAATAGCACAAGAGCAATGTTTGCCGACCTTAATCGTATTATTATACGTCGCTCTATTTGTGCACACTGTGGGTAGTCAGCAGTTGTCATAATGAGCTTCGAAAACAGTTTCCTATTGGAAAGTCAGCGAACTGATATATGTGTGAGAATGAAAATAAGTCACGTTCGCAAAATGTTTTTATAATTTATTTGATAATGAGGTGAGCGGTTTCGATCTACTCTGAGACCATCATCAGACCGATTCGTCTCATCGTTGATGCCGAGGCGATAAGCATGCGCCGCACGAATGAATGAGACGTAAAAGTGATCGATATATAATACGGGTAAATTTACGAAATTGGTTTAAGATAAAGTAAAGAACTCAAGTATTTTGTGTATTACAGAAGTAAAAACAGAATTTTTTCAACAATTGTTCTCGGAAACTTTTAGAAACAAATTAGAAATCTTGTGCAGAAAGGAGTTATCGGAGTATGAAGGAAAACCTCTTCCAAGCGTAAGAAACGAAAAGATTTGAAATCAGTAACATATTACTAGAATAACGAAATATGGCTTCAAACCAACACGGAATTTACTCAGTACAAGCCTAAGTACGTACAATATCACAGCAATTGAAGGCAGATTCAGAACGCTTACATGGTGTGCAAAATAAAATGATCTGCTTTATTCAATTCTCGTATCTAGCTTTAAAATTAAATATTCTCCATAGGTGATAGAGTTCTTTTAGTTTGGATCTCTATCCACGAAGTTAATGGAGCTTCAAATTGAGTGATTGTCTTTCTGAGAATACCAACAAATTTATTTCTGTCGAAGCACTATTTCACTTGTAAATACGAGTGGTAACACAGAACTCAGTAGCTTCTGTTTTCCTGCTAAAGTCAAAGTACAGTCCTTCTCTCTTCATAGCTCAGAGTGTTTTTTTTTTTTTTTTTTTGTATGTTTTTTTTTATTCACCTTTGCTCCATATGGCAAATTACTTGTTGTCTTTTGAATAAAAATTGTTAAAAGCACTGGAATACGATCTACAAAATCCATAATGCCGCAAGTAATGCCCCTGTTCTACAATACTTACACAGGAACTGCGGATATGTGGGGCAGTACATTGTTCTCGTGAACGAAATTCCTTTCCGTCGGCAAATGTATTTTCACCTTTGCAGGATTTAGACTGGAATAGTATCGAATCGACCAGCGTTCTCTCTTCCCATTCACATGTAACTCATAAGAACGCACCCTGTGACCAGCTACGCAGTTGTACTGTAGTGCGTAATTTGCGGTAACTTCTGAAGGGGGAATAGGTTATTTTGTTCTCTTCTTCCTGATGGAGCCGAACAATAAGTTTCTGCTACGTCAACGATGATCTCTGAAAATTTATCTTACTAAAAATTACCTTATCAATAAGCAAAAGTGTTGGAGATACCCTTTATGTAAGATGGCAATGATTTATGACAAATTTTCAATGGACTTATTAAACAATATCGTCGGTTTCGTCTCTCTAATAATACTCAATTTTCTTATGTTATCAAAGTCATTCATCTCACTTCATTTAACATTTTACAATAAATTAACTCGTTTCCACTTCACAAAAATAATCAATCATTTAGTTCTTTCTGTGTCGCATAAAAAGAAATACTTTCTGGATAAATATTTGCAAGTTAAATGATGACATCTTATTCTCTTTCAAAAACGAAATTATGCTTACTGTTCCGTTATGGGATTGAAACGCATATGGGAAAGCAATATTATCACAGCCTCTCTGTCACTTCTAACATCTGCAGACTAAAACTTTCAGCGTGATCCACACTGCAACGTCAGCAGTTTGCAACCACTGACGAATGAAGACCTTCTAAATAAATATCATACATTACTGTCTTAGGGTATACGGCACACTTCTAAGTTGCAAGTCTTTGTTCTCTAATGTTTTCTATTTAAATTCCTTAACATTTATATCTGAATCAATATACTTATCATACGAAGCAGCGTATGAGCGCTAGGAGGGGGGTAACGTGTACTTCTACTATATATTTCCTGTCTTATTGCAGTCGCGAATGAACCATAAAAAATCTAATTTGTATATTGTTATATATTTGATACAGTCAGCTACAAATACATATTGTAATCGGCTTGTTGTGCGATATCTTCGATTCTAATTAAGGTACGCAGTTCTTCTTGACCTAACAACACTCAGCGGATTTAGAGCTTTCATTTGCGCTTTTAAACATTTGAATTGACTGATTCTAAAGTAATATATGCGTGAACATTCAATTTACTCCCATTTTCCCGAACTTTTTTGGAAACTAAAGTCATTCGTTCAGGTCGTTTTATCCGATCGATTTCCTTCATTTTCGCTTTATATGAAAGGTATTCACTCGTAGATTTTTCATCCAACTGTTAGAATCAACTTATTATCATTCAAACGCGATATTCTTCTGTCCTTGCATTGAATACTTAAATCGGTTTGTTTTACGATATCTTCGGTTCTAATTAAGGTACGCAGTTCTTTATCACCTAACAACACTCAGAGGATTAAGCTATTTCATTTAAGCCTCTAAACACTTGGATTAACTGATTCTGAAGAAACTACGCGTGAACATTAAAATTTATTTCATTTTTTTCCCTATTTCGTCATTCCACTAACGCTGCGATCCTCCAGTTCCTGTTGATAGCAATTCACACCGTTAAACCTAGCTATTTCATAGTCGTGAATACACTACTAATGTCGCACGTGCATATCATTATTCTTTTTTTTTTTTTTTGCGGTTTAGGACATTAACAAAAAAGGTTCTACATTTAAAACAAGCCGCCATACATCACAAGAAATATAATCTTTTTTTATAAAACTTTTTTATCCCATTAGAGCAACACCTTCCGGTACACCATAAAATTTCCAGCACACAACAGTTCATCGCTGCCCAACCGTTTTGCAAAATAAATTATGTAAATAGAGGAAAGGAGCTTCTCACTAAATCTTAGAGCAACTCACACTTTGAGCAAGCTATTCAGTATCCTCGGACCTTCGTTAAGAGTCTACAACAGGAAACAGTGACAAACACTTCCCGAAAATCCAGGAATTTGGAATCTGTTGTCCTTCATATAATGTGAGAAAAGAGAAAGCTGACTTTCTCAAGAACTCTCTGTCTTTCTTTTTTTTTTTTAACTAGATGAAAATTTAATGTATTTCAACTAAAGATGTACTCAACTCTGAGAACGACTCCAAATTGTTTACTCGGTCACTTCTCATTTCCCAGAATCCAGCAATGCACATAGCATGACTACTATGTATTCGGCTTACTTGTTCACTCCACTGCCTCCGGATTCATTTAACTCAAGCTGTAGTAAATATTTCCAGTTCAGTCCCACGCATAATCCATATAACTCTTGGAGTGTGTCTCCTACTAATTCACAATACGGAACTCACGTTTGCTCTTGGACAACGATTTTTAATGGTTTTTGCAATCTGTAATCATATAGTTATACCATATATACAATATGTATACATTGATTACAAACTTCCCATTTCACATTTAAAAAATGGGATCTTCGTTTTTAAATCCCTTTATTACACTTAACAAAAAACACCCATTTGTTTACGTTGTTTACACGGTTCTCATAACATTCAGAATTGATATTTTATAGATGATGCAAGACCATGTTTCAAGTTCAGTTACGCAGTTCGACTCCCCAATAGCTAGAAGAGCATTAATGACTACATCATTTTGTGCGAGATGTGAGGTCTCTTCTCTTATTATGGTGTTCCTCCGTTAGTAAGTCATCCTGACAAAATAAACTAACACTTGTTCTACAAACGTCGAGGAAATGTAATAAAAGGAATCTCCCTTTTCAAGACATTGTCTGTTTTCACAAATCGGTCATCAAGCTGAAAAAAATTTGGAGCTCTTCATTTCATAATAAAAAAGTGCTACTTCAGTTATGCATTCTCAGAACTCAAGGAATTTCTTTCGTCAGGAAGCCAAAAGGGGTGCATGTAGCTCTTATGCAGCATAAACGAAAGATTAACAATCCTGGAAAAAGGATATCATAATGTGTTCAGCTCGGTGGGGAATGAGTTTCTTAAGTAATATTTCTCAAACCCATAACAGCATATTAGTGTTTGTTCTTTACAATTATTCCTAAATCAGCCCTGCCAATTCACTCAGATATCACCGTCTTTTACATGTACAATACGGTATTCGATGCAAACATAACTAATAAAAAGGTAAAAATACACATTTGACTTTGTACAATAGAAAGATAAGTTTGATTACTGATGACTCACCGCTGCAACATATAAAAGTAAGAAGACGGCTGTCTGGCAAAATTTCTGTGTAACTAGCATTCATTGTCTTCATATTATCTGTGTCAAACTGTCTCTAATCGCTTGCTACTGGCACATAAACGACGTCCCTTACAAGATTCTTATCATACATGGGGATCAATGTCATTCGCACAGATATAACAAAAATATTTCTAAGATAACGTTAATATAAAAATTCCGAAAACTTTAAATTCGTTGTGTCGCACTTTCATGTTACAGTAATAAAAGTGTTGTGGAAGTCAGCTCATACGGATTTCAGCACAAAGACTATCTCAGCTATGAAGTAACAAGTTTTCCGGTGAAGAAATTTTTTTAGTAATATTCCCAGATCATTTCAACGTGGGCACGGATGTTTAAATCTTAGGTTAGGTAAGGGAGGAAGGAAGCTTAGGGTTTAGCGTCCTATCAACAGCTTAGTCATTAAAGACGGATCTAACGCTCGGAGTTTTGGGTAAGGATGGGGAAGGAAATCGGCCGTGTCCTTTGAAAGGAACCATTTCAGCATTTCCCCGGAGTGATTTAGGGAAATCACGGAAAACCTAAAGCTGGATAGATGAAGGTGGATTTGAAACACTGTCCTCCCGAATGCGAGTCTAGTGCATTACCACTGCGCCACCTCGCTTGGTCAAAGTTTAAAGACCAAATTTCGAAGGCCATCAGTCTCTGTACTTAGAAACTAATTAAACTAACTTACAACAATTACAACACACGCACCCTTGCCCCAGAGGACTCCAGCAGTAGCCATACAACGCCATTAAATTGCTTACATTCTGAGCGTGTCTATAAATAAAATTATTAATGAAGATGGTTTATGTAACTGAAGAATATAAAGTTAGTGAAACATTGGCAATAATACGGCGAAAATGAACGACTTCGTCTTCATGTCCTAGTAACGTCCATGACGCGCTGAGGCAGATCACGGTCCGCGAGTTGTAAGTGTCCCGGTTCGAGTCCCTACGCTGAACAGGAAGCTTCTCCGTCTGTGCTATTTTACATACATCATTCAGCGATACAAGTGGTTCAGTGCGGCAGCGGGTGTAACAAGTGTACAAAGAGGTAAGATAATGCAGACACCTGCGCAGTCTGTGAAGGTCATGAGACGAGGGACGAGGGAGCAGCATGAAAGCGAGTCTCGAACCCCGTCCCCCTGAGTCGCGATCACAACCGTAGCATAGGGGAGACAGGAGACGTCTCTGCGTCTACGACGCAAATGGGACGACACTGAAACCGGTTTCTATTGAAATAGTCGCGTTTCATAGACAAGATTTACTATGTTGCTCCCAGGTACTTCAGCAGCAGTGTCGCGTTTAACCACTCCTACACGTTCAGTAACATCGTTTACCGCCAATATTCGTGAATATCCTCAAATAACATGTGAACACAGCCCAGATATTCGTTTTGACTTGTAAACGCCGTTTTACTGCTGCAATTTCCTTATTTTCTTCAGAAGCGTTTCGCATTCTTATATTTCAGGGCAACATCAATGGATTGGTTTATTTACAAATTACATTTTGTTCCCAGATGCAGCATTTACAGATTATAAACAGTACACTTTGCTTCAATCAAAATAAATGAGTGGCTACTCTCAGTTTATAGTCTTCGGAATTACTTCTTTGTTGTTCCTCTCACTTGGTCACTGATAGAATAGGCACAACTTTACATTTTATGCTATTTCTTGTTCATTTCCTTGCTTTTCAGATGTTAATTTATACGTTTTACATTCATGTAGCGGTACCTTATTTCGCCATTCGATTCATTTGACGCGTAAGAATAGCCACATGGTCTAACATGCCATGCTCCCCATCGTAGTTTCGAGTGATCCTTAGGTGTGTATTTTGTCCTTAGCAAAAGTTAGTATAAGTAATTTGTAAGTCTAGGGAGCAACGACCTCAGCTGGTTGGTCCCACAGGTTTACAAACATTTGATTAAGAATTCGTTTGATTCACATGTGCTCCGAACTCAACGGTGTGCATGTCTACTATATGCATTAGGTAAGTGTGTTTGTACGAAAAAGATGGAGTTCAAATGTTTCTAGAGGTTAAAGGACTTAAATGCGGAGTCATGAGTCCCTAAACTCACAAACTATTTATGAACTACCTTACACTAAAGACGGCACAAACATCCATGTCCCAGGGGGGATTGGAACCCCCGACGGGGAAAGGCCTTGCACATCAGTGCGCTCGGCCGCTCCGCCGCTGCGGAAGATGGAGTAAAGACGTTTTGTTTGTTTCTTTGTTTGTGTTTCTGTAATCTCAGATAGTTTGGGATTTATTTATTTGACGATTTCAACTCTGAATTCAAAGTGGTTTTCATCTTTCTTGATTGGGGGCTTATAGTAGAGTGAAGTGAGTGGACCTTCTTCTATTTCAGCTTTTAGTGAAAGTAGAGAGTTGTTTGATAGGTACACTTGAGGATTTAACAAGCATCCCCTTTTCCTCTGTATTTTCATATTTGATTACTTTCTCGTAGCTTGAGGAGATTATTTATGTTGTTTATTCCAATTATTTTGTTATAGTCTTCTCTGCATGTTAGTTTGTAGCATGGAAGACTATAAACCCTGAATAGCCACCTATTTCTTTTGATCGAAACAAAGTGAACTGATTATAATCTGTTAATGCCACGTCTGTGAACAAAATGCAATTTATAGGTAACCCAAACCAATGATGATGCTATGATATGAAAGGGGGCAAACTGCGTCTGGGGAAAACAAAGAAATTGAGCAGGAAACAGTAATTTCAATTCAAAAAACAGATCATTTTATGCTTGCTCCTGAGAGGGAAACACATACAAACTTATCACTTGGTTCATAAAACCTTCCATTTTTTGCTCTAACATAACTATAATTAGCTGACATTGTTTAAGGACATATAATAATCCGTTACAATGTTGACTTTAATGTAAGGTGAGCAGCTATGTGAGTGTCACGGCGCAATGGTCTAGCGTGCTTGCTCTTTGATATTTTCGTGTGAACTTTATGGTCTATTTGGCCACGCTGAATCCCATCCTTCTTCCCTTTTACGCCTCCATTTTCGAACGCCCAATCGCACTAGTATGTTTTAATGTAATTATAATGTGGTATCTTTTATTTCCATGCGACTTAACACAACTTGTAGGCATGTTTTTCGTAGCTTCTATGTTGGCAAGCAGTACAAAATGCCCAAGATGATGTTATTGTAATTTTATTCAAAATCTTTTTTATTTTAATGCTGCGCCACCTGGCGGCTTTTGGGCCTACTTTACCTGCTAACATGTTTCCTCTGTCACCACAGTTTGGCATGTGAATCTAGTTGAACACTTTCACTAGACATCCACGATGGTGGTTTATGTTTTAGTTATGCATCTCCACTAAGATGTATTTTAATTCCCATCGTTTCTTAAAAAAGAAATTTTGTAAGGATATGTGCATAGAATTGTGCTCCTTGTGAATACTGTGATTATGAACTCTAAACATCCGAAATGTAATGTTTTCTATCGTTTATACCAAAGATCTGATGATGATGATGTTATCAAAACGCTTAATGGTAAAATATAGTATATTGCGACCAAGAAATTTCAACAACTTTTTATACTGATGAAATCTCTCTATAATCTAAATTAATTCAAAAGAAAGATGTAGATATTTGCTTATCCATATCTCTGCAAATCGTCTTCAAATTCTGCTAGTATCGCAAGGCCTGTATGGTAATATGCAGGAGAATTGTAAAACATGGAAGGTATTAGCTTAAGGTGGATCATGAGCCGTAATTGGACAACTTAGTTAACATAGTACTTGTCGTGATATATAGGTGACTGGAGACGGAGAACAAGTTTGGTTTACGAAAGGATGGGGAACTACAGAATTTACACTCCCATCCTTCGAAATGCAACTCCATTGTATTAACCGTTGAATACCTCTCCTATGAAAAGTCAAGGTTCAACGTTCAAGTCCAAGCTCGACACACCATTTTAATCTGCAAGGAAGACTGAAACGATCCCTGCAGACTGGAAGTTTATTGTGGTAATAACTAAACATTTAATCGTTATGTGATGTAAAGATGACGTTCGTAGGAGATGCACTTTTAAATTTTTAATAATTAATAGATGTGAGTAGACTGTAAAATGGTGCTTAAACCAAATGTATTGAATGCCTTTGCTCCGCACTTTACATTCTGTGATCACAACTAGTTTCTGTCATATTTAATATCTCAGTTAATGATACAGCAAACATTGTTTAGGCAACAATGAAACATTCTGTTCCATTCTCTTACAGCGGAGTTACGAATTTTTAAGACTTAAATCGTTCCACTCCTAATCAACAAATTTCAGATGAACTTTAACATGTTTTTAAAATTTATAGAAATCGCCCGTTAATCAGTATTTACTATAGTAAGGTTTTGAGTTCATTAAAATCGAGGGCTTTACCACAGTAACGAACTGTCAATTACTGCATCTCTGTTAGCTTCAAAATGTATGAATTGCTACAATGCGTAATCTTTGTAGAGTCTTTCTGATTATTATGAACCACATTGGCAAGCAGTCTACACTTTCATTCCTTTAAGTGGATCAGAGGCGCCGACTTTTGAAAATCAGTGTGGGTGCTCTATATCACGTTTCACAAATGTTCGAAACCAACCCTCCTGGAAATCATGTTAATGCATTTTTGAATGAGCAATACTTGATAGAAATAAATAATTGTCTGGCCCTTTAAGGATAGAAGGAGAAAGGAGTAGGATGAAAAGTAAATCATGGCTGCATTAGGACACTACAATAAAGCGATTTAATTGGCCGAACTGGATATTTCGATATAAGTAGCATCCCGAAGCTTCTACACGACCAATTAAATAATTTTTCACTGTACACTAACGCTTTTTGTGCGAAGCTATTCTTTCTGACAAAAGCGTTGGTAGAACACTGTCACCAAGGTTTAGAGAAATCTTTGAAATATTATGAGATTTTGAAGTTCAACATCAAATATTTTTCGCTAGATCCAAAATACTTCATCGAAACTGGCATCACTTCGAGATCATGACATCTCTGGCAGTATTAATATAGTCCAAGGTTTTTTTTAAGGCTGAGAGAAAAGCATTACAAATTTCAACTGAATCTATAATTTCAGTAACAAGGGAAGTGACGAAGATAAATGAAAAACGATTAACTTTAGCATCAACATCAGATTCTCCAAGCTAAATTCCTGGAAGAACACATTTAAATGTTCATAAATACGCACACCTGAAAGGTCAAAAGGACCGACGTGCTTCAGGATGAATAAAGCTAGCATAGTGTGTAAAACACGGACACTCATTACTACTCGCTTGGGGACCCGCGAACAAAACTGATCATTTATTTCACGTGTGAAATATCGTCTCTCGCTATGGTCACGTTTTGCATTGCCTCTTGAGTCATAAGGTAGTTTTTGATTTTTCCCGACTTCTTTTAAATTTATGCAATTTTATTTTCCACCTCAATTTGATGTGGGTGCCCAGTAGCCCCAAGAAATTCTTGGGGGGTGCACGAGCTCCGGAACACCCACGGAGTCGGCGCCCCTGAACTCACACTTGTACTACTAAAGTAATCTGCTGAATATTAAATGTCACACCATAATTCTGTAGCAACTCGAATTTAACGTAATGGTTCGAAATGCCACCGCATAGCAAAATTATGGTGATACGATACTGAATGAACACTGAACCAACTAGAACATTATATCTTATAATTACATGACTCATTGTTTCCAAGCTGTAGCTGCCGTCGCTGTCTACCGAGATATTACTAACTAGAAAGCTACATTTAGTTCTTTAAATTCCTCATCATTTCCCATTTTGCATGGATAATGCATTCCGTTTGATTTTTGTCACTTGTTCTTCACGTATCTTAACCTTTACGCTTGACAATCAAGAACGTCTTTATAGCCCCTGCGAATATTCTGTAATAGAAAACGTTAATCGCAGAGACCTAACCACAGAAATATTCCATACAGCAAATGTCACCGGTGACATTAATAATGAGGGTCTGTCACAGAACTTGCATAACATTAATGAAGGCCAAAACTATAAATTGTATGTAAAGTGCATATATTATTACGTTTGCTGTTTACAATTTTTTGCGATGCAGAAGGAGTAGCTCACGAACTAATGATACGAGTTGAAAACTTTTGTAAACATGAGTTGTAACAGTGCAATATTTCTAATATCATGTGTTGCATTTCAGCAAGAAAATGACGTATTCAGTTTTCTACCAAACGCTACAGTACGTTTTTACTATTAATTCGCCTATTTTATTATCATAAGATTGAAGTATAGTTTATGGTGATGATTACCACACAAAAATATTTGTTTTTAACTGTGATTGGAAGGGTGACAGCTTTCCTTTGTTCATGAACTTTTCAAATATCGTTATTTCTTCTGCATTATATCAGTCTTGCATTTATGACATATTTACCTATAATGTCGTAGAGACTTCTACTTTACTACATTATACAATATGACTCGCCGGTTCTCGCCACATAGCTGAAGAAACACGCGGTATGACACTAAATGTTTCACATTCCTTTACTTCACAGATTATGTCATGGACAGCTGAACATAAAATCTAATACTACACAATTTCCGTATCAATATATCATAAACATACTATATTCTGTGTAAATAAGTACTGAAGTTAACATTTTAATGGTATCAATTATGGACTGAAATGACGGTTAACACTTCCAGCTAAGCAAATGGAAATGATTAGGATAGGATAGGGGGGTTTTGGGCTCTCGACAGCTAGGTCTTCAGCGCCCTGAAAATGATTCTGTTGCTTTGGTATCGTAGTAAGTTTCAGCTTCTTTCTGCAGAATGGTTGTCAATAATTGTGACTTTCTTGTAAAGTATGTATGTGTCATAACCATCCTTCGGGTTGAGTCTTAACGACATTAATTCGTATTATAATTACTGCTTGAACTACTGATTTTTTAATGTCCATTTTGGTACTGCTCAGTGGTATTTCAGAAGAGCCCGACACAATTTCCGAATCACAGTATTGCGATTCCAAGAAATGCACCTATAGACATCACATGTGAAATTTTATCACGTAATATACGGCCAAATACATGTTGCAACGGTAATTCCCACGTTAACCTACCACTGTCACTACCACCACCATTTGAACTGTATTTAACATTAATAATATTTCAAATTTTCTTACATTTAGTATGCTTGTAGTGAACGTATAAGAGAATTTAATCAATTGTTTATAATTTGTAAATTCTGCGTTTGTGAACAAAATTTAATAACTCAATCCACTGATGATGCCCTGAAACAGAAGAGAGCGAAACGCGTCTGGAGAAAATAAAGAAATTGCGGCAGGAATTGGCGTTTACAAGTCCAATATGTAGGCGTTCTTGGAGGATATCAACAAACATTGGCGGTAAACGCAGTTACTAAACGCGTAACAGCTGTTAAACATGACAGTGCTGCTGACCTGCACAGGAGAAATAGAGTAAATCTGGTCATGGAAAGCGGTTTCACTGTCGTCTCATTCGCCTTCTAGAGATAAAGACGTTTTCGGTCTCGCCTAGAGTGCCGATGCGATTTCGAGTCGGGGGGGGGGGGGCGGGGGAGGCGAGTTCGAGACCCGCTTTCATGCTGCTTTCTCGTGTGTCTCCTCTAGTAGAAAGCACTAAAGATTAAGTATGTGCCTCCACTCCTTACGCCAAATACCTTTTTCGCACTAAAAGTGCGTAGAAGAAGTAATGTTATTGAGCTGGAACTCGTATTATTTCGGTTTATCAGTACAATGTTCATCTATAATGACGATAATATCAGCATAGAAGCACCATCAAAGTACCTTCCATTCCCGATATTCGTTTTATGTTACATGATCACGCTCTCCAAATTTTCCAGAAATTTAATTACAAATGACGCGCAATATTTTTTAGTTTTGTGATTTTGTTATAACGGTAATCTCTATCTTCATTGATTTATTCCTTAATGTTTCAGTTTAATACTAGGAGAGTACTAAAGAAAGTACGTAAAATCTCATCAGCAGTTGTTGTTGTTATGGTCTTCAGTCCGGAGACTGGTTTGATGCAGCTTTCCACCCTACTCTATCCTGAGCAAGCCTTTTCATCTCCCCATAAGAACGGCAACCCATATCCATTTGAATCTGCTTAATATACGCGTCTCTTGGTCTCCCTCTGCGATTTTTACCCCACACATTTCCCTCCAATGCTAATTTTACGGTTCCCCGATGTCTAAAAATGTGTCCTACCAAGCGATCCCTTCTTTTAGTGAGGATATGCCAAAAATTCCTTTTCTCACCAATTCTGTTCAGTACCTCTTCATTAGTTATGCGATCTACCCACCTAATCTTCAGCATTCTTCTGTAGCACCACATTTCAAACGCCTCTATTCTTTTCCTGTCCACACTGCTTATCGTCCATGTTTCACTCCCGTACAAGGCAACACTCCACACAAATGCCTTCAGAAAAGATTTCCTTACACATCAGCAGTAAAATATAAAATTGACTACAAGAAAATTCCAACAAACATTCTGCTGAGGATCGATATGAATATTAACTATATTTTACAGAAATTCGCTCCTTAAACGACGTTAGCTGTAAGCTTGTAAACATTCATGGAGAACGTTGCAGAACAGTGCTGACAGATGTGATATATTTACGGCGAAACTGTAACCTCTGTAACAGTAGTGACATGTGAGTGTTTATTTTTTCCAAACCTCAATATTATTTGTTGGAATTCTCGAAACTCCTACTCAGAACACGTCGTCTGTTGCCTGGATACAGCAGGCACCAACCGTCATTAGTATAGTTTGAGAAATTAATCAAGTTAATACTTTCAGTGTAATGGGCAAATAGCCTGTCAAAGTTGTCATCTTCCCCTGGTCTATGTCTTCTACCACTACAATTATTCTCAGTTGGCCCATTACTAAGAATACTTGCATTTTCACAAGATTTCGTATGCATTACACGCGATGCTGTACCAATGCACGATGTCGAACGCTAGTACATTACTCTCTTTAGAAACATCGACACCGTCGTGACACTCCTCGAATGAATTAATTTAGTCAGGACGATATATCTGCAATTTTGGAAACATCTGGTCGCTCTAATTAGCAGATCCCCTCAATAAATAAATAAACCGCTTCAATAACGCGGAAATGAATATTGTTACAATTACATCCAATGGTCCTACAGCAATTAGTCGACATTTGCCTTATGAGATAACAACACATCGAATATGCCCCAGAGCGACTTGTTGTATGGCGTTACGAGTTCCACGTCTATATCATGGGGGCAAAGACATTGCGCTCGATCTGTCTACATATCTTACTTAATCTATGAAAGGAAATAGAATATTTCATCGGATAGCAAAACAGGTCGCAAGTGAGTAAAATGTTCAAATGTTTGTAGAGATTATGGGACTTAACTACGGGGTCATCAATGCCTAAACGTACATATTACTTATGCACTAGCTTATACAAAAGACGTCACAAACATCCATGCCCGAGGGGGGATTCGAAATCCCGACGGAGAAGAACGGCCTCGCGCTTCATAGCATAGCGCCTCAATGCGCTCAGCTGCTCCGCCGCGGCACTAGTGAATAAAATGTCCTTTTATTTAGAGTCGTTATAGCTACTCTTACAAGTGTCGGTTTTCCATAAGAACTGCAGACGACTGTTTCATTGAAAGGGTGTGTAAGGGCAACCGAACTGAATAAAATAAACCTCAACTTCTTAGAAAGGAAACCTACACCCGCGAGGACTGAGTTGCCTCCTTCATCCTCCTTTATTTTTCTTTCTGGTTCTCAGCTAAAAGAAAAAAAGCAAAGCGGGGACAGTTGCTTTTCTTTCACGAAAATGAATAACCAGTCAGTATTTCAGAAACGGTTAAGTTTTGAACATGATATGAACTCTCTTATGGCTACTTATGAGTCACCGTTCATTTTCCACAATACTGAAATACTCCAAAGTCTCAAGTCTTGTCTACCTTCAGTTCCCATCCCCCTCGTAGGAACTTTAATATGTTTACTCTTGCTTCTTATGGAGGATAGGTATTTGTTGTAAATTTGGCCGTCTGATAATTATATCACATACAACCGCTCGCTTATCGAACGTTCCGTACCAAAAAACTGAATAGTTGCACAGATCACTTCAGTATTCAAAAAAGGCAGTCAGAGTGATCCGCCAATTTACAGGCATATATCATTGACATCTTAAGGAATATTATGGACTACCTCGAAGAGAACGACCTATTGACCCATAGCCTTGTGAAAAACAATTAGCTCTTTACTCACATGATGTGATGATTGCTACGGACAAGGTATGTCAAATACATTCCGTATTTCTAGATTTTCGGAAGGCTTTTGACACTATTCCTTACAGGCGTCTTCTAATCAATTTGCGTGCTTATGGAATATCGCCACATTAGTGCGATTGGATTCGTACATCACGTCAGAAAGGACACAATACGTTGTAATCGATGGGAAGTCATTGAGTAGAACGTGACACCTGGAGTTCCCCAGGGAAGTGTTATAGGGCCCCTACTTTCCTTATTTTTATAAACGACTTGGGAGACAGTCTGAGTAGCTCTCTTAGACTGTCCGCGGATGATGCTGTCATTTAGTTAAAGTCACCAGAAGATCAAAAGCAACTGTAAAATGATTTAGATAAGATACCTGCATGGTGCCAAAAATGGCCATTGACCCCTAATAATGGTAAGTGTGAGGTCATCCATATCACCACTAAAAGAAATCCGTTGGACGTCAGTTACCTACAGGCGGGAAATTCTTCTAAACACCTAGGAGTAACAATTAATGAAAACTTAGAAAATATTGTAGGTAATGTGAACCAAAAACTACTTTTCATTTGCCGAACAAAGATGCAACAGTTCTACTAAAGAAACTGCCTACACTAGGATTGTAACTCCTATTTTGGAGTATTGTTGCGCACTGTGGGATCCACACCAGGTAGGACTTGCGAACGATTTAGAGAAACTTCAGAAAAGGACAGCTGATTTTGTATTATCGCGATATAGGAGTGACACGGAAATGATGCACGAGGTGGGGTGGAAATCATTAAAAGAAAGGCGTTATTTGTTACGGCAAGATCTATTTGCGAAATTTCTTCCACCAACTTTCTCTTCAGAATGCGAACATATATTGTTATCATCCACCCAATAAGGGAGACATGATCATCATAATAAGACAAATCAGAAGATTTAGGTGTTCTTTTTACCGCGAGATATTAGAGAATGTAACGACAGTGAAATATTATAAAAGTGCTTTGATGAACCCTGTTCGCCGCGGCGGAGTGGCCGAGCGGATTGAGGCGCTATGCTCCGATGCAAGAAGCCGTTCCCCGTCGGAGTTTCGAATCATCCCTCGGGTATGGATGTTTGTGTTGTCTTCAGTATAAGTGAGTTTATAAGTAGTTCTAAGTTTATATACTTCTGCCCCGCAGGTAAGTCCCATGAACTTAACAACAAACATTTCAACATTCTGAATCCTCTGCCATGCACTGTAATGCGACTTGCCGAATATCCATGTAGATGTAGATATATCATTATTCTCATACTCACACCTGAGTACCTGAGTCCATTACCCAAGTTATTGAGATAACGATTGTAATAAATGATATCTTAAACTATAATATTAACATTGCACTTCTGTAGGCTCTTACAACTTTCAAATACGGAAGAATGTCACTACAGTTTAACCGCTATATCTCGCTCTCGTAACAGAGAAATCATTACATGATTCTTGTGCGGTATTACACTGCCAATTTTTTCTTTATGGTACTTTTCTTGTTCTAGAGTGCACTCCACATTCCTTATTTTATAAGACAACCTAATTTTCAACAACACAAAATTGTATAATTAATGGGGAATCGTATATCACAATTACTAAAACATTTATTGTATCACATATGATAAATTTGGGAGCTTACATCTCTCCATCAGCTAAAGGGATTGCGAATAAAACTGCTATAACTGGTGCGGCTTTCCCTCTACTACAAATTTGTGTGGGTTACGGAGTAAATATGTCGATATAAATAACAGTGTGCTCGGTAACATGAGATTTACTCATGGTATGACCCATAAAAATTAACCTCATACCAGGCCTTAAGTAGGAATACTCTCATTTAATTTATAATCGCGTTTATTGTACTACCACATTTTCTACTTTCTAATATTTGTTTATTTGGCAACATGTTCGCGATTTCATGTCCGTACTGGCCATTTTACGGAATTTCTAGTTCGTGGAGTGAACATCATGATGCGTGCAGAAGTCTACAACTGCCTGCATTACATTATTGTCATACGGACATCGTTAACTCTTCATTCGCATTTTTAGGCTACGAAGGAGTGGCATCCACATAGAGAGAGATCAAAACTATACGGCGGTCCCTCTGTCTCTCACATTTGGGTAGGTGTAACTTCTGCTTTACGACATTTGGACTTAAGTTACCATGAATCGGTACCAGCTCCGGACTATGCGCAACAGTCTACAACGGACTTTTAAGATAGACTTGCTGCTCTATTCACACTGCTCTATTTCCACGTATCTATACCGGTGTATGTCCTTTGGCAGACAAGAAAAGACAAGCAGATTGGAATAGATTAATACTTCCTCCATAGATCGTGAATACGAGACTTCGTAATGATGTCTAACGTGTCAATTTAGTGAAAGATAACATTAAATGACATACATTTCTTTATTTTAAATGTTTTCGTTAAATTAATAATTTTTGAGTACAAGGAGATGGCATTCAGAAATTATTTCAATATGTTTTTAAATACTGGTTTGCTATCTGCCAGACATTTAATGTTGTCTGATAAGTGACCAAAGACTTTTGTGGCAGCATAATTAACCCCATTCTGTGCCAAAGTTATTAGATTTAACATGGAATAGAGTAGATCATCATTTCTCCTAGTGTTGTTACTATGCACACTGCTATTACCATTGAACACGGTTGGATTATAAATTAGAAATTTCGTATGAGACTACATACATTGTGAAACTACTTTGAATATCATATAGATGGATAAAAATACCAGCATCTGTATCAGCTGTACTCAAATTCTTTATTAAATCTACTGTGACCGGTTTCGGTGCTTCACTACACCAAGTTCAGGCTCCCGATGTGTGACTGTTATTAAAAGCACATTTGTACTGGGTAGCCATTAACAGTCGCACAACGGGAGCCTGAAGATGGTGTACTGAAGCACCGAAACCGGTCGTACAAAATTTAATAAAGAATTTGCATACAGCTGCTGGCATTTTCATCCATCTATATAATCTTATCAGCTGGGTCCCAATTCCATCTAGTATGGAGGGAATTAAACTTTGAATAACCGTAGATCCTTACATAAGTGTAATAAACATACACGGCAGTATAAATCTCATTTTACACAAAAATCTAAGTAAATCGTATGTAACCCTCTTAATTAGTGTAGGAGATAAATACTTTTCCACTGATAACTTCTTGAAAAACAGAATGCTAATATAATTTATCCACTGCGTTAGTTGTGGCTCACTTGAAAATAATCAACAACTTTATTTATGCCAAGCCACCTTTCTAGTTGCCATTCATGTTAATTTGGTGCAATACATTTATGTTTTCACCAAAAAAAAAAAAAAAAAAAAAAAAAAAAAAAAAAAAAAAATACAAATGCGACTGATCAAAACTTACTAATTTGTATTATACCAGTAACACTAAAACTGATAGATTTTCCGAACTACTTGTAACCACAATCTGGACAAAGAACCTTATCTGTAGTTCATGTGTTTACAGCTTCTTCTTAATCAGTTTTCTTCTTAGTCAGTCTTTCTGTAATAAACACTCATTCCATTGGTCTGAATAGCGTATTATTTTAGTATAACTCATCTTAAAAATGCAAATGCTTCAATATTACTCATAGAATATTGAAAATATCTTGTATTTTTTTAAATAAAAATACAGCTAAATCATACATTTTCCATTACAAAATTATGTTTCGTACCATGAAGGCTATTTCCACCTACATCTGATAGTACAATACGATTTGTTACACGTCCTACACGTGTTTCTGTACAGTCTTGACAAGATCAACAGCGAGCGTCTGAATTAAGTTTTGTCTTGTTTTTTGCACGTTCGTTACTTTTCACTAGTTTATCCAAGCATTTATGACTGTTAAATCAAGAATATAAAAAGTAAAAACTGGACACCTCTATCCTCAATCTTTCACTGTCTATTTGCGGGCCATATGGTCAAGAAGATACAGTTTGTAAGCAGTTTGATTGTAAGATGACACTTTATCAGTCCTTGACTATTTTCGGTGAGAATTTGTGCATCTGGAACTGCGGATTGTTATAATGTGTCCTGAATTTCCTTGATAAACTGTGAGGGTCGCGTTGCCATTTTTGACACTTTCAGTCTTGCATAGTTTCTCGTAAGCTTTCTTCATTCAGTCAGGCATATCCCTTCAGTCAGGCATATCCCTTCTTAATCTACAAAAAGTTTGCTCTGTTTCCTTTCAGGCCTGTGAAAGCGAGACGAAGATCACATGTAATGTATTTTTTGCCTTTATTTTGGAATGGATGTATGAATTTCCTCACTAAAAAGCCACTAGATTTTGTATATTAGTCGACAACGTCTCTGACTACCATGCATGGGGCCAGAGCTCGATTATCTGTAATAGTGTTGCATGATTTCATCATCGTTTTCTTTATCGTCGACACACAATATTCCCACGCGACGCCAAATATACATACTTGCACTAAGCGGCCGAACAATTCCGGATGAGATTTCCTGGCCAAAAATATCATCCGAGCAATCATTTCAGTAGGACATTTGTGAACAGGACGTATGTCATCTTTCGCAAGACTTGGGACGTATGTCATCTTTCGCAAGACTTGGGAAAGCATTCAGAACATATATAGAATTTCTTGATCACCATAAAATATCTCTGCCAATACTTATTAGTTTTTGAATCCAACGAAAAGGTGAACTGCCATCTGCACTTTGTCGCGAACTACTGTTCACCACAAATGATAGACCATGAGCGTACGTGGTTTGACAGTTACCTGTGTCTCTTTCCAAACGTCTGACATGGTACAAAACATTATATGCTTTTTATATTCTGTTCCCCATTTTTTTTATCAAAGAAGGTCGACTTTTGTTCTACCGCTACTATATAGAATAACAAGAAATGAATCATATTGTTCTAACGGTAGTAACCGTTCTACTTATTCTACTGTTTCAGTGAATGTTTGACAGTATTTCCGTATAAATTTACCACTACGGGAAAGATATGCGTTCTTGGAAACATTTTATTTCTTGCCTTTGGAATTACTTTGTACAGACGGAGATTACAAACAATCTTCATCGCTGCTTCAGTATCATCCAATCTATACTAAATCTTGTTTAGAATCGACTTGAAGCAGATGCAAATGAAAAGTGATGGGCCTGCCCTTCGATTTAAACTTCATTCTTCAAATGGTAATATTTTTTCGACATTTACATCTGCTTGACAATGTGTCTATGACAACGAGCCATACTACTTCACACTGCTGTTTCTTTTACATGTATAGGCCTTTATTATGTTAGAGGCACAGGACTTTATATGTGCAGTGCATAAGCAGACACTATGAATGCTGCCAAGAAAGTGTAACAATCAACAGGGTACATTTTTTCTAAATCGGACATCGGCGTTTCTAAGTTTGTCTCGGAAATGGTTCAATTGACAGCGGCGATTTGTATTGAAAAATATAATAGGCTACGAAATATTAAAAGTCATCACTCACCTAAAACAATTTGGAAAGGAAAAGTAGATAAACGTGTTATGGAACAAAAATATCCTGTCGATGGTTCTAGTGTTAACAATTATTGAAGGTGAAATACGTCTTGGTAGAATTAAAGAAGGCAAATAAATAAATAAATACAAAGTGGATACCTAGTTTTCACGTATTATAAACGTAATCATTGAATATATTTTATATCTAGCTTCATATATAATGTTCTATCCAAGTTCTAATAATTATCTCAGCCGATTGATTCTAGTGTGTGTGTGTGTGTGTGTGTGTGTGTGTGTGCGTGCGTGCGTGTATGCATGTAGTTTACACTATCGGATTCTGAAACTGAAAAGTTTAAAAGCAGAAAAGTAAGTGCAACGATATGTATGAAATTAGAGAGTACCGTTTTACAAAAGGTAAAACTGATGCACCGCGTATTGGATGATTTTAAGACAAATTAACCTAACTTCTGTAGTTTTAGATATCTTCCCCTTCAAAAAAGCAAACTGTATTCTATCACTTACACTTGTGATATCAAGGTACCCGATATCGAACACTTCGACTCACATCGTTAATATTTAATGTATAACAAATGGAGTGTGACCATTGCGAGATTTACCGGATTCTATTTTGAAGAAGAAGACGAAGAAAGAGAATTAATTTGCAATAATTGCGGAAGAGGCCACAGCCAAAACGTGTGCATCCGAAACGTCTGGGATGATCATACAGCACTGCTCACGAAAACAAAGCGTCAGGCAGAAATCGGATATTGGCTTTCAGAAGAGCAGAACTAAGCGTACCAGTGAAAATCCAAGCCAGTACGAGAATACAAACAATTATATCACATGCTGAATGTTTTTTCGCTCAGAGTTTGACGTCGAGTCGGCATTTTGGGCATCACAAATGCACAAAGCCGATACGAGACATTCATTATTAAGTGTAAATCATGTTGACGTTTGTCATCAAAACCAAATGGAAAACTGGAAACTCTTGATTTACCCATTCGCAGACTTATTCAATATTAACGAGAGAAACGAGGATGTAGCATATAAACGTCGTGACGTAAAAAAAGCCATTTCTGAGGCGAGTCAGTGCGGGCGATGGAAAGCCAATTACCACACTGCAGTGGCAAGTTAAAAGTGCAAACAAGAAAAAGAACCTAAATTAAAATCCATGAAGGCTCCAGTAATGTGACTACAAGCTTTTCTTCTTAAGCTTTATTTCAGCCACTAATGGTTTTACTGAGAAAATCATTAGAATCATAGTAACAAAAGTTTATTTAATTTCTTCCTACACAATTTCGTGACAGTCTTTAGTACTGAATTGGTCTTACATTATGAAGTCTCTGACGTCGATGTTCTTACTGACAGCTCCATCAGGAAATATTCTCAGCTCCGACGATTTCCAAAGATTACAAACAAGACTATTTATCTCACGTAACCAACGAAGATAAAGGTAAATTGAAACTACGGTTATCTCATTTTATCAATGGTGCAATGATAAATAAGGATTCCCTTGTTTTTCTGTTATTTATAATTTTGTAATCGTACTTAATAAAGAAAGCATAGGTGTAATATATATACCTATGATTGGTATTTGATTCATATATATGCAGTTTATCCTACTATCAAGAAATGTAACGAAGGGTATAAAAGACCGATCATTATTCGATGTCACATTTTATTTTTTTTTTATAAAGGTATAAAAGACCGATCATTATTCGATGTCACAATTTTTTTTTTTTTTTTTTTTTTTTGCCACGTCTTACATCCCTGAAGCGAAAATTGATACGAAAGACAGGGGCGCTAAATTAATAGCAGTTGTTAGTAATGTCGAGATTTCGGCAAAGAAGGCGAAGAAGTCCGAGGCAAAATATAAAACTATATGTCGTAATCGAATGATAATGAGCAAGTAGATTACTATTGGTGTTGAACTGTCACTTATTTTAGATATTTTTGTAATAGTTAAAACACTGCATTTAGATTTTGAACAACGTCCTGACATTCCATGACAGCTTACCATCTATATGAATACCTAGGTATTTGAATTGGTCAGTCTTACTTATCATGTACCATTCTGTGTAACTGTGTGTTCGAAAGTGTAAAAACTAAGTCTTACTGTGATTTAACATCAATTTATTTTCTGCAAGCCGTTAATTTATTTATTTTACTGCATTATTTGACACTGCATCAATCCGTCAGTGCCAAGCTGGTGAAATAAGTAGGCTGAAATATCATATAACTACCTGTTATACTAGAAGGTATGCCACTTATACATATGGGAAATAACAGCGGTCTGAGACCAGAAACGTGGGAACCCCCCCCCCTCCCGGCTTCTTTCAACTTATTAAAGTAAGGGGTGAACGAATTGCAAGCTAGTCCTCGCATTTCGTAATATTCCAACTTCGGCAACATTATTTTGTGATCAATACAATCAAACGCCTTTGTTAAATAATACCCCAAACGTTTGCAGTTTGTTATTTAATACGGTAAGTGTCACACATAAAGCATAAAAGAATAATGAATATTCTGTTGTTACACCACTTCGGAAAGCAAAGTGTACATTTGACAGCTAATTATAGGAAGTGAAATGATGAACTAACCTTGAATATAGAGCCTTTTAAATAACTTTACCTAAATTTACTTGCATAGAAATAGGTCTAAAGTTGTCAGTATCATCCCTTTGCCTTCTTCTATAAAGTGGGTTTACAAATGACTACTTCAATCTGCCAGAAAGTAAGCATTCCTAATGGAAAATGTACATACGACGAAGTACAGAGCTAAAAGAGGCAGAACAATACTCAAGTATTTTGTAAGATGCCCAATCATATCCATAAGAGTTTTTAGTCCTTAGCGATTATTTACTGACTCGATATCTCCTGCGTTAGTATGACGAAGGACTATTTCAAGTAACAGCAGGGACTGATATTTACTAAGGGAGTTATAACTTTACCTGTAGGATGAATGGTTTTGTTTCATTCACCTGCTATATTCAGGAAGTGATTATTAAATACTCAACCTATATCTGACATGGCAGTAACAGAAAAATTTCCATTCCTCACTGACATTATATCGTCAACTTCGTGCTGTTGAACAGATTCTTTCTCCTCATCTGACGGTACGGTATTGGAGAATAGACGGGTAGGTTTGTAAAAATAAGGAGGTGTTGTAGAGAACTACAGGAAAAACGAAACTGCAGCATAACTAAAAGAAAAATATTGTTGATAGGCTGCATTACAAGAAGCCAAGAGATCTACAGTTTCATACTGTCGCGGAAGATGAATAAAGTAATCAAGTTTAAAATGATGGAGATTAAAGTATATATTCAGAAATGAAGAGGTTTGCACAGGGATCGAAAGCTACAGAAAAACCCATCTTCTGAACAAAAACCACAAATAACAGCAACGACAATTTGATTTCTCAAGATGGACAGTGTAATATTTAAATGTAACTTGTCAGATGTACACGCTATTTGCTTATCCCCATAACCCGATGTCCATAGTCCGATATTTCTCTACGTCTATCTTGTTTTGTTATCAGAATTACTCATATTTGGATGCAGATATTTCAGAGTTGCTTAATATGCTGTAAACGTTTTTGATAGTGCAAAAAAAGTTCTAATAAGATTTCGTTGTTAACCTGTTCTGATACTTAATTTCGTATCTTACACAGACAGCAATTTCGTAATAGGTAACTGAATGAAGTTTCTTCGCCTCTAGTACTCACAAGGAACTAGTCTCTCGTTTCATACAGTCCTGTGGTGTAACCACATTTCTGAAAACACTGGGAAGCTAAATTTTCTATTACGAGAAGCCGGCCGCGGTGGCCGAGGGGACTGAGGCGCTCCAGTCACGGTCTGCACGGCCACTACGGTCGGGGGTTCGAATCCCCCCTCGGGCATAGATATTTGTGCCGTCCTTAGTATAAGGTAGTTGATAAATAGTTCGTAAGTTTAGGGACTGATGTTCCCGTAGTTCAGTCCCATAAGTTTAACAAACATTTGAACATTTGATTTATTACGAGAACATTGTACGCCGTTTCTGAAAGGCATTGCGTTTGTCAATCCACTCCGTATTTCATAATTTCTTTACTGCCCTCAGTTCATAAATAATAACACTTAAGAACTAGTGGAAACGTAGTTATTCCAACTGATCTTATTATTGCTTGATGCGAATTGTCACTAATTTATGTCTTACTCGACCTTCACTTTTCAGAGTAGCACTTGCGTCTTATGATCTCAATTATTTACTGAATGTATTCCAATATCTGTTCTTCCCTCCAGATTTTGCTGTGTACAGCAACGTCTAGTACCATGGAGCTTATTTTCTTATACACAGACTACCCGAAGAAACTAGCATAACCATGCATATGCAAACAGAGAGATAAGTAAACACTCAAGAGGATTGCATCGCCTGTATTAGACAAAAGATGTTTGGCGCAGGGGTTAGATCGGCTACTGCTGATACAAAGGCAGGTTACCACAAATTAAGTGTGTTTGAACGTGGTGTTATAGCCGGCACACGAAATATGGGACAAAGTATCGCCGGCCGCGGTGGCCGAGGAGACTGAGGCGCTTCAGTCACGGTCTGCACGGCCACTAGGGTCGGGGGTTCGAATCCCCCCTCGGGCATGGATACTTGTGCCGTCCGTAGTTGTAGCTAGTTCATAAGTAGTTTGTAAGTTTAGGGACTGATGACCCCGTAGTTAAGTCCCATAAGCTTAACAAACATTTGAACATCTGACAAAGTATCTTTCAGGTAGCGATGAAGTGGTTTTTTTCCGCACAACTATTCCACGAGTGAATCGTGTATACCAGGAATGCGGTAAAACATTAGATCTTCTACATCGCTGGTGCGGTCGGAATAATATTGCGAGAACGGGGCGAACGACGACAGACGAGAATCGTTCAACGTGGCAGAAGTGCAAGCCTTCCGTAAACTGCTGCGATTTAATTGCTGGACCATTAACAAGTGTCAGTGTGCGAACAATTCAGCAAAACATCCTCGATATGACCTTTCGAAATCGAAGGATTATTCGTGTATCCTCGCTGAACCTACAACATAAAACTCCACGCCTCGCCTGTGACGTCAACACGGACATAGGACTGTTAACGACTGAAACATGCTGCCTTGTTTTACAAGTCTCGTTTCCACTCTGACAGCTGATACTTACGTACGCATAGTGACTGATGACGCGTATCCAGTCATGGGCATCGTGTCTTGCGACGGACTTGGGAATTCCAGTGGGACAATGTGACACCCCACAGGTCCAGAATTTGCAAGAGAGTTATTCCAGAAATGGCCACCAAATTCACCGACATACCTGGGATGCCTTGCAACGTGCTGTTCAGGAGAGATCTCCAGCCCATTGTTCTCTTACGAATTTATGGACCCCTACAGGATGCATGGTGTCAATTTCCTATAGCACCACTTCACACATTAGTCAACTTTTTGACTGTGTTTCTCTACATCTGCGTACTCACGGAAGCCCTATCCGATTTTAGGCAGGTGTACCAGTTTCGTTGGCTCTTCGGGGTGGCCGGGGTGGCTTAATAAATCTCCTATTTTCCTGTCCCCGGCAGTAATTTTTGTAAGATCCCGTTGAGTAGCTCCTCATTCATCGTATCTTCACGGAACATCATTAGTTTTTTTTTTTTTTTTTTTTTTTTTTTTTTTTTTTTTTTTTTGACACTATATCTGAAACTCCTTGATTGCCGCGGTGGAGTGGTCGAGCGGTCTAAAGCGTCTCGCTGCGGAGCGCACGGTTGCTCGCCGTGGAGGTTCGAGTCCTCCCTGGGGCATAGGTGTGTGTGTTTGTCCTTAGGTTAGTTTACCTAGGTTTAAGTAGTTTGTAAGCTACAGACTGATGACCACGCAGTTTGGTCCAATAGATCTACAAACATTTGAACATTTTTTGAAACTCCTTGATTTTCTTCTGATACGGTTTTGCCACTAACCATGAATCACTCACTCGTGCCATGACCATGGAGAATTGTTCCTTAATCCGTTTTCGATCTGATTTCTCTTATTTTATTGGGACGGTCATGTCTCCCTATTTAGGAGGGTGCTAGCAAAATATTTTCACATTCAGAAGTAAAAGTCGGTGATTGAAATTTCGTAAATAGAACTCGCCACAACGGCTAACGTCGTTCTTTTAATGAATTACACCTCAAATCTTGCAACATTTCCGTGATGCTTACCCCATGTAACATGATAAAACAAAACGAGCTGCCATTCTCTGAACCTTCTCAATGTCCTCCGTCAGTCCCACCTAGCGAGAGTCCCACACCGGACAACAGTACTCCAGGAGAGGACGCGCAAATGTAATGTAGGGTAGTCTCTTTGGTGGAGCTGTTGCATCTTCGAAGCATTCTGCAATGAAACGTAACCTTTGGTTCCCCTCCCCCACAACATTTCGTATGTGTTGTCTCCAGTGTAAGTTGTTCGTAATTGTAACTCCTAGGTATTTGGCAGAATTTACGACCTTACGTTTTGAATGATTTATGGTGTAATTAAAGTTGAGCGGATTTCTTTTAGTGGTCATGTGTATTACATCACACTTTTCATTATTTTGTGTTAATTGCTAATTTTCGCACCAAGTAGAAATTTTGTATAAATCGCTTTACAGTTGCTTTTGATCCTCTGTTGACTTCACTAACCGATAAACGACAGTATCATCCGCGAACAGTCTTAATGGAGCTATTCATATTGTGTCCTAAATCGTTTATAAACTCAAGGAAGAGTAGGGCCCTATAACGCTTCCCTGGGGAACGCCAGATATCACTTCTGGTTTACTCGATGACTTACCGTCAATTACTATGAACTGCGTCCTTTCTGATAGGAAATCGTGAATCCAATCGCATCATAGAAAACAGAAAGGGACATGTTGTTATGTATGATTCCTCACATCATTTTCATCTTGTGACTCGTTTCTTTGTTTGTATGCATATTGAATATTAGATTTTAGTTTTTCTCGTGTACTTTTGGACAACGTTTTGCGAAAACACGTAATTTCTCCAGATAATGATCGGCCTGTATGGTGTTGGCAAATTTTTATCAGACATTCGTAAAAACATCATCCCCAAATTTCGAAAAACAGCAACTACAAAGAGGTGCAAGTACTACAGTCCAATCTGCTTCTCACCTTAGGCATCCAAACAGCTGAAAAGATTAAGATGTAGGTGAATGGGAAAGAAATTTGAGGATCTTTCGAATGACCATCAGTTTTACTTTAGGGAAGTTAAGTGCAGTCCTGACGTTGCGCTTGATCAGGAAAGTAAGACTGAATAAAACACAAGGCACGCTGATTCTATTTGTCAACCTAGAAGAAAGAGTTCGACTGTAAATTGGTACCAGTTGGTTGAAATTACGGGAAAAGTAGGAGTAAACAATAGTAAATAAGTCAGTATATTCGTTATCTGACAAAAGTAAGATAGGAAGATGAGGAACTAAGCGCTCGGATTAATGACAGTGTAAGACTAATGCAGGTTTTATCTCTGGTCTTAAATGGGTACATAGAAGAAGCTATGACGGAAATAAAATGTTAAAGAGTGGAGTTACACCTCACATTGAAACGATATCTGTGATATTCAATGATAGCATTGTACTCCCATTGAAACATTAAAATAATAACGGGAAATGTTGAATGAAACGAATAGTCCAATATGGATTGAGAGAAAATATAAATAAACAACAGTAACGTTAAGTAGCAGAAGACAGAGAATTACAGAAACAAAGTAACCTATTATTTACGAATCAAGGAAGACAAGAGAAGGGAGATTCCATAGGCAAACAGGGCATCTAAGCACCAACAAAAGCATACTCTTTTCCTTCGGAGACAGCTTTAATCGTTGACAAGAACTTTAGTTTTAATTTGCGATCTATAGGAAAGCGAAAGTTTCGTTATTTGACAGAAGAAACGAAGGAGAGCTCTGATCGATTTTGTCAGGGCAGTTCCGGTTCGACTGTCGTTAGTTTCGTGTCTTTGTTACGATATTTTATAAGAAGATGCAGTCACAAGTTCTGCCATGCACAATTTCTCTCAGTAATTTGTAAAACTTCTGCTACATTTTCGCTGGGCATTTCGGGATGCAGTACTCATAGAAAACATGCAAACCCGAAAATTATTCCTTATGTTTTAAGCAACGTAGCGGTATCTGTTCTTCTAAAAAAATATATTTATTCAACTGTATTTCCCAACAAAAATAGCGGGTCTGAAGCAGACGTTTATTTACGTCTGTTTTGCAGTACATCGTCTGAATTTAAAAGTACCGGCCTTCATTTACTGTCACGCATTTCGATAATGGAGTCGCCATACAAGGGCCTGCATATGCATATTTCATCATTGGCTGTTTTTGAGAGGGGACAAGTGCTTTTAACCGTTTAGCGACAGTTTAATATTAGGACCCGCTTCGGAGCTCGTTAAATGTTTCTTCCATCGGCAATACATTGTACAAGCGAACCATCTGGACGTCAACATCATGTACTATTTTACTGTTTAGTTCATTGGTGTACCACTACACAGTTCTTGAAAACTATGTTTTTATATCAGTCAGATTTGTGGAATTGAAACGTGAATTTCCGCAGTAGTACGGGAGATAAAGTACCTCGTCCATGTATAATGCTGTCGTACTTTTCTCCCTGTAGACGCTTCGAAGAAATCGTGCGCACCATTACTTGTGTCAGTAAACATTATCCTTCAATAAGCGTAAAACTATATAAGATCTCGGCGATAGTTAAAAGTGATACCTACAGTTCCTTAGAAAGATCTCTTTTTCTAATTCATATCCATTCGAAACGAGACGAAAAGAAGGAAGGAACTTGGAGTTTAACGTCCCGTCGACAGCGTGGTCATTAGAGACGGAGCTTACGCTCAGAATGTTTGGGTAAGGATAAGGAAGGAAATTGGCCGTGCCCTTTCAAAGGAACCATCCTGGCATTTGCCTGGAGTGATGTAGGGAAATCACGAAATACCTAAATCTGGATGGACGGAGGTGGATTTGAACCACCATCCTTCCGAATACGAGTCCAGTGTGTTACCACTGCGCCACCTCGCTTGGTCGAGAAGAAAGATTAGGATTTGAGATGTGAACGAGGAGGACATTGGAGACGAAGGACAAACTCTGATTGTAGAAGGAACGGAAGAGGGGACAAATCGGTAGATCCACTTTAAAGGAACCATCCTGACATTTCCCTTATCAGTTTAAGAAAATCACGTAAATGTCAGGTCTGAATGGGCATTTTAATATTTGAATAGCCGCACTCTTGAATTCACATTCATTGTCTTACTAGCTCGATTGTACGATTTCCTAAAAGCAATGGCAGATAATATAATATCCAGGCTCCGATCTTAGTAATAAGTCTTATGCGCATAAACATCCTACCGTAGAAAGGGAGGTTCTACATTCCAAGTTTGCAATAAGACGAAAGGTCCTTAGAATCCACTTACTTCATTAACCTTAAATTCAAATACGAGTTTTGGAAACCACAACGGCATTCAATACGGATTTTTTTCTCCTAAACCCCATAGAGCAGTGCGAAGATCCCACGCACTTCCGTACTGTACCTCCAATGACTTCATACGCAGACGAAGTTGTGCCGATTGGTTGGTCGCGTGGTACCTTGCTATGCCTACTTTTCTTAGATACTTAAGGAAGGAAGGAAAGAAGCTTAAAGGTTCGCTCAGAAGTTTGGTAAGAACGGAAAAGGAAACAGGCCGCGCCAAGGAAACGTCCCGGTATTGGCCTGGAGTGATTTGCAGTAATCACGGGAAAGATAAATCTGGAGTCTGCCCCCTGCACACCCCCTAAATAATAAATATAAAGAAAATAATAAGTACGGTATCTGAATTATTTTAATGTAAGATTCGTGAAGGCATTGGCGTGGTAGACAGCTTTACTTTCCTGTAACGATGACGGGTGAGGGTGTTAGTGGTATAAAGTTCGTGACAGTTTTTTTTTAATCAGATATTTTTATATCTTAATGTCAATTATAAGAAAGTTGTTCTCGGTAAAGTAAGGGGTGCTTCAGCACAGAATATCCTATGAATGTGAGCACCAAAACTGATGTAGTGGGGTGTCTACTTAACATTAATTATGTTTACATTAATCTTACCCCCATCCCGAGAGTATATATTATATTCGACTGTGGTTACCACTGCGAGATTTCGGACGGTTTAATGACCTAGGCTGTAAATGGACGTTGTGTGACGGCCCTCACTGTAAGGTCGAAGGACTACGAACCAGCTATTACTTGTGTTTTCGTAATAAATTGTTTCTTACAACAATTTTGTGTAGCATCAGATGTAAACGGAAACATTTACATTTAGTCTTTTCGAGCTAGCGACATCAGAGGAATTTCGTAACACGTGGTACCTTATTCCAGCTGGTCCGGCCAACATCCGCCTTTATGGAGGGTACGTGTACGGATTCTCACTTACTGAAACAGTCGAACAACTTATTTATTGGTATGGGGAAAACATAATCATTATGTCTGAAGATGACATTATATCTAAAAGAAGTTGCACTCGTAAAACGTTTGTGTGAGACCATCATTCCGTGCACATTATACCTTGATACAAATATATTACAAAGAGTCGCTCGCATAGATACTTGCGATACTTAAGCGGGCCGTATCTCCGACTGTAATAATGACAGAATAAGAGATCAAGCGTTTTTAATAGCTGTTTTCCATGTGGTCATTTTTATGTCCATGTGAAGAACGAGAAACTGTTAGATACCTTAAACCACAGGATAAAACGTCTACATCGTACATTCCTCAATGTAAAATGAGCATTCTTTTAATTTTTTAAAATTAAGTATAGACTAATGTAGGCCTACGGTGGATTACAAACAGCTTTCTGAGAAAACACACACACATACACACACACACACACACACACACACACACACACACACACGCACAAGGTTTCAATAGAAATTTTGGGGATGATCATGACTATAATAAAAGTTTATTGCACGTCGTCGAAATTATTACGTAACTCCAAGATGGTCCTGGAGAAGCTTAAAAGTCTCTTCCATTTATAATACTTTCATGAAAGCCAAAGCTTCAAAATACCTCATTTGACGAGGTTCCTTGGGTCGTATCAAGAATTCTGATAACATCTAACAATGTTTCCGTTGGTCATTGTATCGCAATTTATATATAAAGGACACTTCATACTTATATAGTACGTCTTGATTTCGAAATTATCCCACTGAATCACAAAAAATTATTCTTAGTAATTTGCATATAATTGGTTATGGTATCTATTAATTTAATTATGTTATTGTGGGGAAAATATTTTCGTAGATATTCCTTACCCTGTTTCTTTGTTAAATTAAAATATTTATCTCAAAGTAAACTAATTTATATGTATCAAATACTCACAAAAATTTTTGAAACTCTTGACTTAGGATTGACACTTTTAAGGATGTCTTTATCGGAAGGGATATATAACTCAAGATGCTAATGCCATACCTCTTTTACCCTGTGATGTAATAAGCTGCTTTATTCCTTTTTAACTTACGAAGTTAGCAATATGTTCACGATACTCTATAACACTGTACATGTAATCTGAGATAAGTTTGGCTTCATGTGAGGACATCCTTAGTAGTGTTGAAACCTAGGTCAAGAGTTTCAAAAGTACCTGTATCTGATTGGCTCTTAAAAAGAGACTCCTTGTTTCTTTATGGATGAAACTATAATGGCGGTAGGGAATGAAATAAGTCTAAAGGGATGGCCCATTAAGTTTTCGATTTTCATTGAGGTTTTGTAAGTCCGAATACTCGTTTGATGCTACTCTACCCTCCCATATACTCTTCTTCTGGGTATAACAAATGTAACCCAAAGTGTTTTGGACGTCCTCACTCTATTTACATCTTGGCCACTTCTAGAAATTTTTACTCTCTTCATTTCCTTACATCAATGATTAAACGACAAATCCATAGGTTGCGGGCTCAATCCCCGCCAGGTCCTAGGACTTTTATCTGTCACTTTCCACTTCTTTCACCTCTGGCAGTGTTGCTGATGTCAAAAATAACGAGTAGTACCGTGGTTCGGAACCCACGTTAAACTGTAGGTCCCCCTATAACTGGCTGGGTCAGGTCGAAGGTCGGAGGAAGACAACGGTTTACCATCTCCAAATAGGACCATGCATAGTAAAGCACTGTGGTGTTCAAACCAATCTTCGGATTGTTGACTACTTTACCGTACCTTGATATCTCATAACATATCTGTAAACCTATCCCTACATTTCTTTCAAATTATGCCACAAATTTCTTTCGTCCCAAATCGATGGTAACACTTGTTTTTGGAAGTTCCACTCTAGATTTTATATCCCGTTTTTTCAGCCATCCAAGTAACAAAACATTTTTACTGTCTCGGTGTCTTGTTTCTTTATCTACTATAGTTCATTAGGCTTGTGTTTTTTACTTTTTCTTTTCTTTTAATTTTCATATTACATCTAGTTTTAAGAGAAAAACTATTCTGTTTAATAGCTCTTTTACATCGTTTAATGTCTGAAGTAAAATTTAATTTTCATTGATACACCTTAAAATTTTTATATCTCTTTCATTTTGCTGATATCCTATACTGAAGGCGCAATTTATTGATTCAGTGCCATGGAAAATACGCGACAGCCCTATCTTACTTCTGTGTCAACACTGATTCCATTTTACGACCGACCAAATCTCATAACAGTTGTTTGTGCTTTCTGCGGTCTGTGTATAAGCACCGCTGTAGGATTAAAATTGTCTCAGGTGGTCCTATATTTTTTTCTGAATCCAATTTTCAACGAGGTATGCTTCAACCAAGGTTTTACACTCGTCTGTACTTAATTCGTGTTAGCGTTTTGCAACCATTACTTAGTAAAATTATAGTCAGCACAGAAGTTATTTGGAATTGGAATTATTACCTTCTTCTTCATTTTTTCGATTTCCGTCGTCCTTAGTTGCATATGAAATTGATGGAGGTGTATTACCGTCTTTAGCAACTAAATGAAAGGCGTTTTGTGTGTGCCATACGCGTTTCGCTTCTTTATTTATGAAGCATCATCAGTGGCCTGTAATACATGTTATTTTTGTATAATATTGTAGTACAGTCATAATATTATAGGTATTTTACACAATATGACAGTTAACAGTTTGTTACAATTACTAAAGTTCGGATCTACTAGGTTAGAAACAACTTCTGTAGCACTAGCTTTTGGAAAGTTAATTTAATTGTTAGTATTGGCCCTACTTACGGTTTTCTGTTTAATTCCATGTGTGTCTTCATGGAGATGTTTGTGAGGTCTTCAGTTGGATGTGGTATTTTCGGTCTTGATGAAAACCCTTTCGTCACCACTTCACTGTGTATTCGTATTTGACGTTTGTTTACAATGTTTAGTGTTGCCAACTGTCGCTTTTCGTCTGTCTCTTGTTTGTGTTCCTTGTATCTCTGAGTGTATCAGCTGTTTTTTGTTTGTGTTGGTGTCTGTGTAGACTGTGTGTGTGTGTGTGTGTGTATTGTTATTTGTGTTAGTTTTTTTTTGTGAGTAAGGGAGTGTGTGTGTGTGTGTGTGTGTGTGTGTGTTATTTGTGTTAGTTTTTTGTGAATATGGGAGATGGGGAAGGGGAGCGAGAGGGAGAAGGAGGTAGGGCATTTCATGTTTCGTTATTATTTTTCACTGTTTTGTGGCCAGCTTGATCAGTGAATTGTTGCTTATGTTTATCTGATCATTGATCACTTTTTTATTCATTGCCAAGGCTCTTTGTATGTGAAAGTTTTCTTGTAGTGTCAGGATTTTTCTGTCCCGATTGTTGCTTCTGATAATTTTCATGTCTTGTTCCATGGTGGATGGTTCGTGTCCGTGTTGTATTAGGTGTTCTGCAAAGGTTGAGTGGCTATTTTCATACTTCCAGCTTCTTATGTGTTCTTTATATCTGGTTTTGAAGTTTCTGCCTGTCATTCCCAGATATACAGCTTTGCATTCTTGGCATTCTAGCTGGTATATACCTGCCCCTTCATATTTGTCTGGTTTATCTGTTGTTTGCAACTGTGACAGAAGTGTGTTTCTTGTTCTATAGGAAATTTGTAAACCTTGCTTCTTTAGTATGTTTGCTATTTTGTGTGTTGATTTGTGTTTGTATGTAAGGGTGTACCATTTATTTTTGTTTTTGCTGATTGTGTCATGAGTGTTGGTGTTTTGTGTGTCTGTGTGTGTTGCCTTGTCTGTGTTTGTGAGAGTTTTGGGTGTTTGTACTTTGTGCTTCTTGGAATTTTTCATTAGTTGTGTTTTGATTTTTTGGTTGAGTCTTTCTACTGTTTGGGTGTTATAGCCATTGTTTTTAGCTATAAGTTGTATTGTTTTCAATTCTTTCCCATAGTTCTCCTTGCTTAGTGGGATATTGTTCAGTCTATGTAACATGTGTCTTAAAGCTGCTAGTTTTTGATTATGGGGTGGTTGTAAGTGGCATGTATGATTGTGTCTGTTGCTGTTGGTTTTCTGAAGATGTCAAATGTGTGCTTATCATTGTTTCTCTTTATCGTTATGTCCAAGAAGTGTATCTGTCTGTTTGTTTCTTTCTCCATTGTGAATTGAATGTTGCTGTGTATACTGTTTATGTCTGTGTGGAGCTGTTGTATTCTCTCTGCAGATTCATCTACCATACAAATTATGTCATCTACAAATCTGTACCAGTAGACAATTTTGTATTTTTTCTCTGTAATGATTGTGTTAAATATTGTATTCTCTATGTGGTTGGTGAAGATATTTGCCAGTGTTCCTGATATAGGGGATCCCATTGGTAGTCCATCTTTTTGTAGGTAAAATTCTTTTTCAAATTCAAAGTAGTTTTGGGATATGACTACCTTAAGAGTTTTGGTTATTTCTCTAACATTCTCTGCAGGTAGTTTGTTGTGAGCCATTAGGTTATCTTCAATTAGTTTTACTGTATATGTGGTGGGTATTGAGGTATACATGCTTTCTATGTCAAAAGAGATGAGTGTTGCTGTTTGTGGAATGTGTAAGTTTTTTATTTGTGTTATAAGTTCATTTGTGTTTTTCACTGTTCTGTTGTTCTCCATTTGATAGTGTTCCATTAGGATTTTGTTCATTTGCTTTGCCACATAGTATGATGGTGCATTCCTATAGTTGATTACAGGTCTCACTGGGATATTTTGTTTATGTACCTTGGGTTGGCTTCTGAGTGTAGGTGCTCTTGGGTTCTTCTGTGTGACATATAGTTTTTGTTTATCTGTGAATATGTGTTTGGTGGCTTTGAGGTTGTTTTTTATGTGTGTTTGGAAACGTGCTGTTGGATCGGATTTCAGTTTTGTGATGTTGTTGGCAGATATGAATTCTATGGTTTTCTCTACAAACGAGAAGAAAAACACAACCAAAATAACCACACAGAAGAACCCAAATTCCACCCAAAATTAATAAATCTCACAGATACAGAACTAACAGAGAGAGAAACACAGCTGTTAGAGAAGGGGCTCAAACACAATATCAGCAACCATAGAATTCATATCTGCCAACAACAGACATTTGTAGATGACATAATTTGTATGGTAGATGAATCTGCAGAGAGAATACAACAGCTCCACACAGACATAAACAGTATACACAGCAACATTCAATTCACAATGGAGAAAGAAACAAACAGACAGATACACTTCTTGGACATAACGATAAAGAGAAACAATGATAAGCACACATTTGACATCTTCAGAAAACCAACAGCAACAGACACAATCATACATGCCACTTACAACCACCCCATAATCAAAAACTAGCAGCTTTAAGACACATGTTACATAGACTGAACAATATCCCACTAAGCAAGGAGAACTATGGGAAAGAATTGAAAACAATACAACTTATAGCTAAAAACAATGGCTATAACACCCAAACAGTAGAAAGACTCAACCAAAAAATCAAAACACAACTAATGAAAAATTCCAAGAAGCACAAAGTACAAACACCCAAAACTCTCACAAACACAGACAAGGCAACACACACAGACACACAAAACACCAACACTCATGACACAATCAGCAAAAACAAAAATAAATGGTACACCCTTACATACAAACACAAATCAACACACAAAATAGCAAACATACTAAAGAAGCAAGGTTTACAAATTTCCTATAGAACAAGAAACACACTTCTGTCACAGTTGCAAACAACAGATAAACCAGACAAATATGAAGGGGCAGGTATATACCAGCTAAAATGCCAAGAATGCAAAGCTGTATATCTGGGAATGACAGGCAGAAACTTCAAAACCAGATATAAAGAACACATAACAAGCAGGAAGTATGAAAATAGCCACTCAACCTTTGCAGAACACCTGATACAACACGGACACGAACCATCCACCATGGAACAAGACATGAAAATTATCAGAAGCAACAATCGGGACAGAAAAATCCTGACACTACAAGAAAACTTTCACATACAAAGAGCCTTGGCAATGAATAAAAAAGTGATCAATGATCAGATAAACATAAGCAACAATTCACTGATCAAGCTGGCCACAAAACAGTGAAAAATAATAACGAAACATGAAATGCCCTACCTCCTTCTCCCTCTCGCTCCCCTTCCCCATCTCCCATATTCACAAAAAACTAACACAAATAACACACACACACACACACACACACACACACACACACACTCCCTTACTCACAAAAAAAACTAACACAAATAACAATACACACACACACACAGTCTACACAGACACCAACACAAACAAAAAACAGCTGATACACTCAGAGATACAAGGAACACAAACAAGAGACAGACGAAAAGCGACAGTTGGCAACACTAAACATTGTAAACAAACGTCAAATACGAATACACAGTGAAGTGGTGACGAAAGGGTTTTCATCAAGACCGAAAATACCACATCCAACTGAAGACCTCACAAACATCTCCATGAAGACACACATGGAATTAAACAGAAAACCGTAAGTAGGGCCAAATACTAACAATTAAATTAACTTTCCAAAAGCTAGTGCTACAGAAGTTGTTTCTAACCTAGTAGATCCGAACTTTAGTAATTGTAACAAACTGTTAACTGTCATATTGTGTAAAATACCTATAATATTATGACTGTACTACAATATTATACAAAAATAACATGTATTACAGGCCACTGATGATGCTTCATAAATAAAGAAGCGAAACGCGTATGGCACACACAAAACGCCTTTCATTTAGTTGCTAAAGACGGTAATACACCTCCATCAATATTACCTTCTTCTTGAAGTACGAGATTATTACACCATTCTTATATACATCACACATCACGTGGAAACGTCTAGTTATGGCTCGGTGTCCCACCGATATCACTAGTTCATCTACTCCAACGACTGTTTTTGGAATAATGTTTTTCAGGGCTCTGTAAAATTCTCCTCGCAATATCGTATCACATATCCTGTCTTTATGTACTTCCTATTTATTTTCTATAATGTCTTCATTTCTATTCTATAACCTTTTATTCCCGCTAATTTTCAGCTTCCACATCGGTTTTTAGTAATGGTTTAGCATATGTGCTCTTGACGTCCACATAACTGCTTTTCTTGTCTGTATATGTTGCTTTAACTTTTTTGTAGGAGATATGCTTCTTACCTCTACTTATATACGATAATACATGCTTACATTATATTTACTGCCCAGATCATGTTTTAATCCTCTTCATTCCTTTTCGTTTAGCCTTGTTTGCTGCATTTTTATATTTTCTTCTTTTATCAGTCAGATTCAGTAACTCATGTGACAGTAAAGGATATGTAGCCTCATGAATTTAAGTGCTCAGTCCATACTGAGTATAGGAGTGGGGGAGGCAGAAACTTCGTTGGAGAACACGGAAGTCCTACACAAAGGAAGCGAAAGTCAAAAAATACAAAAATGTGGAAGCAGCTATGAAGGAGATGATGCATACGAGAACAATTTGACAGAGCAGTGGAAGGTTTAAACTTAGGCAAGTTTATGGGTATAGAGTGCATTTAATATGAACTAGTTTGAGAGACACAAACATGCAGAAGTATTCTACCCCATTTCCAGCAAGGAAAACATTCTAGTTGCTAATTCAAAGACGATATCTGATGAAAATTGGTTATATTTCTAACTTCAAGAATAAGCTATGGCTACATAAATTATAAGCTATGGGTGCAGAATTCTTGTGTGATGTACAGATGAAAAGAGAAAAAGTGTAGAGGTCGACTAGAGGGAAGATCAGTTCGCGTTTCTGGAAATGTTTGGAACACGTGAGACAATGCTGACTCCACGAATTAACTGAAAACAGATTTTAAACGATTATCTAGCTACATATATAGGATTAGTAGATTTAGAAACAGCTTTTGACAATCCTGAATGAACGATAATTTTGGAGGTTGCTGGGAAGAAATAAGGGAGAAAACATTTACGGCGGCGGTGTGGCTGAGCGTATTGAGGCGCTATGCTGCGATGTGCGAGGCCGTTCCCCGTCGGGTGTTCGAATCCTCTCTCGGGCATGGATGTTTGTGTTGTCTTTAGTATAAGTTAGTTTATAAGTAGTTTGTAAGTTTAGGGACTGGTGATCCCGCAGTTAAGTCCCACAAGCTTAACAAACATTTGAATTTTTGGAGAGAATATTTATCTACATCTTATACAAATTCTGAAGCCATTGTTAGAATCGAAGGACATAAAAGATAAGCAGTAATTTAGTAACCACTTACCGGTGTCATTCGAGCTCTGCATTGAGCAGACAGTATTGGACATCAAATTTTATACGAAAATAAGAACTCTCAGAGACACAAACATCTTATAAGAGGAGATCTACGGAACGGATAAGAGTATAAAAAGAGAAAACGAACTTAACGATCGTAAAAGATTGCCGACATTACCTGACATCGCAAGATGTTTTCATCTTCAAAATGAAAACGTCAAGATTGCAGTACAGTTAATTATTTACTGACGGTAGGTGTCAGTGGGCTATGCCAACACCATCCGGTCGTATAAATCCTACAATGTGACCGTGTTGTCTTAAAAAGGAGGTTCTACAGAAAATATAACGACATTTCACTTAGTCAAAATAGACAATAGTCAAGTTATATTACCACCTCCTTATAAAAGATGGTAATATAACATGTGTGTTGTATATTTTGATTAAGCGCAAAGTTGAAATTTCTCTTCAACCTACTTTTTTAAACAACATACCACATTTTCGGACTAACACGACCGGATTATGACGGTACAATCCATTGAAACCGGTCGTCAGTAAATAATTAATCCTATAGTGGTCTTGGCGTTTTCCTTTTGAACATTGTTAAAATATTGCTGATGGAATGCAGTCACTTTCAATCAGTTATACCATGGGAATTAAATTACGATAAGGGACTCTTAGAAGTAGACGATGACTTTTGAATTATAGGCAGTAATGTGAAGAGGATGTAAAATGAAGTGTTCCAGTAGAAGTAAGATAATTACGAAAAGAACAATTTTTTTCTGTCATTACAAATTTATGAATGAGTATTTTCTATAGATATCTGAAATGAGTGTAATTTTCTTTATACGGAAGTGAAATATCTACGATAAACAACTCAGACATGAAATGTGCTGCTACAGGAGGATGTTGTAGATTAATTTAGTAGATCTCATAATCTCTGACGAGGTACTAAATGTAACAGGAGAAGAAAGAGGTCTATGGCTCAGTTAGACTAAACGAGGGATCTAGTAACAGGAATTGCCAGTTTCGAGGGAAGGCGTGGAGGAAAAAATCGGAGAAACGTTTGGATCGATATAAGAAGCTACTTGTAAATGAAGGGGTTTGTTGAGAACAGTGTAGGGTGAACAGCTGCATCAGATTAGTCTTCGACATGAAGATCACAACAACAATAATATTTTAACCTAACTGCACTTTATGTCATTGCGAATGTTTACTCGTAACGTCTTTCGTTTGTTACTATTTCCAGAGGTATATTGACAGTACTGTAGGTGAACAATAATAGGTTTCAATACTTGACATTGTATTTATAATTTGGGAGGTTCGGTTACAGGTTTGCTGCAATATTGTTACCCGACTTTTGTCGTAGAATATTGCACATGGCCATTTTCCGTGGAAAGCTACATAGAGCTCCAACGTTGTGCAATAAATCATTTATAGATATTGGTCCCTTAGTGCGTATGAAACTCCTGAAACGTATTCAACGATAGGGAATCAATGCGAAAGCCGTTGCCTTAGACGCTCTGGATATGATGACCGAACATCAAGAGCTCAATTTCACAACATCCGTGTTTGCAGAATCTACTTTCTTGTACGACCTTTCAAACTTACTCTGTAATTCCAACAACAGGTACAATGGAGTTTCATGTCGTTTGTTTATATACAAGTACAGAGGTGTATGTAGGTTCGTTTGATGCAGCTATTAACGTTGATTTTTCTAATGATCCCAATAGGCGATTTTTTCAACTTCAGCTCTGTTTGATAGTAAGATCGTAATATTTGGACAGAAAACGTATGGACAGTATCGATGACAATTTAAGTATGGTACTCTACTTATGTGCTACCTACAGGTACTGTAAATTTTTTAATTTACAATATGTTTATCTTAACATAACGTACAAAGTTATTTTTATCTGCGTACTCTTTTAATGGGAATGGAATATTGATTTGTTTATAAATGTGTTTTAAATAAATACAGTTAATTTAGAAATATATAAAATATTAATAGTCCATATTAGCAAAAGCGGCTGTACATTTAATTTTCTCAACGGCAGTTTGAAATTGATTCTCCAGACTTCATTTACGTCAGTACTTTGTTTACTACTTATATCAGAAGCGCCAAACTTAACACTGCAAATAAGGCTCATTACTCCTTTTCACGTATTTCTGACATTGTGTGAAAAATTGTGAACTAAGAAATCCGTTTGACCTGTTATTTACTATTTCTTTTAACTGCAAAATCACAGGTTCCGTAAGGTAGCTTTATAAACCTTTATTGACTGATTTCGGCAGACAATTTTCAGTATTAAAAGGCCATGACTAGTGTCTCAATCACTGGTATCGTTTCCTTATAGGATAATTTTGGGTATCTCAGTGTGTTAAGAGTGAAAACAGCACCAAATGAAATAGAAATGTAATGCTAATGTGATGTTTTCACATAAGTGTTAACTTTTTAACAAAATGGTCGCAGCCTGTACCTGCAGAAACTCGTCAATAAAGATTTTTGAAGAGATGTTAATTAGCAACCTGTACTATTCCGAAAGTTCCTAAAGTAGCTAATATACAACTGCTGGGAAGTACAACCAATAAACATATCTGTAGAAAATTTTACGATACAAAGTTCTTATTCCTAATCTCAGGAACTTCTACCGATAGTTAACCAATGGAAAACTTAATTTCTAAATTACACCAGGTACATAAATCAAAATTTTACGAACGGTAACAGAATTTAAGGCTATAAATACCAGCTATTTTCGTTTTTGTAAAATTCCACTGTTATCTCACTTCTTTATATAAAGCATTTTACTTAATCTTTCCTTTGTTAAAATCGATGTCTAAGTGTAATAAATAAAGGTTTGCAGGCTCACATTTCATATTGATTATATTCAGTTCTAAGGTCATTTATCATCGAAAGACACGTAAATTTTATGACCAAATAAAATCAATAAAATTGTAGATACATAGGGGCAGTCTGGGGAATTTTTCTTTGGAGATGACTCTGAATTCAGTACCAATTTAGACTGTACTTCAGAACATGTTCGACAAGCCCGATACATATTCAAAACACCTAAATAAAAGGTCAGTCATGTAATGACACGTTTCACTGCCGTTGTAGTAATATAGACGTTGGAATTGAGTTAGCGAGTATTTGAATGCTTTAACGTTCAGATCTGCTTCAGAAAAAGAATCATTTAATAAAGCTATAAAAAATCAGAATGAAGCCAATATCTTGGACAACAAAAACCTTTTCCAGCACCTGAAGCTCTTCATCGACATTTACTACAGTGTAACAGATACGTTTCACGTCCTTGAAAATTTATATATGAAGAAACCAGTTTTTCACTTACTGTACTGCAAAATATTCCTGTTACAGGTAGACTTGAACTTTTTTTTCATTTTTATCCAAGCTTTCGCTAAAAACACTGCTCTGTGTGACGCTTGTTTTGTAACACCTGCTTTTGTTTGTCACTCTTTCACAATACTTCTGAATTAATATTGTCTTTTCTCTGCCATTTAGCAGCGCGGTGGCAAAAGGTGGGAGATAATCGTTGATCTCTATACTACCTGAATGTTGAACTTTTTCTGTCTGAGCGTGCCATCTACAGATGATAATATTTACTTCTTTGCCAAATTACAACATTGCTGCTGCGAAATGTTTCGCATATTTAGATAAAGCTCAGAGCAAGAAATAAGCAAACAGTTCTTTGTCACGTACAAGTTTATGTAAATTCGAATGCAAATTTAAAACATGACGGATAAAGCCAAGTCATGGAAAACATATCTATTTACAGGCACGCTGCATTCTTACACTCAGTGACGAGGGTTATACATCCAGGTTGTATAGAGATCACAAACAAGCATTAACTGATGACTAGTAAACCACGTCTTTCAGAAAATTATTAAGTTTTCTCTGCAAATGGATTCGCATTACATTTTGATAAAACACAGTATATATTCGTACGCTAAATACAGTCTCTTAACGAAAGTCTGTATCTAAGGTAGAATTTTTAGGTGTGTGCATTGATGAGAAATTGAATTGGAAGCAACACATTGATGATCTACAGAATCGTGTGAGTTCAGCGACTTATGCCGTTAGGGTTATTGCAAATTTTGGTGACAAACATCTTAAGAAATCAGCTCACTATTTTAATTGTCATTCACTGGTTTCTTATAACATCATAGTTTGGTGCAGTGTGTACTTAGAATAATCATCTTGTAGGATGTTAATAAATACAGTCTCTGGACGAAAGTCTGTAGCTAAGAATATTCGTAGTTTTTAGCTGTGTGCATTGATGAGGAATTGAATTGGAAGCAACACATTGATGATCTATAGAATCGTATGACTTCAGCAACTTATGCCGTTAGTATTATTGCAAATTTTGGTGACAAACATCTGAATCCAAGCATCCTCAGTCAACCAGTTGCAAATTAAACTGTAATAAACTTTAATTTCCAACTGGTTCGCTGTTACTTCTATTACTGTGAACTACCGTTGCTTGCACAGGCATGTTAAAGATTTTGATTTACAGGATTGACTCTTAAATCTAACTTTGACACAGAAGCGGGTGATTTATGCTGCCACGAAAGTCTTTGGTCACTTACCAATTAACATCAAATATGTGCCAAAGAAAAATTAAAAAAGAAAAAATTGAAAGAACTTCTGAAAGATAACTCCTTCTTCTCACTAGATGAATTTTTAAACACAGATGAGTGATTTTACAAAACATAAATTAAAAAATTGAATTTTAAAAAGATTGTGTCATGTAATATTAATTCTCCGGGACTGGCACTTAGCAGAAATATTGCATAGATTGAAGAAAGACCAGCAGCTGTGTTTATCTTTTTTAATTAATTAAGCGCCCGCTTTCGGTGGTTCACTAGCACCATCTTCAGGCCCCCGTTACGTAACTGTCGCACTGTTACCTAGTACAGTTATGTAAAGGGGGCCTGGACATGATGCTAGTGAAGCATCGAAACCGGTCGCTTAATTGATTAAAAAATTTAAACACAGCTGCTGGTACTTTCTTCAATCTACAAGTCATGTAATGTTGTCTTTTGCTGGTCTGAAAAGTGTCATCAGTGCGATATCTCATATATATGATCTACTAGCTGCCCGGGTATTTATTTATTCCTGCCATTTTTCAGGTATTTATTTATTTTTATAAGGGCTGTATGTCTGTAAAACCTCTTGCGAATACAATTAGTAGTAAATAAGTAATATATTAAAATTGGAGCTCGATGGGGAGGTTTTCCATAATCGTTACTGTTTATCTGCTCATATCTCATGAACTACGTGTCGTACTGTGATACAATTTCGAAGGTACATTCAACTATATATATGTATACAGTCTGTGAACGTTCTTGCGGCTACAGTTTGTAGTGTAGATATTGTAACCTACAACGTCATACCGAATGCCGTAGTTTTGCTCCGTGTACAGCGGAAAAGTAGTAAGCGAGAACCTTTTTTCCTTTCATTATTTTAATATAGTCAGTGAGAAAAAGTTTAATAAAGGTTTGAAGCTATGTTTAAAATTTGTTGCAAGTCGCTAAGTACTGTCATTCTCATACAGTGTATTTCAAAAGTCTCGCTGTATTTTATGGCATTTTTTTGCGATTTCTGTTGGTTATGACGTAATATCTTTTGAACCATGTGCCGTATGTGATTCTTAACCATGCAGCAATTGTTACCTCACGGTAAGGAATGTGTGTACCAAATTTGGTAGAAATCAGTCCAATGGTTTAGGAGAAATTGAGCAGTGTTGTCTTTTAATGCAGCAGTTTTTCGCGCATCTCATTCTTTATGACGTCATATCTCGTGAACTATATATCGTATGTGATTCTTACACTTACGGTGACCGTACTCATGCATTAAAGCTTACGTATACAACATTTCATAACGCTTGGAACAAAACTGTAGATTTGTATGTAACACGAACAAATATACGGACACTCTGCTTTATACATATTGGAATAGCTGAAAACCCGGCGTTGTCCGGGTATTTACTTATTTATTCCTGACATTTTTCAGGTATATATTCATTTGTATAAGGGCTGTGCGTCTGTAAGATGTCCTTGGAAAACAATTAGTACTAAAGAAGTAATAGATTAAAACTTGGTGCGTGATGGGGCGGTTTTCCATGAACGTTACTGTTTATGTGCTCATATCTTATGAATTAATTGTCATAATGTGATACAATTTAGAAGGTACATTCAACTATATGTGTGTATACTGTCCGCAAAATTACCTGCGGCTACAATTTGTAATGTACAAATTATAAATTGTAGCGTCATACAAAATGTCCTAGTTTTAGTCCATGAACAGCGGAACGTTACTGTTTACGTGCTCATGTCTCATGAACTATGTGTCGGAATGTGATACAATTTAGAAGCTACATCCAGCTATATATATGTATACTGTCTGTAAAATTGTACTGTCGCTACAATTTGTAGTGTTCAAATTATAAATTGTAACGTCATAACGAGAGCCGTAGTTTTACTCCATAAACAGCGGAAAAGTAGTAAGCGAGAACCTTGTTTACCTTTCATTATTTTGATATGGTCAGCGCGAAAAAGTTTAATAAAGGTTTGAAATTATGTTTAAAGTTTGTTGTAAGTCGTTAAGTACTCCCATTCTCATATAGTCTCATCGCATTATAGCAGTTTCTTGCAACTCCTATCGTTTATGCAGTTCTATCTCTTGAACCATGTGTCGTATGTGGTTCGTACTCCTACAAAGGATGTTATCTCATGTAAGGAATATATGTACCAAATTTGGTTGAAATCGGTCCAGTGGTTTAGAAGAAAATGAGCAGCATTGTCGCTTATGGCAGTTTTCCGCGCATCTCATTGCTTATGACGTCATATCTCGTGAACTATATGTCGGTACGTGATTCTTACACTTACGGTGACCGTCCTCATGGATTGGAGCTTACCTGTACTATATATTTGTATGCAACACGAAAAAATTATTCGGACACTCTGATTTATATTTTAGATGGAACAAGTATTGATCTAATCTACTGCCGCTCATTAGACGGAGAGTATATCCGGTACAGAGGCAGTCAGTGACGACTAGCAGGGAGCCCCTGCAAGGTAGGCAACCGAGTGTCGCACAGCCACGCGTCCGCCGTCCCGTCCTGCCCGGCGACAGACACGACGTGCGCCGACTACGTAACGGCCTACGAGGCGGCCTAACGAACGCCACGCAGCGCCGGCATGCGGCCGCAAATACTAATTAACATTATTCAGTTTGCCATTTCTTGATGGCGCCGCCGCTAATTGTGCTCACATTTCATTACGCCGTTACAAATAGCCGCCATAATACTGATAAATTCCGAACACACCGTCCGGCCGCGGCCCCCGCGAGCCGATCAGGCCGTCTTCTAGCGCTGGCGCGGTGCTACGGTGCTTTGGAATTTCGCAGAGCGATGGGGGGAAAAGTTTGCAGCAAACGAGAGCCGAGTGAGTGGAAGCAGTCTGCCCGTACAGCTATTGCTGCGCCATTTACTGATTCTCCTGGTGATTTAGGAAACTAATGACTTCCGGAGCTAGGGTTATGGTTGTTGTTGTTGTGGTCTTCAGTCTGCAGACTGGTTTGATGCAGCTCTCCACGCCACCCTGTCCTGTGCAAGTCTCTTCATCTGAGAATACGTTCGGCAACGTACATATTTTTGAATCTGCTTACTATATTCGTCCCTCGGTCTCCCTCTACAATTTTTACCCCACACGCTTCCTTCTAATGCTAAGTTGACAATTCCTTGATGTCTCAAAATGTATCCAACCAATATATCCCTTCTCTTAGTCAGGATATGTCAGAAACTCCTTTTCTCTCCGATTCGGTAAAGCACCTCCTCATTAGTTACGTGATCTACCCATCTAATTTTCATACTTCGTCTGTAGCACCACATTCATTAGCTTCTATCATCTTCTTATCAGAACTCCTAATCGTCCACGTTTCTCTCCCATACAATGCTACACTCCAGACAAATGCTTTCAGAAAATACTTCCTAACATTTAAATTAATATTGGATGTTAACAAGTTTCGCTTCTTTATGGTATGGTACGAATTTGTGAACTAGTTTGAACTTGTAGCTGAGAACCCAGTTCGTTCCTGTAAGTGTAGAATGCTCTAACAGTAGTGGAAAATAATATATTATTGTACTTCTTTAAGTGCGTCAGTGACGAAACTAGCCTGAAGTATGACGTAAGTAATGGCTGCAATCACAGTTGTAGCAGACATGATACAGGTAAAGTTTATTCGCCCATCAGTGTCAGTACAAATTGTTCTAATTATTTAAGTAGCTACTTTAATATAGTTTTTCTTTGTGTAGATGATGTAAAGTACATGCTCGACCAACACAACAGTACAAACGCCTTTGGTCATATGCATGGGAATTTAAGAAAAATAAATAAAGAAAAAATCCGACTGAGAGCTTTCTCAAACAAAGCGGCTCACCACAGTGAGGAACGCGTGGCTCAGAAGTATTTACTTCGTTCTTATGTCACATTTCGTCATCTTCTGCTCAACTATTAGTCCATTTTAGTTTCGTTTCACTTAGTGTCATATCTCGTCGAAAATCTACTCTAAAATCATGTAATTTTCGAGTTACGTAGAATTGTAGGCAACATTCTGTTGCATGTGCTGCGGCAGTTTATAGAGAACATACAGTAAAAGTATTAGAAAACAGGAATAAAAATGCTATAAAGTGGTAATAGCAAAAACCAAAGCACTGATGATAGACTAACAGTATTCAAGGAAATTAATAAAGGAATATAAGAAATGTTGTCTTCTGGTTAACAGAAATAAAACTAAATTCATTGTAATAAAAGAGACAAGCTATGAATTCATACTAGAATAAGATATGAGATCTGTTCCGCACATGGAAGTGTAAAAATTCTAAGGGCGAAGAAGTAAAAGAGTCGGTAAACAGGAGAAGGAAACTTTAAAACATTAGCGAGAAAACTCACAATTTGAGCATATTACAGCATTAAACGGTAAGTTGTGGGACCAAAGGTGTTGAAAGAAGACACACACACACACACACACACACACACACACATACACACACACACACACATACACAAATCTTCATTACAATAAGTGTCTGTAATGGTTAGCTGCTGGTTTCCTGCTCGCCGTGTCCACCGCCAACACGTGCTATGCATCTGAAGTTAGTCAGTATTGACTGAAACTGGTCATTAAATGAGAACAACATTTCTGTGATCTGTTCTGTTTTAATTTTAACAATTACAGATTTATTATTTATGGTGTTTTCATCTTGTTTTTAAGGACTTCAAGCCAAGTTTTCACTTTTTTAATCATCTGCTCTCAGTCTTTAGCAGAAATGGTATACCATGGTAGAGCATAAAACCTTTTAAAAAGACATTTTTATCAGTCTTACTGGCTGATCAAAAAGTCAGTATAAATTTGAAAACTTAATGAATCACGGAATAATGTAGATAGAGAGGTAAAAATTGACACACATACTTGGAATGGCATAGGGTTTATTAGAACAAGAAAAAAGTATTGCTAGACGCGTGAAAGATCTCGTGGGCACGTCGTTTGGTGATGATCGTGTGCTTAGCCGCCACGTTCGTCATGCTTGGCTTCCTAGGTCCCGAGACCTCAGCCCGTGCGATTATTGGCTTTGGGGTTACCTGAAGTCGCAAGTGTATCGTGATCGACAGACATCTCTAGGGATGCTGAAAGACAACATCCGACGCCAATGCCTCACCATAACTCCGGGTATGCTTTACAGTGCTGTTCACAACATTATTTCTCGACTACAACTATTGTTGAAGAATGATGGTCATTATATTGAGCATTTCCTGTGCTGAACTTCACCTTTGCTTTGTGTTAATTTGTTATGTAATTATTGCTTTTGTGATCAGATCAAGCACCATCTATCGGACATTTTTTGAACTTTTGTTATTTATTTGTTTTTTCTCATCAAACCCCAAAAAATTTCAAGCATATGTGTCAACTTTTACCTCTCTGTCTACATTATTCCGTGATTTATTAAGATTTGAAATTCATACTGACTTTATGATCACCCGGTACATTACGACGAGAATTTTTTTTCTACAAGGTCTCTAAAGATTATACTTGATGAAATAGTGTAATCTGTATATGACGAATTACATTGTTGAAACCAATAATTTGAATGAATAATAAAAATATATGCTAAATCGGCTTAAAGATGTTGAAAATATTGAGTATAGGGTACAATAAAAGTCTCTATGCAGTTATCTAAAGCACCATTACATACAATGGAAAAAAAATTACACGAAAAACAGCTTAGTTACTATGGACATATTGAAATGATGACACAGAAGAGTTTACCATGGGGGACGGAAAACAACAGGAAAAAGAATTAGACGGGCACCACCAGTCAAAAGGAATTCAGCCATCAATTACAAGAAGAAGAGTTAAGGAACATTTATGAACGGTTAGCTACAATTGTACTATATCCTTGGGGCATCGCAAGAAAGAATTAAATTTGAAAACAGGTAAATAGAAAAATTATTTGACACGACAGTTACCAGGAAGATTATCGTCTATTCTGTCAGAGTACAAGGTTTGAATAGTAGATACGGCGCTTTGCCTCGCCGCGGGACATCGCTAGACGGAATTAAATTTGAAAACCGGTAAATAGATAAATAATTTGACAGGACAGTTACCAGGAAGAGTATCGTCTATTCCGTCAGAGTGCAAGGTTTGAGTAGTAGACACGCCGCTTTGTCCCGCTGCTGCTGTGGGCAGGACCGCACGGGGTATTTTGCACGTTGTTGGGTGGGAATGGCAGTGCGCAGCGCGGGTTGCAGTGCAGCCCGGCGCACAGTCTTTTGGAAGCGTTCATCAAACGGCCGGCCGTGTCCGATCCGCCGGCCGGGCTCGAGCCGATTCGCGCTGCTGTGTGCGTTTCGCACACGGAAGGAGCCAAACAGTCCTGCACTCGGATGAGCGCCCAGCGCGGGCTGCAAAATACGCCATTTGCTGAAGTGCTCGCACGCCCCTTCCAAACAACACTCACCATCGCTTGCGTTTAATACGACGGCTTGCCTGTTACATTTCTGCTGCAGTAAGTACCGTGCAGATTTTAACGCAAGTCCACAACGTTACACACTTTGTGTCCAAACCACGCATACACTTTTTAGTAACTACGTGCACAGGAAAAAGAAGAAATGAAGTGAAGCGGCACTTCTGTCTGATGTTCTTACATAACGCAACTTGCCGTTGTTACATCTGTGGCATTAAGGGCCGGGCGCGGTGGCCGAGGGGACTGAGGCACTTCAGTCACGGTCTGCACGGCCACTACGGTCGGGAGTTCGAATCCCCCCTCGGGCATGGATATTTGTGCCATCCTTAGTTATAGCTAGTTCATAAGTAGTTTGTAAGTTTAGGGACTAATGACCCCGTAGTTAAGTCCCATAGACTCTACAAACATTTAAACATTTCAACATTTGGCATTAAGGCCAAATTAGCGCAGATAAGTATTTATTCTACTTTTCTAAAATATCTCATCCTTAATGACTGTACGAGGAATTCTATACTGTAGAAACAGAGCGAATCAGATTCATTTAAGTATCTGCTGATGGATATTCAGGTTTGTGTAGTTGTGGTCCACGAAAGGCTTTTCCTTCCTGGTGGTTTATCCACAGCTCCTCTAAAGACGTCATAATTATGTGTCCTAAAATAATCGTCTGAAGGTGAAAACTGTCAAAGAACTGATGCGATGAAGTTAAGAAACAATAAGTTGCTTTCTGCAAAATTAAATACCAGTCAATCATATATTATCCGTCGAAACATTTGCATCGGTAGGTTTCGTGGTAGATAGTAAGTGAGAACGCCGTATATGTTGCAAGAACGTTAACTACGAACGACTTAATGCGCATTTAAAAATAAACAGAAGCAGCTACATAAGTAACGAAATATGAAAACAACCAGAAATTTCTTTAAACATAATTGTCTTCTGTAACGCTAATTGTCCATTTCATTGTTATCTGTAGAAATATTCGACCTATAATTATGTTTTTACGCAGCTAATTTCCAGGACGACAAGAAAGTCTAGTCGGCAAATAGTTCAATCGTCTTGGACTATCTTTCGTTCTATTATATAATTTCGAAGGTGCGTTAAGTGCTATATGTGCAACTCTTAAAATATTTCGCAAATCTTTTGAATAAAATTAGTAAGGTACAGATCATAAATAGTAAAGTCATGCCTAACATTGCAGCAGTACGCCACGAATAGGGATTAAATGATAAGTAATAAACTTAACCATTCTGATAGGACTGTCAGTAATAAAACGTTTCGAAAACGTTTGAAATTAGGTGCAAAGTTGGTTTCAAGTTTCTGAGAGCTCTCATTTTCAAGTTGTGGATGAATGAAGTCTCGTTCCTCATGCGTGGCAAGCTATGGCAGGCTTTCCTGCAATTTGATGTTTACGTCATTAAATACCCTGAACTATAAATCGTATGCGGTTTTCCCCTACAGGGATTTTTTCCTGGCGGTGAGGAATATGTGTATAAGGTTCGGCTGAAATCTGTTCAATAGTTTAAGAGGAGATGTGCAAGAAACACACATTATCCATTTTTATAATATGCTCAATCATTATCAGATTAGTTTCGTGTAGCAACAGAAAAAAAGTCACAGGAAAAATTAGGTTTTAAAATTCTTGTTGAAATCTTTACTCATACAAGAGTGCTGTTCGCACATTAAATCATTTGACTGGTACATAAACTACGTAATTCAAGGTATAGAAATTGACATCCTTGTCATTGAAAAGAAACTGATAGAAAATTGAAACTTGAAACTTCCTGGCAGATTAAAATTGTGTGCCGGAACCGGGACTCGAACCTGGGACCTTTGCCTTTCGCGGGCAAGCACTCTACCACTGAGCTACCCCGACACGACTCACGATGCCGCCTCACAACTTTACTTCCGCCAGTACCTCGCCTCCTACTTTCCAAACTTCTGATTCTGATAGAAAATTGTTCGGTGAACCGTCTGCCATATACTTTAGCGTAAACTGAGGGTAGCCAAATAGATGAAGAAACAAATCGTCGGATCCAGATGGAATCCCGGTTCATTTTCACAGAAACTACTTTTCGCCTGAAACTAATTGCAAATCTCAAAGACAGACAAAAGTGGTTGGAAAGAATTACAGTTTACTCTCTTACGAAACAAGAATGAAAGAACTGAGCCATAATTTAATAGCAGTGGCGAATACAGTATATATTTCCGGGGCGGGGGTGGGAGGGTAGGGGCAAGATTAATGTAAAGATAAGTTTAGTAAATCTAAGTAGACACTCCATGACATTTTTATTGGTTTTGCTGCTTATATTCAGAGGATAATTTGCGCTGAAGCCCCTTTTACTTTACTGAGAACTACTATTTTATTGTTGACACTAAATGTTATGTGTGTGTGTGTGTGTGTGTGTGTGTGTGTGTAAAGTTTCGTATACTTGACCAACAAAACAAGAGGTAAATCTCTGTCAACATAGAACATCAAACGTTGCATGGCGGAGGGTACCTCCCAACACTCTGAAACACCGTTTGAGCGATGTATATGAATGTTCCGAAATGTACATGTATTTTCATGCAGAAGTTTTTCATACTACACAAGGCACATTATGGTGCATGTTAGATGGTAAATTGACATCAAATTCGCACCATTCACCATGAAACTTAATAAATAATAATATTGTTATACACTATGGAGGAGGACATGGCCCGAGAGAAACGGAGATGGACAGTGGAAAAGACGACAGAGAAGTCGGAGGAGTTGGTCCGAGAGAGGAGAAGGGATGGATGGATAAGATGTTATGGATGGCTTTTAGTGCCTAGAGGAGAAAAGAGAGGATAAGACAGGCAAACAGGGAAGAAGAGAAAAAGGTAGTAATAAATAAATACCGGAAAACGCTGTGTTTACAGCTAGTAAATAATTAGCCCTTTGGTAGACATCATTGCTACAATGTGGGTTCTGTTCGAATATTAAAAGAAACAGTTATGATTATCAGTTAAATGTTGAAAGCGAAGGTTAAGTGTAAATTGTAATTCATCATTTTTATATGACGGTCTGTAAGGATCTTGTAAATCTTCTACCCTAATCATATATTCTGCAATTTATAAATTTCGTATCAAGAGTCTCTTTAATCATTTTCCCACTGTAAATTAAAAATACAAGTATCTGTGCTATAACTTGATATCATCGCAACAAAATATTTCTTCACAGTGTTATTAACAAATAACGGCTGAAGTTGTAAGGAAGTGTCAATGTAAACAGAACTGTTTCCATTTTGCTACAAAATTTTAATTTAGAACGTAACTAGATGATATTAACAGCTCATTTTATTATAATTGAAACGATAGTTATTGAGGAAACGGATAATTCTGTGTCCCAACGACAGAAAATAAATTTGTCACATTTTGTAGATAGGCTGTCAGAGTGATTTGAAAAGACAAACAGAGTTTTGTGACTAAGAATATTCTTCATGAATAGATGATCCGATAGTTAGTTTTACGGTTTCTTTAAATTATATAATAACATCCTATTGTAGCAATATTCCATCGCAGCATGTAATTTAAGCTAACTACATGATTCTCTGCAGATGAAATTAAATGTTACATATCTGTTCTTAGACATAAGTACAAGTTTAAATAAAAGAGAATATGTTTCGACTTTAGGTTAGCAACTTATCAGTATCCTGTATTTCGAAATACGCAAATAAATATATTTTGGTAATATTTGACAAAGAAAATATCATAAGGTCCCCCATTCTGAAACACCATCAAGATTTTTCGTTCCAAATTTCTAAGATATTAGTACTGCAATAATTCACACAAAACTTGAATACATTTTTACGCTATAATGAATATCTAAAAGTCAAATACATACCTGTTATTTCTCCAGTGTCAAATGTAAGACATCTAAATTGTTTCAACTTGCAAGTAACTTGTGACGCCGATATAGTAAAGTCGTTGTTCGGAGGTTGCTGTTCAACGAAGAACACTTGCTTCCTTGTGACATCTGTAAATAAAAGAAAGAATTAAACACACAGCACTTCTTTGTTGAAAAAAAGTATATATCATAGCGAATATATGAGGTAAATTACAAGCACAAGCAGAACCTGCACTGATCTTTACGTATTAACTGGCTCTAACTTTGAAATGTTTATTTTGTGTCATTCTTACAGTGACTGAAGGAGCAACTTCTGTATCATATCTGTAGTTGTATGTATAATGTTGGTCTGAAAATTCTAATGTAATTTGGTTTATACGATACCTGATATTAAAATATGTTCCACGCTATGTGGAAACATGACAGGAATACACATCTATACTATTGTTGGTTTATATTTTTGAAAAACATTCTGACTTACATGCACAAATATATAATAAACCAGCACGGTAGGTGAAACACATATCGTAATTGATGAAAATTCGTGTCCAGATCTAATACATATTTCAGGTTCCTTGCAAATTTAGCTTTATCCTTTAAATGTAGCTATAAGTCGTACAAGCATTACAAAGCACATATTATCAACTTACGTTATTTATATTTATGTATAAATCGTAATATAATTATATTTCGTTTTCAGATATGAGGTGTTCCCTTGCCAGTCGAGAAAGATGTAGACGTTTTTACGCTAATCACATTACACTTTCAAAGAAACTTCACGGAAGCACAATGTACTTCAAGGAAAATAAAAAGTTTTCATAGACAAACATGACATGAAATCATTTAAAAAACTTTAAAGGCGTAATGACAAATATTTTAAATTAAAATGTAATTTTATTATATGAAGCGAGTAATCTAATCTCCTGATTTAGCCGCGCTTCAATGGCAGAGCGGAGCACCTGGCTGCTCCCCGTCAGAGGTTCGGGTCCTCTCTCATGCATTGGTGTGTGTGGGGAGGGGGGGGTCGGTAGGTGGGTGAAAGGGTGGGTGAATGTATGTGTGTTGACCTTATGTTACTTTTAGTAGTTCGTAGGCCTAGGGACTGATAACCACAGTAGTTACGTACCTTGGATTTATTCACATTTGAACATTTTCTCCTGATTTAAAAGATTTAGGTTTCAGTAGCTTGTAAATGTTCTAGTGATGTTGGTACAAATGAAATTCCTTTTTGAAATAATACCTGTAACGGACGATCACAATGATCCAGATGTGAAGAAACGGAAGATAACATAACATCACGTGTGTCAAGCATTGTCAGGAAACCAGATCTTTAGAATTACCTACGAGAATGATTTCCTTAGAAAAGTTTCCTTAGATTCAGACGGTATATTATTCACGTTCATGCGAAGCACATCGGGTTTTGCCGACAGGAGATTTGGAATAACGGAAACCCACCTGGCTACAGATTCGTTGACTCACTTGGAAAAGTCATAAAAAATAAATACATAAAATCCGATATCAGAGATTGACGAACGATGAGAAATATCGGTTGATAACAAACCCACAAAATTCTGAAAACTTCTGGTATGATTATGTTGCCATGCCTCATCAAGAAAACTTTGGCAACAGTAAGCTGTGACATGGTTTTACACTGTTATATTTAGTACACATAACGAAGAGAAGTGCCTGTGAAATTCAGGTACATAAACCTCCAGCTCTTGCAGTATTCTTAACTCGAGCGCATCTGGATAAAATCGAATGGTTGCGTTAAAATAATAATAATAATCGTGAATAATAAGGATGTGGGAATTTCCGAATAAAGCAACGTTTTGTAGAAACTTGAGTTTACATCTACAGGGTAAACTGGTTGCATATTCCACATTCTCCATCCAATACCCCTTCCAGTTCCCCAACCCATTCCCTACGAGCTGAGTTATCGAGTATTGAGTTATCGTCCAGAGTTACGTCCGGTCAATCAATAAACTGTGTAATTTTTATCCAGAGAAATTGTTGTCGCTCGTTTTATTTGACGGAGCGGATGATAAATATCTGACTGTAGGTCTTCTTTGTCTGTCACCGAGCGAAGCAGGCATATGATACTGATGATGAAACAGAATAGTGAATTCCATATAGTCGTCTCCGCCAATGTTTCACTATGAAGCCATAGGTTTTTTTGTATGTTTGCAAGTGAATGACTACACCTGTCTGATACCTACAATGTACATACTATCATATGAATTTGTTTTCCAGTAAAAATTGAAACGGGAAGAAAAACATAATTTCTTAATTTACACAACGTGTCTTACTGAAGAAACAGTATTTGCTCTTCCTGGCATCGTCACACCTAACCATCTGTCTTCGTGTAGGAGTTCTTGTCACCATCTAGCCATCGTGACGATCATTTTCTATGATTACGCTTCATTACTTCAGTTTCATGTCTCTAGCAAGATCATTGCCAATTAATTCCCGATCCATGTCAACTGAGCTGAATGTAGCATCACTAACGACGTCACTGTAGCTTGAGGTACCAAATTCAACCTTTTCTTAAACTTTAACTCTCTCAGATGTTGAAATTGTACACTGCTCTAAACTGTAACGGGATCACGTGATATATCATGTACAACATTCATATGGTAATTAATTTTATTCAGATATTGGTTACAATTGTAATTTGTGTGTGATACTGTACGATGTTTTGCAGTTTTTAATCTTTACTTGAGCTTTACATGGCGTTTAATTAGAGTGACGCACCATAGGGCTACAATAATGGTAGTACAAGTTTCCCTCTAACATGAAGTGTGATCACCTCGGATGGTTAGTACAGTTGCACACCTGTGTGGCATGGAGAATATGACACTGTCAATCAGCTCTTGAGGGATATTTGGTCATTATTCCGTAAGTGCAATATCCAACTCTCCAACCGTAGTGGGATGTGCTGGTCTTGCTGGAGTGCGTCTTCCAAGTGCATCCCAATCTGGTTTAAGTCTGGTGAACAAGCTGGCCACTCCATTTGCTGAACTCCCTCAGCTTCAAGAACGTTTTCCAACAGTGCAGCTCTGTGGGGGCGAGCGATATATTGTCGACCAGAAAGAACCCATCTCCTATGGCACCAGCGTAGGGTATAAAAATGTCGAAGGATCTCCTCTGTATAATTCTGAGCAGTCAAAGCGCCATACTGAACGACAACAGGATTCCTGTCAATAGGATTCCTGTCCACCACCATTACATGGCGAAGGTCCCTACACATAAGAAAAATCGTTCCGAGTTCCACGTTCTCTCCACATGAGGGAACGACTGTCCGGCTGAACAAGGCATCTTGACTGATCTGTGAACAGAACCCAGCGATATTCCTTTCGACTACACCCAGTTTCTGCGGGCTAAACGGTGTCGTGGTTTTATTGTGACACACGCCATTGGCTTCCGTGCGTAGAGGCCACATTGCCGAAGGCAATTTCGAACTGTTAGTTGGGCTGCCTGGATGATGCATTTCAAGGAAGTTACATTCCGCCTCCTGTCTCGACGGGCTGTTAACAAGAGATACGGTCTTGCTGATTTTACCCGTAGACGACCTTGGCCTTGCCTGCTTTTAACCGTTCCTGTTGTCTAAAACCCTATAGCTCTCCACACCATAGCTTCGGTAAGTGACGTTATTGTTGCATTGGTCTACCTCCTCAAAACAGTATCTGAAACCAACTGCATTTCTTTGGTAGTAAACGCACGTCAACATCAATGCCCTCTGTAGCAACTTTCTGTTACTACCACCATCTCGGCTGCCGTAATGTTGTCTTCGTTTCGCAGAATGGACAGTAAGACGTTGAACAATTTTAGTTAGTGGTACCGATGACAATACTACGGACCTCAGCCATCGCAAATGATCTCCTAATTGTTTTGAGCGGTGTAATTCGGCCATCCAGATTAAATTCTTCCCTTATTTCCCAACTCAGTTAACATGAACGGCGAAATGATTACTTTTGAAACAGCATAGCCGATTTCATTTAATACGAGCTTGCGTTTCGTCTCTAATGATCTCGTCCTCGATGGACAGTTAAAACCTAGTGTTGGTTACTTCACTATTTTCCGTTTTACTTTTCTGTCTACAGTACTTGTCTGTGGCTACCAATCGTCGTCCCATTACGTTTTTGAATTCACCGAGTAACTCGAATACGAGTAATAACAATGTTGCGGTTATGAGGGATGACATTCCTTACGCTTGAAATCATTTCTACTATTAACTAGACTGTTTCTTACCTTCTCTGTGCGTTACCCTGATGGCCTATGTAGTGCAATTTATGCCTGAGCAGAATTTATTCAGCCACGGTCCCTGAAAAGCAATAACGATCCGCCACAGACGGGGCCTGTCGAATCATTGATCTTAAAAATCTCATTTCAGCCGTGCTGCGCTGTACTCGTATATTGTGCCGTTGTTCATAAATCTTTGTTGGCGCATATAAATCCGGCATTACGTCACGCCCATACTCTGCGCTTTCCATCGTGCTTCAAGAAGTTTCAATCTATACGCCCGCCCTTGCGAGCGGAAATTTTCCCCGTTCCAGGATTACACCTCTGTAAATCAGAATATGTTGCTCTGCACAAAAGTTCATCGACTTTTAAATTTCTGTTTATGACAATGCGTAATAATAATTCGCCACTCATCGGCAGGATAAGCGTACGATGTCGCAAGTACGGTACGGCCACGAAAAAAGAAGGAAATCTGTGGTAAATTAAAATTTATCCTAGTACGTGGAAAAAGTAACGTATATATTAGTCATTTATGCAGAATTCTTAAAACAGTGGCGACATCGGCCTTGTATGTATGCGCTTGGATATAAATCATTTGGAATTAACCACAGAAAGTTGTCAAACATCTTTCATATGGGGCAAAGTATTTTAAGAAAAATACGTATAAGTAATAAAACAAGTGAGAAAAAGTTATGCGTCGACACCTTTGAGAATCAACTGCGTTAGAGAAATTACAGATATAGCTGGTAAAAAATTTATACTGCTTAAGCTACTTTTATGTAACACAGAGAGTAAGTAGATGAAATCAAGTATTACCTTGTGTAGCTTCTGGAGAGTTACTCTCACCGAAATCATCACGTGAACAATTAGTTGAAAATGCCCAGCGGACGAGATAACATACAGACTATAACCCTTTAGTACAAGTGTAGGTAGCAAATATGCAGAGGCAACGAATATATATTTTCTTATTACTTTTATAAAACTGAAAAGCACCATTTTTCTGATATGGACACTGTGAGACACAAGTCACAGTACACCCTTTTATTCCAAAAACTCAGCAGGAATTGGAAAACCGCGTTATTGAAGTAAGGTACGGGGAGGTAACCTTCCGTTTACAATTTTTACCGAACATGGGCGCTATCTTGATATCGGAAATCTTGAATCTATGTATTTTGTGGAGAGGGACTCGTGTGATATATCAAATAATATTAGAATTGTCTGACAAGTTCAGTCATGTTAACAGATCCTTCGTAGCACTAATGGTTCAAAAATTATAGCAATGCAAGGTATAAATGTCACATATTTAGTGGGCTACCTACTTTGACAAAGAAAAGATACCAAAGATCGTTTTCTTTTTTTGCATTTTTTTTAAAAATTATCGCACTAGTTTCAGCAGTCTAGCTGTCATCTTGAGATGCCTCTACAAATATACAAAGAAGAATGTAACAACTGCATACAATTTTTGTCTTACAAAAGGTATTATTTCCCTAATATTAAAACTTACCATTTACATAAAATAACAATAAGCTTGTGGTCACTTATGGTGAATGTCGTAATTTAAAAATAGCATGTTTGATCTTACATTGGAAATAACAACACTAATATGTAAATCATAGTACCGGTTGTTCAAAAAGTTCGTATAAATTTGAAAAATAATAAATCACGGAATAATTTAGATAGAGAGATAAAAATTGACACACAATCTTGGAATGACATGGGGTTTTATTAGAACAAAGAAAAAAAAAAAAGAAGAAAGAAAAAAGTCCTACAGATGGCGCTGGACAGCAAAATGTCAGTGACCGCGCATGAAAATCGTGTATAAAGATGCTGTAATGAGAGAGAGAGAATCAGATGCACCAGCAGTCTCAGCATGTTGACGTTACCTGAAAAGGCGCTTTTAGTGAAGCTGTATTATCAGAATGGGGAATGTGCTAGTTCACCGTTACGATCCTATCGCCATAGGAAGTGTATTCGAACGGATAAAGGTCCGTTGACAGAGGCAGCTGTGGCAAGAATGATTTAGAAGTTCAAAGCCATGGGTTGTTTAGACGATAGACCCCGTAGTGGCCGACAGAGTACAAGGCGTAATGCTACTGAGACAGTTCAGGAAGAAATGGAGACTGTAGCGGGGTCGTCTGTGCACGGGGAAGTCAGCGCTCGTGCAGTCGCACGTCGCACCGGCATTCCATACACTATTGTTTGGTTGGCACGTAGGCGTACCCTCCGATGCTATCCTTACAAAATCCATCGGCAGCATGAACTGGCGATTTAGTGGAGCGGGGAGCATTTGCGGTGTGGGCGTTTTAAAAGATGGCGAAAGATGACGATTGATTGAGTAACGTGTTGTGGACCGACGAAGCTCATTTCACGCTCCGAGGGTCTGTCAACGCCCACAACTGCAGAATTTGGGCTACCGAAAATGCTAGAACTGTCGTGGACACAGCATTGCACGACGAGAAAGTCACGGTATGGGTTGAATTTACCACATCTACCGTTATAGGGCCTTTTTTCTCCGAGGAACTGCGCGATTCTGGTTTTGTAACTGCTACCGTGACGGGTGAGAGGTACGCCGATATGTTGCAGAATCGGATCATCCCCAGCCTGGCTGATAAACACCTGCTGAAACGTACGATTTTTGTGCAGGATGGTGCTCCACCCGATATTGCTAGACGCATGAAAGATCTCTTGTACGCGTCGTTTGGTGATGGCCGGCCGCGGTGGCCGAGGGGACTGAGGCGCTTCAGTCACGGCCCGCACGGCCACTACGGTCGGGGGTTCGAATCCCCCCTCGGGCATAGATATTTGTACCGTCCTTAGTCTTAGTTATTCATAAGTAAGTTTGTAAGTTTAGGGACTGATGACCCCGTAGTTAAGTCCCATAGACTATACAAACATTTTCGTTTGGTGATGATCGTGTGCTCAGCCGCCACTTTCGTCATGCTTGGCTTTCCACTCCCCAGACCGAAGTCCGTGCGATTATTGGCTTTGGGGTTACTTGAAGTCGCAAGTGTATCGTAATCGACCGACATCTCTAGGGATGCTGAAAGACAACATCCAACGGCAATGCCTCACCATAATTCCGGACATGCTTTACAGTGCTGTTCACAACATTATTCCTCGACTACAGCTATTTTTGAGGAATGATGGTGAACATTTTGAGCATTTCCTGTAAAGAACATCATCTTTGCTATGTCTTAATTATTGCTTTTCTGATCAGATGAAGCGCCATCTGTCGGACATTTTTTGGACTTTTTTTTTTTTGTTTTTTTTGTTTTTTTGTTCTAATAACACCCCATGTTATTCCAACCATGTGTGTCAAATTTTACCTCTATATCTACATTATTCCGTGACTTATAAAGTTTTCAAATTTATACTGTCTTTTTGATACTTCACATGTTAGTCATATTATTTAAAATGTAAGGTGAAACAAGCCATTTTTTAACTATAGCACTCACAATCAGCGACCACATCCTTATAGTTATTTTATGTAAATGGTATGTATATATTATTAGCAAATCAGATCTTTTGTAAAAAAAAAATTGTGTGCAGTTGTTACATTCTGCCTTGCAAATTTGTAGAGACGTCAGAATATGGCAGCTAGACTGCAGAAACTAGTTGTGCAATGATAAATAATTGAAAAAAGCGATCTTTGGCATCATTTCCCAAACGCAAATTACCTTGTTCAATCATCACCCAAACATTTGTCATTGCAGAAGTTAACCGCCATAACCAAACGTACTGGATTGACAGGATTTTACATTGGATGGAATCTTCAACGCTGGACTGCGACGCAAACATTTCCACAAACGCATCGATAGAGCTTCTGCCAGCATCTGTGAAAATCCTTCTGCGAGTGCACGTCGACTGGTATAGGCGTCTTCAGATACGCGTTGGCCGAGAACACATTCATTCACTCTTGTTTATTGAAAATTGTCCAGTCTTTACCTACAAAATATTGCTCTGTAACTTTTTAACCATATTGCTCCGTCGAAACTGTTTACATGTATGAAATTGTCAGAAAATGATTATGTTATCTCTATACTTATAAGCGCGTTTGTTATCTGTCTGTTCTCTTATAACTCAAGATCCAGACAACCAAATAACGTGATATGTGGTACACGTACACAAAATTACATGGGAAAGGTTCTTAAACAGGTTTCTTTCCATTTTTTTGGAAAACTAACCGGAAAATTTGAGAAAAAGTGAGAGTGCGTTTTCAATGTGTCGGTGTAAATCTGTATCTTTGCACTGTTGTTGATGGAATTTTGCCCAATTGACCTTCAAAACAAAAGGAAGGGCACTGTCTACATAAAATCTCGTTCAGTGCATGGTGGAGGGTACTTATGGATTTCGCCAAAATCCAAAGTTTTGGTCCCATCTTGATGAAATTTTGTACACTTGACGTTGAAAGCAACATTAAGGTTACTGTCTGCATAAAATTTTGTTCGATGCATGGGGGAGAGTACTTTACTTCAAATAAACGGTTTTGTACGCTTCCACAGAAAACCTTTCTTATAAACCCGGGCAAAGCCGCGTACTTGCAACTAATTTTATACATCACACGACCCCTCTTCCACCTGGAAAATAACTGAGATTCATGAAGATCGATTTCTAGATGGTGCTCATGTTTGGTACATACCGTAAAAGATAGACCACCTAACTTGTATCTTAGTGGAATATTTAGGTTTTCCAGTTTCCTGCAGAGTTCTTGAATTAAAAAGGGTTTAATGTAACATTTGTCTCAGCATTTATTTTATTAATTCTGCATTTTAAGGCATCTTCAGCGGAGTACAGAAAGATAAAGTTTCATTTTGATATCTGCTATTCTAAACGTAAATCAGACTTCGCGTCTTTCAATGGTACACCCGTTTCCTCCTCTGCTCAAAGGTTTGAGGCCACACTACCACTTAAATTAGGCAACATGAGTACGTTTACTCGTTACGAAATTTTTCCACAAAATTATCATATTCTTTGTGCTAATCGCTTAGGAGCACTGTTGTCTCCCTAGACGTGGCACAAAATTATGATACATTACAATCGCTCGTTGTGCTCATTCACCTTTATGCAAGTTTTTATTGTGTAAACTATATTATTTTGAAGCAAATAGAAAAATATGTATTGTTGCCGGTTCATAGTAGAAAAAAAAAATGTTGGACATGGGCAACTTTGTTTCATCGTCTTATATGAATTCTCACAACAGCTTGGCGACATAGGACGTTAACGCTAGTGAAACGGTTATTTTTACATCTGAAAATCAACTGATTGAGAGATGAAGAAAAACTTTCATGGAAAACAACAAGATGAAACGTAACATACACTCACGATTACGCACATCAAAGAGCAACGTATCAGAGGGGTTTATTTTCTTGACAGATCAAATATAATAGTTGAAACATCTGGTATACTATTGCTAGTGAACAATGCAACACAATGGACCACTTCGAACGGAAACGAGAAACTGACCTTCCATACCTCAAGCTCATACGTCGTAGTGGTTAAGGACTACTTAATCTAATAGAATAATTTGTGTTTTATTTATTATAAATTGTCTCTCAGTTAATATTTGCTCTTTGCTTCACTTAGTTGAAGAAATAGCAATACTAAAATGACAACTATTTATGTAGATTCTTAGTAGTTTATAGTAAATCCTGTGAAATTTTCAGTGGCAACCGTTTCATAGCTCATAATGTCATCATTTCCAGTCTGTATACAACTACCTGCGTAAGATTGACGGCAGAAATATCTAGGGAACAACTAAGATATCATTATCCATCCGTTAGTGTTCAGTGCAGTTTCTCAGTATCAACGCTACCTTTGCGAGAATTAAAAGTAAATAAATAAATAAATAAAACTACATTTTTCAGTAACTAAATTTTGTATTATAATTGCTGAATTACAATTCTTTTGATTAATGGTGTAATTACTTAAAATAATTATATAGATACCTGTACCCTCTGTTGATGAGATTAGTATCATTGTGTATAGTTTTTGGGACAAGATAGATATTTGAAATTATATTTGTTGTCGTTAGAACGGTAACATCCTAGTGACATTAATGTAAATGGCGCACGAGCTCATGCATACTGCTTTGCTGAAGAGACGTACTGCAGCATGTAAGGCAACATAATGGTCCGGTGATAACCTTCCAGCTACATTAATGTAATTACTGTAATTAACATCATAAGCGTACTCTTCCCCCGTGACTGATACACATCAGATTCTGTTATGGTGTCGCCACTTTGTCATAGTTCATCGGTGACCCGTGATTCCTTGCTATTAATTCAGGTAAACTGTTAACCTAGGTCACTTAAGTGAGACTCTAATATGCAGACATCCTTATTTCTCTGCAGTTTATTTAAGAACGGAGTCCTGTAGGCCTTCTAAAGAAGATTTTCAAATACCGCTGTGGAAAACTATACTTTCTCTTTCTATAACTGCAAATTTATCACATTTAATGAAAATTAGCTAGCAAAGACCAATTTTACCACACGTTGACACTGATGTATTAAGAGAAGAACATACCTACTATAACGCTAATGCCACTGACATCAAGTAACAGAGAAGCAATTCCTGATGATCCTCTATCCATTACAGACAGAAAAAGCCAAATATTACAAGAAGGGGAAATGTGTGGTGAAGACGAAGTGATTGTTAAACGATGCACGATATTTTCGATCCCAAAATTGGTTATGCACGCCTGGCCATTTGAAGTAAACAAGATCAACTAATTTAGAAAAGTACAAGAGAGCATACTGGAAGGAATAGGCAGACGGCAAAAGAACTAAAAATGTATTTAGTTCGATCAGAAATTCAGAGTCTGATGGAAAACAAATATTTATAATTGAACTATTGGCTCATGATAGCGGGACGGAATGTGTTCTCCAGGAACTACACAAGCATTTATTTAAAAATATTTTCAGAAATTATTGTATTATAAAGGTAAAAAGTCGGAAACAAGATTTAATTCTCTGAGGAAAGTTGCCTTAAATCCCTAAGTCAAGAGTTATCATTCAAAACTTATTTAATATACTGATAAATATTAGAGAATTTGGTGATACGACATTCGGTAGAGAATTGACGAATCCACATTTAGTGAAAAATTCTTCCCTCATTGCAGTTACTGCCATTTCATTTCTAAGAGAGGAGGATACATTATAAACTTATTTACCTTGCATATGTCATATCGTCTTTTTTATAACATAGATGTCCGTTAAGTAAACGTATTGGACAGTTTCGCTATTTATATTCGCGTGAAACAATCGGACCAAATATAGTAATTGTATGCTTCAAGAATAGTAGAGAAAGATTCCTTCAAGGAATATTTATTAAACGTCACACATTAATCTCCTGATTTTGCTGTAGTAGTAACACGAAATTTCACCGTACTACCAATAGCCTTATTTTTCAATGCTGTGTACCTACCACGTAAGCACGTCATCGTGAGGTGGTTGCTTTTGGAAGATTTCACTCCCCAGGTTTTAAGGATAATTCAAGCGGAACAAAATACACTATAATTAACGAATCTGTCCACCGTAAGATTAGAGGGAACTGCGGTGTTTCTCATTGTTAATACCGTTAACACCTGAAATTACCATAGTGTCTGACACTTTCTGGTGCAAGCATGTTACTGGATACTTAAACTACAAGGATGTGCATTCACCGTGCTTGAGAATGCAAATTACAGGCTATCAAAAGCTCAATTTTGATAGCTGTACTGCAATTGATGACACTTTGATGCCGCAGTTTCCAGTGCTGTACAACCGTCCAAATTGTAATGTAAACGCACCAACTCGTATGACAGTGTCGTTACTTCAAATATTCGATACTACCCAAACGCAATGCGACATTTTAATGACGTCGGAACCAATTTCGGAAAGAGTAATTTAACGAGTGAGCAGATAGCAGACTTATGGCTACCACATGTACATTGCAGGAATGTCTTTACCGTGGAGAAGCTGAGGCTCTCTCTCTACAGGGAGAACTGCATTTAGAAGTTTTTAATGGTACCTCTTTCACAGTGTAAAACAGAATTTACAGGTTTAATCTCAAATATTCCCGTGATATTGAACTAAAATGAAAACTATTGTAACTTTTTTTTCCACAAACGGAAGTATGAAGTATTCAGTGGATGAAATAGCGTTTCTTATGAATTGCAACTGTATAAATTTAATTATATGTAGTGGTGAAGCACAGCTGCTATATTCTATGTGCAAAGTAACATGTCATTTCTCAGCGTAACAGAGATAATGCTCTGCAAAGAAGTTGATGAAAAATGATGATCACAATACTTTTGATATTACTAGTAAAATCCCTAATTCCATGAAGAATCGACCTCCCTCTGATAGAACTGCTTCGAAAGCCAGAACCCATGAAGAATAGCGAAAATGTAACCGATAAATTTTCTTTCATAATTTGGTGTAAGGTGTCAGGAGAAAGACGTTTCTTAAGGCTTTGAAATTATGTGTAAAGTTCATTGAAAGTCACGTAGTGCTCTCTCTCTCATTCTCAATTACTGCATCAAAAAATTAAGCGTTAGTTCTGCTGTCTCAAGAAGCAGTAGTTGTAAGATTTAATACCTGTTTTATTGTGCGAAACCTTTAAAGTAATATATATATATATATATATATATATATATATATATATATATATATATATGAGAGTATTTAAAATTTTAAAGTTGTTCAATAAGTGCATGATTTCTTTTAGATATTTTTCTTCGTTCTTCAGATGACGTAAAAATGGTGGTGGCCGGGTTTCCTGTTACGGGATAAATTTACAGGAACAGAGATGGTTCGACGTCTTGCCAAAAATCTTGCAGTTTACGAAATATTGGCAGACGATTACAGCTACTTCTATTACTCATTCACAGATCATCATTTTTCTAAGGTAGTTACAACAAAGGTCATATTTTGTATTTAGTTAGGATTTAGCTTGTAATTGAAGGAAAATTTCAAACACCCTTCAATATCAATCCCGTTTTCGAACGGACACTTGCTTGAAGAGAGAGCACTTGCTACTTTACTATGCAGCGTAAAAGCAGGTAAAAGCGCAAGACTCCCCGTGGAGAGATCACAGGTTCGGTTTCCGATTGGGTAAGAGTCTTACACTCTTCGTTTTAATCTATTCTCAACATTTTCCGATGCGAGAAGTCGTCAGAAATGGCATATAGTTCGAATACCATCTGAAACCTTAGGTGAACTGTTCGATTCTTCCGTGTCCACAGTTAACTATACATAGCATTTACTAATGTTTTGCGGACTACTTCTAACGAATGTCGACTTCATTAGTATCAAAGCTCCATAGTCTGCAATCGATGAATATGATCCACCTAAACGCATTTGCCGTTCAGGTTTTATATAAAAGTTTCTGAGAAGTATTTTCTATATATAAAGCCTAATAAATCGAAGGCAAAATACGTTTAGTAATTAGTATCTAAAGTCTATTATCTACGTAAACATTACACAAGACTAAAGAATAATCACGTATCAGAAATAAAAGCGCAGTATAGGTTCGATAGTTCGAGGTGACCGAAAGCACCTCGAAATATCCATCGTAACAATCAAACCTTCATTAGAAAAAACTAAATGAATCGATGTATAAAAGAATATACGTTTCTGATATAAATTTTGTCTGGGGGCACGGCACTGCCCCTGCCAAGTCGAGTACACAGCAGTAGCATCCTTTTCTCCCACGCCATTCACGGCACTTCTCTAACCCCTTACCTCCCCTCCTGTATCTTCGTTGTGTCGATACAGTATCAAACCGAACTTTCGGTGACCAAAAGTACTGTAATTAGCTATATTCCCAAATCATAATATCCCCTTCGTCATAGTTTACGAAATATTGATAGTTGAAAATCGTTGACTCCGTCATTCACTCACAGTTCATCAAAATTTTAAGATACTTCTAGCAAACACAGATACCTACAATTTTGAATTTAGTTAGTATTTACCCCGTAATGAAAGGAAAAATTCAAACATCGCTAAATATCTGTCACGTTTTCTAACGTTCAGAACTATCTCTGAACAATGCACTGATAGACTTTGGTTCTTCGCTGTTCACATGGAGAAAAGCGTACATAGCGCTTTCCACAGTGACAAGTGTGGGCGAATGACATCGTATTAACATTGATTTCAATAATATCAAAGCTCAAGAGTCGACAGTTGTAGATTGCAATCTACATAGACGCACTTACCGTCCAGACTTGTCAAAAATTGTTACATAAAATCCCCAGAGGAAAATCAAAAGAAGGAATACGCAGTGGGATTTAAGAAAATCCGTCACTGACGTACAACAAATGCGTCCAAAGAAGAAAAGGAGGAGAACTACCTACGAAAATGTGAAGTTCAAACGCGCTCCCTGCATGAACTGCCTATGGGTTGTGATACACTGTGGCCATTACATAGAAGAAAGATGATCCGAGCAAAGGAAAAGGTTACAGCAATCCAAGAAAAAAGTGAAGGTACAAGAAAAAAATAGGATTTAAAATGAGAGAAGTGAAATTCACCCACGTAAGAGAGAGACAGAAAGGTAATAACATGGGACATCATCTTGTGCAGAAACATGACCTGGCTTGAAACAAGATGACATTATAAACTTCATTAGAAACCTTTACAAAATTTCTTGCAGAAAATTCTCTTACGAACAAATTAAAACATCTTAAAATAGCAGTTGAAGTCATATATTCTATGAATATTAAATAATAACAGCTGCAGGATCAGAATGTGACGTCTGTTCTTTCCGAACAGACGCCACATGTATATATATAATATGCCGGTGACGGGCAATGATCCTATCGTTAGTGGGGAGGGCTGGGCAAGTTTGAAGCCCTTACTCTTACGGGAATTAGTTAAACTACGAGTTTGAGTACTATGGGCAGGGCGAAGCTGGGAATTTTTATCTGACGGGAGGCGTGCATGGGTAGTCCTTGCAGGTGCGGTGATCACTGTGTCCCCAGTGGTGTAGGGGTCAGCGCAACTGCCTAGAAAGCGGGAGAGCCGGGTTCGAATCCCGGCTGGGTACACATTTTCAGCTTTGCCCAATAGCAGTTGAAGTCATATATTCTATGAATATTAAATAATAACAGCTGCAGGATCAGAATGTGACGTCTGGACGTCTGTTCTTTCCGAACAGACGCCACATATATATATATATATATATAATATGCCGGTGACGGGCAATGATCCTATCGTTAGTGGGGAGGGCTGGGCAAGTTTGAAGCCCTTACTCTTACGGGAATTACTTAAACTACGAGTTTGAGTACTATGGGCAGGGCGAAGCTGGGGAATTTGTATCTGACGGGAGGCGTGCATGGGTAGTCCTTGCAGGTGCGGTGATCACTGTGTCCCCAGTGGTGTAGGGGTCAGCGCAACTGCCTAGAAAGCGGGAGAGCCTGAATATTAACAACGCAATCGACTTTCAGGACTTCTCAAATTTTGTTGCATCGAAGCCACTGAGATAAAGTAGAAGAAGGAATGGATTTTAAGAAAATCCGGGCTGGTGTACAAAGAATGTTTGTCAAGATGAAAAAAGAATGATTATATACAAAAAGAAACGAAATGCCTTCAAAATCTTAAAATGTACAAAAATACAAGTCTAACGACGAATTCCATCCGCAGTAAAAGTTATGAAATCTCACGGGAAATCAATTAGGTTGTTTCAGTTAACGTTAATAGAACCACCAATTCAACTCCACGTGGATGTGCAGTTGCCATATCATTATACTATTTATTACGTTGTCTTATTATGTTCCGATATTTAAGTTATTATATTTATTATGGAAGTAAAAATGTATAATTTTGATATAGTCGCTATAAATGATGGTAGATAACTAATTATATAACAAACTATGACAAGGTGAATAAATAGGTGATTGTATAAACATTAACTAATATAACCGACTTGGCTTACGATGAGATCTCACACAATTTGACCGTGCTAGGAAATCGTTGCAAGACTTGAACTTTATACATTTCATGTTTTTGATGTGTTCTTCATTATTATGAATACATGGAATTCAGCATATGTGAGAAGGAGAATTACAACACATCATTAATAGATTTAATGGAAGTGAGTTACATTAGTTAAGTATCCAGGCGTATAATTGTGTAAAATACGAACTGAAAGCCGCAGTGGTATGGGCGAGCGCTCTGAGGCGTCTTGATGAGGAGCCCGCTATTACTGACCGTCTGAGGTTCGAGTCCTCAATCGGGCATGATGTGTGTGTTGTTCTTAGTTTAAGTTAGTGTAAATTGTTTGTAAGCCTAGGGTCTGATAACCGCAGCAGTTAAGTCCCTTAGATTTACAAAGATTTGAATATTTTGAACGAACTGAACCAAATACATAAACTCCGTGTATCAATACCGTATGAAAGAATAACAGAAACAAACACAATGAATTTAGAAATGTAATAGTATTAAGGCCTTTTTTTAATTCTACGTTTATTTTCTATTTAACTTAGGACATCTGTATCTCTTGGAATCGGCAGGGCTGAACAGAATAAGTTGTCATACTTAAATTAATTTGAAATCCATTCTTACTTAAAGTATCAGTAACAATTACAGTGAAATTAATCTTACGGTATCATACAGTTATTGCAAGCAGCTTACGAGTGAAAAACAACCATATTTGAGGCAAATTTCATAGGGTGCTTCTTACCGAAGAAGGTTAGTGTCACTTAGTTTCCTGTACAATGCAGATACTCATTAAGTGCATATACTTTCGCGAACGTTTGAAAATACTACTTTCAAATAGGCAGAGACGAAAAATGCTATGAGGATGAAGACAGTCAGAGAGTATCTGCTCCAAGTTGTTGGATTGCGAACTGTAAAAGTACTTCAAATTCGGCTCTGATGTCATTTTTGCGACTGAAAAATGAAAATGTTGTAGTTTGTAGAATAAACGTATTAAGGGAAAATGCTTGCCACTTTTTAGACATTTGACTTGGGTATGTAAGTGTTCATATGCAGATGAAAATTTCCCTCGTTTTTTTTCAGATTTAAAAATAGTAGAAAGGAAAGATTTTAAGACAACAGCCTTAGCATTCTTAATTTTTCCAAATATTTTATGAAACAGAGCGTTTAATTGAAGGCTGCAAATTACCACTTTGAATTTTCGTTTGAAAGAATAACAGGAATGCTATGCCCATTAAAATTCATTAATTTTAGACATAATATCTGATGAATCAGCAGCGAGGATGTTTCGAAGCATAACGTTAATTCGGTCTCATTCTTATGGAGATTTTCTTCTTTGAAAGTTATTTATCTGCTTATTAACTACCGTCGAGAATGTTACATTAATGAAGTTGGCGGTATAGCGTTTATTCCTACTTATGAAATTTGGCACTTCTATAATTTAATAACTGGGAAAATGACTGTAATACCTTAAAATATCTAATCAGTAAATGCGTGCAAGGCAAAACATCTGCAGATTATACGAATGTGTGCATTAGCACAGAGGTATACAGTTAAAATTATCTCGAGGTTCCAGCGTCGTTAAGCGGTTGAAAATTCACGAACTTTCTGTTGAGAGATCCTTAGCCATTGTTGAATGGCGAATGATTGCTACACCCGTCCTCCAATAGCAGCGGTGCCTGTGTGACGTCATTGGCGTTCGCTCCCGCCCTATGAATGGTACAGTAAACGTTTTCGTTGGGCACCTGCCTCGGCCACTTCAACCTTCTGATCGTCGGTTCCCAACAATTTCCTTAGCTGCAGGCAGCCATCTTTATTGACGGTGATGTCACAATACTCTTATCTCAATCACTACTTTTATGAAGATACCTAAGAAAATATTTTTCCGTTCTTGGCAGGTGAGTCGAGGAATGTAATGCGGCATATGTTTCCTGCAGTGTGATTGATAACAGGTGAATATCGTTGGTGAAAATGAATGTGGCTTACACAGACTTGATCAGCAGCTCACATAGTCTCTCCGATACAGAACTGTCCCTTCCGATACAGTATCGTACATACTCTGAGGCGTACATCGTCTTTACATGCATCGTAATTTTCGAATTTTTCAAGGCACTAAACAAGCATTGGGAATTTACGTATTGACCACCATCAAAAACGACGAAGACCTTTTTTCTGTATTGTTGTGTGTAAATAAACTTCGTTCTTAAGTGGAAAACCAATACAGAAGCTTACCACCGAGCTAGCGAAACCTCCTGACGTGGTTGTAGGAGGCTGTCTGCACGAAGTGTTGCAAAACGGTGTGCGAGGGATGTTCGGTTACACACATGAATCCCATATGTTGTTTACCTGATTATCAGATATAGGCTCACCTCCGTGTTCTCCAGACTTGAAAACACTCATAGACTCATTCCTATTATTTTTGAAATGGGACCATTGAATGGCAATCATTTTCAGAAATCCGACAGTTATTTTATTTTTTTCTGTCCATTAAACCGTCTGAGCGGTGGTCTTCCAGAGTACCTTCCACCTTTCGGACTGTATGACAGGTCGTACATTTTAAAAATTCAAATTCAAATGTTTGTAAATCTATGAGACTTAACTATTGCGGTTATTATATGTCCCAAGGCTTGCAGAGTAACCTAAGGACAACACATGCACACACACACACACACACACACACACACACACACACACACACACACACACGGATGCCATTGAATGGCCACACGCTTCCCTGCAAGGCATCATAGAACGCTCATCCCTTACACCATGGCATACGTTTTAATTTACCAATTACGTAATACTTAGTTCGTATTATTGCATTCAACCGAATTTTATTTAAACAAGAGAAAATACTATGAATCACGTAAGGAAAGAACAAAAAGTGTATAGAAAATGAAAGGGAATTGAAAATAAGTGATTTACGATATAGTGATTCCCGTCACCATTGCCAATTCAGATGGGAGTGCAACGGTATATCATCGAGCCAGTCCCTTCTGAAATGGCTTACAAATTAATTGGTATTATATTCCTGTGGGTATGCTCAGAGCTTATTACTTAGTTTTTGAAATTATTCGTAAATGTTATGGTTACTATATACTAGTTTAATGTTTTTCAGTGTGGGAGCAGGGACTAGGCACACACATTCAGCCCGCGTTTCCTCACTGGGATTTTAAGGATTACGTTTTAACACTTTCACAATCAATATGCTGACTGTCTGTTAGTTAACTGTGCTACAACTCTGTTTCGATACAGTGACAGACTGTGTATGTTGATTAAGAAAACATTTATGGAGGGCAGTGATGTCTGTGAATAATGTAAATTAATTTAAAACAAATCTAGATTTTATTCATTCTCTCTTGATTATCAGTTTCGACCTGTTTATAAGATCATCTCCAGACCATGCTGGAGCAAGCAATGTTGTAAGTGTGAAGATAAACTGCTCACTATAGGTATTTGATTATCGCACATGCTGAGTCGACTTTTTCCAGTATGGTCGATCTCATTCAATGGTCGAAACTGGTAATCAAAAAAGAAAAGAATGCGATCTAGACCCTTAGTAAACTAATTTGATGTGTGCTGTATTTTGATCAGTGTCTGTGTTTGTATCTTTGTCTGTGTTTGTGTTTCTGGTTGTACTGCGAATTTGTTTCCACATCTTCCTCCTTCTCTGTGTTTGTGTTTGAATCTTTGAATGTGTCAACCGTGTGATGCCCTGTGTTGCCTGTTGGTTTACCAGTTTCAGCCTTGTGTACGGGCGTTGGCTTCTGTAGACAGCATTGCAGTAGATATTTGACGCACTCTTTAGTTTCTCGTAGTTTCTGTTTAATGTCTACTACGTCACGTCTTGCCGAATGTGTGGCAAGGTATTACAGAACAGTTTCGTCTGTTCAGGGTTGTCGCGCTCACCAAACATTGATGTGGAGCATGTAGCTCCATATTACCTTGAAGTGTGAGACGTACTAGTCAAAGTTGTGATTCAAACTTTTCTTATACCAAGACACAAAAATTTTTATTTCATTTAATTCTGATGCCGGTTTCGTCAATCAACAATAGTATAATCTTCAGGCCATCTCAATAACTTCTATCCTGTTCTAGACGTTATGAATGTGGCCGTATATACAGGGTGGACGTAATTCATGTGACTTGAAGCTGACACCACAGAAACGTCGAAACCAGCAGTAAAATTAAATTCAATTAAAACTTACGGATGTTGGTATAAAAGCTTTTGAATCACATACATACAGTACACATGGCTGTGTAGCACTAATATCTACTCCATTTAAAAATGTATGGTATGGTCTGTTGGCTGTGATGAAGTCTACTGTGTCACGTGTGTGGTCGGTGTGTTTCATATTTAGACTTTGTGCGAAGAAAGAGTATATGCGACGGCCTCTTGTCGTAGTGATTCACTCTCCTTGTTATTTGTCTAAGCTCCATTTCGTTACTAGTATTTTGTGCCTCATATCCTGGTGATTTACCTGTTTCATCCAGTAAGCGCTAGATGTTGGACATTATTCTATTATTCATGTCCCGCATATTTGAAGACCTGTTGTCTATTATTATATAACAGATCGTACGAATTATCATTTTACATGCTACAGTGAAAGGCCAAAGAAACAGGTGCAGGCATGCCTATGCCAACACAGAGATATGCAAACTCTCAGAGGACGGTGATGTGCTACTGTCGTCTGTGCCTATGTAAGAAAACAGGTGTGTGGCGCACCGATGTGAGGTGGACACAGCATGTCGGAGTTAGCAATGGGCTGGGGATTTTCCCGCACAACAATTTCAGGAGTGCACAGTGAATATAGTGAATCAGGTATAACATCAACTCTCTGACAAAGCTGTGGGCAGAGAAAGATCCTGCAAGAACGCTAACATCGACGACCGAAGATATTTGTTCAACGTGACAGAAGTTTAACTCTTCCGAAAATTCTGTGGATTTCAGTACTGGGCCAATACCAACATTCAATCACACGTCGTCGACGTGGATTTTTGGAGCCGAAGACCCACTTGTGTACCCCTTCTGGTTGTACGACATAAAGCTTTACATCTCGCCTGTGTTCGTCAACACTGATATTGGACTATTGATGACGAGAGTCATGTTGGTCTGACGTCTCATTTCCTGTTGTATCGAGATTGTGGGCGTGAAAGGGTGTGGAGAAAACTTCTGGAATGCATAGACCCTGCATGTAAGCACCAGACTGTTCAAGCTGGTGGAGGGTCTACAATGGAATGGAGCTTGCGCAGTTCGATTAATATGCACCCCTGATAGATCATGATACGGCTCTGATGTGACACATACATACGTATCCTGGCTGATCACCTGCATCGATCCATGTCCATTGTATTCCGACGGACATGGGCAATTCCAGAAGTGGGACATCCCACACCTCTATTATTGCTACAGTGAGGCGCCAGGAACAAAGATTGCCGCGGTGGAGGGTCCGAGCGTTCCAAGGAGCCTATAGTTCGCGTCACGTAGGAAGGCGGCCCAGTTCTCAGATGTTCTGCGCTCTGCGCACCACCTCCATTACCGCACTGACAGCCAATAATATTCATTCTCTAACCGTTTGACCGGTCGATAGCTACGCAATGTTTTTCCTGCAGACTGAAGTATTGGCGCTCGGTCGTAGCTCCCCGCTCATACTTCCCCTGTCGCTCTGCCTCTACGCGCGGAACTTCCTTCTTACATGGCGGAGCGAACGACTGCTCGCTCGTAGGTTCGAGACCTCCCTCGGGCATGGGTTTATTTGTTGTTTATAGAATACGTTGGTTTAAGTAGTTTGTAAGGCTAGGGACGCATGACCAGAGTAGTTTAGCCCCACAGATATACAAACATTTGAACCAAGTTTAAACACATCTGATGGCGACCAACCCCCCCCCCCCCCCCCAGACGTGAACATCATGAAGCATGCTGTTGAAAAGAGATCCCAAACCTCTCGCTATTTTCTTCCTTTTTTTTATTTTTTTCTATTTTTTTTATTTATTTATTTTTTTCCACCAGACCACAATTCTGGATACGCCACTGCCTCGCGCACTTACGGATTCGTGGACAGCGCTACAAGACGCATAGTCTCAGTTCCCTACAGCATTGCTTCAGACATCAGTCGAATCCAGCCAGTCGTGTTGCAGTAGTGTGTTTACTTGTGGTGGCCCTACACGATGTTAGGTAAGTGCATCAGTTTCTTTGGCTTTTCAGTGTAGAAAACAGATCATACAACATACCATTCTACATATTATTCGGCGCAGTCTTCCATATTATTTGCATGTACATGTTTTGAGCAATTTACGGGATTTTAGAGAGTGACAGTAGTCTTCGGTGTAGAGTGACTAGGGTGTGTGCGCGGTGCGGGTCCTTGGATCGAGCGCGGCGCACGGGCCAGCCGGCTGGTTGAGTGACAGCGGTTTAGCGGCAAGGAGCGGCGACAAACGAGGCGGTGCGGCCATACACGGGCTGTCGGCGGGAGACACGGCGGCCGCGTGGATCATTCAGGGGACATCCCCTGCACCGCTGACAGCTGCCTGCTGCCTGCCGCTGCTGACTGCCGCGCCCACCGCCCGCGCGCCGCGCCGCCCTCCTTCGCGTCACGCCGGAAACACGATACGTGCTATTTGTCGCGTATCGGAAAAGCCCGCTCGCCGCGTCCCAGCGCCACCTGCTCGTCAATGCGCGATCCGCCCGCTCCGACTGCTGTTGCGGTCCGAAGTGGCATTTCATTTCAGAGGCTTATTCGGAAACTCCCAAGGGCCCGACACACGATGAAAACATGGTCGCGGGAAAAGGAAGGCGACCATTTGAGAGAGAGAGAGAGAGAGAGAAAAATAAAGAGAGGGAGATTGTTAATATTTGTAAATCTATCGAACCAAACTGCGTGGTCATCTGTCCGTACCTTACATACTACTTAAACTAAGGTAAACTAAAAAAAAAGGTAAAGCAGTCAACAATCCGAAGCTTGATCTGAACACCACAGTGCTTTACTAGTCATGGTCCTGTTTGGAGGTGGTATGCCGTTGCATTCCTCCGACCTTCGAACTGACTTACCCAGCCAGTTATAGGGGAAACTGCAGTTTAACGTGGGTTCCGAACCACGGTGCTACTCGGTATTTTTCACATGAGCAATACTGCCAGAGGTGAAACAACTGGAAAGTGACAGATAAAAATCATAGGACCTGGCGGGGATGGACCCGCGACCTTTGGATTTGTAGTCTGGCACTCTACCACTGTGCAACCGTAAACTAACCTAAGGAAAATACACACACCCAAGCCCAAGGGAGGACTCGAACCTCCGACGGCGAGCAAGCGCGCGTTTCGCAGTGAGGCGCCTTAGACCGCTCGGCTACTCCTCCGCGGAAAGACGTGATACATCTACATCTACATGGGATACTCTGCAAATCACATTAAAGTGCCTGGCAGAGGGTTCATCGAACCACCATTACACTATTTATCTCCCGTTCCATTCTCTAATTTCTCTGTTCGAGCTCTGATTTCTCGTATTTTTTTCTGATGATCATTTCTACCTATGTAAGTGGGAGTCAACAATATATTTTCGCATTCGGAGGAGAATGTTGGCGATTGGAGTTTCGTAAGTAGCCCACGCCGCGGCGATAAGCGCCGTTGTTGTAATGATTTCCATCCCATATCCTGTATCATTTCCGTAACGCTGTCTCCCCTGTATCGTGACAATACGAAACGAGCTGCCCTTCTTTGGACTCTTTAGATGTCCTCCGTCAAACCCACCTGATAAGGATCCCAGACTTTTTGCAATACTCCAAAAATGGACGGTCAAGCGTAGTGTATGTAGTTCCTTTTGTAGTTCTGTTGCATGTCTTAAGGGTTCTGCCAATAAAACGCAGTCTCTGGTTCGCCTTTCCCACATGATAAGAAATTAACAATGGAATCCACGTGTCTCATCCCGTCATATTTAGTTGTAAGATTATCCTCCCGATAGACCAGCTTAAGCTTGAAATCAGGGAAAATATGTACATAACTACCAAATAAACAAGACCTTAGGATACAGACCATTTTATTTAAGGCACATATTTATTGTGGTTATGTCACAGGTAAATATATTATTTGTATCTCCTTCTTTACTGTTGGGGTTCTTTATAACAACATCGATCCATCCATGTCCCATCTATATACCATTAATACATTAACACTTTTAAGTAATTGATCCCTTGTAACCCATGCTGCTAGCCTTCATGGCAGGAGCCTACAAATAGTTGGTGCCTTATGACATTATAACCTTCTTATACAATTTATTTTACTGATAATAATTTTACCATTAATGTATATAATCTTAGTGAAGTGTTTATGAACTGAAGAACAAACAGCTTGTGAAGTATCTTATTCATGTAAAGTACCTCGCACACCGGACTTGCTCCAACTACCCATAACACGAATATTACACGCTAGTTTATACAACAATTTTGTAAATACGACATGATTTGTAACATATGTATACAAAAAAAATACTAACGTTAAGTTATTAACTATATGCGAAAACCTTACAGGGCAACGACTATGTATTATTATGGACTCAGCTGTACATATGCAATATATGTCTTTCTGCACATCAGTCCTTTATGTACCTTACACTTGGTGACTATTTTGCAACCGGTGTGGACATGTATATTGTAGATCTAATGATGTGTTCAACTTTACCATCAATGCTTGTATTTAACGTTTGTATAAATGCATACAACTGTACCATGAAAGTTGTTATGAGAGGATATAGCTAAAGCCATATGAGATATGATGACATTTGAGATACAGGAGGTATGTACACATAGGTTTTTATGGTATATAGAGAAAATTGTTTTGTTATTATGTTTGTTAAATAAATTCTTTTGTACAAACTTTCTGTTTATAGATCAGACGTTGACGTCTGAGTAAAGCCGAAACCGGTCATCCTAAAAGATAAAAACACTATCTTTGCTGTAAACCTGAATAGAAAGCAAAGACATTGAACGGTCCTAGCTTAAATTCTTCTCCTCCAAGCAGGCTGTAAGTTTAATAGCTTTTACCCCATTATTTTCGTCGTGGCTATTTGCACAAAGTGTTGGAGTGATTTTCCTCTTCTTCTTGATTTTAAACGTTATTCACGTGACTGCTCACTGTATTCAGTTTTGTGTTTGTGTCGTGGTGTACCGTCCGTTTGCAACAGCCACGGGGGTAAGAAGGGAACCTATAAATTGTCGTGCCTTTGTTATGACTCTTGTCATCCTTTTCGGAGGTTTCAACTTTCTTACTCTAACATTATTCGCAACCGATTTCTTTTTTTTCCCCCTGTAAAATTTATATGTACCATCTCGCATTCTCTCACTATTAACCACGTTTAACTGCGATACTAGTAGGTTCGTGATTCATATGCCATAACCAATGTATGTTGTATAACAATTTCCAAGACTATAGAAAGAAGAGACTCGTCAGTCACTTTGCTGACAACTCATAATTTGTTACAGATATCAACAGCCAATATCGCTAATTCTTTTTTGATAAGAACACCGGCTTCGGTACGTTATACTGCCGTTATCGGATTTGTCTTTACATTTTGATGCGACTGAACTCTCTTCAGGTTGGCAACGTGTTGGACACATTTTATGTCTAGTGTCACGTGCCAACTTTGACGTTAGCCTATAGTTCATTTTTATTAAGTTTTAAATGCGCTGAGAGTAATACGCAAAGACAGATAAGACCCTGGCAGTGTAACCTATATTTTGACGTAAATGAAGGTGGGAACACGTTGGGCACGTTGGGCATATTTTATTTCCATTGCTTCATTTCAGTGATGACGTTGGCAATATTCTTCTTATTATTATTACGTTTTAAATTGGCTGAGAGTAGTACGTGAATGCATATCTGGTTATGGAAATGTATTCAACAGAAACTGGTCTTTTTAATAAGAAATAATTAGTGATTCTGTCTGTTGCTATAAGTCTTTAAATCAGAACATCCCCATGTAAAACTGGTAAATCTCTATTTCTTGCCTCTCTGAAACAAAATAAATAAATAAATAAACAAAAATAAAAAAATGCATGAAGGCGATTTCAACACCGATCCCCCATTTCGCAGTCCAACAATATAACCGCATAATTTGCTTCATGTTGCATAAATTTAGCCTCGACAGTTGACTGTTTTGCTTCTTTTTTTTTTTCACAGTTATGTATATTTTCTTTCTATTTTCATGCTTCATGTGTGCTCAGATTTTGAAGGGTCATCCACTGGATTATGTTACTATTTAATCTAACTGGGATGCAGTTAGGAGCTTTCGTTGTTAATAATCATCACATTTGGTCTGTGCCATAGACATTAATTTTTTGTGGTAATAGTCAAACATGTGGTTAGGAAGTGCGTAGATTTTCAGCCACCCGTTATCTACAACACTATTAGCGGGTTATTTTCGTAAATGGTGGTTCATATTCTATGCGATTTTTACTAAATAACTAAAATTTATTGACTGTTGACAGGTTTCGGTCTATACAAGATTTTCAGACACACAGCTGTACCTGATCTACTGAATTGCGATGGTAAAATATTGAAGGAAACTAAGCACCTGACCACTGGAATTCTGCGGTTGTTGTTGCAGTCTTGGGTCGGAAGATCAAAACCAGTAACCGAGCAATAAACATGTTTTACGATTACTTTTATGTAGTTTCAGGTACTCAAAAATTGCGACTCTTTTGTAATACTGCGCTACTGAAAAAAATACGTTGTTATTCGACTTCTTTGAGTGAAACATTTAATCGCACCTGACATTTACTGGCAGTTGGTATTTATTATCGTAACCAAACTGCCGTGCTGCTGAAGAAAAGTCAGTGGGACATCGTCGACCACTATATAGCCCACACCCTGCACTAAGCGACTTTCTTCTTTTTCCGGTTTTTATCTTTGAGATCAGAGATTCGCTCCACAACGTGGCTGAACAAACAAGGACATGATTTTTATGAGACGGATTCATTATAAGTGCCAACTTTCTATACCGACATACAACCTTTGTCAATAAAATCCGCTGAGTAGTCCTGTAACATTAACGTAGGTGAAATATGAACTACAGTTACCTTACCTCACTTCCTTTGAGCTCTGCGATATATCTGGATACTTTGCACGAAGTCATCGTTTGGGATGGTGTACAAAATGCGTCTTCATGTTTCGTTGGATGTCAGAAACAGCGTCAAATCTGTATCCTTTCAAAGTGACTTTGAGTCGAGGGAATAGGAAGAAGTGTGGAATTTTGAGATCCATCGAGTACGGTGAATGTTCATGTTACACCACCCTCGTTTTCGCAAGGAATTGTTTATCGTTATTGGCTGTGTATGAGGAGTATTGTCGTGAAACTTGGAACATCCAACATACTAGACGTATCTCAATCTTCCATAGTTCTTCCTACATCCGCGACTCAAACTCGTTTTGAATGGACAGAGAGTTAACGCTGTTCCTGTCATGCAACGGAACGTGACGAGGCTATTGAACACCATCCCAAAGGAAGACTTCGTGGAAATATTCCAGGACATGTATCGCAGAGTTTACCGGTGCATTGTTGTGGTAGGTGAACAGTTCGAAATGGAGTAAGGTAGCTGCAGTTCATAGTTCATCATCATTAATGTTACAAGACTATGGAGGTTGTAAAAACTGCGTATTAGTTGCAAGAAATAAAATGACTGTTAGATGCTTGTGTGTAGCCTAGGTTTCTGATGCAGAGTGATCTTTTTTTGCCGTAGTGCCCTTTAGGGCCATTTGACTATGACCATGGTATTTCCAGAAACGAGAGACTGGGTTTCACCCAAGGTAGCCCATACTGCCCCACTCTTACGGACATTGCAGTGTTTAAATTCAGGATATATGACATCATAAAAAATTTGATGCACGGAAAACTCCTGCATTAAGCGAAAATGCTGCTCATTTTCTCCTAAACCACAGGACCGATTTCAAGCAAAGATTGGGTACACATATTCCTTACGGGAGATAACAATTGCAGGAGTACGAACAACATACTACACGAGTTGCAACAAACTGCCACATAATGCTACGACATTTTATAAATACATTGTATACTTAGCGACTTCCAACAAACTCCAAACATAATTTGAAACCTTTATTAAACTTTTTTTCGCTGAGAACTACACAAAATAATGAAAGGAACTTTTCCACTGTTCATGTAGAAAAACTAAGGCATTTGGTATGACGTTGCAGTTTATAACTTTTACACTACAAATTGTAGAAGCAGGTAATTTTAAAGGTAGTATAAACACACACAGATGAATGTACTTTACAGATTGCATCACAGTACGACTCGTATTCATGAGGTATAAGGACAATGACGGTAACGTTCATGGAAAACCGCCTCATCACGTATCAGGTTTTAATCCATTACTTCTTATCTTTTTATCTTCATATTCCATTTCCCGTAGACTGAATCAGCAGCGTTATATTATTCTGAGTTCACTGGCGGGTAATAGTAGAAGACGCAGCTGAAAGTATTTGTACCGTGTATGAGGATAATGCAATTGGTACTGTTGGACAATGCACGGCTACAAAGAAATTTCCTCGCATAAGGAGAATCGTTCTGTTCTTCGCGACCTCAACGACTCTCTATATGCAGCAAGACATTTGGGTGTTGGTAATTTTCTTTTAAACGCAGTAATATAGAATGATACATGTCAGTACTCTTACATGTATGTATAGTGATTTTTAAACTCGTAAAAAATCGCGACGAACATGCACACGAATCTATTGGATGTATATTTGCGCTATTGCAAACATTCAGAAATTACAGTGGGGAAAAGATTGGCTTCGATTCCCGTACATATAGTCTCACATTACCGTGATTTCTATAAATAATAGGAAAGACAAATTGAGTTTGGTTCTTTAAAGAGACATGGCTGATTTACTTCTTCCCATCACGACGTCAACGAGAGAATTATATATCCTTGTGGGCAATTGGCGCATTGGAGTGCGTCTTGAAACCATCAAGTACGGAAATGACAAATACTACAAGACTGTGACGACACGCAGAGCCTACGACTACATCAAGGTTTTAGAACAAATATCTGCAATATACCAAAGGTCCGAGCATACCGTACGCGTAGGGGAAATATAATCAAAATTATACTAGAATGAAACTTTCACTCTGCAGCGGAGTGTGCGCTGATGTGAAACTTCCTGGCAGATTAAAATTGTGTGCCGGAACAGGGACTCGAACCTGGGACTTATGCCTTTGGCGGGCAAGCGCACTACCGACTGTGCTATCCCGACACGATTCACGTTGCCGCCTCACAACTTTACTTCCGCCAGTACCTCGCCTCCTACTTTCCATGCTAGTCTTGCATGGTTCGCAGGAGAGCTTCTGTGAAGTTTGGAAAGTAGGAGGCGAGGTACTGGCGGAAGTTGTGAGGCGGCATCGCGAATCGTGTCGGGATAGCACAGTCGGTAGTGCGCTTGCCCGCGAAAGGCAAAGGTCCCAGGTTCGAGTCCCGGTTCCGGCGTACAATTTTAATCTGCCAGGAAGTTTCAAAATTATACTAATTACAGAGCACACATAGGTATTTAACAGCACATTCGTTCTCCGCTCCATGAGGGATTGGAGCAGAATGAGACTACAATATGTAAAATGAGGAGGAGTATTTGATGCCATTCACTCGGCAGCTGTTTCCGTAAGATGTCTGTAGATGCACATGCGTGTTTTGTAAACATTTATCTTCCTTCATTTACACATCACGTGTTAGTTTCAGTTTAAGAAACTTGGTCTAAATCATTTACTTAGTACAATGTAGTGCAAATAAACAGAAAATTTTGTACGTTACTGTTTGCATATCTTTAGGGCCGACAGTTATTCGAAACCACTGCACGATTTTTCTTAACATTTTGCCGTTTAGCAATCATGAATAATCGGAATGGTGCGGAACGATTTCTCTCTATGAGATCGTTTTACAGAAATAGTGACAGTGCAATTGTTGTAGAAAAAATATTCCGGTATCACTACCAGCTTAAACGTTATCGACGTGTATCATCTGAGCATGTGATTACGACGTGGGAGCGTAATTTTGAACTAACAGGTTGTGATGGTAGAGCGAAAGCTTTCACGACCGGTTCACATATTTGTTAATAAATCATCTGGGATGTAAGGCCATGTTCCAGGAAAATAGATGCTTTCTAACGTTTCGGCCGATGCTGCTCCGGAATACTTCGGAGGTTATCCGTCTGTTGAGGGGACTCAGTCGACAAGACTCAACAGACGGACAACCTCCGAAGAAGTCCTGCGCAGCATCGGCCGAAACTTAAGGAAGCAGCAAGTTTCTTGGAACATGGTCTTACAATCCAGAAGATCTATTAATAAACAACCCCATAGGAAATTTCAAAAATGTTCAAATGTTTGTAATTCTATGGGACCAAATTACGTTGATCATTTGGTCCCTAGTCTTACAAACTGCTTAAAGTAAGTTCAACTAACCTAAGAACAACACACACTTTCATGCCCGAGGGGCCGGCCGCAGCGGCCGAGCGATCTGCGGAGCGCCAGTCACAGTATGCACGGCTGCTACTTTCGGTGTTTTGAATCCCCTTCGGGGATGGATGTTTGTGTAGTCTTTAGTGTGATGTAGTTCACAAATATTTTGTAAGTTTAGGACTGATGACCCCGCAGTTAAGTCCCTTAAGCTTAATAAACATTCGAACATGCCCGAGGAAGGATTCGAACCTCCGACGCGGGAGGCAGCGCGATCCGTAACGTGGTGCTCCAGACCGCTCGGCTACTACCGCGCGGCATAGGACATTGCAGCTGTTGGAGTTACCATCAAGAGGAGCCCTCACTGCGCCGTTCGACACCATGCATCTTCATCAGTGATTAAGCGACGAAACCAACACAGAAAACTCCACACCTATAATCTGCTGTTTGCACAGCAGTTGTATTATTGAGAACCATGTTGCGTATGTAATTTAGTGAATGAATCAAAGGGATTGCCAATTTTTTTAACAATATATGAGTGACAGATAACGCCCAGTTTCACCACAACGGATTCGTAATCAAACCGAAATTTTCTTAGTAGCCAATGGAAAATCTTTTTGATTTTTACCAGCGTCGGCTATATGGCTACAAAGTTTTAGTACGGTGTACTGTATCATAACTTGGTGTCTCTTCAAATTCAGATGTTTGTAGAACTTATGGGACGTAACTACGGGCTCATCAGTCCCTTAAGCATACAAACTACTTATGAACTAGCTAAGACTAAGGACGGCACAAGTGTCCATGCCCGAGGGGGATTCGGACCCCCGACCGTAGTGGCCGTGCAGACCGTGACTGGAGCGCCCCCGTCCCCTCGGCCACCGCGGCCGGCTTGGTGTCTCTGGCTCTAACGTTTCGAACGTGAGGATAACAACGCACAGACAGTAACATCAACTCGAGATGTTTATACGCTTGAAACATTCTTCACGTCGACTCTTTGCGATCTTAATCTTAACACATAAATAATATGTGCTATCATCAGAATGGAGGTTCGACAGTCGCTGGCATTCGTTAGCAGTTGTTGTTGTTGTTGTTGTTTTTTTTTTTTTTTTTTTTTTTTTTTTGTAAATTCGCTATGTCATGTAACGGCGACGTTACGTGTCATCGGAGATCCCCAGATTTTTGTGTATGCAACTTTTTCCTGTTGGGGAGAAATCAAAGGTAAGTTGCACTTTAGACGTTCTGCAACATTTCTTGAACTTAATCAGAACAGCACGGAAGTTTCCTAAGATTAGCTACACTGAGCGTTCCGAAGATTTCATAATGGCCTTTCTGAGTATGATCGACGCATTGCATCACATATTTGTGATGGCATCTTTAAAGGGGGTAGGAATTAAAACGGATCGACTTTGAGAAGGGGAAGCTGCACAGGAAATTTTAATTTTCTGCACAAATAACTTCATAAAACTTTGTCAACATGACCAGGAATGATTCAGGTTTCACAGTCAAAGAAGTGGAAGTTCAAAAACAAAAGATTTTTTTACGTGTGAAATTGCATTCTTTTTTCACTTACTATTGCCTGCATTTGTTGCTTCATAAGTAAGAGAGATTCTTCGATTATTTTTGTACAGCATACAAACCATACTTACTGGTATGTGAAACTTTAGAATATAAAACATAAATGAATGACTGTTACATTATAAACTTAATGTTTAGAAAAAACTCAAATTATGTAGTTAATTATCTCAATTTTTTTTATCAAAGATTTTAGTATATTTGGAAAATTCTACAGTTTCATACAGCTGTAAGTATGATTTGTATATTGCGAAAAATTCACTGAATAATCTATATTACTTGTGAGGGGATGTGTACCTATAGGATCAAATGCAACCAAAAGTAAGTGAAAATATGATGAAATTTCACAAGGGGAAAAATATTATTTTATATTTCTGAACTTCCACTGCTATGAGTGTGTATTCTGAATCCTTCCTGCTCATGCTGAGGACGGTTATGAACTTATTTGTAAAAGTATAGACAGTGGAAAATAAAATGTCCTGTGGTGCCTCTCACGCTTCAAGTCGGTCTGTTTGACTACCACCCCCTATGGAAAGATACAGACAGTTTGTAAAATTTTGTGATACAGCATAAATTTCATACTGTAACGATGCACTATTGTACGTACATGGTGCATTTCATGTACTTATTCGAGAAAACAAAGTAATTAAAAATAGTCGTATCCTTGTGGCATTCTGCATTAAAAATTTATTACTTCACCAATTACTTAGGAAAATCACATCATTCAGTACCATACCTACCATACTTACGCTTGTGGTGGGAAGCCCACCGTAAAGAATTAATTTCCCACACTCATTTACCACATGCTGTACTAGTCCACACATACTGTCCCAGAAAACATTGTACACAACCAGCCAGAACACTCTAACTTGTGCAGGCCTTTTCATCTCTGAATAAGCACGGAACCTCACATCCATTTGAAGCTGCTTATCGTATTCACCTATTTGGTATCACTGGTCGATTGTTACTCACGTCACCCCTCCAATGCTAATTGACGATTCTTTGAGATCTCCCAATGTGTCGTACCAACCGATCACTTATTTTAGTCAAGACATACCAAACATTTCTTCCCAATTCTGATCAGCACCTGGTCCTAGGTTATGGAATCTTCACCATTTTCCGTAGCATGAAATAACGCTTCTATCCTTTTCAGTCTGAACTGTTTATCGTCCACGTTTCACTCCAGTACAAGGCTACTCTCCAGAGAAATGCCTTCTGTAAAGACTTCCTGACGCTGATATTAGTATTCGATGTTAACAAATTTCCCTACGTTAGAAATGCTTTCCTTCCAGTTCCCGTTGTGCACTTTGTATTTTCTCTACTACGGACACCAGAAGTCTTTGCTGGCGGAAAAATGAAACGCATCTGCTATGTGTTACGTCTCCTTTAATAATGTATTTCCTTTATATTCACCTGATTTTATTCGTCTACATTTTATTGCACTTATTATGCCCTCCTTAGTATTCATCTTATACTCTTTTATCAGGACATTCTCTGTTACATTCAACTCCTCTTCCAGGTCCTTTACTGTCTGGTAACTACAATGTCATGGGCAAACGGCGTTGTTTTATTTCTTCTCCATGGACGTGTATTATGTTTCCAAATTTATATTTCCCTTCCCCGACAGTGTATTTTTGTCACAGTTATGATGTAACGCAGTCGGTGTCTTGTTTCAGTCATTATTTTCCAGGTTGTTTCAGTAAAACACAATGTCTTCATGTTTACATCACTGGGCAACAGAACTTCATAGGGATCGTTCCTTCAAATATCTCAATGGGCGCATCAAATCATGTACTCATTAATTGCCTCAGTTCTTCTCAAAACTCCTAACGCCGTCTTAAAATTTCGAAGGCTTCCGAAAAAAGTTACTGAAGCATATCTGCTTAACACATCATTGCAGAAATCAGATATTTAGACTTCAAAAATAAAAGGACTGACATCCATAAAAATAAGCAGAAGCCATGGTATATTTCGTCCAGTTTATTCCTTTACAAATAAATAGTGCACCATATACAGGTACCACAATCATTATCTCAATTCATATAATAAATGGAAGAATAGGACAAGATGAAACACCAGGACACAAGAAGATAATCAACATCTTTCGTCATAAGTCATGACACATGATCTGTGCAACACGTCGACTTGCTTTGCCAACGTTACAGTGTTCTTTTGACCCAACGTTAGGATTGAATAGCATTAGATGACTGTTTTTATTATGTGTGAAATCCACTTTTCAATTTTATACAAATAAATTTCTTATATCCTTTATTTACAACCGTGTTGAAGAGTCTAAACAACTCATTCAGGGCATACTTCCAGTTAAACTATGACCTCATCAAAGTACCATAACATTTTTGATGGACTGACAGTCGGCAACTAAACACCAAAGCATGTTAGATAAGGAGCAACACAAACAAAGAATATATGATCTTTTTCGCAAAATATATTATTGAAAGTTACAAGAATAGAAGAGCGTGTAACAATAAATATCATGCGAATGTCAAGAAATGTGTAGGAACTATGAAAAAAGTAGAATTTATGTAACCTATATTGTAAGTTAATATTATTTTCTTGTAGATACCTTTTACAATCCTGATACATTAAGTCCTAGAAGCTCATTCCATTCCTGAATTTCGGCAAAGACACGAAGACAGATTACTCTCTGCTGCTGAAGCTTCCTTTTGAATGGTTCTGATCGAAGGTTTTTGCGAATTCACCGCGTAGACTCCACAATTCTGTTAACAAGGAATACAAATGTCAAAGTGATGAGTGCACGAAATTTAACTAAAACAGAACGTAAAATACACCTATTCAAATGTTGAGAATAATTATGTGCCACAACCTTCCTTTTCTTCAGATAAATTACATGTAATAATCACAATTATACGTTACATAACCGCGGTGGAGTCGACGAGTGCTCTTAGGCGCCTTGCTGCAAAGCGCTCAGTTGCTCGCCGTCAGAGGTTCGAGTCCTCCCTGGGGCATGTGTGTGTGTGTGTGTGTGTGTGTGTGTGTGTGTGTGTGTGTGTGTGTGTGTTGTCCTGTGATTAGTTTAAATTAGTTGAGTTTATAAGACTAGGGGCTGATGATGACAATAGCAGTTTGGTCCAACAGGTTTATAAACACTTTCACATTTTAGATTAAAGATACTGCACAGTTAAATTATTTCCTTCTTAATGGATAAAGAAGAAACGTTTTATTAACATCCTTCTAAACTATTACAGTCTGATACACAGACTGATGGAAGGAATTTCAGATCTGATGCTTCACGTAATAGAAATTTCAATATAAACTCTCTTTACTAAAGTACTTAACTGATTTTTAAGTGATAAAACGTATTCCACAGCACCAAAGAATAGTTAACACCTATAAAGAAGACAGATAAAAAATGGTCGATTGCTATACGACCGTCAAACAACAAATTTCTTTTGGAAAAGCAAAGTAACAGTTTTGGAAGGAATTGTAATGTTTTATTATTTTGGAGATCATTTCTTCGAAGATTTGAACATTGAACATTGAACATTGAACATTGTCAAGGCATCAAAATTTCTAACACCTAGCATCAAACCACACGGTACCAAATGCGGTAGCAGAAAAAAACTATACGTAGGTGCAGTATTGCCTCTTATGCACAAAGGTATTTATAAAAAAAATGTCTTCAGTACTCAAGTCACAGCTCTCACCAACGACATATTGTTAACTAATAATGAAATGACTTGTAATTGGCTACATGGTATTTTGGTTCCTGTTTGAGAAACCACCAGCTGGATATTTCATCGTGAGAATGTTTCGTAAAACAATATTCCCTAGGCAGTCAATGAAAACCGGTTTCTACCTGAAGGTGATGTAAGCCAGAAGCTGTAAAAACCTGGTATTCGGAGAAAAGTGTCATATTTTCAGTACAATAATTTTGCACTACACGAATCGTTCATCAGTTACAGCGAGTAATTCAAGCACTTGGGAAGAAAATAGGAAACAATGAACATAGTAATAAGAAATGAACACAAATTGATGTTACAACAGCTGACAAAGCCTACAAAGATAAGACACAAAATATACAGTGATTAAAAAAAATTTAAAAGTCATTCCTTTTTGAGAAGCAAGAAATAATTTAATGGGAAAAGTATGAGTATGTTATGAGTGTAATTTGAGGTTTTTGGCTGGCAGAAATTGTGCCTCAGCAGGTTCCTTGGAACATTAGAGGTGAAATAAAAAGTTTTAATAAATTGCAGTGAGATTTTTAGCGGTGTTGTGTTCGATATTATGATAGGATGTTAGTCTGAAAATAATCTACTTGGATCTTCTTTTGATTATTTTGCGCTATCAGAACAGCTGCCTCTTTCTGACAACGAATAAAACTTTTTCTTAGTCGATTCTGGCCATCTCTAAAGCGAAAAAATTAATTACTCCTTACTTATCGTTCTTGTTGTTGCAAAATTCTCTCCCTACGTAGCTGTTCACGTTTTGCACAGTTTTGTCTTCTCTCTTCCTGAGATAAGATTCCTGTGCATTTACTCATCTCTGCTGATACAAATATTATGGTGTAAGGATTCTTCTCTAAGTAGAATCCCTTAAAGAGACGGTCACATACTACACGTTTAAAATTTCCACAGTACATGTGAGTAAATTTCTTCAAGTTTTTCTGTTTTCATACGTTCTTCTAGCTTTAGATAAATTCGAAGTAATCCGTATTTTTAATGCGATGGAGACTTTTTACAATGGAAACTATATTTCATGTAAGCAGTTAATCAGATTTTCTAAAACATTATCAGCTATCCTTCATCAAAATCATATATTAAGTTTACAACTAACTGTCAAATTTTTAAAGAATTACCGAACATCCACTGAGATGTGGCTGCGAGCTTTCAAGAAAGAACTACTGTATACTACACACATGTGAAAATTTGAGAAAGAATTCTGATGAAAATGACTGATAAATATATAAGCGATGGTACCATAACATATTGAGAACAACCGTAACAAACACACCTTCCATGGTTTGGAACATATGTAGAATGTGATCACGAGGAATACAGAAGTCATATGTGTAATTATGATATTGTCAAGAAGGAGCATAGGAAACGAAGGGGTAGGTGAGGACAAATCGTGATGGATGCAGCCAGTTGTAAGAAAAGATATGTTCATAATTTCAATTGTCTCCTCTAGCTAAAATGGTTTGCTATTTCTCTAATATTACGTAACAGTTCGATTTAGTATCAATTTCTGACATGCACAAATAGTCTATAAATATGGGTGTTCTTTAAAGCTACTGTATAAAAAAATTAAAATCACGATGGTTATCGGTGTTTTGAGAATGCACAATTACTCCTAGCTGTATTGTTGAGGATAATATAACCACCAAAACCACAGTCATTTTGTGTCTTCTTTCATTTCTTTTGTTACTGAATTATTTTGCCACTATTCCTTGAGAGAAGGCAAACACGTAGAGTGAATAAGATTTCTTTATCTTAGTCTTACGAGTTTCGTCGCATAAATGTTTGAAGCATTTTCAGTGCCATACGACATATCTTTGTTATTTCATGCGCTCACAACCTATATTGGTGTTTAGGTACCAATAGTATCTATGGCAAGGTAGTAGAAAGTTAGCAAAACCCTAAGTACAAATTTAAATGTCAAAATAAAAATTGTCGGAAATCAAAGTACAAATTACGATACGACTAAGCGTGAAATTACATGATTTCATATACGCGATTAAGTAATGTCCTTATCAATAACTATTTTGATTGCGAGCTCGCCTCCCAGAGCGATATACATTTTTTTCTATAATGTTATGAATCAATACGTAGGTCAGGTACTGTACATGATCAGTAGGTTAAAAGAGAAAAAGGTGCGAGTGATGAACTGTACTGTTCGTGTAACATATCTGTAGAAAGAAACTTATTAATAATGCGAACAATGTGATATATGAACTTTGTTGAATATTTAGCAGGAAAATATAAGAAAGGACAAGACAATGGCAACTTTTTTGACTAATTTCCCACTTTGCCTATACCATCAATATTTTAGGTTAATGACATCAATTTACTGTTATAAATAGAATACTATAAAAATAAATGTTTGCAGGGCATGAGCAGTAGTAACAACAACTGGTAAAAACGAACTTGATGACTTAAACTACAAATCTAAATGTAAAATAAGGATTTTTTACTTGATTTGGAGAAAAAGACGTTATATGAGCTGTGAAAAACTAGAGAAAATAAAGTAGCTGTTGTAGAGAAAAACTTTTTTTCAGTAAAAAATAATTATCTCTTGGATAAACCGTTAAGATGAATGTTGGTGAAGGAAAGAAGAGAATAGAGTATTTTGCAGAACTGTTATAAGTAAACTGCGCAATCGTGAAGATCAGTGATTCATAGTTTTAAAAATGGATTTGAAGACAAGTATGAATTTAGTACCCATTTACATGGATAACTATGGAGATACAGACAGTAGCAGATACTTAGAGCTTCTCTTTTCGTATCAAGTACTTAATAACACCGCTACATTCATTCTAGGCAAGTTTGACATGTATGAGTTTTTGATTTATAATATAGAAACTTAGGTACCGATTATCCTCTTGGCATTATCACGATCTTATTCGTTCCCCTGTGTACTAGGCACCAGAGAAAAAGCCGACGCAGCCTGTTAGACTGACTGGTGGTGCCATCTTGTAGCAGCTGCGGCACTGCTAGCGACCCTAAGTGCGAGGTCAGCGCCTTACTACGACTCAGAGGTCAAGTGAATGCCACGGAACAGGATCTTGGGAGCAGGTTTGCTTCTACAGCGACGTAGGGGCCGCCTTACTCTATGTCTTGTTGACCGACACGTATGACCTTGCCCTGCTAGACGCGACCCCACCACAAGCATTCTGCAATAATCTTGTTGCCTAACGTACTTCTCAGGTCAAAATTTGACTAATTATACGGAATAAATTTTGTTTTAAGAACTATATTAAACTTAGAGACATACTTTCATTCCAATCTAAAAATTCGTTATGTATAACGAATAATACAAATCTGAAATATACATTACATTTTCGTCATATTCTTTCACGGAAATAGGATACACTCACACAGTTCGGTGATACCATATATTGATGAAAGGAATTCTGAAACTAAAGATATATTTCCTTGGATCGTAATATGAGCACTAGCAATTCCACTCAGCCCTCCTTAGATTGAAATCTTGTAAGATACTCAGATGTGAGAATGAACGTAACATTGACGGTACACCAAAACAATGATTTCCATTTTCGTTTTGAACAGTTGGGATTTGTCAAATCAAACCTTCGTGTCTTATATATAATTGGTGTCGTCTCCAAATATCATTTCCCATTATATAAATCTTCACAATATTAATACGTTACATTTCTGCGCTTTATCCAGTGTATACGTTCAACTAAAATAAGTAAATAAACTAAATGAAGACTAAATTATTACTGATTAATAGTGAACACTTTTCTTGACTACTACAAGTATGTATTAAATTGAAGTAAATATTCAGAATACGTTTTCAGCTATTCATTTCAGACGTTTCCCCTTTAAAATAAGACAGTTCTTTCGTGTTATTAATATTTCATTTGGATAAGTCAAAGATAGATGCAAAATATGAATCGACCTTAAACAAATGTACCGTGCAGTTTTTGCAGATTATTACATCACAGTCTAATACACATTCTTCTGTAATTAAAAGCTTGATTTTCCTTAACATAATGTATAATACTACATAAATTTAAACACAAAAATCGTATTTGATTTGTATATAAACTCACGAGACTTAAATTGTGGATTAGATGGTTACACATATTTTCTAAAATTGTACTCGTCTGGCAAATAAATACGAAATTATGTGAAGTGCCAGATCGCTCTAAGCGCCTTGATGCGGAGCTCGCGGTTGCTCGCCGTTGGAGGTTCAAGTCCTCCCTCGGTCCTGGGTGCCTATGCTCTCCTTCATACAAGTTACTTTAAGTAGTTTGTAAGCGTAGTGACTAATAACAAATGTTAAATCCCTTAGATTTATAACAAAAATAAGAGATATATGTTATTTAACTATTAAAAATCGTTTTGCCCAAGTAAAAAGGAAATTTCCCTTGTGTTCTAATCTGTGATTAAATGACTTCGAGTAAATACCAACTATTGTCAGCTTTACTAAAAGATGAGCTTATTTAAATAAGCTATATTTCAAGTGTGTTCTATTATAAATGTGTTTTCTGCGTATTCACTGTGTTATGATGAATGAAGACGCTCATGATAGACACAAATACACATGTTAATGCTGCGTCGAAGAAGATGTACCCGCATCCGTTATTACAGATACACTTGAGAACAAACCGTACCTACACTAGTAGTACACAATCACGTAATTGTTCATAAACTGCTGCAGTAATTGTATAGTGGATGTCGTGCCTACCCAGAAGTAAATGAAAATAAAGTTACTACATTAGACTACTGTAGCAACAATCGTAAGGCAATTCAGTGAGCATTATAGCAGCAGAAAAGGAATTTTGCCTCAAAATCCTTTTCGTACCACATCCAGGCCAATCTATATGAGTTATAATAATAATAATAAGTAATAACAATAATATCGTACATGAATTGAAACTAAAATTAATAATTGAATACGAGGTATGTCCACAAAGTAAGTACCGTTTAGTTTTATAAAACAAACGTGTTCATATACAGCAAAAATATTTTTTGTACAAAAATCGTCAACTATTAAACTACTTTTCTATTTAGCCTCGAAATTTTGTAGACACTTGTCACAGCGTGACACAACTTTTTGTATGCCTTCTTCATAGGTTGCCGCTTAGTTATTCAACCATGTGGTAATATGTTCTCTCAGCTCGTCATCATCGTTGAAATGTTGACCACCAAGGACAGATTTTAGCTGTAAGAAGAGCTGACAGTCGTTTTTGCTTAATATTAAATTGTGTGAAGCAGTTCATCAGTAACCACAGACGAGCGTCCACTTCGTTCTTCATCGTGCATTTGATCACGTCCTTCATTGATCAGTCAGACGCATCTTATAACCATTGAATCACTCATAGAATTTTGTCCGTAAGCCTCGCAGATTTGCCGTTGAATTCCCTACGGTTTAATTTTCTTTGCATTTAGAAAACGAATCACACATATGATTTCACATGCGGCGGCCTTTTCCATTACGGCTGACATTATAAAGAAGCACTACAAAGCACACGTCGGCAGCAGCGATCTGAAAATGGCGTACATGGCTTCTCCTTGAGTCAGAATTACTTCCGCGCATGCTCGGCAATGCGATGGTATCGTTACCGCCGATATAAATAGAAACGGAACTTACTTTGTAGACGACCATCATAGTTAACGTTTCCATTTTATCTCGCCATTCGCAAATTACTGCTATGTTATGCTGTGTCCAGTGTAATACATAAAATAGTAAAAGGATGAAATCCAGATTTAATAAGTAGCATTAAAGTTTTATGAATATTTTACCATGCTTTTGTAGAGAATCTACAATCCAACATTCCCAAGTGTGGCTATTTTCGACAATAACATCCATATCACCTGAAAACATTATAACAAAAGGCCTGACGAGACTGTTCCTTTAAGTTAAACCCAAAGTACCGCCATAAGAACTCATTGTTTCTGCATCCTTTATGACTTGCACTTTACAGGGAGGACTTCTAGAGAGGACAAAACTGCGGTGTCGTAGAAGATTTTGGTGGACGAGCTAACAACGTGTGTAGTTTCCTGCTCCATGTCCTTTCTATAATCAATAAACACTTATTTTCCCAGCTTAATTTCGTCTACACCGAGCACTTCTAACTGTAAGTCGCTCCCTCTTGCTACAACTGATTCACTTCCATCCTGACAGTACTCCAAAGCCACAGGGTATTGTAAATAGAATAACAGATACGTTGTAATGTAGATTCCGAAAGTTTTTAAACCTGTTTTGAAACATTAAAGTGAAACAAAATATACCTCAAATCTTATTTATGCATATGAGCGTAGCACACGAGTACCCTGTAAAGAGATCCAGTACATAAAAGATGCAAGAATAATTTGGTTTTTTGTGATTTTTGTTCCCCTCCCCCTGTTGAATTTGGAATAGAGGGTTTTTGTTCACTACAAAATCCTGTTTCTATACCGTTCTACAAGAGAGTCGATAACCATCAGTGCTCTTGGATTTAATAAGTTCTTTGGTAATCTGTAAAATTTAATTCTTATAGAATGAATCATGATGACACTGGCCAGCTCCTCACATCAAAAATGGTCACTTTAGAGTCTTGCCACTTCCACATTCTCGGTTAAATTCCTACCAGCTTTCAGACTCACTTTATGAAGGAGGAAAGATATGTAGTAGTGAAAATAGAGGTGAATACTACATTTTATCATTGAAGTCTCCGTTTGAAATGAATTACGGAGTAACATTGAGAATCTTTTAAGTACCTTGTAACATGGACGAAGTAAACATTACAGACATATCGGTTTAATGCACGAGAAGTATCAAAATACATAACAATGTAGAGAAAGAAACTGTGCATTACAGTCAAAAAGGAATGAAGAGACAGACTAAGAAATATATAAGTGTGTGATGTATGATCATAAATACAACTACTGGAAGACTTTCAGACATCTGACAACTCATTCTAGTCTTTACAGTTTACTGTCTGTATTGACGAGTACGTTCGCTGTGCAAATTAAAAATAGAGCAGAACAATCAAATTTCATAAGTTCTGCCAATATCGGAAATTTTAAATGGTTATAAATTCTTAGAAGTGCCAGCTAAATTTGAAGTTGAACTCACCGTTTAAAATCATAAAAAAAAGTTAACCCTGTGTATCACATAAACCAAATCATTATATTCAGGGAATATAAAACGAGTGAGAAAATGTTGAAACGTTTGTAAACCTGGACTTACAAACTACTTAAATTAACTTACACTGAGGAACACACACACACACACACACACACACACACAGACATACACACATGCCTGATGGAGGACTCGAACCCCCAGCGGGAACGGCACCCAAGTCCATAGCCGTAAGTTCATGTGCCCATTCCGTGTAACCGCTTGAGACATTTACATTAATAAGATTTTTTCTGGTGTAAAGATGGTCGGAGAAGTCTAGGGCAGAATTTTTATTTCTTCAACGTACAAATGTAGTAGCGTATTGCTGTAGGTAAACAAGTTACTGATCCCGTCTAATATTAAAATTCTCATTTCCTGAAATAAAAATTCATGCATATATGTAATAGAAAAGATTCGTTCATGGTTATTGGGAAATTCTAGATTTTGTTTATAGATCGAAGGGAATATGAATAACTTTCAATCTCAAGTTGTAGAGTCGGACTTGCCGTATACAACGAATAACAGGTATGGCGTACTGTAATATTTCATATGTTGAAAAATACATAAACTGACTGAGAGTGGCCAAAAAGTGAGTTTATTCGGGCCGTGATTACAAAATTACGAATTTTTCTACGATAAATTTCGGAAAGTTGTGTTAGGAGAGTGCCAATAAAGGCAAATAATCCACACGTATGTTAATGCTCCATACACGACTTGTACCATCAAAAGATGGTGTAAATTCATACATTCTTCACCATGATTTGTACGGACTGTGTGCCATATATTTATGCAGCCACTCTGACACATTAATAAAAAGAGGAAGCATCGTCAGACGTGACACACTTGAAATCGATCACGAGCAAAAGATGGAGAAGTTAATACTTGAAGCAATTTTTTGTCTGATAAAAGTGAATTTTCTGTCGGACAGAATATTTACGCTTTGGATAGTTGAAAATTTAAGAACTTGCTAGATGTAGCTGTCTAAAGCGAAGAGGTGTAGTGAAATTATTACTAAACCAGTTTCAAAACAGCTAACAATATGTGAACAACATACGAGATATTCTGCTGTACTTCTACTGACTCTGCAAGAAGTGTTGCATCTTCACACCATTGTTATTAATAAGACTGTTGTAAAAATGATGAATTGTGAATTGTAATCTAACGCATACTAACGTGCAACTGTAGCTGTCGGCCTTTAATGACCAAAGGTCAGCAGAATATCAATGTTCACTTTCGAGGTATTGAGAATTTCTTGTTGAAAGACACGTGACACTACCAGAATGGCAAATGCTGCCATCACCTACTTTGAATATCTTGTGCGCCTATCGCAGACATTAGTTCAGAATTTAAAGGAAACGACACTATCTAATTTCTAAATAAGTGCCGAATGCGAAATAGCAGTTGTTCAAATTTCATCAGTATCAAATGATCAAATCATTTGATAAGTACAACTAAGGTTGTTTGTAAGTTGGCACTATCTGTAATGACCAAATAAGCCAAACGCCTTCCTAAAATGATTTTAAAAAACGTTTGTTAAGCTTAAGGGGCTTAACTGCCGGGTCATCAGTCCCAAAATGACTTTAAAATATAAGATTGGTAGAATTTATTTATTTCTCATTATTATAAATGTGTTAGACGGTGGACAGCTAATATAATAATTTAAAAGATCCTTGAGCTTTGTCTAGATGCCATATTTGCCGTCATTGTACTCGATATTCTGTTTCATATTGTTACCATCACATGAAAAATGGTCAAGAAGAAAAGCATTCTGCTTAAATTGTAAAGCATATTACTAATAAACAAAATATTTTAATGTTTACAATAAAAAGTACAAGCAATAGAAAGTCAGACGCTTAGTCTAAAAAAATAAATTCTTCTAGTAATAAGACAACTTACATGTAATCTACTTTGCACACAGCGGTGAAAGTTCTAAATTTTACAATTTACTGTTTGACGAGAATGGAGGGCAATATCCAAACGGATATGATTTTTTTAGATGACATAATAATCATCTTAATTTCCCTCTGTAGTGATGCGAAGCCAGCAGCAACACTTTTTCTTAATGACTGTTATATAGCCAGAGCGGACCTCTTCACTAAAATGTTGAAATGGGACTGCGGATCGTCGAATTTCAAGGCAATAGTTAAGTTTGGAACAGAAAAAGAGATCGGACACATTGCTATGAAAATGTTAATTGATTATTACTGCAAGGTTGTGGTTCCAAGACCCAATATTCATGAAGATTTTTCAATAATCACGAAACGATATTTGAAACTAACCAAAAATATTTCAAGTGTTTGAATCTAACTGTGCACTATAAATCGGCGATGTTAAAGTGGCATTTGTGTTTCAGTCATTTCAAGAAGAGGGCCTAAATCTCAAAGTTCAAATTTTGAAGAAAATTTATCTAAGGACGATTGTATTCATTGTGGAGGGTAAGTACTGCTATGAACGTATATCGCGCACCCATTATTATTATTATGCATGTTTCACTAAAATGCACACTAATGTTTGTTCGATTATTGGTTAGTCATCTATGTGTGCATCTGTTGTTCTTTGCGTATTGTAATTTCCAGATAACATTTGTAAACATTAGTAAACATTAACATTACGTCCTTTGCAATCGAAAGACTTGAGCAACTAATATCATTCGACACTCCGTACTTACTATAAAAGCCAACGGTCGTATCCTGCTTGTCTCCCCTGAGAGTGAAAATACTACGTGACGGGGAATTAGTTTACAAAAACAGTTTTCAGAGCAATAGCATGATTCCATTTTTCTTATCGGTATTATTATTAATAATATTAACAGTATTAGTTTCATTACTTACAAGAGAAGAAGGTGAAACACGTCTATTCAATTCTGTTTATTTTTGACAGGTCGCTTAAGTATGAAAAAAATGAATGTCAGTAAGATATTATAGCTCACTACGTTCCCCATTTTGACACTAAATTGGCTGAACTGGACCCAATCGGCAGACAGTTGCAAACTGAGCATTTCTAATCCACGTGAAAGTTATCTGGAACTGCTTGTTTTCTGATAAGTGCAGAAAAGTTGCTTTTACGACTGTCGCATATATGCCTATTAAAGTAAAATGCTTTTTGTCTTAAATATTTAATATGTTAAACAAGTAACAGGAAATTTGTCTATGTATATATGGAAATTCCAAGTAGAAAACAAAAGATGCAGTTTCCGTAAACGAATCTAATACTGAACCGCAGCTTAAGATCCTTCATTCGCCTAGCGCCGATGTCTTTGAATTATCTTTACCTTGCTGCATGTACAAGGGGCAGTCGTAAATCTTACGTTTCTTACAACCCGTCATTTTTGTTAATACATAAGTGACTTGTTAAAAATGAGCCCCACTGAACCCTGTGTCCAGTCATTCGCTTGTTAATAAGGCAGATGAAGTAAAGCGCTTGGAGAGACAATATAGGATGACTAGTGTACACCCTAAATATCGCCCCCGTAGCCATAGCAAAGACCATATGAAAGTAATGTAGTGCGTAGACAGGCATTTAAGCAATCACTGTTCACGAACTTCACACGTTAAACTAGTAGAACCTCAACAGCTGTCTGAACCATTTTATTACTGATAAAAATTTGATCTGAGGTGACGTCTGCAGGTAGAAAAGTGTTCGTATACGCTCTCATCTAACGGTTTAGAGAATAAACGTGGCATATATTACGAGAACAGTTTATGTTAGTAACAGTTCTCCAAAGATGTTTATATTTAATAATATTAATTCGAACTCTTATAACTTACTGACTACTTAACCTACGCTCAAAGATTGTTAATTACTGACTGTAATGAGAATATCACTGCATGAAGCAAGAGAAGTATGGTTTCCGACTGTTGAAACTCAACAACAAGATGGACGACTGCAGACGCTTTTTTACGTAAAGATTAATATTATAATAAATAAATTTTGGACTTAGAACTAAGACTCACCTCCAACGTCTCTTATCCGTCTGGTAAAGAAATAAATGGCCGTTTGCGTATAGTTACGAGAAGAAGTAGTCAAAAATTAGTGGAATAGTTCTCAGTATATTCGCACCGTCCAAAATAGATTTTTGTTACTACTATTACACTTTTACTGTTATTTTCATACAAAAAGTGTAGTTACGAGACTGCTGACTCTGGATAAAGCTTTTATCAATTACTGGACATTATTTGAGGTAGCATTTCATACCCACATTTTGAGAATGTAAACTTCTGTGAGCATTTGGCTAGTATCAACCAAACTGCTATATGTACCACTCAGAAGCCAAACCGACTGACTCCGCTTTTCGTACTTTTTCAACTCTTTATTCAGAAAACCTCACAAAGACGTATATTTTCATATTCTAAAATTTTTAATTCCATTTGTTAAATTTTGTAAGAGAAATTGACAATAATTTCTATGGCAATTGAACATTTCATTGGAATTTTCGGAAGCCAAAGTGTCTAACTCCATTTTTCTGCCGTGATATTCGAAATATTGTTTAATGTCTGCCAATAATGCATGTGTGTGTTATTTCCTACAATACGTTTATTTCGATACTGGCAAAGTTATTTACTTTGTTAATTGTGAGCTTACGTTTGAGCAGAGTGCTTCAAGCTGAGTGAGGGAAATCCATTTTCTGGAGCTGTAGACAACGTTGATAATCCGGTCTTTACTCCAGACAGAGGCAAGGGAAAACTGCTAACCAATATGTATTTTAAGTTATTGAGAGCCCATATTCATTATGTTCAAGACAATGGAAGTGACTACAAGGATATTGTGACTTACTCAGATTTGTGCATGGGTCAGTATCCAAAGACAAAAACTATGTTGAGATGATGAAGCTTGTATAAAGGTCTAAAAAAAAAAAAAAAAAAAGAGCAGGTATTATTTATTTAAAATTTTTAATACCATGACACAGCTATTTGCCAAATCACTCAGACTTCGGGGTAAATGCATAAGCACGAAAGACATAAAACAATTTCTCATCAGAAGATGGGTAAAGTATAATTCGCAACTGCAAAAGGAAGATTACCTGTTTAGTTGTTAAAATAATTCATAATAAATTTTTATCTATGAGGACTCTTGAAGATGCTATAACAAACCGCAGGAAGACAACCGATGAATTACCCATAAATTGGCTTGACAATAGATGGATTGGTCATTACCATACACTATGCAGCACAAGACGATTTTTTTTTTTTTTGCGAAGATTTTCCATTTCTTAAGATTGATTTGAAAAAATTTCACCAGATAGGCAACCTGAATTTGTAAATATAGAGCAGCATGTCCTGCCGTCCGGTCATTAATAATAAAAAGGCAGATCTCATGGTCTTCCTGACGTATATTCCTCTTCTGAATCATGACTACTACAAGAAGCTTGTCACCATTCGTGGATAACAAAACAGTGAAGTGTCCGATCTCTGAGATTTAATTTATTGTGATGATCAGCAACGTTTTAAGTTAAAGTGGAATAAAAAGTAAACTTTTTCAGGTGAGAATGTGACTAACTCCTGAAAAAAATACAAATATCAAGATGTTATCTGTTTTAGTGATTATCTGTGTTGTGTTTTCATCAAATTTGTATGACAAAGTAAATTTTAATTGTCGTACCATTATTGCCATGAATAAAAAATTTAATTATTATAAAAGCCGTAATTTCGGGATTCTCTTAACTTTAATCACAGATTTCTCAGTTTCTCTTCCAATGGAGTTAGGCCGTTTGGTTTCTGAGTGGCACATACGTGACCAGTATGAGTATGAAAATAAATACGTTAAACTTGGTTTACAATATAAATCAATCGAATGAGAAGGCCTTAAACTCCACAGTATATCTAGGAATTACTATCAATTCAGACTTAAACTGGAAATAACACTGCGTTTTATTGGCAGAACCCTTAAAAGATGCAACAGGACTACTAAAGAGACTGCATACACGACGCTTGTCCGTCCTTAGTTGGAGTATCGCTGCCCAGTGTGGGATCTTAATCAAGTGGGTTTGACGGAAGCCATCGAAAGAGTACAAAGAAGGACTGCCCGTTTTGTATTGTCACGTTACAGGACAGACAGCGCCACGGAAATGATACAGGATCTGGGATGGGGATCATTACAACAACGGCGTTTATCGCTGCGGCGTGGTCTACTTACGAAAATCCAATTGCCAACATTCTCCTCCTGATGCGATAATATATTGTTGACTGCCACCTACATAGGTAGAAATGATCATCAGAATAAAATACGAGAAATCAGAGCTCTAACGGAGAGATTCAAATGTTCTTTCTTCCCGCGTGCTATACGAGAATAGAATGGTAGATGAATAGTATAAAGTTGGTTCCATGAACCCGCACTTACATGTGATTTGCAGAGTATCCCTTGGAGATGTAGATTTCTGATTTTCATTTTCTCTCTCGCGATGCGTGTTCATTGCGCAACGTAAAAATATTATTGATCTCAACTGACGTCTGTAGTGTAGCAAGGTACCTCACCTGTATACACGGTTTAGAGTGTGTATGTAACCCAGATGATACTGACGTCCTTCCAGAAGGATGGTGTTTCGTTTGTTTAAATATTTAAAGTAAATTGTTTCCATTTGACACAAAACACTTCCTCCAACATCGGACTGTTATCTGGACATCGATCACTGACATGCAAATACTAACAATCATTGTTTTAGCACGTGATTCTACGTTTGTCAACTTTGAAGATAGGGATTCAGAAGCAATGTATCAATTAACTGGTGATTTTGGGTGTATAAGTACTTACCCATCAATTTCATTTTTATTATTCAGAAACATACGGATGGCTTTATTATTAAAACGTCATATCTAACGTAATATTTCTCGTTTTTACCTCGTTCCAGAACGACGGCCTATTCTGCGACGACTAAAGATGCAATTCGTGTAAAGTCAATGTTGCAACATTTGAACGATCTATTAGAGATGTAATAAACTATCTTTTAAACCAAAAGTAACCGAAAAAAATCAGGAACATCTGGGGTAAACTCGCATCCAGCGTAAACGAGGCACAGTTCAGAGAGTGGCGACCCTGCCAGGATTCGAACCTGTGTAACGTAGCAGATGCAGATGTCAATGTGTAACCGCTGCAAATGCTTGCTGAGTAGTCAATATTGGAGTACGTGCACCGTTGCTAGTCCTCTAAAAATTATAGCGACAACTATACGCGGGTCTCGTGTGTGGCAGTTACACGCATCGCCAGCTCGGCAACAGAAACGGGACGAAACCCGCCGTGACACCAATTATTTCTTTGTGCCACTGATACTGCTACAGATGTAGCATTTAGAGGCTATTTTTTTTTTTTTTTTTTTTTTTGTTCCCCGATCAGAACTTTATCGACAAGCATCCGCAGAATTTTTGTCCTCTGCAAATGAAAGTTTCGGGTTTCCTGCACGAGCGACACGGTGGCGCCGAATCGAAGTCCGTGCGGGTTTGGCTGCTGGCGCTGACCCGAAACGAAGGAAACAATTAATTAGAAGGTAGCTAATGGTGACGCCGCGCTGCGGTGCCGAGCGCACGGCTCGCTGTGGCGTGCGCTGCGCTGTCCGGCGTCCGTACGCCGCGATAAAACGCGCGAAACGGTTTGCGCAGGTCGCAGAGCGCGAGCCGGCCCGGTATTTTAGCGTTTCTCTTGCGCAAACTGCGGCGCTGCCGGCGGCCATTCGTTAAAACAAATTCTGCCGCGCCAGGCCCCGAGACCCAGATGCGCTGCCACTTTTGCGAGCCGGGCTTGCAATAACAGTAAAACCTATGCTTTACGGCCAACTGATGGCTCGCCGTTAATTGCGGGAATTTTTCGCCGATAACTCCGCCGGCGCCACTTACGCTCTAAACGGCGTGGCGCCGCTTCCGTCCGGCCCGGCGAGGCTCAAAGCTCACCAGCGCGCACGGCCCGCATCGCTGCTGTATCCACGTCCTGTTCGCGCAGTTCCAAAACTGGTTGCGACTGTTGGGTTTTTAAAAAACTCTCTGTTTTCAACTGCATAGCTTCCTCCACTTGGTAATGCCCCTATGCTGTAGCACTACATATAATAATCTACATATCCTGTGATTTATCGACATTATAAAAATGCATGTACCTGGTGTTTTCAAAAAGTAAGGTTACTTTACATTTTTTACGAAAAAAGAAATATGTATTCATCAATATTCCAACCCGGTCGAACCTCGGTGTTTTCAGTCAGCACCTCTCAACGATGTGAGGAGTCGCCAGAAACGACACGTGCTTCGGATTCCATGTTAAGCTGCAGGTCCCCTTTCCCTGGTTGGATAACTGGGGTAGGCTAGGGACACGCAAGTCGCCGAAGTGGCGTCCAATTGAAAGACTTGCTCCAGGCCAATGAGCCACACGACATTATTATTATTATTAATATTGATGTTGTTCTTTTCAACAAGAACTTTGTATGACGGGCAACCACAGCAAAAATATTTATACATAAATAAGAAACTTTCACACAGTTAAAAATTAGGTGTTAAAATTGTATGAGTCTGAATGAAAGTCCTTGGTCCGATTGAGCTTTTATTTTATTGGGGTCGTGAAGACCCGCACAACCGGTTTCGCAACCTACAGTTGCATCTTCAGGCGCATTTTACTGTACAAGATGATAATTGTTTTCCTAAAATGAACATTTAGAATGAAAATTACATATTAAAAACAAAAAAAATCTGAACTAGTTATGTATGAGAAAGTTATACGCAAAAATAAATAAATAAATAAAAATTATATAAAAGCCAGTAGGCTATTGATTGCAGTAATTATTTTTATGTTACTTACAAAGTTTTCCATATAAGTCATTTGTGATGGATAACGGGGTTGATGGTTAGGTCATACCGCAAGCACCTTGGCTCTTTCCGTCAAAAAGATAAAAAAAAGTTAAAAAAAGAGCACGGTAGACTTTTTTTGTTTTGTGTGTGTAAGAGAGTGTGTGTGTATTTCCCATCTCCTAAAGTACGGGTCCAAAGACCACTAAACTTGGTTAAAACATTTACCTTACTATCAGACAACGATCTCTGTGGGCTTAAGAATCATCTACGACACACTTTCAGGAGATAATTCGTCATATATATAAAATATAAATCAATTCTGCTGCTTTAGTCTTGCTAAATATAAGAAATGGTTTGACCACCAATTTTTTTTTTTTCTTTTTTTCTTTTTTTTTTTTCATTCTTCGCTTGAATACAGGGGTGGTTTCGGAATGTGAACTAGTAAAAACGAAATGGAAAAACTGAAAAAATACTGTTCATCTAATTGAAATTAACTATTTATAACAAGAGAACGTCACTTTATACACAATAATCCGTACGGTGCATGGCGGAGGTTATTTTACAACAGACTTCGACAATAATCTACAGCCTGATTTGAATTTGATGAAATTTTTCACACTTGAGATCTAGAGAAACATTACTAAGTAATATATCGTACGATGCTTGGCAGAGGGCACCTTAAACCAGACTTCGGCGCTGTTTAACCATCGCTATATTTGGCAACTGTATGTAACGAACAGAGAGAGTGGATGGGAGGAGATTGGGAAAGAGTTTGGAAGTAATGACAGAGGCAGGGGATTAATGGATAGATAGATTGGGCGGGGCACGAGTGTGAGGAAGAGGTGGTAGGTAGTAAGGCAGAGGAGGGTAGTTGGAGTGCACGGAAAAATGAGGGAGGGGTACGTGGAGAAATTGAATATTGAAACAAATAAGTACCCAGGTAATGCCAAGTTTTCCGCTAACAAATAAAGAAAAAAGTCCAGGAGCACAACGTGGAAGGTAAGAAATAGGGATAGAGATGGAGGAGTGATGGGCAGACAGAGTTCCATGCTTATTTAGCAGTTGCGAACCATTGCCGGGTTCTGTAGTAAAAGTATCGATTAATTGTCACAACCTGGGGCAATGTTCACCATCTGCTCGTATAGTAATGCACCGATTTCAACTAAAATTAGTACAATTATTCTTGAACACCATGAACAATGGCCGAAAGGGTAAATATAACATTCGACACATGGAACAAACGGTGTGATGTCGTCAACAATGAAAACTGCTACGACATGCAACGTATCAATAAGAAGACTTTCTTCGTACCAGATTGAGAATGACAGCAGATTTGCAATAAACATTGCTCGTCAAACATCACGAAATATTCTGTCGCTGATAACTCCAACAGGAAAAAAGTTTATCGCTTACTACGCTTCTGCTGTTCATGCAGAAGAACTGCGGCATTAGGAATGACGTTAAATTGTATTACTTGTACATTACTAACAGTATTCGCGAGACCTTTTATAGGTCCCACTATTAAATTTCATGCCCTGCACATGCTGGAACTTTCAGAAAGCAACCTGGGCCGACTTGTGTATTGGGGTGGATTTCACCCCTGATCTATAACTATGGAAGACTTGTGGATGCAGCATTAAGCGTAACAAAAACGTTAACACACGCAGTTCTAGAATGATAGCATATAACAAAATGTTGAAGAGATAAGGGACGCAGTGTATGCTGTGCTGGTGCCGTCTTCTGAAACTTTACATGGGCGACTCTAACCGTAAACCTTCCAGCCCTCTCTAATTCGGCGAACGCAAAGCCTGTTATTGTGTTGACATTTTTATCCGTGTATGTTTTCTTAAGATTTAATATTTATTCTATAAGTGGTCTATGTTAACTGATGTGACGTGGGTAGATTTACTTATGAAGTTTATTCTCTCTTTTTACTGTTATCTCCTTCTGTATACCATCTGGTTTTGGTCTTTATGTTGACCATCCAACTAAACATTATTTTTGGGTTGAAGTCATTTAGTTGTGTTAAGTAAGCTATTGTTTTCATTAAATAATTTTGTATTGCATTAATATCGAGCTGTAAAGTGGTATTACGCTAATAATCTACTTGAAATGTGTGTATTTATGTTAAATTCAGGGAAATAATCTTTCAACATTAGTGATGGTTTTGATTGTTGTTTATTTTTAAGTACCAAAATTGTATGTATTTATTTTTTATTTACATACAATATTTTATTTTAAGGTAAAAGTTGCCTAGTCTCTGGTAGATAGTAGTAATGTGTCTTCAACATATCTGTTATATAAAGGTGAACAGATGGGGCTTAACAGCTTTGACATTATTGTAAAACGGCATATTGACAATTTGGTTTTAAAATTTTTTTATTGCACACTCATCAATGTATGCTTCAGTTAGTAGTAGTCAGCCACTATGGTAATATCAATAAGGAGTACAGTAATGACAGCACATACTTATTTTACAATTTTGAATTTTTGTGTTACGACATGTTAAATTATTAGCTAAACTCTGATAACGCTTGAATATGGTAAACTAACCGAAACCGGTAGCATTGAGAAAAAATAAACAGCTATGGTCAATATGTTGTTTTGCAATTAAATCTGTTATAGTACACAAATTTGTTAAGAACTGGCCGCTTTCAGTTAAACATTATCACTTACAATGTATTACTAACTGTCCAACTGTGACGAATAAAATTTTAATTAAAATAACAGACTTCTCAGCCTAATAATTAAGCGCTTCAATCCACGTTTGACGACTCTGCTAATCATAAGAACGTTCTCATCTGCTTAAGACATGCTAATCACGCCAAAGCCAGCACTGCACGAGCAGATATCAGCGGAAGTGAATTATCGAAGTGTCGTTCTTGTCACGCTACGAACAAATGAATGGTATGCGAACTACGAACCTGTCCTGCTTCCTATTTTGCTTTCCTTTCACAGTCTCAGTTTTTCATTTCGTAGAAGATTCTTCTCAAATGGAGATCATTTGTTAATTTACATAAGCGCTTCAGTGTCAGTCAAAATAAATGCATTCACGGATGATTTATGACTGTGCAGTTCTATCGTGAAAAGGGGAAAAATCAATACCAGACGGAACTAAATAACTGGACTTAATATAGCGCGCTGGGCCGATGCTTTCACATTCATTAATCCTCGGTGGCTTTTATTAAATTGATTCTTATATTTTTCAGTAAATTAATGGACAGTGAATATTGTTCGGTAGGTTGGTGAATCCTAGGCCGCTGCGAGAGTAAGCGATCAGAGCCGATTTGGAGATGCAAGCCACTGTTATATACACCTGCTACTGCTAAGTTCTAAACGTACTAAACACGAAGCGATAACTCAGCAGTAATACTCTATTCTTAATATTATATTTACACAGTCTCTATCGAAAACATAAGGTATCTGATTCTTTACCGAAGTTTTTAAAAGTAAGAAATGAGATTCAGATGTCGCGGTGGAGTTACCGAGCACTCTAAGGCTCCTTAATTTGGAACGCGCGGTTTCTCGCCGTCAGATGTTCAAGTCCTCCTTCGGGAATGTATGTGTGTGTGTGTGTGTGTGTGTGTGTGTGTGTGTGTGTGTGTGTGTGTGTGTTGATCTTAGCATAAGTCAGTTTATGTTATTTTAAGTAGTCTTTAAGCCTAGGGACAGATGAACGCAGTAATTAATCCCTTAGGTACACAAATAAAATGAGATTTGTAGAAAACTGTGAGGAGGGGAGCGATCGTTTCTGACACAAATCTATCGGGTTAAGACCTGACGTGTTTGGGGTCTTATGATCCAAAGCGCATCAAATGGAACTGCCATTGTGCTCGTCGACCACTTATGGCCTTCAGACATGGCTCATTATGTTGTTGAAAACATCACTATCATGAGAAAGTGCAGGTAGTCTCCAAACACTGTACGATACTTTTTGGGTGTCATGATACATTGCACAAGGTCCACTGGACCCATAGAAGCCCAAGGTCATGGATTCATGTATTTGTACTGCCATATTTAATTTATTTGACAAGAAAGTGCACTTCTTTACGTTATATCTTCTTGCTTGTGCACTTTCTATATCATAGCCGCATGATTTCACTGTTTTGTGTTTCTTTTCATTCCGTTATACAATTAGTTCTCATGTATAAAAGCTTCAAAACTGATAAGCTTGCTTTCCTCTTATTTCTGACTGAACAAGGCTGCAGAAACAACTTGAAAGGCAGAGACAAAACACGAAGACGCTATTTTCCGAAAAAGCTTCTGACACGACGTATCTTGTTCGTTGATTAAATAACTGTGTACACTATATATATCTACGTTCCATAAGGAACCGGCGGAAGAGTCCATAACTATTATCTTGTTCGTTTTAGAGGTTATTCGAAAGATGAGTGGGTGAATATCTTTGTCCGATATTTGCGAATGAGGAGCTTCCTTATACCATTTGATCTCAGTGTTAAGACAGAGGCAGTGCCCATCATCCTAGCTCTCTGAATGTTTTACTTATAAGTACAAAATGAAGTTTTCCCATTACAAAACGTAGCTTGTGCATTCTTCTCATCCCAGCCATAGCGGAGACGATACTGATCGTCTCGTGGAGGTATTGGAGAAAGTGACCGAAATAAGACTGTGTGAAAAATATTTTTATGGATAGGATTGCACCGACGCGTTCAACTAAGTTAAGATGCCTCTTCGCAAATGGTGATGAGGACATATTCCACTTAGTAAAGAACGTAGAAAGTGATTCGACGGCGCAGAGACCACCAGTATTCTACCGATACTAGGATGAATAAAAAAAAAAAGAAAAAAAAAACGGTGAAATATTAAATTCCCGTATTTTGTACTGTCTATATTAATGTCAGCAAGAGTTAAACTAGTTTACCGATAAATTACCATAAGATAGCTTCATTTTATTGAATCACATACTAGGAAGAGTACCTGTACATCGATGAACAACCAGTGCCGTTTTTCACCTCGGAGGAGCAACAATAAAATATTTTATTTGACACGACCCTTGTCTTCAGAACTTGATCGTTCCTACAATTAATTTTCCACGTCCAGAAAAATCGTTTTATACTAACATTAGGGTAGAAAATGTGTTTTCTGTTGAAAGACAAGATACATTACTGCAAATTCTGCCGCAATTTGTAACACTATTTGTATGTAAGTGCTTAATTATCGTAGTGTTAACTAACAACAACGTTGCGTACTATGATACGTTGTTGATTATGCCTTTCCGGATGTGCACCAGATTACTAAGAGGTCGAACTAGTTGGGGCCTGATTAGCGAGGCTGTAGTGTACTAGTTATAGCTGTTTAGTGTTCAAATACCTTTTTCTTATAGTGCAATAACATGGCACTTATCACGTTTAAACCTTACTTATAGGAAAAAGACGGACATTTCCAAGCGATTCACGTTAAAACACACATGTCTCTTTCCACATTCACCTTGTAAACATAGCGCTATTTCTCTTCCTCTTACCTTTTATGAAACTAAACACTAATGGTACGTAAGGACCCCCAAAGACGGCCTCTTGGTCCGGTGTGCCATGTTACGGATTGCGCAGGCGCTCCCGTCGAACGTCGAAGGATGGAGTCCTGTCTGTAACATGGATGTGTAAGTTGTCCTTGGGATACTTTACTTTAAGTAGTTTGTAAGTCTAGTGAACGATAACCTTACCACAGTTCGGCTCTTCAGGATTACAAACATTTTAACATTTTTTGAACCCTTACGGCAACCATGAATCGTGAATAAGTGGAAAACATCTTTCACTGCAAAACTAAAAATTACCGTACCTTAGTGTTGTCCCTGTTGACGTAGGTATTATGGACTATTTTTATTTTTATTTAATTATTTATTTATTTAACTTGACCATATTAGGGCCGTAGGGCCCTCTCTTATATCTGACCAGGAACAACATAGACAAATGGTTTAAAAACAAACAACACGGTATTAATAATAACAATAGATGCTAATACTAATAATAATAATAATGACAATAATAACACAAAAATCACAGTATCAATAGTAACTTGTAATACATGTCAATACTAATAATAACAAGATATATTAGTTTCACACATGTGAAGTAAGTTTAATATAAACTGAAGGGAAAAAATTATTAATGAAAGAGGAGAAAATTGAAACTGACAGTGCCAGTGGTTGTTGGGAAGAGGAGATAAATATGAATAAAGATCTCTGCTGACGTAAGGAAAGTGAAACATTTATGGGTGGAGGAGGAATTGACAACGGTGAGCTACAGACTGGTAAGTGGAGAAAAAGATGGCTATTGCAACAGAAGGTGGACCCTTAGCTGTCTTTTAAGTTTGGAATTGATTATGTCTCTCTTAACTTTTGAGGAATATTGTTCCACAGACGTGTTCCCGATACAGAAAATGATTTAGAGAAATTGTAGTGTTATGCGATGGTACAGAGAGAATTTTATTTTGGTGAGAGCATGTGTTTCTGCTGTGCTGTTCAGATAAGTAGTATGAAAGTTGAGGATCAGTAAGAAGATTTGCAATGATTGAGGAAGCGATGCAGAAAAACGCAATGTATGGTAGGTTCAACGCTTATCTGCATGTTGTCAAGATAACTGCTTGTATGCGCGACTGATATGGTCGTAGAAGCGTAGGTTGCAAATGTATCTCACACAAGAATTCATCGCCGGCTACAGCCTATGTGAATTTTCGTGTGACGGTCCTTGCAGAATAGCATTACCGTAATCTAGTATGGGAAGTATTAGTGTCTCAACGAGCTTCATTTCAGCTGCAAAGAAAATGCTTTTTTGTATTTCTGCAGTGAATGAAGTGACGCATATACCTTCTTACAGACTATGGTTCTGTGCTCTGTCCAGTCCAAGTGATTATCAAATATTACTCCTACGTTCTTTGCTGTATGAGAAAAGCGTATTTGAGTGTCGTTAAGCATTAAAGGTGGAAGTGATTCTCTGAGCTGTAGAGTAATGAGTCTTTTTATGGGCCACTAAGATGGATTCAGTTTCAAGCCAATGCTATGTGCCCATCTTGATAGTGAAAGTAAGTCCGCATTTACATGCTGGATGGCTATTTAATTGAATATAATATTGTTACGAATATACTCCTTCCCCGTTGTGTATTCAGTGCCTCGGATCGTCTTCTGTATCTGTACGTATCAGCTTTCCACATCTAATACCCAGAAATTCGATGACTTTTCCTGTTTAACAAATGTTCTGTATCTGGCGTGTGGTCATAAGTGCTTTAAATGCTAAAGTTAGTTTTCGCTGACTTCTGTAAGTGATTTAACATAACACCGCGAATTTTTACCACATCATCACAATCAAAGTCCTGCATTTTCTGTCTCACTTTTCGTGTCGATGTTTAATTGCACAACAAACCACCATGCAACTCTCCCACGTTTTTGCGAATTGCTTTCGTTCATACGAGTTTGGTATCTTGGGTCATAATGTCTTGGTATCTGCGTACGGAGTTGCCGAAATCAAGTGTGGGATTAACTTAACCTTTCACTGTGCACTCCTTATGCTCATTAAAAATTACTGCGTTTTATTCTTCCCCCTAGAACTGCAGGAGTGTCAACAATAGTATTTGTTTTCAGTGCGCATTTTGTCAGGCACAGTTAACTTAGGATTATTATTACACTCCAAAATATCATTGGGATATAATAAGAATTATTGTGTAGTGTACCTCAGAAAGTCCTGTAGCGTATTAAACAAGGGACTAGAGATAATAACTGTGAAATTTCAATAATTTATTGCTTATACCGTAGACCAAGCACTACGAGCCAAATTCAGGACCACGGTAGTCAACATTGGGAGGTCGTCAGAAAAGTATTTTTAATTGCAGTGATCCTCTAGAGAATTTCATGTTGTTTTACGACGACGACGATAGTTTAGTTAAAAATTACTATTAATCAGTCACTGAACAGTTTAAGCCCACATGTGGGTACTACCCAACGGAAATGAACTGTATCTATTACTGGAAAGTTTTTCTCATACGACATAGCTCAGGGGCAGATTTAGAAAAGTCATTATACTGCCTTTCTTTAAGAATGTTTATTGCGCCCACGACTGTGCATGATTTTTAAATAGGTGATTTGCAGCAATCAATAGTTTTTTTTTCTTACTTTTAAACTGCTTAATTGTGCATATCAAGATTTCGGCAAGTGACTTGGCATTCTCAATGCATATATTTGTAATATCAGTATGCTTAGCATGTGCATTCTTTTAACCACCATAAACGCTATATAGAACACATACATTCTACAGTTTGAGAGTTGCATCTAAATTAAATTGTGTTATGTATTATATATGGCCTTTATGGCCGTTAAAGGAATGCACATGCATATCATACTGGTATAAAAAATGTTTGCATTGAGAATGGCAAGTCAATTTCCGAAATCTGAATCTGTGCAATAAAGCAGTTTAAAAATTATGACTGATTGCTGCAAATCACCTAGTTGAAAAGAAGATTTAGAAATACGTTAGTCAAGGAATATGTTTATACTTTCACTCCTCCAATAACGCCATTCACGACTATTATTACTGCCAAAACGTTTTGAACTGTTGGCCACTGCCGAATTACCGCGCGGTCTTGCGGCCGCTCCCCCCGGACTATCGAGTCCTCCGTCGGGCATGGATGTGTGGTTTGGCCTTTGTTTAAGTAGACTGTAAGTCTTGGGACTGGTGATTTTAGTTGTTTTGTCCCTTGAGATTACAAACAGTTGAACATTCTTTGATTGCCAATTACAATCGTGACGTTAATTTTATAAAAGAATACGATACCTGCCCGATTAAGCGACGCCGTCAGAAATGCCGAGAGATATAATTACACATTCAAGGGGCTAATAAAATTTGCCATCTATTACTCTTTGAAACTAACACTACGTTTCCAGGCAGGAATGGTAAAAATAAGAAGACTCTTCGTAAAGATTTGATATCACTTACTTTGGTCCAGGAAGGTATCAATAACTCAAGAAACCACATTTTCGATACTATGATTGTCTGGCCAACGTCCGCAGCAACAATTAAAATTAATTATTGTCGGTTTTTATGTCTTAAGTTAAAAATAAAATAAATTTGCAGTTAGAAATAATTTAACACCACACCCGTTTCGCTTTTCATTTGTAAAGCATCTTCTGTGGTTCTGTAAAAATTGGATGGAGAAATTTGTACTATTCTAGTTTTATATAGATGGACTGTTTTCCGCGTGGTCTTTGGCGTTAAGTCACGAATTGCGCTACTGTTTACAAACATTTTTTTATAATTTTTTTGATTTTTATTTTTTATTTTTATTTATTTATTTATTATTAAAAGCAGTATTCACAGATTTTCTATGCACATCACGTATTTATAAATTTGGGACGTAGCAAACAAACAGTGCTTATGAGTATTATTTACGTATTCTGGAACCTATATCGTTTCCTTTTCAGTTGCCTGAGGCTGATGTCGAATGGAAGTAAGAGATCCACGAGGAATGGTCACGTGGTCTAAGGCGTCATACTACAGAATTGGCTGCAGTTCCTGCCGGAAGTTCGAGTCCTGCCTCTAGGTGTGTGTTTGTTGAGCCTAGTGAAGTTAGTGTAAGTAGTTTGCAATTCTTGGGACTGATGACCAGAGCAGTTTGGTCCAATGCGTTTAAGCTTTTGAATATAAGGTTACAAATTATTTACACTAAGTAATGTTATACTTTCATTAATTTTCTACCAGCTACAAAAAGTTGTACTATAAATAAAAATAAGTTTCAAAGAATATTAAAGAGTTTATTGGTGGTCACTATCTTCTCCATTGAACAAGGTTTTCAATCATATTAATTAATTATCGAGGTTGTTTATTTAATTTGACTTAATGGTTTTTTATTTAATATATATTTTCCTATTGGTTCAGCAGATTCATACCATTCACCTTTCTTTTCCTTAGTAGTACCGTACCTTAGTGCATTGTGCATTTACAGGTACCTATAAGTATCATATTACCTTTTAAATGAAACTAGGTTTAAAACTCTTTCTAGCCCTACATACATGAAGAGCATTTCATTTACGATCTCCGAAACACTAAATTGGCAATTTCGTTGTATTTTAAATATATATTGTTTACTCCTCGTTTTTATTGTGTTGTACATTATGTAGAGTATATCTAATCCAGTCTACTTGCAGTCTCGTGCAGTACTGAACTTGACAGTCGTCCTATGAATGCAAGGGAGAAACAAACATAGGACTGCAGTGTGCAAACGTAGAGAACAACGAGTGCAGTGCAGTAGCCGGCTGGGATGGCGGCGCGTGTTAACACGCCGTTTCCGGGATTCGCGCAGGTACGTCGACCCCCATCTAATCCGACCGGCGGATAAACAACGAGGTTTGCCGTGTCGGCCAGCCAGTATGTGGTTTTTTGGCGGTTTCCCGCATCCGACAGAGATGGTAAGGTGGCCACGCCTCACCTATACAACTGACAAACATTTAGAAAGCGTTTCACTCCATCGCATATTTAAGAGTTAATGGTATACACAGGACGTTTGAGGAATAATAGTAATTCTGGAGGTGGTAGTATAGACGAACAGCAAAATGTATAGTGAGATGGCATACACACAGGATGTTTCAGGAATAATAGTAATTTTGGAGGTGGTAGTATAGACGAACAGCGAAATGTATAGTGAGATGGAAGACAAGACATGGAATTTAGGGTGAGATGGAAAACAAGACTCTACATTCCACTAATTACTCCTTTCAAATAGTATCTTTGCCTTGCCACTTCCCTCCCAATAAACAGTCATCACACAAATTTATAATTTCGTCGCTACTCCATATCACTTGCATCGAAAAGAAATACACTTTAATATTAATTAATACAAGGTATATTAAAAAAAAGTAAATGTCATTTGCAACAATACACTGTGGATACTCACTCACGTTCAAAAAAATACACCTGACGTGTAAAAAACGCAACTATGAACAGTGCAGCAGTGAAAGTCGAGATTAGGAGAGAATATTAATACGGAAAAAGGAATCCACAGTACTTCAGGAAACAAATCGACACTGCATGATATAAGGTGGAAAAAAAAAAAAAAAAAAAAAAAAAAAAAAAAAAAAAAAAAAGGTTTCGATCCAAATATCCAAATAATTGATTACAGACCACTGAAGATGCTTTACTATCATTAAAACGAAACGCGTCTGGTAACCAAATGTCACTTCTTATTTGTAGCCGCATAGACGGACAAACACCCCCAACATAATAATTACATATGCAACTACGGACTCATGGGCACAAAAATGAAACATTTGTCGTTAGCACTTGAAAATCATCATTGATGAAGCCACTTCCACATGTAACGGCACCTGTAACAGTCTTACCTTACATCTCCATTGTGGTGCCACATTTTCAAGAACGTTTCTCGGTAAATGTGTGTTTTGATAGACAGTCAATCTCTTGAGCCGTTTAAATGACTCATCGTCTTACAGGACCCCGTTATCTACACCTTCATGAAAACGAGAATCCGGAATTATTGTAGGAGATTCGTTTGGCTATAAGAATGCCGATAGTATTCGAGCATGACGGGGCTCCTGGATATTATAGTGTTCAGGTGACACATCACCTGCAGCTACCATTTTCTGAAGACCTTGGTCTCCAAGGTCCCCCGTCATTACGGCTGTAATTTAGCAGTTGTTTGACGGTAAAGTAGTAAGACTGAAATTAATCAGCCATCCAGTTGCAAGTAAAAGTTTAGTCCTAGACCTAGGTCCTCTTAGCAGTAGCGGGCGCAACATGCAACGCAGTCCTACTGAAGACAACGGTAATTCCATCGAAGCCTATGTCACGGATACGTAATAAGATACAACCGATTGGTTGATACTTTCAACCTTTTCAAAAATAATAAGACTGAATACAGTACTTACGTACATGTTGGAGAGACTAGCTCAAACCTGGAAGCCTTGGACTTCCGCAACAAGCCAAAAGAAATACTAATAACTAGCAACAAAAAATTGAACATATTTGTTCCAAGCCTTTAGTATAAGACACCGTTGTAAATGTTATTCTCTATTTATTTTAATTGTACTGGGAGTTAATGTGATGTCAAAATCCATCTCTTTTGTATATATAGAAGGACTTTGTAATTGTTTTTCGCCACGGAAAAATCTTTCTGCGGAAGTATGTTAAGAAATAAAGCTGATTTTTGTTGAATCTGGTACATTTAATGACCTCATGTAATAATAAGTGATTATGTTAAGTGACTTAAGACACGTTATTTTAAGACAAACAGTTTGATCTTAAGGTATTTCGCATATAAAATAAGGACACTTTTCTCTACACCCAATCATAAACAGAGCCAATCATTAACTGAATGGTAATTACTAAAAACCACAGATAATTTTTCTTAAATATCAAAGAGAACATTAGTATAGTGAAAACACACGTCCAAGGATTTATAATAATATCTGGTAATCAGATATCACCCAGCAAAGGTATATTAATGCCGATTCATGAATTTAACGTGTCGGATTCATTTGTTTTTACGTTACTATAAATAACACCACAGTACGGAACTTGTGAATGGGAAAAATTTTCAACTGTTACTTTCTTGTTACTGTCATCTTGCTGCCTTTCGCCATATTTAGCGGATGCTGATCTAACTCAGCGTGATAAAAATACATGTTAGTCTCCAATCGTATTTCATATTTGGTTTGTGCTCTTCCAGGCCAGATAATTTCATTTAAATCTCTATTTTCATTGCCGTAATCGCGCTGTTAGCGAGAAACGTGAGGCAGACAGACAGATTGTTGAAGTGGAGTAGGACCGACCGCATACTAATGCTGGGTCATTGTCATTCATTTAGCGTCTCTGCAATTTTCGAACAGAGCTCAAAAGTAATAATTTTCTTATATAAGGAACTCATTGTTCGATGGGGCGATCTATAATTGATTAATAACGATTTTATAGCCAAAATCGCCTTTTTCATTTATTATGTTATCGGTTTCGGCGTGCTCGACACCATCTTCAGTCCTGTCGTTATTTACATAACTTCACAACATTTTTTATATACTAAAAGAGTACATCCAGGTTGAGGCGTCACCAAACATAAAACTTCTAGTCACAAGAACTTAGACTTTGAAGTACCTCGCTTCAGAACCATTAGAAGAGGGATGTATATATTTTATTTGTGGTGACGTCTCAACCTGGATGTAATCTTTTAGTATATAAAAAATGTTGTGAAGTTATGTAAATTACGACAGGTCTGAAGTTGGCGTCGAGCACGCCGAAACCGGTAACATAATAAATGAAAAATGCGATCTTGGCTGCAAAATAATTATATTGCCGGTTTTCTAGCCGGAAAGTTTGCAAGTTCTGTCACACGCATGACGACCCAATCTCCAACTTACTAGGGGTGTTCAAATTAAAAGATACGAAACGGCACTGTGGATAAAATGGAAGTCTTTACTCAAAAGTAATCACCAGGGGCCTGAGCACATGGAGTGTCTCACAGAACACGTCTCTGTTTAACGAGCCGAAGGATTTCCTTTTCCCAGAATTCCTGAGGCTGTGACAAGATCCAGTCTTCTACTGTGTCCTTCAGTTCGTAGTCCGATTTGAAGCGCTTCCATTTGAGATGTTTTTTTAGAGGACCAAACAGAAGGTATTCACAAGACGACATGTCCGGTTTTTAGGGTGGATGTTCATGCTCTCCCACTCGAACTTGGCCAGTTACCCTGGAGACGTGTGCACGTGCGTTATCATGGAGAAGAAATACTCCCTCCGTCGACAACCCAGGCAGTTTGCTCTTGATGGACTTGCGTAGGCTCCGGAGTCACTGTTTTTGATTTCTCCATATTCGAGGAATTCGATGAATATCGGACTTCGGACGTCGAAAACGACAGTGAGGATCACCTTGTATACTGCGGACACAGCTTTCATTTTTTTTTTATGTGGAGGTGACGACGTATGCTTCGCGTCTCTTGTTGTCGAACTACGTTATCCCAAAGGTGCGTATTCAAATTTCAACGGGTTTGGTTGTTAAGACGTTTCGTACCTTTCCATTTGATATTAAATAAAAATACAGTCTTAAGAAGGCGCGTAATCTCTGTTTCTTATTTTGCAATCTAGTTTCAAACATTGTGATGTTTGTTAATGACAACCACGTCGATTGCTTGGCCGACGCGTGTGCTCCGACCGCTATCTACAACTGCGAAAATGTTCAAATGTTTGTAAATCTATCGGACGAAACTACGTGGTCATCAGTCCGTATCTTACAAACTACTTAAACCTAGGTAAACTAACCTAAGGACAAACACACACACCCATGCCCCAGGGAGGACTCGAACCTCCACGGCGAGCAACCGCGCGCTCCGCAGCGAGACGCTTCAGATCGCTCGGCAACTCCACCGCGGCTATCTACAACTGCAGTAAGCGTACTTCAAAACGAAGGTTCCATTTAAAAGTTAAAAAAGTTTCATCGCTGGAGGATATGTCAAACTGACAGAATAATAGTAATGAATTAATACCTGATAAGCTTAATATATATACCATCTAAAGAGCATTTAAACTGCAATTATATGCAGTTGTTATAATAAATTATACCTCCACGATGCCATATGGACATAGCCTGATGATGGCCACAGTACCGAAATAGGCCTATTGCAATAATGTTGTTGTTATGGTCTTCAGTCCGGAGACTGGTTTGCTGCAACTCTCCACCCTACTCTATCCTGAGCAAGCCTTTTCATCTCCTCATAAAAACGGAGACCCACATCCATTTGAATCTGCTTACTATACGCGTCTCCTGGTCTCCTTCTGCGATTTTTACCCCACACACTTCCCTCCAATGCCTAAATTCACGATTCCCCGATGTCTAAGAATGTGTCCTACCAAGCGATCCCTTCTTTTAGTCAGGGTATGCCAAAACTTCCTTTTCTCACCAGTTGTGTTCTGTACTTCTTCATTAGTTATGCGATCTACCCACCTAATCTTCAGCATTCTTCTGTAGCACCACATTTCAAAAGCCTCTATTCTCTTCCTGTCCGCACTGCTTATCGTCCATGTTTCACTCCCATACAAGGCAACACTCCACACAAATGCCTTCAGAAAAGACTCCCTTACACTTAAATTAATATTCGATGTTAGCAAATTTCTCTTTTTCAAAAATGCTTTTCTTCCCATTGCCATTCTGCATTTTATATCCTCTGTACTGCGACCATCGCATGTTATTTTACTACCCAAGGAACCAAACTCATCTACCACCCTCATTGTTTCGTTACCTAATCTAATTCTTTCAGCATCACCTGATTTGCTAAGACCGCATTCCATTATTTTTGTTTTGCTCTTGTTAATGTTCATTTTATAATCTCTCTTCAACACACTGTCCATTCCATTCAACTGCTCTTCCAGGTCCTTTGCTGTCTCTGACAGAATTACAATGTCATCAGCAAAACGCAATGTTTTATTTCTTCCCCCTGAACATTAATCCCTATTCCAAATTTTTCCTTGCTTTCCTTCACCGCCTGCTCGATGTACAAATTGAATAACATCGGAGAAAGGCTACAACCCTGTCTTACTCCCTTCCCAACTGGTGCTTCCCTTTCATGCCCTTCGAGTCTATTTTTTAGCATCTATAAAGTAAAGCAGCATTTTGGCATTACTTAGATTAACAATATGTCCTTAAAAGACATACACAATGCTGCAGGCCCAAAAGAAATGAAATTTCATCCAGTCATTCTACTCTTCTACGTTTCTTTGTTTTTAAGAAAATCCGAACTGTAATCCGCCGTGTCACGTTCACTACAAAGGGCCACCGAACCCCCCCGCAAAGTCTCCGCAGACAGGAGAGATAGACCATCACGAAATTAGGCCCCACCTCTCGCGAAATTTCTTCCGTGCCGACAGGACGCGGGCGACGAGAGCGTGTTGACAAAACCTGGTCTCCGCTGTTTTAGAAGCAAACATAATAGGAAGCGCTGATGAGGAATATGTTGTCGGATGCTTGGAAGCCGCGTAAAATAGTATGGAAATTTGTGTGGCGTGTGTAAATGTTTGGAGCAATGGCGTGCAAATATGCTTGGGCCGGCACGTAGAGCGCGCGCCAGTGTCAAGAAACAAGGGCCCCGGAGCGGAGCGGGGCGCCGGCTGTTTTGCGAGGACCGGCCGCTGCATTAGCAGAGTGCCGACGCGCCGCCAAAACAGACCGCCCGCCTCCGCACACCTGCCGCCCCGACACCCCACCGTGCTCATCCTTTGCCACTATAAAGCGACTAACCCTGTAAAATGTAAACTTTCACGGCCGCAATCGTCAAAATTACTAACGCTGTATTCGAAAATTATAGGATTGTTTTTTGTACTCATGCGCATCACCTTGCATTTTTCTACATTGAGAGCTAACTGCCATTCTTCGCACCAACTAGAAATTTTGTCTAAGTCAACCTGTATGCTATTACAGTCAGTTACAGACGACACCCTCCCATACACCACAGCATCATCAGCAAACAGCCGCAAATTACAACTTACTCTGTCCATCAGATCATTTATATAGTTAGAAAATAATAGCGGTCCTATCACACTCCCCTGGGGCACGCCTGACGATACACTCGTCTCTGATGAACACTCGCCGTCGAGAACAACGTACTGCGTTCTATTACTTAGGAAGTCTTCCAGCCAGTCACAAATCTGTGAACCTATTCCATAAGCTCGTATCTTCGTTAGTAGTCTGCAGTGTGGCACCGCGTCGAACGCCTTTTTGAAGTCGAGAAAAACACAATCCGCCTGTTGCCCTTCGTCCATGGCTCGCAAGATGTCATGTGAGAAAAGGGCAAGCTGAGTTTCACATGAACGATGTTTCCTAAACCCGTGCTGATTCATGGAAAGAAGCTTTTCCGTTTAAAGGAAATTTACTATATTCGAACTGAGAATATGCTCCAAAATTCTACATGAAACTGATGTCAACGATATTGACCTGTAATTGTATGGGTCAGTTCTCTTTCATTTCTTATACACGGGAGTCACCTGCGCTTTTTTCCAATCACTAGGAACTTTGCGCTGAATTAAAGATTCGCTATAAATGCAAGCTAAGTAGGGGGCCAACGCCGCAGAATTGTCTTTGTAAAACCGAACTGGTATTCCATCCGGGCCAGCAGACTTTTTCGTATTTAGCTCTCTCAGCTGCTTCTCTACACCGGAAATACCTATTGCTATGTCCCCCATTTCGGAATTAGTACGTTGATCAAATGATGGTACATTAGTGCGGTCCTCCTGCGTGAAAGATTTCTTAAAGGTTAAATTTAGAACTTCAGCTTTCCGTTTGCTTTCTTCTATTACTGCCCCGGAATGATCAACTAGTGACTGGACAGTGGGCTTTGACCCGCTTATCGATTTTACATAGGACCAGAATTTTTTCGGGTTCTCGGAAAGATCTTTTGCTAAGGTATGGCTGTGATAATTATTGTATGCTTCACGCATCGATCTTTTTATAGACGCACGAATCTCTACTAACTTTTGCCTGTCATCATTTGCGTGTTCTTTTTTGAATCGAGAGTGCAACAGCCTTTGCTTTCTCAGCAGCTTTCTAACATTATTATTATACCACGGTGGATCTTTTCCATCCTTAATCGTCTTTACTGGCACATATTTCTCTAACCCTTTATTTACAATGCACTTAAATTTAGTCCACAATTCCTCTACATCCATAGTCCCGGAATTAAACGATGCCCATTCATTTTCTAAGTGCGATCGTAACATTTGCTTGTCGGCTCTTCCCAACAAAAACACGCTCCTAGCCTTCTTGATTGGCTTATGAACTTTGGTCACTTACACTGAGGACAAGACGCATAACCGGTGGTGTTGGAATACTCGTCATACAGACAACAACAAACGGTGGTATCGCAATCTGCACTTAAGGGAAACGTGGGCGCAGGCAGGGTTAGTAGCTAAATTACTAAAAATTTCCGGGCTGTTATGCCGTGGTCTAGTGGATGTATTATTAAAACCCAACGTTTCGTCCCCGACTACGGAGGACATTCTCAAGGGCGGATCGTGGCACTTTCGGATGTCCGATTCACACCCTGGCTCGCTACTGACTGAAGCCAAATTCCGTTTACGAGGGCTCGCGCGCCGTGGTGTGACGTCAGATGTTTTTGATATGCGCGTGTAATTCGTCGTTGCCGATTGTCTCCGTCCTTTTTATATCGTCCCATGGTGGAAGACTGTTACATTTCTTCTTCAAAACCAGAATCCAGATATCATTATTTTCACGTCCTCTTCCATCCTATTGAAATTATTGGGGTGTTTTACAATTTCTAAAGCCTCTCTGTACAGTCTTTCGTGGTATCCATGAGCACAAGGGGAAGTGTAGAAGGGGAGAGATTGACAGATCAGCTGTTACTGAACATGTTTTTCAACCAGGGGACCACCTTATTCAATTTGATAAGACTCAGGTTTTAGCAGCCACAAATGGATTCTACGAAGGACTGTACAGAGAGGCTATAGAAATTGTAAAATACCCCAGTAATTTCAGTAGGATGGAGGAGGGCGTGAAACTAAATGATATCTGGATTCCGGTTTTGAAGAAGAAATGTAACAGTCTTCCACCATGGGACGATATTAACGGACGGAGACAATCGGCAACGACGAATTGCACGCGCATATCAAAAACATCTGACGTCACACCACTGCGCGCGAGCCCTCGTAAACGGAATTTGGCTTCAGTCAGTAGCGAGCCAGGGTGAGAATCGGACATCCAAAAGTGCCACGATCCCCTTTGAGAATGTCCTCCGCAGTCGGGGACGAAACATTGTGTTTTAATAATAAATCAACTATACCACGGCATAACAGCCCAGAAATTTTTAGTAATTTTGCGACTAACACTGCCTGCGCCCACGTTTCCCTTAAGTGGAGATTGCGATACCACCGTTTGTTTTTGTCTGTATGACGAGTATTCCAACACCACCGGGTGTGCGTCTTGTCCTCAGTGTAAGTTTAAGTATTTTGTAAGTCTAGGGACTGATTACCACAGCCGTTTGGTTCCATAGCTTTAAAATCATTTCGGTTTCTATATTGCATATGTTACAGGCCAAACCCTATTTTGGGATAAACTAGTTTCGCCTATGCCAAACCAGTTCTCCCTACATGCGATAGGACAAACCAGTTTAGCCTAGGTCAAACTAGTTCATCCTGTTACCGATAGGACAAACAGGTGTAGCCTAGGCCAAACTAGTTCATCCTGTTAACGATAGGAGAAACCAGTTAAGCCTAGGTCGAATCGGTTTATCCTAGTTACAATTTACATGCTTTAGGACAAACTGGTCCGTCCTAGTCTAGCGTGACCAGATGTCCCATATTTTACGGAATCGTCCCTTATTTAGCTTAAGTGTCCTCTCGTCCCGACAAAATAAATACGGGATGAAGATTGTCCCGTATTTTATTAACTGTCCCATATATACTTTTCAAAGCAAACTGACTACAGGAATAGAAATAGAGTAGTCAATATGATTTATGAAAGTTATTTATTAACGAATCAGTAATTTCACATCGGTATCAACTTATAGTACATTCATCTACAGATATCACCTTATCTGAAATTTGCTTATTTACTTGTTTTTGCAAGGTTTACTCTGGTGGCACTTAGAATTGCACAGTACTTTTTTTTTAATGCATTTGTTTGTTGCATACTTTTTCATGCAGCTGCATTTCACGAAGCCTTGCCCTGATCCAACAGAATGTTTTCTAGCCGCAATCCTTATATGTATTTCAATATCCTGGTTAATATCTCCCACATCTAAAAACTTCTGAATGAAGACGTCGAAATCAGTCATAAAAAAGGTTAAAACAAATGTTTTTATTTTATTTATTTATTTTTATTTTATTTTATTTTATTTTATTTTAATTATTTTTATTTATTTATTTATATATTTATTTTTTTTTTGACAGGAAAGTATGTGAAATAGTAATAAAATTGTACCTGCAATAATATTTTTCTCACTTTATCCTAGTTAAAATTTACACACTTTAGGACAAACTGGTACGTCCTAGTCTAGGGTGACCAGATGTCCCATATTTTACGGGATCGTCCCTTATTTAGCTTAAGTGTCCTCTTGTCCCAACAATATCAAAACGGGTTGTTGATTGTCCCTTATTTTATAAACCGTCCCACTTATTGTTTTTATATTACCAAGCATCTGTTAGTATTCCACTTCAGAAAAGTCCGAAAAGTTTCTTGGTTCTTCAACATGCCTGAAAGGTATGTGGAAATACTGACACATCTTGTTGACACACATTATTTCAAAACGTATGGGGCGGTTAATAAAATACGGGACAATCTTCATCCCGTATTTATTTTGTCGGGACAAGAGGACACTTAAGCTAAATAAGGGACGATTCCGTAAAATACGGGATATCTGGTCGCGCTAGACTAGGACGTACCAGTTTGTCCTAAAGCATGTAAATTCTAACTAGGATAAACCGATTCGACTTAGGCTAAACTGGTTTCTCCTATCGTTCACAGGATGAACTGGTTAGGCCTAGCCCAAACTGTTTTGTCCTATCGCCTGTAGGGAGAACTGGTTTAGCCTAGGCGAAACTAATTCATCCTAAAATCGGGTTTGGCCTGTAACATATACATTTAATTGTAATTAAGAAATGTAACAAAACAGCAACTATCCAAACAACTGAAAACGACGATGTTCATGCAGAAAGTAAATGATACTATCTTCGTTTAAAACACAGTCAATTTGGAATGAAACTTTCACTATGTGTAGCGGGACAAGATAGTCGTACTACATTTTCCTATGTCAGTCCTGCTTTGAAGTTATAAATAAAAAATGAAATAAAATGAACATTTTATTTAGAATGCATACATTTTCGAAGTTTATGTAAATATTGTTATTTTTTATAATATGATTCTTAAAATGTTTTGTTTCTGTATGTTTCATGTACGATCGAGGCGCCGCAATCAACAAGGGCAGCGTCGACGCCGCCGCAGCCAACATTACAGCAGACGGCCACTATGAAAATTTTACCAATCGTTTCAAAGAAGAAAAGAAAAGAATATTAAGTTATTGTTAGTCTTATTTGAGATTCAGTCCAAGCTAGTTGTCCATGTTCACGTTTCTTGCTAAACTGACGCTGTATCAACATGAAGAAGAATACATATTTGTTAATGTTGAAAGATATCTGGCATTTATGAAGATTTATTTATGATCAAGAATATTTTATAGCAAAAGAAATTAGATTCTTGTGAAGAATCTCGACTTATTTCAGAAAACAGTTTAATTCTGATTGAATCACTAATGATTAGCCTCGAATGTGTCATTATATTTGTATTTAGTGTGCATGTGGAAAACCAGTGTTTAGAAGGCAGTGGATTATTAATATTTTTCAGTACGAGTTAAGGACAGCAAATACAAGTGCCTGTGTTTAACTTTGATGAAATTTTAGTAACGGCTACAGACTATTTTCCATTCTCCGCTCGTACAAGACCCTTATTTATTTTTGATGAACTATTTAAAGGAATTATTAATACAAATTTTAATTTATGTTGTGGTGCGAGACACTTCGGACGAAGTGTACAGAATTTACACGGTTAGCTTATGACAGTTGGTGTTGCTAGGGAACTGTAAATGACTAATCAACAACGTCCTAACATATGATAAAACTTTTCTAGTGTCAGAATAATTCCATGATTAGAGACTAAAGAAGAACACGAACAACAATATTAAACATCGCAGTTATCCTGTCGCCGTTCCACCACATCTGTAGCGGAGTGTGCGCTGATATGTAATTTCCTGGCAGATTAAAATTGTGTGCCGGAACCGGGACTCGATCCTGAGACCTTTGCCTTTCGCTAGCAAGCGCTCTACCACTGAGCTATCCCGATACGACTCACGGTGCCGCCCCACAACTTTGAAAAGTAGGAGGCGAGGTACTGGCAGAATTGAAGTTGTGGAGCGGCACCGTGAGTCGTGTCGGGATAGCTCAGTGGTATAGCGCTTGTCCGCGAAAGGCGAAAGGTCCCAAGTTCGAGTACCGGATCCGGCACACAATTTTAATGTGCCAGGAAGTTTCAAAGTCAATATAGTTAACACGAAAAGCTTTACTGGAATCAGGTACAGTAATCTTTGAGCTTTAGTTACATATAGTACTGCTGGGGCCGAGAGTGTGTTCCCATCTTTAGGTCAGGATGAGGCGTGGAACATGGTGGAGCGCCAAGGGACGCTAGAGAAACAGCCATTTCACGCACACACAGTTCGCTGACGGTAGGTTTTCAAAGTTGCCGACGCAGCGGCTGCCGTCATCACGAAAGGCTGGTGAGTATTTTCTGCTGACATTCCGTCTTGCTAAAGTGAGCAAACCAAGATCTTAATACATTTCCCTGTCGCAATGTTTGCAGCGTAAGAGTACCATGAGAATCATGACAATTGTGAAATAGCGGAATCTTTATATTCCCTCGTTGTAGAAGTCAGTCGCCTGTGAATGGTACCAGCGTGTAGCTCTCGTCTTCACCTCCTCATAGTTGTGAAAACGCTGGCTGTAGGACAGGAATTTCTTGAGTTGCGATAAAATGTGAACGCTTACTGCAAGTGTTCAGCTCTTCCACGAGAACGCTAGTACCCATGCGACTCGGAGCTGATCAATTATTTTTCATCTGTTCCCCTAGGAAGAGTTTCATCATCTAGCATACAGTCCTGATCTTGCTCCCAGCGATTTCCACCTTTTCTTGTTCTTCAAATATCGTGGTCACGTGTTGACAAGAGCAGAGATTTTCAAACACTCTATATACTCCGCTCTCTTATCGACGTACACTGTCCCTTATCTCTTACTTCGACCTTAACACTCTTGTCTGAACAACATAGCAGGAATACACATTCCTATCAGAGCAAAACCCATAACTCAGCCGCTATCAGGAAGTCCTTTTCACTATCAGGTACCAGACTCTGAAACAATTTCGCTCATTATATCAGAGAACTGAATAAAACTACCAGCTTCAAACGACAATTAATGCAACATCTATTAAAGCAATAATAATGCCATTCTTTGTTCCCCTAGATTCTTGTTACAAAGTCAGATACATACACTTTTCTTTAAAAATGCTGAATTAAAAGTGTAAAATAAATAACGGGAATGACACTGACATGGTTGTGCGGGTCGCCTTAATTTTTCGGAGATACTTTCAGAGGTATTACAAGCAAGCATCGGAGAAGCCGAGTGCGTCAAGGCACCCGCTTCTGGGAAGGGGAAGACACAAGCCCCGTTTCGGAGCCGCCCGGTAAATCAACGACGAGAGGCGGCCATGCTGGATATTTTATGTAGGTATGTGTGTGTGTGTGTGTGTGTGTGTGTGTGTGTGTGTGTGTGCGTGTGCGTGTGTTTTTGACAACCTTCTTCGTCAAATACAGGCCTGGTATTCCAGTCCACTCGCCGTTACCCGTGCAAAAATCCACAGTTAAACATACCGAGTCCGCGTAAATAGGGGATTATGGCAGAAGGTATACGATACTGCAGGAGAAAAATTAGACAGATCACTGAAACATTTAAGTGCAAGGAATGCCAGAGCTACTTTCGTCGTGGAGAGAGAAATCCCAGCCATGATAGCTGAGAAAGTCAAATACCCCCAGATTTCAAGAATAATGTAGTAATTTCTACTTCAATGAACGCAAATTCAGACAGGTGTGTTTATTAGAGAACAAGCAGTTTAATAAGTCACTGGTGCAAAATATTAGTTTGGTGCATAAGCTCATAGCATTTATCCGTAAGTGTAATATGTCATAAATCATAGCCGGCCGCGGTGGCCGAGGAGACTAAGGCGCCCCAGTCACGGTCTGCACAGCCACTACGGTCGGGGGTTCGAATCCCCCCTCGAGCATGGATATTTGTGCCGTCCTAGTTCGTAAGTAGTTCATAAATAGTTTGTAAGTTTAGGGACTGATGACGCCGTAGTTAAGTCCCATAGACTATACAAACATTTGAATCATAAATCATACGCTTTCCTTACTATTTACGACATGATGTCATGGAATCGTCTAGCTTTCCGATTCCACGGCAGTATAAATAACATATTATTAAGGGCAACACTTATCGGCCCCTGTTCGGAGCGTATTATCATCCATAAAAGTAGTTTATTCGAGGCTGTTCGACTGAAGCCAGACAGGTGGAATCTGACGATTCACTTTTAGATGCGTTAGGTGGGCGAGGAACGAATTCCGAACCCTAACTACAATGTAGTGTTTATTTTGTCAGCTAGTAGAATAGAATCGTAGAGTAGCTTTACTTCACGCATTCTTCATGGTTGTTGTTCCTGGAGAGAGTCGGCAGCATTTCTCAGTTTTTGACACTAAATGACAGCTGGTTACATCTTTGAGAACCAATACGTGGAACGCCACACCGTTGCCGCATCATCAAATGCATAACATTATTATTTGTGCATGCGGATACTTCTTTGAACAGGGTGTTGGTGCTTGCTTTGGGCTACACCATTCATTTCTTAACCTTGTTAGTACGAACACGTCTTTTCTTATCAGCCGTACCGAAAGAAATTGTCGGCGTTGTTCATAAGCCGAACTGTTAACGAGCAGTCAGAGATACACCTACGTCTAATAACAGTTGTCTTTTTGGCTTAAAGCATGTTGTTGAACCTTCTCCATTGTTTGAAAATATGTGGGATGATCACAGGTCAAAACATTAGCCAGTTTTTCATAAAAGTGACGTGGATCATTGCAGATTATTGCCTTCAAACGATTTTCATCACAACCCTTAAGTCTTACAGAACATGCAAGCAAACGATCCTCGTGAAAACGAGACTGTCATGTTGTTGTCATTCTATATGCTATGGCATTATTCCCATACTCGACGCAAATGTCTCTACTTGCCTCCAATTGTATCACCCGTTTATTGAGGTAAAGTAGAAGAATACATTGTAAATGTCCCGATTTCTCCACTTGCCTCTATCTCAAAATGATGGAATGGCCACATGCGAACAGATATAGCAAATGTGAGCTGCAAGTAGAGAATTATATTCGATAATAAAACCGTACCAACCTAAATACCAACGTACGAAACAGAAACGCTACTAACGTATGCGCTAACGTAACACTAACACGAAATATTTAAAGAAGAATGGAAAAAAACCTAGATGACGCCGACCTTGGGCGATAAATCTGGATTTATCACAAATTTAGGAACACGGGAGACAATCCTGAACTTACGTTTACTCTTACGAAACAGCCTGAGGCAGAGGAAACCTATGTTTATAGCTTTATTAGGTTTGATAAAATCTAATGATCATATCGACTGGAACTAATTCTTTAAAATGCTGAAAGTAGCAGGAGGAAAATACAGGAAACGGAAATTCGTATACTATTAGCACAGTAAGTAACCATGTTACTGTTATTCCTTTCAAAAGGCATAAACGGGTACAATGATTAGGAAGGGTATAAAGCCACGGTTGCAGCCTTCTTTTCCATTGTCATTCATTCTGTATACAGAGCAGGCTGTGGAGAAAAGCAATGAGAAAACTGAAAACGGGATTAAAGTTTAGCGGAAAGAAATAAAATCATTTCCATTTACCGATGACATTGTCATTCGATAATAGAACCGCAAAGGACCTAGAAAAGTGGGTAATGGAATGTAGTCAAATTAAATCAGGTGACGCTTCAGGATTTGAAGAAAACGAACCACTGGATGAGTTTAATTATTTGAGAAGTAAAATAACTTATGAAAGCCGGAGGAAAGAAGTTATAAAATGCAGATTGGAAATAGGAAGAAAGTCTGAGGAGAACATTTTTGAAACTAAATATTAATCTGTTAAGACTTTCTTGGAGGTGCTTTTCTGGGGAATAGCTTTCTAATGGAGTGAAACGTGGATGAATAATGGTTCAGTCAAGAAGAGAATACTGCACTAAAATAGACCGGGGAGAGAAACACAAATTAGCTGAAAGAAGGGATCGACAGAACGGACGCCATTCTAACACATTACGGTTAAAGGGAAACGTGTTGGCAAGAACCTCAGAGGGGTACTACGAGAATAGTACAATACTCCGGTTCAAATGATATTGCCGTTGTTATTACGAGATGAAGAGGCTTGTCCGGAATATAGTGGAGAAGAGAGTGGCATGAGGCGTCTTCGCACTGAAGACCTCAACAACAGGCGAAGGAAGATTTGAGTCTACCGTCCCATCGAGAGCGTGACCGTTAGAGGCGGAAACTCAACAACAATTCATTATGGAGAACATTAACGAATACAAGCTTGTCCTTGTATCTCATTTTTTACTATAACTGATGATAAAATGTTACACCGTACACGACTTATATTTATGCATAGAAATGTATAATTAAAACAATTTATTTTTTCTCTCTATTTCTAGGCTTGCCCTGATGTTGTCGTTCCTCCTTTTCATTGTACAACTTTTCTTTGTCCAGTGTGTAATACAATCCAGCTCGCGATTTTCACGCTATTACGATTTTACCTTAACTGCTCTCTCTTATAAATGGCACATTACATATTTTTCTGAAGTCTTACGTTCTCTCTTTTTCAGTATCTTCCCTGCAGTCCTCTAAGCCCTCCGTATGATTTTATATCAGTACCAAAATTTTTCTACTTCTTTCTACATGTTCATGTGATAAATTATCTCATTGCTGTTTTGTATATTTTTACCACTTTCTTTGTGTATGTTTTCCTGAATTTTACCACACTACGCTATTTGTTGATGGTCGAATTACACTTCTGGACAATGCAGTACCAAGGTATTTAAACGGTATTACCTGCTAAATAATTTTCCTATCTACTTCCAGTCTGCATCTAATTGGTTCGACACATCTAATTTGTCCGACAGAGGTGGTCATATATTTCTATTTTGTATTGAATACGTCCAAATAAAGGGTTTTAGCTGCCACGTAAAATATATAAGAAAGTTTCTGTAGGCATTCTTAATTTTTTGTTAAGCGTAAGTTAGACGGAGATTGTAGCTGATATTAATGCTGGGCTTGTGGAGGTATCAACTGTTCGCCAACGAGACAAAATAAACAAGGAAACCTTAGGTGTTACAAAACATACGTTCCTTAACTTATATGGGTAGGTGAAGAAGCACATACACTCGCAAAGGCATTGCCAATTAGGTGTACGTTGCCTAGTAAATCTCCATAGCACACAAAAGATTACTTTATGACTAATAATAACTATTCCGCATAATATGGAATGTTTCATTGTGACACAAAGGAATAAAAGCTGTTCATACTGATCGTCAAAAAAATAGCATAGTTACGAAATTAACAATGACTGAATTTATTTATGACATAGTTACATATATAAGGAACTTTCTTGTCAATGTATGCGTCGTCAGATATTGAGAATTACATCAGTACGAACTGCGTGGTCCACAATTTAAAAAAAAATAAAATAAAAATAAAATAAAAAAAACTTTCCATAATATTGATTAGTAAGTAGTTAGAAATAGTAGAAACACAAACTTAAAAAATAAAAGTGGTAAATACGAAGAAAAGCGGAATCGAATAGATAGAGTGGCTATTGCTGTACAAATAAAGGCTTCTAATTTTGAACACCAGCCTCAATTTGAGGAAGGAGTTTCTAAGAACGTGCATTTGCAACACAGCATTAAAGGACCATGAATCATGATAAAAGATAATAAACATGTTTGGAATGTGAGGCTACAAAAGGAGTTTCTACGTAGGTGAAGTGATAATAGATGAAAATTATCTCTGTAGCAATCGTGAGGAAAGGAATACTTGGTCAATATTAGTAAAAAGAAAGGAGTACAAAGAAACAACAAGTATCTGCCTTCGTACCTGGGGGATGGTAGGAACTGTAAGAAAGTATAGATTGTATCCAACAAAAAGCTGGAGATTTTGGGACCGTCTGCTATTGTGAGATTTACATATATGGAAGAGCAATTCTTATAGGGACACGTCACATTTGTCAGAATGCTAATCACTTCGAAACTTCCTGGCAGATTAAAATTGTGTACCGGAACCGGGACTCGAACCTGGGACCTTTGCCTTTCGCGGGCAAGCGCTCTACCGACTGAGCTACCCCGACACGACTCACGATGCCGCCTCACAACTTTACTTCCGCCAGTACCTCGCCTCCTACTTTCCAAACTTCACAGAAGCTCTCTTGCAAACACGCAAGACTAGCACTCCTGGAAGAAAGGATATGGTGGAGACATGGCTTAGCCACAGCCTAAGGGATGTTTCCAGAATGAAACTTTCACTCTGCAATTTTAATCTGCCAGGAAGTTTCATATCAGCGCACACTCCGCTGCAGAGTGAAAGTTTCATGCTAATGACTTCAATAACATGTTAAATTACGTTGAAACGCTTTCTTCTTCCCAATATCATAAAAATCAGTTAACCGGTTTAGTCGTGAAAGCGTAAAAGACAGAGCTTCTTTCGCATTTATAACGTTAGAATGGATAATGGCAATCATCTTAATTTCTCTAAATGCATCTATAACATCAGATGAGGCACTTAAAGCAATTACAGAAATTTTGTTCCATTACCTTCAAAATGTCCTATTGCCTGTTTGACACTATATATCTCAAATTCATTATTATGACGATGCCATAACAGTTGTGATCAGATTTTGATCAGCAGCTAATCCGAACAAACAAATATATACATTTTTCTCATACCTATTCCTGATATTTTCTACGCAAATATTTCTAAAAAACAATAATTCCATATTTTGTATAACAGGCCAGTGAAATAGTTAATAAATTGTGTTGTCTATTTAGGACTACCGGTAGAAGTATAAATTGATTTTTACCATTCAGTACCAAAGAGATACAACCTGAAAATCTCCGAGAGAAGGCAGTGGATGTCTTCCAAAAATAAAAGGTAAAAATGTTTTCTTACTCACAAACGATTTTTCTGTTATGAGGGTACACTTTGACACTGGTGATTAGATAATAACTTGAACTGATGCCTGGGAAACTTGCATAATTTATCAGGAAAACTAATTCTAATTATTGAACATATCTTCAGTCTAACTTTACCAACATACAGGAGTAACATTCTACATAATGTAATCATTCATTTTACTTATTTTATTTGTACAGTCATGTACTAAGCATTTTTAATTTCCTATCGTGTACGAAAGTAGCTGTCATTATTTTATTACTTTCATCGTTAAAAGACGGCAGATATTAAGTACAGTAATGAATATTCTAAAAAATATATACAAAAGTGGAGACAACGTCAAAATATACTTGTAACAAAATTCGCCTCAGAAGCATTTTCCGTAAACTTATTTTGTTAGGATATATATATTTAAAAAAAGAATATTCTGTTTGTATATGGAGCGAGCCCTCCTGACATAAAAAATTTCTTTGATCCTCGTTTTATACAGTAAAGTAACCAATATAGCAATGTTCATGTTGCGACAGCCGAGCTGTTACTGAAACCAGTGCGTTTCCTAGACACTGTCCTGTGTCACGACAAATTTCCTTTCTAAATGTTCAGGAGTCGTGAGTCAAACTGATGAGAATCTTTTCTTGTCTTACAAACACTTGAATACCTCCTGACACGAAAATTCAAACTAAATATTATTCGAGAACACGAAAATGTTTTCATCGAAACAAAATGTACATCTCACCAATCATACTGTATTATTTCTGATGGTAATAAGGGTATCGGCTCTAGAAACGTAAGGGTGTCATAATGTAAACTTCTGCAAAATGCAAAATTTCACAATATCAATTATGGCATTAAATACTGTACATTGAAGAAGTAAATGTTCCTTTCGACAAAACGATTATTCTACATAACTACATACTCAGTAACTGGACACAACTTTGTTTCTATTTTTAAATTATGCAAATTAAATAGTCTTAAAAATTATTTCATATCTAGTGCTGTTTGTTGTTGACTATATACATCTGCCCAATTTCGATTTTTTTTCAATCTTGAATATATACTTTCACATTATGGTTTCTCTCCCTAAACAATGTTGTTACATTTATTCCTTTACCTGTTATACACTGTTTTCTCGTTTCTTTCTCTCAAATAATTGTGACATAAGGTGGTAATATACAATATTCAACAAATTGTTACAGATAAAGATTTTGTTAATTAAGGCTGCGTTCTTAACGAAAACATCTTGAGGTATTTTCTAGTATACATATCAAATCATATTCACTGCAGAAACATAACTTTAAATCTCTTCTAGCATAAATGGTAGTACCCAGACCAACTATAGAGCATTTTGATGGAGCTGTACATTGAAATAATTTATAAAAAAAATTCTACATGCAGATATTCATTCATTTTGTCAGTATGATGCATAAATGATGCTAACAATATTTATGTGAAATTATAGTACCATGTTAATGCTTAGACATTATGCTAATATTATATCTCTGTCCATCCAAGATTACATTCTCTAAAATACCAAATTAGTATCTTTTTTAGAAAGTTTGGAGTGTAATCACGGTGTCATGGTGGTATTTCAAAAGTTCAGGTCCTGTTTTCAACTAAATACTGTCAACAAAAAAATAAATATGTAATCCTGACACCCATCTACACTTTGTCTAACTATTATCTATAAAATTTGGTGTACAGAATTTTGCCAAACGATAATACACCCACCATTAGTGACGAAACATAACATTAATAAAATGAACATTTATAGAAAAAACACATATTGAAGTTGCAACATTCAAACCCTGAATCTTAGTGTCATTATCAGCCATTGAGAATTCATTATGGTGACAGGTAAGTTTTATAATTACATAGTATGCAAGGCAAAAATTTATTTAGGGTTCCCATTTGCAAAACACAAAGTTATGAAACTACATTAATTTTTAAGAAATGTGATAAAATATATGACATGCATGTTTTTCGATAGGAAAGGAACAGATGATTTTGTTTCAATAAGAACTAACATCCGAAACATTAGAATAGATGTAATCATGTGTTTGGCACAAACGTTCCAAAACAACCTTCTTTCGAAAGAAAATAATATTCTACGCTGCCTAGTACAAAAGGGACACATAATTATTCCACTATTTCATTAATGGTATGTACATAACTATCTACACACAATGGTAGGGTTAAAATGTAATCGTCTGCAGATGATGTACTGATGAGAATCATAATTTATTATTCTTCCACCTTTTTCGTAGAATAACAAACATAAAAATCAATATAACAAAATCTAAAAATCTAAAAAGGAAGTTTAAATATATATTGGGTGGTGTTTGGTGTTGGAGATTTGGAGGTGGAGATACCAGAATCTTCTGTTGATACACTTGTAACATCAGTTTAAATTTATTAACTGTCTTCGTCTGATTATTAATCAGCCATATGCACCATATCAATGAATATCACATACTCACTAAAATTAAAACTTCCAGATATCTTGTAGATTTTTTTAAATATACAGAACAAAATATTCTACATGACGTTGCAGGTGCAGCACAAATCTGTTCTGTAAAAGGCTGAAACCTATTTTCTAAGAAAATGATTCCATATTATCAGTGACTATGTTCTGGATGTTCCGCAATATAAAAATATAGAAAAAAAGAAAGGAAATAAGAAACACTTTATTAATAGTGTTACATGTTATGGTTTATTTCTAATCTCGGGGAAGTTTCAGTTACTACAACTTAATAATATTTCGTAGTATTTATTTTAGCATGATGCACCGCTTCTGTAAGTTTTGTTTTTTATTCGTTTGCTGAAATATATTTTGTTTTGCTGCACTCCATCACATAAACTACTAACGAGCTTCCATAAGCCCATAATATTTATTATACAATCAATAAACATAGCTAGATACATGAGTAAATTTTACAATAATACATCGCCCATGTATATCATAGACTGCAGAATTTACGTACATAGACACAGGAGTATGTGTTAAAGTCTTACTTAATGTATAATGGTTATAACCGTTACTTAAGTAGAATGTTTCAGTCTTATTACTATTAACTTTCAAAGCATACAACAGATTCTGTTTTGGATCTTTAAATAATGTTTGAACGTAAGTTTCCTTGCGATCTTACTGAATTATTGAAAGATGTGTGACAAAATAATTTGTACGTTTTGTTTATGTACAAAATCATAAATTTTATGACAACTATTGTACAATAAAAGGAGTCCGTAATTTGGTAGTTGTTTTAAATAATATACACATAAGGAAAGTAACAAATATTTTCCGATGAACTGAAACTTTGAATATTACTAAATACCATATGTATGAACACCATAATGGAAAGTAAACCCCATAATCTTCATACTTATTGCTTATTTCCATTCAATGCACTCTCATGTAACATGGTAAATATCATGTAAATACAAAATACATTTACAAATTGTGGAACTGTAAACATTTCAAGTAGCCTATAGAAAAATGTAGTGAAGCAATATATCAATACCACACATAACTAGAAATCACCTGATAAATTAAGGGACTATTATCTTCAAATAACAGTAGATACTTCAGATAGCAAGAGAAGCAACTTGTCAAATGAAGAAGAAAGTTATATTCAAACGGTAGTATGCAGCCAACTGATGAATAATTCCATATATTGTTCCTAATTTTGCTGTAGCCTTTTCTTTCTAATGACAGTGAAATTAAAAATACACAGCCATTGTATGTAAATATTATAGAATGGAGTAAATATTCATTATTATGTAATAAACCTGCAGTAAGATCGAAACAACGGATGTTTTACAATAGAGCATCCTTTACTGTCTCATTTCACACCTAACTATTCAACTAATTTGATAAAAATGTAGATGCCCTCATATTTGGAATTTTGTGGAAGGAAAAACCGCTACTAGGACGCTAAATACTCTAACGAGACAGGCATTTTAAATAATTAAGTGAAAGTTAAAAATCAAAAATAAACAAGAAATGTTGTTTTGAAACAATTTACGTTGTAAGTGGACAGTATTTTCACGGAAAGATTTGGGAGGATTTTGTCTTAATACGAGGGGGTGTTGGAAAATTAGTTTCCTCTGTTGATTGTGGACAGATTTGTGTATGAATGGAAAAAATGTATAATGAGATATTAAAGATAAGACACATCTTTATTTTTCTGCATAATTTCAAAGTACATCGATAATTTTGTCAAACCACTTTATAAGCTTGAAAAAGAGTCTAGGAACAAATCAGGGCGTTGCATACGGAAGAATCGTTGAATGGCTATGGAGTGGAAACATCCGTCATCACCTGTCCGAAAGAAGTTAAGAAGCACTCCGTCTGTAGGTAAAGTGCTACTCATCGTTTTCATGGATGCCCACTAGTTTTGTTGCTGGACGTTTTTGGAGGATTCATCCATCATTGCTGCGTGGTACTGTGCCGCTCTGTCGAAATTGAAAGAGGATATTCGGAAAAAGCGGCCTGGCCTCAGATCTGGGGTTCTGCTGTTGGATGACAATGCCAGACCACCCTCGGCGACGGCAACGGAAAACCATATTGCACCTCTTGGCTGGGAGCGCCTACACTATCCGTCATACTGCCCTGATGTCGAACCAAGTGACTTCCATTTGTTTACATCTTCGAAGAAGACTTTAGTCGGAAAGCGCTTTGAAAGCAATGCTGACGTCAAATAGGCCGTTCAACTCTTCTTCCGTATACAACGCCCTGATTTTTTTCTGGAAGTTTTTTTGAAGCTTATAAATGTCTTGATGAACTTGTAAATAATGTAGATAAATAAAGATATGTCTTTTCTTTAATTTCTCATTCTATTGTTTTTCCTTTCATACGCAACTCTGACCAGAGTCGACAGGGGAAACTTATTTTCTAACTACGCCTCGTGTATGTACACTCTGACATCAAATGATGACTTGAGCGTGAACAGCAAAAAAGTTAGACTTAAAAATAAGAGAATAGCTCTGAAATGTGTGATGATAATGTAGAATGTACATATTGTATAATATCACTTTGAATTGCACAATATTCATCAGTTATTCTAACAAATTCAGAGGAAATCCTAAACAACAACAATATGCTCTGACGGAGACCACGAAAGCCTCAGTCTTGTACCCTTGTTCTTTATGTAAAAGTGCTGTCTATGAAAATATCGATACACCTGACATCTAATTCTCTTTATTTCCAGTATTTCCTACATGTCAGCTATAAACAGTAAAATCATTTTAGCGGTAACGAAAAATACAAGGGAAATTAACAAAACTGAACGGAAGCAATGAAGAATGAAATAAATGCTTCAAAGGAGAAATCAAAGCATCAAAAATTGTATTGTTTGAAATCGTGCAGAGAAGAAATGTTGGACGATTTAGTTGCACCTGCATCTTCAGGTGTCTCATGGAACTTCATATCACAAGATAGAAAAACAAAAACTTATGTGGAAGCAGTCGGAAACAAAGGTATGAAATTCAGTTTCTGAGAGAGAGAAAAACGGCTTAGAGCGCTGTAAAGTAACACCAGTCCACCATCATTAGCGGAGACATTTAACTTTTCTACCGAAAGAAGTCCGAAAAAATCCCCATCTACATCTACATCCATAATCCACAAGTCACCCCACGGCGTGTGGCGGAGGGTACTTTGCACACCGTTCTCACTTCCTTCTATTCTATTTGCGCATGGCTCTCGGGAAACAAGATACCCTCCGTGCCTCCATGTGGGCCCTTATGTCTGATTATATCGTTGTGCTCGCTTTTGGAGATATTTGTGTGACGAAGCAATATATCATTCGATCCTTCATGAATTGACGAACTCGAACTTTAACAGAAGCCCGTGCCGCGATACACTACTTTTTTCTTACAGTATCTGCCACTGCTGTTTCCTAATTATCTGCTCATCGTTGGATGTCTTCTATCAACCGTACCGTTTTTTATTATTTTTTTTAATTAAATTTAGAAATTATAAGGCCTGTAGTAAAAGCAGAGGAGGTAAGAATGTAGATATACAGTAAATTACTAACATCAAAATTAACTGACGCTTAATCTCCCATAACACTTCGTCACTGCTAAATGTATGTGTTCCAAGAGTGAAGACGTGCTTGCAGAGAATACGGGATTTGTAAATTTTCTCATAGGGAAGGACGTTGCTCTACTGTATATAAACTGCTGTTTTGTAGGATAAGTGTCTACTAAAATATATATTTGCAGGTCGTGCGTTGTACACTGGTATCTTCTGAAAGAATTCCGCAATCGGTCGGAAATAACACTAAAAAACTTTGTCCGTAGCGTTACGATCCACGTGCCTTGTAACACATAAGTAATAGTCAATTTAAAATAGCGTCATGCGACACAAAGGATAAAATTTATGGGGAATCGCTGTAAGGGAACATAAACACTGAGGATATTTATGCTACATATATTATAGTGTAATTTCTGCAATATTATTTTTATTCATTTCTGCTGTGAAATACTTTGGCACGCGCCCTGAAGGACAAAAGGAGATGAAAGGCACGAAATAAATTAGCATGATTTTCCATCAGGTCGAGACTATAATACTCTACTTAAGACAAACTTTGTTGAATGACAAATTATAAAATTGCTCGAGAATAATCCAAATAATTTACTGGAAGAATATGAGATACCGAAGCGTGATTACTTTGGACACCCACCATTCCTAAGCGATCAGTTGGCATGCAAAGGGGTCAAGCATTCCTAGATATTATGATGTTTCTGTTAATAAATAAATAAATAAATAAATAAAAATTACTGTAATTCCTTTCATTTATAATTACCAACATAAATTATTAACTTCTGTCCTGCTTCATAACCTCCCTTTCGTTAAATTAGTATTCAAACAGCTAGATTTCATCCGTCCCGTGTTATATACCGGCTTCCTATGTCATTCCCTACCCACATTCCCTTAGTCTGTACACCACGCCCGTCCACGTCCCGTGAACGCAATTTTATCACCAGAGACCACCGCTTCTATTAAGGTAATCTTAAAAATCGGTTTTATGTTTCCCCCATCTTTACCGAGTATGTTACAACTGCGATTCGTTCTTATCCGATCACTTGTAGGGCTACAAGGAAATCCAAAATTCCAAAAACATTGAGACACCGCAAAAGAACTTACGGTGTCACACCACGGAGAGCGCATTGTAAGCTTTGTTTACCATTTATACGGTCTTCTTAACACAAAATAAGCCCATGTTCCACTATCCCCGTTTTGTAATTACGCCTTGTAATTTTGTGTAAATTCTTTCAAGCAGATAATCTGAAGATGCCCTGCTAAACGGCGAAACGCGTCATTAAATAAGGAATAAAAAAAATTTGCAATCAAGACGGTTTTATACTGAAGGAATAATCGAAATGTCTGTCATTGTTTGATGCTTACTCTAAAACTAATTCACACTTTAAAAACAAATTAATTCTTAGAACGAATAAATGAACGGAAAAGGAAAAAAATCATGATTTCACTTTCCATAATACCAATTCATTATATCCAAGATTTAACTTACTTCGATCAGAAAGTTGTTTTCATTTTGAAACATGACTGGACGAGATTACAGTACACTATTTTCACTCACATTAGTATTTCTTCAGAAACGAGTATGTCGCAAGCTTCTGTAGAAAATAACGCTGGATATTTACCATCAGAGCTCTAATAATACCTCTGTTTACCTACAGAGGCACATCATCTCTCTCGGTACATCTCGCCACGGTTATCAAATCCCAATATTCGTTCAAGAAATGCTTGAATATGTTACGTTTCTTTTAATTAAAAAATAATTTATACGGAAGAGATAATTTGTAGAGTTTCATTTTGTAACAGGTATGTAATCCGCTGTACTTGTGAGTAGTCGCAGTAATTTTGATTGCCAAAATTACTCTCGTAAATCTAGCTCCACGGACATGTAATACAGGGACAAAAAGACAGCGCCCATGCAGCAATACTAATGCACGATGCAAATCCTTGGCGGCCTAAGAAAAATCCTCCATGTTCATTACCGTAATTGCTAGCCACGACAGAGGTCACCAGAATGGGCCTACTCACAGAGAACGAGCATAAAACGGAGTGCACGATGAGCTCTTACTCAGCAACCGAAATGTTTCCGCCGGATGAAACTTGCGGAGATAATAATGGTCGGTAGTTCTCGAAGGCGAACTGCAGTCTCGTATTACGACAGTGACATATAACTACTCATCTACTTCTGTAATTTCGGATCTTCATTAACTGATAGGTTGTTTTATGTCTATGCCCTCTACAAACTGAAGGTTGGAAGCAGTAGTTTTTCTTCGTTTTATCAATAATGAAGTCGGTTTCGTGAAACTAAAAGGACCTATTTAAATGTTTACAAACCAAATGTCGGGTAATAACAATGGGATAAAATAGCGGTAACACGTCAGAGCTTATTTAAATGAATCTGGGAAATATAAATTAACATGTATTTATATTGTTTTGGCATTCCTTAGAGAAGCAGTCCTTATATTAAAATTTTAAACATGACCTTATATGCAGTAACTGGATATGAAATAATGTTGACAATTTCAGTTCCACAAGTTGCTATAAAATAATTACAAAATTTGTCTAGATTTCGACAACATTTTGGAAGTCATCATCAGAATGTAAAATTACCGTATGAGACTTCTACAGAAGTAAAGGAATGCTCATGTTGTATAAAAGATTAGAAACAATATGCTAGTTACTGCCTAGCAGTCTGAACAATTTTTTTTATGTAGTGGCAAGCCTCTAAGGGGCTGCCGATGTGAAAGCACATCAAGGCGGCATCAGACTTGATCTGCTGGCACATCGGAATCTACTTAGCGGCTTGCCACTACATTAAAAAAAAAAAAAAAAAAAAAAAAAAAAAAAAAAAAAAAAAACTTTTTTTGTTCAGACTGCGGGGCAGTAACTAGCATATTATGTTTAATCTTTTATACAAAGTGGGCATTTCTTTACTTCTGTAAAAGTCTCATGTGGTAATTTTACATTCTGATGATGACTTCCATAGTGTTGTAGAAATCTGGATAAATTTTATAATTATTTTGAAGGAACTTGTAGGGCTGCAATTCTCAATATCATACGTTATATCAAAAATCAATTCTTTACGGAAAGAATATTCCTTGTTATTTTATTAACAAATGATGAACTCGTATTGCGGGGCCCATAAATTCAGTTTATTATTATAAAAATAATTTTATCAGTTTAAATGCCATATAACAAGTAATTTCTGATTGCAAAACTTTTATTCTGTAACCGAAAAAAGTGTTTAAAAGTTAATTTTGGCAGACTTACTTTAACGTGCCAATGAGGCTTCTTTAAAAATTTTGATTTAAAATGGAAGAAGTAAATTAAAAATTATGTTCGCCTACAATAGTCTACTAATACACTTACTACACCTGTTAATAAAATTGAGCTTAAATCGGTACATGATTTATGGTACAGCAGTAATCGGGACTATTTTCTAAAGAGCCTATCATCCGTACTTAGCCTGTTACAATGTTTATGTTGCCATTGTTTTTCGAGGCATATTGTACTTACACTTAAATAGCAAGTAACTTTCTCATTTGTTTTTACTTGCGACACACAGTACTGAAAGAAACGCACAACTGGTAATCTACTGTCTCCTTAAGAAGGAGAAGAAGTTGCTTAATTAACATCTCATCTCTGTAGTTTCCCTAAACTTGCTCCTTTGGAAGAATTTCTATTTAGGGCCTGTTAAATTATACGCTAAGCGACCTTTGAACTATTTAGTAGTGGTACCAATTTTTTGTAGTTTGATTTCTGCTTTGACCTTCCGGTGCAAAGGCTGAGGAAGTAGTATTTTATATTCAAATCGTTTACCATTGAGAACGTTAACTGCATCTTAATTACGCATCCATCAGTTCAACGGCATCTGAAGATTTCTTATAGGTCGTTGGAAAATAATAAACACGAGAATTAGCGGGTTTTCATACTGAGTTGTTATTCAGAAATTAAAGCGTCTAGGACAAAAATAGTATTAGAACAATGTTATATCGGTTAGGCGGATCAGCAATCAACATAATAATGTCTTGTTTCTTTTTTCTTAATCCGCTGTTGTGTGATTTTAACATTCGTATTATTTTGACCTTCTTCTCTCCTATTATTTTAGACATGTTTCTAATTGTTCTTAACCATTATACCATTATACGGTATGAAAAGCCTGTTACACATTTACATATATATCAGGCGTTTCTGGAGAATATGCATTGCAGAAAAATATTGCATCAACACAGTAATAGTAACAGACGCACTTATTGTAGAAGCGGTTGTCATTGGAAAAATTACGGTTATTTACTGTTTCATGTTTCTTATTTGAGAAGTAACTATTATTTTGAATCACTATGAAAAATAATTGTCTCATATTTTTCACTGTCCACTTGACATCCCATATCATATTTATTTGCACCGTCATTCAGTTAAATTTAAGAATTTTTGTGAGGCTGTATCTCTTTATTTAAATAAATAAATTTTAACTGCTAAGAAGTTTCGAGAAAATTTTGAAACATTTGGTAAAATTCATAGTCATGTTGCAACTTACATGATGTAATGATAAATGTGCTAGCTGTAGCATAAACATCAGATTATACCGTAACGTATTAAGTAAAGAAAATTAGGTAAGATTCCAAAAATTATCTTAGTAGCTCTCGCAAAATATATCTTGTAATTCAAGATAAATACTGGAGTGAATTCACAGATTATGCCTCTGATAGAGGCAATAGGTACGCTTTGTGGAGAATAAAATCATATATTACGATATTTCGAGAAAAAGACCAATGTAAATTTTATTTAAGGCAAGGAAACCGTTGATGGTTACTTAAGGCACTTAAAAAGATATCATAACGAAATCACCACGTGCAGTGCTGTATATTTGTTTTCGACAACCAATATTACTAAAGCGATCATCTACAAGTTAGCTAAATATTAACGGAAGTGTTAAATATATAATACACGTCTACGTAAATAAAATGAATTATTGTTGATAGTAATTCTCCCACGGATATTATCACACCAGATTTTCTACTTGGACGCAAACCTATAAATAGTTATCAGGTGAAACATCCAAATGAAAGACAAAAATAGCTTATTCAAACAATTTAAAAATACATATGTAATCGTATTTTAAATGTATAATACCATAACATGCGTACCTATCATGTACACATGCGTCCATTCCGCCATATATTTTTCTGTTACAAAACGATAGTCCATTTCACTATTTCATATTCCGGTGCTCACTGAAAGCATATCGTCGGCAGGTTAATTTTTTAAAAATATCATTGGTTGACTGAAAAAAAAAGGAAATAAATAATCAACACAATAAAATAAAATAAGGGCACAAGAATCAAGCATTAACATATACACGCTCGACCTTTGTTAAGATTGGTGTAATCTTTTGTTGCTAAATACTATATCGAAGCATATAAAATTTTATTTGTCTAAGGAAATAAATGAGACATTTACCGTTTCCTTTATATTTGTGATTGGTTGTCAATTTGTCGATATGAAAACGCGTGTTAGAACAAGTTTTAGTGTGTATGTAAGGCCGTTACAGACTTTGAAGCTGAATAGAATCGTTCACAATAGTATTTAAGCAGGGTGATGAACTTAGAAATGAAAAATGGAAAATCTTCTAATTACCATTTAATTTTCCGAAGTGCATTTTGCGCTGCTATTGTATTTTCGGTAAAATATCATGCGCAAAATGTTGCACACAATCATCACTAGATAGCATCCGCAGTTTTAAGTTCCACATCAGTTCGTACATCTGACTAGTTTCCATCTGAAGGTACTGGCGCTAAAGTAAACTCGTCATTGTAGGAATTGGAGACTTCCGCAAGCAATATGATCAAAGTGTCACATAGACATCGGTTTCAAATAACTGTTAAAAGTGTTTACCTGAAACAAAATAATATATAAATTAAATGTAATAACGGAGGAAAAACTATGGCATATGTTTCGTCAACAGATCAGAGTGCGTTACACTAAATTCTGCGAAATCTGGTGTCAGTTATTAGTAACAGATCACAGTATTGAGAGATATAGTCATGAATGTAATTATAAAATGCATATGAGACAGCGTTTTAAGATTCTGTAGGTATCGGCAAAGCAGCAACGGCAAACAGTAATGAAAGGAAAGAAACAACCACTATTGGCAAAAAAAAAAAAAAAAAAAAAAAAAAAAAAAAAAAAAAAAAAAAAAAAAATTGCTTAATAAACCTTTACTGTCTGTAGTTTCGATAAACGTTACTCACTTTCTTCAGAAAGTCATGGAAAGCTTAATTATACGTTGATGATCATAACACAGAGGTACCGAACCCTTCTCATACCACTAATGCATGACAACTACCAGTGTGTTTGGTTTAAGGATATATTCATAACAAAAATTAGACGATATTGTGGGTATTAAATGCCTGTCTCTAAAATGTTACAAAATATTTCTGCTGAATTCGTATTTTAACCGAAGACACTGGCAGTCGTTACGAATTGAGGCTATGACAATAGCTTTGTGACTCTGTATCATATTCATCAACATGTTACTAACGAATTCATGATTTTATGAAAAGACTGTCTTATGAACTGGTGACTTGTGTTTTCAGTGAGTGTTTTTATTGACTAGAGCTATGAGTTAAACTGATTTGTTTCTATACTTGTATTATTACAAACACAAAAGTCTTTAAAGAATGTAAAAGAAATGAAAAATACATTTGTGTTAATTAAAATATTTCATCTGTCTTGCTCTACGTCGTTTATCATAAATAAGACGTAGTGCGCTTGGAACATAATCTTTCTTTTTTGGTGCTCAGAAGCGGTCAATTTCCTGGAATGATGTTTACGAAGTTCGTAATAAATTATATACAGTTATCTAATTTTCTCATAATTCCTTTGTGGTGCTGAGGTAGGCAGCTTCTCGATAAATAAACAATGTACTTCAGGAGGAATAGTATTTATTTCAGGAAGTGATGTGATAGAAGAAGTGCAATAAAAATGCCATATAAAAAGAGTTCAATATTTATTTTGTACATAGTTACGGTTCCTTGTTTATAGCCCGAACAAATAAATGCGAAAATTTTAACCGATTCTTGCGTTGATTCTTGTAGAACATGGACGTATTGATTTAAAAATACAATTTTGTGTATGTTCTACAACTTTATTATATTTATTTATTTTATAATTTCCCACTTGCGATTAAGCTTTTGTTTAAAAGATTGAAACTTCATATTTTTCAACTGAATTACCGATAAGAAGATATCGAATAAGCTTTTACATTCAGTGTACGGACAGCGTCACATTGCGAAAATACGACATTTCTTAGTAACTAGCTGGTACAGAGTTGTAAATGATTACAATTAAAAATTAATCATGTGTTGTAAAATACAATTTTGTGGTTGTTACACAAATTTGTTTTATGTTAGTCAGTCGGTTTTGTCTTACAAGGCCATCTTCAGAGCCTAAAAGAAACAAATAATAATAACAATAATGAAAACTGTAAAATAAATGGGAAATACATATTTTCGAGTGCAGTTGTATTAATTAAAATATTTCATCCGTATTTGTATTAGCTATGGAATAATAAACCTGAAGAATATACACAAAATTGTGATTTTAAATTCAATATTTTTATGTTGGAGAATAGTCAGGATAGTAGAAGATTATTTTATTTAAGCGGATTCGACCTTATCTTGGGTCATCGTCAAAAACAGCTACCAACCTGCAGCCACAGATTGCAGTCCAGCAGAAGTCAGCATATGGATTGTTTATCTTCATTTATAAAGCAAAGTATCCGTACGTTTGTGTGTTATATTGTATACAAATCTACAGTTTTCTTACAATGTTTATGAAATTTTGCTCATGTAAGCTTCAATACTTGAGGGCGGTTGCCGTAGGTGTTAGCATGAAGTACAATACATGGTTCACGGGATATTACGTCATGAGGTGAGCGAAAAACTGATTATGAAACGACAACGTTGCACATTTCCTCCTAAACCACTGGACCTATTTCTACCAAATTTGGTGCACGTATTCCTTACCGTCAGGTAACAGTGTTGTCGGGATAAGAATGACATACGACACATGGTTTAGGGTAGAGACCACCATAAACAATATAGTTACAAGAAACTGCTACATTATGCGATGAGACTTTATTCACACACTGGATGAGAATGACAGTACTTAGCAACTTGCAACCAACATTAAACGTAATTCCAAACCTTTATTAAACTTATTCTCGCTGACAACAATAACAAAATTATGAAAGGAAAAAACTTTCATGGACTAAAACTACGGCATTCGATATGACGTTACAATTTATAATATCTACACTACAAATTGCAGCCGCAGAAAATTTTATAGGCAGTATACACACATATAGCTGAATGTACCTCCGAAATTCTATCGGAGTACGACACGTAGTTCATAACATATGAGCACATAAACAGTAACGTTCATGGAAAACCGCCCTATCACGCACCAAGTTTTAATCTATTACTTCTTTACACCTAATTGTATTGGTAACAGATTTTACAGACATACAGCACTAAATCAAATATATACCTGAAAAATTGTACAACATATAACTCAATAACAATGAGATCGTGTAAATTTTATATGTCATTTGTATTTTCATTGCTATCTTTGTATGTTTGGATACTGCACTTCTAATTTTGTACACTATGCACACTCCGATAAACATAACATGTTTTTAGAAAAAAAGAGATGGACAGAGAGAGAAGGGATAGGAGAAGTACTAAGTCAAGGATTGAATAAATAAATAAATAAATACCCGGGCAATGCCGAGTTTTCAGCTAGTATGTTTCTAAATATGACGTAAGATAAGGTCCAAACCGCTTAAATAAAATAATCTTCTGCTATCTAGACTGTTTTTCAACATAAATATCTCCAAAGAAGATTGTTGTTACTCCTTTGAGAATGTTGTCCAAATTTATTAATTCAGTATGGTGATGTTCCACCAAGAACCAACGGAACAATCATCCGGATATGTCCTGATTTTTCTTTCCTTTAGGTTTGTTTGGATTACATACTAACAGCTGTCTCTGACTAAAATTTTGTCACGTGTTACATTGCATTTTCTTAAGCCTTCCATTCCCATATTGTGAATTCCGCTTTGGAAAAATAAAAATTCAGTGTTTTCTTTATTAATACAGTGCACGAAACATCAAACATGTGTTTTAAAATTTTTTATCGAACTATTGATTTATTTTTATGTCAAGTATTTCATAGACGTTTGTGTCGACGAATTTTATTAGCTTGGACATTATTTTGTTAAACGTTAATACAGTCAGAGCAATAATGCTAATCTTCGCAACAGCACTACAGACGAGACAATTCACTGCTAAAATAAAATAACACGAACCACACTCACGCTCACACTCACAGCCACGTACAGACGGCAACCTCCAAGATGAACAGATTAATGCCTCAGAAGTGGCTAAACGCCGTACCAAGCCGTAAAATGTAGTACTAGAAGCATGTTATTTTTCAACAGTAATGCGACTATAAGGTCTGAACCACAAAATACAGTGTAAATCAGCTTTTAATACGTCGTTGTCAAAGAACAACAATGGGAATAATAGGGTTAAATTATATAAATAGACTGTTTTTCACCATAAATATCTCTAAAGAAGATCGTTGTTCCTCCTTTGACAATGTTGTCCATATTAATTAATTCAATATGGTGATGTTCCACCAAAAACAGACACAAAAATCACCGAAAAGTCCTATTTTTTTTTCTTTGGATTACATACCAATATATGTATCTCGGTACTCTGTAAAAATTGGGCATATTTTATATTATATTTTTATTGAAAATTGTCTGTACTACCTCCTCATAGAATATTTACTTTTTCTCCTGAGGCTACAGATATGTACGTGTAAGAAGATACAGATAATTTTGTAATTTGTCCTGTTGTCCTGAAAAGTATGAGTATTGCACTCTCCGATCGGAAATAAACGCGCTTGGATTTTTTTTTTTTTTTTTTTTTTTTTTTTTTTTTTTTTTTTTTTTTTTTTTTTTTTGACATGACTTCCACTGAAACGTTCGCACAGCCGAAAAAATTTCTCTTCCACGGACGGAGTATTTGGTGCAGAATAAGAGCAGTGCTCGGTGCGTAGCGGCTTCGCTCGGGACGCGCGAGATGGACTACGGGGATAGTAGTGACGCGGCGCCACGCTGCGAGCGCGCGCCGGCGTTTCGACCAAAAATAGAGTTTCATCGTCGGTCGGTAACGACGTCGTTCCGGCATCGCTGGCGGCCGGCGTGACACGGCCGCGCGACCGCCGCCGATACGGTGGGCCCAGCGCCGCAACAAATTACTCAGATTGCATCTTGCGGTTTCCACCGGCCGCCGGCAGGGGTGGGGGGTGGGAGCGCGTGCGCCCGCGAGCGCTCACCGCCCTATCTGGATTTAAATTACTTATTTGTGGGACGTGTTCCACGGCAAGAGTCGCCGCGTAAAAAAAAAAAGCAGAGAGGCCGCGGAGAGCGAAAGCCTCTCTCTCCCAGACATTTTTACCTTTTACGCGATACGTTTGTAATAATTTTTACCCCTGGAGTGGGCGAGCGCCTAAAAACTGCAGGCTCATGTTAGTTTGGAAATCGGGGGCTCGGCGAATCGGAAATCTTTTTTTTTTTTTTCGACCTCTTTTTTTTCATTACGGCGTACTTTTTTGGGCTAGCCCTTCTCCCCTCTTTTTCCTCCCCTCCCCCCGCCCCCCACCACCGCCGTGCACACTCGTTTCGTCAGCCATAGCGGCGGGCGCTCTGACGGTCGTCATTTGAACAAGTAATGCTGCTTCGAACGCACGCCTCTCTCGCACACACACATCCCCCTCCCCTCGGCAACCCCTTCTGCGTCCAGCCCGCCCCCCTGAAACGAGTCCGTGGCGACGACCCTTGGCTCCTACTTGTGTGCGTGGAAGCGCCTGCTAGCTGCCCCGTTCCTCTTTTATTTATTTTTCCCCCTCCCCGCGCCTAGCGCCAGTGGTGGTGGTAGCAGTGGCTGCGCGCGGCAGTAGTGGGGGGTTGCCACCCTGCTGCCTGCGCTGCACAGTAAGGCAAACGCAAGCGCACCCCCTTTGTCGCAGTCGTTTCCAGAGCCCGAAAAATTTTCGCGACGTCCCGAGGGCGCAAAGCGCTGCCTGCTAAAATTCCATCCTCTCTCTCTCTGTCTCTCTCTCTCGCTCGCTCTCTCTCTCTCACTCCCTCTCACGTCGCAACAGAACCCCGTTGCCGTAATGCAATTACGCACTTACGTCTCCTGCATTAAACCACTCGTACTTCACGGCGGGAAAAAACGGCGGCTAAAGTTGTTAAAATCACAAACATATCGCTGATGGCGCTGATGAAAAACGATGGCTATACACGTTCGATCAATGTTTGCAATACTGCCTCAATTATGCATCCGATAGCGAACGGAAAGCGCAAATTGTCGCCGCATTTGCTAACTTGGCTCGACTAGGAGACGAAACGAAAAAAAAGCGTCCAATTGCAATAAATATAAGGGCCGGGCTGGGTAATTAAAATTTTTGTCCGTAAATCAAGTAATCTGCAGGAGGGCCACCTGGTGTGTTGCGCGGTAATGCCGTTGAAGACGTGGAATATTAAAACCCGGAATTTATAGTTTAATTATTTCGAAGTTAGATTATATGAAGTACGTTGCCAAGAAGTGCTCATTTATATAACTACAGCATTCGTTGGTTATTAGCATCACATCAATATCTTGAAAGCACAGTCTGCCACTAGACGTCTTGACCAGTTGTGGAATTTATAGTTAAATACTCTCGACCTCACCTATCATAATGCGAACTACAAAAATATGTCTCAGGTTATTAATTGCCACAGTACTTAGTCTACTCAGTAGGAGCGCTGTTTCTCATAAAATTCCTTGAACGTTTCAGTTCTAGCCATATCTCAAATTTTTATGAGAGGTCAGAGTGACTTTTACGTACAATTTTGAGTTGATATAGAGACCGAGCAGCAGTAAGCGCCACAAAACAGAAGTAACGTGTCAGAATTTCATATTCAACATAACTCACATCGGAACTCGCAACTCGAACAATTTACTTTAAATTACTTCCTCATACTTGTGCGCATTTTAACTATTATAATAGGAAATGTCAAATAAATCTCAGGTAATTAACAAACACATTAGTTATTTAATAGCACATAAGGTCTCAAGTATCAGGAAATATTTAGCAGCGTGTACGTATATTTGTTATGCACTATTGTTTTTCTTTCTTTCCTTAAAAAAAAAAAAAAAAAAAAAAAAAAAATTGTCAGAGATCATTATCTAAATCAACTGTCGTATAAAATACTATGTCTGAACTAACTACAGTGATTATTCCCGTAATTTTATTTTAAATTTCTAACAAAAGGGCAGTACGTCTTGTCAACAATGCTATAAAGACCTTACTGACGGTTGTAGTTATTAATCTGTGTGCTATGACGAACTCTCGCTTTTGAGAGAAAATTTTTCGGTGAGAGTCAGATACCGATCTGCAAGTTCGTCCACTATTATTCAACAGCAGCTCTTCTTTGCGCACATATGTAGAATAAAAGTATCATCACCAAACGACTGAAATGAAACAGAAAAAAAGTGTTACACGGGAAAGAAGCTACGGCTTTGAATGTGATAACATTTAAGATTAAATTACTTTGCGTTACCGTGTCTAGGTCATTGGAAACGTATTGATAGATAAGGCACACATCTTTTGGACTCTAATAATTGCGTCACGCCCACTTTACGGATTTAATTTTACGAGTTTTGAATGAAAATGTCACAATATTTGAATGTAGTAGCCAGCGTCTGAAGACTGCCAATAATCCACTGCGAGTAAGCGCAGGGGTAAGACTGTAATCGATATTAAATTGCGATTACATTCCACAGCCTTACACAGTCTTATAACATACATACAGTTTTCAAACTGGCTACAGTAATGAAAGTGCCGGCATAGTTATTATTCGATTCAATATGTTTACCAATGCAACTGTGCTCTTCTTAGTACAACACTGGCACACAATACTTTTTATGACTGACAAAAAGGGTTGTCAATATTTTCGCAGACGGCAGAAGACCTAATTAGCATCTCCAGGTGTTTATGGCAAGGATCTTGTCGTCATACTGGCCTCTGAGCCGTTATCTTCAAATCCGTCGTTCATAAGGAAACGTACTGTGCATCACGCAGGTAACCACTTGAGAAAACCAATGAAGCATCCTTCGGTTTCTGTTTGGAAATATGGAATTAAATAAATAAATAAATAAATAAACAACAATAAACTTCCGATGAGTGCGAGATATCGACGTGAAAACAGGTTAAGTCGATGACGTAATGACGTGTATTTTGTTTTATTCACGAATTTTGCTTTGATCCTTGATGAAAGTGTATCACGTGAGTAGTGACGACAGGCTTCCGCAAAGTATTTATGTTTCGGATTGCCGGCAGTTGTGAGAACCATGCCCAGCCATCTCGTAAGGCAGTAACGACACAAACTAAAACATAGTTACAGCTTTCAAAGTGTCTGCAGTAATGAAAGTACCCGCACATTTGCTCTTCTTGCTAGAACACTGACGCACATCACGCTTCTGACTGTCGAGAAGGCTTGGCAGTATTTTCGCACACGGCGAACGACCTAGGCAGTATCTATAGGCGTTTATGGCACAAGAGCGGGTAATCTTCATGTTCGTCGCACTCACAGAGAAAAACGTGTCGTCAATCACGCAGGTAGGAACTTGAGAAAGCAATAAGATATCATTCGATTTCTGTTAGGAAATAAGGAATTAGAAGGGAAAAAATACAGTAATGGACTTCCGATGAGAGCGGGATATCAGTGTGAAGATCCATTAGGTCGCACTGGCGCACGTCATGCTTCTGACTGTCGAGAAGGCTTGCTAATATTTTCGCACACGGCGATCGACCTAGTCAGCATCTGTAAGAGTTTGTGGACCAGGAGCGGGTATCTTCATGTTCGACGCACTCACAGAAAAACGTGTTGTCAATCACGCAGGTAAATACTTGAAAAATCAATGAGATATCGTTCGATTTCTATTAGGGAATAAGGAATTGGAGGAGGAAAAAATAATGGACTCCTGATGAGAGCGGGATATCAGTGTGAAGATCGATTAGGTCGCACTGGCACACATCATGCTTCTGACTGTCGAGAAGGCTTGGTAATATTTTCGCACACGGCGAACGACCTTGTCAGCAACTGTAAGAGTATATGGACCAGGAGCGGGTATCTTCATGTTCGACGCACTCACAGAAAAACATGTTGTCAATCACGCAGGTAAATACTTGAGAAATCAATATCGTTCGATTTCTATTAGGGAATAAGGAATTAGAGGGGGGAAAATAGAGTAACGGACTTCCAATGAGAGCGGGATATCGGTGTGAAGATCGATTAGGTCGATAAGTAGTACATATTATTCTGGAATTTTTTATCACGTGATTAGCGATGGAGAAAGTCTTCGGCACTGTATGTGTGTTTGGGAAGCCGGCAGCAGTCAGGCTGAGCCCTCCGCACGAAGGTCGAGTCCTTGGTCGGCGCCGGCCGCCGGCGCCTCGGCGCACTGCGCAGACGCGGCCTGCACCGCACACTTTTTCCGCCTTTTAGTCGCCGCGCACAGACGGGGCCCCGCGGCTGGCGGGCGCGCCGGCCTACGGGCGAGGACCACCTCCTCGGCCCTGCGCGAACTCGGTCCGGCACTGGTCAGGGGAATATAGCGCAGAGCGGCGCCGACCGGCCCGGCGAGAGAATAGCACTGCCACTAACTGGCTAAGTGCGCAGTTACGTACCTGGCACGGGGCCGTACTGATCGAACGCGGCGGGCGCGCGGGCGGCGAGGCGCGGTGCGGCGGGGCTGGCGGCTGGCGCACCACAGGCGGGGTCCCCGGTTCGAAGCCCGCCGCGTGCTGCGCTGTGCGCGTGGCGTGACGCCACCGCCGCCGCCGCCGCTGTGGGCTCGTCAATTACGCCACGCCGAATAGGAACAGTCGCGGCCGCGTGTCAACAGGCCGGCTGTGGCGCGAGCGGGGAGCGGCACAGTGGCAGAGCGGCAGCGAGGTGCCAAAAGCCACGCAGCGGGCGGCACGCGACAGAAGAAGCTGAAGGAGGACAAAGTAGCATATATACCACTGTACATGTACAGTGAGGATAACTCAGGACATACAATGCATGAATATGGAATGTCTGAAAGCGACAATCACTGCAGCTATTAACAAAGGTCATGGACTCCAGACACACAGTATAGACCAACGAAGTATTTAATCACGAATAACCACATATTCTAGGTATACTACTGTATATCGTCGGTATTTCTACAAAAAAAAAAATTATAATGTTCAAAAGTTTGTTAAGGTTATGGGACATAACTGCGGGGTGATCAGTCCCTAAACTTACAAACTATCAGTCGGTAGAGTGCTTGCCCGCGAAAGGCAAAGGTCCCAGGTTCGAGTCCCGGTTCCGGCACACAATTTTAATCTGCTAGGAAGTTTCATATTTATGAACTAACTTACACTAAAGACAGCACAAAGATCCATGCCCGAGGGGGGATTCTATACCCCCGAAGGGGAACGGCCGCGGGCATCGGAGCGTAGCGCCACAATGTGCTCGGTCACTCCGTCGCGGCGGTATTTCTCCCATGAGGCCCCCAGTGCACTTGAAATGCATGTATTACTATTTAAAAAAAGCAACTTTTAAGATTTGGAGGCCTCACAGGAATGACAGGCCCGGGAAAGTCCAAAATTATAGCTCCCGTGATTTCGAGGCCCCAGAACGAGAAGCTAAAGGCACTCAAAAAAAAAAAAAAAAAAAAAAAAAAAAAAAAAAAAAAAAAAAAAAAAAAAAAAATTGGAGGCCCTCCAAGACGAGAGGCCCGCGGCGGTCTGCTCCCTAATCTCCCCCCCCCCTCACTCCCTTAGCATACAGTGGGCTACACTGAGACAGTGGGGGCTGAACCAGACCCTCACCTTATCTTGTGGAGGATCGACGACCACGAGCTCTAACATCAGCATGAGTGTGGCTTTTAGGCTGGTTTTACACGCCGTTTTAGGTAAATTCTGGACAGTCTCCAAATTACCACCACAGAGAATAAGATACAGAAACAAAGTTCAAGGTATGTGTAACTATAGGACCTAACTGACAGGGTAATCGGTCACTAGACTCAGTCTTATAACAGGGGCTATAAAAATGCTATGTTTGTAAATTGCTATGGTTATCAATCCGAAGACTTACAATCTCACTTACACTAAGGACAACACTCACTCACACGCACACACACACACACACACACACACACACACACACACACACACACACACACATGCCCGAGAGAAGACTTGAATTCCCAGCTTGAGCGGCCGAGGACTACACACCCCTCCACGTCTGAGGGAGCAATGGAACCTCCACCGGGAGTGGCTGCGCAATCCGTGACAATGCACCTCAGACCGCGCGGCCATCTCTGCGCGTCGAATACAGTTCGAATACGATACGATACCAATCATAGACAAGCAGCGCGCGTGTCTTCTGTTTAAAAGAGTACCTCGACGACTGTAATATCAGAAGAGCCTGAGATCACAAAACTAGACGTAAACCACAAATGGATCCGTGGGAAGGTTTTTCTGATGAAATGCTCCCCACAAGGCAGCGGGATGAGTGATCCGTAATCTTTTTACGTCAGCATGTCGTCTACCCCTTCAGAAGTTGTTGCAAAGATGAGGAAATCTAATGATGCTACTGCTTTTTTTCCGCTCCTACAAGGACTACACCAGCATTAGACCTGCACAACTCAGAGCAGATATTTATAATGGGGAATATGAGGCCAAATTTATGTCTCTGTTATGAAGGAACACGTGATTTAAGACAGTCCGTCCAATCACCATATCAATTACGTCGCATTGACTTGCTGCTTAGAGTGTTTTCCCAGATAGCGAGAAGTCCTGGGTTCGAATCCCGGCTACTGATCTAATTTTAATTCAATTCCTCTGCTTGAATTTAATATCTTTGATATATATTGAGAAAAAATATGTCTCTTGATACTGATTTATTAGATGAAAAAAAACTATAATTAAGAAACTGACGAGGTACCACGAATCACAAACGCGGCCTCTCTTCCCTAACGCAACGACTCCAGCCATTCGACAATTGTAAAGAATTTGCCACACCCTGTATAAGTAGACCCCGTACCTGACAGTAGAAACCATTATCGCGTACGCTGTTCATCGACGGAACTGATAATAGTCGAAATTGTACTAACCGCAGGTGATAATCCCATGCATTACTCTGTCAGAAACTTCGTCAGAAAGAACTGAAGAATCACAATTCCTAAATACACTGTTGCCAATAGGAGTTTAGCTTTGTCGTAAAAGCCAAAGGCTGTCTCTATACTTCGTATTATTTGCATGCAAAGAAGATCCCCCTAGAAGTGCCTCTCACACACACATATTCTTCTCTAGTGGTAAGGCAGCGACAATATCACTATAATTATCAATAGTATCGATAGCATCAAGAACATTATAGAAAAAGTATCAGGATAAACTATACTACTTTAGACAAACAGTGGGCCACACCCAAACCATAGTTTTCCATTAGACACAAGGTCCTGGAATAAAGGCTAGCACAACGAGTTGCACATAGGTACAAATATGTATCACGATATTATCACCGTCTTCAATTATCAACTAAAATTCGGCTATCCACTATTTCGTTCCATTTATCAGATCAAACTGTTCCACATTTCTCCTCTATTCGAGGTCCTCTGAAGCTGGAATCCAATGGTGCTCCCATACTTGCATTTCTTGTCTTCACAAATGTGGTGATATCTATCACTACACAATCCCGCAGATCTGAAGATGGCTATTTAAATTGCCTACATTAATAATCCACGCAGCTATCTTGGGAAACATAATACTTTCATAATGACACTTAAATATAAAAAATTGTTGAATTCACTTCAGCAATCATAAAATAAAATTACTTTAAAATTTTGCATTGCAGATATACTTGAGAGCTTATAACGTTGCGTTGACAAGAGTCACCAAACGGGCGATAGATCGAAGCCAGAATCGATGTGTTACGGTCGAGTGTAGCGCACACCGAGGAGGAGATGTTGCTGCACAGCGAAACCTTATTACGAGTTACGCTGCCATTAAGTACCAGGACGTGCTTACAGTGCGTAAAATAACTCCTTGATTGGCCTAGTTTGAACCGAAAGTAGGATTAATAGATATTCGCTGCGAGGCAACGTGTAGGTATCGGATTTCGGACGGACAGGGGAAGCTGATTGGCTTGGCACATGCGCAGTAAGCCTGGCCACGGCTACAGCTAGTACACGTTAGAACGACAGGAGAAATTAAGCAAATGAGAATGATCAGTGCATAGAAAAATTCTGTTTTCGTCTTTAGGGTTACGCGCGTGTAATGTAAGAGAAAGTAAGTGGTGGGTCAGATGCAGTTGATATTATGTTAGATCTTTTGAGTCGTAAACAACAACAGTATCCACGATAAACTAAAATACTGATGCATAAATTTAATGATGTTCTACAGATCGGAACTTAAACAGGAAATAGTTAAAATGTATTGTAAAAAAATAAAAAGTTGCCTACGTATGTAAATTAACGTTTGTGCCTAAATTAGTTTAAGAATAATACATGAATGACCATCAGCTTGTCTGTATATAACGTGACCAGAACTTTGTCTTTAATGCCCTTCATTTAAAAGAATATGAACGGGACACTTTCAGTTTTACATACAGTGTTGTGAATTACGTTTTTCTTAATATTAAACAGAAACTAGACCTGCTGTGATACGTCCTGTTTATCCTATATCATGCACTTACCTGTGAACAACGTTGGCATTATGTGATAAACATTATAAGTTAATATGTTGATTTTAATAAAATAATAATTATGTATTACCTTCGCATACAGTAACTTATTTTTAATTATAGCTTATTCACCCACACGAAAAAGGACTTGCAATTTTTTCAGCTTCTTGATACGACAAAATCATGTGCAATGTTCCTAATGATTCAGAGGGACACATTACAGTTGTAAATTTTTTCAGAATGATGACTTTATATTGAATGTATTGATCAAAAGTACAATATTATACTTTGTTGAATCATTGTTCTTGCGATCAATATTAGACGAAGCGGTTTAATTAATTTCGTTTATTCTGTAAGAGAAACCTTGAGAAAATATACCCTCAATACGACAGGTTTAGAAAACTCAGGACAGAAACTTTTCCTCTTTAAGGGTTTGTTCTCTCGTGAATCATATATATATGACACACCCACAAATTTAAAAAAAGCAGTTAGAGAAGAAAACATTTTATAGATCCTGAAATTTAAAAATTATAAATGAAAAAATACGTACCAAAATTTCTTCTAAATATATGTGGAATATCTGCACCCATAAGGATGATTATCATCGAAGAGTAATACTTGGGAAAAGGAATATAATGATCAGAATATTGATTCACTAGAATAGAAAGAACATACTCTTAAACTCAGGTTGAATGTCAAGGAATAAATAGCTGTTGTAATGTGTATAGTGGTCAGAATTTTTGAATATATGGGAAAGTTTCTTAATGGATTAGAAGTCAGAAATTCAGAAGAAAAGAGGAATGAGGAGCTACAAAAAATTATTGTTATTATATGAAAACCAATGCCGGCCGCGGTGGCCGAGGAGACTGAGGCGCTCCAGTCACGGTCTGCACGGCTACTACGGTCGGGGGTTCGAATCCCCCCTCGGGCATGGATATTTGTGCCGTCCTAGTTCGTAAGTAGTTCATAAGTAGTTTGTAAGTTTAGGGACTGATGACCCCGTAGTTAAGTCCCATAGACTATGCAAACATTTGAACATTTTTTTGAAAACCAATCAACATTCGCCAAGAAATGTATTAGTAAAAATTGTGGTGAACAATGGAGAAGCAATGTTGAACTAATAAAAGTTGAACTTATCTGTATGGCTTCACGAAACAATTGGATGTAAATTTCTCTGTATTTTATGAAAAATTAAGTACCATTTTCTAAGACCAATAAAAGTGCTACCAAAGCAATATAAACTTGGAAAAAACGGTAAAACAAACTCTTAAATTTTAAAAGTCAGAATAATAGAAAAACTTTGTATATTATAAATAAACTTGATGACAGATTTTCTTTCATTTGATTCTGACTTGCTAAGAAAGAACAAATAATAAAAGACAAAAACAACACATTTCAAGATTCAGTTCAGTTGCGAATAACATTAGCTAACATTATTTTTTTCATAATACTTGGCTGAAAGTCGCAATCGAAGGCCATGCTAAACGGTATAGAAAGCTGTGGGCCTTGTAGATAAATAAATTGAAAGACAGAACATGAAATATTTAAATCACGTTTCTGCCAGTTCTATTATATTTAATTAGAGTAAGATATTGTTCTAGATAACGAATAATTTATGGCACCTATGCTTTTTAAATGCTATGGTTTAGATTTTTAACCTGCATGTCCGATTTTTCATTGATATATAGTATTTTAAATAATATTGCTTTTCGTGAAGACAGGGTGAAATTCCCAAGATTAATGTTAGAATGAAATGGCTTTTATGCAGAAACGTAAATTTCACTTTTGATTAACTTAGGAGGTATTGTAATGCCAACTAGGAAGGTGAAAAAATCTCCCCAAAACGGAACATGACTAATTTGGGGAGATTCTGGTGTTTTATAATAAAATTGTGAAAATAACTAATTTCATTGAAAACTACATTTGTAAAGCTTAGATCTCATACAATTGTAACATTTTGGTTTACATGCAAAATGAGGCAGTTCAAGAACGTATTTATTGAACTAACATTCACACATATTACTATGTATAGAAAAAAAATTCTTTTTCTGAAAAAGAAAGACAGATGTGTAGGCAGTTAAAAGACACTTCTTACGTTCCTAATATTTATCTTTTATTATGATAGTGACAGTAACAATAACTGTGTGATTATTGCCTGCTATAAAGCTTAACAATTGTCGTCAGAACTTATTTTTAAAATATTAGGCGTGTACTACAAGAATGCCAACTGATTCCATTGGCAAAAGTAATTCGTTATTGTAATTTGTAACTGAAGTTATAATGCTTTATTGAGGCGTCCAAGTATACAGTATCACAGCACACATCATACGTTATTCATAAGATTTTTGTACCGTTTATAAATTAAGGCTGTCTTCCTTATGCTCCAAGCCATAAAGATGACTGGTTAGGCAGTTCCATATGGAGTGCATGACCTAAAACACTTAGCTTATAAATTGAAAAACTTAAGCAACAGATAGTAGTGGTAAAAGCCTCTGTATTATGCAGTTCGTAGAAATAATTCTAAATTTCAAAAGTATACTGTTTTAACTTCAGACGAAAATGGAACACTGGCAAAAAAATTAACACAAAAATGGCACACTCGCTGGGTAACTATCTGCAAAACTGATCTATAATTTGAGAACAACTCAATGAGGTAACTTCATGAATACTCCTCTTCAAATTTTTTCTAATATCTCTACTCGCCGGTGCATAAAAGTCTTCTTCAAAGTATTTTATCTCTTTTTCTAGGTTTGATATTGGAAGGTGCAGTGTTGCGTTTCAGCAACACTACCAAATAATCAGCTTGCATATCGTTGGTTGTTGTATTTTTAGACATCATTGGTTCTTTTATCTAGAAATAAATTTTAATTAGAAATTTTATGCTAACTACAAAATTCGGTAATGTTTCTCATATCTGATGGTTACTGGCAAATCAAAGACATGAACACAACTGATAACAAATTTTGCTCAGAATAAACAATGAGTTTGTAGGTCATATGTGAGGATATTATAGTCGGCATATTTTTTTTTAAATATATGGGTTAAATTTTTTGTGTGGAGAACATCTTAATGTATAATCCAGCTTTTTAGTTACATATCCGTTTTCAATAGACACACTGCAACCAGCAAATATTTTGAATTTGTTTTAATATTACTGTAGTAGCATTACAGTTAGTGAATTCTATTATTTTTTATATTAATGTTAAGCGTCTCGTAAACAATCAACTTACATGAATGTAGACATATAAAGATTTTCTAGTTTTAAAATAATAAAATTATCTTTGAATTCCTGTTTCTTATGGACAGTCTATAGACAGTACATAGTAGAACATAAAAGGCTACTGTGCACACATAAACATGTTCATCAATACTAAATTTGAGCCTTTTGTTTCTACAACACTAATGCATAAACACGCTTCCAGGAAATCTACAATCACTGATTATAAGTATCCATATGTTCTTAGATCTTGTTATGGTTTTCAGCTCGGAGAATGGTTTGATGCATCTCTCCAAAAGAACGGCAACCCACATCCATCTGAATCTGGTTACTATATTCGTCTGTTGGTCTTCCTCTGCAATTTTTCCTCCACACTCTTCCCTCCAATGCTAAATGTACGATTCCTTGATCGCTAAGAATGTGTCCTACCAGTCGATCCTTTCTTTTAGTCACTGTATCCCAAAATTCCTTTTCTTGCCAATTCTGTTCAGTATCTCTTCATTAGTTACGCGATCTACCCACGTAATTTTCAGAATTCTTCTGTAGCACCACATTTCAAAAGCCACTAAGGTCTGAACAGTCGTTATGCTGTAGTAACTATCAGGAACAGTCTGTCGTGGTATAATGTGCAAGCATATAGGAAGCACCAAATGAATACATATAATTCTTTAACCTTAAATTTTACTGTACTTACGACAACATGTTGAAGAGGCTCGTCTTCCCCAGATTGATGGAACATCTTGTATCCTAGAAGAGAAAAAAAAAGAATTAGTTTTAACTTTTCCACTTTGAGACCTTGTATGCAATGTTAATAGCTACAATGGCTAGAAAACAACAGATGCTAAACTGTTATGATAACTCTTAAGCGAGTATTCATTTTAGTGCATTATGGCAGTTATGTAACTTAGACATAGGAAATACGTGACCTGATATGAAAAAATATAATGTGGCGCTCAGGAATAACGGCTGCCAATATTTTTGCCCGATAGGTAGTTGTTGATGCAGAAAATAAATAACTATATTATGATACATGCGATCTAGAACACTTAATTATCGTCAGCCTATATACGACAGTTGTCGGACCTAACTGGCTTAGAGCTTCACTCAGATTATTTCTATAAGTTCAGATTTACCTTTACATTATTTTTGATTAATTAAAGTCTTTAGAATAAAAAGGATCTTGTCATTTTGCGTGACTTGTTTCCGAAAATAATTGTACAGTTGGTATTAAATATATGGAAACAAAATACAAGTAAAACAAAGAAATTGGCTTATAATTATGTTTATGAGAAATAAGACATCCAAAGGACATTAAGATGACTCACTGTTTCCGGAATAAACAACAACAGGAACAGAAATGGAGTCACAAAACTACTTAAGGAATCAGACGCCACATTTCATTTAACTGTTGATTCCTAAATTGAAACCGATGCCAAATTTATAACATAAAATGTTTGCATTTAATGTGCTTATTTTGAAACTAAAAAAATAACGAAAATAATATATATATATATATATATATATATATATATATATATATATATATATATATGTGTGTGTGTGTGTGTGTGTGTAAACGTAAATTAACAAGAGTAAATCAAAGGTGATGGACTGTAGTGTCAGAAAATCAGGCGATGCTGAGGAAATTAGATTAAGCAATGACACAATAAAATTAGTAGATGAATTTTGTTCTTTGTGTAGGAAAATAAGTTCTGATGGCCGCAGAAACACGTTATAAATTGCGGAATGATTTTGGGAACCAAAGGGTTTTTTAAGAAGCGAAATTTATTGACATCCAATATTCATTTAAATGTTAGGAAGTCCTTGCTGAAAGCATTTATCTTGAGTGTAACATTGTATGGGATTGAAACGTGGACTATCAGGATTCAGACAAAAAATGATATAAGCGTTTGAAATGTGATGGTACAGACGCATGATGAAGATTAGAGAGGAAGATCATCTAACTAATGAGGATGTGCTCAAGAGAATTGGGGAGAAAATGAGTTTCTGGCATGTCATGACTAAGAGAAGGGGTAGATTGTTGGGGCACATTTTAAGACATCTAGGAATCGTCGTTTAAGTATTTGAAGGAAGAGTGTGTGGAAAAAATTGTAGAGGGAGGAATACAGTAAGCAAATTGAAAAAAAAAAAAAAAAATAGGTTGCCGTTATAATTCTCAGATGAAGAAGCTTGCACAGGACAAGGTAGCGTGGAGAGCTCCATCAAACCAGTCTGCGGACTGAAGACCACAACACAATCGTAAATAATAAGTAAGAAACGAGTATCATTATCATTTCTGAATGTTTTTAGCATACAATCTGTATCTATAATCGGAATGGTAAAAACAGGTTCTGCAGTGGTGTACACTAAGGACAAATTGGAAGGAAAAGATTTTATCCTCCAAAGATAACCACTTTTTTATGTTCTCTCTTATAGATTTGTAAGGAAACACATCTAACAAAAATTCGAACATCATATTACTTACTATTGTAGAAGGTAATAACTAAACGGGATGAAAATGTTCATATTCTATGAGTTATAATAGGCAATTAAACAGCTAAACTAAAATTATTTTTAAAGCAGTCTTATGACGACTTTGTTATTAGTGGTGTATTCAGGTGCAAATATTTAAGTCGGTGATTAATACTTAGCAACCAAGCCCCAATATGCCCATATTATAGGTAGTGAAAGTATGGAAACTTCCTGACCTACTGAAATCTGAATAAGTATTGTCACTAAAGCAAACACCGTTAAATTAATCTTAAAAATTATTGTATAGACGCAAAGTTTTTATTCGTGTGTGTATGTGTGCCTTTCATTATTATAATTATTATTTTATTTCATTTTTTTTCTTTGCAGGTCACAAATCAGACCAAACCAAACTACAAGAATTATATTTTAGACATTATTTATTGTCTCCAGTACGTCAATGAAACCTCTGCGTTAGTAATCTGCAAATTAGCAGACGTTTGTGTAATTTTCATTTCTGTAATACCGATATCATTTATTGTGAAGTTGATTCATAAAAGAGATATCTATAACTTAACAATAGAATACAGACGAAGGATAGAAATTAGTAGACAAGGAAGCATTGTGACAGATAACGGCACGAGACAATGTAGATATGTGAGGTACACTAATAGAGCCAACTAAGAACATTTCTTGACAGAAGAAGTGTACTAGTTACTTTAAGAGAGGAATTTGTGAGACCTTAAATCTGAAGAACAGCATTCTTTAGAAATGAGTCACGAATTATGGAAATTCCGAAAATAGTTGAATCTGAGCATGTGAAGCGTGGCGCTAGAAAATTAAGCTTGAAATATAAGGGACATCTGATATAAAAGCTGATGTTCTCTGTAGAATCTCCGAGGGAGGGAATATAATGGAAGACATTAATTTGAAGAAAGTAGAAGCCGGCAGTGCATGTGTTGACACTTCAACGTAATAGCAAAACATAGTAAGTGAAGATGCTTCTATGCTGCTCCGTGGTGGAAAGATTGGTACAGGAGAGGAAACTGTTGCGAGATGCTTCAAGCTCTCGTTAACAATCGTGAGAGTCATTTGCTGCTTCTCAAATGTACAAATATTTTTAAACCTAAGGGACCAAACTGATTAGGTCATCGGTTCCTACAACTGAACAAAGGACACATCCGTAACACATCACCCTGAACCACTCGGCTGCTCGCTTCTAGTGGTGCTTCAACTACCTATATACCTATATATTTACATATCTTAGGCTAGTACAAATAAACGTCCCTCACCTCTACTTCCTGCAATATCGGTTAAAATATTTTAACAAATTAATCAGTTTGGAAAACATGGTTTCCTTATTTGGAAAAAGCAGCGAACTTGTAATTATTTAAAGATAAAAATAACAGTCTAGTTCGCAAAATTTTGCAATTTATTATTACAGGTAACCGATTTCGATATAAGATTAGATGTTCTTCAGACCTCTCGCTGTAGATGTTCAGGCGGTGAGAGTGCGCCGACTGCAGCGAGAGGTCTGAAGATCATCCAATCTTAGATCGAAACCGGTTACCTGTAATAATAAATTGCAAAATTTTGCGAACTAGACTGTTATTTTTATCTTTATATTTTAACAAAGTTACTGCATATTTTCGTAAAAAAAATCGCAAGCATTTCTTCCTTATGTATTGTCCTAAAATGACATGAAATTCATCTCTGTCTTCGCACTAAACATTCTTCATATGTTTATAGAACCACAAATCAGAACCTCCAGTTTATCCTTCCTCCACCACTACTCCATCATCGTCGTGTAAAAAAATGATCATACGTTTGAAACCTATGAGACCAAGCTACCGTGGTTATTGGCTCCAACACTTGCAAACAATGTAAACTATCTAGAACCTATCACAACGGCTGCCCGGTAAAGGTCCCGAACCTCGAGCGGGAGCGGCCGCGCAGTCCCTAACATAGCACCTAGAATCGCATGGCCGTTCCCGTGCTACTCCATGTTTCATTTCTTCGAGACAGTCCACAAAATGCAGCTCTTTTTACTGCTTTATCAGTTACTTTAGTTTTACTTAAACTTTCGGTTTTTAATGTTACACATTTAACTTTCCTTCTGTAAAGTAATTATCCACTTCATTTCAATTTTTCAGAACGTTGTTTGAGTATAAAGAGAAAACATTAACCCAAGAAACAGTCAGTGACATCCCGTATTGAATGTCATCATCTTACTGTCATGTAAGTGAGACAAACTCTGTAGTCAATAAAGTAACGCTCATGCAGATGTATGTGAAGAAACGTGCGCATACATTTAGATTAGTTTAACATGAATTATTATATTGCTTGAGAAACGTTTTGTTGTAGGTATATTACGAAGCAAAAAGGAAAGAACTAATATGAAACGGTTGTAGACACCCATAATTTTGTCTCATTAAATAGTATCATCACATTAACAAGCTTGTAAATTCCTTATTCAAAATAATTGTAGCAGGTTGGAACAAACAAGTGGATATAGTCTAAAGAAATGACTGGAAAACTCTCAGTTGAAAATAGAGATTGTACTTTTTCAAAGAATCTCATAATTTCTGTAATGATCATTTACTAATGAAAAATGACAGCTGCGAGACTCAGACAATGGCTCTAGGTTACCCCTGCGTTTCTGTCACTCCAAGTATTCAATTGTCCTCCTCATCCTTCAGATCCTTTGGAAATAGGAGACTTTACGACAGTTTTTGTATCAATACTCAATGTACTTCGAGTACTCCCTCCTTGATCTTCTGCAACGTGCATTTTTGGTATCTGACGATTAGAAAAAAAATATCTTTTTTTAAAGTCAGAATGATACGTGGATTCCAAGTGATGTGAAATAGGGTAAGATAATAACACATGCAGGATGTTTCTCCCTACTCTGATACTAGCTGCACCTTCGTTGCTAATAACAAATCTTTATGGATTACCGAGAAATTAGTCGTCATGATTAATGTTGTTTCTAGATTGTTGATGGAAGGCTTCAAATGCCTTACAATTCGGAACGTAATATTCTGTAGCTTCTTCCTGTACATAGCGAATCGTGTCATTACGGCTATAGACACAACTACATATTCACATCACCGATGTACTACTCTCATACTGGTAGTAATATAAAAGCCTTTGATAAACAAAACAATCCATACCAGCAATTACAAAAATATTAAATCTACGTGAGCATCGCCGGGAAAAGGAACCAAGGAATTATAAGCCAGCCATTCTCTGAAGCATAACATTTAGGTATGGGGAAGACTCAGAAAAATACATACCACACATTCACTGACAGTTACCGTGCGATCTGTGCCAATTAAATTTAATTAATTGACTTCTCACGGGGATGTGAGTAAGGCAGAATATTGAAATTAATGAATTTCGTGCTAAATAACGAGGTATCTACAAACCTGACCTGCAAGTTTATGTGGTAGAGAACAACGCCGTATTAAAAGCTGCAACGGACGAGTGTAAAATTAACTGAATAATATTGGTTACTCCCCGTCTGTCCTTTTAAACTACACTACAGAAAGAAGCGTATGAGTGATACACTGGGACAAGCAAGATGTTGCTCTCATGGGAACGAATATTTCAGCTGTATTGTACAGCACATATCGGATGGTTTACATTAATAAGACAACAGAGCGAAAGTGTAGAAGTCTTTGCGTTTGCCTGCATGTAGTCAGATTTGTTACGGACGTGAAATATAAAAAAAAGACATTAGCTAACTGTTTACACTGTTATTTCATTAATTACAGATTAGTGTTGATACTGTTTGATATTTATTACTTCCTTCGACATAAACCCTTCGATAATGTGTCTACTTACGTCATATTTCCGGCCATTAACTTGTACACAACGTTGACTTCGAAATGCGATTTATTCTGAAGAGCGACAGAGCAACGTGGTTTTTCATAAGGATTATAAGAGATGAATGTTAAGACTTCTGATTGTCATCCTCGCTTTACGGATGTTACACTGTTTTTCGATGTGTATTTACTCGTTCATCCCTTAAAAACAAGTACTTGGTGCCCGTCTGGAATTACGTTTCCTTGCTGTTAATTTTTTTCGTACAATTTCTTATCTTCCGATGTAATCGTGTGTGCGTAATATATGTTGTGTCTGCGTGCGACTCGTCATGCAACAAGATGGAATTCATGCGTATTACTACTAATTTCGCTACAATTTCCTTTGGGTTTATAACCCTCTACAGTTTCCCACAGAGTATTTCTGCACTGCGTACAGAAAATGTACCAATTACAGTGGTTCTACTTTCTTATTTTTCAGTCGCAGTTTTCCACCCTAACCGGCCGCGGTGGCCGAGGGGACTGAGGCGCTCCAGTCACGGTCTGCACGGCCACTACGGTCGAGGGTTCGAATTCCCCCTTAGTGTTAGCTAGTTCATAACTAGTTTGTAATTTTAGGGACTGATGACCCGTAGTTAAGTCCCATAAGCTATACAAACATTTGAACATTTTTCCATCCTAGCTGCAACATCATATATTTAACTGAAGCTCACTGCAATGGCACGTATTGTATGCACTCTATTCATTTTTCCAGATTTCGCACTGAAAATGTGCGACATTTATGCTGCTTTTAAAAGTTATATCTAAATAAAAATGCTACAAGTCATTCCTTTTTGTGCATATCCAGTAATAAATGGGTTCTTTCATCTCGTTCTCGTTCCGTTTCGAGACTAAGATCAAGTACTTGACTACCTGTATTGAATTTATAATTATTGGCTGCAGTGTCCAACACTTTTAAGATTTTCTCCCTAGAAATATTCTATCTTCATACGACATGGTACGTACACTTCATTTTACTGTGCTCACTGACTTCCCCGTGTGACTCTTTGTGCAACATTAAGAGAGAATTAATATATTTTAGATTTCTATTAACTTAGCTGTAATTTCCGTAGTCTTTATTCATTCAAGTTTTCCGAAGAATATTTTTACATAGCATCAGTCTAACAGATACAGTCGCGACAATGCTACTGACTTTTGTTATTCTCCGCGACAGCAGCGCTCCAAGTGGACGGCAAGGCGTTTCTGATTATAATATCGGATGAGTGTGAATATTATCGGTGAAATTGATTTTAATATATGTTTTACAACAGGGAAGGTATGAAGTGCCATAAATTTCTTTAATAAGCACAAAATAACCGCACATGTATCTTTATTAGCTTTCCTAAGAACCATTGCAAAGTGTGATGCGGTACATTGTACGACAGTAAGTATAATATTCTCTTGTGATCTACGCATTTTTAATAAGGAATTTCGTTTTCAATTGAGAACAAAAATGATTAATAAGCAACTGAAGAACCGACCTTTTACAGAAAGACATCGGTTTTCTACTCATAAATGTGAAGGTTTATCAATATTTTTTCGCAACAGCGAATTTCTCCTAGCGTTACTGTATAAGGTATGGATGTACTACCAAACGCTGACATGAAATTTTGTGCTGGGCCAGGTCTCGAACCCGGGTTTCCCGCTTTCGCGAGCGGTCGCCTTAACCTCTAGGCTAACCGAAGACGACTCCAGGACCGTCCCAAACTTCCATATGCCACACTGACTGGACTTATGAGTCAACTATATTCATCCCTTAGCACTCGCAGCTTAATCTGTATTCCAGCACCAGGGAGAATGAAAACAACGAGGCATTAACCTACGCTGTTATCGTCATTGCCTCGCTTAGACATCGGTTAAATTATTGTATGCTGACGAATTACAGTGTTGATATATTTATCAATATTTTTTGCAATAAAGTCAAGGTTTCTTCACTACAATTATAGTCAAATCAGCAAATGTTAAAAGTAATAAACTTATATTGATTGCAATACCTACTTAATTTAATGTACCAGATCAGTCAGCACATCTGTAGCTGAAGAAAAATCATTACAAACGTGACAAGAAAAAATTGAAAATTTTTTTTTTTCCAATGAATCAGAAGACAATTCACAATTGTTCCTACATATGAACCACAAACGGAAAGAATCTTCGAGACGTTCATTATATAAGCAAACGTAATTACACTCAAAAGTATATGTGTGTAAACGAAAGAACATTAAAGAGTTAAAAAAAAAAAAAAAGTTCAAATGTTTGTATAGCTTATGGGACTTAACTACGGGGTCATCAGTTCCTAAACTTAAAAACTACTTATGAACTAGCATCTACTTAAGACGGCAGAAATTCCATGCCCGAGGCGGGATTCGAACCCCCGACTGTAGTGGCCGTGCAGACCATGACTGGCGCGCTGCAGTCCCCTCGGCCACCGTGGCCGGCAAGATTAAAGTGTAAAAATGTTGGAATCATTATAGTCTCTGTCACGTAAGAACAGACCGGTACAGGAGTTTATGTTTCTCGTATGTTCTTATTGTATTACTTACAGCAAAATAAGCTGAAGATGTACACATATTCGTAATGATTGCCTAATGAATAAGTAGTTGTTTATATCAGGAAACAGTGTAATTCTGCTGTTTTTACATTTATTTCACGATTATTTATGTCTCTCCATATTTTACTAATTCTTGGAACGCTACAATTACGTAGAAAAGTAATTATAAACAAATATAAATCTATATAAGGAATCATTGTTCAATGGCTGCTGAAGGCCATCTTCAGACCTATTACACAAAGTTTAGTAAGGTAAACACTTTCCCAACAGCCTGGCGAGGCACAATGTTATATAAGGAACTCATTGTTAAATGGGGCGATCTATAATGGTTTAATAATGATTTTGCAGCCAAGAACGCATTTTGCATTTATTATTTTACCGGTTTCGGCGTGCTCGACGCCATCTTCAGACCTATTATACAAAGTTTAGTAAGGTAACATAATAAATGAACAATGCTATCTTGGCTGCAAAATCATTAAAAATCATTATTAAAAAATAATTCTTACGACTCCTTGCGCACCTCTAGAAGCGCTAGTGTCGTTGAAACTGTCAGTTGGTAACAACTTTCACAGCAGTGACTGTCGCAACTATGTACGTGACACTGTGGTATGGCTCCCTCACCAATCGCTAAGAACTGTTATACTTCCTCATTCTCCGGTCGCAGTTTTACATCCGTATCCTAGCTAAGATGCAGACGCTGAAGATTTTGTGGTACAGGTCTCCAGAGAAAGTTCTAAGCTACAGAGTTCGTGGTGCTGCGGTATTTCCGTGACGGTGAAAAGTCTGGTAAGACGTGACGCGGCGGTCGAAAGCCGGCGAGGTCAGCGCGGGCGTGAATTATGGAGGCCGCTAGTGCAATGCGCTGCTTCGTCTGGAGCCGACCTAATATTGTGGTACGCCGCGCGTCACTCACCATTTACGCTAGACGCAGAGTGCTGCGCGCAGGACTCGCAGCGCGACGTCTAATTTTGCGATTCCCCCTCGCCTACGCCTCTGTTTTGATGGAAGTTGGGCGGACAGGTGAGTTGTTCTCTTCGAAATGTGGGCTGCGGTGCCACGCCGACAGCAGTTCGCCCATTCGACCAGGCGGTTTCCTCTGGTGGATCACTTGTCCGTCAAAGAAAAGGTAGTCGCTTCCAGATTCAGCAGAAACTCTTCATTCCTTCCTCATGATTGCAACTAACTCAAATGGCTATTTTTTGGCCTTGACGTTTATCTCGATAAGTAAAGGCGTTTTACTCATGTAAATCTTTACTTCTTTAGGATCCTAAAATTAAACGGATAAACACTCAAGCGATTTTTAAGGCAGTATTGGAGAGAATGTTTATATATTTTCCAATCTGAAAATCCTGCAGCGTGCCAATGGGAAAGCGTGGGAAAGGCGAACCAGAGACTGCGTTTTATTGGCAGAACCCTTAAAACATGCAACAGAACTACTAAAGAAACTGCATACACTATGCTTGTCTGTCCATTTTTGGAGTGTTGCAGCCTAGTGTGGGAGTCCAAAGAAGGGCAGCTCGTTTCGTATTGCCACGAAAATGGAATGGGAGACAAATAGTATAATGGTGGTTGGATGAACCCTCTGCCAGGCACTTAAATTTGATTTGCAGAGTATCCGATGTAGATGTAGAATGGCTGATTATCCAGTTCTCATGCTGTTCTTTCCTATAGCGTCTGGAAGTAAAACTACTGTTGTACGTGAACTACTCACCAGGCCACAATCAAATATAGACAGTCCATGATTACGAGAAACGACACCACTAAATGTCAACCACACAGACGTAGTTTCAAAGTCTGGTAACTTATAGAGATCCTTTTTGACACCAAAACCTCCATGGTACTCCATGCTTCCAAAGTTCAATGCTTTCTTGGATTTGATCGATTCGTAATTTAACTCCTTTAACATATTCAGGTCTCTAATTACCATGATGTCGACGTAACGTTAAATCCTTTCCTTCCTTGTCTTTTTTTTTTTTTTTTTTTTTTTTTTTTTTTTTTTTTTTTTTTTTTTTTTTTTTTTTTTTTGGCATATCGTCTTTAGTTCCTTTGCAGGATTCGGTGGAGTGACCTTTTTTTTTTTTAATTTTCTAATGAAGAGACAATTTAGGCTGACAGAAAAGGTGGCGTAATTACGCACCAAGTTACATAAATTATTTTGTAAGTATTGTAGTGCCACACAAGAGATATTCGATTTGAGACAGTTTGAAAAAGCTCTGAAATTCCAATACGGTAATATGGCTGAAGAAAGGGCATATATCTATGATACATTATGATCATTAATGACAAAAATACATTTATCGTAAATTACTTTCATCCATTGTGAACATAACTGTAATTTATGACGGAACACAATTATTTGAAAGCAATAAAAAGATGTCGTCCACCATCCTGTATTATGGACAACGCTTGGGAAACGGAAAAATAGTTCAAACGACGGTTCTTCGCCAAGATAAACTACAAATAACTCTTAAGATTACCTAATGTTTTTTCTGTTAGAAAACCCGTAATAAACGTTAATGACTTTATTTCTACCCATCAGTATTCCGAATGGACACTTCTTAAATTATCTATACATTGTTAATGTCGCAACGGTGACTGACACATTGGCAGGAGGAAATATGATAGCTCACTTCTAAATTTTGTGAAACAATTACTTAGTTTAATGTTCATAGCTTCTTAAAATAAAGTAGACATTGAAGCTAAGGATACCAGAAACAAGGTGTTTGTCATTCCTTATTATAATACACTGGTCAAAATAAATAGGGGATTAGTAGAGATATATTGGTTCTGAAGTATTGTCATCGGCAGAATGAAATAAAACGGTACGACCATTTTCTGTCGGTTCTAGGGAGTGGGGACAACAACATTTCGGCAACTGAGATAGTGGTAATAACAGAAAGTTGCTGCCGAGAGGGGTTGGTGTTGACTTGTGTGTACTCTAGCAAGCGTATTACACAAGCACTTGGGATCAGATAGTTAAGTGAGCGGGTATTGCAATGCAACAAACGTGACTTCTCCCTTTAGCATGTATTTATGTCGTTTTTGTTTAAAAATAATTAATAATTTAAAAAAAATTACTTTATGGATGCATCTCGTCTGTATGTCACTCAGCGTCATAGAGGAAGTTGCATTGGACGTTATTCAACCTACATCCTTTTGAATCTGCTTACTATATTCGTCCCTCAGTCTCCCTCTACGACTTTTACCCCACACGCTTCCTTCTAACGCTGACAATTTCTTGAAGTCTCAGAATGTGTCCAACCAATCTACCCCTTCTCAGTATATGCCAGAAACTCCTTTTCTCCCCGATTCGGTTAAGCACCTCCTCATTAGTTACGAGATCTACCCATCTAATTTTCATCATTCGTCTGTAGCACCACATTTCAAAAGCTTCTATCATCTTTTCATCTGAACTCCTTATCGCCCACGTTTCACTACCATACAATTCTACACTCCAGACAAATGTTTTCAGAAAGGACTTTCTAATATTTAAATTAATATTGGATGTTAACAAGTTTCGCTTCTTTAGAAACGCTTTTCTTCCCATAGCCATTCAGCATTTTATATCTTCTTTACTTCGACCATGGGAAGTTATCTTGCTACCCAAATAACAAAATTCATCTACTAATTTTATTGTCTCATTACCTAATCTAATCCCTTCAGCATCATCTGATTTTGTGACATTACATTCCATTACCTTTGTCTTACTCTTGCTAATGTTCATCTTATATCTTCCTTTCAGTACACTGTCCATCCCATTCAACTGCTCTTCCAGATCTTTTGCGGTCTCTGGCAGAATTACTATGTCATCGGGAAACCGCAATGTTTATATTTCTTCTCCCTACACTTTAATGTCCTCCCCAAATTTCACCTTGCATTCCTCACTGCTTGCTCAGTGGACAGATTGAACAACATTGGGGAAAGACTATAACTCTGTCTTACTCCCTTCCCAACCTTTGCGTCCCTTTCTTGCCCTTCGACTCTAATAACCGCTGTCTGGTTTTTTGAAAACCTCTAATTCTGCGGACAGAGATTACTGTTGAATGACGCCGATGACGTTCAGAAGATGTACAATGGGAAGCCTCGATGATGAAGAAGAGATTCTACTACTGCTGCGACCAGTGGACAAAAGGGGGAAGCCGGAATCAGTAATCTGGGACTCCCGACACGGCCGGTGACTGCTCATGGGTGAGATGCGAAGCGCGTTAGTCCTGATGAGAATCCGTGATGAAATGACGATGGCTCGGAAATTGTCCGCCGCCAGGTAACGATATCACGCCCGTTTTCTGCGGCCAGACTCGTGCGTGATTAACAAAACTATCCAGCGCGCTCGGGTTCCGCCTTCCGTGGCGCAGCGGCCGCCGCCGCCCCCGCAGCCGCCCCCTAATTGGGAACAACTCGCGCTGGCGTTCATCTCCGCCGGCAGGAAGTGTTTTGTCCATCACTGCGCACCGTCGCAGATAGCGCGGCTGTGCGGCTCTGCACGTCTCTCGTAAGTCCCTTGCAACACATTGTCCATAATACGTCAACATGTCAGATTTTCAAAAGAAATTGAGTCATAATTTCTACGACATACAAACACATCTGCAGCGGGCCAGTCACAGTCTGCACGGTCCCTACGGTCGGGGGTTCGAATTCCCCTTCGGGCATGGATGTTTGTGTCGTCTTTAGTATAAAGTAGTTCATAAGTAGTTTGTAATTTTAGGGACTGATGACCCAGCAGTTAACTCCCTTAAGCTTAATAAACATTTGAACATTTTGTGAATACCTGTTTACGCAGTGATGAATTACCTTAAATATGATGCCATGTGAGAGAAGTGTCATGCCATTTACTGTACAGAACTGTATATAATGTTTTTTATCAGAATTTAACGAGAGTATATTTGTGGAGAACCAGTTAATGATTTTCTGAAAGACTATATTTATAATATCCATTTTTTGAGATGTAATTACTTTTATCGTCAGCAAGAAACACTAGCTATGCATCTTAGTGAACTTACAATGGGAGCACTTTATTGAAATACTTAGGAAATTCTGATGAAGTTGTAAGCTGGAATGCGTCGGCTTTGTACAGGAGCGATTAAAGCGCAAGGCAGTGACAATGAGGAGAGTAAAATTTGACTTCATGTGTTCATTTTCAGAAAAAGATTATTAAAAGCAGTCTTGCATCTCCATGAATACAGATCGACAAGGCATTAACACATATTAAGAACAGCGAAGGACCCAAGACCGAATACTGTGGGGCCCCATTCTTGATAGCTTTCCAATTTAACGAAGTAGCTGAATGTTGCGCGTTATGTAAACAACTTACTCTTCCATCTAAGTAAGAATTAAACCACTAGTGCACGGTGCTACTCATATCACAATATTTGAGCTTATCTAAAAGAATTCCCTTATTTACAGAAACAAGAGGCTTTGAGAGAGTGATTTCTGTTTATTTAGAGAATGTAGGGAAGATGTAGTTAACCACGTGTAAAAATCCAGTGCGACACTTTCTTGATTACTGCTGTAGTGTCATGGATCCGCTCATGATCGTAGAAACAATTCAGATGTTAGCGACTAGATTTGTTTCTAGTATAACGAACATGCGAGTATTACTATGATCAGTAAAGAGCCCAAATGGGAATCCCTGGAGGTAAGATTAAGTTGTTCGTAGGAAAACTTGTGGGAAATTTCGGAAATCAGCCAACATTTCGGGTAAGTTCATTGAGATAAAATTGGACTCGTATGGAACCATCGTGTACTCCTTATTCTCTTTGCCAGGTACGAAACACTTTTCGCCACACACGGTACGATGGCTTGCGGATGATGTACGTATGCGTAGATGTAGACCCTCAGTTAGTTTCCTACAAGTAATTCACATGACATACACAAATCATTCCTAAGTCAGGTAGGTTTCGGCAGTAAATCACTGGTAAACCTATATCGTTTCCATTTATCCCAAGAGAGTAAGGCTGACCCTGATGTTAGTGTGTAGGTTACGAATTAATCGACTCTGACAGTATAATACTAAGATACAACCTTTAAAAACAGCGTATGGTAAAACAGATGACACGATTTGACTGTCTTTATCGATTAGTTTCTGCGTACTGAGCGATTGTGATTTGCTCCCAAAAATATATATTTAAAAATATAGGAGGATTACAGATAGCACCTTCAGCAACAATGATAAGGCGGAGCTCATTGATCGGAGCGACGTATAGTGACGATACACAGACACTTAGTTGCAGAGGCTGCTGCAACGAAACCTGTCACTTAGTAAATTTTCTATGGTGACGGAGCACAGTCGGATATCCGAGCAATGTGTTTGATGGCATGTAGGACGTCTAACCTTGTCAAACCCACACACGCCTACCACAGCAACACTTGAGGACAAAACCTCAAGTTTTACAGAGATGACTGGTATCCATTAATTAAAGTGAAAGGTAAGTGACTAATATCTCAAAAAGACCTCTTTATGTTGATGAATTGTGAGACTCTTATCCTCACTGTGATGCCCGTAACGTAAAATTTTGTAAAGATGGTGTAAGAAATCAATAAAATCTCAGTAAGTGAAGCCACCGAATAGTGGAGAAAACAGAGCCTATCATTTAAGTATTACCACCCTAAAATTAAGACGTGTAATTTGATAACGTCACTGGAGGTGTCCAATAGTCGTACGTAACACCAAGTGTTGCAACATAGTCGCAATTAAAATTCACAGTGAAAAAGTGTTATATTTTTATATTTTCTTCACTAACGGATCAAAATTTTTATATCAGGAAACTTTTGCCATCGCTAAGACCCAAAAAATTTATGAAATATTATAACAGTTCGTACATTCTGTACAGAACGTCATTACCTTACTTGGTACGTAATTTCAACTTGGTATTGGGAGCCTTACCTGTCTCAAATCCGAAATATAAGACATATACATTACATACTACGACAATTTATCTGTTCACGAATCTAGTTATAAAGTATAGAATTTAATCAGTGTATACCATCGAGAATCACTGGAATATATGTTTTCTAAACGTGAAAAGTTTGTACTTATTGATTTCCAATATATTTTACAGTAACTTATTGCTCTGCAGAAAATCACACGTTCTTAACATAACCAAATGAAATGTAATAAACCAGAAAGAATTGGCAGTACACTGACACAAAGTGGTTAGATTCGAAAATTAGTCGCTTGGATGTTTGTTTTCGAGCAAGTTCTCTTTGAGAAAGACAAATTACTCGGCTTCTGAAGACATAGTCATTACAGATATTACTTTTGGCGTGCATCGAGATTTAGTGCTGAGTTTCGGAATCTGAAACTGTAAGGTACAGCCTTCAGACAGTTGTATGGTGCCACAAATAATTTAGTTACTTCTCCTTCTTCTTCCGACCCAATTTCAATGCTTCCTCTATTGCTATGCTTTCCTTTTCCTCTAATATTCTTTCATTTACTGTTATGTATACTTTTACTCTCCTCAGAACTTCGTTTATTGGAATCCTTCTGTATTTAACCTTTTCTTCTTAAAATTTTCTCTTTCTTTTCCATCTTTTTCACTCATGATCTTTCCTCAAAATGTTCTGTAGCACTAAACTGAAGAAGACTGGAGACGGGCTATCACCATGCTTTACACCTGTTTTTATGTTAAATTATTTATATATTTCGCCCGAAATTTTACCTTTGATTTGGTATATGTAAACGTGACACGAATCTGCGTCGCTAGTTTAGATTATATGCCAAATTCCAGGATAATTTTTTGTAGTGTTTCCCTATCAAACAAATAAAGTGCCTTTTTAAAATCTACAATTTATAGCTATGACTTCGGAGTCCGTAAGTGTGTGACGGATTATGGACTTTAGTTGAAAATATAATCTGAGCAAACTCTGTCCTTTATAAATCATCCCTGATATTTTTGCTTCTACCATGCTTCGACCTTGATCAGTCACTTGCATTTTACCTAGGTAATGTAACAAGAGACCAGTTACTGCAGCACACCTACCTCGTAGATTCTGGGCAAGTATCTTTCTTTCCGCATAGTTTTTGCAACAGTAATCCCTTTAAATTGTTTCCTGTTTACACATTTCGATCTCCATACACGATTTTAAAACCATATCTATCATTCCAGTAGCAAAAGAGTAGGGTTTGTCCTATCTTCATCTACATATCCACTTGGCAAGTCACACAGTAGTGCATGGCATAGGGTTCATAGAACCACTTTTATGATGAACACTTAAATCTTTCCGTTTTCGATCTGATTTCCCATGTTTTGTTTTAATGATCATGTCTTCCTATGTAGGTGGGTACTAACAAAAGTTGAGAAAGTTGGTGAAAGAAATTTCGTAAATAGATCTCGTCATAACGAGTAACGCTTTTGTTTTAATGATTTCCACCCTATCTCGTGCATCGTGACACTCCTTCCCCTTTGGCGTGATCATACAAAACAAGCTGCCCGTCTCTGAACTTTTTCTAAATCGTCTGTCAGTCCCTCTTACTGGGGATCCCATAACGCGCAACAATACTCCAAAATATGACGCACAAGTGTGCTGTAGGCAGTTTCTTTACTAGAACTGTTGCATCATCTAATTTTTCTGCCAACGAAACGTAATCTTTGGTTCGCTTTCCCTACAATATTTTATATGTGTTCTTTCCAATTCAAGTTGTTTGTAGTTGTTACTATTAGGTATTTAGTTGAATTTGCGGCCTATAGTTTCGACTGGTTTATCGTGTAAATGAACTTTCACGGCCTTCTTTTATTGGTAATGTGGATGACCTTACATTTCTCATTATCAAGGGCCAATACCTTCGTTTCTTCAAGTCGGGCTACAAAACTAATCTATCACATCTCACCACTGGATTTCTATCTTGCCATACAATCTCCAGCACTACGTTTAAAAACCTTATAGAGCCTTTTTGTCTGAGTTCTTTATCGTTGACGTTTCTGTTTTGTACAAGGCTTTATGCAGACAAATACAGGAAAAGGCTATCTGCCGCACAGTTTCTTTCGATTTAATTTTTCTTTTTTAATTTCACAAGAGCTTTTCTTATTGTTGCTAATCTACATTTAATATTCTCTAACCCTACCTCAATAACTAAACCCAACCATTACCTGAGGTATCGCATTTCCTAATGTTATATTGATGTTCATGTATTTAAAAAAAAAAATAGTAATTTAAAAAAAATTAAAGATTGAATATGAAATGGTTGTTGGTTGTGAAAACACTCTAGTCACACACCTCCAAGAAACAAATAATCCTCAGCTAATAGGGAGCATTAAAACAGATACAAGATACACAGACTTCCGAAATTTCCAAATTCAAAAAAAAAAAAAAAATAAATAAATAAAAATAAAAAAATAAAGAATAAAATATGTCAATTAAACTAAGCAGATAAAAATTCGCTTCACTGATTTTAGAATGATTGTCCAATCTTTCTAAACTAGGAATGTGAATGTAAATAAGATGTGACTTCAAAGAGACTTTCGCTAATTAAATTAACAAAAGCGGAGCCCAATTCCGCGCCAAATTTCAACAAACGCGAACAGCTTTTAAGATGCACTAGAAATATTACGCGAACGTCAATGCAAGTCGCTTACAATTGTTTTCAGAATTAAATCCGCTTTTTTATTTAGGTAGACAAGGCATATAAATTCTAATTATATGTAAGTACACCATCTGTAACGCACGATGAACACCTTCACAACACGATATCAATAGTGATATTACCAATAACAACGATGCTAAAGTAGAGTACTATACACAAATTTCCGAAATTCTTTCACCAAAGAAGACGAAGAGATCCAGAATATGAATCAAGAACAGCTGGCAGCATATTTAGCTATCATCGACATAGTGAATCATCTTAAATTACTTAACAAAATCTGGTCTCCTGCTCCATATTGTATTCCAGTTAGTATCCTCCCAATTAGATTAGACCTGCCAGGAATTACCTAGTGGAAATTGCTACATTCTCATTTAACAATGAGGGTGTTTCATGTATAGTGTATACATTTAAATTTCAGACAGAACAATTTAGTCATTCGTTATACTGATTCAGCACCTTTGTATTAGTAGAATAGGACCCCTTGCTATCGAATTCTTTTTACGTGCATGTCATGTGGTATATGCAAAGAAGTCGCTTATTAATTTTTTACTTAAGGAAATTATAAAAATTTACATCTTCGCAAAGAATTTAGAAGGGGTCAAGGGTTGAACTCAATGACAGTCAATAAAGTATATTCAAATAAAGTAGTGTTATTTTCTGAACAGCCATCCGGAACGGGGTACTCCTTCGTTTCATCTGTTGTTGAAAGACAAATTTTCCTTTTCGTCCCTTATATATATATATATATATATATATATATATTCCACAGCCGATATCCTAACTGAAATTTTCAAATTCCGCCTGTAATTTCGATCATAGCTAGAAAGACCTTGACGAAACGTCATATTTTATGTTTACATCTTTCGTTTAATTCGTGTCATAGAATAACACTTTAAAACTTGAGTTTTTATTGTAAAACCCTGTCCAAAAAGACGTTTTGTCCTATAATTACAATTGTTTATGCACCACCTCCTAGTTCATTTGCCAACACCAATTATTTTTGAACCATTGGTTTCGTTCACATACAGAACGAAAAATAATATAGCTCAAGTCCGATCTGAGAAACAAAAATTTCAGACCCATGACTTCATGGAAGTTAATATAAAAGCCGATGTTCTATGAATCTGGTACCATTCTCTTAGAGATTATACTAGTTTTGGCATCGCATTCAGCTTGTTCAGATCGTTTTCCGTTTATTTACTAGCTCTCGGTTGTTAGATTATTAGTAGACGTCGTTTCTAATGTTTTAATAATGAACAATTATAAACCAAACCGCCTACATGATTTCTATCTATACATGGTTACGCGATATCAGTAAGTCATAAATTTTTTTTTGAAGTTTTATTATAACACCGCAGTGAATATGCAAGCTCCCGTTTCGAACATCTCGATGGAAACTATTCCTAGCGGTAACTATTCACTGATCTCCGTTGTTTTTAAGTTACTCTAAGTTACTTTAGTGCAAAATTTTCTTTCCCGTTACCAAGTTCGCCTTACTGTTAAGTAATGTATAAATATTTAGTTACATAAATCCAGTTATACTAACACTTCCATTACATAGCCTTCGTTCCTGCAATGCTTGTCTTCTAGAACAGTGAAAGGCTTAATCATATTCGCCTGAAATGTAACGCATTTTGTTTAAAGAACCAAGATAATTTTGATAGATATTTAATTTGAAAAAGTCCTTAAATTATAAGCAACTATTCCCTGCGTACGCTGGCAAATAAGCATGAAACTTAAGGAATATAGATATTCTACTATTTCGAGTCTAAATGTAAGTTATTGTTTGTAATTAAATGTAAAAAAATCTCAAGTAGAGTGAAAGCGTTCTTGAAGTTCCGTTTATAGACGTGACAAGCTTTCCAAATATCTACACAATAGTAACAGTGTTGAGACACCACTATTGGTATACAAAATCCTCGAGCGCATCTATTTTATACGACTATTTAAATTGGTTTCCACATGACGTGGCTGGTTATATGACACGGGTAACCAGTAGAAAGTATAGCTGTGCGAGATCCGACCTAGCAACAAAAAAAGTACATCAAGAGTGAATCCCTGTTACTCCAACCCCAATTACAATACTGTATTCGGTATTTTGCCGCGTGCTTCCTGATTGGTTTTCAGTTGTTTCAGTATTTCATGGAAATCTTCCATCAGGCAACGATGCATTTGGTGTAGCGTTGATCTTATGAAATCCAATCGTGCATCACATGATTAGAACAGTATTTTCCCCATTACTAAGAAAAACGAAGTATGAACACAAAAGAAATGTAAAGACCATTGAACACGACTGAAAAGGGACCTGCGTGCTACGCGTAAGCACTGAACAGCTCTTCAATAGAGACCGCGTAACCCAAATTGACATTTGCCCTTTTTGGTTTTAACTGGAAATACATGTACTTTTGATGACCAGATCAGAACTCATTTCCGATGGTAGGCACACCGCAACGAAAAATGGAATTACATTTCTGATAATCTTTATCTCTAAATGGCTACAGGCCCCTTGAGAGAAGGAGAGATAAAGCATTCATCTGTTAACTTAGATTATACAAGTTGCAAATTCCAACAAAAAAACTATGATCTGTCGTAAAAATTATTACTATGAACGTCTAATATTCTTGTATCGAGTAACTAAATCGTCGAAGTGAACCTATATATATAAAGAAATCCCTCCTACTATAAAAAAAAAATAAAAACAATGATGCACTGAAGATTAATATTCTTAGCTCGAAACAGATAATTCAGTTAAACTTGAGAACAATACATACTAGAAAATAATAAGTATGATATCTAATATTTATCAGAGTTTGATTTATTGTTTTATTTCATGTATTTTAGTTTCGTTAATATACCAAGTGGCATCTTCATCCACACGATGAACTTTACTTTGAGAGCAATTAGTGTCTTAACATTGGCGGCGGTGGCAAAGATGGTAATGGTGCAGGACGAACTAACAAAAATTAAATAGTTACTTGAAATAGAGTAAAATTTGGTAAATAGTAATATATCATATCACATTACTATTACCAACGATATTTAATTTCCGGGAACGAAGTGTAGCGGTTTATCAATCCATTGCCATATAACTTGTAACATACTAAGACCTAACGAAAAAAATCGGTAAAACTTGTCATTATACTAATATTTGGCGAAATAAAATAACTTTTATTCGAGCCATGTTAACATTACCAACATCCGTTTTCCCACGGACTATTCCTGGTTGCAATAGCTAGGAACACCGAAAGATTTAGTTAATGTGAAGATGTGAGGTCGAAAAAAGACATGATACGGCAATAAATTTTAATATTCTCTGCACTATACTGATATGTATAATCATGTAAAAATCGTATCTCATCATTCTTAATTCATTCTGTATTAATAGCAAAGGAGAGCAAATATATTAGTCAGAGAAGGAGGTTAGAAACGGAATTTTCAATAGAGAGCTGGCTCCATTTTCCTCTCTTTCATCCCTCCTCAATATACATCTATTGTGATTACGTCCAGTAAAACTCCTTATACTTTTGGGCGTAAAATAAGCTGCTACTTCTACCACATCTTTTCAGCATAACAATTAATTGACATCCAATGTAAACGGGCAACAAACATGTTGCTTCATATGTTCATTGGTAAAAATATTTTTCACTGAAGCTTGACATTTTCAGCTCCGAGCATAGCAAACTGCAATCTCAGAACGCGACAAGAAGTCCGGGAATGTTTTATACAACGTATTCTCCTTTTACTAAACTGAACTTTTCTTTCCTGATTTCATAATTGTTTCTTCATTTTGTACAAATACACCTTTATTTTACTGCCCTTGGTTCTTTGTTGCTCTGTAAGTGTCGAGGAGGAACTCTCCTCTTAGATTGTACATTCATATTTCACTAGATAGACGGTTTTTCTGTGCCATCCTCATGCATTGATTAGTTGAGGATATATAACTAAATTACACGTAATTACTAAACGACGAAATTAACAGTTGGGCATTTTCTATCCATTTTCGTTAATAGAGAGTGTCAGTTGTTTCCAGTACTTATTTTCACAATGATTGGAATAGGTATGTCTCTCTTGGATCACGAATATTATTATTAGGAAAATATGATGAAACTTGTCTTTCAACTAGCTTACAGTCACTTTGGACTAGACAGAAATATTGGATGAAATATATCTTCTGACGTGGTTTCTCTTAGTCACAACAGAGTTTAAAATAACTTACGGACGAGATTTTCGAATTTCAGTCTCTCAGCTAGATATCAGTTCGAGATTCTTTCGTAACTCCTAGCAGAATTGAATTCACATCAGAGCTATATGAAGAAAGTACTTAGTGCAAGCGAGGATAACAACTCAACAAGCATTTTTACCCTAAGCCTCTTCTCGTTTTACTGTCGGGCTTGACACCAGAGCGTTTACTTCTACATACAGCGTGCAACGAAAAAATAGTGAAAGATTTTGAAGGACGCTTTTTCAGGAGCGGCACCGATCGCTATCGATGTGATTACGACACAGATTTCGGTGATTTTGCGAATATGACGTCACTGAAATGGGTCGAAAGTGTGCGGAACTGATTTATTGCTTCTTCGGTTAGCAAAGTCAATCCATACATAGGTCCAATTTAGAATACTATATGGAAAATTAATGGGATTTTTTATAATTTTGCAGTCGGTGTACTACTACCCCGCTCTCGGAGGTTATTTTATTTTTTTGGGTGGTTGCAAGAAGACCCTTTCATTTCGGTGAACGGCTTGTGTCATACTGTTTAAAATAAGAGCTTGACGTTCATTGTCACCAATGGAACAATATTCAGAGATAAAAGTTGTGAAAACTTCCAGTATCGTATTTCGTTCATTTTCTTTTATTACGAGTATAATAATCAGCAATTCCAAATTATTTTTAATGACGTATCGTTTACCCGAAAAACAGGGATGTTACATATTAATATAGTTCAGAGGCTACCATATCTTAATGAAAAAAATAATGTTCTGTCGTCTAAATACGTATCCTATTATTTCATTATCAGTTAATTTCTAAAGAATTATGAACCTTAAGCACCTGTAATATTTGTTTTCTCGAGTTACTGCCTGGCGGTTTACATGGAAAATAATGACAGATGAACTGACTGAAAGATCGAAAAAGCAATATTTCTGAAATTTTTCTACGTTTTACACAATAGACGGAAAGATTCATTACTTTATTTATTTCTAATAAAAAAATACTGTAATATTGTTACAATATAAAATGACCAGCTAGCCAAATACAGTATTAATCAACTAGAAGTGGGACAGACAAGGAATATTGAAAAATAAATAATTAGAAATGATGTGTAAGTATTATAAAAAAATTAAAATGAACATGTTGCCGAAAGACGGACTCGTGAATTGAAAAAAGGAATTTGTTGATTGTGTAACGTCATTATAATGACATATAGTGCACTCACATTTACAATTATCAGAAATTTCCAAAAGATAATTCCTGTTGAAGGCCACTTTCTTGAGAAAATACGTTAACATGTTTGTAGTACAAGTGATGGTATTTTTATCTAAATATGCGAGAAATCCTGTTAGTCTGCTTTAGCCCATTTCAACAACCTGGTCTCTTCTCACTCTTCGTATTTTCCAAAAGACTTTAATCAGAAAGATATTGTAATTTATGTAGGTAAACGTTCTCGTATGCTGTAAATGATGTATTATTGCCAAGTAATATCGTATATCCAAGCGAAATATAATCCTTACACGTTATTGTAAACCTGTTTCACTAGACCACCGACAAGTATGAAAATAAACAGATGTAATATTGCACGGAAGTCATAGTAAATAGCCGCACGGGAGCGGCCGAGCGCATTGAGACGCTATGCTGCAATACGCTGGGCCGTTCCCCGTCGGGAGCTCGAATCCCCCATCGGGTATGGATGTTTGTGTCGTCTTTACTGTAAATGCTTCATTAGTAATTTATAACTTTAGCGACGTAAGCTTCACAAACATTTGAACATTTTCATAGTAAATAATTTAGTGTTCAGTAGAGTTTGACCATTACATTTTCCGAATGTTTTACAACTATGGGGCACCGCCTTAGTGCTGTCAGTCTGGTGTGCTGAGTAATACGGTGTGCCCGTTCTAGTCAATAGATCACCGCTTACGGCAGGTCTAACGTCGGTCGGCCGACCTAGGACGCGAGGGGGAATAGACAATACCGGTTTCTATTCAAAGCGCGTAGGATACGCACTTGCTATGCGCGCATTTCTCGACAGGTTATGCGTCACTAAAAGCCGGAAGCGACATAACTTGCTGAGGCCACACTTACCGCATTTCTCCGTACACAGAAGGCCTTATAGGGAAGCTACTTCTGTGCATCAACTACCGACAATGCGCATAAATTTATACCTCACGTAATGCACACACTGAACTACATTTTTAGTTACGAAGGCACAATAAATAGTTGTCCTGCGGAAGAGCTATTGAAATGTTTGCAATTCTTCAGTGAAAATTAAGATACATCTCCCTGAAAACTACAAAGTGCGTGGCGGAGTGAACGTCGTACCAGTACTAGCCATTTCCTTTTTAGTTCTACTCCCAAATAGAGCGAGAGAGAAACCGAAATCATGGATGTCTCAGTACGAGCCCTGATTTCTCTTATCTTGGTTGTCTTTACTCAAAATGTAAGTATGCTTAAAATATAACTGCTGTCAGCTTCAAATTCAAAACCACTGAATTCTACTTCCAGTACTTTTCGAAAGGAACGTCACCATCTATCCGTCGATACCCGTCTGAGTTTTCGAATCATCACTGTAATACTCGCGCACTGGTTGAGCCTACCAGTAACATATCTAGCAACTGGCCTCTTAATTCCTTTTTGTCGTCCTTTAAGCCGATCTAGTGGGGATCCCAGACACTTGAGAAATGCTCAAGACGAGGTCAAAGAAGCTTTGTAACGCGGTCTCCTTTAGGAATGAACCATACCGTCCCCAAGTTCTTCCAATAAACCGAACTCGATCATCCATCTTCTCGATGTCTGTCCTTACATGGTCGTTCAATATCACATAGCTCTGCAACCTTATGCCTAGATATTTAATTGACGTGACTCTGTGCAGTAGAATCCCATGAATGCTGTCTTCGAAAATAATGGGACTGTTTTTACTTCTCATCTGAATCACCTTACATTTTTCTTCTTTCACAGCTATCTGTCATTATTCAAACCAAAGAGAAATTTTGTACGCCATCCTGCATCATACTACAGTCATTCAATGACGACACCTTCCCGTACATTACAAAATAATCTGCAAACAGCAGCAGATTTTTTATTAACTCTTTCAATAATATTATTTATGTGTGTAGAAATTAATAAAGGTCTTTTCACAGTTTCATGGGTCACGCCACTCGATTCCTCTGTCTCTGACGTGCATTCGCTGTCGAGGATACCGTGCTGGGTTCTTTGTTATTATTTAAGAAGCCTTGGAGCAGGTCACATACCTGGAAACCTATTCTATAGGCTCATATCTTCGTTAGCAGTCTGCAATGCGGCACCGTCCCAAAAGCCTTTCGGAAATTGAGAAATATGCAGTCCGCATATTGCCCTCTATCCATAGCTCTCAAGACATTACGTGAGGAAAGGAAAATTGAGTTCCACACTGGCGATGCTTCCTATGGCCATATTGATACTTGGACAGCTTCGACATAAGCTTTTCCGATTCTGTCATATTTCAATAATCTACATGGGAATATGTTAATTTTCCGCCCGCTCGGGACTGTGCGCTTGATCAAAGAAAAGTCATACATCTAAATTAATGCCGTAGAGTTTGTAAAACGGAAAAAGAGTTATTTCTCTGAAATATTAAAAGAAAATTTTAAAATTGGATATTTAAATTTAGAGGGTGCTATATAAGTATAACAAGAATTTCTGTGAAATCACTTTACTATTCTACTTCTGTTCTTTTTGGACATGCCCGAAAAAACAGACACCATTAGTTAACATCAGTGGCCGTAATTTTACGGATTCGAAATATTTAAACACTCCGAACGTTCCAGGAAACTGAAATAAATTCAGCGGAAACGTTGAAAATTTGTCCTGGGCTGGGATTCGAACCGGTGGCCCGAAAGTGAAAAATCCAGGTTTGAATCGCCATCTAGCACAAACTTTCAACTTTTGTTTTGAATTTATTACAATTCCTTGATACGGTCGAAGTGTTTAAATATTTAGAATTTGTAAATTTTACAATTGGATGTAGTGTTTGTTGGAGAAATACTGTCAGCTTCTCCAACTGAAAAAAGACACTTATTTTACTATTTCTTATTTTTTCAGATTATCGCCTTTCTTTAATACTTAATCGTCAATATACTAGCGCCATAATATTTTTACAAATTTTATTAGATGTGACGTTTCGTGTCATGTCTGAAGAACGTTTACCGTTCCAACAATTTACACTCAACATCTTTCACTACTCTTATCGTTGGAACACATTGAGGGTATCTCCGGTTTCACTGTGTTTTTGCAGTATGTTCGTGAAACATTCGCCGGCTAGTTTATTGTTTTACACAGTGCTTTAGTTGGAAAAAAAATTTTGGCGGTACTCTGCTTCTTCCACATTAAAATAGTCAAATGGATACTTTTAGAAAATAAAAAAGTATTGATTTAGGCATGTGAATAAACTAACAAAATATAGATATAATTTACAGATTTTAAACTAATTTTCATTGTATTCAAACGTTTAGTGTAGATGTGGATATCACCCATCGGCTTTGAACAACGACCTCTTATCGTAACTAATCACGAGTGGCTTTCCAGAAGAGTGCGTGTTGCTGCCGGGAATTAAAAGTAGACTTATATCACACGAAAACCATTACAGAATTCGGACAATGGAACTGCGTGTTACTTTTAAAGACGGAACCAAGCATTTACCGCTGTAAGAAGCAACACTGGGAACGTTACCAACAGTTGAACATGTTGAAGAAGCGTTGGTCAAAGAAATTAAAATTCGCTTCTATTTTAGTTCTTGCTAGTGCTACGACACACTATTTTACAATTTTAAAATGACTATAGTGCTAAGACGACGGTTAAGAAAACGTATTATTTACGGTAAATATTTTGTCTTGACAGTGAGTCGTTCTCAATACGTGTCGTGCTAAGCACGAAAACTAACGTATCTCGTGTTTCATTCAATGGAAGTTAAGTCAGAATATTGCGATATACTGTCCCTTAAATTTTAAAAAGAATTGCTAGAAATTCTCACTTGCTTTCTTCAGCGAATAGGCATCGATATTGCTTACAAAATACTTTGCGTATGTAGTGCCTTATCGCATGGAGCATGGTTCTTAAACGCATTGCAGTCGGTAAGAAGCACTTTCTCTGTCTCCGTTGAGACTATTCAGAACTCTCCATTGGCTAGTTCAAACATTTGACCGCCAGTCGGATTCTATTGGAATTGTGCGAAAGTGCAATTTGAACGATTCGACGGTTATGATAGGACCTCGAACGAACCTAAAACTTTCCAACTTTCTTTCCGAAATCCATTCGACAGTTTACAGTTGGTCTATTTTTTACAAATTTAAGAAAGAACTTTAGCCGGTGCGCTAATAGCGAATTTGAATTTTAGGCGGTACTCCGTACCGCCACGTAACGGCCCAACTGAAGCACTGGTTTTGCGTTTTCCTATATGATTAGTAAGATGAACCAGTTTCCAACTGGCCTCAAACTGGACGCAAGCGCTAAAAACGTATTCAGTCTTTTTTTGTGACTGAACAATGGCGCTTATGGCTGTTTCATAGTAACAATTACTCTGGTTACAGAGACAGTTGAATTCTTTTAACAACGGTCAAGAATTTGCTGATAAATTCCTTTTCACATTTTGTTTTTCGACATTATTACAGAAAATGCAACACATATAAATATCATAAAGTTTTTTCATATATGATTGTTAACGTAAAATGTTATGTTCTGAGTGTTGCGTTGTAGTAGTGATATCATATATTTAATCTTCCAGTATCTTTTATAGTATTGTGTACTTCCTCTATTTATTCATCAGTGACTACCGTTTAGGATAATTATTCATACGCTTTAGTTTCAACAAATATATGAAAGACTTAAACCGGTTTACCTTTCATGATGTTTGAAGAAGAAAAAGCTCCTTACAGATGTTTTACAACTATAGTTTCACATCCATTGCCAGTAACGACCTAAAAAAGAAATGGTTATCTTCATTCAGTATCCGAATCTAATACTTACTTCTTGTAATAATAATTTCTAAAATACATTAATGTTAACGTGACATTCGTAAAATTATCTCTCGAGCATTTTCATTACAATTTTGTTTTTATTTATTTATTTTATTTATTTATTTATTTATTTTTGCTACTTCAAACTTTTACTTTGATTAGCGTAACTCGGCCACGCGTCTCTGTGGCTCAGCGTAGTACGAAATGAATGGCTCTGCATATAAAGAAGCTATCGCGAAAATTTTTCGTATACTTTTTTTCATGTTAATAGAATTACATCTTCTTCTTCCTAGTCACCAAATTTTTGTCTTAAGTTGATAATTTTATTAATGTTAGTACGAATTAGTTTCCTTTTTCATCGGTTTACTCTCTATGTATAGCGTCAGTTAATTAAGATGTATCATTATATTCCTCGCTTTCACTGAGTTTATCTGATCACTGACATGCTTCCGCCCTGAATTTAATCCCATTCCTGAAATATTTTCTCGTTATTGCTTCTGCAAGGAATGATCATTACGGGTGGAAGATTACAATCTTGTCTTACATCCCTATAATTTAAGGAACTTTGTTCTTAGTGTTGTATTCTGGTTAATTTAGCATTCCATTTGTTACCTCAGTTTATTATTTGTTAAGCATTGCACTTACTGTAACACCTTGAATTAGCTTGTAATATTTTCAAAAGTTTATCTTCAAGCCAGATAAAGTGTTCACGGCTCCCTCTTTTGCCTTTCTCGTCCATCTTTTATATGTATGATCCTAGCAATCCAGAAGCAAGTTCAGAACTTTCCGTAACACTTAGTACTTTTTGGTTTTACAAAGCTTGAAGCATAAATATTCATATAAACAAACATGGTTATGACTTCTTGTACTACATACCATACTTTCACATACTGAGCTTGAAGATGAGAAGTTCAGTGTTTTTACCATTAATACAGAATATTTCCACATTAATGCTTGTAGACCCGAAATAATAATTTTTATCTTGGAGTACAAAGTTCCGCTTTATTCGAACAATATTTTCTATCTTGCTATGGGTTAAGAAATAGTACGAAAGATACTATAAACTTTTTAATTCTGAGGTTGGAATACTAAAAAGGAAACAAATGTGTTGTGTAACTAACAACACCGACCATTTCAGAAGCAGATACTGTAATGAAAGAACTAGCTAAAAGTTTTCTGTGAGTAAAAGTTTCTTTTCGACGTTTATATCTTAATCATTGTTAATCACAAAGACAGAAAGCGTAAGGGAAGAATGATGACGCTTTTATGTCTCTAACTAGTAGAAAGTATTTAATATTAAATAAAAAATAAGATTAATGTTACGTAAGGTACAGTGTAAAAGGACTTTAACTATGACGCGTGTTGCTGATAGGTCTTTATGATCCCAACATTGAACTGCTGAAGTGAGCTGTATTTATTTCACTTTGATTGATCTGTGAATACTTGTTAAAACTATAATAAATCAGGGATCAAAGAAATGGGAATTCAGTTACTGAATTACGAAGTCTTCAGTAGTTTTCAACTTAACCAAAGAAGAGCGACAATCGTGAAAACGGATTTGCAACAGATCAATGTCCCATCTTCCGAATGGGAAATAAGAGATCACGTCAGAAGGCAAAACGTTACATATGAGTGCAACGTAGTGCAACCAACGTGTAGTAGATTAAGGAAATGTTAATGTACATAGGAACGCATATATGTGGCTGAGTTTAACCGGTAAAATTTTTAGCAAGTGTATTGCTTCACGAAAATGACATGGCTGTCCGCTTCTCGAGTGTCGTGTGGCACCCTTCTACAATCGGAAGAGTTAGATCAAATTCCAAGAATATTTCCCCAAATCATCACGGTTTGGAACTCAACGCTGATTGGCCCCTTAAATGTTCGAAAATTCTTCAATAGTTACTTGGACGTATGATCTATCATGGAACAGAGTACTATTAAAACATGATCAACTAAAATAATTCTTTCTTTCCAAATGAATCTCTCTGAAAATAATAGTAATTACAGAGAAGTATATCTGCAATCCTTAACAATATGACGTCCGTGGCTACACTACATGGTATGTGGAAATCTTAGTTGGCAACATAAACCGAATTGTCATAATGTGGTCCTATTGAGATCTTTTACAAGCAGTCTCTTTATAAATAAAGATAAATCTTTGCAATATTAGCTATGATTTGAGACCTACAGCGCACTTAAAATTCCAAAATAAGAAAAAGAAGCTTTATATCAGCCCGAAACATTCCAGTTCATTTCAAGTATTCAACAAAATCTAATTCTTAGGATCTTTTGTATAATAGTAAGTAAGGTAAATGTCCGGAAAGCGTATTTCTTAAAGCTTTAACATGAACATCTACCTTAATCTGATGTTAAAGGGGTAAAAAAAAAAAAAGGTAAAGCAGTCAACAATCCGAAGATTGGTTTGAACACCACAGTGCTTTACTAGACATGGTCCTGATTGGAGGTGGTATGCCGTTACCTTCCTCTGAGCTTCGAAGTGACTCACCCATCCATTTGTAGAGGGACCTACAGTCCAACGTGGGTTCCGAACCAGGATGTTGAGGGAGTATGAACACAGTATTACATCGCAGAGATGTACTTACTGAATCTACTGTTTGTGTTGATATCAAATAGTTATGTTACGTTACAACTGAGTGTCCATTTAAATTGAAAACTTTTCGCTTGGCATAACCAAATTTGTTCCTTTCATACTTAGAACTTTCACTCCTGTGAAAGTGGCAACAACTTCATTTCCTTCACATTTCGTTATAGGTCTGTGCTATTACCTGTGACTGCTGGTAATAGTGTTTGGTATTTCGATGTTTAATCTAGACTTAAATCGCTAATATCCAAATCCTTCAGTGTAGACCTAATCATTGTAAAATGCATTGAATTTGCACGAAATAATCACTAATTTACCACATAAAATTTAACTCTTCTAGTAGGTGAAATGAGTCGATCTTCAAATAGGGTTTTTAGCCAAATAATGTTTAACGGCTCTGAATCAAATTCTAATAAAATACGATAAATAGACATCCCAATAAAATAGAATCGTAGAAACGCTTTTCGTACACTGGGCTGCATAATACATTAGCTTCACAGTGCATAAATGTCTTCAAATGTCAATTTTCTGGGGATCTTTCTTACTTGTCCTTACCAGAACTAATTTTGTGTCATAAAAAAACCGTAGTAGATGCATGGAGTTCAATTTAATGTTTTTAAAAACGGTAGTTCCCAGTCAAGATAAAGGAACGCAAATTCGTATCGAAATGAAATCAAATACTTAACCTTAGGACGTTTTAATTATCATCGTAAACAAAACTTCCGAATTCGCAAACGTCATTAGAAACGAAAAAATTGACAAAAACATAATTAATGTCCTGAGATAATGAGTTTAAATTCTCCAATGTTCTTCTCCAAATCGACATTTCATACTCGGTGTTTTATTTCTTTTGGGCAGAACTAGGGAGGAAATTATATAAATCTTGAAAAACACATATTTATTGAATCACTTCTCTGATCACTAATTCCCATTTCAATTTTCGTGCAAGTCCACTTCTACTTAGAACGAAATATCAAATTTGAAATATTAAATGTAATAAACATTTTCAACAGATACTGTAGGACACGGATTTGGAATTTTATTGCTTGTGGATTCACCAAAATGGCGCCTCAATTTGTATAAAAATGCAACCGAAGCTTCTTTCTCCCATTTTCCATAGTCCAAAGTACAATGTTTTTTTTCTGATCTTCTAAGAATTACCTCAACTACACAATTTAGGTACTGAATCAACGGAAGAGAAGCGTCTAAAATAGTAAAAAAGAATATGAATTATTCTCTTAGCTCCATCTATTGACGTTAAAGGTTAAGCATTCAGATTGAGAAAAACTTATGCGGTATTAAATATATAACATTGCTGACTATATATTCAACCGAAGTATCTAAAGAGAAAAAAGTGCATTCTTACGACTTTGGATTCCTTGCGGTAGCGGTGAATTTAAATATACTGATTCAGGAGACATGAGACTACAGTCGAACCAGAGAATTGTTAGTTTCTATTCGTTTTTTCTCTCTTAGGGACATTTCCTGTAACCACAATACAATTCTTCAATATGTGAAAAGAAAAGGAATTATTATTTGTTTGTTCTTTTATTATTGCGTCTATTACACACTTCGAAGACATATGCGATGTATTAACGAGAAGAGACCTTTCGTTATACCGTTTGTCTCACAGAAAGCAACGTTAATACTTTCTTCATTACAGACATTTCCTTAAAATAACATATCAGACACATGATGCGAAGAACAGTGTGAAACACTGAAAGAAGGTGAGCACCCGAGTGAATCTAATGGAGACTGGGGCACATTAAAATATGTTAAGTCTTGCATGCACCTTTTCCAAGTACAGTGATTGTAATCTGATATGTCAGGTTCAGTGTTAGATGAAATTGAGAAACAACGTCTTTAAACTGTATTGTAAGAGCGTTTCTAGTCCTTGTTCGTCCAGTATTTTCTTTTATGTCTACTTTCATTCATGAATTATGTTATCATACAACAAATACTTTATTTCGTTATTTTTTAAAGTTTTCGATTCGTTTTCTTTATCTCCTTGCTCCTAGGTCACTGTAGTGGTAATAACAGGAACTACTAACGCATGCGTAGTCTAAGCAAAGCGGCGCACCTGGTTGCAGATCCAGTAATTATGAGCTGTTACAATTAATATTAGAATTCTGTTTCATTTCATCAACTCTCGACAGAAATGTACCAGGTAAACATGAAACAATGAAAAAATCTGAAAACATTTCATTCACTTTCAATTTCACCCAATGTTGTTCGGAAATGACACAAGCAAAATAAGTATTTTACTGTATAATTAAATATTAAATGTTTTCATTTTTCACACCATTTCTCATGGATTTCCCAAATATATTTTTCAGATACATCTCTACAACTCTTCAGCACGACGCTTGATAGAGATCATCTGTCATTCAATTCATAGAGTAACATATACGTCACTACACCTGTAACACAAAGTTTCATCTGTCACGGAAGCCTGGTGCTGCCAACTTTCCACAGCGAACCTCGATAGTTTGTGTATAGTACTACTACAATGTAACATAAACGCAAATGAAGTGTGTTATTGTTTATTATTCATTGTGATCCGATACATTAGTTATTTATATTGCTTTAGGGTAATCCTCTATTTTACAGATGGTTTAGATCAACAGTGCCTTTTCCTCCAGTAAAAAGCTCGCTATAAAAGTGCTTCTGTATGATGAACATGCTGTTTTCCGTTGACTAACAATAGTCTTTGTTCAGCTCAGTATTCTTACGAAAATTACATTCCGTTTTAGCAGTCAGTATACGTGACCTGATGTCCTTCTCCTAGCACATTTCTACTATTTACGAGTTGAATTAAACTAGTACGGAAATACCAGCTCAACTTCGGCACTTCTCTGGAACACTTCGTAAATCGTACGTGTCAAAAAATTATAGTAAATTAATTTCTCGACGATGTCGGTATCAGTATTCACTAACAGTTGCGCTTTTGACGATATGAACTCTTTGGTTCTAGTCATCTGTTATCATATCTGATCGTTGGGCTGATTTTTATTCACGAGCGGTTCTCTCTGTACTAACTGGATATTAAATTTCAGCTGTCAGATCGTGTCCTCCAAAGATGTTCACATTTCATTTCTTTCCAAATTAAAACATGGCTTCTACGAAATGTTACTAGAACACGGAACAGAAGTACGCTCTGATTCAACTACGTGCTTATTTTAACGTATCGTTATAAAGATCAAAACAAGAAGCAAACAAGTAATTCTTTGTCACCTACAAACTTACAGAGATTCGTTTGTCAAATTATATCAGTGTTGGCAATACAAAATCATGTGCAAAACATCGGAATGTGCTGGCACCCTTGCAGGTCTATGTTCACAGACCAGTGTTACACATCCAGGTTGCATATGGATAACTGTTCAAGAGCCAATTACTCACCTTTACTAATGTTACGTTGGACAACAATATATAAAAATGTATAGTTAAAAATCATCTTGAATCTTTATATTCTTGCTTACCAATATTTTATCCAAATTTATTTCTACTTATCAACTGTTATTATCACAAGCTACGTTTCTACTTTCTCGAATAATTTTGGGAAACTAAGTAAAATCTAAATCAGCAGTGTTCGATAATTACTTACACTCTCTTTGTTACGAACGTGAAGTTCAGTAGTAAACACTGGCCACCTCGCAAAAGGAAGACACAGAGTATTTTCCATCGAATATTACTAGACATTATCGACACATATTTACGTGAAATCTCTGAGACCTTTACGAAAATTGTCATCATTTTTTGATATAGATGGTACAGAAAAGCTTCAGATTGTAATGACGAAACCTTTAGTAATTATGTTATATAAATGTAATTGATATAATGGACAACAAATTATTAGAATATGTATTTTTGTATTACTAATTCAGCAAAGACGTGCAGCATTAACATTCAGTGAAGTGTTCCTTATGGATTGTGTCTCTGTAATACATTACAAAGCAGTTGGATGTCAAAACATTTCTATATTTAGTCACTGAGGGAGGAAGCACGACACATATTGAAAATTTAATACCCTTCGGAGGAAAAATTCATCGTACTTGATAAAAGATTTTCTTATTAAAGAGTAGAAACGGAACTAAAGAAATAAATAAAATAAATGAAACATTTGTCCATAAAATTCGGTAGAATATTATGAACGACAGTTTGTGCTATAATAACAGCACCGATTATATGTAATATTTAGCCAATCATGAGTTAAAACTTCAGCTGTGGATATAAATAACACTACTTGATGGAAGTATCCAATTTCCGAAAGAAATACTTCACATGCGTATTTAGAAAAAGTACACTTCCAATGTTTTCATAAGTAAGTTTTCACTAAGACCTGAAAGAATGTTTAATGACCGTGAGAGCTAAGACATCAGAGCTAACTGTCATTAGTATCTTTAATTTTTAAGCGAATGTTAGACATAGTGTTTTAAATGTTCATTTTCTGAAGGACCTCTATGCTTTGGTCACAGTAAAATAGGCACCCAGAGAATATTTTGCTGCACTTTCAGGAAAGCCGCGGTGGTCCAACAAAGTGCGATTTTAATAAGATGGTTCTCTATAAACGGTGGAAAGTCCTTTGCGTTCAAAGTTAAGGGAACGTTTACCCTAAACGGGCAACGGGTACATAAAAAAAAATAATTAAAAAAAACCCCACACACACACACACAATGGTGATATCTCTTCAAACCTTCCATTCATGTTATACAACATCATGAAGAACGATTTTTGACTGGTGTTTACAAGTATAGAACAGACGATTGTCCTATAGATAAACATATCCATATATATATACTTTTTGGTTGATGTATTTTTCCATCCTGAACTCATAGACATAACGCAACCTCACCCTCAGCAGATGGATATTTTATCTTGAAATGCTAACTTTGGAATATTTCTCAGATGAAATAGTATACCACTGAAATAGGTCGTTGTTCACAGTTTCCTGAGATTACAACGAACAAATTAAATTTATTTAATATTTTGTTAGCTCTTATAGTTTCGTCTTATAATCACGCGCAGAGATGATATGCTGAAAAAGAAATCCAGCAAATTTTATTTATTTAATGTTTGAATAATCCGTAGACGTTACTATGTCTGTTTCATGTTAGCTCTATACATGTATAATTTTTTCTGAACCGTTTCTACGTATTTCTATGGCCTCATGTTCTAGATGATTCATCTCTACCCTTATAAAATTACATCTTTCTCCATATATTTCAATACTATGTATTTTTCGGCACTCTTTAATTATACATCCGTATAAGGTTCAGTCTTTCTTGCAATCTTCTTCTTCCTCGATTTTTGTTTCTAGATAGCTGTAACCTCTTCCTCTGCGGCGTTCCCTATTTTATGCGTCTAACGAGTTACGTCGTTTTAAATAATTTCCACCTTTGTATATCTTCTCGCGAGTTAACTGCGACAAAAATCTCTGCATTCATTTTCTATTGGAAAAACTTTTTATTATTATTTTAAATCTGAAGGCGCTTTATAAGTCGGTAAGGTGGAACATGTTACATACATAGGACTGACGGCGGACGTAAAGCTTTTGTAATTATCTGCTTTCCCGAAAATCTCACGTCTGTTAACCTGTACAGTACTTCTCAAAGAACTTTGTATGACGGGCAACCACAGCTAAAATACTTATACATAATTAAGAAAGTTTCACACAGTTAAAAATTAGGTGTTAAAATTGTAAGTCTGATGCAACTGTAGGTTGCGAAACCGGTTGTGCGGGTCTTCACGACTCCATAAAAATAACAGGAAGTGGACCAAGGACTTTCATTCAGACTTACAATTTTAACATCTAATTTTTAACTGCGTGAAAGTTTCTTAATTATGTACATTACTTACATGCTACTGACTTCAGTATAATATTCACTTTTTATCCCATTACAAAGCGAACTGTTGTTTACTTTGCTTACTTCCACTTCATTATCACGTGTGGTATAATAATTTCTGGATCACAGAGAATATTTTCAGAATATAAAATGGCCGTTAGACTGAACTGACGTCGGCTGGTGATTTTCATGAATGCTGTTATCCAGGTTCTCCGTATTCTGAATCTGCCATTTTTACAACTACTCCGTCGCTGCATTCATTGCTGTAATATCGGATCATTCAAAGAAAATAGTAACATTCATTCTGGATTATAGGTTTAAGCAATGGTACAAATTTTAATTTCCTTTTTCAGCCTAGAATCATTTTATGATATTGAGCCGTATTATGTCTCGGAAAGAATTAATTTTCTGGTAAATGTATCCTTGTAGGAAGCTTCGTCAAGCATTGTACGTAGAGGTACGTAGAGGAGTCAGCAGGGTCTATGGCGGAAATGTAAATGTAAATGAGTGATGAACCGTAAGGAATTAGATCTGTTATTAATGCTTCACAGTTTCTGAAGTGCTGTTACTGTAGTTCACCTACTGTTTCACAATGGCTGTAATAATGAGAAGAACTTGGCTTCAATAAAAAATGCAAGAAATTTAACTTCTGATTAAAAAAATTACTGAAATTTTCATTTTCTGTAGTTTTTTATATATTCTTCTATTATTCCAATAGATGCTGACAAAATGGTTAATTATTATTTGGTGGAATCTTATATTAAAGAGTAAACACTTTCTGCAAATCTAGAACTGCTTCACATTAAATAATAAAACAACACACAGTATATGGCATAATGTGACTATAAATTGTGCTCTGCGACACGTGATGCGTTAGCAACTCAGTACGGTAAAAGGGCGTTACAGACGTTTCCATATCAGTTTGATTTTATTTTATTACTCAATTTTGTTTCTGGTAGGTACTTTTCTCTCGAATTTTAAATATTTTGATCCAAGAATCCATGTAAAACAGGAATTGCTCCTCCATGCATTTGACGAATTTATTACTAATTTTCCCGAAAATAGCGGGAAAAGAGACAATAATGCATTAACAGACACCTTCAAGTTTTACTAAAAATCTAAGACCACAAAAGCGTATGTAAAACAGCTTTAAATATTAAACGTAATAGTATACTATGCCATTAACGTTACACTGATTTTATTAATTCTTCGAGTATCTCGTGACGTTTAGTCTCCGCCCTTACAATTTCATCCAACTTTAACTTCGAATTATTCATTACTTTTCCAACAACCGGCTTTGTGTATAAGTCTTTCAAACTGTCATGCGTATTTTCCAAGTATACCGTCTTTCCATTCTTCCGGTGTATAACTTTTTCCTCTTACAACAGTTTGACAACTGTAATCATGAACAATTTTCCGTTTAAAATAGAAGAGTCACGGTTGTAATATATATATATATATATATATATATATATATATATATTTCTCTTTTTTTTTCAGAAAACTATGCGTTTTGCCCCGCTTAGGAATCGTCAGGTTGTGTAAAACTGTGAAATGAAGTTAACTGCGCAGGCTCCATCCAACGGTTTAATGTGCTTGTGAAGTTTGAAAACTGATAAGGCAGCTCTTAGAGCTAATCCATCCCATGGTACTTGCATTGTTTCTGTCAAATTGCTCTTTGTCATATTTGTTACAGTTTACTTACCGTACTCAAGCCTTGCCCTTCGTCGAAAAAGATTACCTCCCATAGTTTCATTTATTATCAGTCTAACAATTATTTTAGCCTGAAAATGTATCCTCTTAAGATGTGCCTACGTTTCTTGTAAAGGTATACCGCAACCTTTTTTTCCCATATCCGGTCAGTAGTTTTTCTTTTGTTATTAGAGTTACACATCAGCTATTCACCGTCGCTTTTTACTTCCTTTCAGGTTGACTACCATAAATTTACCTTCAGACAAATTTCGACTTTGCAACATTTACCATTTTATTGTGAATGTCATGGTTTTTGCGACCTAGAAGGCAGAGTGTTATTTCAATCCGGGAACCTGGAGATGAAGTTTAATAAATTACTAACGCTGATATAAAACCTTTGCAACGGAGAGGCTTTTACTGAACCGTTCCCAACAGTATCTTGTTTTTCCACCTACTATTCTATGGGATGGTCATTACAGTGTTTCAAAGTGAGAGCCAGCTGAAGTTGTAAGAGATTTATTCAAAGACATTAGAGCCACGGTTGTAGATTCCAAAAGTTGACACGTCATCCATAAAGATGATGCCGGCCGGCATTAGTGTGATTTCACAGTCTTGTATAATGAACTAACAATGAGACTATTGCATATTCAGTGTTTGATTTTATGGGTCCCTCAGTCGTAGCTATTCCACTGTTGATACTGCCTACGATACTTCATATCATCCTTTAGGTAATTTTTCGCAGATACACATAAACCGCTACATCATCATCGATTTATGCACTGGAAACTATATGTGATAGTGCATATAGTTGAAGTTGGTGTCATATGCGTAGCAGGCTCCTGACTCTGTATGATATGTTCTTCTTTAGTTTGCTGGAAGTATTTAGAAAATTATGATTTATTTTCATAGAATCACTTCCGACATAAGGGGAGCAATGCTTGCTATTTTTCAGTACTAGAATTGCCAAACCATCATGCGATTAACTCTCTTCTATTCGCGAAAATGTAGTCCCCCTAATGTTCCTTAAACGTAATCAGCAATCCGATTCCGCAACAGAGTACTGAGAATTCCGTACGATCACACGCGACGGTGAGTCTAAGTATCTTGAAGTATTACAGAGTTCAACAGTGGAAGAAGAAGGAAGTAGTAAGCAGTCATAAAAAATCATAGAAAGAGAATATACATTTAACGCTCAATATGACTGCAAGGAGAGGAAGTACTTAGTACTGTATCAATACTGTAAATCGACACCTTAAAATGTCTAAAATGTTCATTCGCCACGGAATAAAAGGAACAAATCCTAGAAGGACACTAAACTTGTCTTAAAACTACATTATAGGTGAATGTTTCACACCGAGAAGTCACTAAATGATCTTAAAATTAATTGATGATTGACTGTCTCTAACTGAATATTCAGCATACACCAAATAGTTGATTTCGCGCTCCATTAGGAGATATATTTTGTCTTTGCGTTTTGTAAAACACAGCCTTCAAGCTTGATACACTATGTTCTGTAATTCTGCCACAGGGCGTGAGCCTTCATCAGTAGCTCGATCCCGAAAAGAACAGTAAGTTTAATACAATAAATTTCAACATATGAACTGAACAGAATGAATAATGTATGTGGAAATCGTGCATCGCCATTAGATAATAGATAGATATGGTCGGCTGATACAACGTGAAAAAGTAGACCAGCCATTCCAGTGACTTCACACAACATCCGTCGTCTTGATCAAATCTGTCGCGACAACTACAGTGTAAATAACACACGAAGTACGCTGCCAGTCACCCATTAGTGAAGCTAGTGAGATGCCTAGTATTGACAGACGAGGACCCAAGATTTGGTTCAATTGGTATTGAAATTGTTGATGTATCTTTATAAAGAGGCCAGTATGCAATTTGTTACATCGCTTCAATTTCACCCATTGAAAAAGCTCATCGGACACATCTGAAGATGTGGAGAACTAAAAAAATTCTGCGAACCAGTGTCTGAGAAAAAGTATCAGGATGTTTACCATTCCATAATGCTCTGGACAAAGATATCGATTATATTGCAAAGAAACAATTTGATCGTGAATTTTGTAGCAGTTATCCTATGTGTATTGCATTTATTTTTCCTGTAGAAGAAAAATACTACATACGAGGCAACGCTTCTTACTGACATCGTGTACATTAGCCATATTTAAACTAATGTATTTTAATAACCTAAGAAGAAATGTGCACTGTGAACTGTCAAAAAAGCTCAATGGAACTTATACTTATGCAGACTAACTTAGGTTTCGAGCAAAATCAACTCACGAAAAATTTGAGCGCAATAGTTACAGCCCTTCTCTGCTATCTTAAAAATAAATTGTGAGTTGAAATTATAAACTGAAGATATCTGTAGGTATTCTGGCTAAACGAAGAGTAATTTACACGCCTTCTGTACGAAGAAGAAATCACCATAAAACAGATAAGTTTGCTAAGTAATCCGTTTCTACTATAATTTGAGTACTTCAGCTTTCATTTAATTAACCAGGATGTGACACAGGTAAGTGGATCCAGTTCGTATCACCAAACATTATTCTTTTCAGGTATTTGTATGAGAAGACTTGTCCCAGTATTCAATTTTAAAACTTGTAACATACAGAAAGTATATTTTTTCATTTCTGGTAGAAATTCAGATTTCTTTGCAGGAAGATTGGTTACTACTACCTAGTTTTTGCTTTGATATTTTGTCCAAACCTGAACTGGAATTTGTATTATATTTTTTGGAATAACACTTTCTCTACATAACCACATAATCCTGAAAAGTATGAAGTTCTCCTGATACATTTTTATTACTTTCCAGATAGGTCATTTGCTCTTTGGTCATAATAAATTACAAAACTGTTTGAGAAATGACGGGCTGTTTGAAGTCGTGCACTGTATCATTTGTGGTGAATTTCTTATACACAAAAGAGAATTCTAATCTCTTTCAATCACAGACGAATAGATTTTGTTGAAGAGATATGTGCTAAATTACACCTTGAAGTAGAACTAAGAAGCCTCTTACACTTATGAGACTTCCGCCGCAGTTATAAAAGTTTCTGAACACAAATAGGAATGCGTACTAAAACAGTCATTGAGGTTCCGTAAATGAATAGACTCACACCATAATTCTTAGATTTTTTAGGCAGTCGTACTTGTTTAGTGAAGATTCTGGTTATGTAGACTTGATTGAAAGTTTTATTGAACTGTAACTACACATCTTTGCTACCTTTAAATGTTATTCATACAGAATGACTAGGTTGTTACGGGTTTATGGTGTGAATCTACGGTTGGACAGAAAAGGACCCTTGTGCACTTATCAATGTCTGACCCCAGACTATTCTGTGAACGAAAACTCCCCAGCATTTCATTTCATTATTATAATAAACGAGGCAAAGAATTTCTAAGTGGATGGCCGACTCAAACAAGGAAGTGAGTACCATACTTAACATAACTACGAGAAAGGGTTTTACGTAATTTCGAAACTAACCCGTAGATCACAGTAAAGTACAGTTTATTTCCTAAAGCATGCAGCTAGTCTCTGGTAGCGCTCTCCGTCTGGAACTGAAATATGATTCCAGCTCCCCCCCCCTTACTCTCTCTAAAAATTGAATTATGTTGTCTTTGCTGGCATCCGAATTTCTTTATCCAGTGGGTGTATATATTCAGAGTGCCGACCAAGCAAAATAATAACACTGTCCCACTAACTAGTAACAATCTTGTTTTTCCTGGCATGGAACCAAAGTAGAAACATATCTCCCACTATAATCTAAGCTATTCGTTTCGCCCTAAAATAGGTCACTCCACACTAACTGTTCCTATTCCATATGTGAACATCTGAATTTTCAAATTTCGGAAAGTATACTACTTCTGCCCCTCGTGAATTTAAGACAAAAGGGAGATAGAAAAAACAGGAGGCACGGTCTGCCAAACAGCATTAGGTCTTTTACGAAGTGTAGATGTACATTTCATACACCTATAGATGTAGTTGAAGATATTCGTTGCGGAGAGATCAGTCTATCGGAAAGAAACCAGACAGTTCCTCTCGTGTACTTCTCACTGAATATTAGAAACCGGCTGTGATCATCAGTAAGTTACTCTTAGAGTTCTATGCAGCCAATTGGAAGTCACTTACAGCTTTTAGAATAGCCAGTGGACGACATAGTTCCTAATATTGAAACTGTTATCTGTTTATGTCTAAAATACGCATAGCATCAGAATAACTGATAAAGACAATGCTCAACTAGTTTTGAAGAGGGTGGTTATTGCAATAAATTTCGATATTTGTTATAACTAGAAAGATACACAGAACTTAAGGAAGATCCCACAACTTCAAATCCTAAGTTCATATGAAATCAGACTGCTGCGGTCGTCCGTCTCTAGACTTTCAAACTACATTAAAAAAAACTTACGCTAAGGACATTACACACACACCCGGTAAACTTCTGTTCTCAACGAAAAATGCAATAAGGACTTCTTTTATTTATACCACTAACAAAGAAGATCTCAACAAATCAATATCAATGCAACAAAGATTGTATATTTTAATAAAGATTCGAAAGCAAGACATTCCATTGAGACCGATTGTAATGCCATAGATTTTTCAGCCCATCTGATTGCGAAACGTTTAACCATTCTCCTATAGTCACTTATAGGAGAAAAATGACACTTTTATCAAAGATTCAGCTCATTTTAGCGGAAAATTGTAAACCTTAAGCTCACTCCAAGGGATATTATGGTCACATTTGATGTTTTATCACTCTTTATTAAAAGTTCGGTCATTGAGGCGATGTCATAGTTGAAAATTGTCTCACATTAACATAATTTCTGTGCGACAACAAGTTCTGTGAGCAAACAAATGCTGAGACTTCGGTGAATCTACTCAGCGCTGATATAACATATTTTATACGGAAAATTTTTGAAGAAATAGCTTTCTAGTCGACGAAGAAGAAACACTTATGTTAGGTTCGATCCGCCGAAGAAAAAACTGTCTGAAATCCACGATTTCCTTAATGATAAGTAATGCCTTTATAAAGTTCATTATGACGAAAAAGCAAAAAGTTTCGATTTCATTTTTCGATTTACATGAACAAAGAACGCATCTACACATCAACACAAAGCCTACTCATCTGGGCAGATTTATTCACAAAGTAGTTATCACCTTTCCAAGTAGAGAGGATATGTGAATAAAACGTTGGTGAATCTGACTAAAAGACTGCGTTATCTACACAACGATTATATGAAAGATGACGATTTATGAGCAGCCTTCAGAGCAAACAGGTTCTTGGAAAAGGAGACCAATATCGAATGACGACAGGTGTGAAAATTACGAAACCATCAATTTAATAAGTCATGGTTGAAAAATTTTAACACGAATTACTTACAGAAGGATGGAAAGGCTGATAGATATTGTTGACCTCTGGGGAGATCAGTTCGGATTCAGGAAAAATGTTGGAACACGGGAGGTAATACATTACGACTTATCTTGTATTAAACTTGTGCAGATTTGGAGAAAGCTTTTGAAAATGTTGATTGGAATACACTCTCTCAAATTCTGAAGTCAGCAGGGGTAAAGTATATAGAACGAAAGGTTATTAACAACTTGTACATTAATCAAACGGCTGTTATTAGAGTTGAAGGAATGAAAGCGACGCAGTGGATTGGAATTGAGTAAGAAAGTGCTGTAGCCTTTCTCCAATGTTATTCAGTTTGTACATTGAGCAAGCTGTGAAGGAAACCAAAGAGGAATTTGGGGAAGGAATTAGAGTTCAGAGTGAAAAAAATACTAACATACCGTTTTGCTGATGACAATGTAACTCTATCAGAGACAGAAAAATACCTGGAAGAACAATTGAACGGAAAGGACAATGTGTTGAAAGGAGCGTATAAGATGAACATTAACAAGAGCAAAGCAAGGCTAATGGATTACATTCTTATAAAATTAGGCGATGGTAAAGGAATGAAGTTAGGTAACGAAACAATAATGGTAGAGATGAGTTTGTTGACTTGAGTAGTATAATAACATATGACGGTCGCAGTACAGAGGATATAAAATACAGAATGACAAATGGAAGAAAAGCGTTTTTGAAATAAAGAATTTTGATAACCTCAAATATAAATGTAGGTGTTAGGAAAACCTTTTTGCCGGCCGCGGTGGCCGAGGGGACTAAGGCGCTCCAGTCACGGTCTGCACGGCCACTGCGGTCGGGGGTTCGAATCCCCCCTCGGGGATGGATATTTGTGCCGTCCTAGTTCGTAAGTAGTTCATAAGTAGTTTTTAACTTTAGGGACTGATGACCCCGTAGTTAAGTCCCATAGACTATACAAACATTTGAACATTTTTTGAAAACCTTTTTGAAGGCATTTGTGCGATTTGCAGCCTTCCACGGGAATGAAACTTGAACGATAAATGGATTAAACACGAAGAGGGTTGAGTCTTTTGAAATGTAGTGCTACAGAAATATGCTGAAGATTAGGTGGTAGATCGCGTAACTAATACGAAGGTACAGAACAGAATTGGGAGAAAAAATAATTTTTGGCATAGATTCACCAAAAGAAGGAATCGATTGGTAGGGCACAATCTTAGACATGAAGGAGCGTAAATTTAGCATTGGAGGGATGTGTGTGGAGGAAAATCGTAGAGGGAGACCAAGAGACGAATATAGTAAGCAAATTCGAATGGATGTGGTTTGCCGTTCTTATAAGGAGAGGAAAAGGCTTGCTGAAGATAAAGGTGGAGAGCTGCATCAAACCAGTCTTCGGATTGATGACCACAACAACAACATCGTATGATATCCAGTAAGATCCAAACCTTCTAATGAAAAAGAACAAGTAGAGAGAAAATATTTCTTCCGTATGTAAGACAATTGCAGATTGTATCCGCATCGTAGTGCAAGAAAATACACGGTATTGATACACTTTCTAAGCCAGTACGAAAAGTGCGCGAATATTTAAACACTGACGAAGTTCTGCGCCCGCCGCTTTCCACATTAGGAGTTTAGCAAACCCTATGCATTACGGCCAAATATACCTAGAAATAACGAAACGGATGACGCGAGTAAACGTCGCTTAGGGAAGACGCATAAATGAACAGGAACACACCATACGTTAGGATCGGTTAACCACTATATCGATACTCTGACACTGTAGTTTTTTCAATACATAGTAAATACTATGGCAGAATCTACAGAGAACACATATAAATTGAAAAACACAAAAACGCGGACTGAAATTAGAAGAACTGTTGGCCTTAGAGCTAAATAAAATAAGCAGAGCCAACTCATCCCCACAGGCTCCATAGAATACTTCGTCGTCACTCAGTTGTCTTAAGGCGACTGTTTGATGACATCAGGAACGGACCGTTGCATGGCTATGCAATAAACAGTTCGGATTATATTTTATGTCTTCGAAGAGTTCTAAGATGTCTCCATCAGTGAAACACAAAATGTCAGTAGCAATTTTACTACACGGATTACAGCCTCATACCCACGAAACCAAAATCAGCAAGAAATTTAAGTAACAGACGTGAAAGCTTACACTTAATGATTAAGCTGTCAGTTTCTATCAGGTTTTGTAGGCCCGTAAGGACATTTCTACGAGACGCGTCCAGAAAGTAAGTTCCGTTTGATTATATAAAGCGAACGGGTACATATACAGAAAAAATATTGATTGTACAAAAATCTACAACTGTTAAACTACTTTTCTACATAGCTTCCGAAATTTTTTAGGCAATTGTCATAGCATGGCACAAGGTTTTCATAGAATGTTGCCGCCTGTGTATTCAACCATGTAGTAACATGTTCTTTCAGCTCGTCATCATCGTTGAAGTGTTGTCCACCAAGGACAGATTTCAGGTGTAAGAAGAGGATTACTGTCAAAAGATTTTTTTAACGTTAATTCCTGACCTCACACAGCGAATGTAACCAAACAATTCTTACGGAAATTTCAACGGGACCTCTTTTATCATCCTCCATACAGCTCGGACCTCTCTCCTAGCGACTTTCATCTCTTCTTACACCTAAAATCTGTCCTTGGTGGTCAACACTTTACTTGTGGCACGCTATGACAAGTGACTACAAAATTTCGGCAGTTATGTGGAAAAGTAGTTTAGGAGTTGTAGAATTTTGTGCAATAAAATTTTCTTATGTATCTGTGTACAATTTCATTTTATTACCAAACGGAACTTACTCTCTGGACGGGCCTCGTATTATGAACTAAATTTGTTCGTTGCTGATGACTATTGTTTCTATAGTGACACTGACCAGTGTAGTGTCGTGCTAGTTACCTTGTATTACATGTCATTGTTTATGGTTTCTAGAAATTACTCCTTGAATTTGTAACAAAATGAGATGAGGTATGTGGCAATATATCTTCAATCTCTAATGGAAAATTATATATTACAGTACACATCGTATGCTGGTCTTTAGCGGAGCAACGTTATTTCTGAATATTGGATTGTTCAAATGTTTGTAGAACTTATGGGACTTAACTACGGGGTCATCAGTCCCTAAGCTTACAAACTACTTATGAACTACCCATGACTAAGGACGGCACAAATATCCATGCCCGAGGGGGTATTCGAACCCCCGACCGTAGTGGCCGTGCAGACCGTGACTGGAGCGCCTCAGTACCCTGGCCACCGCGGCCGGCTTACACATTTAGTTAATGTATAACATTTTCCATGAGATCAGCTCCAAACGATGCAGTAGCATTCACTTTGCGCAAGCGCGTTTAACACTTCTTCGCATTATCCAGAACTGTTACTTTCATATTATTCTGCGATCGAAAGAATGGGGTGAGGTACAAGGAAAGCAGAAGTCTTCGCATTCTTAGAATTCAAGTTCAATCAGCTGCACACACTCTAGGTAGCAATGCCAGTATACAAGTAGACAGCGTCCGATAAACACGGGCTACCACGTGAGGGCAAGCCCTGCGCCTAACGTGCGGAAACCCACATGCCACCCCAGACGTGCGGGAAGGAGACATGACGGGGAAGGTCGTACACCACTAAGGATCGTAGAGTAGCAAAAATAATACTTTACAGGATTCAACGTATTGGAATAACATCTAAGCAGTAAAATTGGTTGACGGAGATAAAAATACGTATGGTCATTTGTTGTCTGAAGGGCCTAATGTTCAACTCAACTATGCGAACGTTAGTATCAGTTGCATGGTGCATTTCTTCGGTAACACGGCAACTGGGTAACCTAACTTACATTGTGAGATTAACATATGTTTCATTATAAAGTGTGCTCCATAGTTAAGGTAAACATGATGTGTTATATCGTAACAGCTTATACCGATCACTTCGAACAAACTGACGATGTTAGTAATCTCAGTACCCCGTGTTCTAGCTACACTCTGGGCATATTTGACTTTTATCTTCAGCATACTTCGGCCTTTAATTTTTTTTCCACTTCGTCAGATCCAATAGGAACGAAGGAAGGAAAGGGTTCATCATTTCATCTACATCGTGGTCATTACAGACGCCAAGTCAAGTGAGACTTATTATTTTGGTGTGATGTAAGGCGACCGCTGGCCCAAAGCGGGAGAGCCGGGTTCGATTCCCAGCCCGTCTCACATTTTCACTTGTCGCCATTGTTTTACTTCAATGCCGTGAAGTAGCCTCTGTCAATCCTTTCCTTCCTAATCCTTCTTCCTTCCTCTCCTTTATCATTCATTTGCAAGTGGGACTTATTGCAAATAAAAGAATACAAAGACATTACGGCGTCATATTTTGAGGCTAATGAAACAGTGTTTTAGAAGACGCTTGCCTTCAATTAACAGAGCCTTTTAAGTAAAAATACAATTTTTCAACAATTCTCTAATCACAAAAACAAACAAGATAAGAGTGTACAATAGTGTCAAATACAAGTAGAAGGAGCTGCTCCTCTAGAAGACGACGGATTCCTACGTTCCAATCGGTATGATGAAGACGTTATCGGTTTCATCACACCATGCAACGGTCTTCCACCGTACCAATCTTGCAGTCAAGTGTACAACACTAGCTTCGAAATGAAAAACCATCTGTTTCCATTTGCTGCAGGACAAGTTTACAGAACTCGAATATTTTCACCTTATCAGCTTCGGAAAGGGCTTGTATCCACCTTCAGATTATAATGTTTCAACACTAACCTTCTCTTTAATCTCCAAATGGTCGACTGTGGAATTTACTGCTTTCTGAGAGCTTGGCGGATTGATATATTTGAACTGGGAGCAAATGCTTCTCCTAATGCTTTCAACATGTTCTTGTGCGCTGCAGTCCGGAACATTTCCCTTTGCAGAAACACCCTTTCTCTTGATACTGTTTGCGTTTGATATTCCAACTATCAGGAATACTTGCTTCGAATTGCTTGCTGAATAACAGTCATCTATTCAGTTCTGTCGGATTCGATAACGCAAGAACCTTTCTGTTGAGCAGTCACGATATTTTCATTAACAACACAAATGGGACAACAGCGCCCCTTACAACTAAAAGACCAACGACAAAAAAGGGGAAAAGCATTCGTAGCTTCCATAGAACGAATACAGAAAGCTCATAGCTCTCCTTATCTTCTTTGCAGAGTTTTCGATTCTCAGAGATGTGGTATTGTTTTTTTAGTCACCCTGTCCATCATTGAAATCAGGACCATGCTTTGCCGTTGAGTGCCTATGTGGAACGAAAGCAAATAAAGAAAAACTTATGTTCTCTCTGATAACTGTTATTTATCCTAAATCCAATAGACGAAAAATTTCGTTCCGCTTTCTGCTTACACTTGAATATAAAAATAAGTGAAATTTACCGTTGAGAAAAACATTATTTTACTTATATTAAATATTTAACTTTTATTTTATTTTCTTTCTTTGTTTGTTTCTTTCTTTTCATTTTCTCCATTTACTTCCCATCCCGACTGTCTGCCTACCTTCTCCTCTCTTTTCGCTAGTCATTAAAAATTAGGATGTTACTTCCTAAATTTTGTGGAAACGGTAATAAATGTCAAAAATGTCATAGAAAATCAAACTAAGTCTCAGCGCCATTGATCTAAGAAATTTACCACTACTCTTACAACGCCTGACAAATCGTGGAGTTTCTCAAATCCTCGTGCCGTGCTCCCGGACCATCACAATCTGTCTAAATCTCAGACTGATCGTTCACCTTCCAGTTCTAAAGAAGTCACGAATAGCACGTTTACTAATACTACTCGCACCCTGAGAGTGTCTCACTACCAGTCACTCTGCATCAGGCGACGCTGCGATCGCCTGAACGAGTTTATATTAATAGTACTTAGGTGGTCACAAAGGTCTGGCTGGTCAATGTGTACAACGTCAGATGCCACTGTACTGCAACTGCCTACTTTATACCAGTTGCTTAGTAGGAGCGGTTTTTAAAAATTAGACGAATGAAAATGGAGACCAATGAAACTTAGTAGGTGCTTTGCTAAAGATGTGCACAAAATAAAAATAAAGTGTTTATTAGCCGTCAGGAATAGTAAAAGGAAGTTGATATTTTTAAATCTATACCGAAACTGTTACTCTGCGTACCGAGCACGTACTATATATATATATATATATATATATAGTAGAAGTGATAAAGGAAAGTAACAACTTTTCGTGAAATCTCACTCTAAAGAATTTCATATGCTCTTGGTTCATTTGGAGTAATAGGCGCAAACCGACCAGCTAAAATGCTACATCCTGAAGGTGATTAAATTTGTCAGCAGTGGAATTGAAAGCATCCAACAAAGTCTGTAAATAGCGTCGTTCAATAGCTCTGAGCTTCCCTTGGTTTTCTGTAACTTTGATGACATTCACTACCGTTTCCACAAATAGTAACGTCCGAAGTTTAACGGCTAAGGAATGAGGTAATATACAGATGGAGGAGAAGCCAGGCAGACAGTGGGTATGAGAAGAAAATGGAGGAAATGTCATCAAAATGCTTTGAACGGTGGTAAATTATACTTCTTTTTCTATTTATGTTTATGTAGGAAGCAGAGAAACAAAACTTTTCGTTTGCTGGCTTCATAATAAATAATGGTTTGCGAGAAAACATACTTATTATAATTTTTTTTTCATTGTACATAGATACTCAACGGCAAGGTACGGTGTTCATTTGATTGATGTATAGGGTGATTCAAACGGAATACCATGACTCTGAATATGGACAACCCAACAAAGACGAGAGAGCTAAGTATTGTCTGCTGTAGTTATAAAGAATCTGCGAAGTGTTTTCCCCCTCATTTCTTTGGGAGAAGCGTTGTTTCTCCATTTATGTTGTTAATGCAAACATGAGAACTGCTCAGCAGAAAGATTTTTGTGGTATAGAGTCCGGAACAAATGAATCCAAGATCGTTATTTATCGTTTTTACCGTACATTTTGAATCTAAAATAGTGTTCACCCTCCTCGTAGGTGGTGTATTAAAAGTTGGTATTAACAGTTCACAGAGAAAGTGTCTCGGTCATGCACAAGTGAAGAATATATTGACAGTAATCGGGAAGCACTTTCTGGCAGTTCAAGATCATCACTCCGCTGATTTAGTACAGAGATGTGATTTCCACATACGACCTTTCGCAGATTAACGAGAAGGTTAGTGATGAATACTTATCGTCTGAAATTGGACATAAGCCATTTCCGAATCTCTTAAAGTGAAAAGATACGAGCTCTACGAGTTTGTACTTGACCAAATGGAAAACAGGTGGCATTTAATTTTGAAGCTAGTGTTCAGCGGGAAGTTACATTTCAAAAAAACTGGAAAGTCAATCGACACGATGTACGTATATAGAGGCACTGAGAATCCACGGGAAGCAATTCAGCATAAGCGTCGTTCACAGAATATGAACATATTCTGAACAAAGCTATCTGGGAATGTTGCAGAATTGGCTGTACTCACAACTCGAAGGACAAGCACGTCAACTCATGTTCCAGGAGGGTGCGGTACCACCACATTGGCGCTTATCTATCCGTACCTATTTGCAAGAAACGTACCGTACCCAAAGCATCTTGTATCACAGCATTTCATAACTGGTGTGCAGCAAGCCAACTCCTATGTATGCTTTTTCTATGACATTTCGAACACCACTTTAGCTAACATTCAGGAACTAAAGGAAGGAATAACTCCAGCTGGTCAATCACGCCTGGTATGCTATAGTGAGTGCGTAAGCCTTTCGAATATATGGAGGGGGACATATTTAACATTTATGAACTTTTATCTACTGAAAAAAAATGTTAAGTACTCTTCACATTGATTAATTGCCCAAGGTTCCATCACGTTTCTTTGATTAAATGCAGACGTAAAAGTTAAGGTATTTTTTGGAATCTCTTACAGATTATATTAAAACTTGTTTCGTAGATAACCTATGCATCTATCTTATAATATATAAAGCAGAGAGTCCGTATGTGTGTACGTGTTGCATACAAATATACAGTTTTGTTTCAATCTTTATGAATTTTTGTACACGTATTCTTCAATACATGAGGACGGTCGCCGTAAGTATAAGGATCACATACGATATATAGTTCACGAGATATGACGTCATAAACAATGAGATGCGGGAAAAACTGCTGCATTTTGCGACAATGTTGCTCATTTTTTCCTAAACCATTGGACCGATTTCAACCAAGTTTGGTACACTCATTCCTTACCGTGAGGTAACAATTGCTGCATGGTTACGAATCACATACGGCACATGGTTCAAAAGATATTACGTCATAACCAATAGAAATCGCAAAAAACGCCATATAATCCGGCGAGACTTTCGAAATACACTGTATTAGAATGACAGTACTTAGCGACTTGCAACCAACTTTAAACATACTTTCAAACCTTTATTAAACTTTTTCTTGCTGGCATCCATAGTAAAATGATGAAAGGAAAAAAGTATCTCGCTTACTACTTTTCTGCTGTTTATGGAGTAAAACTACGGCATTTGGTATGGCTTTACAATTTATAATTTGTACACTGCAAATTGTAGCCGCAGGAAATTTTGCACGCAGTATACGAACAAATAGTTGAATGTACCTTCTAAATTGTATCACAGTACGACACGTAGTTCATGAGATATGAGCACATAAACAGTAACGTTCATGGAAAACCGCCCCATCACGCCCGTAGTTTTAATCTATTACTTCTTTACTGCTAACTGTATACCCAAGAGCTTTTACAGACATACAACCCTTATACAAATGAATATATACCTGAAAAATAGCAGCAATAAATAAATAAATAAATACTCGGGCAAAGCCGGGTTTTCAGCTAGTTTAGTAAATGTGGAAGTGTCAGTTTAATAAAAGGTATTAGAAGACATTCAATAATTATATTTTTTATTCCTTTTATGTGAAATTACCAATTAATATCTAAAAATTAATCTAGTGAGTAGAAGGAGTTGTCCTTCAAAACTCTTTTAATTACTTTTTACGAATTCGAAACATTTCGAAAGTTTCAGGGCATTGAAAAATATTCAACAGCAAAGTTCAAAATTTGTGCTGAAATGGATACGATTCCGGATTTCCCGCTTCAGGCCACGGGTCGCCTTAACCAATTCGACTATCTACGCGCGCTTCCTTTCCAACCCAACTTACTGCACACTGCGATGGTATTGTCCACTGCCCAAAATCCAGGTTCCAAACCGGGTCCAGCACAAATTTTCAACTTCACAGTTGAATATATTCGTAAGCACTGAAACGGTCGAATTTTTTAAAAAATATTTTGGATCCGTTATACTTAATTCTGATGATCAATCTGTAATTATGTGGCCATGTTCACAGGAATTCTTGTATTTACTTTCCTATGTAGATCACATCAGACGGAAGCACAGTGAAGCGTGGTCCGGCTTAGCTGCTTCTAATTAAATCACGGTGATGAAACAGTTTTTCTACTAATTATCGCACCTCAAAATGGCGGTCCCGTCTAAGTAACAATGGTAAAAGAAAGACAGTGAGATATAACGTAGAAGTTAGTTGTTTGAATCGTAATAATATGCAATGTAGTTGTGAGTTTATCAAATCTGCACAATGCTCTCATGACTTCTTACGATGAAGAGCAACAGAAAGACGGCATATTTCTGGATTTTCGAAAGACGTTTGACACGGTGCCACACTGGTGACTGTTAACAAAGTAACGAGCATGAGACAGTTATCCTAATATATGAGTAGCTCGAAAACTTCTAACGTTATATCATTTCGAGCGTTATTCTCGATGGCGGGTATGGCTAGGAGTGCCTCAGGAAAGTGTGATATGACCATTATTATTTTCTGTCTAACGGACGGAGTGAATTGCAATTTGCGACTGTTTGGTGATGTTACTGAGCTGTACAGGAAGGTGTCGTTATTTAAGGGCTGCAGCAGGATGCAAGATGACTCAGACCAAATTTCTAGGTGTTGTGAGGAACGCCATCTAGCTCTAAATGTAGACAAATGTAAGCTGCTTCAGATAAGTAGGAGAAACAATCCCGTAATGTTGGAATGCATCATTAATAGTGTGCTAATTGACAGAGTCGTGTCAATTAAATATCTTGGCGTAACGGTGCACATCGATATCAAATGGAAGGGGCACATAAGGACAGTGGTCGGCAAGGTGGATGGTCGATTTCGGTTCAGTGGGAGAATTTTGGGAAAATGAGACCGTCTTGAATATTGCCCAAGGATTTGGAATCCCCACTACATTTTTAAATGTTTGTAAATCTAAGGGCTTTAATTTCTTCGGTTATCAGTCCCTACGCTTACAAAATACTTAACCTAGCTTAAGCTAAGGACAACACCTGCCACACCTATGCCCTAGGAACTACTCGAAACTCCGATAGAGAATAAGTTCGCGCCTCCGTTACACATCATTATGAAGTGTCGTATTTATCATCTATGGAGCAAGTGTTAATTCAATCTAATTTCATCCGCAGCCAGGCGCTTTAGAGCGCTTGGCCTCTCCAACGCGGCCTCACCAGTTTAGTTTGAAGGAAGATACTGAAGAAATTCAGAGTTGGGCGGCTAGGTTTGTAACTGGTATGTTCGATCAGTGCGTGAGTATTACTGAGGAGGGAGTTGCTGCATGGAAGGTGACGTTGTTTAAAAAAAAAACACTTAATTTGAAGCAGACTTCTGAACAATTCTACTGCTGCCAACTTACATTTCGCGAAAAAATAAATAAATAAATAAAAATCAAGTTAAAATGTTTGTAAATTTATGGGATTTATAACCTCTGGTTACCAGTTTCTGGCATACAAAATACTTAAACTAGCTTAAGCAAAGGCCAACACCTGGTACACCTATGCCCAAGGGATTACCCGAAACTCCGATAGAGAATAAGTTCGCGCCTCCGTTCCACATCATTACGAAGTGTCGTATTTATGATCTGTGGAACAAGTGTTAATCCAATCCGTAGCCAGGCGCCTTAGAGCGCTCGGCGTCTCCAACGCGGCCCCACCAGATCAGTTTGAAGGAAGATACTGAAGAAACTTAAGAGTTGGGCGGCGAGGTTTGTAACTGGTATGTTCGATCAGTGCGTGAGTATTACTGAGGAGGGAGTTGCTGCATGGAAGGTGACGTTGTTTTCGAGAAACACTATTGGGAGAATTTAGAGGGTCTTAATTTGAAGCGGACTGCTCAACGATTCTACTGCTGCCAACTTAATTTCGCGAAAAAAATAATTATTATTTGTAAATTTATGGGACTTAAAACCTCTGGTTATCAGTCGCTAGGCTTACAAACAAATAAACCTGTACTAAGTACGACAAATACACCCGCGCCCGACCGTGGACTCGAACCTCCAACGGCGAGCAGCCGCGCGTTCCGCAGTAAGGCACCTTGGAACGCTCGGCTACTCCACCGTGGCTTGCGTATAGACCACAAAGGTAAGTTCAAAGAGATTTGGGTTCATGCTGATGCAAATAAGTTTTCATTTTTCCCTCGACCTACGTGGGACTGCAAGAGGAAACGAAGTAACTAGTATGGAAGTAGAATGAAACTTTCACTCTGCAGCGGAGTGTGCGCTCATATGAAACTTCCTGACAGATTAAAATTGTGTGCCGGAACCGGGACTCGAACCTGGGACCTTTGCCTTTCGCGGGCAAGCGCACTACCAACTGTGCTATCCCGACACGACCCACGATGCCGAGTCACAACTTTACTTCTCCCATTACCTCGTCTCCTACTTTCCAAACTTCACAGAAGCTCTCCTGCGAACCATGCAGGACTAGCACTCCTGGAAGAAAGGATATGGTAGAGACATGGCTTAGCCACAGCCTAAGGGATGTTTCCAGAATGGAACTTTCACTCTGCACTCGGTAGATATAGATATGTAAATATAGATGAACGGTTACCACATTAAATGAACCAGAAGTGTTGTTTTTCGGCAACGAAACAGCCCCTTTTTCCGATGGCACTTCCATTCTTATAACATTTCAGTACGGGGTGACACACCTGAAGATGGTGGGCGTAGGTGCAGCCGAAACGTCGCCCGCATATTGCACAGAGGCGCCGCAGCCGGTGCGCTTCCTGCAGCGGTAGTGCAGAGCCACGCCTCCTGCTATTCGAGAATGGAATTGGAGATAAATAGTATAATGAACCCGCTGCCAGGCACATAAATGTGATTTGCAGGGTATCCCATGTAGATGTAGATATAGATATGTAAATATAGATGAACGGTTACCACATTAAATGCACGAGACAGTGTTGTTTTTCGCCAACGAAACAGCCCTATTTTCCGATGGCAGTTCCATTCATATAACATTTCAGTACGGGGTGACACACCTGAAGATAGTGGGCGTAGGTGCAGCCGAAACGTCGCCCGCATATTGCACAGAGGCGCCGCAGCCGGTGCGCTTCCTGCAGCGGTAGTACAGAGCCACGCCTCCTGCTATTCGAGAATGGAATTGGAGGTAAATAGTATAATTGTAGTTCGATGAACCCGCTGCCAGGCACTTAAATGTGATTTGCAGAGTTTCCCATGTAGATTTAGATATAGATATGTAAATATAGATGAATGGTTACCACATTAAATGAACCAGACAGTGTTGTTTTTCGGCAACGAAACAGCCCCTTTTTCCGATGTCACTTCCATTCTTATAACATTTCAGTACGGGGTGACACACCTGAAGATGGTGAGCGTGGTTGCAGCCGAAACGTCGCCCGCATATTGCACAGAGGTGCCGCAGCCGCTGCGCATCCTGCAGCGGTAGCGCAGAGCCGCGCCTCCTGCTATTCGAGAATGGAATTGGAGATAAATAGTATAATGAACCCGCTGCCAGGCACATAAATGTGATTTGCAGAGTATCCCATGTAGATGTAGATATAGATATGTAAATATAGATGAACGGTTACCACATTAAATGCACGAGACAGTGTTGTTTTTCGCCAACGAAACAGCCCCTTTTTCCGATGGCACTTCCATTCTTATAACATTTCAGTACGGGGTGACACACCTGAAGATGGTGAGCGTGGTTGCAGCCGAAACGTCGCCCGCATATTGCACAGAGGTGCCGCAGCCGGTGCGCTTCCTGCGGTAGCGCAGAGCCGCGCCTCCTGCTATTCGAGAATGGAATTGGAGATGAATCGTATAATGAACCCGCTGCCAGGCACATAAATGTGATTTGCAGAGTATCCCATGTAGATGTAGATATAGATATGTAAATATAGATGAACGGTTACCACATTAAATGAACCAGACAGTGTTGTTTTTCGCCAACGAAACAGCCCCTTTTTCCGATGGCAGTTCCATTCATATAACATTTCAGTACGGGGTGACACACCTGAAGATGGTGAGCGTGGGTGCAGCCGAAACGTCGCCCGCATATTGCACAGAGGCGCCGCAGCCGGTGCGCTTCCTGCAGCGGCAGTGCAGAGCCGCGCCTCCTGCGGAAGCGGGGAGAGCGTAATGACCGGCGACTTGGATTGATTTGCAGCTCTGTCTCTTTCCCGGCGGCTTTGTGCGCAATTGATGGCGGCCGCCGTGATGCATCGCCGCGCGCCTGCACCTGGCAGCCGCGCCGCTTTCAGCGCTGCCTGGCGGCCGCGCGCCGCACTAGCCCCGCCTCCTCCTGCCGCCGCACGTGCAGATGTCAGCCCGGCCTGTTGTGTATTCCATTACCTCTAAATGTTAAGGAGCCGCGCACTGTATATTTTACAGCCCCGGAAAGCCTAGACTTGTCCGCAATTCAATTGCTTCATTTGCATACGTCATACCTGTTGGTTTTTAATCTTTAATTCCGAACTCCTATATGAGCAGTAAGCTCACCGCCAACTCTGTTTCTGGTCATGGTTTACATTTATGTTCCACCTGTATTTTTTTACTTTTCAGATGACGAACACGAGTACCTGCGATATGAAGGGGTTCATGAACGTGCACACACCAAGAAAACAATAAAACAATAAGAAATAGCCTACCCAACGGCGTTTTGCTTCACGATCCCGTTAGGAATAGAATTTTGGCCACATCCAGTGTTTTTATTATGGACGTTTCATGTACAAAGTTCGATTAATCTGTTAATTTTCTGATGACCAATTTCGAAAATCTATATTGGTACTATCTACAATTATGCTTCAACGTCTTCGTAAATCTCGATCTATATAAAAGCGAAGGACACTCATTCACTCAGTCACTGACTAAACACAAAATCTCGACAACTACTTCACTTATGAAGCTGAAATTAGGCAGGAATTTAGTTTATACGTAGAAGATGTCAGCTAAGAAACGATTTTGTAATAGGGCCGATAGTTAAAGAGGTATGACGTCATAAACAATGATAATTTCCCCCTCTGGTGGCAAGTGATAGTGTGACTTTATCACTCCATTATTTGAGAAGGAGATCACTTAGCGACTTGCAAGAAATTTTAAACATAATTCCAAAGCTTTCTTAAACTTTTTCTCGCTGACAACCACATTAAAATACTGAAAGGAAAAGTGTTTCTCGCTTACAACTTTTCGGTTGTTCATAAAGCAAAACTACGGCATTCGGTATGGCGTTGCAGTTTATAATTTTTACATTACAAATTGTAGTCACAGGAAATTCTGCAGATAGTATACACACATACAGATGAATGGAAATTGTATGACAGTACGGCACGTAGTACATGAGATATAAGGACAATAAAAATGATGTTCATGGAAAACTGCCCCATCACCCATCACAACTAACTCTGATAGCGACGGATTTTACAGACATAGATAACTGCAAAAATATAAAATGAAGAGACTACAGTTTCCAGTGAGACTTTCATTGTCTATTATGATTAATAAACCACAGGGCAATCTATGCAGTACTGTGGAGAGGATATGGCATGCCCATATTTCTCACACGGTCAAATTTATGTCACTTGATCAGAGATGGCCTCACCAAACAAAGTATCCATATTAGATCCTAGACAAGTAATTGTTCATATTAAAGTTGTGAATTAAATTAATGTAAGAACGTTACATATCATTTGTATTTAGATTACTATTTTCTTTGTTTGGATATTGTACTTAAATTTTGGATATTGTACTTAAATTTTATATATTATGCAAGACAGCCTCATGTCTTATACATTCTCAGATACGTATAACACGTCGCTACAAAATAACTAGATGGACAGGGAGAGAACTGATAAGAGAAGTACTAACTCAAGGCTCGAAGAAATAACTAAATAAATACCCGGGCAACGCCGGGTTATCAGCTAGTTCTGTTATAAATGTAACACCCATTGTTACTCGAATACTGAAGCCTCTGACACATTATTTATACGACTCCATCATCTTAGGCACACAAAAAAAGCAGTTGGGGCCGATTGCTTTTTATGATTAGAAGATTAAGAATGATCTTTGAATCAGACAACTTGGAATCACAAGTCTGGCAAGAATAACAGTATCTAATAAAAAAGAAGATTGGGATTTTTTCCAAAAGTTACATTTTCGGTGAAATTTTTTATATGTTGGGACGTGCCCAGTTGGTGGGGTGAATTGAAATACGTGTCAAACATTTATGTATATTGTAGGCATTATAATGGTATAATCGGATATTTTATATGTGATTTCTATATTTAAAGGTATGTAGTTTCTCAGTACCATTTTCAAATGGAAACAGTTTCTAAAAGAATAGAGAGTGGACTGGTGTTATCTTCTCTTCGGTGATAAGAATGAGTGCTGTTTCAGTGAATGCGAAGAATTTGTGGCAAGAGTACGCGTCTGGTGGTGCTTCGAAGAGGCTTTTCTCTACTATCGCAACACTGACCGATAACAGAAAACGGTATTCAGATGTGGCATTTATAGTGATGCCATCATATCTGATAGTGAAGAGTTGCGTAAGGTGTATTGGTTGCTGCAGGTAAATATGAGTTTTACCTAGAAGTGAAGTATTCTTTAAGGAGTATATTGGAAACAATAAATCTGGCAAGATATTCACTAGAAAAGAAAAAATACTTTCCAAAAGAGCCACAATTCTGTGAGGAACAAATCATGGCACGACAAACTGCGAAATGAAGTAGTGTCATACAATGATCTTTCCCCTCCGCTCCTTCTCAAAGTATGGTCAAAGTTATTGCAGAATAGTTCGCACGTACTCATAACCTGCCCAACTCTCCCCTTTTTTCTACTAACGTACTACGTACTATTCTTTTCATTATAAATATTTTATTAGTTTGCGAGCGTGCGTGCCCGAATTATCTTCGTTATCTACGTCAATAATTAAATAGACAATAATACGCGTTTAGTTCTAATGTTGTTTACTTACGAATATGTAGGAACCAGAAAATGGGACGGTGTAAGAGAAACAGAAAGGAGGCTCATTTTTACTTATCCACAATGCAAAAGCTAACAACTCTTTAGAGGCAACGAAAATACACTACTGGCCATCAAAACTCGTACACCAAGAAGAAATGCAGATGATAAACGGGTATTCATTGGACAGATATACAAGAACAGACATGTGATTACATTTTCACGCAATTTCGGTGGATAGATCCTGAGAAAAAGGTACCCAGAACAACCACCTCTGACCGTAATAACGGCCTCGATACGCCTGGGCATTGAGTCAAACAGAGCTATGATGGCGTGTACAGATACAGATGCTCGTCCAGCTCAACACGTTACCACAGTTCATCAAGAGTAGTGAATGTCGTTACCACTGAACAGACGTTTTCAATTAGATCTGGAGAATGTGCTGGCCAAGGCTGAAGTCGAACATTTTCCGTTTCCAGAAAGGCCCGTACAAGACCTGCATCATGCGGTCGTGCAGTATCCTGTTGAAATATCAAATGTAGTGTTTCGCAGGGATCGAATGGAGGGTAGAGCCACAGGTCGTAACACATCTGAAATTTAACAGTCACTTTTCAAGAAGTGACCGAGACGTGCAACCAGTGGCACCCCATACCTCTAGACCGGGTGATACGCCAGTTTGGCAAAGACGAATACACGTTTCCAATGTGCGCCAAACACAGATGCGACCATCATGATGCTGTAAACAGAACCTGACGTTTTGCCATTCGTGCACCCAGGTTCGTCGTTGCGTACACCATCGCAAGCGCTCCTGTCTGTGATGCAGCGTCAAGGGTAACCGCAGCCATGGTCTCCGACGTGATAGTCCATGCTGCTACAAACGTCGTCGAACTGTTCGGGCAGATGTTTGTTGTCTTGCAAATGTCCCCGTCTGTTGACAACCAATCTGTAATTCACTGCAGGTTACTCCCTGATATCTTTATACATCATCCTATTCCTTCCTGTTGTCAGCCATTTTCGTATGTTACTTCCTTCGCCGACATGAGCAGAACATTCTCAATCGTTTAAAATCACTTAACTTTTCTGTTTCCTTCCGTAGCATTACGTCTTAAACACACCGCACCTCTTCTAATCTGGTGTCACCACTGTGACTGATTTCTTATCATGCAGTGCAGTGCTCAAAACGTACAGTTTCAGTAATTTCTCCCTCACATTAAAGTCTCTGTTTCATAACAGTACACTTCTCTTGATAATCGATGCCCTCTTAGCCTGTTCCAGTCTACTTTTTACGTCCTTCTTGCTTCGTCAGTTATTTTGCTTTGCAGGTAACAGAATTTCTCAAAATTTGGCGCAAGGTTTTTCGCTGTTTTTATTTCTGCTACTTCTACTTCTGACTGCCTTTTGGTGTTTCACTGTTAACTTTAGACACTATCCTGACCAACAGATTCTATACATCTTCTTCACTTTCACTGAGGTCAGAAATGCACATGAGAATCTTATCATAGATATCCTGCCCCAGTCAATTTTATCCCATTCTTGAATGTCTATGTCCGTCATTGCTTCTTCAATGTATATAGTGTGCTCAAAAATTACTTTTACAATCTACTAGCAACTACTTTTGGGACTGAGTACATGATATTACAAATTGGAAGCATTTCCCTCACACTACAGTTTTCGTTCTACAGCCGTATGAAATCATATTTTCTGCGTAGTATTGAAACAGGTTAGTGTAAGAGGAGTGTGTTACGTCAGAGAACTGATGCCATGTTTGTTAAGCTTTATAGGACTTAACTGCCGGGTCATCAGTCCCTAAACTTACAAACCACTTATAAACAAACTTATACCACAGACAATTCAAATATCCTAGCCCGAGGGAGGATTCGATCCCCCGATTGGAAACGGCCTCGCGCATCGGATGTTCTTTGTCGTCGGGCGTTCCACAGAACGCTGCCTGTCGTACTTTAAGAGGCGGGTAAGCGTTAGATCCCTGAGCCCAACGATGAGGCGTCGAAGTGCAAGACCTCGTTTTCACTAAACACTCACATTCTCAAATAGTTAATAAATAAATTCTAAGCGTCATGTGCAACTCGTTATGAAGTTATATCCCACGTACCTTGGACTACAGCCACATTCACGTATTTGTGAATGCTAGAGCAACATAGCAACATAGTCCCCCATTCGGATCTCCGGGCGGGGACTACCAGGAGGATGTGATCATCAGGAAAGACAACACTGGCATTCTACGGATCGGAGCGTGGAGTGTTAGATCCCTTAATCTGGTAAGGAAGCTAGATAATTTAAAAAGAGAAATGGATAAGTTGAAGTTACATATAGTGGGGATTAGTAAAGTTCGGTGGCAGGATGAACAGGATTTCTGGTCATGTGAGTACAGGATTATAAATACAATATCAGTTGGGGGTATTACAGGAGTAGGTCTGATAATGAATAAGAAAACACGAATGCGGGTAAACTACTATGAGGAATACAGTGATTGCATTATCGTAGTCAAGATAGATACGAAGCCAACACCGACCACAGTAATACAGGTTTATATGCCAACTAGCTCTGCTGATGATGAGGAGATCGAAGAAATATATGAGGAGCTGAAGGAAATTATTTAGACAATTAAGGGAGAGAAACACTTAATTGTTATGGGAGACTGGAATTCGGTAGTAGGGCAAGAAAAGGAAGGGAAGATAGTAGGTGAATATGGTCTGGGCAAAAGGAATGAAAGAGGAAGCTTGGTAGAATTTTACACGGAACAGAATTTAGTTATAACAAATACCTGGTTTAAGAATCACAAAAGAAGGTTGTATACGTGGAAGAGACCAGGAGACACCGGGAGATAAAAGATAGATTTTATAATGGTAAGACATAGATTTCTGAACCAGGTTTTAAACTGTAAGACATACCCAGGGGCTTATATAGAAAATGTTCAAATGTTTGTAAAGTCTATGGGACTTAACTACGGGGTCATCAGTTCCTAAAGTTACAAACTACTTATGAGATAACTAATACAAAGGACGGCACAAATATCCATGTCCGAGGGGGGATTCGAACCCCGGACCGTAGTGGCCGTGCAGACCGTGACTGGAGCGCCTTAGTCCCCTCGGCCACCGCGGCCGGCGCAGACATAGACTCTGACCATAACTTGTTGGTTATGAACTGTAGGCTGAAACTGAAGAAACTAAAAAAAAAAAAAAAAAAAAAAAAAAAGGTACGAAAATAAGGAGATGGGACCTGGATAAACAAAACAGTAGAGGAGGAATGGGTAGCACTGAGAGACCTACAAAAAATCCTTGGGTATCACAGGAGATACTAAATATAATCGATGAAAGGAGAAAATATAAAAATGCAGTAAATGAAAGAGGTAAAATGGAGTACAGACGACTAAGAAATGTTATTGACAGGATGTGCAAAATGGCTAAGCAGGAGTGGCTAGAAGGCAAATGCAAGGAGGTAGAAGAATGTATAAGTAGGGGAAAAATAGATACAGCCTACAGGAAAATAGAAGAAACATTTGGAGATAAGAAAAACAGCTCTATGAATATCAAGGACACTGATGGAAAACCAGTTCTCAACAAAGAAGGGTGGAAGGAGTATATAGAGAGGCTCTATGAAGGAAATGAACTTAGCGGCGATATTGTAGAAAGGGGAGAAGAAGTAGATGAGAATGAAATAGGAGATACTATGCTGAGAGGTGAATTTGACAGAGCACTGAAAGACCTAACTTGAAACAAGGTTCCTGGAGTAGATGATATTCCCTCAGATCTACTGAAGTCTCTGGGAGAACCAGCCATAACAAAATTGTTTCACCTGGTGTGTAAGCTGTATGAGACAGGTGAAATATCCCCAGACTTTAAGAAAAATGTCATAATCCCCATTCCAAAGAAAGCAGGTGCAGACAGGTGTGAAAACTACAGAACCATCAGTTTAAGAAGTCATGGTTGCAAAATATTAACATGAATTATTTACAGAAGGATGGAAAAGCTAGTAGAAGTCGACCTTGGGGAAGATCAGTTTGGGTTCAGGAGAAAGGTAGGAACACGGGAAGCAATGCTCACTTTACGACTTATCCTAGAAGATAGGTTAAGAAAGGCAAACCTACATTTCTAGCTTTTGTAGATTTGGAGAACGCTTTCGACAATGTTGATTGGCATAAACTCTTTCAAGTTCTGAAGCAAGTAGGAGTAAAATATAGGGAGCGTAAGGTTATTTACAACTTGTACAAAAACAAGACAGCGGTTGTCAGAGTTGAAGGGCATGAAAGGGATGCAGTGGTTGGAAAGGGAGTAAGACAGGGCTGTAGCCTTTCTCCAAAGTTATGCAATTTGTTCATTGAGCAAGCTATAAAGGAAAGCAAAGAGAAATATGGAGAAGGAATTAAAGTTCAGGGGGAAGAATTAAAAACGTTGCATTTTGCCGACGACATAGTAATTCTGTCAGATAACAGCAAAGGACCTGGAAGAGCAATTGAACGGAATGGACAGTGCTCTGAAAGGTGAATATAAGATGAAGATTAACAAGAGCAAAACTATGGTAATGGAGTGCAGTCTAAGAAAATCACGTGATGCTGAAGGAATTTAGATTAGATAACGAAACAATAAAGGCGGTGGATGAGTTTTGTTACTTGGGCAGTAAAATAACTAATGATGGTCGCAGTACAGAGGATATAAAATGCACAATGTCAATGGGTAGAAAACCGTTGATGAAAAAGAGAAATTTGTTAACATCGAATATTAATTTAAGCCTAATGAAATCCTTTCTGAAGGCATATGTGTGGAGTGTTGCCTTGTATGGGAGTGAAACATGGACGATAAACAGTGCGGACAGGAAGAGGATAGAGGGTTTTTAAATGTGGTCCTACAGAAGAATGCTGAAGATTAGGAGGGCGGATCGCGTAACTAATGAATTGGGGAGGAAAGGAATTTCTGGCATACCTTGACTAAAAGAAGGGATCTATTGGTAGGATACATTCTTAGACATCAAGGGATTGTGAAATTAGCGTTGGAGGGAAGTGTGTGGGGTAAAAACCACAGAGGAAGACCAAGAGATGGATACAGTAAGCAGATTCAGACAAATGTAGGTTGCCGTTCTTATGTGGAGATGAAGAGGCTTGCTCAGGATAGGGTATTGTGGATACCTGCATCAAATCAGTCACCGGACTGAAGACCACAACAACAACAACAACACAGAGCAACATGACTGAGTATACGCTTACGTTTCATGTCGTGTTTGGGAACATCTGTTTGAACAATTTAGACCAGGATGGTGATCCGACCGGGGGGAATGGCGGCGTGGGCTAAGGTGTCATGCTATGGACTGAGTGGACGTTTCCGCCAGAGGTTCGCCTCCTCCCTCGTGCATGGTGTTTGTCGTCCTTAGTGTAAGTTAGTTTAAGTAGTTTATAACTCTAGGGAGTAATGAACACAACATTTTGGTCCAGTGGGTTTTCAAATATTGTAACATTTCTGAGTCTGGTCCATTCGCATTGCTTCCAGATCACCGAATTTCACTCAGTTGGGCTTTTCCCTCTGCGGTCGTATGAAAAGTCTAGTTAGTGAAACTGCAGTAAATACTGATAAGATTTAGTGGTACGACCTGCAGTCACGGCAGGACACATTGTAGAGACACCTTGTGTGATAGGATGTGTGTAGTACAGCTACATTCGTAGGTACAATCTGTGCACCGAGCCTTGTGATTCAAAATGTTCAAATGTTTGTAGAGCTTATGGGACTTAACTACGGGGTCATCAGTCCCTAAACTTACAAACTACTTACGAACTAGCTTATACTAAATACGCCACAAACATCCATGCCCGAGGGGGGATTCGAACCCCCGACCGCAGCGACCGTGCAGATCGTGACTGGCACGCCGCAAACCGCTTGACCACTGCGGCCGGCATCTTGTGATTGACAAATATTTGTGGTTCACAATGTTAACCATACTTAGGGAAAAAAGAAATAGTAAAAGTTTAAACAACAGCATTCGTGAAAAATTGTTATGCCTCTATTCTGTATCTTTATTTTTGAACCGAATAGCGAAGAAGGCACTGTTCTGAATCCTGTATAAAAAATATTTGTAAAAGTGGTCTCTTCACAAACATGTTTTCAAATGTTGGTAGCACGGAAAGAGCACTATCAAGTGATATAGGAACTTGTTATTTTGATTATTATTAAAATGTGTAATTCAGGTATGTTGATTATACGTCTCCTCACGGGTAATAGTAGTTGAGAGCAAGGGGAAGAAATAGACTGATAATTCAAAACACTATGACCATCTCTCACCTGGAGATTAAATGATGCCTGGTGACTAAGTCGGTGCATAACCAGGTAAGTAATACATCTAAACGCAGTAGAGCGGCATTTAAGCGTAATTTGCAGAGCAAATCAGGCTGCGAATGGAGATATTCACAGAGATGAAAAAGAGCAGCCTGTTACGGCCGGTGATTACGAACTAGTATCTGTGAAACGCGGAATCTAGTTAACATTTTTAGTACTATTAGTACTAGAGTCCGAGGACGGAGAATTCACGAACAGAAAACAAGGTCTTGCCCTTGGACGTCCCATCGGTGGGCACAGGAATCGAACGCTTACCCACCTCTTCTGTGGAAGGCCTGACGACAAAGAAAATCCGACTCGCGAGGCCGTTCCCTGCCGGGGCTTTGAACCGTCCGCCCCGCATAGATGTTTGTGTTGTCTTTAGTATAAGGTAGTTCACAAGTAGTTTGTAAGTTTAGGGACTGATCACCCCGCAGTTACGTCTCATAAGTTTTTTTTTTTTTTTTTTTTTTTTTTTTTTTTTTTTTTTTTTTTTTTTTTTTTTTTTTTTTTGACAAAGAACACGACTTTTGCATGTACACGTGTTTTACGCCTCAACGTACAGGGATCATTGTTGAACATGTGGCTCCACTGCAGACCTACGATGGCAGTGACCACTGGACCATCCATATTCGACTGCAGATAAACGGAATCGTATATTCTGGTCGGATCATTACACTACTTGTTACAAGAAACTGATTATTCTTTTAGGATAGGTTGACAATCAGTGTAACGTTCGGTCGAAACAAACGAACTGAATATTAGTTAAAAGATTATCACTTAGTTATTCGGAAAGATTATGACAGGAGAAGCAGCCCTGGCACTGCAGTCCTAATAATGGAAGCGAGAATGAAGAAAAATAAAGATATGATCATGGGATTTGTAGAGCTGGCAAAAGCGTTCGATAATGTAAACAGCTACAAGATGCTCGAAATTATTAGTGCAATGGGACTGAATTGTATGTAGGTTGTAAAGTATGCCGTCTTTTGTCCCTACTGTTCGACAACGGTGATGATATTGCTATCCTCAGTCAAAGTAGGTTAAAGCAGAACTTCTGGATCTGCTGAATGGATTTCTTAGTGTAATTTGTTCACTTGAACAACCACAAAAATGCAACGAAATTAGCGCAAAGGAAAGTATTTATCTTGAAGTTAGTGATCGTGATACGGAGGATGTAAATGATGTCTGCCATCTTCGAAGCATGACGATGGAAACAAGGATGACATAGAAGGCAGCGTAGCACAGGTAAACATAGCATTCATATGAAAAGTGAGTCTACTGGTATCCAACATTTGTCTTCAAACGAAGCAGAAATGTCTGAGAACGTACGTTTGCGGCACACCATTGTATGAAAGTGAAACATGGATTTCGGAACGCACCACACTCGAAGAATCTGAGACGTGGTGCTACCGAAGAATGTTGAAAAATAGTTGCGCCGATAGGATAACGAATGAGAAGGTTCCTCAAAGAATACGCGAAGAAACTAACTTATGGAAAACAATCACAAAAAGTAGGGACAGGATAATATGACATGTGTGAAGACGCCAGCCAGTGACGTCCATGATATTAAAGGGAGGAGTAAAGAATAAAAACTGAAGGTAATACAAGGATTTGAATACATCCAGGAAATTATTGGACACAGGATGCAAGTGCCACTCATAAATGGTTTTCATGCAGAGGAAGAATTGTAACAGTTGCCATAATTTGAACAACCACAGCCTTCTCAACGATTATCGACTAATGCGTCTTCGCACGGACAAAGGTTTTGCGTTGGCTACTCGCTGATAATTAAGGAATTACCACAAATTATACTTGTTGTTTAAATTTTCTTCAAATGTTTAAATGTTGTAAATATTGGACCAAATTGCTTTGGTCACCAGTCCTCAGACTTAAAAGTGACTAAATACCATACACTAAGACAAACACACACATTCATGCATGAGGAAGAACTCGATCTTCCGGCGGGAATAGCCGTCCAGTACGTATCTTGACACCTTAGACCACGCGGCCATTCCGTGCGGCGACATTTCCTTCAAATTTTGTCATTATTGTAAATCCAATCTCCAGTTGTTTGATTCGAGATACCTCCAGAATCTTCCCAGTGGTCATTGTGCAATAATACCTTTTGAACTATCTGTGACATCTCTAAGCTTGTTCTCCAAAGCGTCAATTATATGCAAATCCGACAACTATCTAAGGCCACCAAGATACGTATAATCTCATGTAAATTGATAGTATCTTAAAACTGAAATTCTATTCCAGAGAACAGAAACCGAAATCACAGACAAACAACTCGGAATCAGAGCCTCCATCGATTCTTTGATTCTTCTAATGTCAGTTTTTATTACCTAGTTTCAAAGATCACGTCCAGTTATGAATTGTAGACTCGATCGTTTTTATTAATATTAATTTATTTTTTACAGATTGCGGCTATCTCTCTGACCGAACGAATTGCGCTACCGCGCTGGCCGATTCAGCTACCGACCCGTCTAGGTATTCCCAGCTTAGCGTCCAAAAGAAGTTTTGTCCACTCTTACTGAAAATGAGCTGAAATTTTTTTTCTTCAAAAATTGCTGTGGGTCAATTTATACCGAATACGAAAGCAGCAGTGACATATGTTGGCTTGTGAACCGTCACTGCACCTCACTCTAGTAATATGTTGGGGATGTAGATCGTTTTGAGGTAGTTATATTTTTACATAATACGATGAAGCTTGTTGCTTTTTTACTTTCTGACAACGTAATGTATGGTGGCACGATATGATATAAAGGGAAAAATAAGTAGTCAGGTATGTAAACATTTCATTTGTTTTGAGTTTTCATACTCTTACGTTTTATCCATATTGTTTGCAAAAAATCATTTCTTTCGCATTTCCATGGTGGTTTTCACAGACCGAAATTCATTCCCTGTTGTAGTAGGGCATATGTCTGAATGTTTTATTCAGTACCAGTTCAGTTGTTTCGTGTCATGTACACTAGTACGTCGACTTTCCGAATGTGACGATGCAACAAGATGTAGTCTTCCACCGCTAAGATCTACCACCACAGGATAGTGAATGTTCTGATAACTGTTTCAAGTCGTCCGCGAACAGATAGTATAGTTACATAGCAACTAGAGCGATATATGTGTGTACCATTTAGTAGAGAGTGTTAACAGCCGAGTCATTCCACTTGAAGTGTCCAAGGGCTCTCATCTCCACCATCTTCAATTTTGATGAAATTTGTACAGCGTGTAACTGAGGGCCCAACATGAACGTAAGCGAAGTTTCAGGCTCATTTGTAACTTGGTTCACGTACTAGAGCCAATGATGTGAAGACCACTTTTACCGACACCAAAAAGTTGTGAAGAAATCTTCAAGTTTAGCATTCCACTATTCCTAACGTAAAAGAGCAAGACCCTTGGTTATTGGTATAGTGGTAAAACATTTTGTGCTCTACACACAAATGATGCAGATAGAGTTCAGAGAGCAATGCATTTGGCATAATCTCAGTTCAAAGTGCGCAACAAATTATGTAGCGGGATAGTTTAACGAGGTATAAGTAGTGGAGAAACTGCGCTACAGACCTGGTCTTTTGTCAAAAGATTGTCTATCTGGGTGTTTACTATGTCACCAATTTGGACCTGGCTTGTGTGTTTAATTACTGTGTAACGAACCTGTGAATATGCTATAAACCATGAATGTGTCCAAATATACCCTTGTTCGAAGTATATCTTAAAATGGGCACCTACCACATTATTTTTATTGTCACCATTCAACAGAGCACATTTTATTCTAATAGAAAAATTGATTTTCATTTTGGTGGCTAATATTTCGCCTAAACTATTAACTTTTTTGTAATTGGAGAAAAATTCTTGCATTGGTTTATGGTGGCTTTGCCACTACCAGACTCAGTGACTCGTAGCCCCAACGCCTGGGGGCCATGCCCTATAGCCATGTAGCCATGCAAGGTCAGCTACGTGTGAGTTTCTTTACTGGAAGTTTCCAAACCTGAATGTGGGAGTCCAGCAGGTTTCCTAGCCGGAATATGAGTGTATACCAGGTTTCAAGCCTGAATGTGTGTATCCAACAGGTTCCCAAACATTGTTTGGATCTCTTTGCGGTTCCCAAGACATATGACAGAATTCTTAAGTTGGTAAATGCTTTAAATATTTTTGCTGATGTTTAAAACTACTGCTTCTGGCAAACCGCATTGCCGCCCAATCATTGAAGCAGGTGGAACTATTATGACTGTAATTATCTGTTGTTCTGGGATCCAACATATTTTTTCTTCTAGCAGGCCAATGAAATGATTGCGTAGCTCCATGAAGATGCATGAAATTAATCATGGCATCTTTTCCTTCACATGAAACTTTACAGACATTTCCTATCCACCATTTTCCATCATAAACTCAAGTGACATACTGGCCTGGTTGTAGTTCAGTAATGGCAATATATTTAGTAGCAACTTTACCACATCGGTTAAAATTTGCTACAAAAGACAACAAACCAATAGATACTCTATGAATATGGAGTCGCTTTTCATTAACTGGCACAAAATGGTGATGATCTCTTGTACCAGACACTGTACATCTATCCTCAAAACCTTTTTCCTGATCAATTTTTGGCTATTCAATAATTCCTTTTTTAATATAAATAAATTCAATGCCAACCACATTTTTGTTGCAATATTCAAACCAGTTGGTGTCAATATTTGGTTGTCAATTGAGCGCTGAAGGCTAGCTCTTGCTGCTAAACGCTTATCTGTGCCCCCAATTCCATCACATGGTGCTTTCCCATGGCTTGTCCCGAAAAAATTCCGTTACGCAGAAATGCCAAAATCATTTTTACGATGGCAAAGATTTAGGAAGCCCTTAAAATCTTTGTACTGTGCAGCAGAACCGTCTTTAAAATAATGAATATGCTTAATTTTGTTAAAACTGCTCATCAGCGAGTTGATCAAGTACGTTACAAATACATGCACTGCAACTGTGTTATGTCGGAAGCAGTCAGTGATTGAGCAGTGAAATACTGATTGTCCATGCCATTTAACAACACTCAGTGCCACAAAAGGACTAAAAGCTGTAAGGGAACTTTCTTTAGAAGAACAAGAATTACTTACTAGACGGAGTAGTTTACAGTCTACTGAAAATTCTCAAATATGCTTCAATCATGAAGCTTTACTCCTCCAAAATTTGCAACTTTTAGACGAAATTTTTGCACCTTACCCCAAGAGACACCAAAATGAAAATCAGTTTTTCTAATAGAATGAAGTGTGCTCTCTTGAATGGTGTCAGTGAAAATAATGTGGTAGGTGTCCATTTTGAGATACCTGACTTTGAACACGGGTATATTTTGATACCTTCATGGTTTTTAGCATATTCACAGGATCGAAGCACAGTAATTAAACACGCAACCCAGGTCAAAATTGCGGATATAGTAAACACACAAACGACCTGGTCTGTAGCACAGTTTCTTCACTACTTATACCTCGTTAAACTATCGGGCAAATATCTCTCTACAAGATTTGTTGCTCACTTTGAACTGAGGTTATGCCAAATGCATTGCTTTCTAAACTCTATCTGCATTATTTGTGTGTAGAGCACAAAATGTTGTACCACTGCACCAGGAACCAATGGTCTTGCTCTTTTACATTAGGAACAGTGGAATGTTAAACTTAAGGATTTCTTCGCGACTTTTCGGTGCCGGCAAAAGTGGCCTTCACAAAAATGGCTCTAGTACGTGAACCAAATTACAGGTGAGCCTGGAACTTGGCATACGTTCATGTCGGACCCTCAGGTACAAACTGTGGAAATTTCATCAAAATTGAATATGGTCGAGCTGGGAGATTCGTCTAATCTGGACCCAGCCATAACATGTGTGAAGCGAGCAGGTGCTACGTCGTGAAGACGTACCCGTGTTTCCTACAGCAAATGACTGAATTTGGGTCAAAATGTGGCATTCATAGTGGTGGGATGAGTCTGGCAGTGGGACTGAGGACACGCATACTTCTAGCCGCTCGAACACTCACTCCAATGCATCGCCGTGCACGGGTTGACTGGGGCCGTCAGAGGATCACTTGGGACATGGAATGCTGATAGAACTACATTCTGCCTGCACGAAACTAATAAGTGAATATCAAAAGAACATACTTCTTGCGTTCACACAAACTCTCAGGCACAGATCATGACTTCATGACAATCATCTCATGAATGTATATTGTGTTTTCGATGAAGGCAGAGAGCCTGTCTGCCGCTTAGCTATTATCTTTACTGTGACTTCCTATGCATACTTCCATATATATATATATATATATATATATATATATATATATATATATATATATATATAACGAGGATAGTACACAACTCACCTCAAAGACGTACGTCTATCTGTAACATGCACACATCAACCACTCATACATATAGAATTCATTGGACTATTAGCCTACCTCACACAAGACATCTGTTATATAATCACAGAGGCGCACTTCACAGTCCTACTCCAAATCGGAGTGCGGCGGATGGAGATGACAACTGTGTAACGGTCAAGTGCGAATATGTAATTGTGCGAGTGAAGTCATTTTTGATGACGCTAACGGTCGAAAGAGTTCTCAGTTAAAAAATGAGTAGTCAAATGTTTGTAAATCTATGGAACTTAACTACTATGTTGCCAGTCCCTTGGCTTACAAACTACTGAAACTAACCTAATGACAGCACACACACACACACACACACACACACACACACACACAGACACACACACATAAATACACATGCCCGAGGGAGGACACGAACATCTGACGGGGAGCAACCACACTTTAGAGCGCTCGGTGATTCCATCGCGGCAGTTATGAGTTCTATGTATGTGTTATTTTTATGTGGCTGTTCCAACTCGACGTACATCTTTGCGTGAGTTGAAAATTATTATTATTTTATTGTTCAGTTCTAACGTAGAATTAGCATTATAATGTAGTTAAAGGATGTCCAACTGAAAATTTTATTGAAAATGACTCTGGAACTAAGACAGATATTGAGAAGCCACTTTCACGGCCATGGACGTACGTCGGGGTTTACGAAAGTAAGTACTATCAGACAGTGTAAAAGTCAACCAAAATTATTTTCAACACAAACTTATGTTTTATTTAAATTAATACCCCAAATTATTCTTAAGCAATCAATACCACGAAAAAATCACGAAAAGAATGACATTGTTTGCATAGCTAAAAGTCAAATACTTCCAAAGGAAATGTGAATTGACGTTGACGTTTAAAATATGTAAAGGGCGCTGGTAGCGCATAATGAAACTCAAGCGACACTCTTGCGGACCTTGACATTCAAATGTCAATTTAGTTTCGCTTTTTCTCCAGATTTAATTGACTTACTGCGAAGCAACCAACACCATTCCTTTTTTGTGATTTATCATGGTATTGGTGTCGTCAGAGAAGAAATTAGGTATCCTCATTTAAATACAAGTTTGTGTTGAAAAAGATATTTGTTAACTTTTAGACTGTCTTACAGTACCTACTTTCATAAGCCCCTGCCGTACGTTCATGACCGTGTCAGTCGGTTTTCAGTATCTATTCTACTTTCAGAGATATTTATGGTGAAAACGTTTAGTGGACACACTGGATATATATTTATCTATATCTTTATACATGTAAATATCTCGTGCTACCACGTTCGGCTGCGATGAACTTCGAAACTATTCAACCAATCCTAATGAAATTTTGTACAGTTTGTGTGTTTTGGGCCAAGTAAAAAGAAAGGATAATTCTAATCTGGGTTAATAAACTTAATTTTTATTTGCAATTAAATATTTAACTATTCTCGACAAGGATACAATAATAGGTGATATTCTTAAACTTTAAGTCTGGGCTAGCGGCAGATTACTCGATTGTAGAGCTAAAGGTCGTGGGGTCACTGACTTTTCACCTTCTATATATAGAGTGGTCGTAATACATTTGTAAGAAATGTTACTGCAGGTGGAGGGGACCGAAATAAGCACATTTTGTATAGGCATGGGTGGTCAGTAATGAGATATTACTGCGATTGCGTGTTCAAAAGTATGAAAGAAAAGGAAACTGAAATGGGAAATATAGACAAAAATTTTATTTATTGTTAGTCTACAAGAGGTGGATCGGCGTACGTTAGAAAAGTCATCAGGGATATCGACCACATATTCAGCAGCAACGGACACGCAGACAACTAGCACATCTTCAGATGGTACGGGACTCTCATACGCCAGGTTTTTAATATGACACAGAGGGAAGAAATCCATGCAGGTAGAACCAGGTAAACGGGGTGACCAGGGAACTGGTCCTCCCCGTCGTGTCCAGGCGATGGTGGCGTTTCGACTAAAGTGGTTTGAGACTTCATCAAGATGAAAGCACATTCGCTCAAGGCGTCATTAGCAAGCACACATTCATAGACGTAATCTGCTCATTTCTGTCCCCTCTACCTGTTGTTTAATTTTTGACATCTATTTTAGGACCACTATATATAAAATATACAGGGTGTCTCACGAAAGTCGCCTGCCAGACGTCTGCGGATCGCGTTGTACAGCTGCCGCCACAACATCCGCTGGCCACGGCAGCGCCCGATTCTCGGACTCAATTGTGCCGCGGGAGCATACACTGAGTTAAAGTCTAAAAATCAGTGCCATCTAAGTAACCTAAGCTTACCTTTATTTACAGCTGATGTTCAAAATGATATCCTTAAATGGAAAGAGCGGCCTGACATCTCTTGAACACACTTGCGAACACTCGACGAATTTCGGCTGCCGAAATCTGGGAAATGACTAGTCGATTCCTGTCTTCCAGCTCTTCGAGTGTATGGGGATTGCTTGCATACACCTTGTCTTTTAACATTCCCCAAAGATAAAAGTCACAGGGATATAGATCTGGAGAACGAGGACGCCAATCAACTATCTTATCATCAAAAACACTTCGCATTGCTGTCATAGAATCATTGGCAATGTGTGGTCTTGCATTGTCCTGCATGAAATAACGGTACAGCTTTACGTTGGGTGAAAGTTCTTGAAAAAATGGATGCAGAATATTGTTCACATACCTGTCAGAATTCATTGTTTCGTGAAAAAAGATTTGACTAGTCATTTCCCAGATTTGGGCAGCCGAAATTCGTCGAGTGTTCGCAGATGCGTTCAAGAGATGTCAGGCCACTCTTTCCATAGAGGGACATCACTGTGAACATCTACTGTAAATAAACGTAATCTTTGGTTACTCAGATGGCAAAGTTTTTTAGACTTTAATTCAGTGTATGCGCCCGCGGCACAATAGAATCCGAGAATTGGGCGCTGCCGTGGCCGGCAGATGTGGTGGCGGCGGCCGGGAGCCGTACCGCGCGATCCACGGACGTCTGGCGGGCGTCTTTCGTGAGACATCCTGTAGTATTTCATTATTTTCAATTATTCACTTTAAAGAGAGCGATTGAACTTGAGTAATTATGACTTCTTCTTCTTCTTTCATTCTTCCCAAATTCTCTTCATGCAATCACTGTGTTCTCTCTTGCGTTCTTCTGACTACTTTTTTCCTGTTCTATTGTTTATGTCGTCTTGTGTGATTCCCAGTTCTTTAATATCCTCTTCTGTTTCAGTGATCCACTTTGTCTTGTTTTTGCTCTCGTTTGCTCTCTCAAATATTTGCCTTGTGAGCCTGGATTCATTCATCCTGCTCATATGTCCATAAAACTTCATCCTTCTCTTTCTGATGGTATCCGTTATTGTTTCCATGTCTTTGTAAATCTCTCTAGTTGGCCGCTTTATCCATATTCTTTCCCAAATTCCTGAACCATATATTTTCCTCAAAATTTTTCTTTCGTATTTTTCAATCTCTCTGATCTCCGTATGACCAAGAATCACTGTAGTGTCTGCAGCATAGAATGCCTCTGGTAAGAGGCAAATTTGCCGATAAATTTCACTTGGTTTCATTTTCCTCGCATTCAGAAACCGAATCACCGACCCGATTTCACAGGCGACGTGATTTTCAATCAACGCCGAAATTTCAAACAAGCACAACTAAGCGTACGTAACTGACAGCGATCTCCAAATGGCGCACGTTCTACTCCTTGATACACAGCGCCTGTGCGGAACTGCAATCGCGTGCTGCAGCGGAGATAAATTAAAACGGAACTTACTTTCTGGACGCGCCTCGTATATATATATATATATATATATATATATATATATATGTGTGTGTGTGTGTGTGTGTGTGTGGGTGGGTGGGTGGGTGGTTGGGTGTGTGGGTGTGTGCGTGGGTTTTTAGCCGGCCGCGGAGGCCGAGCCGATTGCGGCGCGCCAGTCCAGTTCTGCACGGCCACTACGGTCGAGGGTTCGAATCCCCGCTCAGGCATGGATATTTGTGCCGTCCTTAGTGTTAGCTAGTTCGTAAGTAGTTTTTAAGTTTAGGGACTGATGACCCCGTAGTTAAGTCCCTCAAGCTCTACAAACATTTGAACGTTTTCGTGTGTGTTTTTCTGTGGGTGGGTGGGTGGGTGGTTGTGGGTGTGTACGTGTGTGTGAGACGAAGTGTATCTGTGTGTGTGTTTCTAAAGGAATTGGACAGTATCACATGTTGTAAGTTCGTTTTCTTTCACATGCAGACCGGTTCTGGCACATGTGTCATAGAACGTTGGTAAGAACTGTGTCTGGTGAGAGAGAGACACCGCTCCCAGAAGCCACAGAGACACCGGCAGCACGTATATAGCGCAGCCGCAGGTAGAGGGAATGGCGCCTGCGCGTCTTGGCCGGCGATTAATCAGAGCGATGGGCGCTGTCCTCCGGTTATCACACTCGCCCGTTTGATTAATGCGCGGCGACGGCGGCGGTGGTGGGGGCAAGAGCGGGCGCGCGCGCGCCCACGCACGCGCTGGTCGCAGGTAGCCGCCGCCTGCTGGTCCATCATCATCAGCTCCTACGGGCCCGCAATGCGTCGCGCCGTGCACCGATGCGATGGCCGGAATTACCGGAAGGCCGTAATTCGGAATCCCCCGGCGGTACGGTATTGAAAAAAAAAGAGAGGAAAAAAAAGGGGGGAAAACAAAAAATGGGAATGAGAGAGAGACTGAGTGAGGGTTCGATGCGAATGCAGGGGCGGTGGAAAAAATCTCAATTATTTCGTCTGAAAATACGGCAGTTGTATTAGCGGGCCCGGTGGCCGTGGTAGGGCGACTTTATTTATATTGCGTCGTGGCGCGGGTGGTGCGCGTTTGGCCGCGCCGCGGATGCATTAGCGTGGCCGCCGGCTGCCATTGATTTCTGCCGGCTGGTTTCTTTCTCTGTGCACCGGCTACAGTTCCCGAGGGTGCCACCATGGGCTCGAAACCAGATTCATTCCTCTAAGTTCGTACTACTTGAGCCACCTTACGACAATTGGAGGAGAGCACTTGGTCTAGGTCATTTCCAACCTCTCCTCTTGAGGAAAGTACACTTCTGGAAAATGAAAAAAGCACACCATATGTTCGTCAGCCAGCAGAAGGGAATTTTATTGCAACACATGATCGCGCAGGCAGAGGCATACGTGAGTACAGCCACCGGTGGGGGTGTCGTCGCTAGTGCCGTGTATATCCTACTTTTGCATTAATACGAGCTGTAATTCTCCAATGGCGACGTTCCTACAGGTGCCGAATGTAGTCTTGCAGAATGGCTGTCATGCAGTTTCCACCTGATGCCTCGGTTGGGCCAGATTTCGTGCCACTCACACAGACCGACCAACATGACGTACCATCCATTTCCAACTTCTCAGTCGGGGACAGACCTGGAGATAAAGATGGGCAGGGTACTAGACGCATACCTAGAAGAGTACGTTGGTTTGTACGGGATACGTATGGAGGTGCATTGTCCTGTTGGAAACGCTTATCGTCTTGTTGGTGCATAAACGGTGGCAAGATGGGCTGAATGATGGTTTCACTTCACTGTGCACTGTGCAATTTTCCCTCGACCGTCACCAGCAGAGAACGCCTGGTGTAGGATATGTCCCCCACACCATGATACCGGGTGTCGGCCCCGTTAGCCTCTGTCGCGTACACTCCAGTTTTTCGCGCTATCCAGCGCGACACCACACATGCGTACGACCATCATTGGCACCGAGGCTGCAGCGACTCTCCTCACTGAAGACGAAACGTGATCATTCCTTCCTTCATAAGTGCCAACCGTGAAACCACTGAAGGCGGGCTAAACTATGTTGGTACGTGAGCGGAGGACATCCTAATGGCACGATCGTACATCATGGCGTGGGGAGCCATATCCTACCCTGGATGTTCTGCTCTAGTGATCGTCTAGAGAACATTGAACATTGCTCAGTACACTGAAACCACCATTCAACCAGTCTTGAAGAAACAAGGGGATAAGCTTTTCCATCAGGAGAATGCACGTCCACATGCATCCCGCGGAACTCGACATGCTCTACAAGGTCAACTACGCTGTCCAACACGATTCCCAGATCCGTTCCTACGTTGGACGGTCCGCATGAGCGGCACCAAATGTGGCCCAACTGAAGCACCAGGTGGAAGCTGTATGGCAGGCCATTCCACAGGACCATATTCGGCAAATACACTATCGTCTCCATGGAGGAATTACAGTTTGCATTGCTGCAAAATGAGGGTATACACGGTACTAACGCCGACACTGCGCACTCTCTAGAGACCGTACTCACGTGCATATGACTCTGCCTGTGTGATCGTGTTATATACATCCTCAAGAATGTGTCAATAAAATTAGGTCGACGATTTCATGGTGTTTTATTTTTTATTTATTTATTTATCTAATTTTCCAGGAGTCTTCCTTTGACATCAATATTTCTGATGTTACGCTCACGTACTTTTCGTGAGATATCCGTAATGCCAGGTGAAGTGTGAGACGCAAGCGCTCGAGTGCCCTTTTCTATATACACCTACGTACATACTCCACAATCTATCCAAAAGTGTGTGACATAGGGTACTGAGTATCACTACTAGTTAGCCCGAAAGCAGACAGAGTGCTGCCTTTGTTCTCCGCGACCCTGGATGTCGGTGAGCCCGCATTGTTACCTTGTACACTTGGCTAAGATTATCGGCAGACCACCACGACCAAACGTTGGAGGAAGGAATATGCAGGGTTTCTCAAGCCTTTTCGAAAAAAGTGTATTTCTTAGACTTTGCATATATGAAAAACTGCGTGAAACTTCAACAATTTTCTTAATACTTACCACTCTGCACTTGCAGAAACGTGAGAAATGGACGTATGTAATTCATTAATGTTCCTGCTTGCAGCTATAAAAAACGACCATCTGAAGAGAGCACTAGCACTGTGTGCTGATCTGAGAATGCTACAAAGAGCAATACACATCGTCATGTTAGCGAGGACTGTAGCGCATTCTACCGGCAGAATCTGTTCAGTTAACTTCATGAGGCAGCACTGATCATCTGTAAGGCAGTTTCCAGTCTTAAACGAGTATGTCAATGAGAAGAGTTAAAACTTCGCCCTGCACATCTGCAAAGCAACGCAATGTAGGGTTAATATAAGTGATACTGAGTCCGCAACCGATTATATTGAGATAAGGAAATGGACATACCTTGATTTACTACCCTTCCGGGGATTGATCCGTGTTTGGATGAGACAAGAGGTTGGCGTAAAATTTAATCCATAAGATTTGCATGTGATACCGTGACCCTCTTAGAAAATCAAGAATCACTGACTTGAATGCTAAATGGCGTGAATGAAGCCTGTGCAGCATATGTCATGAAAATTAATTTAAAAAATCAAAAATCATGGTCATAGGTTTAAAAGAAAGAAAAAAGAAAGTTAAGTTGGGGTCAGAAATCATACAACAGATTATAACATTCAAGTACTTCGGAAGTTGGATTAAGGAAGACATGCATTGCCAACAAGAAATCAAAGTGAGCATGTCTCTGGCGAAAGAGGCATTTCAAAAGCAGAGAAGACTCTTAAGATGTGGTTTAAACAAGGAAATGTCTAATATCGAGTGTGGCCTTGTTTGGGGCAGAAACCTGGACTTTGAGAAAGCAAGACGAGAGCAGAATTGAAGCTTGTGATATGTGGATTTGATGTAGAATGCAGCTGGATTAATAGGGTCAGGATTGAAGAAGTACTGAGGAGATTTGACGAAGAACGGAGGATGCTACGGACGGTGAAGAATAGAAAATTAAATTGGATAGGTCAGAATCTGAGTCCTAATAGCAGTCTAGTGGACGAAATTCAAGTTTCCATTACGGGAAAGAGAAGGATGGGCAGAAGATGGTATCAGACGCTGGGTGACATCAACAGGTCACAAGGAGGCTACCAAAACATGAAGACAAGAGCAGAAGACAGAGAAGAGTGGAGGGCTACTAACCTAAGGACAACACACACATCCATGCCAGAGGGAGGATTCGAACCTCCGACGCATGAGGCCTAGCGATCCGCAACGTGGCGCTCCAGGCCGCTCAAAACTGCCACAAAGCAGATAACGAAATGATGATGATGATCATAAGTACCAATACTGTTGTTAATAAAGAAACGCAATTACACTTTTACAGAAAGATCCCACAACAATAGTAACATATGAAGTGTATTGGCAACTCATCTTTGGGCGTTCCACGATCTTCCCGGACTGATAAAAGTCTCTTATCAAAAAGGAAAAATTCGTGATGTTTTGCGAAACTATTAATTCAGTTACTAAACGGAATTCGAGTTCTTTGGGCACGATCAGATAATAACTGAATGTTTCTAATATTTCTTCGCAGATCAGTGATTAAAAACGTTCAAACGTTTGTAACTCTTATGGGACTTAACTACGGGGTCATCAGTTCCTAAACTTACAAACTAATTATGAACTACTTACGAACTAGGACGGCACAAATATCCATGCCCGAGAGGGGATTCGAACCCCCGACCGTAGTGACCGTGACTGAAGCGCCTCAATCCCCTCGGCCACCACGGCCGGCGATCAGTGACTTACAAAGTTGTTATTAAATTACAGATCATAGAAATTCACATGTTCACAGGAAAGTGTTACATTTTTATGTCACTGTATTTAATTTCGCGGTGGAGTGCGCCGCTGCTTGCCGTCGGAGGTTCGAGTCCTCCCTCCTGCTTGGGAATATTTGCTTTCTTAGCATAAGTTAGTGTAAGTAGTTTGTAAGCCTAGGGACTGACTACCAGAGTAGTTAAGTCCCATAGATTTACAAATATTTGAACATTTACATTTAGTAAAATATGAAAAATGTGAAAAGATTATTTTATATGTAGACGTTAAAAGCGTGAATACTAGCTTAAAAGAGGGGGAAGGGCGGTGGGGATTGCTACGTTGGTGGCATTGGGTACATTTAGCGAAATGATAGCTTCAACTTATTTTAGTAGAGGGGAAAAAGACTGGATTTGATCATTTCATACTATACTGGTGTCCGCTGCCATATGTAATTGACTTCCAGCATTTACAATAGTGTTATGTTTCTGATTTTCTTGAGAGAATGTAAGATTTTACAGTCTGCATCATAATTCTGGTTTTCTGTGAGCAGATGTTCGGCAAAGGTTGAATCTGTCTTTTTTAATCTCCAACTTCTCTCCTGTTCTGATAATCTAAAAGCTACAGCCCTGCCAGACTGACCTATATGTACTTTTACACAATGTCTACATGTGATCTTATACACACCACGTTTTGCTAGGGGTTGAATTTTGTCTTTACTATTGAGTAAATATTTTTAAAAGGCGTTTATGTCGTAAACTGCAGGTCTCTAATTTCGATATTTTAACCTTTTAGCAAGGTGATCCGAAATTATGCCTACATATGGGAAGACAAACCAGTTTCTTTGCATATTGACTGGCTCTTGCTGCATGTTTATGACGTCTGGATGATGTGAGTTAGCAGGGATAACTGTATCAGTTAATCTGGATTTTTTGTAAATAATAAATGTTTCTTTGTGCTGACGTGAATAGTAAGGTCCACAAAATTTATATAAGTTCCTCCTAGTTCCACTGTGAATTTAATTTTGTTGTGGTGGGAATTTAAATATTTTGAAATGCATCCTGTGTCTTGTGGTACCAGTCCATAAACAAAGCACATCATCCAAATACCTGAACCAGTATTTAATTTTACAACTCAGTGGTTCTTTCTGTAAGAAAACCTACTCAAAATAATCCATGAAGATTTCAGATAATATGGAACTAAGTTGAGAACCTATAGCTAGGCCATCAGACTGTCTGTATGGCCTATTTCGAAACTGGAAGTAATTTTGTTTAACACACACTTTAGTAGCAGTAATTAAGTCACATTATTGTACTGGGCTTACTTTAGATTTATAGAAAAGGTCAGTTGGTATCTTTATACTTTCATCATAGGAATACTGGTATATAAACAAGTGACATCAAAAGATGACACAAGATGAGAACATGGCGCAACCTGTATATCTTTCATTCTGTCTACAAATTTAGGTTTAAAATTGGTTTTCTTTTTCATTGTGTACTCTACCTCGCTGGCTAGTAAGTAACAATGAAAAGAGAAGGATGACTCTACTGGCCTTACAGGAATAGGATCTTTGTGCAGTTTAAGTAAACCATATAATCTGGAAACCAAAGGGTTCATATTCACTAGCGTATGGCTGTTGTTTTCAAATATAATAGTTTTACATGATTTTACAGTGGCTTTAACCTTTTCATTCAAAGCAGAAGTTGTATCCTAGAGCAGTTGCTGAAAGTCAGAATTATCGAATGACTATAACAACAAAACGAACAAGTTCACTTTCAACAACTACTCAAAGATTCGACTGCTACTTTCAATGAAAAAGTAAAAGCAACTATAAAATCATGTAAAATTATTACATCTGGTACTAATTACGACTTTTAGTGCAGTGTTTATCCAAAAACATATTAAAAACACACTTTAGGATTTCTCGGATTTTCCAGATTTCCTGTAAATTTTTTGATATTTCTTCCATAAAAATTTTGTCCTAAGAATTAGGAATACAACATAAAAAATATCAAACAAATCGGTCAAGACGATCTCAACTGATGCTCATACATACATGCAGTAATTGATTTTTACTGATATAGATAGATTGAGATCGCAGCAATGTCTCACTCTCCAGAGAGTAAGAGGATGGACGACTGGCGATATTTCGGTAGGACATCCTTCCAGTTTCAGGGTAGCTGCACAGAGGGAAGCACTGCGCCTTGGACATTTAATATCTCAGTCATCAATGAAAAGGTTGATACTACATTCTCTGTTTATCAGAAGCCAATTCTCATTTACTTTTGTCTGCAAGCTGATAGTTGTTAGCGTCCTGTGTCAACGTAAAGGGTTTATTTGTACAATGGTGCAAAGATCTCACGTCCTTTGAGACATTGAAAGTTTGTCAAGAATGTTATCCCATCGGGAAGTCCATTTTCGTCAGGATGGTCAGAGTGAAGTGGAGATTAACTGGGAGTTGCTCTTTCGACTACTTGTGCATCAGTTGAGTTATGATAGCACAAAGATGAGTACTCGAAGTACGCAGTCGGCCTTTTTTCCTTACATTCGAAGCATATACACGGGATTTTGCTGAAATACGATGTAAAATGTGTGTTTCGACCTCCGTCTAACCTTAGTCGCAGTTTGGGTCCGTAAAGGATGATTTTGATGGGTACCTATCGTATGTCATGCAGTTATAGCATTTCATATATTTATTAGGCCCTTTTATTACAGCTGTACTGAAAATTAGCGTCACACAAATTAAGTGCAGCCTAAAAGATTTGCTATTTCAGTTCATTGCATAGAAACAGGTGACCAAATCAAATATAACTACACGAAGATTCAGGCATGCACTTCCTTGTTTGTGACTGTATTGTTAAAGAAGTGGTTGACATGAAACTAGCGATTAATGTTATAAATGGTGATGAAGTTTTTGATCATATTCTGCGTCCAACCTGCTGTCAGAGACAGAGATTTAATTCCGCCTCACGAGTGATCACGCACATTGACTATCGATAGTCTAACATTTGTCATGCTGGTTGTGTTCGTTGTATGATATCCGTCCTGTTTTCTTTGAAAAACTCAAGCATTAAATGTCCTTCCATAGTGATTCATCTCTGCAGATATCTTAATAATGGCTGGTATGCTCCAGCCCAGATATTTGTGATCGGCGATCTTCTCATCCGGCTGCAAAGTAATAAGCTTTCTGAATAATCACTACAGAGATACTTACTTAACTATTTTCAGCTGCCAAGTACTTGATGAAAAGTCCCCATCGTAGGTATCCACCTTTGTTTATCTTAATTTACTTTCCGTCGTCACAGAGGAAAGAGATGTTCATCGAAGGATGGAAAACATATCAAATTTAATTAGATGCGACTCGTCCAATACGCCCTTGCTCTTTAATAAAAACATAAACTCTATAAACTTTAAAAATACCATGAGTCACTTAAGTGTGTTAGTGGACAATTGACGACGCGTACCATAATAGTAAAAGAAAAAAGTGTAAGACATAGATTCTAAAACTTCAATCCTTGAAGGCCATCATGACTTGACTAGTAGAAGAGACTTGTTCACTTCGAAAATCAAGACGTGCTTATAGTTCTTGAGGTATGCTTTTAGAGGACACGTTTATTACATATTTCGCTATTGTTTTGATATGTACATCATCTGTTCACAAGATGGAAAACAAAGTGCTTGATTGGAAGAGATTTGTTTCTCAGTGGCAGAGATAAATATGTGTTCATAGGCACACGAGAGAAAAATTCTGGAGGTGGGTTACTTATTGAAATATTGTATAATGTACTTACCGTCGTCTAAAAGAATCGAAGTTCTAAGGGAATTTCCGAACACTCTGTAAGCATTCTCCTCAAATCAAAGCGGAAAGAAGGAACAATATAAGAAGTTTAATAAAAAATATTATTGGAAATTTCGTATTTGTACACCACTTCAGCACGCCTTTTGTTGAGACTTCCCTTCTCATAATGGAGACGTAACATTTTTTTCTGGTTGTTTTATTTTTTAGTTTTATGACGGAAATAAAAGTTTGTACTAACACGGTTTGTATAACTGAAACGTTTGTTTTATCATGATTATGTATATATAATGACTTCTTGGTTTCGTATCAAAGTAAAACTTCAGCACACAATATTTGAGTGTAGTTGGGATAAAAAAAGGAAACTGAATCAGCTGTGATAAACAACGTAAAGGCCCAAGTCACTGTATTAAAGACGCATACTGATTAACCACAGGACATGTGGTCTGTTGGTTGAATACTACCTTGATAATCATTTCCATTGACAAAAGCTTCCAGATCAATCGAACATTTGCATCAGTGGAATGGAACCGCTGAGATCTTAAGCCTTATTGATATTATAACGGACATAGCGTTTTCTGTTCCACTATAAAATATTCTGCATCTTAACGCTACAGTACATTTGGTCCATTTGAACTGACAGTACTGTGCTGCCATCTGGCAGGAGAAACGGACACTACGATCACCTGACACCAAGGAGCAGCTTTGTTTACTATGCGTTAGCTAGTCAAGCTAGTACTCCTACATTATTGAGTAGTTTTGGAAACTTATTTCATGGAAATACATCGCTATTCTCTACTTTAGGTAACGCAGTTCTTACGAGAAGTCCAAAAGCTATAAGACGAAAAATTACAAATACAAAAAGCAAGCAAGTTAGACAACTGCACCTAGACATCTACAGAGATAGAGTGGGAGAGAGAGATAGTGATACACACAGAAAGAGAGAATAATTTCTAACCAATGGGAAATGTTTCATTTTGATATTAAGGTACTGAATAAGAACTAAACAGACCAATTGTCACCATATATACCATAGCAAATTGTAGTTAATATTCTTTCTGAAGTATTACCTTCTTTTATCAGAACTAACTGAAATCCAACACGGCAAATCACGGATACTCAGGCACGCGAAAATGTAGGTTTTGGTCAATATGCTCCATTCGAAAGAAAATTCACAAGTTATGAAAACTACACTTCGCTACTGTCAATAAAATAAATACCATATCAAGTAACATTCAAACGAAGCAATGCGTTTCGTATACATATTAACAGACTAGTGCAGCAGGTAATTTACTAACCTCAGTTAGTAAGACGGCGGTACCACAAAAGTGTAACGAAAATAAGGAAAAATAGTATACGGTAAGTGATAATATTTTTGCAAAGAGCATACTAAACTCACTATTGGTCCTAATTCAGCTGCTCATCTTTTCCATCATCTGAAAACTATTTATCCAAAAGACTCGATTCAGCGCACACAATCGGATTGGTTTTTTCATTGTGTACGTTTCACAGACGAAAGAACGTCACAACCTGTGAGTAGTAGGTTATAAGTAGGTTTATTTATGCTACACGTGCGTATCATGGATAGTATTCCTTTATGAGTAAGAAGTACCAAATATAGAAAGTTCCTGATGAGTTAAAATCTCTACGATACACATAGGTATCACACCATCCCTAGGCAGAAATCTGAAACCAACTGCGCCAAAAATAGTTATCTAGTGAGGCTGAAATTTCCATATGCACGAACGTTTACAGCTTAGTGGTTTCTGTATCTAAATACACCTTGTATTTATTTTTCAATCTTCTCTAACGGCTCGATTCTGCTTATCATAGTGGGGAAGACGAATAATGAACATTCAACAAATTTTCTATCAGCTATGAAAGTATCCAAAAACAAAAACAAAAAACAAAAAAGAAGATCAGAATTTAACGTCTCTCGGTTGTTTTAGACGGACATCAAGCTCGAACTGTTTTTGTTAAGCATGGGGAAGGTAATCGGCTGTGGTATTTGGAAGGAATCATCCCTGCAATGGCCGAAGTTATAACGGGAAATACTAATATGTCTGTTGGCGGGTCTGATCTCACCCTCCAAATCAGAGTGAAATGTCCTAGCCACTATCTGGGTGATACAATTGGATCAGCTATACGCTGATGTGTTAACACATGGCATCCTGTTCTCCATACACTTATCTTAAATTTTCTGTTTTATTAATCTTATTATGACAACATTCTCTTTTCTTGTATTAGTCTTTTTCTGTTATCCTTCTTTAGCGGGCAGTACGCAGCTTGTTTCCAGCGTAGCAAAATTCCGTCACTTTCACCACCGTGGCGTATACAGTTTCGATCTTAAATTGATCACTACTCTAACGTGAGCTATTTCTCTATGCTTCCTAATTTTTATTACTTACTCCCAAACCGTACTCGGGGCTCGGTATACCATTACATTCTGTAAGTTCTGTCACCTTTCACAATAAAGAACTTAAGAACTTTCAAGTCACAGATTCTATATTTAGATATCCTTGCATTCAAAATTTTTCGTTTTTCTCCTTGCTGTTTCTTCGATATAACTTTCTACAAAATAGGAGAAAAGTTGCGTCTCTATCTTACACACATTTTCATTCAAAGGAAGTCGGTATGAAGGTAACGGCTTAACGTCCCGTCGACAGAGTCATCTTTACAGACGGTTTTAATTAGAAATATTTTCTCTTAAGTATCCACCCCTTCCTTTGCTTCTTGGGTGTTAGTTGTGCTGTAGAAAAACCTATTGCCCTACAGTTTATGACTATTAAATTAATTTAATTTTTTTCTACTGCCGAAGTATTTTTATTATATCGGATACTCCTTAAGTGCTGCTTACATTATGATTGTAATGACAGAGCTGCCGTTCTTTCTCTCTATTTTCTTTTCCATTATTCGGTTGATTATTTCTACGTCTTTATGTTTCAATTGCCAAAACTTTATATTGAATAAAATCGTTTCTTCTAACCATCATTTAACTTCCGAACTCTTCCCATTTTCTTTACAGTCATTCCCGTTTATCTCTCCTAAATATCCCATTCAAAACACTTCTAGAAATTCTTATTTCCCAAATATTTTTCAATTTTCTTCTTTCCTGCTAGTACTGCTAGTGCTAGTTTGCCAAATTATATTTTCTCTCATCATAACTAAGTTTTCCTGTTCAATTTATACGAATACACTTGATAATGTTGTAAATTCGAACGCACATAACATTCCCAACATTTTTACTTCCTCAGGACACGAATGAACGTTATCACCCACTTTCTTGTGTTTCTTTTAAAGCTCAACTTATGCTTGATCATTAGTAAATGACCATTATCTATACCTGCTGTCACACACACAAGAATTCCTAAATTCTGTCGATGATGAAATGCATCTGAGAACTTGCGCTTTTCTTGCCCTTTTCCAACTATAAGTCCTTCTATTGTTATTTTTAACAATACATTTCATTTACTAGCGTAAATTTATTGCGGCCCTATGGAACTGCCTTCTGCCTCATCGTGATACGTACGCATTCTCATAATTTTTCACGGGAACAGTAGAAAATATCACGACGTCACGGAAGTTCTTGGTAAGACTTTCACCTCTCCTAAATATACTTATACTGAAACAGTTTCTGATTTTAAAGTATTATAAAAGTGTTGAACAACAGCCACAGAAAAAGATTTACATGGAAGACAGTTACATGGACCAGAAGATAAAGTACAGCAGCCTATCATCATTGCACGCGCAAGCTTCAATCCATAAGGACGGTCGCCGAAAGTGTAAGGATCACGTACAGCACCTTGTTCATGAGATATGACATCATAAACAATGAGCTGCCCGAAAAACTGCTGCATAAAACGACAATGTTGTACATTTCCTTTTAAGCCACTGGACTAATTTCAACCAAATTTGCTACACATATTCCTTACCGTGACATAACAATGCTGTCGGAGTAAAAACCACATTCGATACATGGTTCAGGAGATACAACGGCATAAATAATAGGAGTTGCAGAAAATTGCCACATAATGCGACGAGATTTTATTCACACACCTTATGAGAAAGATAGTACTTAGTGATTTGTAACCAACTTTAATCAGAACTTCAAACCTTTATTAAACATTTTCTCGCTGACTAGCACATAAAAATAATAATAGGGAAAAATTTCTCGCTTACTACTTTCCCGCCGTTCATGGAGCAAAACGACGGTATTCGGTATGACATTAGAGTTTATAATTTGTAGACTACAAATTATAGTCGCAGGAAATTTTATAGATAGTATACACACACACATCTGAATGTAATTTCGTAATTGTATCACAGTAAGACCCGTAGTTCATGATCTATAAGGACATAAACAGTAACGTTCATGGAAAACCGCCCCATCACGCATCAGGTTTTAATATATTACTTCTTTGCAACTAACTCTGGTCGCACCGGATTTTACCAACATACAGCATATATACAAATGAATATATAACTGCAAAATTATACAATTATGGAACATATAATTCAATAAATATGACATCATATATACTGCGATGGGTAAAAACCTGTCACAAGATTCACCATGCATTAATAAATTTACATATTTACCACTAAAACACTCCTGTATTCCAGTCAGCGTAAGGAAATTCATGAAAACTTGACAGCTCTTTACAACTAACAACCAACTTTGAACTGTGAAGCGCACACGGCTTTAGGTGAAAGCAATAGACTCCTATAGAGCTACAAGGAAAGGAAGAGAACGATACATTGTACATGCAACGAATACCCATTATTTCCGATAGATCTAGCTTTTAACTTTCGGAGACTGCAGTTGCCAGTGAGACTTGCATTTTCTATTACGGTTAGTAATTCGCAGGGCAATCTATTCAATATTGTGTAATGGATTTGACATGTCCATATTTCATAAACGGACAACTTTGTCACATTCTTAGGAGTGGACTCACCAAAGAAATTATTCATATTAGACCCTGGACAAGACGCAAGAAATATTCTTTATAGAAATTTCTTAATTAAATGAATGTATGGATATTAGATATTATATGTATTTTGATTACTATCTTTCTTTTTTTGGATACAGCACTTATAATTTTGCACATTATCCAAAAACAGCCTGATTTCTTATATATTCTCTGATAAATATAACATGTTATTAGAAAAAGGGAGATGGACAGAGAGAGAGAGAGAGAGAGAGAGAGAGAGAAGCGATATGAGAAGTATCAACTCAAGCCTCGAATAAATAAATAAATAAATACCCGAGCAACGCCGAGTTTTCAGCTATATATAATTGTGCGACTTATCGTGATCCAATCCCAGGCTGTTATTAGAAACGAATTAAGATGACGACGGCCCTATTACATTATGTAGATACTCAAGATGTAGTTATTCAACGTCGGGTATTGAAAACTGTAGACATACGATATTCGGCAACCTACCTATGAGTGGCTTCCTCTTCTAGAGATCATTATCACCACGATTTACTGACATCTAACAAGCAGGTCATGGTTTTCGAGAAGCGGAAGAAGTCTGGAAAAGAAAAAAGTGAATGTTGTTATACAGAACGATAACCAACGAATAAATTAATTACGTGTTCTACGTTGTACTACTAAATAAAGTTTAAGCTTAACTGTAACGATAGTAAGTCAAGGTTCTCTATAAAAGTTTTTAATGATATCCATAACCGAATAATGCTCCCATCTTCGCATCTAGTCTGTTTCCTTGTATAAAAATTATCCACTATCATGTGTTGATGTTCATGAACTACGCGACATGATTAATTGTTGAACAATAAGCATCGGTGAATCGTGAATATTAGTTTCAGAACAATGTAGCGAAATAGAACTCGGTGGTGGTAATATGCAAAAAGATTTTTAATGTCTTGCATTGACTAACATATGACTTACAGCGCTCCTTGCGGCAACCAGCGTAAACTCGGACGCCAATTTAATAGTGCTCAGATCACTGAGATTAACCCCTTTATGATTTGTCTGTGTGAAAATTGAGGTGGTTTATTTACTGACCACTTATTTTCTTGTGCAGATTGTTTACCTAAATGTAAACTAAACATGTGTAAATGTATGCAGCTTTCAGTTGGACGAATTAAATTGTCAAAATACTAAATATTACTCATTACAAGATTATTTTGAGGAAAACTCTTCAGGAGTCTATGACCATGTTCTAACTGTAACTGATCTTTAAATAAGTGCAAAAAATCAGTTATCTTCGCAATAATTGCAGGCTTACATTGAATGATAAGAAGCTATCATACAGACGGGTATGAAATATGAAATAGGAAAAATGATGTACGACTTCAAAAGAGAGCTACATTCAATAAAATCACTAAACTGAAAAATGTATCGACAACACTAAATATGAGCGATGTCTTTTGTCCATAACATCCCATGTGTCCTTAACTTTAACTAATTTTACAACAATAAAAAAGTTGCAATGTTACGAACAGCGATTTTCAACAATTTTTAAGACAACTCACTTTTGAAGTAGTCAGTGGAACATTGTAAGTTAGTAATTTAAATGTGTGACTACAATGCTTTCTTATATTATGATATCTTTTAATGCTCTATAACATTAATAGCTATTACTCCATAAAATATGCTATTCAGTTTGCCACAAACATGGCGGACGTGTAGCCACTCTATGTAATTTAAACTCTTTCGTCAGGACGTTGTTAGGAGTAGGTGGCATAATAAGCTGCGATATTGTGGAGTACGAATTAAGGTACAAACCGAAAGTTCAGCTCCGAGAAATTTGGAGAAGGCTTCATAAAAAACGTGAACAGTAGTAACAGGTAATGGTTATAGTTTGAGTAATCCATTAAATAAGCAATAGCACGGTTAAAGTAATGACGCATCACATAGTTACTCGTCCATTCTCAGTGAGTATTAGTCGGATATCAATGAGAGTCGAAACCAAACAATAGGATCCATGAAGAAGGTATGGATAGCGTTAGCTAAACAATAGATATGACTGTCATACAATTTCTGTCGTGAACTGATCCCAGTTTTCGCTATTCGAATAATATTTTAGATGTTATTTTAGGCACTGATCATACAAAATAATTTTCAACATCAAACAGCACAAAATTTATTTAAAAAGTAACTTCATTGCCTGAGTTCCAGCATAATATTCATGTATTAGCAACAGTTTTCAATAACAACGTCAGCACCATATCTTAATAGTGATTATAAATGTCAATAACAAGATTAGGTGTTAAAAGGAAACAATAAAAACCTAGCAACAAACACATAAATTAGTTCACTAATAGTAAAGGAAACAATTACCTGAATAAGAAGTAATATGGAAGACTTCATAAAACAGGACTATATGTGCAATAAGCACGCATACACACACACACACACACACACACACACACACATACACACAAACGTACATGAAACGAGAACTGGGCAAGGAGTATTAAAAATGTTCGTGTACTCCAAAGAGCGTAATTTCCTCACTTTGTAACCCGTTGGTAGGAACTTCATTCGTCTGTTCACATAAACATACACTTAAGGTTGAGTTTTTCTTTTTCTTTTTAATGTTCACTTTTTAAATATGTTAGATTTTCTTATATTGAGCTTGGATAGTGTCGAATACACGAAGTGATTTTGACAGGTTGTTTGCTTGACGTGTGGCCTCAATGTATTTTCATGCATCAAAAACACGTAACATAATTATATAACTTCAACGTAATGTGTACTATTTCAGTGATCCGATAGATACGTCCAATTTTCTGTACCTTCTCTCAGATTCATTACAGTTCGTCTCTCTTTTCTTGACAATCATCTCCACTGCAGTATAATGTATAATATCTTCTGCCGACATTATACACCGTTTTCTTTCCCCTCTCGACCTTAACATAGACACAAGTTCTTATGGTATAAAGCGTCTGTACTGTCTTTACTGTAATTAATCCCCAATTACTTTTGCTAATTTGTTAGATATCCTTTGACAACTTTTCAATTCATCTACTTGCCAATGTTTTCTTTAAGTTAATCATCCAATTACTAAAATCAGTTGTAGCGTACATTTAAGTCAGTACCTCCGTCTTTTTCCTGTATCTTGCCGCTGCCAATGTTAAAGTTACTATTATTTGTAAGTAACTGTAAGATCACATTGCAGTATTACGTGGAAATAGAATCTGTCAATACGTTGAAGAATGTGTAAAAGAAAGCATGACTACCCTTATATTTGGATGTAAAACAATTACATAATTAGTAAAAGAGCCATGCTCTCATTAGCATCAACAAAGGATACCTAAATTATCAGGTATGTATGTATAGTAGTACTAAAGAAAAATTACCTCCACTTGCTACAAGACATTAATTATTAATCTACGGCATATAATGTCAATGTTACATGCATCTACGTTAATTGGTATCAACAGTATCAAACAGTGATCTCAAAATCACTTTGGAGAAATGAGTCTTGGTCTAGTTATGCACTATTTAAAAACGTAATATCCAACCACGTCAATAAATGAAGAAAATTAAAAAAAAATTGTATGACATAACTATATTGGTAGTATGTTTTAGATCTTATGGTCACTTTTCTGCTATTGTAGAATTGGTTGCACTCAGTTCTGACTGTCTGACGTAGCAACCAGTTGTAAATATTTTTTGATCAAAACACTCCCAATTTCCGAAACTGTGTTTTGTGAATAACAGTTACGCTTTTTGCCATTATAGTGCGTACCATACGCAGTTCAGCTTCCTTGTCCTAGACAACTGGCGTCAGAGGATGCGGGATGGAGGGACACGTATTCAGCACATCGCTCTTCCGGTCGTAGTCGGGTTTCTAGACTGGGTAACGATACTGCTCGGTGAAGTATCTCATCACTTGGTCTTTCTATGCTGAGTGCAGACTGTTCCAGTACTCCCACCAAAGAAAAAGCTTTGGTGGAACCGGGAATCGAACACTTGACTTTGGCATGACACTCAACCGCGTTGAATATTCAGTCACGGAGTCGGGCGTTTCGCCATCGTGAAGCAGCATTAAATTATGTGGGAATCTAGAAGAGCTGAATCCATCAGTTGACACTGAAGGGTATTAAAAGAAAGAAAAACATCTCGTTAATACACGTGGACGTAAAATATCTACGAGAGACGGAAGTGACTTAAGGTCTGAATAATCAGATTGAACAATGTATACAGCACAGCTACAACACGTGAAAAGTGGAAATATAAACAGTCGGCTGATGGCAGCGGAATACCAGAAATATTGTCAATAAAGACAAAAGTGTTGTAACCAAACTAATTTCATTATAAAAACGTAGAATAATTTTTGAAAAAATAGTGGTTTAATAGCTAATAGACGTGACGAGCCAATGTACAATAACATGAAGGTGGGTATGACTGAACAAGAGATGTGGTTTTAGGAAAACGTCAGGTGACAACATAGAAGACGATTTATTTAGAGTAAATAATGATTGGTATGGAAGAGGACTTTAGCCAGATATCTTCACGCATTGAAACACAATTGACATACCCATAATTTAAAATAGTACACTAAAAAACATTATTTAAGACCTAATCTGATTTTACAGGATCCAGAGAATAAGACAAACAATAATGGTATTATGCCTGCTATTTGAAAGAACAATATTTATGGAATAATGGACGACATTTATTTTTCATAAACATGACAGTATGGACTAGGAAGAACCCTTTAGAACGATAATGAAGTTAATGGAATGATAGATGAAAAATTAACTACAACAGATAACAAAGGAATGTGGAGAGGTTAAGATAGAAAAAAAAACGACATGACTGACCACATCTTCATTTTTAGTAATATTTTTATTGCAAACATTATTGAGACTATGAAGGAAGCGGCAATAAGGCACTCTTAACCATTTCATTCCCAATGTTGCTCCTCGACAACAACGTATTAAAAGCTGATTTATACCGTATTTTGTGAATCAATGGTTAAAGTCACATTTTTGTTCATGAATAGCGTGCTTCTAGTACGACATTTTGCCGCTTGGTAGGGCGTGTAGCCACTTCTAAGGCATTATTCTATCCATCTTGGAGATTGCGTTAAGTTGCCGTCTGACTGTACGTGGAAGTGAATTGTCTTCTCTTTGGTGCTGAGCGAAGATTATACTATCAACAAATAACGTCCCAGGTAATAAAAATCCTCGATACTGACATCTGTGTTTAGCAAGAAATACATGAGATAAAAAAACAATAGTTCGATAAAAATTTTAAAAACCATATTCTCTTGCTTAGTGCACTTTATTAATACAGAAACCACTGAATTTCAATATTTCCAAAGCTGAATTCATAATGTAGAATTGAAAGGGTTAAATTGTAGTTATTTAATGTGAACGAGCAGGAAGCAAAAATATTGGGGGCAATCAAAAATATGGAAAAAATCTGAAAATCTGGAAACCTTATAACGACGATCAGAAGAAACAATCTTGTTACATCACTAGTATAATCACAGAGAAAAACAGGTATTTAATATATATGAAGAAAATAAATGTAATAATGCAACAAACGCTTATGACAATGGACAACATTCTAAGCAGAAAAAATATGAGTACATAGAAAAACTTTCTTGCAAAATCAACAGCCTTATTCTGTTTAATGGCAGTGAAAGTAGGTCCCTGAACAAAGTCGGAAAAAAAGAAACTGTTGGAATTTGGACATATCGGCAACAGACAAGAATGAAGGAACTGAAAACAAATGGCAACCTTTAAGTCGTAAGACAAGTCACCAACAAGACAAAATTGTAAAAATTAAGAGAGATTAGAGATATAAATTTTCTGGGAAGTATCGACATAATACCTACATCATTCAAATTAGTCAAGGAAAAGTGCTGGAAACAAAGAGAGAGGACGGACTAGGCAGAAATATTTTGAAGAAATCAAGAAGAGCGAAGAGTATGACAATTGTGTGGAAATGAAACGAACAGCCAGTCACAGAAGAGGGTTATGACATCAACAAGGCATTAGCCTTCAGAATATATATCGAAGGTTCGAATTCGACGACAACTTGGCAAGTAGACGTAATTAAAATTTTGTTGCCAAATAGTAAATCGCTGGTGTTATTCCAATAGATATGTTTTCCTAACAGGCAAGGTAAGAGCTGTATACTCGTGGAGTAAACACAGTAGCCAAGAAACAAAAGGGACTAGTCTAACATGAGGACCAAATATCTCTTTTTACATAGGGATAATCTACGACATTTCAAATAAAAGTTAAATATTGTTTAACATACTGATAACGTGCGACATTTGTGTAAGCAGGCAAAGGTGAGGTTCTGTTAATACCGTCACACAACAGTTTGAACAGAAAATTTGAACGACTAACAATACTTGAACGACTAGGAAGTATTTATACAGCGAACCTAATTCTTTCGTCCGCAGAAGTATTTCCCTAACAACCAGACACCCTAGGAGAAAAATGGCCAACTCTGGATCATTGTCAGTAACTAATCCAGTTGTAGCCAAAATTCGAGTTCGCAAAACACACCGTCCAAGGCATTCGAAAAATATGCACCATCCAACAAGATGGTTCTAAAAGGGCGAGTTCTTATTTTATTCTCAAAACAAACATGTTGTTCCAAGAAAATATTATTATTTAGCTTGTCCTTTACCTTTCTGCAGACCTTACTGCGTTAACTAAAATTGTTTACTTCATGTATCATAAGACTGTTACCATGTCAGTGGGTTCTTTCTGGTGCTAATATTTGGGTTGTCTCCAGTATCAGGATTTATCCAGATATGAAAACTTTAGATTTCAACTCACCTAACACTGCGCTTCGTCAGAAACAAATTAGCACACCAAGCCATAATCATCCATCCCTGATGTTTCTCCGTCCAGTGTATCCTGCGCGACCATTTTACGGAACACTAAACAGGGATATTCGCGCATAAGCTCTATGAACACGCATTGCAAGAATACTTGAGAATGAGTTGTATTCTACTTCATGTTTCATTCCAGCAAGCAATACACTGAAGTGAGGATTTTTCTGTCGACAGTTGGTCGTCGAATTTGTTTGTGTCTGGCCACTTCGACACCTCATTCTACAAACTCACCCTTCGGTCGACATCCAACATCCCCTGCTTACGTCAAAATAACGACTATCACATACTCTTATATCAAACATTTTGTTTTTCTAAAAATAACGTTGAAAGCTATATTTGGAGTACAGCTTAATATCACAGAGAGAGCAAGTTGCGACAGAGAGAACTGGTTCGCCTCCACGTGGCAGGGATGGCCTACGACGTAGGTTTCTGCAAGCCCATCACTTCCAGAACCTAGGGCGGCTAAGCAACCAGTATACGCAACAATACTAAGAGTTTTAGCAGTGCACGACCCACTTTAGATTTACAAGGTGGTGGATCACTGTGTTAAATAAAAAAAAAAAGTCCTTAAAGTTTCAATACTTTGATAAGTCACGTACTTACCACGTATGTCAGGTGTTTTGTCCAATTTTGCCACTCACACTGAATCAATACTGCACAGTTTCTAAAGGTTTTCCTGTATAATAAACTAACGAAACTGACTCTTATATTCAGAAAGAATTATTATATGCTCCTGAACAGTTGATTTAGGGGCGTTCAATCCTTCCAGTATGTGGATAAGGCGTAAAATAACAGCAGACAATGTACGACACAAACCTGTTCATTCATTATCATAAAGTAAATATTTATCTATCTTCAAAGCCGATGAGAATAAGGTCAACGCTGGAGAATATGTCGATGTATCAATTCGTCACTCAGCTACGACACAGAGTCGAACTTATACGTGGGAGGTGCCTGTTTCTACAAGTGTGTTATAAGCTAAGATAATAGCAGTAGAAACCAGAATAAAGAGCACAGCTTGAAAATTTGAAGATGACACAAAATTCATTGGCACTTGAAGTAGCAATAATCGCTTGTTCTTAGAAATTATGTGAGGTTATATGTAACAGAATACTGGCTTGAGAGAACTGGTGGATGATCATACCAGAAACAACTAACATGGCATTCAGGAGTCGTAGGAGATAGTAATTAAGCTTCATGATGCACATGGCAACTAAGTGAATTACACATTACCATTCCCAGTCAGATCAGTTTAACTGAATAGTACGCCAAACTATCCTCAATATTGTCTCCGAGTCTCACTAGCTAACGCACCGAAAGATATAAAAACTCTCCCTGAAAATGGCGCTATTCCAGATCTTCAGATCTTCGGTATGAAACGTCGTCATCATTGCAAAATTCGTTTCCTCCAGACGTTCGTTCAGTTCGCAGAAACTATGTAAACCACTTGAGGTAAAATCTGGACTTTCCGACTATTATCACTTACGTCTATGCAGTCTCGGATAAATTATAGGAATATTTCACTACGGCTAGACACAATATTACATTTGCTCAATATAGCGACAAAATATCGCGATCATTGAGTGTCTAATTTAGGCGCTTTACTCACAACAATCACAGTGTCATACGTTCTTTGAGTTTGGAGTTCTTTTCCCTTTATCGCTCAATTACAGTCGCACGCTATGATGCAGCTGTGCCACTATGGCTTAGAACGTTTTTGCTCTTCCGATGCTGTGGCATATCAGAACCGCTAAAAAAGTCTGGAGTGGACGACAAAAACATAAACGAACATTCACCAATAAACCAATATCAGGTTCTCCTCGAAGAACAACAAGGTGGCAGAATAGAAGGAATTGTAAGCAGTTGACTGTTGGCCCAAGAAAATTTGGACGACCAATATCTGGAAGGCAACTTTGAACAAACCTATATGTGATTAATGTAAAACGTCGAATAATAACATGTGATTTAAATGGTAAACGACCATCACGTAAACCATACATAAATTCCATCATAGGAAGACCAGGCAGGATAGATACTGCAAAGAAATATCAGCCATGGAATGCTACACGGATTTAGGAAGTGATGAAAGTAAATTTCATGTATTTTTTCTGATGCTGAGCAGTACATACGTCGACCAAAAAATAAAAGTACAACAAAAAGTACCAGGTACTGACCACTAAGCATGGTATGGGGATATTTTCCTGTACCGTACCGGGAGTTGTTACTGTACTCCAAACAGGAGGCAAAATGTATCGTTTCCTGTACATTGTTGTTTTAGATAAAAATATCCGCGTAACAGGATATTTCAGGTGGGTAAAGATTCAAACCATAATTCTAGACAATTTTAAAATAGTATTTTAAGATTGAAAAGTGGGTGGCTAAGCGAGAGTTAGGTTTTAAATCCGACTGAACACCACTGTGAATCATAAGGACCGACGCGTTCGTCGTAGGAAATTTACTAAAGAAGTATCAATTTTGAGATACCTTATTGGTCAAAACTCCCACCCGATCTATTGGGAAATCTTGTGGATTCGGATATGCAGTTGTCACGAGATCCCAAAGGAATGCAAATATATATTGGTTTGTTCTTCGGAATCCACGATAGTTTTCATTTTTCTCACTTGCATATATCTATGAATTACTTTTGATCTAGTAGTTATGTCTGCCTTGATATAAAATACATTTCTTTAAGCAAAATACAGTTTTGTACTAAATGCCTTACAATTGTATATATTGCCATTAAAGTGGAATAATTTTTTAACACGATTATTTCTATGTAACTGTAACTTACGCTTAAAAAATACTTCTGAGCCCCATCGTATGTTTGAGCTCAGTAATTAACGGAACTGCTTGATAAAATGATTGTTCATGTAGAATCCTGTGGGAGAGATACATAAGCAGGCTCACGGAGCAAGGAATTCATATAAAACTTAGAGAGTTAAAGACATATTGTGGACTCAAAAATCAGCTGAAGGGATGGGGAATTGTTGGTAGTTAATGAAAAATATACCGTACATATGTCTACGTACAGTGGTGTAAGGAATGTGACCCCGACACCCTTCATACAGCCAAATCGAAATGAACCTGACTCATTGTCAATAGAAAGCCGATTGTCCCCATGTCTCTGCTCACGTCACTTTCGTGGCCCCATGCTAAGAGATACACCTCTTAGTACGTAACCCTAATCTTGGTACATCAACATACTGAATTAACAGCAAAATTTTTTGTACGTTCTATAAGTTAATTTTTGATAACCTAGATTAGAGACAGAGAACTGTGACAATTTTTGTCAGGAATGGGCAAGGAAATCGGTCGTGCTCTTTCAAAGAAACTGTCCCGGCATTTGCCTGGTCTAGGGAACTCACAGAAAACATAAATCAGGATAGTATGCATGAGATCCGCCTTCGCATGCCCGACAGGTACACAATTTCTGTTGCGCGAGGGTAGTCTCGTGATCTCAGGCATCATGGTCTGGTCTGTAGATACACATGATCCATCCTCGATAACATTAAAGTCGGATGACCGAGTTTGCTTTTTAATTGTCAGAACGATAAGGTGGATTCATCGGGCAGCAATTATGATCCCACATTTTAAATTCGCTATTCGCGACGTGCTACATCTGCCGTTCCACAAACTGTAACAAGACTACTCGGACTATCGTGTTAAACTTGTGCCGTAATCTGTAAGACACAGATGGTGCATGCTGCCCGTCTACAACTGGGACAACGTTTCCAGTGATTTTTAAGCCAATTAGCATATTTGCAGCAATATCATCTAAGATTTATCAACACTGCTGTCTTTGAAGCCTAAAACTTGGACCAAAATGGTGTTTTTACTGGTAGAATGAAAGTTAAGGAAGCCATAAAAGTTCTTTTCTCCCCGCGTACAATTATAGAAATATTACGTTGTTGGGGAATCTTAGCGATAGAAATAATTTTCTATGGGAGATGATCGGAGTGCCAGAAGAAAAGAAATGTTGCTGAAACACTAGTAAGGAAACCCAGATTTTATAAGAAATTTATACTAGCTGCATACAAGTTGGATGTGAGCGAATTTCTTCGTTTCAGACAACTAGCCAAGTTCATAAAGGTACTGCACTGCCCTGTTTACTGCTCATCATTGTTATGGATGATAAAAAGTCAAGACGACCGTTAATGAACTTAATGCAGTTGTGTTTAAAAGGGTGTTTAGACATTTTACTCCTCAGAATTTAAAAATACCATCAGACTTCTACACATGAATCGGTATGTAAGGATTATGAGTGTTATGAAACTTGATAATGGCCGTACGTCCGAAATTATATAGTCAAATGGCGGACTGCAGTTGCTGTTGGTGAAGATGTCATGATTTGGAGTGAAACATGAGAGTAAGTTCAGTCGAAAGAAGTATAGCTTCCACACAGTGATATGACATAGACATTTCTCAAAACTGAATCTTGGAGACCATTAGTTGATTTGAAAGAATGAGACCACCGGTTGCAGTGTACATACTCCATACCTTGGAAGTATAATATCCAGGAGTGAAGCGATCAGATTGACAATAGCGTGTAAAACGGTGTTGAGTTCTACGACCAAGGGCGCACCCTTTTATGGAACGTCAAGGATCCAGCACAGGCAAAACAACAGCTACGGTATCGGAGCTTGCATCCTCACAAAACAGAAAATCGTCAACACTCGGGGCATCGCAGGTCCATCATCCAGAAGAGTAAGATCGATAAGGAATAAAGTGTCACAAACAAAATCCGAATCAAAACAACCCTGTTAGAAACATCGAGACGGCGGTTGTATTGCCACGTAATGGGGCTAGAGACTACAACAACTGTGCGATAAAGTTTGGAAAGAAGGGTGTAAAGGAAATGTCCCGTAGCAAGACCGGAAAGCCGCTGACTGATTAACAAGGATGTGCAAGAAAGACGTTAACAGTACCTGGGAAAGCGGACCTATATAGAGAGAGCGTAAATTAAATATAAATAAATAAATGAAAATAAAAAACTGTACAAAATTTGAAGTATTAGAGAGGGAATCAGTCGGTAATATTTTGAATGTTAACCCATGCCCTGAAATGTCATCCAACGATATTATGGGCACTTTTTCACCTACGTTACTGTGAAGTGAATCTGTTCCACTGCATTTTTTTACCCCTCCATATTTTGGCAATAGTTAGCATGAAAAGGAAAGAAAAGGGGGAAAAACCTATTGAATGGAGACTCTAATATGCATACGTTAAGAGATATAAACACTTAACCAATAGAAAAGACATGTTCCTCAGTATCGAACACGAACAAATGCCAGTGGTACGTACTCGTATTTCAGAAAACATTTATACAGGACATTTTCTTGTTTTCGTCCACACAATCTCCTTCCAAAACATGGGGAGGAAAGTGCTTGTAGTAGAAGATATTCTTTGTTGTTGCATAAAAGCTAAGGAAGCAGTCATGGTGCCGTTGGATAACATTTCCTGGTACAGGATTCCTTTCAAAATATTATTTACTCGTCCCCCTCTTCAAGACTTCGAAGTTTGCAAACTTTCTTAATGACTATGTATACAGGGTATTTAAGGAGGAATAGTGGATATTTTATAATGTGGTAGTATACGTCAATTGCAATAAAATGATATTTAACATGTATTTAATTTTTATCGTGTACAGAGATACATGATATTTTCACTGATTCTTCCGTTGGATCTTGATAGATCAGCATCATTGAATATCGTTGAATTAATAGCACAGTTTGTGTATGTCCTGAAACTACATTTTTATTTACATAACCTGTTTTGCCTTTACAAATCTGTCTTTAGACTCTGAAGTGCGAAGGTGGCCTTGTATGCCAAAAATCTATTATCAGCATAGAAAAAAACACATACGAAATGTTCTACCAAGAATTTACGGAATGTCGTTTCCCTTTGCTCTAATTTGGCTTAGGTTGCATCCAAACAGCTATATTTATATACTAAAGAAATTGACACACCTTAAGTGTATAGTATCAAATGTTAACAATTGCTCCTAAATGCACGTTACAGACACGTACGAAGAAATAGACAAAAGTTTTGATCATTCAGAAATCCATAATCAAGACACAAAATAATTTACGACAGTTGCTGCCACTGACAGTTAGTTGAGACATTGGGAAAAGCAAAGATGCGAATACAAATTTTGGTCCAGCAACCATTATGTATCAGGAGAGAAAGCAATTTTTGACATTGGCTAGCAGGGGCAAGTAATTAAATGATTGATGATAATTGAAAATTAGTCGCCAAGACCATAGCATCATGTCTGAGACCACGAGACTACCCTCGCGCAACAGAAATTGTGTACCCGTCTGGGATGCGAACGCGGATCTCCTGCATACTATCCTGTTTTAGGTTTTCTGTGAATTCCCTAGACCAATCCAGGCAAATGCCGGGACAGTTTCTTTGAAAGGACACGGCCTATTTCCTTGTCCATCTCTGACAAAAATTGTCACAGTGCTCTGTCTCTAATGTAGGACATCAAAAATGAACTTATAGAAAATTGTGCTGTTAATTCAGTATGTTGATCTATCAAGATTAGGGTTACATACTAAGAGGTGTATCTCTGTACACGATAAAAATTAAATACATGTTAAATAGCATTTTGCTGCGATTGCCGTATACTATCAGCTCCTATAACATGCACTATTCCTCCTGAAATACTCTGTACACAGCGTGGTTAAAAATGTTTACAGACTTAGAGGACTTAAAGAGGGGGATGAGTAAACAATAATTTGAATGGAAACCCATGTGCGAAAGCGTCATCCAACGACACCATGATTCCTTGCTTAGATTTGATGCAATGAAAACGAAAATCTTCTCTGGAAGGAGGTTCTATTGATGAAAAAAAAAAAAAAAATTTTCGAGTATGCATAGGCTCTGAAATACGTACCTAGAGAGCTAAGGCCATTTCTTTATGTTCGATACTGGGAAACACATATTTTCTGTTTGTTAAGAGCTGATAACTCTCAACGTATGCATTTTAGAATCTCTATTCAATAGATTTTTTTCCGTTTCTTTCCATTTCATACTAACTCATCCCTAAATATGGAGGACAAAAAACTTACAATGGTACAGATTCATTGCACATAGGACGACATTGGCTAGCAGTGGCGATGAATTCAATGTATGGTGAGAGTGGGAAAATTTTTACCCGTCTAAGATTCGAGCTCGGGACTCTATGCTGCTTTTCGTGTTTTTTCCTAATTCACTGAGGGTAAATGCGGGGATGGGATGGTTCGTTTCAAAGGGCGCGACAAAAACAGTCGTGTGCTCTGTGTCGATTGACCATGATTAGTGAGGTGGCGCAATGGTTAGCGTGACTGCTCATGAAGCTAGTAATCGCCGGCCGCGGTGGCTGAGGGGACTGAGGCGCTCCAGTCACGCTCTGCACGGCCACTACGGTCGGGGGTTCGATTCCCCCCTCGGACATGGATATTTGTGCCGTCCTTAGTGTTAGCTACTTCGTAAGTACAAACATTTGAAACATTTTGAAGCTAGTAATCTAGGTTCGAAATGGGACCTGTTACGAATTTTCAATTTTCCCCATTGGTGCAGTTCTATCCGCAGTGGCAACCGGTAACGAAAATTCCTATGTAATTTTGTTATGTTGTGTAAAATAACTCTCAACGTATGCATTTTAGAATCTCCATTCAATAAATTTTTTTCGGTTTCTTTCCATTTAATACTAACTCATCCCTAAATATGGAAGACAAAAAACTTGCAATGGTACAGATTCATTGCACATAGGACGACATTGGCTAACAGTGGCGATGAATTAAATGTATGGTGAGAGTTGAAAATGTTTACCGGTCTAAGATTCGAGCTCGGGACTCTGTCCTGCCTTTCGTGTTATCTCCTAAATCACTGAGGGTAAATTCGGGGATGGTTTGTTTCAAAAGTTGCAGCAGATTTCCTTACCAATTCCTGACAAATATCGTGGGCTCTGTGTCGAATGACGATGAGTAGGGAGGTTAGCGTGACTGCTCATGGAGCTAGCAATCTAGGTTCGAAATGGGACCAGTTACGAATTTTCAACTTTCCCCATTGATGCAGTTCTATGCGGAGTGGCACCCAGTATCGAATATTCCTACGTATTTTTGTTAGGTTGTGTAGGATTTTTTTTTTTTTTTTTTTTTTTTTTTTTTTTTTTTTTTTTTTTTTTTTTTTTTCTACAGCCAGCTTTCTGATGATAGTAGAGGTTGCCGAAGGCCGTGGCAATTCATCGTTATTAATTAGCTCAAAAAATTTTACGAGATACACCTCGTAATACCTTTCGCATATTACCAATAATTAATGGTACAGATTCATTTCACATAGGACGACATTGGCTAGCAGTGGCAATGAATTAAATGTATGTTGAGAGTGGAAAATTTTTACCGGTCTAAGATTCGAGCTCTGGACTCTGTCCTGCTTTTCGTGTTATCTCCTAAATCACTGAGGGTAAATCCGGGGGTGGTTTGTTTCAAAAGTTGCAGCAGATTTCCTTGCCAATTCCTGACAAATATCGTGGGGTCTGTGTCGAATGACGATGAGTAGGGAGGTTAGCGTGACTGCTCATGGAGCTAGCAATCTAGGTTCGAAATGGGACCAGTTACGAATTTTCAACTTTCCCCATTGATGCAGTTCTATGCGGAGTGGCACCCAGTATCGAATATTCCTACGTATTTTTGTTAGGTTGTGTAGGATTTTTTTTTTTTTTTTTTTTTTTTTTTTTTTTTTTTTTTTTTTTTTCTACAGCCAGCTTTCTGATGATAGTAGAGGTTGCCGAAGGCCGTGGCAATTCATCGTTATTAATTAGCTCAAAAAATTTTACGAGATACACCTCGTAATACCTTTCGCATATTACCAATAATTAATGGTACAGATTCATTTCACATAGGACGACATTGGCTAGCAGTGGCAATGAATTAAATGTATGTTGAGAGTGGAAAATTTTTACCGGTCTAAGATTCGAGCTCTGGACTCTGTCCTGCTTTTCGTGTTATCTCCTAAATCACTGAGGGTAAATCCGGGGGTGGTTTGTTTCAAAAGTTGCAGCAGATTTCCTTGCCAATTCCTGACAAATATCGTGGGGTCTGTGTCGAATGACGATGAGTAGAGAGGTTAGCGTGACTGCTCATGAAGCTAGCAATCTAGGTTCGAAATGGGACCTGTTACGAATTTGCGGAGTGGCACCCAGTATCGAATATTCCTACGTATTTTTGTTAGGTAGTGTAGGATTTTTTTTTTCTTTTTTTTTACAGCCAGCTTTCCGATGATAGTAGAGGTTTCCGAAGGCTGTGGCAATTCATCGTTATTAATTAGCTCAAAAAATTTTTACGAGATACACCTCGTAATACCTTTCGCATATTACCAATAACGAGTTTTGTGACGCCCGCGCGGCAGGCTGGTTTCGCAGTCAAAGGAAAATCCTCTAAGAATTAGCGGCGTCGCCCATATATGTAATGCCCGCGCGCATCCGCGCGAGAAGCATAATCTACAAAATGGATCAGGCACAATTAACAGATTGACGTGCCGTGACGGAGTGCCGGCGACAGCGTATCGCATTACGGGCTGCGGAGCCCGCGGCCCGACCGACCCGCGCGTGGACAGTGAGTGAACGCGAGGAGACCGCGCGCGCGCATTTTTGTAAGAACCGCCGTGGAGGGGGCGGCGGTGGCGCGCGGGGCGGGCAAAAAAAAAAAAAAATAAGAAAAAAAAAAAGCAATCGGGGGATGCGAGCCAACAACGCGCAAATGGAAAAACAACAGCCGGCGTCCATTCGGGTAGGCGTGGCGACCCCTCCCAGGGAGAAAATTTCGCGCGCAGGTACAGCCGCCTCCAAAGCGGCGCCACAGCCCGCCCCCGCCGCCCCCGCGGCCGCCGCCCCCCGCGCGCCCTGGCGTCGCTATTAGCGCCCGGCTTTACCAGTCAACAAGTGCACCTCATTACTGCACCCGCGTCACGATTCTTCTCGCCAGCTGCGCCGCCGGCCGCCGCGATAAGGTCAGAACCTAGTTAGGCTAGTGCTAGTCGCGCCTAGGACGACGGCGCGGCGGAAACCCTGGCTTTCCGCGTCGTGCGGAAAGCGCGGTGGCGCCGCCGCGGCCACTTGGTCGCCAAGGAGTGGGGGAGGGGGACACGTCATTGGTCTTCCGCGGGGGTGGAGGCGCTTTCCGGTGGGAGGGGGGCCCCGAGCCCTGAGCCTGTCCAGGTGGTGCCCGGATAATTAGGCACGACGCGGCCGCCGCGGCATTTATTTAGATGTGTCCGCCCAGCGTCTATTGTCAGCTCCATATTTCATTTCTTTTGTCCCGTTGCGAACTTCAGCTGATGCGACTGGCAGTATTTTTTTTCCTCGTGCTGGGTAAAAACTCTGCTACTGCTGCAGTCGCCAGTTATTGATTTCTGAGCGGTGTCCTCCTTACCAGGCACTCCTACGAGCGCTGTGTGCTACTGGGAACGAGTGACAAATCCACGAAAGTGTTTTTACTTTTCTTCTTGACGATTACTTGTATCATTTATTACTGGATTTAGCTCCTCATTATACATCCAAATGTTTTGTACATACTTTTACAGTTCTGAATGTATCTCACTGTGTGTGTGTGTGTGTGTGTGTGTGTGTATGTGTGTGTGCGCGCGCGCTGGTGTATGGGTGCCTCTGTTTAACACTGAAAGCATATGCAGCTCCTCGCGACTTGGATCTAAACGGTTTGTGTTTACTTGCAGAGGGGTGGGGGGGGGGGGCGGGGTGAATTTACCCATTGACAAGTAGTTAGGTCGATTACAGTCGGTTGACAGAATCTTGAGACAACTTTCTCTATATGTATTATGTGTTGGTTTTATATGTGCATTTGCCTTTGTGTGTTTGTTTGCATGTATCTGTTGGTGTGTTTGTGCATGGGGGAGTGTCTGTTGTTATTGTATGTATTTACACAAGAATAAGAAGGAAATTTACTGAATTGTGAAAGCAATAATCTTCAAATTTTGCGGTAGTACTTCCCCCTCTCTATGTGAGTGTGTGTCTGTTTTTTATTTACTTGTATGTACCTATACACAAATAAGACTTACATTCAAAGCTTTGTGAAAACAATAACCCTTAAATTCTGAGGTAGCAATTTTCCCTCCCTCCCTCTCTCTCTCTCTCTCTCTCTCTCTATCTCTCTCTCTCTCTCTCTCTCTCTCTCTCTCTCTCTCTCTCTCTCTCTGTGTGTGTGTGTGTGTGATGCAGCTCACCTAGTCATTTCAAGACAGTTGTTAATACTCCTGCTTGTAGATGAAATTGCATCATTTGTTTTAGAATCTATCGGCAGAATCTTCAGACTTGTGCTTCTTTGTGTGTAGGTGTGTGTGTGTGTGTATATGTGTGTGTGTGCGTGTGAGTGTGTGTGTGTGTGTGTGTGTGTGTGTGTGTGTGTGTGTGTGTGTGTGTCTGTGAAAAAGAGAGAAACAGAGGGAGACGAAGAGAGAGAGATGGGCAGAGAGAGTGAGTGATACAGAGGTACAGACTGACGGAATAAGAGAGGAAAAGAAAAGAGAGAGAGAAAGACTGAGATTAAGAAAGGGAGATCGAGAGGGAGGGAGACAGAGAGACTCACTGAATAAGACAGGAGGAGAGACAGAGAGGGAGAGAAAGAGAGAGAAGAAGAGATTGAGACACAGAGAGATAGCGTGGATTCATGGTGTGTATGTTTAAATGGATGTGTGTATAATGTAGGTACAACTGAGGAAGATCAATATTTAACGTTCCGGTGACATTGTCGTCATTAAAGACGGAGCACTCGCTCGGTTAGTTTTCGTCAGGGACATGCAAGGAATTCGGATGTTCCCTTTCAAAGGAATAATTCGCCTGAAATGATTGAGATTGAGGTTCAATGGATAGTCAACGTCGAAGTTATTAGAGAACTATCACAGTTTGGAAAAGGCTGTTGAATGGTAATCGGTTGCGCCCTTTCTAATTAATTATCACGCCATTTGTCATAAGGGAAACACCCACTCGGTACGTGCGAGTGTTAAACTCTGTAAAAGGTACCAAGACGTTGCTAATCACGTGTTAATGGATACTAGTTTCTCGTTTTATTCAGGTTGAGGACCCTAGTTTCGCGTTGCGAGTCATCCTACGCTACTTGCATGTAGAGCATCAGGTGCAACCTGTAAGAGAACTATCCAGTCGGCAAGTGCATAAACTACTAGTCTCTGTAAGGCAAGCAGGTGTGACTCGTGAGAGAACTATGCACTACTTGCAGAACTAGTCTTCCCCTGCCCTCCTAGCTCCCCCAGCACTACTAGTCCCCCCTGCACTAGCCGACGCTATAAAGGCCGCGCTTTGTGCTAGGTCTAGCCTAGCTCGCCACGCGTTGGCCGTCACCCCTTCCGTAGCCAAAAGCCACAAGCGCGCCGCTATAACGTTCTGACATACTCACACATATATACCATACCTCTCTCCCGCACCGCTCACCGCCATCGCGTCGCACCTACTGCCTCCGAGACGGCAGCCAGAAACCACCTCTCTCTTTGAAATTCGCCAACGACCTCTTGAGTTCTGAAATTCGCAGACAGGCCGGCGGCGTTGCGAAAAGGAGGATGTGCGAATTTCAGGTCCGTGTCTCCCCCACCCCGGTCGGGGCAGAGCAGATAAAGGAGCAGTTAGGCTTCAGGTTTGGGGCGGCTTTGTGGCCGGCGGGCCACCCTCGGCCAGATGGTCAGTGACCCTGCGCAGCGCCCGGACCAACCGACCCCGACCGGCCACGCCCAAACCCGTTCCGCGACCGGACGCGCGGACCCCTCCCGAAATCATTATTCGCGAAGGAGGAGGGACGCCCGGCTGTGGGAGCCGCTCCTTTTTTTTTTTTTTTTTTTTTTTTTGCAAACCGTCAGCCAGGGGGAAGGGTTTGCACAGCGGCTGGCGAAATCTGGAGACGGGCCCTGGATTCGCGCGCCTCAACTGTCTGTCGTTGGGCGTGATGTAAAAAAAAAAAACGGCAGGGCTGAAGCCGGGCCAATTTGTTTTTAAAACAAAGTACCGTCGCTGCGCACAGTGGCTCGGCCGGCCGGGCGCCTCTGTCTTTCAGCGTCGCTGTCTCTGTCTCTCTCTGTGCCGGCCTTTATTTATTTACCTTTTTTTCGCGCGGTCCTCCCTTACCGCGCTGGGCTGGTGATACGCGTCTGTCGGCAGCTTTGTCAGCGCCTAGTGTGCGGTGTCGGTCAATCAGAACGCGGCGCCGGCGGCGGCGGCGTTGGCCGTGGTCTGCGGTCTTTTGAGCAGCGCTCTGCAACAGTCCAAAGGCCCGCCGGCGTCCGACACACAGTTTTCCAGGCCCGACACACAACGGTCAGGATGTTGTAGTTACGGCGAAAAAACTGATGTCCGTCCAACGCGCCATGTTACCATTCGGGCGTCACTATTTAATGATCTATCTGGCTACTTTGCGTCACGGTCGATTCGCCTGTACACTGGCCAACGTAACAGGGAACTACCAGATTGAAATATTGGAACAGTTCGACCGTTTTGAGGGGTCGAAATAAATTCATTGAGGAAGTTGAAAATTTGTGCTGGACCGGGATTCGAACTCGGATTTTACGCTTCGGGCCAGCGGTCGTCTTAACCAATTGGGGTATCCAGGCCTGCTTCCCTTCCCCATGTGACCATACGGACGCCACTCTTTAATGACCAAACTGGCTAGTTTGCGTCACGATCGTTTCGCCTGTACACTGGCCAACGTAACAGGGAACTACGAATTGGAAATATTGGAACACCTCGACCGTTTTGAGGGGTTGAAATAAATTCAGTGAGGAAGTTGAAAATTTGTGCTGGACCGGGATTCGAACTCGTATTTTACGCTTCGGGCCAGCGGTCGCCTTAACGAATTGGGGTATCCAGGCACGCTTTCCTTCCAACCAAAATTCTCAACTTGTAGCCCCCTCCCCATTAATTCCTCTTGCTCGCACCTTATACTGGATTCCGGCGAGGGATCGAGTGCATAAATGCGTCCGCATTGAAACTGTCACTTGCCTATAGTGGGCATATTTACAATTATTGATATGGTGCCTGTTCTTTGGTACATGTCCGAAACGAATAGACAGCATATCAATAATTGTAACTGGGAACTGATGGGGAAGGGAAAATATGAATAATGTTCCATTGTAGACGAAAAGAATGAAAGACCATTACGTTTTAACGTCCCCCCATACAGCGTGTTCATAAGAATGGAGCACAAGCTCGGATTATTAAAGACTGGTGGAAGGTAATCTTGAGTGTCCTTTGAAAGTAAAAATTCCAGAATCTGCCTTGGGCGACTTTGGAGAATCACAGGACACCAAGATTTGTAAGACCGGTAGCAGCTTTGAACTGCTGTCCTCCCCAATGCGAGTCTGTTGTGCCACCCACTGCGGAGTCTCGATCGGTAGTTCAAGAAGAGGTTGGCGGTGGCGGAGCACAGTATGGCTCAGGGAATGATAGATGAGGCCGTAATTTAGCCGCGATCTTCTGTAACGTAGAATGTAATGAAAAAAAGTAATGCTGTATTACGAGGGGAGTTCAAATAAAAAGGTACGAAACGACACTATAGGTATAATTGAATTCGTTGTTTAAGAGTAATCACTAGAGACCGGAGTACAACTATCCCACTGTTTGACGAGCTGAAGAATTCCCTATTCCCAAAATTCCTGGCTGTGTTAAGAACTAGTCCTCTACTCTGTCCTTCAGTTCGTCGTCTGAGCTGAAGCGCTTCCCTCTGAAATGTACTTTTAGCGAACCAAACAGATGGAAGTCACAGGGCGACATTTCCGAGGTCTAAGGCGGATGCTCAAGCTGCTCGAACTTGGTCAGTACGTTTTTTACGACCCTGTTGTGTTGTGGATGCGCGTTATGACGGAGCAGAATCGTTCCCTCAGTGAACAGCCCAGGCCGTTTGCTCATGATGGACTTAAGTAGGCTTCGGAGTGTCTCACAGTACACGTCAGTGTTAATGGTTTTTCGGTGCTCGCAGAATTCGATGACTATCGGACCTCGGACGTCGAAAAAGACTGTAAGCATCATCTTGCCTGATACAAGAATATCCTTGAATTTTTAGGGGGAGGTGACGACTTATGCTTCGCGAGCCTCCGTTATCCCAAAGCGACATATTCAAATTTCAACCGCCTTAGTTGTTATGACGTTTCATACCTTTTCATTTTAAATTTTAGATAGCAATAAAAATGGGTTCCGAAAGCAATGGCCACGTGAAATCCAGCTTGGAGTATGAGCTCGCGAGTCCCTGAAAACAGTAGTACAGGTTCCCAGATAGGTGGCCTGTGGTTTTATTATATTTTATTTTTATTTTATTTTTTATTTTATTTTATTTTTTTAATTTTTTTTTATTTTACTTTCGATACATTATATTTCAGGACCAATCTTTGTAAGCATCTATTTTGATAAAGCATCTGGGCGTAGTCATACGATTCGGTAAGTAGTGGAACTACCACGTAAAATTAGTCGAGGGCATGGCAGATGCCACACTGAGATTCACCTGATGCCCAGGAAGTGACCAACAAACGAAGATGGTTACAAAACATTAGTACGACTAAAACTTGAATATTCCTCGTCAGTGTGGCATCTTTACCAGATATGGTTGAAGAGTAGATACAGAAGCTCCATAGAACCAGAGCGCTGCCTGGCAGGTTCAGTTGGTAAACGAGAAAGCGGCGTGGAGATGATCGGCAAACGCCATTGCTAAAAGCTGCAAGAGAGACGTTCTGTATTGGCGGATGGGCTTCTGTCAAGATCCAGAGCGTTTCTAGGGGAGTCGACCAAAGCATTGCTTCCTCCTATGTATAGCTCACAAAAACACTTTGAATTTAAAGCCCATACGAACGATTTCTTGCGACGAGGTTAGCAGCTACGGATAACAGTATGGCTTGGAAAGGACGGATACAGAAGAAATTTAGCGGCAACTTTTCTAGAGGAATAGCACCACCTTGTAGTAAAATTTCGACTTAAACTGATGCGAACTCCAGATTACATAAGCCACTTACAAACACTTCTCAATTTTTTTTCTTTTTTCCTTAATCTGAGTTTGGAGAATAAACTTTCCGTTCTGAGAACTTTGAGATACTACAAGTCTTCCCAAACGACCGTTTTACTATAAACAATGTAGGATAATACTGGATAGACTGTCATAAATGAATAAACTATCGAATTTTTATTGATATATCGTAAAACAATTTCTTAGACCAGCGAGAACAAAGTAACAATGTAACTGCAACCAAACAAAAAGGAGCTATTGTTTTGGCTTCAGTTCAATCACAAATACTTTCTCTTTTGTTGTTGGCATCATTTTTAAACAGTGATTCTTCATAACATTATCATATTTTGTTGGTAACTTTTTTTGTAATTGTAGAAGTTTCCTATAGCTTCTACTTTTACTATATATTTTCTGAATAAAGTCATACGGTTAACAGGTAACTTATATGCCTAACTCAAATGAACAGTAGTTTTATTTTAGATAAGAGGAGAGAGAACCACAGAATGCTAGTGAATGAACTCAACGGTCCATCCCAATGTTATTCATAGAGGTATAAGCAGAAACACTGGAAAAGATTATTTGAAGTGCAGAACGACATGAATTCAACACACAAACAAAAACTATTTTTCGCAAGTCACTGAAAAAAGAGTAGTATAGACATCCCATAGTTGTAAAAGGTATGATATGGAAAAGGATACTGGTAGCACATTTTCTACAGAAAATACGTGATAACAATGCCACGTTATTGTTCTTAGAAAAATGCAAAATTACAAATGCCTCTATTTTCTTTCGTGCTTCACGAATGGTAAGTAACACGTAGGATGTCACTGTTTACTAAGAAACTCTTACATATTAAGCAAAAAGTTTGTTATGTACGAATTAATTCCTACACAGTCCTGTGTGAGTCAGATAATGACTAGAAATATCATATACAATAACGTAATATATTTACAGCTCAAGCGATTAAAGACATTCATATGACGAACTGAAATAATTTAACTGTATAAGGTAAAATTAAATAAAACTAATCGTCATTGGAAAGCTGCAGTTTCCATCGGACGCGAGAACAGGAAGAAGAGAAGAAGAAGAAGGAGAAAAAGAAGAAGAAGAGGAAGAAACAGAAGAATAAAATATGCATAAACTTTTTTTGTTTGTTTTTTGCTAAATGCTCCTTGTATGACATGAATAATACCTTCATTTAAGTTAAATTGAAAGGAAACATCACCAACAAAGTACCATTTGTCCATATTACTAAAAACTATTACGATAATACATTACCATCAAAAGCTTCGTTGACATTGAGAGCAAAACCCAATACGGATTAAACAAAACATATTACATGTACACTGCTTGACCTTAGCGTTAATTCATATAAACAAATGGAGATATTTTTTTCATCTTTTAAAATCACTGCCTCTTATTCAAGATAAGAGAGTGTAGCAGTGTAAGACATTGGTCACTACTGAACAGCTTACCTATTTCTAACATAAACAAATGAACTGAAGGTTGTTAACATCAAAGACAAATGCTAGTTCTACTATCATTGACGAACCGATATTGAAGATCAATAACAAATTCGTGCTTGGAATTACAAAAGAATTTTTAAGTTGTGGATAGTTCCAAGCTTGCTTCTGAAGAAGACTTTCTGAAATTTTTTTATTACTATGACAGCAGAAAGGGCTACGGTAATGTCATTTAATTAGGTAATTTTCTTTCTCAACCACATCCATTCTTTATTCAAAGTAACAGACGATTTCGACTGTTAGGCCTATTCGTAAAACTTTAGCTCGAAACTTTATATTTACATAGGAAGATTTCGCCTCACAAGAGAAACCAAATCAAGTAAAGTAACACTACTAAACTCTACCATTACGCATATAATCTTTCTTCCATATCCGGAATTCATTATTGATTTAACTATCACCAGCTTTCCGACTTTTACATTAACAGATACTCTCATCAACAGCAATGAGTGAAATAAACAAATAAAGTGGAGGTGAGAAGATGAAAATGGTACACATTTTAATAGAAGTTAAAACTATTCGTAATCTCAGCGTTAACGACGGAAGTTCTGTTTTCCTTACTATACACACATGTATCACAGCACTGAGATTATTACCATTAAGTCACTTATTTTCTATGTGTAACGTGTGGAAGAAAGTTTAGTAACTACAAGCTTTCCTTCGTCGACAGCCTTCTTACTGAACGCGCTTATTACAATGTTAGTAGCAGCCTAGTGCCTCGACTTCCTTCGGATGGAACTCCAACCCGAACGAATTTTGTAGAATTTAAAAGTACTTCCTTGTGAGAAGACCGGGTACAAAATATTGAAGTTGAAGCTGTTAAAAAGATGCAACGGTAAGAAATTAATGTGGTTCTAACGAAACATACTGACATCTGAAATATGAAGTATCAGCTCTACAAACCTATCAACCTTAATATTTACCAAATCAATAATAAATTTAAGAATGTACATGAATAGCACAACTACATTGTTAATACCATTATCATTATTATTATGACAAAACATTCCAGAATACTACGTTCAAGGGATTCTATGACTTTTATACTGGATTATAAAAAATTGTAATAATTCTCATGGCAGTTTTTTCTTTCCAATATGATAAAATGATCCATACTTGAAATCCAGACTATTTACATACAGAAGTTTCAATTTTACTCTTTTACATAGACAATCCATTATGGGAAATCTGTTCTCAAAAAGCTGAAGAAGCTAAAAATAATAATAATAATAAATAAAATAGTTTCTAAGACAATTTCCCTATAGCTACTACGGATTCCGATTTCCGCGTACTGACAGACTTAAAAAGGAAAACTAAATGGTTTCTAAGATAGTTTCACTGCAATTCCTTCACATTGCTATTTCCCGTACTGACGGGAATAATAATAATAAATAATAATAAAACCTCTTTAAGTATAGATGTATAGCTAATTCGGTGTGAAGATGAAACATGCAAAACATTTTCCAACAATACAACTGTAAAACTTCAACCTATAATGCACGGTAGTTTTTGTGTAATGCACAGAAAAACCTACAGATAGACAAATAAAGAAAACTTATAAACATTTAAGGCTTCTATTTCTTTTATAAATACGCATCATTTTACATTTTATTAAACATCTTCTATGTACAGAAGTCGGCCAATACAGACGTTGTGCAGTTAAAAATATTCTATATGGGTAGATACCCCATCTGGAAAAATTTTATTCCTACAATTTTCGGTACTAATTTATTCATGTCGCTTTAATTTCTTGTAAGTTATGCCGGAGGTAATATGCTGTCTCTGACAACAAATTTCTCATCACTCCACAACGAAACTTACTGACATTACAAAACAACAGGAGTCACGAAATATCACATACATTCTCAGATTTTTCACTCTAAGGTTACTTGATAAAATATCTTTGCGGAAATTACTGTGTAAGCAGCTAATGCTAAAATTTTCGTTCGATTTGGAATTTCATTTTCGTAAGATTCAACAAAGAACGTCTGGAACCTAAGTATTATATTTATCATACGATTGTGGGAGAATCACTACCGACTATCTAAGACATTCGCAACAAATCTCTGAGAAGTGCTAACAACTAAACCAATCATAATTCATAGAACTAAATTTCCACAGTATAAATTTTCCACTTCCTGTCGTAAAAAACCATGAAATATGTTGTACTATAAAATGCGTGTCTTTTGGGTTATATCGTCAGAGAAATTCCGTATTATCCTCACAGTCAAGCGAGAAGGAATTCTTTATTTCTGTCTCCTCTATTATAATTTCCTTTCATGCTTTTCACAAAACACCGACATTTCTTATTGAGAATACAAGAATGTTACTACAAATCTTGTAAAGAAACAGTACTCCGATTCTTAATGTGAAATGACCTACATTTATATAGGCATCTTAATAGAATACTGCCATTATTCAACAGATGCCGTAAGAGGTAATTTAGAAACACTATAAATTGGTTACTAACGTTCAGTAGTACATGTAAAGCAAATAACGTACCACAAATTTGTAGTTATGGGCCTATATAGTATAAAATAATCGACATTACTGGTAATTAACATTTTGTTTTCTTCTATTTTTATTTCAATACTGCAAACTAAAATTCACTAAAAATATATTTATAAAAGGCTTGTAACGTGTAATATTCAAAAGTCCATTTAAACGAAATAAATTAAATTTGGCTACAAGAAAATAAATGACATTGAAGCACGGACGCATATTCTTAAACAAAATTAGTATGCATTTAGTACTGCCAGTAACGTTAAGTTACTTTGCTTTGTATTCCAGCCTGATAGTCAAAATTGTATTACGCCTTGCACTGACACACAGTGAAAATTATGTGAAACATCGTAGTTTATTTCCTGCGATTTTTTTTTCACTCCAAGAGCTTACTACAGAGCTCTATTACCGTAGTTAGATATTTTGTTAACATCAAAGGAATTAGATATAAACATACCGTTCGTGAAGGCCGACGAAGTTACACCACCATTTAAATATATAAAATTAGAAACACGAAATTGGAATACTTGATTAGTTATAAACAATGCTTGGCATGACTTAAAAATATTTAATAATTCTGTCTTTACAGTACATGCCGCAAAAGTGAAATCTTTTCTAGTCAATTACTCATTGTGAAACGCCTGTGCGAGTGTTCATCAGCCTCTATTTTTGTACCTCTCATGCAGTAATGATATGCTACATCCACGCTAAACAGTAGCGCTATTCTTCCGACAAAAATACTATTTACTATATAAATGACACTCCAAAAAAGTAGCTTCGAGAGGAGTTAAATGATTGACAGAAGCTGCCTCGGATTTTCATTGTTTAAGAAAACACCTACTCCCGACACGACAAAAAAGAGAAAAAAAATGTTCAAATGTTTGTAGAGTTTAGGGGTCTTAACTACGGGGTCATCAGACCCTAAACTTACTAACTACTTATGAACTAGCTAATACTAAGGACGGCACAAAGATCCATGCCCGACAGGGCATTCAAACCCCCTGACCGTAGTGGCCATGCAGAACGCGACTGGCGCGCCGCAGAACGCTCGGCCACCGCGGCCGGCGACACGGCAAAAGAAACAGATACTATATCTTCAAAATAAATGTTCCCAAGGATCCAGAAGTCCAAATCAGAACCGTAAGGGAAATGGCAAATCACTTATTAACACCAGAAGAACACATTGAATTTTCCGGACACATTCCTCACTGTGAAGTTGCGGGCAACGCCAAAGTTAAAGTAGCACTTTGACGTTATGAATTACATTTCGCATACATTTTACTAATAAAGACGAGCGTTTAGTCAAATTAAAACATTAAAAATCGGGACTGATTTAATTGTACGGTTACAAAACTTACACCACCTATTGCTGCAAAAGAACAGTCCGAATCGTTTATCTGTACACGTATATACAGTAATTATTTATCCTTAGCTAAGTGCGTCATTCAAATTGGACTTCCGAATAAATTTTCTCTTTATCTTGCCTACAATCATAACATATGCTCAGCCGGTGTTCAGCGTAGAAGAGCACTTATATAAATTTTTATCCATAAATAAGTTTTCCCCTATTCATAATTTAATCTCCATCTGCTGATCTTCATTAGAATCATCATCTTCAATTCTCTCACCGAAAATTATCGTCTTCACTACTACATCAAATTACTTGATCTTATGTGTTGCTAATTCTCCTAACGTAACTTTCACGTTTTTTTTTTTTTCCGCTTTCTGCTCATGTCTTTGCGCCATTATTTGCACTAGCACGAGAAACAATCCCTACCGGAACTATAACGCTTAACCATACTGTCGGGTACATGCAATTGCAGTGCTAATAAAATTCACGAAGGACTCAACATACGACGGTAAGTAACTCGTTAACACAACAGCTATCTCAGCAGTGATTGTACAGAGAGACACAAGCGACAGTACTTAAACTGCACATGCCCAGAAAGAGATACCGCAAGCGCAAAGACGGATCGCCCGTAACCGTGCCGTGTGGCTCCAGGGCTAATAAACAAAGAATAATTTCCTTAATGCGGTAAAGAATACTTGCTTAAGGGCAAGGAAGTAAAATGCTGTTAGCACCTGGGAAGTTTGAAAACAGTAATACATAAATTTCAAAACATTAAACGACTAAACATTCTATGCTTTTCAAAATAAAATGCCAAGATCGCAAATTAATAATTTATTCGACGACCGGTTTCAGTGAACTGTGTCACCATCATTCGGTCACATATATATTTTAAAAGCTGGTCAGCTTGTTAAAAAATGGGTATAAAATAATAAGTGCGACATTACACTTAGTCACTAAAACATAACAGCTAACAAAGTATTTGTAAGCTGTCATGTTTTTAACTTGTGTATTTTACAAGTATATATTTTGTAAGCTGTCATGTTTTTAACTTTTGTATTTTTTATATAAAGTGACTAAGTAAAATATCGCACTTACTTTAAACCCACTTTTAACAAGATGACCAGATTTTAAAATATATATGTAACCAGATGATGGTGACACAGTTCACCGAAACCGGTCGTCGTTGAATAAATTGTTAATGTGCGATCTTGGCATTTTATTTTGAAAAGCATAAACCGATCAGGTCGCCTCCAAACCCGACTATGTCAGGTAATCTTAACTAAACATCCTGTTCTGGTAGCTATTCTGCACATCGTCTAATGTTTCTTACGGCTGCGTTTATTTATTAGACACACTCTATAAACTTTCTAAACACTATGTCCCACCTTGTTTGCACTAATACATACCAATCTGGTGTGGCAATAAACCAAAACCTTACTACTAGTACCATGTAATTAACACACACTCTTGTTGAAAAGTAGAGAAAAAGGGTAGGTCCTACGCAGGTCTAATATATTAAACAACCTACGCCACGTTTAATAGTGTATGTCAGTAAAATACTGCGGAAGAATCTTTGTGGGGAACTTTCAGAAAATTTTTAGGTTTGTACGTCAGCAGAGGGTACCTCGTTGCCTATACTGTACAGAAATAAATGCTGTTTTATCCATGTTAAAAGATCTGAGTATACTTTATCGTAGTTATTAACAGCGTTGACTAAACAACGTTTAATAATAATTACAAAATTATTTGGCACAGATAAAGAATGAAATGAAGTAGACTTAGTAAAATAGCACAGTAAATTCTATGTGACAGAGAGAAATCTTGCGTAGGCTCAACCAATCAGTGGCAGACCACCTCTTGATGTTATTGTTTCGCCAATGAAAAGTGCACCTTATATTTATAACTTTTATCATGCAGAACATCGGTAGAATGAAAAGAAAATGTGAATGTATCCGACTGTAAAGAAAACATTTTCGGTACCATTTCGCACTAGAAAAAACACTTTATGCGGGTAATCTATCGTTTTTCAGTTCTTAAAATCGTCAATGTAACTCACTGATATTAGTTAAAACCGATTGAACAGTAGTAACACAATAGTCACACTGATGGTATGTCTTGTACATCTTGTTATTATTTCGTAGGCACTCTGGTATTGACACAAAGTGTGCGCAATACTTCTAGAATCTTTATAAAAATTTCGTTAACCCTCTTGAATTGAACTATCCGCACAAAACGCATCACACTAAGGATAATAAATAGTTCATGAAAATCTACAGTATTTTCACGAAAAGTCAGATCACAAAGCTTAAACTGCTTTTCATCTCATTAGGGAAAATCCCGTGTATTTCCGATAGTTTGCGCGTTTCAGCGATTTCTCACTGAAGTAACAAACAGCCTTCCACAGTAACTATAGGACTTCGGCTAAGCCGAGTATGAGGTAACATTCTTGTGAAGTTTCTGCATCTACTTCTCTCTTTCTTTCTGTCTTTCCACTTTTCTTTTCACCATCTTTCACTAACGATAAAGTATGACACTTCCGTTAACACTAACATTGCTTTAAGAAAATTATTCAAAGACAACAAATTTTCCAAACACCCAGATTTGTATGCAAGTACCCATCTCGTTGTTTATGATCAATATTTCTGCTGTAGATTGGTCTAGTTTCACAATAGCCTTGTAGGTTACTATTAAATTCCGTCGTAAATCTTTAAAGTTCTCCTTTACTAATAATTTCATGTTTGCTCTATATGGCTAAACTGAAGCATGTGACATCAAATTTTTGCGCTATCACAGCATAAAATCTAAAAAAAAAAAATTAAAAAAAAATAAAAAAAATAAAAAATAAAAAAAGAGAGAGAGAACACCACATTTAAGTAAACATGAAATCGGCACTCTGAAATTCATTACTATCCGCAAAACATATGTTCTTTGCTCCGCAAAGGATCGTAATGTAACAAGGAATGCACATTTCTGACAACTACCTACAACAAACTTTAAAAAAATGATATTGTAAGGCTTCTAAAATGAGCGAAAACCTATCTTTCATCTAAAGGGAAAGCTGACTTTTTTAGTGAAGGGTAAGTGTCATGTTTGAGCCTAAAACAACGTGGTATAAAGTGCAGCCGACATGTTACTGTTTTCAACAAAACACGCAATACACTTTATTCCTCAACTACTTCCATTATTACTGTTGATTTGCACAGAAAAAACGTACTTCCTTCTTACCAAGTTGTGTACCTTCCATTACTATTGTAAGCAGACTGTTGTAGCAGTACATGAAAACATAATTTCCTTAAGAACATTCCATCATTTGTAAAACCAAATGTTTCTAAGACCTTTATCTGGAACCATATGACAGAGGAAGAAAGAAATTTGACTCTTAATGATAAACAAAGACTAATCTTAACAAGACAGAAATTCGAAACAACCAATTATTGTTTCGGAAATGCCGCATTCGACTGTTTTCTTGATCGCACATTATCTGCGTTATACATGAAGCTATCGCATTCATACCATTCTTTCTTCAGAACAAGACTTCTGATTATTTCCGACTCTCCGAATCAACTTTTTGGCCTCTTCTACAGTAAAATTTTGTTCCTTTACTTCACCAGTCTTTCGTACAGACTATCATATTGACAGTTCAATTGCTTGAATTGTTCTTCGAGACAACGTTGCCTACTGTCTGGTAAATTTACTTAACTGAAAAAAGCATTTTTACTGGATTACTTGCTGACTGTTGCACATGCAGGCTTGAGAAAGTTGATGAGTCTAAATTAATATTTTCTGTCCTCTTTAGCATTTCCATGTGAGGAAATACGGTTGTTCTGTTTCATCAGCAAATATTCGCTTACTTTGCTTCCATCACTCACTCGAATTTTTTGATGTCACAATACTAACGGGTAACACTTTATTATTATTCGCTGTCCACTTTCTTCATATTATTCGTTCGTCATAAGCGGATATGGAATTGCTGCTTGTTAAGGATTTTTAACACCGTGAATATACGAGAATATTTCAAATGTTGTATTAATGCCAGAAACAGAATTTGCACAATGGAAGCATAAAAGATTCCAGAAACTGCTTCAGAAATTGTCTTATTAAATAAAATTCTTTGTTAAAGCAGATATATTCAAAATAGTGGCGTAATGTTTTGTCAGCAGTCACCTTTTCAAGTAATCATTTTTACAATTTTTTAAAATTACTTCGTTTCTGCTATCGTACCAATTTTATATATTTTGTCGGCTGCATATTTTTAGTCTTGCCACTACAGAACTCTGAGTCAGAAGGAAAGAAGTTAACGAGAGTATCTGGGTTAATTGAGGGAGAAATGCAAAGAAATTCATGACATCTACTATTTTATTTTCATACCACTCAAATATATGACGTATGGTATAGTTAAAATAGTACGTACTGCTTTCTTTCGGGTTCCATCAAATGTAAGAGTAGTGCCGAATAATGACAAGAAAATAAAAAAGGAATCTGTATCTGTTGGTGGTCCAACATAAAATTACGGTATTTGAATGAATTTATAATAACGGTTTTCCACGTCATATAAAGCGCAATAAGTTTTTTTTTCTTTTTCTTTTTTTTACTTATTCTGGTTGATGATTTTTCATAGTAACGTACAAGTTATAGAAAAAAAATCTGTAAACATCACTTAATTTTCTGATGTTTACTAATTAATGCAATGGGTTTCTTGGATCTTACTGTGTTCAAACTGATAATACAATCGTCAGTTAACACTGCAAAAATGATAAAATCTGCATGTTTTCTGTTTACATAAACATTTGAAAGTTATTCTATACTTATTAGTAACTGGTATTACCTGAATATGTCTTCAGACTCGAAACTTATCGATAAAGACTTCGCGATGACTGTACTACAGGTATTTGAACTGAAAACAGTAATGCGATGTAGTACTAAAATTATTGTGTGTTAAACAGTAAACTTCTACATCTGTCCTCTACTATATTGACTCCTGACGTGAGAAAAAAATAGGATCTATACACCGCTAAAGAATAGGAGGGAGTAATTTTGAAATTATTTGCAGGAGAAGATAAATTTTATTGTTTTCTTCATAGCATTCTACATATCATTGACTTCATCAGAGAATAGATTAAATGATACGGATAATCACATAAAACAATTTGTTGTATAGCAATCAAGCTGCACATTCTAATTTGAATACTGTAACAAATACTGAATTTGAGAAAGCGAGCATCTGTGGTATGGCCGAGCGCTTTAAGGAGCCTTGCTGCGGAGCGCGCGGTTGCTCGCCGTCGGAGGTTCGAGTCCTCCCTCTGGCAGGATTGTGTGTGTTTTATTCTTAGAATTATTTAGTTTACGTTAGTTTAAGCAGTTTTAAAGCCTAGGGATTGATAACCGCAGCAGTTAAGTCCCTTAGATTTACAAACATTTGATGAAAATGGAAAACAGAAACTGTATTTTAAGCGAACGAATGGAATATGAAATGGCAAAAATGTTGTCTGCTAAATAATGACAGAATAACATACTAATTTTTTGAGAAATCGAGCTTCAACTGCTATGATTTTTTAAAGAAAAATAGATTAGTGCATACCATTATTTTCTTATTAGGTGGAGTTTTGTATCTTCTTCAAAGCACATAGATAAGTTTTTCTCGGGAATTAAATGAAACTTTTTAGAACCTCTTCTTCAATCCTTTACTTTGATACAGATACGATGCGACTGCTATTGAGATGTATATTTTAAAGGGAATTACAGAAGTAAAATCGTCATAATTGTACGTGAATAAAGTAAAATAACTTACATCTCTAAGAAATGTTAAAATGTAACGTGACCAAAAAACGTCGGAATATCATGTTATTTTCATAAATCATTTCACTGTGGCATAATTTTTGTTCTCGATGCCGGAACAAGTCTTCCATAAGTTATTCTAGGTAATAACAAGCTTCGAATGAGAATGCACTGCATGAAGGAGAAATACCAGATGAGGAGTGACGAAAGATGTGAACACAGAATCTATATAACGCATTAAGTATTTTGCGTCTTATCGCCATAATAAAAGGTATCATACAGAAGATGCAAACAAACGTCCATTTTTTTTATGAAAACAGAGGGACAATGTTAACCCTAGTCCTTAAGAAGCTTGAGTAACATGTAAAACAGTATTAGATTTTTTTGCCTACTCTGAGAGTACCTAATTAATATTTTCTACATCGCTCAAAAACATTACATTGAAAGCACATTTTCCTCGAGGATGTGTAACTGCAGTAGTTCACATATATAACTATCCCCTATATTAGGTAAACAACCTTGAGAATGTATTAACTATAACAGCACGCACAATTTGCTGTTTCCATTTGATGAAGATTATCTGATTGCCTTTTGAACCACGATTATAGCTTGTTTCAATTACTACACTACATATTTACCTTAATGACATATTTTCTCCAGTCATCCAACTCATATGTAATTTTCTTTCCAGTACTCCTGTTATAGTACACATATTTTTCATGCGATACGAGACTGGTACTTTACTATTAAACTGATTATCTTAGAAAATGTGTTTAGTTTCGTAGATATTATTACTGTAATTCAAGTGGAACACTTGACTGAAAGATAGAAAGAAGAAAAGGGAAAAGGAAGAATGAAATGGATGAGGGATTTCACAACAAGACCACCTGATATTTGTGCTCACTTGTCGTCCTATAGTAACTGCAGTAGCCTTTTTCTTACTTACACGAAATATCTCTATAAATGCGTAAACCATCATTAGTGTAAAATACTTTAAAAATTTTGTGGAACAGGTATTTATTCCGAAAAAATATAACTGAATGCTTTAATGACTTTTCGTGGTCAGAATGAAAATTTTCATTCTTCATTTAGGAATTCTCACTGTGATCCTTTTCGTAATTGCAGTTTCATTTTAGGAAATTATTTAAAGATCTCTTTGCTAAAGTACCCTTGATATTAGTTACATTGTCATGACAGAGATAAGTCATATTTATTCAGCAGAATTTTTTGAGAAAACTTTCTAGGCAACTGGTAGGCGAGAAAGCCCTCAGTTGTGTATTAATGTAGCATTTATCACCTTACTCGTGCAGATATGTATTAGGGGTGACTTTCTAATCTTTCTTTGTTTTCCACATTTATTAAAGAAATTATTTAGAGATTTTTATAGTCCATGGTTATGTTTTCATGAAGCGTGTCACCAGGTTTCTTGTAAACTACGGCAGCCTGTAATAGACTGCACTGTATTTTTTGAGTAGCCCCCATTATAAATTATTTCGTAGCTCGGCCATAATCGACATATATTAAATTCGAACAGCATATTTTGAAGCAGTTCAATCTGTCTTCCATGACGAAGGAAAAATCTACGTGATTTACATGGTATGATAAACGATTGCACTTCTTTCAACCTATGAACATGAGGCTTCACTATGTCACAACCAAAATAATTAAATCGTAAACAAAGCCTATTACACCTGATGCCCCTATGAAGTTTTCCAGGTAGTAGTCCTACCCGCTCTGAATGTGGCTACATCGAATCTGTTACGGATTTCATTTTATATTTAGAGTAAGAAAAAGGGGTGTGGGCATTTACTTCATTATTATCCGGTTTCACAATCTAATTTAATTTATATTTTCCGGTACTCAAGAATAGACATGAAGTTTTATTTTCATTCTTCATTTGTTTCTATCTGTCCTTAAAATATATTCAACATTTCTTCTTCTGATAGCAGTATGAATTCCTTGAATCCATGTTGTCGGCTTTCTCCCGTTTTTCTTTCTTCTTCGTAGCACCCTTTCCATAATTTTCTCCTTCGACATGCTTTTCTATGTCCATACTGTAACAGTTGTTGTCTTCTATAAAACCTATGATTAAATATCTAACGTCCACTTTCTCTATTATGACTTCATTCCAAGTGAAAATATGCAAGGAAACAGAGGATGTGACTGTTGAATACCACAGTGCCGATGAGAAAGGACAAACGCATTCAATTCCTGCTTGTAATTGCTTCAAGGTATCACCAGCTCTTGCTGTTAGAGGAAAATTATATCGAATAGCCTGTCGTGAGATATGGTTCACGTCTTTTGCTGATCTCCTTCTTGACATCAATTCTTATTTCAGACTTTTCAAACCGCCAGAGATTCTATAAAATTACGTGAAGACGGCATCCGATTCTAGACAGCACAGCGTAGACAAATAAATCCTGTTTTGTTCGGATACAATGGCTGACTGAACATTGTTAGTGTTTTAAAACATCTATTAATGTAATAGACACGAATAACCTCATTTTCCTGTAAACTACTAAGAAGATGTACACGACATATAAAATATGTACACAACTGTTCTTAGAGAAACTTTTTTCTTGTTAGAATAAGTGAGCAAAACATGTTACAGACACCAAGAATATACATGACAGCAATTTAACTCAGTCACTAGTGAAACAAAAACCGAAATAACAACAGGAATTTTCTCGGCATAATGACACTGGAAATTTGTTCATTTTCTAATATCTGTAAGGTTTGTAAATAAGGACGTTTTCTCGACACTAACATCTTGGAAAGCAACTATTTTTAGTTGAACAACGATCAGTGGAGTGAATGAAAGAGTTAATTCAAGACAGTTATATTTTTAATTATGTTGATGCTCTTCTTTCTTCTAAGTTTGCTCAAAATAAATATTGCGGATATTCTGCCAGATGCTAGACAATTCCTTTGTTTTCTATTTTCCCATAGATGTTGCAGCACTAGCTGTATACTCATTAGTGGAGATTTCTGTATTGCCTTATAAAGGACGTTAAACCGACTGAGAAAGTGTAGTAATTATTAGTGATTGCTGTTATAATTTAGCACAGCTTGTTATGATTTCATTTACTTCTCTTAGCTCTTTTATCCCGTGATTATGAAACGTTTTGTCACGTGTTTTCAATGGTAGTAAAGTTTGAAACTGTTGTTATGTGATGTGCCGATCAACACCACCAACAACAACAGGAATTGACGAGTTGATTGCGAAGACTGGCCAGTTTCTAAACACAATCTCAAATGATAAAATTTTAAAGCAGTGATAATTCTTTAATTTTTAACCCAGACATTGGTTTAGAGAAGAACGCCATTATCCATCTCCTCAATTATTTTTTTCATTTCTAGATTTCTTGTGCGTTTCATATATCATTCTTAATCCGTTACCTGGTCGTTTCTGGCGAGTGCTTCACTTAATATCGCTTTCTGCTATTGTTACAATTATATTATTTGTTCTTAAAAAGTCTTACTGCTTTAAATTTTTGTTTCTGTGGGCTTACAATGAGATGCAATTTCCCGTGTTGTGGTCAGCGTCTCTTTACAGGTAATTCTGTCTGTGCCTAACATTCATGGTTCATCTGTGGCACAAAAACTGCAGGTTCCTTGTCATATTCTCTCAAGTTCGCCTGTTTCCTTTCCTGCACGCTCAGAGGTTCAAACTCCAAACATACGTTTTCATTGGCCGTTACCTTATTTACAGACACGTTGTTATTATTTTTTTCCTGCTTTATTCTTCTCAAAATTTCTTTCGAGCTTTTATCATCCATTTTGAATGCATTTTCCAAATAGGTGAATCCCTCTGTCATGCCTAACTCCTCTATTCTAATTATTTTTATCACATCATGCTCTTCAGTACTGAAAGCCTTCAGTCGTTTACTTATTTGTTCTCATACCCAATAATTTGTCAGAATAATTCCTTTCCATTCTGTTGGGGATCTTCTCTAGGTATTTATACAAGTTGCTGTGTGCGATCTCCTTAATTGTGGTTTAAGTAGCGTGTAGACGGTCGTTTATGTTATGGGGGCCATGTTTGGATTTTATTTTGTGAATATGCAATTTCGTGTAGTTGACAACCCCACGGAACGCCGGATAGACAGAGCCACACATTTGGTATGATTAGATACACCACAGTTCCACAGACCTGATGATGACTGCGAGATCAGTTGAAACCATGTGGTAAATAAATAAGCGATCTTGGCCAAAACAGTTAAAAAGTTTCTCTAGATATTTCGTATCCGCGATCAGAGAAATTCTTTTTACATAAAGCGGCATGTCTCTCTTCTGTCCATTGATTTTGATCCAAACCCCAGTAGTTTCCCAACCAATGTATATAGCATCCTGGTTATAAGCACTCAGTTATACAGGAGAATGAGCAAATCGATGTCTCATGTTTTTCAAAAGTTTTGCTTCTTGTTACTATTGAAAATTACTACTCTCAATCGCTTACAGATGATACCGTCAATATTTCTTTGCATTTTACACTTGTAGAAAAGGAAACAGCACACAGTCATTTTAATGCTTCTAACCTCGATACCCGTCGATGCCCGGGCATGTACTTATTCCACTCTTAGACGATCTCCTTCTTTCCCCTGTGTCAGTTTCCTTCTGCCGCACTCACCCTCCAGCAAACCTGTATCTGTAGAGAATTTTCTCCTGTAGAATCTTTTTCATTCACCTCAGTCCGAGGCAAACGAGGAAGATTCCTCGGTCATTAACTGAATATTAATGTCGTGTCTTGCAATTTTTTTCCCAATAATTGCCCAGGTATGTATTGTAATATAGTAAGAAAGTTCCTTCTAAATTTGCAGCTCATGGATATAGTTGTAAAACCGTAATAAGTAACAACCTTATGAGCAATGAGTCGGTTTCCATGCATCAAATTGCTTATAACATTATACTTCCGGGAGTGTATGTCGTATTACGATGTTTGTTAGAAGGTACATTCAATGGATAATATGCATAGGCTACTATTTGTTAAAATGTCTTGCCAACACAATTACCAATGTAGAAGTAATAATGTGTAGTGTCACGTCGAAACCCAAGATATTAAAACAGAATGTTTTTCCTTACATCATAGAGAAAACGTTTCCTCGAGAATTGAATGTGGGGTGTGCAGTTTGTTACAAGTCGCTAAGTACTGTCATTGTGGATGAATGAAAATTCGTTAGTGTTTTATGTCTATTTTCAGTAGGTAGTTCATATCCCTAGTGATTGTTGCCAGACTGTGTGGACTATGTGTACTATTTTTGGTTGAAATCAGTTCAGTAGTGCAGTAGATGTAGGATTTCGTCACTTTGTGTGGAAGTATTTCGTCCATTTCGTTGTTTACGAACTCCTGAACTGTATGTAGTACTTTGTTCTTACCCGCACAGAAACTTTTTCCTGGCACTAAGGAATACGTGTGACGGGTTCTGTTGAAATTGATCAAATAGTTTATGAGATGTGGAACCTCTCCCCCGCTCCCAAACAGACATTTCATGAATAGCACGCTTAGTGATTTCAAAACGACATGTTCATCTTCAAATTGCTCATTAGGTTAAGGTATACTTGTTAATTACATTAGATGATCATCTGATGTCATTCAGATCGGTGTTTCACAACATTCACGTTACGTTACACATTACAGTGTTGTTTATATGCTTTATTTATTTATTTATTTATATCTTTTTTTAAGTTGACTTTAAGATGTCTATTTCTTATTATTTACATCAGTTTTTCAGAATTTAAAGGACATCAAATGTGTTTCTTAACATGGCAGCCATTCGATAGCGAATAGCTAGTAACAGCAATGTTTATATGAATAAAGAGCATTAATAAAAGAGACTTGTTATTCGTTTCTTTTCTGCTAGAATCATCCCTTAATTTTTTATGCATGTCATACTAGGCTTAAGGTTCAGAACTGTAGCACATTTTGTGGCTGTCGTCTTCTGCGGTATGGGACTTATGGTGGATTTCCGTAAATCAACTGGCACATCTCCTCTGACACAGGTTGACTTACAGCTGAGTCATTCTCATGCTGTCAGCAGTCATTAGTTTCCGTTTCTTTTCTTTTCTCCTCGTAGCTCCTCAAGACCTTTAGCAATGTTTTCTTGCAAAGAGTCATTTCCATCTTCGTCTGTCTCCTTTCCCTGTTATACCCTCTGATAAAATTTTTCTGTCGAATCCTTTCCATCTTTACACCACGTCTTCATCAAATAGCAGTGTTACTCTTTGACTCCATCGGTACTGAAGATGTCTTGCCTTCATTTTCAAAACATTGCTGATATATAAACTTGCAAGAAAGTCTACGATTTACGGGTATAATCCGGTACTGTTATTAAAGAAGTGGAAGCAATATTTTCAAGTCTCGCTCTTGACTCTTCAGACACTTTCCATTCGGGCGAGCCCATATTTCGTCACCTGTTATAGCCATACTCGAAAGTTCTGTACCATTCTCGAAGTCATTAAGCAATTCCTGATCGATATCTAAAATGACATTAATTTTTGTGGAAATCGAATAGTTTCGAAACAGACTTTGCTCCTATACGTTTCAATTCCAAAACATTCTAAACAATTGTGCAATGAGTCAAATGATGGACTGTCACCGGCAGCGACGTTTCTGATGGTGACACGGCGACTTCAGGAATCATTTTCTTCACTCCTTCCACTTTGTCCCAGTGGCTTACGCACTAGAGTGTACAGAGCGTTTGTTCCACTCGTAAACTCTTGCGTCATGGTAGTTTCGCCAAAAGCCACAGAGAAAAATTCAAATGTGAGGTTGCATTTTATTCCATTTTCCAAGCAAACCTATCATGAAGATTTCGTAACTCGCACGATAGTAAAACTTTGCAAAGCACTTAAAAACAGGTACCTGCCGTCAAAAAGAAGATAAATACGCAACACAGCTGAATATGTAATAATAGATCATGAACACATGTACCAATAAGATAAAAACTTCAATGTTTTTTTGCATTAAGCGTACGAAATAAGAATTAAAAAAAAAAAAAAAAGAAACCGGTTATAGTGGGCACTTGTCCTTTGATATTAAGAAGATAACGTTAACGAAGGCTTCCGCGGCCGTTCTCACTATCAATAAAATTATTCTAACCGCATCCTCGCAGTTACATGTTCCTCCACGGAGACAAAGTTCCAATAATTGGTTCTACAATTTCGAAAGTTTATCATGAGCACAAGAGGCCACCTAACTACTTTTAGATTATCCATTGCGGATATTTTTAGAGCGAGTGACTGTTAATTTCCATATCACTTAATAAAAATGTAAGCTGTCACTTTGACTTGACGGTGCGTGCGTTACAGTCCCATTTTAAGCGTGATATTGGGTGCTGGTTCTGTTGTGGGAAGATGCAAACATGCTTTAAGAAATGGAGTTGCATGTTGTTAGGTCGTGTTTTGCATCTGGAATTTTATGTGAAATTTGTTTATTTTTTACTGCGACTGTATGGCTGGCTTTTTATAATTAATTTCAATTTTATGAGTCTCCTTATGATCAGATAACACTTCACTAGCGTCCAACATGTGCTTTTACTACTGATGAAGACGTTTGTAAATAAGATCAGTTGTAAAAGCATATATCGTACACCGATGAAGTGGTGTTGACAGTGTCTTATAGAGATGAACAGTGAAAAATCGACTGATATGGTACTGTTTTCAAATCAGAAGGAGACCCGTGAAATGGATATTAATTACAAAAGCCGGTCATACAGTCGCAGTAAGTAGAAAAACAAATTTCATGTATATTTCCGGATATAAAACCAGACATACACAATGTGCAAGTCGATTTCTTAAAGCATGTTTCCATCTTCCAACACGCTAATAATGAAAGTGTAACACATGCACCGTCTGAAGACGAACCTGAAAGGTTCGAAAACCTGTTAATGGAATAAAACAGTAGCATTTCAAGGCAAAGTGTCTGCTTGCATTTTTCTTAAATCATACAAGTTTTCTGGTCCGGATTGTATACCCATTAAATTTCTATATGATTCTGCTGAAGCGATAGCTCCTTACTTAACAGCCATATACAACAGCTCTCTCATAGAAGGATCTGTACCGAAAGATTGGAAAGTTGCACAAGTCACACCTACATTCAAGAAAGACAGTAGGAGTAACCCACTAAACTACAGGCCTATTTCATTGACGTCAATTTGCAGCAGGGTTTTCGAACATATCCTGTATTCAAATATTATGAATTATCTCGAACAGACCGATCTATTGACCCAAGGTCAACAAGGATTTATATATCGTTCATGCGAAATACAACTAGCTCTTTATTCACACGAAGTGATGGGTGCTATCGACAAGGGTTCGCAAATCAATTCCGCATTTCTTGATTACCAGAAGTCTTTTGACACCGTACCTCACAAAAGGCTTTTAATCAAATCGCGTGGTTATGGTATCTCACCCCAAATTTGCGATTGGATAGGAGATTTCCTGTCAGAGAGGACATAGTTCGTAGTGATCGATGGTAAGGCATAGACAAAAACAGAGGTGATATCGGGCGTTCCACAGGGTAGTGTTATAGGTTCTCTGCTGTTCCTTATTTACATAAACGATTTAGGGGAAAATCTAAGTAGCTCTCTTAGGTTGTTTGCAGATGTCGCCGTCATTTACCGTCTAGTAAAATTATCTGAAGAGCATAACCAACTACAGAACGATCAGTATAAGATATCAGTATGGTGTAAAAATTGGCAATTGACCCTAAATAATGAGATGTGTGAAGTCATCCACAAAAGTACGAAAAGAAATCCGTTAAACTTTGTTTACAAGATAAATCAATCAAACGTGAAGGTCGTAAATTCCGCAAAATTACAATTACTTCAGACTTAAACTGAAAAGAACACGTAGGTAATGTCGTGGGATAGGCGAAGCAGAGACTGCGTTTTATTGGCACAACCCTTAAAACATGCAACAGAACTACAAAACAAACTGCTTGGACTACGCTTGTCCGTCCATGTTTGGAGTATTACTGCCCAGTGTGGGATCCTTATCAGGTGGGTTTGACGGAGGACATCGAAAGAGTCCAAAGAAGGGCAGCTCGTTTCGTATTGTAACGATACAGAGGAGACAGCGCCATGGAAATTATACAGCAACTGGGATGGGAATCATTACGACAACGGCGCTTATCGCTGCGGCGTGGGCAACTTAGGAAACTCCAATCGCCAACATTCTCCTCCTAATGCGAAAATGATTTGTTGACTCCCACTTACACAGGTAGAAATGATCATCAGCATAAAATACGAGAAATCAGAGCTCGAACGGAGAGATTCAGGTGTTCTTTCTTCCCGCGCGCTTTTCGAGAATGGAATGAGAGATAAAGAGAATAATGGTGGTTCGATGAACCCTCTGCCAGGCACTTAAATGTGATTTGCAGAGTGTCTCATGTAGATGTAAATGTAGATACCAAACTAGTTTCTTCCAGAATAACTTTGTGGACCATCTGATTCTATATTTACAGACCCTGTCTCAAAGAAATATTAAAAACCTCTCCTATCTTTATGAACAAATCGATACGTCTCCCCAATTTGAAATCACATCACCTATAATTTTCTTCGTAACAATACAAGAGATTGAAGTATTGGGAGCACAGTGAGAAATGACTACACGGATGGTCGAACAACGGGAGGTCGATGACAAGTTCTTGCGGGCAGCGCTCCTAGCGGCAACACGTCGCAAAAGCAGGCGCGCTGTGTGTAAGAGGGATGGCGCGGCGCGGCGCGCACAGACTTCTGGTCCACTGTGCGTCCGGCGCGCTATGTGCGGCGCTCCGAAAGACAAGTTATGAGGGATTCACGGAATGCGCGTGCCGCGGCGACGTCGCAAAACACGGCCTCCCCCTCACAGACGTCAGCGCTCAAAATGCCGACCGCATTTCTGCTTTGCCACCGAGACACAAAAGCGGAATCCGCACCGCCAGTACGAGCAAAGGGACACGCAGTACTAAACGGCGTAAAAAGAAAATTTAAAAACTCGGAAGAGTGAAACGGCATAGAATATAGCTGAAATGTAACACGTCTCCATTCGGTAGCTTATAACTATTTCTTACAGAAGAGTGTCATTCACTCTTTATTATAGGTCATTATTGTAACATTAATACGTGAACAAGAAGACTGAAAGACCCATTAGTAATATGTACACAAACTGAAACAAATGCGCGCGCAAGCATGTGTATGTTCCACATCTAATGTATAAAGCAGAGTGTCCGTATATGTGTACGTGTTGCATACAAATCTACAGTTTTGTCCCAATCTTTATGAAATTTTACACACGTAAGCTTCAATCTATGAGGACGGTCGCCGTAAGTGTAAGAATCACGTACGATACATAGTTCACGAGATATTACGTCATAAACAATGAGATGATCGAAAATCTGCTGCATTTTGCGACAATGCTGCTTATTTTCTCCTAAACCACTGGACCTATTTCAACCAAATTTGGTACACACATTTCTTACCGTGAGGTAACAATTGCTGCGTGGTTAAGAATCACATACGGCACATGGTTCAAAAGATATTACGTCATAACCAATAGAAATCTCAAAAAATGTTATATAATGCGGCGACTTTGAAATACACTGTATGAGAATGACAGTACTTAGCGACTTGCAACAAACCTTAAACATAATTTCAAACCTTTATTAAACTTTTTCTCGCTGGCAACCATAGTAAAATGATGAAAGGAAATAAGTTTCTCGCTTAATACTTTTCCGCTGTTTATGGAGTAAAACTACGGCTCTCGGTATGACGTTACAATTTATAATTTGAACACTACAAATTGTAGCCACAGGAAATTTTACCGGCAGTATACACACATGTAGTTGAATGTACCTTCTAAACTGTATCACAGCACGAGACGTAGTTCATGATATATGAACACATAAACAGTAACGTTCATGGAAAGCCCCCCCATCACGCACCAAGTTTTAATCTATTACTTCTTTACTACAAATTGTATTCCCAAGAGATTTTATAGACATGCAGCTCTTATACAAATGAATATATACCTGAAAAATGGCGGGAATAAATAAATAAATACCCGGGCAACGCCGGGATTTCAGCTAGTCTACTCTAAAACTATCAGTCCGATTTAACCCAAATATGTTACACATACTTCTTACTATCGATTTAAGAACCACAAACCACACATATTCAAGTGATTCCATGGCGTCAACAATGAAATCCGGAAAAAACTGCCACATCATTCGGCAATGTTGTATATAAATGTTTGTGAACCTCTAGGACCAAACTGCAAAAGGATCATCAGTTCCTAGACTTACAAACTATTTAAAGTAACGTTAATGACAATGCACCTACACCCGAAGGAGGTCTCGAACCTACGGCTGCCCAGTCCGTACTCATGTGGCAATGTTCCATAATCTTCTCCTAAACTAATTAATCGATTCCATCGACAATTTGTATAAAATTTCTTTTATATCAGGGAACAATCACGTGATGGGAGGAGGGGGGGATGAAGGAAACAAGGAAGCTCTTAAACAATTTTATATAAATTTTCGATGAAATCGATTAATTAGTTTAGGAGAAGACTATGGAACATTGCCGCATTAGTACGGACCTATGTAATACCCATCACATTCTCCACAGTTCAGTCTATAGACTAACGTCTTATTGTACTTATCTTCTTTATCGAGAATATCATTTCTTAATTTAATTTTTAGTAAATTGGAAGTTCTAAATGCTGGGATCACTCCTACCTTTTATAAGATGCCTTTCTACCCTGTTGGATATTTTTCCTTTACATGTCATTGGTACATATTTCTTTTTAAGTTGCCCATTCTGCTGTATCCTTATTTTTTATTAAGATTGCCGGTTTCGGCAGTTTTAATTGCCATCTTCGGATCTTAGACTACATTCTTCACAAGATCCGAAGATGGCAGTTAACGTCCTGAAGATAGCCTGGTCATTATGGGGAGCTCATGCTCAGAGTTTTTGGATAAGGGTGAGGAAGGATAGCGCTCGTCCCTTACAAAGGAACCATCCCAGTATTTGACTGACGCGATTTAGGGAAATCCACCCGAATGCGAGTCAGGAGTGTTAAAATGCGCCACCTCGCTCGGCCACTGGGCATACAAATAACCTATGTCATCTGTTACAGGACATATGTCATCATAAACAACGAAAACTGTCCCATCATGAGATGAATGAGAGAGGGAATTCTTTCATCCACTGCTTGAGAATGAAAGCACTTAGCGACTAGCGATACAATATTTGTAACCGTCACGAAACGTTTCTTTCTGGCAACTCCAACAAAATGTAATTTTTTTGGTAAAATACAGTATTAGTTTCACAAAAGCAATGTTTCGCTTATTTATGCATGATGCGTTTCGCCTCTTCTGGGCATCATCAGACGTTGAAGGGGAAATTTACAAACTTGTTTACAATACAGGATTTAACTAAAAACATCTAAAATCTTTCGTATGCAAAAAATATTTCTAAATATGTCAAGTCCTTCCCAAGAAAGAAATATTTCTTGCTTAGGAAAGATTTTACATGATTTTAGTTAACGCCTGTTTTTTAAAATAGGTTTGTAAGTTTTCCCTTCAACGTCTGATTCACAAAACACCTTTAAGCAGAATGAACCTAGGAGTATTCGAATAAGCTTACATTTTCTCTGGCTCAGGAAGAGCTACATAATAATGATACATAAAGTGTATTGTCTTCAGCAAACATTCAGTAGCTCATGAGTCTTGTGCACGTTTATATAGGCCTGGAAACTCAAGTAATGTACAGAATACCGTATGGGTGGAGACGATTTCGTGTTGGACTATACATACTATTAAAAACAGCCGTGTGGCACACTATATGGCAACTCCGGAAGAGTTGCCGCATGCGGTAAAACTGCGCAATCCCACACCCGCCACAGTGCGTTGCAGTGCTGGTCAGCAAGGCAACTCCTTAAGTTTCAATAGTGGTAGTTTTAACCGAATTATTGGTAATAAACAAGGTAAGTCATGGGAATCTATTTAGTGTTACGGTTAATTTTTAGATGGTGCTAAATAGTGACATATTTTTAAATATCTGAGTAGCTAAACGAACAGTGACTTATGTTGGGTGCCTTTTGATTCTAGTCCAGCCAACCTGGCTGCTACGATCACAGAGTCATATCAGGGCCTATCCCTGATAGGTCGGGATACATTCCACAATCATTGATACATATTGTTTTGACTGTGGCACGGAAATTAGCAATAAAAACTAATGATGGAGAGGATTTCTTCGAAAAAACCCTAACAAACCTAAGTTTAAAATGTAATTCATGTTTTGTTATAACAAAAATAAAGGATTTTAATGATAAATCTGAAGCATTGAGTTAAAATTTGTGATGCGACTGGGAATCGAACCCGGACCTCCATGCTTACTAGGCAGACGTCTTACTGCTAGACCACAGCATCAATAGCGATTAAGGCGCCTCGAAATAGTGTAAGCACGATTTCCTTCACGTCACAAACTTTAATTGAGCTTCGCTAGTGATGCGGTAGTCTAGCGGTAACACGTCTGCCTAGTAAGCATAGAGGTCCGGGTACGATTCCCGGTCGCATCACAAAATTTTAATTCGATGCTTCAGATTTATCACTAATGTCTTTGACATATTCGACACGAAAATCCGTCTCAGGGATTGTAGATTTGTATTTACATTAATAAAGGATTTGTTTGCCAATTATTCAGTGTTTCTTTTATTCCTCAACTGTGACAATCATAAACTAACATTTTAACGTATTTTGTTTAAAAAATTATGTTTCACCAAATATCATCATGCGGCATGTAACATAGAAGGGCCCAGCACCTCACCCTTAGTCTAAGGGATAGATGCCGCACTGTAAGGTTTTCTGAATGGTCAAATATCACGGCGAATGACTACATGTAAAATTCTCAAAAAATATATTTTAAGGAAAACTGGTTATTTTACTTGTAAAAGAAGTCATTTTGACTTTAGTGCATTATGGGATTTTTTTATGAATAATTTTGAAAATTTGCGCCATCGTGTGTTCAAAAAAAAAAAAAAAAAAAAAAAAAAAGTTTGTTAAGCTAATGGGACTTAACAATTTACAAACTACTTATGAACTAAGGACGGCACAAATATCCATGCCCGAGGGGGGATTCGAACCCCCGACCTTAGTGGCCGTGCAGACCGTGACTGGAGCGCCTCAGTCCCCTCGGCCACCGCGGCCGTCCGTATGTGTTTCCGTGTACGTAATCTTTGTCAGAGATAATTGAATGTGCTCCAAAAAATGGATACTGCATTGCCTCCTTTATTATACGGATAGATAGTTCCTGGCATCCAATTGAAAATTCCTCGAAACTCCTTCACTGAGGATGCTAGTCTGCGGCTAATCGCGGCTCGGTACACAGCAATCGGAAGGCTGAAGTGGACGTGGCGATCCTCCAATCAAACCATTGTCTTGCATTGCGATAGACTAAGCGTAAGTGACATCAAAGGCTGAAGCGCCGCTACAATCAAGCAGTCAGTAGCAAACGCATGGCAGTCAACATTTGATAACGGTCGATGTGTGCTCGGTCGAAAGCTCGTGGATTTTATACAACTTGACAGGCTGGAAGCACACGAGAACCATTGCTGCAAAATCACCCTTTTGTATGTTGCAGACACTACATCGAAGCACTTGGTAGAAACTTAGGTGGAAACCTGCTCATCTCCGATATTTCCACATAACTGACACATCAAACTCGGAATACTGACTGCAGTTTCTCAATAAACAGAGCTAAAGCTTTTCTGAAATGTATTCCAAATTGTCCACAGTTCTCAACACATTGTCCACTCACCTATATTTTTTTCCGAGCAAAAGTATCCCAGACAGATTCCACTTAGTTTCTAATCTCATTCTGTAACAAGGCAATTCACTAAGTTGCTTTAAGTTGCTCCTATCTCACATTATCCACATTTCATCTGTCCTACATTGATGTGTTCATATCTGTACGTCTGGGAAAAGAGATCAGAACCAAATACCGAAAAGTGATAAGTAGCTATCACCTCATACTTTAAAACAAATGTTAAAAGTGTGTCCCAGAAGCTTATACAGTGGCTCGTCTGAGGACTCTATAGAAGCCATAGTTTTATAGAAGCTATGACGTGGCTGTAAGACCTGGACATTGATGTGTAGCCAACAAATAGTCTTGCATACATTGCTAGTCCTATAATACATTATTCACTCACATGTACTACGAATGTGCTATTGTATAATATTTTACTTAAATTGCTATGTATATTCCTGTTCTTTGTTCTAATTCTATTCGTTTATATGCTACTGTCATTTGCCATATGACAAATAATAATAGTAAGAGTAGGAGTACTTATTGATTGACAATTTGTTTAAAAAGCTTCTCTGGTTCGAAAATAGTAAATTTCTGTTATTTAAAATCTTCATTTATCCTAAATGTTGGTATTCTGATTTGTTTCTTGTTCCAGTCATTCTGCTTGGACTTTTTGCTTATTTTTTTCGGATGCATAGCAAAATTTTACAGATTGATTAGCAATGTAGACATCTGATTGGCAAAATCTTTTCAGTTATTACCTCCAGTTCTGAATTCTTGTAACACTCTTACATTGATTGTTCTCTACTGTTCCGGCATTCCCATTTTCTGTGTTTCACTACCATAATAAACTGTGCTCTTCTTCCTCACGTTAATTCTAATACTTATACCAGTAGACTCATCATGACCATTAACACACTCTTCTCCTTCGCCTGTTCTTAGATCCTTCTTGCTTCATCCGTCGTAGATTATTTGACTTCTGAGGGTAGAAGAAATGCTAACTGCATCTAAGTCGTGAACTTAAGTTTCTCGCTAATTTCCTTTCTACTACTTCTCACTATTTTTCTGCTTTTGCGGTATGCTCTCAGTCCATATTCTGTGCTCTGTTGACTGTTCATAAGATCCTGTAATTCTTCTTCAACTTCTCAGAGGACAACGAATCTTATCACTGATGCCTTTCACCCTCAATTTTGGATCCACTCTCGACGTTTTACATTATTTCGGTCACATACTGAAAAATAAGGGCGAGAGACTACAACCCTGTCGTACACCGCCGTGTTTGATCCGAGCACTTCGTTCCTGTTCTTGTTGTCTTGTTATTGCATCTTGGTTGTTACACATAGTATATACTAAATGAAAAACCCAGGGTTGCCCGAATATTTATTTATTCAAACCTTTAGTTAGTTCATCTCCTATTCGTACTCTCTCTGTCCATCACTTCTTTTATTTAAGAAATTTAAGAAGTATAGTTCTGTTGCATAATGTACAAAATTATGAGTGCAGTATCCAAACAAGGAATGGTAGTAATCAAAACACAAATGATATGTACCATTCATACAGTCATTCAATTCAAAACCAGTTTTCCGTGTGCGAAACGTGGAGATGTCAAATCCACTTCATAGTATTTTATGCATTGCCTTCTGATCCGTTAATTGTAATAGAAACTACAAGTCTCACTGGAAAGTCTAATGTAAATGAATACTATTACGAGACATGAAGGATTGTCGTTACGTTTCAAAGATGAATGAAACGTGCCGAAAGAAGCAAAGATATTTGCCATACTACACCGTGCTTATAATCACAGTGTGCACATGAAACTGCAAAGTACGATATCTTTTCTTATCCTGATTCGATTTTGATGAAAAGAAGCCGACAATATGAAACAAGCTATTGTAAAATTATGTGTGAAGCCTCACGAATGTTCGGATAGTTGTTTTGGAGATTACCCTCTACAATTTGACACATGCGATTGCTTTCAGAGGAAGGTTTAACTTCTGATATCCTTACTTCCTCTGATCCGATTTTGTGAAATGAATAGTTCATGTAACCGAACGATACCCATACGTTACCTGTAAAAATCCCATTAAAATTCGTCCATTGGTTTTGGAGATTAACGTGATGAAAGATAAAGACAAACATGACAGTTCAGATTAAAACAACTTTAAATTTGATATTTTTTTCTTCGTGACCCGATTTTTATGAAACGAAGTCTATACGTTACCCCAAAGTACTAGGAAGTTACCTGTGAAAACATGATGCAAATTCGTGAAGTAGCTGTGGGGATAAGTGGTTTCTAATAGATGAACAGACAGACAGGACGTTTCCTGAAAACACTTAAACTTATGATGTATATTTTTTTCGTTATTCCATTTTGATGCCATAATGCCTAGATCCTCCACCAATCTTCGTTCATATTTCCTGTGAAAACCGCATGAAAATTCGTCCGGTAGTTTTGAAGATTTAAGCGAACAGCGACAGGCCTACGTTTACAGATTTATTAAAAATATAAATTTCGTATACTATATAAGTAATAGCGCATCTATCGGATCTTTCCTGTACCAGGCTTCAATTCAAGCATAGCATACACCAGAAACTGCAAATTACGATATCTTTTCTTCCTCTGATCGGATTTTGATAAATTTAAAGTTATATGTTGACGCAAGGTACTTTCAGTTGACCTATGAAAGCCTATGATAGTGCGTATAGTACTCTTTGAGATTTGCTGTACTACACCATACTTATAAGCATAATATACACATAAAACTTCAAATTACGATATCTTTCCTTCCTCTGATCCGATTTTCATGAAATGAAGCCTAGGTTACTCTCCAAACTATTCTCAATTTACCTGTGAAAACCGATGAAATTTCGTGTACCACTTTTGGAGATTATCCTCAACGGATAGACATACTCGATGGATTTTAAACAAATGATTAAATTATGATATCTTTATTTTCTCTAATGCAATTTTAATTATTGAAGTCTGTATCTAAATGCACTATATGCTCAAGTTACGTGTGGATACCCCCTGAAAATTAGTCAAGTAGTTTTGGAGATAAACGTGTTCAAAGAGACAGACAGACATGACGGTCATAGATAACTAAATAACAATATTCTCTTCGTCCGTGATCCGATTTTTATGAAACGAAGTTTTCAAGGTGCGTTGAAACAATTTAAATAATCTTATGTTAATTTTACTCTTCATACCTACAAATCTTAAGTACACGTATAGTTTGCATGTAATGTCTACTGACTTGAAAAATCTCTTCTCCTACTGATCTTGTACTTTCACTTTCTATTCATTCCCCCCCCCTCCCCCATAGAACAGACGGCAGCGTTGGTAACTATCACCCAGGGCGACCCAGGTTCGATTCCCATCAGGGAACTGGGTGTTGTGTGTTCCCTTCGTCATCATTTTCATCATCACCGACATGAAGGCGCCAAATTTGCATCAATTAAAAAGACTTGCGCTAGGTTGCCAAACAATCCCACAAGGGATCTCCCTGCCAAAAATGCTATATGAGCATTACATTTCATTTTGTTTTCTAAAATTTATAAATTATCGTATTTGTGAGCTACGCTGTAGTATGCCTAAAGCTTCTTTAACTTCTTGTAACTTTTGGAAAGCTTCTTTGGCACCTCCACAGATACGTCGGAAATCATCTTAATATGTTACAATACTCAGTATCGAATTCAATCCAAGGCCCTATAAGAATGCTGCTGATTCATTCTGGAACTGATAAGATATTTCTCCTCTTCATACACCTCTCTTATCATCACTTAATCACAAAAGGTATTACTACTATGAAATCAGTTTTCAGGGAGTAATCATCAACACAAAAATTTGTACCTGTATGGACGATCAATTGTTTACGCTTAGAATGACGATGTTAAAACGTTTATTAATGTTGCTGATATAGCCGATTCGTCTGTGTGTCATTCAGTTTTGGTTATTTAAATCTTTTTCTCCACATGATCCAAAAACCGTAGAAATTAGTCTCGCCCTAATGTGACTCATAAAATAGAATAAATAAATGTTCATATTTGTCACTATCCATTACTTGGCTTAATTTATGATTATGTTTCCAGGGCATTACTCTATCCTCATTTGATGGTTCACAGGGCATACATTCCAGCATTCCAAGTTCCCAAATGAACATTTTTTGTTCATATCCTTAATCCCAGACAGAGATAATGTGTTACTGGTAACGTTAGTGATTTAATTATTTTCTTCAGGGCTTTCTCTCTTTGATGAATCAACGCCATGCTATGCTGTGCAGAAGTGTTTCTGAACGTTAATGTCTACTGCTTCCTTGGCTGCTGAGTGAAGACTTATCTCTTCCACCTAAATATTTGGAATTCTCTCTAGTCATGGACGTCACTTGATGATTTCCTGTGTCCTGATGCCTTGTATCAGAATAGCTGAATATGTCTTTCGCCTATCCTTTAATGAAATATGATCTTAGTTACCTTTTTTCGTATTCGGATTCATAATGTGGCAAAAGGCCAAAACTTCCTGTATGTGAGAATCTTTTGTTTCTCCACGATATTGGGCGTTGTTCAATTAAGCTGCTGATTGTCGCTTCATGTTTGGTACGAGTTTCGATGAACTTTTATGGTGTAAATATAAATGTTTGTCACGAATTCTTCCACATACCAAGCTTCTTTTCGAAGTTCTTTACCTACTGCACACCCTAAAATTAAAAGCACACATTGGGCAATACCATTTCATCATTCCCGCTGTATTGTGTGATTCAAGTGCAGTCTTTTGGGCTTTTTGTTGGGTTGTGAAAAATACAGGAAAACACTGACAAATGTCTAGTGTGTACCTGACTTACAGCAGTTTCTCAGGCCGTACAATCTACAATCACCTCCAAAAACCACAAAATTGCCGAGGTGGTGTGGCTTGTGTGCCTCAGTGATACAGATAGCAGTATCATAAATACAACAGTGTTGAGAGGCCAGACGAACGTGTGGTTACCGAAGAAGGGCAGCGGCCTTTCCTGTAGTTGCAGGGGCAACAGTCTGGATCACTGACTGATCTGCCTATGTAACGTCAGTTAATGTGGCTTTGCCATACAGTTACTAAGAACGGCTGAAAGCAAGAGGAAACTACAGTCATTACTTTTCCCAAGGCCATTCAGGTCAGCTGTATGAAAATATGATGATGGCATCCTCTTGGGTAAAACATTCCGGAGGTAAAACAGTCCTCCAGTCGCATCTCTGGGCGGGGACTACTAAGGAAGATGTCACCATCAGAAAAGAAAAGACAACACTGGCATTCTACGGATCGGAGTACAGAAAGATAGTTCCTTTAATCGGGCACAGTCGTTAGAAAATTATAAAAGGGAAATGGTTAGGTTAAAGTTAGAGAGAGTAGGGATTACAGAAGTTGGGTGGAAAGAAGAACAATATTTTTGTTCTGGCGAATACTGGAATATAAATACAAAATTACAGAAATAGGTCTAATAATGAAAAAGAAAATAGGAACGCTGGTAAACTATTACGAGCAGCGCAGTAACCGTAGTCAAGGTAGATATGAAGCCAACACAGACCACAGTAGTAAAATTTTACATGCTTACTACCTCTACCGATGACGAGGAGATCGAGCACTGTATGAGGAAATAAAAGAAATTGATAGGTAAGGGAGAAGAAAACTTAATTGTGATGGGGGACTAGAATTTGTGAATAGGAAAAGGAAGGGAAGAAAAAATAGTAGGTGAATATGGACTGGGGAAAAGGAATGAAAAAGAAAGCCAACTGGTAGATTTTTGTACAGAACATAATTTGATCATAATGAACACTTGGTTGAAGAATCATGAAAGAAGGTTGTATACGTGGAAGAGAGCAGGAAAAAACGGAGGGACCCAGACAGATTTTATAATGGTAAGATAAAGATTTTGAACCAGGTTTTAAAGTGTAACATATCCAGGGGAAGATATAGACTCTGACCATATTCGTTAGCTGATATGAGATTGATACTTGTTCCATAGACCATAAATACGACTTTTCGCAATGGTGTGGAATGTGTCACTTTAATAAATGGTGTCTATACATGACAATCATTATTTCAAGTATTTTTATCACTTATTATGTATGCTTTTTTTTCGAAATTACTAAGTTTTACCTAAAAATTTATCTAAAGTACAGTAGGAATTGCCATTCAGACATTCTTTTAATTTCTTTTTAAATACTGGTTGGATATCTGTCAGACTTTCGATGTTACTTGGTATGTGACTGAAGACTTTTGTGGCAGCACAATTCTGCCCTTTCTGTGCCAATGTACTTTTTAACAGTTAATATCACCCATTCTCCTAGTGTAGTAGCTATGCACACTACTATTACTTTTGAATTCGTTCAGATTGTTAGTAACATCCTAGATCCTTAAATATATGTCTACAGGATGATCTTGGGAGGGCTTCAACAAATATTTTCATTACACGCTTTTGTGCAATGAATATTGTTTTTACTCAATGTTGAATTGTTCCAAAATATGATCCCACAAGAAATCAGTGAATGAAAATAGGCATAGTAACCAAATTTACTGAGATGTCTATCACCAAATTTAGCAATGACCCTGATAGCATAAGTACCTGAACTCAAACATTTTACCAGATCGTCAATGTTTTTCTTCCAATTCAATTCCTCATCAATGCAAACACCTAAAAGTTTTGTAAATTCTACCTTGGCTATAGATTTCTGTTCAAAGTCTATATTTATTAGTGGTGTATATATTGGGTTTATCAAAGTTTAATGAAAGTCCATTTGTAGAGAACCACTAAATAATTTTCTGAAAGACATCATTTATAATTTTATTGTACTTGTACAAAAACCAGACAGCGGTTGTCCGAGTTGAAGGGCATGAAAGGGATGCAGTGGTTGGAAAGGGAGTAAGACAGGGTTGTAGTCTTTCTCCATTGATATTCAATTTGTACATTGAGCAAGCTATAAAGGAAAGCAAGGAGAAATTTGGAGAAGGAATTAAAGTTCAGGGCGAAGAATTAAAAACATTGCGTTTTGCCGACGACATAGTAATTCTGTCAGATACAGCAAAGGACCTGGAAGAACAATTGAACGGAATGGACAGTGTGCTGAAAGGTGCATATAAGATGAACATTAACAAGAGCAAAACTAGGGTAATGGAGTGCAGCGTAAGAAAATCAGGTGATGCTGAAGGAATTAGATTGGGAAACGAAGCAATAAAGGAGGTAGAAGAGTTTTGTTACTTGGGCAGTAAAATAACAAAAGATGGTCGCAGTACAGAAGATATAAAATGCAGACTGGCAATGGGTAGAAAAGCATTTTTGAAAAAGAAAAATTTGTTAACATCGAATATTGATTTAAGCCTAAGGAAGTCCTTTCTGAAGGCATTTGTATGGAGTGTTGCCTAGTATGGGAGTGAGACATGGACGATAAACAGTGCGGACAGGAAGAGGATTGAGGCTTTTGAAGTATGGTGCTACAGAAGAATGCTGAAGATTAGGTGGGTGAGGAGGTACTGAACAGAATTGGGGAGAAAAGAAATTTCTGGCATACCTTGACTAAAAGAAGGGATAGATTGGTAGGACACATTCTTAGACATCAAGGAATTGTGAATTTAGCGTTGGAGGGAGGTGTGTGGGGTAAAAACCGCAGAGGAAGACCAAGAGATGGATACAGTAAGCAGATTCAGACAAATGTAGGTTGTCGTTCTTATGTGGAGATGAAGAGGCTTGCTCAGGATAGGGTATTGTGGAGAGCTGCATCAAACCAGTCTCCGGACTGAAGACCACAACAACAACAACATAATTTTATCAGTTAATTCCTGTTTGTCAGGCGAGACAGCAATACTTGTGTAATGAGCAAATCGTAATAGCTTATCATAGCTTTGTGAATATAGAATGGCTAGTCATTAATGTATATATTAAGAACAGCAAAGGACCCGAGACTGAACCTTGTGGGGCCCCATTTTTGATAGCTGCCCAGTTAGAAAAATTGATTGTTTCTTACATATCATACAAACTGTTTATTTGAACTTTGTGTACTCTTCCAGTTAGGAATGATTTAAACTATTTGTATACTTTTCCACTAATACCACAATATTTATCTAGAGGAATCCCATGATTTACACAATCAAAAGCCTTTCAGAGATCACGAAAAGTGCCAGCAGGTAATGTCCAGTTATTCAAAGTATTTAATATTTCCACAGTGAAGGTATATGTAGTATTTTCTGTTGAAAAGCTTTTTTGACAACCAAACTGACATTTGGTTTCAACTTTATTTTCACTAATATGTGAAGTTACTACAGAATGCATCACTTTCTCAAAAATTTTCTATAAAACTGTCCGAACTGTACACTAAAATTGAAGGCACTGCAGAAAGGTAGGAAATAGCTTTAAGTGATTAACTAGTGAAAGCAACAGACGACCAAATAAGTAGAAAGGCAAGACCTACAAAAATCCATGAATATCACAGGAAATTCTAAATTTAATTGATGAAAGGGGAAGATATAAAAATTCAGTAAATGACGCAGGTAAAATTTAGTACAGACGACTAAGAAATAAGATTGACAGGAAGCGCCAAATGGCTAACCAGGAGTAGCTTGAGCTAAATACAAATCTGTAGCAGAATGTATAACTAGGGGAAAATTAGATACCGTCCACAAGAAAATAAAAGACACATTTGGAGACATGAAAATCAGCTGTATGAATAGCGAAAACTCAGATGGAAAACCAGTTTCGAGTAAGGAATGGAAAGCTGAATGGTGGAAAGAGTATATTGTAGGAAGGGATGAGGGAGTAGATGAAGATGAAATAGGAGACAGTGTACCGAGAGATGAAATTGACAGAGAACTGAAAGGCCTAAGTCGAATGAAGGTCCCTGGAGTAGATGACATTGCTTCACAGCTACTGAAGTCCCTGGGAGAACCAGCCACAACAAGACTATATCACCTGATGAGTAAGATGTACGAGACAGGCGAAATATCCTCCAGTCATTAAGAAAAGTGTAATAATCCTTATTCTAAAGAAAACAGGTGTGAAAATTACTGAACCATCAGTTTAATAATACATGGTTGCAAAATTTTAACACGAATTATTTACAGAAGGATGAAAAAGCTGATACATGCTGACCTTGAGGAAGATAATTTCGGATTCAAGAGAAATGTAGGAATAAGTGAAGCAATACTTACATTACAATATATTTTAAAAGATAACTTTTTAGGTTTTGCAGATTTGAATTAAGCTTTTGACAATATTAATTAAAATACACATACTCAAATTCTGAAGTTATTTACAACTTGTGCATTAAACAATCTGCTGTCATTAGAATTGAAGGGCATATAAGGGACGCAGTGGTTGGGATGGGAAAAAGACACGGTTGTAGCGTTACTCTAATATCATTCAATTTGTACATTGAGCACGCTGTGAAGGAATGGAAAGAGAAATTTGGAGAAGGAATTAGAGTTTTGCTGATGACGTTGTAATTCTGTCAGAGACAGCATACTACCTGGTGGAGCAATTGAACGGAATGGATAGTGTTTTGAAAGGAGAATATAAGATGAACAAAACAAGCGTAGTGGAATGCAGTCTTAAAAATTAGGCGATGTTGAAGGAATTAGGTTACGTAACGAAAAAATGGAGGTTGTAGATGAGTTTTGTTTCTTGAGTAGTAAAATAACATTTGATGGAAGCAGGACAGAGGATATAAAACGCAGAATGGCAATGGGAAGAAAAGTGTTTATGAAAAACAGGAATTTTTTAATTAGGCCATATATGCTGTTCTAGTGACCAATGAACACATTTAAAGACTATGAAAAACGCCTGAACTAATGAATTCAAGAAACAATCTATAGTACTAAACCAACTACAATATGCTGAACTATTTTATTCAACAAATAGAGTGATGGGTGAGAGAAACTATTCATTAAGAAAAACTAATTGTTCTTAAAGGTCAGCACATGTCACATTAAATACAACATAGCAATGAGTACAGTATCCAAGATTATTTGTAGAGGAACTGAAGTTATCAGGAAAAACATGCTGAAAAAGCCAATCTCAGAAGAGAGATTTTAAGTTCAACGAAAGTCTGACAAATTTCATATAAGAAACAGAATATTAATTAAAGGACTAAGCCACAACATGACTGATATTAAATAATACTAATATTCATTCCATATCACCATAATTAAGTAGCATCAGATTTAGCAAAGTTACCGATAACGAAACAGAACGACAAAAGCAAAAAATTAAGTGTTAATTAATAAGCGACTTAGTTATAGAAATACTAATAATAATGATCTTAGTATTCTAAAACATCATTAATGAGTTATGATCATATTGTTACACATCAGTAACAGAAGATTTAGGCAATATGAAAGTAATAATTTATATAGAATAGACTACAACAACAAAAAGATTTTCCAGAGCAAATTAGGAGAATGTCCAACGAACAACATTGAGTTACGTATTAAAAATAATTGAAAACGTGATTTTCTACTTTCTAATAATGAAATGAATAGTTGTAGAGTAATTAATGCATCAGAGCATTAGAACACAACCTAAAATATATAAATGCGGAATTTATATTAACTCCTGGTATAAACTACATAAAAAGTCCTGCATATCTATTTAAAATAAATAGGAAAGGCAAATTCGATTTGCAGAGTATTTGTATTGATGTTTTTGTAATACACAACTAAAATCTAATAGACCTAATAAATCAGATAAAAAATGTAAAAATACCAGTAAAACCAATTCATCTAATTAGATGATTCTGATTTGTACATACGCGTAAGTTACTGAAACCATACAGATGATATAAAAGAACAACTACAATTAAAAAAAAGTGAAAAAAATTACAAGAAATGGAAAGAAAGAAATAACCTAACAGGAACGTATACAGTTCAAATAAGGGACTAATCAGACTCTTAGAAATAGTAATCCTGCACAATGTGTGTATGTGTGTGTGTGTGTGTGTGTGGCTGCGTGTTTTACAGGAAATGATAATCCAAAGTTTTATATATGATGTATATAAACCTACATCAAAGATGTAAATATAATAGGACACCACATCTCTAATTTCTGCATACTTCCACAGAAAACAAAGCAAATACAATGGAGATGGTGACCTTTTCTATTTACATCTCTGATGTGCATGGATTAACATCATGAAAAACACTTAGATTTATCATTCCAGTGGATCATCAACCACTATTAAGAATTTGGTCAGTATATATATTGGTTTTTATTGCTTTGAGTTTTTTTCTTGTTTTTGTATGTTATACGGCTGTGTAGCACAGTGGTAGAGTGCCAGACTACATATCCAAAGGTCGCGGGTTTGATCCCCACCAGGTCCTAAGATTTTTATCTGTAACTTTCCACTTCTTTCACCTCTGGCAGTGTTGCTCATGTGAAAAATACCTAGTTGCACCGTGGTTCAGAACCCACGTTAAACTGTAAGTCCCCCTACAACTGGCTGGGAAAGTCAGTTCGAAGGTCGGAGGAAGGCAACGGCATACCACCTCCAAACAGGACCATGCCTAGTAAAGCACTGTGGTGTTCAAACCAATCTTCATATATATATATATATATATATATATATATATATATATATATATATATATATATATATATATATATGATTTTTCAGAAATATACTCTCTTATTCGATTTATAACACATGTATGTCAGCCTTAAGAAAAAACTGTCACCAACTATTTTCAGTGTTTACACGAATATGTTTCACATATGTTGGTTTATATTGCTGAAAACAATACGTAACATCCTAAGTTTAGCAGAATTCCTTAAAAACCACAATTTTGTGACGCACATAATTTACACAAAACACTGATAAAATTTGATATTTTCCGGAAACGATGTCTAGAAACTATTTACAAGACACTCAGATATGTGCTACAGAGTGATATTATGTAGGACACCGTTTATTTCTCCTAAGTTTGTGTATATTTTTTATTTTAAAAAATTGATTCTTGTATTTGGATGGTCCATTAGAACATATTTGCATATGACTTTTCTCCAAAGTTTGCTGATTCCCATAGAAATATTATACAGTAACTATGGAATCGATTGTGGCTTTTATAATATTACTGTGATGTCTGTGGTAAATTTCTTTGACATAGCTCAGTGTATCATTACAAAATGATTGATACCAGTTGCATCAGATTTTTATCTTATGCCTTAAACGTAGTTAAAAGGGGAAGAAAACGAAAATTTACCTCAGATAAATGGTCATAGAATGTTCAATAGAACTGTGAGTTACTGAAACCATACACAACTGCAAAATATGTTAGGATAATTGCGTGTTCACATTTAGATGAGGCAAGGGTAGAACATTGTATATTACTTAAAGTGTTTGTGACAGAGCTGAAAGCCATGTGTAGATTACTTTCACGTTCACAGGAGATAGATATTTACCTTTCAGTGGAGACATTGCTGTTACAAAAAGAAAATAGGAGAATACAGGTGGGATGTTTCATCTGACTGGAAATCTTATTCTAGTATCAAAAGGCCCTTTGTCATCAAATTTAAGGTTTAAGGAGATTTCGTCGATATTTCATCAATAGAAACAGACATAAGGAAATATCCTGATCTTAAATTTACTTAGGCCGACTAAAATTTACGTCTGATGAAACCGACCAGTTTTTGTGTCATTACTCTCTCATCAAGATTTTCCTAGTACTATTGAAACAGTTTCCTCTATCAATACAACTTCACCAAAAATATGGAGATTTTTTTTTCTATGTTCCAGTGGCTGAAGTCTTTCTATAGATAAATGCACAGGTCATTGTCCTAGTGTGCTGTAGCTAATGCTGACTACAGCTAATCGAAAGTGTGATATAAAATTTTGTTACTGCTGTTTTTACTGATGTTTGCAGTCAAGTAGCCTCTGTTGCACACTGCATTTCTTCACTGTGTAACTGCAACTCAAGTCTGAATAACACATTTATAAAAAAAATCTGCTAGTTATATGCAACAGTTTAAAAAATTGTGTGCAATACAGCATTATTACAGGAAAAGTGGACGTTTTTCTTAAAGAAGAATATAGATGTGGCAATGTGTGAAGTCAGCTTCTCTACAATGCTCAGTTTAGTAGTGTGGCTATTATTACCAGGTAACAATTGTTCATCACCATTCCCGACAAGAGGATTAAGGTTATATACAAAGTTGATCCACGGGTCATTCATTCAGTTATCAGTTCTGTATTTGTGATTCTTGTAATTTAAATACATTCCCTTCGTGAATAGCGTCTCTATGCAATATAACATAATCATCAATACAGTTATTTCAGAGTGTCCGGAAAAAATTACTCTGATAGTAGACGCTATTTATTTAAACATACCCTTAATTTGTTATTTCACATTAGGTTTTGATTATTCTGTGTCCTGGATTTATATCTTCAGTCAAATGCTGTATCTGAGACTGCAGAGTTAACCAACAGATCTATAAAGATGCTGTACAGAACTTTTTGGCTGTTCATACAAATAATCTGCTGCAAATTTTTTCTTGTAACACTTGAACTGAATATAAACAAATATCGAAAGTAGCATAAGACTGAAGGCCAGTGTCTCCTGTAGACTATGCCAGAAGCCATTATTGTAGGCAATAAAACAGTCTGCAGCTGGCGTTTCCACTGCAACACTGCCATCACATGATAGTTTTCCATTTAAAATGTCCTTTAAGAATATACAACCTAAGAAATGGATCAGTAAATATGGTTGGAAAATCTCTCATGTATCACTTGATAAGGGCCGGCCGCGGTGTCCGAGGGGACTGAGGCGCTCCATTCACGGTCTGCACGGCCACTACGGTCGGGGGTTCCAATCCCCCTCGGGCATGGATATTTGAGCCGTTCTTAGTATTAGTCAGTTTATAAGTAGTTTGTAAGTTTAGGGACTGAAGATCCCGTAGCCAAGTCCCATAAGCTATACAAACATTTCAAACAACACTTGATAAGGGAAGAGAATTTTAAAATAAGGTAATCAGGTACTGGCAATGATGGGAAAGAAAGAGGCACATAATAGAAAGACAATATAAACTTCAGTACATTTAAAACTTAAACTGCAGCACACTCACGTTAACTGAATCAGAGGAATAAAGGGCACCAGCTGATGACAGAAGATACCATGACCCGCAGCAACATAAGTAAGATCAAAATGTTGAAATGTCTGTATAGCTTATGGGACTTAACTACGGGGTCATCAGTTCCTAAACTTACAAACTACTTATGAAACTAACTTACACTACGCACGGCACAAATATCCATGTCCGTGGGGGATTCGAACCCCCGACCGTAGTGGCCGTGCAGACTGTGACTGGCGCGCCGCATAGCGCTCGGCCACCGCGGCCGGCCATAAGTAAGAAATGGCAATAAGCTGATAAAGAAAAAGCGTAACGACCTCTTTAGCAGACATTAAAATTTACTGCAGACAAATTTATAAATCACATCTCCATCACAATCTAACATGTATAAAGTTAGAGAAAGGGTATAACTATTTTACTGCACAAAAGCTTGAAATTCAATGCACATTGTGTCGCTGTTGCATTGGCTAAAGAATTTTCACAATCTCAGGTCGAGGATTCTGACGTCAGACTTCATAGTTATGTTAATCATTTCTCAATCAGTACAATCAGGAGGATTTCTACAAGAATTCTTCACTGTACGATAGCTTAATTTGATTTTTATAAAGAATTTTGTTACCCTTATTGTAGTTCGTACTCGCCTCGGTTGCACAGTGGTAGAGTGCCAGACTACAAATCCAAAGGTCGCGGGTTCGATCCCCGCCAGGTCCTAGGATTTTAATCTGTCACATTCCACTTCTTTCACCTCTGACAGTATTGCACATGTGAAAAATACCGAGTAGCACCGTGGATCGGAACCCACGTTAAACTGTAGCTCCCCTTATAACTGGCTGGGTAAGTCAGTTCGAAGGTCGGAGGAAGGCAACGGCATACCACCTCCAAACAGGACCAAGCCTAGTAAAGCACTGTGGTGTTCAAACTAATCTTCGGGTTGTTGACTGCTTTACCTTTTATTACTCTAAAAGACAGTCAAGTCAAACCGAAACAGACGCATAAGCAGTAGCAAAACCATTTATTATTACAGAAAAGTCGCTTTAACTGATAACGCATGTATCCGCTAATAAGACAAAACCATCACTGTCTTTAGAATCCGTCTCTAATGACCACACTGTTGAAGGGGCGTCAGAAAATAAACTTCCTTCGCCCTTCTCTCTTCCTACTTTCCTCTTTATCAGGTTCATGATTGGCCCGGGTGTGGACTTCTTTCTCCGTAGCAAATCGACGCACACAAATGTGTCTGCTGTGGCCATACAAAATATTGGACACTCATGGAACAGGATAGGCACTGTGTGGAGAATATAGAAAGGTTTCCCTGCGAAACTCCAGCAGTATGGTCGAAACAACCCTGACAAATCAAAGTGTTTATTATCATTCTTTACAGTAATATCATTTGAACTTTGTCGCAATACATCTGGAACGAAACACCATTCGATCATATGGCATAATGCAGTGAAACCTTTATACCTTTAAGATAAAGATTTTATCAGGGCAAATATTTCGATACTGTAGCTGTATACTTTTTTATCTAATACCGTACAAATGCTACTTCCATGAGGGCATACAATTAGATAATACGTGTGTGGGACTGAGAAAAGTTCATAGTTTCTCTTCGTCATGATTAATGATGTACGCAGTTTCATGCGAAATTCTTGTAATCTCTTCTCGTATTTGTGTCATTCACTTGCGCTGTTACAGTGCTTGTTGGCTCAAAGTCTCTCTAAATATCTAGCTCAGAACAGAATGGCTTATCACTCTCAATTGAAAGCGTGTTACAGCCATTGGTTTGATGGATGCAACTCCACGTATAGCCATTAGCCATTACCTTCATATCGCTCTCAGTTTATTAGCTGTAGTTAACAATCGATTAGTAGCAAAAAAGAGAACGTACAACAGAGAACCAGGTACAAAATCAAGAGTGCAAGAAAGACTGAAAGTGTTAAATTTGTTGTTGTTTATCGCGACTGTATAACATGGAATTTTAGCAGAACGTTTTTTATCAACTTATCCTTCAATTTAAAAGTAGTAACAGGGACAAGGATTTATATGAATGGTGAATCGGTAGGTAACATTGTGCTTCGTACACAGTAGAAAAGAGGTTAAGTAAATGTTGCAAAAATCCATTATCAGTGCATGTAGGATGACATATCTAGCAAGTGGTAAATTTGTGTATAGCAGTAGTCAACCGATTGCATCAACAAAATTCTAGAGCAGGAAAAATGAATTACGGCGTAAAAGATGTTGCGAGAAGTGTAGTTGTGTCTTAAGTACTACCTACCTCGAAAGGTAGCACTGATACCCCTAGGAAAACCGAGTTTAGCTTTATGCTAGATAATGCAAAACAAAGCGGAACACAACTGATAGTGTAGAGTATAGTGTGATATTTAGCTTTCTGCATATTAAGAGAAGCATCGGTGCAACAACTCATGTTGAATTGACGGGAGCACAGCACATAATTTCGGTGGTCATGTGGTGTAGGCGACTTCCGTGCCTAAGGAGAATTATGACTTAAGAAGCACGGAATGACAGAGAAGAGCAGGGGATCGGTAGAGAAGATGAGCAGCTTACCACAATTCAAGCACTCTTGAAAGTAGTGAAAATCAATCCTGATTCATTTTTCAAAATCTTATACATTTTGAAAATCACAAGTAGCGACATTCTGCTGAGATTTTCAAGGGCTCACTACAACTTGAAAGCACCTACGTAAACAATGCATTTAAGGACAGAATTATTTTATTTTTTGTCACATTCGCTGTTAGTTAGTTACTAGTTTCTCCGCTGTTTTGATGCCACATCATAACTCACTTCAGGAGAAACGGTCAGTTTATTTTCCTGTGAGAACATCATCCTTGATGAACAAGGAAATCAGAATACAATTTCGACATTGCCAAGGTATCAGTTACTAATATTGGCCAATTTCTTAGATGTAAAACTATTTTTGGATTGATGCAGGACACTATCACTGACACCGGCCAAGAGTAATATCTTTGTGAGGAAGACAGAGACGGATAGTTCTTTCTATAGTCGGGAACTGAACCGATGTGTATTTATATCACCAAGTCAGTAGATACTGTTGACGCAGTCGACCGCTTCCACTAATAGAGGTTTCCTTAGGTAATGTCCTGGACTTGCAAATACGATACACAGACTTCCACTCTGCAGTCAAGATACACGCAACACAAAAGTGGCAACAGATGTGGAACGTTTCCCAATAAATGAAAGGCGCTTCTTACGCAGTGCTAGAAACTCGACTTTCTACACAACCGTGGTTTATGAGGACTCATCTGGACCGATCTGCGATTTCAACCATCATTCGGCTTCGCTTCAATCACGCCTCTTATCCATAACATTTACATCGGATCAACGTCTACGATTCGGCGCATGTGAGTGTGATCCTGCCACGGAAGCTGATGTCAAGCACAACCTGTTCAGGTGTCCCAGATTTGACCGTTAACGTCTGATCTTCCTGCAGACATTGGTCAATATGGGATATCCTCCTACCTCAGTCAGCTTCCTCCCTTTTGTTTACAAAAGACATTCGTCTGTATAAAGTCATAATTATGTTAATTAAGACCACTGGATACAATCTGTAGGTTATTAACTGTGTTAGTAATACATTCTAGAGTTTTGCATGTGAAGATGTGAAACGTTTCAGGAATGATTTGAATTATAATGTAATACTGTTGAAACTATTTTGGTATCTAATAGTCTCACCTCAAATGATGAACACCTCTGTTCTCTTACAGTTCTCACTTTCCCATTTTGTCAAAATGTACTTCTGTATTTGTTTATTTCATTATGTGTACATTGCCACTATGTGTTGTAGATGGTCCCATTGAGTTCAAACTCAGGAGGCCCAATAAATAAATAACGGAGGTTTCTCCACATCTAAATTATCGTACTTCAATTTTTTTTTTTTTTTTTTTTTTTTTTTTTTTTTTTTTTTTTTTTTGCGACAATTTTTGCGATATTTATTTGAACTATCTCATCGAGATATTTTCATGTGCCTAGCATTGCAACAACGGAATTAAGTCAGTCCAGACGACTCCTACAACATCGTATTCACTATGGAGTATTACAGGGTATTTCATTATAGCCCAGAGGCAGAAAAGCATTGAAAAAAGTGAAACCACCATTGCTGAAAGAATAAGAATTCCCAGTGAAAATCGGATAAGATAATACTGAGCGGGTACTGAGGTGTTGATGGCATGGTACCCGTAAAAAGCAACCCATGCTTCCTGTGAAATGGAACCCGTCGCGGAACAGTAAGGACGAAATCTTCCGACGAAATTATGGGTCGCGTGCAGCAGTTCACATGAATCTTTTAGTTCCACGACAAAGTCTCGAACCATCCCGGAGAGGAAAGAGTCATACATGCTTCTTCTGAGTGCCATCAGGTTACGTCTCATCTTCGGTACTGTCCGAAATTGCCACCCATCGACTTCCTCCTCTTTCGTCGAACGAGGAAACCACTACATGCCAAGTGTTTACAGTATGAGCGGAAATGATTTAGAGCCAAAGTTTCCGCAAAATTATCAGTCGTTCGGAAGAAGGTTTCAGTAGCATTCGAATCTGTAGACGAGCAGAAATACCACCAGGTCGCTGATCCTGATGAAACTTGCTAACACATCAGACATGAGTACCTCGAAAATTTGAAAGTTTCCCTTTCTCATGAACGCTCTTTCGCACTATGGCAATCTCAAATAGTTGACGAGAAATAACCCCATTCTACTGGTACCTTACTTCTTATTTCCAAAATTCACAGACACTGTACAGAAACATTTCAAAGAAAGTTCGGTAAGAAATGGTTTAGCGACTCTACTGCCATTAGACTTCATAACAGGTTAAGAACACTGATCGTGAAAACCTCTAATTCCGGGCAGGCATAAAGTTTCGGTCAGTCAGGATGAATCATATCAGAGCCTTTGGTTCGATCAGAATTCCGGATTGTATCCGCTTATTTGATGTATTGTCTTTCTTACTTTTTACTTCAATAAGACCAAATTCATTTACTCTTCTGCGCTAATAGAGAACTGGTCTTATTTTGGAAATATATCGCTCAAGTGTAGATAAATGTAATGCTTTTTAAGCTACAGATGGCACAGTTTCTTAGTTTCGAAGAAAGTTCTAATTTAAAAGTAGAGTCAGGAAAGTTTTCGTTAATGTAGCAGTAGAGACAGAAGATCATGACACTGTTCGAGTACAATATTAACATTTGTCAGCGTTGTTCGAACATGACACAGCATAAAAATTATCTGCATGGATTTCTACAGAGGTGAGGCAAATCTTCTTTGAAATTTATTGTAAAATATTTTTCTACAGTTTTTCTCCCACATCGCACTTTTAGTTTGTTTGTGTGTTAGTGTGTGTGTGTGTGTGTGTGTATGTGTGTGTGTGTGTGTGTGTGTGTGTGTGTGCCCCTCCCTTACTAGTGCAAATTATGAAGTAACTAATATTCAAGGAATGTTTAGGGGGGGGGGAGGGGGAGGTGCCTGACTGCTGTGTATTTTTACTTACAGAGACTTGATCCAATTTTTATCGCTCATCACCCACTTCTGTGGCGAATTACTAAATAGTTTAGGAATCTGCCAACAGAGCATCAAAGGTGCTAATTAAGAACGTTACAAGATATATGAAGAAAATATGATATACGAAGACTTTATACGAGATCGTAAATAACATTTTTAATAAGTGATTTTTAGCTTAGTATTATATTTACCGAATCTTCAGATCAAAATAAAATGACACAACGTCTTTGTAAGATACATTGTCAAGTACATATCAGTTGTTGGATGATTGAGCCATAGCTCTGTTAGTGATGCTGTTGTAGGTATCTTACCAAAACATTCCAAATTCTATTTGGAGCTGAAGATGACTTACAAATATCGCTAAAACTGGTAATCACATGATGTTCTTATGGTCTTCAGTCCGGAGATTGGTTTTATACTGCTCTCCACCCTACTCTATCCTGAGCAAGCCTTTTCATCTCCTCATAAGAAAGGCAACCTACATCCATTTGAATTTGCTTACTGTATTCATCTCTTGGTCTCCCTCTGCGATTTTTACCCCACACACTTCCCTCCAATGCTAAATTTACGATTCCTCGATGTCTAAGAATGTGTCCTACCAAGCAATCCCTTCTTTTAGTCAAGGTATGCCAAAAATTGGTTTTCTCACCAATTCTGTTCAGTGCGTCTTCATTAGTTATGCGATCTACTCATCTAATCTTCAGCAATCTTCTGTAGCACCACATTTCAAAAGCCTCTATTCTCTTCCTGTCCGCACTATCTATCGCCCATGTTTCACTCTTGTACAAGGCAACACTCCATACAAATGCCTTCAGAGAAGACTTCCTTACACTTAAATTAATATTCGATGTCGGCAAATTTCTCTTCTTCAAAAACGCTTTTCTTCCCATTGCCACTCCGCATTTTACATCCTCTGTACCTAGACCGTCATATGTTATTTTACTATCCCAGCAACAAAACTCATCAACCACCTTCATTGTTTCGTTACCTAATGTAATTCCTTCAGTATCGCCTGATTTTCTAAGACCGAATTCCATTATCTTTGTTGTGCTCTTGTTAATGTTCATAATATACGCTCTCTTTAACAAACTGTCCATTACATTCAGCTGCTCTTCCAGGTCTTTTGCTGTCTCTGACAGAATTACAATGTCATCAGCAAAACGCAATGGTTTATTTTCTCTTTTTAGAAAATGTCGTGCTTGGGAAACACAGCTAGCTAGCTCTTTACTCACATGAAGTTATAATTGCTATCGGCAAGCGATTTCAAATCGATTCCATATTTCTAGATTTCTGGAAGGCTTTTAACCGAATACCAGACAATCGTCTTCTAATCAACTTGCGTGCTTATAAAATATCGCCACAGTTTTGGGATTGGATCTGCAGTTTTCCTGTCAGAAAACAGTGCGGAGTGAATGAGGGAAAGTCATCGGTTAAAACAGAAGTGATAGCTGGCATTCCCCAGGGAAATTTTATGAAGCTTCTTAGCTTTATAAACGATTAAGGAGACAATTTGAGCAGCTCACTTAGTCGGTTCTCGGATGATTATGTCCTTCATCGGTTAGTAAAGCTACTAGAAGATCAAAAGCAAATGTAAAATGATATAGATAAGGTAAATGCATCATGTAAAAACTGGCACTTGACCCTAAATAGCTATATGATAGGAGTGCTAAAAGAAATCTTTTCAACTTCATTAACACGATAAATCATTCAAATCTTCAGGCCGCAAATTCAACTAAATACCTACGAACAACTTAAATTGAAAAGACCCCATAGAAAATACTGTACTGAAGGAGAACCAAAGGATACGTTTCATTTGCAGAACACTTAGAAAATGGAACAGTTTTACTAAAGAAACTCCCTACACTACACTTTTGCGTCTGCTTTTGGAGGGAATCTTCATCACTTAGGACTGACTGAGGATGCAGAGGAAGTTCAGAGAAGGGCAGCTCGTTTTGTATTATCACGATGTACGGGAGAAAGTATCTCGGAAATGATGCACGAGTTTCACCAACTTTCTCTTCCGAAAGCGAACACACCTTTTTAGCAACGTCCTACATCATAAGACATGATCATCATAATAAAATAAGAGAAATAAAACCAAAAGTAAAAATTTAGGTGTTCCTTTTCCCCGCCCGCTATAAGATAATGAAATGATAGAAAAATATCATAACAGCCCTTCGATTAACCCCCTGCTATGCACTTACGTGTGACTTGCGGAGTATTTATGTAGATATAGTTCCTTAAAATGTAGAATTAAAAGGTTTCAAGGAAAATGATCAGTAAGATGTTCGTGTTACAAAATAACAAAAATAATGCAAATTCCGTTTTTAAATTGCGTAACAGCGTCATCTGCAGTTGATCATCGCACCTCCAGCGGTGCAGCTCCTCGATGGTCTGAAGACGATCTTGTAAAAAGATCGAAACCAGTCACCAACAGAAATATATACAATCAAAATTGAATTTAAACTGATTTTAATTATTGATCAGATTGCTGATCCCCATGATATTTTCAAAAACAGCCATCCAGGCATTCCCACATCTGTGGTTTTGACTGTTCTTGCATAGAGTTATCAATTAGATTATATAATTTTTTTTCACCTCCATACTAACGAGAAAATGTTGTTGCCCTTCATCAAATCTCTTAAGTGTAATTAGTAGGTATAAACTAAAAACATTTTATAGTAATACCATCCTATGATTTAATAACAACACGACATGAACATAAATAAGTAATTCAACTACAGCATAGGGAATAATTACACAGGGCGTCTAACATACGACTTTTAGCCTATCGCGCGAATCTTTCAAAACATCTGAATACCCAGAATACATCTATTCTCCTTTTAGTAAGTTGTAAGAAGTTCCGTGAAGTAGCACTGAAGTTTGTAGGCTTGGTTTAAATGAGCAGCGCGGATAATAAATGAAATTAAACTGTTCGAGTAAAAGCTACAGAGGCAAAAAGTAAATATCCACACCTCGATATATCTAGAGAGAAGAAGAAAGCACTCGTAATCGTTATTATTTACCAGTACACTATGCAAGTAATAATGAGACTCTGGAAACGAATTGATACATAGAAATCACGCCAGCAACATCATAAAATGCACTTACTAGCTCTGAGAAACATGGCTATATATGAAAAAAAAACACTGAATGTTGTAATACAATGTAAGTCATGTTTCATAAAATTCCTTGATTTTTGAAATTAGAATGAAACCAAAATATTGTGAAAATTTCAACTCCAGTCGCGTACAGATATTTGATCTCTAAGCTTCATGGCTGCTCATCGGAGAAGTTAGTCGTTGGCAAAGATGCATATCTTCGTACCAATATCTTTGAGAACACGGTATCTGTAAGTAAGAAACTGTTGGGTCACTGATGAAGTGTGATGATAGCGCATATATGAAATTATGAGTATATTGTAAAGAGACTGTGATGAACATGTGCGTCAATGTGATAAATAACCGACAAGTGAGTAAGAAAAAAGGTGGAACATAGATTCGGTAAAGGCTTGTCCAGTGAATACACGTTCGGTGCATGAAAGTGTGATACAGTTTATTATTATATGGCATAACACATAAATGGACAACGAAGTGACACTAAAAGAGGAGCAGAGGGAATATCGACTTGTGCAGAAACATTTTTAATGAAAAAATCCACTGTTTTCTTCGTAAACGAAAATTATCCTAACATTGCAGGACTCATTAAGCATATCATGAATATGTGAATGATAATGCCACTTTCGTTATAAATTTATATATATTGATACACAAATTGACATAACAGTTATAGATATAAGAAATGAAATAACAAAGAATTTCGATTAAACATGTTAATTTCTCTGTGCTAACAAAGAATTATAAAAATTTACTAATCCAGTACGGTTGATTTCTTATTGCATTTTTTGCAATATCCTACTATTATTTCAATTAACTTCAATATCTTATAATCTGCTAAGTTATTCGTCTCTCGAAGCAGCCATTTGTCGAGTCTCATATAAAGAGATTATGAATTTTGTGTTCACAAAACGACAGCAAATATTGTTGTTAATTTGGTTTGACTTAACACTGTTCATATATAACAGAATATATCGATTCCTTATTATGTTGTCGAGATTTGAGACATAAAATGTGTTCCATCCAGGATTGGTCATGTAATTCGAACCAGTTCAATGCCTCCCTTTGCTATTGCTTTGAAGTGTAAATTTAGGTTCTTCGTTTTCAGTATGTATCAGTTCAGAATCATATAGGAACATCTACAGGGGAACTGGAGATATTTATTGCACTTAAGACATTGGAAGCCATACACACTATAGGTACTTTCATTGCACAGTAACACAGATACATAAGCTTCACGTTACTACACCCAAGCAGGCCATTGTTCACATGAAGTTATGAAATGGTGGACACCTAATGCAAAACAATGAGTGAGTCTATATGCTATGGGAAAACTGGTTAATCTAAAGAGAGAGAGAGAGAGAGAGATTAACTCTCAAATTTAATTGTTTGTTTGTTTATTAAAGTAACACAATAACGTCAACAATATGTTAGAAATTATTGAAAAGAACTGATTTGCTGAAAAATTGACTTACTGCAACCAACACATTGAATCAACCATTCTTCACAACTATTAAACGAGATAGATTCAGTACTGTAAGTATTTATAAACTAATGTTAACAACAATAAGTAGATTGTATGAATCAAATAGGAAACAGAAAATTTGTATCTAAAGGTAAGAAAATATAATATATGATAGTGTAGTGATGTCGAAAGGTTTCGGAGATGGGATGAATAGAAATCAGCTTGACTAGTAAATTTCAAGATCAGAACTCCAATATCAACAGTGAAGTATTGTTTCTGAATAATGACAATAACGTATCAGTAAAATGACTAGAATAAATAAAAAGAAAATTATCAAAACATACAGAAACGATTACTGCAGTAAGGATAAGAGGAACGAACTAAGCAGCAAGGAAAAATTTGTGGAGGAAACACAGAAGGAAATATAATCAGAGAAGTGAGATATCATATTATATTTATTGAGCAAGAAGCTGTGAATAAATGCATTGAAATTTAAGCCCCTCTAAGACACACCCCAATCGTTAAATTACAATGTGATTGCAGTTGCCTCAAAGGTAACATCAAAAGGAAGATAAGTGAAGTGGACTTTTGATTGAAATGAAATACTCGTTGCACTGAGTTAAGCTACTGATGTCTTAGGATAAGTTGCTGTTAAAGAAATGTAAAATAAAGGATAAAAATATCACAAAACTCGGATGAGTGTTAGTGTATATAAATATCAGGATATAAACTGTGCAAATTAAAATGTAGTAGAGAATAGGTGTGGATAAATTAGCGAGACATCCAAAGGAGATCGATTACAGTTTCTTTCTAATATTCACAGAATATATGACATCAACTGCGATTGGGCAAAGCTGAAAATGTGTACCCAGCCGGGATTCCAACCCGGGTCTCCTGCTTTCTAGGCATTTGCGCTGACCCCTACACCATTGGGGACACAGTGATCACCGCACCTGCAAGGACTACCGAAGCACGCCTCCCGTCAGATACAAATTCCCAGTTTCGCCCTGCCCCCAGCAGAACCACGCAAAAGGTTTCAGAATAATAGAAATACTTTTAACAACCAAAGATGTAAAAAGAAATTTTTATAGACAGGTAGATGGTGTAGGGCTACCATGAGGGAAAATATAGTCAGTACGGTAATGATAGTTCGGTGATTGAACCCTCAGGTTCAAAAACAAAGTGGGAGGTACTGATATTATACAGCTGGTTAATGTGTGTAAAAAATCCACCTATGTGTACAAAAAATATATCGTAAGCACAACTGTACACAGCAGCTGTTGATGCAGAATTCTCGTGAAGTAAGTAAACATCCAACCAGCTGCGAACAGTAAAACGTTCTCTCAAAACACTTTGACCTTTGACGAACTTATATCACTTTCACCTAGGTTTCAGTACTTTCAGAAATACCTTCCCGGTAGAAGAAACAAATAAGTGTTTATCATTCACTATTATTATTTGACAAATAACATTAAAGGCACGCCTTTTTATTTTTTTATTTTGTTTCTTTTATCATTTGCTTCTTTCCACCATGTAAGATGTCTTTCCTAAGAAAATACTTTTCAGATTATTGAAGTGTAGGTCAAGGTGTTTTATGACCTAAAAATATTAAATTTGTCAATGATGAAAGATACAAATGAAGACAACTATTCTTCAAAACCAGGAAGGCATTTCTATTATCCTAAATATTTTGCAATCGAAGAAGAGTAGACGCAGAAAACACACCGAACGAGATCCTACATTTATTTTCAATACGGGGATTGGAGATAGACCACGCAAATAAATTCCATAGTTACCTCTACATAAAAGTTATTGACTAGTGACTTAGTCTTCACATTCTGTAAAACGAAGGTCAGCTTTCATAAGCGATAGCGCTAAATCCACGTCTAACGTCAACCGAAACCTTTACCTTATTGTATTACACAATTTTTTTTTTTGTGAATTTGTGTGACGTTTTACTAAACATCTTGTACGTGACTGGGAATAGTATGACAGATATATATAGAGCGTCAAAACCATTGTAATGTATGACATTAGTGCAGACACTAAGGTAAACATCAGACGAGATAAACTAGTTAGTTACCAGTAGGCAAAGTAATGAACTTGTGACGTAAGTGCGTCAACGTTGTTTTGTCACAAAACAAATGAAGCAACATATTTGAATCAAATAATGAAGACATTCTCGAAGGTCTGAGGAACAGAAAACAGTGAAATGTTGCCCCGGACGCTTAAACGATCGTACCACTACTTGACTGAATTGCAAGTCAAAGACAGTTAATTTCCCTAGGGAAAAAAAAAAAAAAAAAAAAAAAAAAAAAAAAAAAAAAAAGAGAGAGAGAGAGAGAACCTATGAAGTTGAAGAGTCACGACTTAAAAACCATCCAAGATCACCTGTTGTGAATAACGAACCAATTGTCAAAGAAAGAGTTTTGTGACAGTTTACATGATTGTATGAAATTCTGTGAGCTGCATTAAAGTGGTAAAACTGGGATAGTGGACTGAACTATTTAGAACCATTTATTCTTTAAATCAACCATCGTGATGTTCTCCTTTTTATGACTCCTGTCTAAAAATATTCTGAACTGATGGAGTATTGACTTAATGTCTCTTTTGTGCTGAAATTCGGATTGTAGGAAAATATCTTTTTTCCGTTAAATAGCAAACAATTAAAAGTCCGCAGAGTGAAAGTTTCATTCTGGAAACATCCCTTAGGCTGTGGCTAAGCCATGTCTCCACCATATCCTTTCTTGCAGGAGTGCTAGTCTTGCAAGTTTCGCAAGAGAGCTTCTGTGAAGTTTGGAAAGTAGGAGGCGAGGTGAGGTAGTGGCGGAAGTAAAGTTGTGGGGCGGCATCGTGAGTTGTGTCGGGGTAACTCAGTGGTAGAGCGCTTGCACGCGAAAGGCAAAGGTCCCAGGTTCGAGTCCCGGTTCCGGTACACAATATTAATCTGCCAGGAAGTTTCAAAAGTCACCTTGTTCATATCTTCAGCAGTTTGTTAAAAAAGTTGTTACTGTAACCAGTAATTATATTAGAATTATAGATCCGCTCATGTCGGAGGTTTCAGCTCTCACCCGGGCGTGGTTGTCCGTAGTATACATTAGTTTAAGTAGTTTGCAAATTTAGAGACCGATGAGCAATGTAGTTTGGTCCCTTAGAATAACAAACATGTTGAAAATTATAGACTTTGGAGATCCACCAAGTTAAATGTTACAAGTTTGTTAACTATAAGAATCAACTGGATACCAGTAATTCAGTACTGTCCCACAACACCACCAGTGACGCAACCTCTAACACTGGGACTGGCACATTAGAAATATGATAAATGTAGTTGTAAAAATGTGGTTACCGAAATATTCGTCATAATTCCGAATCAAAGAGGTATAAATCAATAAGTTAACGAGATAAGTTTAACGTACACACACGATAAAAGTGCTATTACGTGGCGAGTGATGATACAAGATCCTGACAGCTTTCACGTCCAATGTGAAACAGTCTCTCAGTTTGTTTTTGTTGTGCTTGTACCAAAAGGCACATTTAAAAATTCTTTATTAAAGAAAAACAATTATTTACATAAGAAACATACAATAACCACGAAAATGTCACGATAATATTGGCATTTTTATTTATTCATGCTACTACCACGACTAAACATGTGTTTGTAGGTATATGTCTATGAATGCCACCGCACGCCTGTGCACCATTGTTACTCCAAACTGTACCAGTCCTGGGTCAGACCCCTCGTCTCTCAAGGTGCAGCTAGGCGTGAGAGGCCGTATTACGGGTTCAGCGACCGTAATATCTTCTACGGTTCGATTTCAGACAGTCAACAGGCGAGCGGCAATACCGCACCCTACGCCAACTCCCATCCAATTCATTCAGAACAATATATTGTTACGTTTTACTCGAATTGTAAATCTCCCTTCAATACCAGCTTTGTCCTCCGTTTTTGTTTAATAATCTAGTTTCTTCACCGTTCATTTTAAGAACTTGTGGTCACATTGTCCTACGTTTAAGCGGCCCTTCGAAAAATAGTCCTCTCTTCGCAGGGAGAAAAGGTTAAGGGAAATGCCTGACATTCCAGAAGTGGCTGCTTCCTTCCTAGAAATATTTCTGGGAAGGATATAACGAGAGGCGCTGAATTGAAATTTGTGCTGTACGCGAGACCTTGTGCTTACTAAGCATACTCTTTAAACAGATCACGTAACACAGCTTGATGCACAATGCTGCTACACGGATTGTCTTCAAGCCCGTCTCCTTCCACACCACACACTTTAATTCCACCTCATGTTCCCTGAGAAATACGTATCAAATTGGCAAGGCTCTCCTACACTGGATTGGCACCCTAGAAAGAACGTGAACGGGAGCTATCTCGCCTTGCTCCTCAGACAGAGGTGATACAAAAATCTACAAAAATTCTATTCCTTGAGACATACATTGCCTTACCACGCCAAAGGTATTGAATATAAAGAGAGGGTTTGAATTAAAGCATTTGGTGCGGAGGGAGACGTGCTTGAAAACAGTCCGTGTAGCCGCATTATCCGTTAAGTCTGTGTTTCAATCCCCGCCACAGAACACATTTTAATTCAACGCCTCTCCTTATATTCAACACCTGTGGTATAATAAGTCTATGTCTCAAGAAATACAATTATTGTTGATATCTCTGGGAAGCGCCTTCTTGTGATGACTGGGAAGTAAAGACCTATAGCTAGAGGGCCCTGTATAAAATCTACCGAGCCATTTGGTGCGGTAGTAACACACTGGACTCGCATTCGAGACGAGGTGGTTCAGATTCACCTCCGGCTATCCCGATCCTTAATTGTTTCAAGTAAATGCATAGATTGTTCCTTTGCACGGTGTAGTTAAAACCCAAGCTTCCTTCCTTCCTTCCTTCCTTCCTTCCTTCCTTTGTGTAAATCCTCGTTACCTTACACAATGTGTAACTGTTTGGATCTGTTATCTTTGTATATTCTTTTCTCTGTTTTTCCCTTTGGAAATAAGTTATTACTATCGTTTAATAGCAGAAAAAAAAACAATACAGTCGCATGGATGGAAACAAAGGACGAAGAGAAAGGTTAGATTTTATCAATGTATGTGACCGTTAAACGACACTGAAGTATCACTGTACACACTATGTAAATCGAACATGTAATGCGGAATTCATCTCAGTACTACACTGCAGATGGTACTCTAAGGAGCCATCAATACACGACCAGTATCGTCTTTAGTGAATAGCAAACAGCATGTTGGTTGATCAAGTGTGCCTCTGTGACTTCGAACGTGCACGTACGAAATAAACCTTTCTGTAGCATATAAGGTGATTGCGAAAACGAAACGTGAAGACACAACTGCAGTTTTTGTGTTCTAAGAGCAGTGAGTTTGCACCATTGCACCATTGCAGAGGTTTGTTGCAAGAAATAGCATTATGGCAGAGGAAGTAATAGCTCGTAGGAATGCCGAAGTGTAGTTCAGCCAACACAGTCATTGTGCACAGCGAGTGAAAAAAGCCAGGTGTAATAGTTGACTAGCGCCTCATAAGCTACACGTATCTCATGTGTGTACGTGTTTCGTCAGCAACACATGAGATGGTGTACAGGGCGATGCCATGAGACTGTAGATGACTGTTGCCTTGTGATGTGATGAACTACGTAGCAGCCTATGACAATCCTATGCATGATTTTAGTTTCAACGAATGTCTTTTAGAACGTTAGATTCCACCATGAAACGATGAAACAGGGAGGAAGTGTTGCTACGATAGTGGTAGTTTACAATGGTTTAAGTGTGGCTCGTTATCACGTTTAAGAAATACTAATTTATCGCACTTTTACTGTATTGCGTACGGCTCACAGTAGAGGAGGAGCTCGGAGAAATTTTTTTTCTATCACTATCAAAGTGCACCCTGTTATTAAGCAGCATCTGGCAAGCAATAGTTTGTGGGAAATTCCATTTATGAAAGTTACCAGTTTTAGCATAGACCCATCCTGAATCCAACAACTTGGCTTTGAGCTAGAACGTCACCTCCATTCCATATCCTTGAGACCGACCATTACCTTCTCCTGTTTCTGTTTTGACAAGCAATAGGCTGCCAGTCTTCTACAAACATTCGTAAGTCTCACTGGAAGTACGTACAGATACGTTCAAGTCATCATGAAGGTGAAGAGTGAAGCCACTCCATTTTTGCCTCGATCAGTTAGGTACTATTAAACTTCTGAGATCATATAATAGTCACTACCACATCATTATGAGTGATAAGAATGATATAGTAAACACTATGGATTTCCTGGCAACGTCGCTTCTTTTATTACGTTGACCGGTTTCTATGCCAACAGGACGTCAGGTCTCATAATTACGTTTTGCGAAATGAATGTCATATATACAACAATACAATAGTTATGAAATTTTGAGTTCGTAAAACGTAATTACGTAATCATATGATGCCCATGATCGTCGACACCGATGATAATAAAAGAAGTGATCTTACTAGAAAATCCATTGCGTTAATAATTGATCGCCCCAACGCATTTAACACGTGGTCCACACAGGAAGATATGGATTTATGATAACAAGAACAATGCGGAAAATTGACCAAAATCCGCATCAGTAAATGTATATTTACCATCGCGTGATCCAATGACAGGCATACAATGAGATCCGTAGTGGAATGGCCGAGCTCTCTAAGGCATCTTACTGCGAAGCGCGTGCTTTCTCTCGTCAGTGGTTCAAGTCCTCCCTCAGGCACAGGTCTCTGTGAGCTGTACTTAGGTTAGTTTATTTAATTTAAGCAGTTTGTAAGCCTAGGGACTGATAACCTTAGTAGTTAAGTCCCGTACATTTACAAACATTTGAACATTTGAAATACAATGGGATAGACATACAGGTGGCGGTAGTTACGCACGCAAAAAAGTTTAAATGTGAAGTTCATTGGCAGTAGTGTTATTTGTACTCCGGTCATACACGTGATAAGTTTTTCGACAGGTTTATGGCCGCACGACGGGATCCCGAAGTGGTAGTTTGGGCACTAAGGGCTACGAACACACCATTTTGGAAACCATTAGGGAATTCAATATTCTGAGACCCAAATCAAGACAGTTCCACGAATACCAAATTTCAAGCAAGTCTTCATTTTTAACCCCAAGCACTGGTAATTTCTTCCAAATTCTGAGATATCTGCAAATCCCAGCGTTCGGAAATGTCTATTAGATCACTCATGCGTTAGCACGTTCATAGCTCTGATCTTCTTTTCCACAACCAAACAACCTTTCCCCATATATGGAGCACCTCGGACAACGCAGTAGTCGACGTCCTTCATTCAAAGACATGGAGCACAGTTGTTACTGCAAAGATATTTTTTGAAATCGACGTCGTACGAGCGACTAAGTTATTCGCAACGACACTTCGTCGTTAACGAGTTCTGGCAGCAGACGACTGACTCGAGTGCCTTTGCTAACGGCAGGACATCGCCTACAGCGCCTCTCCTGATCTCGTGGCCTTATCGGTTGGATCCCAGATGGCAGAAAACTGTCGCTTCACCGTATAATGCAAATTTCAGTTACAAGGGCTATTGATGAAGAGCTCAAGCGCCCAAGTTGTCAACAATGCACTTTGTAAGCTAGTGGTGGCTCCTTAAAGGAGAAAACCAAAGTGTGTGCCTTTCACCTGTGGTGGAGGGAGGCAAAAAGGGCATATAGATATCCTATGCCAAGGCATAAGTCTTGAGCTTTGAGCTACTCCAACTTACCGGGAAGTAAAACTAGAGAGGTCTCATCTTCAGACAAAATTTCCAGATGGTCAATGGAAACATCATCCAATGGAAGTGTATCATTCGTAAATTGGCAGGATTGACTTGTAGAGCTGACAGGATGTCCTGCGAAAAATTGCTCTGGTACTCTGTTTCGCTGCAGGTAAATACGTAGCACCATTAACGTACGCCTCCTCATATTCTAAACATTCGATATTTCGTTGATTGATTCAGTCCGTATGGCCACTTGTTCTCTGTGATCTTCACCAGTTCATAAGAAATTCAAATTGGCTACAATTGCCCGCCGCGGTGGCCGAGGGGACTGAGGCGCTCCAGTCACGGTCTGCACGGCCACTACGGTCGGGGTTTCGAATCCCCCCTCGGGCATGGTATTTGTGCCGTCCTTAGTATAAGGTAGTTGATAAGTAGTTTGTAAATTTAGGGACTGATGAGCCCGTAGTTAAGTCCCATAAGCTTAACAAACATTTGAACATTTGAGCTACAATTTTGCCACCACACTTAAGGCGCACAGTAGCAGAAGAAGAGAGGTCGAAATAGATCGTGGACACTAATCAGCCAATGTAAAATCACCCAGCCACTGCTCCGCATCTCAAATCACAAAATTTATCCAGTGAACTATGCTACTGACTATGCAGCCCGAACGACCCTGAGTAGAGCTTTTGGAAGGGTCTGTTCCAATACGTTTTGTTTCTGAGATCAAGCAGAAAGTGGCATACGGGTATGAACAACTACGTGATACGTGCACAGAATAGTGTGAGAACTGGAGTCTCAAAATTCCGAGGCTGGTGAGTTGTGATTGTGGGGTAGTTCAGACATTGGAGCATTTGTTCATTTGCAGAAATACGGACGCTACCTGCACGGAATAATAATTGTGTTTATCTACTGATACGGGTTTAAATGCTGCTAACTTTTAGAAGAATGACATATGGATGTTCTTTCGACACGGAAAGTAAAAGTAAGTAACGGAGTGGGCCGTTTTTATGTGGAATTCGAGACTATTTCCAGTCATACACTAAGTTTCCAAACAATGGTGGCGTTACTGCGCGTCATGTCGTTAGCTCTGTTCGCTACACACTTTCGGCTATAAGAAACGGTCATCTCTACTTATGAAGTAATGGGGAATCATTACGAAAGTTGAAAATACAATTTTCTGTTTGTTATTTGAATCATCCGACCGGAAGAGATATTACATGCATGTAATATCACTTCCGGTCTCCTGAGAATGCATGTTCCTCAACTACATCTTCAGTAAGCTTGTGATAATGGCCCAAGAAGCCGAATATAGATTCACATAATGAACAAACTTGTAGAACAAACACAAAATAGTTCTACCAAGAACTGACGGAAGAATAAATTAACATAATGGAGAATCGGAATATAGAAACAGACATAAGGGGGAGAGGTTACTAAATAATGGCCCTGTAGTGACCTTTGAGAAACACTCAGTTGTATTTAATACTCAGATTACCCCATCTGAATCCCATCGAACGTATTTGCCACATAACCTAAGAGTCAGTTGACGCCTCAAGTCCTGCACTGGTAACAGAAAATACGGGCTGGTATCCAGGCAAAATAGGTGATGATTCCTGTGGGTTATTTCGCCGGGCAGAACGAGGTAAAACACGATATTAGCAGATATAGTAATACTCTGAATAGAAGTATGGTTGATGCCATGTATAACAGTATCTGTTCAGCAGTCTACCCCTCATCTAAGCCAAGGGCGTAGTCAGGGGGGTGGTTTCTGGGGTTCCAACCTCTCCAGAAATGTTGACAGAGTTAACGTATGTGGCATCATTCAGTATCAGTATAAAGTCCGCCTACATTTTGTCATGGATGGGGTTGCCGTTACACAAGGTCCATACTTTTCCGATTTCTCCTTATGCGATTTCCATATTTTTGGAGCTCTGAAGGAAAACTTTCATGGTCAACAGTGTGCTTAGCCCTAAGAGGTGCACTCCTGGGTAACAATCGTGGTCCTGTAGCTAACTACAAGTACTCGAGCATGGAGGAATTTACCGTTTTGTCTCACAGTGGGTTAATTATATTAACAATATTAAGGCGATTACTACTGAAATAATATGCAGTTTACCTAGGCTTTTTTCCAGGTGTCTCCTTTAATATAACTGATCCTTATAGATAAGCCGACTTGCCTGTTTGTCAATAACGACGAACAAATCCTTGTTAGACTTACCTGCGGTAAATTGTGGTAAAGACAGGAACTAAATCCGGCGGGTATTCTGTGTACAAACTGTCAGTAACCATTTTGGCTCTAGAGATTCATTGTGTTTTAGACATCTGAGCCGTTTTTCAACCCACTATTAGTAATAAAAATGCCAGTCACCAACATTTCTTGATGTTCCTAAGTAAACGAATCAAGGTTACTATCTAGTCAAAGGGTGTACGTGCGCTTATTTTTTGCCATTGACAGCTTTCACGTTCCGTAAAAATGATGATACTTGAGAAGTTATTGAAAGCTTCACCCACTACCTTTCTCCATCCTTGCTTAGATCCGCTTTTGTCTGTCTTCAGGATAGGATTTGCCTTGTTCCTATATAGCGGAATACGTGGATTCTTATGAAATATAGTATGTTATATATAGTATTAGTGCACCTTTCAGTTCTGTTAAGAGTACGCGTTATTGTGATGTCCTTTTACTGAAAACCTCAACCGAAAACACATCCTGGGTACCCCTGTGCCGTCACCACTACCTTGACTCATACCGAAACCTTCGACTGTTACTTTATTCAACATCAAACTACGGTCCCCCTTTACGAGGATCGTACCGCCGCTTGCGTTTAATTCCGTCCGAACCGTTCTAACACAGATAATGGAGCGGGCGTAAGTCTGCCAGTGTCAGCAGATATTTGAATTATGGTTACTGTCTCAAAATTACTAGTAATAGAAACAAAATATGCTATTACAAGCAAAATATCCTACTACAAATAGAATAAACAATTACAGTTGACATAAAGCAGGTGACCAAACCGTTTGAAGTAAAAAAGAAATTTTGTAACAGGTTATGAAACTAGTAGAATTATTTTTTTATTTATTTTTTTTAACTAGGCTATGAAACAGAAGTAATAACATGGTGTAAGAGGCAGTTTACATGGTCTGTATGATGTTATGAGTAGACTGTGTCGTCAGAAGAGGAGTGTACAGGAATGATAATGGTCCCTGTACTAACACTTGAGGAGCACTCAGTTGTATTTAACACCCAGATTGCCCAACAAGAACCTATGGAATATTTATGGGACATAGCCTGCGGGTTAGTTCACGCCTAACGTCCTGCACCGGCAACACTTAAGGAAATATAGACAGTATGAAGTCAAAAAAGCCAAAGATTCGTGTAGGCCATTTCCCAAGACTTTTTGAGTCCATGCCCAGTAGAGCCAGGCAGGACGAGATAAAGCACGATATTATCAGATATATTAATTCAGTAGAAGAATGGAGGATGCCATAAATAACACCATGTGTTCAGCAGTCTATCCCTGCTCTGAACTGTCACCACTACCTTTACTGAGGATACCGAAACCTTCCACTGCTACTTTATTCAACATCAAACTGCGGTCCTTCTTCACGAGGATCGTACCACCGCTTACGTTTAATTCCTTCCGAACCGTTCTAACACAGATAATGGAGCGGGCGTGAGTCTGCCACTGTCAGAAGATATTTGAATTATGGTTCCTGTCTTAAATCACTAATAATACACACAAAATATACTATTACAAGCAAAATATCCTACTACAAATAGAATAAACAATTACAGCTGACATAAAGCAGATGACCAAACCGTTTGAAGTAAACAAAGACATTTTGTAACAGGTTATGAAATTGTAGGAGGATTTTTTTAACTATGCTATGAAACACAAGAAATAACATGGGGTAAGCGGTAGTTTACATGGTCTGTATGACGTTATGAGTAGACTATGTCGTCAGAAGAGGGGTGTATAGGAATAATAATGGACCCTGTACTAACACATGAGGAACACTCAGTTGTATTTAACACCCAGATTGCCCAACAAGAACCCATGGAATATTTATGGAATATAGCCTGAGGGTCAGTTGACGCCTAAGGTCCTGCACCGGCAACACTTAAGGAAATACAGACAGTAAAGGTAAAGCAGTCAACAATCCGAAGATTGGTTTGAACACCACATTGCTTTCCTAGGCATGGTCCTGTTTGGAGGTGGTATGCCGTTGCCTTCCTCCGACCTTCGGACTGACTTACCCAGCCAGTTATAGGGGGTCCTACAGTTTAAAGTGGGTTCCGAACCACGGTGCTACTCGGTATTTTTCACATGAGCAATACTGCCAGAGGGGAAAGAAGTGGAAAGTGACAGATAAAAATCCTAGGACCTGGCGGGTATCGAACCCGCGACCTCTGGATATGTAGTCTGAGACTCTACCATTGTGCAATCGAGGGTCACACATAGACAGTATGAAGGCAAAAATGCTGAAGATTCGTGTAGGGTATTTCCCAAGACTTTTTGCGTCCATGCCCAGTCGAGCCAGGCAGATATATTAATTCAGTAGAAGAATGCGGGATGCCATAAATAACACCATGTGTTCAGCGGTCTATCCCTACTCTGAACTGTCACCACTACGGTGGACTACTACCTTGACCGAGGATATCCCGAAACCTTCCACTGCTACTTTATTCAACATCAAACTGCGGTTCCCTTTCACGAGGATCGTAAAGCCGCTTGCGTTTAATTCAGTCCGATCCGTTCTAACAGAGATAATGGCGCGGGCGGAAGTCTGCCAGCTCTCCAAACAAGTGGCGACAGAGTGGAGGGCGGGCAGCGCGCGACCGCAGGCGTCAGGTGCCTCGCGTGATGGCCGCTGTGCGCCGCTGCCCATACACGGCTCGCGTCCTTTGGCCGGGCACAAGGGCGGCGGTGGCAGACGCGCAAGAACGCGCCCTCATTACGCATTCCGCGCCGCTGCCACGTACGGAGCATAATGGCCCGCCAGGCCCGGCGGCCGCCCTTGTTTTAGCGGCACGCGCGAGCTCTGTGCCGGAAGACTGATGCAAAGCGCCCAGCTCTGACACACGGCCGCCTCCTCTCGCTTACGCCAGCGTCATCACTTACGGCTCCGCACGGCCTCGCTTCGCAGCCCGGCTACATAAATTCGTGATACGGGTTTTTGTGTTATTCTTTATGACGCAAATTCAAGTAATGTGTATGCTCCACCACACATCCATCTCCCTGAATGAAAGCGAATAACGAATTACGGGGAAATTACACAGTGGAAAGGACTAAAACCGGGTGTTCCTCAAGGGTCGGTACGGGGACCATTATTATTATCTTCCTTTGAACACAAACTACGATTCTACATTATATGATGAGTATTGACAATCAGCTCTAACAACTTGAAACATGTCAAGATACCTTATAAGAGTGACACAAGCCACTCAAACCAAATGGTTAGTAAGTAATCACTGGTGTCATTTACAAGTCATTTAGGATTTAGAATGAAACTTTCACTCTGCAGCGGAGTGTGCGCTGATTTGAAACTTCCTGACAGATTAAAATTGTGTGCCGGAACCGGGACTCGAACTTGGGACCTTTGCCTTTCGCGGGCAAGGGCGCTACCGACTGTGCTATCCCGACACGACTAAGGATGCCGCCTCACAACTATACTTTCGCCAGTACCTCGCCTCCTACTTTCCATACTTCACAGAAGCTCTCCTGCGAACCATGCAAAACTAGCACTCCTGGAAGAAAGGATATGGGGGAGACATGGCTTAGCCACAGTCTAAGGAAACATCCCTTAGGCTGTGGCTAATCCATTTCTCCACCACATCCTTTCTTCCAGGAGTGCCAGTCTTGCATGGTTCGAAGGAGAGCTTCTGTGGAGTTTGGAAAGTAGGAGGCGGGGTACTGGCGGAAGTATAGGTGTGAGGCGGCATCGTGAGTCATGTCGAGATAGCACAGTCGGTAGTGTGCTTGCCCACGAAAGACAAAGATCCCAGGTTCGAGTCCCGGTTCCGGCACACGATCTTAATCTGCCAGGAAGTTTCATTTAGAATTTGCTCCACCACACATACATCTCTCTGAATGAAAGCGAATAACGAATTGCTAGGAAATTACACAGTGGAAAAAACTGGGTTTTCCTGAAGGGTTGGTACTGGGACCATAATTATTATCTCTCAATGAACACAAACCACGATTCTCTATTATATAATGAGTATTTACAACACGATCTAACAACTTAAAACATGTCAAGATACCTTACAAAACTGAGGCAAGCCACTCAAACTAAATAGTTAGTAAGTAATCCCTGATGTCATTTACAAGTCATTTAGGATTTGTGTGGAGCTGCGACTGTGAACACAAATACGACTGAGTGTTCCGCAAGGGTTAGTACAAGGACCATTATTATTATCATTAGTCCTTCTCTATGTATACAAATGAGAATTTCACATTATTCCAATCAGCAGAAAGGATCTGCTCTCATAGCTGAAAGCAAGTCACGAAAATTTACAAGACAAAAGTAACCCTCTAAACCTAGATGGGAAGTACATAGTCATTGGTGTGTTTTACTAGTTACATTTGGCGATTTCCAACTTGATGATTGAAACCATATTGAATGTTTATGCAGCAGCAACTGTGGAGACGACAGAAGTGAGTCTTCCTCAAGGGTCAGTGCAGGCGTCATTATTATTCGAGTACTTTCCTCTTATGACCACAGAATCTACTCATAACGCCATGCACGTAAACTACCCCCTGCCCCCTCTTACTTTCTTACTCCATAATCCAACATCTGTTTCATAGCCTAGTTAATAAATTTCCACTGCTGCTTCAGAAATTGTTACACAATTATTTTCTTTATTCGAACCTTTTTTATGTCAAATGCAATTGCTTATTTCCTTTGTAGTAATATATTTTGATTTTAATAGCATGTTTTGTTTGTAATACTAGTCATTTAAGGCATAAATGTAACTCACACGGATTAAAAATGTATATAAACACAGCTGTTTGTTTCTGCTCTGGTCTGTAGGAATTGGAAGCAGTGGTTAAGTGGGGAGTACCTCGACAACCACAAACATATAATTATATTTTTCACTCTGTTGAATAGTGTGCACTGATTTGCAATTTCCTGGCACATTTAAAACTATGTGCCGGTGTATCACACATGGCTAGTTGTCATTCCTCATACCTATAAAAATGTTGTCTAAGTGATCTTGTATACTACCACAGTGATTCATTGATGACACCTTCCCGTACATTGTTGTTGTCTTTGTAATAGAGATATTCAGATATTATCCTAAGGCTATTTTACTTAATTTAAAGAAAGCTTCTTGTATGTTATTTTTCTTTCTCCGCAACGATACTTGGTCGTCAGCAGTAAGTTGCGTACTAATATCAATATTGTAAATTTTGTATTTTTTCACTGTCTGTAACTAAGTTTAGGTTAGGTTGTCTCTAAAAGAGTCGGTTAAAGTGGACACCCTTATCTAACTCCTTGGTTTATTTAAGATATGTCATATTTGCTCCTTGTCATTGTCATTTACATTTAGTTATTATGTTTATACCTCATTTTGCTCTTAAAAGATGAGATGTAATCATTCTGCATCTTAGTATTTCTCACAAACACAATTTGTTTCGATTGACTTCATCAAATGTCTTTTCGCAATCAATGAAGGCATGATATGTTGGTAGGTAAAATACGCGTTTATTTTTCTGATATTTGCTTTATTGTGTCGATACCGCCCGAACATGATGTTTCTTTTCAAAAGCCGTTTTGTACGTCAGATAAGAAAGTTCCAACAATTGGTGATACTCGTTTTGTTTGAATTAAAACATTTTTGTAGATATACAGTAATAACGGTCCTATCACACTTCCCTGAGGCACTCCCGACGTTACCCTTGTCTGTGATGAACCGTCACCGTCTATGTACAAGGTTCTATTGCGCATGTAATATTCGACCAACTGATATATGTGTCAACTTACTCTAAATCCTCCTACTTTCATTAGCACTCTACTGTGTGGTACAGCGTCCAATGGCTTTTGAAAATGAAGATGGAATTTCCTCACAGTTATTCAATCTGTACATAAAGAAAGCTACGAAGGAAACATCTAGATATTTCAAATCCAAATAAAATTTCTGGGGAAATAAATAAATAATGACAATAACAGCAGATCTATAGTGTATTGACTGGAGAGATTTTAACATATTCTAGTATAGCTGTTTTGTCCTCAGAAGACGTTCTATATAGAGGAATTTCTTAATGAATTCTGTGTTATCTTGTTAGATTTGTCGACCGTAATTCTGTCAGTGAAAAACATTAGACACAATTTCAATTGTAAGAGGCATTACTTTGTCTGAAGAAGATGGCTGACAAATTTAGGATATGATTATTTTAAACGATATCCATATGTTTTTTTTCTCTCATTCACTTCCATCATCCTTTGTGTGTGGCTCTTGACGGAAACATATGAGTTCAGATTGTGCTAAGGTGTGAATAAAAGCAGACAGGAAGGTGAATATATGATGCTGTTGCACATTGCGTAGATCTGTAGGAATTTACTGCATGATTTTTGTAAAACTTTTAGTAATATTATTTGTTGAACGAAGTCAGAGTATTTATAAAGAGACACTCAGTTTTTCAAACACCGCAAATGTGTTCTCTGTGGAAGTGGTAACTGAGAAAATTTGTCTACGTCAGGTGAAAATATTTTGACATTCACGGAAAATATAGCCTGGAGAAAGGCGAAACTTACGTGATAGGGAACACTGCGATGATCCTCGTTGAAGTAAAATACCGGGTTATCAAGAAGTCGGTACAAATTTGAAAACTTAAGAAATCACGGAATAATGTAGATAGAGAGGTAAAAATTGACACACATGCTTGGAATGACATGGGGTTTTATTAGAACCACATCTACCATTATCAGTCCTTTTTTCTTCGAGGAACTGCGTGATTATGGTTTTGTAACTGCTACCGTGACGGGTGAGAGGTACGCCGATATGTTAAAGAATCGCAACATCCCCAGCCTGGCTGATAAACACCTGCTGCAACGTACGATTTTGATACAGGATGGCTCTCTACCCCAGATTTCTAGACGCGTGAAAGATCTCTTCTTCGCGTCGTTTGGTGATGACTTCCGTCATGCTTGGCCTAAGTAGGCGGCAGCAAGATCGTACTACACTCAGCTTCAAATTCCGGCCTTCTAAATTTCCGCAACAGAATTTCACGAAAAGAACGTCGTCTTTCCTCGAACGATCTCCAATTGAGTTGCCGGAGCTAAAACCCCATGTCATTCCAAGCATGTGTGTCAATTTTTTACCTCTCCATCTACAGTATTCCGTGATTTATTAAGTTTTCAAGTTTATACTGACTTTTCGATCACTTGGTAAATTATAAGAGTGTGACACTGATAAATAGATCTTTGAAAACAATTTACTTGTTCACCTTTAATGTTGCACCGAATGACTTACCTTGTTTTTAACGTCAGTATATCTGAGGAAAACACATTCCTCCTTAACATAAAGGAATACGACTGTAAACTAAATGTCCAAGATTATCGGGATACGGATAGAATGAAATGTAGGTATTGTTTGCCTGCTTGAGGACGACTCCCTCAAACCTGAAAAAATCAGTGACACTACCGCACCTTATTCCGATAAATATATAAAACAGCGTAAATACTTGTGCCTTCAAGACTTAGAGAACGACTACTTCATCTTCATATTTTGAGGCTTATTCTCAAGCTCTTTTGTCTTGCTGGTCTAAATTCAGCTTCTCTTATGTTACTTGTATCTGTAACGTAGGCATATAGTAGCCTTTCTTCACTGTATCTAGTGCTATATTTTAATGTAATGGGAATTTCATAGAATATTCATCATTCTGTGATGATTGCAACATGGTGTTAACGCAATAAAATTTACGTGTCTGGAAGGAAAGAGGTTTAATTCCACCAGTTATTTCTTTACAATGTCTAGTGAAACTTCATATTCCACCACTTTAAAAGGTATAAAAATTTAGTTCTATTTTCCAAATTACATGTTGTGTCTGCAATCTTCTATGCAGGTTTAGCTTCGTGTATATATGTCATCATACATCAAAGTAAGTTTATAGTTGAATGGCGACAGTCCAATTGAAATAAAAGATGATATTTAGGTTTTTAGGATACAGCTACAATACCTATCTTTTTTTCACGAAAACGGAAGCGGTGGTTTATTGGATTGTGTTCTGAATCTCATCCCCTAGAGTAAGCACCCAGAACCAGAGCCGTTATATGACAGTTTCAAAAAGTGAGAAGCACTGTCAACTTTGACATTGTATTATCGATAAATGGATCGTGGTTTAAAAAAATTCAACATCTAGTTCCTATAAAATAATATATTCCTGGTGTTCTGCCTTTTTGTGACAACAAATCCCACGTGGAAACTAACTCTACCTGGTTATTAACTAGGAAAGAGGTGGGACACAAACTAAGGGATATACTGAATACAATGCGTCCCGTGCAGTGTGTCCCAATTTCTGGAAACTGGCGCATAAAAACTGTTTGAATAATTCTAAGTGACAATAGTTTGGGTCATTATACGCGGTGCGGATGTTGTGCTACACTTTATAGAATATATTTGAAAAATATTGTAAGCCATCCAGCAATTTACAATGGTAGTATATGGACACATGTGCTGTAGCAAAAATAGAGCATTTTCACAGTTCTGGGGACAACTAATAACTAACCCAGTGACCAGATAATAAACATGAGGACACCATTTCCTCACAGTCACTGTTTTTAAAGCAGTTTCGTTGCCAGTAGAGCTAACTTATAAAATTCCATTCACTGTTGTTCTTCTATCTGTAGCATACTTGTATGCACTGTAGAAAGTTTTTACAGAGAAAAGACTGCTAGATAAGCAGATACTCGTAGAGGATATATTTTTTCGTAAAATATATGTACAGGACATCAGTTTTGAGTCTAACAAGAAAACTGACAAATACTGACAAGCGATTCCAACGAAGAGACGCATGGTATTGATAATACAAGTATATATTCTTGGCTTATTTAAATATTTCTATATTTATTCTTTAATCTAGTAACAAATAAATAATAAGAGTTGGTTAGATGAAAGATGATTACACAAATAAGTAAACGAGTTATAATAAAAATTGATTTAGGAACGGGATGAAGTGAGAATGGTCAAATAATATCCTCCACCACGCACCTTGAGGTGGTTTACTAATACCAATAATGGCTAAGACGCTGTTAAAATCGTAACAGTATTGAAGAGTGAATGTCTGAAACTCACCAAAATGTCAGACTCATTTATGCAAATCGTCTTAAATGACTACATGCGTCATCGTATGCTCATAATAGGCTTCTTTTCCCCGTGAATTGCAATATTTTGTATAAAAAGAGGAGAAATCAAATTCGAAAAAATTTAAAGTCCGCTAAACTACTCCCTTTTATTCACATGATGCCTGTGACGACCACTTGTACGATGTCACACCTGATGCAGTAAAATTCACTACCAGTGATATATGTTTGTACAAACACGTTTCTACAAACATTGAGTAGAAGCGCATTGTACAAAAACTCCAGAAAATACAGTTTTGTACGATATAAGCAAAAATAAATACCTAAAATGCGGTTTAAACTCGCTCTAAGAGATTTAAATGAAATAGTGGCCACTGCGTTCGTTTATGTTTTTGAGGACCATTTTGATGTTAGTGAACGCTACATACGATAGTCACTGTTCTGTTATTTGACTATTAAGCATCATGCTCTGCACCTGGAATGGTGTAAAGTATTTTTATATGCAAATTAGAGAAATGATGTGTATTTAAAGTCGTTTTTTTAATGTAGTTGGTGAAAGTACAAATTTCCTGATGATTGCCCGTGTTAATATTTACAACAGTGTAGCAGAATTTCAAGATATGCTCGATAAATCAAAGATCTGAGTCTCAGAAAACTCCTTTCGAGCCCATCTGGTGAATGTAACTATTTTAATAAATTTTGAAAATTAGAGGATAATTCGATTATGTTTCGAAGTGATATTTCGTCCTCTTTTACAAAGGACGGCTAGCCCTCTGACCGAACACTCTGCACTACCGCACCGACACCTTTACGCTTCCAAGGTGCAACAACAGATGTCACCACAGATTACCTCATTTCACAGAAGGGGATTGCAAAACTCGGACCTTCAGTTTTCTTCGAAAATATTTAATTTTGGCACCTGGGGTAAAATATTTTTTCAGTTTCACCCTTCTTTAGACGCCTAAGTTCGGACTTAGTCTGATAGGTTATTATGCATCCATTCAGCACGAGAAAATGCATAATAATAATTTTTTTGTATTAAGGACAACAGCCAAGATCGCCTTTAATTTTTCATTGGATGTCTTGGCTGTTGTCCTTGGTAAACTGATTGAAAGGATCATCAGCCCACCCCAAATATGACAAACCTTTGTTCATAACGATATGTTGGAAAGTGATTAGTGCGCAAGATTAATTTCGGCATAGGCTACACAAGAATCAATTTCAATCCAAACCGTAACTACACAGTTGCGCTCATCCCATGTAATATTTTCAGTGGCCACTAATAACAGTGCTAATAGAAAACTGAAATGTATTTGTTAGAAAAACAAAGACCAAATCTAAGACATAATGGTTATTACAGGCCTTATTTACGGCTATGGTGTATAGAGGTTGTGTCTTTATTTTATAGTCAGTTTGTTGACATAAAGAAGCAACATTGCTTGTTTAAATGTGAATGTATTTTACTTTAAACGTAGTTTCCAACTTTCTTATTTTCGTCACTTAAAAATGACGTTTATATCTGAAAAACTGAGATATTATAAACACATCAAGTTTCGCAACGTTGTCAGTATCAGACTTCCAAAAAATGTTATTCAATCTTACATGAAAGTTGTAAATGCGTTTTACATCACAAAAATAATTATCGCAGAACATAAGTAAAAGCTAGTAACTTTCTCTAACACTGCTATTAACACACACACAGCTTCTCCTTCCTCAGAGCATCAGCCAATGAGAGACCTTTTTCGATCAAGTGACTGAATCGTGAAATTGAATGATTTCTAAGCTTTAATTTAGAGAAAAATAAAAGATGTTTTGTGAGAATAATGATCAAAATTCTATTTTATCGATATAATCAATCAGAACAACGATAATTTGAACCGTGTCTTTAAAATAGAAAAATAGCCTCTTTACCTATTGTCAAAATAGCCATCATAGTGCTTGCTGAATGGTTAGTGCGTTCTTGATCAAAAAATCCACTAAGATACGAAGCTATTTAATAGCGTACAATGAACATTCTGCAACCCTATATTTCGATAGATTCCATCAAGTCGGTGGCGTTGTCGTATCAACGTAAAGAAATCGTGTTTCCAATACAGCTGTTTATCTGCAGCTTAGGTTCATAGGAACGTATCATTTCCTATCACTCGTTGTGGTTGCGGAAAAATACGCCAAGTAAACAAAATTAGTTGTTGCTTCCTGTTATCTTTAAGAGTTAGGGGCCTCTCTTGCTTCTGGCATTGGCTGTATGAAGGACAACGATCTCACGAGATTTCAGATTAATGAGTAAGGCGAAACTTGAAGAAAGGGAACCATGTTAGATATACAGTGTACTGTGGATTTACTTCTTTGGAATCGTCTTCCATTCTTTCTTATAACCAATAACAATTCCTGCATTGTTAGTTGATTAGAGAAGGAAGAATATTTCTTATTGATATCATGTGTCTATTTTTGTTGCCATCGTTTGTCATAATTTCTCACTGTTATTTTCTGTATTTAACTGGAAAACATATATACATACTCTAGAATATGGTATAGTGTAAAATATCAGATTCTCACATAGCCATATTACATCTTTATTTAGCAGGCGGTGGCAAACATTTCTAAGTAGCAAAGAAAGCAAAATAATACAATAAACTATGACTAAGAAACAAAAGAGTTCCAAGAAAGAATAATATGTAACTTCCTGGCAGATTAAAATTATGTGCCGGAACTGGGACCTTTGCCTTACAGTTTTAATTTGCCAGGAAGTTTCATAATAGCACACACTCTGCTGCCGAGTGATAGTTTCATTCTGGAAACATCCCTTAGGCTGTGGCTAAGCCATGCCTCCACTTATCCTTTCTACCAGGAGTGCTAGTCCTGCAAGTTTCGAAGGAGAACTTCTGGGAAGTTTGGAGAGCAGGAGGCGAAGTACTGGCAGAAGTAAAGTTGTGAGGATGGACCGTGAGTCGTGTCGGGATAGCTCAGTGACAGAGCGCTTGCCCGCGAAAGTCAGAGTCCCAGGTTCGAGTCCCGGTACATGTCTATGAATCCTTTGGGAGTCCACTGCGCAGTCATCAGTCCCTAAACTTATAAACTACCTATAACTAACTTATACGAAAGACAACACAAACATCCATGCCCGAGGGAGGATTCGAACCTCCGACGCGGATGGCCGCGCGATTCGCAACGTGACGCTCCAGACCGCTCGGCTACTACCGCGTAACTCGAGTCCTGGTTCCGGCATACAATTTTAATCTGCCAGGAAGTTTCATATCAGCGCACAATCCGCTGCAGAAACATTCCAGGAAACACCTAGATTGCATAAAAATCTCCATCGTCAGCAAACGTCAGCTAAATCACTGCGTCGGAAACTATTAAAAATAATGCTATGCATTGTTCCTTCGCCAAGTTCACAACAAGGGCTTTGAGTAGTAGAAGACTACCTTGACTAAAAATTATGATAAGACCATTTCCTTCTCAAATATGTATAAGCACAATAAGGAAATAGCAGCTGCATGAAGAGTTCGCCTATGCTCATGATCGATGTTCGATTTATAGTTCTCAAAGGCAGTTCTTTTTTAATTTCTTTAATAGTGGCGACAAGTAAAACCATTTTAAATATACGAGGTAGGATGACAAAGTAACGCACAGTACTTGTTGTCCACGTTTATGACCTAGCTTGAATGTTGATATGCCACGACGATATGGTTTGAAATTTTTGCTTCAAAAGCTATTCTTTTCCACGTACAGCTCCAGTGAGAGTGGTGTGAACTATTAAGCAAAAGTGGCTTATTTTTATTGTCTTCAACTTGTTAACTTGAGGGTAGTTCGATATTTGTTGGGCAAATGAGATGAACTGACTGCAATAAATAGGGATTTGTGTGACGTGTATGCCCGTACCAAGAGGGCGTTCTGAACCTCAGTGATTCGTTACACTGCACGCGGACGATAAGACGTGCTACCCCGCTGAATATTGAACACTTTGAGACAGAAATATTAAACGCATGGCATGTGCAGCTGCAAACCTTGCCTTAGCAGTACAACATTTTCTATGGTTCAGTGTACGAAATAGTTCATGACGTGTTAATTTTTGACGCTCTTCGAAAGTTGACGCCAGTAACATGCGCGCCATTTTTGTTTCGTAGTAGAAGCTTCTTCCGTTAGAGCTGCACATGGAAACTATATACCCGCTTGTAGCGCTAACTTCAAACCATGCTGAAATGTCAGCATTGCAGCTGCAGTACCAGAAGAGAAAAAAATTATTATGCGCTACTTACTGATCGACCCCCGAATATTGCTGATTTATAGAAAGGATCAAATATTCTAATAGGCAATCGATTTAAAAAGGATAATCATTGACTAAATAGGGAGCTGAAGAGAAAAACGTACTTGACAGCAATACTCGGGATGATAAAGAAGAAATTATTATATCTAAAAGAGTATCCTTATATTTAGACAAAGATAATTCCTTTTGGAGGCCAAAAGAATAATTGGCTCCGATTTAGATCAGTTTGGAAGATTGAGGACTACTTCTAGAGTAAGGACAAGGTAACTGGAGGAAATAATCACCTAACTACTACGTGCACAGTTACGTCAAGGCGGCTTATAACTGCCAGTCATATTTTTATTAATAGTAATCGCCAAACAAAGTAAAGAGCAAAAGTTTTACACAAAAACTTGGCAGTAGAAAATGAATACAGAATAATATTAAGGCAATGGAAAAATGAATCAGGATAAAGGTTCGACGGACCCTCAGAAGCTTAGTTATGTAACTGTAGGAAATAAAATACTGAGAAATAGATTATATTCTCTAAAACAATTAACACTAAGTGGAACAAACTGTCGATTAGTGGCTATCTCAAAATTAGCGTATAATTACAGTTCACTTACACTTTCTACAACGAATATGACTTAAACCAAGCTCACCACTTTACTCAAAGCACTAAATTTTCCGCTTAAGTAAGCTGATGGACTTCTTGGATGGACTTTAGCGTGGATTGACTCCAATTTTATTTCTTTATTTATGACACTTCGGAACGAAACATCATCTATCAAATGATTGTGTTGTGAAAATCGTGGAATTCTTGTAAAGATTAAGGCAGTTTCTGAGTCCGCTTGATAGCGGTATGCTTCTGTATCACACCTTGAACATGAGGGGACATTTTCACACGCAATATTTCGAGTACTTATGCTAGTCTTGATTTTTCTCTATACCTGGGACCCGGACAAGATGTTTTAGTATTTTAGTTGTAACTGTCACTGTCAGATTCTTGCTTAATGATTGATCGAAAGTGAATCGACAATACATTTTCATCTACCTGTTGCAAAAATTAATTAGATCACGTCCGATGTTTATAAATCGTTGTCATCGCATACGGTATATTAATCCTCATAGTAACTTATACGAGTTGAATTTCTTTAGTTACTGGAATAAAATATCTTGTATTCTATTTTTCTAAGACTTCTGTATTTCTCGTCGACATGTTTTCTGGGTCAGTGACCGGTCTTCTAAATGAAGAGCTCTGCCCATGAGATATTCCTCATGAATTCAGAATAATGACTGTAATAGTTGATGAAGTTTCCTTCGGTGTGTACTAGAAAATTTCAGCCCTACCCTTAAGTAAGCTCCTTTAAATCGGTATATTATGGTATGTAAATCCAAAGCTTCATAAATTATATGTGTGGTACGTGACGTAAGTTTTGTCCTTTTTGTTTCTCGTTACGCATATTTCGCTTGCCTATAGGTATTGCGAACAATAACAATCTTTTCAAACAACAGTTGTATTTCCATACTAGAGTTGTTTTCTGTGAAGAGATATTAATATACGATGTACGTATTATTACATTATTAGGTTATTACAAACGATTTATCTTTCTCGAATTTTATTTCGATATTTATACTGAATATTGGAGTGAATTTCCTTTCGGTCACGTACACGCGGTAATAGCTACCTGTATTGTGAGAAAAACAACGATTTTGAAGGGAATTTAAAATACAAACATTTTTTCTTCGTAACAATGAGATTTCACTAAAAGGACATTCGTTTCTAAAATAATGTTTCAAAATCATTTGTAGTCTCGAGTGTATTCATACTGTACAATCTGTTCTTATGCAAACGTAAGCGATAATTGACAATCATTCTATGTGTGACAGGAGGCACTGATCAATTTCTTAACATTGTACAGTATTTGCGTAAATAATTGTAGGTAATTTACATTACCAACACAATTAATAGTTTGATCGGAAGGTTCTTGAAGATCATAGAGTTTCATTTAATGGTACGCAGGACAAAAGGAATGTTAGCGGTTGTTAGTTCTAAAAATTTCACACAGTAATACAAACATGTGACAGGCCATATGGATTGTTCCTGTGGTGAAATTGCGAAGACGTTTGTTTACGTTAGAGACACTATCACCACTAACAGATCTAGTAGATGTTGTTGCGAGAATAAAATACGTACAGCTTATGTATGTAACAGATGTGTTATGAAGAAAAGTATATATAAAACGTAAAAACAAAACAGAGGTCACAAAATTTAAACTCTTAAGTATAGCGGAAGATAAAGGAACTTAAATTGCGTAAAAACACTATAACAATACAGAAAGGTTCTGACTAGCATGTAACTGTCACTCGTTATTTCCTGCCGCAAATAGTATTTGGGTCCTAATACTTTGGATTAAATAGAAATCTGAGGAGAGTTACGGATGATAAAAATACTTTTTAATGCTTCCAAGGCAAAGTAAAGGCTAACATAAATGAAATAAAGAATGAATATTTACACACAAACGTAAATTAAGTTACTTACATACTTACAAACGAAATGAAAAAACTGCTGATACCTAATTTACTCTATTAACTGAAGCCCTGTTCTTTAAGATACAAAAGATCTTTCGCTATGTAGAATATATTGGCAGCTGCTTAGGACAGACAATATAGTGTTCAATTACAGACTTCTATAAATGTCAAAACAGCAACAACAACAAAACGAAATTGTGAGAACTATTCCAAACGAACGCAGCAAGAACGTCAAGAAATATTGGCATGCATACTTTTATTTATAGAATGATTCATAGAAGACAAGATTTTGTATGGTTTAACTAATTATATCTATATTTTCTAGTTTAGTTGATTTTTATACTAAAAGTATCAAAATGCAAATTCGAGTCTAGGAACAATCTCTTTGCATATGAGGTCTTTGGCTGAAAGCTGTAATATCCGAGGTTGTTAATTAATAAAAAGTCAGTCATTGACGAGTAGTGACCAAGTAAGGTGCACATAATACTGTATTCATGAACACGATCGTAAATAATAAAAGTGTGTGTTCTTTCTAATTTAAGTAAAAGAGTGGTTTTTTTCTCATCTATTTGTGAAGTGATTTGCCCCAAAATTAATTACTAACAGTTATGAGGTCAGTGTAAGAAACGTAATCACCATTATAATGGAGGGATCGATTCTACGTGGAAAGTAAACAAAACTGTTGTTTTCGGGATAAGAGGCCACATTTTCGATAGATAAAACTTACTTAATTGCTATGAGATAGTCTGAGGCATGGCAGTGCTCCCACAACTTGCTGAAAAAATAAGAATAATAAATTCAAAGCACAGCCGTATCATTTATTTCTAGAACGCGCCTACTATTTCGAAACCCTCCCATCCTCCACTCCCCTCCACTGTAACTTCGTTGTCATAAAACTAGAAGACTGCATTTTCAGAAACAAATTATCTAACATACTATCTGAAAACCCGGCGTTTCCCGGGTATTTATTTATTTATTCCTGCCATTTTTCAGGTATATAATCATTTGTATAAGGGCTGTATGTCTGTAAAATCTCTTGGGAATCCAATTAGTAGTAAAGAAGTAATACTTTAAAACTCGGTGCGTGATGGGGCGCTTTCCAAGAACTTTACTGTTTATGTCCTCATATCTCATGAACTGCGTGTCTTACTGTGATACTATTCAGAAGATACACTAAACTATATGCATGTATACAGTTTGTAAAATTTCCTGCAACTACAATTTGTTGTGTAGAAATTATAAATTGTAACGTCATGCCGCATGCCGTGTCCTCATCAGCGGAACGTTACTGTTATGTGCTCATATCTCATGAACTACGCGTCGTACCGTGATACAATTTAGAAGGTACATTCAGCTATATGTTTTTATACTGTTTGTAAAATTTCCTGTGGCTACAATTTGTAGTGTTCAAATTATAAATTGTAACGTCATACCGAGAGCCGTAGTTTTACTCCATAAACAGCGGAAAAGTAATAAGCGAGAAACTTTTTACCTTTCATCATTTTACTATGGTTGCCAGCGAGAAAAAGTTTAATAAAGGTTTGAAATTATGTTAAAAGTTTGTTTCAAGTCGCTAAGTACTGTCATTGTCATACAGTGTACTTCGAAAATCTCGCCGCATTATATGGCATTTCTTTGCGATTTCTATTGGTAATGACGTAATATCTTTTGAACCATGTGCCGTATGTGATTATTAACCGTGCAGCAATTGTTATCTCACGGTAAGGAATGTGTGTACCAAATTTGGTTGCAATTGGTTCAATGGTTTAGGAGAAAATGAGCAGCATTGTCGATTATGGCAGCAGTTTTTCGCGCATCTCATTGCTTATGACGTAATATCTCGTGAACTATATATCGTATGTGATTCTTACACTTACGGCGACCGTTCTCATGGGTTGAAGCTTACGTGTACAAAATTTCATAAAGATTGGAGGAAAACTGTAGTTTTGTATGCAACACGTACAAACATACGGACACACTGTTTTATATATTAGATGTTCCTCATAGTTTACGGACTACAATCAGTCAGAATTCTTTGACTTTGTCACTGACACTTAGCTCGGTCAGTACAGTAGATGCTTCCATCAATACTGATTAAAGCCGCGGTGGAGTAGCCGAGGGGTCTAAAGCGTCTCGCTGCGGAGCGCGCGGTTGCACGCCGTGGAGGTTCGAGTCCTCCCTGGGGCATGGGTGTGTGTGTTTGTCCTTAGGTTAGTTTAACTAGATGTAAGTAGTTGTAAGCTGAAGACCACGCAGGTTGGTCCGATAGATCTACAAACATTTGAACAATACTGATTAAAGTAATTGACTTAGTTTTACGTGAGCTCTAACAGTTTTTTTGCGATGGTAAGACTGCGCTACGAGAAGAATTTTTTTTAACTTTTTGTGTTTCATGGTATAGTATACATACGGGATGAAATTTGATGTTTTATGGCTTGGATTTTTATGATTATGAAGCTTCAGATACATGTAAAGCGCTACAGATGTCACAGGTTGCGGATAAAGTGTAGGAAATACCGATACGATACTGTTAAATTCGGATCTTACGAGTGTCGGTAAGTACGTCGCAGCTCTCAGAAGAGTGCTGGTGCCACGTCCCTCCTATTAGTTATGTGCGTTTCGGTGACAGGCACGAACCTTTATAATGCATATTTTTAATGAAACATTTATTTAGCAATTTCCATAAAGATGCGCGTGGCCTGTGATGGCGGCGGCCATTACGCTGACAGGGCGGGCAGGTCCGCGTGCACTCAGCGCGGCGCCAAAGAGCGCCCAGCGCCCGCCAAATGCGCTCGTCGTCTGTCTCACTCGCCGGCACCTGCGCCTCTCCTTGATGACTCCGGGGGCCCTCGGGCTTGTCGCTCGTTATTACCAGCTGCCACCGACGAAATTTATGGCACAAATTTGAGGCCGTAGTAATACTTTATCTACGTAGAAAAACATCTAATATATAAAACAGAGTGTCCGTATGTTTGTACGTGTTGCATACAAATCTGCAGTTTTGTTCCAATCTTTATGAAATTTTGTACACGTAAGCTTCAATCCATGAGGACGGTCGCAGTAGGTGTAAGAATCACATACGATATACAGTTCACGAGATATGACGTTATAAACAATGAGATGTGTCTAAAACTGCTGCATTTAGCGAAAATGCTGCTCAGTTTCACCTAAACCACTGGACCGATTTAAACCCAATTTGGTACATATATTCCTTACGTGAGATAACAATTGCTGTACGAGTACGAACCACATACGATACATGGTTCAGGAGATATAACGTCGTAAACAAAATAATTTCAAACCTTTATTAAACTTTTATCGCTGACACCCATAGCAAAATGATGAAAGGAAAAACTACAGTTTTGTTCCAATCTTTATGAAATTTTGTACACGTAAGCTTCAATCCACGAGGACGGTCGCTGTAAGTGTAAGAATCACATACAATATATAGTTCACGAGATATGACGTTATAAACAATGAGATGTGTCTAAAACTGCTGCATTTAGCGACAAAGCTGCTCAATTTCTCCTAAACCACTGGACCGATTTCAACCAAATTTGGTACAAATATTCCTTACGTGAGATAACAATTGCTGTACGAGTACGAACCACATATAATACATGGTTCAGGAGATATAACGTCGTAAACAATAGGAATCGCAAAAAACTGTCACATAATGCGGCGAGACTTTATAAATACGCTATATGAGAATAAGAGTATTTAACGACTTGCAACAATCTTTAACCATAATTTCAAACCTTTATTAAACTTTTTCTCGCTGAAACCCATAGCAAAATGATGAAAGGAAAAAAAGTGTTTTAGGCTAACTTCGAAGATATGTCAGAAACTCCGATCCGTAAAGGTTAAACGCTCTCCGAAGTCGACATGTGTGGTGTATAAAATTATGTGTACTTATCGTAACGTGTATAGGCCTATCTGAACTACAAAGAGAAGTGCGAATACAAGGCTGAAGGATGATAACTGTCTTTCCCGACCAGGAAGAATTGGAAAATCCGTTGTAGCTGAGCAGCCACTTCAATCAATAAATCAAAAAATCAAGTTTTCCGATACTACAATTTTATCTAGAACGATAAATCATTTTTTTCAGAATGTATTATATTTTAATAAGTCGATTTTAACGGCCACACTTTTCCAATAATTCTACCGAATCACTTGCTCAAGAAACTACATAGATCTAACAATTACAGTTATTCCTAGCATAGCTCTGAAATCAACAGGAACCAATCACTTACATCGCGCCTTATAATTAAAAAAACCGTAATAGTCATTTCCCGATATATTTATAATTTTATAAATAGGTGTTTAAAATGTGAACTCGTGAAATAACTAGCGGGGAAATCAGTATAAATTGTAAATATTCTGTATTTCTCGTCGCCGTTGAACATGCAGTAATAATTTTTCAATGATTTTTCATGTTCGTTACCTCATCAGATGATCATATTCTCTATTTGTTGGTAGTTACGAAACTGCAATATAATATTAAATGTATCTTTATGACGTGCTATAAGAACAGGTATAACAGTAGAGACTGGTTAGATCAACTAGAGGGTGATTAAGGAAGTCTCAAGTGATGAAACTGACACAAAATGAGAAGGTTCAGCATCCGCTTCTAATGTCATTGGAATGCACTTGAATGTGGCACTAAATAATAGTATAAAATGCTTATAATACAGTAACAAAGTAACAGATGTTTGTGTCTTGTAGTAGAAGATTTTCGCAGGCTGTAGCCTGATGTCCGTAATAATATCGCGGAGCCGAATCATGCTTGTATATTTTAAGAAATCATGAAATAAGTACGAATGCAACAACTGAGACAACTATAGGTAGGTTTGTTTCTTGGGGGTCAGGAAAAAGAATTAATGAAATTTGTTAGACAATGTTGATCCGGTTAGATCTTTAACCTGTAGAGAGTAATGAATAAATTCATCACTTTCTGAATGAAATAATAGATACCAGAAGAAAACTTCGAATAATATTTTAGACAAAGCAAAACAAAGCGCCTCGACAATGGTAAACAATGAAGCTGGTAGTGTAACCTAAATTAGTAGATTTCAGTCTTAGATGTTTTCATGTAATCTCTTGAAGGTGGACATGATATTTAACACGAACTCTTCTATATTAACAGTGTTTCCACTAAAATTTTGATAGGGTTCAGAAATGTTTAAACACAAAATACATGAGATTATATGATTATAGATAGTAAAGGATAATAAGTGAGACGAACTCAAAAGATGATTAGTTACAGAATAACTGGTTTGATGCATTCTGAAAAAAAAAATATTAAAGTGATATATATATATATATATATATATATATATATATATATATATATATATATATATATATTCGAAATGAATTCAAGCAAAGATAGTGTTTAGCCCCTCGTCACCATAAGCTTACTAGTCATCAATGGAATACTACCACGATCTAACTCAGCGTCTTTCAGGGAGAAAATTACTGGTAATTTTCTAAATAATAATAATAATATGAAAATCATCTAAAATCTAAGGAATGGTCTGCGATGCGATTCTGATCCCCACTCATTCATAACATGAAAGAAAATTACAGTGACGTAAATATCAAAATGAGTCGAAAATATATCTACATTCATCCATTTTCTCGACCTGCTACGAATTGATGAGACGAAGAACAAGATCATGGCATTATGTTCGTAACGTTTTGTGAACTTATCACTGAAACAATTTTTTAACGGAACAGGCAACTTAACAGTCATTGACGCGGCGAAGTGGCCGGGCGCATTAAGGCGCTATGCTCCGATGCGACAGACAGTTCCCTGTCGGGGGTTCGAATCCTCCCTCGGGCATGGATGTTTGTGTTGTCTTTGGCATAAGATAGTTGATAAGTAGTTTGTAAGTTTAGGGACTAATGACCAGCAGTTAAGTTTCATAAGCAAAACAAATATTTTTGTAACAATCATTCTGTGAACAGTGTAACATGTATATCACAGGTGCAGCATCATCGTTCAGGAGAGATAAATTCAAAATGTATTACAAAATAACTAGAATGCTGGTGTATCTACGTTCGTCACTAAAACAATTGACACATAAAATGAAGAAGGAAACTGGCGGTATGGTATTCAACGATCGGTAGGACTTTTTGAAGGGATAACGTACCACGGAAGGAGTGGTAACTATTTCTTCGCAATGAAACCGAAATTTTAGAAAATGAATAAAATATTCAGAAAATAGGTATGCAATAAATAAGGAGAATAATATACGTACAACAGTCAAAAGAAGGGAGACTCATGAATTTATAACAATTTTTCTCTTTGTTTTCAACGTCCATTTAGAAGGAATTAATAGGAAATAAACGAAGTTTAGTTGGATGAACAGTTAAATGAGCACTTATTTTGCATTAAGAGTAAACGGAGCAAGAAGTCTTGAGAAGGGCAGATATGAGTTTTATGATATACATTACATCAAAATTTAATTAGAATTGAAGACTAAATAATATAAGAAGTATAGGAATTCTGCTACTTTGGAATCAATACAGAGCATGATGTACAAAACATGACAGACATATAAAATCATAAAATGTTCAAATGTTTGTATAGTCTATGGGACTTAACTACGGGGTCATCAGTCCCTATATAAAATCATAACAGGTGCTATCTACAGAGTAATTTTATTTACCACACAGTAAATTTAAGACAGAATTCAGCCGAAATTACTGGAAAAATAATGAAAAATCATACTGAAAGCACCCTTTAAGAAATCTGTATGCCAGATACGCATTTCCATATACCATTTTGATTTTGGTTCTTATTTCCGTCATTGAATAAAGTTTCAATGATGCAGATTTGAATGAAAAAATGTGTACTAAGTGTAGTACCTTACTAAGGTAATATTAATTTATGTGTGTTATTTTTACATTCACTAGGTCTAAAACTGTCATTACATTCAATTATTTGTTAAAATGTCCGAATTAACACCCGGTAGCTGATACCCTTGCTTTCCAATCTCTGTAATGTAAGGTAAAATACTTCAGTAGGAACAAACATAACTCTACGACAGAGATAAGTAATAAATGTGCCCTATTTTGGCATTTAAAGGCACCTCCAGCTCTATTGTAATTCCTAAGAGCTATAAATGCAGCATTGTAAACAAATAACAGTAGTGCCGATTTCAGTACAAGAAATAATAATATATTTCAAGTAATCTTTGCTAATTTTAAATCAGATTGTTAGCTGCTGCCTTCTGACAATTTTATGATAGGTGATAGGTGCGTAGAAGTGACAAATTTTATACACTTTGGATCTTCGTACTGTTTTAAAGGCTGTCACATAAATGATACGGCATCCTTGTTGATTGTTATACATTATATTAGTTTTGTGAACCGTTAAATAAGGAATTTGGTCTTGAATAGGGAACCAAAGTCAGAATATAGCCGGCCGCGGTGGCCGAGAAGACTGAGGCGCTTCAGTCACGGTCTGCACGGTTCGAATCCCCCTTCGGGCATGGGCATTTGTGCCGTCCTAGTTCGTAAGTAGTTCATAAGTAGTTTGTAAGTTTAGGGACTGATGACCCCGTAGTTAAGTCCCATAAGCTTTGCAAACATTTGAACATTTTTCAGAATATGAAAGTTAGAGGAGAGAACAAGAGAGTAAAAGAGAATTCATAGCATAGCTTCCTATTACATTCACTAAGCTTAAGTATAGCGTTACATGTTGAGATCTCGAAAATCGACGACTTGTCCGTAGGCCTTTTAGACAAGGTAACGATAACATCTCCACAAATAAGATAAGCAAGGCAGCTATTAAGTGGGTATCCTATTAAAATTTGTTTATTTGTTCATTGTTCGAGATATTTTAGTGCACGTTATCTTATTACCTAATTTCACTTGTATCAGATGGCATCGTATAGAGAAATAATTCACAGTATAAGCTTCTCTGAGAACTAGAACACTGATAATGAGTTTTGTCAGGGACACCCGTTCAGATCTAGCGCCTAATATTAATATTAGCTCATTCATACCACTTGATGCTTGAATGTCAGATGAAACTAAAGCACCGCACACAACATATTTTGTCAGAAGTTAACCGAACCATTTTCAATGATATAACATTCATCAGCAACTAAGGAAACATATAAAATCACTCGAATTCAAAAGAGCTCTAAATTTTTTTACAACGAAAACAATTTTCTTTTATACGCTTTCTGTAGTGCCAATAAACTGAAAAGTAATCTGTAATGATTAGAAAATATTTTACAGTCCTCCACTGTATTAACCTTACTATAGTTTACTGCTAAGAAAACATATACATTAGAAATACTGAAGACGGTATTACACAATCATAATAGACTACTTTCAGAAAATATATTCAATTAACAACGCTAGTGTTAGGCAGATATGGTGTATAATCATTTCGAAGAACCTCATGGATGTTAAATACCAGAAAGTTAAACAAGTACCATAAAATATTGTTCCAAAGGCCAGAGATCCAAAATAAGTCGACCAAACGCTGAACAAAACTCCATGGATGGCCCTAAATTTGTGTCGAAGCGAGTTTCCAGTGCATTTCCATCAAGCTTAAGATGTTCTTTTCTGAAAAGTAGCATGTTGTTCTCATTCTGAATAGAGTTTTTGGACATTTAAACTGGCAGAGGTTCTAAAGAAATTTCTCTTCCAGATCTCGTCACCATATTACAATGAAGATTCAAGACATAATGGAAGGCACGTAAAGAGAATTGTACTCAACAGAAAATACAAACGATATGAAATGTGGGCATTATTTTTCTGGATACTATGTGCGTCAATATGATTTACATTCAACACTTTCCAATGGACTGAGATTATATTTCACTGACCCTAAGAATTTGGTAGTCAAAACTGAACAGATGGAAAATTGTTTTATTTAAGAAAAAAAAAAAAAAAAAAAAAAAAAAAAAAGGACAGTGGCATGACGGTAGCATCAGATTTGTTCCCGGCAGATTGCCACAAATTAAAAGGTGTTCTCTATTAAATAACTGGTAACAGAACTAGATTATTTTTTTAAATAGATGTGAGAAATAATGGATCGTATAGGAGGGAAATCACACGGTTGGAAAATGTAGGGGAAGAACTACCTACACTTTAAAATATGAGCGGATTGTGAAACAGAGACGTTTTAAAACTCGGACCTATAGAGAAGAAAGTAATTAGTTAAATACTGAACTTTGATTTTTCTTTTCCTTTTTCTATTGCACTGAGCCTTGACAGCCTTGCAAAACTATCATCATCCTGTTCACCGCCTAGCTAACGACGTTTAGTATCATTCCGGGAACCAATGGTACACTTCTGGGTTCAAGGGCAATAGAAGGTTGATTCCAGAGGCACAGACGTTTCTATGGTGCTCCTGAAAGAGAATACTTGACCTCCGCTATAGTGTGGAGAAATACAGGGCCTCCATTAACAGGTAAGGAGTCCACTATACCCAGGTAGCAGCTGCTAAGGTGAGGAGTATGTGTGGTGTCCACATAGTGGATTGTTAGGTGAGAGAAGTCCCTCCACAGGCCCGGAAACATGCATTCCGAGTCAAGAGCGCGTAATGTTTCCCATACGAGAACGGAGAAAGAAAATGTTATTGTAGTAGTCAGTAGTGATAGATCGGGGGCGTTAATGGATAGGTCCCAGAAGTGCTCTCTCTTACAAACGTTACAGTGGACACATAATACTATGGACAGATAGCTGTCTGAAACCAGATGCCAATGGCAATTAATCCATAACTCCTAATGGAATGTATACGAAAAAATACGATAGGCACAATGGTTGAGGTGACTTTATAGCGATAAAAATACGATTAAATATAATGAAATTAATAGAGACCCAGAATATCATTTTGGTGATGATCAGGTTTGATAGCGCATCAGACACAGTCATCGGATGCTTCTATAGACTCCCCGCCACAGCAGTAGTAGTGTTAGAACATCTGAAGGAAAACTTGAAGGAAGTTTCGTAGTCAAGTTGTAGTATTAGGTGGTCATTTTAACTTGGAGACTCAAATTTTTGATGCGAGTTGAAGGCCAACAGAATCTAGTTGATCTGTTCTAATTTCATTAACCAGAAATTACCTTCAACAATGGAACAGAGAACCGTTTAGTGGAGATAGTATTAGAGACATGCTCGTGACAGAGCGAAATTTTCGACAAAGCGAAGAACGGGGAAACGGTGATTATAAGGTCGTTACAGCATCACTAAATATGGCAATAAATAGGAGTGCAAAGAAAGATCTGAAGATCTGCTTATGCAACATTGACGAAAAGAGGCAAATTTGTGCCGAGTAAAATTGTGGGATGTGGGCAAATTCCACATTGGTTCCCGAAAACTGCTACCAAAGAAAAGTGATCTTCGTTCCATATTTGTACGTAGCCACAGCCTAGCACACAAGCTAAAACTTAAAGATGGCATAAATTAGCGTAGAGAGGACTATGCGAGTTTGAAGATAAGATTTTCTGTAACGACATGATATAGTACCCGATAAAACGTTGGACGTGTTAAATCAGTATACGGATTTAAACCATATGTCCAACCACTCTGTATTCATAATCGCACTGAAACGGTGTATGGTACAAAATATTCCGTAATGGCGTATTTTACCAAAGATGTTTCACAGACCAAAATCGTACTGAGGGTTCAACGCCGCAAGAACGGCAAAAGGCAAAACAGGGAAAAAAGTGTAGGACATAAAGCAGCTGAAATCATACAATAGAGGAAAGTCTACTGGCCTCGATTCTATACACAGTATGCGAAGAACAGCAGTGTACCATAGGTCTCTAAAGGATCTCAACGTTATTAATAATTACAAAAACAAATGCAGCTCATTCCTATATTTAAGAAGGGTTTACTAATAGGTATGAATAATTATAGACCTGCCTTTCTAATGTCGGTCTGTTGACGAATTTTGGAACATGTTTTGCGCTCGAGTATTATTATAATTCTAGAAACAGGAAATCTCTTAGGGGTGTACGTGGATTCCGAAAGAAACGATCGTGTGAGCTAAGCTCGCTCTATTCATCTAGGACATCCAGAAAGTCGTAGATAAAGGCTTACAGATAAACGTCGTGCTCCTCGAGTTGCGGAAGGCTTTCGATATGGTTGCACACTGTCACCTAGTAAAATAAATAAATAAATAAATAAAAAGGGCGTACGGAAGAGCTTCTAGCGAACATAACCCAACACCTACGTCTCGACGGAGAAAAAGTCTTCTGATCCGCTATCAGTTTACAGTGAATCCCAAAGGAGTACTCTAGGACCGTTTCTTTTCACACTATACAATTTTGCTTACTCCAACCACCTTGTTTCTTGTAAAGTTTTTCACTGCTCTGTAAAACATTTCTGGCAGTTGACGAAGTATATTCCTGGAATGATTATTTTTCTGGACAAATGTGGAAATGTTTCTCCGTATATTTTTCTATAATCGCCTGTTCTGTTCAAGCTTTCCCTTGTGCATGAGAATAGCACATATTTTTTTCGGAATTCATGATATTGAATTAACAGGGACTATTCCAAAGAAACTTTTACTACTAGAAACTCTGCACAATAGGAGATTTTTATACTGTGTAGTGTGACTTATCCCAGATGTGTGTCTGATTAATATGTGCTTCTCACGTATCTTATCAAAATCGTTCGTATTATCCATTTGTACATTAATACAATAAAACATCGATTAATCGTATTCGAGCCAACCGAATCTCCAATTATCTGAAATTACAAAAAAGAATAAAAATAAAAATAAAAAAATAAAAAATAAATAAATAAATAAAGTAAGATAAAACAAACGGGTAGTTCTACTGCACGGAAGTAATTCAAGGCGAGAGAGTACTAGGTTGAAGGCAGTAAATATGTAACGCGAAATTTATTGTTGTGTAAAAGCAGAAACTGTTTACAGATCCTGGAGGAACCTGTATGATGGGGTTGAAGATGTCGAGTCGGAGAATAATAAAAAACTAGATAGGTTTGGAAATCAAAATTCCCGGATGCGGAGAAATCGATAAGTGCGATATTTGGATGGTGTGAATACATTACTGACGAAGTAAATGCGGATCCATTGCCGCAATCAAGTGTTGAAACAATCGAAGAGTCTGAAGTACATGCCAGGGATAACTGAATGACAGCTCGGCACAGTTTTCGAGCACGCACGCCTATTTTTAAGGCATGCATCTTTCAAAACGTTACTAAGAATAGTAAAAGGAATTACAGTTTATGTGTTGTTATAATACGTTGTCCCAAGATATGTTGAACACTACAGCGAGGCAAGACCGTCTAGACCTAATGAAACTATGGTGGAACATGCATGACCGGACACGAGAAAGAACCAAAAGTGACGAATTTTTTTAATGAGTGAATCATGTGGTTTAAACGATTTACTACAGTATACTGTTAATTAAATTACAGTACTAAAACTCTAAAAATTTTGTTCAATTCTAATAACGCGCATAAGTGTAGTCTACAAAGAAATTTTTGAATCTGTGTGATTTCCAAAACTTTTCAAAAATTCTAGATATCCTTAGAAAACAAAATGATGCAGTTCTTATTACATTTTCATGGTTGAAACAAATAAAAAATGTTATCATTTCTGATACTGCAGCATTTATGAACCAATAAACAAAGGAATTTTTTACTAGCTGGCAGTAGGCAATGAATGAAACCAATGGGGAAACTTGAAATTTGGACGGAGCTAGAAACCTAACTCGGGTCTCCTGCCTGTTAGGCAGTCGCAATGTCCTTAACTTCACTACACTTGGACGGACTACCTCAGCAAGCCTCCCGCGAGACGCGAATTTTCAACTTAGTCATTTTTAACCCCGGAAGGGTTCGTCATACGTGGGTGGAGATTTGTTAAATTAATTTATTACGTAATGCAACCAAGATCGCTTATAATCTTTATATATATGAAAGGTTTCGGCGGATTAAACTGCCGCTAAAGGATCTTTCGTTTCATAGACTACATCACAAAGAAAAACCTTTTAAAAGCTGTAATTGTTCAACAACATTAAAGTCGGCACGTCAAAATAGACATATCAGACACATCAAGCTCTTAAAAAATAATTTAAAAATACCGAGCCATCTACAATGTAAATGAACAATTACAATCTTAAAAGTTTTTATTTTTATTTTATTTTTTTCCATAATGTAGTGTATGCAACAAAAAATCCGACGACGGGAGTTTAATCTGCCGAAACCTGTCATATTAATAAAGATTATAAGCGATACCGAGAGAGGTGGCGCAGTAGTAACACAATAGACTCATATTCGGAAGGATGGTGGTTGAAATTCACTTCCGGCCATCCAGATTTAAGTTTTCTGTGATTTCCCTGAATCACTCAAGGCAAATGCCGTCATGGTTACTTTTAGAGGGCACGGACGATTTCCTTCCTCCATCCGTACCCAAACACACGTCTCTAATGACCACGCTGTCGATGGGACGTTATATCCCAAGATTCCTTCCTGCCTGATAAGGCATTTCGGCTGTATTACGTAATAAATGCAATAAAGGTTGTAATAGCACGATCAAGATCCAAACTGAAGAAGGGATGACTGGCTTTCTTCGCATTATATACACAGTATATATTGTTTGGAATATATACGAAGACACAGACAGAACACATATATCTAATTCTTCGACATGGATACACCGTTTCCTTGTGGCAGTTTCTTTAGTTTACTAACAATCCTTTCTCCTGTCTTTTATACTTCAAGCCATGATCTGTAGATTTGTTTAGCGTCTTGCGTGTTTGGGTTTTGCTCTTCTCCCCTTATAGTCACTGACTAACGTTATACTGTTCCTCCATTTATGTAATTTTTTGCGTTCTTTTTCTTATGAATATTTGATTGTTTCTTTTTCACATACTTACAGCTGTAAACTAAGCACCAGAGGAAATACTGTGAGACAAACACGTTCAGAAGGTGAAGAAAAAAATTTTGATGCACGGAACACCACATAAATGGAAGAACTGTGAAACTGCAGTTGTGACTCTCTCGTAGGAAAAGCAGAAACAACACTCACAAGACGATATACTAGCCGATTAATGATGGGTTGAAGTAAGAGTAAGGAAATAAACGAAGGTAAAATAAATAAATTTCAGCATGAAAGCAGCGTTTTAGTTCCAGAAACGAATAATTAGACACATGCTACGGAAGATGGCAACGGAGAAAAACCTGTGATACCTAGTCTGTGTGTCGGAACACAAAAATGTTCAAAAGTATCATCACCCAAAAGAACAGTCATCCCTTGTTCAATGCAATCGAACACACGCTCGATCTGTTACGGGATTCGCTGAAATAATGTAAAATCTACGTATGTATAGAGAAGCAATTTAAATATACAATGTTAACAAAAATACACCTTGTTTAGGTTGTTAGGCCAAGATCGCTGATAAAATATATTTATTTTCCTTGACCAGTTTCAATTATTTAAATTATCTTCATAAGGGTTTACAAGTTCTTAACTTAGGAGCACATAACAAATGGATTTTCTTGACGAGTCTGTCTTATACTTACGTCCGAAATAGTCACATTTTACCTTTTAATCTAATGTTACTACCCTGTTTGGTGATGTATTTTTAACATGTTTTTTATTCGTTTTATATCTCGACAAGAAACTGTTTATTTGATAATTATGTGTTCCTAAGACCTTGTAAACCATTCCGAAGATGATGATTTAAATCACTGAAACTGGCTAAGGAAAATAAATGTACTTTATTAGCTATCTTGACGTAACAGCCTAGCGAAGGTGTATTTTATTAACATTTAAACAGATCGCTCTCCATTTGCATAGCATGCCAAGTAACCATCAAATATATAACAGCCGGCCGCGGTGGCCGAGGTGACTGTGGCGCTCCAGTCACGGTCATCACGGCCACTACGGTTGGGGGTTCGAATCCCCCCTCGGGCATGGATATTTGTGCCGTCCTAGTTCGTAAGTAGTTCATAAGTAGTTTGTAAGTTTAGGGACTGATGACCCCGTAGTTAAGTCCCATAAGCTTTACAAATATTTGAACATTTGAAATATATAACAATTTTAATAGGAAGAAAGAAGCCTTCAAGCTTAGTGATGTATAGACTGTGGCTCTTCAGAATAGGTAGTGGCAGTCTATAGTGAAAATCTGACCACTCTTATTTTAGATAGTATTTACGCTGCTCTCCGACGTATGACTAGTCAATCGGCAAGGCTCAGCATGGCCAGGAGGACCGCAGAAGATATCCAGCGCAATTCCGAACGAATAATGGCAGCAGCCTAGATCGTAATACGATGTTTATTTCATTGTGATGACCACCAGATTCACTCAGTAAACATCATATTCAGATCTTTTCCTTGCTGAGGAGATGTATCATCTGTTGAGGCTCACCACTCCTCAGCAAGGAAATGATCTGAGGATGATGTTTATTGACCGAAACCGATCAATAAAAATATTGCAATCTAACTGCTACAATTAATATATTATTCAAAAAGTAATTGATCGCTATTAATTTCCAGGGAACAATGATCTACAAAATTTGAAAAGTAAGGAGCAGAAATGTTGCATGAACCGCGGCCACACAACCGGGGAGATTCATCAGCTATTATCATAAAATTTCCAGGAGTACTACTCAGGAGTATTCGGATGTAATGCAGGGCTGCATTAACTGTGGTGCCGTGTTCTCGTTACGAAATAAGAGACCCGTTTCCTAATCACCGTCCCTGTAGAAATTTTCAACTTTCCCCATCGATTTAACTGAATGTGCGCAGGCAGATACGTCGAAACCTTCTTTGTGTCTAGACGAACACTAGATCACCCTAATGTAAATCGACAGCTAGAAATCCAAATGAACGGAGTAGCGACTTGGGAGAACGCGGTCCCAGGTGCAGTCGGTGCAGCGAAGGTGTCCTGCGGGCCCGGCACAGAGCGCCGGGGCCATCTTTTTTGCAGGTAGACAGGCAGGCAGTGACAAGGACGGACGCGGCGGTGACGGCCAAGTGGCGGCGTGTCGGCCGCCCACGCGCCCGGCTGACGGCCGCGGCCGCCGGCGCCGGCGCCGCCGCCTCCCCCGCGGCTGCAACTTTCAGCGTCCGCCGCCGCCGCCCCCGCCGCGCCACGTGTCGCCGCCTGGCGACGTGAAAAATTCCGCGACAAGGCGGCGAGGCGCCGGATTATTAACGTGCCCAGGCCGCGCTCTGCGGCCGAGGCTCGCCGCGACCGCAGGTGGCGGTGGCGCGCTTGCGGACTTGCGTCTTGCCACAATGGAGGAGGTTCACCAAACGTCGAACGTGTCAGATATATTTTTAGTATTTACAGAATATATATCATGAACCGCGATTGGGCGACGCTGATCGTTTTTGTTCTTTCTTGTTCGATGTGTTCGTGGCTCAGCTTTTTTATTACAGAGGGCGTTGAGCCCTTTGACCGGGAGCGCTGAGCCACGGCAACCGGCTAAAAATGTGTACCCAGCCGGGATTCGAACCCCGGTCTCCTGCTTTCTAGGCAGTTGCGCTGACCCCCACACCACTGGGGACTTTTTGAACCCGGGTCTCCTGCTTTCTAGACAGTTTCGCTGACCCCTACACCATTGGGACACTGATCACAGCACCTGCAAGGACTACCTAAGCACGCCTCCCGTCAGATACAAATTCCCAGCTTCGCCCTGCCCACAGTGCTCAAACTCGTAGTTAAGAAACTAATTCCCGTAAGAGTAAAGGCTTCAAACTTGCCCACCCCTCCCCTCTAACGATAGGATCATTGCCCGTCACCGGCATATTATATATATATATATATATATCACAATTGATGTCATATATTCTGTGAATATTAAAATATAACAACTGCAGGATCAGAAGTGACGTCTGTTCTTTCGGAACAGACGCCACATGGAATAAAAACTGACTGCTTTTTTCACGACTTTTGGGACACCAGTGTCCTAGGGCCTATGCTGCGATGCGCGAGGCCATTCCCCGTCGGGGGTTAGAACACCCCTCAGGCATGGATATTTGTGTCGTCTTCAGTATAAGGTAGTTCATAAGTAGTTTGTATGTTTAGGGACTGTTGATCCCGCAGTTGCCGGCCGCTGTGGCCGAGGGGACTAAGGCGCTCCAGTCACGGTCTGCACGGCCACTACGGTCGGGGGTTCGAATCCCCCCTCGGGCATGGACATTTGTGCCGTCCTAGTTCGTAAGTAGTTCATAAGTAGTTTGTAAGTTTAGGGACTGATGACCCCGTAGTTAAGTCCCATAGACTGTATAAACATTTGAACTTTTTTTTTTTTTTTTTTTTTGATCCCGCAGTTAAGTCCCTTAAGCTTAACAAACATTTGGTCCCAGGGCCTGGTTGCTGAAAAGAGGCTAGAATTGCAAAAAATGTATACGTAATATTATCACGACTAATTAAAGAATATGTGGTCAAAATTTCTGTATAAATTTTTTAAAAATGCCATTTAAAGGGTTAAATTAGATGTGTAGGGTCTTGTGAATAATATATGTTTCTTTTTCAAAATACAGTTTCTTGCCTTTAGTAACATGGCCTAAAAAAGCACGCATCGCTGCTACAACATAAATACTACAGTGTTGATCCTGTGGCTGTAGAAGTTATTGTATCTTTGACTACATTCGTGTGAAATGTCTGAAAACAAGTACTTTTGTAACGAAGTCCAGAAGAATCCCACGATTTTCACACCTTACAGTCAAGTACTCGTGAAGCCAAAACCGACATATTCCTTTTGGTTCATATTCTGACAAGTAAAAAATCTGTAATGTGGTACATCATTCACTGGTAAAGCAGATACTGTTTTCTTCTTCTTCTGCACTAGTTTTCCTTTCCCTATTGGACTATGAGGGCTCCTTTTCCCAATAAACATCAGTTCAACTTGTTATATGTTGGGACCACAGTGTTACAGATATCGTAGATTGACATAATTGTAATTGGTGGGTCTAGAACACTGTTATATACATTGTTTATTTATTTATGCATAGATATTTCTTCCGACACAAGTTCCATCGTCAGTATTCTGAGGAATTGACAGATAACTGTCTAAAATTTGTGGATGAAAGTATAGAAGTAAAAAATTAGAAGAATACCTCATACATATCGAATAGTCAATTAAAGCCTCTGTATACCAATGACACCTGACGATGGCACTTGTAGGAAAAAAATATATCTAATGAATAAAAAAAATTTAAAAAATACATTACCGTGTTCTGCACCAACCAATTACAATTATTTCACTCTAAACATCGGTCTATTGGCAATGCCCCAGATAAGAATTCGCCAATAGTTATGCATTATCAATTAGACGACGGAACTTTGCTTTATTTGGGAGCTGAAATGTTGGTTTCAAGGCCACGTGCCCATCCGGGGATGAAAATTGAAACATGTTGCAGTAAATCTTGCACAATTTTGATGTTGCTTGAGAATAACATTGCCAAATAAAAGGTTAATTAGCGATAGATATAAAACGGGAAGATGCATATGCAATAAGCAGAATGCCTACAATACCACCAAAATTTTTTGAACAATAGTCATTTTTAGGAAAAAATGTACATTGGAACCAGAAATGTTAGAATACCTGGAATAATCTTTTTCTGAAAATGAATACTTGTAGTCATATTTTATTCTCCCCAATGTAGCTTCCTTTGACTGCTCTGGAAACCCGACGCGTTCTTGCTGACAACTTCATCAAAGTTTTCTAGGTAATTCAACATATGTTAACTATTTGCCGTTTTATGGTCACGAAGATGCTGACGATACAAGTATTGTAGTCACACCTTGCAAACAAGAAGTAACTGATGTAATTAAAAATAATCTCGTTCGGTAAACCATGAAGTGGTTCTCTGCAAATGAACTCTCGTTAAATTTCTATAAAACACAGTATATACAGTTCTGCGCAGTAAATGGCATATCATCATTAATAAATATAGATTTTGAACAGATGTCTCCAGATAAGGTAGAATATTCAAAATTTGTAGGTGCGTGGATTGATTAAAGATGAATTGGAAGAAATGTTATTGCAAATTTTGGTGATAAGCATCTAACTCAGTAAGCATACTATACTTATTTTCATTCACTTCTCTCATATAGAATTATATTTTGGGGTAATTCATCGCTGAGAAATAAAATATTCTTCCTACAGAAGGGTGTATTCAGAGTAATCGTTGGTGATCACAACCCAGTCCAGGTCAAAAGTAAATAGTAGCCTGCATAACTACAAAATTAGACGAAAGGATGATCTTCAATATTTAACGTTAAATCTAACTTTGACCCACAAAGTGCTGCCAAAAATGTCTTTGGTCACCTGCGAAATAGCATGGAAAGTCTGGCATATAGCCAACTACCATTTAAAAAGATATTTTACAACTTTTGAATAGCAACTCCTATACATTGTACATAAGTATGTAATTTAAAAAAAAAAAGAAAAAAAAACAAAGAATACATGTCTGAAATTATCACGTAATGATACCTATTAATAACCTGACTCACCATTACGAATGTCGTATTCTTAATAAATGGAATAAACATTAATCTAATTTAATCGTATGGCATTTTTGGCCCTGAAATCCCATTTGGGAATGTTCGGCCGCCTAGTGTAAGTCTTTTTTCCTTCGCAAGTCTGAGTTGCGTTTCGATGATGACCAAAAAGGTGACGGAAACAACACACAACTTCCAGTCCCCTGCCGGGATAGAACTCGGTACTTTTTATGGTAGTCAGCGACACTGTCAGCTGTGATATGGAGTCGCAAAGGCTTTCCTCGGTGATAGGCCGCCATTCCTCTTGCAGTCTGGTCCAGATGTGATTAATGGTGGTAATAGGCCTTCCTTTGACTACACTATCAAAGTGATCACACAGCAGTTCAGTATGATTACAGGTGAGTGACTGGGGCCGCCAGGATCATATTTCTCGTTTCCTAATTTTCTTCTAAATTTGACAAACATACTTTACAGAGTTATCTTGGTGTAGAACTAATACTTGCCGATTAAACTGCGTTCATATGGCCTTGCAGTGTAGTATAGAATGCGATGGTGATCCTCTTTCTTGCCGCGGTGGAATGGCCGAGTGCTCTTAGGCGCTTTAAGCGGAGCGCGCGGTTGCTAGCCGTCGAAGGTTCGAGTCCTTCCTCTATCATAAGTGAACATGTGTCGTTCTTAGCATATGTTAGTTTAAGTACGCCTTGGGATTGATAACCGCAGCAATTAAGTCCCTTAGATTTACAAACATCTGAACAATATATGATCGTCCGTCTTACCGCCTCTAAAATATCCTCACACCATGAGGGAACCCCTTCCATGCTTTACTGTTGTATACACTAATTAGTTTATCATACTTTCACCTAGCAAGCGGCTAACAAACTTGCGTTACTATGTGCCAAATACCTAAATACCTAAAAACGTCGGATTTTATAAATTGGGAATGCGGCAAAATCCTGAAGAATTTTATTGACAGTTACAACGGCCGCAGAAACTTTCATTTACACCCAAAGTTTGATTCGTTGGTCAAAGCAACCCTTTTCTATTGATCTATTGCACAACTTGCATTTTATCTTACTCAGTGAAACTGCCGCAAGTAGTGGGACCTTAGCTTCACGTCTGTTAAAGTTCACTGCCTGAAGAGGACTTTTCACAGTACGTACACTCACCAGCTTTCCCTTGTTATGGTTGACGTCTCCTGCTAAAACAAGTTTTGTTTTTATGCATTCGGGTTTACTTGTGACTACTATATATTTGCCTTAATTTTTGAAGTTACTTTTCGCCTACCGTTTCCAGGTCCGTCCAGTTATGTTCAATAATCGCATGCCTCTGCAAGGTGTAAAGGACACATCCCAAAGTATTATGATCATGATGTACTCTTACCTGCATAGTAATACCTGCTGCACCTAAAGCTCCTATGCAGAACGTTTTTCTAAGCTTCTTCCTTCGTCCCATTATCATTGTTTACTAAAACTCACTTTTTGCTTGTACATAGTTTCATTTCCCTATCTTACCTGTAACCATGCTTACAAAGATGAACGACACATCCAGAAAAGATTATATCGTACCACCACAATATTATCTGCACGCAGTGCTTGGATCCTGAACAACATAACAATGGAAAGTTATATTTTGAACGATTTCATTTTTAAGAACATGGGACATTACTGTTAAGCGTTATATTGAGTATGACAATGAGGAAACAATATTCCGAATTTACAACTGAATCTGATAAAAAGCTTTTTTATCTTACTTTCAGGGCGTTCGAAAACTTTCTACGTTGTTCCACTGTAAATCTCAATGAAGTCCCTCGCAGAGGGTTCATCGAACCATTTGGGTACTATATTTCTATAATTCGAATCAAAATAGTACGTGGGAAGATGAAACACCCAAATACCTCGAGCTCTGATGTCTCTTATTTTGGTTTGATGATTATTTCTTCATATGTGTGGGGAAGACACATATTTTCCCATTCTGAGGAGGAAATCGGTGATCGATACTTTGTTAGTAAATCTCGCCGGAACTACTGTGGAAAAGATCGTCCTTGAAACGAAAAATCCATTTTCTTGCTCTGCTAATTGCATTATGCCCTTACATGGAACTTTTTTTCCTGAATGCCTCGACTGCTATCACCACTCTACTGAACTCAGAGTAATGTACCAGAAATGTTCCGAATTCTAATCTTGGGACCGCATTATGTATCAGTTATAAGAGCCTAAGGGCATGAAAGGCACGCAGAGATTGGGAAAGGAGTTAAATAGTGTGTTACTTCCCGTTCGGTACGTCACTATTAACGGCTCATACTTCCATGCTAGTTACGAGCATAATTTACAGGAAGAATGGAAAAGAAAATTGAGGATATGTTAGTTGATGAGAAATTTGTTTTTATGGAGTTCTGAAATTGCATTTCACATTGGAAACAGCATTTAATAAAACTTCGGTTATAATATATGTCCATTAATTAGATCCAAATGGAAAGTCACCAAGATCGCAGTTGACTCAGGTTTCGATGTTCTTTGCCATCATCTTCTGGTCACATGTATTTATACAATGCGGTCATGTAAAAGATGGATTAAAGAGCGCCTTCCCTCTGCGATGTCAAGTAATATTAGAACATGTCGACTTGGGATAAGCGTTACACATATAAAATGGTCCAATATGTTCGCAACTCGCAGGAAAATAGGAATAAGCTATAGGGAAAGGAGGGTGTTGTATAATACGCACAAGATCGTAGAGGGAATAACAAGACCAAAAGTACAAGAACTAAGTGTTTGGCAGTAACGTAAGCCTTGATGAACGAAGTAAGGTGGACTTAAGAAAAGAGTAAATTCATGATCAAGAGGAGGCGACTGGTATGAAACATTGACAGTAATGTGAGAAAGAAATTATGAGAATGTACGTTTGGTGTACAGTATTTTATGGAAGTGCAGCATGAACAATGGGAATACTTGAACAGAAGAGAATCGAAGGATTGAGACGTGGTGGTACAGAAGAACGTTAAAAAAATGTGGATTGATTGGACAACGAAAGATGCGTTTCTCCGCAGAATCGTGAAAAGTGGAACGGACAGAGAACACTGCTAAATAGACGGGAGAGGGTGAGAGGACATGTCCCAAGGCACCATGAATAAAGAATACATCCAGAAAATAATTGCGGACCTACGTTAGAAATGATACTCATCGGTATTCTGTTGTTGCGCTCACTGTTAAAATGTAAGGAAGATGATGTTAAAATCTCCGAACGTTCATTATTGAGGCAGCTTCTTATTCTTTGTGTTTATTTATAGAACGGTAATTTATTCAATTATCTTAGACGCACAATCCATTACATAGTACTTTCACCATTGTTTCGCCAATATTTAATGATAACTTTGAAGACGGGAAATGATGAGACTTCTGCCAAACATTGAATAGTTGTTTTTTTTTTTTTTTTTTTTTTTTTTTTTTTGGAAAGTATAGAGTGTACATTAATTTATTAAATATTGCTGTGTTTTTATCATTAAATGACGTTCAGCAAGGAATAATTGTGTTGATTAGAAATATCTCTATATCAATGTTATAATTAACAAAACAATTTTTATTTCTTCATAGACTGAGTATTCGTGAATTACACTAGTGTGACGTTAGCGGTTCCAATGCTCTATAGAATCTAATGGTGCTAGATCAACATACATCAACATCACTCGCTGAACGCTACAATATCTTTGGAAATTTTTTCTTGTTCCACCTCGCATGCTTCCTTATTAATCAACACCGGTTTTATAGATGAACTTATTAACTCACTTACACTTGACGGAATGTATTATTTCCCGTATCATGTTTCTTTAATGATAGAATATCGATAATACGTAGGCACCATTATGGACTTATTGCTTCTTTATTATTCTCAATCTGGGGTGTTCATCGAGAAATTAATCAGGAGTTTCTATAAGTTTTAGATGTTGTATTCTAGGTACCGCTCTTTTTGTTTCGGCGGCACCCTTTGTTACATGAACAGGTTCTGTGTTTTTCGCTGCTACAAAATCATGCTCATTATATAGTAGGCTATAATACGCTTCTTACATTCTCATAATTGATGAACTGCATTACTGACTGTAGGAGCTTTCACATAAACAGTGCTCGACAGATAAGGAGGTCCAGAACTTCAACATCAGTTTTCCTCTGTCAACGTGCTTCAATCAGTTGGGAAAAAATAAAAAAAAAAAATTGTGGAGTAGGAGGATCAAGATTATGTCGGAAATAAATAGTAACCATTAAACATACATTTTCTTAGGTAGGCACTTGTTGCAACGAACAGCTATATATCTTGCCAATTATTCCACAAGACTTAGTTGGGTTTCTTGAAATGTATAACTAACCAGAAAACAAACACAAATGTTATCTAACTTCCAGGAAACTGGTGGAAGCGGCGTTATTTGTCATCTCACCCACAAGTCAACCTCTCCTATCCTTATTATATGTATAAGTTATTGCAGAATTCTTAACAATATCCAAATTTTGTACTAAATCCTTATTTATGAACTAATGAACAACGCTTTCGAATTCCTACGGCCGATTTACCAACACCTTGTACCACATCGGAACTACTTCCAACACATCCTTGGAACAAATAAGAAATGTACATAAGGGGAGTAACGTATGAAGTAAATTAAAATGTAGCAAACTCTTTAGAATTTGCCACATTGCACTGAATAATAGCGTTATCATATTTTATGAGGATAACGCTCGGTAGAGCTAAGAAAGTGAGTGCGCAAATCACAATGAGGTTTCACATTCCTGGAAAAGTTCATTTTAATAACTTCGGGTTTTATTCTGGTGCATGCAGAATCGCATACATTTTTCATAAAAGTAAAATAAATCCTGTACCTTGTCGATGTAAACTTCTTTCGTGTGTCCAAGTGTATGAAACCTGTTATATCTGAAAAAAATGAAAACTTTACCTACTGTAAGTAATTCGAATCCACCTTACATGAGCAGCTCTATTCTAGTTTACAACTGATTGTACTTTCCTTCTTTAACATTTGATTACTATCGTTATCAGTACTAGTTTCATCCTTAATAGGGATGTTTTCTATACGTACAAGCATTATAATTAGAGCCCCATGCATTTCTTGTGTTTTCTATATCTTTCCTTTAGTTCTTCGTCATGGTATTCCTTTCATTACTATAAAAATAGCAAAATCGTTCGTGGTTCATATACTACTACATCGCCCGCTTACAAAAAACAGCGACGTCTCTGTAACTAATATAAATATTACAGTTTTGAAGATGGCTTCTAGGAAGCAGCAACCGTAATATCACATTATTCCAATAAAATTAAACAGCCCACAACTTGCATATTAAAACAGTAAAAACTATATCGGGTTTCAACATCAACTATGGATGTTTTCATTATAAGCAAAAAAATTACGTAAGAAGTATTAGACTGAATGATATTGCCATCGGTCTTACCTAACTCGTGGAGCCCTTAGTGGCAGACAAATGTCTAACGCAATTTGTTACTAATTAGCAGTGTCATGTAGATTATTGTATTTTATATTATTGCAATTCTTATTTTAAGTTTACTCTCAAGGGAATACTTCTTAAGTAATCATTTTTTAAATATTTCTTCTGGCACGATTTTTACTACGCAACTTGTGGGTTGTTTAATTTTATTGAAATAAAAAGCTATTACGGTTGCTGCCTCCTAGAAGCCTTATCCGAAACTGTAACATTAAAATTAGCTACAGAAACGCGGGTGAGATTTGTTATCGGTTGATGTTGTAGTCGACGGACTCTTTAATTTTAATGGAATAACATTGTCAGAATTACGTCTTCCTCTCCTGTCTGTCATCCTTACGTATGTAAATAATTTCAAAAAATCCGCTGCAATATATTCTACTGAGTAAATGTCCTTTTGTTTTTGTGGAAAAAAAGGGTACGTCTCACTACCTATTACAGTTGCTCAAACATACTAATCTTAAGAGAGCATCCGGTCGTTGTTTTCAGCTATACAAAAATCATTAAGTTGCCCTTGGAATACACTGCTAATTTTTACCGTTTAATTTTTGTTGTGTTGGTTACGCTTTATTACAATTATTTTTCGGGTTGTTTGAAAACTTACTATATTTTCCTCAATTCGTGCTTCAGGATTACCTGCAACAGAGACAAATATTACAGTGTCATCCGCAAAGTGACTTCGGTTTATAAAAGCTATTCGATTTTTTGAAACTTTCAGCTTCATAGCTGGCTATGCTTGTTTCATGTTTGATATTAGAGTTATTATTGATATTAAAAAAAGTCATTCAATCACATTGCAGGAGTTAATAAAACGCCAGGTGTAACATTTCCCCGACTCAGAGATGCAAGGAAGTCAATCTGTAAGTGCAGGATTACACTGGTTTTGTTGGCAAAACATAATAATAATAATAATAATAATAATAATAAATACTAAGAAAGACGACTGGAGGAATTATTAAACCTTTAGTGTAGGTCATATAAGTTCATTTCATATTCAGTATTGTATTAGAATAATTAATCGATTACGACTGTTTTTGTGACTGTCATATTCGCATTATTTCCAAATATCATCGGTTTTCCATTCTACGCTAAACAATCATTGGCGATACTCTGAAATAATGTAATAAAAATCCTTACTGTTTCATTTAAAGACCCAAGAATCTAGATTTTATTTGCAAAATGACTGCAAAGATATTTGTGTAAAAGCTGTAATACACAGACGACATTGTTTCGTAGATCACTGTAATATATTTATTATGCTGAAACTGGTTTCCATATTTTATATCTTCATTCATGGACCGAGTACTTATTCTAGTGTCATTATACTTTAAAATTTATTTTAAATAAATTACATGACATACAGTTTACACTTCATGGCCGGTAATTGTTTTCTTTAAAGAACATTAGGTCGTCGTTGAGGGCTTACTTCTACTTCTGCGCGTAAATACCCGAATGCTGTTACATTATCAGAGACTGTATGCAATCAGATACAAGTTTAAAACTTAAAAACAAGCACCTAAAGGGAATGTGTGCCCTATAACAAAAGTTTCAGTAAAATATTAACCATACACGCATTTGACCTCCAATCTTTGTAGCCGCCAGAAACCACCCTTATAAAAACACTTTTGTTCATTAAAGTACAATTGGTCTTTGTCATTTCCATGCGAATGGGGCATACTATCACAAGTAATAGAGACAACCAAATCTTAAGTTTGGCTGCAATTCTACAACAATAAGCCAAGTAGTAAGGAAAACAATCACAATCAATCACTTGCATTGAGTAGGTTTTATTAAACCTTGAAAATTACGTGAAAATTAATTTTGTTTTCTTCGGAAGGCGTTACATACAAGTTGTTTTACAAGCCATACAGGCCAAAGCTCGACTCAAAGTAGAACTTGTACTCCGCTGCCGAGAGTTAAAATATGAAATTTGAAAATTCACTCATCAAGTGGAGCTCACTATCGCCGTGTGTGTCATTCCTACAAAGTTTTAGATCTTAATAAGCGAATGTTTTATATTTCTTATTTTAACTGTCGGCAGTGGACAACAAGTTGCAGTTTGACTAAAGCTTTTGGCTCTGCGTTCTTTTTAAAACAACTTTTATGTATCTACACCAGCAAACACATTCTGAAGAAAGGAACATTAATTATTCTGGAACCTTGTTCAAGATTTAATACAACCTATTGATTGCAACTATTAGCTGAGAGATTTTTTTCCAACAAAAGAAATATACAAATTACGCGGTATTCAGTTACGTCAATGTATCAATACACCTTCAATTAGCAATGTCGCTTAAAGAGACACCTGATGTTACTTATATTAGTCTTCAAAGTACAGTTGCGAGATTTCGATGAAGTGGTAAACAAATGTAGCTATATCAAACAGGATGAAAACGATGTGCACATCTCACTAAAACCACGGTTTTACTTTCAAAATCGCTTTCGCATCCAAGCAAAGCCATTTCAAAAGACAGCAATTTACATTTTAGAATGATGACATGCGTATGTCAAAATTCTGACGTACCTTTCGCCAAGCGTACCGCAACGTAGGCTTATAATTTGGTAGAGACAACAGAATGTAAAAGAACTAGTTTTGATAAATTGTGCACGTTGTTATGTTACACCTCGTTTTAACCTATTCAACGGAATCGGGCGTCTGCACTTTGAGAATTAACTCGAACACTATCGGTTGAATAGGATGTGGATGTATCTTCCACTATTATAATTATTTACTGATATTCAGACATTATTTCACATATTTTCCGTCGTTGTTGTTACTTCGTTATTTTCTATTAAAATGTCACTCTTGGTACAACAGAACTTTCTGCATACATTTCGCATGTAAATTACGAAACCCCAGTTTTGTTTTATTTCTATTATTAAGTGTTCGTCTGAGCGCGGTTTCTTCCCGTTCCGGGTGGTCGAGGTCATCGGTGTCCGTTGTAAGAGGAGATGGTAATCAGTTGTTATGCCCACCTGAAAGGTACCTAAATGTTTGAATATTAGCGAAAACAAACACTGAAGCTTGCCCCAGCAGAAGTAAACATAATCTCTTGCACGTCTGGTCAAATGTACGTAGGAATTACATCGACACCAAGCTTCTGAAACACAAGACCAGCTGTCGTCTGAGAACCACCAATAAATCAGGAGTTGCAGAACATGTATAAAAGCTTCAAAGTCAACGATAATTTACATTGTAGTTTTATTATTTAGCTGAAGTTGAAGTCTTAGTGGAGGACTGTGAAAGAGAGAAGTGTCAGTGGCAAGAGCGACGTGACCGGCGCAGATAGAGAGGACGCTCCCAGAACCGGATCACTCGCCGGCGGCCGGAGCGAAGCGCGCGACCCTCCGCCGCGGCGCGGACTGACCTGTCCGGGGTTCGAACTGCGTACTAGGAGCTTACCGAAACACATCCGCCGGGCTGAATGGCCGAGCCAGTGGTGGTGGGGCTGCCGACACGTCGCATTCCAGTCGCCCTCCCCCTCCCACCCCGCTACCTACGCGCGCGCGCACACACACGTACACATAAACCGGCCGCGCCGGGTGTCGAACCCAAAGTAGCCTATTAATAGCACTGCCATAGGTCAGGGCTCGCGCGCGCCGGGGTTACTAGTACTATTAGCGGCGCCACGCTGTCAGCTGACTGTACTACGCGCACACCGACGCACACGTTCACACGCCGCGGCGCTTGGGCCGTTGTTGCACTGACTCCGTCCGGTGACAAGAGGTCACACCGCCGCGAAAGGACACTCGAAGCGCGTCCTTTTTTTTTTACGAGACGCGTAGTAACGGGTCCGATGCAGGCGCCGCCGACCGCCTTAGGACCCGAACTGATTTCGCTTTTTACGCCGGAGTCGTGGCTTTGATTCCCGGTACCACCCCCTGTTGCTCGCCCGGTTGCGGACCCCCTCCTTTTTAAATATCTCTTATTAAGGGACGGCGGCGACGAGAAGGGGAGCCGAAAAGGGTCATTAGCATGATTTTTGCAGAGGTAACGTTCGTCTGAGACCGGTTCTCCAAATCTGCAGGCGTCGTGGAGTCTTCGGAGCTACCTGTTGCAGAAATTCCGCGCGAAAAAAAAAAATAAATAAATAAATAAATAAAGAGAGGATGCAAAATGTGCTCGAAAGAGGCATCCCCAGCCATATAATGCAGCGGCGGTCATTGTAATGCGTTTTCGCAACAGAAGCCCCGCCCTCGCGCTCATCAAATATGTTGCTACCGCCCCCTCTACTGGGCTTTTACCGCCCCCTCTCCCGCTCGGTGCAAATGCGGCTCGTCGCAGGCGGTCTATCTTGCACCGGAGGGAAGCGGCGCTCCGGGGGATGAAGCGGGGGGCTGCGGCGGGCGGGCGAAATTCGCACAGAACCTAATTTGAGGCCGCGCGCAGAGATGGCCACGCCGGCGGCCGGCGGCCGGCGGCCATCTTTGTCATTATGCGCGGGTGCAGCGTTTGCAGAAGTGCAGGCGGCGCAGCTTTCGCACACCCCTCCTAAATTGCAACGACGCCCCGGCCCGGCCCCCAACCCCCGCGGCCACCCCTGTGCAAATCTCTCCCTCGCAACCCCCCCCCCTCTCCTCTCGCCCTGCCGGACGCCGAACTGGCCCTGCGCGCGGGGCGAGGAAGAGGGAAAAGGGTTCGATGACCCACCGCTGCGGCTACTGGTTTCTTCTTGCCCGCGAAAAGGGGTGCACCCGCGTCTTGCCGAACGTTCGATTCGCGGCCCCCTCTCCCACCATCCCGGTTACGTGTGCGTGAGAAGGTTTGCAAAAAATGTTTTTGCACGGCTGGGTTTACTTTTTTAGCAGACTCTGCTGTGACGTAACGCCGGTTCGCGGACAATAACGGCCGGTCCGGCGGGCTACGAGCCCCGCTCTGTGCACAACAGTTTTCGCGAAACTTGCCCAAGAGTTTTGCAGAATGCAGAACGTCATGGTGGCCGTTATTCCACGTTTCTCTCTGTCTCTCTCTCTCTTCACAGACACACACACACACACACACACACACGCGCACGCGCGCAGACATACACCCACCCACTCACACACACAAACACGCACACACACACACACACACACACACACACACACACACGTACACTGTTTTCCCAATTTTTACCGAGCGAGGTGGCGCAGTGGTAGCACACTGGACTCGCATTCGGAAGGATGGTGGTTCAAATCCACCTCCGGCCATCCAGATTTAGGTTTTCCGTGATTTCCCTAAATCACTGCAGGCAAATGACCGGGATGGTTCCTTTGAAAGCGCACGGCCGATTTCCTTCCACATCCTTACCCAAACACTCCGAGCGTAAGCTCTGTCTCTAATGGCCACGCTGTCTGTTTTCTCATTCTCTCGTTTCTTTGTTGTGTGGAACACTACCAGTCCGGAAGGTTCGCATCGTAATAGGGGAAAATCAGTGTGTAGCAGCGTAACCAGCCTAACCTGAATTTCTTGCTCATTTTCTTTATTCAATGACCGTGTGGATGTTGGACGGCAAGCACTCACGACTCATTGCTGTTCGTTATGCACGTGTTGCCACAGTCGCAGAGGATTGGATTCACCATGGAATCGCAACATGTTAATAGTTATGTAGCCGTAGTACATTACCTTACAGTCTTGATTTGTGTGGCCACGAAAGTCGAAAATCTAAGATGAAATTTCCGTAATTAAATATTCTACATAATAAATAAATTACGTTCTGTTATTTCGGAATATGAAAACAAATTAAGGTTGAATATATCTCTCAGTAAAACCAATGAATATGATTTACATTCAATAAAACGTTACGAGTCTTTTTAAACGAAAAAAAATAATAGTCATATGCAAGTGAAACGCTCTCATTGAATAGAAAACTAGATTTACAAGAAATTAAGAAAGTAGAGAGAAAAATTATTAGGAAAATTCTGGGAGCACGATACACGCAAGATGGATACAGACTGCAGACCATCGAGACAACCGAAAAACTATCAAATATCGAAACTGTCATCAGAAAGAGACGAATGAAATTTTATGGAGACCTACACAGATTACCTGGAAACAGGTTAACTAAACGTCTACTGGACTATGTGACATCACTTAAAGCAACAATACCCTGGGTAACTGAAGTTAAGGAGGATTTGACAAAAGCAAAAATTAACATAACAAACACATAAGCAGAGATACATTCAGAAGAAAAATTGACAAGTGGAAGTTTACTTCAGAGATGGCACCAAAACCATAGCGACCAAAGTGGACCGAAGAAAGAAAGAAGGCCTTTGGGAAGAAAATGAAGAAATATTGGGAAAATAAGAAGAACCTTAAGAAATATTGATAAATCACCTACTTATCGTTCTCCCAAGGGCACATTCGCAAATAATAATAATAAAATAAAAAAGTCGATTTTTATTGTAGTTTCATAGCCGAACAAAAATATCCTTCATAGTAGATCAATTTAATCTGAAGGATCTTTCCTATAAACTTACTGTAATTCCGCACATCATTAAATACTTACTAAGGTTTTTCAACCGTTATTTTCCTTTATCTGAGTATTGGTTCCAAATACGAAAATGTTAAAATGTGTTGTAAAGCGTGAATAATGACAGGTAAGAGATACAGATACAGACACGATTTAATCATTCATACAGTTTACACAAATGTGACATCGAATTGTTGTACATATAAACAGCCAGTATTAATTAAATAAACAATCAAATCTTGGATAAAACATATGTGTACATTAACAATTTTTATATAAATAATATAGTGAGGACAGTTTACTACTCACCGCAAAGACGTGGCGACGAGCTGCGACAGGCACATACAAAAGACACACACATACAACACATTCAGCTATCGGCCATGGCCTTCTTCAGAAATAGAGCACTCACGCAATCACACAGGCACACAACACAGTCATACAACCATCACCTCCGACTGCCACACTTCGAATTCGAATTCTAATTCGAATTCGAAGTGTGGCAGTCGGAGGTGATGGTTGTATGACTGTGTTGTGTGCCTGTGTGATTGCGTGAGTGCTCTATTTCTGAAGAAGGCCATGGCCGATAGCTGAATGTGTTGTATGTGTGTGTCTTTTGTACGTGCCTGTCGCAGCTCGTCGCCACGTCTTTGCGGTGAGTAGTAAACTGTCCTCACTATATTATTTATTCCAACCTGGACTTTCCATTATTATACATTAACAATTTTTAGTAGATAGCACACAGACCAGCCTATTATTTAAGTATTCCTGTTCTCGTTTACTTTAGAAGAGTAATTAAGTTTTGTGTGCATGAAAATATTTACTGTACATGTGTTGATTTTCAATATTTTGTGTACGAAGTCGCTGTTTCTCATTCTTTGAACTTGGGCGAATAACGCCTGTAACTTCTAGCAGAACAAAACAAATGCGAAAGCACATTAACATGTTAACCTAAGAGATCATCGGAACAATAAAAAATAATTGCGAAATTCGACTGACCATGTAAGAAGCTACGTTACATATTTCACTTTTAGCCTAAATTCTGATATTGATAATGAAATATATTGATATTTAAATCAGGTCATGTGTACCTAGAAGTCTGATACTAATTCTGAGCTTAATCGTCCTACGGTACACAAGAAATTTTCACATTTTACCTACGAGTTTTTCAGAAAAAAATAAATAAATAAAAGGTTTATTCAGTTGAGGATTTTCTGTCAGATGAATTTCCACAATAAAAACATTCTCTTCGATTCTAAGCAAAGTGAAGAAAAGCACTGGACGAGAAGAGCTTTTGTTTTTAGATAGATTTAGAAACATCTTAAATGATCTTGCATTTTTATCTGATACAATTACGAATTATTAATGTCTTGAAGCCTAAAAATCGAATTAAGTATTACATGAAATTAATAATAAAAGTTACTGAAAATATAGATCCGTAATATACTACATAACCAATACCCACAAAAGTTTGTAAGTCAGCTTTTCTAAAAATTATTGGTTGCTGTGTCATTTGTTATATTCATGTTCTCACAAGTAACAAGCTGTCGCCACATTCCGCTGTACAGGAGATATCCGGTAGCCTACTGGTCAACACGAATATCAACAGATATTATGTAAACATTTTGCAATCACAGTACTAGCAGGTAATAGCGTTATAGCTGTTGAAATTCAACAGGCTCTTGCTATATTATTGTCGCACTTGGTCGACAGTAGAGTGAAATATACATCTTCACGGTTATACCCGACTCTCGATTGCTACCTTATGCAGTTGATGACAATTCGATGATTGGTTTGGTGAGCAAAGTGTTTTACTGGACGTCATCTTGTTGATGGTGTTACGCATTTGCTTTCCTCAGTCCCATACTCCGGTCATAACTCGCTATCCAAGCTACCGAGCTATCCAAGCTCTTATTTTCAAATATATAGGGCAACGACGTACAGTAAAATAATATTCTGAGTGAGGATGTATCTATGACCAGGATGGACAAAGAACCCGGAGCCACAATGAAATTCCTACGAAACCGATACATAAATGGATGCTGTTTCACAAAACGTAATGGATGCGATATTAGTCTGGCAGTGTTAAAAAGACTCTCCAAAAAACATAAGAGAATGGACGAATAATATTATTTCGAAATTTCCAAAAATCAGTATACAAAGTCACAATCAAAATATTATTCAACTTAGCGATTAGACTATAAAAATTGAAACATACCATCAAAATTAGGGCAGAATGCCATCCATAGAATTTCAAAGAAAGCAAAGAAATATAAAAGATAACTACTGCTCAGTCAAAGTAACCGCTCATGCATAGAAGTTGATAAATATAATACAAAGGAGGAGAAAAAATTGAGGGTCAATTAGATGAAAACTCCATTGCTTTTAGAAATGGCTATATTTTGGCAGGTATGACATATCCTTTGATAATGGAGGGAGAACTAGAGATATCCAGACACTTCCTTAGCGTTTTTTCGGAGGGAGAACTAGAGATATCCAGACACTTCATTAGCGTTTTTTCGGCGTATTAAAAGCGATAAGAAGTTACAAAGTACAGGATGTTTCAAATCGCCCGAAGAAATGGTAAATGTTAGGAGAAAGATGGAAAATATTCAATATGCGCAAAACCCAAGAAATAAATCTAAACTCAAGAATACGCCGATTAATGAAAGGGTCAGACAAGGACATGGTCTTTCATTACATCGAACATTAGTGACGGAATTCAGCAAAAGTTTCAACAGCTGGATTAAATTCCAGGGTAAGATGATTTCCACGGTCAGATTTGTACTGACTGTTATCGTCAGTGAAAGGAGGAAAAATCTGTATTTGCTGAACGGAATAAGAACAGCAAAACCACTAAACGTAAATGAAATAAAGACCAAGTAATCGGGGTGAGCAGAAGTGAAATAAATACAAAAAATGTAGTAGACGAAGTGAAGAATATTTTCTACCTTGGTAGCAAAATAACGCCTCACGAACGAAGAAAGGATCACATCGCAACCACACTAAGACATTAGAAGAGGGCATTTCTTAATGGGCCAGTAGTATGAAACAAGGCCTCATGCAGAGATTAACCGACAGCAGTTCATCACAGGAGAGAATCATGATTGCAAAACGTGCTGATTCCCAATCTTTACAAGATTGCATGCTGAGTACAGATTTAATGCTTTAGATTTAAATGTTTTATTTTATTTTTAATTATTTATTTATTTTAAAAATTGTCAGCCGCGGCGCAATAGCCGTGCGCACTGGGGCGCCTAGCTGCGGTGAGCGCGGTTGTTCGCAGTCGGGGATTCGAGTCTCCTCCTCCGACATCGGTGTCTGCGTTGCTATTAGGTTAGTTTACCTTAGGTCAAGTAGTTTGTAATCTTGGGACTAATAACCAAGCAGTTGAGTCCCATAGATTTACAAACGTTTCAACACCTGAAGAACTGTCAATAATCATCTGGGGGAAAACATCGCTTGTACGTGAATCGCGGGCTGTGCGAAAAGCGTAAACAGAGAAAATTAAGGAGTTTGATATATGATGATGTAGGAAAGAGATAAAAATTGAGGAAATTAACAAGGAATCAGGAGATGTAAAACGAGTAACCCTGAATCTTCTAAATAAGAACATTTTCAATACAAAGCTTAATAACATATCAAGATTTAAAAAATTTATAACCATGTTCAAAAAGATTACCGTCAGAATACAACATCCGCCCAGTCACTTGTCAAAGCTGAGGACAATGGATTTGTCCATTAGGCGCCTACTGAGGAGATAAATATTTCTCAAAGTTACTGAATGAAACGATGTGATATATTTGGCTGTAATCTCATTAAGACAAGTGCTGAAATACTTGTTTCATCTCACTGATATATTGAGTATTTTACTAGAAGTATTACACATTGTAGCATGCTACAAATAAAAGTGATCTCAAGATTGTTCCTTAGTCAAGTAAAACTACTGAAACTTGTTACTGTTACGTAGACGATCTATAAATTATAATTTTTATTTATTTTAAGAAAACTGTACTTATTCGTTTCTCAGTTCCCTAGAAATGTCAGATGTGTCTAAAACTTCACGGTAATGAGGGAAAGAGTATTAATTACCAAGTTAATTCACTACGTTTGTCCGTCTTCTACTTAAATATTGCTGCGCATTATGAAATCGGTACCAGCGAGAAAGTACAAGGAAGGGCAGCTCGATTTGTACTATCATACGTCAGGGGAGGGAGTGTCGCGCTTACGAGTATGACACGTGAGCTTGGGGTGACAAAAAATGATCTACACTGCGCAATAAAAGCTCAGAAATTTTATATTATTTATTTATTTTATTTTATTTTTTATTTTTTTCGAAATTAGCCGAAGCAAGGGAAGAAGCTTAGGGTTTAAGTCCCATCGCCAGCGTGCTCATTAGATGGAGGTGGTTTAGCGGCAACACCACTTCACTTACATTCTAGAGAACGCTGGTTCAAATCCGCATGCGGTCATACAGATTTAGTTTTTCCCGTGATTTCTTAAAACCACTTCAGGCAAAGGCCGGGATAGTTCCTTTGAAGGGCTCGGACGTATTCTGTAGGCAATCTTAATAAATAATTCCAGCTTGTGCTCCACTGATTACGCTATCGACGGGACGTCAAACTCTCCATCTTCCTCCCTTCCTTTAAAGCTCCGTAAATTTGTCTCATTACAAATTATGAGTTTGAAACTGGCTCAAAGGTGGCTGCACCTTTCATCTGTGGTGCTGTAGGCGGCAGTTCATTAATAAGGTGTCTAAAATGCATAAAAAAGGCCGGAATTCAGATTTTGTGTGAGATTTAAGATGGATTAATGATGGCACATTGACGCCATATTTCCACATACCACTGCCCAACGTGGCAGTGAACGTGTCACATAATGGACAGAGCGTAGTAGCTATCTTGCCCAAATTTCACCCCTTCTGTAAAGAAGATCAGGAACATGACGATCAGAGTTGGTACCGGGCAGTTTTCGTATAGGTGCTCCAGTAAAACACTTCAGACGTACCGCAGCTGATAACCTACACGATAAGGTCTCATAGGCCGACGTAAAAGGCATTAATGTGACCTCCTCCTCTCTGAAGCGATGATTTTCAGCTATTCTTCAATGACTGGGAAAATATTTTGTTGGTTGCCACCTACATAAGAAAAATTGATCATCGTAATAAAATTAGGGACATTAGCCCTCGAATGGTAAGTCTTAGGCCTTTGTTTTTCCCGCACGATATTCTGGAGATGAACGATAGGGAACAGTTCTTCTTCGGTGATTTGGGAGGGGGGGGGGAGACTTGCACCGAATATACTAACGTGGAAAGTTGTAGCATATAAGTCTCCTGATTTGAAGACCACAGCGCATTGTATGCACTTTGATGAAGAGAAATGTATGTATTATCATTAGTATTACAGCGAATAAAAATATGAAAGACGCAATTTTTATTACAGCAAGTGTTCAAACAGTAATCCACAGCCTCGAAACATTTTTAGAACGATAGTATACACTATTGGTGACACTTGTCAGAGTAGCTATTTGAACTTGTGTGCGCTCTGTCATAACAGACCAAACAAGTTTGAAAACAAAAATTTGCATCATTTTCAACCTCGGCGAGGTACCATTCACAAAATTGAGATCTTCTGTCGAGGTCGTCCTCGTTCAGTGTTTGGAGAATATCTCGATAATCTAATACCAGCTGCTAATGACATCTGTTACATCTCTGTAGCCAGTGAGTTCTCTAACTTACGGCATTAACATATTACACTATTGTAAAGTGTGTACCGATTATTTTAATCACGTGTATAGTGTGTTGCATATAGAACGGTTTGTCGGGATATCTGGAAAAATGAAAATCAGACTGAAAACTTTGATTCCTTCCCCCCCCCTTACACTATCCTAGGGGCGTGATGGGGGTGACTTTTAAATCTTAGGTGAAACCCTTATTTTTTACTCCAATGTGGATTCTTCGAAAATATATTTTATACGAAACATTTTATTCGTTTCATAATAGATAGCGCTGTAATTGGCAAAAATGAAAATTGTCGAAAAATAGAAATACTTCGAAAAAACAGACATCGAACTGTTTCTGTACGTTTAACATATCCAGTTTCAGCAGACGGTTCGATTATACTGCGAGAAGAAAGGAATATTCCTATCAAGGAACAGATTAGCACAATTTCGACGAGTTTTTCCAACATTTATATGGGCCTCAAGCTATGAGGATATGATATCTAGTATTTCTGAAACAGTTAACATCGTTGAATAACTGCGTAGAGGTGTATACAGTCCGTATTATTGAAATAAAGTGAATAGTCTGTCTATAGACTTAGAGTTGATCACAGTCAGTGCTTCATTCGCTTCCTGGAGGTGTGACATGATAGCATTATCAATAGTCTTCTAAAACTGTATACTCATTTTCCTAAGCTGATGTGTATGGTTGGTGACATTACCGTTTTTTACAGCACCATCTGCCATAAAAGTAAAAAAAAAAATGTTTCATATTAAAGTTACATGATTTTTGCACGAAAAATCCAAAACTACAAATAAAAATATGGGTTCCTATTTAAGATTTCAAAGACAGTCTCCCACTACGAGCCGGGGGTGGTGCACCATGAGGAGGGAGGGGGGGTGTAGGGTGTAGAGGTTTGTGTTCATGGATGTCCCTCTTGGAGGTGAACAACTATTATTACAGTTTTTTCGATCATATATATATGCACACGCTCTGTTTGTGCTACTCTTAACCCTTTAATGCATGAATTTTTATTTGAATCTATAAAACTTAGCATCCTTAAAATTACTATGCACTACTAGCAAAAAACGCTCATAGCTGGTCAGCTATATAGTGCTTCCACGATGCACCCGACGCAGTAAATGTTACTATTATGCTTCTCTTCTGTCCAGAAAGTAGCTCTTAATGCAACAGTAGTATGTGATTGACTACTTGTACATGGCAAAGGAGGAATACTTAAGAAACGCACATGTTAGGAGTAACTCAATGCAGCTAACTGTCGAAACTGATTCAGTAGCGGTCTGATATTTATAATTTCTAGGACGAGCTAATAGCATATGCAACACTATGTATACATGTTTATCACTTGGTTCACGAAACCTTCCATTTTTTGTAGACAGCGACCATACATTGGCATGGATATTTTTTATTTATTTATTTTTTAATGTCTTGGTCGCACTGTTTTTATTTTATTATTATGCGTTTCCTTACATCATCATCAGATAACTTTTTTAAAAAACTATGGTAATTAAAGTACATCTTATTGGAGATGACTAACTAAAATATAAGTCAAGGTCTGTCGACTAGAATGTCATGGCATGAGATTCTAGTCGACACACCTTAACTGGACATCCACGATGGTGGTTTATATTTTATTTAGTCATCTCCAATAAAATGTATTTAAATTGCTAAATTTTTTTCTTTTTTTAAGTTATCTGATGATGATGTATCGAAACGCGTAATGATAAAATAAAAACAGTGCGACCAAGACATTTCAAAGAAAATTTTTATGCATGACTATATATACAAGCTGCTACAAATGAATTTGTGGTAAAATTTTGATCAGTTTGAGAAATAAAGGAAGAAATTAAGTATGTAGTTGGTTAGCTATACTATGCATTGAAGGGTTAAAAAGTTCGTTGAGGTGAGAAGAGTGAGCTCTGATGGAAAATGAGCTCACACGAACCAGTCTTGCGTCAATTACATTACAAAACGTAGCATTTATACCAATTTTCTCTACCTGCAATGATAATTTAGACAAGGGTTTGCCAATAGCTTTTTTCCTCGTGTACCGAGTGTGACATAGTAGAGAGGTTTGATCGCGCGCGCTGCGACAGTAGCTGGCCGCTTTGTCCCTGCTGGATGCCCCCTTGGCGTGGCCCTCTCGCCTCCTCCCTTACAATACGGGGCTGACCCGCTCCCCTCGCAGGAGGCCGGGCGGACGCCCGTAGCCAGTACCCCCCAAGCGTCGGCAACGTGTAGTGCGCAGCGACCCAGTTTCTTACTTGCGTGTTTCTTGTGACGGCGTCAAAACATCACCGACGAAAATCTGTGCTTCAACTCTGCCTAAGCGAAATAAGAGCAAGCCTGGTGCCAGCAGTGTGGATCTAAGAGAAGAGCGAAGACCCGTCAGCATCGCAGACGGAGGGGCAGTGGCAGCCGACAGGCGCCCTACAACCGGATTCCCGGCTTCGAGTCCCGGCAGGGACATCTCGGCTGTCCTAGGACATTGTGGATGCAGTGTAAGGTTCGTCTCGCCCCTAGGAGTACTCTTTGTGGTGGATCGTGAAGGTGACAGGCACGTCCTTGGGGACGAGGCAGTGATGAACAAGCTCCGCGCGCTTTCATTGTGTCAGACAACCTGTAGCATCGTACCTCTTTCTTGTGCTGTGCTTTAAATGAATATTTTGTTAGGCATTACCTATCTCAATATAATGTGAATAATATCAGCTTATTCCCACGAGTTAGCAACTTTCACTCTGTGAATAACAGACAGAAATCGAATCTATAATTGGATCACACCACCTTGACACTTGTGCAGAAAGGTGTACAGTATTTTGCAGCATCCATTTTCAATAAGCTGCAACAAGAACTGAAGAATCTTAGCACTAGCCCACACTCTTTCAAATTTAAACTGAAGAGTTATTCTGTCGAGGAACTTCGAGAAAATTTAAACAATTAAGCTAATTCATTTTTTTTTCTTTATTGATTCTTTTCACTTTTGGGAGGCTCATTCAAAATGACCACTGTACGTTTCCTTTCATTTTGTTAGCGTTCTTTCAAAGGCTTCGAGTACGTTTTCTAGCAATATTTCAACGACTGTCAGCTACAAATAAAACACAGAGCTGTCTGGGATAAAAAAATTCCTTAAATATCAAAATTGTTTGACTTTCGTTGCCATTTTTTTAATGAAAGTACAGCTCCAGTTGCATTTATTGGTGCTTTATTTAAGCCCACACTACCGGTTTCGGCCTCTATGTTAGGCCATTTTCAAGTGTGACAAACCAGCATATAATGTGTAGCAATAAGTTTACAAAAATTACATGGTACAAGATAGAATGTTACATATCTATAAAGGTACTGTACAGAAGCAGAAGAAAACTTACGTTATGCCGTAGAGAAATCATCGTCAAGTAATTAAAACATTAGAACGCAGAGAATTTAAAAGCTTTTGGCGCCCAATGGCGACAAGAGACATTCCAAATCATTATAATTAGCATGTTCTGATGTGTTCTGATATAAACATTACATCATTGCAAGCATAAAATTCTAAACATTAGTTGATACTTTACATTTTATCATTAAATTGAACCACAGTTACGGCAACAGCAAGCATCCAGTCATGGGGAAACTAGTAATATAGATTATTTATATAATTCACATGGAAAGTGAGCACATGTTTTGTTTTCTGGTTTGGTTCCTCTTTGAAGTCTAGACTTAAAATCACCGGCATGCGTCGACTGTATTAAACTGTCTTCGGTATTATAAAATTTCAGTCTACTGACCACCGCTTTTCTAATTCGTAATATCCTGAAACACAGTCCATTAATAGTGTTATTATTAAGACTCTGTCATTGTGTAGGTCCATTCACGTTCAGAAACTTCAACGCTAATTAATATGTGGTGTCAGTGTCTGTGTCAGTAACGATTAATTGACATCAGTTAAAGTTCTTAATATCTTGGTATTTTTAATCTTAATTCGAAAGCATTAATGTTGTTTATGAAATAATTTTGTCTAACTATAAGCACACTAGAAACTCTCTATAACTTCTGTCGTAATATTGGATCTTACATGCCATAATTTCCACAACTATTAATATATTTCATTTTTTTCACTTTTTCCGTACAACACTGCCAAAGAACTTGAAGACATGCGCAGTGCCATAGCGACATGTCTTTCTTTATTCTTTTGTTTATTTATTATTAATTGTTTTTTCGAAATCTTATGACCACTTTGATGCGGCTTGGCACTAATCCATCTCTTGTACCAGCCTTTTCATCTGACAGTAAAACTTGCACCCTACAATTTGGAATAACCGGTGGTCCATTATCCTGGTAGCTCTACGGAAAGTAAACATTGGCTTCACTCGCGACACCGTACCTGAAGAGACTTGTGAACTCTCTTCCTAGGGAAACTGAGAACTTTATCAATGCTAGAGGCAGCGTTACAAGGTATAAGCACGTTACTTTCTTGTTTTTATTAACATATTAAGTGGTGAGTCTTTTTATTTTCATTTATTTATTTTCTTTGTTTTTAATTTGGTTGAGTCATCAGTCTTATGAGTGGTTTCGTGAGACCCGCCACGAATTTCTCTCCTATAGCTACCTCTTCTTTTCTGATTAGCATTTCGACTGTACTTTTCCTAATTATTTGCTGGATTCACTCCAATATACGTTTTCCCCTACTGTTTTTACGCCAAACAGTTCATTCTAGAAGAAAGAACATTATTTCTTAACGTATGTCTTCTCATTCTGTCCATTCTTATTCTGAGATCTTTTCTTGTATGTTTCGTTCTCCGTCGATTCTGCGGAAAACTACCTCATTCATTACCTCATAAGTACATCTAATTTTCGACATTCCTCTATAACACCGAATCTCAAATGCTTCGACTTTCTTCTGTTTCCCATTGTGTGTGTTTCAATGGCATACAAAGCAATAATAACAACGTATATTGTCACACTGAAGACAATGTTTAGATGCGATACCATTGTCGTTAGAGAAATATTTGTTTTTGATAGCATAATATGATTCACAGAGCTAAAAATACAACATGGTATGCCCCTATCATTTATTTGTCTGCTTTCTCAAACAGACTCTAAGGTGTTTAAGAGATGAACTTGTATCCGAGAGTGATTCAACACCTGCACAATCTGCAGCTCTGAATTTTCTCTTCGTGATAATTCTAAATTACTTATGATGCATAATAATTTGATCGTTCAGGCTACGGACGACTTTTTGTATCATTCCTGTATAGTACTAGCTTAAGCTCCTATTGACTGTCATGGGCGAAGAATCTTCGTCTCAATTCATTCCTGATAGATTTTCATGAGGTGACGCATCACAGATAGTAAATATCTCGAAATAAGTATGCTGCCGCAAAGTGAATAAAGAAAGCTTTCCTTTATGTTTATCTTCTACTTCAATCTGATTTGAGAACGTGGCAGTCTGGTGAACAACATTTAGTAACCACTCACGGAGTATTATTGTAAGTGATCATCATGGATGAAAGACAGTTCCTCGTTTTCAGTGAAACTTTATCCCGCCAACTTTCTTAATCGATCGTGACATCATCTCTGATCATTTCTCTAACGGTCAGTTGCTGAGTAAAGCAGTCACATGTTTCGCTTGTATCCTGGAAATCATTTCTGTCTCATTTTTCTCAGGCCTGGTAAAGGATGAGACTGCAGGACAGTAGTCATTCCTTGTTGAATCCATGGAACAATTCAGGTTTGGCAATTGAGATTGCGTATGAACTACAGTTCCCCTTACTTCCTTGTCAAATTGGCAAAGTTTTCTATTATCAAATTCACCTTCGGTACCTAAATCGTTTGGTCGCTGACTGAGAAGCGACTAGACGAGGACACACTTTATAACAGATCAACTTTGACAGTATGTGGGAGTAGGATGGATTGCAGTACCTCAACACTTACAGAATCTCTTTGATTAATTGTTGATCCGCGTAGCTGCGTTTACAGCTAGCAATAGCGCTAACACTAGGTACTCATCACCCTCTTTCTCACATCACACGGAGGTGTATTTTTAGTTGCTTGGTCTTTCAATATTAATTCATCGTAGCAACTGTTATTCACTTGGCTTTTAAAACAGTGCAACCAACTTCACTAAATCTATTTTTATTGACCTGTTTCTTACATTTGGTGCCCTTCTTCAGACATATTCTGGCTGTCTTATACGTTGAGTCCGAACATGGTTGAAGGACACTGATTGTCTTACCATAAATTTCAGGCTGAACATATAAGTTAACCGAGATATGTCGGAATAAGGGCACCAAAGTGCCCGAAACAGGCCAATAAAAGCAAGTTGGTTGTGCTATTTTGAAAACAAAGTGATTCTCATCAAACTTGTTGTCTTCCAAAAACTTTCTGTTCTTGTTGTTGTCTTCAGACCAGAGACTGGTCTGATACAGCTCTCCACCCTACTGTATCCTGAGCAAGACTCTTCATCTCCTCATACGAACGGTAACATACATCCATTTGAATCTGCTTACTGTATTCGTCTATTGGATTCCGTCTGCAATTTTACCCCACACATTGGTAAATTTACGATTCTCTCATGTCTAAGAATATGACCTACCAATCCATTCCTTCTTTTAGTCAAATATGCCAAAAATTCCTTTTCTCCCCAGTTCTGTTCAGTACCTCATCATCATTCTTCTGTAGCACAACATTTCAATTGCCTCTATCCTCTTCCTGCCTGAACTATTTATCGTCCCGTACAGAACAACACTCCACACAAATGCCTTCAGAAAAAAATTCCTTGCACTTAAATTAATATTTGAAATTAGCAAATTTCGCTCTCATTCCTTCAGCAGCGTCTTATTTTCTAAGACTTCATGCCATTACCCTTGTTTTGCTCTTGTTAATGTTCATCTTATACGCTCCTTTGAATCCACTATCCCATTCGTTCAATTGCTCTTCCAGATACTTTGCTGTCTCTGACATAATTACAATATCATCTGTAAAACGCAGTGATTCTATTTCTCCGCCCTGAACTCTAATTCCTTCTCCAAATTTCTCTTGGCTTTACTTGCTCAATTTACAAATTGAATAACATTTCAGAAAAGCTACAACCCTGTCCACCCTTTCCAACAACTGCATCTCATTCACGCACTTCAACTCTGATAATTGAAGTCTGGTTTTTGTACAAGTTGTAAATTACCTTCCGTGCCCTATATTTTACCACTGCTGACTTCAAAATTTGAAAAAATGTGTTCCAATAATCATTGTAAAAAGCTTTTTCCAAATGAACAAAAGGTAGAAATGTAGATTGGCCTTTTCTTAAAGTATCTTCTAAGATAACACATTAGGTGTTTCTACATTTTTTCCTGATTCCGAACTGATCTTCCCGAAGTCAGCATCTATCAACTTTTCTATCATTTAATAAATAATTCGTGTTAAAATTTTGCAACCATGAGTTATTACAATAATGCTTCTGTAATTTTCACACCTGTCTGCGGCTGTTCCCTTTGGAAAGAGTTACTTGGTGTATAAAAATGCACTAGTCTGGCCAGTGTTGGCTTCGTGTCTATCTTCCCTACGACAAATGCGTTCATTATGCTGTTCATAGTAACTTACCCACATTCCTATTTTCTTATTCGTTATACCTACTCCTTGGATGCCCCTAACTGATTTAGTATTTATAACGTACTCATCTGACAAGAAATACTGATCATCTTGCCACCGAACTTCACTAATCCTTACCATACCTAACACCAACCTATCCATTTTGTCTTTTCAAATTTTACGACTTACCTACCCGACTGTTAGAACTTTCCAGGCTCCGATCCGCAGAATTCCTGTTTTGTTTATCTTATTGACAAGATTCTCCTCAGTAGTCGCCGCCCGGAGATCCGAATGGGGGACTATTTTACCTCCGGAATATTTTATCCAGGAGGTTGCCATTATCATTTATTAATACAGTAGAGCTGCATGTCTTCGGGAAAATAACGGCTTTAGTTTCCCCTTCCTTTCAATCGTTCGCAGTAACTGTGTGACAAAGCCATATTAGCTGATGTTACAAGTCCATCTCAGTCAATCATCCAGACTGTTGCCCCTGCAACTGCTGAAAAGTCCGCTGCTCATCTTCAGGAACCACATATTTGGCTGGACTCTCCACAGATACCTCTTCGCTGTGATTGCATCCCACGGTATGGGTATCTATATCGTTAAGGCCAACCTCGGCAATAACTGTGGTAATTTCAGCAACGCCATAAGAACTTTTGCAAGACATGGAAGGAGCATCGTCTGCTATACCCCAGCTACACATCCAGAGCTGCTTCCATTTAATACCGAGGCGTGTAGTTGCGGTTATAGCGAGCAATGGCGGCAAGCACTCACTACTGATTTCATCATCTTCGTCCCTTCACAGAGAGCTGCCTCTTCAGTGATTATTCCCAAATATTTTGACAGAATGCCTGTTTTGTTTATCTTATTTACGAGATTCTCCTGAGTAGTCGCCACCCGAAGATCCGAATTGGGGACTATTTTACCTCCGGAAAATTTTATCCAGGAGGATGCTATCTTCATATATTAATACAGTAGAGCTGCACGTCTTCGGTAAAATAACGGCTTTAGTTTCCCCTTGCTTTCAGCCGTTCGCAGTAACTGTGAGTCAAAGCCATATTAGCAGACGTTACAAGTCCACGTCAGTCAATCATCCAGACTGTTGCCCCTGCAACTGCTGAAAAGTCTGCTGCCCATCTTTAGGAACCACACGTTTGACTGGCCTCTCCACAGATACCTCTTCGCTGTGATTGCATCCCACTGTATGGCTATCTGTATCGTTAAGGCCCACCTCGGAAATAACTGTGGTAATTTCTGCTACGCCATAAGAACTTTTGCAAGACATGGAAGGAGCATCGTCTGCTACACATCCAGAGCTGCTTCCATTAACTACCGAGGCGTACAGCGAGCAATGGCGGCCAGCACTCACTACTGATTTCATCATCTTCGTCCCTTAACAGGGAGCTGCCTCTTCAGTGATTATTTCCCAAATATTTTGACAGTGTTATCTCCGGTCCCTCCTGGCGTTTCGCAGTGGTCGACCGGCCGGGTATTTTTCGGTCCCACCTTAAATCGAGGTCGCTGCTACACGGCGTGCACCCGCGGGCCAGAGCAAATGTTTGCGCGGAAGGCGCTGTTGCGAGGCTGTCTCGCTTTGTCGAGGCCTCTCATCTCCGATTCCGGGGCCGGACGAACCGCCCCCTCTCTCTCACTCAAACTCTCTGTCTCTCTCTGTCTCTCTCTGCTCTCCCACCTGCCTTTGAGCCCCTTTCTAATTATGAAGCGCGGACGTGACATGCGCCCTAAGTACGACCCACCATAAAGCACGCACCCGCTTCCATTAACGTTCGGCGCTGCGCGGCACGATACCGGGAACAGCTCAGAGCCGTGTGTCGCCGCGCGGGGGAGTATGGGAGTATCCGCCGGAAAAAAAAAAGAAGGAAAGGAGGAAGTAAACAGAGAGGCGGAGAGAGGGAGGGAGGGGAGGGCAGAAGAGCGAGGCCTGGACAGGAAGGGAGGAGAGGAAACGCGAGATAGGAGCGGAAATAGCGGAAAAATGTAGCAGCGGCGGCAATATGAGAGTGCGGCAGCCGGCGGAGAAGCCAGCGGTCGCGCCTTCGACCCGCGACGCCGCCGAAGCCAATATCGGATGCGTCTGAAAATTTTTGCGCATTAAAATTTGTTTGACGGAACGCGCCGTCTAGAATATTAAAATCACATGCCGGCGGTAATTAACGCTGGAAGCCAAACGGGTCGATTTTTTTTTAGCCCGCACCCCCAGCAGAGGTATGAACGATACCCAAATATAATTTATTAATTTCTATTTATTAGCACTTGCTTTGCTTCTTTATTAAGTGGATTACAGCGGGGATATGAAACTCTTTACGGCAGCCGCTATAACCGAAACGATTTGAACGGTACTCATGATCGGCAGAGTAGCGGCGAAAAAAAGTCTCTTGTATGGGGACTTTGGTATACGCAATAAATATTTTCTGAACCTCGACTGATGTTCAAAAAGTTTTTACCTGGTATGTTGGGAGCCGCAGATTACCCTACGAGACTTGTGACGTCTCTTGGTTTCTTGACGAAGATGATATATTTATATGTTTTTACTACAACAGCATAAACTTTGATGTTTCACTTGCTCGATATATATATATCCACACAAGTGACTATCGTCGAATTTTTTTTGTACGGGAAAGAACATTAACTCTCGATAATAAGAATAATTCTAGTAAAACAAGCAACGGCATCAGCACAAACAATAAACTGTGTTGTTATATTTTTATTTACTTTCTTTATAATCCAGAACGAACACATTACTAACTATAAATTTGCTTGGTACTCATCAACACTATAGTTGCGTATAATGGTAGATAAGCACGAAGTTCTTCTAACACTAAGACAGTAACGTAGTAAGTCAGACCGTGTACGAAACCGAAAGTTTAACACTTACAATAAATAAATACGTCAATAATCAGGGATACAAGTATTAGATAAGTTGATCACATGCAAGTCCGAGACTAAATAAAGATTTTCTTTCTTTTGCTTTTCCTTCGTCTCCCTTTCACCAATCGCTGTCAAAATACTTGTAGTATTGCGTTTCCACAATAACATTAGGAATAGAATCTAAGCAACAAATACATATCATTTCTAAGAGTTCGTCATACTTCGGGCGGGGGGGGGGGGCATATGTTCAGTTAATTTATTACGTAAAACAACCAATATCTCTTATAAAATTTCGGCACAAACTTTTTAAAATTGCAATTGTTCATCAACATTATAGTTGGCATGTCAAAATACAAATAAAACTTCAAAATAATGATGCTTCCACATCAAGATTTATCTTTACTGTGTCCACATCAAATTGAAACATGATGTATTCAACTTTTTGTAAAGTTATGCGACCAATCTTCGGCGATCATCGGTCCATGAGCTTACAGACCACTTAAACTAACTTAGTTTAATAACAACACACACATTAATGCCCGAGGAAGGAGTCGAACCTCTGACGGCGAACGGCCGCACGCATCGCAGCAAGGCGCCCTAGTGAGCACGAGTATTCCGCCGCGGCAACATGTGTTTCATGTATTATTTGTATTTTGACATGCCAACTATTATGGTAATAAATAATTAAAATTTTTAAAAGTTTTATTTGTGCTGTCGTACATTACATGACAGATCCGATGATGGCTGTTTAATCTGCTGAAACAGGTCCTCTTAAAATGATAATTTGTTATCTTGACTATTTTAGATAAGAAACTTATTATATTTAACAACGAGCATCGTTTGAATAATTTTACGCAAAAAGGTAAGAGTGACTATAAAATAATTCTGGGTAATCCCAAAAGTTTTCTTCTTGAAACTACCCTACTCTGCTACAAATACATTTTAAAAGTATATTCTCTCTTTTGTTAACACCATATTCCTTGATGCTTCTAATTCACCTTCTGTCCAGAGTTATTATCAATGTGATGCTGCTTGCATCTAAAACACATGAAATTTCGTATCTCTTTTCTGAAAGTTTTGTTATCTTTTTTCCGTATGTGTACCTTTCGGGCATACTGTATTTTGTTTTGGTAAATTATTTTTCAAATCCGCTGCAATTTTTCCTGAAATTTTTGTTAAATGTAGTTCATTTATAACAATTATGACACGCAAGTCTTAAGTATATATTTCTGAAGAGCATGGCAAACATAATGACAATAGGATTCCTGATACTGTGTCGCTTAGTTTGAATGTTGATTATCCCCATATACGTAATCAGTTTTGAAAAAGACACAGATAAGAAAGTGCAAGAAAGCTGCATTTCAACTTCGTTTCATGAAAAACTATTTCTGTCAGGAATGCTCAGTGCTTTTAATCACACGTTGCACTAATTGTTGCTATTTTCACAACCCTAAACATATTTTCGTTCATTTTCACTCACACTCCATACATACCGAATCTGCTGACGGTAAATTATATTACATATCTCTACTTCTGTTCAAACGTTTGGTTCCAGTAAGCATATAACCGCAGAGTATGATGATTAAGACACAGTACTTGTGGTCTTGTTCTTTTTCCCGAACATGTTGATGATTGAGACGTTACTGTGACCCCAACAGACGATGTTTTTAGATTTTGTTGGTTGTTTCTGGGAGAAAAGAAAGCTTTGCGCGGGACACACTGTACAATCCTAATCAATTTATTCTGTCGTCGAACAATTCCACGAAAACTGAAGACTATACTACAAATAATGTTATTTTATTCACGTTGAGATTACTAAACCCCGCCGTCAAGGATGACTCTAGTAAGAAACACAGTATTAGCTTCTAATATGTTTTCCCTTACAAAGCTCTACTTTCTCAAAATAACAATAATAGGCCAATCCCAAAACCCCTTTACTAAGAAGCAAAGCTTGCGTCATATTGTTTCCTTTGTAAATAAAAACATTGAGAATTATGAGCTTGCGCTATGCACAGACTGACTTGAAGAAAATTAGGAAATATGTTTTTCGTGCCACGGTTATTTATTTTGAATATCTGTGTTGTTTGCAATGCAGCAGCTTAAACATTCTCTTTAAGTACCACCCAGACTACAAAAAAAAATGTTCAAATGTTTGTATAGTCTATGGGACTTAACTACGGGGTCATCAGTCCCTGAACTTACAAACTACTTATGAACTACTTACGAACTAGGACGGCACAAATATCCATGCCCGAGGGGGGATTCGAACCCCCGACCGTAGTGGCCGTGCAGACCGTGACTGGAGCGTCTTAGTCCCCTCGGCCACCGCGGCCGGCCCACCCAGACTACAGTAAGACGAAGCGTCGTACACTGTTTCACCTTTTATTTTTTTTAAATGCAATTTTCCTTCGATAACACGTACTTAAGTCACGTCAAAATTCTTTTTGCAGTACTAGCTCAAGACATGTTGCTTATGAAAACATGTGTGTAATTTTAAACTTTAGCTGTATGAAGATAAGTATCAATGCCCGAAACCGCTGACGGTAGAGAAGTAATATAATTTCAAGGTATTTGTGGCTCGTTGCGTTGGTCATGAATAAAATGCTAAACCTAAGGATACTGCCGTAACACACTTGCCGACGTAATAGTTTACTCGTGTAAGCATTCGCGATAAGAGTGCGGGAAGGTGTGTTCCGTTGAAGTATAGATTTAGGATCAGCACTTGTCTGTTTTAAGTGACGTAAATTGTTTCTCTCTCTTCATAGATAAGTTCCTACCGAAATGCTACTTGGTGGAAAAATGTTTCGCTACTTATAATTCCAGTGAGCCATGGTGGCACGCGGAGTGCCCTGATCGCTCTGAACAATGAGAAAGAAATCTCTGCTCGACAAAGAGAAAATGTTTAGGTAAGCATTCGTGAAAATAATGTTTGTGGAAATATGTTTGGATTTTCTATTACCACATGACTAACGTTTCACTCTGACCACCTAAATTTCTGAGCATGAATATTATCAGGACTACTTTAATTAATAAATTTTGCTCATTTTCGTTTCTTTGGCTGAGAACTGCTTCAAGTCTAAGAACAATGATACTGGAAACATATAACACATTCTTATTTATTCCTTAACTTTTCTTTTACTGTATAGTGTGAATGGTAATGAAACTAAAAATCTGGCAGTAAATACTACTTTTGTAACTTATCCTACCATGAAAACGTATTTGAAAAACACATCTAGTGCATATGCTGTAGTGTTAAAAAATAAAACAATTCTAATTTTTTGTTATCTGTAACGTCGTTTCGAATTTCGTCTTGCATTTATTCACAAGGAAAAGGCGCAATAATTTACAGAGTTGCCTACAGTTAAACGTGCAATCAGAATTCGGGTGCGACTTGGTATATTTCAATTAACGCTTTCATTTTGTAATTACCGAAAATTTATGTTTAGTAACGAAAAACTTATTCCCTTTGTAAAATCTGAAGAGAGAATACAATTGTGATTTAATGTTTTTTGTTTCTATTGTTTCAGTTTGCTTGTTGTAACTTATACAATGCAAACCGGAAGTTTGACTGCATTAAATAAGTTTGCTAAGAGTAACAACGGCGTCAGCAGCTACAATATAAAATTTGCCATTAATTTGTGGCTAAAATTCCTTGAACTAATAAGTAAGGTAGTTCATGAAACTTTTTCATCTTTTTCTACAGACTTTAATTAGTGAAGTCGCTAAATTTTTCAAGTAGGTTAAAACCGCCCTCCTTTGTTAAGGATAATTAACTTAGTAGCTTGGAAAAATGTTTATGGACGTTTGAGCAATATTAATAGGATGTAAAATGATAATTCAAAAGCTAAGGCTTATTGCTAACTTTCGAAAGGAATCATGATGGCAACTGACAACTAATAAATGAAACGTTATTGTTGTTCTATCAGGCAATGAGAGTATAATGATGGAAAACATTAAAAGAACAGCCTCTTAAATCTCTAACGCCAATATTTACCTGCTAAGCTTTGTCATAATTCTAACAAAAATTTGAATGTCAGAAGTACTCTTATCAGAAATTTCTTAGTAGGAAATATTGTACATCGAAGCTTGGCTAAGAATCTAAAATTATTTCTTGCTAAACAAATAAATAATCTTCAGGAATGACTAATTACAAACATCACCTAAATTTTTATAATTATTTTTATTAATTGTGAACTCTGTAACTATATCGAATTGTAGGCAATACTCAGGGAATAACAAAATATCTTTTACTCCTGGTTCACTATAAATTGTACATACTCACTCTTCTGCTTACCTTTAAATGTATCACCTAATTACAACAAACATTCTTCTTGTACATGTTTACTGCTATTATTCTGCTCTCACTCTTATTTATCACGTCATCCTTGCCAAAATCATCTCCATTTTGGAATGTACGTGTCTCTTTTGGTCGACATTGCTGAAATAAATAACGTGATTGATACTTTTAAAACTTATACTCACGACAGTAATTTTAATGTATTTAAATCATAATTTTCTGTCATATATATTAAGCAGGTTCTCTCTACGATAAATCCTACACACGTACACAAATTCATTGTAACTAATAAACCAAGTGATTTTTAACTCGTCAGTTGACAAAAAATTGTCAACGACCGTGCATTAATTGAATGAAAAAAGCGGAGAAAATATGGGATGAAAACTAAAAACTACTTACTTGTTTTTCAATTAAAAATAATTTAAGATTAATTAAAAAACCTTCTCCGATTTGATATTTTCCCTCTATCGGTAGCCTCAAGTAATGCCGCTTACGGATGTATAAAACAACTTATAAAGAACTTTATTCTATCATGGTTTTCACGCAAAATGGTTTCCTGGAATTTGCATCATTAGGAAAAGATGTTCATTTGAGGAGAGGTACAGTTTTAATCAAGATGACCTAAAGGACGCTACAGTACACATCTTTCAATCGTCGTACTGCGTACGGTACCTTCACTTTCCTTCCCAGACTTCATCAGTCCCATTGTATATTTTGTACTTGTGTACATACTTGTCTTCAATCGCGTATGCGTCTCTAATGACCGAGCTCTCGACTGGATGTTAAACCGTAATAAACCTTCTTATTTTGGAAAACACACGTTAAATATATTTTTCGTAATTGCAAATAAAATAGGCACAGCGATGGCAGCCCCATTTCATATCATTTCCTACTCAAAAGTTGAATTGTAATACTTAAACTGAAAATCAAATTTTATTTATCGCAGAGTATCCTCCGTGAAAACTGGAATGTGGAGTATTTAGAACATAATTTATCTGTTTGGCGTTCTTTTTATCTAGATCACCAAAAATGGGTAAATGCACGAGTTTGCTCTTCAAAGATTTTTCTCGGTAAGAATACTGTTGTTATTCGCATAAATTTTACTTCAATTCTGAACCTTAGTTGTACGTATAAAAGTGGTAAAATTATTAAGTCCTACGACACCTGTAACAAGTGATTTGTTCTTACCGTTACTCCTAATTGACAGTTGTCTGCGTTTCGAAGACTCCGGCGTATAAAAATTTTGAGGAATGCTTTTGATTAAACTTTTAAACGCCATGAAATTAAACGATTATTGTGATGAAAAGAAAGGGAACGAATGCTCCTCCTACAAAAATGTGTGCCGTAAGAATTATTGTCTGACATGAAAAAACTAGCGATTGTCTACAGCTGTTATTTCAGGCAAAAATATATACCGTATACTGAGTTAAATGACGATGACACACATATCAGGTCAGAAAAAATTAGAAATATGCTTGAGCTATTTGGATAAATATTTGTTTGTGGAATGATGCCATGTAAACCGTCCTAGTTCTATTTCCGACCCATTACCCTTTACAATTTAAATAAATTTGGATTTATTACCGAATGGTCTCAGTTTTATCCTTATATTGAATCTACTTGTCTTTAAAGAGTTAGTAATATAAAGCGACATTCACAGATTTCTAATGGTTATTACTCTCAGTTTTCGCATAGTGAGGATGTTTTTTACAGCAACTGCAGTTAAAGACATAGAAGGAGGTAGTCTTGCTTCTAGGCGAAAGACAGCAGAATAGTGTGTGGCCGTACAGAAACATATATCTCACTTAATAACAGTAGCTCTAAAATAGTTCACTATTTATTCTTTTTTATTATTATTTGTGTTTGTGTCGTTCTGAGAAAAGTAAGCATTAATTAGATATTGTGATTACGTAGCAAGAGATAAAATTGAATGGAACACATAGACACAGAAATTCTCGTGTGTGGCTGCATTTACATGGGAATTATTTTTAGAGTTACGTCTCCTCAAAAGATGCCACTCATCATTTACTGATTCAACGAGACTATGAAACTTTCATTTATAGAAAACTGATTACCATGGGTAATTTTCCGTCACAAAATTAGCGTCTAAGCAAAATCGCGGAAGACTTAGGTTACAATGTGCAAAAAGTTCAATATTATTTGAAAACTGTTTCTTCCTTTGCCCCCTCAGCAGACATTAGCTATCCACCACGCAGATTAACATTGTTATTCTCGGAAACAATAAAAAAAAGTTTCCCTTGGCCTCAGCTAGACTTTGATATTCCTGAATCCTTAGGCACGTGCAACAGGGTTGGTTAAACCATTTGGAAGATTTTGAAGAGAAAGAGAGGCGTTGAATTAAAATCTGTGCCCTAATTCAAGCCCGGAACCTCCAGGCTGTGGCACAAATTTCAATTCAAAACCTCTCTTTCTGTTCTGTATCTTTAATTTAATGAGACAGTATACATATCGGGAAACTGAACTGAAAATTTTCTAATATCTTCATATATCCATCATCAGTCTGTGGACTAAGCAAACATAATTATTTTCCATGAAAGTTGCGGCCAATGTTATTGTTACATGCAGTCATCCCGAAGGAGTACTACAACACTTACCTATAAAGCCACGGAAGGTTGGGACAATGACAGATTATAATGCTCCTATGTGGAATCGCAATCGCCCTGTCTGGTTCCATCAGATGAATTCTTCGTCCTGAAAGAAAAGCGAGAAGAAGAAACACAGAAAAAACATATAAAATATTCAGATTTAAAATTAATTCTGTCACTTGAAAGAAGGACATAATTTCTATCATTGACTAATGTTATGTTATTAGCAGTCTTTACTTTCAGTATATAGAACTACATTTGTAAATATTATAGAATTCTTAAGGCTTCAGCAACAAACAATAAAAATGTATAGTAGATAAAAAAAAAGAAAGAAAAGCAATAATCTGCAAAACTACTCGAAAAAATTTCATAGCGTTTACACACTATTTTAGCGTAGTTTGGGGTATCATGCAGGCCTTATTTTATAGGAATTAGGTTGTGGGAAAAGAAGAAATAGTAATTTCAAGTTTAATCTGCAGCCACCTTGTACATATTTTTGTTCGAACACGCTGATCTGCGAAACCATTACACGAATTTCGTGGGTATTTATATTTTAATAAAAGTCTTGATCGCAGAAGTAATTTTTTTTTTATTTAACCGGTTTCAACCTAATTTAGGTCATCTTCAGCCTATATTAGGTTGAAATCGTAAACAAAAAAGTTAACCTCTTCGATCAAGACTGTTATTACAATATAAATATCAGCAAAGAAGGTCATTGTCTTCTCATAGGACAATGTTACCCAAATTAATGAATTTCTAGGGGATTTCGCGGCTACCTTGAGCGTATCCTGAGCAACATGTAGCAATTTTCAGCTTCATCTATAGCAGTCTTGTCTATTTGTCTGCATCAATACGCTCATTAGCTGACCTAGCACATGAATTTCAATTGCAGTTTGAGTCTTTCTTGGAGAGAACATACAAACCTTATTTCATCAAAAGCGGGGCATGGAAAAAGAAACAAAAACTAAGTTTCAGGAGTATGTTTCTTAGTAGTATACGTAGTAGACAGTGTTATTAATTTTGTAGCTGAGCGCCAGTGGCGAAAGCAGTTTAAGAAATTTATCTCAGGAACACAAGCGCCCTCATATTAGTTTTACGAAAACAAACATTGGATTAGTTTGGCAATGCAGATTTACTGTTTCGCTCTATGGATTAAAAACTTGTCTAAATTGATCTGATTCTTTCGAAGATGTTTATTTAAGTTTTACTTCTTTGCCGCACGGGGATAGTTGTGCGCTGTAAGGCGCCTTTCTGCTGTGTTCACGTCCGCTCCCCGTCGGAGGTTAGAGTCGTCCGCCGGGGAAAGGGGTGTGTGTGGTATTCTTAGCATAAGTTAGTTTAAGTTGTTTCTAAGTGTAGGGATCGATGACTACTGCAGTGAGGTCCCATAGCTTTACAAACTTTTATTTTGACTTCTTTGCTATGAAAATGAATGTATAAACTACGTGACCCTATAAAGATTCCTTTTTTATCCGTTAACGTTTTGGACCTTAAAATGTGACAGTACGCGAGGCCCTTCTTTAGCTTTCACTGGGCTAAACAGGTGTTTAGGTAGTAGGCAAATAACAACACAGATGTTGCCATTAATTATACTCAGTCTAGCTTTATTATCTTATTAAATCTAATTGTCTAAGTTTTTCTTCAGGTTTATTATTAAAAACATGTGGTCATCATCAATTTTACTGCGCACTTTTACACAGATTCTGTCTTTCGTTCGAACAAAAAATGTTCAAATGTTTGTAAATCTATCGGACCAAACTGCGTGGTCATCAGTCCGTAGCTTACAAACTACTTAAACTAAGGTAAACTAACCTAAGGACAACACACACACCCATGCCCCAGCGTCGACTCGAACCTCCGACGGCGAGCAACGGCGCGATCCGCATAGAGACGCCTTAGACCGCTCGGCTACTCCACCGCGGCTTTCGTTCTGATAATCACGCCTCTATTACATAAATAAGAAAAGCAGGCTCCAGTATTTATGGCTCTCGTCACATTGTGAAATTAAGTTTATATTCTTCCACAGAAACCACATTAGTTTCTATACATTGTCGGTTTCTCATCTTTCATCTGTATTGCACTGGTTGTAGACTCTCGCAATATTCTTGTGCATATAGGATATGCGTGTATAAGACATAATAACACTATTTACTATCCGTTTAGTCATTTTTAAAATATGTTTGTAAGTTATAAGATTCACTGCAGTAGATCCAATTTAATATCTACTTAGTAATAGACAAGAGCGGAAAACGAATGACACCGGTCATATTCTATTTGTTTTGCAAATGTCCTTCCAGCTTAATTGTCCTAATCAGTCTTCGTCGACATGTTGTTATGCTTGCAATTTTCCATGAATGGTTCCAAAATTTGGCGTTGCGGATTTCTGATAACATTCTCCTCGGTTTTCTAATAACTTCTTAATAAATGATTACGAATACATGTCGAGGCAGCATCCGTTCAAAACATAATAATTTTCTCTTTTTTTAACACCTAACATATTTTTAAATTTGGTGTGCTTGTACTTCCATCAAACTGATTATTTCTGTTAATATCATATTAAGAATATTACTGAAATTGTTGAAGAGTAAACCAGTATCGACTTACACTGACATGGAGAGCATCAGAAGTGTAAATAACGGATTTTGATGGGTCTCGGATATGTTGTAGAGGGACTTACCCTGAGAAGGAGGCTATCCTTTGTTATATTGAAGTTCACTGCGCGCTATAAAATGCGTAACATTAGCCATGTTTCGATCAAGTGAGCGTAGTGGTTGAGATCTGCAGGTATCATTCTGGAGGTACCGTATTTGGGTCCTCTACGTGTTTCTTCCTTTTCTTTTATCAGATTAGTGTGAAATTTTTCCATTTTACTTTACATAATATCAGCAAACACTGTGGGAAATAGTAAGAAATATTCATTTTTACCGTACTAATTTAATTTTCACGTCGTTATTACAAAATCTTATTCGCTATTCCCTGCATCGCTAGCTACGCCTTTTTTTAATATAAATTAACAATGTTTTTCGCTATGGCTCTCACACCTCCGTGCGTCTGCAAGACAGTGGCTTTTATGAAATACTGTTGGTGCTGTTCTGTGCTGTTAACTATTGTATTTCGGTTGCTTTTACGACAAATATCACAGGGATTTTTGCTGTGGGATAGCCACCAATGCAGGCGATACCGATCAGGATTTTGTAATAATGACATGAAAATTTTTTCAGCAAAACTGAATAACTCTTAATTTATCAGAATGTAAACTTTTTGTTGATATTGTGTAAAAAATGGAAAATGTAGCGATATTCTGATTTATAAAAGAAGGAAAGAAACACGGTACCTCCAGCGTGGAACTGTACATCTTAACCGCTGCGCCACGCTAACTTGGTTGGAACATGGCTAACATTAAGCGTCTTACATCGCGCAGTGAACTTCAACATAAATTTTCGCTAGAGAAAGCGGATAACCTCATACAAGGGTATGTCCCTCTACAACATACCCGAGGCCCATCAAAATGCGTTATTTACGGTTTTGATCGTCCCCTTGTGAGTCTATATTAGTTTCGGTAATATGAAACACTTTCGGCAATTTAGTTTTCACTAAATTCGTACAACTAGTAGGTCCTAAATTAACCAGCATACAAAGCACAACTCACTAATGGAGTATACGCTGATATGAAACTTACTGTCTGATAAAAACTGCCTGCCTCACCGGAAAGCGAACCTAGGGCCCTTATATCCCACGGATAAATGGTCTACTGCTATGAAAAAAAAAGGAAAAAAAAAGAAAAAAAACAGTATTAATTTTTCATGTTGTTTGTATGTGCTTGAAACAATAAATTATTTTACTTTAAGGGATTAAGTAAAACATCATAAATTACCTAAGCTCTGCCCACTTTTTGGTTACAGTGAACCATTCTCAATGAGAGCTTGTAATAAAATATGATGCGAAACGTTAACAAACAATAATTCTCACGTTCAGTGCTAGGAATTTAGCCTGTGCAATATACTGTGTGTTACATAAAACTTTCTGTGCTATGATTTTATTCTTTATTAAGAAAAGGAGTTGAAAGTCGTTGGTGATGGAGGAATATATGTTGCATCGATGAAAACCGAGAAAACTGAGCTTTAACAAGGCAGAAAGACTCTCAAGAAAATTTTGTTTTCCGTAGATATGTGAATTATTCGTCTAACTTCTAAAATGCTTCCATGAAAGCAAACTGCCTATACTATAAACAATAAAACAATGAAACCCTAGTCAGAAGTCTTAATTCGTCAAATACTTGTAGACCGATCGTATTACTGTCAAACAAAAATATTTATGGCCTATTTTTTAATTTTATTACTGTAATCTGATTTCTAAATCCGCATTCTTCTTTTTCTGCAGTCCCTCCGATTGTCTATCATGTAAATAACGTATTAAGACATAGGATGACTTGTGTAGAAATTGAATAACTATCGATTGCTTAGGAAATAATTTCAGCGTTCTGTCATAAAATTCTGATTTTTGTTTTATATGTTATTGGTTCCGAAGCGCTCAATTATCTGTTATTTTAACACTGTAAAATTTTATTGTACTATTTCTCTTCTTTTCGACCAAATGAGTACAAAAAAATGTGTATTTTCAGAGCTTTCAGGAACTATAAGATTATCTGTACTTCGTCTTGAGTGGCAGGTAAATAGCGAAATAACTTCTTCCTGATAACAATCTGAGCACTGAACACCTTCAAGTAATTTCCAAATTATATTAATGTTCGTGTACGAAATAGGAAAGAAAGGAAGTAATTTTAAACGTCTAAGAAAATTAAATACCTGTAAGTCAGGTGTGAATTTCCTTTCACTGTTTTGGGTGTATGTAACTCGGTATACTTTCTTAAACTGCTGAAGCTATGCCGTTTTTACTTCTTTTCATATCTTCTGATTACTGATATTTTTGGTGGTTGTCCCGTATGAACAGCTTTACCCACAAGTTCCGAGAAGAGACAAATCGCCGTCGAATTAAAATTTGTGTTGTCTAAATTATTTGTTTATTTAGGTCGCTGTATTTGTTCAATTGGTTCTAGGAAACAGCAGTTGTAGATGACCTACCTGATGGCTCAAAGGAGCAACAATAACTTATTTTTCAAAATTTCCTTGAATTACGAACAAGTTTAAAAATTTTAAATACTATCTTCATTTTCTCATGATAAGGTACATTCTATACTAAGAAGAACAATAAAATAAGTAACTTCGTGTTTGTCTTGAAGAAAAAAAGACAATTAGGGTAGCCCGTCTCGAAGTGTTCGTCTTGAGGATGATGGCGCTCAAATATTGAAAATTTCTTTATCTATTTTGGAAAGTTACAAAACTTAGCGCCTGCCAACAAACTTCACATGTATTTCAGAATCTTGAAGATCTTGTGACGATGACGCTCTTCGTAACATATTGAAAAAAACTCACTTAAGCACTAACTCTATTTTTTTCTTTATGCGGTGAAACCTCAACCTTACCATTCAGTTATTGCATCTTCTTTTTTGCGGATGGATCACTTAGGACCGCGCGGAATCAATGTCTCTGAGCCTTTCTTTTTTGCGCAGACTCCCTTTATAAGCAACGAATGGATATATTTTCGTTGCACAGACCATGTATACTAATTAGTGTTTCTCTCTTTGTCCTTAAAACCCAGTGTATTAGTAATTCCAGCTGTTTTTTCTGTACCGGTTCGGTACAGAGGTTTTCTTCTTTTATAATGTGTGAAATCTGTGTGCCAATCTGTTTGACTCCATTCCTTCTAAATACCCCATCAATTGGATTCTTCGCATGCGCACTTGTCTGTGATTATTTTAATATATTTGCATATATTTTTGAATTAGGTTTTGGATAATATATATTATCGTCAGTTCTCGGTTCTACAAATTCCATAATTTTTCTACGTTACTTCCTTGCTCTTTTAGTGTTCCGTGTTGAAAACTGTCTCATCTGCGAAGAGAGCTTAATATTTAATTACCGTTACGTAGGGTCGGATATTGCAGCTCCAGAAAAGACTCTTGTAAATTCCAGGAAAGGCTCTTATAACTGCAAGTATTTTTATTAGCTGGAAGATCGTCTCTATTTTCTCGAGAGTTAATTTGAAACATTTATTTTCATTATAACTTTCTGTGATATTCCCACCTAAATTTTTAGTTTGTTTCACTCTAGAGATGTAGTTATAGCAACTTTTGAGACCAGATGTTGGAACTTTGATGTGTGTCATAAATTTTGTTTACGATCCTGTAGAGAACCTATTCATAAAAGTTTAGAACCCATAACCAAAGGCGTAAATATTTATGGACATAAATGTTTCTGAAGTCTGTTACACCGAAGCCGGAGGCTAGGTAGATTGTTTTCTATCTTGTACCTCTCGTCCGCCTGTCTCTGTCCGTCCACTACGAATTGTTTCCAGCCTTACTAATTCACTTCCACAATTACGCAACGCAAAATAACCAGAGTAATTAGTAGTATTTATTATTAAGAATGGGAGCAACGTTTGAATAACTTTTCGAAAAAATTAGCATCAGTGAATGTTCAAAAATTCTCAGTAATCACCAATGTTTGCCTTGAATCTACTGTAGTATACTACAAATACATTAAAATACTGACGTTCTCTGCTTTCTTTGACACCGTACTCCTTGAGGCTGTAAACTTCATTTCTATCACAAATTATTGTTAATATAAGTCTACTAGCTTCTAGAACACATTAAATGCTTGTACCTTGTTACTAAAAGAACTCCCATAATTGTTAATCCGTATGTGTTCATTTTATGCTTAATGTTCTTGGTTTTAGTGAATTATTTTTCTTGCCAATATCATTTTTCGTTGGCTGTTTACTTAGTTGGCACACTTATTTCTAAACCACGATATGTCTGAACAGCACCAGAATACATAGGTAATATAGCAGACAGTATTATCATTACGAACTGCTACTATTTCGGCAGTATCAAACGCTTTTCTCTTTCATTTTGAATTATAGGCCTTATTCTAATGCCGATTCGGTTGTCGTTCATTATATAAATGATGGCAATACATAAAAAATTATCAATTTTTCAAAGCAGAGAGATTCTGCAAATTGACAAATACTTTAGTATTTTCATAGGATTAAGTTAAACAGCAAGCTATCTAAGAGTTGTTTGGAGTATATGGTGACTGAAGTGTAACGATCTTTTCTAAGAACTTATTTAGATATCTGAAAACTTTGGAAAACACCTTCAGGGCAGAAGACGTTACACAGAATTAAAATTGAGATTAATCTTTGTAATTAATATTACCAAACTTCGAGCAGGGAAGAAAAGGAAAAAATAAATGTGTAGCTACACTACAGTTAAGTGTCGTGAATGACATTTTTTCCACTGATAATAATTGTTATTGCCAGTACAATCTCCTATTTCGGCAGAATTCTATTTATATTAACACACATCTTTTATAAAACCTTTTTTATCTCTTTATTGTACAGTCTACCGATCTGCGTAAATCGTAAGTTGCTTCCAAAACGCTTTAAGATACAAGATCTAAACTAAAACATTTCATATCTGAAGCGGCAGAAATAATTTCCCATTCTAAGATTCTTCTTGGTATGTTGTATCTTCTACGGGTCTGTAAAATGTGGTGTCCAGTCTCCTTGGAAGCTAGAAATTATCTTCTTCCATGTAGCCATTACAGTGTTCAATACTTTCTCTTAATTCTCTATATCAGTCATTTAATGTTATGTCTCTTAAAAAACCCCTCCACAATTCTGCTGACCGTGTCTAGGTGGTTAATATTCAGATACCGTTTCTGTTTTTTGTACTCGAAAACAACATCAAGTCTGACTACAACAACCTTATTCTTTTCGCATTAAATTAAACGTGTTTTTTCTGTTGCACATCCATGTCCGTTAACTTCACTGTTTTTCTTTGATCAGCAAACACACACTATGAAAGTCATAAATTACTGAACACTGTGTACATGTTTGTACTTAGATTCTTCTGAAAGGATTTCGTTTATTGTTAATAAAGCTAAGCACTAGAAACAAGGCACCGCTACGTACAGTTGTGGGATGCATATTATTTCTAAGCAACAATTACGGAATCTGGAGAAATCTTTATTCTTCAATAGCCACTTTTACAGCATGTACAAGGCGCAATTTTCGTCAGGAAGCTAGGAAAAAATTAAATATGTGGATAGTACATACGCTCACACTTTAAAAGCACCTTAATGCATTTGCACGTGAAGGTCAGCTAGTGTGCTATTTATGAGGAGAAGGTAAAATTATTTGAAAACGTTGTAGCAAACGCTATTGCGTGATGTACAGTGTTCTACTTATCACAACATACAAATGTTTCGTTAAATCTCTAGTACAAGATGATATAAACATTACAGGTTTCATATGATTATCGAAACTTTTTTATGAAGCAGTATTACACTAATTCCAACAACTTGATCTTTTGAATAACAGAAAAATATCAACGTATTTATAACAAGTCGAAGTACTTTGATTCTACGGTTTTGAAATGAACTTCAGCAATGTAACCTGAGATGATTATGACCTATATACAAGATATGCCTTATTATTATTGTTTTCAAAACTAATAGATATTTCTGATGGAAGAGGAATACATTGATAATTTGACGGTAATTAATCAACCGATTTCCTGTTATCAAACTTGTAACTTGATAGTTTGTTTATATCTAACATTTGAAGAAAATTTTGTTTCTAAATTTTAAGATTATTTCGTGCATGTGTTTGAAGACATCCATGAAATAATGTCAAGCGCATTTCTTCAGAATTTATATTGTTGTTCTTAATAATAGTTCTATGGAACATTTTCATTGATAGTATGTGTCCATAATGTTTCTCTTTACTATTTTTCTGGGTGTATCAAATACTCATAGTCATTTTATATCTTGTTATTTGGTATACAACTCTCTACATTAGTTTTGCACCTCAGTGAGATGCTGTAATATCGATACAAGCAACCGTTTCCTTGTTTCTAATCGCAACGACTTCCTAGATCCTCAAACATTCTTACAATTTTCCAGAAAGTTTTATTTTATGAGTTTAATATTCTGTTAGAGTTATTTAAGTGTATGGTGATCAATCGTCTCCAAAGTGAGAAGATAATATTTCTTTTCTGGATATATTGGTTAAGCTACACTGGAGCTGTTGCTTCTATGGAAATTTATTGGTGAAGAGAGCAAATCGCTTTTCAAAGAGAACTTCCCAAAAATGTCCATTTTATCTTCACTTTAGACTATAGAAACACATTCACACCTTGTGAAAATAAATACCGTTCGTTATCGTTTCTCTGCTCCTACGAATATCATCTACCGCTCTAAATTCGTTACATGTTCAATAAGATGCAGAATTATAGAATTAATCCGGTTTTGCTTGAGTATTGGTCTCAAGCTAACGTCCTGTAAAATGTATTGGGGTTTTCTGCTGCATCCACAATCGTCGGTTTTATTATTTAAATGTTCTATATTTTTATTTATCTATTCATTTTTTTAGTTCACCAGCTATCCTTACGCTTGCGTTGCATAATTTACATTTTGGAAATAATCTTCATTTTCTCTACTACACAAGAAATAACTACATCCAGTTACTAATCATAATATTTTGAGCAGCATCAGTAATCAGTGGGAATTTTTCATCTGCTTCCCACCATATCCTGAGAAATTTGGATATTTGTAGTTATCGCAAAATATTCCCCGATTACTAAATAATGAATTTCTCTTCATTTAGCTCCTCATGGAGATGTACTGAGATTAAACGGTCTTTTTCTGTGGAATGTGTCACCTATTTGGGTTAATATCCATTGGTTGGAGAACTGAAATGTCTGGGCACAAGTAATAATACATTTGCGACTTTCTTGATTTTGTCATGCAGAGGAATGAAAACGAAGAGAAGTATTTATACTCACCGGCAAATTACATCTCTGTAAAAATTACCTAGGGAAGGTTCTCGTAGGACGTACTCCATTGTTTCTGACAAGTTTCAAATTGTAAATAAATTCATCCTGAACATATCTTGAGATAGAGGAAAGTAAGACTTCTATAATATATCAATAGCAGGAATATCAATCATAATACTTTTTAACTACTACTACATCAACTAGAGACATTTCTAGTAACGGAGAACTTTATTACTTTTTTTTTTCAAAAGACTCACGAAGCTCTGCTTTTTTGTTGTTACAAACTGCATCCAGACTTGGAAAGCTACATTACGGTGTGTGGTGGAGAGTACATTATGCACCACTGTCTCCTCCTTCTCCTCTTCCTATTTCATTCGCGTATAGGTCGCGAGCTCTCAACAGAAGGGTTTTCTTAAAGAAACGTATATTTTAGGAAGTTTGACAGAAGCGCGTAACATGTTACAGAACGCCTCTCTTTCAGCGTCTGCCACTGAAGTTTCCCGAACATCTCCGTGACGATTTCGCTCCTACTAAATCAACCTGTAACCTGGTATTCTCCTCTGGATCTTTTCTCTCTCAACCCTATTTAATACGTTTTCCAAACTGATGTGCAATATTAAAAATTTGCCGAAATGGCGTTTTATAAGCGACTTCTATTGTTGATGTATTACATTTTCTGACGATTCTTCAAATGAATCTCAGTCTGGCATGTGCTCTATCCATGATTTTATGTGGGTGTCCCGTTTGAAATCCCTCCTTATGCCTGCTCCCAGGTATTCTCAGGAAGTAGCTTTTCCAATTATTCCTCTTGTGTTGCGTAATTATGTTATAAGTGAACTATCTTTCTAAGTTTTGGGAAATGCATTTCGTTTGTTTACGTACAGAGTCATTTTCCACTCACCGTATCAAGCGTCAATATATTTCGCTACAGTTTTCCAGTGTAACGACTTCTCTATGCATTACAGCGTCAACCGCGAAAAGCCTGAACTTTCAAAGTTTTCCACGATGTCTTTTACATACATTGTGAACAGCAAAGATCTTATAACAATCCCTCGGCAATTCCAGAAATAAATTTCGTGTCGTATATCGGAAATTTTCTGTCCGTCGACAATGTCTTGCAGCTCTCTCTTAGATAGAAACTCTTTAATCCCATCATAAAGTTGGTGAGAGGTTCCGTACACTCTTGCTTTATTCATTAGGTGACTGTTCGAAATAGTATCAATATCCTGAACTAAAGTGTTCAAACGGAAAAAAATGTGTCAAGAAACACGGCATCCACCTGGGAGTCAGTGGAAACTGTGCGAATATCCCGACTTCGGTTTCACATGATGGTTGCTTCCGGAACCTGTGTTAATTCCTGCAGAGGAGATTTACGGTCTCAATAAATGTTATAATACTCCAATATAGAGGGTACCAAAATTCATACCAACGTTTCTGTTCGAGGACCTGTTCTGAGAACTATAATGACCTGCGCTTTTTCCAATAATTTGGAAAAATTCACTACAATACAGCAGCTTGTCACTCCAGTAATACATGTAGAAACACGTGTATACGATATCTCCGTTATCCAATATGAGCTAAATTTCTTTATACTGCGTTTAAGGAGTTATATTTTCAGATAACACAGAACGTTTTCATTATAAATGTTCCAGCCCTTCTGTCATGTTCCCATTGCAGTGTGTTGGTGTCGTCGTTTATTGCCAGACTACGGTTGTTTACCTTCACTGCCAAAACAGACGTTTTCCTATTTGTTTATCAATTAAAATCACAACAAACGACTTCTAAATTTTGTACAGTTTTTAGAGCAGCATGCGTTATTAGGGTTTTGTGTTACAAGACATATTTTCTTCTGTTAGCACATCTTAGCCCCCGATATTTAATGCACTCAAAGTACATTTAGTGTTGCTACATCAATAAGAATTATTAAATTGCACAACGTAAATTTTCATGTGTTAGTAGATACCAGAAGAGCTGCAGATACTGTTGAAATTGGTCAAAGATCTAAAATGCTTCTTCGAAAATTTACATAACAGTAGACCGAAGTAACATACAGTTTAAAATATTCACTTACCAAAATTAACGTGTCTGCGAATTATCAGTCCACTAAAATATGCATCTGTTGCACACAACGACTTTTTCTGGAAGTTTCGGTGTAAATTTCGATCTTTTTTTTCTTATAGAAGGCAATAATAACATTTTAAAATAATCATGCAATATATTGAAGACATGCAGGAATAAATACTTTGAAGTTTTTTGCTGAAACACAACTAAATACTTCTAACAAAACATGGGAAACACTACAATTTGCATATATCTAAGAGAACGAAGGACCATTTCTATATTCATACTACAAATACGTGTGATTTCTTACTATAGCGCTGTGTAAGAAAAATCAATTTTGATAATTGAGTAATCTCCCAAATCACTACGTTACTTTCTTTTCCAAACGGCAAAAAGGTTATTAATTACACCGGAAATTATGCGTTACAGATACAAAAATTACTAATGAAAATGTAAGCTGAGCGATACGTTTTATTATTTATAGAAGCGTACGAAGGTTAACTATAAAATTTTCAGTTGAGTACCTTACATGAATTCTAATATATTTTCAGAAAAAAAGCTTCCATTTATAACACACTGACAAACAATATTTTTCAATTTGGTAGCAACAGATTTCCAAATCTTTACATTTCATTTACCAAGAAAATCGATATACTATTGGTAAGCAATATATACATATTCTAGCACAAAGAGATTCCACTATATATAGGCCTACTTCAAGAACGCTTTACTCTTGAATTGCCCCAACTGTGCCTTTACCTTAGTTGAAGCCGACGGTGCACACAAGAGCTATGTCTTAACTAGGAAGAACTTCTGTTGTCTCTGTTGTGTAGAAAATATCCTCGTAATTTGTGCTCACCGCATTTATCTAGATTGCACATACCCATCCAATACTAGTACTGCAAATAAACTGTTTTCGATGTAGAGTTGGTTTTCTCCTTAGAAATCAGTAAAGATACAGGAAGTGAGTGAAAAGCACATACCAAACTATTTTTAATTTTTCTAATTGAATTCAGTTTTGCAGTGTCAAGTAATATTCCCATGTAATCAGTTAAGTAGTTAACATTTAAGACACTTATCCTGCCAATAATTGCCAGACACATAAATAAGTAGATGTTGCAAGTCATTTATTTAAAATCATTTAGCAAGTCGGCAAATGAGTCGAAACTCAGAAAATAAGGACCCTTTTGTAATATTTCATGAAGGAGAACTGGTGTGTGCTATACGCTACATAGTGAAATTAAGTTCAAATTTTTAATTTACTATCGATTGAAGAGAAATCTAAACTTAGATTTCCTAGTCTACTTCCCATGTATGTTTCCATATTCGATTGTTTTTGGGACACACAGTGTTTTGTTATCAAATGACAAATTTGTGAAGATATTATTGAAATTACCTTCCCAGAAATATTGGGAAGCGAATTATTTTTGAAAAGCTGTTTTCCTCAAATGACGTCGGTCTTGCTACAATTATTTGAACCATTGGTAAGGGCCGCGGTGGATTAGCCGCGCGTACTGGAGCGCCGTGATGCGGTGCGCGCGGCCGTCCGCCGTCGGGGGTTCGAATCCCCCCCCCCCCTCGGGCATGGATGTTTGTTCCGTCTTTAGTATAAGGTAGTTCATAAGTAGTTTGTACGTTTAGGGACCGATGTCCTCGCAGTTAAGTCCCTTACGCTTTAGAAACATTTGAATATTTTGAACATTGGTAAGGAATTGGACCCACAAAATACGCGTCTTTTCTGTTTCTTGATTGAACAATATTTCCGTCTGTTGGACACAATCAACAAAGAATAAATAACACGAAGTTGGTTACCGTTTATTTACACACATTATATCAGCTGTCTCTCATTGTTAAATATGATAAATTATATGAACAAAGTTATCAGTTTGCGGAAGTACAAACCTCAATGTTTTATACTCTCCTTATTAAATTTGCTATGAAAACATCTTTCCGCGTACCACATTGTTCAGAGATCAGTTTTACTTGTTTAAAACTGCAGTACTGCCGTAAGAAGAACATTTCTTGAGCTAATTTCTGTACGGTAATTTACTTAATGTTGTGTGAGCGCGATTAGAGCGACGATTCTTGAATGCTACATGGAAGCAGAATTATTTGGCATCACTACGTTCACGCATGTATGATTTGAATAAACTATTCAGAAAATAGCTTCTGCAACTACAAAAATCTTATCATATTTTAATCATGATTTATTTCCACGTGTAAAAGTTAATTGTAGCCCACATTTAGGGTCAAAATCTACAATAGTAGGCCATAACGCACACCGTTCACGATCTTTCCTTTGTATTCTTCAATTTTATAATACATAGGGGCCATCCTGGATATCATACGAAACAATTATTTTCGCCTCTGCTGAAAAAGGAAATGAGTTCCAACTTTTCTGCAAATAATATTTGTTTATCCTGTCACTGTTTTACGCTTTCTGAAGCCAGAGCACTGATTGACCTATACATCTGAAGATGTCCTAAGAAACCTAAAACTGTTACTGCCCGAATATTATTTGCAGAACGTTTCGCAGTGTTGTCCTTTTGTCATATTTCCATATTGCTCTGTGAAGCACCGATGACACTTAATTATGTTTGTTTTGACAGTCACGCGATATCCTCTATTAGTATCTGATAAAAATAATTATAAATCGAATGAAGAGGTATTGTACCTAAATGTCAGCCTCCCTCAACGAAAGATACGTCCAGTTTATTCCAGCATATCATCTTGGCCCGTATATTAATAACATGGTTCGATTCTGGATGATGTGAATGATTATCTTAAATGCATTTGTTTACTTTCGTAACTGATAGTGGGAGAAGCGAAGACTTCCGTAAGCGTAGATGATCCACACACATAAAACGCGGACATCAGTTAGACGTAATAATAATTAATATTTTTGTGCTCATAGCGCAAATTTTGCTAGAAAATTAATAGTGTACATTTCTTCGACTAGGCCTACTGGGATATATTTAGATAAATGGGTGATACGTCAAACTATTGTATGTGATCAATATTTGTGTTATCTGAAAATAAGGTAATTATTTGCTTTTTGGCTGAAGAACATCAAATAAGGGCCAGAATTACTTTGCATTGGTAAAAATAAAAGATTACTTATATCTGCAAATTCCTTCATTTTGCCGTCAGTCAGCAGTAAAAAATTAGTAAGTTGCTACCGACGTTAAGTTTTCAGCCATAACTGTGTGTGTATAACTGAATCTGGAACATTCAGTATAATATGAAATGCAGTTACTATTTTCCACTTGAAATCACAGTAAAAATATTCCTAAACGAGATCTATTTCTTTCCAAAAATACCTTTACAGCGAATTTTATACACAAAATTAATCAAAAATTATTATAGGCAAAATTAGAACCTTTTGGATTAAGTCATCTATTACTTAGTTACAGTAAAATAAAATTGCTCTTGCATTTGAAAGATAAGGATCGGGACTACTATGATATAGCATCATTCTTTCTTCACCTATAACACTGTTAAGATCGTTCTTTTAGTATTGTACTCATTATATAGAAGTAAAGTGTCCTTCACGTTACTCGTGCGTTTTATCTATGATTAAACCATAGGTCAACACTTTAAAAAAGATGACTGGAATAAAACAGTGGTGTTGGATCTACAATAAATGAAGGCATGTAACATTAGACGATACGGAGCACTTTTAAATATACATTACCTTTCAATTTTTATGTAAATAAATTTTACTGGGTGTTAATCAGATGTTAACATTCATCTCTTCTTTATATTGAACTACTTTTATCCATTTTTATAGAGTTTGGAAATTCTTTCCGCAAAATATGGTACGAAATTAACCCGTAAACAGAGATTTTTGTTGAATCTGAACTGTGGAACATTTGGATGTTATAAACGTGCTACTGTTGATTTCTTCTCTATTTCTGTCTGCTGTCTTCCTTCATCGTTAGAATAAACTGATGTAAGTGATTCTGAGCATCGTAAAATACACGTTAACATTTAACTTTGTAGTGGTGTTTCATATTCGGTTTATGCTCTCAATGAAGCTTCCTAATTTTTTCAGTACTGATATTTTCATTTTAATCTTTACTAACATTACAGTAACCGTGCTGTTAGTGAGAAACATGAGATACACTGCAGGATTGTTGAAGAAGAACAATGACCGCATACCAATTATAGCAAAGTGCTATTCATCCCTGAGAATTTCCAACAGAACTCAAAATTAACAGTCTTTTCGCGTCACATTATACCTCATGTACCTCAACCACATCTCCCTTTTATGAGCAAAGACTGAAGGAGATATATGTACAGTGTTTCCTTACTTTGAGGTCCGGTTTGTTTCATAGGGGATTATTGTTACTGACGTGCGTGCCGATTGCCTGGCTGCTGCGTGTGTCAAGGCGCTAGCTACTGCAGGGTGGGAATACATCAGCACAAAAATATAATTAAAAGCTGAAATTTTCAGCCAGTCATTCCGTCTTTTCCTTCTAAATGTCGCTAATGAAATCTGCTAGTTTGGAAATTAAATAACACACAAAGATCGAAGAAAGGGTAGCAGAAAGAAGCAGACTGGTACGTGCAAAGAGGGCATTCATGGCGGAAATAATTCAACTAGCAACACAGTTTGTCATTAATTGGAAGAAGAAAATTGTTAGAATGTTTTCGGAGAGCATCATCGTATAGAAGCGTAAAATTGACAACGATAGAACAGATCAGAAGAGACTTAATTTAAAATTTCTGGCTGATAAACCGTGGTCGATAGGTAACACTTTCCCCTAACGTTTCGTCTTCGGCTGCGAAAGACATCATCGGACGTAAAGCGGCAAACGTTAGGGGAAAGTTTTCCTATCGACCATGGTCTGTCAGCCAGAATTTTAAGTGAAGTTAACGCCAGCCGTGAAAGCCAACATTGTATGATCAGCCCAGAAAAGAAATATGCACTTGAGATGTTGGAAATGTTGAATAGTAGGAGGACAACGTAATGAAAGAGGACGTTCCCCGCAGAAACGAAGTTAACAGGAATATGTGGAAACCACAAATAAAAACAATGGGCAGAATGACAGGGCATGTGTCAAGACAGTAGGAAATTACTTCCAAGATAATAGTGGGAGATGTGAAGGGAAGAACCTATAGAGATAGAGAGCCGCTTACATACAACGAATAACTGACACCTTTGATACGGAGACTACTTCGATATGAAGACATCGACACAAAGTTTCATTTGATTTGATGTATTTACGATATATACAACAGGTTCATCCATAATGTTATTTTTCCAATATATATATTTAAAGAAATATTATATGGTAATCTGAAAATTAATTGGCAACAGGTGTAGTGTTGTTTGAACTATTTTTTGGCATGGTCACCAAATAACATGCGACACTTGTCATATCATGGGATCAACTTTTGTATTTCAGGGTAATAGAAGTCTACTACAAAGCAAATATTTTTATTGAATATAACAGAAGCCATTTAATATCGGGGACAATACTGGGCAGAGAACTATTCTTCGACTGGCGTGGAAATTGCCGTAATTGAATTGTTTTCGATCTGTCTTGAAAATGATATGGGATATATAGATCATAAATACCTTTCGTTCACATTACATCTTCTACCAGCAAAAAGTAACAAATAGTTTTTGTGGATGAGACAACAGATTATCCAATTTTTTCTACGAACAATGCACTACTGACCAAAACGTATCCAAGCGGAAGGAACTTTCATAAATTGGAAGTGGCCATATAACCTTACTACTATACCGTTTCATAGTCAACATATGGAAAATTAGTGCTCTATGCGCGTGACTGTACGGCTCTTTTCTCATGATACTTTTGAAATATTACATTACTATTTCTCAGAATAAGTATGCTACACGTGCTCTTATTCATCTAAGGGAATGACTATGTTTGGAATTTTTCAGTGAAATGATTCTGTTTTTCCGCGTCGGCATTCATGTTTGATGGCGCTGTATATGAACTTCGTATTTTGCGCTCATTACTCCACCCCTAGATCATTATAATTGCTTCTGTTTGTTTATGTATGTTTCTTCTGTTGATCGTTATATTTCATCTCTTCCATCTAACAGTAAGATATCGTTTCAAGGATGTCAATAATGTCTTCTATTCGTGTCTTAGCACCACTATATTTCAAGTTCTCTCTACCCCACGTCACTTTTTAAAAGTCTGCATCTTTCCGGAATCCAAACTCTCCATATACTTTTAAATTCCAGTGGCCCAAGTTTCCCTCTTACACTTGATACTGTTCCGGATGTATTCTTACTGCAGTATATTTAGTACCTTGTCACCATTGCTTAAGAAATCTTCTTTTTTCTGCAATGTCTATTACGCAGAGGGTGTTTTCTTTGGTCTCCTCTTAATCATGCTTCGTATAATACAGGAACCATTTAACATTTTATGTTAATCTGACTTTCCTAATTTCGATTGTAAGCTTATCATTCTTCATATATTTATTCAACTTACCATTTTGTATTTACTTCTTCTCTGGCCATATTCTGTGCAAATTTAATTTTTCATTGCATATAACGAGTCTTAAACGTCTAATTTACTTTATGTGAGAGAGAAAAATGTCTCCAACCCCTAAGAATTCCTTTATTCGTTGCTTTCTGGAACTACTGCTCCATTATCAAACGTTAAAATTACATTATTCCCCTCAAGAGGAAAGAATGTACAGGAAATAGAGAGTAGCTCCGATATGTAGAGACGTATGAAGAAGTTGAGTGAGTGGTTTCAGCTTCATCGGGTTCTTGAATATTTTACTTTTCTGTTGATTATAGCGTTAATCATGGTCATTCTCCTACATTTTAAACTGCGTATTACTGGTGCTCTCATTCTTCCTGTTAGAGCGCTCTTTCCGGGATTGCTTATTTTCGTCTGCCATGGCGGTGAAAATCACCTTATTGTATCATTCGATGCCAAGTAATTAATCTTTCGTTCTCATATCAAACTGTAGCTCATTTGGTGTGATTGATTCGAAAAATATTGATACACATGTTGAATGGTACGGTGCTATTTCAAAGTACCATGCAATCTTTACATGATCTGATGGAAAGACATGGTATGGTCCCAAGTTTATGTACTATATAACGTACTGTACCATTCGTACTGTAACATTCTTTAAATCATTTACAACTTGTCGAACAATGAGTGTCTGTCAAATCAACTGAGATTAATTATAACATACTGCTTCTGTTACGCTTCTAAAGCAATACAAAGATTTTTCTCAGAGCCGTATAAATACTAATCTTTTAATGGCACAGAATAATTCTCGGTCGAGTAGGATGTTTTTTATTAATAACTTTCCCTCAAGTACCTGGCTGTACAGTCTTACATTCTCAATGTATCTAAAAATTTCATTGCAAAAATATTGAATTCTGACTAATTTCATGAACCTGATTTCTGTTTTAGCTCTCTAGCATTCTTATTTCTTCAGTAATCAACGAAGAAGTATTTCATTACCTGGCGTGTCACTGAGTGTAGTTTCTACATCACAAACTACAGCTTTCACTTCTAGGAGATATTAAGATATCTAAGATTCCTTCACAAATGTTCAAAACTTTGTTAAGCTTATGGGACTTAACTGCGGGATCATCAGTCCCTCAACTTACAAACTACTTGTGAACTACCTTATAATAAAGACGACACAAACATCCATGCCTCGCTCATCGTAGCATAGTGCCTCAATGCGCTTAGCCACTCCACAGCGGAGATTCTTTCGCATTCTTTTAACAAACTGTATTAATAATAAATTCTTTTATTTATGTAGGTGAATTTCTTGAAAGTAGAACCAGAGAAAAGTTACTGTCTTTCCATATATGGTTCCTTCAAACAGCGTAAACAAAACATTCGCAGGAGATTACAGTCACAACCTCTGTCTAGAAATACAAGGAAGAATATATAAAATAATACAACGGTAGTGGAGAGTGCGAAATGAAATACGTTAGTTCTAAATCAGTGAAATAAAATCAGAAAAGCTATGAAATGTAACTGGAATAAAGAAGGATTAGTCTGTAGAGTGACGGGGTTTTATATGGTCTGAGATAATTTGTTGGAAAGTTAGACGTAATAATAATTACAGCAATCGATTAGTGGAGTCAGTCGCGAGAGACTTCCTCCCTACTTACCCAGTGAACTGTCTTACAGCGAGTAGAAGTGTAACTGAAATCTTTTCCAATTCTGACCAAAAGCTAAAATTAAATATTGTGTCCCCTTGTGATCGTGTGGGTGTATTTGTGTTAAAACAGAAACAATATCCTTTCTAGAGAAACATATATAGAAGTCAAATTCACATGAATAAATGCATGGAAAGTATTTCATCGGAAAAGTATGTTGAAAACATCCCTCTTCTTGAATCTCAAATCATGTCAGGGATTTTGGCCAAGTTCGAAGTGGTAATTATAGGATATATAAAGAAGTGTCGTGCGATTCACCAAATATTTACAGTAGTAGAAGAACAACGTTTCAGAGATTTTTGTCAGTTACCGGTATAAATGACAACAGGAAATATGTTATGCAATCAAAAAAGGCTTAAATTTAAGGAATACTGGACCCAGAAGAGCATGAATAACATGGTTCAAATTTTTGTAAATCTAGGGAACTTAACTACGGTGGTTACTAGTCCCTAAGGTTACGAACTACTTACACTAACTTAAAGTAACTGATGCTAAGGACAACTTAAGCACCCATGCCTGAGGAAGAACTCAAACCCCCGACGCACCGCAGATGGGCACCTTATTGCGCACGGCTATTTTGCCGTGGCGAAAAACATGGGTTTCATCCCCTACAGATTACAAAAACACCATAGTGTATAACTGAGAAATTTGGACTATTACCAAGTAGTAAATAGCTGATTAAATCCCGCTACTTCTTCAATTCGATTACGTGTGGAGGACAATATTTCTCTTGTGTAATGTAACATCTTATTGCGGGACTTCATCTTAGACCAGGTTAATTTTTACTTCCTTAAAATCTAGTCCATTATTGCACATCTCTCCGTCCCTCCTTTATATGTAATTAGTAGCTGTGAGGCTGATGGCAAGTTACCATTTCCCCTATATTAGCCGATTTCCGTTTCAGTTCATAGTATCAAGAATAACTCGTATTCTACAGCATTTATTTTCTGTAGACTTCGCCGTCCTCTCTAGTTTCTGCTTTCTACTATCATCTAAATTATCATTTGTAATTGACAATATATCGGAGCCTACCGCCGACCAGCTGAATCATTATTTTCCGACTTCTCGCCCAACACTTTTGCTCAACTAAAATCTTCTTAAAGTTGTATCTATTGTGGAAGTGTGGAACCTGTGACTGTGTTGATTAAAGAAATCAGAAAATAACAGCAACCAGTCATCTTTCTTAAGTATTTATTTACCATAACTGGTTTCGAACTGCCTAGCAGTTCATCATCAAGCGGTATACATGTTTTATATTTTGTTTACAACATTGTGGAACTCGTTTTGGAGTTGGTTCACATTGGTGTTTGGTGACAGGTAATGTTTCAAGCATTTTAGTGCTCAAAAGCTGACCAAAAAACACACACTTCACCACAGTACTCGCTTTCCACAGCGAGCGCCGAATTTATTGAAATTTATTTAAAAGGCCTTTTTCTTGCTGCTATGTCTTAACTTTTTCTACATATGTTTCGCCTTTTATCGTATTTTACGTTTCTGTTCATATGCTCACTCCCATTTTTACATTAATGGTGCAATTGTGTGAACAACGTAAAATGCACTAAAATTACGTTAGTAGGACGATTGTGTCAAATCAGAATATGACAATCTGGAAAACACCGCAAAACCCATACCTGAAATTATGACAAACTATACACTGAGAATAGCTTAAAAAAGTAATAATAATAATAAAAAGAGAAGGAGAGAGAGAAATACACAGCAGCGCGAATGAGGTATTTTTCTTCCCAAAACGAGTAAGTCGAACAAAAATTTCACGTCTTGATACTCTAAGGGAATGTAAAAATTTCATTATTTTTAACTTTTTCTCCTAATGCTCTTTCTAGCTAGTGACCAAGTAATCACACCAGACGACTTTTAGTCGGGAGCAGTAGAGCTTCACTTCTGGTCCTCTCAAATATCGGGGCACTGTACTTTCATTTAATACCAATCTCGTGATTCTTTGTCTTAAAACCCGTTGTCGATTTTGTCCCAGCCTTTGACCAGTACGAACAATTTAGTGAGGCGCAGTAGTACCACATTCGAATTTGGGAGAAAGGCGGTTCAAACCCGCCCTTCGCGTCGGAATAGCCGTGCGCACTAAGGCGCCTTGTTGCGGTGCTCTCTACGGTTCGCTGTTGGAGGTTCGAGTCCTCCCTCTGGCAGGGATGTGTCTGTTGTTCTAAGTAGTTGGCTAGTTTAGGGACTGATACCACTGCAGTTGAACAAACGTTTCAACACTTGCAGAAACTAGCCACTTGTCATCCTGATTCCCACTTTCCTTGAATTCGCAAACTCACTTAAGGCAAATATCGAGATGGTTCCTTTCAAAAGGCATGGTCTCATTTCTTGCTCCGTCTCTGATTATCACTATGCCGTCGTAAAGTTATACCCGAATCTTCCTTCCATCCTTTTTATGAACAGTTTCTGTGGCTTTACCTCGTTTTCTTTTATACGAAAAGATCTTGTTACAGGAACGTTCAAGTACTACCGATTAATTATTGCAATTCTTATGTACCTTCTTACCAGAGGATGAATCGTTGTGCGCCTTGTTTCACAAAATAGGCTATTAATCCAATAGCAGGTGAATGTGACTTTTATTACCACACGAATGAAACCCTAAAGAAAAAGGAGAGCCTGTTCATACGTACGTGGGAGGGGAATGTAATCTTTATCTCTCTAGGTGAAGGTTGAAGTCCATAGCCATCACAGACATCTGACGCACGGATACTGCCTCAATTCAGTACGATAGGACATAAATGTGTGGGCACTTTATCTTCCATACAATCACACTTTGTAACGACTAGAAGAAGCGTAACTATGAACGTGCGCCACCACCTGACTACTACAAGGTGAGCGATCTATGCAAATGCAGCGCAACTAGTTCCGCGCCCCGCGCAGCCTACCCTAGTGCATTGTTAGACAAGGCCGGATCTAGCTCTAGGTCACCGGCCGGTATGCGACACCTTCTCTAAGCGCATTTTTATCTCTGTAGGTGAAGGTTGAACTCCATAGCCATCACAGACATCTGACGCACGGATACTGCCTCAATTCAGTAGGATAGGACATAAATGTGTGGGCACTTTACTTTCCATAGAATCACAACCTATAACGACTAGAAGAAGCGTAACTATGAACGTGCGCCACCACCTGACTACAAGGTGAGCGATCTATGCAAATGCAGCGCAACTAGTTCCGTGCCCCGCGCAGCCTACCCTAGTGCATTGTTAGACAAGGCCGGATCTAGCTCTAGGTCACCGGCCGGTATGTGACACCTTCTCTAAGCGCTTGCTTCGTGTTGATGTCCTCGACAAGTTGTATCGTGTGGGGGGACGGATAAGGCACGACCTACTTCGCTATCCTATGACTATCCCCTCAGCTATTTATCGACTGCGGGGTGGCACCTGATCAAAAAGTTCAGGAACTTCGCCCACAAAATTTTCTACGCTTACCTTTTATCTATTACTAATATTGTCCTCCATAACAGATACACCGTTCCCATCGCAGCTCTACCTCCGGATGTAGTTTTGGTCTGCCTCTTGCCGTTTGCAAATTTTCTTTTATTTCATCTATCATTGCAAGTATTTGACGCCATTCTTAACTTTGGAAATAAAAAATAAATGAGAAATAGCAGGCACTAGGTCGTTTTCATTTGCATGATCCGAAAGCTCTTCACAGATTTCGAGGCGATTATCAATCTGGTCTTGGCTCATAAGCCATAGGAGAACTTCGCGGCAACAGGATGCAGTCGAAGATGTGTCAGGGTATCATCACATGATACGATAGAAATGTTATGTTACTCTCCAATCTCTCGGACAGTCACTCTTCAATTGCGACGCACAATTTTGTTGACGTTCAAGACATGTGCTACCTTCGTAGTCGTCGAACAGCTCCCTAAATAAGGCTCATCTCTAACTTCTTTCCAGCCATTTTTAAGAAGCATGAATACACTCGTAACACCGAGAGCGGCTGCTTGCATTATTTGGTATGTCTGTGTGAAGTTTTTCTTCAGTTTCAAGCAAGACTTAATGCCGACACGTTGAACTTTGCAAACTCGAAATTCGCAACTGTGTGTGACACGACGTTCTGCTCAATACGGCACTGAACAATGGCTAGGTAACAGAAAATAGTGAAACTTTCGACAGTTACACATTCAGCAAACGCGTATGTAGGGATGGCAAACGTATTTCACTCGAACAAATCATTGGCGCGAAATTACAAATGTTCCTGAGATTTTGAACAGACCTCGTATTTGAGACACTTGTTAAGTGGAGCTCTGTCTACACCGTATGTTGTACTGAGAAGGTAATTCTATATGATGACGCACCTAAAATGCACGACTAAAACATCACAGCACTTCGACTGTTGTATTGAACTATTTGAGATATATGTTTATGGGAATTAGTGAAAGCGTTATGGGATATTAACATCTGCCTCCGACTAATGGAGGAGATGCAAAAAGTAAAAGAAAAAAAAAATTAATTGAAAGTAGTGTTTTCCACTGTACTGACAAGATACTTCGAAAAATGCTTCGTTAATTTGTTTTTAGATGGCTTTATACATCTACATATATACTCCGCAATACACCGTAAGGTGGGTGGCGGACGGTATATTGCACTACCACTAAGCATTTCCTTTCCTATTACACTCTCAAATAGAACGACGAGAGAAAGAATGTTTATATGCCTCTGTGTGAGCCTTAATTTCTCTTACTTTCGTGTTTGTGATCTTTATGCGAAATGTAAGAAGGCGGCAGCAAGATCGTTCTGCAGTCAGCCTCAAATTCTACCCCACTAAATTTCCACAACAGATTTTATCGAATACAACGTCGTCTTTTTCCAGCGATTACCATGGGAGTTCGCGGGGTATTTCCATGACTCTCGCGCATTGGTCAAAGCTACCGATAACGAATCTAGCTGCTCGCCTCTGAACTGCTTCCATGACTTATTTTAAACTGATCTGCTGCGGGTCCCAAACACTTGAGCAATACTCAAGACGTGGTCGTGCAAGTGTGTTATAAGCAGTTTCCTTTACAGATAAAGCACATCTTCCTAAAATTCTCCCAATAAACCGAAGTCGGCTGTCTGTCTTACAACAGTTCATACATGTTCATTCCATTTCATATCGCTTTGCAGTGTTAGGCCTATATATTTGAACGACGCCACTGTATCAAGAAGCTCACTACTAATGCTGTATTCGAACATTGTGGGATTGTTTTTACAACTCATATGCATCCCTTACATCCCTGCAATTCTTCACACCAACTACAAATTTTATCTAAGTCATCGTGTATAGTATTACACTAAATTAATGGCGTTAGCCTCCCATACACCACAGCATCTTTGTGCCAAAAGTTTATGTTGGAGAAGAAGCACGCATCTTCTAAACTGAAGTCCATTAACAGTGCGTGCTACTCATAGAAAGAGTTTAAATAGGTCAGAGTTCAATGAACGCACTCTTAGAACCAATTGCTTATTAAATACGCCGAAACGATTTTACAGTAGAGATACTAAACTATAATTATCTCGATATCAAATTCATCATTACTTCCAAATTGCCTGCATGCATGCATATCATTGAAAAACAATTTACAAAAAAATAATGTTTAAGTCTACGAGTTGCAAGCAGATTTTGCATTAAGTGGTTTCAATTCAAACGTCGATTTATTTTGAATGGGGAAGTAGGGTTATCATTTGAAACATCGGAAGGAGGAATATTGTGGTTTAGCTTGCATGCCAAAAAGACAATGCAAAATATTTTATTCATGGAGAAAATATCAAGAAACGCATAGACAACAGTGTTCAGACCCCCGGATTTTACCCTATTACAGCAATGCCGGAATAGCCGCAATTGTTCTTTCAACTGTTACGTTTCTGCTGCTTTTGACGAACTTTGAGATATTTCGTCCTGAAGTAATAAGCCATATACTACACCACGTCTCTTAATGCGGCGGTAAATGTGTGAAATAATGCACTGAATGTGTCGCCTCCTGAACTGTTTCTCAAGGGCAGAGGTTCGCAAGTAATCTTAGACGGGGTTCGGATACTTTTGAAAATTTTTATCGAGGTCCAGATGTAAAACAGTCTGTTTATCGTAAGCCCTCGCACACTGACTTATATTTGCATTCCTCAAGTTGCCATCACCCGTCCCAAACAATGGGTGTGCTTAAAATCCTTGTACACAGGGCCCATGCCGTGTCGGGTGCAGAAAGTCTACCAAAAGAACTTGCACATTTAAGGACGGTATTCAGAGAGAATGGATACTCGACTAGGCAAATTAACAGGGCCTTATCAGTTCTCACCTAAAACCAGGAACCGGGAAGTGGATAAAGAGGAAAACGCGCCAGCTAAGTCGCTAGCTTTCGTTCCATTCGTTGGAAATGTCTCCTTCAAAATAGGAAGAATACTTAATAATTACCAGGAGAAAGCGGTTTTCCGCCCACCATCTAAAATTTCTAACTTGCTGTGATCAGTTAAGGATGATTTGTTAATTCGAAAGGCGGATATTTATAAAATACCTTACGAGTGTGGTATGGCCTATATAGGACAGACAACACGCACCGTAGAAGAACGTTGTACAGAACATCAACGTTGCACTCGCCTTCTGCAACCCAGCAAGTCTGCAGTTGCAGAGCATTGTATTTCTAACGGACATACAATGGAGTGTGATGAAACATCAATTTTGGCCACAACAGCATCCTTCTGGGACTCCATTATAAAAGAATCTGTTGAAATACGCATTGCGGAAAATCTGATGAACCGTGATAGCGGCTACCAGCTGAATAACGCGTGGAATCCCGTCATCTCCGAGATTTGTTCTAGACGGAGAAGCAAGATGACTTCGATAACTGCGGCCAGCCGCACTGTCGAAGACAGCTGAACCTTAACAGTTCCACGAGCGAGGGCGGTGTGGTACTTCTATCACCGTCACCGTGTCTTTAAAGCATGCGAAGAATACCACCAGTGTGCTATATAAGGCTCACTTGAAAATGACTGGCAGGTGCCCAGTGGAAATATCGTGGAATGAAGTTTACGACGACTGGCTGCAAACCTGAAATCTTTTTGAACGCATGTTACTTATTAATTTTTTTTTATTTTTTTTTATTTTCACTCGTAAAATAATATGAAATACAATAGATGTAAAGTAATAATGTATAAAAATTCCAGAAAAACTTATATTGCTTGCTATTAATTTTTATTTTTACTCACAAAAAGGATGAAAATTGATAATCTTTTATTGAAAAGTCCAGACACAGGTGATGCATTGTACAATCTTTATTTTTATATTAATTTTCACTAAGAAAATGTGAAATACAATGAAATGAGCGTATACGAGCAAAAAAAAAATCCACGTTAAAAATTATATTTGCCCTCTTCAGCAGTTTATTAAAGGAGATTCACGTGCAGTGCAGTTACGCGAATAGTGTCTTGAAAGTGGGCGTTCGTTAGACTTGGTCGAAAACTATTCTCCAAGAAATTCATTTTTAAATGATATTTCACATATATATGTGTGGAACTAAATATAGCTGCTAGGTAAATCGCAATTTTTATTTATTTATTTTTTTTTTTTTTCAATTTTCATATTTTTCCGGGACATGTTAACTCCAAAATTCTTCAGTGGATACACTTCTATACGTTTGCAAGGAAATGGCTTTCTGCAAGTCTATTATCTCCTTTCGTAGGAAAGGCTTTGGAAGGTGGAACAAACTCGTAGCCACACCCGTCCATTCTGCTACAGGAGAAACTCTCAAAAGGTAATTTTAAGAATCGTGACAATTCGTATATTTCGTTATCTTACTGCAAAATTTCTTCTTAAGATCAGTCAAGAAATTTGATAACATGGAAATGTCAATTTCAGGACTGTTTTATATTCAAAAATTGTTGCAAAATGAAGAAATTCTTGACTTAACCCTTTCAGACCTGTCGTCCAATATATTGGACAGAGACATTTTATTAATTTTAGAACACTGTACGATTTCGCTTTACTTTGAAATCCAGTAGCTTGTTTACTGGATATTTGTCACTTTTAGTTTCATGTTTTATGCTGATATCTGTCAACAGAATTGTGTGCTACAATGAAAAACAGTGAACATGTCGGACCCATTGCGGAGTGCGTCAGACATGATATCAGTAGCTGCAAATATTTTATGTATTAATTTATGAATTTTGTACAAATACACTTTGCGGTATAAGTTCCACTATAAAACTGTTGCCTTCTTATTTCACATCCTTAACTGCTTTCCAAATCCGGTGTCCAATTTATTTGACATTTTTTTTATTTTGGAAACCAAGTATGAAATTTTATAATTTTGCTGAAATATACAATAAATAGTGTCTTACAGACAAGAAAAAGTGCAAGACTATGTTTAATTCCATTTTTAAAATAATTCAGGACCGAAGGGGTTAAGACGCCTCTTCCGAAGAATTAGCTTGCTACGGAATGATGATACACTTTGAACCAAACCACATATTAAATTTCCATTTCCTTGCAGTTCGGCGTTGTTATCTACAGAAAAAAGAGTCTTTTCAATAATTAGAGTACGTAAGTACAACTTTGAAAAACTTTTCGCGTTGCAGTGTTTCGCCTTCCGTGGTTCGACAGTTGCCGACCTCTGCTCTGGGTCCTACGGTAATTTATATACTACCAAAGAAATAATGTGGCTTGGCTAGAAACAACGTTAAGTAGGACGACAGGTAGTGGTATACATCACTGTTAACTACTGAAGAAATAAGCCTGATCAACAGTTAAGACAGATACCACACCCTTAAAATTAGTCCACCGTTCAATTTTTCCCTGGAATGTGAGATACAGCGTGTGAGATAGAGCGTATTTATCGAGTTTCATGGGAGGACATTACCACTACAAGTCTTCATACTCGATAGACCATTTTACAGACATTAAAAATAAATCTATAACATCCATCCTCCAGCTTAAACATTTAAAGCGCATATTATCTTACGTATTTCTCTCGCCTAAATTTTCTCGCAAACTTTGAAAACTGCTGAAAATTTAGCGAACTGGGAAAAAGTTCAATAAACTTGATTTCAGTATTATATGCTTTGATCTAATATCGGGCGCTGATGACATTGCTGTTTTAGCGCATTAACACACTAATCACAAACGATGTTTAATTTCCTAAGCTATAGGACGTAAATCTCATATTATTGATAGCTGTAGATAATAAAAATGTTGAAACATAAACATAGTGTTACATCGTTAGGACACACTACAAAATGTGTACCAAGTAAGTGATGAGTATTTACATTTTTTCTAAATTCTACTCATCAGATTTGGCCCGAAGCATAAAACAGTATGTAGGCGCCATGTGAAAAGACGAGTCTGTTATAATGTTTGTTGTCGACTGATAAGAGCTACTACAAATATTTCTCTAATATCTAGATAAGGCAGTTAAAATGTTATTCTTCTGCGACATATATCACATATACTTTGAAAATATTTGTGCAGCGTATTTTTTTTCTTACTGCATTCTAATACAGTCAAATATCATTATCGTGTTGTCTTTTCTTACAGACTTCAACTGGCTGATTGGAAAAAGTTGTCCTACAGATGGCAGTCATAGCTTTTGCAGTTCATTGTCCACTGTGATTAATTCGAAGAGTGAGAAGACTCAAATATTCTATTTGATTAGTACTTGCCGTACAGGACATCACGGTACAATGTATTAAATCGTTTCGCAAACTGAAATTATAGTTAAGTGATGTCTTAAACTTTTTATCCTCGCCACAGCAAGACTGTTCACTACAAACTATTAAAATTGTCCTTTAAGAATTGCAACGAATTTAGAAACTTTAAAATATGACCGTCCCTGGTAATCGACAATCAAAAAGTTAACTTCGCCAGTTGATTATAACTTTGTCAAAAAGGTTAAAGCGTTACTGTGAAGGGTATTTACCAGAAATTAAAATTAATCGGTAACCGTTAACTCTTAGTAAGTAACTTTATGTTGACAGTGTAGTACAAGAGCAAGAGAGTCACATGTATTACCTTATCCGGAATAAAAATGTTTTCATTGTAATGTTTAGGAAGAGCATGAAACAGTTTAATTATTATCTAGTTATCAGTGATAAATCACGGAAGAATCAGGTCATATATGACATTGGGTGCCCAATCGCGACATGTATCCACCTGAGAGCGAAGCTTATTTAAGAGATAAAATGTCTTTTACCACAGATTTGTTCGACTGCAGCATTCGAGAGTATAGGGGTATTACATAGAATAAATGTTTAAATAAATAAAATGTACGCAGCCACTTACATACAGCCGCACGTTCTCATTACTCTTAAGGCTAGAATATCAGCCCAAGAATTAGTTTCCATGGACACTTCACTAACAAAACGTACTACTTGTCCCGAACTGTGTAATTAGAGAATGTTACACTCTCAATACCTATTCATTTTATTTCACATTCGACCATTTAAAGCAATCAAGGGATATCAAGGGTAATCACACCGTAGAGTTTAAAAATCCTTCTACTGTGTGTGAACCACACACCTACTGAACTAAATGATGCGATCTTGTCAGGACATAATTTTCGTTGGCTTTGCAGCGTCATTTTTGACGTTAAGTAGTTGGTACCTAATGAACGTTCAACGGACTCTGAAAAGTAAACACAAGTTAGAAAATCTGTTAAGGTTTTTAAAATGTAGCATAAAAGTAAATCCGTTACTTGAAAAGTTAACTTCTTTAAGTATTGACGGTCAGGTGTCCAGATACGCATAAAGCAGGTACTGTACAAGATTTTGAGTCTTACATACCACATAGCAGAAAAAGTACTTCTTAAACTTTTACAAGTTAGAAGATATTACTGCCAATATTAACTTGGAGTTTACTCGCTGGAGAACGTTTCGTCTTGCAACACACAGTTCGCTGTTTCATTTAGAAGACAACACTTCGGGTGATTTTGATACCTATCTGCTATTTCACACTGCTGTCTTATACTCCATGGATGCAAATAACTAAACACAAGTTGCCATTTTAAACTTTCGACTTACTACTTACTCTCTTAGACAGTACTCATTTACGAAACACCCATGACCTCTTTGATATCACTTACAATAAGTGAACGCCGTTGAAATATTCATTGGACGACACCTGGTTGTCATAATCACATGTGTCTCATTTTTCTTAAAAGAAACGCAACCAATCGAAGAAATTTAATACGTTTTGTATGTTTCAAATGGTGTAAGTCTATTACGAATATTAATTCTTCAAGTGAACTTAAGAACTTGTGCTTCATCATAGAAGAAACATCTCAAAACACAATTAATGTTGGCTATTCATGTAATTATTTTAGACAGCTTTTGGAGAGGACTTCGGTAATTTATCTGCATGTTAAAACCCTTGTTAGGAATGATAATTCATGTTGCTCAGAAAATAGTACTTTTAAGTATTGCACCGAGTCTAGTTTATTACTCACCATATAGTTTCAGTTTTTTGTGCAGAAATACTAAACAAAACAGAATATACAGCTGTAACGTACTAATTGAAGACTTTTATCAAGTTGCAGAACATATAGCCTATTTTAAACCACACAGAATTGTAGAAGTTATGGCCATGCGTTATGGTTCGCCAGGTTACGGTCACGCGTCCGCTGTCGTCGGAGGTTCGCCTCCTCCCTACGGCATGGGTGTGTGTGTTGTCTGTAAGTAGTTCGTAATTCTAGGGACCAATGACCTCAGCAGTTCGGTCCCTTAGCTTTAGAAACATGTAAACATTTTTTGATGATAGAATATTCTTACAATTTAAGAGAGTTTAAAACACAATTTAATGATCATTCCTGGCTTCAGCTTTTGGTGATAATAGGACGACACGGGTACCGACGGTTACAGCGACAAATGGACTGTCACCTACATTGTAGACAAATGCTTCTTACTTTTCATTAAAAGGAAGTCACTGAAAACTGCTAAAAATATATAAAACTTTTAGTGTTTATTTACTTCTGAAAACATCAATTTTAAACACTCACATAGTTATGAACCTGGAGGTTGGTGTAAACATCACTATTTCGAATATTTCCTAAGAATTAATATACAGCATCTCATATGCGCATGTGTAAATTAGGTTTTATTTCCTGTTTCAATATGCAGTATTTGTGAAGCTACGATACTATTGTACTCCTGTAGTCCAGTCATGGTAAATTTTAAATATTCGCCAATTCCCATAATACTACATACATTTTATTCTTTTTATTTATTTATTTCTTGAAAATGAGAAACGAGAAGTCAAGAGTATTTCGTCTAAACGTCCTATACGGTGCGTTAACAATTATAAGAACTATTATTATGTATTTGTATGCAGTGCCACTTCTGCAAATCATTCAAGTTCAGAAGTCCGATTCTCATAATATTGGAAAACAAGAACGCACTTTCTCAATTATAGTTCCGAAGTAAGTTCTGTCAAAATGCCTGACAATTTAGTACAGAATTCGTAAAGCACTATCACAGATTCTTCTTAACCCCTGACTGTTACTTCAGTGTGTTACGAGAATAAAAGCAACAAGGTTGAATTACAGGAAAGCAGAAGATGAAAAGGGAGGAACGGTAGTTGCCTAACCCCAATGTACTGAGAAATCAGTAAGCAAAGGCAAATAAAAATGTTGGCGATGAAGTATACGTTCAAATAGAAATAGAAGCAATTGCAGTTTGACGATGAACTTTCAAGTGTTGCTGAATGAAATGGACTGTGTCTTTAAAGGGCGGTATGATTTACATTTGGTTAGATTGTTTTGATTAGGAATGATGCACTAAAAATAATAGATGTGTTTCGTTACTTGAGCTGTAAAATAATGACCAAAGTATAAATGTATATGAACAACACCAAGAACATTGGTTCGGAAGCAGCATAATTTCTTTTCATCGAATATAAAGTAATTTGTTACAAAGTATTTTCTCAAGAAATTTGTATCTTGAGTAGCCTTGTATGGATGTGAAAATTGACTGTTAAGTTGCTCAGAAACGAACGAAAAAAATGGATCACTACAGTATAATGCTCGAGATTATATGTGCAGATCGCTAAACTAATGACTCGATTCATAACAGAATCGTAGGATGCAGAAATTAGAGTCGTGATTTTACCAACAATGAGGTGTCAATTTTCGATTCAAATTAAGAAAAGAGAGTAATGTCTAGGAATAGGAGACCGCCCAGAAGACATAAAAATCTGCGTGAATATATTTATAGCCATCCTTGGGTTTCGGTGCCATCATTCGAAGTTCCTTTACCTAACGTTCCAAGGTACAAAAAAGGGACGTGAAAAAATTTCTAAAATGATTGTTAACATTGGCATTCTTGTAGGCGTCTTCTGTTTAGACTATAATTTTTAACGTTTTTCTTTATTTATTTCTGGTTTAAACCTTTATGCAAAGAATTGCTGTCTGTTCTCCTAATTATTAGTAATCTAAATTATCTTACTTCACTCTACAAGAGTTACTACCAGTTGTTTTGGATTCGTTATTGATTTTTTTTATTCCTGTTTGTTTTAGTTACTGCGAATCAGTCAGTTATTTACTTATTTTTTCCTAAATATGTTGCATTTTTCATTTTGTTAGGGTGTTCTCATTTATTCCATAAATACTTCCTCAGCCTTTAATATAAATATTTTAGTATGTCAGTTTTCATGTTTCTCATTTTCCAATATTAATGACGTGTCTTCGAAATGCTCTTTAAGTGTTTGTTTCATTTCTGAACAGTGGCTTGCATTTTATTTTCACAATTTGACGAGATTCAGTTAATTATGTTCACCTTTTAGATTCACAATAGGCACATGTTCGTTCCTTATCGTTAATATTTACATCTAAAGCAAATTTTTCATCTCATTCTTATATTTATTTTCTCAATTGAACTGTACAGGATATTTAAATGTAATAATTCTTTCTGTTTTATTACATTTGTTGCCTTAAATGCAAAAAGTTATTATGATAGTAACACTTTTGCTTTGCTAAATAAAATTATTACTTTCATTGCATTGTACTGAAATAAATATACGTAAGTAAAATGGGTCTATAAATATACTATTGTGTCATACACAAATCTTTCTCGGTATAAAATGCATATTTCAGAGGAGATGTATTACGAGCGTGACTGTAATTTCTAGCTATATGTTACAGAGTCACATCAATTATTTTATTTATTGATGTTTCTTAGGCCTTGTGTGAATGTTTGATGTCGGACCATTACAGCAACATCTGTCAAGCACTAAACATAAGAATTTCATAAAGAAACAAGCGATTCATATAAGAAAGTCGGTGAACTGAGGTCTTGTGTCAAAATATGTATCTTGCAAATTACAGGAAATTATTTACATTACAGGAACACCTTTTTCTAGTCTATTTGAATCGTGTGTTGTATGCTATTGATACACGATTTATATTTTTGCTGTATTACTGGGAGATTTAGTGTCATGTACATTATTTTATATTGTATAACAGATTTACTATGAAAAATGTAACGAGATTTGAAATTCACAAAAATCTGTTTTCAATAACTTAAAGTATAACCTTAGAAATTACACATCTGTGACGTATTATCTGCTAATCACATAGACGTATGCATTAATAGAAGGTAGAGAAATATTTCTTTAAATATCAATATTAAATTTAGAATAAACAGAATTACTACCGATGGACCTACAAAAAAAAAAAAAAAAAAAAAAAAAAAAAAAAAAAAAAAAAAAAAAAAGGCGAAACATCTGTGAAAAACCTAAAACAGAGGTATTATGGCATACCCTCTCCTTTTATTCAATGTTGCAGACCTCATATAAGGATTGGTGTATTGTTACCTCAGTTTCATAAACGCTTCATTAGCTACTTTCATTATATATATATCTGTGGCGTCTATTCCGAAAGAATAGACGTCACTTCTGATCCTGCAGTTGTTATTATTTAATATTCATAGAATATATGACATCAACTGCGATCGGGCAAAGCTGAAAATGTGTACCCAGCCGGGATTCGAACCCGGGTCTCCTGCTTTCTAGGCAGTTGCGCTGACCCCTACACCACTGGGGACACAGTGATCACCGCACCTGCAAGGACTACCCATGCACGCCTCCCGTCAGATACAAATTCCCAGCTTCGCCCTGCCCATAGTACTCAAACTCGTAGTTTAACAAATTCCCGTAAGAGTAAGGGCAATTATCCTATCGTTAGTGGGGTGGGGTGGGCAAGTTTGAAGCCCTTACTCTTACGGGAATTAGTTAAACTACGAGTTTGAGTACTATGGGCAGGGCGAAGCTGGGAATTTGTATCTGACGGGAGGCGTGCATGGGTAGTCCTTGCAGGTGCGGTGATCACTGTGTCCCCAGTGGTGTAGGGGTCAGCGCAACTGCCTAGAAAGCAGGAGACCCGGGTTCGAATCCCGGCTGGGTACACATTTTCAGCTTTGCCCGATCGCAGTTGATGTCATATATTCTGTGAATATTACTTTCATTATCACTGTTGTGTCCATACTCATAAGTGTCTTCCACTGAGACGTATGTAATTTTCCTCACTTTCGTTTTGGGTTTATGTACTTCATTTACTAGTGTTTACCGTATTGTAATGATTTCCTACCATGTACTCACTTCTCAGTTTGAACGGATTTATTTTCTTCAGTTCCTGATTTCTTGTAGAGTACTATTTAGCTCTGAAGCGAAATATTTTGGAGAAAATTAACTACTTTAACTATTTGGTTATTCATTGTATCTGTTTTATAGTCTTACTTTACTCCCTCGCTGCTTTCATATTTTAATAGTTTTATGGATTGCCATTATACCGTGATGTGTGCGATTTAAAAACAACACGACGCATTTCCAAATAGTGGCGGGGAATTTTGTAATTTCTGTGTCCACATCGTACGAGTATTGCGTTGTAGTCTTGGTAAACATTACTGAAAAAATCTGTAGTGTGTTAGCCACATAGAATATTTACTATTAGAAAGATGCTTTGCTAGTGTTAATAATTCTAGAAATATAGATTAGAGAATGTTTATTAAATAAAAGACTCAAGATGCAGCAACACTTAGTCGCTGAGAATAAAACAATGTTTATCAGTGTTACAAGCCATTCTAACAAAATTGTAAACAAACTGGTAAAGGGCACTTTCTGATGATGTTGGATATGCATTTTTTTTTAAATCTGTTGTATGAGGTACATGCGACAGCAAAAGTAATCGCGGAATTTATGTAATTAAATGCGAATGGGTAAGATTGAAAATGTGTACCCAGCAAGGATTTGAACCCGAGTCTCCTGCTTTCTAAGCAGTTGCGCGGACCCCTACACAACTGGAGATACAGCGATCACCACACCTGCTCGGATTACTTAAGTACGGCTCCCGTCAGATACAAATACTTAACTTTATCCTGCCCACTATCACTCACACTCGTAGTTTTGTAAACTGATTCCGCACTGAAAAAAGTATCATTGCCCATAATCTGCATATATATAACGACAACAAAACAGCAAAAGGTCTTGCAGAACTGATTTTAAGAACAAAAGGAACAGATAGTCCAAGTTCCTCAATAATTGCTAGATTAAGTGATGAATTATGTCTAACTACTAAAAAAAGGAATAGCAGATGACGAAACTTGGGTTTAGGATATGACGTCGAACTTATGACTCCAATGTCCAAGATCAAGCGTTCGGGATCACTAAGGTGAAAACACTTCAAAGGTCTGGTGAAATGTGAATATTAGGTCCGGTTCGTTCCTCGCAGTTAAGGGCCCTCGCAGTTAAGGGCGTTGTCGCTACAGGGTCGAACGATCAATAAGACGTGGTACTTAGACGTACAACGCCCTAAGTCTATGGCGAAGTAACCAAACGGTTTTGCATCACGATAATGTACCTACACGCCCTTAGTTATTTATTCGAGAAATTTTGCCATTGACGAGATTACTTTAAATTGTTGCTGATATGTAAACGGCCTTGATCTGTCATGTGCCGACATATCCTAAGAAAGTAGTACGATAACATCTTAGAAGCAAATTAACATACATTTTTATTTTCCCCACTTGATATTAAGTGTTAATTTCTACTTCCACTTAATTCAGAAATTTTGGAACCATTTAGGAACACCAATAATCCTTGTATAGAAAGCTATTTGCAATTTATAGAAATTAAAAAAATCTTCAACAGAATCTTTGACCGTGATACACAGCTTAACATCTGTTAAGGGAAGGTACAATATTCACTACAGTTTCCCATTTGAACTGTATTAACATAATACATCGGCATCGAAGATGATTTCGTGTCACACTCTAAGCTATTTCCTAACGTAAACTAACTAGGAAACTGGATAGTAATAAGTGTCATACCTTACAGTACATTCTGGAATATCTTGTAGCTTATCATTGAACCCAGACGCCAGTTATAGTTTCTTGCAGCAACATATGATACCTAAAACAAAATTTTGAAGTCAACAGAATAAGTAAACAAGTGTTTCGTGAAGTACAACAAAAAACTGTCATTAGTTACAATTAAACTTAAAAAAGGTTACCACCAAATAAGCTAAACAGTATTATTTAACTTATCTGTTTTATATATAACGCAGTGTCTCGCTAGTAAATGCATCAAAGTATTGTAGGAAACTGCTACGTTTCAAAATAGAATCTTTATACCGGTAAATCTGTTGTAGAGTCAAATCTGAAAATAACTGTCTGCCGCATCCTAGTCTTTTTATTATATTGTATTATTTATCTTCTTCGAACATACACTTAATATCATAGTTTGTCATTCAATTATAAATATATACACAATGGCCCAAAAGTCACTGGACATAAAAAAAAATGTAACAGCAAGATGAAATACAGTAGGAAATTGAGATCCATTAATTTTTAATTACAAGATGGTGATAATTAGGCATCATGAAATTTGTACACAATGACAACTATAAAAAACACAACAATGATACTAGTGATTTATTGAAAGCGTGATCTGTGACACGTGTATTCCGAACAGCGACGATGTTAACGAAAGAAGAATACACGAGTTAAAACAACTTATATATAATAAAAAAAAAATAAAAAAAATCCGTTACTGCAGTTTTCAAAACCACCGCATAGAAAAGCAGCGTACGTCTTACAAGATAGATTTGGGAAACATGGATCTGTTGACGGAATCTTTATCTGTGACCCAACGTCTGCGAAAATCAAACAGAGGATTATCAAATCCGCTGGATGTACGACGAAGATCATTGCAAATAATGGTACTAAAACAGATGTCTAAAGGTTATTGCTTTACCAACAGAAATTTTATCCTAACGTATTCAATAACATTTTAGGTTCAGCGGACAAAGAGAGTCAGAGAGATGATTGTCTATGCTTTTTCATTTTTCTACTAGACTAGTAACATTAAAAGTTTATAATTTCGATCAGTTGTTAAATATATGTTGACGCAGAAAACAATTTAGATGGATTTAAAATTTCAAGTTCTTTATCCCTTAGATTTTGAGCAGTTTAATATGTTTTTCTTGGGATGGAAATTCAGAATAGCAATGAGTAATGATAAAAATAAGTCACATTTGTAAAACCTTTATCTTCGTATCTACAGATATTTAAAAATTATCAAAAGTTACTCTACAATATTAATTGGTAGGAAAATTTGTTTCTCTTCCTACGTGTACTATTTTTGGTAAGTTTAGGACCTCATTCAGTTTCTTTTATTTTCAGTAATTTACATCAGAATTCTCGTGCATTCGGCGTTTTCCTCTGCTCGGCATCTTGTATGCAAATGTGGAAGAATGCACACCCCAGTTACAAATTGTCACGTGCGCAATTGCAACTCCACTGAAACTTCATCAGGCAAAGCGTGCAGAGCTGCAAAGTGGATTCTGTCTGCCGCAAATGAAACCAAAATCTGTGGAGCCAGGTAGGTGAATGGCAGGCGAGTCATGGTGGAATCCGCGCGCGCAGGCGTCCATCCCGAGCGCATTGCTCAATCAGTGACTCGTGTTGAACAGACGCCCGGGGAATTCGCGTGTAATGAGTCTTTCCCACGGCTCATTTGCCCCGACACGTTGTAGTTTGTAAGCAAAGTGGAGGGAGTTTAGGCCTGTAAAGTCCCCACGTACCCATTTTCGAGGGACTGCTTATTAATTGAGGAGCAAGTAAAGGAAAAAGGTAGATGAAAATAATAGATGTTCTTGAAAATAACTCCAGAGCCTTATTACAGGAATTAATTGCTTGCATCGTTCACATATAACTGACGAATACTGACAAGACGAGATCTTATTATAGCAATGCCGTTAGTTCCACTATCTTAGATAAAAAAATCGCACTGACATGTTTTACGACCCACTAAATAATAATAAATTAATTAATAAGAGTGTCTGAAACCCTTTTAGGGAAAAAATATAAGTTGTGGCGGGTTTCGAACCACCGACCTTTCGGGTCACACTCCAGCACCTTGCCCACTACGCAGTTCAAAACAGCAGTCCTTTAATATCATACTATTCATGGCCGTTGTTAACTGATGTTAATATGCCATTTGTAGACATTAGATTATCATTTATCGTACGAAGAACGATGTGTTTTTGTTAATTCCTCAGTGAGCCGTTGCTTTGAAATGACATCGTGTAAGTTACAATAAGAAAATCATCAAATACGCGAGGAATGTCACGTGACTTCTTCGAACGGCTGGTTTTCGTTTATTCAATGGAGGATGTCAAATATCCGTTATTTTTGCAAATATGTCTCAAACGATACGAGATAAGAAAAAAAACATAAGGGAGCTACGTTGTAGAGAATTTTCTCCTCTACCAATTAGGTTATTCAATTTTCGTGTCAGATGAACGGTTCGTTTGCAATTACAGTTATATTACAAACGGCAGTTTTTGATTTTACTACCTTATTTTTGTCCGACAAATTTGAAAAAGGGAGGTTCTGGTCTCCGGCGGCCTAAAATCATGTCTGTAAAATTTGGTGCTGATCGGTTTAACGGTTCGTCTTAAAAGCAGGGAACACTTTACGGACAGACAGACATCCCAAAATTGCCGCTATTTTTGCAAATATCTTTGAAACAGGACGAGATTTGAAAGAAAAAAAAAGAAAAAAAATACATAATAGAGCAAAGTTGTAGAGAATTTTCTCCTCTACAAATTGGGGTATTTCATTTTCGTGTCAGATGAATAGTTAAGCTGTTATTTTTATTTAAATTTCGAGCTGTCAAAAGACGATCGCAAAGGCCCACTTTTAGTGTTACTATAGTAACCTAAAGTGGGCCACAAAGTATGGTAAAATCAGTTAACGTAGTAAGACTGCTCCAAAGTTGTGAATATTGTATTTTTGAAGACCTAATTCTTATTACAAAGAGGCAAACAACGAGCAGAAGATAACTATGAAGACAGGTCATATTTTTACTGGTGTATTTTGCTCTGAGAGACTTCAAATATAGATTATATTAATTATCATCAGGATACTGATATGTTTGAATTCATTAAGAATGCCCCACGTCTCTATTCAGACTTTTATGTACAATATGTCAAATTATGAGACCTCAATATATATAGAAAAATGTAGATCGCTTACTTTAAAATCCTCAGTTAATTTTTATTTAAGAAAGTATTACAAATTTAGTCAGCAGGAAAAGAGGTACTTTTTAGAGAATTGTCTCATATTAAGCAAAACGAAATTAGGTTGATGATGGTCCTTCCCTCTTCTCCGGAAAACTCCGCAATATAATCACTTGTTCACGCATGATTCCCTCGACGCAGGCGCTTATAACAATCTTCTTCCCATTTTTGTCTCGGGCAATAACGTTTCTTTCACACTTTAAATCTGAAAATTTTCGGATACATAATAAATCATACACATGAAATCTCCCTTTCTCTCTACGAAATATCTTGAATCTTACAGCAGTTTCAAGCAAATGGGAAAGCTTAATTTTCAACCCCCGTTTATTTCACGGACGCTCTCCAAATAGTTTCAACTTGTTTCCTTGTTTTCAGGCTGTTTAGTTATTGTTTTGAACTGTTTTGAACACAAAATAAATCTACTACTTCTGAGACTACATTTTTAATTTTGTAAGTACTCATTGTTCATCATTTTAATCCTATTATAATTGACTTACAGGAAATCTGTAATTGTGCACGTTTAGGTTCTTCCGGTTTTTTTTTTTTTTTTTTTTTTTTTTTTTAGAAATCTGTACTACATACATTAAGCAGAAATGTCATCATAAAAACGTAGACGTTTCAGATAGGTTCTATAAAAATAATTTTTCCCCATTGTAAGATAAGTAAAATTCCCGTAGCGGCTGACGGGTTTAGCGCTATGTAATCTCTTTGCTTGACTCCTTTAACACTGTCGAATTTCCTATAATACAGACGAAGCTTCTGCAATTTACGCCATTAAGTTTATATTCTTGTATTTTACTAGCATACCTACGTAGGGACACATTATTAGCGAATACCAGCACAGGTTGAATCAGTGCATTTTTCTCGGAAGCTGCTAGTGATATTTTGTTCAAAATGAGTGTGTGTATTTCCAAAATCCTTTATTTTCGTTGACATCACGTAACTGGTCGTTTGTTGGGTATCCACATCTAAATCCAAAGCATCACACAAAAAAGAGGAGGCTAAAAGCTTACTAATTTTTTATATCCTCTCAGTCTCCTCTCTTCTAATGTATCCTGTAGAACATTTATAAATAGGAGAGCAACTATTCTAGAAGAAAAATTACTTTCCTCATGGCTGATACTGGGACCATTTCTGCAGCACAGTAATTCCAATCCACCTGGATGAGGTATTATTGTGGTACACTGCGGAGGAAACAATATTTTTGTTCATTAACATAAACAGATTAATACGAGGCGTTGCAGTATACACTCCAAGAGATAAAAGCGTTTGCAATTTTCACGTCATTTTGTCGGTTGTAAAGAAATTGGTATATTACGTGATGAGTGCTGGATAATTAATGACTAAATTCATGAAGTAAAGGCCATTCCGATTTTACTCCGAGTGCTCTGAAATTTTGAATGTATCTCACAACAAAACTAACAGCAGCTGAGAGGAAAATAAACTTCTGATCTTGAGTCTTCTTTTTTGCCACTTATTACGCTGTGTGACCTCTTACGACGACGGTTTCGTGCTGATTACACCTTTCCAATTGTCAACCTAACTATCTTCATCACCTTAATATTTACATACGCATTATTTTTCTACAGTTCACTTTTGAGTGTTCCGTCCTAGGTTCATAGAATTAGTTACAGACTATGTTCGACCGCAAATAGTAAGTAGGAAAAATCGGAACATGAATCTTTCGTGTATCTCCTAATTTCTCTTTCGGTATTACTAAGGCCATTCATCCTATGTAGACAGGAATCAAGAGATTAGTTTTGTCATTCACAGGAGGAAGTTATAGGTAATTGTGTATACAAAGTTTTGATTTTCTCCATTTAAATGTAGCTAAACATTGTTCTCTGAAAATTTATTCATACATTTGCATTGCCAATTAAATCATTATTTCTCTAATAATTTTTATTTCTCTTCTTGAGATGTTTTTCTCAGGAAAGTCAAATTATATATTTCAGACCTTATCCTTATTTGTTACTATTTTTATATTTATCTTCAATGTGGATGAGAAGGAGGAGACTGGGACTTAATAAATCATAATGTTTTTATAGTTGCATTTTGCCTATGGCGCTACTGAAAACATATGTGTATTTTACACTTTATGCTAAAAGTGAAACGTGTATAGTAGGAATGATAATGAATTTACTGCTTTGGTAAAATGTTTAAAGTAAATATTTTAAAACAGCTATAATTTTTAAGTTGTTTTACTCTGTGTAATATCTGTCACAACAACAACAACAAAATACTGGTTTTACCCAGAGCATCACCTAAATGTTGTAAGTTGCGTTTAACATTACACAAGTGTAAAAACTGAGATAGAGGAGTCGTATTGTGTTATTGCGGAAAGGCTCAAACTCTTTTCTTCTGAAATATTCATTTTCTGTGGCAGTTGTTTTAGAATATACAGCGTGCTTATTACATTTAAAGGTGTAAAGAACATCCACCCTTTTTAACAGACGCCACAATCTGAAATTTTATTAGATACTCTTACTGTTATTCATTAATCCAAAGGGCCTCAATGCAAGATATCGTCCTGTGTGATCCAGTATAGCATTTCCTTACTGCCATCTATCACTGGACTCACTCAGCATTATATAGGAGGACCTACAGTTTCCTGTAGACTACAAATAAGGTGTACTTTCACATTAACGAATATGTCTACATGTGAAAGAGGTTGTAAGTGCCTAATAAAATACACGAGTTTGATTGCGAATAAAACCTGCCGCCTCTATATCCTAAAATAGTCACCCAGTCACTTTGCCACAAATTCGAACATTATCAGTTCATGACATCCGTTTCGAAAGTAAATTTTATTATGCGCATATTAGGTTTATCTCGGGATATGGTTTTATATTTATCTTAATATGATGTTTACAATTAAAGATTAAATGCTATCTGAAGTGTTCCGTCCCCCCTATCTCCAGCACTTTCTTCAGATTTCGGCTTGTAATGAACAAATTCGAAAACTGGATAATTAAAGACTTATGTGAATGCCTGTACTGGAGCTTCTTCTCGATTTTTTTAAGCCGTAAAATATGTTTCCACTATCCTCCACATAAAAGTCATCCAACGACGGATGTCCAAATCTTGGGCGGAAAAGAACATCAGGAAATGGACACGTCGAATCAAGCCGTGCCTTGACAATTGACTAAGTTACGTCTACAAGGAGCGTTGCACGTGGAAGAACTACTCTTTGCTGATAAAGTTCCCAAGAATTGTAGTAATTTAGGAATTTGTTAGTGGAATCATCTTCTTCGTGCTGACAAGATTGTGAAACCTATAATGTGTCAGTGATTTCCATCATATGAGAATCTATGCCGCAGTGATCACATATTCATGATGCACATATCCGAATGATGTCTGGAGAGAATCATAATTTTCTCTTTAAATTAATTTAAATACAGATGAGATATCGTTATACAAACCAAATCACTGTGATATAAAGAAAAGGATATAATTTCAAATAGTGCACAATATATCATCATTTGGCGATTAATAATCTACGTAAAGCTTGTCTGTAGGACTAAAGACTTAGAAAAGATTGAAGCATCTGTATAAAAACTCGTAAATAGAAGAATTATTTATCAGAATTACTGTACTTAACGCCGTACCTTGTCACTGCAAGTAGTGAAAATTGCACAGCACTGGCTATGATTCCTCGTAACACAATAAAAATAAGTTTTTTAATTCTTTTTACTCTTCTTTTGATTTCATATTTTAACTGACACTGGCAGCCAACTACAATAATGTATCATCGTCACAATACCGAAAGACGCTGCTACAAATTCTTACAATATTCTGTGAACTTGACGTTACCTTTCGTTATACAGTATTTATCTTCTCTGCTTCAAATCCCGTTCTTTATGCACGACACCTGAGGTACATTCCGGTCAGACTTATCAAACTTTTCAAATTTCAGAAATGAGTCCGCGATCAACTCTGAGAATTATGAACTCTTTCCGCATCGAATACCAACTAAAGCGGACTAGACTTCCACTTGGAACCATAAAATCTTAGTTATCTCTTTCAACTGATAAATATTTACAACAATCAAATCATTTGCCTACTAGAATAATGAAAACACACTTGACGTCCTAGCAACAAATAATCCTCAGCCAATAAGAAACATCAAAACAGATGCAGGGATTTGTGAACGTAGAGTTGTCGTGAGAGTGAATGTAAAAATTCCCAAATCCGCTAAAAATATATCTATTCAAAAATGCAGATAAAACTCGCTCCACGCTTCCCTGTGAGAGACTCTAACAATGTGCGTGTAGAACAGATGTGGCTTATATTCCAAGAAATATTATCGACAGGAATTGAGTGAGTTATACCAAATAACTGGGGAGCTGACCTCCGTGGTACACAAAAAAGATCAGATCGCTGTTGCAGAAACACAGAAAAAAAGACACCAAATTCTTTACGTTGGCGGTTGTTTTGAAAGAAACGCGAAATTTTTATGGACATCAACGCAAAAGCTTATAGCAGTTTTCACAGCTTCACTTTTATCTCATCATTTGGTAGAATATTCATAGAAATTCCGGTCATATGTTCAATACACTCGCGGCATAAAACAATCAGTACCTTCCCTGCGCGATAACAATGATGATGCTACCGATAACAGTGGTACTAAAGCAGAGTTACAAATTACAGTTTTTCGAAATTATTTCGCCAAAGAAAACGATGTAAATGTTCTAGAATTTGTATAAAGAAGATCTTGTCACGCGTAGTTTCAAATATATTTATTTGAAGTGGTAAAGCAAGTCTTCCATTCCAGAATTTATACGTTAACTTCCTTTTAGAGCTGGCAGTTGCAGTAGTTCCGTACTTGGCATTCATATACGTATAACAGAACTGTTCCCAAGGACTGGAAGTTGGACTCACATATTCAAGAAAGGCAATAGAAGTAATCCGTAAAATCACAGGCTGAGCTATTCTTTTACGTATGAGCCACAGTGGACTAAGATTTTTCCAATGCCCTTTCGTTTCTTCCATATTTCTCTCATAATTTTCCGGTGTTTCTCTCTTCTTACTTCGGTCCTCTTGGCTCCAGTCTTCTTCCTCGATTTTTCCTGGAAACATTTGGCATCCTTTAATGTTTTTCTGAGTGGTAGGCTTTTCTCGGTATTGTTGGATAATTTGAAACTCGTCCATGTCCCTTCCGACTTCTTTGCACCATATGTTGTCAATTTTTAATCTACTGAACTAACATAACAGTCTTTTTGTAAGTCTGTTGGAAGTCATCCTTTGCATGTGACCGTAAAAAGCTAGTCCTCTTTTCGTAATTACATCAGTTTTTATTTTTATTTATTTATTTTGTGTGTGTGTGTGTGTGTGTGTGTGTGTGTGTGTGTGTGTGTGTGTGTGTATAGATTTCACTATTATTTGAATTTTCCTTGATATTTTTCTTTCAGTAATTTGCAGTGATTCCATCACTGCCTTTTACTACAGAGTGAAACATTCTTCTGCATGGAGTGCTTCTGGGCGAATTACTGCAGTGAGTCAGTTTAGCATTGAGGGATATTGACGTCTTGTTATACATGTCCTTAGTGAGATAGTACCCTGTTATCATCTTCCTAACTGTAGCTTTAATGGCTTCTTTCTCTGAAACATCTTGTTTAATTATTTATGCAAGGTACCTGAACTTATTTCTTCTCTCAGTTTGTCCATATTTAGTTATTATTATGTTTGGAGCTGTTTTAATGTTTCTCATAAATTTCGTTTTCTCAAAGGAAATTTGTTAGCCTGCTTTTTCAGCTTGTTCTTTGAGGAATTCAATTTGTCTCATGGCTGTTTCAATTGAATCTGAAAAAAATAGCTAGGTCATCTGAAAATGCTAACCGGTCTATTTCTGGTGGTCCCTTTTGAAACCTAATGTAATTCATACAATCACAGACTCAATTTATTAACGTCGTTCTTCAACAGGATTTTGAAACACTTAGTTCGAACGTTATCTTTACCTCGGAAAGCGCGACCTATTGACACTTAGTCAGCACGGATTCAGAAAATTCCGATGTTTCTGAACACAACTTGCTCTTTAGTTACACAAAGGAATGAGTGTCGTCAACAGGGGATCTTGGGTAGAATTGTACCCATATTTCTACGTTTTTGGAAAGCTTTTGACTCTCTAGCTCACAAGTGGCTTCGAATGAACTTACGTGCTTACGGAATATCGCTTCAACTAGGCGGTAGGATGCATAATTTCCTGTCAGAAAGGACACAGTTCGTAGTAACTGACGAAAAATCATCGATTACTACTGAAGTAATATCTGGCGCTTCCTGGTGAATTATTCTTGCCTTTATAAACACTTTCGGAGCCAATACGAGCAGCCTTCTTAGACTGTGGATGATACTGTCGTTTATCGTCTAGTAAAGTCACCACATGAGCAAAAGCAACAACAAAACGATATAGATAAACCATCTGTATTTCTTTTGGACAAAAGGCAAGATCGCTTATAATTTTTAAAGGTAGATTACAGCTTTCGGCGGATTAAACTGCCATCTTCCGAAATTTCATGAATGAATAAAAGCAAAATTATTACCGATCTTGACTGTTGTCCATGATAAAGTAATTCAACGAATCGGCCGCCAGATATGACATACTTTTATGACTTACCTGTATGGTGCGATAACTGGCAATTGACAATAAGCAACGGAATGTGTGAGGTCATCCACACGGGTACTAAAGAAACCAGTGGTATTGCTTCTTACACCATAAATGATTGAAATGTACAATTCGTTTATTAAATTAAATACCTAGAAATTACAATCACAAACAACTTAAATTACAAGAACACCAGTAAAATGTCTTGGTAAAGGCGAAGTAAAAGCTGTGTTTCACTGGCAGAACAATTACAACATGCAGCTGTCATAGTAAAAAGAGTGCGTAATTCACATATTTCAGTCGGAGGGCAGGGGGTATTGATCAGCTGTGCTTGATAGTTTCTTGTTGAGAATGAAGGTCGGCACAGAAAAAGTTCAGAGAAAGGTAGCTCGTTCTGTACTATCCGATACAGAGAGAGTGGAACGGAAATGATTCTTTAGTTGGGATAGAAATCATTAACGAAAGGAATTAATCGTTGCGACGACATCTGTTTGCAAAATTTCTGAGGGAAACTTTTGTTGCCAGCCACCAAATAGGGTAGACATGATGGTCGTAATAAAATACGAGAAATAAGATGTAATACGGAAACATCGAGTTGTTCCTTTTTCTCACATGATATTCCAGAACAGAATTGTAGAGACATACAAAACGCTCTAATGTGTGGATTGCAGGGTAAATATGTAGATGTTTTCGCACTACTATTCATTACAAGTTGGTAAATTATTTGACTCTGTCAAGTAGCATAATTACCTTGGCTGCAGCCTGTCAAGAGGCGTACACTGGTAGCATTGGGACGTTGACATAACGGTAAAAGAATATAACAATGTGTACTATCCGTCACCTAAAGATACTTCATAGACATCTGAGCATTTCATTTAATGTGAAATCTGCGCTTGTTTAATTTCAATCGTACATGTTGTTGTGTTCGTTAAAACCGTTTGATGCAGCTTTCTGCGCTAGCCTATCCTGCGTTGATCTATTCGTCTCTTCAGAACTACGTCAATTAACGTCTAATTCTCAGGAATTATTACCACACACAACACAATTCTCTCCTTCCACTTTGTTTTCTTGGCACCTGAACTAGTACCTCATTATGGATTGTTCTACGTACTCTTAAGATCTTCAGTACTCTTCCGTACCATCACATTTCAAAAGCTTTTTTTCTGTTTTTATCTGGACTGTTTATCACCCACGTTTCACTTTCCTACAAGGCTACACTCTGGACAAAGTCTTCATAATATCATAATATTTAAATTTGCACTGAATCGTAACCAATTTAGCTTTATCAGAAATGCTTTTCTTACCATTTGTATCCTCCACCTGTTATCTGTTATATATCATTTTTAGCGCCCTCTCTTCCTAATATTCTTTCAGTTATTTCATCTTTCTCCCACAAGTGGCTCTGTTCAGTAGCTTCCTGTAACAGAGCAATGTCTCTCACTCGGAAATTGATACACGTGCTATCAGGACGCTGGACTTAATTTGTGTACTGGAGATTCTTCCATTTCCTTATGAAATTACTTTGCGCCTTTCTTCGAAGATCCTACAGTATATTCCGTTTAGGATCTGTGGGTAATCAATTATTCTCAAGTTAGGAAATGGCTTGCTGTCAGTATCTCCGAGTCACCCTGCGTGATTGTTCGTGAGTTGATAGTGTCCTTTGATTCCACAATTAGAAGTGTCTTCCAATTACAACGCATTTCTTATAACCATTTCCAAACAGCACTTCGTATTCTGCTGGAAGCTATTTTGCTAGACCATTGATATCCAGCTAATTGAAAAACATATTTTTTTCTGACCAATAGACATTGATGGATGGTACACAGTAGCCAGTTGTAATTTTCTCAGCACAATTAACAGACATTAATCACAGAACACTATTGCTTTTGATTTTCAAAGAGCACTGGTGCTGTTTTGTGTTTCTGGAAGATAATCGTCATTAATATCTTATTGAGGTGATGTGTCAGGAGCTTTAGTTATCTAGGAAGCCCCGTTACAATATCATTTTATGTGATCGCAAACCTGCACGGCGCCGTGAAGTATTCTTATGAATTTGGTAGTCAGGAGACACCGAAATTCGAACATCAGAAGCGTGTGTACACACAGATCGTGGAAGAGTTACGAATTAACACTACCAGAAAATTTCAACTGATGATGTTCCCAAATGTGGCATAAACAAATGCATTTTATTCAATTTTCTACAATTACCACTCTAAGTTGAGTAGAAGCAAGATTTTTAATTATTTTTTATTGCAGTTTTCGTATATTTTAGTCCATTTACAAACCAGCCAAGTTAAGTGCTTCAATATCATCGTTGCCTACATTTTATATTTATTTATTTATTTTTGCGCTTTACAGTCCTCTATGTATTAAAGAGTCTACGTTTTAAACAAAGAAGCTGTAGCCAACGATGACATTGTAGGAATTTACTTTGCTGCTTCTAAAACGTACTAAAATGTCAGAAATCGGTAATGAAATTAAAAAAAAAAAAATCTGTGCAACGTCGACTGGAAATTTGAGAAAATTGTTAAAATAATCACGTTGTTGCACGTTTCACTAAGCGTGCTCTAAATAAGCTTTCTTTAACTGCACAGACGGGATGAATTCAAATGTTCAAAAGTTTTTAGAGCTTATCGGACTTAACTACGGGGTCATCATTCCCTAAATTTAAAAACTACTTACGAACTAGCTTATACTAAGGACGGCATAAATATCCATACCCGAGGGGGGATTCGAAACCCCGATCGTAGTGGCCGTGCAGACTGTGACTGGCGCGCCGCAGAAGCTCGGCCACCGCGGCCGGCTGGAATGAATTCCACAAAGTTTCTAACTAGTTGAGAAGCGAAGGAAATCGGATAAAATGGCGATTTTCTGACGTTATTTATTATTTTCTAGGATTGGTAGTCATATAAAAATGACGTAAAGTGAATAATACATGCCTTTCGGATCAGCAGGTTGTATATCGGGTTATTACAATGTTACCATTCGAATTCCGTACAGACCAGTATTCGTGTGTCAATAATCAAAATCGCAACGTCAATTGGGACAACCATCACATCGCCACACTAGGTTGAATATACCCGTAAGGGAACACCATCTTCTGCTTCGTGAAGAATTCCATAACTATTTTTCCGAACTTCCTTCATTTGGGTATCACAGTTCACGTTTTCGATTTTATCCCACGTAAGTCAGAAAAACCAAAACGTTACAATAATCACATTTTTCGGAAACATTGCTCTGTTTGTCTGTCAATGATAATAACAGTTTACATCGCACCTTATAAATTCAATGGTGATTCGTTTCGATCCTACTGTGGATTATCTTCAAATCCAGCGCATGCATGGAGGTGAGCAGATGCTGTGGAATCCTGTAATTGGAGGTCTTGATTTCATGTTGTAGCTTCCAAAATGGCAACGTGACAGCAGGAACTGAAGATAACGTGTTGACACTTTTTAAAGAACAGACATTCTTTTGTTGTCTACACTCTTGTCTACTTCAACACATTTATGGGTATCATCAACTTGATACGTCTTTCAAATGTTTGCTTCAATTGTCACTGAAATTGTGACTTACTGGTATACTTCTAGACAGTACTGTCGATGAAAGGAAAGTCTTGATCACCCCCCACATTCAGTTAGCCCTTCTTTTTTACTTCGTTTGACGACAACCTGTATCTGAAACGTAATCTATTCTGTTCAGCTGCTTTTCAGACCACTTATTCATATAATTAGTGTCATCAACACACGTTAAGGTTTATATTTTTTTTCTGATATTTATTCACCACGTTTCTCCTTTTCGTGGCATTATCAACATTCGTAAGATATTTATTTTACATTAAGTAAAAATGTATGTGTCATAGTTGGACGTCAAATTATTTAAAAGAATATTTGGTGCAGGGAACCCGGAAGACCCTCAACACGGGGTGCAAAAACAGCCATTATTGTGCAACATAGTCCTTTCTGCAGTCCTGTCTCAGGATTTGGCGGGTTCACTGGGACCAATGTTCTGTTAAATAATTCTAAGGCTGTGCATGGCAGGTTTTCCTTGCCCCCGCAAGCAAATGTAAAAGAAATATCTTACGAAATCTAATGATGCCACAAAAAGTGGAAATGTATTAAAAGTACATATATTCTCAACTAAGATGGTGTTAAATGGAAGTTGATATGCATATGATTCCTGCAGCATTCACCCTTACGGAATGGAGAGTATTTTGATTTCTTCTCCATGGCCACGCGGGATTGGCTACATTGTCTAAGGCATCATGCTACGCACTAGGCAGTCGCTCCCGCCCGAGATTCGAGTCCTCCCTCGGGCATGGATGTCTGAGTGTGTGTGTGTATGTGTGTATTTCTTCCTTTGTGTAAGTTTGAGTAGTTTATAAGTCTATGGACGGATGGCCATAGTAGTTTGATCCAATAGGTTTACAAAAATTTAAACGTTTCTTCTCCCTGAAAGACAATTCCAAAATCTTTCCTCGGTTTCCCTTCCAGCTTAGTCTAGAGACTGACTATCATCTGACATTTAATTTAGCATCTCAAAATAAATAGTGTCCATTAGTTTTACATTAATGACTAGATACATTGCTCCACTACATATACTTAGGAGTAGATAAAGATTTTCCGATATCTCGAAATATAATGCTTAAAGAGTGCAGTAGACAGTATCTATTGTTACTTAACGTCTTAGAATAAAATTTCAGTACTAAATAAAATACAGGACAATAAATAAATTTAAGCACAACAGTGCTGACAAGGAAACAACAAAAGTTATCCATCGTAAGTCTGAAAGTTTTCTCTAATTGATAAGAGTACCTAATAGATTCTGTCTAGAGCACTCCTCCACTTTTATGCAAATCTACAAAATATCGGTGCCATCTTTGGCACACCATCCAAAGATTTTTACAATGTTTGTATTTGTTTTCTTGAGTCTTTCAATCTTTCAGCATAGTGAACACTCTTAAAGTTAGGAATTACCTTTCAGATTGATGAAAGTTTTCTAGCTAAATTGTATTAGTGGACAAGTTAAGAACTGAGATAATCCATTTTAAACTTAGGCTGCTGGAACATATTAGGAGGTGTAATGTAAATTATTTGGTTCCCACGGTTAAATATATCACACATGTATATATATTTAGTACTGAAAAACACTTTCCCAAAGTACAAATATAATTATTACATAAAGTTGAATATTAGGATTCAACTGTGGGAAATAATGAGACAATGCTAGTTCAGAAAAAATGAATCCATTACAGTCTTTCTATTGACTCATTCAGAGCCAAATACATTTAGTACTATGTTTTTCGCTTTCTGTGGCGGAAAAATAAGAATATGCACCACGTTATAACATTTCGTAGAGTATCTCAGTATGTTGTACATTTTACGTCGGAAAATATCTGCAGAGTATCTTTCTGATCATACCGCAGTACCTGAAGGAAAGGTTGTATACACACATAGTAAAAAATTCGAAAACTAGATATCATTGTCATGAACGCTAGTATTTTATTTATAAATGATTTACGACGCTTCGTAAGTTGAAAAAAATGCATAGAAATAAAACTCATTACTTAAAGTTCTCTACTTTCATAAGTAACTACTTTGTCTTTTCACTAATTTTCAAAATGTTCTTCTGGTAGCACACATTTTCATAATATTGACATCATGATGGTACTTTTTCACTGTAATAATCTATACCCTCCTGTTCCGGTTAGACCGTAAAATTTGTTGGGATATCTAAGGAATTTATTATATCTGATGACGTGGTGTGAATCATTACTTTTCAGAATTGTGTGACTTCTATAACGTCCCGTATATTCTTTTTTGTACCCTAAATGAAAAGAACTTTCTTGTTCTGCATTCACTAACTATAATGATGTTTTCTTTCGTCTATACCTGATTTATTTTAGCTTTTACTAGCCGCTTAGTTAAAAAACTCCTGCTTAGTTAAAAAAAGCCTTCGTTTCTTCGGCTCAAATAATTTTCGTAAGCATCTCTGTAGGATTTTGTACATTTTGGCCAGCATAGCTTTCTGCTATTACAATTGTCACACGCTATCTAGTTAGCGTTCACTTTGAATATTGGCAGTTTTTCTTGTTAGCGCTACTCACAGCGAAAAACAGCTTCTCTCCATTCTTTTCTTTCGCTTCCTTCATCCCTCCTCCACCCTCTCTCCCCCAATTTCTCTATCTCTCTCTCTCTCTTTCTCCATTTCTTTCGTCTTTGTGTTGTTTTCTATCCCTCGTTGTTTAAAAAAAAATCTTTCCACCATCTCCTACGTGAGGTTATTAGAGACGGTGTTAAACAACTGTCCACTATGAATCGAGCCTACTTAGAGCGATCTAGGGTCTAGTGTAGAAACAGAAATTAAGAATAGCTGAAAAACAGCTGTCATCTGGAATTCATTAACGGTATGTCTATGCGTTACTCTTCGGTTACTAGTATTTCGGCCATTATTAAACTCTACTCCGAGTCATTTAACACTTTAGTTGGCACACATAAATAATGTGAAGGAAAAACAAGTTCTATTTTGAACTAATGCGTGAAAAGTCTGTAAACAATTTCCTTTTTGCTGCAAAACCTGAAAAATCCCACAAACCTATCGTTTTACAGTCAAGTATCCATAAAGGCAATACCTACATTTTCCTTTCCTCCAGAAACTGACCAATGATCGTAATTGCTATGTATCATTCACTGGTTCAGGAGATACTGTTTTCTTCATCTACTAGCCTGATTGTCAGTTCAGTAGTGGTCTGTCAGGGTGTTCTTCCCAGTAAACATAAATCCGTTCGCAATGTCCGAAGTAATAATTAGCCCACACTTTCGCATAACAACTCACCTTCCTGTTTAGAAGCAGTTTTCCTTGCATCAGAAAAGACAGAACCAGAAAATTGAAGTAAACTGCTACACTGTAACTCATATAACCTTTCAGTGTCTGCTAAAGACGCATACTATTGAGAAACTTTTCGTAAAAGCCAGCTTAATATTGCTGTGTATGAGAGCTTAAATGATAAAACACTATTACCCTACCGAGCACGAAACGTGAAACATATCGCAGAAAACAATATTTAATTTTGTTGTTGTTTCAGAGCAACAATGCCAAATAAAGGATTGTGGCGAATTCTGAGATGGTCCGTTCAATGCAATTTTCTGCCCTCTACTGATAGTCAAACTTTATAACTGTATTCTAAGGGTAAAGCTTTGACGAGTTTTTCGTGGTTGAGATTGTGACTGAAGATAAATGAAATGCCCCATTTCGCCTACCAATTTAGTCGTTGTGTCATAGTATGTGGTGATCTCCATGCTTATGTGAGAAATTCGGGCTATATGCGAAACTACGAATCGTTTGGTATGTGACAAAGTTCGGCCCAAATAACGTTCAGAAAGTAGATAAAATTAATCGCATATTAAAAACTAAAATATTAAGTTCATCTAGTTTCAAAGATTTATTTCGGCATACCTTGTTGACATTGCAAACCATTCACAGACTGAAGAGCCGAAAAATAAATAAATAAATAAATAAAATAAAAAATAAAAAAACTGGTGCAAGGCCTTCGTATAAATGATAAAACTGAGTAAAACTGGACGAATTGTCTGTGTTAGATAGTGGTCAGTACCTAGATCTCGATTACGCCCATTATCAGAAATATAACTTCGCCATTTAAGACGGAATGTGCCATTCAGTGTTCAGTCTGGAGCATAGTACTCCTTATAAAAGTTCTCCACCATCCACTGTTCAATGGTAAAATTGTTGTCTCGTCTGTTACTAAGCCTGTTACTTCAAGAGAAGTATAAGGACATATTTTTCTGTTCTGTAAGACGGGATCAAAGTTGAAACGTTTATACGTGACATGGTTGAAATACTGTATGAATTGTGTTAATGTGTGTTATTTAGACGTTAGACAGCTTCCACCTTTCTTGTTTCCTGATGTAGCGTCAGCATGGTTTTTAGACAGCACAATTTTAAAGTACTTACGTTTGGGTTGAAATAGTTTGTACAAGATGCTGTTCTTCATTAACGATGTTGATTTGACTCAGCCAGTCCTCATACGTCATTGTTGTTCCAATATAATTTTGTTTCAATTTGACACTGGTCTTGTGCCTTTCTCAGTCATTGTAGAAATAAACATTAGTTTTAATATATCATCGACGGTGAATTTCAATTTGACACTGGTCTTGTGCCTTTCTCAGTCATTGTAGAAAGAAACATTAGTTTCAATATATCATCGACGGTGAAGTTATTATTACAGGTCATGAGAGCTGTTTGGTCAAGGAAGGGGTGGAAAATCGGCCGTGCCTTTCCACAGGAAGCATGTCATCGTTCTCACTCTCACATGTCGACGAATTCAAATGCGAAATTTCCACCTTTCTTATTGTAATGTTCTTCTCAGGTTTGCCGGCAGATCTTACAGTTTCGAAGGTCCATCTGGGCGCGATCTTCAGGCTAGACGCTGCATGGTAGTCAAAGTACCGTATCACATCGATACGAAGATCCGTCTGTCCCGCACAGTTTTGTGGCTTGCGGATTATGTTGGTAGATGTAGATGCAGATGTCTTCACTTCACAATCGTCTCTTTGCAAGATGGGGACCAACGACAATTGAAGAGAATCGTTCCAACGCAGACAGAAGTGCAAGTCAGAAGTGCAACTCTTCCGGAAATTCCTGGGAATTTCATTGCTAGACCAATACAAAGTGTCAGCGTGCGAACCATTCAACCAAACATAATCGATTTGGGCATTCGGAGACGAATGCGCCTTCGTGTATTCTTGATGACTAAGCTTTACGCCTAGTCTGGACCCGTCAAACTTATACTGGATGGATGATGGCTAGAAGTATGTTGCCTGGTCCGACAAGTGTCGATTTCAAGTGTATCGAGACGACGAAAATGTGCGGGCATGGAGAGAACCTCATGATGCCATTAACTGTACATGTCAATAGGGTACTGTTCAAGCTGGTGAAGGTACTTTAATATTGTCAAGTTGCACCTACATACATTCATATAAATTGTACATTCAGATGGAAAGGACACTTGGACACCTCATATAAGCAATCATGGTACTGAGTGTCTCCAGGAACACTCTTCTTTGTTTAGACGCCTCCCAGACATACTCGCCAGATATGAATATTATTGAACATATCTGGGATTCTCTGCAGCGTGCTGTTGACAAGAGGTCTTTGCCACCTCGTACTCTTGGAGATTTGTCAACAGCCCTGCACGATGCAAATTTATCACATGTTTGTTAAATGCTGCGGTTATAAGTCCTTAACATGAAGTAACTTATGCCAAGGACAACACACAGACACCTATGCCCGAGGAGCGACTCGAACAACCGCGCACTCCGAAGCAAGGTGCCTTAGACCGATCGCCCTCTTCACCGCGGCGCAGTATGCAAGGTGTTAATTTTCTCCAATACTTTATGCATTACATGAGTCCATACCATGTCGTGTTACGACATTTGCGCATGTCCGCAAAGGCATTGCACCAGTCTTTTTTTTTTTTTTTTTTTTTTTTTTTGCAATGTCAACAAGGTCTGCCGAAATAAAACTGAGGAACTAGGTGAACTTAATATTTTAGGTTTTAATATACATTGATTTTATTTACTTTCTGAATGTTATTTGGGCCGGACTTTGCCACATACCGAACGATTCGTAGTTTCGATATAGTACGAATTTGGCGTGAGAATAGTAAGAATTATATAATTGAGACAGTCTCTCTTTTTTTATAATGCAGGACAGCTTGGTGTCGTTCCTCGACGAACTTTGCCTAGCTAGTTAGCACAGTCTTCCTGTGGCAATCGGCGACATCACCAGACGGCTACACCTTGCTACTAAACCTTCCCGTCAGATCATTTATGCAGATGAAAAGTAAGAATCAGGACCGTTACAGTACTTGCCGCGACACGCAGTAGCATGTCCTTCCCTTGCAGACGAATTTTTACTTTGCATGTAGTATGGATATTTTTCATAACTTTTTCCGAATAAATAATTTTAAAAAGCGAGTTGACGAAGAATATAATAAAGGTTGTCGTTTAAGTTGTGTTGGCACGGTAGCTACGAAAAAGACTTGGCCTTTTTTTAAAAAAGTATGCACCACAATTCAACCCCGTTGCAATGAGAGCGACTTCATCCCTGGAAAAAACATATCGTTGATTTACGGGCATGCGAGTACTCACTCTATTCTCTATATTCCAGCAGCGGTTGCATATGTTCCCGAGGAACGCAAACACTGACGTCCGATATTAAAAAAAAATCAAAATGAATCAAAACTTTTGACAATGTTCCTTGTGATCTTTCACGTCAAGCGCTCGCGGTACCCGTAACAGAACACGACGAACAATACACAACCGTACCGGCCACAATTTGCCTGTGAACGTAACGAAATTCCATACGGGCGGAGAAAAAAAAGAGCGCGACGAAAAACAACCCCCTCCGCCACCCCTGCAACAAAAAACGAAAAATAAAAAAGGGTCTCTCTTGCGCGGGCTATGGCTGCGGCGGTACTTCGGAGGCGGCGGTTTTGTGCAGCTACCGCAATTCCCGCGGCAGGTTTTCCGATGCAGAGATCCGCCGGTGTTTTCCGCAGTAATGGAAAACAAACAGGCGCGGCGACAGCGGCGATGGCGGAGCCGGATGCGGGGGCGGGAGCGGGCGTCTGCAGCGCCGGGCCGGCAGAGCGGCCGCCTGTCTCATTAGCCGACGTATCGACACGGCCCAGCGGCCACGGCGGGGCCGCTTATCCGGAAGGATTACGCCCCGACTCCAGCGCCGCTCCGCGCGGGCCCGAATTTCAGCAGCGCTCGCCGGCACCGCCAAACCAATCGCTAAAACACTTCCACAGTTGCGGTTTAGGTGCCCGGATGAAGCCAGATGGCTTTCTCAGATTAGTACCGCTAATGTCTAAGGATGTAAATGGAATAATACTGCGACCTGCACAGAAAGAACACATTTAGACCTATCAATAAATATAGAAAAGTGTGAAGTAATACACGTGACTACTAAAAGAAATCCGCTGAACTTTAATTACGCGATAAATCAGTCAAACCTTAAGGTCGTAGATTCTACCAAACACCTAGGAGTTACAATTACGAACAACTTTGACTGGAGAGAACACATAGAAAATATTGTGGGGAAGGCGAATCCAAGGTTACGTTTCATTGGCAGAACGCTTCGAAGATGCACCAGCTCCACCAAAGAGACTGCCTACATCACACTTGTGCGTCCTCTCCTGGAGTACTGTTGCCCTTTGTGGGACCCTCACCAGGTGGGACTGACGGAAGATATTGAGAAGGTTCAGAGAAGGGCAGCTCGTTTTGTTTTATCACGTTACGGGGGGGAAAGCGTCACGGAAATGTTGCACGAATTGGGGTGGAAATCATTAAAAGAAAGACGTCATTCATTGCGGCGTGATCTGTTTGCGAAGTTTCAATCACCGACTTTTAGTTCTGAATGTGAAAATATTTTGCTAGCACCTACCTACTTAGGGAGACATGACCATCCCAATAAAATAAGAGAAATCAGATCGAAAACGGAATGATTTAGGTGTTCTTTCTTCCCGCGCCCTATTAGAGAATGGAACGGTAGAGAAAAGTTATGAAAGTGGTTAATGAACCCTCTGCCAGGCACTTGAATGTGATTCGCAGAGTATCTATGTAGATGTAGATCAATAGAAAGAGCTTCATTCCTTATTTAATGACTGAAATAAAAGTTAGTGCACACCTTTCGCGTTCTTCAACTCACTCAAGATTTACTGTTGAAACAGTGCATATCATCATCATCATCATCATCAGCCATTTCAATCTTTTAATGATGTGGCCTCTTCGAGTCGTGGATTTAGGTAGGCTTTCAGCAGTCTTCTCCAAGTGGAACGGTCTTGAGCAACTCTCTGCCAGGTGCTACCAGCGATCTTCCTGATAATTTTGTCCCATCTGTCCGGTGGTCTTCTTCTAGGCCTCCGGTGTTCTCTCGGACTTGTGGCGCATTTCTTTTTTACTGGACATACGTTATCGCCACATGTTTCTATACATCACCTGTTATATATGTTCAGTGGTCTCGAAGATCTTGTAGCTCGCCTGCCAATAATACATCATAAAATAATAAGACGTCGAGATCTTAGGAGTCTTGTGGAAACTACAAATATGACACGTTTCATTTTATACGTATATTTATTTATCTATTTCAAGACTGACTGCCAACAATGCTAACTACTCCAGACTACTACAGACTCCTACTTCATTCTGCCACATACTGACTGAGTTCGCGCCAATTCGCCTAGAACCTTCTACACGGAAGTACAACATTTAAATATTTAACAATTTGTTCAATAAACATTAATGACTCCTACTTTACGCAAAGATACATAAATGTATGACAGATGTAATAATAATTTTTTACATCAAAATAAACAGTAGAAAAGATCGTTAAGTAAACAACAATTAGTGCAGTGTTAATATATGTTTACATTGTTAATACGACTTTCAATACTTAATTAATTTAGTTTGTTAGAAGACCCTAGTAATGCAAATTATAATGATTAAAATAACTTGACAGAAGCGCTATAAAATGCTTATGTAATATAAACATGAAATATTAGGTTACAATACTACGACCAATTATGGTATCGTATACTTCAGTTATTTAAACAAACGGGATCCTCCTGGCTAAATATATTAACAGACTCCACTCCAGTACTATCTTCGTCCATCTGTTGTCTTTTCTTCTCGCGATGTGGCCGGCCCACTGCCATTTCAAGGAGCCTACGGTCTCTAAGATGTCCTTAACCTTGGTCACAGATCGGATGTCACCTGCCCTTTTCCTATCCATTCTTGTACAGCCCAGCATTGCTCTTTCCATGGCTCTCTGTGCTGTGCTAAGTTTCCGTTTTATAAATGAGTTCAGTGTCCATTTCTCGCAGCCATGCATCAGCACAGGAAGAATGCATTGATCAAACACTGTTTTCTTCAGATTTACCGGCATTTTTTATTTGAATATTGTAGAATTCCTCCCAAATGCTTGCCAGCCAAGCTTGATGCGCCGATAGATTTCGGGCCTTACATCTCCCTTCATGTTTATCCAAGGTAGATATATACACTGACGTCTTCTAATGGACTGTCCTTGACTTTCACATCACCAGCTGGGACCCATTTGTTTGACATTACGTATGTTTTGGAGAGGTTCAAATTCAAGCCAACTAACTGACATTCCGAAGCAATATCCGTAACTACGTTTTGGAGCTCTCTGAAGTCGTTTGCCAGTAAGGCAATATCATCAGCAAATCTCAAGTTGGTAAGCCTTCTTACCAACTGGCATATAGAGCACAAGAAATGATTGCATTTACAGGTCAGTAGCTGAAGCGCTATTGTACCAGGTGTCGATCCAATCTGAAACATAATTACATGGTGTAGCGTCCACGGACGGCAATTCAGGCTTTCATTTGATTATATGGATGGCGAATACCGTCTTAGTGTACATAACTGCACGCCTGTTCGGCCTATTCACGAAGCTCTGGAAGAATTGTAGGAACCGCGCGGAATGGCCGCGTGGTCTAAGGCATCATGCTGCACACTGGGCGGCTATTTCAGTCGAAGGTTCGAGTTGGCCCTGGCCATTAAAATCTGAATTAGTATACATACAGATAATACTAACGATGGTTGAGGGTTGCCAAGTCCTCGACCCTCAAGCATCACAAGGTGTCGGACTCAATCTTCGAATAATATCTCTCTCCTGTCATCTTGATCTATTCAACATAAATTCATGTTATTCTTTGACTATCTTTTTGAACATAAACCTCTGTACTTGCCCTTACTCTTTACGTTACGTTAGTTTCATTTCATGTGTTAGTTAAGCTGTATATCGTGAAACTTAACTAGATATATGAAGAAATTATTCTGTCTAAAATAACTAATAGTGAAGAAGACGGCCTGTTTAACATCCAGACGACAGGTCCTTGTACGCGACAGCAAATAAATTTAATAAAATAATCTTCACTCGGGCCGCTTACTGCCGCTTACTGCAAGCTAGTTTAATCAGTTTATCAATCTATTCACTTGCGTGTATGCATAATATGGTTTCATCGCTGATGACCAGGCCCCGCGATCTATCATCACTCTGACGTGAGTCGAGGCGTGCGCTTGGCGTGTGTGGAAGACGGGCTAGAGGTATTCATGCCCGTACTCCCACTGTCAGCAACCGGCTGTCAACAATTCGTATTACCACTCCTAGGCTCGCAAACACTTTTGTCTGTGCAGTGGTACCTGTACCATCTGCCACAGCTGCCCTTAAAAACGACGATCTTAGCAGTCGACGATGCTCCATGTACGTCCACAACCTCGTTGCTGATGTCAGAATGTTCAAGTGGCCTTAGTAACCAATGTCGTTGCTCAAGTGACGCAACACGTTCAGCGTGGCAATTTTCAAGATCTCAAGCCTTTCCTTTGGGGCTACGTCAAGTCGTTGGTGTATGCAATCCCCGCAGAAATCGATCAACACCTACTTTCTAGGGTGTAAGCTCCCTATCTCCTTGTACAACAGACATCAAGGATCTACGAGATAGTGCGGCAGAATTTCAAGCACTTATTCTGCCGTTGCCGTGAGTTCACGGAGAGTGGCGGTCGTTACTTTGAACAATAATTATGAGGTACTGTGTTAAACTCTGTCCACAACGAAAATGTTTTGGCGACCATTAGTCCCCATCACAGCATAATCTTTTATGCACCCACTACGGTATCGCATTTTTCATTTTGACCTTAGGGCAAAAATGAATTTGATGCCTGTCAGCCGACCGCGGTGGCCGAGGGGACTGAGGCGTTCCAGTCACCGTCTGCACGGCCACTGCGGTCGGGGGTTCGAATCCCCCCTCGGCCATGGATATTTGTGCCGTCCTTAGTCTCAGCTAGTTCATAAGTAGTTTGTAAGCTTAGGGACTGATGACCCCGTAGTTAAGTCCCATGAGTTCTACAAACATTTGAAAAAAAATTTTTAATGCCTGTCAGAAACAACAGACATCACACACACTCACATCTAAATTGTTTGAGACATTTTGTGTGTGCGGGCAGTTTATATCATTTGACTGATCGTTGTTTCTCGAGGAGGTGAAAGGATAAGAGAACACATCGGAAACCTTCAGGTAAAACCTCCGTCACGAGAGGCCGTGGTCGATGCATAGAGAGCACAGAGGGCGCCAACGGTCACGACGTGATACTGAGTATGTGGCTATCTCTGGATGTTGTCGTCAGTCTTGATTAAAAGTAATCTTTTGTCGTTTTGTTGACCTATAGTACATATTTTGTCTAACTTTAAACACTCCTTTTTGTATTAAAATTGTTCTGGTGTTTATGTATCTCAATTGCGTCGCTATAAATGCGTGCATCGTAAGTGGCCTTAGTAATGAGATGTTCTTGCCAATACGCTCGTCTCCGTAAATTTTATTTCATGATTCCTATCCTGAAAAACATATTCCGCTATGGCAGATTTTTCGCTGTGTCCCAGACGACAGATCCTTTTCTATACCGTTAATCTAGTGTTCACACTTCTTTTCCTTGTACCAACGTATACTTGACCAGAACTGAATGGAATTTTATACACCCCAGGTGTTGCTAGGGCGTGACGTGTATCTTTTGCCGATCTTATTTGATCTTCTTTGTGGGTTTGAAGTTCGGTTCTAACCAATCCTTGGCCAGAACTTTGCCGATTCGAGCTGTAATTTTGGAGATGATAGGGAGGAAAACTTTTTCAGATGGTTGTAGATGTTGATCAGTACTTCTGGATTCTTTAGAAACCTTTTTTTAGGTTAGTTTACCAACTGCAAGGGCACACTATTTCGAAACGTAGGAAATATGAAGGGGCTACCTGATCCAAGACTAAAACATGTTTAAATGTTTGTAAATCTACCGGACTCAACTATGTGGTTATCAGTCCGTAGCTTACTTTTGAAGCAAGCAGGAGTAAAATATAGAGAGCGTAAGGTTATTTACAACTTGTACAAAAACCAGACAGCAGTTTCAGAGTTGAAGGGCATGAAAGGGATGCAGTGGTTGGAAAGGGAGTAAGACAGGGTTGTAGTCTTTCTCCATTGTTATTCAATTTGTGCATTGAGCAAGCTATAAAGGAAAGCAAGGAGAAATTTGGAGAAGGAATTAAAGTTCAGGGTGAAGAATTGAAAACATTGCGTTTTGCCGACGACATAGTAATTCTGTCAGAGACAGCAAAGGACCTGGAAGAGCAATTGAACGGAATGGACAGTGTGCTGAAAGGTGCATATAAGATGAACATAAACAAGAGCAAAACTAGGGTAATGGAGTGCAGTGTAAGAAAAAAAGGTGATGCTGAAGGAATTAGATTGGGAAACGAAGCAATAAAGGAGGAAGATGAGTTTTGTTACTTGGGCAGTAAAATAACAAATGATGGTCGCAGTACAGAGGATATAAAATGCAGAATGGCAATGGGTAGAAAAGCGTTCTTGAAAAAGAGAAATATGTTAACATCGAATATTGATTTAAGCCTAAGGAAGTCCTTTCTGAAGGCATTTGTATGGAGTGTTACCTTGCATGGGAGTGAGACATGGACGATAAACAGTGCGGACAGGAAGAGGATTGAGGCTTTTGAAATATGGTGTTACAGAAGAATGCTGAAGATTAGGTGGGTGGATCGCGTAACTAATGAGGAGGTTCTGAACAGAATTGGGGAGAAAAGAAATTTCTGGCATACCTTGACTAAAAGAAGGGATAGATTGGTAGGACACATTCTTAGACATCAAGGAATTGTGAATTTAGCGTTGGAGGGAAGTGTGTGATGAAAAAATCGCAGGGGAAGACCAAGAGACGGATACAGTAAGCAGATTCAGACAGATGTAGGTTGCCGTTCTTATGTGGAGATGAAAAGGCTTGCTCAGGATAGGGTATTGTGGAGCCGGCCGCGGTGGCCGAGTGGACTGAGGCGCTACAGTCACGGTCTGCACGGTCACTACGGTCGGGGGTTCGAATTCCCCCTCGGGTATGGATATTTGTGCCGTCCTTAGTTGTAGGTAGTTCATAAGTAGTTTGTATGTTTAGGGACTGATGACCCCGTAGTTAAGTCCCTTAAGCTTAACAAACATTTGATAATTTGGTATTGTGGAGAGCTGCATCAAACCAGTCTCCGGACTGAAGACCACAACAACAACAACAACAGCTTGCAGACTACTTAAACTAAGGTAAAATAACCTAAGGACAACACAAACATTCATGCCCGAGGAGAGATTCGAATCTCCGACGGCGAACAAACGGGCGCACAGTAACACGGCGGTCCAATAGGCACGGCTAATCCGTCGCGGCGATCCAAGACTAGGTAGAACTCAGAAGCCGGCCGCCGTGGCCGAAGGCACTGAGGCGCTCCAGTCACGGTCTGCACGGACACTACAGTCGGAGGTTCGAATCCCCCCTCGGGCATGGATATTTGTGCCGTCCTTAGTATTAGTTAGTTCATAAGTAGTTTGTAAGTTTAGGGACTGATGGCCCCGTAGTCAAGTCCCATAAGCTATACAAACATTTGAAACATTTTGAGAACTCAGAATTTAAGGCTCTTCTATGTAGAGCTTATATGTAAAGCCGGCTCTATTCGGTCACTATTTCTATACCGTAAGTTTTTGATTTCGTGTCGCATCAGCTCTTGGTAATATAATGCACATGCTCCACCCCTGATACAATATCTTGGAAGTCAGATTTCCGATAATACACTCTCGTTCAAATCTGCGGTACCTCCAGCCGGCTCACCTAACCAGTATCCATCCACTCTCCTGCCGGCAGACGAACTGCGTTTGATCGCTCGCGCCCGAAAGCCAAAGATTTGTAGCTGTCCGGATACTGGAAACAAAAGAATATGCGGCGCTACGTGAAATGATTTACGCGAGGTGGAAATTTTGCGCTCGGACCGATCTTGCACAACAGAACCAAAAAAAGAAAGAAAAAAGAGAGAGAGAGAGAGAGAAGGGAGGGGAACAGTAGACAGGGCACACACACACACACTGAAAAAAGGGGGAAAGAGGGATAAATAAAAAAAGAGGGAGAATTACCGCGGGACGCGAGAGGCGTACAGTGCTGAGCTATGCCGGACTCAAGTTATCGTGACAGGCGATTCGGACGAGGCGCGCGGCGGCGAGGCAGGGGTGAGGGGGCGAGCCAGAGATACGGCCGCGGTGAATTATTAGCGCGTCCGGGGCGAACGAATCAGCATTCGGGTGACGCGGAACGGCGCGGCGTCCGTGGCGCGGCGCGGCGCGCAGCGGCAGGTGTGGCGGCACAGACAGCTCCTCGGCCGCTAGAGGCCGCCGCCTTTGTGAGGACCGGTCCCCCGCCGCCACGCGACGGGGCGCCCTAGACGCGGCTCGCGTGCCGCCGCCGCCGGCCACAATGCCTCTAGGAAGACCGCCTAATACACGCACCCCTCCTCACCGGTCTACGGTCTCATAGCGGCACGCGACTAGCGCCCTCCCGTTCGGACGTGCACCTCTCGCTATTGTCCTCCGGTGACCTCCGAACTTTGGCCTTTTCTTACCGACACCGCCGAAAGAGAAGGCCGTCGCGGTCTCGTGCCACGCCACGCGCTGTAGGTCGAGATCGTGTAGCTGATTACGTGGCTGCTAGGTCTAGCGGGATAAAAAAAATCGAATGTTTGTAGAACTTATGGGACTTAACTACGGGGTCATCAGTCATCAGTCATCAGTCATCAGCTTACAAACTACTTATGAACTAGCTAAGACTAAGGACGGCACAAATATCAATGCCCGAGGGGGGATTCGAACTCCCGACCGTAGTGGCCGTGCAGACCGTGACTGGAGCGCCTCTGTCCCCTCGGCCACCGCGGCCGGCTAGTGGGATCGACGAGAAAAATGGAAACCTGTAAAATTTTTTGAATAAGTTAATATATATAGGGTGTTACAAAAAGGTACGGCCAAACTATCAGGAAACATTCCTCACACACAAAGAAGTAAAATATGTTATGTGCACATGTGTCCGGAAACGCTTAATTTCCATGTTAGAGCTCATTTTAGTATTTCTCTTTAAATGTAAATTGAAATAATTCGTGCTGACATTTGACAAAATTCACAATTGTTTCGTTAGCCCAGTGTGGGATCCTTATCAGGTGGGTTGGACGGAGGACATCGAAAGAATCCAGAGAAGGGCAGCTCGTATCGTATTGTCACGATACAGGGGAGACAGATTTACGGAAATGATACAGGATCTGGGATGGGAATCATTACAACGGCGCTTATCGCTGCGGCGTGGGCTACTTGCGAAACTCCAATAGCCAACATTCTCCTCCGAATGCGAAAATATATTGTTGACTCCCACTTACATAGGTAGAAATGATCATCAGAATAAAATACGTGAAATTAGAGCTCGAACAGAGAGATTCAGGTGTTCTTTCTTCCCGCGCGTTATTCGAGAATGGAATGGGAGATAAATAGTATAATTGTGGTTCGATGAACCCTCTGCTAGGCACTTAAATGTGATTTGCAGAGTATCCCATGTAGATGTAGATGTAGATGTTAGTATGTACTGTACTTCCTCGATTCGCCGCCAGTTGGCCCAATTGAAGGAACGTAATGTTGACTTTCAGTGCTTGTGTTAACATGCGACTCATTGCTCTACAGTACTAGCATCAAGCACATCAGTACGTGATCAAATTGTAAATTTTCACAATCAACTTGTGTGGGCTGACGAGAATCCGCATTCAATTGTGCAATCACATCAACACAGATTTTCTGTGAACATTTGGACAGGAATTGTTGGTGATGTCTTGATTGGGCCTCATGTTCTTCCAACTACGTTCACTGGAGCACGTTATCATGATTTCATACGGGATACTCTACCTGTGCTGTTAGAACATGTGCCTTTACAAGTACGACACAACATGTGGCTCATGCACGATGGAGCTGCTGCACATTTCAGTCGACGTGTTCGTACGCTTCTCAACAACAGATTCGATGACCGATGGATTGGTAGAGGCGGACCAATTCCATGGTCTTCACGTTCTCCTGAACTCAACCCACTTGAATTTCATTTAAGGGGGCATTTGAAAGCTCTTGTCTATGCAACCCCGCTACCAAATGTAGAGATTCTTCGTGCTCGTATTGTGGACGGCTGTGATACAATACGCTATTCTCTAGGGCTGCATTAGAGCATCAGGAATTCCATGCGACTGAGGGTGGATGCATGTATCCTCGCTAACGGAGGACATTTTGAACATTTACTGTAACCAAGTGTTTGAAGTCACGCTGGTACGTTCTGTTGCTGTGTGTTTCCATTATATGATTAATGTGATTTGAAGAGAAGTAATAAAATGAGCTCTAACATGGAAATTATGCGTGGACACATGTCCACATAACATATTTTCTTTCTTTGCGTGTTATATATATATATATATAAAGAAAAGAAAAAAAACTTCTGTTACTGAAGTTATATTTTCGGAAAAGCCATAGGAGAGGCACTTTAGTTTTACAATTTATAATAATTATAATAGTTTCATGGGAAGAAATCCTTATTTACGTAAGGGTACGCAACTATAAAATAGAAAAGTATTGTGTACAGGCGACAGACGCTTACAAAGTTATGAGCAGCAAATTATGGTAATTTGAAAACTGAAAAGGATGAATACAAGCGAAAAGGTTGTGGAAACTCTGCGGATGCAGTGTAAAAACATTGACAAGACCAACTTTGAAGCTGTGGTACCAAACTGCTGGTAGCAGTTTATTTATTTATTCAAAAAATGTTAACTGTTTGTTAAGCTTATGGGACTTAACTACGGGGTCATCAGTCCCTAAACTTACTAACTACTTATCAACTACCTTATACTACGGACGGCACAAATATCCATGCCCGAGGGGGGATTCAAACCCCGGCCGTAGTGGCCGTGCAGACCGTGACTGGAGCGCCTCAGTCCCCTCGGCCACCGCGGCCGGCAATATTTATTTGTTCCTCACTACTTTAGACACGAGGCAAAGTTTACGTTTCACACCGCGAAAGCGAGTCTTAATTTATAAGAAACGATTTAAGTATTTCAATTTTTTTCTTTTTGTTTTTAGGTGTAATTTCAACTGCTAAATCGTTAGGCAAGGAAATGTAGCAACAAGGTGCTATTGTCTTCAACGTTCACTAAATGGGGAAAAATTGAGTTTATATTACATTTTAAGAAAAATGTTTAATTTTACAATTTCTTGCGACGCCAAAATGAAGAGGCGACAGAAAAATGAATATATATATATATATATACAGGATGTTTCACTAAGTGTGTTTGCCTCTGTAACTTATAAAATAATAGGTGACGGGAAATTTTAATGCGGTAGGTCAACACAAGAAATGTTACACTTTCTGCGGAGCTATGAACATAGTTTATTGTATCATTTTCCAAAGAGTTACACCACAAAGATATAATTTTTAAATGGAACAATAGTTTTTCTATCGTGCATTTGATTCGTTGAAACCAGCTGCGTCCAAATCAGTTTAAACTACATTCCTATCACTGTTAGTTTGGGAGCTACAACCCTTCAAAGTTGCACTATGGTGTCTTGGTTGCTGTGTGTGGCGATGGGTGAGTGTGGCGAACGAAAATTCGTAAAATGTGGAGCAATACGACGATTAACAGATGCTCAAAGATAAAAAGACTCACCGATAAAACACAGGGAAACACAGACATACACTAACTGAGCATTAACTACCCTGCAATACACCAATGATCTCAATATAAACACTGGAAAGACAACTGTAGTGCTTAGGATCAAAATACTGACAAATGGATTAGCAGTTCCGTGTCGATAGCTAAAAGAGGGTGGACGATAGAGCAGTTGAAAGTCGTCGGCTTATATAAAATTAGCGCTGAAGACCAACGATGACTTTTAATACTATAATAGCAAAGAGGTTATATACAGCGAAACGTGGTGCACATTCTTCAGTTGTTTTCCTGCAGCAAGCGTACGAATAAAGAAAAATAGGTGCATATTGCAGTTTGAAAAGTAAAACTACCAAGAAATATGCCAAAGCGTAAGAAAGAAATTTCGCGTTCTCGATCCATTTCTAAGACAGAAAACGGCGCTTAAAAGTGAATCTACCGACGATAGAAACTTGAAATTGTAGATGTTGTTTATCTTACACTGTAGGCATCAGCAATTTATCGATATTCCCATCCCTAGGGGATGAATGGTTTTTTGAAAATACGTTACTATTGAGGGAAATTTGAAGAAGAAATAAAAATACTTCGGATTTACATTTTTGATTGGAATTTTAACAGCACTTATTTCGATGTTTTTTGGAAATTCTACCATTAAGCGGGTGAAATAAGGGATAATCTTTATAGGGAGCTAGTAAGACTATATTGTTGCTAGAAATGTGAAAGTTTGGCTTTGGAACCATAGTTTCAATTTTTTTTTTTTAATTGCGTTTCGGGATGTTTTCAATGCTGCCAACAATGGTGCAATAGGGAGTGGCAAGTTGTATCCTCTAAATGTTCTGCCAATGAAACGCAGTCTTAGCTTCGCTTCCCTACGATATTTTCTAATTAAAATTGTTCGTAATTGTAATTCCTACTTATTTAGTTGATTTTATGACTTATGGATTTGATTGAATTGTCGTGTAAATGAGGTTTAACGGATTTGTGTTAGTTCTCATACGGATGACTTCACGCTTTTCATAATTTAGGGCAATTGCCAATTTACATACAATACTGATATCTTATAAATAGCTTTTCAGCTGCTTTTGATCTCCTTGTGAGTTTACTAACCCATAAACGAGAGCGCCAAATGCGACAAAATAAGAGCTGCTCAGATTGTATGCTAATTCGTTTATCATGGAACAGTAGGATCCCCATAACACTTCCCTGGGGAACACCAGATATCTCATCTATTCAAATCGATGACTTTCCGTCATTTACTGGGAGGAGCTCGCGAATTCAGTAGCACAACTGAGGCGTTGTACAAGTACACAAGAACGCAAAATTATTAGAAGCCGCTTGTGATCTACAGTGTCAAAATCTCTTTGTAAATCTAGAAATATGGAATCAATTTTAGATTCCGTGTCGTTAGTCGTCAACACTTCATGTGTTTCGCCTGAGCGATACTTTCTCAGTCCGTGTTGACTATCGGTCAACAGAAGTAATAATCGGTACTACATCTAATAAAACTCCAACATTAATTAGTAAATAGTGTAAAGAGATTCAGAAGAATGGTTATGTTCTGTTCAGTATCCCTACTCCAACTAGATTTACGATCACGAGGCCCTAAATGTTTCAGATTAGTTGTCTCAGCTAAGGAAAAAAGTAGCTTCCTTGGTGACCTTGGAATCAGAAATGCATCCAAATTGTCGTATTTCTTTTAGCTACAAATCTCACCTGGTCGACGGCAGATGGAGCGAGGAGCGCATACGCTGAAGGCTGGCATGTACACAGGGCGCGGGATGCGAACCCAGGACCCCTCGGAGACGCCCAGAAGCCGGTTGATGGGAGCCTGGATGAGACACAAGCTGGAGGGGTCCGCTCAGACACCTGTAGCAACCGGTCTAGGGGCGATCTATTTGATACACCTGCACCAACCGGTCTAGTAGTTCTCTATTAGGTACAATAGCAGCTAGCGGAGGCGCCGGCTAGTTCTAGGCGAGGTCAGGAAACGAACCCGCGTGGATGTCAGACGTGGAGTAATTGTCAACTTCGTCGAAGCCAGAGGCTACGGGGGGGGGGGGGGGGGCTTCGAGTGTTTAGACTCGCCCAGTTCTCTAACACTGTGACGAGCGAACGCTTCCGGTCTGCTACAGCAGCCAAGGCAGTGTACCGTGAGATAGACACGATCGCTTCCGCGTCAGAGTCTTGCACCGCTCAACCACAGCTTTATTCCCGGCATAGGTATTTCGCAAGCAGCGCGCCGTGTCGCCTGCAGAGGTATGGATGGAAAGACATTAGTACAACACTAACAGATAAATAGCAGGCAGACAGATTGAAAGTGTCACCTGCAGCTATTACAGAAGGGAAAGGGAGGACTGAAAGAGAGAGAGAGAAAGAGGCAAACAGATAGAGAGAGACAGAGAGAGAAGAAAACGTACTGGGCCACACTTTTATGAAGAAATCAGGAAAGGAAATTGCATAACTGAATGAGAATTGTAAAGAGTGTGAAGTGGGAGAAAATTAGATAGCCGATAGATAGCATCGTTTGGTTTACAATTTGCTGTAATATCTAGTCACGTATATAAATTTTTAACGATTTTTTTTCTAAAATATAATAAGGGCACTATATTCTAAGTAGATAACAGGTTAACCTGTTCCATTAGTGGGTAACATGAACAGAGAAGGAGTTTGTAAATAACAAGCCGCATATGTTAATTTTTAACGAGAAGTCATATTGGAAACATTTTCTTGAGTGTAATAGGGCACTAAACTGTGAGAAGAGAGCAAGTTTAATTGGTTCGGAAGTGGATAACAGCACAGGAAAGCCACAATTACCATACTAGTTAAATGAGGCATTCTGTTGTGACTTCGGTGAGATGACATGCATTTTACCTTTGACTTTAGGTTCTGGGATGCATGTGTGTAGAGGAGTCCATAAAGAAGCTAGCGCTATGCCAGTTAAGTAACTGTTCTTATTCTGAAAGCACTTATCCTAACTGCAAAACGCATACGTGAGGCATTTATATTTTATTTTCTATCCATTTTGATTCTAACAACAATCTACACAATAGCAAAATAGTTTACAATAATTAATCAAACAGAAATAAAGAACTGCCATAACTACCTACATGTTCAATATGAGACAAACTCACATCAGAATAATATTAATATATGCTCAATAATGCCTGATTTTCATTAACTGACCACGTCTTTATCTGTAGGGATTCAGTGTGTACATAAACATACAGACTGAAAGATGTGTCACTTAGCTGACAACTGCTTTGCTCTTACGTATTGAATAGGCACACAAGATACTATTACTAGACACATCTTAAAGTCTTTTTGTAGTCTGCGTGGAAGTTCCAAAAATTTCATAAGCCTCTAAAAATCTCAATCAGGGATGTTTTTGTCAATACTGTTTTACGACACATATTCAATATCACATATTTAAAACTCTATACAGGCACTGTGAATGTAGCCACTATGTTCCATTTCTGTATCGTGAATTATGCACGGTGTTTCGACATTCTGGAACCACAGTTTCATTAATTCGAGACTGCCTTCCTGTATTTCTTGTGTTGACGAACTATAACTCGTAGTGTATCTCGTTGAGACAATTTCTGTTTCCGAAATATATAAATTATTACTTCAGCCGAAAGAAATTTACGTGAAAGGGAATTTTCTCTTACACAACGAAAAATTTGTAAAAACTTTCTTCCTAAAGTGGGAACAATGAACGGTAGTACAAGCAGAATGGAAAATTAACTAAATAAGCAATAAGATTAACGGTTATCAGTATAAACTACCTAAAAAATAACTATATGCGAGATTTGAAATTTATAGCAACCTCCTATGCCGTTTATGATTAGGCTATCAGAGAAGAAACAAGTAAAATTATATAACTGATATGAAGCAACATTTGTTAATTATATGTTAGTAAATTTACGAAATAACCGCAGATGAACAGTGTCTGGAAGTTTTGGTTAAATGTAATAGCACCACAAGACTGACAAGATGGAAAGGATATGGAAGACTAAACTTGATATGCTGCAGTAGTACTGCGAAAGACGATGTTTGAACTACAATTTGAAAACTGTGGTAAGGACTCTGTTTTGTCTGTGTTGGAACATATTTAATTCCCATTTTCTGAAGTGGGCGCTGAAGAAATTATTAAAAATCAAAGACACAATTTTGACGAAATTCGTAAGCCTGCATGTTATATCAGTCTGGGGTTCAGCAGATGAAATCCTCATATTCTATTCGAGAAAATGTTATAAATAAGTAAATTGGACTTTGTGTATAGAATGAACACGAAGGACTTCAAAATTATACACAGCGAAAAGGAACTTTTAACATAAATGACATCAGACATCAAGTATGGAACAGGAACGTAAGAAAGTTCTTGCTCCATTCCCTACGCTGAAAGTAAACGACTACCGGCACTGAACACTGAATTATCCATTGTACACCGGGTAGTTTGAAACTAGTCGTGGTGGAGTAGCTGAGCGGTCTAAAGCGTCTCGCTGCGGAGCGCGCGGTTGCTCGCCGTGGAGGTTCGAGTCCTCCCCGGGGCATGGGTGTGTGTGTTTGTCCTTAGGTTAGTTTACCTAGGTTTAAGTAGTTTGTAAACTACGGACTGATGACCACGCACTTTGGTCCGATAGATTTACAAACATTTGAATATTTTTGAGTTAAAAACTAGAAGTTCTTTAAAGAAAAGTATGCAGGTCATTTATCCAAAAGCAAACGACCGTATGTTATAGACGTAAGGTTCTATAATTCATTAAAAATAAGCAGGTGATGTTCAGAGTAATTTCCTTTGCCTTTGGAGAAAGGCTACATGGTATTCAAACTTCCCAACTCTTCAGGGACGTCAACACGGTTCTCAAGCATTCTGTATTGAGACCAGTGACTACACTCACGTAAGTAACAATGACATCTGGGATTTTTCTCGCAAATCATTTACTTCTTCATGCTGTTATTACTCATGCCTACCGCCGGATTCGTCACATGAATTTTAGCAGCATTCATGCAACTGAGCTCAGAAATATCGCACTCTCTTATCTACCGGCCTGTTCCTAATAAACACCTGCATTGTAATGGTTCTGAGCTACTTTTGAAAGCTGTAAGGATAAAAAATGTAGACACGAAAAACATTTGTACTTCAAATTATTCTTTGTTGGTATTTCTGATTCTCGGTAATTACGATTTACGACGGATGTAAAAATATAAGTATTTTAAAGAAAATGCAATATCTTAGACGTAAGCATATGTTTAATCAGTTTTGGAAATTTTTTTGCTAATATGACTGAAAAAGAAATTTCACTCGGTTTGAAAAACTAGGGAATCCAATATCAAAGTTTAACAAGCCATTTAACGAGGGGGAAGGAAGAGACCAAATTCCTGGCATTATTCCAAACAGCTGTTCGAGTCATTGTGTAGATTCAATGACAGTGAAGATATACTAACGCATTTCCTGAAGAATTTCACCAAAACATTTAGAAATATAATCAAAGCAGTAAATTCCACAACCGTTGTACTAACAAGAGACTCGAAAAGGAAATTTTGAATTTGTTGTAGAGCGACTAACATCACATTCGAAATCGTAAGGGCACCATACAAGCAGTTCTGACACTGCGACAGAAACTGGTGAGAAGACTCAACAATAATTTAGATATCTTCATTGCGTTCAATGACATAAAGCGGTTGAAGACGTCTGAAATTATTAGAATGTATGGAACGATAAGACTTGCACAGAGAGAAACAGTCATAGAAAAGGACGTAAAACAAGATTGAAGCCACGCCGAAAATCGTAGAACTTTACAGGAAAGCGATTAAAATATCTCTAAGATTCGTCGATGACATTGCTCTTCAGAGAAAAATAACAACTGCAGGATATATTAAATCTAATGGTCATCCATTTGGGCGTATAATACATGCGGAACATTGTTCAGAAAGAGAATAACATGAGCAGTACGAGAAATGAAACTAGCGAACTATGGATTGTGTTGTAGACGCAGTGAAAGAATTCTGGTACGTTGGAACGTAAATAGCACATGACGGAGATACCAATGTATACATAAAAGGCAGACTAGCATACACAAAGGAGCAGTGGGAGATTTCCACAGTTAAAGGTGTTTACTGGTATCAGATATTGGCATTAAGTTGAGAAATAAATTTCAGAGGATGCATGCTTGAAGCACAGCATTGCACTGACGTTTATAACGATCTGTGAGAAAACTCAAAAAGGAGGGAATCAAAATCATTAAGATAAGGTACTGCAGAAATTGGGAGATGTCTCTGCACAGCCTAAAAATGTTCAAATGTTTGTTAAGCTTATGTGACTTAACTGCGGGGTCATCAGTCCCTAAACTTACAAACTAACTTATACTAAAGACAACACAAACATTCATGCCCGAAGGAGAATTCGGACCCCCGACGGGGAACGACCTCGCGCATCGGAGCATAGCGCCTCAATGCAAATAGCACGTTTTGTACTACATCATTCTATGCATTCGGATGTCGCGAAAACACTGTCCAATACACCCTCAGAGATGCCCGACGACAAACGTGGCGTTGTTTTGAGGCATACATCTCTGGTAATCTGACGAACACGTATCAAAGGCATTTCTCAACAACGTTACTATCATTTATTTTATCTATATACGCGAGAAAAGTCTAAGATAAAACCAAATTGTTAACGATAAGAAGCTTCTTACTGTTAAACGACCACCTGTAAGACGTACAGCACAAAAATTAAATGACATTTAAGTGTTCTACTCGCTTACAGTGATGTTAACATTCTCATCATTAGTGAGTAGTTCAGAGGTTTTGTATTTATGGACTGATGGAATGGTGTGTGTTGTGGTTTTCGAACAGCCATTCATTGGCTTGGATAGCATTTATCGGAAAGTTTTGTGGAAATCAGATTCCCTACAGTGTGGTACTGGGAACTGTTTCGGTGGTATGTGCAGTGGCCACTTACTTTTATTCAGGTCAGAGTAGCCGCAGGTGTTCATAAATTATTTTAGATTGTGCCATATCACTCTCCAGTTACGGTTTATAACTGCCGATGTACACATACCAACAACAAGTAGTCCCGATCCCAATAAAAATTCGATGAATTTATTGCACTGGCTTGTTTATAGATCTCTAACAACTTTGCAGGGCATATCAGTCATTAAAAAGTCTGAAAACAACGTTTTAGTATGCTTCTATAAAAACGGCACCATAATCAGTCTTTACCAAATCTGGAAGATATTCTTGGCACAAGGTTACAGATTACTGAAGTATTGAAACAAGCTTCTCAGTGCCATTACTTTTGCGGAAAACGTTTTTCTAAAAATGGTTACAAAATAAAAACAAGACATATTGTTCAAATTCACATGTCTGTAAATCTAGCGGACCAAACTGCGTGGTCATGACTCCGTACCTTACAAACTACTAAAACCTAGGTAAACTAAGAAAAGGACAACACACACTTCCATGCCCCAGGGAGTACTCGAACCCCCGACGGCAAGCAACCGCGCGCTCCGCGAGGCGCCTTAGACCGCTCGGCTACTCCACCGCGGCAGACATATTGTATTTCCTGCATACTGATAATAATAATAACTTTTTTCTAATGAAAACTTTCGGGTTTGTAAGTTAAAACTACTTCGTAATCCCTTCATCACTGTCAAGTTAATGTCATCATATATGTAGGACAACACTGTGCAAACGTTTTCAAGAGCAGCTTACGTTTTTTATTGTTATACAGGTTATTAGATTCCACTTACTTTTGACGATGACAGATGCGATCGAGTTAACCCCCTGAGACTCTTTTGAAGAGTCTGTCCAGCGCCCTCGCCTTCAAGGATTCGTCTAAAAGTTTTGTGTCCTTCATCTTCAGATATAGCCTGAAACATTAGAAAAAATCGCTTAAAATTACACATTGTGCTTTCTGTTATTAAGCAGAATAGTAATCCTCTGAACTGCACTTATTATTAACACATTAAAACAGTTTTGTGTAGTTTATGTAGATCTAGATTGTTTAGTTAATTATATTAGTCTGTCACCGTTAGTTTATCATCTTACAAGCAAATTCCTCTGTTCTGTTTCCTTCATTAATGACAATAATTGCGCAGGCGAGAATATATAAAATTATACCTATCGGTTTTATTTTGATCTTGAAATAGTTCAGTGTAAACAACGTTACATCCTCGTCAACTGTATGTATATGCTATTCCTAGCAGTAAAAGGAAGATAAACAAAAGACAAAAAAAAATGCAATCTTGATGTCATGTATTGACCTATTAAACTCACCTTCTCTTACCTTCTGTTCTTTTTTATTTTTTATTTTTTTTTTGTTTATTTTTTTTTTTTTTTTATTTGTACACTCCTCTGTTTCCATCTAATGTAACTCCCTCCTCCATCTCTACTTATATTGTGCTTGTATTTCTAAGCCATTAAATGGACGGTACCCAACGCTGTTGATAACTTGTGTTGCAAGTTTTACTCTTCGTCTCACTCCACACTTACCCCATCTAACCTTGATTCCAACTCCACCACAAGAGTCCCTTTGCCTCCTCCTTTCTAAAGAATCTTTCTACCCGTACACCTTTAGCAGCACATTATTCCTACTTAATTTCTTCAGTCGTGTACAACACCTTATTACAGATATTTACAAATTATTTTCTGCATTATTTGTAAATCTTACTAAGTACAGCTGTAGCCACGATTGCTTCCTTTCGTGTCAACACAGCGTAACAGTGACGATATTTTAATGAAGTGAAAAGACACGCTTTGTTTTTCTTTTGACTCTATGTTTCACCGACATTCAGACATAAAGGAATGAAATAGCTGAATTCTTTCGACTGTCTTCTCTAAATTTTATGTCAATAAAGTATTTTTTTCTCTTTACTTTACACACTTATTCTAAATTTCCAAATTTTGCACTATTTACGTAGACCATACACTCGACCGTTGTTCATCTACATCTTCCTCACTTTTCGTTAGAATCTCTGTATCATTATGTAATTTGCCAAGCTTAGGATTATAAGTTTAACATACACTGTTCTCACACTTCCTTCTTCAACTTCATTCTTCAGACGTAAGCTTAAGATGATTACAACCTGCAACACTACCTTCTATTCTATGCACGACTAAGTGTTTCAATATTTTTCATTTTCACTACTACTCTGTTTTTTAAACATAATAGATTGTGCTACTAAATTTCGTACTTCCTGCTGATTCTTCTGATGATTTATACTGTATTATTACACCTAAATGTGTCCAAAAATTTAGTAATTTGCTTAAATAAAGTTAGGTTAACTGAAATTTAAATTGACTGCTCAGACAGTGGTGAAAGCCCAACTCACTGTGTATGGATAAAGGAATACGAAGTATTTTAAATTATGCTTATCACCTACAACCATTCAGTTTTGTATTCTACGTTTCCTTTGCTAGCTTTTTCCTGCCACTTTGTAATAAAATAGATGCACTTGGACTCCTTACTCTACACCCTTCATCTGAGCAGTTTTCATGATATCTGAAAGTGAAAATAATACGTTCGAAAACACCGTAAGCAAAATTGGAATTATTTTGAGGTTCAAATATCTGTTTCTGTTGATCGTAGAGATACGTGATTAAGTGTTTAGGATAGACCTTAACCTAGTGATCATTTGAATACAAATCAGAAGCTTACAAAAACTTTAACCCACAATATAGAGTCATAATTTAAATTTAACAATCTTCCACCCAAAGTAAGAGAACGGGTTTAGTTTTGGCACGTAATGTGTGTTACATGATTAGCTTTAAAGGTCTCATAGGAGCACCATTTGGTAATCGACGGCTCCTTAGAAATCAAGGTAAAACCATGACTTTTGTGTACGAAAACCATAAATTGCGGGGCTGACCACTTCAATATACTATGTCCATTGGAAATAGTCGAAACTTCAACCCTATTACCTGGAGATGATGTTTGAAAACTGCTTTTTTTTCGCAATCTTTGCCCTTTACCGACATGTAAATAAGATAACAACTCACTATTTTTTTAGACATTTGTATGTTGTTGTAGTCTTCAGTCCGCAGACTGGTTCGATGCAGCTCTCCACGTTTCTCTGTCCTGTGCAAGCCTCTTCATATGAGAATACGTAAGACAACCTACATCCTTTTGCATCTGCTTACTGTATACGTCCCTCGCTCTGCTTGTACGATTTTTACGACACACACTTCCTTCTAATGCTGAGTTGACGATTCCTTGATGTCTCAGAATGTGTCCCACCAACATATCCCTTCTCTTAGTCACGATATGCCAGAAACTCCTACTCTCCCCAATTCTGTTGAGCACCTCCTCATTAGTTACGTGATCTACCCATTTAAACTTCATCATTTGTCTGGAGCACCACTTTTCGAAAGCTTCTATCGTCTGAACTCCTTATAGTCCACGTTTCATTCCCATGCAATGCTACAATTACGAGAAATACTCTCAGAAAGGATTTCCTAACATTTAAACTAGTATTGGATGTTAACAAGATTTGCTTCTTCAGAAACGTTTTTCTTCCCATAGCCATTCTGCATTTTATATCTTCTTTACTTAGGTTATCAGAAGTTATCCTGCTACCCAAATAACAAAAGTCATCTAAAATTTTATTGTTTCATAACCTAATCTAATTCCTTCAGCATCGCCTGATTTTCTGACACAACATTCCATTACCCTCGTTTTACTCTTGTTAGTGTTCGTCTTATACCTTCCTTTCAAGACAATGTCCATTCCGTTCATTACCTCTTTCAGGTCCTTAGCTGTCTCTGACAGAATTACTATGTCTTCAACAATCGGCAAGGATTTTATTCCCTTTCCTTGGACTCTCCAATTCTCTCTCCAAACTTCTCCTTGCATTCCTTCACAGCTTGCTCAATGTACAAACTGAACAACATTGGGGAAATGCTACAACTCTGCCTTACCCCCGTCTCAACCACTGCGACCCTTTCACGCCCTTCATCTCTAATAATTGCTGTCTGCATTTTGTACAAGTTGAATGTAGCTCTTCGCTCCCAATATTTTACCCCTGCTACATTCCGTATCCGAAAAAATGTACTCCAGTTAACATTGTTAACAGCTTCCTCCAGATCCATAAATTCTAAAAACGTCGGTTTCCCTTTCCTTAATCTATCTTCTAAGATAAGTCTCAATGTAAAAAAATTCAAAGTATTTTAAACAATTTTCAGAGGTAAAACACATCTCTTTAATTGTGGTTGAGTTAATCACATACAGTGCAGCAGTCTTAGAAATTCGGAAGAGATTTTGCAATTTTATTTCAAATTTAGAGTAAATTTTTCATCACATTCTTGAGATAATGGTTTTATATTACTACTGTTTCACATTGGCAACCTCTGTTCAATATTGTTTGGTGGCCGTTACGAAATTTTTCATTCCATTTTGAAACAACTATTCCTTGAAAAAAAAAATATTTTGCATCGTGTCGCTTGATATCTTCCCTAGATCAATGACTGAAACTCTTCTTGATGTTCTGCATACTCTGTATATAAATGTGTTGAAGCGTATAAAAAGAAATCGCTACTGAGGCACAAAAATGTGTCTTATATATGGATAACACGGTGCTTTATGAAGAAAAACAAGAGAACCAACTACTCTCGGAACACAAAAAAGGAAAATACTTTCCGGTTAAATGATACTGACAGAAAAGTTCGCAAACATCTCCTCCTTTCGTATTTGTCACCAAAAAATTTAGACAGGCAAACATATTCACGAGTTTTGCGATGAAACATTGTAGCAGAGAGACTATGAAAGAGACGGGACAGAAGAGCAGCCAGTCGTGTTGGGATAGTCACAAAGGCAGTAAAAAACGTAAATGGATGGAGATAGTAGCAGCAGGGGCAAACGAGGGATGAAACAGTGCGAAAAAGATTTGTGGAAAGCGTACACAGGCTTTGTGGCGAGCGATAACCTAGTCGGGAGGAAGTAAAAATTGTCCATTTTCCACCTTCATCTATTCCCACGAGTTGAAGTCCACAGCCTGGGGGGTTAGAAGCCAAAACAAATGACCAGCAGTGGCCTGTGTAGCGAGCAGACTATGCTGACTGAAGAGAGAACAGACCGTTAGAAGAGATAGTGGCAATGTATGAGAAAAGGGTGGGTCAAAGACAAACGATAAGAACAACACACACCCACCTATGCCCGAGGGAGCTCCTGAACCTCCGACAAGGAGTGACCTCGCATTACATAGGAAGGCACTTTACCGCACGCCCATTTCCACGGCTTGGTCACCATTATCATCACATGATGACACCACTGACCCCTGAATGTTTTATAAGTAGCTTAGTATAAGTTTCTTCTTTGTCTCTGTAACTCTAAGCCTTGTGGTCAAGGAAATGGAGGAAACGGACCAGTGACTTAGCCAGGATATTGTCAAAGGGGGGGGGGGGGTCCGAATGGTTAAAGAGAACATTACAAAGGCTCTTGGTTTCCATTTATTCTAAAGACAAACTTTGGCTAACATATTTTTTTACATTTTATGCACCTAGTTTGAGTTTGTAAGACCTTATTACAAATATTGCCATATTTTATATACAAAATTGAGGAAAAATTTCTTAAAATTGTTTCAATATACGCCAGCAGAACCTTCAGTTGTTATTCCAAATGAAGTCAGATTACCAGAATGAGAAGTGTTTCTTTGTATTTGAACACTATCAACGACACGGTTGCATGTCACCAAGCTCGCTGCATGTCAGCCACGACTGTAGCTTGGTGTCTGGCAAATTCTGCCTTAATTTCTGCATCAGTATAAGAACCTTGCATATTGATTTAGGAAGCGTAAGTCTATAATTTTATTTCCAAGATTATTGGTTCTTTTATTCTTGTTGGCATTGCAACGTATCCATCCTCTAGATAAAATATTACTCTTAAACCTAATTTTAAAAAAGTATTACAGATGCGTAGTTAGGTGCTTTATGATATACTGGAATATTGCCACCCCAAATAACGACTCCACTCCTGTAAACAGATAAATAAGCTATTATAATAGTACGTATTTTAACTTACAATAACGCTAGTGGACAAATGAAAGCCCGTTATTCTTTTTTTTTTTTTTTTTTTTTTTTTTTTTCCTTGTTATGAACTTACTCATAATTGGAAACTTATCTTAACAGCACGAAAGAAAAAAAAAAAAGAAAAAGAAAAATAAACGGCAGCGGCAACATTTCACTGTAGTGCTTACTATAAAAGTAATGGAGTCAGGCCAACAATGGACAACGGCTAAAGGAGGACTGGGTAATAGCCGATGCTGTTATCGAAGTATCGATAATTAAAAGCTATAGATGGCTTTGTTGACTGTCGATAGAGCGTATCCATTTTTCGGTGTATGACTGATAACAATATCATTTAGTTTCACTACACGGTAGCTAGGTCGTGTCTTATTGCATTTAGTCCCTTACGAGGTTCGAGTCCACCATCGAGCATGGATGTGTTTGTTGTCCTTAGCATAAGTTTCATTAGTAATTTATCGTTTAGGTGATAGGGGGGGCGGATCCCCAAGACCCCCCCCCCTTTTGCTGCGTCCTTGAACGGAGAAAGCACGATTGACAGTCACGCTAATGTAGAAAAACTATGAAATCCGTTCCTACCTCAGCACTGCCCTCATACCCTGTGCCCTGATCTCCTTCTACCACCAATTGTAACGACCGTACTCCTTACACAAAACTTTGGCCAACAACATTTTTGTTGCATTGTGAATGGCTGTATTTGATACGTCTTGACTACTAAACTAAAAAATTATCTCATTTTGTGGGGTTCGGCTCCTCATTCGATAAAACTGAATCTTCAGAGGATCACTTGATTGTTTGTCTGTCTGCCTGCCTTTCCGTCTGCCTGTTAAGATCCATTTATTCTCCTCAGCGGGCTATAGTATTAGCATAAAATTTATGTCACATGCTAATTTCTAAGCCTTCTTGGAGGTCTAAGCTTCTAATTTAATGCACTGAAAGACAAGAGCAAATTTTTGATATTCGAAAACACGCTCATCCTAAGCTTAACTGCACTTACCGTTCCAAAAAGCGAGTTTTCACGTGACAAAAAATGGAAAACATCTGAAAATTGTTAAATTATATCTTGAAGGAAAATATGTTTTGTAATTTGAAATACATTGCATTCGTAATGTTTCAGAAACATCAGGAACTACAATTTAGATTGTGTTCTGTCTATGAGTACCCAGATACGAATGTAAATATGACTAGTTACTGGGTCGTGATGAATTTCTCTCAATCTAGTTGTAATAAAGGCGTTGATATTTTAATGCTCATACATATCGAAAGCAGCCTCAAATACAAGAGCCTAAAATGGCAAGAATACTGGAACATTAAAACCATGATCGTATCCAGTAATTTCAGATTATATTTTGTGTGTCTGTAAGCGTAACTAAGTATGTTTCACATTTCCTCCTAAACTATAGAACCAATTTCATCCAAACTTGATAGACATGTTATTTGCTGATGCCAACAATCGACGAGGTAGTAATACATATCCATTACCAAAAGAACTAGATTGTTGGGTGTCGACGGAGAAAGTAAGGTTGCTGGTGATGTGTGAATGACGAAATTTTTCATACACTAATTGAGAACGAGTCAACTTGGTGACTTTCTGAATTTATATGCAATTTCATACGTTTACGAAGCCTTTTACTGCAGCGAACTTGTTCAAATTTAATATGAATCCTTTTTCATGCAGTAGAACTGCACCATCCAGCATAATAATACATTTTGTTACGTTTAAACTACTAGCCCTGTAGTTAGACATTTATCAGAAAGTCTTCAAATATACAACTGAATGTGCTTTTGATTACATGACATTGTAGGAAAGAGGCGATCTTATTGAGTTAAATGACAACTGCCACACGGACATGCGGCCAATATCTTCGTTATTTTTTTTTTTTTTTTTTTTTTTTTTTTTTACAGTTATTTGTTTTCTGACGACGGGTTTCGATTAACTAAGTCTTCATTTTCAGATAAGCAATGTTTATAAATATTGGCCACACTGCACGAAGCCTTAAAAGTATATTAAAATTTCTATTTCTTTTCTATTCTACAGCACCGGCTACAATGTTTGCACATGAACAGTTTAACTATAATTCAAATATGTACAAGTGAGTGAGCAATATTTGTAGACAATGCTGATCTGACGATGATGACTTAGTTCACTGAAACCGGTAGTAAGAAAATTAAGGACTATAAAAAAGCGATTATGGTCGTATTTCCATTTCAGTGTACTTTCAGAAGTATATCTTAGTACGAAAAGTAATTCTGGAGATAAGCGGCGGTCGATAGGATGAACGCTCTTGCTGCGGTTCCTCGCCACTCGAATGTTCGAGTCCTTCCTGGAGCATGTGAGTGTGTGCTGTACTTAAGTTAGTTCAAGTTAGTTTAACTAGATTGTAAGTCTAGGGACTGATGACCATAGTAGTTTCGTCCAACAGGTTTACAAACATAACATCTTCAGGAAGTAAGGCGCCATAAACAATGAGAGCACGAGAAACAACCCTAAGGTTGCAGGTTTTAATTTATTACATATTTATTATCAGTCTATTCGAAACACATTGCGCAGACAGTTACCTAAAATTCAACTAAATGTACCTGGAAAATTATGTTATTGTAGGACACATTGTTCATTAAATATGACATCACGAGATTGAGGTGCGTACTACAAACCTGATACAAGTGAAATAGCGAGTGTAGCAAAGGAGAGATGAGAAAGATATGTCCTGACATAAGTATTCAATAATACATTACCAGGATATGCTGTTTCTTTGGGATAGGATGTTTGAAATTGTTTGCGAATGTTTGGTGCATGTTAGTCCTTCAAACTAAAATGGCTGGTCGGATTTGGATGAAATTCAGAAAAAAGACAGAGCCTGAAATTCTCTTTTGTAAGTCACTGTTATATGTATGGCGGATAGTGCCTTAAAATATAGGATTGGAACCCAGTAATAGTTTTTGAGCTCAACATCCAATTCCTAGCAAAGAAAGTCCTTCACATTCTTCATATCAAAAATTTTATTTACCTGTGTCTTTTTCCGTTGTAACCTACGTAAATGACAGTACGGCGAGAGGGGAGGACTAAGCGTTGTTTGACTAGGAGACGATTCCCAAACACCTCTTAAGGGTACCGCAATGTCGTTACGTGTCCGTTTCCTCCACCTCCTTGAGCATGTGGCATGGAAACTAAATCAGAGAGGATAAAGCATCGCCGGCCGCGGTGGCCGAGGGGACTAAGGCGCTTCAGTCACGGTCTGCACGGCCACTACGGTCGGGGGTTCGAATCCCCCCTCGGGCATGGATATTTGTGCCGTCCTAGTTCGTAAGTAGTTCATAAGTAGTTTGTAAGTTTAGGGACTGATGACCCCGTAGTTAAGTCCCATAAGCTTAACAAACATTTGAACATTTTTGATAAAGCCTCATACTGACGCAAGTACTGTATAGACAAAACAAATTTAATTGTTGTGGCCATGAGATAATCATGGTGACCAAAACGAGATTATGAGCCACTGCTTGTGGAATGATTTGATCTGGGAGTCAAGGCTGCGTCATACCAACAAGATAGCCACACTACTGCAAAAGCTGCAGTCAATGTAGTGAAAGGAAGATTTCAACTGTAGAAGACATGGGAAACGCTAGACATTCATTGATCTCCAGAAGAAACATTGAAAACGTGATATTCTTTTATTGATTCGTCTGAGAAAGTGAATTAAGTTTGAGTATTGGTACATTACCGATCATCAGTTTATAGTTTGACTGTAAAGCACACTTACAATGATGCATTTTCAGGTTTCACCTGTACATTTGCAACTTGATCTCTGAACTTGTATCATAAACAACAAGTAACATCACTGGAGAAAGACGTATACAAAGGAGAAATGAAACGAATTTATCATCAAACTGAACGCGATGGGAACATCGTTTCGATCCTTCTCAGTACAGTTTTCATTCCAGCGACGATGGATGTTGTGGGTGAAACCGGTTCAGAAATACAGTTGCACATATACAGCTGAATTCTCAAGAGGCTTTATTTAAAATATCTGATGGCTTTTACCAGTTACTTTTACACATTACTGAATTTATAAAATAGCAGCGGTGTTGCGATGATATCAAAGATTCTAGCAGATTAAAACTATGTATCGTACCGGCATTCGAACCCAAGACCTTTCCCATTCGTAGGCAAGTGCTCTAGCGATTGAGCTAACCTCACACACAGTTTTAATCTCCCAGGATTTAGTAGCGAATGGAGATGAAGATATTCCTGGTCCATAAGGGTAGTAGTGACTTTCGGAAGAGTTACGAGAAGTAAACCGCAATGTGACATCTAAACTAATATTTCAGGTAGTTTACTAATATTCCACTCTAAGAGAATGGGAAATTGTGTTACTGTAGGACAGATAGTTGGGGAGATGCGATATAATAGGAATGATTTGCATGAAAAAGAGATTGAAATGAATAGAGGGAAGGGAAGATGGCGATGGGTAGAGAGAAAAGAATTGGATGGAATAACAAAAGAAAGGACCGGCAACTCCGAGAAATAATTGTGTATATCCCGGAACGCCGTTGCGATGCGTTCCGGCCGAGACTAACAAGGAGAAGACCTCAGGCAGGGACAGCCGATTCGGCTCAAATTTGGCAGTTCGCTTGTGTACAGCCTAAAAAGAAGGTCTCTAAGAAATTTTGTGTTAAAGAGCCCCTGTTTTTTGAGAACATCACTCGTAAAGATTATGACGAGCAATAGACCCAATATTGATTAGATTGATAAATACTTGTAAGTAGTGCATTTTTCATAATCACGTGTGGGGTCCTAAAATTTATACGTTACCAAAATTTAAAAAGAATAAACTTTTTCCCGTTATTGTTATTTTATGCTAACCATACATACTTGCAGCAGCTTATGCGCTGCTCTTCAGATGAGAGAATTTTTAAAACAATCGACACGATGAAATTAAAAGAACAACGACAAGACGTTCAAATAAGGAGTATTAAAATCATTGACTTGTAGAGGTAATTGACGATCGTACACAGTAGATAGATGGTAAAACATGTAGTCAGTTAAAAACCTTGTGCCACGGTGGCGTTAAAATAATAGTGAGAAATCAGGACACTGGGCACGACGATGGACACCCTGAGACACTGGTTAAAATACAGAGCAGCGACCCTTGTTTGTGGGCGCTAGAAAGTAACTATTACAACTGCCGCTTATGTAACTACATGGTAAAGGTTTTTCGCCGAGAGCGCCGATAGCACAACTGCCACGGAATTCCACATCCGCACAGATGCAATGACTATTCCGAACGTAATTCATCAACAACTCAAAAAGTTTAAATGTTAGTAAATCTAAAGGACTTAACTACGCTACTCATTAGTCCCTAGGTTTCCATACAACTTTAACTTAAGCTAAGGACAGCACAAACACCTATGCCCGAGGAAGAACTAGAACCTCCGACGGTGATCAACCGCGCACTGCGCAGCAAGGCGATTTGGAACGCTCAACCGCGGTAAAAAAAACTTTGGCAGCGAGTTTTCAGGTAATACTGTCGCATAAAAATTAATTCCAGACAACGACATATTTTTAAATATAAACCAATTATGCATTCCGCCGACTCTTGGGAATGAAGTGTATTTGTCGAAAGATAGCATTCTTTACTTCAGATGTTCTTGTTCCGCAAGAAAATTTGTTCGAAGAAAAGCGAGAGCACATAACAGTGTGTCGAGACCAAGAATAACTTGTATGAGAAGAATAACATCCTATAGATTTCCTCGAAATTCGAACGCCGATTCTCCGTTCTCCTCCTTGGCCGTTGCGAAACATTTTATTACCATTATTATATTCTCTTTCTTCTTCTGTCCGTGTAATTTGGTCCTTTACGGACGTTGTTTCGTGATTGTTGTGCATAGTTTGTTCAGATATCGGGTCAGTTTTATAACAGAGGACGGTTAGTCTTATGATGGAACTCGCTGAGCCACAGCGCCGGAGGTATCAACACTCTCGGAGAAAAGTGTTCACATGTTTGTGTAGCTTATGGGACTGAAATACGTGGTCATCAGTCCCTAAACTTACAAACTACTTATGATCTAGCTAATACTAAGGACGGCACAAATATCCATGCCCGAGGGGGGATTCGAACCCCCGACCGTAGTGGCCGTGCAGACCGTGACTGGAGCGCCTCAGTCCCCCAGGCCACCGCGGCCGGCAGTGAAGTGTTCACCATGAGGGTACATAAGCGGCACTCGTAAAAGTTTCTTACCTCAATTTTTGGAAACGTATGTGTAACTATCTTTCGATCCTATCAATTTTGAGTCGATTGCTCGTCATATGCTTTAGGTGTGATTTTCTCTAAAACGGAGGCATGACCGAGAAGCATCTAGCATCTTTCAAAAAAAAAAAAAAAAAAAAAAAAAAAAAAATAAAAAAATAAAAAAAAAAAAAAATAGTGGTATTCTGACCTTACAACCAAAGGGACGGTGGTTCGAATTTTGCCGTAATAGAATTGTTTTTCGTTGTGTTCGAATACTTCCACAACTTTTACGAAAAATTCCACATATTTTTCTTTATTCGTAATTTTCTAATTTCATAAAAGGTTGTTAATAATGATTGTTTAAATCAGAAAAACATCAGTTACATTTTTTTCTGTAATGGCTTCACCATTAGTTGACTACGGTAGTCTTTGATGCAGCTTGTGAAGAGCAATTGCATTGTCATTTATTGGCATAGGAACATGCGGAAATCGAATTTATGTTTGTAGCTCAGTGTGTAACAATTTGCACGAAATATTTTTCCTCATTTACGGCTCACCCTGTATAATCTTCAACAATCCTCTGTAGCATGACATTCCAATAACTTCTTCATTTTTTCTCCACTTTTCACGCCCACGTTTCATTCCCGTATAATGCTACACTCCATACAAATGCCTTCAGAAGGGACTTCCTAACATTCACGTTAATTTTGGATTTCAACAAAATTTGCTTCCTTCAGGAATGCTTTCGTTCCCACAGAAATTTTATAAATTGTTTGGTCTCGACCAAATAACGAAGCTCAGCTACTAATTTTATTGTCTCGTTTCATAATCTAATTCCTTCAGCATCACCTGATTTTCTTACAGTGCATTCCATTACCCTTATTTGGCTCTTGTTAATGTTCATCTTATAACCTCCATTCAAGACACTGGCCATTTCTTTCAACAGCTCTTGGAGGTTCTTTGCTGTTCCTGGCAGAATTACCATGTCATCGGCACACTGCAGAGATTTTCTTTTTTTTTCTATTTTCTTTCTCCCTGAACTTAAACGTCTTCTCCTAATTTCTTCTTGCATTCCTCTACAGCAGTTTCATTGTACAGATTCAATAACAAATGCGAAAAGCTCAGACGCTATCTCATTGTCTTCCCAATCTCTGCATCTCTTTCATGCCCTTCGACTCATGTAACTGCTGCTTGGTTTTTTACAAAATGTTCATAACTTTTCCTCCCCTATATTTTATCCCCTCTACCTTCAGAATTTAAAATAGTGTGTTTCAGTCAACAATAAGAACAAAAATCATATATACCGCTACAGTTGTAGTTCTATAATTTCAACACTTGTCTGCAACTGTTCTCTTTGGAATTGGAATTGTTAATTTTTTTATGTCTGAGGGAATTCCTACGTCTCATACACCTTGCACACAAGGTCAAGCAGATTCTTCATAACTGGTTCTTCCAAAGATGTCAACAGTTCAGCGGAAATATCATCCACCCCAGAGGCCTTGTTTCGACTCAAAATTTTCAGTGCTCTGTCAAATTCTTCTCGAAGTATCTTCATCTACTCCCTCTTCCATTTTTAGAATATAAATTTATACGGCCAACAAAACAAACAGCCGTCATAACTAATTCTTACACGGAATACAGAAAAGCTACATTACACTTACGCACAATACGCGAACAATTTCGGAACACTTGCTTCGAACATTTTCCTTAGGCTACGCAAATTGAACGAACTGATGCAGGGACTTTTGCAAGTCAAAAACATCCACGATATAAGTTATACGGGCAGACAGTTCCACCGTACAAAATTTTATACCTAGATCGCGATGCGAAGCGAGTCGCCGTAATTTACTAGGCAATTGCAATCACAACTACGCCACACTGACACAACAAAACGGACTTGCCTTAGACTACCTCACACCAATTTCTAATATCTGCCTCATTCTACATGATGTTGCCCATAGATTAGATTATATTAAATGTAAATATGCGTCTACAGCGATAAAACTACCCTGAAAATCTGATTTAAGTGCATGGCAGAGGGTCCATTGAACCTATTTTATTATATTCCTCTGCCGTTCCATTCTCTAAAAGCGCGAGGAAAAACACCTAAACACCTAAATCTTTCCGTTTACGATCTGATTTCTGTATTATGACGATAATGGTAGATGCAAATAAAATATTTTCGAATTTGGAGGAAAAAGTAGATGACAGAAATTTCGCAAATAAATCTCGCCGCAACGCATAACGCCTGTCTTTTAATGGTTTCCACCCCAATGCATGGTAATTCCTGTTTACTATAAATTTCGGGAGATCCTGTAACATCAAAAACGTATCTACAGTTATCATTCTAAAAACAGGATTTTAACACCTTCTTTTTACTGTTCTAAAAGTACGAAAATTTATATGTAAAAATTTTAGAGATGTTTCTCCTGGTTTCAGAATTATCTGTTCCACTGTAAAACCAGATCTAAATCATCGTCACCCGTTTAAGAGTAAAATTATCTATAATAAAATAACAAATAATAACTTTAAAAGCATGATATTTAATATATTTCATGGAGTGTATATTTCGTCTATGGTTGACGATACATGGTAGTTTCTCACTAGAGTAATATGCAACGAATAACAAACGAAAATTTAGAAAGTGTCGGATGTTGATATATATATCTCTTCCGGTATCGAAAAGCCAACAGAGAGGCGCGTTGGATAATAGAGAAAAAATACGTCTCGACCTGTAAATGTCGGTAGAGCGGTGAAACTTGTTTCAATTATTAGAATATTGTGGACAAAAACTGTAGGGTAAGGTAGAGGTTGTGATGCATATAAACAAAAATAAGGAGGCTTTCAGTAAATGCCACACCGAGAAAAAAAGCTGGCGCATCAAACCAGGTATCACGTGCTTAGGTACTGTAACCCATATGTGCTTTAAATACTCAGTTTTAAGGCGGTAATGTTTCTGAGCGCTGGATAAAATTTAATTGTTAAGCGAACTGGCAATTAAGTCTTTATTTTATCTAGCCTCCATTAGCGCTTTCCATGTCTGATCAAGATGTTTAGTTCTGTGTCATTGTAAAATGTGAGTAGTGAAGGTAAATTTCATTATTTTATTCCCATACTTACATAGTTAAACCTGACAAGCAAACACTCTTCTAATTCTTTATCTGTTCTTTTACATAATATAAAATAGCACAAGGGCACAGCCACACATTTAATTTCTTTACTGCGAAATATCTATACCCCTAACTTATGGATGGTATCCCGAACAAATATTCCTTCAGAATTAATTGCTGCAAAATGTAGATATTGAGTTCTGTGTGCGATAAGTTTCATCATACTGCACATCATATTATTATACTGTTATTGTCGTGGTATTCAGCCAGGAGACTGATTTGACGGAGACCTCCGCCCCACTCTATGCTGAGCAAGCCTCTTCATCTCCTCATAAGAACAGCAACTAGCATCCATTTGAATCTAATTACTGTATTCGTCTCCTGGCCTCTTTCTATGATTTTTACCCCAGACACTTCCCTCGAATGAAAAATTCACCATTTCTGAATGTCTGAGAATGTTTCCTTGCAGACGACCCCCCCCCCTTTTTTTTTTTTTTTTTTTTTTTTTAGTGTAGGTATGCCAGAAACTCCTTTTCTACCCTGTTTTGTTCAGTACCTCCTAATTAGTTACGCCATCTACCCACCTAATTTTCAACATTTCGTCTGTAGCACCACATTTCTAAAACCTTCATCATCTTCCTGTCTAATCTATTTATTGTCCATATTTCACTCCCATACAAGGCAATCTTCCTCACACATGCCTTCTGAAAAGACTTCTAATTTTTAAATTAATATTTGATGTTACCAAACATCTCCTTTTCTGTAACGCTTTTCTTCCCATTGCCAATCTGCATTTTATATCCTCAGTATTGCGACCATCACATCATATTTTACTGCCCAAGTAACAAAACTCTTCTACCACCATTATTCATCAGTTACCTAATCTAATTCCTTCAGTATCACCTGCTTTCTGTGCGTGTGTGTCTGTTAATGTTCACCTTATACGCTCCTTTTAATTCCATTCAGTTGCTCTTCCAGGTCCTTTGCTGTGTCTGGCAGAATTACAATGACATCAGCATAACGCAATGTTTTTTATCTCTTCGCCCTCAACTTTAATTCCTTCTCCAAATTTCTCCATGCTTTCCTTCACATCTTGCTCAGTGTACAGCACAGATTGAATAATATTTTAGAAAGACGACAACTCTTTCTCCCTTCCCAATCAGTGCTGCCCTTTTATGTATATCGGATCGAATAATTGTTGTCTGGTATTTATACAAGTTTTCAATAACCTTCCATTCCCGATAACTTACCTCTGCTGACTCCAGAATTTGAAAGACTGTATTCCAATCAATACTGTCAAACGTTTTCTCCCAATGTACAAAAGCTAGAAAAGTAGGTATGCCCTTCCTTAACCTATCTTCCAAGATAAGTCGTAATATGAGTAATTACCTCTCGAGTTCCTACATTTATCCTAAATCCAAACTGATTTTCCTCGAGGTAAACTTCTACCAGATTTTCCATTCATCTGTAAAAATTCGTCTTAAAATTTTGCAAATATTACATATTAATCCCTTTTTTATTTATTTATTTTCCCACCTGTCTTCGCCTCCTTTCTTTGTAATGTGGTTACTACATTTTTCTTTGCGTACGAGGGTATTTCGTCTGTCTCATACTCTTGCACACCAGGTAAAGTAGTTTTGCCATGGCTGGCTCTCACAGGTACTTCAGTATCCCTGTCGAAATGTCGTCCACTCCATTGACCTCGTTGTGACGTAGGTCTTTCGTGCTCTGTCAAATCTTTCTCTCAGTACAGTATCTCCTATTTAATCTTCATCTACTTCCTGTTCCCTTCCTACAACATTGCCTCGAAATTCATTTCCTTTGTTGAGCCCGTCTATGTATGCCTTCCACCTTCCAACTTTCCGTCGTTTTCTCATAAATGGTCTTCCTTCAGATTTCTTAATATTCATACAAATATTTTCTTGTCTCCGAATGTCACTTTTGTTTTCCTGTTGAAGATTTCTATTTTTCCCCTATTTATACATGCTTCTGCATACTTGCATTTGCCCTCTAGCCACTTCTGGATAGCCATTTTGCACTTCCTGTCAATGTCATTTCTTAGTCACTTGTATTAAATTTCGTCTGCTTCATTTAGTGCATTTTTATATCTTCTTCTTTCACCAATTAAATCAGTATTTTCTGTAATATCCAAGGATTTTTTGAAGGTCTTGCGTTTCTACCTATTTTCGCACCTGCTGTCTTCATTATTTCCTATCTCAAAGCTACCCATTCATCTTCTACTGTGTTTTTTTTTCTCGTTTTTGTCTATCGTTGCCTAAAGCTCTATGTCAAACTCTCAAAAACATCAAGTTCCTTCAATTTATCCAGGAACCATCTCCTTATTTTCCTGCCATTCTTTAGTTCATAACCAATAAGATACGGTCAGCCCCTGGATATGTCTTATATTTTAAAAGCTGGTTCCGATATATATATGTCTTACTATTATAAAATCTATTTGGTATATTCCGGCGTCTCCCGGTCACTTCTACATTTACAACCATCTTTCGTAGTTCTTAAACCAAATGTTTTTTACGATTAAATTATACTCCTTGTAAAATACTATCAGGCGGCTTCCCATTTCATTCCTTTTTCCCAGTCCATAGTCTCCTACAATTTTTCTTTCCCTTCCTTCCCATACTACATAATTCCAATACCCCATCACATTCAAGTTTCCCTCTCCCTTAACAGTCTGAATGATTTCCTTTATCTCCTCATATATTTCTTCCATCTCCTCATCATCGACAGAGCTAATCGACATATAAACTTTTCGTACTGGGGTCAGTTTTGGCTTCGATTCTTTCTTGAGTACGATAATGCGATCTCAGTCCTGCTCATAGTAGTTTACCCCGTATTCCAATTTCCTTATTCATTATTAAACTTATGCTGTGATTGTACGTACGGTAGGCTATTTGCATCGTTGAGGCACACAAACCATGACACCACGAGAATGACTGTTGTTAATGGGGGTAGATTACATTATCACATTATTCTCTGAATTACTTTATTACATTAATGCTTGAAGAAGAATGGCTGGTAGAATAAATGTGTACCACAGGTGCGTCTCTTTCTGCGATGGTCACTAGTTATAGCAGTTTGATAAAAATATGTTACAACAACACTTTTGGTTCGTATTGTATTACGCTTTTCCATAAAGTGCAATTATTATGATACGTTGTAGGAACTTCTTCGGTCATTTTTCTAACTTTCATGAGTCTTAAGCTTTAAATATAAAGTGTACAAAACATTTAATGTTTTCTTTTGGAGAAGATATGCAAATAACACATCGACATCACGCACACATGTCTACCCAAATGTACTTTACACTCCTTCCTTTCAGTAGTCTGTCTTACTGAGAAATTAATCTTATGGCAACTGGAAGGTTTCATTCTATATGTCACTACTGGTATCTTTAGCAAGGTTATACCATTTATCTTGCTCTCCAGTTTCTGACTCGTTTTCAGGAGATCCCAGATGACTTTACCCTCGCATCTTATTATTAGCTGATAACACCCTCCCAGTTCTGTATTTCCTGGTAATACACGTTTTGCTACTTCCGAATCTGTCATCCATGCGAGCAGCCGACCCACCTCAGTTAGGATTGTTTCCATATTTTTCTCATGGATCGGCTTTATAAAATATGTGCAATTCATGATCGTGCGTTTTCCTCCATATTCCTGCTTTGCAAAGTGGGGCGAAACAGTCAAGCATTTTGAAATATTTTACTTTTAAGACCGCAGCTTTCGGATGGATTTGTCAGTAAAACCACAGAGCAACATTTATCTGTGGTAAAACTCTTCACGTTTTGTAGAGGTGGATCAGGAGCCTTGGCGATAAGAGTGCTGTTAGAACAAAAAACCTGTGTTGACTTTTTTATTAGGTTCTGATTTTGCAAGAAGTATCGTTTGAGTAGCTGACTGACTGAACCCTAATATTTGAATTGCTCAGCTCTTTTAAACGTACAGTTTTCAAATTTTACTGAAATAAAATGATCTTACGTGCCCTTCTGCCAGGTATGTATTTCAGTTCTGCTGCTTGACGTGTGGTACCATGCTCCTGCTAGCCTTATGGCGAATGCGGTTTAATCGCATTTAAGGCTCTTGTCGCCTTATCTCTGTCATCCACACAATCGACTGTCTGCGCCAATTTATGAAAGATGGTTCCCTTGTTCAAAATGTGTTCAATATTTAACATAATTTACAGAGCAAAGTTGAAAAGGGGGAAAGTCCGTGTATCTCCTTGCCATACCCAAATTCCAGTTTGCAGTATATATTTCAGTATGTATTGTGTATATTACGCTACTTTGTTTCTCTTTCTTATTTCCTCTAGGCCCAATAATTTTCTAGATACTCATAATTCATGTACGTAATGTCCTCACTGTAGATAGAGAAATGATACCACAGATGACCTATTTGGAATTTATGTTTCTGGGTCTCTATGAATATGTTATTACCAGTTTCACTTATAAATAGCTAATGGAAAACCCATCAGCACCAATTGATGACTCACTAACTCTGATCCCAATGTTTTAACTATAAGAAAGCACTAGATAAGTTATTTTTAAAAACAACTGTCGGTAAGGTTTCGTCCAAGAAAACTAAAGTTTCTGTTTACTGAAATTGTTTTAGATAATATATGTCTACCTATTACTGTTTGTAACTTTTCACTAGTTATTTTAACGCCTCTCAAAAGAATAAGTAACATTTGCTAGTGTATTTATATAAGGTTATTATATTTCTAGTTCAGATGAATAAGTCGTGGTATATGTATGGATTTTAAAACTGCGTTTTAGAGATAGTGAGGAATTCTGTACAGTTTGTACATCTTCAGGGCGCAATCTACTTTGATAGAGAATGATGCCAAACATTGTTTTCTTATTAAATGTTTTATTATTGTATAACTACTTTCAGCATTCTAGCTGCCATTTACATAAAATAAGTACAACCTTGTGGTGCTTGTGGAGTGTGCTGTAGTTTAAAAAATTGCTTGTTTCATGTTACATTTTATAAAAAGTCACTAATACGTAGAGTACTCTTCGAGAAATTTTCAGTTATTTAATGTCTCGAGAAGTACTCGACGCCAAATTTTCATTTAAAATTCTAGGAAGTTGAAACAATAATAATGAATGGCAACTACTCAAGTGGCTTCGTTTCTACTAATATTTATGCTTGGAAGGGAATTACAATAACTTTCTTTTGTTCTCCTCCTCTTTTCAGGCTTTTTGTAGTTGATTATTTCCTTCGCTCTGGCCATAGGTCGTTATTTCTGTCTTTCCTTCTTCTTCATATTCTTGAAAACGTTTCTAGCGTATTTCGTGTTACGTAGCTTCGCACTAGGTTTCCTGTTATTATTACATCTGTCATACATACCGTCATTTCTTAGATCCACATTGTACATCTCTTTTACCTTCCCAAGCATGGTTTAAGACTCGTCTTATAAATATTTTATGGTCCACCGTCATACAGGTCGAAAGCTCGTAACGTTTCTTTTACAGTAGCTTACACAATGTTTTTATTCGTTGCTTCGAGTTAGGTGTATAACATTGAAACTTAAATGGTATAATAAAATGTGAAAATATCACAGAATTATATAAAAACAGAGTAGCTGATTCTCTTATAGAAGCTGTGAACATCACTGCTGCGCTCTTTCATGCATTCTCTTTTTTGTATGTTACATTAAATAACATTTTGTAAAGATTTTTGGATTTATGTAATAACTAGCACAAAACCTGGTGTTTACCGGTTACCTATTCGTTTTAATGTTCTCTTACTATAGTCCTCTTTGAGCTGACGTGTTTCGTCTGAAAGTAAAAAAATCTGATGGTAATTTTAAGTTGCGCACAACTTCATATATAGAACTTCCTTAGCGGCATAATGTAACTTTTGTGAAGAGAATCATGTCACCCCGAGTCCTTCGAATCCTATTGAACCTCCTTACTGTTTCCGTCTCTTGAATTCCGTCCACATTTTTACCCCTCCCTTTCACCCCTTTTTCTGCACTTACCTACAGTAATAAATTGGTGATCTCTTGTCGTCCTAGATCTCTTCTTTTAGCTTTGTTCTGAAACAATTTTCTTTTATCCGTAAGTCTGCTCAGTAGCTCGTGATGCATACCCATGTAATCTTCAGCAATGTCTCATTGCAATACATTTCGAAAGATTTCTTTCTCTTTTTATGTGAACTGTTGAATATGCAAGATTCATTGCTGCGACATTCTAGACAATATATCTTCAGAATTACTGAATTTACTGCTTTTAACGTCTGATTACTTCCTCGGCATCGTCTGCTTACATTCCATATTGTCTAAGATACAAAAAAGTGTGTTTCAAGAATCAAAACTACGGCCTTTTCCGAACTTGTAACGATATCCCAAGGAGGGTCTGTCTTTGTCTCGTATATCAAGTCTTTCATCTGTCTCCAAAACAGATAGGAATGTGAAATCGTAATAGCATTGGAGCCAGAGTGCTGTTTCATCACTTGAAATTCAAAAAATGAATAAATCATTTCATCAGTGCAACGATGTAGGACGTCTTTGCAGCAATATCTCTTAAACAATAATTATCACACAGAAGATTGAACGCTGTCTGCAACCGTCAAAATAGTAAAAAATTGTATAGACTCACAGCAGGCAACACCTGTAAATATTGTTGCCCAAGAAAATATATTTCTTTTTCTTCTCGCCTCTAAAACTTTTCAGATATCATATTAGTGTCTTTTGCACCAAGTATAGTACAGTGTTTTAATCCGATCTTATACTTAGTAGTGCATTATACTATCGATACAGCTACGATAACAAATATATGTACGTTATGTTTAGGATATCAATGATCAATCACATTCTTTACACTTCCATTTGCTACAACATAGTTTTAGAACACAAATTGCCATGCACTTGTTTGTAGAATTTGTCATTATTTCACGTTAGCACTTGACTGGATGCCTAAAATTCAGTGAAAGTACAAAAATATTAAAACCTAATTAAGGAACGCCCAAACAAAAGCAATAAAGGCTATAGCAAGTAGTGTTCACATTAAGAAGTTGGAACATTTTGGAATACGAGGAGTAGCTCACAACTGGTTCACCTCTTAGTTTAATAATAGGCAACAGAAGATAATACTCCGCAGTGTAGAAAATGGCTATGACGTACAATCGCAATGGGGCACAATTAAGTGTGGGGTGCCCTAGGGGTCTGTTTTGGGACCGTTGCTGTTTCTTATTTATATAAATGATATGCCTTCGAGTATGACAGGTGACTGTAAAATATTTTTGTTTGCTGAAGATACCAGCTTGGTAGTGAAGGATGTTGCTCGTAATATTGACACAGTATCAAATAATGCAGTTCAAGAGATAAGTTCATGGCTTGTACAAAACAAGTCGATGTTAAAACACAGTAAAACTCAGTTTTTACAATTTGTAACACATAATTTGATGAAAGCTGACATATTGATTACACATAACGGGCATATGATAAGTGGGACTGAACAGTTCAAATATCTAGGTATTCATATACACAGTAAGCTGTCGTGGAAAGCCCATGTTCAGTATCTTGTTCCAAAACTAAATTCTGCTATATTTACCATTAGAACAATATCTGAAATAAGTTATTTTTCAACACGAAAAGTAGTCTATTACGCTTACTTTGACTCACTTATGATGTACCGCATTACTTTTTGGGGTAACTCGCCTGATGAAAAGAAGATATTTCTGGCTCAAAAACGGGCGGTTCGGCACTATGCGGTGTAAGTTCACGAACGTGACCCCTTTTCAGTAGTCTGGGAATTTTGACACTGACGTCACAATACGTTTTTCCTTTAATGTCGTTTGTTGTTAATAATATCAGCTTATTCCCACGAGTTAGTAGCTTTCACTCGGTGAATACTAAACAGAAGTCGAATCTACATTTGCATCACACCACCTTGACACTTGTGCAGAAAAGTGTACGGTATTTTGCAGCATCCATTTTCAATACGCTGCCACAAGAAATAAAGAATCTTGGCACTAACCCTCACACTTTCAAATCTAAATTGAAGAGTTACCTCCTGGCTAACTCCTTTTATTCTGTCGAGGAACTCCTAGAAAAGTTAAACAATTAAGCTAATTAATTCTTTTTCTTTATTGATTCTTTTCACTGTGTCTTAAGATTGTCATGTGCATAGGATTACTTAAAAATTTCGACTACCATTCTTGTGTAAAAATTCATGTATTGACTTGTTCCATGACCATGGAGTCTCACTCCTGAATTGGGTCCTATAGAACAGAAAACATAATAAATAAATAAAATAATTAACATGATCGCTTAAATACACATAACGTCGACGTTCACGAGATGAGTCTGTATTTAGTAACAAAATATATCAACATATTAATTACTCTTATCAATAATGACTGTACCACTGGAGTTAAGTTCAAGAAAACAGTTCACTAGGACGTTAACCTTGCGGTGATGCTCGTAATTCCACTTATGGCTCTTTGTGTTGCAAATCAGTCGAACCTGTCGGTTTTTACAGAGTATTTAACTACTTTGTTCGTACGGTAAATGTTCCAGAAACTAGAAATGACTTCCCTGAATATTGCACACGCTCTTTCCGTGTCTCAAAACGACTTTCCTTCAGTGATGATGTGAAAAACGTAATTTTGTATGAATTTATTTATCTAAAACTATGTGACAGTTACTCGTCACCTACACTATAACATTCTCTGGCGCATCGGACACCGAAATAACGTTGAGAGAGGTCGACAACTACAATGATCTGGTAAGTTGAGTTATTGAGAGTTTTGATAAGGAAAGTAAATTGTGTAAACTTGGAATCACAATAATAAATGCATGTGTTTCAAGCAAAAATATTGATATCCTAACCTTACTGAAAGGTACAGTGCTTTCATTCGCCTTCTGATATACAGAATTTGAGTAGTAAATGTGATTAATAAGTAACAGAGGCGTTTCAGAACCTGAAGAAGTAATCAGGACGTTTCAATGAAATAACTACACATGAAATACAACATTGACGCCAGGTAGTGAGTAATGGTTGAGCGTATCAGAACCTGTCAAAGCAGCGATGATTCAGAAAACAAGCGCACCGTATGGAGTTATTCCAGCAGTTCATAGTAGGTGCAGGTTTGCTAGATTCGCACGCATTTATTCAACAGATATGTATCGCGCGCTGGAAATTATGTTGACTGGTGTATCGCAGTAGCAAGCAAGAGCTAGCGGCTATGAAACATTGCTCCGTCCGATACGGAAACTGGCCTTGCCCCACACAGCAAAATTATATTCCATCTCTCCATCAGTCAATGTCCGTACAGAGTTTGTTTACGTGTTACGTTTCCAGGCGAGTGTCTTATTTGGTATTAAAGTAAAACAATGATCACTCGGATTTGAACACCAGTATTTTACCTCCTTTTGGAGGTGGTATACCGTAGTTTTCTGGAAGACACGCGGTTTAACGTAGTTGCCTAACCACGGCGAAACTCCATCTTTTTCATATCAGCCTATAAAAATAGCCTATTGGCACTAATCTATAATATCATGACAATTTATGCGTCACGGAAGTATTTAATATGTCAACGAATTACAATATGTCATTCACCTTACGACGTTTGCATAAATTTCGCAGTAAAAATTTTCTGGCCAGTGAACAATATCTTTCATTTATTATGCAATATACCTATTAATGTAAGACTTTAAAAAACTCCTACTGAGCACTAATTAACAAGTAGGTAAAGTAATTCTTAAAGTGATTGGCAGTAACAGCGATAGGGCAATACTTGTCATTAAGTTTCCTATGCGTGCTGGTTTGTCCTCTTACAGTTAAGCAGGCCGCACTTAGGCCGCACTCTATAGATCGTAGACCGAATAAAATTACAGAGCAAGTTTCTTTATGTTTCTGTGGCTGTGCTTCTCCTGCCTTTTGCAGCGCGAAATAACTCCACAGATGTTTTCGAGGTCCAAGCTTTAACCAGGATATTCAAAAAATGTTCGATGTTTGTAGAGCTTCTGGGACTTAACTACGGGTCATCAGTCCCTAAACTTACAAGCTACATATGAACTAGCTAATACTAAGGACGACACAAATATCCATGCCCGAGGGGGAGATTCGAACCCCCGACCGTAGTGGCCCTGCAGACCGTGACTGGCGCGCCGCAGACCGCTTGGCCACCGCGGCCAGCCCAGGATATTCTTCTTCGACCAATACTTCTATCCCGTTGCATCTTTCCTTGAAGTATTGACTATAGAAGGTGATATCTACTTTCATTCCTCATGATATTTCCAGGTACGTAATCTCCTTGCTTTCAGGGTGGACAGAAATTCTTTTTCTTTCCCATACCTGCTTAGAATTTCAAAATTTGTGACGTGATCTGTTCACGCTACTCTCAGAATCCTAATTTACAGCCACATTTCGAAGGCCACCAACCGTTTACTTAATGATTCCTCAGAGTCTATGTTTCATCACCGTAGAAGAAGGTCGAGAACACAGCAATTTGGAAGTCTTATCTTCGTGTCCATTGAATACGATTTTTGAACAGATTAGTCATCTTGTCGGAAGGTATTTTCTATTATACATATTAGCCGAATTCGGCGGGTGCTGGTACCTAAAATCACTGGATCGGAAGAAGTTCCATCGCATCGTCTGGCAAACGGAATCTCTCCTTTATAGATATCTGCGACAAACAGTCTGAAAACTATGTAGTAACGGGTTAGATTCCCGGACAGATAGTGGATTTTTCAGCCTGTATTTAACCTCTCACTAACGTGTGGATTCGCCGGAAACGACACGTTGCTTCGATTCCACGTTAATCTGTAGTTACCCTTTCCCAGGTTGGATAGCAGGGGTATGTGGACAAGCAAGTCACTGAAATGGCATCCAATCGAAAGACTTGCAACAAGCAACTGATCCTCAAGATATTGTTTTTATTATTAGTTCCCATTTCAACGGAATCTGGATTAAATCTGTTAAATACAGTAACCACATAATCAAAATAAATACGCCCACATAAAATTCAACAGTCATAATAAAAAGCTACTTCCATTTAATCTTACATAAAAAAGTAATCTTGCGGACGTCTTCCCTAGACATTACTGCCTTCTCCTTAGAGTCTCCAATCAGATATACATTTAAAAAACAAAATACGTGTCAGCAAATGATGATCATCAAAGACGACTGTCATATTTATTTACATCCTTCTGATATAGTCCTGTTTTGCATGTGCCACATAAGTATTATGTTTCGCCTTATGCTATATAAAATAATTTATTAACATTATTTTTAAAAGTCTACAATTTTAAAACATCATCTAACTTAGTTTTTACCAGAAGATTTGTTGTTCCGAAAACAATACTTCATTTTTACTGAAATTGGAAGCCAAGTAGAGTAAAATTTTCAATTTTTGGTAATCGTATTAAATAATTATGTTGTCTATACTAACCTAATACCATACAATTAATGTTTGTTCTTGGTTTTGGTGTCCTCGTCTTCTTTCTCCTTACACGCTTTGTATGAATTGCAATCTATGCAAAATCCTCATATTCGCTTTGGATGTGGATATATGTTCATTACATTTTCTTTCACATTATGTATTATATTATTTACACCATGATCAGTTTCAGTTTAGTGCTTTGGCTTGTTACTATTATTGGAATAATGTTTGATGTTTATACTTTTCCTTTCAAACCCAGTTTTCAAATATACGATCAATTCTATCTAAAAAATTTAGCACCACCTTTTTCTTTAACATTACACAACTGAATATGCAGTAGCCAGGCTTCACTAATGTTGTATAACATAAATATGTAAGATTCCTGGAGAATAAAGAGCGTAATTTAGAGAAGGATGAGACATTTTATTATACTGAGAGCAAACAGCAGCCGTATACTTCAAAATTTAATTAATTTGTAGAAAATTTTCAGCAATCAGTCTTAATTCGTTTGTTTATCAGATCTAGATTTCGACCACTAATCAATGCTTAAGACAAACAGTTAAAATATATAAACATGTAGTTTTGTTGTTTTATTTCTTTGTAGTTCAAACAGCAATGGAATCAAGTATGATTGGATATATTTGACTGCCACTTCCGACCTTCCAATAATCCCATCTACAGGGCCGCTATGGTTTTCCGCCCTAATATTGGTTTTATGCACCTCTCCGCGCTACTCTGTCTTATCGAGACCCATGTGCATGACTTCATTGGAAGGCCAAAGCTATATTAAATTTTGCTGTATACATATATTGTTTCATCCCAATTCAACAAAGACAAATCACATCATTATTAGTAAATCATATAATAGATAAAAAAGAATAAGATCAACGGTGGAATACTCACACAGTAGTACAGCAGTCGGTAGTGTAATAATAATATGCAATCTCTGAGTGTGACTATAATTTAGCAAACTACTGACCCCATCAGAACGTTGAGTGTAACGTCTTTAGCCTCTGGTTTCCTTCGATCTTATCAATGCCATAAACACTGTCCTGTCTGCATTTTACAAATTTTTCACACATATCACATGTTCATTTTCATATAGCATTTCGTCACAGTAAAAAATATGAAAAATGTTTTTGGACTCTTTACTTTGCAATCGTTTCCAAAGATTCAGAGATATCTTCAAGACAAATTATAAAATTATGTTTGGATAACTCCCATGTGCTCGAGTTATGACTCGAACCTCTGACGGGGAGCAGCCGCGTACTCCGCAGCAAAGAGTCTTACAGCCCACGGTTTTCCTTTAGTACAGCACACACAAGTTTGTATGTAAGTAGAAGCAATGTTTGACCTTAAATGCTAATTATTACAAAATAAACTGCACTCACAGTCATGGAGGGTGTCGTGGAAGATAGCTGTTTTTGTATTTAAATTTGAAGTGGTTTCATACCATCGGGAAAAAACCGTAGTATCTTTTAGAGCAAAGACTGAGTCTTTGGAGGCTCAATTCTGGAGTTTTGTCATCATGCAATTTTCCCGTACAGTAAATCAGCCCATTCTCTCGTGTCAGCGTTATGCAGAATGTGAAAATGCTACGTCCCGAATACAATTGCACAAAATTTCGAAAAATATCTTTCGTTTGTTCTCGGAATAATTCAATCAAAACAGTTGTTTAGTAATCATTGTTGAGATGTAATCCAATTTATCTGAAATATATTGTTACAACTCTACTTCTTATAGAATCGAAATTTATTATCCATCTTGTTCTGCCTCATAAGTATTTAGAATCAGGTGCGGCATCATCGGTTAGAATTGGTGGGTCAGTTCTGGAGTTTCTTATCTTAAGGTGATCAAATATATGAAAAATCTATTTTAATTTTGAAATTTTTTCGTACTGCACATCAGCTTATTCTCTTGTTTCAGCATTATGAAGAATGCGCACATGCTACACTCCGAATATAATTTTGTATAATGCCACATATTACTGCATGCTATAAGTTCTGTACATTCATAGGATACGATTGACGGTAATACAAAATGAAATATATTGTGTTTGTCACTATGGAGAATACTTGATAAATTGTAATACGTGGTCAGATTGCACGTCATTCCTTGACCTTTTACCAAACAACTCTCAAAGAGCTCGGAGTTAAAGCTTAAATTTTTGTGTAAGGATTTGGCAGGAAATCGGCAGTGCCCTGGCAAAGGAATCATCCCACTATATTCTTTAGAGAAATCTTAATCTGGATGGTTGGAGGTGAATTTGAACCATCGTTGTCTAGAGTGCGAATCCGTGAATCAGGTGTGTTACCAATGCGCCACCTGGCTCTTTCAAATCGCAGATAAATAAGATGCAGAGTTATTTTATAATTCAGACCTTCATTATCATAAATCTCTTTTGCGATATCAGACGATATTTTTTTCCATAAAAATGAGATAAAAGATCGAATTTAATGAATTTATTTTTATTTGAGTACCTTTTAAGTAAAATCGTAATGCACCACTCGTCTAATGAGTAACTGTGACACTGTTTTAACAGAATCGTGTAGGTGCACTGGAAATAACTTTCGTTATTATGAATATAATACCGATATAGCTGCGCAAGTTTTCATATACATACAGTATACATAAACGTTTGCTGGATATGGTGCGGTGTAATATACTAATACGCATGTCCTAAGTATCTTGTGGTACACACTGCAGATGGTAACTGCAGACATTGCCGAAAGATCAGTTTTATCCTGGATAATTATTTTACAATATGATAATGTAAACTACACAAGATATTTATACGGTAATAGAAATGGGTTGGAGCTTCAAAAAACCGACCATCTAAAAATCTCGCAAAATCTTGGTTAATCGTATCGATAACGGTGTCTCAATTCCAGCGTCATCTTGGTGTCAGATTTTCAACTGTAGTATTGAATACGAAGTTCGTATTGCATCGCGTAATTTCCATTGGCTTTTTGCTTGTACGAATCATTGTTTCCGTTCGCAACAGGAAGTGTAGTAGCTTCAAATGCCCCACAGTTAACGCAGCTGGGAGAATCTGTGATTTAAGGTGAGGACTTGTACGATTTAATGCACAGTTCTTCTTACTTATACTCCAAAGGTAATCATGGTGGGCAAGATAGTCTGTGATAGCTGGTCATGACGTTATCTGTAATCAAGTACGTAAGCTGTTACACGGCAATATTTATGTGATTTTATGGTAAACAAAGGAGCATTTAAACTTTACTTGTTGCTTTGGAAAATAATTTCCAGCTTCAGCTAATGTGTCGTCCTTCACCACGTCTGTTTTCTGTAAACTTGGCCTTTGAAATGTCTTATTATATTTGACCATAGTTTACCCATATGATCAACCCTTAACACAATAGATCGAACACCATGTGAAATACACTTCTTCGCTTCATCTGTGTTATTACAGAAATTAAATCACTTCTTATAGTCTAAGTAAAAGCTTTTCATGAAACATAAGCGATATTAACATTGTCATAATCGCTTCGATTTGAATTGTGACGAGTGAATGTATTCACTTCCATAATTTTATCTAAAGTGTGAAAGAGGCCTATTATCAGTTTAAAATACTTACAGATACTACTCTTTACTATCTTTTACCACAAGACTTACGATTTTCTTACTAGATACATCCAACAAACATGAACAAAGAAATTACATTTACTAGGTAGGACATCCGTTATACTCAACAGCAAGTTCTCTCTTGCTTACCCATATTTTTCACTTACATTTTTTCCCAGACTTAATAAGCTGAAGTACTTACCCCCAAAGTAATACCTAAAACAGTCTCAAATGCAATCATTTCTCTTTTAAGTACCAAGATTATACTGGATTCTTTAACTGGTGCACTTGTTTAACTACCTCTTATATAACACATTTTCAATAACATTAGAAGAATTGCACAAACTGAACATGGTTTCAAATAAGATAAAAGTATTTTTACGTACTTCCTGTTTTTGTTTCAGCCCTAAAAATCTTGTACCATGCACACATAACAAACAAAAATTGCGAAATTCCTAAGAATGATTTCTTTTCCTTTTGAGGCAATATTTGCGGCTAATTTTTATGTAATTTGTATTCGTATTTCTCGACATCATCCCACAAATATAATTCGCTTTACAATACGTGAGTATATATCTCGGCTGTCTTCGGAAGTGTATGATTCGACTTACCGAGTCAGGGATTTGCTTGTGGCAGATCCCATACATTATACTGCAAATTCTTTAAGTTTTTCATTAGCTTAGTTCCCCTATAACATTCCAGTATATTTTCTTCGTCAAATTTTACTTCAATTTGGACCTTCTTCTCACCCTTACACAAGAATACGAACGACTGAACAATTCTCCTTTGCTGTTATCTTTGGTGTTCCGCTCCTTTAGCTACAACTTTTGTAATTTCACTTTATACACCAAAACTCGAAACGAATATCTATCCAACTATCTCCAGACCATTAGTTTCGGAGTGTATAATTCTCCCCTTCTGCAAGCATAACACACGACACAAGTGTCAAACTATGCTAAAAGCTGTTATGAATATTGCGTTACGTAACATCTTAGTTTTCAGGTTGATGAGTCTGTTTCCATGTTGGTCATATCTGGTTACCAATTTTTCTTAATTTTTCTCAATATTTATGTCATACAATATTTGCTGAGTGTGGTTTTCATGTTGAATTACTTTATAGAAAATTTAGAATTGGTCTTTACCTTGCAGATTTTCTGTCAATTCCTCATGAAGTACTTACATCCTACATCGACTGACACATTTTATGGCACCATTTGAACATATCAATTAAACAACTATGGATTACCATAATATTTTGGTTGCTTCTTACATTATCGTTGAAATTTACTGTGTAGGCAGGAAATCACTCTCATCCCTAAATGCAAGCGAAAAATTTAGAACAATATTTCCAATCCAAATTAAACAAAAATTAGTCCAAACACTTGTATTGCCAAATGTTTACTACTGTGATGTAATGCAACAAGGCAAAAATAGTGAAAATTCGTGACGCCTCGAGCTCGTGATGAATGCTTACGTTAGGTATGTGTGCAATATACGGTTGTACGATCATATCAATCCCTCATATACCAAGCTAGGATGGATGCGTCCACATAAGTGGCGCGAATTTCAAACGCTGTGCTTACTTCGTCGATATCTCAGCCACCAGTGCCCCCAGTACTTATCTTCTACCATTAAACAGCTGTCTTCATTCCACAACCGCAATACCAGATCGGATACGTCTATAGCATCTTGTCTATCTTTCTCCGTGTCGTTCTCCTTCTCAGCCATACGACTATGGAAAACACTGCCATGTGATCTACGTCTTACACTAAACCACTCGACATTCAATAGGAAACTCAAAATTCACATATTAATGACGGCATATCCTCTATTGTTACCCTGCTCTCAGTTCTTTCTCTCCATCATTGCTTTGTATCTTCCAATTCTATTTATCTTCCTCAAACCAATATATCTCTTCTGTGTCTCTCTCACCACATTCTATCGTCTTATGTTTCTGTTTGATGTGAATAACTCACAATCTGTAAGAACATAACGAGGCAATTCCTAAATTGTAATAGGTCTGATGTTCACTATTTAAAATATGCTTACTGTACTTTGCAAAGTAATTATTATTATTGTTGTCACTATTAATGTTACTATTATAATTTTGGAGTCTTATAAATAATCTAAGTATTATTGCTACAGTTATATTCTATTCATAATCTGTAATTTTTTTCACTTTAATACTTGTGTTATACATTGTCTGTCTACGATGTGCTAAAGAAATTGTTCACCTTCAGTAAGCCTGGTTAGGTGCAAAAGAGGGCCTGAAGGCCCTAAACTTGCCAGGTAAAAGAAATGCATAAATAAATAAAAAATCTGAATTTGGAGGTTTATATTGAAAACAAGACTTTAAAAAAATCAAGACACCATTGCAGGATTGAACTACTTAGAAAAAACCTTAGAAAATGCAAAAGTTTGAAAGATATTTGAAATTCTCAAAACAATCATATACAGAGAAATAAGGATAATGTACAAAAACGAGAGGAACAATAAAAGAGAAAAAGATCATATACGAAGTACTCGTAATAAGGAGGATGTAACAGAAGTATCCTGCCTTTCTCTTTTACGGTTTCTTCGGTATTTCGAAGAAGAAACTAGCCATGAAAAAATGAAGTTCAGGATGTCATTAAAATACAAGGTGACCTAATTTCAGTAATGTCCTTACTAATTACCGAATGTACTGAAGGAACTGAATAGTCTACTGAGCTCAGCATATGGACTACAAGTAAAACTAATAAAGACGAAATTGATGATGAATAGGAGAAATGGTATCTGTAATTAAATTAATATGGCTATTGGAGAACTGGTAGAACACAAAGTGAATGAATTCTGCCACCACGGAAGAAAGGTAACTTATGAGATAAGAAATAAAAATGGCACTTAAGGCAAACTGTCACAGATCAAAACGGCATTCCCTGCCAAAGAATGTACGCTGCCGTTGAATATTGGCAGTAATTTGAATAGAAAATGTACAGAAGTGCACAAAATAATATTATCACCTGATATAGACAAGATATTTATTAGTAAGGAGTTGGCCCGCTATTGGCTTCGAGAGCAGCTCCTGCTCTTTGAGAAACTGCTTCTTAATGTGTTAGCCATTCTTGTACCAAAACATCCGCTGGTAACTTCACTGTATTGGGGCCATAAATTTTGTCCAAATTCTTTGCTGTAAGACCCCCCTTACAGGTTATTTTGAGACTTGGCGCTTCTACTATTTATGAGAGATGTCTGATAATTTTCTAATACTATACAAAGCAAGCCTGAACTTTTTTCATGTGTGTCTGTGGGCGTTTTATAGTTTTGGCGTATAGCATTGTTTCTCAGTAACATATTAGTCGTGGCATGCAGTTTATTGTCGGCCATTTATCCGACCAGTGAGAGTAGCGAGAGATGAATACCACGGTGTAGATCGCCAGATCAAGACGGAACCTCCTCTATGCTTTACGTTAGCTTGGGTTTTTTCGAGACATAAATCCGCTTTTCTGTAGGAAGAAATGCAAACGATGATTCACCGGACCACACCACATTATTCCAAGCATCCAGGTTATATTATCGTGGCACCACTTTCTTCCAAGCTTTGCTTTGGCTTCCGTTATTAATGATATAGCAACTGCAGACCTTCCATGAATCTTAAGCTCAGGCCGTACATTTTTTTATTGAAACAATATTACTCAAATGCTTTTGCTATGGTAGCTTTATGCTGTCTGGCCCCAAGCGTTCTTAATGCTCGTTGGTCGATATCAGCCAAATTCTGAAATAGCACATAACCCTGCTTCTCAAATGATGTTCTACCTTGCACTGTGAACGCCGTCATTAATGTGAATATTGTCGCCAGTGAAACGCTAAACAGCAGTGGCGGATTTACCAGTAGGCTGAGTAAGCTGGAGCCTAGGGTGGGAGATTTCAGAGGTGAAAAATTTTTGGACCAAAATTTTTATACTGTATAATAGAAATTTAATTACGTTTCCCTAATGTCAGTAAATCATTGCTTAAGAAGCATTAAGGTATACCATACCTCCACATTACTAGAAGTATATGACAGCCCCTTTATTTGCTCGTAAATATACACAAAACTATTTCTTGTGCAATATTAACCAAACAGTTGGATTGTAAAAATAATCTAGGAAGTGACACTTCCATCCCCTAGTTCACATACACACAGATTACGGGGAAAAGCTGGTATAATTAGGACGATAGTGGACAAGACATAAAGCTACAATTTCATTGACAAAAAATTATTTTTAGTGTGATTAAAAATATGGTTGTAGAGGTCATTAGGGGAGAATAAATTTGAATAGCCTGCTGGCGGCAAATATAAAAATCCGCCATTGCTAAATAGTGCAGCCAGTTTCCTCACAGAAGCTCCAACAAACTGCGCAGAATCAAGTTGGCCTCTTAGGAAGTCCGCGAGAAATGGTATTGCACCGTATTTGTGGCGACCGTTGCAGAACAAACCGTATACCGTACTGCATTGTGGCTTCCAAGGCATCGTATGTCAACCGAACACTGCGGTCGCGTCACAGTGTTTACACGTACTCAGTGGTGCCAACTTGCAAAAAGATGTAGTATATTGGATGGTGTTTATACTACTTTATCGACCGCGTGTACTTCTGAAACTCAGTATCATACAGACGTGAATCATAGTTCGACAGCGAAACCGAGATGACGCGTTTGAGATGTAGTAGCATAAATGCTGAAAACCCATCGGAAATATACGAAATGAGGAGCTTCTCATCAGAATTTGCGAGGAAACAAGTATGTTGAAAACTTTGGGACAGGATGACATTAAGATTTTAGAGAGTAACTTACATGATACTAGAGGGAGGTGTAAAAGTTAATTACTGTAGGGAAAGTAGGCTACCACTCTGAGCAGAGAAGTTTCGCAATTAAGGAAGAAGTTTTGGTTACTTGCCTCATACCAGTTACACCATTGTTAACGCTTCTAAAACACCAAGAGAACCAAAACAAAATAAAATGTAAAATCTGGATGAAAAGTTGTCATATAAAGAGGATCTACAGAATTTTGTTTTAGGACACTAAAAAGTTGAAATGGGTAAAACTGTTACTTCTCGTTACGAATTATCCTGATGAGACAGTATATTCGTAGAGGATTTTGCAGTATTCCTCTTATGTCGTTGCGCCGATTAACGTGTGACGAATGTACGTTATAGATATTTACTTGTTGCCAAATTGCTTCCAGAGATCTTACACCACCACAAATAATTAAAACTGTTTTACACTCGTGTAATTCATGAAAATGTTACTTACATTTATTTTCAGTCTATAGCACTAGCTCCCATTAAAATAAGAACTATGTCAAATGGTGATGAACATTCCAAGATTATGGTATGAGCGACTGTAAATAATCGCGGTTAGTAGAAATCGCAATCATATAGTTGAATACAAGGATTCTAAATGAAAGTTTTACTTGCTGATTGCAGATGTTAGTTACAGCCTAAGTCATAGAGTTCACGAAGAGAGCGTTTGGAACACTATTTATCATTTTCTCAGGTGCCACGCTAACTATGCCATTATGCGCCACATTTCCCGAAGTCGTTTTAACTTTATTCACAATAGCAATAATACCTCAGATATATCTTATGTCAAATGTCATCTGTACGGCTTTATACATTTGTGTCACTAGGAAGGATAGGAAGAATATTCACGTGTTTAAATGTAAGTGAAAAAGCTGAATTTAATGTTTTACTCTTCGTTTCGTCGTTTTCGTACACACTAGAATATAGTACTGACCTATGTTTGACTTTCGAAAAGACTGCGGAGGTTTGTTCAATTTGCCTTAGTGTGGTTGCTGTATTGCCTTTCTGTGTTATTCTTCCTCTAATTGAAGCCTGTACGCCTTCTTGGGGAGTCTCAGGGCTTGTTGTCACTTAAAAATCTGTGTTAAACCTTCGCTCTCAGTGTCATTGAGATCCAGTTCTGAGAATGTACTGTCATAAATTTTACTTTCAATTCATCGAGTTCAGTTCTAACATCCTTCGTTGATAACTTCAATCACCATACACAGAATTTCCCGTCCGTCTGTGAATTAACAAAATGTCTTGTTTTCCACTTCTTAAATTAGATGTAAACCAGAAAAGTGGAGTCACGTGCCCCTTAAAGTGGAAGTTCTCTGATAAAACGATACTATTAACACAGTTAAAATCCATCTTAAGTCGTACATAATCCTAAGCGTTCGAATGTGTTTTTTGAATTTTTGTTATGTTTTGAATTTTTGTTATGAAAACATTGGAAGCAGAATTAGTTGGTGTAGTAGCGCTACTCATTTCAAATTTAAAATTGTGATAAGGGATGTCCCTCAATATTGTAAATGAGGATGACAATAGTTCAGTATATTACCTCCTAAAACGATTTACTGTTTGCTGTATTAACTGAGATGGGCGGGTTGTTAGTTACGTACAAGTAACTAACAAGGTAATCTTTAGCAACAACTTCTAAGAATTTGCTTCGAAAGCCTACGGTTTTTCTGCCTCTCAAACTCATCCATGTTTCTGGGTCCTAGAGAGGACGTTTTTAACTGCTTTATACTTACGTCCAAAAAGTCTTCCAAGCTTACCAGTTTCTTAATTTCACTTAATTCTAGCAAACATTATTTAATTTTCTGCCGTAAACACAAATCAAAGCGAGTATGTATCTAAATTTTACAACCTACAGAAGAGCTATGTGTCAGGCGTATTTACCACAACGCAATATTATACATAAATCCCGCGAGACTCAGTAGTAATTGTGTATGAACCTGTAGAACACTTTCTTTTAGAAATATTCTTGTCGCGGTGGAGTGGCCGAGCGCTCTAGTGCGCCTTGCTGCAGAGGACGTGTTTGCTCGCCATCGGAGTTTCGAGTCCTCAGTGGGGTATGGGTGTGTACGTTGCCCTTAGTGTAAGATAGTTTAATGTAGTTTAAGTAGTTTATAAGCCTAGGGACTGATAACCGCAGCAGCTAAGTCCCTTAGTTTTACAAACATTTGAACGTTTAATGTAAATCTTCTTTCTCATGAAGGAGTTAGTTTTCTTTTTGGACCTACAATTTTTTCCGACTGCAATACACAGATTGCGATTTTTTTCAAGATTATGCATTACTTTTATTTTTGCAATGTTGACAGTTTTATCGTCTGTTTTCAAATGCATTATGAAGACCGGATTAGCTGCTTTTTTTTTTTTTTTTTTTTTTTTTTTTTTTTTTTTTTTTTTTTTTTTTTTTTTTTTTGTCTTCTTCGTGCTCCATATTTCTGATTGTGAAATTTCTTCTTGTTTTCCAGTATACGAGTAACTGTTGTCTGAGAATTTTAATTTACTTACTTCCTGCTTATAAAATATGTTTTAATTTGGAACGTTTTGCATCTGTGTGGCACGTTTTGCATCTGTTCACTGACGGCATAGTCTTGTTCTAGTATTACTCTATAATTTATCGACTATGTAATAGTGTTTCCACATTTGTTGGTAGCGTATTTATATAGGTGTTTCTGTTACTATTTATATATTTATTGTAGATATCACTTATGAGATGTCTAAGGAAGCTCTTTGTTTATCATTGCATAATTCGAACATTCCTTTAGTCCATTCTTTGATGTTGATGCTTTACCAGTTATATCAAATTACTACACAAATAATGTTCGTCACAGTTCCACATATTATCCCACCGAATTACTTGCAGTACACTGTGTTATCGTTTAAGGAACCTCCGTCATTTCTGACTGTTGATTTTTAATCAATTAATTGATAATGTTTGTCCGTGTTCCCACTCACCTTGTTCTCAACTTCAGTACACATGTCACCACACAATTCTTTCATTATTTTATAAAACGTCTTTTGGCCTCTTGATAGATGCAAAACTGATTTATTAAGATATACTACGCTGGAGAACATGATATTCACTGATAATCGCTAGTCCTAAACAGTGAACTCATTTTGAATAAGTATTCTATTCGAAATAATATGTGAACAGTCGAGTATCACCAACATTTATCGCCTTATTTCGAAGAAACCTCAACTTCGTATGAAATTTGAATCTAAAACAACAACAAAATTTTACAAGCCATGAATCTGTAAATCAGTTGTATTAATGAGAACGCATACTGTTTCCTGCTACGAAATAGCTTTTAATTCTATTGCTGTAAAGTTTGAAAATGCTAGTTTGGATTAACAGGGTTTCCCCTTGTTATGAAAGAAGTGTTTTTCAAATTCTAAACACGTTTACGCAATCCATGACATCTTCTACAGAACATTACATGGTTGATTCTGTTGCGTAATGTCATTCCACAGTCGTCTTCCTTTCCAACTAGCGAACGTAGAATGGAGCAAACGAGTGTGTGACTCGAAAGGTGACACTGATCACAAAAAAAGAAGTTTTTTCAAAGTTTAGATTAAGGACACATTATTTGTGTGTAGCGCAATAGAAATTCCTAAACGTAATGGTTGCTAACAAGTGGTAAACTATTACATTCCTTCGATCCTTCTCTTGTGTGCTTTCCCGTCTTTGATATATTTCATAATAGTATAAAATGATACTACCTACTGCGGCAATGACAAGCAGGTTTCAGGTCTTTTATCTGATATGTTTGGGTAACTTTATGACTAGATATTTGATCGTGGAGTCTAATGGCTATAGCATTTCATTAAAGTAATGCTTAACCGGAAGTGGTTTGGTTTTGCGCATTTTACTCGACGTGTCAAGTATAATACAACGATTAGAGGCGAGAGATGTTCATCCTAAAACTGATACAATGATCACCCTTTCTCGTTCGTATATGAGTTCTCAGTAAATATTTCAACTATCAAGCTCACAGTCAGAGAACCCAATTTACTGATACTTACAACTGATAATCACTACGACGCTTGGTTAGAAAATTCCCGTTGTTATTGCTATTCTTATGAGCAATCGCAACCCAGGTATCACACGGAAAAAGGTAGTCTTTTCGGATAATTTTATCGCTCCCCCATGTGTCGTGACATAATGGGTAAAGCCAGATCTTTACATTCCTGAAGTGCACTCAGTATGCACGTGTTATCCCAGTTGGTGATTTCATCAGCAATACACCTCTTGAACACTGCGATTTACAGCAAAGTTTTAAGTATTCATCTCCAAATAGACTGTTATTTCCTAAGGAATACCGCAAGGGTACATACTTAGACCGCGAGCACAACTGCGAGATTCACTTTCAAGGCTTAGTTTCCTTGATACACATTTTTGTAACATTTACTTCATCTACAGCCTCAACCAAACTTTTGAATAGTTCTAGGTATTGGACCGCATCGTCAATATATCAAATGTTTCACCGACGTTTCGGCCACTATTGCAAGCGGCCTTCTTCTGGGTGTCACGTCCCAATACCCAGAAGAGTTTTATCAACAATGACAACGGAATCCTTCGTTTACATTTCTAACAGTTGATGAGCAGGAGAAAGTGGTTCATGCTTAAATTGCCTAATAAAGGGTATTTTAATTCGATTTGTGGCGATTTCGTCAGTTAATGATCGAAATGAGTCCGTACTTACAAGATAAAATGTTTCAAATGTTTGTATAGCTCATGGGACTTAACTACGGGGTCATCAGTCCCTAAACTTAAAAACTACTTATGAACTACTAATACTAAGGACGGCACAAATATCCATGCCCGATGGGGGATTCGAACCCACGACCGTAGTGGCCTTGCAGACCGTGACTGGAGCGCCTCAGTCCCCTCGGCCACCGCGGCCGGCCCGTACTTACATGAATGGGTCTCTTTCAACTTAGATTTTATATACTTACGGATGTTATTATACTAAAATTCGATAGTACCGAACATCTCATGACGAAATACCCGTGCACAATAAGGCGCGGTTCGAGGGGCCGTTCGCCGTCGGGGGTTACGAGTGTGGCATGAGTGTGTGTTGTTCTTAGGATAGATTAGTTTAAGTAGTTTGTATGTTTAGGGAGCGAAAACCACTGCAGTTAAGTCCCATAATTTTACAAACATACGAAACTTCTGTTCGATAGTCAACGTCTGTTATCTGTCATATTTTATATAATATTATTCTAAGAAACTCATAATAATTACGTATGGATTAATATATGAGTGGTTGCTGTGGCATCTGCCTGCCGATCAACAAAATATTTCAATTCGGATAGGACGAATTAAGATACGTGACGATGACATAATAACTAAGTGCACAGAACTGTTACTGAATCGTCAAAGCTCCATAAAGCACCGAAACTACATAGATGGGAGTGTTGTAGTAGGTTCCATCAAGCTGAAAACTTGGATATCCAAAGTTTTGGTGTTTTCTCTGTTTTGCCGTTAACTTCCATCCATACGTCGAAGAAAAACATTACATGCATTAATTCCAAAGAACGCCGGATTCGAGAAGATACTGAAACGTGTCTTGTTCTTCTTGGCGTAGTTGTTCAAATATTCAAATGTTTGTTAAGCTTAAGGGACTTAACTACGGGGTCATCAGTCCCTAAGCTTACAAACTACTTATGAACTAGCTAAGACTAAGGACGGCATAAATATCCATGCCCGAGGGGGGTTCGAAGCCCCGACCGTATGGCGTAGTTGCCGTCACAGTTTGTCACCGATGTCTTCGCCCAGTCCAACAGTATATCGCTATGTCAACACCAATCCCATTTTTTATCAAGTCACTCTATTGTGTATTTACACCCGTAGCATGGGCCTGAAATAGTTGATTGAAAAACTATTTCAAGCCATTGCTACCGCGATTAATAGTCTTGGTTCAAAGTAACAAAAGTCTATGAAAGAAGATGCGGCCTAGAGTTGTGGCATTTAATTGGCTTTCTTTGCTGAGGTATCTAAGAACTACAACTCAAATTCGTTCAGTATACTTCACTCGTTTAAGTAGTCATCATTTATCACTCTGATGGCTGTTACTACTTGTACTTTTAATATCATCTCTCCAGATTCTCCTCCTTCCTTTATTAGTTTTCGTAAGCAATTTTTATTTTGTGTGTGAGCATTTTGTCAGGATTTTTTTCTGTGGTACTTAATCATGTCTTCTCTCAATGTAATAGCACTGTTCTACAAAAAACAACACAATCCTTCTTTTAATTTTTCTACATTTTGTTGGTTATGCAGTGTGATACTTCTCCTTCACAAATTTTCTGCCTATCTCTTATTAGAACTTCCAGTATCTCCTTGCAGGTTAGTATACTACGGCTAGTTTGAGAATCCGTTTGCTGTAGAAACTTTGTAGGTGTTTATATCAACTGTTGAGGTATTTGTTCATTATGGTTTCCGTTTGCTCTACTTTTATTTCTTCCAGCAGTAATTCCTTCTTCACTTGGCGCGTACTAAACATGCCGTGTGTTGTGCTTTGAAATTTTATCACTTACCTTTGTACATACCTAGTTTTTTTGTAGGTATCCAACATTCACTCCCAGGAAGATGTGCTGGAAGAGCAATGGTTTCATAAAGTTTTAGTCTCATTTCAAGTCACATTCGTATTTGCAAACATACACATTTGTACATCAAGATCTTTATTACTGCCTGGTCCAATATGACATTCCAAACAAGCAAATGATGAATCTTTTCCTCCGTGGTACTAAAATCCCAACATGATACAGTTTCCAAGAGAAATTCAGAAACTGTTGTGTAAGTCGTCTTATTTTCCTCTCAATACCAAGAGATCTACGCGAAGTAAACACTGAACATCCTGTATATCGATATTTTAATACCATTTTATGTGTTGCTTCCAGTTTAGTTCACGGGTAAACAGTTAGAAATATTAAAAGGAATGGGTGTTATTGTCATACATGTCGTAAGAATTTATTTATTTATTAATTTCTTCCGTACCATTTTACCTGTGTTTATTATGATTTGTTTTACTCATTATACAGTCTTCTTATAGCTTTTAATAATTTACTGAGATATCCATTGGTTTCTTTTATAGTGTACAGTCATCTTTGCTGTCTCCTCACATTGTCAAATCGTTCAACTAAATCTATAAAAAGATATGCGTGTAAGTTACCTTATCGAATTTTCTCTATTACTTGCAGTTTAAATACAATGACTTTTCGAAATCCAGTCCTTTTCTAATTACAATTTCCGAAACCGTTTGAAGTCTGCTCTTCAGTAATCCCATATGTACCTTATATTCTGAGTTAGGGGACAGATGACCTGGATGTTTAGTCCCCTTAAAACAACAACAACAATATTCTGAGTTGAAAAGAGTTTGTATAATTTTCGCACACTTCTGCGTCACTATGTTTGAACAGAGATGTGATCTGCTGTTTTCAATCAATGAGTTAGCTGTAAGTCACTTGTCTGTCAGTACAGATTGATATATCGTGAAACAGCCCCTTAAGTAGCGTTATGCATTTATACTTGAAGAGAACGTCGTTTACTTTGCCGTCCGATTATCATTTGCCGTCCTTTTCCGTTGTATTAGGATCAACTTCTTCAGGATCACCATATTCTTATTCTTCTGAGCCATCTTCCTGATTCCTTTGTTGGCACCGACGATTTTTGTAATGCGGATCTCAGCGATCGTTCCTTACTATATTTAATCTTATGGTGGCTTTGCCATTCTTGTTTATGCCTCTTAACGTTTTTCACGTAAAATTCCACCTGAAGTGAAATTCCTCCATTTTGTTGTTTGTTGTGCTTACTACTTTCTAAACACAGTTTCTTTTATCCGTAAGTCTTTCTTTACTATTTTTCGGTTTTTTTTACGTATGTTACATGTAAGCGCTACCTTTATTTTGCACATACTCTTCTACTACCTCCTTGCCTAACCTTTTCTACCTTCTATTAGATCCATTCTGTAGAATTTACGTATTTTTCTGAAAATACCCGTTGCACACTTTATGCGGTGGACCCCGCTGATGAGTTTTAACTTTATCCACCTTTCCCAGCATCATTGAACTTACGTGTCATAGTAAATAGCCTTTTTTATTGGTGCTTTTCAATGTTTTACCATTTCCTTGAAACGACGTTATTGCAGATGTGTGCAGACCGTTATTCCAGATGTGTTAGGGAAAAGTATTCAGTTAAATTTTATAATGAAAATCACAGTTTTGCTTTGAATATTTATTCGATTGTTGCATAGTAAATATCGCAGTTGGTCTTTGCTTATTAAAAAAATAGTTTTTCTTTTTTCTTTTTTTCTTTTTATGTCACTTCTCGTAACTCTTCTTTGAACTTTATACACTTACCGTCTACCTTTTTCCTGTTCAAATGCAGTAGACGTCTGTGAATCATTACTTGCGATCTGTGGATTGTTATAAACTGAAACGACAAGATCTTTTTTATCAGACAGATGTAGATGAATCTCATTCCGTGTATCTAACGGAGGACAATGCATTTGTTACTGATAGAAACAGAGACATAAAATTTCATGTAAGTATCATGTAACAGAATAACTTAAAATAATAAATATTATTATTACTAAAAAATAACTATTATTATCAATGAAGTAGAAACATTTTACCTTCAGAGAGCTATTTACTTCAGTTGTTAGCTCTTCTGTATTATCGACAATACTCAAAATATGTATTATAGGTTTTGCTAGATGTGTACTCCTTTCTCTGCTAGTACTAAACCTATTAAGTCGTGGCAAATGTTCCCATGATAATGGTTGCTGAAATCCATGAATGTCGATTAAATTAGTTGCAGAGATACAATAACTGCATATTTTTATGGAACTTTATTTTCAGTCGAATCGTTTCTGGATTTCACCAATCCTAAGTTGGTGTAAGACATATAAAGCAGATGGATGCTGCAGCTGACCTGTGAATAGTAACAACTTATTTATCTACCACAAACTCACATGTCGTAGCATAAAGTATAGTATCTAAAATGGTCTTTTGCTGCATTTCTTTAATGAATTATCTTTGCCATAAAATACCAACTGCTATTTTCAAATTTTTGAATAGTAGCCCTTTCAGCAACAAGTCTAAAATTATTCAATAAACCTCATTGTAGTCTATTTAAGTAATTGCCGAATGTCTTGAAAACACGCAAAATGTAGTGCCCTATTAATATGAGACATAATAACACACATAATTTGTATGCTTTCTTTTTATTTGTCCTGTCTCGAGCTATCTCGTTAGCACGGTGTATATGAAATTATGTTCGGTGTCTGAAGAAGAGGGATTCAGGATCGCTCAATGTTTCAAAAGAATTTATGGTAAAGCGCGTTTATTTTATGAAGTACTTCGGAATGGGATGCGTAACATAAGACACAAAATGATGGGTTAAAGGAGTTTTTCTACGAGAAATCTCGCTTAACACCACTTCGGCTACGGATACTACACCCTTCTGCACAAGGATTATTTAGTGACTCTTAAAAGACAAGCACATCAACGATATATTTATTTGTAAACAGATTTTAATCTAAAATGAACCACACAAACATATTTCACATGTGATTAATAATTATAATAAGCGATATTACAAATGTTATTAGTAGCGAAATAAATTGTAGAAATAACCTAATAATAATAATAGTAATATGATTAGTAACAACGATAACTCTTATATCCTAAACTATAAAATTGTAGGAACATTTCTAATTTACATTTCTATGTCTGAAACTTCATTTCATGACTTTTCTTTCCTTACATTTGAAAATGTAAAAGTATACATTACTATCACAGAATTAATGATGTGTGAGAAACATTATTGAATTATATGATTACTGACTTGTCTACTAAAAATAAGTGTGTGTGTCATTAACCACTTGCGTCGTAAGTTGATTACCAAAGATCTAAATTTGTAGGAGCTGTAGTAGTTCATATATTTGTAGATCATTTGGACAAGCAGATTGCAGATGTGTTGGTAACACATTTTAATAACAAAACAAATAGTGTAAATCATATAAATACATACATTTTCATACTTGCACGTCTAGAAAGAAAGGGTGGGAGAGGCATTCGAGAACCATCCCCGCATTTGCCTGAAGTAATTCAGGAAAATAACGGAAAATATTACTCCATATGGCCGCATGAAGACTAGAGCTCTCTCCCTGACAACTCCACACCATTTAGAACAGTGCTACCTCATTCGGCATATCCGTGTTGCACAATGCGGTTTTACGAACATGTTATTTAATAATGTAAATGGCTAATGCTAAACCGCTCATTCACTGATAAGCCCCAGTCACTGCACGTACTACTCGCCGTATTCACACATTATTTATAAACCCATTCAACCTACCAACTGACGTGCGGCCTATTCTGTGTACCGCAACTTCCCAATCGCTAACCCGAAAAAATTAGTGAACATCCTTTTACAATGAGGGAGCTGTGGAAGTCAGAGTAACGCTAACAGCTTAGGCGAAAGATTTTCCAGAAACGAAAATACTAAGAACAAAAATTAGTATGAAGCTGTTATTTGTAATGATTTATATTGACAGTCGAGTGCATTACGTATTGGGGTGACATTCTATAGAAAGCTTCTATTTTGTATTGCTGAAGTAATTGTTAAATGTAATGCTTAACAAGAGATATTCAACTGTCTTTAAAAATTAGTTTCTTAGCAATCTCATTATTCTTCTTAGACAATTTTTTGCAGATTTTTATTCCTTGGTAGGGACTGCTGAGTGCCGGCCGCGGTGGCCGAGGGGACTGAGGCGCTTCAGTCACAGTCTTCACGGCCACTACGGTCGGGGGTTCGAATCCCCCCTCGGGCATGGATATTTGTGCCGTTCTTGGTATTAGCTAGTTCATAAGTATTTTGTAAGTTTAGGGACTGATGACCCCGAAGTTAAGTCCCATAAGCTGTACAAACATTTGAACATTTTTCACTGCTGAGTTTCAAATTAGACTTGATCTCGTATATATAACATTGACCTTAACTGTTAATACAAACACCACTATGAAAGCTAATGGTCGCGGGAAACGCGTCTTAGGACTTCCATAAAGACTGAACTGTTTTGTCGCTTTATTACGCGTTTAGAGAGTGGTCTATCAACATTCATTCTGTAAAAAATATACAAATACCACGAACACATAATATACTTCTTGAAACGTCCTGGCAGATTAAAATTGTGTGCAGGAACGGGATTCGAAACTGAGACCTTTGCCTTTCGTGGGCAAGCGCTCTACTGTCTGAGCTATCCCGGTACGCTTCATGGTACGTCCTCCCATCTTAGACGGTAGAGAGCTTCCCCGCAAAAGTGTAAGTTCCCAGGTTAGAATCCCGGATACGGCACAAAATTTTAATCTGCCACGAAGTTTCATATCAGCGCATACTCCGCTGCAGAGTGGAAGTTTCACTCAGGAAACATTCGTTAGGCTTTGGCTTAACCATGACTCCACCATATACTTTTTTCCAGGAGTGCTATTCCTGCAAGGTTCGCAGGAGAACTTCTGTGAAGTTTGGAAAGTAGGAGGCGAGGTACTGGCGGAAGTAAAGTTGTGGGGCGTGATCGTCAGTCGTGTCCGGATAGCACAGTCGGTAGTGCGCTTGCCTGCGAAAGGCAAACGTCTCAGGTTCGAATCCCAGTTTCGGCACACAGTTTTAATCTGCCAGGAAGTTTCATATCAGCGCACACTCCTCTGAAAAATGAAAGTTTCATTCTGAATACATTTCTTGAATTGTATAGGTACACACAAAAAAGCAACACCTGCAGTCAAAGTTTTTATGAATGTACACACACAAACATTTTCGTCGCTCGTCTGTGATTTAGCAAATAATAGAAACAATTTAACATAAGCAGACACAAGAACCATCAAACCATCAAAGTACACTGGAAGAATGAATACAGAAACCACAGAGACAATAACAGAAGAAAACGAAACTCACACCATGGGGTGGAGCGTACCAGTACATAACGATTGCAGTGACAGAAATTTGCAAATTAAATTCTATAAAGAAAATACATAGATCACATGAGGAATGTATAAGACAAACACAAATGTGTAAGACAAACACAAATCTTTCAATCCAAATTAAAATGCATAATTTAAAATGCCTCGTATCTCTTGTTTGTACAATCACGTTACCATTCCTCAAGTTTACTTAAATGGTTCTTCTGTCTGTTTCAGTCGAATTGTTTGTATTATATGGCAAACCACTCATGCGGTATATATATCTTTTAATATTAATATTAAGAAATATTAATTTTGCCTTTTTCTTGTCTGGACTTGCGCATTGCAAGACTGCTTAGGTTTTTGTCATTATTAACAGTGTATCCGTTGATTGGTCACACCTAAAACGCATAATAAATAGATTCAAAGTATTTAAGCCTTTACGTAATGCGTAGCAACAAATCGCTAGCAACAAATATTCCGACATAGAAATCGTGTGCTGCCGCACGCCTGACTGCTTCAGACCGAAAACTCTAATTCCTGTGCGATGAGCATAGAAGTGATTTGGGTTATGGAGATGGAAAGAATATAGTGAAACTGGATTTACTGAAACTGTGCTTGAATATTTAGACCTCCAGCCAAACTTTCTGAGATCTCTGCACCATGGCAAAGTTTTTGACAAACAAAAAGGACCGATCTTTGACCAATAAATTTTACAGTGCAGTGTCGGCCAGAACTATGCATCATTAACGCCGACACATTTTTTCAGCACCATACCAAATGTTTTGTCAAAGAAATACGACCGAAAATTGATCAAATACCTTTGACAGTGCAACGCCGGTCAAACATACATGCCGACCGCGCCGCCGCATCTTTTTCGGCACCCTAACTAAAGTTTTGTCAAGGAAATACGACTAATATTTGATCAAACATTCTTGACAGTGTTGCGCCGGCCTAAGTTACGCACCGCTCACGCCCACGCTTATTTCTCGCACCACGCCAAAGATTTTTCAAACAAATAAGACCAATACTTCAAATTTCTTTGTCCAAAGTTTGACAGTACAGTGTCAACCTGAAATATGCACCGCTCAGGAGAACCATCATTTCTGTCATCCTACCAAAGGTTTTGTGAAACAAATACGATTAATATTTGATCAAATTTTTAAATGTTTGTATAATTATGGGACTTAAGTATGGGGTCAACAGTCCCTAAACTTACGAACTACTTATGAACTAGCTAACACAAAGGATGACACAAATATCCATGCCCGAGGGGGGATTCGAACCCCCGACCGTAGTGGCCGTGCAGACCGTAACTGGCGCGCCGCAGTCCCCTCGACCACCGCGGCCGGCAATATTTGATCAAATATCCTTGAAAGTACAGGGCCGCCCTAAGCTATACACCGCTCAGGCCTACGCTTCTTTTTCACACCACCCCCAAAATTTTTTCTCAAACAAATAGGACCAATGCTTGATAAAATTTCTCTGTCCAGTAATTTGACAATGCAGCGCCGACCTCAGCTGCGGACCGTTCATGAAACGCCTCTTTACTCGCACCACACCAAAGTTTTTATCAAACAAATAGGACCGATCTTCGATCAAATTGCTTTGTCCAATAAATTTGACAGTTCAGCGTCGGCGTGAACAATGCACCAGTCACGCCTACGCATTCTTTCGTCATCTCGCCACAGCTTTTCTCAAACTAATATTTGAGCAAATGTCCTTGAAAGTGCAGCGCCGGGCTAAGCTATGTATCGCTCACGCCCACGCATCTTTCTCACACCACACCAAAGTTTTTGTCAAACAAATAGGACCGATCTTCTATCAAATTGCTTTGTCCAATAAATTTGACAGTTCAGTGTCGGTGTGAACCATGCACCAATCACGCCTACGCATCCTTTCGTCATCCTACAAAAGGTTTTTTCGACCTAATATTTCATCAAATGTCCTTGAAAGTGCAGCGCCGGGATAAGCTATGTACCGCTGACGCCCACCCATCTTTCTCGCACCACACCAAAGTTTTTGTCAAACAAATAGGTCCGATCTTCTATCAAATTGCTTTGTACAATAAATTTGACAGTTGATGTCGGCGTGAACCATGCACCAGTTACGCCTACGCTTCCTTTCATAATCTTACCAAAGGTTTTCTCAAACTAATATTTGAGCAAATGTCCTTGAAAGTGCAGTGCCGGGCTACGCCTACGCATCTTTTTCGCACCACACCAAAGTATTTGTCAAACAAATAGGACCGTTCTTCTTTCAAATTGCTTTGTCCAATAAATTTGACAGTTCAGTGTCGGCGTGAACCATGCACCAGGCACGTCTACGCATCCTTTCGTCATCCTAACAAAGGTTTTCTCAAACTGATATTTGATCAAATGTCCTTGAAAGTGTACCGCTCACGCCGATGCATCTTTTTCGCACCACGCCAAAGGTTTGGCAAACCAATAAGACCAGTGTTTGATCAAATATCTTGGGCCAATATATATGGCAGTGCAGCGCCGGCTCAAGCCTCGCTCCGCCCCCGCAGCCCCGCCCCGCCGCGCCGCGCGCTGTCGCGGCTCCCCCGGGCGCCGTTGGCCGGCGGCCGCCTCACGTCGCGGTCTGTCGGGCCGCGTGACGCACGGCCGACGTGAAAAATCACCTCTGCCGCAGTCATAAATTATACGTCGCCGCGCGCCGGTCCCCGCGCGCCAGTTGCAACACCGACCCCGCGCCTTGGCCGTCGCGGGACAGCGTTCTTGTCAGAACGTTCCATCCACGCATCGGAATTTTGCAATTGGTCTCTGGTACCCATTGAACTAATTTGGGACACATCGATCCGCGTTCAGTCATTCGAAACGCACTTCCGACACGGCACGTACAAATTTGCTCGGCAAGTGAGTAGGAAGTTTACTCCAAAACCAGTAAATAAGCCGTACGCACCCTCTGATATTTAACTGTACTACTGCATTTGGTATTTCCATCATTCCTTGTCATTGCCAGCACAGTACTCGTCTCCTTCGTAAATTGTTTCCAGCTCAAGACTCTTCTTCACTGCTCATCTTACAATCGCTTGCACCAAGTGCAACTCTGCCCATTACCATTAAATACCGAACTTTGTTCGTCATGGGAATGCGTATGTTTCCAACATTTTTCCTTACTCGTCTTTCTTCTCCTTTAGCCAATCTAAACTCCTCCCACACTCCTTCCAATGGAATTGTATTCCAGTGTTTGTCGAGGAATTCTCTGAGATATCATACGCAGTCCATGTTTTTTCCGACCCTCCTTTCGTTGCTCTGCTTTTCAGTTAACGGCTGTATTACACTTCTGTCATTATTTCCTTACTTCTTATTTTATCTCCTTCCTGCAGCCTTTAATTGTTCTATAGAAATCTATTTTGAATGTTTCTAGTTGTCTCAAATATTTTAATCTGCTGCTCCACGCAGTACCTTAAATTTATAATTACTCATTTGCGTTTCTTTCTCGTCTTACCCTTCAGCATTCTTCTTATCGTGCCACACACATATTGATATGTATTAAGTTTATTATTTATGTGCCTGACTTTTTCGGAAGTTACATCACATCCCTCTTACTTGAAAAGTGACACCAGTTCTATTTTTATGTTACTGATGACTATTTTTATTCTAATAGGGTGTTTTCCTAAAAAGCTTAGTGTTTTCGCTTTATTTGTAGATATCGTTAGGTTATAATTTGGGATTAAAGCAATTAATCTGTGTTTCTAGTTTGTCTTCACTACCTGTAATGGTTACCTCTCTTCTGTAAAAATGAATTCAGAATTTTGTCTGTCCTGAATATACTTCAACAATTCCCTCATCAGATCACCGATGTACACCCTGAAAAGTGTATGTTCCGGTCTCCCCTTTCTCCCAGTTCTTTCTTTTTTTTCTTGTGTCAACTCTGTGCTAGTATTTATTCTTATTTTGGTATACTTTTGGCATACGTTTGGCAAAATTTTATCTACTGCTCGGGGAAACCTCATTTCTCCATTATTGACCCAGATTTATCTGTGGTTGCAGTCAGATACTGTTTCAAGGCGATAAATTTCCAAATTGGTACAGGTCTACAGGAGCTTCCTTTATGGGAGCCTGCTTGATGCTCTTATAAAAATGAATCAAAAGCGTTTAGAAGCCTCTCATAACTAATTGTTGTAGTTCTCGCAAAATCGAGTCCCATGTCATTATTTGTTACCTCTCTCATTCCTTAAACATTAAAATAAGTTTTCTACATTTATACTTTTCTGGTGCTTCACCTGAAAGCCATCACATGTTATTGAGTTGGTGCAGTCTGGACTTTAGACATCTTCCACCAAATATTTCAATTTCTGTATTTATTCTGTCAAGTCCAGGATATTTTTCAACATATTTAAATTTCTGTATTTATTCTGTCAAGTCCAGCATATTTTTTAATATAATTTTTATTCCAATATAACCACAAATCGTAAAATCTCTGAGGATATGTGACAGATACTCTTGCGTTAATCTACCACATAAAAAGACAATGACACAACCAAGATAAGGTAAACGAAAGTCACATTAATTGCTACGGTTACCCCATTACTTGGCCAACATAGAAGAAAATTAAAAAGTTGCTTCCCAGTTACATGCTGCAAGAATATTACTAGCCAAGTCTCTTCCACTAAGAAAACCGAGCGAGGTGGCGCAGTGGTAACACACTGGACTTGCATTCGGAAAGATGGTGGTTCAAATCCATCTCTGGCCATCCACATTTAGGTTTTCCGTGATTTTCCTAAATCGCTGCAGGCAAATGCCGGGATGGTTCCTTTCAAAGGACAAGGCCGATTTCCTCCTTCATCCATCCTCGAAAATCCGAGCCTAAGCTCCGTCTCTAATGACCGCGTTGTCGACGGGACGTTAAACCATAAGCTTCCTTCCTTCCTCCTTCCACTAAGAAGGTTTGAAGAGTAAGAGTATACTTATGCAGTGGTTGTCATTGTTAATACATTTCTTCAGAGTGTGACACCATATTGTGAATCTATAAAACTCTCCGTTTTGGCTACTGATGAAAGTGGCGGCCCTGGGGGTATTAGACAAATATCACGAGGATGGCCACTTGCAACAGCGCCGGAATGTCGGAGAATTTTATTACTTAACAGTACGATCTCACACTCTAAAGAATTTTATTGACGACATTTGTTCATCAGAAGGTTCTATAACACGTCAGTGATAAGTCTTCCTACGTGTTACCCGGTAACGTTCTTGACTTTTAATAAAATATTCTATATTTTTACTTCTTTCAAAAGGCTAATCCTTGTCACCGCAGCCACATCTCCTCTAGTCAGTAGTGTTCTTCATCTTCATCCGTGAACATAAATGCCGCCTCACCCAAGATAAAATTTTAATAGATTGTTCTCAGTCGGTCCTCGCCTTCTTCCATACGATTTTGGTACAAAGGTATTTGGGGGAAGAATATCATATCTCATTTGGTGTCGAACGAGATTAATTTCCGTTTGTGCGTAGCATTCAGTACTTCTTTTTTCTACATTTTTAGAACCATCTCAATGATTTCTTTATCAGTTGAAATAGTTCTCTTCCAGTACTACATTTTTCCGGCAGTGCTACCGAAGGAGCGCTCACTGGGTGTTATTTTTGCAGTCTTACTACTTCTTCCTTCTTGTCTATAACCGCCTCTGTTGGGTTTCTTGGCAGTTAGTTTTAGTTTTTAAATATCTCGATTTACGACTTCCACTATTTTATGTACTTCTTTTTCTGACTGTGCCAACGTCATCATCTAATCAGATGCACTAAGAATAAATAGCATTAATTTCGATTCCAGTCGTATTTTCATTCTTCTTCATCATTGCTTCTTCTAGGATGACATTAAATGAATAAGGTGTAGAGGAAATCCCTGCCTCACTTCAAGAAGGTGTCTTGTCATTTATTACTTTTTTTATTTTTATCATTTTGCCACCGTAAGTGTATTCTAGGTTTGTACTCGGGATTCTGTGAAATTTCTGAATTAACCATCTGCCCTTCCAGTCAAGTCAGACATTACACATTACTCAGATTAATAATTTGAATCAAAGTGATCAGAAGTAATACTCCTTCTAGGTTAGTAAATAAAATATATGCTATTCTCTTTACTTCCCGCCTGATTTACAATGTTTGTCGGATAGCAGAAAATTGCTCCTTTCGCTACTTTCCATGTTCGGAATACAGTTTGAACAAAGCATAAGCTCAAATCTAGTTTCTTTTTAATCCTCTCTTAAACTACTGTCGTACCGTGCAGTCCTTTGCATATGCCCTCTTGGGTAATGGAAACCCACATTTTGTAAAGTCAGGTGCCTTCATACCCTCTTCATAACATTTGAGGATTACAGTAAATAATGATTTTTCACGTTAACAGTACTGTTTTGTAGGAACTGTGAAATGATGGCATCTATATCCGTTTTTTTTTTTTTCATTCATTTTAATTTGTGTGAAGAAGAAGTCTACTTTTGTTGTCGGTGCTTCTTTATCATTGCCATCAATTCATTTTTCATCTTCCATAAATTCATAAAAATTACAAATTTCAGCTCCAATGTACGGATATTCTTTCCATCCGTATTTTACATTTTCTACGCCAAACAGCAGTTTCCCATTTTGCTCTCTGACTATGTTGCTCTAGGTTTTCTGCATTGCAACTCGTTAATCTTTCCAGTATGCAAACTCATCAACCATTTTTCTTTTCGCAAACAGTACACAGATTTATTGCTTTATAGTATGCATGATTCTTTTTCTATTAATTCGTTCCTTTTTTAGTATGTTTCAGTATTTCTGAGCCTGTCGCAGGCTTTGTACACTCCAACATCGACTAAATAATTTCTGAGATACTTCAATAAAACAGAATATGTCTCCAGGGAAACTTTTAAAATCATATGTTATTTCATTACTCAGTTTTACAGCAAACTTCCTTACCTTAAGCGGTACATTATTGTTCTCTTTTTTATATTGAGATATGCTGGTCTGACTTTTTTCTATTATTTTGTACCTTTTGTTAATATGTTCAAATATTTCTGTTGTCATCTAAGCCTTCTTATTATTCCTTCTTAAGATAGTTTAATAAAAAAGCAGAGAACTATGCTTAACCTAATGCAAACTGAAGTGTAAATTTTTTTCTGGAAGTATATGTTCTGGGCACAGGATTAGACAGATTGGGTGTGTAGTACGATCTTGCTGCCGCCTACTTACATTTAGCGTAAAGATCACAAAGACAAGATAAGAGAAATTAGGGCTCGTACGGAGGCATATAGGCATTCTTTTTTTCCTCGTTCAATTTGGGAGTGGAATAGGAAAGGAAATGCCTAGTAGTGGTACGGTGTACCCTCCGCCACGCACCTTACGGTGAATTGCGGAGTATGTATGTAGATGTAGATGTAGATGTTTCAGAAGGTCGTTGAAATTTTTGTGGGTATATCGCGGAAATAATGAACTAAGTGAAAAAAATTTGTTGCTTAACTTCACTAAAACAAGAAACTGGTTGACGGTACACATCCTCGTATAAAAAGAAACAATTAATTTGGTAACTGAGGGTAGTTTGAGGGACATAAAGATGAATAGACACCAAGGCTGGATTACAGTAAGCATCTACAAGTAGGTTTACGTTACAGGCATTATGTAGAACTGAAGAGACACACGACATAGGGTCAAGTTAGTCTTCTGACTATACTAACTTATACACATAAGATTCCATTTCATTTTCAGATTTACAATAAATCTGAAAACAAGAGACAGTTATATGTTTGTTTCTATATGGTTTCCGCTCACAATTTCAGGATGGTGTATATATACAGATTCTATCATTACTCAACCTACGGTTCCTTAGCTGCAAAATAATATTTTTACGAGTATGTTAGACGATCACGCATAGCGACAAAATCCCACATCACTTTCAAGTCAAGATGCCACAGATAAATATATTCTGATCCTCGATTTCACTGTCCCTCCCAAGAGCAATTTTATCCGTGGAGTACAGGCAATGTCAGCGCAGTATCTAAGGTGAAAGACTGGAGTAAGAACCACAAACATCAGATTTGCATTGGGCCATTCAGTTTTGACTCGTCACTATTTAAGTAGAGAACGAGAGACCGTGTATGTCGAAATTGTCTCACAAATCTCAACGTAACAAGGACAAACTGCGAATCAAATGTTCGAGATGTTCCACAGGATGTTTTGACGAACAAACTGATGTGCGGAAAGCTTGTTACATAAAGCTTCACTCCTCATAAATAAACAACAACGCCCGAAACCGGTAGCCACTGGGTTGAAACGGATAAACGCGCACAGTTACTTCATGGAAAAATCATTAACAAATGAGATTTGGTGCTGCCAGTACAAGCCCACCAAGGGAAAAAGAAGTGCCGCATGGACTTCTAATGTTTCGCCTTAGCAATTGAGTTAAATGCCCTGAAGAGGACCACTGCACAGTGGTCGAAAAGTCGGCAATTCATTTCCTAAGTATTTAAGAATGACGTGGCCTAATACCCAGGATTGTTTAATTCAGAGTGACACCGGCCGTGGAAGCCTACGTACTTATATTGAAGTAGTTTGTAAGTCTGTGGACCGATGACATTAGTTGGTTCCTTAAGATTACAATCATTTAAACTTTTTTTTTATTTTTTTTTTATTTATTTATTTTGTTTTTGTTTCGTCAAGAGTGAAAAAGGTGCTGTGCTAACCGCGAGTCGAATAATAACCCTACGATGAGTTATTCTAACATTGTCACATGTTATATGCACATTCTCGGTATGAGATGCTATGTTGCAGTATGCAGACAGCTCTTTACTAGGGTACAGAGGTACAGTTGCAATCATTTCGTACAAATGTTTTTGTAACTGGAAATATATTGAGAAAAGAAATAATTTTAACTATGGCACTTGTTCCTTGACGTTTAATGAATATGTACACAAATGCCGAGGTGGAATAGCCGAGCGGTCTACGGCGTCTCGCTGCAGAGCGCGCGCGGTTGCTCGCCGTCGGAGGTTCGAGTCCTCCTGGGCCATGGGTGTGTGAGTGTGTGTGTGTGTGTGTGTTGTCCGTAGGTTAGTTTACCTTAGTTTAAGTAGTTTGTAAACTACAAAGTAACTTCACTTACCTCTTAACAGAAAAAAGTTATATTTTCGTAGCACAAAGTGGTGTATTCTTGGAAAAGACAGGGGGACCTACAGAAACGTGCTACACTACAACGTCACACAAAGACAAGTGCTACAAACACTTCTAGACAGACAAATAGCGGGAAACTTTATGTTAATCGGAAATGTACCATCTTACCCTATATTTACATTACATGCCTTAGCTGGCGTTGCCAGGGACCGCATTTACAGTATTCCATTCTTGATTTAGTTCATCTCTTTCTCCTTCTGACCATAGCTTTCTAAACACACTCTCAAATTCTCCGTATCTGTAGCGCTTTCCGACATACAGTTTGGTTTTCACGTAACTAAAATATATAATGCCTTATATTCTGAACAATGTGTCCTACAATAATTTTCCAGACACGCACAGTGGAATATTAGAAAACTGTCAGCCAAAGGCTTCACGGATAGAATTAATGGCGAAGAAGTTATACGTTTAACCTGAATTCATTGTTCATTACGTCATATTTCCTGAAATTTGTGTCGTATTACAGTATTGTTTCGGGGGTACATTCAGTGGTGTATATTTATACTGTCTCTAAAACTACGCATGAATGCAATTGGTGGTACATAAATTTATAAATTCAAACGTCTTGCCAAATGCCGTTGCTTCACTGTAGGAACAGCGGAAAAGTAGTAATGGATAAACAAAGTCACATACTGGTGAAACAGGCGGAGTTTTGGAAACGGCATTCTGCGAAAGAGGTAGAAGATTCTTAAGTCGTGTGATTTTTCACATTAGACTGATAAGATTTTACATGCACGGCAAAATCGACGGAAATACCACACTCCCCTCGTTAAGAGATTGCGCAAATTACTGTAACTTTTTTTTTCCTTCAGACCACCACACCATGGCTCTCGGAAACATATAGGACGTCGGAATTCGTAAAGGCAACGAAATTAAAGTATATTCAGAATATCCATTATGGCGGGTCAAGGTAAATTGTTTAGTGGTTAAGGCAACGGACTTCCAGTATTGTGGAACCGGGCTCAAACCAACTTCTCGCATTGCTGATTTCCGTTTTCCATTATTATTATTATTATCTCGGAGTAAGGCGATTATTAAACGGGAGAATTTTTCTAAGCATAATCTTCCAGCGCGTCGTGTCTCGTACAGAATGTAACTATAAACAGGTCTCCTCTCAATTCCGCTAGGGGTGCACTGATAACTTAAGTCCTGCTTCTTGATAACTCCGATGTCTTTTTTCCTGTATGCTGCGATTTAAATATTTTAGAAGACTTTTTTTATTTTTATTTTTTTTTTCTGTAACACGAGATGAAATAAAATATCATTTATATCTTATCATACAATTAATAATATCCATATCAACTATTCAACTATGTAATAAATCTTATCGCTGATCTGAAAAAGCTTTTCTGCAATTATCCTACAAGAGGTTAGGCTAATACTACGCTAGATTCTGACATATATTTTCAAATGTTTTTCTACTTGCTTTAGTTCTAGATATATTTAGAAATTAAAAACCAGTATCTTAACGCCATTACTCAGTTTGTGAGGGTCCAAGGAAAAAAAAATACGAGAGGATCCGAAAGGTATCGCACATACTAAGCGGTGTCGATTGCAGCAGCCACTGGAATTTCAAAATTTTTAAATGTAACCACATATATGCATATGATACGTGAGCGGTTTTGTTGCAGCCTGGGAGCTCACGCGGTGCTTTTTGCTTTCAGATCCTGCCACTGCCACCAGCAGCTGAAACGCCACAGCAGACAGCCGGTAAGCCGCTCAGATTTCGCTGCCCCCGCACCTGAAGACCGGAGATTACAAGTCGCCACACGTGACCCGAGTGAATTTGTGTAAATATCGCTCCACACTGTGTACCACACATATGGAATATTCTCTTTTAATGTTGCGTGCTGAATGTGAGACCGTAGTAAGTCTCTGGCATATTTCTTCTCCTCTTGCATGAACACACAAAGTTTTCAATGAGAAAACTATATGAAGATAGCATATTGTGTACTTTTTAACACTGATCGTTTCTTTCATTTTCACTATTTTCTTGGATATGCGTTTCGGCTTATACCGTCATTATCAAATTCTTGACGTACAGGGTGAATGACATTATTGTTGTGCTACCTACCAGCGTGATTGTACACCACTGAACTTAAAAGAATGCTACGGGTTGCATAGATGCATTTACAGAAGTACAATATTGTTGGCATCTGAACCTTATGTCTATATTTATTTCTGGAATAAAGTTAATATTTATATGACAGTAGTTTGACAGTATCTTGGCCAAGATGCCAAAACAGAGCATATACATATTAATAAACATGTCATTTACTGACCTGTACAACGCAACAGGTCTTATGGAGAGAAACCAATCGATAAATACATTCAAACTAGTCACAATAGCTTTTTTACTTAAATCTGTAAGCACAATTTGGAAATATAATATTTCATGGTTTTAATAACTGAAACTGACAATTTAAGTGAGTTTCTATACCATGTATTCCATGTCACAAACCTCCAGAGTATTATCACACAGTAATTAACACAGTCATATAAATTATCTGGAGAACTCTTCCTCTTTCGTAGGTAGTATATATTGCACTGAAAACTATGCCAATATGTATGGTAGTATAATAAATAAATTTTCTCACGTTCTGTTGAATGATACTCCTTTATTTCGCTGCAAGATAAAACCATGTATTTTACGTGTAAAGTACCTGTTACTTTGTGCTTTCTTAATTCTACATGAACAACAGTTGATGGAGACTTTCTTTTGGAAAATAAAATGTTCAAGGTAAGTTATAAATGAGGGATACTTTCTGTCAGTTATAATATGTCGTAATATCTAGACTGAAACTACATGGCGACTAAGCTCGATTATTGGAGAAGTATTACTTACATTTCTTCAATATTAAACAAAACAAAAATTTCTGGCAAATATTCTTTTACCCGTAAAACCTACAAGAAATTTTAAAGCAGAATGTAATTCAGTTCTAATAATCCTCTTATTCTTGTTTATAGCCACAGATTAAATGCAATGAAAACTTCAAAACCAGTTACGTGTCTTTTTTAAAAACGCACATTCCTCGTGACGCTGATATGTTTCGTAACTAACGTTGACAAAACGTTAATTTGTTATAGTTTTATTTGTAAGCTGTGATTAAAAGTTTTTAAAGATGGTCGAGATTTTGTGAAAAGAAGTAAACACTGGTAGATTCTGCGCGAAACCGCTTAATGCGCTTTCAATCAAATGTTATACATCACGTTAGTATTGTTTTACTTTTACCTGACAACATTAAACTAAAAAATGCAGCGATTCCTTGAAAACAAAGTCAGTTTACTGGATTTCACTACATTTATGCTGTCATAACATTTTATATAAATAAGCAAACACTAACTGTTGCATTTGTGTAAAATACATTAAACACCACTAATAGTACTTTCTTAATTATTCAGAATCTACGAAACACAATCACCTTTATAACATACATACTAACAGTGCGAAAATTTCGAAGGAGATATCTTATTCCCAGTTATGCAGAAATGTAGCGTTATGGGTTAGCACACACATTTATATTAAATCTACTTAAACAACATCTAGATTTCAAATTAGAAACTGAAATAATATGAAAACAGATGTATGCAATTATCTCACAGAAATTCTTCTCCTTGATTTACACACTTATGGCAAACTAAGAAGCACAAATTTATGAACTGAACTGAATGTGTATACAAAACAAAAAGCAACTGGATGCTTCTAGTACTTGGAGCTGCTCTGTTGGTTCATTGTAACATACCGTTATGCTATCATGCTGGCCGATACATTGTTAAGGTAATGCGCGAAACGATGTACATATTAAGATAATTTTTAAGAATAAAAATGCTGCAAATGAGTCAGTAGTATCCACTAAATCATTAAAAAAATTCCTATCGTATGAAAATGATTAATATAAAAAAACTGCCAGTAATTCAGTTAACAGCTAAATTAATAACTGCATTTTGTATGGGTGGAATGTGGGAGCCGACGCCTGTATATGACCGGATTTTTTCATTACAGTGAGCATTTGGCATGTCGCTAGAATGTCGTATCGAACATAAAAAAATTGTTTCAGTTTTTTCAATAGAGCAACTTCAGTGAACTATTATAATAAATTAATATAGATTTTGGAACTTCGTTTTAGTAGTAATTATAGTTCACAGTGTTAATGAAGATGTTTCCTAAAATTATAGGTAAGACTAATGTATTCGGTATCTAGTTTTGCAGCAGCAAGGTGAGTGCAAACCTTTTCATTAAAATACAAGGAAACAAACTGACTATCACGACTCTTACTTTTTAACAGTTCAGTCACATTATTACGAATTTTATAGGAACGCCTTGTATGTACAATTTCTTGCGATTCTTTTCCGCTTCTTCAGGGAAAAATGTAATCAAAGGAAGTTAATGGGTTGGATTCACACTGAAAGTACACTATCAATGTCCTAAAAACTCATTTCAGCGATGTGGGAACGAAAGAAGATACATGTTATACTGCAATACACGTACAAATGCAACAGAATGGCCAACATTTAGTGGTAATATTTAACTATAATTTTAACGATGTCACAGTTTTCAGGGAGGAATGTTTCCACATTATAGGAATCTAATGATAATCATCAAAAACTTCAATTCCTTTATTACAGGTAGGTGGTTTAAATATCCTGGCAAGATAATGAACCTGGTAAACTTCGTTACTTCAGCATTACATAAAATATTAATTTTATGGGGTAATTTCATTAGAAGCATTATTAACTTCATAGACAAATTCTTATCAGCATTATTAAGTAAATTAAAATATGCATGGAAGTCTTATTTTGTTACTATCCTTTGTAATATCTTCTGTGACACTCTCTATTTAAAAGAATTGTCATTTGTCGCTATAAGCTGATGGTACAACCTATTTTTGTAAACGTACTGTACAGTTAGAGGTAAGCGATAGGCTAATCCTCATTTAACTGATAACACAAGGTTAGGCAAAAACCTAGATATTGATCACTGTTGTGGATATGTTTTATTAGGACAATGTTTGTAAAACAGCACACTATAAATGTCACAAAAGAATCATTCCCCGTAAATTGTAAGAAATTATGTAATTTTATTATTAATGCAATAAAAATTGCAGTTATGTAGGAATACGTGATTTGATTAGAAACAAATATTACATTGAGGTGAGTGGAAAATTTGGTGCTATTCTAGTGTCTATTAATAAGAGATGTATCATCTTACCTGAAACACGACAGTAAAGAGACAGGTTTTGCCAAAATACTGGACACAAACTATAATAACATTCTATAATTATATTTTTTATGAAACGCAAGAAATAAAACATCATTCATAAGAAGAGCCTTAAATCGTCATAGGAGAACCAGCAAATATATATAGATATTGCATGTATTTCGCAAGATACAATTTGTTCATATTTTTTATAATGTACAGACTCTTCAACACTTTTTAAACATTGGTATAGTAAGAATTATGTTCTACCAAAGTTCACAAACAATAGCACAAAAATTTATTTATTTAGACTATACTTGAGGTGAGGGGTAAGTTATTGAATGTTAACTGAAACTTTACCCGCCATGGATAACATCATATTTGACTTTTTCTGTACTTACAAAATAATAATTATAATAATAACAGAAAACAAATTAATAAATAGATAATGTAATAGAATTCACGACAACCCCATTATGCTATAAGCAATGAAGAAATGCGTTACAACAACAAATTTAATGTCATATTGCTTAATAAGCTTTCTAAGTTAACTTGAATAATTTTAAGAGATATTTGATATACCGAAATATGAACGAAAAACGAGAAAAAAATGTTTTGTCAGAAAGAGGGAAAACTGCATCTTACATAAAAATGTTCAAATGTTTGCTAAGCTTAAGGGACTTAAAATACTTATGAAGTCTGTAACTGGCGCACCGCAGACTGCTCGGCCACTGCGGCCGGCATCTTACGGAATATTAGGGTACTATTAACATTGTATCTAGTATCAAAGATACACGCCCAATTATAATCTCTTCTACCTGCTACTGGAATACACTTAATAAATTTTTGCTATGTGCAATTGTGGTGAAATATAATTAAATTGCTTCAAACCATAACTTTTAATGATACTTTTGTTTGTTATTAGAAAAAAGAGTCTTTTCCAACGTGCAAGTAGGTTCATTCCTGCAATTTCAAGCATTTAAAATGTTTTCAGCTTATGATTGTCCTGATAGCGTCCCTATCAAATGTCATCTGAAGAAATCTATAGCTACACAGAATATAACAAAAATTACGTAAGTGTTTCACATATCTTCCCTATGATATTTGTGGTTTGTGTTTTTCGGCACTAAACGCGCAGCTCATCAGCGTCAACATCTCTTGCTGAACTACTAAACCGATTTCAACCGAAGTTGGTAAACATATTCCTTACTATCACACAACAATCGCTGTGGAGATGAGAATCACCTATCACTTCAGAGATATGACGTCATAAACAATGAAATTCGTGAAAAAGTGAAACATCCTGCGACATTGTCAAACGTCTCCTCCTAAATTAACCGAGCGATTTGAAACATAGTTTGGTACATATACGTATTCTTTCCCTCCATGAAAAAATCGCTATCGTGACTAAAATCACCTACGACAAAAATGTACCCCATCATGCGGCTTGTGAATAACGTGCTTTATTCATCTACTATCTGAGAATAAGAACGCTAATCGACTTGCAACAAACTTTACACATAATTTCAAACATTTATGAGACTCCAACGATAACAAAAAATTACTTTTGCGCCACTCATGCAGTAAAACTATGGCATTCAGGATGGCGTCATAATTAGTTTTACACTATAATTCTATTCCTGAAACATCTTATCGAAATTGTATACACATATCACTGAGTATACCTGCGACGTTATCTATAGAATAACAAATACTTTGTAGACAATATCTTAATATTCCACTCTACGAATCTGGAAAATTCCGTTATAGAGAACAAACTGCATTAGAAATCACTTCATAAGAAACTTCATTAGAAATCACGTCATAAGAACTGAGCTGCATGAAAACTAACCTGAAACGGATAGAGAGTAGAGTAGAAGCGAAGAAACGAACAAACACACCCAATCTAGAGGAGTATATGAGATATAGTGCAATATACGCGGTTCGTTCAGTATAAAAATTTTTTCCTTAAGATATCTGTCTTATAAAAGGTGTCAACTGATGAAACTACACAGATCCGTGCACTTTGCATATTTATTCATTTTTATATGTTTGTTTTCTTTTGGTGTCATTCATCGTTACAACTTCCTTCCCACCACTTCCTCATATTCCATCCTCTATAATTTTCATTGGAGTAAATTCCTAAGCAGGCTGTCATTGCAAACCCATTTTTTCTCTCTCAAATCATTTGTGATCAGATTTCTTCGCTTATTTTCTTCGTTTCTTTTTTATGCTTAAGTCTGTCTGTGCTTTTCTTCTTAAGCATTTCTCCATAAAATTTTAGAATTTCTCCAATATCTACCCTTCTTCCTTCGTTTCAACTGTCCGTGGTTCAGTATTGAGTAATATTACACTACAAGTACAAAATTTATAAAATATTTTTCTCAGTGTCATCGGAATTTTTCGAGATGTCAGTAACTATTTCATCTTTTCAAATATTCCTGTCCCCATACAGATGTTGTTCCACATTTCATTTGTACAGTTCTCGCTCCATACCACTAATTATTCTAGATACAGAATGATTTCATTTTTTCGGTTTTTTATAAAATATTATATGTAATAGATTTTCCTTTGAGATGACTTCCATAATTTAAGAATGTTTATTTATCTTCACTCAATAATCCTAGCCCGTTATTGCAGAACAGCACCTTCTGTAGCTGCTTTTCTAGTTTTGTCTGCACTGCTTCATCGTATGTTCATTTTGGGGTCTTAATTAATCCTTTACTCTCCAAATACTATGTGGTTTGAATCTGCCATGGTTTTTCTCCAATATGTTAATTTCTTTCGGCGAAAGTGAGCGTCTTTGCTTGCATGTCTTCCAGTTCTAATTTTTCCCCCTCTTGTAATTTTTTATTTCGTATAAATCGCGATTATTAACCTCTCTTTCCAGTCCACACCAACATAACTTAAAATTCTCCTATGTCCTATTTGACTGTAACGAGAAATCTTCTCCCAATCCATAAAAAAATTGACGCCTAGTTCATTTCTTTCTCAGTCTTCTTCAAACTATAGCATAGTTTGTTATTTCACTTTCTCGGAACCACAGTTGGTCTTCACAATATATTTCTCAATTTATTTTTCAATTCTCCTGCTTATATCCCTTATTATAACCTTTGTAACATGACTGATAATACTAATTGTATAACTAATAATATTAAGGATCTTTTTGAAGCATTAGCAAGACTTTGAAAAAGCAGTTTTTTAACAACCGAAAAAAATTATGGACTTCTTATGTTATACGAATTACTATTTTCGTCGAAGGCTGATTTTGGGTTTAATCCGTGTGTGGCATGTCAATATTTGCCTGCTTACCCTGCTTATTAGTAACCTGCTTATATTCCTTCGTTTTAAAGTTAAGTGTTACTCACAGAAAAATTAAAGACAGTCAAAAAGACAGCGTAAACCATTAACATTTAATCACGAACATTTCAAAAACAAAGGCGGCATACTGAAATAGTTTTCAAATTTGTATTTTCCCTCGAGGTGGCAGTTACATCCATTGCATTACCAAATCACGTTATATAAATAGCACTCAGGTGTAAGAAGCGATAAATTATGGCGTAGAAGGTATGTTAAGTCTTATTTTGCGCTGTGTACGTCTGTAGAATATTTATTTCTTGACGACAGTGCCTCTCAGTAGCCTAAGAATACGTAACAGTAAGAAGAAATCTAAGTCTTTCTTTCATGATATGGGTAGATGCGACTTTCTGTATTGTCTAAATAGAAAACGTTGTTTTTTTATAAATTTTGAGTGGATCAAAGCCAACAAAACCTAATGTAGAAAATCCCTTACCAAGTAACCACAACATCAAGAAGCTACATTTTTATAAACACCTATGGACCGTAATTAATATTCCTTACCTACGATATTTCACAATCAGCTAATACATGAAGTGTACATATAATTTGGCTAGAAACAACAGTATTAAATGGCTCTATATATCTCCACACATAGTTTCTATTGCTGAACATTCAATAATGCTTCTAATCTGTCAACAAGTGTGCAACATAACTAATCCGATTCTTAACGTCATCTAGAAACTCTACATTATATGACACTCTATGATATTATTTTTATGTCAGGCTATTTAACGCTATGAAGAATGCTATACATGTATAAAATTTTGGGTCCAACAAAATATTCAGAAATAGGGAGCATAATTCTCGCCAGTTTAATGGAATTATCACTCAATCAATTTATAATTAACGAGGACCAATATAACCAGGACTTTATTTTACGCACTTCAGACGTATGGTTACCTGCATTTTTCACGCAGTTCGCATCGACTGAGCTACCGACTTCTGCTCCCTATCTGTCATTTTTAAAAGAAACTGACTTGGCATGCGTCATAAGCGACACAACAACATTTTTTCATGAAATGTCAATACCTTCATTATTTCGTTACAACCAATAATATGCCAAATATACATGCTGATATAATACAATATTCTCTACAAAGTATTTGATATGGTATTTAATTTTGTACAATTTCTTATAACATGAGCCATAAAAATGGAATCCACTATATGAATAGTTGTAAGCAACAAATATTAAACAAGTCCCATAATGCAACACTTCAGCAACATAGAAGATTTTAATCTTGAATGGAATGTGAAATGTAAATTTTCCACCAACTTTCAGAATTCATTACACTTCGAGCGCTGTTAAGCTTCTTCGTAACTTTCATTTAATGTAGCATATTCACTTGTTATGAAGATAATCGAAAATGAAAATAAATAATTTCTGAAGCGAAACAGCAATGACAAAGAAGCAATACTTAATCCAAAAAAAAAAAAAAAAAAAAAAAAAAAAAAAAAAAAAAAAAAAAAAAATTGCAAGTGTTCGGAAATCTAAGGAAATGTTTGGAAATCTAAGCTTACAAACTACTTACACTACCTAAAGTAACTTATGCTAATGACAACACAAACACCCTTGCCCGAGGTATGATTCGAACCGCCGCCGGCGAACGGCCGCGCGCACCGCAGCTGTGCGCCTTAGTGTGCACGGCTATTCTGCCGCGGCTGCAATACTTATTAGTCCTGTTTCAGAAGGACAGGTGAAACACTATTGTAAATTTTTTTCCTCCTTCTTCGACAATCCACCCTTGCATACGGCTTCAGAAATTATCAGTTATCTCTTAAAAGTAATATGGAGGTAATTCCAAACTCCCACAAAATACACATAGGAAGTTGGGATGCTAAGAGACGATATACCTGCATTATTATTAGATGTTACATGAATTTCAGTGCACAATAAGAAAGAAATTATCCAGTTTTTAGTTACATTTCACGTATGAGATAAACTGATGTTTCACTTTTAGGAACTCCTTACTTCACGCGAGCATTGAATTGGCACCTATAATGCATTTCCTATACTAGGTGGCACGTATGGTGAACTAAAATTTGTTACATGAAAATGGATAAAAAGTAATGAATAGTTTAGTACGCAGTAACTCTTTTTAAATAAAAGATATTCCCATCCTCATGGGCAACGTAGATGCGTTAGAAGCGCATGGGGTAGGGTTTTCAAGCATGGCAAAATTTCACAGATTGGCACTATACTGAGTAACCAGCACCGCGTCACTGTTTTTCGTCGATGTTTCATAACTAGGTTCGCGACAAATTGCTGTAATAGAGGATAAATTGTAGAGGTGGCCATAGGAAATTAACCCTTTCAGACCTGATTTTTTTTTCTCTGTGAAGGAAATTATTTTCAATGCTTTAATACTCTTAAGTTAAATTTTCAATGGTCTTAGAAATAAGATTTATGCAATTATATGCACCCATTTTCATTCTACAACACTGCTTATACTGAAAAACCAGGCTTTTTTAAGGACTAAATTAATTAATTTTGTAGTGCCAACTGTTGTACTAAACAAACTGATCGTTCAATAACTACATCGCAAAATAACAATTACTACTTTCATTTATACAGTGGAATACAAGTAACCCACAATTTCCGTGTTCTTTGAAGTTCGCAAACTGCTGCGCAGTGCAACACTCGCTTCGTAATATTTTTATAGTGATCTTCCGCGGGTGGCATTAATTGTGCATTATGAAATTATTGAACACTCAGGTTTCGTATATATGTTCTTTCCATTGAGAAAACACGCTTCTAAACCATCTTAGACACCGTAGACGTTATGTACACATTTGTAGCCAGGCTGTACGAAAGGGTTAATTTTACTTTCTTTCGGTAGCGGCAATTGTCCAACAATTATCTAATTCACTGTGTATTTCTTGCACATTTTTGAAAGCATATTCCTATAACTTTTTTTGTAAAATAAACAAACACATATTTTGGACCTTTGCAAAAAAATTATCAATCATAAGTTTCATGCTAACATTCGGTTGCGGGGGTGAAATCACTCAAAGTGTTACCTTCTAAGGACAGTGCTAATTGCAGTGAAATATACCATTTATGTTAAGTTTGATTTAATAAAAATCGTCTACTCCGTTACAAAGTGTTCCACTTTAATGATATTCGATACAAGGCAATTAATGTTATTTTTTATATGAGAGAAATTAAATTAAGGGAATAAAATGTAACTTCTTTCATCAATATGAATAGAAAGAACTTGTACCTTTACAACCAAATAAAATTTTGCTTCTGACAGAATAGGGCAAAATTTGAGGATATAAGGACAAAAACCCCACTTCTAATAGCAAAAATGAAATGGCTTCTTCTGGCTGTAGGAACAAAATACAAATATACTGATTGCTAATTAATAATAACACATACATGAACTCGAATGGAACTACTATCACCAGTTCCCAAAATGTACACGATTAATGAATGGTTTGAGATGTAAAGCAACCGCAACACCCTACACATGTCTCAAATAAACACGACAAAATTTCCGTACACAGTGAGTTATTGCAAGTCTACAGCGATTATATTACCCTGCAAACGTAAAGATCAACTATCTGAAGAAAAAGATCAAAATCTAATTACGAAGAATAAATAAGTAATTTTGCAGCAAAGCGCTTGCATCCACTAGTTTCTTCGTAGTAATCTTAATAAGCGGATATCAACATCGCGGTCTGCTAGCTGGTAACTATTTCAGTATGATATGTCGAATGTGCCGCTGTAAGATGTCCAAATTTGACAGCAAAATGTGTTTTGTCAAAAGAAAAGTAATTTCAACGGAGCCGTGATCTGATTAAAGGCATTCAGTAACCTCTAGTGTGTCGTAAGTTTAACCGAACGTCAATATCTATAGATACAACTCTGCTAAATTGCAAAAAATAAATACTGTTTACCGTTTTACTTAATCTTCCGAGCATTTTTAGATAAAATGAAATAAGTATCAATTTCTTTATCTGTTTTTATCAGTTAGAAGTTCTTGCTGGACCAATGCAAGTGCATAAAATATCGGACTTTGTTATAAAATAGCTTCTGCTGGTAGCAGCCACCGTATCGTTTTTATTTATATTTTTAATGAGACATCTCGATATATAATTCCCATTTTCAAGACGTTTTTTGTGACGGTAACGATTTATTTGCTATGTTTGAATGCGTGAGGTGTCTCACCATACCGCTGTCCTTAGGTTTTCCGTTGCCGTCTTTGTAGCGAATGACGCAAATTAAATGTCACTCAGTTTTGTGTACACTGTACACAGTGGTAAATGTACGATGTAATGTTAAATAGTAAGTATCTTAAGAAACCGATGTTTATTATGAGTTTCTGCAAATATGGAGCACAAGAAAAGCTAAAGAGAGAAGAACAGTGTAGCGCCTCTCACATCGAAACATCAAAGTTCAGTAACACAGGACATGACTTCCGGAAATATGACTTAAATTGGAGTAATCTCTTGATTCGCGCGGTGCAAACTATAAACAGCATGAAACCGTGAGTAGGAAAAGGTATTTTTATAAACAAACTGGTCACCTTTATATTCCCTACGGTCAACATATTACAGTGGAGGGACTCAGCAACCGTTTGCTTAATTTATTGCTGTCCTCAGTTGTAACTGTTTCTCTTACCCTAAGAAAAAAGATATTGAGTATAAAAGCATGTGGAACTTTGACGCTGACCAGACCATATTTTCAAAGAGCGGACGATGCCGCAATATGTTGACATTACGACAAAATTTGGCGAATTGACGCTCGCAATACTTAGGTGGTGACTTGTGGTTGATACACAACAAGGAGAACATTTAAGATGTATTAAGTCACGAGAAAGCTTTAGGATATCGAAATGGTTTGGTATAGCGTTCTTTTGTTCACAATCTTTCCTAAGATTTTAACGTTTAATGTCAGTTTTTCAAAAGTCCACAATAAAATCTAAAAACAACGGCACACGGCAGCATATCACTCGAAACAAATTACACATATCAATTAAATAGGACACAGTTTGAAAATCGGAGTTATTTCCCTCAACGTTAGATGCAAATATAAATGAAATAAAAATAGTGACGTTTGGCAAGGGAAGGTACTTGATAAACAAACCAGTAATTTTCTTTTTTGTAATATGGATGATAGCAACGTTTTATAACATAAAATATTTTCGGTGATTACAGCAAAGAAAATGTTAAATATAAAATATATACCGATAAATCTTTAGCATTGGCCACATTGCCAATGAGCGGACCAAACTGCAATATTTAATGAGCACAAAAAATAATGCGATGTCTCTCTCGAACTTTCGAATGGTAGACAACAAAGAGGATATTTAAAATTCAGTAAGTCACAGTAACGTTATAAGGCGTCCAAATAGTGCAATATATTGCTCTTTCCTACAGGAGGCAGCTATCTTAACAGTCTGGTGTTTAATGTAAGATTTGTAAACAAGTATCACACGAAAACCTGAAGAGCACAAACCGAAATCATCTCCAATAAGTGGCATAGCACATGAATTGAACACTAGGTGATTTCCTCAAATGCATTGTGCAAAATATAAATAGAAGAAAAAAATTTAATTTTAGTAAGCGAATTAATTCTGTAAACATATCTGTACTGGACATATCCGACTCGAGAGATTCAGAAAACGTATTGTTTACTTCTCATTTATTGTCACTCTCAGTAGCAAATATTTTAACGTCTATGTTTCAAAATTAGACTGTCAATAAACTAAAGGTTTCATGGTATGCAAAGCACTCTCCGCCACAAATCGTGATGTGGCTTGAGGAATATGAATAAAGCTGTAGATGTAGGTGTAAAAAGACTCTGTTATTATTATTATTATTATTATTAGAATTTCAGCTTGGTGGTTATGATATGAAATGTTTATTTGAGTCTCTCATATCAATTTCGTTCATTGAAAGAACATCCTAAGTGCATTTTAAATGCGTGGGACTCATTTACACCGCTTAAACTATTTCATTTTTACAATTAATATACATATAATAAAATGTCAACCAATGCATTACATATTCCACTCAATACGTATGGCACATGTTGACATGTCATTTTATTTATTTTAAAGAAATTAACGGAATACATGAGTCCCCTGGACTTGATACTGCACTAAGGATATTTACTCAATGATCGAAGTCGATACACAATTTTTTTAAATAAACTTTTCATATTACAACCACGAAGCTGAATTTCTATTATTATTGAAAATTTCTTTTTCTTTTGTAGTTTGGATAATGGCGAATGATTGCAACGACTAAAGAGTTGAATATAAAAATGAGTGGAGATGCGTTGGAGAAACTACAATATGCAATCAACACAATAAAATAACGCGAATAGACGATCGCACTTCTTTCGAGCGATACAGAACAAATAGATCACGTAAAAACTAGTAAGTCACGTAAACGTTGTAGGAAATCCAGATAATATGATGTACTGATGTCATAACACATGACTTGAAAATTTGGGTGATTTCTCAAAAATAAGGTGCAAAATGTAAATAAAATTACAATCGTCAATGGTAACGAGCTAACTTATTTTATAAGCTAACCTCTCATTTTCTACAGTCAACAGACTCTACATGAAACGTTATTGTCTTTCTCACTTGTAAATAATTTCTGTTCGATTTTTGGAACTGAGAAAATAATTTTACTTTATTTTGTAACTTCGTTTATGGGCCATAGTTGACGACTACAATGTTTTCTATTGCTGAAAGAAAAAACTGATTGAATATAAAAGCTTGTGGAAATGAACCTTTTCCGCTGACCATATTGTCAAAGAGAGGGCGATATCAGAGTTTGTTACTGTCACAACAAAATAACCCTAAACTGACGTTTACAGTTCTACAGTGGCGTCTCACTATAATAGTCAACCAAGAAAGAAAATATTTTTGAAATCTAGTATGTCACGAGAACACTTATTTCGGTCAAAGAGTGTCTCACTTAACAATTTAATATTAAATGTGAACTTTCACAAATGTGGATGACAACAAAATGTAAAAGAAACAGAACCATGCAGGATATCACACACCAGGCACTTCGGGTATCAGTGGGGTAGGACATGAAAATCAGACTTGAAAATTACAAATAAAATGAAATTAGTGAACGGTAGCAAGGATAGTTATTTTTAAAACAAGACCGTAATTATCTTTTTGTTCTGTAATATAGAAAGGTGCATATAAAGTGTGAGGGAGCATGATATTCTCATTTATCGTAACTTGGAGTGTACCATAGTAATTTGATGTAGAACATGAAGTTTGGCAAATATGTAGTATAAGAAGAAGTGAAGATAACGGAAGAATACAGCGCCTTTCACAACAAAAACATCAGGAATCAGTTGCATAGCAAACGACTAAAAATCGATGTAAATTCCTCAAAAAATGTTGCAAAATATAAATGAAGGAAAATCTTGGAGAGTGACAAGGAAAGCCATTTTTAGAGAAAGAAAATCTGTCATGTTGTATACGCGACGTAACCTACTCGAAATAATCATTTATTGTTATTCTCAATTACAAATATATTATGTTCGATATTTGAAAATAAGAGTGGCAATGATTTGAAAATATTTCCTTTTATATCCTGGACACTAGGACAAAATAATGTTTGATATGATGGAAATGCATCTTCGGTACAGTCAGCAGGATACGCTATAACACGTAATGATTACAACGAAATAATGCAAGTAGTCTTTTGCACTTTTCCAGTGGCCGCTCTTGATTGGTAGACAGCCAAGGGAATATTTAAAACCCAATAAGTCACCAAAAGATATTTTTTCAAAGCGAAAACAAGAGAGCCGTCACAAGGAGACGTATTAAAAAAAGTTTGCAATTTTCTCTCCCCCCCCCCCCCCCCCGTAAAGGAGGAGTAAGTTTTATATGCAACGGTATTGCCTTATCTGCAGGAATAAATGTGTCAAAATTAATCGCGAACGGCATTGTCCGGGCGGGCTTCCCGATGCCCGATGAGCTACCGACCAAAAAGAGAGAGACAGAGGAAAAGAGAGAGAAAGCGTGGCCTAACGATCGCGACAAAAGAATTCCGATACGTACACAACCCTCGCACTTTTCCGGCGGCGGCTTCTGATTGGTCGACGGCGGGGGAGGCGGGTTGGGCGGGAGGGGGAGAGAGGGAATTTTAAAAAAAGCGGAAGAAGTCGCCGGGTAACAATCGATTTTTTTTCGCGCACACACGCGGAGGGGAGGGGGAGGGGAGAGAGGAAAGAAAAAAAGGAGAGTGGAACACTAACAAGGTCCGCGAATTGTCGTAAGCACTGTGCGTCGGTCGGTGGCGCGGGCGGCGGCGGCGGCGGTGGCGGCAGGGTGCGGGGGCGGCGGTGGCGGTGGCAGCCTCCTTCGGGCCGAAACGAGTGCGCGCTGCGCATGCCTCGGAGAGGCCGTGGAGCGGTGCTACTCGGCGGCTAGGGGCGGGGCGTTTAAAAACCAGCGTCGGCGGCCTCGGCGTCCACTTACCAGCCGGGCGGCAGCCGCACCGCTGGCCGCTGGCCGCTGCACGCAGCACTGCACCGCGCGCCCACAGCTATCGATCGATCGCTCCGCTATCTCGCTGCAGCTGCATCCGCCCTCGACGTCCCCGCCCGAAGCCCTCGATTTTTTTTATCGACGCGGCGGTCGCGGAGCGGGCAGCCTTCCGCGACGGAGGAGCGCGCGAGACACGGGCGCGAGGTCTATTAATAGTACGTGCTGCTAGGCGGCGACTATGATACTGGCGCACGCGCGGCCCCCAGTGGCGGCGGCGGTGGCGGCGGCGTGATTAGCACAATAGCGCCGATTGACATAACTGCGCGGCCAGAGGGCGCCTAAACGCCGGCGAGTGCGTCACGTGGGCTCGTTGCCGCTGCCGCTGCCGCTGCCGCCGCCGCTTGACATTCGACCGGCCCACGCCGCACTCGCCGCCCCCGAAACCGCACCGCGGCCAGCCCCCCGCCAAATATTTCATCGCGTTAACAAACCTCCACCTGGTATCGAACCCGCGGAATCCCGGGAATGGGGGGTACAGTCCCGCGCGCACCCCGCGCCGAGGCGTGAGGTCGGCTGCGAAATTTTTGGGGCCCACACAGGGCAGTCGTTGTACACTGACAGTACTCGCTGGTGGTGACCAGAAAACATCTGATTTCATGACGTCGCGATTGACACCGCATCAGTGGCGGACTAATGGAGATGGGGAGGGGGACGAGGGGACGGTCCACCACGGGCCTCTCGTCTTGAAGGTCCTCCAAATACCTCCAAAGCTGTATTTTCATTATTATATTTTTTAGCTCCCTTGGCCTCTCGTTCCGGGGACCCCAAATTTCTAAAGCGAAAAAAAAAAATGGTTTGTAAATCTATCGGACCAAACTGCGTGGTCATCAATCCGTAGCTTACAAACTACTTATACTAAGGTAAACTAACCTAAGTACAAACACACAAACACCAATGCCCCAGGGAGGACTCGAACCTCCGACGGCGAGCAACCGCGCTCTCCCCAGCTATGCGCCTTAGTCCGCTCGACTACTTCACCGCGGCTCTCTGAATCTTTTTTTTTTTATTTTTTTATTTTTTTTTTTATTTTTTTTTTTTTTTTTTTAAGACTGTCCCTTGCCTTGTTCTGGGAGACGGGGTGGGGGCTCCAAATTTCAAAAGTTACTTTCTTTATGGTAGTAAATGTCTTTCCAAGTGGACTGGAGCCTCATTTTCTTTTGCAGCTGCCCCGGATCTTAAAAAAAAAAAAAAAAAAAAAAAAAAAAAAAAAAAAAAAAAAAAAAAAAAAAATCAGTACTTTGTGCGAACTCAAATTTTTGTACACTACAACAACAAAAAATCTCCAGTGCCTGTCTCACAAATTCTTGGAAAAGCAGGCAGTAGGAAATCATAGTTAATAAGTTTGGAAAACATAGTTTCCTTTTGGAACTGTTAAATGTTTGAAAAGTTGAGAATAACATTCAAGTTCGCAAAATTGTTAAATTTTAACAATTAAATTTTTAACGCGTCATTAAAGAATAAATTATAATGAAAATGTTTTGAAACCTATTCATCGTACCCGCAGCACTACCAATTAGGCTGTATCAGGACCATTGGTCAGGTGATTACTGTCTGTCAATGCTATATCAAGTTTGACAGCAAATTTAAGAAACTTCTGAGTGAACTGGTAACTTGTTGCATCCTACCTCACTCTCCTACAGTAATATGGCATCGTATTCCCGACTTATACAAATCTTTCTTTACCTCATTTGTAAGACTCGTGTGATACACCAACCAAAATTACCTGAATAAATAACCTTGACAAAATCCATCCTAAACTGTAACCTCCCTCCCCCTTCACCCACCCACAAACTAAGAGCCTGGATTAGCCAAAGAAATGTGGCGTGGGGAAATAGACGGGGGGGGAGGGGGTGTAGGAGGGAATTGGGTTCACCAAGGATGAACAAGTACAAAGTACCACCCACCAAATAAACAAAACAAAAAAATCTACTGGCGTGTCTGTGGGCATCGTATTCGTTTTCCCCACATTTCTGGACGGGCACGTCAGTTCTTCATCAGTGCCTGAATGACATCAGCACACCAGTAGAGCCTGTCGGAGCACGTCTGTAGGGCCCTGAGATGCCGACTGACCGCCGTGTCATGCTGGCTGAAGAGATGGGACTGGATGCCGTTTGGGGGGCTATGTGTTTACCACACCACTCTCCCAGTTGTTATCAGCCACTTCTCACTTCAGTTGCTCCACAGTCGTCCTGACAAGAATGCAACAACGACCCCTACCCCTTGCCAACAGCGTTCGGCAGAGCCGAGGTGTCTCCCATTCCATTAATACAAGGGAACTGGTGTTACCAATGAAGTAGGCCTATTTGCACTCCACAGGTTAAAAAGCGAAAGCAAACTTCCGCATTCTTTGTAATGGGACCCGACCGACCGCAGTGTCATCCTTTGCCAAAGGCGTCATTGGATGTGGTTTGGACAGATAGGTAGGCTAGTCAGCATACCGCTCTCCTGGTCGTCCTCGAGTTTCTAACTTTGGAACCGCTACTCCTCTTTTGAGTCCTCCTAACAATCGTGTAGGTTTCCGCATGAGATCTGACGATGTTACACGAAATGGTTATCCACAAAACCTTGAGATCTACTCACAACAATGGGCTACACACAAGCAGTCATAAACGCTATGCAAATACCGTTCCTTATGTTATCACCCTAATACAACCTGCGCGATTGCCACTAAAGCAGGACATAGTGACCATGGAAACGGAGGAAGGACCCATGTCTATTGGCCATTATACGTTACCTTGGCTAGAATTACATGCAGATGATGGTAAATTCGGCGACGAGGTAATTAGTCACTCAAGCAAGGACTAGAGTGAAGATATAAATCTGTCATACAATCTCGGAGCCGGCCACAGTGGCCGAGGGGACTGAGGCGCGTCAGTCACGGTCTGCACGGCCACTACGGTCGGGGGGTCGAATCCCCCTCGGGCATGGATATTTGTGCCGTCCTTAGTATTAGGTAGATCATAAGTAGTTTGTAAGTTTAGGGACTGATGACCCAGTAGTTAAGTCCCATAAGCTCTACAAACATTTGAACATTTTCAACGTGGCCCTAAATGCTTCAAGAGATAATAATTTCCTCACAACTGTAAACCGAGCGAGGAATCACGATTGGTAGCTTACTGGTCTTGTATTGGGATGTTCGGTGGTTGAATCCCACCTCCGGGCATCCACATCTGGGTTTTACGTGATTTTTCTAAATAAATCCTCATAAATACTGGGATGCTTCAGTTGAAAGTGAACAGGCGATTTCCCTTCCCATACTCAAAAAACTATCGATGCTATGCTCCGTCTCTAATGAGCATGTCATCGAGGGGACGTGACGTCCTAACCGACTTCCGTCCTTCTACCAAGTTAAAAAAATTCCTGCCACCAGAGACACGCATCATGGAGGGAAACCTCAGAAGGCTCGATGAAGAGGCTTAAGATGAAAGACGAACGTGTTTTTTTCGCACGGAACTGAGGTGGGTGTCTAGTAGCACGTCAAGCGTCAATGTTGCACCACGGCCAACCGTCACCCTTCGCAGAAAAACAAGTACGTGTCCAACGTGGCTTGCAAAACTTGCACGCCCGTTACTAAAGACGATTTCAGCACTCATTTATTGTCGGCGACCTCCGTCCCCTCGCGGCTCGCACGCATAAAGACGCTGCAGCGAATTTGAGAACAGGTTTGCGAATTCAGGCGGGCGGCCCGGCGAGGAGGTCCGGTTTGGGGTGCTGCAACGGCCGGGCGGGTGGACCCGTCTGCAGCCGAGGAAGACGATTCAAGGCCGACGGGCCAGCAGTAGCGTAGCGGGCGCTTCTGCGATGGTCGATCGACACTGCCGCCGCCGCTCAAAAAATGTTCAAATGTTTGTATAGTCTATGGGACTTAACTACGGGGTTATCAGTCCCTAAACTTACAAACTACTTATTAACTACTTACGAACTAGGACGGCACAAATATCCATGCCCGAGGGGGGATTCGAACCCCCGACCGTAGTGGCCGTGCTGACCGTGACTGGAGCGCCTCAGTCACCTCGGCCACCGCGGCCGGCACCGCCGCCGCTGCCGCCGTTTGCGTCACCTGCGGTGGACATCCTTGGGACATCACTAGTAAGTAGATATCCTTCAGCGCAGGCCGGCTTAGTCGCGCCAGAATGTCCACTTTGTCTGAGGCGTCTTGCCACGGACTGCACAGCCGCTACACGTCGGAGGTTCATGTCCTCCCTCGGGCATGTGTGAGTGTGTGTGTGTGTGTGTGTGTGTGTGTGAGAGAGAGAGAGAGAGAGAGAGAGACAGAGAGAGAGAGAGAGAGAGTTATCCTTAGCGTAAGTTAGGTTAAGTAGATTGTAAGTCTAGAGATCGATGACGAACACCTGAACATTTTTTGCAGAATGGACCACAACTCAGTTCTTTTTCAGTCTCACTGCCAGATAGAACTGAGGGAAAAACGAATGCCTATATGCCTCTTTCAAATGCTCAAATGTCTGTTAGGCTTATGGGACGTAACTGCGGGGTATCAGTCCATAAACTTACAAACTACTTATAAACTAACTTATACTAAAGACAACACATACATCCATGTCCGAGAGAGGATTGGAACCTTAGACGGGGATCGGCCTCATGCATCGGAGCATAGCGCCTCAATGCGCTCGGCCACTCCGCCTACGGCTCTTTACAAGCCTTAATTTCTCTATCTTTGTCATCTCGGGCTCTCTAAAATTCCTCAACAGTGTTTTTCGAAAATGACGTTACCTTCGCTTCAGCGATTTCCATTTGATTTCCCGAAGTATTTCTGTGACTATCGTGCATTGATTCAACCTAATAGTTCAAGCCTAACAGACCGCTTATGGTGCGGTGGAGTAGCCGAGCGGTCTAAAGCGTCTCGCTGCGAAGCGCGCGGTTGCTCGCCGTGGAGGTTCGAGTCCTCCCTGGGGCATGGGTGTGTGTGTTTGTCCTTAGGTTAGTTTACCTAGGTTTAAGTAGATTGATCCGATAGATCTACAAACAGACCGCTTATGGCCGCGGCTGAGCGGCCAAGCGCTTTGAGGCTCTATGCTGCGATGCGCGAGGCCGTTCCCCGTCGGGGGTTCGAATCCCCCCTCGGGCATGGGTGTTTGTGTCGTCTTTAGTATAAGGTAGTTCATAAGTAGTTTGTAAGTTTAGGGACTGATGACCCCGCAGTTGAGTCCCTTAAGCTTAACGAACAATTGAACATTTGAGACCGCCTATGAACTGATTCGACGTCTTCCTATAAACCGGTCTGTTGTGTTTTCCAAAGACTTGTGCAACACTCAAGACGGCGGTTGATACGTGGTCCCTTTACGGATGAAACACAATTTCCCAAAATTCATCCAATAAACCGAAGTCGTCTAACGGCCTCCACCACAATAGTCCTTACACCTTCGCTGCATTTCATATTGCTCTGCTGCTGCTTAATGCCTAGATATTTAATGAAGTTTAGTGTTTCAAGCAGCACGCTACTAATGGTGTATTCGAATTTTACGGCATTGTTTTTCCTACTCATCTCCGTCACTTTACATGTTTCCACACTTAAAGCTGTCATTCTTCACAACAACCTATAAATTTTGTCTAAGTCATCCTACACCTTACAACATTCAATGACTTCCCTTTCCCGTACAGCACAGCAACATCAGCAGATAGCTACTCGCTCCGAGCATCAGACGATTTATGTAGATAGAGAATAATAACGGTACCATCACACTTCCGTGGGCCACTCCTCTGGTGAGCACTCGCAGCCGAGGTCAGCATTCTAGGTTCAAATACTTGAGAAGTCTTCTAGCCACTCACATATCTGGGAACCTATTCCAATGTTCGTGACTTCGTTACCTTACTTACCAACCGCGCGGGAGTAGTCGTGTACTCTAAGGAATTATGCTAGGGAATGGACGGGCGCTCCCGCCAGAGGTTCGAGTCCTGCTATGGGCATATATGTATATGTGTGTGTGTGTTGCCTTAGTGTAAGTTAGTTTAAGCAGTTTGCAAGTCTAGGGACTGTCGACCATAGCAGCTTGGTCCAACACCTTGTCTGCTAGTCTGATCGGCTAACATAGCCTATGACCAAATCAAACCAGTCTTTTGTTTCAAAAGTACACTGTTTAGCTGTTGATCTACCTCTTATGTCTCCAAGCTACCTGATGCTATGTACTGTACTTCATGTACCAGAGTCATTTCCTCCTTCTCCTCTTCCAGCCTCGTATGGTTCGCCGGAAAAATGACTGCTGGTAATCCTAAGTGTGGGACTGGATCTCTCCGCTTTTATCATTGTGGTATATCCGCGACGTATTTCCAAAATGCAGCAATGAAATTGGATAGCTCTTCAAGAAACGCACGCAGTCGCGGGACTTGGACAGTAATAGATGTCGCGATACAAATCGCCTCCCTTGCAGCGGCTGACACTGGAGTGTCCGACCACCTCCGTCACGCTTCCAGGCTCGCTAAACAAACTGTAACGAAACGTGCTACTCTTCGCTGGGTCTTCCCTAACACTTCTACCATTCCTACCTGTTTAGAATCCCGCACTGATAAAGCATTATTCAAGTCTTGGTCCAAGGGATGTTCTCTGAACTACTTGCTAGGTTGATGAATAGCACTTGCTATGCATTCTTCCAACGAATCTTACTCTTACATCCGCATTACTCACCGTCACGCCATATGCATACTCTTTGATCTTTCATGGAAGAAACTGTGTCTGTTCAACTACTGCGTAATCATTTAATGAAATCGCTCTTTCTTCCTAAATAATCTCAATACGTTACATTTGTGTATATTGAGGGCCAACTGCCACTCTCTGCATCTAGCATCGATACACTGCAGATCATCCTGTTATTCGCTACAATTTTGCAGCGTCGCTACTTCTCGACATCATCTGCAAAAAGTCTCAGGAAACTTCACTTATAAATATCGTAAAAAGTACTGGTCATGTAGTCAGAGATTCGATTCCAGAAGAGTTCTCGCCATTGAGAAAGATATGCTCTGATCGCTAGAAACTATTCAATCCACCTACACACTCGGTCTGATACACTGTAGGTTAGTACTTTCTTCATTAGGCGACAATGCGCAACCCTAACGAAAGCGTATTAGAACTCAAGAAACGCGACTTCTCTTTCGGAGCCTATACCTACTGCTTTCTGTGTTTCGTGAACCAATACCGGGAGCTATTGCACATCTGTTCCACAACCACAGAAACACGAAAGATTTTTAATTTTTCCAGTCGCCAGGAACGCTTCGCTCTTCGAGAGGACTATACAACGTTGTTGCGGTGTGGTTGCTCTGCCATAAGTCAGATGTGCTGTATTATATGAAAGAATTAAGGGATAGTGGTTGAGACACTGTTTCCAAATTTGAAGAAAAGTTATTTCAGTGATCGGTCCAAAGTTCCTTTTATGATACTTCAGTATTTCCCCCCTTATTCGTATCATTTGGTCTTAGGTCTGAAATGACCTCATCCTGCATACAGAAGACATTAAACTCAAAATACTCCCTTTGCTTAAGGTCCAGTATCACTATTCGTCTTCCTCCTTACTACCTTTTCCAAATGTGTTTACCGAAATATCCGTCAAGCGACCAGAACAGTCAGTTGGCTCAGGTTATATGTCATGTCTTCAACCTTTCAGCACGTAAGACCAGTATTCTAAACTGTATACATCCTTCTTGGGCCGATCTCCTACATCTTCATATATAGGTTTCTCTCATAAGAGTCGCCAGGAGCAATTTCTCTAGCAGTTCTTCAAAATGTCTACAGTTTTGTAGATGGAGTCAGGGCAAACAAATATCGTTCATCACTTCTAGCCCAGTGTTAACGAAAAGCATCGGTTTGCGTCCTGTTGCAAACAAAATATTTTTAAATCGGAATCTTCCTGCGCATTCTATAGACGCCCAAATTATGCTAACTCCATATTCGGTGTGTCAAATGTATTGAGACTAACAATTTCTCCAGCATGATAGCGTCCCGTGCCGAATGCTAAACTGTTCAAACGTTTGTAAACCTATTTGATCAAACTGCTACGGTCATCAGTCCCTAGACTTAAAACTACTTAAACTAACTTTCACTAAGGACAAAACACACATCCATGCCCGAGGGAGAACTGGTACCTCCGGCGGGAACGGTGACCAGTCCGTAGCACGACGCCTTAGACCACACGACAATTCCACGCTGCTGACGATTGCTACCGCCTCGCTGTAAGCTGGTGGAGTGCGGCCTATTCTTTGTGCTCTACTGTGTCTGTTATTACATAGCGCTAAGCTGAATATCGCACTAGGCTAATTTCGGATCGCTCCTTTCAATTCAGTAGTAAAATTCCGTTTATAAAAGTCTTTTTGTTTGTAACTGAGAACAAAGCAACGCTTCTTGTCGACACTGAGTGTCGCAAGAAGCACGTTCTTTTGTATCTGTATTTGTGTGGGCTGAGTCTAGCACCATTCTGTAAACTCAACATTTCGAGTATCTACTGAGCCACCTTACGGTGCGCAACAGATGATACCTCGCTGCTCCACACATGAATGGCGGATCCGTGGGAGGAACCACTGTCAGTAAACATTGCACAACGCGAGAATGGCCGTACAATATGGAGGGCCATGTAACGCATCGCGCGACCGCTCGCGTCGAAGGTTCGAGTCCTCCCTCGAATAGTTGAAGTAGTTTGTAAGTCTAGACACCAATGATCAGATTAGTTCGTTCCCTTAGAATTACAAACACTTGAACATTTGAACTAAACCTTACTCTCCAAAGTAAAACTTCAACTAGCAACATGTTTTAGAGACTGAACTTTTCTCTCAGCAGCAGTGAGTGCTGTGTGAAACTTCTGTGAAGATTTAAAGGCGTAAGATGAGGTAATGATGGAAGTAAAGTCCTGCTGAGTGGTCGTCGGACCCGGCTAGTTGTCCGCGAAAGAAGAGAGTCCCGATCCAACAACTAGACCCTTGGGCTGTGGCTAAGCCATGTCTCCACCATGTCCTTTCTTCCAGGAGTGCTAGTCTTGCATGTTTCGCAGGAGAGCTTCTGTGAATTTTGGAAAGTAGGAGGTAAGGTACGGGCGGAAGTGAAGTTAAGAGGCGTCATCGTGAGTCGTGTCGGGATAACTCAGTCGGTAGAGCGCTTGCCCGCGAAAGGCAAAGGTCTCAGGTTCGAGTCCCGGTTCCGGCACATAATTTTAATCTGCCAGGAAGTTTCAACTAGGCCTAGCTTTGCACAGAAAAATACTCCATACAGTGTACGAAAAGCAGTTTGACATTTTCCCTCCGAACAGGCGATGAATGTCTCAAAAACTCCGCCTATATGTTTTAGTAGAGCAATACTAAGAATACTCACTGCAGACTCACTACTTCATAGATACCCATGTTGTTAAGTCACCCGCCGTTTTTTTACTTACGACTGAGTTTACGTGATGCTTCTATTACCTTACTCTAGAAATTGTTATAACCCGATATATGAATGCACTGTGGTTCACTGACATTGTAGTCACACGATCTTATTTTGTCGGCCGCAGTGGCCGAGCGGTCTGCGGCGCACCAGTCACAGTCTGCACGGTCGCTACGGTCGGGGGCTCGAATCCCCCCTAGGGCATAGATGTTTGTGTCGTCTTTAGTATAAGCTAGTTCATAAGTAGTTTGTAAGTTTAGGAATTGATGACCCCGCAGTTAAGTCCCTTAAGCTTCACAAACATTTGAAAATTTTTTTATCTTAATTTTTCCACTATGTGAGGTGCATTTTTTTCATTTCTGATCATTTAATGGAGTATGAAAGTCTTTCCTCCACATTGATGTCTTATCAAGATCGAAAAGAATTCTTCTAAAGCTTTTTTACCTTAGAGTTTCATTAGATATAACGCCTTCATCTATGAAAATCGGATATTACCTAATATAGGACGAAGCATTTAGAACCGGTTTTCGTAATATTTAAAAAAATACAGATTTCAAAATGTTGCAATAAAAGTTGTTCACCTCCAAGAGGGACATCTATTAACATAAAAATGAATCCCCTACAACACCCTTGAGTAGAGAGTGGGGTGGTGCCTTTGAACTTTGTAATTGTAAACCCCTATTTTTTATTTTTTTATTTATTTATTATTGCAGATTTTAATTCCTCGTCAAAAATTGTGTATCTGCTGAATGTTACTTTTTTCGTTTCATGGTAGATGGCGCTGTAGTCGGCAAAAATGGAAATGGATTGAAAGTCGTTGAATAACGCTAATACTTCAAACAAATATACATCAGAATAGCAAAATCAAAGCACAGTTTTTGCTGTTTCTCCTAATGGTATTATGCGACAGCTGCCTGAATCGAATGAAGTACAGACTTTGATCATGCTCTTAGTCTATGGTCAAACGGTTCATTGTACCTCAATGATTCGGACAGTACACATCTCTACACAATATCATTTCCTCGTACTGTGAGGCTCATAGAGATTTAGAAGAAGATCGTCAAAGGTATGCAGCTCTAGTCGCTGATAGAATGTTCCTTGTGCAACATTTAGCAGTATTCTTCAACTGTTTGCTGAAACTGGAAGTTTTAAATCTATGGAAAGAGTAAGATGTCTATTTGTTCGACTTACTACCGGTTTTCAACAATTTTCAACTCATTTTTATTTTTTTCCGATTCTAGCACCATGTATCATGAAACGAAAAAAAAAAAATATTTCGTTCAGAAGTTGCATATTTCTTGACGGAGAATCCAAATCTGCCATAAAAAATAGGGATTCCTATTTAAGATTTCAGTCACCCACCCTTCCGTCCTAGGGGATGTGCAGGGTGGTCTAGCTTTATGTCAATGGATGGCCCTCTTCGAGGTGAACAACTTTTATTACAACTTTTTTTGTATTCCGTATTTTATTTTTCCAAATATTTCAATAAACAGTTTTAAATGCCTGTACATCGCCGGTAAGGCCATATCAGTGTGTACACAGACCCCTTTCCTGAGACTCACCTCAGGTATTTTCCACATCTGTGAATAAATTTCCATCGAAGATAACTTCCAGCCATCCTCCGTTCCAAGAAATCTTTAAACCGATCGGAAACATTTGCTTTGTATCTTTCATAATCGTATTTTTGGTAGTAAGCGTATGTTTAGTACTGAGTCAAATGTTGCCTCACTGCCTTTATTCACGGTTTCCAGGACGTCTTATGAGAAAAAAAGCGATTCAGAGGGAGGAAGAGATACGATTCATTTTTACTGAGTGGTTGCTAACGAGTGATTCAAAATTACTGAAGGGGATTTCTCAATATACAATCATTCTTTTTAAACATACTAGCCCTCCACCACTTGAGGTAATACAGAGACCTATGTCAAGTAACACAACTCAGCTACCTTATTATTGGCATCACAATTCAGTGTTGCTCCCTGAATCTCTTACTGATGAATACTTCTCATATTTCTTCCTGAATCTCTCATTGACAACTTCTGGAAATGACAAACATCTGACGAACTAACTGTGCCGATAACTCATTCTTTCTTCATATACATGGATAATAGTGATACATATTCACAAATTTTAATTCTTTTTGGATTACAAACTAACTGTAAACATGAAGAACTTCATTGATATTTCTTCAGTTATATCTGTAAATTTACGTACTATGAAAATCATTGTAGATTGCATACCAGAAAAATTCTTTGGTATTCTTATGCATTATGTGTTCTAAACGTTCCATTCATTGACACCATGAGGGAATAATTGTATGCCCACATACGGCCTGTAGTGGATCAATACTTCTTGAAACTTGTTATTGTGGAAGACGCACATAGATGACTTTTTAGACTCTTACTGAAAGTCGTGCCTCAAATTTTGTAGCTTTCTGGCTGTCTGTCAGTTGACTTTAATGTGACTCTTTTGCGAGAGTCAGATTCCAGGTTTCAAACTGCAGTCACGCAGACTGTTTATTTTATAGTATATCAGCTCACAACGCAAATTATGATTTGATCACCAAGTGTCAATTACCTTTTAATATAAAACGTTAGCAAAATGAACAGTATTAAAGACACTGCAATCTTGCCAATATTTCTATTACTTCGGCTTGTTCCATTTACAAGTAGTTCGAGACGTACATGTATGATCAGAATATGTGTGTCTGCAAAGTTACTATATTAAGTTCAGAAGAGAAAGATAACGGAACGTTAGCTCTCGGAAAATGAACTATAACGTCCTGATAACGTCTCTAACAACAAAAGCTGAAACGTTGGTCTAACACCGACTAGAATTTATAGAAAATGAAGCACTTCTAATAAAGATGAGCCACGTAAGAGACGACCAACCATGTATAAAATAAACCTGGGCCTCCAGTCTGCTGGGCATGCTAATATGAGTTCGAGTTCTTACACTGGCTCAACTGGAGCCCTGGACAGATGTTCATTTCAGGCTCCAGATATTTGTGTAAATACTTTTTTGTTGCTCATTTCCTTAGAGAACGTAACGGAGGAACGCACCGAACTTCGTGTGGAGCAAATGTCCTACATTATAAATGGGAACAGCACAGCTCTCTTCTACATAGTCTACCTACTCAAAATTGTGCCAAGACATGAGAAAGGTAGTTTTTACGCACAGGCTGAGAAATTTCTTCTCGTACCTGTTAATATTGACGTAAGTCCTTGAGGAGGGAAACGTGTGATCCTTATCAGACCGATCTGTTTCTCTCTCTCTCTCTCTCTCTCTTTTTTATTTTTATTTTTTTTATTATTATTTTTTATTATTATTATTTTATTTTTATTTTATTTATTTTATTTATTTATTTTATTTGTGTGTGTGTGTGTAACCCAAAGTAGTGTCTAAAATTCACCATGGCAAGATATCATCACCGACTCACCCGTCCCTGAACACGTTAACATCACCAAGAAAAGCACAAAAAATATTTAATATGACTATGCCACAATGACAAAGACGTAGAGAGAAACTCGTTTTTGGCTCTCCAACGACCGATGTGTCGTGGCATTGGAAGAAGCGAAAGCCTCTTCTTACAGATGGCCACTAAGTTTTACTAATCCTCATTTCCCTTGTTGTCTTTCTACTAGAAGGGTGGCTGAAGTACGTTACATCCTTGTGCCTCCGTTGCTAAGAGCCAGAACGCCTGAGTACAATTCAAAAAGTGCCAGGTACATGCCCCGTCGATTATAGGATTTGTAATTGCCACGTACCACTTTGTTTCACATCTGACTGTTTTGGTTTGAAATATGCTGAGTAGTACCGCTGTTCTGAATGGTTCTTCGAAAACTAGCGAAGTAAGACAGTTTCAAAGGTCAGAATAACGAAACTGCATACCACCTCCAACAGAACCACTCCTTGTAAATCGCTGAGATATTCAAACCAATCTTCGGACTAATGACTACTTCACCTTGCCTTGAGAGCTATATTCTGCTCATGTACGAGGTTGTGGAGACGCTGCTCCCCGTTGGAGGTTCGAGTTTCCCTCGGGTAGGTGTGTGTGTGTGTGTGTAGCCCTTAGCGTAAGTTTGCTTACGTAATTTGTAAGTTTAGTGACTGATGACACCTGCAGTTTGGTCTCAAAGCTTTACATACATTTGAACATTTTAATAGTAAGGTAAACAGTCGCGAAGCCCGCTGAGAATACCTTTCCCTCATTCCATATGCGAATATAAGAGCACCAGATAGAAGGAACACGACCAGTACTCGAACTTCTCTACCCCCACTACTTTCTATTTCGTTATACCCCTCGATGCTGCAGTTACAAGAGGCAGTCTATTGTTACTGTTGGTAACTTGTGTTCAATGAGCAATGTAAGTAGTAAGGTTTGTAACTCGCGCAGAAAGACGATGATCTGTGCGCCTCTAAGCAGTTCTTTTTGTATTCCTTTCCGTCATGCACTGTGTGGCTTGGCTACCACTTGAATTGGCTACCGTTCGCGTCTGCTCAGCGCTGTTGGCAAACGGGATACACTTCAGCCCTTGTGACGCCAATTGAGGAGCTACCTGATCGATAAGCAGCGGCTGCAAGCAAGACAAGCGGCAATACAGAGGGGAGAGCGGTGTGCTGACCACGTACCCCTCTGAAATGTACTAGTTGACGCTTTCTACATCTACATCTATACTCTGCAAATAACATTTAAGCGCCTGGCAGAGGGTTCATTAATCACTTTCAGAACTTTTCTCTACCGTTCCATTCTCTAAGAGTGCTCAGGAAGAAAGAACACCTAAATCGTTCCGTTTTCGATCTGATTCTCTTATTTTATTGGGATGGTCATGTCTGCCTAAGTAGGAGGGTGCTTACAAAATATTTTCACATTCAGAAGTAAAAGTCGGTGATTGAAACTTCGCAAACAGATCACGCCACAATGAATAACGTCTTTCTTTTAATGATTTCCACCCCAATTCGTGCAACATTTCCGTGACGCTTCCCCCCCCCCCCCCCCCCCCGTAACGTGATAAAACAAAACGAGCTTCCCTTCTCTGAACCTTCTCAATGTCTTCCGTCAGTCCCACCTGGTGAGGGTCCCACAAGGGGCAACAGTACTCCTGGAGAGGACGCACAAGTGTGATGTAGGCAGTCTCTTTGGTGAAACTGGTGCATCTTCGAAGCGTTCTTCCAATGAAACGTAACCTTTGGTTTGCCTTCCCCACAATATTTTTAAAGTGTTCTCTCCAGTCTAAGCTGTTCGTAATTGTAACTCCTAGGTATTTGGTAGAATTTACGACCTTAAGGTTTGACTGATTTATCGCGTAATTGAAGTTCAGCGGATTTCTTTTAGTGGTCATGTGTATTACTTGACACTTTTCATTATTTACTGTCAATTGCCAATTTTCGCACCAAGTAGAAATTTTGTCTAAATCGCTTTGCAGTTGCTTTTGATCCTCTGTTGACTTCGAGCTAATGATGACACGGCAGTCGGTCGGTAATATAATAATTTCGTGTGGCTCATTGGCCTGGTGCAAGTCTTTCAATTGGACGCCACTTCGGCGACTTGCGTGTCCCTAGCCTACCCCAGTTATCCAACTGGGGAAAGGGGACCTACAGCTTAACGTGGAATCCTAACCACGTGTCGTTTCTGGCGACTCCTCACATCGTTGAGAGATGAAGGATGGTTTAAAGTGCAGACTGAAAAAAATTCCGAGGTCCGACCGGGTTTTGAACCCGCGACCCTTCGGTTTCCAGTCGAGCACTTTACCCCAAGACCACCGGGCCAGGCAGTCGGTCGGTTTAGTCCTGTGGGAAGGAGTTTATATTAGTTAGACATTGTTTCACGTCTGCTAGGTACTTCTTTATTACACCTCTAGGTACCGAAATTATGATTCAGAGAAGCCGTATTAAAGAGTCAATTTTAATCAAGGAAGTAGGAAATTGGGAGTATCTGACACGCAAATAGTAAATTACTGGAATATTAAGAATTCAAAGGAGGTGCGAATCGTATATCGGTGGCTGAAACGATGGTATTACTTTAATAACGCTTTTAATAAAGTGGTCGTGGGAAAAAAATGTGGCGTGCGCGATAAATTATTTCCCAACGGCGTCGCGCATTAAAAAACAGGCGGCGAGCGAGCAGTGTACGCCGGCCAGCCGGTGGCACAGGTATCGAGGCAGCTGCGGAAAGGTGACGCGCGCGCGCAAGTTTTCTCGCCGGCGGGCAAGCGGGCAGCCCTCGTGTTAACGACCCGCGCCGCGGGTTTATTTAAACCGTATATTCCAAAACAAATTCAAGTGCGATGACGAGGTGGCCGCACGCCAGCGACGCGCGACTTATTTAAAATGTAAATTCGCTGGCCGGTGGAGCAGCGTAAATTTTGCAACGCACTCTGTTAATTCTGTAGCGGCCGGCGGAGCGGAACACCTTCGGCCAGGCCCGGTGTTTATTTTCCAAATAAGGCGTAACGGCGCTACGAGGAGAGAAGCGCGCGCGCGCTGCCGATCGGGGTAGCGCTCTGCGGAGAGGGAGGAGGAGGAGGAGGAGTGGGGGAGGAAAAAAGGAGGGGAGGGGGAGAGGGGTGGGGGGGTCTGGGACGGACGGACGGCGATCGACGCGACGTGCGGCTTCGGGCGCCGTCACCAGCGTTTCGGCCAATGCGCACGTCCTCAGGACCACAGCGGCGACTGCCCGCCTTTGTCTTCTCGCGCGCGCTATCGACCCAATAGAGTACATACAACCTGCCCTTTTTGAAGGTGAGGCCACTTTTCTTTCTCCCTGTCCTACTCCCTCTCGCTCTTCCGTCTCTCTCTCTCTCTTTCTCTGTCTCTCTACCTCTCTCTCTTTCACTACTTTTACCAGTACACCCCTCCCCATACCGCGAGACAATTTGAGTATCGCGCTGATGGCCACTTCTATACGTTTCCTGGCCAGTGCTGACACAACGAAATATTGTGACGGAGGGTAAGTGGGCTCCCTATATTGACAGCCTGCGTTTTGAGAACGCCCCCCACAATAAGAGTGGTCCGAGCACCTATTCTACAGAAAAATTTCCAATACTCCTCTTTTAATTTACTCTGGTCTTTATTCCTGATTTGTCTGAAGCGGCGCTCTAGTTATAAAGAGTATTTCTGGCGGGGGGGAGGGGGGGGGGAATCGAGAGGTCGCGGGATTGAATCCCGGGCGGACGGTGGAAATTTTTCGACTGCCTTTTTAATCGAGCCGCGAACAACGCGCAGTTCGGATTCCATGTTAAAGTGCAAGTCCCTTTTCCCCGGTTGCGTAACTGGGGTGCATTAGAGCATAACAGTCGCCAAAGTGATGTCCTATCGCTGCCACCTTGTCACTAGAAATATAGCCTGTTATTCCTGCTACTTGTTTTTCTTAGAATTAAACATTGGGTGTCAGTATCTGGAGTAAAAATGGACCAAATCCAACACCAACTGTTACCTGTTTTCGTTTTGCCAGAATGGAAAAATTATTAATTGCTAAGCTTCCCTTTTAAAACGACAGATTCTGAGAAAACAAGCGTGGTCGAGCATGCTGGCGGGAGAAGTGTATGGATGTTCCAGACAATGTTTGCATTTATGATTCCATTTACGATAACTATTTACACTAGCCTTCATTAAATGGGATCGAACCTAGTATTTGGAATATTTAAAATATTGTCAGACGACGGAGTTTATCGCAGGAACCAGATTCCAACAGAGTAATCATTAGTCGTGTGTCTGTTTCTCATCAGGCTTCAGGTATAAAAAATGTAGCTGCTGCGCAACTCATGGTCTGGATGTCTTTTCATTATTTCAGCAAGAGAAAAACGTAGACCATGTGAAACTGAAATTTTGCCACTAGTGTGAGCCATTGGCGGATGTACTCAATGTTCAGGAATGGCTATTGTTGTTCTAACGTACTCGTCAAGTTCATTGCGATTAACAGGGATTGTCGATAGTGTAATGCAACCCTTTTTTTCATCAGCCGAAAACAATGCTGCGAATGCGAAACTTTACGTATGATTTTTTTTTTTTTTTTTTTTTTTTTAGTTTTAAAGTTATAATAGACATATATACACAAAGAATTATGACAGCACGGTAGCAAAAATTATATAAATTGTTTCTTCTTGACTAATTGGGCGAACTATGCTGCAACATTGGACTATGTGTCTGTTCGGACTTTGCTCCTCAGTTTACTATTTAATAAATCGGTCGACAGTATACCTCAAATATCGGAGAAGAGATCCTCAGTCTAAATATAAATGGAACGAAAAGTGCAATTAGGGTCAAATAAAGAAATTTATGAGGTCATCCACAACAGTTTTGCGTCAAATTTCGGTGACACAGTGAATCGCACCAATTTCAAGGCTCTCTGTATAACGAAGTTTCAAATGTTCAAATGTTTGTATAGCTTATGGGACTTAAATGCGGTGTCATCAGTCCCTAAACTTACAAACTATTTACTAACTAGCTAATTCTAAGGACGGCACAAATATCCATGCCCGAGGGGGGATTCGAACCCCCGACCGTAGTGGCCATGCACACCGTGACTGGAGCGCCACAGTCACCTCGGCCATCGAGGCCGGCTATAACGAAGTTCCTATAAATAATAATTACTATTTATTTGGAAAGACCACACAGATAGTATTGTGGAGAAGGAATACTGCGCTCTGTTGGCAGAAAACACAAGATGCAACAAACTAACAAAATAGAGAGCCTACATCATACTTGTTCGCCCTCTTATTGATTTCCACGTAGTGTGGAATCCTTACCCCATAGGATTTACGGATCATATCGAAATAGTCCAAGGGGTTGACAGCTCGTTTATCGTATTATAGGGAAAAGAAGGTCTCGAATCTGATACACGAGTTGGGGTGGTAATCATTAAAACACAGGTGTATTCTGTTGCGGAGAGATCTGTTCATGAAAATTCAATCACCAGCTTTTCCTTCGAAAGGGGAAATATTGCGTTGCCCCTCGTACATATGGGGAAATAATCATAATAATAATAATAACAAAGGACAAATCAGATCTCGAACGGAGAGATTTTCGTGATCGTTTTTGTGTCGCACTAATCGTGAGTAAAACGGTAAAGAGAGGAAGTCCAGAATGGTTCAATTACAGGAACTTCGTTCATATGCTGTCGTAATATTTAACCTTATGCGAGAAAGGAGCATTATCGAGGCAGATCAGTAGTTTAATTTGACAAGGTTCAATGTCTCATCCTATGATTCAGGAAAAGGGCGAAAAACATAGATCGGTGTGTTCAGGTTTGTATTTGACTGATGACTCAGTATACCGTTAGACGAATCTGTCCTCCCCTTTCGTGTCATTACCTGAGTCTCTGGCTCTGGCTACTACAATAAATATGAGACTCTCAGTATCTGATCGAGAATTGTGGCTGGTCACAAATTCGTAGCCTGTGCGTTTGTAAAGTTAATTTAACACGGAACCAGTTTCGGCATTGTACTAACGCCATCTTCAGACGCCCATGAGTAACTAGAAGGAATTGTCATTCATTACAGATACTGTAGGGAGCGTGCCCAGTCAACTATTGATTATGTGTGACAGATAAGAAAAACTCTGCCATCGTTGCTCACTCAGATTTAGTGAAATCATGGCCCAGTGGATAGTGTGGCATTCATATTAACTTACACTAAGGACAAGGTAGACACCCATGCGCGAAGGAGGACTCGAACCTCCGACGGAAACGGCCCCCAGTCTATATTATTATGACCTTTGACCATTCGATCATTCCGCGCGGTCAGTGCGGCACTTACTGAACTCAGAACAAGCGTGAAAACACGAGAATGTGTTCGGAAGTGTGGAAGAAAAAAGCAAAATAGAAACATAGAACGGTCTTAGATCTCAAAAAGTGCAGTCCGTTCAGTCACTGTCCTATTAGTTCAATGTTTTCATTTTTCAATAGTGGCGAGAACCTGATTTTTTTCCCTCTCCTTGCAGATTTGGGGTGGGTGGTCGGACGCATACAAAATAAAATACTTATATTATGAATTTCGTCTAACACTAGATTAAGAAGACACCTTTTCTTTGTCTCCGTCTTTTTTTGTTTCTTGGAAAGAGATTAAGAAGATGAAAGTGAAGTTATGGGGGGAGGGGGAATCTGTAACCCCATAGATGGGGCCTATGGCTTCCACACTGTTTTCATGTTGGGATTTATCTTCCGTGTGCAAACAGCGAAGGGTAAGGAAGGTCTCCATAATGGAAGTTGATTCCGCACAGCTAATTAGCAGATGAAAGGAAGTGGCTCTCTAATAGGGATGACTAACATTTTCATCATTTCTCTGGGAGTAATGACATTCACATTCATAGAAAGACCTACATGCGGAATGGAGGCATATACATATATAGAGTCACTAGGAGAGCGATTACTGTCATACTGTTACCGATAGAATGCATGATACACCTTACGTGTTTTACTGTGGAGCATTCGGTCGACTTGTCAAATGTTCAAATGTTTGTTAAGCTTATGAGACTTAACTACGGGGACATCAGTCCCTAAACTTACAAACTACTTATGAACTACTTACAAACTAGGACGGCACAAATATCCATGCCCGAGGGGGGATTCGAACCCCCGACCGTAGTGGCCGTGCTGACCGTGACTGGAGCGCCTCAGTCACCTCGGCCACCGCGGCCGGCTCGACTTGTCACCTTGAGAATGTCTGCGATACGGAGTTTTCCCTTGTAAGTCTACACATCGTGCAAGCAGACCGCCTAGAATTGCACGCTATCAGTTTTGATATACCTGGCATCTTACATAGACCGGATCGATAAAAAGTAACAATAAATATTATTTTTGTCTGGAATGATTTTATTGCCAGAGGCACCTATTTATACACACTTTCAATATAATGGGCCCCGTTTATTATTCCCGAATTAATAATGTCCAATTTTGTTGATGTCTCGTATTGGCCACCCTATGGCAGACAAATTCACCTTTGGTGTTGTACGAGATCCTCACGAGGAGATCGCAGTCACATGGACTGATGTCGGCTGAGTATGGTGAATCTCTCATTGTCATCGGCGCAAGAAGTCCTAGACAGAAGTAGCAACAGTGTGTGCACTGGCATCCGCCATACCAACTCGAGATGGGTCTATGTGATTTAGAACTCTTTGCCTTAGTGAAAGAACCACTCCGAAGAATCCGAAGAGTGGATAATACATTGTAATAGAAAAATCTTTCTGTAAAAAAGATTTCTCTATTATGATATGTCATCCACACTCAGTTGATTCATGCAGTCGGTGGCAAGTAATAACAGAAAAATCTTTCTGTTTTCTCAGAGTATGCAATGTCTAATGGATGACTTGAAAATGAGCTCCGGCCAGCCCTAAAGTAGTCGTCAATGAATAAAAAACCTTTTTTTTAACATTGGCTGTTTAGACATCTGAAGTACAGTACATCTCATTACTTTTATGCAGCATTTAGATATTTAGATACTGGGCCAGTGGGTGACAATTCCGTCTGGTTATGTTTACGATCACGAAGATGGCTTTAGTTTAATGCCGAAACAGGATTCAAGGTGAAATAGTCTTACAAGCACACGGCCGTTGATTTTTTCAACCTTAATAGGGCTGCACCTCATTAACGGTAATATTAAGCTGTACGAAACAATAACAGCTATCCAGCTACACTTAACTGACTAGGTTTTATTGCACCTCAACCAGTTTGCGGTACAATTAATTATTAAATTTTTGTTTTTATTGAGATGATTGGAAACATCTGTAAGATACTTTAGGAAGTGAACATTATTAACCATCAGCTGTTTATTTTACTTATACAAGGTTGTCAGAAATTCCCGTTACAAACTTCTAGGACTTGTAGAGAGTAGTGAGTACATAATATTTTTAATAGAAACCCATGTTCATAAACGTATCGTTTCCGCTCCACGACGGTTTCAATTCAATCTCATCCACTCCTACTTGAGGAATGTAATTAGGAGTGACCCACTACAATTGTTGCAATCAATTTGAAAAGAATACTGAATCCTTCCGTTATTACTTGCGCATTTTCATTGCACTTTATGGTTTAGATTAGTCGTCAACAACAATAACTCAGCATCTATGGCACCAGCCGCAACGTTCTGATGCATTACAACAGCGGCTCGATGTGGCAACCACACATTGTACCTCCGAAGCATGTTCTGGTACACTCTCTCTATCCCACCTGGTGCCCCTTCAATGTCCTGTGCAGCGGCCAGAACTCTGTCCCTAAGCACACGTTGACGAGTTACACATCTGAACTGAAACTCTCGTAGAACGGAAACGATACGTTTTCGGATATGGGTTCCTATTCAAAATGTTGAGGCCCTACTCACTACCCTCTACAAGTCCTAGAAGTTTGTAACGGGAATTTCCGAGCACCCTGCATATATAGACGCTTTCGGTTTTAAACCGTCATCACGGACTATAACCCAAACAAACTCATTCAGTGGTGTACATCATCTAACATCGTCGTCAATGCTCACAGGCAAGTAAAATGAATAACATCCATCAGATGTCCGTTGGCATCAAGTCTTGATGAAAATCAATAAATAAATGCATAAAATAAAAACATAAACAACGGTTTGTCACTGTTTTTATGTTTTGATCAAGATTAGATGTCAATCGACATGTTATGGATTTTATTGATTTGACTTGCCTGTAAGCATTGATTGTTTTTGTTGTTGTTGTGATGATTTTCAAAATGTTAAAATGTTTGTGGAGCTTATGGGACTTACGTACGGGGTCATCAGTCCCTAAACTTACAAACTACTTATGATCTACCTAATACTAACGACGGCACAAATATCCATGCCCGAGGGGGGGATTCGAACCCCCGACCGCAGTGGCCGTGCATATCGTGACTGTGATTTTGAGGGGACTAAACATCTAAGTCACCAGTGCCATTAGGTTGTTAAATGGTGTTCCACTTAACCAGATTGTTTAGCCTGAAGTCCGAGATGACGGATTAAAACCGATACCGGTCGATGTATGCTAGTGAAATACAGTTTATGATTAATAACATGCCTTCTTCAGAGCCGCGTGGGATTAGCCAGGTGGTCTAATGCCTCATGATACGGACTGGGCGGTCGTTCTTTCCGTAGGTTCGAGTTTTCCGTCATACATGGATGTGAGTTGTCCTTAGTGTCAGTTAGAGTTGTAAGTCTAGGGTTCGATTACCACAGTGGCGGACTAAGGCTGTCGGAGGCCCGGGAATGCGGCAAAACAAAATGAAGCCCACCGTCCACTTGGAAAATACATGTATTATCGGTACTACTAATGAGCTCCCCCCCCCCCCCCCCCAAATCCAAGACGAGAGGCACGGGAGGGTGTTAAAAAAATGCAGATATGGAGCCTCCAGAAAGAGAGGCCAAGAGCGTTCAAAATAAATAAATATATATGAATGTGTTTTGCAGGTATTCGGAGACCCCCAAGACGAGAGGCCCGGGGCGGTCCGTGCCCCCCACCCCCACCCTACTCCGTCACTGGATGACCACAAAGTTTGCTCCCTTAGGATTACAAACATTTGACGAGCCACAGGCTCTATTCGAACTTGTACTCATTGTCGACAGTTAAAATTTATGTATTAAAATACACATGCCAAGTTTTAAAGCTATTTAGCAATGACACACACGGCGCGAATGAGCTCCGCTATCAACGTGACGCCGGCCGCGGTTGCCGAGGGGACTGAGGCGCTTCAGTCACGGTCTGCACGGCCACTACGGTCGGGGGTTCGAATCCCCCCTCGGGCATGGATATTTGTGCCGTCCTAGTTCGTAAGTAGTTCATAAGTAGTCTGTAAGTTTAGGGACTGATGACCCCGTAGTTAAGTCCCATAAGCTGTACAAACATTTGAACATTTTTTGTCAACGTGACTTCACTAGTCCGACACCTTCCGATAAATGCAAAATTTATTTACATTTCATTCCATTCCATGATGGTGGTGGTGGCGGTTGGTGCAGCAACAGTGTTGAATAATTACATAATTTTCAGTTTCTGTTGCAATATTTGTTGATTCTCCAATTACGCGTTTCGCGCTGTTAGTGCATCGTCAGACAGGAAAAAAGACAAATGTTTTGTTACAGTCCGTGTACCTGGCGGGGAGCGAATCTAATGTTGCCAAAGTGAGTAAATTTTGAAAAGTCAGACTTACTTGGGCGGATATGGAGCCACAGAACTATCTATAACTGTGGTCGAGCTACGTGTCGAAACGTGGTTAAGGTTTAATACAAGCTATTTATTGCAAACTGTTTTTTTTTTTTCCAACAACTCACGAAGTTGAGAATTTTGGTGGGGTAGAAGCACAGCTGTGGTACGACCGACCACAGGAACGCGACAAAGCGAAAACCAACCAGCTGGGATCCGAATGGGAGACAGGTGGCCCGGGAAGCGACACCAATAACGGGCGCCAGTGTCAGTCAGTGGGCGGCGGCCGCGGCAGGTAGCGTGCGCCGCTGTCGCCGTCACGTCACGCCGCCGGCTCGTCGCTCGTAATAGATTGCAACACGTGTAGCAGTTCATGAGCCCGGCCGCCAGCCGTCCGTCACCCGGCCGTCCGCTCTGCGCGCTCCAGCCGAGCCGCACCACGCCGCCACCCAACTGCTCCTCGCCATGCACGACGACGGCGGCTTCATAGCGAGTCATAACCTCGTCTTAACTCGGGGGACTAGAACCACCAGAAACACTGGACAAACCTTTCCATAGCAAAAAATCACATGCCATTCGCCACACGCCATCCACTTCACTGCTCGATACGTTGGACGACATCTACATGAACTCTCTCACTCAACAGGTTCCACACGGTGCCTCCAGACGCCGTGTTCTCCCCATCGATCACTTGCGATGTCGCTGCCACCAGAGACAGAAAAACACTGTCGCCGCGTCGCAGACAACGCCGTGACCCAGAGAGGAGGCCCCCCAGCGACCGACGCTCTACTTTCCCTGGAGGGTGGGGTAGGGAGGGAGAGGTAGCCGGGCCCCCCCGAGGGACCGCTGGGAGGGGAGGCCACGCCCAAGACTGCGGACCGCGACTGCCCTCCCAGTGGGAGAAAGGAGGCCCATTGTCCGGCGCACGCTGGCTCCACCCATCGGCCCAGCCTGGCTGTCTGTCACCGCGCCGTGTGGTTGGAACCAGTTCTCAGTACAGCGTCGACAAAAGCTTTTGAACTGTTGACCTCGAAATGTTTTGCAGAGTGGCTGTAGATGTAGGCCTACGTAGGAACACACAGAAATAAATCGTGGAGAAGGCGAAACAAAGGTTGTGTTTCATTAACAGAACACTTACAAGATGTAACGTAGGCGTGATCAAATAAAAAACTATGCAACGTCCTAACAATCAATTATATATTTTTGGCGACGTTACAGCGTTCATTTAATGAAATAAATCACAATTTGCGATCATTTATGGCATCGCCGTACTAGGTTTAGATAGAATACCAAAGGGCGGCGAATGAAAATTTGTGTCCGGCCGGGATTCTACCCGGGATCTCCTGCTTACTAGGCAGACGCGTTGACCACTCCGCCACCGAGGTCACAGTGACCAGCCCGACTGCAGAGGACTCTTCCCTGCACGTCTCTCGCCACACCCAAATCTCTATTCGCCACGCTGTCTCTTTCCTATTACCAAAGCCTGTAACGTCGTCAAAAATATATAATAGTATACAAGCCGAGGCTGGGCTCCGAACGACAATTAATTGTGTCTCAGTACCTCAAGGTCTGTTCTCCCTGATGCGGGAATACAGCATTGTGGCTGCGAGCATTACAGGTCAAATAGGCTGTGGTAATAGGAAAGAGACAGCATGGCGAATAGAGATTTGGGTGTGGCGGGAGACGCGCAGGGAAGAGTCCTCTGCAGTCGAGCTGGTCACTGTGTCCTCGGTGGCGGAGTGGTCAATGCGTCTGCCTAGTAACCAGGAGATCCCGGGTTCGAATCCCGGCCGGGCACAAATTTCCATTCGCCACACTTTGGTATTCCATCTAAACCTAGTACGGTGATGCCATAAGTGATCGCAAATTGTGATTTATTGACCTGTAATGCTCGCAGCCACAATGCTGTATTCCCGCATCAGGGAGAACAGACCATGAGGTATTGAGACACAATAAATTGTCGTTAGGGCCGAGCCTCGGCTTGTATACAATTATATATTTTTGACGACGTTACAGGCTATGGTAATAGGAAAGAGACAGCGTGGCGAATGGAGATTTGAGTGTGGCGGGAGACGTGCAGGGAAGAGTCCTTTGCAGTCGGACTGGTCTCTGTGTCCTCGGTGGCGGAGTGGTCAACGCGTCTGCCTAGTAAGCAGGAAATCCCAGGTTCGAATCCTGGCCGGGCCCAAATTTTCATTTGCCGTCCTTTGGTATTCCATCTGAACCTAGTACGGTGATGCCATAAGTGATCGCAAATTGTGATTTATTTCATGTCTTAACAATCATGTCGAAGTATCATGATGGCGCTTTGGGGTAAGGTAGTGCATCATTTAGGGATACGAGGAATGCATTGACACCTCCCCCTAAAATGTACCCTAGCAGGCAAGGTGATGCTCACCGAATTTTTTGACGTCCGAAGTCTGATACTTATCTAATTCCTAGAGCACGGAAAAACCCATAAAAGTGACACATTCCGTTGCCTACTCAAGTCCACCGAGAGCAAACTGCCTCATAGAGGGATGATAACGTGCGTCTAAACGTCTCTATGATCACGCAAAGTGAACTGGTCAAGTTCAAGTGGGAGCAGCATGAACAACCGCCCTACAGCCCGGACAAGACGCGAAGCGCTTCAACTCGGGCGACGAACTGAAGGACACAGTAGAAGACTGACTCTTGTCACAGCCACAAGAATTCCAGGAACAGGTAATCCTTCCACTCAATATTAATAAAATTTTCCGAACTATTGTGCCGCGGTCTTATGGATTTGTTACTGAAACTCAACGGTTCGTCCCCATCTGTGGAGAACATTCTCAAGGTGGATCGTGGCTGTTTTGTATGTCCGATACACACTCTGACTCGTATCGGACGTACAAAGAGCCACGATCCCCCTTGAGAATATCCTCCACAGATGGGGACGAAAAGTTGGGTTTTAGTAACAAATTCATAAGACTACGGCATAACTGCCCAGGAAATTTTAGTAATACTGACATTTCCAGCCATAAAAGTTTATATTTTACTATCCTTCGACTCGTCAAAAAGTGGGGTTGTTGTGCTTAGGCTTCTAGTGATTAATTTTGAATAAAAAGTTCAATTATAGCCGCAATGTTGTTTCGTACCTTTTCATTTGAACATCCCTGGTACTAACGAAACTGCCTACACTACACATGTCCGTCCTTTTTTGGAGTATTGCTGCGCATTATGGAATCCACACCAAGTAGTACTCACGCAGGATATAGAGAAAGTTCAGAGACGGACAGATAGTTTTGCATTATCTGCGATATAGGTAGAGAGTGTCGCCGAAATGATGCATTGATTGGCGTGGGTATATATAAAACGTTATTCGTTGACATCTACTCACCAACTTTTTCCTCCGAATGTGAACACCTTCTGTTAGTACCACCCACATGAAGAGACATTACTATCATTAGAAAATAAGAGAGATCAGATCTTAAACGGAAAGATTTATGTGTCTTTTTCCCGTGCGCTATTAGAGAAGGGAGCTGTTGAGAAATATTATGAAAGCGGTCCTATGAGCCCTCTGCCAGACATCTAAATGTAGGTTGCAGGGTAAATATGTAGTTTCAGATTGAGGGGACATGATTGGAAATGACTATATCACAAAAAAATTAAAGATTTTCAATATTAACGAAAAGACTCAAAAATGTTGTGAAAACTGAAAACCGAATGGGAAAAGAGGTATTGGAAGACCATGGGAAAGATGGGAATGATTTTGCCTCTATGTTTCGAAAAGGCCTAATCCTTAAAGTCATCGTCCAGACTTTTTCCATGGGCGAGTGATTGGCATTAACACGGCCAAGGCAGAAACTAACGGCGAAGAAGTCTGGATCATCTCCTGTCGCTTGTGGTTCCCGTTTTATCCTGTGGCAGAGTTCCCGTCGACAAGCTCCACTATGTATGGAATATAGCGGGTAAATTCATATTCGAAAGAAAGATCTGGACATATCACAGATATCGGTTACAGAGCGAGCTTTTTAACTTATTATTTATCATTTTTGTTTTTCCTTTTTGTCATGGCTGGGATTCGAAGGCGTCTCCTGCTTAGCAGGAAGTCTCTTTATGCATGCATCCACCGTGGCATTAAGGACAACATGGCTTCACGTAATACGTAAGAAAGTTTGCCTCCAACAAGGCTATCCAATGGAGGAATAGCATCCTAGTGTTGAACTTAATGGGTACAACCCTGCCTGAATTTAATATGTAGGTGACATCAGTGTCGAATAAATTCGTATTCCGGGGACACACCTACTTTCAAAATATCACATTTACTGATTAGTAAGTAGGAAACCCGGGGTCAAATACCTGCCCCAGCACAAATTTTAATTCAGAGCCTCGCCGCATGATAAGGGTAACATCGGAGGTATGTTGAGACTAGCTCTGTCACTTGAATATGAAATTATTTTATATTAATATTACATACTCCAAGTACAGTAGGATTGTCACATTTAAATTGACTGTTATGATGCTAAACCGCTATTGGAAGGCAATGGCAATTTTTTTATGAATTGCAAAGGAGACGTTCATAGGTATACTGTGCATTCACGTTGTCCATAAGGCCAAGGTGGCTAATTGAGTAAGCAACTGCTTTTAAGCAGAAGAACGGGGTTCGAATATCTGTCGTCAACGAAATTTCAGTTCAGTTCTTCGACTGGTAATCAACATCTGCAATCAGGCAACAATTCAACAGTTTCTCAGCACGGTGCAACAAGACTGGTGGTGCGGGCAGATTTGGAATATGTTGATAAAAGCAACGTTGGTCCAATCCCAAATCTGTCTGTATAATCAGAATTGTTGCATCAGAGTCCGGAGGCATCGAAATACTGGTTCAAACCAAATGATTGTATATCTTAACTTCTTTGGTCATCAGTCCCTAGGCTTACGAAGTACTTAAATGAATTTAAACTAACCTGAGGACAACACACACCTATGCCCGAGGGAGGAATGGAACCTCCAAGCAACCGCGCGCTTCGCTGCAAGGCGCCTTAGAGCCCTCGGCCTCGCTACCGAGGCCGGAATACTGTTCTTGCATCAGTTATGGTTTGCACCCCACCCGCTCCAACCCCCAAATATTCATTGGCGATAAACTAATCACTTTCAGATCTTCTTTGCCTCAATCTCAGTGTCTCTATGTCATTCAATACTGATTTCATTCTGTTCCTCACTTTAGATGGAGTTGTATTTTTGGTCATGTGATCTTTGCACAATGCGTTATGTCCCAAAGAAATTTGACTGAGACATGTCTAGCCTATTTTGCCTTGCATTTTGAATGGTCAGTAGTCTAGTAAACACACTATTGAAAGAGAATGGTTATTTGTAATGAAGTACTTCATGAAAGAACTGGCACAAGTAATCTGTCACATCCTAATAACGTAGTTCCAAGACTGACAAATTGTTTTAACATGTAGAAATGTAAAATCGTACACATCACAAAATTAAAAAAAAAATCGTGAGACTCCAATAAAAACGAGTTACAATCAATCAAGTGATGCAAATAAATCGGTTTGTGTATATAGCAACTTGTAGATATAAGGAGAGAAACACAACAGACCAGTTCTCTAGATTGGGTCGTGCCAATGTTTTGTCAGCAACATGCGTTGTAGACTTTTTAGTGGAGTCTCTCTCTCTCTCTCTCTCTCTCTGTCTTAATACCAACTGGACGTCCATCATGTCTCTCTGTCCTGTTCATACTTTTAACTTCTCCCTGTCTTCACATCTGTTGGCGTACCAAACCGTCTTCTTCCTCTGCCGCGCCGGAGTGGCCGAGCGCATTAAGGCGCTATGCTCCTATGCGCGAGGCCATTCCCCGTCGGGGGTTCGAATCCCCCTCTCGTGCATGGATGTTCGTGCTGTCTTTAGTATAAGTTAGTTCATAAGTAGTTTGTAAGTTTAGAGACTGATGACCCCGCAGTTAAGTCCCATAAGTCTTACAAACATTTGAACATTTCTTATTCCTCTCCCTCTTTTTGCCTCCATTATTGACTGAAGTAGACAATTCCTGCATAATATGCAACACACCCAAGATGTTTATCTCTTCTGCATCATCCTCATTAAGTTAGTTTCCTCTTTTACCCTGCTCAACAGCTCCTCATTTCTCATTCTGTCGCTCCATTTCACTTTCTCCATTCTTCTCCACAGATACACTTCAAAAGTTTGTAAATATTTTTTATCATTCTGTCTGTCCTCGTTTCAGAGCCATAAGACACAACGCTACACACAAAACATATGGCGAACCTCTTCCACAGATGTGTGAGAACGCTCCTGGTTGTCAGAAAATCTTTTACTTTCCCAAACGCTTTCCTTCTTTTGTACAGCTTCTATTGGAAGTTATGAAGCTCCCCACATATTGTAATGATTGAACCTGTTACAGTTTCCTTCCATTTAGTGATCACTTTGGACTTATAGATGACCACTTTCATTGCGAATTATTTCCTCACTCGTAGAATATTCTTCATCATTACTTGGAGCCTTTCTTCTGTTTCTGCCAGTACAGTCATATCATCAGCATACTTGGTAGTTTTCATTTGTTCGCCTCCCACTACAAGTCCTTTACCTTCTTTCAAGACCCTATTGATTAGTTTTTCAGCATATACATTAAAAAGTGCTGGTGACATAAACCAACCCTGCCTCACGCCTCTTCCAATAGCCACCTCTTCAGTTTCTACGACATCTATTCGAACCACTACTTTCTGTCTCAGTTAGATTTATTTTATCAGCTTTCTATCCCTCCAATCAATACTAGAATTTTGCAGCATCTTCAAGAGCATAGACAGTTAATTCTGTCAAGTGATTTATCCCAGTCTACAAAACAAACATTTATTTCTAAAAAACCTTTCTGCTAACATTCTCAGACACCCACTTGCATCTCTGGTCCCTCTTCCTTGTCTAAACCCAAACATTTTCTATTAAATTCTATTCTGTGTTTCTATTTATTCTTCTCAGCAATAGGCTGGTCAGGGCTTTGGTACGGTTGGATGTAAAACTAATTGTCCTATAATCTTTACATCTTTTGGCATTGCCTTTCATTGGTAAGGCAACCATTATCGTCTTTAGAAGATTTCAGGCCAGTTACCTGTATCATACATTCAATTGATCATAGGCAGCTGCGGTAACCGAGCGGTCTGCGGCCGCTGTGGTCGGGGGTTCGAATCCCCCCCTCGGGCATAGATGTTTATGCCTTCTTTAGTATAAGCTAGTTCATAAGTAGTTTGTAGGTTTAGGGACTGGTGACCCCGTAGTTAAGTCCCATATGCTCTACAAGCATTTGAACATTTGAATTGATCATATTTGTAATCCTGGTTAAAACCCCATTCCCTGAGACCTTCATTGCTTCTGCCTGTATTTGATCACAACCAGCAGCTTTCCTTTCGTTGAGATATTGGATCGCTTGCCCCACCTCCCGTTTTTCTGTTATTGTTTCCCATTGATTTTCGTCACATTCGTGTTCCTCCTCTAAGATCAATCCTTCACGATCCGCTGCAGAACCATATAGATCTTCTATGTATGCCTTCCAGACATTGCTTTCCTCGGTGTTGTTTGTTATCTTTCCCTGCATTTTAACATTCATTGCTTGCTATTTTTTATACTTGCACATTTCATCTATTCTTCCTTCTCTTTCCAATTGTTGTACATCCTCACATTATTTTTTCACCCAGTCTTCTCTTCCTTTGTCAGTAGTGGAGTACGTACATAATATTTTGATAAAGAACCCATTTCTGGAAATGTCATGCAGTAACGATACGAGCATTTCTTTACCTTACGTTTTAGAGTCCATGTCTACCAACAATTTTTACCTTGTTCGGTCCATACTACTTCCTCGAAAAACATAAAGCAAACAGCTTGCAGTAGAAGAGATTTGTTTCAGTGTCAAAGATAAAGAAATATCGAAACTTACAAGATGACACTTCTGGTTACGAGTAGTTTACTAAAATATTATGCATTCTTTCTTCTATAAAAGTCCTCATAGCTTGGGAACTTTTTAACACCCTGTCCGTCCAATAAGGGGTGCCGAACGTACACTCGGGACAACACGAAGAATCACAAGTTAATTTTCTGCATGAGAGACCACCATCAAGCTGCTGCATCTCAGAGTTTCAATTTCACTCTATGACCTCAGTTAGTTACTGGATGTTTTCCCCAACAGTTTTCAGTCTCCTATAGTACCATGACGGTTATTCCTCGACATCTTTTCAAATGACTTATTGTCCTGTTTCTTCTTCTTGTCAGTGTTTACCATGTGTTCCTTTCTTCGCCGATTCTGTGATCAGTTTTTATACCAAATAATATTTTTCCTGTCCACTCTCAATCCATATTCTGTACTAGTTTGCCTGTTCATCCCATCCAACACTATCATTAATTTTCCTGTAAAATGTAAACTTTCACGGCCGGAATGGTATAAATTACTAAAAATATCCGGGCTGTTATGCCCTGATCTAGTAGATTTATTATTAAAACCCAACGTTTCGTCCCCGACTGCGGATGACATTCTCAAGGGGGATCGTGGCACTTTTGGATGTCCGATTCTCACCCTGGCTCGCTACTGACTGAAGCCAAATTCCGTTTACAAGGGCTCGCGCGCAGTGTTGTGACGTCAGATGTTTTTGACATGCGCGTGCAATTCGTCGTTGCCGATTGCCTCCGTCCGTTAATGTCGTCCCATGGTGGAAGACTGTTACATTTCTTCTTCAAAACCGGAATCCAGATATCATTTAGTTTCACGCCCTCCTCCATCCTATTGAAATTATTGGGGTGTTTTACAATTTCTAGAGCCTCTCTATACAGTCTTTCGTGGGATCCATTTGTGGCTGCTAAAACTTGAGTCTTATCAAATTGAATAAGGTGGTCCCCTGGTTGAAAAACATGTTCAGCAACAGCTGACCTGTCAATCTCTCCTCTTCTACAGTTCCCCTTGTGCTCATCTAATCGTTTTTTCACTGTTCCTTTTGTAGTACCCACATATACGTCCCTATAGCTACACAGAATCCTATAAATGTTTAGGATAGCGACTTCATCAGGCATATGCCATCTGCCAGTAGCTGCTTTCTTCAAAGGCTCAACTGATGCATTTCTCCATACTAAATTAACTGGTACAAGCCTCTGCATATCTGAATAAGAACATAAACCTACATAGCTTTGAATAAGCGTATTGCTTTCGTCTCTCTGTCTCCCTCTACGATTTTTACTCCACAAACCTCTGTCCAGTGCTAAATGGACGATTGCTTTATGTCACAACATGTGTCCCACCAATCGAGTCCTACTTTTAGTCAAGTTGTACCAAAAATATTTTTCCCCTCAAATTTTTTCAGTGCTCCCTCGGTAGTTACGCGATCTAGCAACCTAATCTTCAGCAACTTTTAAATGCTATTATTTCTCTGTCTGACCTACATATCGTTAAAAAATGATTCACTGTCACCTAATATTTGATGTCAATACTCGTAATCAAAGCCCCCCGAAACAAACATAGATCCCAGAGTTCTTAATTTATAACTTTCAAAATTAATAGTTACGTTTACTCCACATCATGAAACGCGAAACTATCAACTACACTACGTAACAAAACTAAATAATGACTGATTATAAATCCCACAGTTATCTCCCATTCTGTAAAGGACGTTTGATTGTGGCTTAAAGGTGCCGAAACCTTTATAATGGTGTAAAAGCGTAACGTACTGTGACGTCACCCTTAGACTGAGTGATGCTTCAAACAGGAAGGTTTTGAAAGTTCCGAAAACAAGACTGGAGATTACAAATTCATGTGAAGTTGTAGGTGGTTTAATGACGTAACAATGATACTACAATTCACCGCAATTCAGACGAAAATCATCGTGGATCCGTCACACGATGGGAATATTGTCTCACCCGTTCTTAGCCAAAGTACATTCCTTCTTTTGACACCACTGAGATGGACATCAGAACCGTGACCCCCAGCGTTAAAATAAAATGTTTGGCTTATGGGTGACCAACGAAAACGACACACCACAGCTCAGAATCAGCACAAGAATGACTCAGTTAATGGCAAAAATGGTTACAATAAAATCACTCTTCTTTTGGAACGTTCATACCCACACTTTTCGCAGTCAATAGCGACAATTTTCAGTGTAGAGAGCAGCAGAACTCAATTGCTTCCAATATTTAATACTGAAGTCACCCAATGGGTGAATCAACCTTTATCTAAAGTATTGTGGGGCTACAACTGTAATTAACGTGATATGAATCGTTTGAAGTATAGTGCAGACTCAAATTTTGCTCTGGTATACAAAGCGGAAACATTTTGGAACGGTTGGAAGCCAAATTTGAATGTGATCAAAAGAAACACAGTAAATGATGCTTTTAGTTTTTCCGTTCACCAGTCTCTGTCGTCTTGTGAGGGTAACTCCGTGGGGAACGCGAGGTGGGAGGTAGAACTGCAAAATTTACATGTGCACTGATAAAATGGCAATGGGTGCCTGTAATAGCATACTATTTCTCGAAGACCCTCATTGTAGGATTACCAGCTCTGCCGTGTTTTCACGTATTTTTGATTGCGATTTTTAGCGACTCAACTTCGATTATCAAAGTCTTGTTAACGGTAGATCAGACTATAAATGGAAGATGGTGTGCAAAGTTACTACATAGAAAGGTTAACACCAAAATAATTGCTATACGGAAATACACTTATCTTAATGGGCGTAGGTCGTCAAACGGATCGACTTGGATCAGGAGCGGCACCACGGGACATTTTAATTTCCACTATCTATACTTTTACAAATACATTCATGAAACTATGTCAGCATCTCCAGGGAGGATTTGGGATTCACACTCATGGCTGTGGAAGTTCGAAAATACAACAAAAGTAATTTTTTTAACATGTGAGGTTTCATCATTTCTTTGCACCTACTATTCGCTGCATTTGTTGTTGTAGGTACATTTTTTTCATAAGAGAGATTCTTCGATTAATTTTGGACTGCATATAAACCATACATACATATGTATGAAACTCTAGAATTTTTCAAATCTATTAAAACTGTGATAAAAACTGAACAATTAACTATAAAATGTGATTTTTTCTAAACAAGAAGTTTACGATGTAACAGCTCATTAATTTTTTCATAAATTAAATAAATTTTGGAGTTTAGTACTCCTGTGAGTATGGTTTGTTTGTTGTGTAAAATTAATTGAACAATGTCTCTTACGTATAAAGAAAAGTGTACCTACAGCAACAAATGCAGTCAATAGTAAGTAAAAAATGACGAAATTTCACCTGTAAACAAAATTATTTTGGTAAACTTTTGAACTTCCGCTGCTATGATTGTGAATCCTGAATGCTTCCTGCTCATTCTGACAAATTTTCATAAATTTATCTGTAGAAGTATAGACAGTGAAAATTAAAATGTCCTGTGGTACCACTCCTGCTCCTAGTCGGTCCATTTGACGTCCTACCCCACTTAAGATGAATGTGTATATATATATATATATATATATATATATATATATATATATATATATATATATATCACATTATCCTCTGAAGGAAGCATTCACTGAAGTCTGTGATGCTGCTTACAAAATCTTTCTCTACATAGAGTCAGCTAGAACCATTTTTAGCCGCTCTTGAAGGGACAAAAGATTGGTTGCAGCATGCATAAAATATAGGTAAAGTAATAATTTGCAATATTGGTAGAAAGAAGAAGTTGTACTAATTTTTAATCATACTCTAGGCCATGGGCGTATGTTAACGAAGTATATAACGAAAATGTGCAATATGTTGCTATTGTTGCGAAGGAACTATTTTGGCCTCCATTTCATAAATTAGAAGCATCATGGAATCGTCAGTTTAACGTTGGAGGGAACAAAGTAAGCAGATTCAAAGGGATTCAGTTTGCCGTTCTTGTTAAGAGATAAAGTGGCTTGCACGGGGTGGAGAGCTGCAGCAAACCACAAGAACAACCTTCCAAAATCTTCCGTCTTTTCAGTTTGAAAACTTGGCAACCCTACCTCACTACCTCAATGCCACCGAAACACCTCCTTTTATTTATTTTTAACCTACTGTGATTTGGATACGCATTCTATGCAACTTCCCAAGCGCCTGTCAGCAGGCAACGAAACTGTTTGATATGTTGATGAGGTTGCCTACACTCCACGCACAAGTGCAGCAACGGATCGAAATATTCAAATGTTTGTAAACCTATGGGACGTAAATAATCTGGTCATCAGCCTCTACGCATACAAAGTACTTAAACTAACGTATGATAAGGACAACAAGTACACCCATGCCCGAGGAAGGAGTCGAACCTCCGACGGCGAGCAGCGGCGCGCTCCGCAGCTTGGTGACTTAGAACTCTCAGCCGCTCAACCGCGGCGCAACGGAACGGGATGGATGACGGGAACAGGCGATGTGATGACTTTCACATTGTCCGACATGTCCCTAGTATCGTAGGGCAGTATTGTGAAGAAATTTGGTGGCAATATGACCAATTAACCCTTATTAAACCTCCCATGAAATGTTAACATATCGCCTTTTCTCGCAAACGTTGACACCTTGCTGCTTGAAGTGTCGCCGAGGCCAAGGGGGATGACGCTGGCCGCCGAGCTGGCGGCACTTTTGAACCAAATGTCAAACTTCTCCAACACAATGGGAGACAATCAAGGGTTTCGAAAATGTGACCCTTAAATTGGCCGTGTGGTATAGTTCGAATTTGACATACTGAACCCAATTGGTTTATGTTTGATATAGCGTACGCCATAACTTTTCAGTTATTATTAAGAACTACTTATGGTTGTCATTTTCTTCGAGATGAAATTCATGACATGTACTTTCCATCTTAGCGAATAGGAGGAGATAACAACATGAGGTTCGAATATTCCATTCAGCTATCGTCGTTACTGCATCAAGGAATTCATCCCAAGCCAGACATATGAATATCGACGTCATATTGGCTTTAGCATCTGAAAATAACATCTTATATGTGCACACTATATTTACTGCTCAATTTAGTCCATGGTCGATTGTTCTGGATAATAATATTAATCACTGATGAAGTTATGTCTCTCCGATATATACAGGGCGAATCACGTAACACCGCAAATATCGTGGGAACGGAAAGTGCGATTGATGTGCAGTTTTCACAGAATGGATTGGTAGACAAGGACTCGTATTGTTATCAAATAAACAGATTGTAAAAATACCTAGAAGGTGTATTTTTTATGCAAACATTCAATTTTTCTAATTTAACAATGGATGTGGGGAACAGGCGATGTGATGACCTTCACATTCTCTTACATGTCCCTAGTATCGTAGGGCAGTATTGTAAAGAAATTTGTTGGCAACATGACCAATTAACCCTTATTAAACCTCCCATGAAAAGTTAACATCTCGCCTTTTCTTGCAAACGTTGACACCTTGCTGCCATGGATATTTTGAGTAACAATGGTTGTTTCTATCATACACTGGAATTTTTCATACCAGCTGCGTACAATGAATTTTGTTCAAAATGTTCAAATGTTTGTAGAGCTTATGGGACTTAAGTACGGGATCATCAGTCCCTAAACTTACAAACTAATTATGAACTAGCTAATACTAAGGACGGCACAAATATCCATGTCCGAGAGGGGATTCTAATCCCCGACCGTTGTGGCCATGCAGAGCGTGACTAGCGCGCCGCAGACCGCTCGGCCACCGCGGCCGGCAAAGAATTTTGAATGACATTTTTATCACGTTTAGTTTGGCAGCTACAACCATTCAATGTTTTGGGAGGCGAAGGCTACGACAGCATAGCTGACTGGCTGGTGGTCATGAGACAGTGGGCCGTGCCCCAGGGACTAGCCACTCGGCCAGTGAGCTACGCTGTCGCAGCCTCCGCCGCCGAAACCTTCAACTGTTGTAGCTGCCAAACTAAACATAATAAAAATGTCATTCAAAATTCTTTGTACACAGCTGGTGTCAAAAATTTCAGTGCATGATAGAAACAACCATTGTTCCATTTACAAAAATTGTATGTTTGCGCAAAAAATACAATTTCTAAGTAATATTACAATCTGTTTGTTGGCTAAAAATACGAGCCCCTGACTACCAATCCATTCTGTGAAAACCGCACATCAATCGCACTTTCCGTTTCGGGTTAGGTGATTCATCCTGTATATTGCACGTTGTGAATGTGAAAGTCGACATTAAATTCTGGTGAGCAGTACATAAGAAACATCAGAACATAGTATCTGGTAAGAAGGTTAAAGGATAATATCGTCAGCAACAGAAAATTGGTATAAAGCGAGTAGGATTCGGTATGAGTAGGAACGTAGGGCAAAGAGTGAGACCCTGTTGACAGTTCGGTGACAAATGTGTTCTCATTGGAGAACAAAGATGCCGACAAAAATAGTTCAAGTAGACGTGCTGACGTCAAAAAACAGAAAGTAAATGGGATAGAGAAAATATTAGAGGATATTCTAAGATAGGAAGAGTAATTCTGTATGTAAAGGGGGATAGAAATGTATTAATTAATCATGGGGGGATTTGGATGCGGTTGTAGGAGGAGGACTAGAAGGAAGAGTTATTGGAGTATAAGTGCTTGGAAGTTAGATTAAAAAAAAAGCAGTTACACTAATTCAGTTCTCTAACTGCTATAGAAATACCGAAAACACTGTTCACGCATCACAAGAAAAATTTAAACTTGCAGAGACCTGTAGACATGTTAAAATTCCAGCTAGATTACTTCATGGGCAGACTGAATCTTCTAAGTCAGACAGTAGAGTATAAAACGTACCGAGGAGTAGATATAGACTCAGATCACAATTTAGTAATGAGGATGGACTGAAGTTTAAAGAGTACAGTCCGAAAGAAATAATGGGGAAGGAAATGCTGTACCAAAGCACTGAGGAAAGATAACAGTTCGCTGAGGATGTAGATACTTCGATAAGGCAGCTAAAGCGATATAAGAAACGAACAATTACAAATGGTGGAAATACATGTACAATGAAAATAACTGCGAAGAAACTGTGATCGACGAAAGAAGGAATTTCAGATATTTTGATCAAATGACAGAAATACCTATTGCAAGTCCCTTAGGAATGTAATAAATTCTAAGTGCAGGGATGTCAATATGAAACAGTCGCAAAAGATATATAAAAGAAATAGGAAACGAAATGATCGTCGGAAGTACTGACTCAGCATACACAAAAGTCAAAATAACTTTCGGAGAGATTAACACCAACTAAGGTAGCATTAAGTATGCAACGAGAATTCGACTGTTAATCCTGCGGCGCACGGCGTCCACTGTGGTGGACGGGTGTTACTGTTCACATTTATGTGTCCCTGCTTCCGATTTTCGGCACGTAAACGCAGAGGATCCACTCCAAGGAACCTTAGCGATCGATGCTACACTGTAAATTTCGAAGGATGAACGAAAAATCGTCAGTTTTCACGCGAATGCATTAGCGTGTCAAGATGGCGGGCGTGAAGCGCAGCAAGCGTTTCTCGGAACGGAATTCCACCAATATCACAAAAAAGACACAAAGTACACTTTTATTAAATGTAAGGAGCCTCTGTGTCCAAATTGCTTCGAACTTTTCCACAAGAAAAGGAAAATCTAACAGGAGGGACTCTGGAGGTCGCAAGCCTCATTGTGACCAGTCCTGTGACACGACTGTATTTTTCCATGTTATGGTAAATTTCTATAAACTTTTGTATTTTATGATAATAGATATTGGTATTTTAGTACAAACAACAATTACAATGTTTCCCGTCATTTTTAATAATTCGTGCATCACAGGGTTAATGACAGAAGAGAAAGTGGATAGGGGGAAAGAGAACACTGAAACTTCTACGAGAGACAACAATTATCGTGATAGAAGGAGATACTATAGTGGATTCCCAATGCACAGGGGATTCACAAAGAGTCAGAATTTAAAAGAGCTCTGGATAACATGAACACAAATAAAGCGAAAGGCATAGATAATGATTAGTCGGTATATCCAACATCATTGGAGTGCGGCTCAGCTTAATAGCTCATCCAGACAAGCTATCGAGAAGAATTATATACAGAAGAAAGGAAACAAAATTGAGATCTCTTAATTAGATGACGATCGGTTTAGATTTAGTAAAGATAAAGGTACAAGAGAGGCATTCCTGACGCCAAACTTGATGATGGAAGCAGGACTAAACAAAAACCTAATAATGATCAAAGGATTTGTCCACCTAAAAATCATACGAAAGTGTAAATGATTCAGTTTTTTCGAAATCTGAGCAAAATTGCTAACCTATATGGAATGAGGGGTAATTTACAATATATTCTAGACCAAAGCGGAATAATAACACTATAAGAGAATGGAACAAGTGCTCAAATTAAATAGGGTATAAGGCATGCAGTCTTTCTCTCATGATAAAATAACGGATGAAGAGTTTCTCCGTAGAATCGGTGAAGAAAGGAATGTATGACAAACACTTGTTCTTGTTCTTGTACTTGGTTTTTAGGGGACTAAACAGCTAGGGCATCAGTCCCTCAAACTCTAGCAACAAGAAGATAATAGGAGATGTGTTATGACATAGGTGAATAATCTATGCTTCTACCTGGAGCTGAGGAGTGTCAAAACTGTAGGGGAAGAAAAAAAATTGGAACAGATTCAGCGAGTAAGAGAGGAAGGAGGGCTCAAGAGCTACTCATAAATGAAAAGTTTGGAGAAAAATTCGTGGCAAGTCCCATCAAACTGATGACTCGAAGAAGAAAAGAGTCCTGCTTAAGGTATTAATCACCACACGGAGTTAGGGACTGATGACCCCGCAGTTAAGTCCATAAGCTTAACAATCATTTGAACCACAAGGAGTAACACCACTTCTAGCATTGACATTGACATCAATTCGGCGAGGAAGAGAGTAAAAGTTCCTTTAGGTATAATATAATGAGATGAAACCACTGATAAGTTTGCGAACACCTGGCAAACTGCGAGGATATTGTTTCACCTGTTGTTCCTAATTGTTAGAGACATTTTAATGTCCGGCCACTACGGTCGGGGGTTCGAATCCCCCCTCGGGCATGGATATTTGTGCCGTCCTAGTTCGTAAGTAGTTCATAAGTAGTTTGTAAGTTTAGGGACTGATGACCCCGTAGTTAAGTCCCATAGACTATACAAACATTTGAACATTTTTAGACATTTTAAGAGACGTTAGGAGTGGGACCATCGGGCGCAATTGAATTGCGTGTCCTCAGAGAAGTCCTGTCACCACGTCACGCAAGACTCTAGCGTATTCGTTGAAGTATCGACTACTGGGGGATGTAACAAGAGCTGGAACACAAATAAGGATGTGGATACGGAAGGAAAAGTAAAAGATACATTTTCATTAATAGGACTAGTTTATTTGGAAGTGCAAAGGAAAATACTCATCGTCTTCAGAACTGAAGAGAGATAGAAGGATGACTGCTATTACTCAGTTAAAGTGGTAACAAAACTAGCAAATACAATTCTTCTTGATGCTGCTCTTGAGTGCCGTGGCCGACAAAACTGGACCCGACCAACAAGTGCAGCTGATTAAATAAGTGTTCCAGAGGGCGCTCTGCTCCACGGCGGCCGTAGGCGAGGCTGCGCGTCTTCTCGTAATTTCCGAACGTTGCTGCGCCTTCTGAAGCTCATTCTGGCGGTGCTGTGCTGGTCGGTGCGCAGTCGACATGTTATATGGTGGGACTGCACTTTCTTGATACTTATCGCGAAACTTTAGGAGCATGGGTAATATAATACTCACAACGAAAGTACTTGGGCTCGAACAAATATAAATACACGAAAATCACGTGAGAGATAATGTGAAGGTTCCTCATTGCACTAGTGATATTCCCTCATATGCAAAGCTCTGCAGTCACCCATTACAGGCCTCTGCGTGTGCCATGCCGCACTGCACCTTGACCTGCCGGTAGACTACACCAGTAGTGACGGTGCAGTGTGCCTCTGAAGTAGCGTTTTGTGACGTTATTTGTGTAGTGAAGCGTCGGATAGGTCGGCGAATGGTAAAAAATCCTGCTAATATAGTGTGACTGGTTGAGATGAAGTTACGAAGAAACCTTCTTCGTGAAGATGGTATTGGTGTAGAAGATTAATCATTCGCATGTTACCTGGTATATACTATAGTGTTTCCAATCTATGCTCATATTTCTGCACTATAATAGATACCAGAAAACATGTCATGTTCATCTTCTACACCAAGACCGTATTCACGAAGAAGGGCTCTTTGGAATTTCATCTCAACCAATCGCAATACATTATCGGGATTGATTAACAATCGCCGACCCATCTGACGCTTCACTTCACAAGTAACGTCACAAAACGCAACTTCAGAGGCACGCCGCACTGTCCCTAGTGCTCCCGACTGGTGTACCGGCAGGTGCAGTGCGGCGTGGCTCGCGCAGAGGCCTGTAATGGGCGACTGCAAAGTTGTGCAGATGCGAGAGTATCGCTAGTGGAATAATGGTCCTCTACAGTATCTCTCAGACGATTTTGGTATATTTGTGTTTGTTCGAGCCCGAGTACTTTCCTTGTCAGTAACGAAAAGGCGTAAATAGAAATCCTGGTTCACGTTCATGGTAATATGAGTGAGTGGACGTAACTCAGAGGCAATGAACACTCCAAAGCATAAAAACAGACAGAACCAACTCCAGTCTCAGGTTCACACCACACACGCCCCCCAGGAGGCTCACTGTTCTTTCGTGAGGACGTGCGTGGCTTGCACCGGGCCCCGAGCTAATGCAGTATTTCTTCATTCTTTCCTCCCTGAACTGCACTTCCTTTCCCTTCCCCTCCTTTCCTATCCTCACTCCTTCCCCTCCCCTCCGGGGGAGCGATAACGTTAGCAGTTTGGCCCCCCTATCCCAAACAACCAACCAACCAACATCACACACTGCAAACGCCTCATTGAGCTGTCTGTGGCCATGAGGCCATCACTTGAACCACGTTGGGCCGCATAACACGCTTGTAGTCTGACACAGTACACTTTCTGTCATGTCTCCCCGTTCTAAGACGTGGAGCTCTGTGTGCCGCTGACATGATGGGACTTCTTCTACATCTAGTGCACGGCAGAGGGTTCAACGAACCACCTTTATGATATTTCTCTATAGTTCCGTTCTCTAATAACTCGCGGGAAAAAAAGGAACACCTAAATCTGTCTGTTTTCGAATCTAACAAATATTTTCGCTTTCGGAAGAGAAAGTTGGTGAAAGAAATCTCGCAAATAGATCTCGCAGCAACGAGTACCACATTTCTTTTAATGATTTCCATAGCATCTCGTGCTTCATTTCCGTGTCACTCTCTCTCCCCTATAATGGCGGTAACACAAAACGAGCTGCCCTTCTCCGAACTTTCTGTAAATCGTACGTCTGTTCCACCTGATGTAGATCCCACAATACGCAGCAATAGTCCAAAATAGAACGCACAAGTGTAGTGTAAGCACTTTCTTTAGTCGAAATGTGGTATCTTCTAAGTGTTCTGCCAATTAAACGTAGTCTTCTGTTCGCTTTCCCAACAATTTTTGTCTTCTTTCCTTTCAAGTTGTTCGTAATTGTATTTCCTAGGTAGTTAGTTGAATTGAAGACCTGAAGATTTGACTGAGTTACCGTGTACTTGAAGTTTTCTTTTATTGTTCATATGGATGACCTTACACTTATCATTGTTAAGGATCAACTGGTAATTGTTGCACCATGCAGATATCTAAATCATTTTGCATTTGCTTCATAGAGGTACTATAACCCAAATACCCGTTGTGTGAAATTATCTTCGCCGTTCGCTCGGAAAATGGTAGAGGTGGACGTGCAGTCACTAATAGCAGCAGTTCCTGTCGGCTCTCTTACTGACTGCCATTGTCGGAACATCACCGTCGTCCCCCACTGCTATCGCGATCTCTTCGCGAACGCTGTTACCACGCCGTGCCGATAGGCTACGATTGGTTAACCATTCCTATTAGACACGTTGGATACATAGAGTTCGTTGGTCCAAACATGTTAAATCATTAAGATGGCACACATTAGCCGCGCGGAGATGGCCGGATGGTCTAAAGCGCCATGCCACGGACTTCTCGGCCGCTGCTGCCGGAGATTAAAGAGCTTATTTAAGTGCTTCCTCAGGCATTAAGTTAGTTTCAATAGTATTTATGTATAGGGACCGGTGGCCCTAGCAGTTTGGCACAACAGTCACACAAACTTCCATTTTCGACATACCTTACTCTGCTGATTCTACAATCCAATGGCACAGGCTCACCACTTTTCTGCTATATTTTACATTTAGGACGTTTCACATAAACGACTTCCTGGTGAAAACTGGCTACTGGAAGTGAGTACGCCTATCGCGCAAACGTGTGAATCAGGAGCCAGCCACATCTCAAGTGCGTCTCTGCCTTCAATGCATTATAGTTTGTGCCGAGCAACGAGTTCAAGAGTATGCTGCACATTGCGCATGCGCTAAATAGAGAAACTGCAGTGGTTTCAACAAATATCGTAAGTTCACCTATTCTGGCCGAGCTCTTTCCGATTCTTGAAATTCTTTCGTGGTGAAAACATAGCGCCAAGAACTAGTAATTTTTCTACCGCCGTTCTCCTGCAAAGGAAACTAAACATCAGAAAGAGAAAATTCTCGTTTTACAGAGAAAGAGCATATACTACACAAAAATACTAACAAAAACAATCAAATGTGTTTTAATTATTATTATTTCAGGAAAAAAGTATCAAATTTGAATTAAATAGGCCCTATTTACCCTTTTTAGATATTTTCGGGTGTATTTTGAGGTAAGTATTTTCTCAAGTATGTAATGAAAAATTTAGAACGCACTTTTCATATATTTTTCTGAGTTAAAGAATGTAGAGAATTTATCACATGATCTTCGACAAGAATATGTATATCTGTGGAATGATTGATTAACTTTGTTGTTCCAACGTATGCAGTGTACACATAACCTCACTCCACGGATTAGCTGCGAAACTGATTAGCTAACATATTTACAATATTGGTGTCAACGTTAAATCAAAACGAACACCCCAGGCAGACGATATTCAGTACGGGAATGACACGGCATGGGCGCTGCAATAGACCCACTCGGCTCGATTAACAAACACAATGAAGTCTATCGTGTGAAAGCGGCATCGTGCGTCACTTGGTGCCATTTCCACATTATGCACAGTGCTATAAAATGCCAAGGTGTTCTTTTAAGAAAAGACCAAAATTTTGGCAAGATACTACAGTGGAGTGTCAATCGTCAATATGGACAAAGACCCCACAAAAACTCTGTAACTTATCCTTGATACCCAACACGATTTTTCGATATCTCTTACACAGTAACTGTTTTTTGTGCCTCACCACCCCGAGACTAAATTTTGGCCGTGCGGAATGACTGCGTGGTCTAAGGCATCATGCTGCGGACAGGGCGGCCTTTCCCGTCGAACGTTCGTGTCTTCCCTCGGGCATGGGTGTGTGTATTGTCTTTAATGTAAGTTAGTTTAAGTAGTTTGTAAGTCTAGGGACTGATGACCATACCAATTTCTACCAATAGGTTTAAAAAATGTGAACATTTTTAGCTAAATTTAATTCTGTTTCTTTGGTTTGGTAACTACACTTAATAATGTCAACATATATATTGCTATGAGAGATTAATGTTTCAAACATTGTTTGTTTATAAGGAATATCTTTTGAATATTATTGTAACCCTTTATAGCCCTTATATGAAATAGTCTTGGGCGGAAGAAATTCTTTCAATAATAACGCGTTTCTCCTTCTTGGGTCATAACACGATATTTCAAACCCTTAAAAGGGCGTCTGTGCTACATTGAACCACGCTTCAGGTCTACAGCTACATGGATACTCTGCACGTCACACCGAAATGCATGGCGGAGGGTTCATCTAACCATTTTTATGATATTTTTCTATAGTCTCGTTCTCTAATAGCTCGCTGTTTTCAATCTGATTTATTTTATTTTATTATGACGATCATGTCTCCCTATTTAATTGGATGCTAACAATATATGTTCGCATTCGGAAGAGAAAGTTGGTGAAAGAAATTTCGCATATAGACCTCGCCGCAATGAATAACGCCCTTCTTTCAATGATTTCCACCCCCACTCGTCCATCATTTCCGTGACACTCTCTCCCCTATATCGCTATAATGCAAAATGAGCTGCTCTTCTCTGAACTTTCTCTAAATCATCAGTCAGTTCAACCTGGTGTGGATCCAACAATGTACACCATTAATGTGTAGTGAAGGCAGTTTCTATAGTAGAACTGTTGCAGGCCAGACTACAAGATGGCCTAGTAAAAAAAGAATAAAATTAAAAGGATGAAAAAACGAACGTAGATAGAATACTAAAATTATTAAACTGAAATTTACGTCAAATCAACCACATGAGCACGCCCCAATGCCATAGCAGTAGCACAATATAAATTTATATACACATTCGACGGTAGAAAAAAAATTGTCATCTCATCTTTACAGCAAGAGCATCAAGTGGGCACACCTACGAGCAGTAAACAAAGCTGGCGCTCGAATCAGCTAAGACAGGCAATACAAGTTACAACACGATCCCTCGTTTGCACAGGATATGATGCAATCTTTTTGTCACTGTTGAAGTCAACCGTCACAACCACAGATACCACAGAGTAACCATAATCCACACACGATGGAATCATGAAACCGTAAAAGGTAGTTAGTGACGAAAAGATTAAGGTGTGGTGTGTAACATGTGCCAACTGTTTAACTGGACTCATTTTTATTTACGAGAACCTCAGTCCCCAAATCTGAATAAAAATGCTACAAGAAGTGATTTTCTCCTAATTATGAAACAAGATAGTAGCTTTCCCTCTTATTTTCAACAGGTAGGGCTCAACCACACTACAAAGCAGCTGTTCGTAAGTCGTTTGACTGTCAAGTTTCTCATCGTTGGTTTGGGAGACGTGGTTCTGTGGAATGGTCACCCAGATCACCTGATCCCACACCAGATGACTTTTTTCTGTGAGGCCATTAAATGCAAATCGTACATGCAGAGAAAATAAGAAAAGACACCATATCGACCAAGGAACGAAGAAGCGTGTGCCATCATTTCTGCGGAAATACTTCTGCGAGTGAAGGACAATAGGATTCAGTGCCTTCAAATGTTCGTTGACTAAGATGGACAGCATGTTGAACACATTAAATGGCCTTTATGGAGAACAGTCCAGTCTGTATCTCCAAACAAAATGTGTTGTAATTTTTTAAGCATAGCTGCTACGTCGATCTGTTTACAGGAATAAACTTGAACGAAAATACTGATGTTATCTGATATATCACAATACCCCCTTTACAATCATGAAAATTGATGTGGATTAAATGTCGACGATTTCAGTGTTCCATGTTCCATGTTCGCTAGATACCATGAAAAATAGACCACCGCACCCATATCCTACTGAAATATACCGGTTTCCCAATTCCTGCAGAGTTTTTGAAGTAAAATTGTCTCCTGCGACTCACACTGTATTTATGGACACGTGAAAGTGAACTTCAAGGTAGTACTGCAGAAAGGAAAGAGGAAGCAGATGGAGATGAGACAGGAGCCAAGATAATGCGATAATAGTGGACAGTACACTGGAACTCCTAAATCAGAAATCTCATCCCTGGAATAAACGAAATTCGCCCAGAGCAAATTGAGTCCTTAATAAAGCGAGCCAAATAACTATTCCATCTGGTTTGCAAGATGTGAGAAGCAGCGTCATTCACTCAGACTTCAAAAAATTTAATATTTGTAACTTAATTAAATCAGGCGATCATGAAAGAATTAGTATAGGCAACGAAACAGTCGAAATGTTAGGTGAGATTTGTTATTTAAGCACATAAGTAAGCTACGACGGCCGAAGTAGAAAATACATAAAATACTGAACGATAGTTAGAAAAAAATTATTTCCAAAGTAGAGAAATTCGTTTACATTAAAAGCACATTTATGTGTTAGGGAGTTTTTTCTTATAGTAGTTGTTGGAGTTTTGCCTTATATAGGAATGATCGATGAGCAGTTGAGACCAAGAGGGGAAAGAATTATGGTATTGCAAAAGAATGATGAAACTGATGAGGAGGTACTCAAAAAAATAGAAGTGAGATTTCCAGCATATCTGGACCAAAATTGGTATCTATTCAGTAGACGTATTCTGAGACCTTAAAGGATAATTAGTTTACTACTATAATTAATTGTGGGGTAAAATATAGTAAAAGGATGCCAAAAGACAATTACAGTAATCAGGTAAAAGGAATGTGTATTGCAGTTGTTATTTGGAAATGAAATGTAGGATAGAGAATAGTGGAGAGACACAATCAAAAGTCTTAGAAATGAAGACAACAACAGTATAATACTTAACTTTTCTTTTCCATAGCAAGATATTCACCTCTTGGCTAACCTATATCTATACAAAAGCGAAAGGGCACTCATTCATACATTCACTCTCTCTCTCACTCACTCACTCACTGACTAAACACGAAATCTCGAAAACTGCTTCACCTATGAAGCTGACATTTGGCAGGAATGTAGTTTATAGATATTAGGCGTCAGCTAAGAAACGATTTTGCGATAGGACCGATAGTTCAGGAGGTATGACGTCATAAAGAATTAATACTTCACCGTCTTGCGGCACGCGATACTGTGACTTTATCAGTCCACTATTTGAGAAGGAGAGCACTTGGCGACTTGCAACGAATTTTAAACATAATTTCAAACCTTTGGAAAACTTTTTCTCGCTGACAACCATACCAAAATGATGAAAGGAAAAAAGTTTCTCGCTCACTACTTTTCCGCTGTTCACGGAGTAAAACTAAGGCATTCGGTATAACGCTGAAATTTATAATTTCTAAACTACATATTGTACCTGGAGGAAAATTTACAAACAGTATACACACATATAGTTGAATGTATCCTCTAAATTGTGTCACAGTACGACACGTAGTTCATAAGATACGAGCACATAAACAGTAACTTTTATGGAAAACCGTCCCATCACGCATCACGTTTTAACCTATTACTTCTTTACTACAACTACTACAACAGATTTTTCAGACATACAGCACCTGCGCAAATAAAAATATACCTGAAGAATTATACAGTAGTACAACATATAACTCAGTAAATATGAGATCATATATACTGCGATGGGTATAAACTTTTCATATCAGGCATCTCGTTTTATTACATTTCTCATTTACTGCTAAGACACTCCTGGATTCCAGTGCACTTAAGGAAATTCCTGAAAGATGACAGTGCTGTTGAAACTTCGAAGCAACTTTGAACTGTGAAGCGCATACCACTGTAGGAAGAAGCAATAGGTATCTACAGAGCTACAAAGAAAGAAAGAGAATTTAACAGTGTATCAGATGACTAAAGAGAATTTAACAGTGTATCAGATGAATAGCCATTATTTACGAAAGATCTGGCTTTTAACTTTAAGAGACCGTAGTTTGCAGTGGGACTTCCATTTTCTATTATGATTAATAAATCACAGGGCAATCTACTCAGTACTGTGGAGTGTATTTGAAATCTCCATGTTTCTCACACGGGCAGCTTTATATCGCTTGCTCAGGCATTGGCTCTCCACAGAAAATATTCATATTATATCCTGGGCAAGTCACAAGAAATATTGATTATAGTCAGGAAGGAAGGAAGGAATATTGGCCTTTAACTCCCCGTCGACAACATGGTCATTAGAGGCGGAGCTTACGCTCTGATTGTTTGGGTAAGGATGGGAAAGGAAATCGTAATTTGAAATTTTTGTGTATACTATGCTTATAAGTATGGTGTAGTACAGCAAATCTCCAAGAGTACGAACTTGGGTTTCCATAGGTCAACTGAGAGTGCCGTGGTGCAATATATAAGCTTCATTTCATCAAAATCGGATCAGGGGAAGAAAAGATATCATAATTTGTAGTTTCTGGTGTACACTACGCTTGAATTGCAGCGTAGTATATCAAATATCCGATAGAGGCGCTGTTACTTGCATAGTACACCAAATAACTAATAAATGGCGATGCGTAACGAAGGTGCAATACACTTAAACAAGGGCTACGATTTTCCTTACGGCAGAGGTGTAGTGCATTGATGTTGAATCCTTTTTGAAAAATCACATTTTATATGAAAAACTTTATGAACATTCATCGATTTTGACAGTGACTTCTACTTAAATTTGACACCTTGAGTATGAGAACTTAGTTTATGGACAGAGGGATCCAACAAGGATTCTGTTTTTGCTGACCTAGGTCCGGAACCCTAAAAAACCATGATATACACAGGTCCCTCTTTAACAACCGTTACGAAGCACGGGCATATAAGCTAGCTAGTACAATATACAGGCCCAGATCCATAGCGCACTTTCAGTCGAACATCAACTTTCAGTCCTAACGGCAGTGATGGAAGTAATAAAACCCATTTTCAGAGATCTGGCACATTTTGACTTGTGGAAGAAGTGTCTTCATAGGTACTGTGAAAGTCCTACAGCATAATACTGGACTTAATCCTTACATAAGCTGCATCAGGTAACTTCATTCATGGATAAGGCACAGTATGCAGCGGAAGTGGCCACTAAATAATCCGTAAGAGAGAGAAGGATGAGGTCTTTGGGAAATTGATCAAGACATGATATACAGTGAGGTGCAGAGTGCTTCTAAGTAAATAAGTAAAAAACGAAGAATACATTTATTTTCGGTAATTTAAAACCTTCGAAATTCTTTATGAAAATTTACATATTCTAATGCAATTTCGCCATTACTTCATATACATCGTCTCCCAACAGCGCAGGAACGTAACACATAAATGCTTTATCTATAGACAGACAATACTATAGTATCCCATCTGACCGTTCAGTTATACTTAAAGTGTGATTTCGGAAAAAGTTTCAGCATTTACTTATTTTACAAGTTCGCTCAGTTACTATCTCTCTTCCAACACAAAAATAGTTTGTATTCCAAAAATATGACAGATAATAGTATAGCATGTCACCGCAGGGAGAGCTAAGTAAAAGTCTCCTTATTTATGGTATACCTCTCTGCTACTCTTTGCTGCTCAACGACAGTATGAACTTTGTAATTCAGATTCAGATTCTATGATAGATATTAGAAACATAAGTCACCTAAGAGTGGAACTCCTGAACCATAAGCTATTGATAATCTTTCCACATTGCCACAGGTTTGGTTTCACTATGTAGTGAAGATTTCTACGGAAAACAGTAGTAGATAACGGTAGGGCATCAAAAGTGAGTCGTACTTACTTAACGAGACAACCGACCTACTTGGAAGTGCTGTAGAATCATACACATTTGTTCATTAATATCAAGACGCAACAAGAGATACGCCCACAGCAGAGATTATTAGGCAACAGAGCGTTACTGATATTAATTACTGCTGGAGGGGAAAAAGATAGTAATGGGTTTTTTAAAGGAACCATCCCGGCCTATGTATGGACGGTTCTGACTGACTGCATAAAACCAATACCTCATTTCTCTCAATCGCGAGTTCAGACACTGCACGACCACAAAAAGTCCCGTTCAGATAATGCTGAATTACGATGCACCGCGGTGGAGTAGCAGAGCGGTCTAAAGCGTCTCGCTGCGGAGCGCGCGGTTGCTCGCTGTGGAGGTTCGAGTCCTCCCTGGGGCATGGGTGTGTGTGTGTTTGTCATTAGGTTAGTTTACCTAGGTTTAAGTAGTTTGTAAGCTACGGACTGATGACCACGCAGTTTGGTCCGATAGATCTACAAACATTTGAACATTTTGAATTACGATGCAATGAGTTTTTTTCTTTCATATCTGGCATATCATATCATATTTGATATTTATGCAGGTTTATAGAACTAGTGTTGAAATACAAAAGTTTCGCATGTGCAATATTTTTTGTGGCTAAGCTGTTGCAAAAGTAGACACAGAGAAAGAGAGTGTGTGTGTGTGAGAGAGAGAGAGAGAGAGAGAGAGAGAGAGAGAGAGAGAGAGAGAAAGAGAGGGTAGTGGGGCGGGGGGACAGACAAACGAAATTCTTAATGAGTACTTCGTATCATTTTCACAGGTAAAATTTCAGAACTAAGTAAAAATTCATAAAATGTTCCAATGTTTGTAGAGCTTAAGGGACTTAACTACGGGGTCATCAGTCCCTAAACTTACAAACTACTTATGAACTAGCTACAACTAAAGACGGCACAAATATTCGTGCCCGAGGGGGATTCGAACCCCCGACCGTAGGGGGTCGTGCAGACCGTGACTGAAGCGCCTCGGTCCCCTCGGCCACCGCGGCCGGCTAAAAATTCATAACGCATATTTTATATGTACTGTTGCAACTGACATCAGTCAGTTCCATGTATTGTTCGCCGTTTGAGACAGTTTTGTGCAAAACTGCAATAGAGGAAGCATTAATGACGGGATGTTCTGCATGCAGATGCTAATTTGATGACAGGTAGAAACTGTAGCGATGTAATAAATATCTACGAGTTGCGTATATGAGTGTCTAATGTATGTTTTTATATTTATTGCTCACGCAGCCTCAACGCTTTTTCTTCTATCAATTTAGCTGACCCGAACAGCTCAAACGGTTGGAAGTCGCTGCTGTAGAGGATCGGTGACGTGCTGGGACCGGCAGTTAACACACAACATAAATAAATGAATCGAACGCCGTATAAATAGATAAAGCTGTCCATTAATGTTCTATTCGGCAATAAATCTCTGCAAACAGTGATAACCATATTTACCTCGCAGTAACCTACCCGAGAGACCTGAAGCGAATTACCATATGAAACTAGATGTGCGAAAACTAGATGCCTATTGAAGAGCTTGGAAGAAACCTAAGGAAATGGTCAAAAAACCTCGCATTTGACTAGTGTTTGTGTTGTTCAGCTGCGACTAAATAGTTCAAGAGGGTTCCAAGAGGGTATTGTGGGATTACTCAACAAACGTCACAAACAGACGCTACAAAGGAAGCATTCTTCACCAAAGATGAGTTTAGTTGAGTTTCGATAGTATCACCTGTAAGCACGGAAAACATTCTCCTCGTAGAATGAAAGTTAATGAAAGTATGGCTCATATAGGGACATACTGTCACTGGTTTTTCTCGCATAATTTGTGAATTTAGCAGAAATTTACGAAAAAATAGGAGCAGAAAAAATAATCTCTGCCACATACCATAATGTGGCCATCGGTGGATTGATTAGAATCAGCTTCTGATAATACACTTGGGACTGTACTGCCGCAGTGGTAAGGGGTAAGAGGCCTTGAATCGATCAGGGAGGCCAGTGAACAGACGCCGTTCATTATATCGACTGCAGTCTCCAAAGCGTCGAAGACAGGAGTAGTCATTATGTATACAGGAAAAGCATCACTTACCACTATGAGTAGTTGATGAAGTAGAGAATGTCTGTAGTTAATAACTCTGCTACAGGCACTGATGATGAAAAACATGTGTCTTAATCTCTACTGAAAGCAGTATACATCCAAAAACTTACTATTTCGCCATATGGCTTATGGATTTTCTCAGCAATTAAGACTGTTGAACCACGTGAAAGCAACTAGAAATCGGTGGAATACAATGGTGTTAAGAGAAAGGTGAGATGTAAGAAAAGAGACCTTGGATGAAATTAATTTGATGCTGAAGTGAATCAACGCTAAAAAGTAAAAGACACTAAATTAACTATATAGGGAAGACCGGGACATGTTGGCCGTCCTAGGAAACAAACAGCAGGTTATCAGCACTGTCTCCCTCCCTCAGCAGGACCTATATCGTGGGGCGAGCTGTTTTGGACAATCTGTAGTGATTAATTGTTGGCCGCGGTTGAGTAGTCGAGCGGTCTAAAGCGTCTATCTGCGGAGCGCGCGGTTGCTCGCCGTGGAGGTTCGAGTCCTCCCTGGGGCATGGGTGTATGTGTTTGTCCGTAGGTTAGTTTACCTAGGTTTAAGTAGTTTGTAAGCTACGGACTGATGACCACGCAGTTTGGTCCGATAGATTTACAAACACTTGAACATTTTTTTTATTAATTGTTTTTGTGCGTGTTTCAGTATATTACTTCTCGTCGGTTAAATGTGTGTTACTTAACTTTTACTTACTTTAGGCGCAACAGGTAGCTAGTATAATTAAAAATCGTAGTTTACGGATTATTTCTATATGGCAGACTATTTAAATTCCTTCACTGGGTTTTGTAACGAATATAACTTATTGTAAACATGGCGATGTGGTATATTGGCGCAGACAGGACGGGACACGATGAGTTTACAAGAAAAACTTTGGGAAGGTACTGTGCTAAGTACAAACAGACCTCCTATCATCCTCCACGGCGATCTGAAAGTCAGGAAACTGAAACTTCCCGGAGGAAAAAGAAAGGAAAATAAGTAGAAAGAAAATGCGCTCTTTTGAAAAGATAGTATGAGGACTGATAGAATGAGATTAACTACATCATCTGCAGGAGACCTAAAACGCAAGAAGAAACCAAGGAAAGATAGCGATGACAGTGATAATGGGGAAGATTCACTGTGCCTAAGGTGCCTCAAGCCTTTTTCAAACAGTCGACCAGGAGTCAATGGATTCAGTGCACAATCTCCAAGCGTTGGGCTCATCAGACATGCGTGAAAATTGAAATCTATGGACTATTTTATGAGTGTTAAAATTGTGCTGATCCTTTGGTTCTGCACAGTGATTGAAGTTGACTGGTTTCTATTAAGACACTATAAATCGTAATAATTTTAAACTTCCCGTTGTCTCAGTAAAATTTAACCATTTAACTCATTATTCAGCTTCATCTTAGGAACATTAAATATGTTTCGTGGTAACTATTTTTTAGGTTATACTTGTTCATGATAAGATTACACGGGTCAACGTGACCCAGCATCAGGGCCAACTTACCCTTAGGTAGAGGTACATTTGCCCACTTGACATATGTCCAGTTTATTTTTTCCTTGTAATATTTCAACTCATATTTTCAAGATTAATAATTTCCATCCAGATTCTGTAAAAACTTTCCAAAATTTAAAAATAATTTCATAAATTTAAATACGTAAAATAAATTCATATTAAAAATAAAATCAGAAAATATGGCCAACTTGTCCCAGTCTTCCCTTTGCTACGCTGAGAGATCATTATGAAGAAATTACAAGGCATATGACTGGATAAAGATTTCCATTGCTTTAATTGCGGCATGGATCTTGGCCGGTAGGATGCGACCGAGAATAGAACCCGGAACTTCAAGCTTACTAGGCAGACGTCTTACCACTAGACAACAGCACCAGTAGCGTTTAAGGCACCTCGGAATAGTGGTAAGACGTCTGCCTAGTAAGCATGGAGGTCCGGGTTCGATACCCGGCGGCATCACAAATTTTAATTCATTACTTCACCTTTATATTTTGTCTTTGACATCTTCGAGACGAAACACCGTCTCAGGGTTTGTGAATTCCTATTTACATTGGTGTATATATGTTCCACATTTCCTCAAATTAACGGACCGATTTTAACCAAACATGCTCTTCTCATTCCTTACCCTCAGGAAATAATCGTTAAAGGAGTAAGATCTACTTACGACAAATATTTCAGGTCATATGACGCCATAAACCATGAAATGCATTAAAACCGCCTTATTACTCATGTGATTACAAAGACTTGCAATCTAGCAGGGCAGAATGGATTGAGAATTTGCAGTGCCACGTGATTATGCTAGTTAGTGTAGTGCATATATCACACCGTCGGATCAATCTCTTGCACATAATCAGACGTACAGCGAAGGAATGTAGATCTAAAACTATCTCAGGCATCTGAACTGCCTGCAAGAGTAACAATAGAGGAATGGCAAAGAAAATTTGGATTCTCATAGATGTCGATCAGTTTCGCTTGAGGAAATTTACAGGCAAAATAAATGCAGTTAAGACAGTTACACTGGATTTTTCGACTGAAAAATGGTGTCCTACTTCCCAATAGTTGAGTTTGTTTTCGATGTAGCCAATTACTATTAAAAATACTTTTCTGACTGTTTTATCGGTATCTACTTGTTTAATTTTGCAGCAGACAGTTATTTTCTACCTATTTGGCGATATCAGTCACAATATTTAAGGTCGAATATCCCAATCTAAGTGCCTCAGCATCGTCTCGTACAATTTGCTGCATTCTATTGCCTTTGTTTTACTTCTATTAACGTCATTATTATATTATTCTTTAAGTTTACAAAATTTCTTTATCGTCTTCCACAAAATTACAGTGACTTCGGTAAACCTTAAACTTATATTTTCACCTTCGTGAACTTTAATTCCTTTTCAAAATTCCACATCGGCTGCCGTCATAGTTCTTTCAGTGCACAAACTTATAAGTTATAGGCAAGCCTTTTTCGTTTCTCAGATATGACTTTCCCTTCGTATTCTACCTCACTTATATTTGCCGTCTGTTTTTGTATAAGCCGCAAATAAGCTTTTTGTCTCTGAATTTTTCCCGGCTAATTTCAGAACTTGAAAAGTCCATAGTAAATTCAACACTGTCATACGCTTTCTGTAAATTTACAAATAATATAAATGTACGTTTTATATTTTTGTGGCCGATCTTCATGGATAAGTTCCAGGGTAAGTATTTCCCTCGCGTGTTCCACATACACATCGTAAACTATATTGATCTTCCGCGAGGTCGGTTTCAACCTTAGTTTTCGATTTTTCTGTACATAATTCGTATCATACATTTGGAAGGCGGAATTAAGTAATTCCGTGATAGTCACAAGTGTCAGCAGTGGTCTTCCATTGTATAATAACGAACACGTTATTTCTTAAGTCTGAGAGAATTTTGGCTATATAATATTTATTGTAGAGTGAATAATACTTTTATCTCCCATAATCCTGAGGGCATGTAGTCTCGTCCAAACATTCCAAACATCATGTTTCAACTAGGTCTTTCAGTGCTCTGTCCGATGCTTATGGCAGAATCGTATCTCTCATATACATCTACTGCTCTTTCTGTAACATTACCCTTATTATACAGCTAATCTACGTTTCCCTTTCACCTTTCAGTTTTCTATTCTTTGCTTATTAGTGGATTGCCATTTTAACCCCTGATATACATACAGCTACTTCTTGTTGCAACGAAAATCTCTTATTTTCCTACAGGCGGTATCTTTTCTTTAGTTATACATCATTTCACATTCTTGCACTTCCAACAATTCCTTCTTATCCGTTTTGCGGTTTCTGTTGATCTCATTCTTTTAGACACCTGTGTTCCCTTTCGCTTGCATTGTTTCGTTAATTTTTATATTTTCTTCTTTTTAATTAAATATCTTCTGTCTCAAACCGAACATCTTCTAGTCCTTATCACTTTACGCAGAAATCACCTTCTGCCTTCCCAATTTTACTCTCAATGCCATCCAGCCATCTTCCTTTGCCCGGTTTCAGTCGACTGTTTCCTAATGCTCCCTCTGAACGACCTTCTGATTCCTTTAATATCATCAGGTCCCATATCCTTAATTTTTACGTTTTTGTGTAATTTCTGTTGTTTTTATGTTCAGTTCTTAATGTACGACTCATGAAATCTCTATCATTACATGATCAATCTGTGACCTGCCCGTGGCTTCAGGTTTCTACCACGAAAACAGCAATCTTCCATTATTCTTTCCAGTTCTTAGTAACGATTAAATTATACTATTTGCCAAATTCTCACAAATGACTTCCTCTTTCGTTTCTAACTCTCGATAAATGTCCTAGTACCTTTCTGCTCTACTTTTTCTCTCTGCCGAGTAGAAGCTACCTATCACAATTACATTTTTCTCCTTAACTAGTTTAATTACTGTCTTCATTTCGTCATACATTATATATTCATCCTCTGTGGATATAGCAGGCTTGTAAATTTAGAATACAATATTTGGTTTTGGTTTCGTGGCTTCACTGGTTATGTGTTACCTACGTTCATAGGAACTCGACCGCATTCATATTTCCTTATTCAGTATTAGACATGTCCCTTAATTCCCCCTACTTCATTTTCTGTTGATGACCAGTACTTTATAATATTATCTGAGATATCACCTGAAGCTTTCCTGTGTACTGACTTAAATAAACTCGTATGTTTCAACATTTAAATTTCAGGTGGCTTTTGTTTTGAAAATACTGCTATTATTTAATATTGCATGTTTTCAAGCTCTATTTTCTTGATAATGATACTACTAAAATAATATGTGAATTCTTAGTTTAATCTCATTAATTAATTATTTTTGTCGTATGTTCTGTTACTTACCACACTCATATAAAGCTTTGTTTTATTTCGTTTTGTATACTCTGCATAAAACATTGTTCTGTATGCATTATTCCTGTTACGGTGACCATTATAGACATGTATACAGCTTGTTTAATTCATTAATTATGTGTATTTTAATTACTTTCAAGTAGGTTGCGTGTGCTGAACTTCTTTGTCTACTAACTATTGCTCTACGACTCAATATTACATTCCTCTAAACATGATACTTAATCGATTTGGCAATGTCTTAAAAATGAGCATACTCTCCGATTGTGCGTTAATTTGAATGCTACAGTCTGTTATTTACTACAGTTTTATTTCCTCTTTCACCGTTTTACAGGGCAGGCAGTTGCCACATGAACATGATTCATAACACAAATTCATATAATGTCTATAGTTCTATCAGACACTGTTAATGAAATCAGGCTGACTGTAGGTATCGAATGCTTAAGACACAGCATGAATCAGACTTTTTGAGATGCTCTTTGCTGTTGAATTTTCCATCGAATTTCCATAGCAATAAGTAATCAATGCATAGGAAGGTATAAATGCAGAAGTTCCCCCAAGCGTTGGGGAAATAACAGTACCATGTTAGGCATTCTGTTTTGATATATGTCATTCCGAAACCTACAAATTGCTAATAAGATCTACAACTTTAATAGAAAAGAACCAATATAGAAACTAACGGATTTTATACACAAACGAAAAGTTTAATTTATGCTTGAACATTAGTCTTGAGTGTATCTGTCTAACAACGAATACCTACCTTCTGACGCTGCAAATAACTTGATCCATCTTTATTGTCATCCAGCTTTAGAGTTCTCTTCTCCTACATGTGTCCTCAAAGTACTTTTAAATTAATGATGGTTTGTAAATTTTTCGTAACATACTTGACCTCTCAAGCTGTTTTCCTCGTCCCCATAATGTCCACTGGGTTCCTTTCCACTACTAAATAGCACTCCATCATGCATCGTTTTGCTAGTGCATTTCACTTTTAGCATTTTTCTGCGCAACCTCATCTTAGAACTATCCATATATTTATGAATCTCTTCCTTAAATTTATCGTAGCTCTTTTTTGCTGTCAGCAAATTTATGACCCTTTCAAAAACTCTGCTACCTGTGGATATGCTAATTCTTGTTTCTTCAACAAAGCTTCCATACTGAGTTAAAAAGAAAGATTTTATTTGTTACGGTGACATTTATTGCAATGTGTGTTTGCTGGTTTTTATCACTTTTATCTTTCCTATTTTCATCGTTCATCATTACTTTTACTACTGCCTCAATCATGAATTTATTTTTCACTTTTGTTTGGTCAACCCTCATTGATCATGTACGTACGTACTCTCTAACCTTGCTATTCCTGTAATAGATCTACTTTAACGATTTTTCTTGTAGTTACTCTGCATTACTATTAAAAGAGTTTGTGAGAAACAATGACGTTGCCTAAGCGTCTACCTCTAGATCTTTCCTCATCGTCAATACTTATTTTATAATATCCCCATGTTGGATCAAGAAACGATCTTAAAATTCAGTAGATGAATGAACACACTTCGTAACCAAGATCACTATATTGGTTATTTATTTTGGATTACCGGCTTCGGTAAGCACACTTACCATCATCTGATCTCTCTTCACATTCTACCCTATATTCAGAGAATGTAAAACCGGAAATCCAGTATACATGACCAGGATAACAATCTTGGGTGGGATGTTAGTTCTTCTTCTACTCAATACTTATTAGTATTTGCACTATTTGTTCGGTAGAGAGATCCTCTCTCAGCCTCCGTCCTACGAGAATTCAACATCTCTCATGATCCTAAGGAGAATACACCAGTTATTTAAGTCAGACACAATGGCATAGCATAAAAACAAATAGACAAATGCCTTGTAATTTCCAACATTCATTGATCTGTGTAAATGGCTGTAGAATGCCTTTTATCGCTTCATATGAAATTAATATTGTTCTGTAGACATGGCATTCTTTAGCGTCGCATTTCTTTGATAACGAATTGAGAGTTCGTTTAATTAAATATTCATGTTAGGCCGTCATCATTTGTCGTATTGATAAGACTGGCCAATGGGTAAGCTTCTACTTTCCCAAGGTGTTTCCACTCCTTTCCTCTTTCTGAGGTCCACATTGACCATCTCCACTTTGCATTTTAGCATCTCACGGACCCTTTTTTTTTTTTTTTTTTTTTTTTTTTTTTTTTTTGACATTACAAGCCACTCAGTAATCATAGTTATATATTATGCTTTAGAAAACTCCTATATCTGACAGTTTTCTTCTGTCCATGCAGTTATCTTTTTAGTTTTACTGGATATACTCTATTATTTACAAAGTTTTCTTGCAGCAATATTTGTTAGGTTCTTAACTCCTTTTGTGTGTTGCTTGTAATGTATCTTGCTTTTCCAGTTCGTCGATTTCTTCACACAACTTTTTTCATCATTGCCCTTCCCCCTCCCACAAAAAGTTCAAATGTTTGCAAATATATTGGACTTAAATACTAAGGTTATCAGTTCCTAGACTTACAATCTACTTAACTGTTTCATTCCAGTGTTGTTTCTGGACAACAACATATTACAAATTGATTTATACCGTATTTTATGCATCAGTTCTTAAAGTTGTATTTTTGTTGATGAAAAACTTGCTTCTACTAGGACATTTTATCGCTTGGTAAGACGCATTGCCACTTCTGAGGCATTAATCTGTACATCTTGGAGGTTGTGTTCGTTGCGTCTATACGTGGCTGAGAGTGTGAGCGTGAGTGTGGTTCCTTTTATTTTATTTCAGTAGTGAATTGTCTCATCTTTAGTGCTGTGTCGAAGATTATTCTAGCATTATTGATGTGCCATCATAAAATAACGCCCACGTAAAATACGAAACAAAGTCTTCGTTGTGCATGAAATACATGACATAAAAAGTCAATAGTTCGAGCAAAAATTTTAAGACATATTTCGTTGTTTACTGCACTGTTTTAATACAGAAAACACTGAATTTTAATTTTTCCAAATCTGATTTCGTAATGTGGGACTGAAAGGATTAATCTAACTGAAAGCAACTTAAGAACTCGAACCTCCGACGGGGAGCAACCATTAACTCCGAAGCAAGGCGCCTTAGAACGCACGGCCGTTCCACTGCGCCATCCATTCCTCCCTATACTGATAACCCATCTGTTTCCTTAATTATTCGCCTTTTTCAGTGGTCTGAGTGGTGGTCGTAGATCTTTAAGGTTCCAAGAGAACCATGTTCCATTTTTTTATCCTCTTTCAATATACCTTAACTTTTCCGGTATATACCGCCAGCAAGTTAATCAACAACATTCAATCGTTATTTCAGTTCACAAGAAGTTCCGGACTATTCAACAACATGCATCTACTTCTACAAAACATCTGGGAGTGGGTATAAGAAGGGATTAGAAGCGGAACGACGATATAAAATTAATAGTGAGGACTCCATCAGAAGTGTAGTCCATCAACAAAAGAAGTAGCTTTCAAAACACTCGTTCGACAAATATTCGAATAATGCTTTTAAGTGTGGAATCGTACCAGATAAAGTTGTTGGTGGAGATATACAAGATCCAAAGTGTAGCAGCACGCTTCGTAGCAGGTTCAATTACACCGTGAGGTGGCTTGCAGAGTATCGACGCAGATGCAGATACGGGATAGCCTCAGACTTTATGAAAAATGTAATAATCCCCATTCCAAACAAAGCAGGCGCAGATAGCTATGAAAATTACAGAAGTATCAGTTTAATAAGTCATACTTACAAAATTTTAACACGAAATATTTACAGAAGGATGGAAAAGCTGGTAGAAGCCGACTTCGGAAAAGATCAGTTTGGATTCAGAAGAAATGTATGAACACAGGAGGTAATACACACTTTACAACTTGAGTTAGAAGATAGAGTGTTGTTGTTGTGGTCTTCAGCCCGGAGACTGGTTTGATCCAGTTCTCCAGCCTACTCTATCCTGAGCAAGCCTCTTCATCACCTCATAAGAACGGCATCCTACATCCATTTGAATCTGCTTCCTATACTCATCCCTTGGTCTCATTCTGCGATTTTTACCACACACACTTCCTTCCAACGCTAAATTCACAATACCTTGATGTCTAAGAATGCGTCCTACCACTCGATCCCTTCTTTTAGTCAAGATATGCCAGAAACTACTTTTCTCCTCCTAATTAGTTACTCAAAACACGAACCTAATCTTCGGCATTCTTCAGTAACACCACATTTCAGAAGCCTCCATCCTCTTCCTGTCCGCACTGTTCATCGTCCATGATTCACTCCCATACACGGCAACACTCCACACAAATGCTTTCAGAAAGGACTTCCTTACGCTTAAATTAATATTCGATGTTAACAAAGTTCTCTGTTTCAAAAACGCTTTTCTTCCTGTTGCCATTCTGCATTTTATATCGTCTGTACTGCGACCATCACGTTATTTTACTGCCTAAGTAACAAAACTCATTTACCACCTTTATTGATACATTACCAAATTTAATTTCTTCGGCATCGCCTGATTTCTAAGACTGTATTCCATTACCCTTGTTTTGCTATTGTTAACGTTCATACTATATGCTCCTTTGAACACACTGTCCATTCCGTTCAGTTGCTCCTTCATGTCCTTTGCTGTCTCTGGCAGAATTACAATGTCATTAGCAAAGCGCACGGTTTTTATTCCTTCACCCTGAACTCTAATTCCTTCTCCAAATTTCTCCTTGCTTTCCTTTATAGCTTGCTCAATCTACTAATTGAATAACATTGGGGAAAGGCTACAACTCTGTCTTACAGCCTTCCCAGCCTCTGTATACCTTTATGCCCTTCAACTCTGATAACTGCTGTCTGGTTTTTGTACAAGTTTTAAATAACCTATCGTTCCTTATATTTAATTTTGCTGATTTCAGAATTTGAAAGAGTGTAACATTGTCAAAAGCTTTCTCCAATCAACAAAAGCTAGAAATGTAGGTTTACGTTTTCTTAATCTATGTTCTAAGGTAAGCCGTAAAGTGCGGATTGTCTCCCGCGTTCCTCCTGAATCCAAACTGGTCTTCCCCAAGGTTGGCTTCTACAAGCTTTTCCATTCTTCTGTAAATAATTCGTGTTAAAATTTTGCAACCATGACTTATTAAACTGATGGTTCTGTAATTTTCACACCTGTCTGCACCTGCTTTCTTTGAAATGGAGATTATTACATTTTTCTTAAAGTCTGCGGTTATTTCCCCTGCCTCATAGTTTTGTCATGGCTGGATCTACCAGAGACTTCAGGAGTTCTGAGGGAATGTCGTACACTCCAGGGGTCTTGTTTCGACTTAGGTCTTTCAGTGCTCTGTCAAATTCGACTCTCAGTGTAGTATCCCCAATTTCATCTTCATCTACATCCTCTTCCCTTCCTACAATATTGTCCCTAAGTTCATTTCCTTTGTAGAGCCCTTCTATATACTCTTTCCACCTTTCAGCTTTCCCATCTTAGCTGAGAAATGGTTTTCCATCTGAGTTCTTTATATTCCTTGGCTCTGAATGTTTCTTTTATTTTCCTGAAGGCACTATCTATTTTTCTCCAATTTATACATTCTTCTACAGACTCGCATTTGCCTTCTAGCCACTTCTATTTAGCTATTTTACACTACCTGTCAATTTCCTTTCTTAGTCGTCTGTTCTCCATTTTGCCTGTTTCATTTCCTGCATACTTATAATTTCTCCTTTCATCAATTAAATTTGGTATTTCCTGTAATATCCAAGGATTTTTTGTAGGTTTTGCCTTTCTACAAATTTTGTGCTCTGCTGCCTTCACTATTTCATTTCTCATTGCTACCCATTATTCTTCTACTGTTTTATTTCCCCCTGTTTCTGTCAACTATTGCCTAACGCTCCCTCTAAAATTCCCAAGAACCTCAGGCTCCTTCAGTTTATCAAGGTCCCAACGCCTTATTTTCCTACCTTTTTGCAGTTTTTTCAGTTTGAGCCTACAGTTCATGACCAGCAAGTTATGGTCAGAGTCTACCCCTGGGTATGTATTACAGTTTAAAATCTGGTTCCCAAAACTATGTCTTACCATTATTAAATCTATCTGGTACCTTTCAGTGTCTCCTGATACACGGCCTCCTTTCATGATTCTTAAATCAAGTGTTTGTTATGATTAAACTATGTTCTGTGCAAAATTCTACCAGGCGATCTCCTCTTTCATTCCTTTTGCCCAGTCCATATACACTTGCCATTTTTCCTTCCCTTCCTTTTCCTATTACCGAATTCTAGTCTCCCATCACAATTAAGTTTCCCTTAAATGTCTGAATAATTTCCTTTACCTACTCATACATTTCTTCGGTCTCCTCATCATCGGCAGAGCTAGTGGGCAATAAACTTGTACTACTGTGGTTGGTGTTGGCTTTTTATCTATCTTGACTATGATAATGCGATCACTGCGCTGCTCGTAGTAGTTTATCCGCTTACCTATTTTCTTATTCATAATCAGACCTACTCCTGTAATACCTCCAACTCATTTTGTATTTATAATCTGCACTCGCCTGACCAGATATCCTGTTCCTCTTTCCACCTAACTTCACTAATCCTCACTATATCTAACTTCAGCCTATCCATTTCCCTTTTTAAATTTTCTTATTTCCCTACCCGATTAAGGGATATAACACTCCATGCTACGATCCGTAGAATGCCAGTGTTGTCTTTCCTGATGATCACATCCTCCTGACTAGTCCCCGCCCGGAGATCCGAACGGGGAACTATTTTACCTCCAGAATACTTTATTCGATAGGATTCCATCATCATATATTCATACAGTAGAGCAGCATGTCCTCGGGAAAAGTAACGCAGTAGTTTCCCCTTGCTTTCAGCCGTTCGCAGAGCTGTGTGCCAAGCCACATTAACTGATGTTACAAGACCAGCTCAGTCAATCATTTAGACTGTTGCCCCTGTAACTACTGAAAAGACTGCTGCCCCTCTTCAGGAATCACACGTTTGTCTGGCCTCTCCACAGATACCCCTCCGTTCTGGTTGTATCTGGTACAGCTATTCGTATCGCTGAGGCACGCAATGCCTGTGGTTCATTGGGGTGGACGATAGATTAAGGAAAGACAAACTTACATTTCTACCTTTTGTAGATTTGTAGAAAGCTTTTGAAAATAATGATCGGGATATAAGATAGGGAACAGAAGGTTATTTACAACTTGTACAAAAACCAGACAGCAGTTACCATAGTTGAAGAACATAAAAGGAACGCAGAGATTGTGACGGGAGTAATACAGCGTTGTAGTATTTCTCCAATGTTATTAAGTTTCTACATTGAGCAAGCTGTGAAGGAAAGCAAGGAGAAATTACGAGAAGGAATTAAAGTACAGGGTGAAGAAATAAAAGCATTGCGGTTTGCAGATGGCACGGAAATTCTGTCAAAGACAGAAAAGGATCTGGAAGAGCAGTTGAACGGGCTGGACAGTGTGTTGAAAGCTGCGTATAAAATGAACTTTAACAAGAACGAAACAAAAGAGTAATGGAATGCAGTCTAAGTAAATCTGGCCATGCTGAAGGAATTAGATTGGATAACAAAACAATGACGTAGGTAGATGAGTTTTGTTACTTGGGCAGTAAAACGACATATGATGGTCGCAGTAGAGCGAGTATAAAATGCAGAATGGCAATAGGAAGAAAAGCGTTTTTGAAAAGGAGAAATTTGTTAACATCTACCATTAATTTCAGCGTAAGGAAGTCCTTTCTGAAGGCATTTGTGTGGATTGTTGCCTTGTATAGGAGTGTAACATGGACGATAAATAGTTCAGACAGGAAAAGGATAGAGGCTTTTGAAATGAGGTGCTACAACAGAATGCTGAAGCTTATATGAGTAGATCGCGTAACTAATGAGGAGGTACTGAATAAAATTAGAGAGAAAGGGAACTTATGGAATACCTTGACTAAGAGAGGAAATTGATTAGTAGGACACATTCTTAGACATCAAGGAAACATGAATTATGCGTTGGAGGGAAGTGTATGGGGTAAAACTGACAAAGGGAGACCAAGAGACGAATACAGTAAACAGATTGAAATGGATGAGGGTTGCCGTTTTTATGAGGAGAGGAAGAGGCCTGTTCAGGATAGAGTAGGGTGGAGAGCTGCATCAACCGGACAGTAGCTCACCACACAACAATAACAACATTTATTACGACTTTTCGGCATCTTCCATTATCAGAATGTAATAGAGATGAAAGGAACATATCGCACTAAAGTTTCCGCCCCAGTTGTCTCATATAGCAAAGCAGATAGTTAGCAGTCCACAACTGTGCCTCCAACTAGCAACATTTTATACTGTGAGGAATGTTCATATGTTGATATTGCGCATATGCCGCCAATATTTTACGGTTGTCGTTGCCTTAGAGCAGATATTTTTTTCAGAATTCAAGGTAAGCCAGTCTTGGATGAACATACTTTGTTATATTGACAAGGATCGTATTTAATGTTTAGTGTTTTCGTTTTAATTTACGTTTTCCTTGGCTTTCTTCTTTTTAGAACTTGACAATGGGTTAATGTAGGCCTGAAACATGTCGTACGGAAATTTTTACATTGTTACAACTGGAGCGGAAACCTTAGTGTGATTGTTCATACAGTTGTGAGATGGCATCCAAACAAACGAAAGGAACATGCAATTTGTATATACATATACATATATTGCTATAAAATGCCTAGTAACATGTGTCCAATTTTTATTGAATACAGCTGATTTCAAAGCATTTTCTGTTTGTGTGTTGGAACATCGATTACTATCAGAGCATTTGTTGAATATCAGCAATATGATGATTGTTGATGTTCAATACATGACGTTGTGCTTTATTTTGCAGGAGGATCTGTATCGAATTGACGTATGGTTCAGGGTTATGGCAATTAAAGCTCAATGTAGACATGTGTAATGTGCTGCGAATACACAGAAAGAAAGATCCTTTATCATTTAGCTACACTATAGCAGGTCAGCAACTGGAAGCAGTTAATTCCATAAATTATCTGAGAGTAGTCATTAGGAGGGATTTAAAATGGAACGACCATATATAATCACTCGTCGGTAAAGCAGATGCCAGACTTAGATTCATTGGGAGAATTCTAAAGAAATGCAGTCCGAAAACAAAGGAAGTAGGTTACAGTACACTTGTTCGCCCACAGCTTGAATATTGCTCACCGGTGTGGGATCCGTACCAGGTGGGATTGATAGAGGAAGTGGATAAGATGCAACGGAGAGCAGCGCGCTTCGTTACAGGATCATTTGGTAATCGTGAAAGCGTTACGGAGATGATCGCTAAACTCCAGTGGAACACTCTGCAGGAGAGACGCTCTGTCGCTCGGTAAGGACTTTTGTCGAAGTTTCGAGAACTTACCTTTACTGAGGAGTCTAGCAGTATATTGCTCTCTCCTACGTATATCTCGCGAAGAGATCGAGAGGATAAAATCAGAGAGATTAGAGCCCACACAGAGACATACCGACAATCCTTCTTTCCACGAACAATACGTGACTGGAATAGGAGGAAAAATCGATAGTGGTACTCAAGGTGCCCTCCGCCACACACCGTCGGGTGGCTTGCGGAGTATGGTTGTAGATGTAGATGTAGATTTTACATTGAAGTTTTCTTTGTGATTTGTTGGCCAATTCTACAGCACTGTAGGGTGTATACAAGCCGAACTTATTTACATATGCTGAACATCTCGATATGGTATTTGTGTATGCGTCTTGTAAGGATAACGCTGCTATTAATTGTATAGAATACTCCACACCAATCCCTAAACAAAGATTCAGGTGTGTTTATTCGTGTGTTCAATACAATGTAGGGATACAAGTACACTGCCAAGCGGTCACATGCACTTTCTCTCGTGACGCCAACCGTAACACTCGTAATTCTCGTCTGTGGTCCGAAGAAAACCCAAATACCATTGTCCACACACATTTTCAAGATGGCTTCTCTGTACATGTGAAATGTGATTTAATACAGAATCAGTTGATTGGACCCACTTGTGTTATCACATCGTGCTACAGGACCCCGTTATCTAAACTTTCTTGTAAATGAGCTTCCAGTATAATTGGAAGAGATTTATTTCGATACAAGAATGGGTATCTTCTTCCTGCAGGACAGAGCTCCTGTACATTCTAGTTGTTAAGTGATACATCATCCAAATCTAATACACCTCTGAAGATGAATCGGTAGATACTTGCTTCGACTGCAAAAATGTGCCTTCTTTAAAGGCTTCAGATAAGAAAGGACTATTTAGTACTTTAAAATACACTTTTTTACAGCTGTAAACAAATAGAAAATGCGCTGATGACGACAGAAAGGCGATTAGATATGTTTTGGTAACAAGTAAATTGTTTTTTGCATTTCAGATGGACCTCATACGAAACATTTTACATGATTATATGTATACTCATCTGTGCGTCCTGCAACCTATATACTGTAAATTATAGGCAAAAAGGGCGCCCCTCCCAGCACATCAGTCTAATTTTATAGATATAGGTTAAGCACATTTAGAGCTTCTTACAAACAAAACGGTGTAGCTTAATCACTTTAGATTTTAACATGTTGGAGATCTTTTATGTGTAAGTGCTATTATTTTGTTGCAGGCTGCTGCCACCAGACGGCGTTAGTATATAAAATGGCCGCCACGCCGCAACAGAAGGGCTGATGTGTTCTCCAGTTACATAAAAGGAAGTCCGTAACTGCTGATCAACGAGCACATCGAAAATACTTTCACCAAGCAGCCACCCATTAGTTTACCCCTTGTATATATAGCTTTAATGGATGTGTTTTCAAAGTCATCAAACGTCCTGATTTGCCTTTTGTGTTCAAGCAAAATGTTGATCGCATTGGATGGGCATTCCAGTGAATCTAGCAGAAATCAAGTCGTACATTTGAACAGACATTTGCTACTTTGACGTGCTTTCTTTTTGGCCTTTTCCTCGGTTAAAATGAGACCGCAGTTGCTGCATGTTGTAGTAAGTTGTTGCAATTCGCCACTTTGTCTTGGTGCGCAACAACATATTAAGAAGTGTTAGTCTGTATGCAAAGCAGCTGCGATGGGGTGCACAGCCACTTTCATATAGTAGAAGCTTTCGGAAGAGCCTTAACACGTCTCTGCGTTTACCTTGTGGCCCGGGGAGAAGTACTTTGTTTGTCTATCAATGTCTGAAAATCTACAGCACTTTCTTGCTCACCTTGTATTTCGGTAGTAGTATGTACTATGTCACGATATATGTCATGAATCCTTGCATATAATGGAAACCGCTCTTCGCACACCAGGGACTGGCCGTCATATTTTCATGCGATGTCAACAAAGATCTCATCTTTGTTTCATAAATCAGTTACCTATATCGTTCTTTGCGATTTTAAGGGTGTATATTTTCGTTTCATCCTCTCTCTGGTATGTTCATGTTAGTTCTTTCTCTTGCGTGGCAATGAATCATTCTTTTACGAAATCTTTCATTAGGTTTCCTTTGATCCAGTCGTATCAACAATCTGTTTTTCTTCAAGCATCATATACTGAACTGATGCTCAGTATCAACGTCACAGCTCTTTCTCTTTTTGTAACACACAAAACTGAACGCGAAACATGGCTTATAAGAAGTTTCAATATACAGATTTATACAAAAAAAAAAAAAAAAAAAAAAAAAAAAAAAAAAAAAAAAATTCAAAATTTATTTCTTAAAAACTAAAAAAGATAGAAACATAATTCCAACATTAATGGAAAAAGAAAAGTGTACAATTCATTATTCGTAATTATGGTATGCATTCAATATGAGCACCGTGTTTTACACGACTAATGTCAAAACGGTGGCTCATTCCTTGCCACACACGAAGCAGTTAGCCTATCGTATTCGCAGCTTCAAGAATTCGATGTCGTAGACCTTTAAGAGAGTCAATCATAGGAGGGGTAAAAACACAGTCTTTTACGTAACCCCACAGATAAAAATCACATGGAGTGTGATCAGGAGACATGGGAGGCCACCGGCGAAAAAGTTGATCTTCTGCTCCTCTTCTTCCAATCCAACGTCCTGGAATGTAACGTCGAACGCGTGTTTAGATAAATGAGGCGGGGCACCATCTTGCATGAATATGAAGTCATTTGAATCATCTTCAACCTTGGGAAGTAACCAGTTTTGAAGCATGTCTATATAGGTTATTCCTGTACAGTTTTCTCCATAAAAAAGAAAGGGCTGTAAACTTTGATTACAGATATCGCACAGAAGACGTTCATGTTTGGTGAATCTCTTTCATGTTGAACACATGCGGTAGGATTTTCAGTTTCCCAGATCCTAACGTTCTGGCGATTTACTCTACCAGAAAGATGAAAAGTGGATTCATCAGAAAAAATTAATCGTTGAACAAAATTGTCTTCTTCCATATCATCTAACATGCAAATGGAAAATTCGTACCTTCTGTTGTGGTCGTCAGGATGAAATGCTTGCAGTAACTACAGTTTGTATGGCTTCATGTGCAGACGATGTTTTAGAACTTGCCATACCGTTGGTTGAAGAATGTTAAGTTCTTTGCTTGCCCGTGATGGGGATTTCTTTGGTCTGCTTTCGTAAATTGTACGAATACGCCCGACATTCTCGTTCAATGTGCGTGAACGTCCCGTGCTTTTGCCTTTGCAGATGCAATCATCTTCTAGGAATTTTCGATGTCACTTGTAAATTTGCTTATGACGCGGCGGTTGTTTATTAAATTGACGGCGAGATGCTCGTTTAACTGCTACAATGGACTCTAGTTTTGCCAGTTTACTACAGACAACCAACAACAAACAACAGCGCCAATGCGGCCGTGATTGGAACTTCTCCCTGGGATGTTTAAATTGTAAACTTTTCTTGATCCATTAGCGTTAGAATCATGCTTCTATCTTTTATAGTTTGGAAGAAATAAATGTTTGAAATCTTTTCTTCCTTTTTGAATAACCCTGTAATTATGTTCCTTCTTTTTTTATTATTAACTATTTAGTAACGTGAAGGTTGTCCGTTACTATTAATTGAATTTTGTCTAGTTCTCTCTCCAAATCTAAACCTATGCTCATCCAAAATAAATCAACGTAACATAGAAGTATAGAAAGAAAGTCTGTACATTTTCCTTAATGAAATTTTTCGTACGGTAAATGAACATACAATAATCACTAGAAATGTGCATAAACCGCTTTGGAGCGGAACAATCACTTACGGAAGTGGGCATGAAATGTGGTATAAGGTACATAATAAAAATACCGCCAGTAACAAGAGAGGCCTATTTATAAAGTATTTCTTTAGCAATCCTGAATCTAAGAAATTTTTAATTCTGCATATATTTTGTAACTGTTCAGACGTAATTTGTTCCTTTTAGCAAAAATGAAAGAAAAAAAAGTGGCAGCGTTTAGAGTGCCCAGAATCGTCCGCCTGACTATCAGACCTGAAAACATTCAAAAGGAACAGCCATCTTTTGAGCATAAGGAATAAAAACTTATCAAAATATTTTGACAAGACGCTGTTGTTTTCTGAAAAACAGATAACTACTCCGCTTTCTAAAACCATGAAGAGTTACTCTCTGTATGTTTAAAATACAGTGTTCATTTTGAGTACCGTTTCTCTATCAGTGATGTGGTAGACAATAATTAATAAAAGAAGTATTATTAGTATTATTACTGCGGTCTTCTTCTTTATAGCGTTGTACTACAATGAAATGTAAGTATTGAAGACCGGTTTCAACCAATTAAATGGCCATCTTCGGATCACTTAAAGTGAATGGGCCATGCTGGAATGGTCGTGCGGTCTGAGGCGCCATGTCACGGATTGGTTGTATGCTCTCGCCGAAGGTTCGAGCTCTCCCTCAGGAATGGTTGTGTGTGTGTGTGCGTGTGGGTTGTACTTAGCATGAGTTATTTTAAGTTAAAGTAATTTATGGACCGATTATGTGATTAGTTTGGTCCGTTACATCTTACACCAATTTAGAATTTTAATTTTAAATGGAAGATCATTCAATTGTTTTCAAGATGATATAACAAAAACTCATGGCAGAGAAACTGTTCTCCATAAGTTGTTTTTACATAACCTTGACGATGCCTAGATGGCCAGTCACCTTAAGGAAATAGTGAGATGCTATGTCTGTAATTGAATGATCCGAAAAAAGCCATTTAATAAGTTCAAACCAATAGTCAATATAGATATTTCACTGCGATCATTGACAAATAACGGTTTCAAATATGTAAACTGTAGTAGTAGAATTATATGATGGCAATTGAACTAGCTGAAAAATGACATACTTAACACTACCTTCTAGTTACAGCGTTACAATAATTGAAACTACATGAAATAAAATCGTCAGAATTTCCAAATGATTTGCGTTAGGGCGTTCAAACGGCAAGCTTCGCCGTGAACTTGTTTGTAATTGGTATGTGCAAACGCAAGGTTCAGTAACGAAACCCACATTGATTTTGATGGGTTCGTCAATAAGCGGATGAATGGAGAATCGGCATTTCGGGACCGGTAAATCTCTTCACCCTCGTATGGTGGTAGTGTAGTGTGCAGAGTCTAGTCACGGAATAATCGATTCGATATTCCTTGATGGGGCGATGTCCGCCTCCGTAACTCAGTCTACAGCGACGCAGGGAGCCCAGGTTCGATTACCGGCAGAGGTCTGTGTGTTGTGCATTGTCTCATCATCATCACTGACACGCGAGTCGCCCACGTGACGTCCATTGAACAGACTTGCACTAGGCGTCCAAACATTACTAGACTGGATATCCCAGACAAAAATGCCACAGGATGGATAGCACGCTGAACACAGAACGGTACGTCAAAGTGTTGAAAAATGATTTCATCCGCGTTATTCAAAATGTCCCTGATGTGATTCATACAAGACGAAGCTCATCGCCTCGAAGCCGGAGAGATGTCCTGCAGGAACACTTTATTACTACTATAAATGCACACAATTTTCAAATCCATATCACATTTCCATAAGCCCTCGTTGTGTTAAAGACATTTGGTTTTTTCTACATTTTTTTCAGTGTTCGTTGCACAGTGCGCATACGCAGTCTTCATTTGGCTGGTAGAAACTCTTGTTTCGACAGAATTTGTGGTGGAAGCCATTTGTAGCATACCGCGTTTTATTACATATGAGAGTTCGTAGTTTGCCTCTTTCTAGTCTTCTGTCAACATGGCGTCAGTTGAATAGAAGTCACGTCAGATAGATTTTTGCTCTTCTGTTAACATGTAGTGCATGAGTTGACAGATATCGGTGATTGACATGAGCCATTCCATTCTGATATCTTCTATGAAGAAAGTTTCTTTTGTGAAGGCGTAAGCCAGTCTCGAAGGAGCTTTCTCCCGATGCCAAGTATTCCTTTTATGTACCGAGACTTGATTTTCTTCAACGTTATGAGGTGGTTGACTTTCAGTTTGTTCCAGATTATGTGGATTCCATACTATGCTATTGGTGCTATGGCCGCTCTGAATAACTTCGTCGCTGTTTTTATTTTTGGATACTGTAAAGCCGGCCGCGGTGGCCGAGGAGACTAAGGCGCTCCAGTCACGGTCTGCACGGCCACAACGGTCGGGGGTTCGAATCCCCCCTCGGGCATGGATATTTGTGCTGTCCTAGTTTGTAAGTAGTTCATAAGTAGTTTGTAAGTTTAGGGACTGATGACCCCGTAGTTAAGTCCCATAGACTATAAAAACATTTGAACATTTTTGATACTGTAAATAGTTTTTATTGCTGCTGTTGCTCTTTCTTCCACATGTGTGATGTATGAGGTCAGTGTTGTTTGCAGAGTGACTCCAAAATACGAGACGCGTCCAGAAAGTAAGTTCCGTTTGATAATAAAATAAAATTGTAAACAGATACAGAAGAAATTTTTATTGCACAAATTTCTACAACTCTTAAACTACTTTTCCACATAACTGCCGAAATTTTGCAGGCATTTGTCATAGCGTGGCACCAGGTTTTGTACACCTTCTTCATAGAAATCTGCCGCCTGTGTCTTCAACCAGTTGGAAACAGTTTCTTTCAGCTCGTCGTCATTGGTGAAGTGATGACCGCCAAGAAAAGATTTGAGATGTAAGAACAGATGAAAGTTGCAAGGAGCGAGGTCAGGGCTGTACGGAGGATGGTCAAACACGTCGCAGCCAAATCCCTGTAGGAGGTTTTTCGTCGCATTTGCAGTGATCGTGAAATTTGGGGGAAGTCCATAGCGAGACCACTAATTGTAAACCTACGGTTTTCCTGGATCTTGTCATCAATCACGTGAACCAGTTCTTCTGTAACCAAAGATGGACGCCCACTTCGTTCTTCATCGTGCACATCACTACGCCCGCCATTGAACTGTTGGACCCATCTTCTCACCATCGAATCACTCATCGCATTTCGTCCGTAAACATCGCAAATTTGCCGATAACTTTCACTTGGTTTCACTTTCCTCGCATTCAGAAACCGAATCACCGACCTGATTTCACAGGCGACGGGATTTTCAATCAACGCCGATACTTCAAACAAGCACAACAAAGCGTACGTAACTGACAGCGATCTGCAAATGGCGCACATTCTTCTCCTTGATACACATCGTCTACAGTGTATGTGCAGAACTGCAATAGCAGCGCTGCAGCGGAGATAAATTGAAACGGAGCTTACTTTCTGGATACGCCTCGTATATGTAGCTTGTTATCACTTCCAGTGGTTTGTGTAGCAGAATCAGTGTGTCTTTTGGTAGGAGTTTACCACCTCTTGTGAAAATCATCTGTTTCATTTTGCTGTGGTTTATCTCCAAGTCATCTCCTTGTCCTCTAAAGCTATTACCATGTCATCTGCATAAAGTAGAAGTGCTATTGAGCTGTCCCTAACGATCTTTATGATGTCTGCTTTGATGATGTTGCACAGTGCTAACGGATTGGGTCTCCTTGTAGTACTCCATTTGTTTTTGTTAAAGTCCTTGATAAGGAGGTATCATCTGATATTGGATGTGGTTGTATTTTAGGATGTCCGATAGAACTTTTGTTATTGGGTGAGGAATACTTTGGGGAGCGCTCTCTAGCAGTAGGGTACCTAGAGCCTAGAAGTCACCGCCATGGACCTCGACTGGCCGCCATATTCTCCGGATCTGAACATGTGTGACTCCTTTTTCTGGGGCTATATTAAAGACAAGGTGCACAGCAACACCGTCAAAACCATTGTTGAGCTGAAAACAGACATTCAGGAGGTCATCGACAGCACCGACATTTCAGCGGGTCATGCAGAATTTCGCTTTTCGTCTGCGACACACCATCGCCACGGAAGAAAGGCATATGGAACATTTCATAACCTAAATCCGAATATCTGTAGTAAAGAGTACTAGTTGAATAGTTTGTACCTGATAAACTTTCCTTCATACAGTGCAATAATTATTGGCTACTAGTTGAATAGTTTGTACCTAATACACTTTTCTTCATACAATGCAATAATTATCGGCTCCTACGTGTATCTTACTACTTTGTAGGCATCATTCTTGGACAGAGTGAAGCAGGCTGAAGCTCGCAATGATTTGCTCCTCCGTAATTTCCCATGTTACTGGAGGTGTTTGTGGTTTCTGAACAATGGCAGCCGATGCGATGTTACACGTGCAAACAGCCATGCCGTAGCAGTGGGTCGCCACCGAATTCAAAATGTTCAAATGTTTGTTAAGTTTATGGGACTTAACTGCAGGGACATCAGTCTCTAAACTTACAAACTACTTATGAAGTAACTTATACTAAATACAACACAGACATCCATGCCCGAGGGAGGATTTGAACCTCCGACGCGGGAGGCCGCGCGATCCGCAACGTGGCGCTCTAGACCGCTCGGCTACTCCCGCGCGGCCATGCATGTGGTAACATGACTTCCAGGATACGCACTGAACTATGTTCGGAGAATCCGGATTCGATTTCCGGTGTTACGAAGGAGTTTTCTTTGGTGGGCGAAATGAAACAGGGTGTGGTACCCAGATGTGTAATACCTACTTTATACGACGATCGAAAGCTCACAAGTATTATTATGAACCGTTGCATGACTCCAAGCGAACTAACTCCGTACTAACGACGTGTTATCATACAGACTTGGTTGTGTTTATACGACAAACTTCCGCCTATACGTTTGCATATCACTGACAGCAGAGCCTCTGTGACAATTCGGCCCTACGCGTATTGTTTACGTTGGATCGTACGTCATAACTGAAAACATTCAACTTATAAAGCTCACAACTGTCGGCGGTTGCGTGAGCTTTGGCAGTCTTTGTTGGAACACAGCAGCGAAGTAGAATTAAAGGTTGAATGCGTACTTGGTTAAGAAGAAGGGACGAAGAATGCTAATGAAGGAATACATGCAACTCAATTAATTCCTAATTTTTTTACGAATGAATTTCTTTTACCACTTATGTAATACAGAACCGCCATACCATCTTAAATGGTAATTACACCTTTATTGCATTCGAGTATCATAAAACACTGTTGCCAGAGAAGTGTATCTGAAGAATAGAAATTTGTTAAGATCGAATAGGCTCATACACGGGTGAAAGCAATTATGAAACTAGTTGCGATATCTGGGTTCTGAAGTATTGTCATCGGCAGAATTAACTAAAATGGTTCGACGTATTTCTGTCGTTTATTCGGAGTGGAGACAACAACATTGTGGCAACCGAGATAGTGGTAATAACAGAAACTTGCTGCAGTGGGGTTTGGTGTTGACTTGAGTTTACCCAACGAATTTCACAAGCACTTGGAAGGGTAGAAAGCTTGGGGTTTAACGTGACGTCAACTGCGTGGTCATTAGAGAAGGAGCTTCCGCTCGAATTTTTGGGAAGGAATGGGGAAGGAAATCGGCCGTGCACTTTTAAAGTGACCATCCCGGCATTTTCCTGAAGTGAATAAGGGAAATAACGGATAAATTAAATCTGGATGGCCAGAGGTAGATTTGAACCACCGTCCTCCTGAATGCGAGTCCAATGTGTAAGTCCTGCGCCACACCTCGCTCGGTCACAAACAGTTCAGATAGTGTAGTGAGCAGGTACTGCAATGCAACAAGAACTTGATATACCCGAAGCTATGGCATGGAAAGCCATAGGTAGGTTGGATACGGTGCAGACACAAATGGAGTTGGCTGCAGGTGTTGGAGTGTCCCAAAGTGTAATTTCCAGGCCCTGGACGCGATTTCAGACAACAGGAACCGTTAGATGGAGGCAAGGCCTAGATCGTCGGGTAACATCTGCAAGAGATGACAGTCATCTCCTGTTAACAGCCTGTCGCAAAAGGAGGCTGAATGAAATTCAGCTACAACGCACCTTCCAGGCAGCAACAGGACATGCAATATCCACACCACCAGTCCGAAATCGCCTTCGGGAATGTGGCATCTACACAGGGAGGCTTATGGTGTGTGTCCCATTAAAACCACGAGACTCTTTGGCCCTCAGAAACTGGACGGTGGAACTTCAGGATTGTAGTCGTAACGAAAGGAGCCTGCTTCTGTTCACAGACGTATCAAGAATTTGTGTTCAGTCGAACAATCGTTGTTCTCTCATCTGGAGAGAACGTGCAACTCGGTACAGTGCTACATAAATGCAGGAAACATCACCATATCATGGTGGTGGACGAAAGGTGTGGGCAGGAGTCAGTGTTGGCGGACGCAGGAACCTCTACGTCGTTCAGAACGGCGCTTTTACTGCTCAGAGGTATTGAGACGAGTTCCTTCGATCTTTCGTTGTGCCCTACGCTGGTGCCACAGGAGATGGGTTCCTCCTGGAGGACGATAAGTAGCGTGCCCACAGAGCTTGACTAGTGAACAACATGCTTGAAGATGAGGAAAATGAACGAATGGAGTGGGTCAACTTGTTCACCGGACTTAACTCGATTGAGCATGTCTCGGATGCACTTCTCAGATGCATTGCAGCCAGACCAGCACCTCCCACAATGTTTGCAGTGCTGCATATTGCACTTACGGAAGAATGGCCAAATACCCTTCCAGAGCTGATTGATAACCTCATACTGTCTAAGACGCACAGGTGTGCAACTGAACTGGCCGTCCGGGGTGATCACACACCATGTTAGAAATCTATAGGAATGACTTTTTCACTGTTATGGTAGCTCCGTGCTGCCTCGCTCTAAGTAAACGACACGTAAATCTCAAGTACAGGGTTTAGACAGCAAAATACGAGGTGCGTCCAGAAAGTAAGTTCCGTTTGGTAATAAAATGAAATTGTACACAGATACAGAAGAAATTTTTATTGCACAAAATTCTACAACTCTGAAACTACTTTTCCACAAAACTGCCGAAATTTTGCAGGCATTTATCATAGCATGGCACAAGGTTTTGTATACCTTCTTCATAGAAAACTGCCGCCTGTGTCTTCAACCAGTTGGAAACATCAGTGATCGAGAAATTTGGGGGAAGTGCATAGCGAGAGCACTAATTGTAAACCTACGGTTTTCCTGGATCTTGTCATCAATCTCATGAACCAGTTCTTCTGTAACCAAAGGTAGACGCCCATTTCGATCTTCATCGTGCACATCACAAAACAATATTTGCAAACTTTCTCCAGAGAACATGTATTTCTGTCACTGAAATTCTAAAGGATATACTGGGTGGTTGGAAATTCCCGTAACAAACTTCTAGGACTTCTGGAGGGTAGCGAGTACATAGGAACCCATGTCCGTAAACGTATCGTTTCAGTTCCACGACGGTTTCTTTTCAAATGATTATCTCATCCTCTCCTACTTGAGGAATGTAATTAGGCGTGACCCAGTACAACTGTTGCAATCAATTTTAAAAGAAAATGCTTCGGAGGTACAATATGTGTAATGAAGTTGGTAGTCGTCACATCAAGCTACTGTTGTAATGCATCAGAACGTTGCGGCTGGTGCCGTAGATACTGATTTATTGTTGTTGATTAATCCAAACCATGAAAATGCGTAAGTAATAACGGAAGGATTAAGTATTCTTTTCAAATTGATTGCAACAATTGTACTGGGTCACTCCTAATTACATTCCTCAAGTAGGAGTGGATGAGATTGAATTGAAACCGTCGTGGAACGGAAACGATACTTTTCCGGGCATGGGTTCCCATTCAAAATGTTATATACTCACTACCCTCAGCAAGTTGTAGAACTCTGTAACGGGAATTTCCGACCACCCTGTATTAATTTAACAACAAAATCTGAGAAATCACCGGTAAAAATTTCATATGTAAAACTCATCTCATTTGTACAAATTTGTAATTTCCTCTCTCTTTCTATATTCCTCTCGTCATCTTGTTTTTTTTTTTTTTTTTTTTTTTTTTTCCTTCCTCTCTCTCTTTCCTTTTTACTCGTGAGTTGACATGGAAGCTTGCTACTCGTACTTCTATTTAACCCAATTGAGGAAAGATCGATTGTTCAAACGTCATTATAATTATGATAATCATAATTCAATTCTAAGAGCATTAATTTGAATATTCCATTACATTACTCATTAAATAAGATTAATGATTCGGCAAAACTTCCACAATGGTAATTTTAGTTTCATTGTGTCACCGCTAACCCATTGCTTTATAAAAGTCAGGATATATTTATCAGAAAGTGGCTACAAATAACAAGACAAATTGATACGTTGAGGTTGGTTAATGATAGCTAAAGAAATATAAACAGACAGCCAACAGTCACATTATTGTCACCCAGTCTCTGTTGCTCGTGGAATTGCTTAAGAAGACAGGATGTAATGTCGCTTATGAAAGAGGCGACGTGGTACTCAAACCTGCCGCTAGATGCCGTTGCCCGTGCTTGTGCGCATGCGTCTGACGCACCACTTCGCGTGGTACGTGCGGCGCTCAACAGATGACAGTGCTGCGCAACGACGGCTGCTCTTTTTTTTCCTTCCCTTGTCGAAACCTTACCGGTAGAAATCAGATTCAAATTACGCACCTGCCAATCATTTTAATCGTATACCGCAGCGGCTGGACTTTAACAGAAGGATGTCAATAAAAGTCAGAACCAGACAGAGAAAAGAACAGAACGCAAGTGAATGTTTTTCCGCTGAAATCATATTACCCAACGACAAAAATGTTTCCATTGCAGTATCGCCACCCACGACCACCGATATGGGCCACGTCACAGAAAGAAAACAGTGTCATTTACACTGTAAGGCAGAAATGAAAACATAAAAACAGAACTGTGGATTGACACGCCATTAAAACAAAACATCGTTAATGTCAAAGTCACGACACTCAGAGATGTAGGTGCAATAAATATTCCGGAGACTTAAAACAGGCCGATTTCGTTTTTGTGATTGCTGTGCTGTATGACGCTTATCTGCCGACTTTTTCCCTTGTTCTCATTAACAAACAGTATCTAATGTATCGCGTTGGTCAAAGATAAAACGAAAAAAATGGCGAGGGAATATTTATTTTACTTCCGAACGTGTACTTATCGCTGGCATACCACAGTCAAGTAATATCAAAAATAAAAGCAAGTGAAACTGTCGACAGAGCAATCTGACAGGTATGCAGAGAATGGCCAACGTGGTATGTGCCTTGTAATTTATTTTTTCCTCTAAACTGTGGGAGCTAAACAGCTGCATCAGTTGCAGGGTCGTTTTATTTAGCCTACTGTTTCTTGATTCGTAACGAAAGTGCCTTAGCCATCTTTCACATAATATTCTACTTAATGTGCCTAACGCTTTTGTCAGACGATGTGAACTTACCAAATGCTTTGTAAATTTTGGTCACTTGCTTGATATAGTATTAATTCTTGTTTCCTAATCAGATCTATTACTTCACTTACTGGATACTGAAATGGGATCTCGGGTCCCTCAGGAGCGCCATTTCACCTTGATATTAATCTACTTTGTACCTGATCCAAGAAGCTTCTTCTAGTGTTCATTTACTTCACTACCTATCGATCAAATCCTGTTTAGAAATTCGTTTTAGAATCAGAAACTGATAACTGGTTTTCAGAAATACTCACATTCCAATGGTACTGACAGCATATTTTGTTGTACAGCAGTGAGTCTACTTTCCCACAGTTTTTGACTGTGAACTATGTTCCCAATATCTAAACAATCTCAAAAGTGTGTTATAGTAAGCAATTTTCGATATGCTTCCAAATCGGTTGCCAATAATTTTAAAATTTTGGTCAGTTTTATTCTAGAATTGTACTATTTTTATGTTTGGTTGTGTAGCCATCTTTCGCAGCAATTAAAAATAAGAGATTTCCCGTCTTGTGCTGACTGAAATTAATACAATCATTTTACATCAGGCGCGTTTCGCTCTTTATTTTAAAAGCATATTCTGTGGTCTGTACAATTAGTTTCTTATATATTGATTTAAAACAGTTTCTTTTCTTAATTTTTGTACACATTATGTGTTTTTTAAATTATCTTATAATCTACTGACGGTGTTAGAAAGAGGAAATAGCGCTTTTCAGCTATAAATACAAAACGAATTATATAAGCCAAAATATCATTTACAAAACCTCAGAAAACTCTTTTAAAATAAAAATCGAAACGCGCCTGGTGTAAACTAATTTTCTTAATTGCAGCCAGCACAAGACGGAAAACCTCTTACAAATTAATGATACTCTTTCAACAACTGTCCCCATATTTTAAAGCATATGCATGACACATAAGGAAAAACAACTGCGAAGTGCATTATGTGGCCCTACTAAGATATTAGAAACAATGAAAATAATAGTAACACTAAGTACTGTCTTATCTAAACTTTATAAACGAATAAGTTTCCTCCCCACTAATATGTTACATTCAAATTTCAAAATCAGTATGCCCGTAATTGAGTGAACAGAGAAATAAAATAGAAGAGCTATTACAGCATAGACTCTGAAAATTGTCCCACAACCTGGAATGGCGACCTGTTTAGGAGGTAAGTATCCGTTACTTCGAGTTAATCCATTCATGTTTAGATTAATAATGTGGCGTCTTCCACACATTCTCATATACTATTAGACCGATTTCAACCAAACTATGCACAAATATTTATTCCTAATCAGCCAACAATCGCTGCGAGGATAAGAACTACCAACAACACACAGTTCAACATATGTGCTGTAATAAACAAATAAATACGCGAAAAACTACCGCATCATGCGATAGTGTTTCACTTTCAACAACCGTACTCTCGAAGTATTTGAGTCTAATGAGTTTAGTATATCGATGAAACTTTCATATCTAGGTTAAACTTCTCCACGACAGTTATCATATTATTAGGCTTTGCCAATATTTTAAGAAGGAAATGGATACTTCGAATGAGGAGAATCCTGGAATGAAGAGAATGTACAGGATGAGAATGTTGCGTGGGAACCGATGGAATCGCCGTAAAAGGAGTAATGTATCTAAGCCTGTATTCTACCATATGTGTAGATGAGGACACAATTTACTAGCGCAGGGACGTAGAAATGTACGTACGGAGAAGTTGATCCCTAAGAATCTTATGATCAAAATACACAAAATTATCGTTATTTATGAAGTATGATGTTAGGGGTGAAATAAAGTTCTTTTACAAATACGCATGGGACTGTAATTATTAACAAATTTGTTACATATATTTATCGTGTTCACGATATAATAGAGGTGTATACATATGGAGAAGTTGGTGCCTAAGAATAAAAAGACACAAAATTACCTTTATTTACGCAGTATTATATTATGGACGAAATAAAGTTTTTAGAAATAAGTATAAGGCAGTAATTATTAATAAAGTTATTAGATATATTTATTTTGTTCACGTTAGAATAGGAAGGTATACTATGGATAAGGACGATTGAAATTCGTATTTTGAAGAACAGGGGCTACTGAAGAAATTTCTTATACCATGTAGCGCTAAATAAAAAAAACTTTTTGTTTACATGCATTTGATTGAGCTCGTGTTCCATAAAGAAAGTACAGTATAAACAATCCAAATTTGTATCGTAATCGAAACCTGAAACGAGCTGTGATATATTAGCATGTGCAGTTGTAAGGATTTAGAATATTTGTGTAAATTGAAAATTAATTTGTTTCAAGATACAAATTCTTTTATTACTGTTGTTATTATTATTAATAATAATATTTATTGGTTTACAAACCTGTGTCGACGAACTCCAGAAAAATGATAGTGTTCAAAACGAAGTGAAATATTTATGTCTTATTGTACGTAACAGCGTTCATATGATACTTTATAAAATAAAAGTGAAGGTCACCTTCTGAATAAAGGTATCTTGTTACAGATCATGTCTGCATTGGCGTTTTTTTATTAATACTGGGATTACATCCGATACTTCCTGACAACCATAGATATGGTTTGCCTGTTTCTTTTTTTGATTTTGATGTGTTGTTCCTCATGACATATTCAACAAAAGCATCATTCAGATCTTTTAGCATATTATTTGCAGTTATTTCTCTTTCTGTCACTAACACCAAGTCATCAGCAAATCTTAGGCATTCTATTCTCTTCCCAGCAATACGTACTAATCATTTACCAATAATCTCTTCCAAATATAAGTTAAACAACAGAGGGGAGAGGCAAAAATCTTGTCTAAAGCCTCTTCCGACATTTAGTTTCCAATCCTTACTATCTGCTGTAAATATAGACACTGTAAGTTATCAGTCGTCTCTCCTTCCAGTCTGCTCCCCTTCTTCTTCAAAATATTGATCAATTTGTACCACTGAACTCTCTGGAAATCTTTCCCCAGACCAACATATCCTTCTCCTATGATTCGTAACAGGCCAATACCGATCTATTCCTCCTATGTCTCTTCTATATCAGAACTGTTCCTTTCCAATCCATCTATCCAACATAACACAGTCTTCTGTTGAGCACTTTCAGCAATACCTCAACTGCATGAGAAATTAGATTAATTGTCTTATGCTCTTCACATTTTTTGTATATATTTTCTTCGCTAGTGGGATCATTACCGTTGCAAGGAAGCCATCAGACCATTTCCCCTTGTTGTGTATCTTATCACACACGTAGACTCTTTCCTTCCTTCCTCTGTTTCCCCGCCGGCCGCGGTGGCCGAGGGGACTGAGGCGCTCCAGTCACGGTCTGCACGGCCACTACGGTCGGGGGTTCGAATCCCCCCTCGGGAATGGATATTTGTGCCTCTTTAGTATTAGCTAGTTTGTATTTAGTTTGTAAGTTTAGGGACTGATGACCCCCAGTCCCATAAGCTATACAAACATTTGAACATCTGTTTCCCAAACTATTCAGCACTTCTGCTCGAAGGTTATCGATTCCACATGCCTTCAGATTTATCATCTCCTTCAGCGCCTTTCCATCTTGAGACACACATTCCTCCCCTTCTCGTCATTTGACATGCTATTTGATCCATCTCAGTTGCAGTGGAGCGGTCCAAGCGGGCGGTTGCTAGCCCTCGGAGGTTCGAGTTCTCCATGGGGCATGGGTATATGATGTCTTTAGGTTAGTTTAACTTAGTTTAAATAGTTTGTAAACTTATGGACTAACAACCAAAGCGTCAAGTCACATAGATTTACAAACATTTGACCAATTTTGATCTATATGATACAGACATTCGGATATCTGGAACTAGAAAAAAAAAAAAAAAGGAGAATTTTTTTTTCCAAATATTGTCGACGAGTTTTCGGTATCTTCGAACAAGTATCTATTTCAGTTCTCAAAATGACATGTAAGTGACTTATGCAGCAGCGTCTTTAAACAATCTCAGGAGAAATGAAAAAGGTGTCAGAGTATACAGAAAACCTGGCAGTTTTTATACGGAAGATCTCTGAATAGGCAGGCAGGTTAGCAAATGATAGCTGGGAGACTTACCACAGAATAAATGTCTTCAGAGAAATGGAGGCAGTTCAGAACCGCACAAAATACGTGTTGAAATTCAAAGCTATTTCATACCACATTCTGGTGAAGTGAATTCTACATCTAGAGGGGATACTCTGCAAATCACATTTAAGTGCCTGGCAGAGGGTTCATGGAACCATCTTTATACTATTTATCTCCCACTCGATTCTCGAATAGCGCGCGGGAAGAAAGAACACATAAATCTTTCTGTTCGAGCTCTGCTTTCTCGTATTTTATTCTGATGATCATTTCTACCTATGTGAGGGGGAGCCTACAATGTCTTTTCGCATTCGGAGGAGTAGGTTGGCGATTGGAGTTTCTTAAGTAGCCCACGCCGCAGCGATAGACGCCATTGTTGTAATGATTCCCATCCAGATCCTGTATCATATCCGTGACGCTGTCTGCCCTCTATGGTGACAATACAAAACGAGCTGTCCTTCTTTGGACTCTTTCGATGTCCTCCGCCAAACCCATCTGATAAGGATCCAACACTGGCCAGCAATACTCCAAATGAGGAGAGACAAGCGTAATTTATGCAGTGACTTTAGTACTTCTCTGGCATCTTTTAAGGATTCTGACAATAAAACGCAGTCGGTGGTTCGCTTTTCCCACGACATTATCTACGTGTTCTTTCCAGTTTAGGGAGTAGCCGAGTGGCCTGGAGCGCCACGTTACGGATCATGCGGACTCCCGTGTCGGAGATTCGAATCCTCCCTCGGGCATGGATCTGTGTGTGTAGTCCTTAGGTTAGTTTAATTTAGTTTAAGTATTGATAGATGTGAAGCATTGAATTAAAATTTGTGGTGCGGCCGGGAATCGAACCCGGACCTCCATGCTTACTAGGCAGACGTCTTAACCGTTAGACTACCACACCACTAACGATTAAGGCGCCTCGGAATAGTCTATGTACGATTTCCCTCCACAACACAAACTTTAATTCAGCTTCTTTGTTCCAAAGATAATTGCCACTACTGCCAACGCTCTCCATGCAGCGGAATAGCACCTCAGCAATGGACATGGTGGAACAATCCTGTTATGGTGATATAAATATCAAATAATTCGAATAAATAATCCCTGAGACGGATTTTCGTCTCAAATATGTCGAATATATGTCTTCGACATATTTGAGACGAAAATCCGTCTCAGGGATTATTTATTCGAATTATTAGTTTAAGTAGTTTGTAAGTCTAGGGACTGATGACCAATGTAGTTTCTTCCCATAGAATTACAAACACTTGAACATTTGAAAATTTTTTACAGCTTAAGTCTGAAATAATAGTAATTCTAGGTATGTAGTGGAGTTTACGGCCTTCAAATTTGATTGATTTATCTTGTAAACAAATTTTAACGGATTTCTTTTCGTACTCATGTGGACGAGTTCACACTTCTCATTTTTTAGAGTTACTTGCCAATTTTTACATCGTAGTGATATCTTATTTAGATCGTTATGCAGTTGGTTTTGATTTTCAGATGATTTTACTACACGGTAAATTATGGCGTCATCTACAGACAACGTATGGGAGCTGCTCAGATTTTCTCTCGAATCGTTTATGTAAATAAGGAACAGCAGAAGACCAATAACACTACCCTGTGGAACGCCCGATATGACCTCTGTTTTTGCCGAAACATTACCAGCGATTACTACAAACTGAGTACCTCTCTGACATGAAATTCCCTATCCAGTCGCAAATTTGGGGCAGTATACCATAACCACGCAATTTGATTAAAAGCCGGTTGTGAGGTTCCGTGTCAAAAGCCTTCTGGAAATCAAGAAATATGGAATCAATTTGAGACCCCTGGTCGATAGCACTCATCTCTTCGTGTGAGTAAAGGGCTAGTTGTGTTTCGTATGAACGATATTTTCTAAATTCCGTGTAGATCTTGGATCAATAGATCATTCTGTACGAGATAATTCATAATATTTGATTACAGGATATGTCCCAAAACCCTGCTGCAAATTGGCGTCAACGAAATAACCCTGTAGTTTAGTGGGTTATTCCTATTGCCTTTCATGAATATAGGTGTGACCTGTACAACATTCAAGTGTTTTGGTACAGATCCTTCATTGAGCTAGAAATATGTATATACATTGAAATATCCTGTGAAAAGAGAGATGTAATTAAGGTTAAAATTCCAGTCAAAGGTTTTCCTGGTTTAGCTACAAAGAATTTAAGGTACGAATTTGCGAACTATTGAGTTTCAGATGTTGGTAAACGAAAGTCCATTAATGTGATTACAAACATCCAACGCAAAACCTTTCAATTACAATTATTTAGAATGTAAGACATGAATTTGCTAACTACTCTGTATGAGACGTTGTTAAAGTGAAACGCCTAGGCAAATATTCGTAAATAAACAAATGTACAGGGAAGAAACACATGCAATGATTAACTTCTAACCCAAAATTTTATAGGTTTAGTTATTAAGAATATAAGATATGCATTTGCAATTTATTCTGCATCATATATGTGTTTTCTGGAACGGCAAGAGATACTCATAAATGTAAACTGAAAACTCAGATATAACTACAAAAAAGTACCAACCAAGAACCTTAAATCGTGACTTATTAAGAGATAAGACCTAAACTTGTACCTACTATTCATAAGATGTTAGTAAAGTTAAATGGCAAAAGAAATAAGTAACCACTAAAACCCAGATGTAAATAGAAGCTTCCAACCAAAAATCTTAAAGCTGCGGTTATGAAGAACATAAGGCATGAATTTGTAATTTAAAGTGAAATGTTAAGAAAAATAAATAAATGTCCAAGAAAAAAAGGCATGTATAATTACAGGCTTCTAAATAAACAGATTACTGCTTTAATGTTTCTAAGTGAATAACATTTCACTCACAATTGCCGATACTTTTGTTTGCAGCTCGTTCGCAAAATTCCACTCCAGAACGTAGACATCAGCTGAGTCCGTTCCACTTTTGCATTTGAACCGTTTACATTGTTCAAGATGATACTGAATTTTCAAATGTGTTCATCTTTCTTTTACAGTCAATTTGTGATATTGCAATTTTTTCAGAAATTTCTTTCAAAATATCTTTGCTTATCTTTCGTATCTTGTTTGTAACACCTGAATGACCGTACAGACACATTTTAACTTCAATTTCTAAATGAAATTAAATAATCACTTTTGAAGCCTCCTGAGATTTGCTATTGTTCTAAACAGTTAACACAAGAAACAAAGCAGGTGCATGCGCCAATCTCCAAACTCGGTTCTGTTTTTGCTCACTAATAATTATAAACAACAAATTCGAGACAACATTTTTCTTAACCAATATTTAAAACTCGCTACTAAAAACAACTGTCGATAACAGATAAAATGAAAATCAAATTTCGAACTGAAAACTGTTGTCCACCGTATTTTTAGGAGCTAGTTTTTAAAGTATAAGTATCTTAACCCTTTCGTTGAAAGCGGGACATATGCACCCCACAAAGGAGTAAATTCCCTTAGTCAACAGGGATATGAAGCTTTGAATGTATCATCTGTTTGGAGGCAGTAGCCTCATTATTTTGCACCTATTGCGGAAACTATTGTTTAAGTGATTCGTTTTTTAATGTTGGAGATTTTGTGTATTTTTTTCTCCTGTGGGCAATAGGTAAGCTTCGTAAAGGTTTTCAATGATTTTCTAATTTTGATTTATTTATTTATTTTATTTTTATTTTTTATTTTTATTGTTATTATTTTTTTGCTACAAATATAGATATTTTGGCTAGTATTTCTTTCTTATTGACAGTGTATATTTGCGGCCTTTTGTCCCTAAATTTTTGCATTTGTTTGCTTTATCAGTGAAGAGAAACAGTACTCTTGGCAGAAGGTCACTCGAATGGGCGTTGAAATAGTAAACAGCATCTTCATTTGGTTCTATAAGAATGAAGAAACAGTGACCGACATCTTGTTCGCCTTGCTATTCTGAGGCATATTTCAACTGGGAGGAACATAAAGAGAAGGGGGAGGCAAGCATTCCTCACAAATAAACAAGGATCACTGTGATTCCTAAGGTGTAGTTGGTAAACACTTTCTAGCAAGGAGCAACAGGCGTAGATGTAGATAATGCAACACATAGAATAAAGAGAACACAACTACTTTCATATGTAACTACAGCGAAGTATAGACTTATATTCAGCCATGTATTGAAAATCTCATGAGAATGTTAACTGTGAATAAATCTATTTGCTTGACGTAATGGTGGCATCTACTTTCTTCTTCATACATCTTCCAATTCCTGGTATAAACGATTGTTTCCTGAAATTTATTCATCCTTCAGTCCAGTGGTAGTTAACATATTACTTTACACAAATATAAATCTATAATCAATAATCGAAATTCAGAAACCTGGTCTCACTTAGTACCCATTCCAAAAGCAGGAAAAGAATTTTTACGGTAATACACGATATTTTTAATTGGCCACGAAATCATTAAAAACACATCTCCCTACAACTGCAGGAGACCACTGGGTCGGTCAACTAAAATTGCCCCTAAAATGGAAACAGCAATTCGGTTGAACTCAGGTAACCACACAATGAAATCTTGAACTCTTGATCATTCCGACGGTCCATCTTTCAGCCAACGACATACAAATTACTTTCAATTGCTAGGTGAACTATTGCTTGTAATGAAGTGCTGCTTTCTATCTGTGTTGGCCATTCTCAAATAAAACAACAATGCTTGCCTATATTTCCACAATATTAGTAATTATTTTTCGGTACAGCAACTACATTCACGGTGGCGTATAATACGTTTTGTAGTGACAGGGACAGCTACGTATACTTCAGATGATTAGAGCACACACTAACTTAACTCAAGTTATGGGATAGTGAGGTGCAGATGTGTTTTGTGCGCATCACACTCCCCCTGTCCCAGCTCTAGCTGTATAGATCTGAAATGTGGTTTTGCAATGTTACATGTTATGTAACATGTAACGTCGTCGTTATTTGATGCCTTACGACCGGCGCATGGTGTACAGTGACCGAAAGATAGGAATTTCTTTTTCACCTGTGGTGCAGGATGTTCCATGAACAGCTAAATAAAGGTGCCACAGTCTCTATGTAATTCTCATGAAACGTATGTATTCCTTCATTAGGTAGGAATGGCATGTCTATCTAAGTTGCTCTTTGATTATCGCGGTATTGCTGCTGTGTGCAGCTAAGCAGCAGATTTGTGCAATAATCGACGGAGAGATCGTAGTCGTAAACGGTCTCATATATATATATATATATATATATATATATATATATATATATATATATATATATATTGCTGCTTTAGGGCTTAATTATTTTTATCAAACGATTCATAATGAATGGAGTTTTCACGTTGATAAGGTAAGAAAGCTTCTTGCTTCTTAGAATTTATTAGACAGCTATTGTTAGCTGCAAGGACAGATCTCGCACTGGCTACAAAATAAAGGTAGAGCTCTTGAGTTCCGTGAAAGGGGCTACAGTATTACCACACGTATATACAGAAGAAAGTGTATAAAGCTGTTGCAAAAAAGAAACAAGGCACTTCAATCTCATTAAGCAACGACAGTTGCCACATAACTCTAGTACGTAATCTCTGTATAAAATTATTTGAATCAGCATGACATTTACAACATTTATGTGTAGGTAGTTCAGAAGATAATGTTTATAATTCGTTGGTAAATATTTCACGGCATGTTCACTAAATAAAACAAACGCACTTTTAAGAAAACGCTCTTGTACACGTAAATGTGTCGAAATATCACAGAATGTAAATTCTATTTAATTAATAACAGTGTAGGAAAACTTTTAGGAGTCACGGTAAAAAAATAAATAAATAAATAAAAATTAGGGGGTGTGAAGCGAACGGCTGCCCAAGCCTATCACTTCCTATACATGATTCGTTTATTCCACAGCGCTACAAGAAACACTCGTTTCATATCTTTGTTCGTCAGTCCCAGCATATCAAGGGTTACTTGCCAGTATGGTATTTATTGACTCTAGTTTACAATTAATCGTACTAAAAACGACATGTTTGTGGTACCTCTTCAGTCTGCCGTTACTCTGAAATAGCAACACGTGAGTTATAAGAAGAAAATCACGAAAATACGAAAGGGAAAATGGCGTCTCTGTAGGAAGAGCTTGCACCCGAAGAAACCTCGGAATGTTCCGCAGGGGCGGACGGCTAGTCACTTTGACGTCACTTCCTCGGCTCGTTAGGGTGTAAATAGGCCCTCCCCATCGAGGACAAAGAGCAGTTAGTGGCTGCTGTGGGGAATCATTGTGTCGGAAAGCTGTACGTAGCTTCAAAGTTTCGATCCTGCATCAACCTCATAGGAAGCGTAGTGGGAATAAGAGGAAAATGTATCCCACATTAACTATCCTGCTCATGTGGACGGCTTTATCAGATTTTGGTACCTGTGTGTTCGGATTCAGAACTTCCGTGATTACTGACACTTCCTGGCACATTAAGACTGTACAAGACCAGCATTCGAATGCAGGTCCTTCACCTTTGGTGTGCACGCTCTCTACCTACCTATCTGAATGTGCTCATCTCAAGGCTTCTCCTCACAGCCTTATTTCAGCCTGTACCTCGCCTCACACCTTCCAAACTTCACAAACAATCTCCTCAGTAAACATTGGTTTGTGTTTCTTGTGTGGGACGACTGTACGCCATGCTGGAGTGGCCGCGCATTCTGAGGCGCCACAGCTACCATCAGAGTTTTTCTAGCATGAATGTGTGTTGTCCTCAGCACAGGTTAGTTGAAGTCTACGCCTGATGACCTCAGCAGCTTGGTCCCTTAGTTTTACATACTTTGGAACACATTGACAACTGTTCGACGCAAAAAAATAAAAAAATAAAAAATAAAAAAAAAATAAAACACTGATATCTGTTCATATTAAAGAACCAATAAAAAATTCTCTTATATATATATATATATATATATATATATATATATATATATATATATATGAATTGCTGTTCGTTAGTCTCGTTAAAACTTGAGAACGACTGAACCGCGATTTGGCTCATTTTAGTCTTGAAATATTCATGTAAGACCAGGGAAGGTTTAAACGGTGATAAAATATGGAAAAGTTGCCCAGAAAAGAGGAAAATCTGGAAAATCCGATACAGCTTTTTCCAGTGATCTATTAAACCGTTCGTCCAATTGCGATAAAATATTCTACATCTCATGTTGAAAGCAAGAGGAAGATTTGCAGGAAATAAAAACTTGGAAAAGTCGCCTGGAAAGTAATAAAATATAGGGAAAACCGAAAGCGATTTTTCTCTATGAATAAAAAGCAATTGTCACATGGTTGTAAGAGCATTACTTAAGTACGGCTTGACAGGACAAGATTTGTATTAAATAATTTTTTTGGAAAATCTACCGGAAAAGTGAAAAATTTGAGAAAAACTGAAAGGGCGTTTTTCAATGTGTTTTTTGATTGAATTCAGCACTACAACTGACTATTCGCACGACGGAGAGGGATAATACTTTTTAGTTCATTATTTTCAGTAAAAAAAATTAAAAAAATAAAAAGTTGAGAACCGTTCATCCGATTGTGATTACTTGCGATTACTTGACATTCAACGAAGAAAGAACGGTCTTACGAACTAAAAATTTGGGAAATTTACCCGGAAAATTTGAAAATTGCGAGAAACTGAAGGAGCTTTTTCAAAAGAATATCAATATCATTCGTCTGATTTCGATAAAGTTCGCATATTTGAGATTCAAAGCAAGAGTAACGTTGTTATGAAATAAAAATTTGGAAAAGTATCCCCGAAAACTGGAACATTAAGAAAAAATAGAAAGAGATTTTTCTATAAAATGTCAGTACCATTCATCTGATTACGATAAAGTTTTTCCATATTTTATCACCGTTTAAAACTTCCCTGAACTTCCACGAATGAGACATGAACATTATTCTGGACATCTGGACATGTGTACGTGATTTGCCCACTCTTTCCGCTAACTATCGAGCCGGTACTCGGTACTGATGATGCCTTTATAAAGCTACTGGATTTAAATTATTATGGTTTATTTTAAGAGGTAAGTAATACGAAGTTCACAGGGTCATCTAATATATATATTTGCAGAGTGTTTATAAATGAATATCGGGGAATTAACGCCTTATAATATTTCTTATATTAAACTTACAATTATAAATGCTATGTCAAATGAAAGAGCAACTCAAACCCTTTTTACCATGGACGTTATAAATGTTCAATGTGAGCACAATTTGTCACACGTCATACCTGAAGTCTATAGCCAATTTCTTACCAAACGTTGATAAGCATGTCTTCGGTGATTTAGAAACAGTTACTTCAATCCGGTTTCCGGAGGTCAGCACGATCCTTGATGAAGCCCCAAAGGAAAAAATTGCAAAGTGTTAGGTCGGGTAAACGTGTGGCCATGTAAAGCAAGCCCTATCAATGGGCCCCTTGCTGCCTATCGAGCGTTAGGTACAGTGACGTTCAACCAATCGCGTACTTCGATATGCCAGCGAGGTGGCGTACCATCTTGCTGGAAAATTAAGTTTTCTGGCTCATCTTCTTCAAACTAATGGAATATCCGTTGTTCTAATGTATCAAGGTATGAAGTGCCAGATACAGTAGGTTCACCAAAACAAACTTGCCGCCCGGATACGGGACAAAACACAGTCACTTTAGAGAAATCTCGTTGCAAACAAAACTGTTTGACTTGCTCTTTCGTGTGACATATCATTTACAACTTTAATATAATACATATTATAAAGCGCTTAAACATCGATATTCGTTTATAAACACACTGTATGTGTATGTGTGTGTGTGTGTGTGTACGTTGGTAGTGATAGCGTTTGAAAAGCTCAAAGCTCCAGCCGAAAAAGTATTAAACATCTTTGGTGTATACCAGAGAGAAAGGTACGAGTCACACAATCCCATAATTACGCTCATTGCCGGTTTAGGACATAGGGTGTGACAGAGAATGTTGTAACGCTTTTTACAATTCCAACCACGGTGAAGTGTACGCTAGATGGCACTTCGCATTGTACTCGTATTAGGGTTCCTTCCAGTTTGATGCACGTGTGCAGCGCGAGAAGAATAGCCTCTCAAGCGCTTCTAAGAGCGGTCTGAGTAGTTTTCGAAGTCTCAACGGGGGCTGAAGTATCTTTCAACGTTTTTCTGTCGATACTAACTCTACAAACCTTCTTAAATGCTTTTTTTGGGATGAATAGGGTCTGTCTTCAAACGTCTGTCATTACATATTTTTCTCCGTTTCCATGACGCTCTCCTATGGGTAAAACAAAATTATGGCCATTCCTGCTGCCCTTATTTGAATGAGTTCTGAATACTCTAGCCCAGCGGAATTCAGTGGGTCCTACGTTAACAACCAGTTGCATTGTCGTACTCAGCCCTAAGGCATCGGCAGATACATTGTGCACCCAGCCCCATCCGTTATCGGTTTTCGTGGCAGGAACCGCTACTACTCAGTCAAGTAACCTCTTTGTTGGCCTCACAAGGGCTGAGTGCAGACAACAGCGCTGGAAAGGCTGTAATGGTCATCCAACGAAGTGCTAGCCAAACCCGACAGTGTTTACCTCTTATGTGATCTGACGAGAACAGACGCCCATTGCGGCATGCCGCTGCTGTTTCAGAATGTCGTTTTATGCCACTGGATGTTCTTATGTTTGTGATACCTAAATCCGTACTGATCATAGAAACAGAAGAGCTGATGTCCGTTCCTGTTGGCCTCTGTATCCTCTCCAAACATACCCATAACTTTTTCATACCCTTCTGTTTGATTTCCTATCCTGGCATTGAAGTCACCTATAAGTAAAACATTGTCCTTGTCCTTTAACATCTACGTCTCTGAGTGCTTCATAAAATCTGTCTATATCATCTTGATCTGTCCCTTTATAGGGAGAATACATTGACACAATCCTAATTTTTTTGCTATAGACTGAAAAATCTATTCACATTAGCCGTTCGTTTCCACACCTGGTTGAAATTATGCTGGATTCGATTACTTTCCTGATGAAAAGCTCTACACCTCACTGTGCTCTGCCTGCTTTGACTACTGACAGGTAGACCTTGTATTCCGTAACTTTCTCTTCTTTCTCTCCCTTTACCCGAGTGTTACCAATATCCAAAACATCTAACCACATCTTACTTTCAGCCTCTGTCACCTATGTCTTTCCAGTGTAGTGCCCGTTTATAATAATATCTCCCCATTTCATTCCAGTTGAAATTATTACTACTAGCTAATCCCGTCCACGCTTCAATGTGGCTCAGTATCAATAAATGAACGGGAAAGTACATAAATGAAATATCTTTTGAACATAGATTCAACAAGAAAAAACATCAATCAAATCCATATGTACTATGCTTTGCGTTCCTGTGGCTATGTCGAATAAAAGGAAAGTTAGAAGTAAGACGTTTTCTCAGGGAATCATTATCAATTTTTTAGCTAATAGATTGACAAATTTTTGTTTGTTTGTCCGATTTCTTAACATACATACAGATCAGTGGCTATGGAGGATGCGACGTATACCTGTCCTGGAGAGTAACAACCGTTTTCTACTTTCTGCCCATCTACTCCCCACACTTACTATCGGCCCATCTCCTCCTCCTACTCTTTCTCTTTCTACCTCTTCCTCCTGCCTCTATCCATCTCACGTCCCTGTCAGTCTCCTTCTTGCTTTTCGTCTCCCTACCATACTCTCCTCCTGTGACAGTCCATCTCCTACTCATCCTTTTCCGTCCATTTCCTCTTCCCTTTCTCGTAACCATTCAAAATAAATACATTAAAAATTGCGAAATTACGTCTTACATATTTTGTGGTAACGGATGAAAAAGCCACAGAGTTACTCTTAAAAAACTACGCGAAATATCGATACCAATAAGCCACATTATTTATAAACTTTATTTCCCCTACTGCCAACTTCATCGACCAAGCAGTTGCGACTTGTGGTTGTTGGGTATGTGTATGTTTTTGAAAATAGCCATTCAGGTATAAACGTCCTTAGAATGCGATTTCATGAATTGTTGTTACTGTAGTGTGTCATTTCTAAGTATCGGATCGGTACGAGAGCATAAGTTGGTAACACTTTATTTTCCACATTCACGTGCAGCGATTGCAGTGCATTGTAAGGAAAGTGCCGTCAGAGTACAGATGTGAAAACATTTTTGTTTTGTGCACGTATGGCTAAACACCATTCCAATGTTCAAATGTTTGTAAACCTAAGGGACCAAGTGCCAGTGGCTATCGGTCATTAAGCTTACAAACAACTTCAACTGACTTATGCTAAGGGCAAAACACACACACACACACACACACACACACACACACACACACACCCAAGCCCGAGGAAGGACTTGTACCTCCGACGGGAGCGGTCGCGCAATTCGTAACTTGGCGCCTTAGACAGGTCGGCCATTCCCTCGCGGCAAACACGTTACGAGCTATGTAAGTCCCTTTGAAGTTCTTGTAAAATAGATACTAAAAATAGGTACATCAATTTTCGTTTTCACGTACCGGTATTGATATGATTTCTGCACGCCAAAGGCTGTAAAGGACGGATGATAAACTCCTGGAAAATGAAAAACAAGCACTATGAATTCGTCGACCTTGCAGAGGGAAATTTTATTGGCACTATCTTGAGGATGTATACAACACACGGTCACACGAAAAGACCCATACGCCCGTGAATATAGTCACCAGAGCGTGTGCAAAGTCGACGCTATTATAGTGTATACCCTCCTCCTGCAGCAATGCATGGTGCAATTCTCCCATAGAGACGATCGTAGAGGTGAAGAACCATATCCTACACCAATCCTTCTCCTCTGGTGATCGTCGAGGAAACATTGAACAATGCACGGTACATGTCAGGGGTTCAGAGCACAAGTGTCGTAACTCCATCTACCATAGTTTGAAGTAAGAGAAGCATTCATTAAGAAGTGTATAAAATTATTAATGTTAATAATTTATTTCTATTTATGAATACAGGATAATAAGCACAAAAGTCTCTCTAAATATATTACCAAAACGGAATGCCGTACAGGAAGTGCGTAGGAAACGTTAAACAAAAATGAAAGGAGTGCGTAGCTTGTGAACTGAACACTTATCAACTTCAAGTACAATGTGTGAATACAGTTTCGTCGTTCTCCTCGTCCGACATCTGAATTTTTATGTACTTATTTATTTATTTATTTTTACTTTGCGACTGACTACTTCAATCAGAAAACGGCAATTATAAGATATATAACGGTCGCAGCTACTGGACCTTCGAGATACTGAGAAACACAGATGTTTAAAGACATGTCCCAAGTTCTTATTTACTGTACATTTTAAGCTTTTATGGCCATTTGTTGACATGTCCGGTGGCATCTGTCTCGAGATTTTCTGTATAAGTTTGAAGCTTGTCAGAAATTTCGCCCAGTATGAGCTGTTGACATTGCCCAAGTTTCACCCTCCAAGAGCAATGAAGAATGAAACTAACAGCGCTAGCCAACCTGAGTCTAAATTGGTGGTAGCGAAACGTCAGTTGAAAAATCAAACAAATGTGGGCTGAAAACTTCGAGACAGAAGCCAGCAGCCTTTGTGTACAACATGGATTGTAGCTGGGTACACGATATATAGAACGTTATTATTGATTTTTTTTAAAATAAATAAAAAGTTGAATAGTCACCGAAAGATACGTACTCTCTGTGAAACATTTATTTTTCACTCGGACAGTACAGAAAATTAACCAATACCTAAAAAAAAAAAAAAAAAAAAAAAAAAAAAAAAAAAAAAAAAAAAAAAAAAAACTGTTTCGCGAGTAATCAACAGACTGAGTTAAACGCTATCCAAATGTCAACACAAAATAGCATGATCGTCTGCTTTGTTTACATTCTAAGCTATCACTCTGCGTTGCGTAGCTTACTCAAAGATCTTGACGACATAGATACTATACTCCTGACTGCTAAATTACAGGCACTTCCGGTTGGTATTTTTCGGTCGCTAGCGTCATATGTAACAATGGCTGACGTACGTATTTATATTAAGACTCCTATAAACCCGAGCTGAACTGTCAACCATTTTTTCCCCAAACTGTAGGAGTTGCCACGATCCGGACGAGCTCACGCGTTACCTCGTGTTTCATTCAACTCGCTCACACTCGCAAACTACTCACTGTATGAACGTGGAACTTTAATCAATGTCTTCGTTAAGAACTACACTACATTTTCATTTTAGTTTTACTTATGGCAATAATTTATAAACAACAATACTGGTAATTTACGTACATGCACTTTCTGACGACGTTACGGAATTTTCGACATGCGAGGAACTTTTTTTTCTGTCGAAGTTAGGTGAATTCATTAAATGAATGAAATGTTCAAAATACATCAAATTTTCATCCTCCTCAAACAGCAACTCTGTGAGAAATGTACAACTTGAGATAAAGTCAGTTAAATATGACGCACTGGGATCCGCCCGCCCGTCTAGTAGAAACACGTCTTCCGTATTAGAGCTCCTAATAATTAGGCACCCGTTGTTACTGCATAACATCTACACTTGAAGATATTAGTACTGACTTGTATTAACCCAATAAATGTAATAGTTGCAAGCTACAAAAGTCCTATGTCTCTATGTAATATTCAACTTTAATTTTTCAGTTATATGAAAAGGATATTCTAAATATCTCAATACAGAGTAGTTTATTATGTGAGGAAATGAGAACAAGTCAGTTCTTTAGCTAATGAAGAGATCCTTGCTATCTATCATTTTCAAGTATTCTCAAATAAAATGCTCATTAGATCTAGTAACTTCCGTTCTGTTACTGCTAGGCGTTAAACTGAAGGAAATGTAACTCCTATTAGGTTTTGTAAACGAAGTAGTGACTCTGAAACACATTGGACAAGAAGCAAAGAAATAAACATTTGTTAGTGACGAAGGAATACCTGCAAATCGAATAATAAATCACTAACTTTACTCTTTTTCCTTCTACAACTATATATTTCCTTGAATACCGCGACAATCAATGAAGATTTACGTAATAACCATGTGGCAAAATACTCCCCTCTTTGCATGTTATTATTTGACAAAATACGAGGCGCGTCCAGAAAGTAAGTTCCGTTTGGTAATAAAATGAAGTTGTACACAGATACAGAAGAAATTTTTATTGCACAAAATTCTACAACTCTTAAACTACTTTACCACATAACTGCCGAAATTTTGCAGGCATTTGTCATAGCGTGGCACCAGGTTTTGTATACCTTCTTCATAGAAATCCCGCCTGTGTCTTCAACCAGTTGGAAACAGTTTCTTTCAGTTCGTCGTCCATAGCGAGAGCACTAATTGTAAACCTACGGTTTTCCTGGATCTTGTCATCAATCGCATGAACCAGTTCTTCTGTAACCAAAGGGGGACGCCCACTTCGTTCTTCATCGTGCACATCACTACGCCCGCCATTGAACTTTCGGACCCATCTTCTCACCATCGAATCACTCCATCGCATTTGGTCCGTAAACATCGCAAATTTGCCGTTAAATTTCACTTGGTTTCTCTTTCCTTGCATTCAGAAACCGAATCACCGACCTGATTTCACAAGCGGCGGGATTTTCAATCATCGCCGACATTTCAAACAAGCACAAACAAAGCGTACGTAACTGACAGCGATCTCCAAATGGCACACGTTCTTCTCCTTGATACACATCGTCTACAGCGCATGTACGGAACTGCAATCGCAGCGCTGCAGCGGAGATAAATTGAAACGGAACTTACTTTCTGGACACGCCTCATTTTGATACCTCTAACCGTGTATGAGATACACAAAGATTCATTCTGGCCTTATCGCTATAAGTGCGCCAAATAAAATAAAGTTTATCCGTATGAAAGATTTCCTCCTAAGTCGAAAATAAAATTCAATCAATTAGGAAAGTTTCATCCGCAGCAACATATGGTGCAACATGCACCAAACGGAATATCATAGCAGCCTTTCATTTTTTACTGCAAACTTTTCCTAACGTAGTGCAGTCTCTCATTTCGAAGCCAGTATCTTATTACTATGACTATTAACGAAATGAAAAGCATTTCGTCACAATGCTGACATATAAAGATTTAAGTAGCGGAAAAATTAAATATTTCTACCAATTAGTTTTTGCGAAATCGTTTGTGAAAGATGGCAGAGCATGCGCCTCTACGCTGTTAGTGCAGCGCGATTCCTACCACGTTGGGGAAAACATGGCGGACGATTCAGCCTGGGTATTTAGGAGCTCTAATTTATACTATGGAACATCTGCAGGTCTCTACTTTGCGTGCCTTACTCTTTGTTGCTCTTACTCTAATGGTTATTCTGTACTTTGTGAAAAATAATAGCCGCGGTGGAGTGGCCGAGCGTCTAGCTGCGGAGCGTACCGCTGCTCGCCGTCGGAGGTTCGAGGCCTCCCTTGGGTATGGGTGTCTTTGTTGTCCTTAGTATAATTTAAGTAGTTTTTAAGCCTAGGGACTGGTGATCGGAGTAGTTATGTACCATAGTCTTACAAACATTTCAACATTTCAAAAAAATACTTAATGTCTGATTTTAGGCCAAAATTGTTGAAGTTACGGAGTGGTACATACAAACACACACGAAATATTAAAATGAAACAAGTATGTCGTTTATTATATATTCGATGTTAATGCGGTAAAACTTTAGTCTGAGACAGGAAGTTTTAACTCAGTACTTCTTTACTACTGACACAATTCGCTAAGCTGTCTGCAGACAGTACCTACTTTTACCGATTAATATTCTTATAAAATTATATCATTGTACACTAGGTTGAATATATGACGTCATAAACACCTAATTTCGATTATAATGAAGCGCAAGACACTTGTTTTGTATTTAACCAATGATTCAAACAGTTGCAAGTTATGATTTGATCCCTTTCCTAAGCTCCTACAAGCCTGAAGACAAATATTCAACACAATAACGAATTTTAATGAGCCGTTTACGGTTTACAGGGTTCGATAATTTACAAAATCTGGGCTTTACTGGTCATAAAACAAACCTGACTTGCATCCGACAAGCTGTCCTTAGGACTGTCACGGCTCATTCTGAAAATTCAATTCATTACGACAAGATCACGCAAACTTGTGCCAAGTGTTAGGCCTACTTTGGCAGCGAAAGGGCTATGTGAGTATGGCAAAAGATACTCATTAAATTTCCTGCTCTACAATCAAAAGTCTTATTTATTTTCCCTCCGAGGCCTAGTCGAAATGTTGTTCAAATGTTTTTTAAGCTTAAGGGACTTAACAGTTGGATCATCAGTCCCTAAACTTACAAACTACTTATGAGCTACCTTATACTAAAGACGGTACAAACATCCATGCCCGAGGAGGGATTCGAACCCTGTGTATATTTCTGGTGACCATGGTTCAATCAATAAAGTCAACAAAATGCGGGTCCTGTCGCTCCTAGGGAGTCTGAGAACGATCTCTTGGTGACTACGTCACGCCGGCCTTTGGTTGAGTGAGGTGTGCTGGCGAGAGGCGGGGTTGGAGCAGACGGCAGCAGGCGGACAAAGGCGCGGTGACGTAGCGGCCACATGGCCCACGACCTCGCCTCTCACAGCTGTTCGCAGATGCAGTACCACGGCTGCCTCGCTCCCTCGTCTGCATCAACTCTCGCACGGGGACCGACCTCCAGCGCACACTAAGGCCGGTATTACGCGATCGTATTTCTTTGTCTACATTTACATTTACATACATACTCCGCAATCCACCGTAAGGTGCGTGGCGGAGGGTACACTGTACCACTACTAGGCATTTCCTTTCCTATTCCACTCCCAAATAGAACGAGGAAAAAAAGAATGCCTCTATGCCTCCGTACGAGCCCTAATTTCTCTTATCTTGTCTTCGTGATCACTACGCGAAATGTAAGTAGGCGGCAGCAAGATCGTAGTACACTCATCTTCAAATTCCGGCCCTCTAAATTTCCTCAACAAAAATTCACGAAAAGAACGCCGTCTTTCCCCCAGCGATCCCCAATCGACTTGCCGGAGCATTTCCATGACACTCGCGCATTGGTCGAACCTACGAGTAACAAATCTAGCTGCTTGCCTCTGAACTGCTTCTGTGTCTTCTTTTAAAATGATCTGCTGCGGGTCCCAAACACTTGAGCAATACTCAAGATCTGGTCGTAAAAGCGTCTTATACGCGGTCTCCTTTACAGGTGAAGTACATCTTCTCAAAATTCTCCCAATAAACCAAAGTCGGCTGTCCGCCTTACTCACAACTGTCCTTACATGTTCGTTCCATTTCATATCGCTCTGCAATGTTACGCCTAGATATTTGAACGACGCGACAGCATCAAGAAGCTCACTACTAATGCTGTATTCGAACATTATGGGATTATTTTTCCCACTCATGCGCATTACGTCACATTTTTCTACATTGAGAGCTAGCTGCCATTCTTCGCACCAACTAGAAATTTTGTCTGTCATCGTGTATGCTATTACAGTCAGTTAAACACGACACCCTCCCATACACCACAGCATCATAAGCAAACAGCCGCAAATTACAACTTACTCTGTCCATCAGATCATTTATATAGATAGATAGTTGATATGTCAAATATTGACGCCACAGAAACTTGATAGTGTAATGGAAAACTTTAACGTATCTCGTCTTTCATCAAAGAAATATCACCTCGCCGTAGATTTCATCATAAAAGTCTTTTTTCTTCTGTTCACTGCAATGCCAAGTATAACACCTTCGAGCGCTAGCATCGGTGCAGTTATTTGACTACTGTGTATTAGTAAATACGGCTGCGGTTCAGTTGGTGTATTCAATGAACCACAAAATTAATAGAAATGTGTAAGGCAGACGAGGCGTTGTATAATGTGATCCATTCTAATAATAAAAATAGGATAAGACGATTGGAGAGGAGTAAGAAAATATGAAGGAAGTTCAGATACCAACAGCCGTAAGTATAATAAAATATTTAATGTATCACAACCAGTTTCGGCATTCCACTATGCCATCTTCAGGTCCCTACATCGGAGCATAATATCCATTAAGTAGGGATATCAGAACTGGTTTCGTGTACGTCTGTCTTTCAGTGGGAACCAACAACAACTAAGAGACAGAAGCACACGAAACCAGTTTTGATATCCCTACTTAATGGGTTGTTGTTGTTGGTTCCCACTAAGAGACTGAAGTCCACGAAACCAGTTTTGATATCCCTACTTAATGGATATTATGCTCCTATGTAGGGACCTGAAGATGATATAGTGGAATGCTGAAACTGGTTGTGATACGATAAATGTTTTATTATACATACGGCTGTTGGTATCTCACTTCATACTCTTGACCAACCGCTGCCCCGTTTCCACCAGCAATGATGGATTCAATAAGAGTAAGAAAATGGCAGAGTTTATCAACCTTGAAATACGGCCTGGTTGTACAGCATAAGACTTAAGAGAAGATCAAAAACAAAATAAATAAATAAATAAATAAAATAAAATTTAAAAAAAAAAATCTTAGGGTTTAAAGTCCCGTCGACAGCCTGGTCATTAGAGACGGAGCTTACGCTCGAAGGTTTTGGGTAAGGATGTGGAAGGAAATCGGCCGTGCCCTTTGAAAGGAACCATCCCAGCATTTTCCTGGAGTGATTTAGGAAAATCACGGAAAACCTAAATCTGGATGGCCGGAGGTGGATTTGAACCACCATCCTCCTGAATACGAGTCCAGTTTGTTACCATTGCGCCACCTCGCTCGGTTTAGAGAAAACAATTACTTTTTTAACCGTAGTACCTCACGTTAAACAGCACCTCATCTACTACATTCGTATGTATAAATTTAGTAGTTGATTGGACACAAATGATATTTTATTCGTCCACAAAGTTTATACCCACATTGGAGCCTGATCATTATAAAATTATTAAAAATAATTTTTAATACCCGTGTAGTGCACTAAACGCTATTTTATTTGCCGACATTCATCCTTCACTTCGTTATAAATTGATTCACACGTTTCAGGAGTCATTTTGTTTAATGCTCACTGTGGCACTCGAGGCTAGAATAGAGCAGTCGCAGAAATCACAGTGTCGCTCTAATCTCGTCTTCTGCAGATACAGCATTTCTCATGTGCATATTCGCTTTGTAAGGTAAGGAACCAGTTTACTGAGTAAAAACTTATATGTTGTAGCATCCATTCTCAGGTCATTGACATGACATGACATCCTTCACTTGCAACCCCGCAACGAATTTTTCGCAATGTTTTTCTTTTCAGCACGTTTAAGCGACAACTTCACCCAAGTACGTTTTCTCCCAACTTGTCGTCCAAATGCAAACAAAATGTAGTTGTGACGGTAGCAATTACACCACATAAAATGTTTTTATTGTTAGCCATCTTGAAATATGGCGTAAAATATGATTACCCCCTTTAGCGCCCCGTCAACGATTTGTGTCACAAAAATTTCATGAATATTGATAATATTTCTTTGTCAAAGATATGATAAAATATGTTCGTGTAATACCGGCCTAAGTAAGTGACTTGACTGTACCTAAAGAGGGTGAAACACATTCTATACTATATTATACACGGTCAAAAACGCCAAGAACACATGTACTTGATCATTACGGTATCAGCGATGTGACACAGTGGTAACACACTGGACTCGCATTCGGTAGAACGGCGGTTCACATCCACCTCTGAATATCCTTATTTAGGTTTTCCGTGATTTTCCTAATTCACTCCAGGTAAATGCCGGGGTGGTCCCTTTCAAAGGAAGCGGCCGATTTCCTTCCATTTCCTTACCAAGAACCAATCCAAGTGTTTGCTCCATCTATAACGACCAGAATACAATGGGACGTTGAACCCTAAAATGTTCAAATGTTTGTTAAGCTTATGGGACTTAACTACGAGGTCATCAGTCCCTAAACTTACAAACTACTTATCAACTAGCTTATACTAAGGACGGCACAAATTTTCATGCCCGAGGGGGGATTCGAAACCCCGACCGTAGTGGCCGTGCAGACCGTGACTGGAGCGCCTCAGTTTCCTCGGCCACCGCGGCCGGCGTTGAACCCTAATTTGCCTTTCTTCATTACGGTGTCAAAGTAGCACTTTGATTCATAACAGCTTCCAGTCGTCTCGGCATGAATAATAACAGTTCCACTATTGTTTTTGAGGGAATTTGATAGTATTTTTCCCGAAAATACTGGTAATTTCTAATATAGATGCTAAGGCCGTATTAGGGATTACACACCCTTCATTTCGAAAAAGAAGGCTCAATAATATTGAGATAATGCGACTGTGGCTGGCACGGGAGATGCAACAATTCATTTAGCACTCTGATAATTTTCATTTGTTTCCACAGATTTTATCTCAACATTGTTCAGAATTCGCATCCGATATCTCAAATGGTTAGACGTTCAGACTGCGAGGCAAATTGTAAAAACGCCCAGAGCATGCCTCGGTTGGTTCTTTACTTGTGCTGATAAGATTTCTACAATAACGTACTGGAATAGGCGGTCCCGAGATCTGCAGAAGACAAGAATTTACATCTCCAAAAATTATATATATATATATTCCAAAAATAAAATTTAAAAAAAAAGCATGAGTCTATGTACTGTTCGTTTGAGGAAATATGACTCGATGTAGTCTCAGAGTCGAATCATACATAACTGTTTTTATGTACAATAACTACAATAGATACAAATAATACCTTGTACCTGTGATACTACAGTCAAACATTCTACCCTAGACTAACATTTGCGAAACCATATTGAAATATAAATGGTTAATTAAGAACAAAGGTTTTATTTTAACGTTTGCAAGTGATGTAGTCAACGCCAGACAACTCAGCGGAATAATGTAAATTGAAACACATGTATTGATCTATAGGAAGTGGTCCTACACAAAGAAAAGTAATAAATTAGAAATAACCCTTTTAGAATTATAAGAACATATCCATCACCTGTATTATGAGAATGGTAGCAAAATCCCCAACTAAGTAATCGTCGACGATGCCCAGGCAATTAGTTCATTTCACCATTACAAAACACGAAATAATCGTCAGCTTAAAATAATTCAAATCATAATTCAACTAATAATGTATCAACACAAATCAGATAAAGTTGAAAGTTCCGAAAAAGCAGTCGTTTGCTGTGCCGAATCTAAGACTTTCACAAAACGAATAACTTCAGCTAACCATGCAGGTCCTCCTCCTTCCAAGACGAGACATACAGTTTTCTTATAGCCACAAGGAGCTCTTCACGCGAACCGTCCAAATATTTTATTTGACAACAACATTTTTCTGTCCTAGCCACTCTCTCATTCGCAGATCGCCATCTTCTCCAAAAGTAGCAGAGTTCATTACATGAACTTGTTTGCACAGTTCCATACTAATGTCACATTTCTACAATAATAAAGAGAAAAGTTATAAAAATTCAGTCACCTTGTGACTATTTTTCAGCAGTACACATAATGTGTGAAATAAATAAATAATCCAGCCTTCTGAGCTAAACGGTTCATACTAGACAACATTTATATAAATTTACTGGAAAAATAGACATATAATCATAAACATGAGGACAAGAGGGACATATCATGCTGCTTTTAATTGCTGAAGATACGCTGATCTGACTATATTTCTGTAATAAACTGATATAACAAGTAATAAATCCTTAAAGAAATAGGTACGAGTGTGTTGATGTCAGTATGATAGCTTGAGGTAAGAAGCTATCATCTAAGCCATAGTTTGTTGAAATCTCATGACGCAATCAAAATTTGGTAATTTTATGTTCAATTTTGCTATATTCAGATATTGTGAACATTAACGTTGTTGTTTTCGTCATACTAAAAATATTGTAGGCTTATGAGATGTGCCTAATGTTTCTAACATCGTAGATGACTTCAGAATTTTTGGGAACATACTACTGCAGTTCAATTTGAGTAAAGAAATTGTCCGTCTTTTTAAGTATCTGCAAGAGCATGCATTAAAACAGTATTTCACTTCAGCTCCCTTTGCACGGGTTTACCCATTTGTGGTCGTTTGTCATTGTCCACCAGGGTCTTAAGCGATTGTTGGGGCCAAGTCAACTACCTGATCGCTCCCCTCTCCCGGGAGGTGAACGCCTCGTGCTGCCTCCAACACAATTCCAGAATTAGAATAAGTGTGTGACATACAGACTTACATATTCATTATGTTGCAACCTTAGAAAGTTTTCAAACCATTAAGGATGCTGTCGTGTTAGAACATAGAGTCACCATAAAAACATTTCCAGCCAAAATAACTACATAATATTTGGCAGTTATACGACGTCACCAGTGTTAAACAATGCTCAACTGAACAAACGACAACCTTCCACCGCTCTGTTCTTCAGGTATTATGGCTTCGGCGCCACTTTTCCCTGTTATGGCCACCACAATCACTCAATACATATTTTCGTCCGCATTGTGACATATATATGTATATATATAAACACTCACCTTACGACCATCACTCATCCCCCAAAGTTCAGATTCGCTATGTATCAACATAATGGACTTAGGACTATACTCTTGACACTTGCCGCATATACAAGACGTTTCCCAGCTGCCTCTTTCGGTTAAATGAAACAGGACAACCTGGAGGCTCGACCAGCATCCCAATTTTAAGGCATGCAGTTCTCAGTGTATTTCTATAATTTCATCCAACCCCTGTATACGCTAACAGTAAGTGATGATTTATATGATTCTGCTTAATGTATAAGGCACAGCTAATCACCCTCAGTTCTTTATCTTTATAGTCGCTGAATATGGCGTACTCATCACAATATTTACAACATTTACTTGTCTCAAACAGTCCATCCACAGCTTCCGTCATATTGTGTGCTCTAAGGCTTACACGGTCCGATCCTGCACTCGATCTGAAGATCTGCCCTTAGAAGTTAATTCCGTTTCTCCGCTTCTTGTTTGGACGTGATCCGAAGAGTAGTGCGTGACGTGATAATGAGCAGCCGCGTACTACTCTAAAGTAGCTACAGCCTTCTTCCTGTGTTCTTTATTGTTCAAAATCGAGGGTGCATTTCAGCATAGTGCCATTCCGACTACCTCTTCATTTCCGAAAGATTAGCAAAATCTACATCACTCTCCTGTAGGTCTCATCCCTTTTGGCCTTCCCTGCGAATTTATTCAGAAAGAGATACTTCTACTATTTTGCGAATGTTGATTAAAAAGTGTATAAACAGTTTGCCCATTCTTATTTAAATCTGCACCCAGAGAAAACTGCTTATCAACAACTTTTCGTTGGTAACTGTACTTTTCCAGCTAACACCTATCTGTAGCACGAAATCGCCATTGCTTCTAAGCAGTTTTTTATCATGTTTTTTCCCTGTTGTCTACGCATCACACCCGTATACAGCCATACTAGAATGAAATTCTTTACAATCAGTTTCCTTGTTTTCAAACAGAAGTTCTCGCTAATGAGTAAAATCTTCGTAAATTAAGCACGGTTTTGTCCTCTTCATTTCTGCTCACAATTACCTTCCTGAATCTACTATCATTTATAATTCAGCTTCCTAAATATGGAAATTCTTTTGTCACTTCTACTCGAGGTTTACACTGTTCAGTAATACCTATCAATCCCTTAGTCTTTCTCATATCTAATTGGAGTTACAGAAAACCCTTTCGATTCTGTTGAGGATCTTCTCTAAATTATACATCGTTTCCGTGACGACAGTAACATCTTGTGCCTTTTGCAGCTGTATCTTCTGCCCATAAATTTTCGTACCCACATTAGTTATTCTCGAATAGTTTTCACGGTGGACGCATTGAATGTAAGCGGAGAGAGATCGGACACTTATCTCACCCATTCTCTGACAAGTTAATTTGCTGATATGTAATATACATACTGAGTATATAAAGCAATGCTGGTGAGAAATAATGAGCCGCCCGCGGAGGCCGAGTGTTCTGCGGCGCCCCAGTCACAGTCTGCACGGCCACTACGGTCGGGGGTTCGTATCTCCCCTCGGGCATGGATATTTGTGCCGTCCTTAGTAGTAGCTAGTTCGTAAGTAGTTTGTAAGTTTAGGGACTGATGACCCCGTAGTTACGTCCCATGAGCTCTACAAACATTTGAACATTTGATTTGAGAAATAATGATGAAGATGCGTCAATATGTCAGCCTCACTATGTAGGGCTAAATATGAGTTTGACACAGAAAGGGGTAAATTATGCTGCCACAAAAGTCTTTGGGCACCTACCAAGCAGCATCAGAAGGCTGACAGACAGCTAAGTAGCATTTAAAAATAAATTAAAAGAATTTCTGAATCACAACTCCTTCCACTCACTGGATGATCTATGGAACAAGTATTAATCTAATCTAATCACTTCTGTCAATGTCCTGCACCAGTCAACTCAAATCGTTCACATGGTAAATAGTGAGAGTCTCTATGGCGTTTATTATACGTAAGACGTAATAGTGTACGTGATTAAGGCGACTGGAAGACAAATGCTGCCTACCGGCTGAGAAACACGGTGAGATGCTGAGACCTACAGGCTAAGTAACACTACATCGTGCTCCTCTGTTCTCAATATCTTCCTCTCTCTTGCTGTAGTTGTCTCTATGACATAATTTCGTTACCTTTTAATTTCAGCTGTTGCTTGGTCACATGTGAACCATAACACTGAATGCTAGTGCTTTATTATCTCCAGATTTCTGTGCATCATATTCGGTTTCGTGTTTGTTTGTGAATTTCAAGTGCAGAATACATTTGAATTAATGAGTAAAATTTAGGCTCCTCCCGTTGTTATGATAGTGGCTCGTCCCTTCCTGTTTACCCACATCCCCATGATAATTTATTAATCGATGATCAAATTGCCTGCCGAGTCCTGCTTGCGATTAGGATAGAGTCAGATGCATCCATTGGTGTTTGGTAATGCATCACTTCCTTTGGATCCACTTGTAAGCAGCAGTGCGGAACGACCACGTGTGACAGTATCTGTCAAGCAGTGGACTAATATTTGGGATTCAATTCTTGCTGCTCGTTCTGCTTTTAGTCTTACACTTTTTCATTAGTAATTGTTGTGGCATATATAAAATAGTGCTTGGCATTGACCTGATTGATTCTTCTTCCAGAATGTATCAATTCTTCTAAAATCGTTGCATTAACAAACAAGTTACTATTCTATAGCTTCACAGTTAGTCTTTGAAGGAGAATTCATTTCGTACCGATAGTGCATTTGCACGGAATGATTTCGCGAGAGTGAAACATCCTGAATCTGATCTGAGTCTTACTTGATATGAAACTAGGTGTGACCGGTAAGTTAGTAAAACCCGTACTATAAGCAACCGGCCATAGGGTTACCAACAACCATGTCAAAAACAGAAAAATCCTGCTGTTTCCTAAAACTTCACGGAACCCATGTAATTAATAGAAAAATATTTAAATGAATGACAGTACAATAAAAATGCGATAGCAGGTTATTGACTCATGCTTTAACGAAGATTCACAGATATTTGCAGGGGCGATGCAGTGAACATTTTAGGTGGTATTATGATGTGTGAAGACTGTTAGCATAAAACCCTCGACAGTTCGTAAAATGAACTTCTTTAAAGTGCTTGAAATTTCGATCATGTAGATTCTCAAACAATAATTAGCAGGTAACATTGAGATGCTTGGTGGAGAGTACTTCGCACAAATTCTCTGTCTTCTTCTATTCGCTTAATGAACGACGGAAAAAATATGTTCAAAAGATTCTCAACATGGCATAATCTCAACATCAATAATTGTAATAGACGCGCGGTGTGAGGCACCTTGTTACGGATTGTGCAGACCGCTCTCGCCGGAGGTTAGAGGCCTACCTCGGGTATGTGCTTTTGTGAAAGTAGTTTGTATGTCTTGGGTCCGATAACCTTAGCAGTTTGGTTCCTAGGTTTACAAACATTCGAACGTTTTTGAAAGTCCTTCGCTTAGTTTGGATGAAGTTGTTGTTCAGAATTCTACATAAAATGACAGTGGAACAAGCTCATACGAAATTTCTTGTTCTGAAACTCACACAATAAATCTTCGCAACACGGTATTAAAGACAACCATTGGCATGCAACAGGTTACAACTTTTCTTATCGTAGCTGTACTTTGGAAGATTTAGGCCTTTTAAGATCAGAAAATGGAATGTATGATTTTGATCGGCGTGAAAATAAAGTATGACAAAGTATTTTTATTTGTGTATGCCGTCTGTAGTTGTATAATAATTTAAATATTAGGCTGAATATGAAGATCTCAATACAAAAGTTCTGCATAAAAGAGTAAGTAAATTAAATACAAACAATACTGATGCGATAGGGTTCTATGATCTGCACATCAGTCACGGAGTTTCTTAAAACCCATTCCCTGTCGCTTTGATTTGGTTTGGTTTCATATGGTTTGATGTAACTACTGGGGAAGTCGGGAAAGTACATTAGATTCTTATTGTTCAATCTTCCATCATGTACAGTACTGTCACCTGTGGTGGATCACTATACGAACCTGAACAAGTTACTGTTGTATTTCGCATCAGTTTGTGAACATCATAATACACGGAAGTTGTGGATAAGGAATATTTACCTGTATAAGTGGAAGCAGTGTTAAACAAATACGAACACGTTTGTCTAGTACACAATAGAATTTTACTTACGGCAGTGGTGGCTTAGAGTGCTTGAAGGTGGCAGCGACCAATGAATGAAACACTTAGAAAAACCAGCCACGTAGAATGAGCGGCGTAGTCTTTCGTGTTGACCATGAAGTAAATAATTAATTCTGTTTCTGCTCTATAGTTGACAGGTCCTTGTGTGCAACCCTTATAAAGCGAACATTTCGTTGCCAACATTTGCACACTCCGCCACCGCCATAAGTAAAAGATAGCCTTTACGTCGAAACTCTAAATGTGGCGATATTTTATCATCTTTATAACTTGGTTCATAAAACCTTCCATTTTTGTGGACAGCGACCATATGTTGGCATGCATAGAACTTTTTTGAAATGTCTTGGCCGCACTGTTTTTATTTTATCATTACGCGTTTCGATACATCATCATCGGATCTGTGGCAAAAAATAGAATACATTTCGGATGTTTACAGTTCTTAATCATAAAATTCATATGGAGCACAAACACATTGTATGAACATACACTTACAATTTAAAAAAAAAAACCGATGGTAATTAAAATACATCTTATTGGAGATAACTAACTAAAATATAAACCACCATCGTGGATGTCTAGTCAAGGTGTGTCGACTAGAATCTCCTGTCAAACAGTTTATCCCTATTTCTCACAACTCTTATATCCGTACACAAATAATTGTTGATACATTGTTTAAAGTGACAGGGAGATCAATAATACTGTATTCGGTAGTGCCAGTCTAGTAATGTAAGACTGTGGTTCTGCCGAGGATTGTTTGTTTCGGCACTCAATACACTGATATTCCTTTCGATGCTCATCGTACATCGATTTCTTTGAATTGATGTTAACATAGATGTTACCATGGATTTTCCTTCAAACTGCCTTGATTGCAAATTTTTTATTAGTTAATGACGCGTTTCGCCCTTTAGCAGGGCATCTTCAGATATCTGCGTGACAGAATTTACACAAAACTACAAGGCGGAATTACAAACGGTTATAATGGTACATGGGCTTATTTTGTGTTAAGAAGACAGTATAAATGGTAAACAAAGCTTACAATGCGCTCTCCATGGCGTGACACCGTAAGTTGTTATTGCGGTGTTTCTATTTTCCTGGAATGTTTTTTGGATTTCCTTGTGTCCGTACAAATGTTCGGGCAACAACGAATTACAGTTGGAACATACTCGGTAAAGATGTGAGAAACATAAAACCCATTTTTAAGATTACCTTAATCGAAGCGGTGGTCTCTGACGACACAAGATAAGCCCATGCTTACAACTGCGCTCACGGGCGGTGGGCGGGCGTGGTGTGCTGCTCCGCCTACTTGTACAGACTAACTAAGGGAATGTGGGTAGGGAGTGACATAGGAAGCCGATGTATAAGACGGGACGGGTGATATCTAGCTATCTGAATACAAATTTAACGATAGGGAGGTTATTAAGCAGGACAGAGGTTTATAATTTATGTTGGTATTTGTAAATGAGAGGAATTTTATTTGAACAGACACATCATAATATCGAGGAATGTTTGATCTTTGCATGCCAACTGATCGTTTAGGAGGTGTGGGTGTCCAAAGTAAGCTCGCTTCGCTATCTCAAACTCTTCCAGTAAATTTAGCTTACGCCCCTTCTGCGCTATATGTAAGATTTGCATGTTGTCAATGGTAGGTTGTTGATGATCGGATGCTTTAGTGTGTTCCGCAAAAGGGGAAAGTTTTTTGAGTTGGCCTTTTTTTGTAAGAAGGTGCTCACTAAAACGTACTTTAAAAGTCCGGCCTGTCTGTCCTATATATTCAGCTGGGCATTCGGGACATTGTAGTTTGTTGACCCCTGAGGAAAGGTATCTGTCATTGGTTTGTTCGTTGTGTGGGAGAATTTGCTGTATGCTCAAAGGGCTACTAAATACGACTTGTACATTTGTACCACGAATGGATTGGAAATCATTTTAGATGTTACCATGGATGTTTTTCTAATATCGATCATCCCTAGGGCAGTAGTTGGTAGCATTTCAATTTTTGACTTTACATTGTATTAATTATTAATTTGAGGGGAAAGTAATTAAAAAATTGTCAATATTATTTAGAAAATATGTTAATAAACATAATCAATCTGAACAAGTTCAATCTGCTGGTCATTAGAAACAGGAGAAACTCACATGACGAAAATGCTTCTTGAAGACATTGTTCCCAGAATTATTCCAAGATCTCTTCCTCTCGACAATCTTGCTTATAAATGATTATAATTTCTTCTAATACAGTGCATTTACAATAGTGAGCTCTGGAATAATTGGTATCAATACGCCTTTTAACAATCCATCTGTTGATATAAGTTATGATGACTTATACTACGGTTTCAATGATAAAATGATTTGAAATGTGAATGTCCATTTCTCGCACTCTCTTTTGTCACTGGTAAAATGGCAACAATATTTTCAACACTTGTTTCTTTTTGTCATTAGAAGCTGACTATGCCACAGAGTTTCGCTATCTTCCCCAATACAAATTTTGCAGTTACCTGCCATACCACCTATTAGAAAAGCTTTCTGATCTACTTCTCCCACCTGCTACAGTTCAGAATCAGTTTCAATAATTTCCTCTTCTATTCAACATCATCATCGAACTTACGTCATATTCAGAAACTTCCGCTAGTATTCCTAGGATTTTTTCAGGGTCCCTTACAATATCACTAACACTTGGAATAAAAACTCACAACTAACTAAAACCGTAAATAACAGTAAATATTGAAAACGTGTAGAAAATAGTAAACAAAAGATGTTGAAAAATATGATTCGCGGAGGCTGACCGCAAATTAATAATGGTGTTGTAACAAAATAATAGCTACGTCTGGTTTCAAATTAGGCGTTATATCCAATACGACATTCCATGTAAGTCGACTGTTAGCACCAAAGTGTTCGACACTCAGTAAAGTAAAAGTTGCTATGTGAATGCCGCAACGCGCCTAGCGGAAGGATAAAATGTTAAATAATACAGGGTGTACTTAAATTCCTGGGAAACATTAATTTATTTACTGCTAAAGAACGGAACACTGTACAGATATCGTTCATAGGTCATTTTCAAGAGGAGCCTTGAAAGTTTATTTTATTTTATTGTTATTACTTTTTTTGTATACCGCCACAGGGTAAGTTGGAAATTTACCGACAGTCTGCTCTAGTCGCAAACATGGCGAGTTCATGTACGCAGCGAGCTGTTTCATGAAATGTCCTCGCCGATCACCAGATCTTACTCTGTGTGAATTTCTTCTACGGGACACCTCGTGAAGTTGCAGAGCTGCGGGAGAGAATACAAGAAGAGAAGCTTCTGCCACAGTCGGCGATACTATGCTGGGACGGGTATGGCAAGGATTCAGTTACCGTAATGACGTCTGCCGGGTCAGTCAAGGTTCACATGAAAAAGAAATAATAAAAGACTTTCAGAGTTTCTCTTCAAAATGCAATATGTATGATATCTATGCAATGTAAATAATTGAAAGTGTCCCTGGACTTTATGTGCACCCTGTATTTATCAATATTTTTATTACTTTTGTCCGAAATAATTGCAAAATTATCACAAAACTACAGGAAAATCTAAAGTTGGTCGTAAAATATGGCAGTGCGATTTTTTTTCTTTTAATTGAGTTACTATGTTGACTTGACGTAGAGCTTTGTGCCTTTTATTATTTGTTTTCTTAAGACATCGCTGTATCTAACCCGCGGACACTCGCGCTGTGAGCATTTTGCTCACAGTAATCTTAAAACAATCGGCGTTTTACCAATTTTAAATAGTCAAATTTGTGTGTTTTCTTATAAAAGCAACTAGAAATACTTATTCAGACATATTAAGTACATTCCAAACTGTTATTTGACTGTCATCAAAATGGTAAACATGCGATCGTTCATGTAACTTTTAAAGGCGCGAGTTCTCGCGGGTTAATCAGTTCTCAAATGTAGAACACACAATCGTTGTATGTTGCTCCGCGTCTAGGGTTACCATGTGTTCGTCATCAAAAAAGAGGGCAATTCATATAAAAAAGAGGACACTTTATTGTTAACATACTATAATTTACAAATTAATTAATAAACCACGTAAAACTACTACAAACTAAACCAGTAACCTTGTGTGGCTATTGTAAAACAAAATATTACGAACCTTGACAGTTTATTCATCATCACTAGAGACAATTGTCTCATTCTTGTCTTTTTCACTTTTGAACCAACTATATTTATTATCCAGTATTAAACCTTACATACTTCTACGACTTAGCTTTGTTTACAACGAATATGTACGTTCCGTATCAAACATTCCACTTTATGTTCGTTTCTTCCTCCCTTGAATGATTTGCATTTCTCCAAGAGCACATCTTTCAACACTGACTTTCTTTTCGGCATTTTGTATTTGTTTTTAAGTTTGTAATTTATTTTGAAGCAAAAGCCTACCTACGATCTAGAGCACACAATACAGCTTTAACCTAAACCACAAAGTATAACAAAAGCAACGCCAAAGAACATAATGCAGAACATAGAATGATAGACAATTGGGTTCCTTCGCAGAGAAGTTTCGAATTGTTTGCAACTGTCAGACCCATGAAATTGTAAACGGCAATTTCTCTCTGATAATGCGCGTGATAGTTGCGAACAGTTTGGACTTGCAGTGCGAACGAATCCGTTGTCGCCAATGACACAAAAATAAATTTTCTTTTCGGAACACACACACAACACACAAAACAAGGACATTTTAAAGTTTTTTATATAGGGTTACCAGACGTTCTCTTTTACAAGGTCAAGTCCTCTTTTTTGGACCCTAAAAATGGTCCGGCCGGGATTTTAGGAAAATGGGTAAATGTCCTCTTTTTTGCGTTATGCAACTGTTTCAACGTGATAACTGCGTAAATACAACTCTCTGGTCACAAAAACTAAATATAGATAATGTAACTGTTCTTCAAACAGTGTGATTTTCTTCCCCAGAATTCTCTCTTTTCTATGCCGCCGCTGCTCTGAGGTAAAGCTGCTTTAGAACAATTGAAATAACTGGCCTGAAAATTGTCATGGAACAGGAGCTGCGAGGCAGCCAATTAAGAACACAGGTCTGCAACAATGCAAGATACACCGACTTCTAAGAATGTTCTGTTAGGATGATTATTTACAACTGCTTAACTCTCAGTTGTCCTTTCGTTGCTGTGAAGGAAAGCAGTAGCCGATTCGTCGAGATCATGCCAAAACGCAAATGTGTCTTTACTGAGCAATTGCGAAAACGATTTCTTTACTTTGGGCCCGGAAGAAACAGCTCCGAGGCAGAATGTCTTATCTGCCCACCTGGTACATTCGTTTCAATTACTAATAAAGATAAGGTTTATGATCTTGCAACCGTTGTGCGTAAACACCAGTTATGAGAGTGGAAATTCGGTTAAAATCGTTCATTTTTTATGCCTTCAATCGACAGCAGTCTCCTTCAGAATTTCGTTCCTCGCTCCTCCACAAAAATCCACTTGGAGGACAGTACTCCAGCCAGACACTTACTACAGTTACCAGCGAATTCTGTCGACACAAAATGAAGCTTTCTTCCATAGCCAGTCAGCCACAAATTTTTTTGCAATTTATTAAACTAAATAAAGAATAAAAATGAAATTGTTTATTCTCTCGAATTTGATAAATACCGTTGTTTAGTCTTCGTCTTTGACCGGTGTATTTCAAAACAAGTCAGAGACCGTTACTAAGCTCGTTATCAGTCAGTCCAGTGCCAGCTGTCACCAGTGCCACATCGTAAACAGCGCTAAGTATCTGAATTTAATTTGTGTCAAATTTAATTTGCCAGTCTAGTTCATTTTCGGTAGTACTGTTTTAAGAGGTTTATTCCCGCGTACTTGCAGATTTCGTTTGTACTACTGTTTTAATTGTTCATTCTATCGAATTTGATAAATACCGTTGTGTTTAGTCTTCGTCTTTGACCGGTGTATTTCAAAACAAGTCAGAGACCGTTATTAAGCTCGTTATCAGTCAGTCCAGTGCCAGCTGCCGGACTCAGTTTTGTTGATTCGACAGTGTAGTTACCACTGACCACAGTTAAGTCAGCAGCCAGCCGCCTTCATTAGAGTACTAGGCTTCTTTAAAGTTGTTAATTGCTGTTAATTGTATCGATAGGATGGATAGGATGTGTGCCTGCTGTGTGCGGACGCAGGAGGAGTTGGCCGCGGTTCGCGAACAGCTGAGCGCGCTGTTGGCTACGGTCAGCCGTCTTCAGGCTGCTGTCTCGGGGTGCAGCGATGGTGGGGAGTCTGGTTCGTCGAGTGGGACACCTCAGGTGTCTCGCGCTACGCTCTCTGTCCCTGCTACCGAGGCACCTTCAGGTGTACCGGACGTCGTCGAGCCGCCTTCTCCGCAAGGGGAGTGGCGGGTTGTACGGCGTTCGCGTCGCTCGAGGCGGAAGGCCAATGTGGAGGCTGGACGTCCGTCCGCGCCCGTTCGTCCTGTGAGTGAAAGTGTGGCCACTCCTTCAGCAGGGTCCGAGCAGATGCACGGGGGGAGGGGATTATTAGTTATTGGGAGCTCCAATGTCAGGCGCGTGATGGAGCCCCTTAGGCAGATAGCGTCCAGATCTGGAAGGAATTCCAACGTGCACTCGGTGTGTTTGCCGGGGGGCCTCATCCGAGATGTGGAGGCGGCCTTGCCGGCGGCTATCGAGGGTGCGGGGTGCAGTCGACTGCAAGTCGTGGCTCACGTCGGCACCAATGACGCTTGTCGCTTGGGTTCTGAGGACATCCTCAGGTCCTACGAGCGGCTGGCGGAATTGGTGAAGGCTGCTGCCTTCGCACGCGGGGTGCAAGCAGAGCTGTCGATTTGCAGCATTGTTCCCAGGGTTGATCGGGGTCCTTTGGTTTGGAGCCGAGTGGAGGGTCTGAACCAGAGGCTTCGCCGACTCTGTGACAGTCATGGCTGCAGATTTCTGGATCTGCGTTATCGGGTGGGGAATTGTAGGGTGCCCCTAGATAGATCAGGGGTGCACTACACTAAGGAAGCGGCTACTCGGGTAGCAGAGTACTTGTGGAGTGCACATGGGGGTCTTTTAGGCTAGGCGTTAACTCTGATGAGCACTCGACTGTCAGCATTCAAACAGCGAATTCAGGCCACGTTCGGAATAAAAATTCGAACATAAAAATATTAGCCGCGAACTTACAAAGTATTAGAAACAAAGTTCCCGAATTTGCAGCGCTGCATGGAAGTTATTGCGCTCAGATAGTTTTAGGCACCGAAAGCTGGCTAAATGATGATGTGGAAAGTTCAGAAATATTTAGCGAAGCGTGGAATGTATATCGGAAAGATAGATCTGATACAACCGGAGGAGGAGTGTTCATCGCTGTGGACAGAGATATTGTTTCTACTGAGATCGAGGTTGAAAGTAATTGTGAAGTTATCTGGGCACGCATAACAGGTCTAAAAGAAGTAAAGTTAATAGTTGGTTGTTTTTACCGGCCCCCCAGTGCTGCTGTAGCAGTTTTAGAATCATTCAAGGAAAGTCTACACCAGGTAGTGCATAGGTATCCGGGCCATGCAATATTAGTCGGAGGTGACTTCAACCTTAAGAGTATAGATTGGGACCTCGCTAGTTACATTTCAGGCGGTACAGACAAGCAGTCTTGCGAGCTACTTTTGGACACATTCTCCGAAAACTGTCTTGAGCAGTTAAACCGGCAACCCACGCGCAATGGAAATATTCTAGACCTTATAGCCACAAACAGGCCTGACCTTATTAACGATGTCTGTGTAGAGACAGGAATTAGTGATCATGACATCGTCATAGCGTCGATGGTGACCAAAGTTCATAAAGCAGTCAAGAAGGCTAGGAGCGTGTTTTTGTTGGGAAAAGCCGACAAGCAAATGTTACGATCGCACTTAGAAAATGAATGGGCATCGTTTAATTCTGGGACTATGGATGTAGAGGAATTGTGGACTAAATTTAAATGCATTGTTAATGAAGGGTTAGAGAAATATGTGCCAGTAAAGACGATTAAGGATGGAAAAGATCCACCGTGGTATAATAATAATGTTAGAAAGCTGCTGAGAAAGCAAAGGCTGTTGCATTCTCGATTCAAAAAAGAACACGCAAATGGTGACAGGCAAAAGTTAGTAGAGATTCGTGCGTCTATAAAAAGATCGATGCGTGAAGCATACAATAATTATCACAGCCATACCTTAGCAAAAGATCTTTCCGAGAACCCGAAAAAATTCTGGTCCTATGTAAAATCGATAAGCGGGTCAAAGCCCACTGTCCAGTCACTAGTTGATCATTCCGGGGCAGTAATAGAAGAAAGCAAACGGAAAGCTGAAGTTCTAAATTTAACCTTTAAGAAATCTTTCACGCAGGAGGACCGCACAAATATACCATCATTTGATCAACGTACTAATTCCGAAATGGGGGACATAGCAATAGGTATTTCCGGTGTAGAGAAGCAGCTGAGAGAGCTAAATACGAAAAAGTCTGCTGGTCCGGATGGAATACCAGTTCGGTTTTACAAAGACTATTCTGCGGCATTGGCCCCCTACTTAGCTTGCATTTACAGCGAATCTTTAACTCAGCGCAAAGTTCCTAGTGATTGGAAAAAAGCGCAGGTGACTCCCGTGTATAAGAAAGGAAAGAGAACTGACCCATACAATTACAGGCCAATATCGTTGACATCGGTTTCATGTAGAATTTTGGAGCATATTCTCAGTTCGAATATAGTAAATTTCCTTGAAACGGAAAAGCTTCTTTCCATGAATCAGCACGGGTTTAGGAAACATCGTTCATGTGAAACTCAGCTTGCCCTTTTCTCACATGACATCTTGCGAGCCATGGACGAAGGGCAACAGGCGGATTGTGTTTTTCTCGACTTCAAAAAGGCGTTCGACACGGTGCCACACTGCAGACTCCTAACGAAAATGCGAGCTTATGGAATAGGTTCTCAGATTTGTGACTGGCTGGAAGACTTCCTAAGTAATTGAACGCAGTACGTTGTTCTCGACGGCGAGTGTTCATCAGAGACGAGTGTATCGTCAGGCGTGCCCCAGGGGAGTGTGATAGGACCGCTATTATTTTCTATCTATATAAATGATCTGATGGACAGAGTAAGTTGTAATTTGCGGCTGTTTGCTGATGATGCTGTGGTGTATGGGAGGGTGTCGTCTGTAACTGACTGTAATAGCATACAGGTTGACTTAGACAAAATCTCTAGTTGGTGCGAAGAATGGCAGCTAGCTCTCAATGTAGAAAAATGTAAGGTGATGCGCATGAGTAGAAAAAACAATCCTATAATTTTCGAATACAGCATCAGTAGTGAGCTTCTTGATGCGGTCGCGTCGTTCAAATATCTAGGCGTAACATTGCAGAGCGATATGAAATGGAACGAGCATGTAAGGACAGTTGTGAGTAAGGCAGACAGCCGACTTCGGTTTATTGGGAGAATTTTGGGAAGATGTACTTCACCTGTAAAAGAGACCGCGTATAAAACGCTTGTACGACCACGTCTTGAGTATTGCTCAAGTATTTGGGACCCGCAGCAGATCGGTTTGAAAGAAGACATAGAGGCGGTTCAGAGGCGAGCAGCTAGATTTGTTACCGGTAGGTTCGACCAATGCGCGAGTGTCACGGAAATGCTCCGGCAACTCAATTGGGGATCGCTGGAAGAAAGACGACGCTCTTTTCGTGAATTTCTGTTAAGTAAATTTAGAGGGCCGGAATTTGAAGCTGAGTGTAGTACGATCTTGCTGCCGCCTACTTACATTTCGCGTAAAGATCACAAAGACAAGATAAGAGAAATTAGGGCTCGTACGGAGGCATATAGGCATTCTTTTTTTCCTCGTTCAATTTGGGAGTGGAATAGGAAAGGAAATGCCTAGTAGTGGTACAGTGTATCCTCCGCCACGCACCTTACGGTGAATTGCGGAGTATGTATGTAGATGTAGATGTAGAAAAAAAAAAAAACGTCGCATGTGACTTAAAAACCACAAAATATTTTCATGATGTAACATTGTAGATGTAAACATTATAATTTATCTTAATGTTAGTTAGGTAAATATCGAATAACCTATACCACCTTTGAAAATTTTTGTATGACTTCAGAAATGGTCTTTTTTTTTTTAAAGGTCGTCATCTGGTAACCCTAATTTTATAAATTCCTACCGGACACATTTTCTTGCCTCAAAAAGACTATGTGTCCGGGAAAAAAAAGACGTATGGTAATCCTAGTTAAGCTGTTCTAACGTGAAATTCTTAGAAGCCAGTGTATCTTGCGTTGATGCAGCTCTGTGTTCTTAAATTGCCTGCCTCGCAGCAGTACCGGCGGAAGGGACGGGCGAGCCGGGCGACCAATTTTTAGGGGAGTTTGGGGTGCGCCGAAATCCTTGATAAATTTACATTATTGTAAACAGTGGACTAAAAATTAACTTTTTCATAAACTGTGTAGCAACATTAATTACTACCTCATGCTATAGGCCTCACTCTTTATAACAATCCCGGTTTCTTCTTGAATCACCTATAAAGAAAATCCCTTCACCTTATTCGTCTAAAAAAAATCTCCTCTGACAAATCTAAAGGCTATTGTTGAGAGTTGGGAGTTTTGAGCAACAATAACACGCCCTGACAATTACAACCACCGTGGTGCCGATAATTGCACTCCTTGCGACAAAGCTATGTCGGTCGCTCTAACAATACACACAAACAATATTGAGTTATCGGCAACCAAAAAGAAATTAGTCCTGTTTGTACTGTCAAATCTCTCTTGAAAGAAAATTATAAATCAGAAGTCATGTACATGTAGTGCAGGCTTCATGGTGTGCGTGTTCTTCTTTTGTCTCCTGAATTTCGACTCTTAGTAGAAGAATCGTTGCTTTAAATGTGTTCTTTATCAACATGTCGGAAAAAAGAATCCTTCTGGAAATGTATACAGAAAAAGAAGAGCACAACTAGCGGCTGAAAATGAGAAACAGGCAGCAGCGTTAAAGAAATTCTTTCTTACTCCTAAAACAGACAATAATGGAAATGAAAACGTAGAACCAGAGAATGAGGAAACCAGCAAGAAATCAACAAATGTTCTAGAAGGTAACAACACAGTACAGGTAAGTAGGCCTACATTACGTAACGTATTTTCGTTTTATTACGTTTAATAGAGAGGAGGTGTTTACACACGTAGCGTCTTAGCAGGCCGGGGTGGGTAGGGTGGCGGCCTCTCAGATAGGCGCCGAACTTCAGGCTCAAAGAAAGTTCTTTCCCCATGATATAAGTAGTAATAATTACATTCTACACCAAAACTTGTGCTTGATACATGTACCAAAGCGATAAGACTTTTACTCGTTAGATGTGTATTAACCAACTTAAATTAAAGACTTTGCAGAGAAAAAGTTAACTTTACTTAGCATTGTAAACAACTCAAATGATAATTTACATTAAAACTGTATAAAGATATAAAATTATATTACTGGTTGTATTATTTGTATTACGAAATCTTTGTGCAATGGTGTTACAAAATATATTTGTATATTCTTTTGTTCATATATGTGTTCTCTTTCATAGTTAAAAAGGTTGTTTATGTAGATATGTGTAAATAAGTGTGGTATCGCATCATCAATCTTAATTTTATATAAATCTTTGTTTCTTGAATCGTTCTGTAAATTTCTAATCAGTGACGTAGAATATTTTGCATGCCCATGTGTGAATAATTGTTTCGCATACCGTTAACGAAAACTTACTCTGTGTATTTAAATGAAAAAAGTTAAGATCTTACGCAGTTTGATAATTGATTCTTATAGTTGTAGTTATAGAGTTCAAGGAGTTATCCTTTAAAAGCAGCCATCTGTAAGGTAGCATAGCAAATATAAAGTCAGTAAGTTCAAGGAGTTATTCTTTAAAAGCAGCCATCTGTAAGGTAGCATAGCAAATTTAAAGTCAGTAATACCAATGGGTTGTAGGGGGCGCCATATGGATTATGGTTACCAGACGTCCTCTTTTACCCGGACATGTCCTCTTTTTTGGACCCTAAAAATGGTCTGGGGGGATTTTTTGCAAAATGGGGAAAAGTCCTCTTTTAAGTTGTACAACTGCTTCAATTTACAAGTGCAAAAATACAATCTTTTGAACTCTCATAAATGCTGCTCTATAGAATTTAACTTGTCATCCGACACTGTATTTTTCCCCCCTAGATTATCATCTTTTGATGTCATCCGCTCGTCAAGTTCAAATTAATATTTCAAGAATTTGAAATAATTGTGATTGGTAATTAGCATGTAAAACAAGTTGCGAGGCGGCTAGATAAAGGAATTACATATGCAAAAATACAAGATAGCTCAGCTTATGATAATTTTAAATCATAGTCCTTATGCTCATTTTTTTATAACTCTGGAATTGTCCTCTTTTTTGAGCTTTGACATCTGGTAACCCTACATATGGATTCTTTGCCCGGGTGATATTTTCCCCTTCCACCGGCCCTGCCTCGCAGCTACTATTCTGCGACAATTGCCACGCCAGTTATTCCAATTGTTCTAAAGTAGCTTTACCGGAGAGCAGCGCCGGCGTAGAGAGAGAGAATTCTAGAAAAAAAAATATTACATTGTTTGAAAAACGGTTAAATTATCTAGATTATGTGATTGTGACACTTGAGATAGTTGTCTTTACGCATTTTCAGATTGAAACAGTTGCACAACGCAAAAAAGAGGACATTTTCCCATTGTCCTAAAAACCCGGCCGGACCATTTTTAGGGTCTGGTGACCCTATCGGCGTCATATACCGCCACACGGCAGACAGGAGCGCGAGTCGCTCACGTAATCGGGCGGCGGGCGTGCTGGGAGCGCGGGCGGCGCGACCTTGGTGGCCGCGGCAGAGGAGAGCCTGCTCCACGTGGCAGCGGCGGCCTTGGGCCCGTGAGTCACGCGCCGTGACGTCACTGGGTGCACCCTGCCCCTTGCACACGTGTAGCGGCGGCAGCTGCACGACCGGACCCCTGCAGTCGGCTCCTCTTCCTGCCGCCCACACTCACACCTCATCGCACGCTGTTGCGCTCTTCGGTCAAAAGATGGACACTCCAGCTTATACTCTGCTTTTCGTAACTTCTCTTCCTAGGGTTACCAGATGTCCGTCTTCAGAAAAGAGGACATTTCTATATTCATAAAAGAACGTTCTTTCGCAATCTCTCTCGTATTGACAACTCAAACTACTAGTGATGTCCCTACTGTATTATCAGAGTCTTGTTTGTAATACATCTTGCGCATCTTACGAAATTTGTTCATCTTCTTACAAATTAAGAAGCATGAAATGTTGAGACGTATAGAAGGAATAACATAAAGTACATAGTAGTGAAGCCCCAATTTTTCATCACTTCCGCACTTGTAATTATCGTCTTAAGTGCTGAACATTTTTTCCATATTTATACCTTGCCGATCACCCCTGTTTTCACCTGAATTTTTTTTACGATGCATTATTTACGGAAACCATAGTACTGTTGACTGTAAAATCCTCACGAATAAAATAACTGAAACTGAAAATTATCTAAGCGTTCCTTGATATAGCTATGTTCCCATTTCGGATCAGAACGACGTGAATATATACATGATTAGCTTCTAGATTCTAATCAGTGATTGGAAAATGTAAGGCCTAGGTGAAAAAAGCAATGAATAAAATGTTTACCGTTCAAAGGCTCGCAATTAATTATTAAACACTACTCAGTTTGTTGGACTCAGTTTGTTGGACAAAAGCTTTAAATTGATTTTTCAAAAAAATGTTCATGTAGTTACGTCTCTTTGGTCCTAAACAGGATAATGGCGAAACAGCAATGGTGACTGTGGCATCTGACCTTACTTGTATGAAGTTTTGAACAAGATTTTAATTTATGTATAACGTACATTGCACTAGCTTTTGATCTTAAAGGCATAAGTGTGGTTGACAGAGAACACACAAAACTGCAGAGTCCCAGCACGGCAGACTGAACGTCTTATTTCTGAGTGTCATACAACACTCCGACCAGAGAAAGAGGGGCAGCGTTTCATATTATACCATGTGTATTGTACAATCTTGCATTGTTGCAGACGTATGTTTTCAATTGGTCGCCTCGAAGGTCGTATTCCGTGACAATTATTTCAATTGTTCCGAAGTAGCTTGACGTCAGGGCATCGGCGGCACAGAAACGAGAAAAAAGAAATTACATTTTTTCAAGAAAGGTTACATTCTCTAGAGTTAGTGATAGTGAGAGTTCAGAGAGTTGTATTTACGCACTTTCAAGTTGAAGCTGTTGCACAACGCAAAAAAGAGGACATTTTCCCATTTTGTTAAATACCGGGCCGGGCCATTTTAAGGTCCAAAAAAAAAAAAAAAAAGGACATGTCGGGTAAAAGAGGACGTCTGGTAACCAAATATCCCTACACTTCATGAGCTCTTATTTTAGCACAAAAAGAAAAAATACGAGGCACGTCCAGAAAGTAAGTTCCGTTTCAATTTATCTCCGCTGCGGCTTTGCGATTGCAGTTCCGCACATGCACTGTAGACGAAGTGTATCAAGGAGAAGAACGTGCGTCATTTGGAGATCGCTGTCAGTTACGTAAGCTTTGTTGTGCTTGTTTGAAATTTCGGCGTTGATTAAAAATCCCGCCACCTGTGAAATCAGGTCGGTGATTCGGTTTCTGAATGCGAGGAAAGTGAAACCAAGTGAAATTTATCGGCAAATTTGCGATGTTTACGGACCAAATGCGATGAGTGATTCGATGGTGAGAAGATGGGTCCGACAGTTCAATGGCGAGCGTAGTGATGTGCACGATGAAGAACGAAGTGGGCGTCCACTTTTGGTTACAGAAGAACTGGTTCACGCGATTGATGACAAGATCCAGGACATCTCAAGTCTTTCCTTGGAGGTCATCACTTTACCAAGGACGAGGAGCTGAAAGAAACTGTTTCCAACTGGTTGAAGACACAGGAGACAGATTTCTATGAAAAAGGTGTACAAAACCTGGTGCCACGCTATGAAAAATGCCTGCAAAATTTCGGCAGTTATGTGGAAAAGTAGTTTAAGAGTTGTAGAATTTTATGCAATAAAAATTTCTTCTGTATCTGTGTACAATTTCATTTTATTACCAAACGAAACTTACTTTCTGGACGCGCCTCGTATATATGGTAGAAAATATTCACCAATGCAGGGGAAAATATTGAAAAAATTATATTAATCATTTAACTATGAGAAATTCATTATTTATTTACCTGTTGCCATTTGGCAATATCATACACAGAAACTTTCTTCCAAGGAAACTATTGCTACCTAACTTGTTTTCCACTCCAATGAGAAGTCTGTAACATTATGAAAGAAATTTATTTCGCCGAAGGCGTAGCAGTTTGTCATTACAGTTTAATGTTCAACAGTTAATAAAATCCACTGGAACGCTCTGTGTTGCATTTTTCCTCAGTTCATGACTGCGCTATAATCTATGGAAGAAGACGATAAACTAAATGCTTATTACAGAGTCCAATGAATACAATATGCATGACGTTCCTTCTGGCAGCAAGAAGTACACCTGATAATGTAACAAAATTTTGCGTTGTCAAACGGCAACATCATAAAGTGTAGGGATAAGTGTTTGTGAGTTCGTCGCCGATAGAGCTGCGCATGCGCAGTTTTGCAGCTTACATGTGTGTCAGTTTGTCGCCGATAGCTATTATAAACATTTTTCCGGGTACTAATTGCGGAAGAGGAGTGCTCTGTGCTAGAGTTGATCGATATTCATCGCCGTTTGATAGAAATTGGTGCTAGAATCAATTTTTAAAAATATTAATAGACTGATGCTATTGTCATGAATGACGGAAATATGATACAACGGGACAATGACATAGATACAAAACAGAATACAGATTTATATATACCTATTTCGTTTGCGGCTTGGTATCCTGGACCATATCAAAATTTTATTAGAGAATCCAATTCAATCTTCAGGATTGGCGATACCGATGGCCCTATATTGTTTCATATCTAAATTAACATTTCATTATTTAAATCACCTTTATTTATTGAGCTAGCGGTGGATCTTCACAAATGTACAGCCAGAGGTTTCCTCCATTTCACTCTACTTTGAGCAATTAATCAAGCAGAAAGGGGAAAACCCCGATGCGCAGTAAGCAAAGGAGCAACCACGCCGCCTGCGCTGGGTAATTCACTTTGAATTAACAGAGCACCTTTGCACAGATATTCTTAATCACAATTCATAATATGTAGAAGATCAGTCAATTCTGTTGATTGCAGGCCTTTTACTGGTATATTATAAGCCACCGGTCACTTTTGCATTTATTAGAGACCGTACACGACTAGTTTCGACGTACTACTTCGCCGTTTTCAAGTCTTTACAACAAATATTATCAAACAACCTTATTGAAAGTAATCTTTTTAAAAAGTAAACTTATATTTCATTTCCAATTTATGAAAATGAAAACTACGTCTCCATTTTCAAGGGTTACAAAATACTTAACGTTTTGAATATCGATTTAAAAAAAATAAACTTATCTTTGACTTCCCATTTATGAAAATTAAGAAAAATTACTGCATGTGAGCAAACTACTGTATAGATATGTCATTTACCTAAACTGCTGAGCTAAGTTGCTGATATTTCATGTAGTGTACGTCTACCAGTTATTGGCATCTTAAGGACACTCTCATTAAATATCAGGTGTAAATCCTATTAATACTACAATATTGGTTGTAACTTATTGTGACATTGCCAAATAAAACCACTTGGTTTCGTACGGATGTGCGCAAATCATTGCAATAACAATCAGTTCAATTTAAAGTAATTACATTTTTAAGATGCATATTTTACCAGTGATCGGTATTCAGAAATAATATTTATCGATGATGGGATGTAAATTTTTACTTCTAGATGACGGAACTATTTATTTGTACACGTAAAATACGTATCTGATTGTTCTGACAGTGCCAATTAATCGTTCACTTACGCTGTTATGGTTGTTTTAGTTTCCAGAACGGTCAAACATTTTTCACCTTAGGTGGAGGTTGTCCAAATCAGGAGATCTATGTCACTAAAGAATTCTGCGTCATTAAAGAATTCGACGAACTCCTCCTAAGGTGGAGTAAGATTAACTAATCTAGAAACTAAAACAGCCATACTATTGAAATAACAGTAACTTAGCTCAGCATTTCAGTTGAGCTACAGAAGATCACAGCAGCTTGTGTACATGCAGTAATTTTGGTGAAGTTTCATAAATGAGAAGTGAAAGATTCTACATTTAATAACGTTGATTTTGTAATATTTGAATTCAGTGACTGTTCCGTCTGTTCTTGGCAGAATATTTTATTTATTCTCAACTAAACACACGAGATGAATGTGTGATATTCCGCAAATTTTATGTTTTTACGAACCGGTTTTCGGCTGTTACGCCATATCAGATAAACATTACTGATATATAGCAATGCAGATGGGAGTTTAAATTCAAAAATCTTAAGGTGCTATGTAGCTAGTACATGTACATTAATTTTCACAGGAGAATATTATGGCAATTAACATTGATAAAACATGACGAGATATAATGTAAAACTTTTGTCCTAAGAAAATAAGCTGAACAACAGAAATTGGCTGAATAAATTATTTTAAGTTTATCAGATCAACAATTGAAACATAGAAGGGTGAGAATAAACTGTCTGAACTATCTGTGAATATATAGGTTAAAATTTTCAATGGTTAAAATATAGGTACTGACTTACATGTCCAATATTACTACCAAACTAATACATTACAATTGGTATCTGGTGAGTAGCTGCACTTCTGTGATCATACAAAGTAGTTAGGCTATGGGTTTGTATATCTTTGTAGTGTTTACGTGATGATGGCGTAACAGCCGAAAACCAGTTAGTAAAAACAATAAATATGCAGAATATTGCACATTTGTAATATTTGTTGGAAACACTTGAACACGGCGAAGAAGTACGCCGAAACTAGTCGTATATCTAATAAATACAAAATTGACTGTTGAATTATGAACATACTAATCGTATCCCTCGCAAATACATTAACCCTAGACAACTGCATTGCTGACCGGCAATATGATGAATTATAAGCTTAAAGATATGCTTTCGTGTGCCGGGCAGCGTGGATGTGGTTTTTAGGCGTTTTCCCACAACCATCATGATGAACATCGATTGTTCGCAAACCTTTAGAAAAACCTTTGCTCACTTCATTATGTATAACACTATACACTATACGCAGACAGTTGTAGTACACACATTGCATACCGAGGGGTAATGAGGAGGCGAGAGCAATGGTATCCGTAGACTCCTTAACTGACGTGCCAAAAACTAGATAACTACGCCGACAATGCGAAAGCTGTAAAAGGCAAAAAAAGAAAGAAAGCCACTTTCATCGATTAAATTTCAGTTTTCGTTGGTGGCGTAGCAGTAGTCAACATCCTTTGTTAGAAACATTAAATTAAGCAGCACTGGCGGTGAAAATCTTTTGCATTTATTGTCGCAAATCGATTTCAGTTATCTTAGTAACCATCTTCAGTGTAGATGCAAAAATTCACAAAAGATGTTACATGAATTATGGCATTACACATATATCTGGAGTATTCCATAATATACTTTCCAGATATTGCAAGATATCGTTTTCAGTGCCAGATACACATACTTGTAAGGTATGTAATAACTCGAATGTTTATTATTGAATACGTCAGATATATGTGTAATGCCATAACAACTTTTGTGAATTTCTGCATCTGTACTGAGGGTGATTACTAAGAAAACTTAAATCGATTTGCGACAATAAATGGAAAATATTTTTACCGCCAATGCTGCTTCATTTAATGTTTCCAATAGTTATTTTATGCACGTTGAGCACGTCATTCCATTTAAGGGAATCAAACCTTAACATCCTCTGTGCAATTGTGTCATTCACTAACGTTACGAAAATAATAAGATTGCGTTAAACACAGAAACAGAAGCGACAGTATCTTGTAACCAAGGTATAAAAGTGCGGTGCATTGGCAGACCTGTCATTTGTACTCGTGTTACTCAACTGTAAAGGTTGTCGACGTGATTGTCACCGCATGACACGAATTAACAGAATGTTCAAACATCTGTAAATCTATGCGACCAAACTATTGTTGCCATCAGCCCCTAAACTTGCAAACTTCTTAAAGTAATCCAAGTACAAGACAAACACACATGCCCAAGGGATGAACCTCCGAAACAGCCTCGGAGTTCCTGGCAAGATGCCTAAAACCACGGGGTCTTTTCCGCGTTGCGAATTAGGAGACTCTGAACGCTGGAAACGCAGTGGGAGCTAGACGCATGGAACATTAAGTTTCGAAAATCATTATGGAATTCAAACTCTGAAGCCCACAGTGTTAATAACGTGCCAAAAATACCACATTTCAGCCATTACCTCACGGACAACGCAATGGCCGAAGTCCTGCGTTGAATGACAGCAGCGGCGTTTGCGTAGAGATGTCAGTGCTAATAAACAAGAAACGCAGCGTGAAATACCCACAGAAATTCATAAAGGATATCAACGGATGTATTCGTTAGGATAGTGCGTCGTAATTTGTCATTAATGCACTACTATAGCAGATGAACGAGACTGAATGAAGCGCATTTCCTGGCCTCGTGAACATATCGGCACAGTTTAACACAGACAACCGCGAAACGCTCTAGGGTAAAAAGCGCAGCTAAGCAATTCTAGCGCTCCAAGCGAGGTGGTCAACACGATTCTTTTTCAGGAATCGATTCTTGCAATGCAATCGCACATTTTGAATCGATTCATACGATTCGTCCACGATTCTTTTAAGAATCTTTATAGTCTGCAATGGCACGATTCTTACTTTCTACAAATTTGCACATAGACGGCACTGGAATCTAACTTTGTGAATCTTTTCCTACGATTCGTTCGCGATTCTTTCTGGTATGCGATGGCACGATTCTTACAGAATATCAAAAAGGAAACAATATGGATATCGGATTTTTTAAAATATTTATGGATCGTAAAACTCAGGCGTAAAATAATAACCTGTCAAAGCCATTCGATTAAACTCTCAAAAATTCTCGAGAAAGTAGGCGTTGAAGTTTTGCAAGCGGATATAAGTACATATTAAGGTGGCAATTATTTCTGCAGTGAATGTAGATCACGTAGATCGAATCTTGCTGTAACATCTATTTTTTTTTCAAATACTTCAGCTATTTAAATAAAAATTTGATTAAATTAATGCTAATTACCGCATATCTAATTGTTATGAACTATTTATTATGTACAATCACTTAATTTCAGGAAACACGTCTATATAAATAAACTTTAATAATCAAAATCCATCTCTAAATATTTTATTTTACTTGAGATACAAGAAATTCGAGTTTTACATAAAATGTTTCTCTGTGTAAAATCAGTTGCTTTCTGGAAATATAGACATAAAAATGTAAATATTAAAACCATTTTCGACATGATGTTATTTAACATTTAAAATCGCATTTTTATATAAAAAGAATATTTATGTAAAATTGAGTATTTACAAAAACTACAACTATGTAGATGAACTCAAAAAGCAAGAACCTCTCTAAACATGGCCTACAAAATATAATCCAAATCGTTAGAGCCGTTTCCGTGATACGCGAAATATAAATGTGAAAGAATTGCTCGTTTGAATATAGTACACAAGCTGTATAAATGATGTGTGTTGCACTGCATCTGCAACGCAGAAGAAGTAGGTAATTTTTCATCATACTTTGATTTCTTAATGTTAATCGTGGATCAACTGACTGCTACCCTCTACCGTGAGAAATAGGGACCACATCAACAATTTTTACCAAACTCTGCTAGAGTGCAACATTACAGGCCAGATACTACACGTTTACACTTTACCCACACGCTTCCTACCTCTACATCTTTGTTATGTTATTCTGTAAATTACGGAGTACAGCCCGAAGACAATACATATAGGTTTGAACACCACAATCAATAAGTTTATCTAAGCGATTCAGACTGACATACTATTTTGTTATTAACTCTTTAAAGTTTGCTACTAGCAGTTGGCGATTACATTTCAACTGCGAATTCCTAATTTGCACTGCACAGATGTGTCATAAAAAAATTACTTTCTCAAGTATCTCAAATAATCTGTAATAAGAAAAGAACAATGAGTCGTTGCTCCCTAAAATGAAATGGCTGCCGGTAACTATTCCTTACTCGTACTTCATTTCTGAGCAGAAGAGAACGAAAGCTGCACTTAATAGCATTGACCTAACTTGAGACATCCACTTCAAGCGATCTCTTCCTCGCACTACCCAGAGAGAAAAAGATGAAAAAAGTGGGGTATGCTGATGAGCGAAACATCGTGACGTATACAGCAGAGTTTGATTGACAGCTGCAGTCAAATTGTGCTCGCTGGCACACAGGGATTGGTCATAGATATGCGCGCCGTTTCTTGCAGCTCAACCCGTCAACGAGGAAAACGGGCTGAGTGACAATGGCAGCAGTTCTAATGCAAAAGCGCAGCGCAAGTTGTCTGTTTACGTTTATTGCACTTGGCTGTGGGGTGTACATTTGCAACGTTTCACTCTGTCATCTAGAGTAAATGACATGCTCCTGAGATTTATGTGGATCTTTCATTACAGCATGTTCATCCAGAATTTCACGTTCTTTCATATGCTTGTTTAGCGCAAAACCAAGAATAGATCCATGCATATTTCCTGAAGAGAGAGTTTCTTTTGCATTTTCATGTTCATATCTTTCATGTCAGAGAAATTAGTTTGTTAGTGTAACTGTAAGATACCTGCTATGGGAAGGTATACATTTCATATTCAAATGTACTGCTAATTTGAGACCAGTGTCTAGTCAGGCATGGGTCGTTTATCTTTGTTTGCAGGCTTATTTTTCGATGGCAGTACTATCGATATTGGAGACAGTGATAGTATTGCTGCCGGGAAGTAGGTGTAGTGATTATTGAGAGTGCAGACTTTGCTAGGCGCGCGGATGAGATGCAGAAGCGAGGGGACCGTGGTTGTGTGCAGTTGTCGTTCCGGCGGGATAGCTGAGGAGATTAGATTTTAAGACGTTAATGCTGAGCCAAGCTGTTTGTTTAAGACATGGATACGAAAGGAATAGATGACGTTGGAGAAATGATCTTTTGAAGTTTTTATAAGGTAAAGTTTTTCATGAAATACTTGGCATGTTATTGTAGCACAACTTCGCATTGTTAGGTTGAACTGATGTTAACAGTAACGGTCGGGAACGATCTTGCTGTTAGCTTGTGGTCTCACGATTCATGCTAGGGACCCCTTTCTTTGTTAGGAAAAGTATTTATTGTAATAGTTTAGTTTTGAGAGTGCGTTTTTTATGAAATAGGAATTTCGTGGGTAGTGTGCTTGAAATATGGTATCGTTGTAACATTGTTTGTGTAAATCGAGTTACATTTTTTAACAGTAAAGTAATGTTTATCTTTGTTTAAAAATATTTTTGTAGGCAGATTAAATATCTGAGTTATTATTTTTTTTCGCTGACAGATTTTAAAATCCAAAACATGACATTGTTGATAATTTTCATGAAATTACAGCAGTTAGAAAATAAACCAGATATTTCATTTCATTATTATTAGTTCGAGTTTCTTAAACAGATTACCTGTTTATCCCTCCTCACATATTTATTAAAAGTGCCATAGATGTTTTCTGTAGTTAGCTTTCCAGTAGTTAGCACAGCAGGAAGCAGTTTGGTGTTGAGCAATTTATGCAGTAAGTGAAAGTGAGAAAGAATCAGTTTTTGTTGTCATGCCTACAGTTCAGTATGATTTACAGATTTCAGAGTAGAACAATTCATACAGTGTTCAGTACAGGTTAACAAGTGTTTGTACTGAGTCAGATTGCATTGATAAATATTGTATCCATGTATATGCTTCACAAATAGCGAAATTTTCCGACGTCTGCTGCTCCTGTAAAATGGACAAACGATCTGCAACACATGAAAATTTGTGCCGGACCGGGACTCGAACCTGGGTCTCCCGCTTTTCGCGAGCGGTTGCCTTAACCACTCGGCCATCCGTGCACGCTCCCCGGCCAGACCCAAATTTCCATGTGTTGCACTTGCCTCTTTCCCTCACATGCTCGCACATGTTACAGTGTGAGTCCCGCAATAGCGAGAGACACAATTCTACCACCGTAAGTTTGTCAGGCGTTAATGTTTATTATTATGCCTGTTCGTAGGGGACAGACGTTGGCGGTGACCCGCAGCAGACGTCGTGAAATTTCGCGATTTGTGAAGCATATACATGGATATATTTATCTCTGCTGCGGATCACCGCCAACGTCTGTTCCCTACGGGCAGACATAATAATATACATTAACGCCTGACACGCTTACGGTGGTAAAATTGTGTCTCTCCCTCTTGCGGGACTCACACTATAACTTGTGCGACTATGTGAGGGAAAGAGGCAAGTGCAACACATGGCCGGGCAGCGTGCACAGGTGGCCGAGTGGTTAAGGCGAGCGCTCGCGTAAAGCGGGAGACCCAGGTTCGAGTCCCTGTCCCATGATACATGATCAAGATAATGAAGCATATCCGTATCATTAAGTCAGGTGGAGGGTTCTAGCCCACGCTCTAAACAAAATATAAAAATAATAAAAATATAAAATATATAAAATATAAAAAATATAAAAATATAAATAATAAAATATAAAAAAAATAAGTATAAATATTTTCTCCAGTAGCCCGCTGATTTTCGGCGGTTGTTTTTAGTTTTCATTTTTTTTTATCAATCCAAATGCGACTTACTCCCTATACGGACTAGTTCCGGACTTTAGCGAATTTAACGTTGAGCGTGCTCATAAGGTAGGTGAGGGGACAGTTAATTTTTCAGTTACGTTCAGTATTTTATTGTGACATGTCAGAATTTTATATTATATGCCCATCATGTTCGTGTCAACAGTAGATTACCTTTAGCGATATTCAGAAAGATCATGATTTTTAATGGATTTTCACAATAATCCAACACCTTCATTTTCTAACAAAATTCTGTTTTCTAACAAAATACTAGGCAAAGTGAAAATGTGTTCAGATAGCTTCGATGTCGAAAAAATCTATTGACACACGACAGATTAGTTGACACGAAAATGATACGAAAACAGCTATGAACTGAAACGGAAATCATCGGAAATAATTCGCCAATCTTTGCACCTGTAGGAAAAATTATTTACTATTGCAATATTTCTGACAGATTTCAAATCATCTTTGTTGCCCCTATCAGATATATCATATAAGAAAAGTAAAGGCACTGTGGCATATCTCACATGCAGACAAGAATACAATTTCGCTCTCTCCGTGTAAGAGAAGGGAAGAGACTACTCAAATTACAATTTTAGCGAATTAAAGAGTGGTTCTTCTGATATAAATGTCGAAGAAAGTACAAGTACTAGCAAGGATAAGAGTATATACTCATTTAGTATTACAGACGCGTTAATTCGGTACATACTAAAAATTTTGCTTATCATATGAAGTGTAATATTTGCAGTCCTAACACATACATAATTTTTCTTTTTTATTTCCAGGTGCTGCAAGAACTCAGCCAAGAATCGTAAGTTGTATAACGTTAATATATTTAATAAAATATTATAACTTTACACATGCATTATAGCTTAAATAATATGATTCTTCACTAGTGTTTATTTTTGTGTGATTAAACAGATACATCCCAAACTAATGATGTTTATCACTTCACAAATTTTACAAATTTGATTTCGAGTCCAGATAGTTGGAAATTAGTGTTGTGCTGCGATCTTATTCTATTTTGTTCTTCATTCACAGAAGCCAAACTTTCCCACATTGTTAAAATTTATTGGATTTAAAGTACCTTAACTGTATGTTATTTCATAAAGGAACAGTATGTCTATACAAAAATATCCACAGCACGAACACTCATTATCAATATTTTCATGTTGCCCGTCTTTTCTTCTATCTATGTAAATAGATGCAACTGTTAACATATTTATTTTTAAGTGCTTAATCTTGAACTGCATTCTTAATTAACCATCGCATCGCATTCGGAACATGCGGATACAAATGTTATTTCGTAACGTAATAGACTACTATTACAATCCATCTTTTAGTTTGCATCTCGTTTTGAATTCGATCCAAATATCTAGCTATTATGGTATCTCTGTTGTAGTGCATGGTGCAAGAATTACTAGTATGTCTACTGCTTGCATTCTGTGCACATATGCCCGATGTGACTAAAACCAGAACCACAAGTCATAGTAACTTATCAACTAATTTCGATACAAGTACAGCTTACCAGCATATGTGGTACTACTTCGTTTCGTTAGAAAGCTTAACACTTCGCAAATACCAATCTTTGGTAGTATGAAAACAATAACATACAAAATTAATCTGGCTTAAAAATGATATTCATTTCAAAAATAACAATATCGGCTGAATTTTTTCCTTGTTTCAAATATGGTATTGCAACTGTAATTACGTTTTTGTAATATTAAATGTTGAATTGCTAACATCAAATGCAAATATGATCATATCTGCATCGACAAGCCATAGGTAAGCCAAAAGGAAGAGATTTCGAACACATCCTTGTCTAAAACAGTGAATAGTGAGAATAAAGGAGTTCGATAGGGTTTAATTTGAAAATAAACAAATAAAATATAATAATAATAATATTAATTACAGGCTTACACTCTAAATGACCGCTTTTTTTCATTTACTTCCATCACACTATAATTTTCCAGTGTCAGGTTCTTCTTCTGAACAAAGCAACTAATACTGATAACTCTTTCTATTCATCCACAAATCCAAAACACATAACCTACCTTTTTCAATTACACTAAAAACGATTTAAAATTGAAGAATTCTTAGTGAAACAGAATTGCAAAGTTGTTTTCCAAATGTTTAAATTAAAATATCACATCAATTTAGAATGGTATAGGAAGATAAAGACCGAAGTAGCAGCACATCCCATGTTTGTCGTAGAGTAATATCAACTGACAGTGTCATCAGCTTTGCAAATCATAGCCAACTTGCTCTATTGTTTCACTTCCAACCTAGACAAAGAGATCTTTTAATGAATTTCACATTTGTTCTCTGTAACTGTACAAGTATCATTATGTTCATCTCGTTGTTTCTATTCACTATGTTTTACGGAATTTCTAGAATATTTCTAGTGTCACTGTTGAATCAGTGAACTGAACCGTTGGTTTAATAACGAGAATTTTTATTTTGAGTAATTTCGTCAATGAATGGACATTGTGCAGAATTAATTAATATCCCCAGGCTCTTAAAAAGCTTTCTGTAGATCGTTCTTGAAATCTCACCTCAAATTATTCGCATTACGTGCGTTGGGACTCGGAAAATTTTTGCTTGGTTTGATGAGAATCCTAAAAAATGATCTTTTATGATACTGTGAAATTAAAATATTATAATATACGAACTTTTTATTTTGTATTACCAGCAGCTAACAACATCGGCATTTCAAGTAAATTTACATGTTTATGCTATTCGGTAGTTGTAATATTAATAATTTATCTTTGCTGTTGGTTATTCCGAGGTGGGTATAATCAGTAGATATTACAAACTAATTGATAATACTTTTAATGAAAACAAATTAACTTTCACGAGACAAGTGAATGTCCTGGGCTGTGAGGGTACCGCATAGGAGTAGTTCCCTGATGAAAAGTGAGTGTTATCTTAATAGTAGGCATTTTCCTTTTGATGCCTTTTGTATTCTGTTAAACAATTCTGTACTGTACTATGCTGCTTTAAAATATGCCGTTATTAAACTCACACATGCACGGTCGTGTGTCTAAGTCTTGAGTGAAAGAAATTGTTAATGAAGACATCTGATAATAATTTCATATCATCGTAGATTCCCTTGACAATTATGCAAGTTCCACAACTTAAGAAAGTGGTGCTGTTGCAGAAAAAGGCGTCAAGATTTGTCATTATTTCATTAGCAGTTGGAAAAATGATGCATTTTTGACACGAATTAAAAGTTATCCTACAAAGACGTCTCTGATGACTGGATGTATTAGCTACTGATGGATTTTATGTTTTGCACTATCGTGGTACATGAAACTTCTTGGTTCCTTACATTTCTCCTAGAGGTGTATTGTTCTTGTTCAGGATGGTTAGGGATCCACTGAATTTTGCCGACGAAATACTTAGCCGAACCTATAAAGATGTCCAGCGTAGCCGTGAACGAAACAGAATGAATTTCGTGGACTACGACTATACAGCCACGAGCTTCAACGCGTTTAACTCAAAGTGTAAAGACAAAATACCGGAGGCTGTCAAGGGATCTCATCTGAGTATTTTGTTACAAGGAACCAGTCGTCGCCAGTGACTTATTCCATAGTGATTATCTAACTGTGTGTTGTTTGCATCGGTATCCCAGTTAACTTGTTTCTGTGAGAATATCTTCACAACTATGGAAAATGGAGTAACAGGAAGTTGCTGGAACGTACTACACAAAGCAAAAAGCAATACATCAACTGTAGCGTGCGAAAGTATTGGACGGCAAAGTGCCGTTTTGCTTCTCTTCCACTATTCAACTCGAGGTGCACACCGGACAGCTTCTTCAATGAATATGCCTGTCTGTTTTGTTGTCCACCAATCTTAACGTACAACTTACAATGCCAGCAAAAAGAGACATAGAGTAATGTTTGCAAGAGTAAATTGGACATTCCTGTTGTCGAGAGAAAGTACCGTCAATAACTGTAATGAAGCTGTTTCCAAGCAAGACGTATAACGCATACCGTTGCCAATTGCGGCGCTATGAAATACTCTAAGAGCAAACAGAACTGGATTAAGAAAGCAAACTATATGTAGTTATTACGTATCTCGTCACCGAAGACCATGTGTCATTTGTAGCAAAACATCCACGTACAATCTCCAAAATTTTGACCTTGGCGTCTATGTTAACTGTGCCAGTAGTAATAATTATGGAACTGAGTATGAAATGTTTAAGCCTGCGGGATTTAGTTGTCGTTAATATCAGTTGAAAATAGCTACTGAGATGTGGATGAAGTCAATAAGAAAGGCAATTGTTTCGGACGACGGGTAATGAAGAGGCTGTTAGAGTGTTAGACCAATGCCTTTTACCATCGAGGAACTAACACATCTGAAGTATTTGATTTAATGACGGGGAGGAAATTACTGACTATAAAGCTATGATACTGCCATTAATTACAGGTATTGCAATGAGCGTTACACAGGTAGGCAAATATTTCTGCTTTACAGGGAATGGGAGATTTAGTGGGACGAAATGTAGACTCTACCACTGAAACATTAGAATTCGCTGCTGAGTACTGTGCACACAACAATTTATTAGCAGTTACTAATGTGTGCAGTGCAAAGCGTTAAAGGCATTATAATATACCGTTTGTTTCCATGGACGCAAGCTACTTTAACACTGCAGGTATGACTGACTGGGTGTTTCGGACACCTATTAAGAATCTTGAATCGTCTCACCATTTCATCATGCTAATAATTCAACATTAACAATTTCTTAATCTATGGGAGAAACAATAGCTGCTGTCCCAGTAGTAATAATTATGGAACTGAGTATGCAATGTTTAAGCCTGCGGGATTTAGTGGTCGTTAATATCAGTTGAAAAGAGCTACTGAGATGTCGATGAAGTCAATAAGAAAGGCATTTGTTTCGGACGACGGGTAATGAAGAAAAAACCGACGTGTTAGACCAATGCCTTATACCACCGAGGAACTAACACATCTGCAGTATTTGATTTAATGACGGGGAGGAAATTACTGACTATAAGGCTATTATACTGCCATTAATTACAGGTATTACAATGAACATTACACAGGTAGGCAAATACTTCTGCTTTGCGAGATTCGTTGAGTTGAAAGGCACAGAACGTAAGCAGTCAGCATAAGATATTCGGCTCTGAGGACGCAGATGGGGAGCACTAACTAATGCGCAGTATACCCTAAAGAAATATTTCCTTCATGAAGGTGCGATTCAGAAGCTGTGACTTGAAGTTACTACGAATTCAAAGAAAGATTCATTTTCGAATTAAGCATATTACAGTCCTAGTAGACTAGAAAATGTTGAATAAAGGCAAAATGAGTGGAAGAAGAGCATTGCAAGAAAAATTCAGTGAATTGCACAGTAAAATTTTACAGAATTATGAGCCAAAAATTTCTGAGAACTCTTGATCCTCTGTAAATTCAGTATGCAGTTTGCAAACATTTACACAGTATCTCAGAGAGAATTATGCTACAGAAAGAGAAGACGACGGAGAGAAGGCCGAAATAATTAATTAAGTCTTTAGAAATTGATGCATCCAGAAAAACCTTTCAGTCATCTCATGAATGTCGAAATGACAGAGACTAAAATTAATATTGAGAGAAAAGGGAATCGACTATAAACGCACTCCAGCGGAAAAGCAATTGTGGGATTAAAATTAAAATACGTCAGTTTTCATGTTTCATTTCGTAACCGGCTGAGCTTGAGCAGTTGACATTTTTGGTGCCTGCTCCATACACCATGACAGTGGTCTTTGTCTGAAGCTAGTGTTAACTAACCGAAACCGGTTACGAAATAAAACAAGAAATCTTCAGTCTCGACTGTTTCAAATTTAATTTTTATATCACAACAAGATCGCTGTTACACTCTAAAATGCTTTCGAGAGAAACTATAGAAAGAATACAAAAAAATCTCCACTTCTAATAGGTATCTAATATTTGTTACTGGAGAAGTGAAGGGTGCTGTAGAAATAACATCATGACATTTCTATTTTATGGAGAATCTTTGGACGGATGTACGTACGAAGAGACCTGTATTTCTGATGTTTGCAGAAATATGGAAAATGTTAGTGATCCCCGCATGAGTATGTTCTTGACAAATGAAATTTTCTTGTGTAAAAATTAATATTGAATACCGCAAAAAGGTATCTTGCAGAAGTCACCAGGCTATGTTCAACTAAAAAAAAAAAAAAATGTTCAAATGTTTGTTAAGCTTATGGGACTTAACTACGGGGTCATCAGTCCCTAAACTTACAAACTACTTATGAACTACTTACGAACTAGGACGGCACAAATATCCATCCCGAGGGGGGATTCGAACCCCCGACCGTAGAGGCCGTGCTGACCGTGACTGGAGCGCCTCAGTCACCTTTTTTTTTTTTTTTTGCTCTATGGGTAGTTCTTTCTGTTGCGGACGCTGTTCTTGTTTGTTCGTTCTTGTTCGATGTGTTGGTGGCTCAGCTTTTTTATTACAGAGGGCGTTGAGCTCTCTGGCCGGGCGCGCTGAGCCACGGCGCGCGGCGCTTCGGCCGGCATGTTCATCTAAGATAAGGCGTCATGCTACGGACTGGGCTCCGTTCCCGCAGGAGGTTCGAGTGCTCCCTCGGACATGGGTGTGCTTGTTGTCCTTAGTTTTAGTTAGTGTAAGTAGTTTGTAAGTCTAGGGACCGATGATCATAGCACTTTGGTTCAATAGGTTTACAAACATTGCAATACTTGTATTTGACAAAGAACTCAGATTGATGGCATGTTTCATAACGTTCGGAAGGCTTTCGATACTGTCTCGCACTGCCAATTACTCAATAATATGTGACCTTACTGAGGATCGGATGGGAATGGCTTCAGAAGTTCCTTACGAATCTCATCTCATCTTTAGTAATGAACGAAAAGTCAACAGATGCTAACAGCCTTAAATATGTAGTTTTACTATCGAGAAGTGACGGAAGGATCCAAACATAAATGAAAAAAGTAATTTTGACAGTAACAAGAGAGAGTTTACTATTCATGTGAAAGAGAATGTGACGGTCAGGTTGCAGAGTTCTTAGACGTTGCGATCGAAAAAGCTGATGCCACGACATGACAAATGTTTAATTGTTCATGCTGAAAATTAAAAAAAAAGTGTGTATGTGATACAACTGTCATTACAAATCAGTTCGTAACTTAAAATGGCGCTCCTGTAACTAGTGGGAAGTTAGAAACTGCCTACAGTAAAATTAGAGAGACGTTTAAAGAAAAGAGAAGCAGGCGTGAGAATATCAAGAGCTCAGTACAAGCACAGAAGGGAAAGATGAAAGGTCGAAGGAATATATAGAAGGTCTACTGAGAGGAAATGAACTTTAAGGCAGTATTGCAGTAGGGAAAACAAAGTAGATGAAGATGAGGTGGGAGATACGATACTACGAGAAGAATTTGGTAGGGCATTGAAGGATTAAAGAAGTATCCTGGATCAGATAATATTACCTAAGAGCGAATGATATCTTTGGGAGAGCTAGTCATAACAAATCTATCCTACCTCGTGTGCAAGATGTACGAGACAGGCAAAATACCTTCAAAGAAGAATGAAATAATTCCAATGCCAAAGAAGGCAGGTGCTGGCAGACGTGAATATTGCAGAGCTATCAGTTTAATATCGAATGGCTGCTAAATGCTAGTTATATACAGACGAATGGAGAAACTGGTATACGCCGACATCCGGAAAGATCACTTTGGATTTTGGAGAAACGTGGAAACCCGCGTGCCAAATACTGCACCTACGACGTATCTTAGAAGAAAGGTTAATGAAGGGAAAACCAAAGTTTACACGTTTTTAGATTTGAAGCAAGTTTCGATGATGTTAACAGAAATACACTCTTCAAAATCCTGAAGGTATCAGGATCACAATACAAACAACGACAGTTTATATACAACTTGTTCAGAAACCTTACGACAATTATAATGGGCAATACACGTAGTGGTTAAGAAGACAGAGACGAGAAGTTAAGGATTTTAAATAATGTTATTCAGTCTCTACATTGTGCTAACTACTAATGAAAGGAAGGAGAAGATTGGAAAGTGAATTAATTTTGTAGGAGAATATCTGAAAAGTTTCTGATTTGCTAATGATGCTAATTCTTTCCGACACGGTTATGGACGCGGAAGAGCAGTAGAACGAACAGTGTCTTGGAAGGAGTGTAAAAGATGAAAATTAACAAAAAAGAAACAGGGTAATGGGATTTAGTTAAATTTAGTCAGGCTAATCTGACGGAGTTAAATCGTGAGACCGTGCAAGTAGGAATGAGTTTTCTTATTTTGGCAGTAAAGTACGTTTTCATGGCCGGGCATGGATGAGAGTGTCCATTATTATTCCGAGACGATGCCTCCACGCGATAGCGCGTAGAGCTTCGTCACGCCAACCTCTGACTGAAAGCCATAACAACACAACAAGAACAATGATAGTAAATTGTAGACTACCAATGTCGGAAACTAACACAGGCCGTTAACCAGATCGGGATTCGAACCACCCTCGAAAACTAATCCTAGGCATTATACAGACATTGGCGAATAGAGCAAAGAACACCTGCAGGCTAGAAATACTTGACGCGGAATTGCAACTCATCGCCAGTGCACTGCTCACGAATGGGTATTCGTCCACTTATATAGAAAGAGCGTTAATACTACCGCGTAAAAACCTTAGCAATGTACAAGCTGCTGTGAAATGGAAAGTTTTCCTGCTTTTCATAAAGGATGCTCGCAAACCAGTGGAAAAGGTAGGGTTTTTGAGAATTCTTGTACTTGTGGGAACATGTACGCATCTCTTTGTAAGCAGCATTCCATCACGTTCAGTACAATAGAATAAAATTACCAAGCGCAGCATCTATTCTTTCGGACATGCCAAAAGAAAAGACGTCCCTTTGTGACGCGGCAGCTGTCCCTTTTGTAGATTTTAAATGGAGTTATATAAATTTTTATTTATTATTATTATATTATTATTTTAATCTCACCTGCTGGTTTGCTTTGCAATCATAAAACAAACAACAACGCCGAGTACTGATGCATACTTCAGAGCTCGAGGATCGGACGCCCGGTTACAGGGAGCCATGGAGTACAGTGGTCGAAGTAGGGGGACATTTGAAAGTTTGGATCTGGCAGAATAAGACCTTGGGTAGTCCGTGCAGGTATGTCCATGTAGCTGGAGTGGCGTAGGGGTTTGGTGTAACTAACTAGTAAACAGCAAGTCCCGAATTAGAATCACGACTCCAGCACAGATTTTCATATATCCATGTTGTATGGTTTCAACACCTGCCAGCAGCCAAGACGAAGATGAAGGAAAAAAAAGAGAGAAAGACTTAAAGTAATAGATCTCAAGTATTGGCAGCTACAAGTAGATACCACGAACTGTACAGAGAGACTATAGCAACTGTTAGACATCCCAAGGGGGGGCGTGAAAATGAATGAGATCTGGACTCTTGAGCTGATATAGATATGTACCAGTCTTCCACCATGGGGCGATAGCAACAGCGGGCGACGTGAACCGACAATGGCGAATTGCGCTCGAATATTCAAATTGTAGCCAATGATAAATAAAGCCCTGGTAGCAGGCAAATGTGTTGTCCGCGTAGTAGAATCCGATAGCATCAGACATGATGTCATTATGACATTTTAGCCGTGTTTGTGGGCCTTGTTCCGTCTGGAAGACAAGCTAGGGTAATTAAGCTTCTTCAACCGTCACTAAAGTCAATATACGGCGTCTGACTCTATCGGTGTCTGCTGACGAGAGATTCGCCTGTGCTCAGGCTTGTATTTACCGTTGGCCAAACATTCAAATCACGTGCGCAGGAAACAGAATTTGTATGCAATCAGTAGCGAGTCAAGGTGACATTCGACTATTGAGTGAAGCTACAGTACTCTTCAAATTGTCCTAAACAGATGGGGACGAAATGTTGGGTCGAAATTAGAAATAATATAATAATTGTAGCAGCCTATATCGCAATACAATATTTATTTTATTGTGATCACCGGTTTCGATCAATAAAGGTCATCCTCAGATTATTTCTTTGCTGAGAAGCTGACCCATCTCTCCACTGCTGCAGTGATGCGCCTCAAGAGATGGGCCAGCTTCCCAGCAAAGAAATAATCTGAGGATGATCTTTATTGATCGAAAACGGTCATCATATTGCTATATGGACTGCGACAATTATTATATTATTCAGAAATTTTTATCGCTGTTACTCTCCAGGGAACAATGTTCCATGAAATATTAAAGGAATTAGGAATGATGGTATAAAATGAAGAAAATCGTTTCTGAAAAAGCGAATTCTGTGAACATCAAATAATAATTTAAGTGTTAGGAAGTCTTTTCTGAAAACATTTGTGTGCAGTGTTGCCTGACACGGGAGTGAAACAAGGACGATAACAACTTCAGTCAAGAAGAGGATAGACGCTTTCGAAATGTGGTGCTACAGATGAATGCAGAACATTACATGGGTAAATCGTGTAATTAAAAAGAGGACTCTGAACAGATTTGTGGAGAACAGAAGTTTCTGACATATCTTGAACTGAAGAAGAGATCGATTCGTAGGATATCCCTTGAGACATCAAGGAATCGTCAACTAGTATCGGAGGAAAGTTTGGAGGGCGAGGGAAAATATAAGAATCGCTCGGGGAGACCGAAAGAGAAATACAGTACGCTGATTCAAAATTATGTAGGTAGCCATGCCGTTTTTCTTCACAGATGAAGAGAATTACTCAGTATAGAGTAGCGTGGAGAGTTGCATCAGACCAGCCTTTGGACTGAAGACCACAGCCACACTACACGTGACTATGGGTCCCCAAGAAGGAAAATTAGACTAATTGGTTAGGAAGAGGACGGTATTTGGTGCCAGTTGTTTAATTACCTAAGGATATATTGTGTCAGGACCTGACTTTTTTTTTCAGTTCCGATATTGCTACCGCAGTTTCCTCGTGCGCAAATGGGCAGGTGACCGCAATGATCTTGTAAGGTGTTTGTAGTGCATTTCTCATACGTGTATGATCCTGCACGTGCGTGTCAGTGACATCCTTAAAGAGCAGTTTGTTCATCAGATGTTGAGCTGTGTGTCTCCCATCATTTAGCCATTACGCCGTCTTCCTGTAGATACAAAGAACTAATGGGATCTTTATTTTTTGTGTGTTTTGTACTGTTCCCCCTTATGTTTCATTGTGTGTGTCTTTCCATGAAACGTGTCGAGTGGTCTTGTCTTGTCTTCAAGAGCGTTTGTTTCTAAGGTTCTTTCCCTTGTGTGTATGCAGCAAGACGTAAAAAAAATTAATGATAATAGTACAGGGTAAAGCTATCAACAACCCGAAGATTGGTTTGAACACCACGGTCCTTTACCAGGCATGGTCCTATCTGGAAGTGGTATGCAGTTCCTTTTGTCCATTTCTCCAACATTTTTTCCTTTATTTTCTTTCTTTTTTTTCTTGTTTGTCTCCTTTTTTTTTTCTTTGTTCTTTTTATTTTATATATTTTTTTTGTATTTATACTATGAATTGACTTATGAGCGAGTTATAGGGTGACCAACAGTTTAACAAGGATTCCGAACGACAATGCTACTCGACATTTTTCGTATCAACAACATTACCAGAGTTGAAAGAAGTCAAAAGTTAAGGCAAACGTCCTACGACTTACGGGGTATCGAAATCACGACCTTGGAACTCCCAGGCTGCAGCTCTACCACTGTGCTACCGAGACACAGATCGAACCATAATGCTTGGTACATATCTGCCCCTATTTCTGGTCCATTACTAAGGGTATTGATATTATTTGCGTGAGTATATGGGCTCTATTGTCCACGGTACCTTTTATATTTCTGTCTTCCAACAATGTTTGTAATTTATGCATATCGGCAGTATGAAAGATGTAGTGTTTGTGCGGTGTGTTATGTGACTTGTTTCTGTTCGATAGTGTTTTGTAGGTGACTCCATTGTGGTCAGTTTTATGAAGATCTTATCGTGTACAGTCCAGTTATAAATTTGTGAAGATGATTTATTTTTTGCCAGTGTCATGACAACGCGACTCGAAAATGTTGAAATGGTAGTAATCATATGGGACTTACCTACTGAGGTTATCAATCCGTAGGATTACAAACTACTTGAACTAACCTAAGGACAACATTCACACCCATGCCAAAGGGAGGACTCAAACCTCCAACGGGGAGGCAACTTAGAGCGTACGGCCATTCCACCGCGGCCTCTAAACCTCACTTACGCATTATGTCGGTAGTTGTCGCTCTGAGTTAACTACATATAGTCCAGCTTCATTACTTACATTTTTCATTTATCTGCCTTCGTCGTCCGAAATGTCGAAATGCCTTTGGAAGGTCTTTTGAGTAAGTGTGTGTGCTTACGATTAGTCTCTAGTGTGCCGGCCGCGGTGGCCGAGGAGACTGAGGCGCTCAAGTCACGGTTTGCACGGCCACTACGGTCGGGGGTTCGAATCCCCCCTCGGGCATGGATATTTGTGCCGTCTTTAGTATAAGGTAGTTGATAAGTAGTTTGTAAGTTTAGGGACTGATGACCCCGTAGTTACGTCCCATAAGCTTAACAAACATTTGAACATTTTAGTCTCTAGTGTCTTCAGTGCGAGGTCTTTGATGACGTGTGCATATGTTTCGATGCTGTAGCTAAACTGTGCGTTAATTGTCTGGATAATTTTGGTTAGACCAAATAGCTTATAAAGATAATAACGGAAACTCAGTGTAATTTACAGGCGTTGTCTCGAGACACCGCTAGCAGTGGAATCTGTTGGTTCGACTTGTAGGCTATACTTGTCTTGACATCTGTGATTCCGTATTTTATTTCGCTGCGTAGCAATATAACTACAGTTTACAGTTGTCACGCCATTTAACATATCATGTTACATAACGATTTTTTAAAGTGTAGGACAGAAGAAACTACAGCAATCGTCTCTGCAATTAACTGTGTAATACGTTGGCGCTTCATAATGACAAGCCGAAATCTAGGAAAACAGTTCCGTAATTAAACAAATAAAATGAAATCTAGATTTTAAGAAATTTTTAATTAATGGTTTCGATCTATGAAAACAAATCAAGTTGTAGGTAGGTCTCTTTCCAAACCACTGAAGATGTTTTATATTCAACGAAATGAGACCTGTAAAAACGATCGCATATCATTGTACTTGCGTAGACGGAATAATAATTCCATAGCACAATACATATGATAAGTCTTAACCATATACATGAAAGCACTTTCCACGAGCAGTTAGGCAGCAAAATGGAAAGCAATGCATCAGGTCAAATACTGGCAATGACAACGAAAGTGTAAGACTTTTTTAAAAACTTTTATTCTGCCTTGTATTTCATAAAACACAATTTTTACTTGAATACGAATATCTGACAGTGAAGGTCTTGTGCTGATGTTTGTGAAGATTGGTCTAGGCCTGAAATCAAGGGAAAATTAAACTTGCTGTTAATATATGTCCTGTTATTAACGTTAACCACAATTTTTAAGAACTACATGCAAGGAACAAATTACATTTATCCTTGGCTTTACAAAATTTTATTTCTGAAGTCATTCTGCACAAAGTGGTCTGGGAATATACTTAGCTTTCATTCAAATACTCTGGGCCCTCTTTTTTTCAAAATGTTATCCAAATTAACTCTTCGCTTACGGATAACCCACTGTCTGTATTTATAAACAACTTATAAAAACGGTAAATCAAAGCGTTAAAGACTAAGTAAACGATCTCAGTAAGCCTCATAGTAGCCTCCTTAAACTATCATATTTAGAAATCTCTAATTTGCGGGAACCTGAATACAAAATTCGGAGTGAATCGCTGTTTGTAGTTAGCTATTACAACCGTATGTAGCACACACACCCCTCTTGCAACAACTTTCTGCTTGTACAAAGTACGCCGACGTATTATGTTAAGTGATCTGCGTCTCACTGTGCTACTCGACATTTTTCACATCAGTAACATTACCAGAGGTGAAAACGGAGAGACAAAAGCCCTAGTAATTATCAAAGATCTAACTCACTTTTACCGAGACACACACAGATCGATCAGTGATCGTTGATGCATTTTACGTTTACTTCTCACGTCTTGTCTTGGTCGTGGAAGTTCGTCTGTCTCTGTTTATTGTCCATGTTTCGTGCCAGATACTGTGGGTATGGATATTATTTGCATAAGTGTATGGACTCTATTATCCACGGAACATTGTGTACTTGTGATGCTTCTATCTTCTACAAATGTACGTAATTTATGCACATCGGCTGTATGAAAGATGTAGTGTTTGTGCGGTGTGGTGTATGACTGCTTCTGTTCGATAGTATTCTTTAGGTGGTAGGTTTTGTGACTGTTACCGTGTACAGTCCAATTAGAAATGTGTGCAGGTGATTTATTGTTTGCTAGTGTCATAACAATCCGACTCGAAAATGTTCAAAAGTTTGTAAAATTATTGGACTTAACCACTGAGGTTATCAATCCGTAAACTTATAAAGAACATGAACTGACCTAAGGACAACGCTCACATCCGTGCCCGAGGGAGGACTCGAACCTCCGATGGGGAGCAACTGCGCTCTACGCACCAAGGCGTCCTAGAATGTATTGACCTTATTTGACTCTGAACCGTCACTTATGCAGTATGTCGGTAATTGTCTCTCTAACTACATATAGCCCAGCTTCGTTACTGAAAGATTTTGGTTTTCCTTCTCCCCGCGAGCTATTAGCGGATGTGTCAGAGAAAGGAACAGTTAGTAGTAATCGATGGTAAGGCATCGACCAAAACAGAGGTGACATCGGGCGTACCACAGGGTAGTGTTATTGGTCCTCTGCTGTTTCTTATTTACATAAACGATTTAGGGGAAAATGTAAGTAGCTCTCTTAGGTTGTTTGCAGATGACGCCGTCATTTACCGTCTAGTAAAATCATCTGAAGATCAAAACCAACTGCAGAACGATCTGAATAAGATATCAGTTTGGTGTAAAAATTGGCAATTGACTCGAATAATGAGAAGTGTGAAGTCGTCCACATGGGTACGAAAAGAAACCCGTTAAACTTTGTTTACAAGATAAATCAATCAAAAGTGAAGCGCGTAAACTCGACAAAATACCTAGGAGTTACTATTACTTCAGACGTAAATTGGAAAGAACACGTAGATATGTCGTGGGAAAGGCGAACCAGAGACTGCGTTTTATTGGCAGAATCCATTAAACATGCAACAGAACTACAAAAGAAACTGCATACACTACGCTTGTCCGTCCATTTTTGGAGTATTGCTCCCCAATGTGGGATCCTTGTCAGGTGAGTTTGACGGAGGACGTCAAAACAGTCCAAAGAAGGGCAGCTCGTTTTGTATTTTCACGATACAGGGGTGACAGCGTTACGGAAATGATACAGGATCTCGGATGGAAATCATAACAGCAACGGCGCTTATTGCTGCGGCGTGGGGTACATGCGAAACTCCAATTGCCAACATTCTCGTCCGAATGCGAAAATATATTGTTGACTTCCACTTACATAGGTAGAAATGATCATCAGAATAAAATAAGAGAAATCAGAGCTCGAACAGAGAGATTCTGAGAGATTCCCGCGCGGTATTCGAGAATGGAATGGGAGATTAAATAGTATAACGGTGGTTTGATGAACCCTCTATGAGGCACTTAAATGTGATTTGCAGAGTATCCCATGTAGATGAAAACAGTAGATGAATCAGAGCGAACAGGCTGAGATGGTAGGATCATGTTACATTCATGGGAGAAGCAAGTTTACCTAAGAGACTCATGGGACCGTCATTAGAGTGTTAGAGGAGTCGAGGTAGACCAAGGAGAAAGTACTTGCATTCGGTCAAGAATGATTTTGAAGTAACAGGCTTAACATCAGACGAGGCATCAGTGTTAGCATTGAACAGGTGATCGTGGAGAAATTACTGAACGCTGGAAGGCATAATCAGTATCTAATGGTAATGATGCTTAAACAATGACCGTGGACGTCTTTTAAGGCATGCGCGAAATGTCTGAAAAGCAAAACACCCGTTTTCTGTAATACATAAGTAGTCTCAGTGGCGCAGTAGTTACGTTGTTCCTCATCTTTCCGATTCAGTATCCCTTGAATCTGCTTCTTTTCATGCACTCAATCAGTGTCACACGCATTATGACGTTTCCGTGTCGTATGTTTAGGACCGTTCATTTTTCTTCACCCCCCGTCTCGAGTTCTGATACATTCTCATTACGCAAGAGTCCGGAAATGACTTGCACGCCGTCCCACGAGGAGCTGGCCTTCAATCCCGCCTGTTCCGTGACTGTAGCTGTAGATGTAGATGTAGAACAGCAGAGGAATATAACAAAAGCGGTCCGATGAACCGTATGCCATGCACGTCAATGTGAGGACTATTTCTGAAATTTCTTTCACCAACTTTCTCTGCCGAATGCGAATATATTTTGTTATCCCCCACCTACATATGGAGAAAAGATCATCAGAATAAAATAAGAGAAATCAGATCGAAAACTGAAAGATTATGGTATTCCTTTTCTCCGCGAGCTATTAGCGGATGTGTCAGAGAGGGCACAATGCGTAGTAATCGATGGTAAGGCATCGACTAAAACAGAGATGATATCGGGCGTTCCACAGGGTAGTGTTATTAGTCCTCTGCTGTTTCTTATTTACATATACGATTTAGGGGACAATGTAAGTAGCTCTCTTAGGTTGATTGCAGATGACGCCGTCATTTACCGTCTAGTAAAATCATCTGAAGATCATAACCAACTGCAGAACGATCTGAATAAGAAATCACTATGGTGTAAAAATTGGCAATTAACTATAAATAAGCAGAAGTGTGAAGTCGTCCACATGAGTACGAGAAGAAATCCGTTAAACTTTGTTTACAAGAAAAAAACAATCAAAAGTGAATCGTGTAAACTCTACAAAATACCTAGAAATTACTATTACTTCAGACTTAAATTGGAAAGAACACGTAGATAATATCGTTGGGAAAGGCGAACCAGAGACTGCGATTTATTGGCAGAACCCTGTAAACATGCAACAGAACTACAAAAGAAACTGCATACACTACGCTTGTCCGTCCAATTTTGGAGTATTGCAGCCCAGTGTGGGATCCTTATCAGCTGGGGTTAACGGAGGACATCGAAAAGTCGAAAGAAGGGCAGCCCGTTTCGTATTGTCACGAATGGGGGAGACAGCGTTACGGAAATGATACAGGATCTGGGATGGGAATCATTACAACAACGGCGCTTATCGCTGCGGCGTGGGCTACTTGCGAAACTCTAATTGCCAACATTCTCCTCCGAATGCGAAAAGATATTGTTGACTCCCACTTAGATAGGTAGAAATGATCAACAGAATAAAATACGAGAAATCAGAGTTCGAACGGTGAGATTCAGGTGTTCTTTCTTCCCATGCACTATTCGAGAATGGAATGGGAGATAAATAGTATAACGATGCTATCAATAAAATTCTTCTGGGTATGAAACCGCGTCGTCATTTTATAAATTCCACCTACGTTTCGGCCACTATTGCAGGCGGCCTTCATCAGCGTCTGTGTCTGACTGCTGAATATACAATATCTTGGGGTTTATATAGCAGCGGATGAGGGAAAGGAAGGGGTACGTTGGTTTGCCTTTATTGGCGGTTATATTATTGCACGCCATTGGTGGAAAGCGGCAATGATGATTGGTGTTTTAGAGGCTTGTTTTCCATGTGATTGGGGGTTGCATTCTTCCCCCTTATTGGTCAAAATGGACAGTAAGACACAGACCCTGATGAAGGCCGCCTGCAACAGTGGCCGAAACGTCGGTGGAATTTATAAAATGACGACGCGGTTTCATTCCCAGAAGAATTTTATTGATAGTGACAACAGCCGCGGAAGCCTACGTTTGCAGTATGATGGTGGTTCGATGAACCCCTTGCCAGGCACTTAAATGTGATTTGCAGAGTATCCCATGTGGATGTAGAACAGCAGAGGAATATCACGAAAGCGGTCCGATGAACCGTATGCCATGCACTTCAATGTGACCTACAGAGTATTTATGTAGATGTAGAGCTGCGTAGGTCGTCCGACCTGTCTGCCTTACGGAGCTCTTTATGTTAATGCCTGCGATTATGATTAGTTTCTTGTGTATTGAGTGCGAGGTCTTTGATGACGTGTGCGTACATTTCGAAGTCGTGGCTAAACTATGCGTTAATTAAACTTCCTGGCAGATTAAAATTGTGTGCCGGAACCGGGACTCGAACCTGGGACATTTGCCTTTCGCGTGCAAGCGCACTACCGACTGTGCTATCCCGATACGACTCACGTCGCCGCCTCACAACTTTACTTCCGCCAGAACCTCGCCTCCTACTTTCCAAACTTCACAGAAGCTCTCCTGCGAACCATGCAAGACTAGCACTCCTGGAAGAAAGGATATGGTGGAGACATGGTTTAGCCACAGCCAAAGGGATGTTTCCAGAATGAAACTTTCACTCTGCAACGGAGTTTGCGCTAATATGAAACTTCCTGGCAGATTAAAATTGTGTGCCGGAACCGGGACTCGAACCTGAGACCTTTGCCTTGCGCGGGCAAGTGCACTACCGACTGTGCTATCCCGACACAACTCACGTTGCCGCCTCACAACTTTACTTCCGCCAGTACCTCGCCTCCTACTTTGCGAACATAATGCGTTAATTGTCTGGGTACTTTTGGTTAGACGCAGATGGCCGAGAGTTCCCCCACTGACCGCCGGTTGTGTCGTCAGCCGCCTGCAGCAGCAGAGAACGCCGCGGTCGGCGACAGACTGTGGCAGCCGCGGCCGCCGTGTCCGGGAGTAGCGGGTGCGAACCCCGCGAGGGGCAGCCACGTGCCGGCTGCGCCCGGGGGGCGGAGGGATCTTCAAGAGAATCGATCGAGGCTGCGCAGCGTCGGTCGGTTAATTACCTCCCCCCCCTCCCCCTCCCCCAGGCCTGCGGGCCGTAATGACTTGCAGTGCGCCGGCTGCACCCAACCCGCGGCTGCCAGCTGCACACACGCTTCCTCCCACACACACACACACACACACACACACACACACACACACACACTCTCGCGCACTCGCCCCGGGGGCGGCGCAATATCGCTGCGTCTGCGGGGGCGGCGGAGGGGGCGGTGTGCCCGCGGATTTGGCGCTCGACTCCCGGCGACGCGGGGGCGATTTCCTGCTTTTGTGCGGCGCGCCGTCCCCGCTTTCAGCGCCGCGTCGCGGGGAAATCACTGCGGAAGACATTAAAACTTTAGTCCCCGGGCGCCCGCCCGCCGGTTAACGAACGACGTGAGCAGCTTAGCCGCGCCGCTTGCCCGGCGTTTTTATGTACTCGCGCGCTGCCTGTTCGAACCCCGGTTCTTTCAGCGGGAGGGGAACGGGCTGGTATGCGTGCAGGAAGCGGAAAGTTCAGTAACAAACCGATTAGTTCGTCTTCTCGCTTCTAATTGAAGGCCATTCACCCTTTCAATCCCATATTATGAATGCTCGAATGTTTGTAATTGTTATAGGACCGAATTACGTTGGTCATCAAAAATTCAAAATGTTCAAATGTTTGTTAAGCTTAAGGGACTTAACTGCGGGGTCATCAGTCCCTAAACTTACAAACTACTTATCAACTAGCTTATCCTAAGGACGGCACAAATATCCATGCCCGAGGGGGGATTCGAACCCCCGACCGTAGTAGCCGTGCAGTCCGTGAATGAAGCGCCTCAGTCTCCTCGGCCACTGCGGCCGGCTCAAAAATTCAAATGTTTGTATAGCTTATGGGACTTAACTACGGGGTCATCAGTCACTAAACTTACAAACTACTTACGAACTAGCTAACACTAAAGACGGCACAAATATCCATGCCCGAGGGGGATTCGCACCCCCGACCGTAGTGGCCGTGCAGAACGTGACTGGCGCGCCGCAGTCCCCTCGGCCACTGCGGCCGGAACGTTGGTCATCAGTCCCCAGACTTAAAAAACTAGTTAAACTAAATTAAACTAACCTAAGGACAACACACACATCCATGCCCGAGAGGGATTCGAATCCCCGACGCGGGAAACCGCACGATCCTTAATGCTCGGCTAATCCCGTGCGGCCCCACATTATGGTTTCAACTTTTGAAAAAATAAGATTCAGTGTTTTCTATAGTAATACAGTGTACTAAACATCAAAATATGTGTTTCAAAATTTTTGATCGAACTATTGATGTATTTAATGCACAATACAGACGTTTGTATCGAAGTATTTCGTTACTTAGAGATTATTCCGTTGATAGTTAACACTGTCAAAAAATGTTGAAATGTTTGTTAAGCTTAGGTTCGTTCCAGCAGCTGCCAGACGGCCACTTTCAAGCGCTGAGAAACATGTATTACTGCGCATGCGCAGCTACTATGACGTAAAAACCCTTGTTGGATACTTCCACTGCTGGAACGCTGTTTGCACGGTTTCTGGCTGCAGACGAAGGTGAGTTTCAAGGAATACTTAAAATACTTTCCTTCCTAATAACGAAGAAGTGTAACCGAAAAATATCTCATCTTAAGTAGTATTTTTATTATAGTCGACATGATCGATTGGAAAGTGTCCGCAACTGCACTATGTAATTTTAAATGTGTTTATTTCCGTCAACAGTTGCAATATAATTGTTTAATAACATGTTTCAATCACTTGGATCATCTTCAGATCTTATAGTTGCGTCCGCAACTCGTCTGGCTGAATACTCTTTGGTACCAATTAGTACTCAGCAAGACGAGTTGCGGTCGCAACTATAAGATCTGAAGATAATCCAAGTGATCGAAACATGTTATTAAACAATTATATTGCAACGGTTGACGGAAAGAAACACATTTAAAATATCAAGTAGGATTGCAGTGACTTTGAAATAATCGTAAAACACGCTACAAACACACACGTATCACATGATAGCTACCCTCCACTCTAATTCAGACCGTTCTGCGCATGCGCAAATAAGCAGCTTGACCGCGCCAAAAATATTTTTCCGGGTAGCGTCTGGCTGCTTGCGGCAGTAGCCAGAAGCGGGAGAAGGCGCTGCTGGAATACAATTTCAGCGTTGCGCATGCGCGTCAAGCAGTCTGGCAGCTGCTGGAACGAACCTCTCAAGAGACTTAACTGCGGGTCATCAGTCCCTAAACTTACAAACTACTTATGAACTACCTTATACTAAAGACTACACAAACATCCATGCCCGAGAGCGGATTCGAACCTCCGACAGAAGCGGCCGTGCAGACTGTGACTGGCGCGCCGCAGACCACTCGGCCACTGCGTCCTGCTAACACTGTCAGAACAATAATGCTAACCTTCGCCACAGCAGCAATGACAAGACAATTCACTACTGAAATAAAATAACATGAACCACACGGCTCACCTGAAGACGGGGTACCGCGTCAACGTTGACCCGTGACGTCATCGCAGCATGGTAGTTTTGAGGTGCGTGCGTGTTTGTAAGAGGCGTGAGTAATTATGCGGTGGCTGAGTTAGATGATAGTTCGTTTGCAAGCAGAACACATTATAGATTTACATGTTGTGTTTAAAAAATGATCTGTAGCTTCGGTCTGATGGTAAGGTGTAGGTTACATTAGTTTTTTGGATGTGAGCACCGAAGACGCGAATTTTGGGCTGAGATCTCTGATGGATGGTACTTTCTGTTGTCAGTAATTTACGAGGATAACTACAGATTATTTATTATCTACAACACAGAAGTATTAAGATATCCCGTATACAGGTTTTCCGACATGCTGATGACGTCATGGGTCAAAGCTGACGGGTGGTATCCCAGTCTTCAATTATGCCTACCACATATACGCTCACACTCACAGCAAGGTACAGACGGCAATGCAACATAATCTCCAAGATGGACAGATTAATGCCTCAGAAGTGGCTACACGTTGTACCAAGCGGCAAAATGTCGTACTAGAAGCATGTTGTTAATCAACGAAAATGCAACTTTAAGGATTGATGCAAAAAATATGATATAAATCAATTTTAATACGTTGTTGTCCAGTAATAACACTGGGAACGAAAGGGTTAACGCGCACCTCATAAGTAAACGACAAAGGAAAATTTATATTACTCGCCCACTATATCGAGCGTAAACAAATGAAGACTACTCGCGTATCGCTTTACTGGAGGTAAAACTGCCTGTGCCAGAGTCATTTGCTTCGGAGAAGGAAGTCTACATCTTCTGAAATGATTTTTATTCTTACACAGAAAGAAGATTGTCTCTTTGTTTATTTTTATCATTTGTTTACAGTCGCGGCTGACTGTCACGTGATACTGTCCGAGCAATATAAACTTGACAACTGAGTCATGTTGGCAATATAGACAACATCACAGTTACTGTACTCAGCTCGGTATTTGAAATGCTGCTGACGGTGTAATGTACTAGAGTCTCCTTAGAGAATTTCGTATTAGATTCCGTGAACACGGATACTCCAGTAACAGTAGTAGAGTCTGAGAGTGAACATTCACCGGGAATACAAAAACCTATTGAGGGTAGTACGTCTTTTCTGTATTTTACTAAACTATTTGGACATTTTAGAAGAAGTTGAAATATATATAGGCTTTCAAAAGGAGCCGGTAATCAATGAATAGATCACAGAAACCCGAAATGGTTTTTCGAAATGTTATTGTCATTCTAATAAATAAACTTGGTTAAATTAGTTTGTGGTTCTATGGTGTGTTACCTGGATACTTTTATATTTCGCGAGACACATAAACTACATTAACTTAAATATATTGTACCATCTTTTGTATAGTTTTCCTTCATATTGTTATTTCATGGACTAATGTTGACCAGAACTTATGGTGCTGCCCTCTGGCGCAGTTCTTTTCCTGTTTAGCTTTGGCGCAATCGTTGCATACGTGGACAGCTTGTCACTCTAACGTTCTACTCTGTCCTCTATGTTTCTGATTTTCATTTATGACCAGAGGTATAGTAAAAACCTGGTCGTACCTATTTCACTCTTACATTTTTTTCTAAGAATACCAGGTTCGACACTTTTAATTTTGTATTTTGTCTAGATACTCTGATGATGGTTATCGCCCGAAAAGGGTAAAAGGAATAAAGAATTCACAACCATCTGGATCTTCATCTTCACATCTTCATCAGGTCATTCCAATATTCAAGAAAGGCAATAGGAGTGATCCACAAAATTACTGGCCCATCTTACTGACGTCGATATGCAGTAGGATTTTGGAACATATATTTTGTTCGAACATTATAAACTACCTCGAAGAGAACGACCTATTAACCAACACTGATTCAGAAAGTATCGCTCATGTGAAACACAGCTTGCCCTTTATTCATATGAAGTGCTAAGTGCCATAGACAAGGGATCTCAAATCGATTCCATATTTCTGGATTTCCGGAAAGCTTTTGATACTGTACCTCACAAGCGGCTTCTAAGGAAATTGCGTGCTTATGGCCCCAATTGTGCGATTTGATTCACGATTTCCTATTAGAAAGGACACAGTTAATAGTAATTGACGGTAAATCATAAAGTAAAACGGAAATGATATCTGGCGTTCCCCAGAGAAGCGTTATAGGTCCCCTACTCTTCTTTGTGTTTATAAACGATTTAGGAGACAATCACAATAGCTCCCTTAGACTGTCCGCAGATGACGCCGTCGTTTATCGGTTAGTGAAGTCAACAAAGGATCAAAAGCAACTGCAAAGCGATTTAGACAAAATTTCTACATGGTGCGAAAATTGGCAATTAAAACTAAATAATGAAAAGTGTGAAGTAATTACATATGACCACTAAAAGGAATCCGCTAAACTTCAATTACACGATAAATCAGTCTAACCTTAAGGTCGTTAATTCTACCATATATATCTAGAAGCTACAATTACGAACAACGAGCCTGGACAGAACACACAGAAAATATTGTGAGGAAGGCGAATCAATGGTTACGTTTGATTGGCAGAAAGCTTCGAAGATGCAACAGATCCACCAAACAGACTGCCTACATCACACTTGTGCGTCCTCTCCTGGAGTACTGTTGCCCCTTGTGGGACCCTCACCAGGTAGGGGCTGACAGAACACATTGAGAAGGTACAGAGCAGGGTAACTCGTTTTGTTTTATCACGTTAGAGAGGGGAAAGCGCCACAGAAATTTTGCACGATTTGAGGTGAAATCATTAAAAGAACGACGTTATTCATTGCGTTGAGGTCTATTTCAGAAATTTCAATCACCGACTTTTACTTCTGAATGTGAAAATGTTTTGCTAGCACCCACCTACATAGGAACGATTTATGTGTTCTTCCTTCCAGCGCGCTATTAGAGAATGCAACGGTAGAGAAAGGTTGTGAACGTGGTTAATGAACCCTCTGATAGGCACTTAAATGTGATTTGCAGAGTGTCACTGTCATAGAAATTTTGACGTCATCTCCCGTCAGGTGTTGAATGTTCAACGGCGACACACTGAAATGTGTGCGTGAGTCGGGGTTCTAACCCGGAGGTCCTGCTTCTTTTTCGGATAGGTCATGTCTTTGTGGTTATTGCATCTTGATTATTTTTTTTGTCTGTTTGCCCTCTGACCGAGACCACTGAGCTACCGCCCCGGCGTACTAGTCATCTGAGCTAACCACTTACACCCCACAGGCTTCGTACCTTCGCACAACGTCACGGCCTATCCTGTCGAACCTTCCGTCGAAGCCACACTCCCGTACGTCTCACATAATCCGTGTAATGTCCTGTTCATTACCCCACCACTTGCAGCTTTTCAGCCTGCCTCAGGGGTAGGATCTGATTGCATCTACACTGAAATAGGACGTCTTCTAAACCGTATTGGCATCAGCACTGTAACATGTATCGTTTGTGTTCTCTCGCAAATAGCCGACAGCTCAGACACCTTACGTACCGCAGGTGACGCATTTTTCCGTCATTCCAATGATTTCTGCTTTACGTCCCATTCGATTGGCTAACTTCAGTTTTCTGGATCATTGATGATGAACCCTAAACAAAGAGCATCCTGTTCAATAAAGAAAGATATCATCGCGGTCATTTGCTGTGTTTCACTGGGTTAGTCGGTTTCGAACTGCAACACCACTTAGCCACGGATCCATATGACAAATTACTACATCTCCATAAATTCTCCGCTAATCAAATTTAAGTTCATGGCAGAGGGTTCATGTAAAACCTATTATGATATTTCTCTACCGTTCAATTCTCTAACAGAGCGCGGGAAAAAGGAACACCTACATCTTTTCGTTTTAATCTGATGTATTTCATTTTATAACGATAATCATGTCACCCTTTGTTGATGAGTGATAACAAACTATGTTCGATTTCGCATGAGAAATTTGATGACAGAAATTTCTCAAGGAAATCTTGCCGCAACGAAGAACGTCTTTATTTTAATGATTTCCATCCCACATCGTACATCATTTCTATGACACTCTCGCCCTATATACCGATAATAAAAAACGAGCTGCCCTTCTCTGAACTTTCCCTAAATCATCCGCCAATCCCACCTGCTGTGGATCCCAAAATGCGCAGCAATGCTCCAAAATAGAACGCACAATTGTAGTGCAGGCAGTTTCTTTGGTAGAAGTGTTGCATCTTCTAAGTGTTCTGCCAATCAAACGTAGCCTTTGGTACGTCTTGTTTTCAGTATCTTCTATGCGTTTTTTCCCAATTTAAGTTGTTTGTAATTGTAATTCCTAGCTATTTAGTGGAATTTACGGCCTTTAGATTTAACTGATGTATCGGGTAAATGAACTATAACGGACTTTTTAGTGCTCATATGGATGTCTTCACACTTTTCATTTTTAGAGCGAATAGCCAGTTTTATCATCATGCATATATCGTATCTAAATCATTTGTAGTTGCTTTTGATCTTCTGGTGACTAACTGATAAACGAGAGTATCTGCTGCGAACAGTCTAAGAGAACTATTCAAAAGGTCTCCTAAATCGTTTATAAAAATAAGGAACAGAAGGAGCTCTATAACGCTTCCCTGGGGAACGCCAGATATCACTTCTGTTCTACTCCATGAGTTACCGTCAGTTACAGTGTACATTCGACAGGAAATCGCGAATCCAATCGCACAACTGTGGCGTTATTCCATAAAAATGTTCAAATGTTTGTTAAGCTTAAGGGACTTAACTGCGGGGTCATCAGTCCCTAAACTTACAAACTACTTATGAACTACCCTACACTAAAGACGACACAAACATCCATGCCCGAGGGAGGATTCGAACCCCCGACCGTAGCGGCCGTGCAGACTGACAAGGAAAGTACATGGGCTCGAACAAACATAGCTGTATGAACGTTTGGTTGCAGGATCTCTACGTACACCTCAATGTGCTGGTTAGTGTCGTTTTTCTTCAAAGCTCTGCAACCTTGCTCTAGATAGCACTGTAGATGTAATTGTAGACGCCATACGTAATGCAGATGTCTTAACTATAACTTATGTAATAATCATCGTACATGTTCTCTAGCGAATTGTCATCAAAAGCCGTGATGATAGTTGCAACTTTAACCTTCTTCCCGAAAGACTGTTGGTATTCACTGCCACTGCTTCCATCGCCTCTTCCCGCACTTACCGTAGCACTACCTCTTGCAATGACTTGTTCGTCATTACCATCCCTATTATCATTATTATGAGTTTGTAACAACAGTATCTAACTTATGCTCATATTTCTGAAGCATAACAGATATGAGAAAGCATGCAAATGATTCATCTTCTATACTAATACCATCTTCACGAAGAAGGGTTCTTCGTAACTTCATCTCAACTAATCGCATTATATTAGCCAGAGTGATTACCAATCGCCGCCCCATGTACCGCTTCACCACACAAATAACATCACAAAACGCAACTTCGGAGGCACACAACACCGTCCTTACTGGCGAACCGACAGGTCAAAGTGCAATGCGGCATGGCACACGCAGAGGCCTCTAACGGACGACTGCAGAGTTTTGCAGATGTGGGAGTATCACCAGTGCAATAAGGGATCTTTACATTATCTCTCATACGATTTTGGTGTGCATGTGTTTGTTCGAGCCCAAGTACTTTCCTTGTGAGACTGGCACGCCGCAGTCCGCTCGGCTACTACAGCCGGCGATATTTCATAAACATACAATTTGGTTAGAAGACACTTGTGAGGTACATTGTCAAAAGCTTTCTGGAAAATTAAAAATATGGAGTCGATTTGAGATCCCTTGTCGATAGCACTCATCACTTCATATGAGTAAACAGCTAGCTGTGCTTCACAAGAACTCTGAATCCGTGTTGACTATGGGTCAATACGTTGTACTCTTCGAGGAAGTTCATGTTTCAATAAAGCATATGTTCCAAAATTCTGCTGCAAACTACGAAGCGTAGCTTTTTAGTAGTTCGAAGGTTCACTTATAGAAACTTGCGCCTGCCTAAAAATTATAAAGTGAATCAGAAGATATGTTTGTTCATTATAACAGTCGGAATCACTGTTCTGTGAAATATCGTTTCTTCAGTTATGAAAATTATCTGTGAAGACTTTTACGAAGAGCGTGTAATGTTAGCTTGTAATGTGTGTGTGAGCTCGTGTTTGTGTGATCTGATGTCTGTTAGAGTAAATATATAAGAAAGAGCATGGCCGCAGTTAGAACATTTTGTTAAGATATGCTGTAGGAAATGCCGGTTGTTGATAAGAGATTACCGTTTTCTAATCAGTGCCAGCTTAGCAAGGAAAATAAACGTTGCAACAGTCGTATTCTTCATGAAACCCAATTTATATGTAGGATACTTACTTTCAGTATCACAGCGCATCACACGTAGTTTCACCATAAAACGAAAAGCAGTCCACAACCCGAAGACTGGTTTGAACACCACACTGCTTTACAAGGCATGGTCCTGTTTGGAGGTGGTATGCCGTTGCCTTCCTCCTACCTGACTAACACAGCCAGTTATAGGGGATCTACAGTTTAACGCGGTGCAGCTCGATATTTTTCACATCAACAACATTGCCAGAGGTGAAAGAAGTGGAAAGTGACAGGTAAAAATCCTAGGACTGACGGAGATCAAACCGAGAACATTTTATTAATAGCGTGGCACTCTACTACTGTACTACCGAGCCACAACACCGCAGATCTTTTCCACTTTGACAAATCTAGTGATTTGGCAGGCTGGGGCAAATGGCTGACTTCTTGTAAAACCGGGAATTCATACGTTCGTGCTGTAACACGTGGTCGAGCATTATTTTGTTGATTAATGGAGCCTGTGTTTCTTTCAGGAAGGCTACGGCTACGGGTCTCAGGATGTCATTTACTAGGTCAGATTGGTCACAGAGACCTGTGATGTGTGGTTGTACCAATAGCAGCTAACACCTTATAAGGCTATGGTTTGGCGATGTGTGTCTTGTGCAAATGCACTCACTGTGATGTCGCTCTCTCTGTTGGCGGCGAATCAAAAGTATTTTTTGATCAAGAACAACTTTTCCGAAATATGTTGCAATACAAGGCATACTTATTTTCACTTTTAAATGAAGGTCTTTGATCTGTCACCTTTGATACATACCAAGCAAATCGAAACAATTGGGTCAATTGCTGCAGCCCGACTGGATGTGTTTTAACTACACCCGTTCAAATGTTCAAATGTTTGTATAGCTTATGGGACTTAACTACGGGGTCATCAGTTCCTAAACTTACAAACTACTTACGAACTAGGACGGCACAAATATCCATGCCCGAGGGGGGATTCAAACCCCCGACCGTAGTGGCCGTGCAGACAGTGACTGAAGCGCCTCAGTCCCCTCGGCCACCGTGGCCGGCAACTACACCCATCTCTTGGCAAAACTCCCGCTGAACTGTTTAGGTATTTTAAAATTTTCTAATTAAAAGTTTGCCACTGCGACGAAGAAAACAAAATGGGAATGAAAACACTGAATGTTTTGATGTCTAACGCAAGCCACGAGAACACCAATCTGTGCTCTTACCCACTACGCCCCGTGGGAAATAAATGTAATATTATCCAAAAATGTTTATACTTTCAAAAAGTGAAAATCTTTCGAGAGAATCTCCTCTTTTCTTCCGGGCCACTCATGCGAGATATTTTAGTAAGTTGAAAGCCTCATGTACCTTTCAAAATGCATTTTAGGAAACATCAGTTGTGTTATGAAAAGCTTAAACGTCAACAACTTTCGGTCATGGACCATCAAGATCGGAAACGAGGAATAAAACAGCTTGTGAAAATACATCGTGCATAGCTGCACTGAGTAATAGACCTGAGTCTGTACCTAAACATGGCACAGATTTTAATGGAATGAATCGCTCTGTACTCATAGTTGTAGATTATATGGAGCTGGAATATGTTTCGTGAGCCAGTCAATTCTTGAATTAAATTCATCTACGCTTGAGGCAGAGGCAGAAATAATACCATTGAATTTAATTTTGGGGCGCTATTCCACTATAGGAAAGCTTCGGAGTACTAATACGAATTAAAAGAGTACTATCAAGGCTTTCTGAAGCGGAACTGAAGTTTGTATTGGGAAGGGAGAGCTACAAATGATAGGACATGCAGGTGCGTTTGTCACAGTCTATGGCAGGGATGGCAAACCTTTGTCGTTTCAGTGCCATTTTTTTTTTCGGAAACATTCATAATGTGCCCAAAAAGTGCCTCGTCAAAAGGCATCCCAATTTACACATTTATTAGTATATTAATAACATTTACTGTGATTCAATTTTAGAAAATTAAAGTCAGTGACATAAATTGTCGGAGACCAGATAGTAGAGACAGTACATTTCTGAAGTTTCTGCCTTACAGGTTTTTCATGACGGGCAATGACATTTGCAGCCGAGAAAGTTGCAGCAATTTGTGTTGGTAAAATTTATTATAGTGACTGACTATTTATTTCTGTCTCAAATAGCACATGCAAGATAATCATCTAGTTCCACATTACTTTTTGAAGAAGAAGTTCGTGATTTGTTTGAAAGTGTCATTTTATATAAGATGTACTACAAACCACTGTCACGGGATATAACCAGAGTAGTTAAGTCCCATAGATTTACAAAACTTTGAAAATTTTGTTGTTCACGCACAACCGTGTTCCAGGAAATCTACAAGTATGACTTTACATTAATGTTGCCCCCATCGTCCCACCAACCCGAAAGTATGTGCTATATTCCCACATATAGCCACAGTGAAGCGAATTCACAAAGCGAAGAATTTGAATATCGTAGTAATAGTCATATTATTTTTCGTTGTATCACATATATATACTTTTGTGGTGAAACAGATGTTTTGGAAGTACATGTACATCTACATCTACATGGGATTCTCTGCAAGTCACATTTAAGTGCCTGGCAGAGGGTTCATCGATCCACCGTTTTATACTATTTTATCTCCCATTCCATTCTCGAATAGCGCGCGGGAAGAATGAACACCTGAATCTCTCCGTTCGGGCTCTGATTTCTCGTATTTTATTCTGATGATAATTTCTACCTATGTAAGTGGGAGTCAACAATATATTTTCGCATTCGGAGGAGAATGTTGACGATTGTAGTTTCAAAATTCAAATGTTTCAAATGTTTGTAAAGCTTATGGGACTTAACTACGGGATCATCAGACCCTAAACTTACAAACTACTTATCAACTAGCTTATCCTGAGGACGGCACAAATATCCATGCGCGAGGTGGGATTCGAACCCCCGACCGTAGTGACCGTGCAGACCATGACTGGGGCGCCTCACTCCCCTCGGCCACCGCGGCAGGCGATTGTAGTTTCGTAAGTAGCCCATGCCGCAGAGATAAGCGCCGTTGTTGTAATGATTTCCATCCCAGATCATGTATCATTTCCGTAGCGCTGTCTCCCCTGTATCGTGACAATACGAAACGAGCTGCCCTTCTTTGGACTCTTTTGATGTCCTCCGTTAAACCCACCTGATAAGGATCCCACGCTGGGCAGCAATACTCCCAAAGAGGAGGGACAAGCGTAGTGTACGCAGTTTCTTTAGTAGTTTTGTTGCATCTTTTACCAATAAAACGCATTCTCTGGTTCGCCTTTCCCACGACATTATCTACGTGTTCTTTCCAGTTTAAGAAAGAAGTAATTGTAATTCCTAGGTATTCTGTGAAGTTTACGGCCATCACATATGATTGATTTATCATGTAAACAAAGTTTCTTTTCGTACTCATGTGGACGACTTCACACTTCTCATAATTTAGAGTCAACTGCCAATTTTTACACCATACTGATATCTTATTCAAATCGTTTTGCAGTTGGTTTTGATTTTCAGATGATTTTACTAGACGGTAAATGACGGCATCATCTGCATTGTATTGTAGCACATAGTCATTCATTACAAAAAAATGTCACAAGTCATATATGTTGAATTAACGTTAATGCTAAGATATGAGGTACAAAGTAAAAGTATATGATGCTAGACAGCCATTTGAGACTCAGTAATCACTGACATAGAAATAAAAGCAATTACGCAGATTGTTTATCCAATAGGAATTTTCATCTTATCCTGTAATATTTAACTTTCGTAATACTTATGATATCACCGATTCAAATAGGCCATAGAGGAGACGAAAACAAAGAACAAATAGTCCGAGGATTTAAGACATAACACACACCTGTGAATGTCAGCTAAGCCATTCTCTTCCTTTGTTAAGAATTCAAGAACTGTACACTTGTTGCAGCTTAAGATCCATTTTCTAAGAAAAAATAAATTGCGGAACGTGAGTGTCCAGGAAGAGCAACTCTACTGGAATGGAAAATTGAGCCACATACGTCAGTACATAAGTAAGTTACGGCCACGGCTGCAGTACTTTCAGAACGTCGTTTCTACACCAAAGAGCCAAAGGAACTGGTATAGCCATGCGTATGGAATCACAGATATATTTAAAGACTCAGGGGACGGCGCTGCGCTCGGCAACTCTGGCAGTTTGTAGGGGACATCAAAACAAACATTTTTCTCTAATGCTATTTTTTCCTATGAGGAGTATTTAAACTAGTGGAGGCCATATTACACTCTGCAGTTGTTGCGAGGGCGTAATACGCTTCACTTGTTAGAGGGTGTATTATGTTGGGGCGTGATGGAGTCTTCAAGCCGCGGTGGCGTAGCCGAGCGGTCTAAAGCGTCTCGCTGCGGAGCGCGCGGTTGCTCGCCGTGGAGGTTCGAGTCCTCCCTGGGGCATGGGTGTGTGTGTGTTGTCCTTAGGTTAGTGACCTAGGTTTAAGTAGTTTGTAAGCTACGGACTGATGACCACGCAGTTCGGTCCGATAGATTTACAAACATTTGAAGATTTTTGGAGTCTTCAACATACACAATTCGCATGTTTGGAATAACGAACACCACCTACAGAGAAGGCCGCGGCGCTCTCGTGCGACGTCACGCATTGTAGGCTTCGTTCGCGCATCTGACTGGCTGCACGCTACGGCATAATGGGCCGTGCCCCAGCGACCATCCAGTGAGCTATGCGTACTATGCCTACACTGCGTGACGTCGCACGAGAGCGCCGCGGCCTTCTCTATAAGTGGGGTTGGAATAACCCACATGCAACAGTTACTAGCGCATATCAGGTGTGGTTCTTCGTTAATATGTGGGTAGGTGTTGTTGGGGCCTGTTTAATTGGGCTGTATCTGCTACCTGAGCCATTAAATGGCAGGCACTATTACAATTTTCTTACCAGAGCATAGCCAAAATTGCTGGAAGATGTCCTGCTCCCTACAAGAGAATGCATGTCGTTCCAACATGACGGATTGCCGGCACATTTCATTCGTTATGTGCGTGGATTCCTGGACCAAAGATTCCCAGAAACTTGGAATGGCAGAGGTGGTCTTGTACCATGGCCTGATCGATCCCCAGATATGTCCCCTTTGGACTTTTTTTGTACGGGGAGAGATTTGCAACCTTGTTTAAGCCACTCCGGTTGCTTCAGAAGTGGATCTAGTTGCCCGGATAGTAGCAGCAGCACCAACAATTCTGGATACTCCTGGGGTTTTTGCCCGTGTCACACAGAACACGGCCCGATGGTGTAACCTTTGTTGTTTTGTCTGTTGGTAATTAAAAATTGAAAAGTGTTTGTTGGTTTAATCAATTTGCTGCCAGATAAATCTTCCTCTACCGGTTTAAGCACTACGCATAGGAAAAAATATTTTGTTTTAATGTCCCCTACAACCTACAGAGTTTGTCGGTTTAAATACTTTTCGCCCTGTGTAAGAGGACAGGCGTCTGGAGGAGCCATTATATCCGTTACTACTATTATAATGGCAGGTTATCACGATTTAAGCGAGTTTTAACGCGGTGCTACATTCGGACACGAGAGAGAGGACACAGCATCTCCCAGAGAGCGATGAATTTGGGATCTTTCCGCACAGCTTTGGGAAGCAGTAACAAAAAATTATACATTTACAGTATCATTTTGATGCCACTTTCCCCAATTTGACCAAGAGTACTGTTACAAAAGTAATAACATACACAAATATGTTTACCTCATGCTTATTGTGCAATTTCTTTTTCTGTCTGTAAACTGAAGATCATTCATCTAAATGAAAACATACAAAGGTTATAAAAATCTGAAATCTTCACTATATATAAAATGTAATGTCCCAACTGCCTGCGTGACTGACTGACTGACTCACCATCGCCCAGCTCGAACCACTGAAGAAAGAAACTTGAAATTTGGAGGATATTGATTTTACTCTGTAGGAGCCATTTAAGAAGCGATTTTTCGATATTCCGTCCGTAAGGGGATTAAACAGGGGATGAAACGTTTTTTGAAAATACGTTGCTACTAAGTCAATTTTGAACCCAGAATTACATAAAATGATATTTGCATACTTGGTTGCAAATTAAAAGAAACATGTTGGGATATTTTTCGAAATTCAACTATTAAGGTGTCCATAAGGAATTACAAGTAGTAAAATCAAATGTTTGTAAATCCTAAGACTTAACTACAGGGTCATCAGTCTCTAAGGCTTACAGACTAATTAAACGAACGTAGACTAACGACAACACAAACACCCTTGCCCGAGAGGCAAATCGAACCCCCGACGGCGAACAGCAGCGCGCACCGCAGCATGGCGCCTCAATAAGCACGGCCATTCTGCCGCGGCTACAATTAGTATCACAACATTTCATTATGATAGTATTTAAGCTATATCTATGAAAATTTATATTAAAAGGGAGGGGTGCAGACCAACCAGCCTACGCAAGCGAAGAAGCAGGCGTTAAGCTAGTAATAAAATAAACAGGCCTCTTGAACATTTTACAGCGTCGTAGACGTTAGGTCGACCGGCAGGTAAGTTCACCGAGTTTATTTCCCTCTTTGCATTAGAGGCATATGCCTTTATTTGTTCCTTTTGCCTTTGTGGGTTTAATTGCTGACATATATTTTTCTGACGAAGTACCGTCAAAATTGTCCGACGCCGAATCCATTTCAAAAATCTGATAAAATATAAACGGTTGTAGAGACACTGTTTGAGACATTAGTCGAGCTCATGCCACGTCATGTTGCGGCACTTCTGGGTGCTCTTGTGGCTCCTATCACCGCCTTCTAGAGACAAGGCCTCACAGTCCGTGTCACGTCATTCCGAGTAGGCCGCCATCTGACTGGCTGGTCGCTGGGGCGCAGTCCGCTGCCTTGTAGCAGCCAGAAAGTAAGCTAGTGGTCGCGGCCTATCGGTGTGACGTGACACGAACTATTGTGAGACCTTGACTCAAGAAGCTGTTGGCCATACACTATGGTCCTTTTGCTCTTTAGCATACTTGATGTACTGGCAGAAATATATCGAGCTCCTCACTAGGACTAGTCAGTTTCTGTTAAATCCTTGTCTACACTGTGGGATACATGTTGTTTTGAAAGTTTTGGAAGTGACATTTCAGAATGAAAAAAAAAATCAATTGAAGAACAATATCAACATATGAAGGTGCACAGTGGAATAAGCTATTCGATACATGATTTCACTATACTCCCCGCCTGCCTGGTCATCACCATCAATATCTAGTTCGCTATTAATGACATGTTGTACTGATATCAAAATTTTGGAATATGGAAAGCAATCTGTTCTGAGTTGCTTTTATATTCCTAGTGCTATAATTAAAGAAGCTTCCATAATTTGTTAGATTCATTGAGGCTTTCACATGAAATTTCTGAACATATGATGTACTATGGCCCTTCAAATGTTCAATTTTTTGTAAACCAATTGGACCAAACTGCTATGGTTATCGGTCTCTAGACTTACAAACTGTTTAAGCTAACTTAAACTAAGAACAACACACACACAGCCATGCGCGAGGGAGGACATTAAACTTCTACGGGAACGGCCGCCCAATTCGTAGTATTGAGGCCTTAGATCACGCGGCCATTCTGCGCGGAATTGCGGATTTTCTTCGCCATTCATCACCATGCTTGGGAAAAACTCAAAGATCTATCAGTATAACTGTTCTTTTCAACTGATCCTTGAACCAGTTACTTACTGTATACGCTATTACTATCGAGTGCAAAACATAGATGAAAATTGTTCATATTCAATGAAGAATACGCTATTACTATCGAGCGCAAAACATAGATGAAAATTATACATATTCAATGAAGAGTGAAAGCAGAAATAAATAGACGCAAACTTAGAACTCAGTGCAACTCCGTAAGTGTCTTCAAATATCTAAAAAGCACTGCGAAGAAATGTATTTCAAGAGCAATCCCTGTGTTAGTATTATTCGATACCATCCGTGAAACTCTGATCGTTGTTATTGGAACTTTGACAACAACATACAGCAGTGCTTTCCAAACCTTCCCTCATGGCGACACCCTTTTATAGCTTACAGTTTTGCGTGACACCTTTCACTAATATAAATAAATATGGTAGAATTTAAACTGTTCTGGCGGGGTGGGGGGGGGGAGGGACACGGAAATAAAGTATCACTTAAATGTAGTTTGTAAAAGAAACTGAAATCCTCGTACGCATTGAGATGTTTAATGTTGATCCTGACTGCAGCAATTACATACACTCTTTGCAAGAAAAGGAAACATTAGGAACTACGAAGATGTACAAAAGAGTAACACCGCAAACAACAATGCTTAACTCACACAGTAACACTTGCTTCTTCTACATGCGACCCAACATCCGAAACACTAAAACTTAATTTCGGAAACCGTTTTTGCTGTCGTGTGTACATGTCAGGTCCAGATACGGTTTTCCTGGATCGATTGAAAACGGCATCTGGAGATCAGCTGCTCGGATTTCTGTTTTAGACAGCACAGTGGCTGTTCCCTTTCAATTCAATATTATCACATTATTTTCATAAATAAAGAGGATGCATTTATGACAAGTGATGAATTAATATTTAGGTTCTATTGTTTGGTTCTTCCTTCACCACGACCTCGGAAGTCTCGACATATTCGGAATAAATGGATAAATATTTGTGACAAGTAAGAACATGAATGTCATTTCCCGTCCCAGAATCTGTTACATACAGGAAACTGAGAGAAAAAAATATTAACGCATACCAGGGTTCGAACCAACGACCACTGCATTTAAAATACACTACTCACCGTTAATCACCCAGCCATACTCCGTGCTAAACATCCCTACTGATTAGATTTAGTCAGTGGACAATTGTGACTGTTTTTACAATCTGTGACGGCTTTTACAGCCATTGTGTCATTGATTGACATTTAATTGGAAGAAACGCTATCGAGGGTGACGTGGCTTTGATAAATCCATTAAAAAAAGCTCAGGTGGAGCTTTTTGAGAAGGAAAGCAGACTACAGTGAAGCTTTGTTCAAGCATCTGCCAGCAAATTGCGCAAGGGAGGAGCTGTTATGGAGTATCAGCAGCAGCTCTGCGCATGCGCAGTTTGCTGGAACTGGTAGCTGCTTGAACGAACACGAACTGAACACGCTATTAATGTGCACCAATCATTCCTTTAACACGTGATCTGTGGTGCACTGAATGTAGAGAAGGTTGATAAGCTGCAGGCGAGTCTTCAGGGTAGTATGAATAGAAGGATATTTTGTGTTACTTTATAACAAGTTTTTTTTTTTTTTTTTTTTTTTTTTTTTTTTTTTTTTTTTTTTTTTTTTTTTTTTTTAATTCAGTCACAAACATAAACACGTTTCTTATTCTTTTTATGTTTAGTCTTATGCAGCGACTTCTCACAGAGTAGCAATAGCTCCGCCACAACTCTTACAGCTACCAAAACTTTCATTCTACGGCGACTACGGCATTCACAAAACGACGAAACTGAAATGTATGGTATTGGCGCCGTGTCTACAGACATACACGAAACCAGTTGCGCGCAATTCATTTCATGAAACGAGTGTCGCAACCTGGTGACGTCGTTAGACTAGCCTTTAGTCTCGGCGGAGTGGCCAAGCGCATTGAGGCGCTATGCTATGATGCGCGAGGCCGTTCCCCATCGGGGGTTCGAATCCCCCCTGCGGCATGGATGTTTGTGCCGTCTTTAGTATAAGCTAGTTCATAGGTAGTTTGTAAGTTAAGAGGCTGATGACCCCGCAGTCAAGTCCCATAAGCTTGACAAACATTTGAACATTTTGACAGATGGCGCCCTTTGACATTTTTCGAGTAAGAGACGGTGTCGGCAGCGAGCGGTCGACGGGTCCACGAGTGTCGCGATGCGGCCTCTGTCCTGGCCGGCAGAGTGCGCGCCGGCCTCTTTTGTGGCGCTAAATGGATGTGAGATTTTAGCAGCGTCTGTCATTAAAGCCCGCTGCCCTACTAATAGGCTGCATTACCGCGCCGCCCGGCGCCCGTATTAAAGCCACTATTACAAAGCGACGAATATGAATAAAGCAGTTATTTAATGCATAATCTCTAATAGATTCTGCTCGCGCTTTAATTATGTTCCAGAATAAAGTTCAATAAGCAGTAAATACGGACCTAACGAAGTATCGACCGGCCGGGCTAATGTGGCGTCCATTAGGCGTTCGCGTCTGGCCACTCGTCCTTGTGTGGTAGCGGCGCTCTGCCCGCCCCAGGTCGGGCGTTCAGGGTGCCGGGGGACCCGTGATTAGCGAGGCTGGGAGTGCCACCAGCCGCAGACCGCCGATGAGTTCTCCGCTGCGGATACAAATGTAATTCTCGATATTCAGTACAGCCGATGTTGCGATAGAGCAAGCAAATAGGAGAACCCCGTGGTAAGAAAGACAATACTGTAAATATTAATACAAGTACAGCGTGTGTAAGTACGTTACAGTAATTATAAATTTGTTGTTTGTAAACCTACTGGACCAAACGTCTATGGTCATCAGACCCTAGACTTACAAACTAATAAATTAATAAAATGCAGCAACCAGTTGCTTGTGATTATTTATTTTAACGAACGGTTTCGGGCGCTTGAGTGCCCTTCTTCTGGTCTCTATACAGACAAACAATTGCATTGGTATACAGTAAAGGCTCTAAAACGTACAAAAGTCGGTTACAGAAATTTGAAGCAGTTTTGAACCAAATAGATTGTAATACAAGATATGTTCCTGTAATGGGATAAAATTAACACTTACATTTTAGTATTGTAGTATTGCTTAATGAATGTACATGCTAGTAGGAGAATCAGCGCTAAGATTATGCAGTGAATAACAATCAGCTGGTAACAAAGTATCTATGGATGAGGCTTATAGTGAACCGGCCGCGGTGGCCGAGGGTACTGAGGCGCTCCAGTCACTGTCTGCACGGCCACTACGGTCGGGGGTTTGAATCCCCCCCGCGGGCATGGATATTTGTGTCGTTCTTATTATTAGCTTGTTCATAAGTAGTTTGTAAGTTTAAGGACTGATGACCCCATAGTTAAGTCCCATAAGCTCTACAAACATTTGAACATTTTGCTTATAGTGAAAGAGTAAAAATAAATAAGGAAAAAAGGCTATGGGAAAACAGTAATACTTGAAGTTGTTGACAGGAAAGCATAAAGACAGGAGCAGGTGACTGATAAATCCGTCGCATAGCAGATTAAAATTCAGTACAATGATAAGTGGTACCATAGACGGAATATTTCGGAACTACCAGCTGACACAGTAGTAGGATGCTTAGAATGTCACTGTCAGGGTATCTGTCAATATAAAGAATTTGTCATTGTGTCTATGGCTTCAAATATTAATGGGGATAGATTGAGAAGTGATTCTCATACAACAAATTATATGAACATATCTTGTATTACAAGCTATTTGGTTTAAAACTGCTTCAAATTTCTGTAACCGACTTTTGTACGTTTTATAACCTTTACTGTATACCAATGCACAATAGAGACCAGAAGAAGGGCACTCAAGCGCCCGAAACCGGTCGTTAAAAATAAAAAAAATCACAAGCAACTGGTTGCTGCATTTTATTAATTTATAATCTGAACAGTTGCTGAAATGGATAAAATAATACTCAAAATAACTTACACTAACGACAACACACACACACACACACACACACACACACAGATGCCCGAAGAAGGACACGAACTTCCGACAGGAACGGCCGTCCAGTCCGTAGTATGACGCCTTAGAACACGCTGTCAATCTGCGCGACTCGTATAAAAGCAACGTTACCTTGCTATACGGGCTGTTTTATGTATAAGAATAAATTGTGGTATCTGTAGACGGCGAGTAAAACTGCACAACGTTTATATCTCAACGTCGTAAGGGTAGAGAACTGAATTAAAATTTGTGCCAAGACCGAGGTTTAAAGCCGGGTATCCTTCCAAATAGGTATTTACGTTAACCATAGAAACAATGTGTGAATGTTTGTAATTCTATGGACCAAAGTAATTTGGTGATAAGTCCCTAGACTTACAAGCTACTTAACACACACATACATGCCCGAGGGAGGATTCGAAGCCCCGACGCGGTAGGCCGCGAGATCCGTAATGTGGCAATCCAGACCGCTCCACTACTCCCGCTCGGCACCACGGAAACACCCTAGACCGTGGATGCAATAACAGAGTTAGTCTGTTACTGCGTAAACAAATTCTTAAACATATTGCTGCCGCGGCGGAATAGCCGTGCACATTGGAGCGCCATGCTTCGGTTCGAATACCCCCCCCCCCCAATGGGGTATGGGTGTTTGTGTTGTCCTTAGGTTAGTTTACCTTAGTTTAAGTAGTTTCTGAGCTACGAACTAATAACTCAGCTGTTGAGTCCGATAGATTTACAAACATTTGAACATTTTTTTAACCTTTTGCTATAAAAAAAAATCCGGCTCTTAGTTCCATATGATGCTCCAGAGGCTCTAGGAGCAAAATATGGAACTAAGAGCCAGCTTGCTTAATAGCAGAAGGTTGTAGCATTTAAAAAGTTGTCTTTATGCAATAATAGCGTAAATAGACTAAATCTGTCTTTTATTGCATCCAAGTCCTCAATTCAGGATGGTAAATTGGGCTGGTCAGTCCAGATTCACACCTTCTGACCTACTCTCTTAGCCCAATGAAAGACAGTGTTCGAGGACGACGTTTTTAGAACACATATGAAGTGAAACTACTAGTGAAGCAGTGGTTTCGACCGTGAAAGTCTGAGTTTTTCCAAAGAGGATTCGAGTGTTTGACTCAAAACGATGATTGAAATGTGTAGCTTACAATAGAGACTATATTGAATAGTTTCATTATGTTGACGGAGAGGTATAATAAAGTGTATAATTTTCAAAGACATCCGATATGTTTCCACTATGTAAGGTCCACCCTTGCAACACTCAGAATGACCCTCATATATGTATTAAGTGACCTGCATTTTACAGTCGACGTCACACTTCTTAACATGTTATGACCAACAAGTTGCTCACAACTTCGAATATACTGTACACAAATGTGACTAAAGTAATTGGATACGTCGTAATATCTTCAGCTCAAATCTATATAAAAACAAAATCTTGCTCATAGTTATTTGTACCAACCCATCTGTCTCACTTCAGTGCTTAGCACTCCCGAGGCATACATTGACATCCAATCCACCAGCATCTGTTTCTCTTGACCAAATGTCGCGTCCATCCCTCTTTCTGCTCCGATGACCAGCTCCTAAAAACGTCACCCAATTCAACAGCTCAACTCCTATAAATCCGTCATCTTCAACTCACTTGATCCACCCTCCCCCAAATTATATATATATATATATATATATATATATATATATATATATATATATATATATATTAACGTTTAACCGCGAATGGCATTCCGGTCTCCTTTTCCAACTGCGTATAAATGCCTTCCAATATGTTATGTCTTATCCCGTTCTTCCTATGCAACTGCCCTTCCTATTTCAGTGTTAACCATGTCAGTTCCCGTACCTTCGACCCCACTGCTTGACTACTCAAGGCTGCGTTCTCTGTGCGTTTCTTTATCCTCTCTACATCGCAGAAATGCCCGTATTACTTTCTCCAATCGAATCATTCAGTATACGGAGGTAGGCGGCCTTCTTTGCCATCTATCTTACGCTCCAGAAAACCTACAGCTCTCTCCAAATCCACCTAACCAGTTTACATCCTGTGGTAACCAGTGCCTCGAAAATCGAGGCAATAATTACTGTACGCACCATGTGTTTCTACTGGCTGCATCAATTCTCCCTCGCCATTTGTGACATAACCAGGCGCAATGATCATCACTAGATGCTGGCACAGTAGTTGAGCGTTGCATGGTCTGATGAATCCCAACATCTTCTTCATAATGCTGATGGGATTGTGCGAATCCGTCGTCTTCCACGTAAACAGGTCTTTGACTCCAATACTGGGGGAAGGAGACAAGCTGACAGGCACTCAGTTATGCTCTGGGAAATATTCACGTGGCCATCCATGTGTCCAGTGGAGCTCGCGCGAGACACCGTGACAATCAAGTACACTGCCTGCAGACCAGGTACATTCTTCATGTTTCCAAAGGCCGTGGCATTTTTCAGCAAGACAGTGCGCTATATAACAAGGGCGGGAGTGTGGAGTGGATTGGTTCGAGAACGACTGCGGTGAGTAGCAAGTAAGATGCTGCTCCACCCCTTCCCCTCCCCCTCGCCAAATCTGAGCATCGAACACATCTTGCATGATTGAATGTGGCATCGGTGCTTATCGCCGCCTCCCCGGAATTAACGTGAATTAAGTGGTGGTTTGTTTATGGAAATGCGGTGCCAGCTCCCTCCAGCGATCTACGAAGGCCTCATTGCTTCCATGCCAAGACGCGTAGTCACTGTTATTAGTTGGCTAGGTGAGAATATCGGCTGAAACATAGGTGGTCATATGTTCTGGCTTATCAATGCACATGAGATTAAACTCGGGCAGTGCATTTCCCTGATAAGGAAGCACTTGTCTGTTATAAATATCTACAATAAGTCTCTCAGGCGTATATTGTTTCGTTAAATCAAATATTTTCTATATAACGAGGGACGTTGAATTAAAATTTGTGTTGTGGCTGGGATTCGAACGTTGGACCTCCCGCTTACCAGGAAGACACTTTAACTACTCCACTAACATAGCCTTGTGGGTAACGCTGTTCCACAGATTTTTTTAAACTACGTCTCCCTCCACAACACCCCCCCCCCCCCCCACACACAAATTCTGCTTTAATGTTCCCCTAAAAATATGTACCAAAGTTGTCAAGAGTCTCCAATAATGGAACAGCACCCCAGCAACGAACGTGATTGGGTACAACCTTGTCTTGTACCTCAGGCAGAGGTGATGCCGGCCGCGGTGGCCGAGGGGACTGAGGCGCTTCAGTCACGGTCTGCACGGCCACTACGGTCGTTGCGTTTACTTTCAATTTCCGAACAAGAAAAATAAAAAACGGACGAGAATCGCCGCTGATACACAGCTTCGATTTTGTTTATTTGCCTGTCTCCCTCCTCACAACTTTGTAGTTGGTTTTCGTCTTATTTTCCAAACTGACAGTTTTTACGTAAAACATGGAGTTTAAGGGGATTGTAGCACATTCTTAAGATTCCTACGGTATAGCTTAAATGCGAAATTTTTTTCTTTTCCTTTGGACATCAGATCTGCAGTATATAGTTCACTAATACAAACAATCATTATTATATTTAAATTTATGTAATTTCCGGGTGAATGGTAACTAAAGCATTGTAGAAATATGATTGTGTTAGTTCCACTCAGGATCTTCAAGATATTTGAAAAATGAAAATTGAGGTTTTTTTCTGGTCGTTACTGCATTTCATAGCGCTATAATCGTTCCCCGTTCCAAAATCCATCACGAAAACGAATATAAGCTACGAATAACACAACTTACAATGCACGAGATACTGATTGGTGTCACCTGTTGGCCTCTTAGTGTGTGGTGAGTAACAAAAATTCGCTCTAGTGTCATGACGGCTATGTTAGACGGTGTAAGAACTGCAGCTGCTTCTTTCAGCTGGAAGTGGAATTCTTTTTGACAAGAACGTGTCTCATTTAACTGAGTCGACAAAGAAGCGGCTACGGAATGTTTCATAGTATACGTCATTGTTAATGGTTTTTACGTCCTCGCGGAATTCGATGAGTATCGGATCTCGGACACTGAAAATGACAGTGAGCATCACCTTGTCTCCTGAGGGCACAGCCTAGAAATTTTTACAACCAGGCCAGACACAACATTCGCGTCACCAAAGCGACATTTCTAAATTTAAACCGGTTCCTTTGTTGTGACGTTTCGTGCGTTGTCTTTTGAACACTCCTCGTAGTGACTGGGTAAGTAAAAATCTCTTACATGATCTCTTAGGCAGTAGAAGAGTGTAAAAAATGTGTATTGTTTTTCCTGTAATGTTAAATGTTCAAATGTTTGTAAGCTGTAGGACTTTACTACTTAGGTTATCAGTACCTAGGCTTAAACTAACTTATACCAACCTACGCCAACACGCACACTCATGCCCGAAGGTGGATTTGAACCTACGACAGGGAATAACCGAGCGCTCCGCAGCAAGTCACCTTGGAGCGCTCGGCCATTCCACCACCAATCTCTAATTTTAACTCGTTATCTTTCCTCATTGGCAAATTTACTATTCCCAATAAGTTGCAAATAATTACTCCTTCATTACATACCAGACGTTGCAGATGTGAATGGAGTATCACGCATTCCCTTGGCGAGGGTAATACGGTGGAAGAACTACAGCCGCTTGTTTCAGTTGGAATTGGAACTGTTCTTAACAAGAGCGAGTCTCATTTGGCTGAGTCGACAGAGAACCAGACCCGGCGTGATAAACAACACCGGCAGGAGCCCACTCTCGTCGCCAGCGGCGAATTTCTGGAGACGTGAGGGAGAAGACGGCGGTGTGTGAGCGTCTTGGGAGTCGCTGGTCGCCAAAGAAAAGGCAGCCAGATTTACGAGGCTTCGGCGAGACCGCAAAACAAGGGCGACAGCGCCCCTGGCCGCGTGGATTTATGGCGCGTCAGGCACTGGCGCGCCAGATAAATCAGCATTAACACGCGGCGCCAGCAGCCAGTCGGCAGCTACTGGCGGCTAGTGGCTGCAAGCGCCGGCAGCAAAGGCGTGGCGGGAGGGGGTTCCTCCAGAACGAACGCATGGTTGATTACACAGGAGTGGACCTTGTCCTGTTCTACTGCAGCGTCTGACTCAATTCTCCTCCTACGATCTCATGATCACATTGCTACACCGCATGCTACCACCCGGCAAGCTGTTGAAATTTCCCACACTAGCTCTACTCCCTCATGAACCACAGATATTGCCAAAGTGGGGTGGCTTGCGTGCCTCAACGACACGAGTAGCCGTACCGCAGGTACAACCAGAACGGAGGGGTATCTGTGGAGAGGCCAGACAGATGTGTGGTTCCTGAAGAGGGGCAGCAGCCTTTTCGGTAGTTGCAGGGGCAACAGCCTGAATGATTGGCTGAGCTGGCTTTGTAACATCAGCTGGCTTTGCCATATAGATACTGCAAACGGCTGAAAGCAAAGGGAAACTACAGCGGTTCCTTTTCCCGAGGACATGCAGCTCTACTGTATGAAAATATTATAATGGTATTCTCTCGAATAAAATATTCCGAAAGTAAAATAGTCCCCATTCGGATCTCCGTGCGAGGACTAAAAAATGTTCAAATGTTTGTTAAGCTTATGGGACTTAACTACGGGGTCATCAGTCCCTAAACTTACAAACTACTTATGAACTACTTACGAACTAGGACGGCACAAATATCCATGCCCTAGGGGGGATTCGAACCCCCGACCGTAGTGGCCGTGCTGACCGTGACTGGAGCGCCTCAGTCACCTCGGCCACCGCGGCCGGCTGCGAGGACTACCCAGGAGGATGTGAACATCAGGAAAGATAACAGCCGGGCGCGGTGGCCGAGGAGACTGAGGCGCTCCAGTCACGGTCTACACGGCCACTACGGTCGGGGGTTCGAATCCCCCCTCGGGCATGGATATTTGTGCCGTCTTTAGTATAAGGTAGTTGATAAGTAGTTTGTAAGTTTAGGGACTGATGACCCCGTAGTTAAGTCCCATAAGCTTAACAAACATTTGAACATTTTTTTTGAAAGATAACATGGACAATAAACAGTGCGGGCAGGAAGAGGATAGAGGCTTTGAAATGTGGTGTTAGAGAAGAATGTTGAAGATTAGGTGGGTGGATCGCGCAACTAACGAGGAGGTACTGAACAGAATTGGGGAGAAAAGGAATACTCCAGCCCCTGTCTTAGTTCTCCCTCTCCAGTCCCATGATCGGACTATTCCATTTTAAACCGGATAAAAATGAGAAAATTGACCTCGTATATTTTAAATAATTAATAATTTCTAAAAGTTACAATTAATGTAAATGAAAACAAGTGTCACGAATTTATTCCTTACGTGATTACTGTTTTTCCAGTTCAGATTCGGTGAAGATGAAGAGTTTCTTCAAATGTTTCTTCAAATGTTTTTTAAGCTTATGGGACTTAACTACGGGGTCATCAGTCCCTAAACTTACAAACTACTTATGAACTACCTTATACTAAAGACGGCACAAATATCCATGCCCGAGGGGGGATTCGAACTCCCGACCGTAGTGGCCGTGCAGACCGCGACTGAAGAGTTTTTTTCCGAAAGCGACTTTCTGTGTATTGTGTAACTGAAGAATCTCTTACCGGATTTCAATGAACTACGGTTCATTTTGAAACTGGATATCTAAAAGTTGATGTACGGATATAACAACAACATGACAACAATTCGTTGATTGTTGTAAAATCAAATGTACAGGTGTTTGTAAAGTTGGGGACCTAACTGCAGTAGTCGTCGGTCCCTAAACTAACAAACAACTTGAAGTAACTTATCCTAAGAACAACACACACATACAAACACCAATGCCCGAGGAAAGACTCGAACCTGCAACAGCGAACGCCCACGCGCACGAAGCAACACGCCCTAACATTTTTGTTTCCATTTATTAAAATAAATGCAGTTTTGATAAGGACTAAACTTACATAGTCTTGAACTCCTACTTATTACACATTGATTTCCGTTTTAATTATCATCGAATTCCTTATCTTGAATGTGGAAAAAGTAATTAAGTAATAAGTACGTAATTAACCCTTTCAATACTGAATTATTTTAAAAATGGAATAAAACATCTTCTTGTACTTTTTCTTGTCTATAAGACCCTATCTATTGCATATTTCAGCAAAATTTAAAATTCTCATAATTGGTTTGCAAAATAAAAAATGTGAAATAAATTGGACACCGGATCTGGAAAGCAGTTAAGGATGTGAAATAAGAAGGCTACAGTTATTTATGTCACTCCATATTCATAGTGGAACTTATATCGCTAAGTGGATTTGTACAAAATTCATAAAGTAATACATAAAATAATTTCAACTACTGATATCATGTCTGTCGCACTCTGCAAGGGGTGCGACATGTTGACTGTTTTTCATTGTAGAACGCAATTCTGTTGACAGATAGCAGCAAGAAGCACGAAACTAAAAATGACAAATATTCAGTAAACAGGCCACTGGGTCTCAAAGTAAAGTGAAATCGTACAGTGTTCTAAAATTAATAAAAAAAAGTCGGTGTCCAACATATTGGATGCCAGGTCTGAAAGGGTTAAGTAATACGTACGTAAACTCGAGCTGTACTTAAAGTTAGACTGCGGCGGGGTGCTTTCCCTTAGGGTGTTTCAGGAAGTGTGTTTGCCTCTGTAACTTATAAAATAATAGGTGACGGGAAATTTTAATGCGGTAGATCAACACAAGAAATCTTACACTTCCTGCGGAGCTATGAAATTAGTTTATTGTGTCATTTTCCAAAGAGTTACAGCACAAAGATATATTTTTTAAATGGAACAATAGTTTTTTCTATCGTGCATTCGATTCGTTGAAACCAGCTGCGTCCAAATCAATTTAAACTACATTCGTATCACTGTTAGTTTGGGAGCTACAACCCTTCAAAGTTCCGGGGGCGGAGGCTGCGATAGCGTAGCTGACTGGCCGAGTGCCTATCCCCTGGGGCACGGTCCGCTGTCTCATGACCACCAGCCAGTCAGCTAGGCTGTCGCAGCCTCCGCCCCCGGAACTTTGATGGGTTGTAGCTCCCAAAGTAACAGTGATAGGAATGTAGTTTGAATTGATTTGGACGCAGCTGGTTTAAACGAATCCAATACACGATAGAAAAAACTATTGTTCCATTTAAAAAATTATATCTTTGTGGTGTAACTCTTTGGAAAAAGATACAATAAACTATGTTCATGGCTCCGAAGAAAGTGTAACATTTCTTGTGTTGACCTACCGCATTACAATTTCCTGTCATCTATTATTTTATAAGTTACAGAGGCAAACAGCAAACATACTTAGTGAAACACCCTGTATATCGCGTGTTTACAAATATGAGTAAACGACTTAATGGGACCCACAACTTCTTAGTAATGAGAGCGTGCATTTGCTAGTTTGGTTTTCGTAACAAGTTTCAATCCAGAAGATACAGAATGTAAAATTAACCCGAAGATGAAATACAACTACAAATCTCATTGAGTTTACTATTTACTTTTTATAAAACCATCTTTTATTGGAAAAACGAAGTAACGAAGTCTGTAAATGACGTTGTTTATTGGGATCATTACTTCGCTTTTTGTTGTTGTGGTCTTCAGTCCGGAGACTGGTTTGATTCAGCTCTCCACACCACTCTATCCTGTGAAAGTGTCTTCATTTCCGATCAAGAATGGCAACTCACATTCATTTGAATCTCCTTACTGTATTGGTCTCCCGGTCTTCATTTACGATTTTTATCCCGCACACTTCTCGCCAATGCTAACTTATCTTCAGCACCTTGTAACGGGACAAATTATATTATGGGTTCGTTGAGAAAGGTTTCGATTCAACTTAAAGAAAAAAAATGGATTTCATGTATCTGTAATTGTTCTCGAAAGTGTCATTGAAACACAAATTTAAACTATTTTTGTTAAACTAAAATGTGTTTGTTTTGTGTGTGTGTGAGTGTTCTAGACTTTCCGCCTATGAAACGCAAAAGAGACATTAACTAGTGTCCAAAAGATGCATTTTAAATGGAAGCCCCGCGGCGGAGTGGACAAGCGCATTGAAGCGGTATGCTACGATGGGCGAGGCCGTTCCCCGTCAGGGGTTCGAATCCCCCTCGGGCATGGATATTTGTGCTGTCTTTAGTATAAGGTAATTCATAAGTAGTTTGTAAGTTCAGCGACTGATGACCCCGCAGTTAACTCCCTTAAGCTTAACAAACAGAAACAATTGACTGCAATTATTGCTTGCTATTTGCCGAGCTAATTGTTTTGACCTGCAGAGTGGCATTTTTATGGCTGCAAATTTCGTAGTCCGTCACAAGTTTAACATCATTTGCGTAAAGTAATGGAGGGAAATATTTGTAATTTTCCACGGTAAGTTTAGGGCATCATCCGCGTAAGAGTTAGATAAACTTCTCTCCTGTGTAGAATCGAGGTTCCGGTGATAGAATTTTTCCGTGAGATTAGGTTAATGTGGACGCTAGTGATGCAATTACTATTTATAACAGTGCATCTTTAAGTGCTAGTGATGGTACATCGAAAGTGGCTAGTAGGATTTAAAATTGTAATTGAAGTTAATGCTTTCTGGCAGCATTAATAACTTATTCACGGAACGTGCCTATTTCATATAGGTTTTTGTGAGAGTAGTGTGGTCAGTGCAGAAACGAGTTGACGTGGCAATTTGGACAGAGCAGTCGTATTGCGTTTGCATGAATTCTGAGGGAGTTCACTGAGCCACGCGTGGGTCTTGTGCTTTATTGGCATTGTTTGACTGGCTCTGACTATAAATTGTCCAATTTGTATTCCGTGAGTTACGAGAAGTTTAATAGACCAACTTACCTTCCGATAATGAATTTGAAATGCGATTGTGGCGAATAGAAACGATAACATTTTTAGGTCTTGGAACCGATAAACACTATTTGGAGATTTTGCAAATATCCATCTGGGAATTGAGAGTGACTTAGGTTTGGTATGAAAAGTTATAATGTTGATTATTAGAGTTTATCAGATGCCAACACGTAAAGAAGGCTCCAAGCTTGCATCAAGACATATTTAAAAGTACATACTGAGCTGTAAGTGGTGGGGGCGATTGAGTTTTTTTTTTTTGTTTTTTTTTTTTTTTTGTTTTTTTGTTTTTTTTTTCCCACATTGACAGAAAAAGATTGTCAGAGGGAATAACTGTATAGCAGTCTCTCGTAAGCTAAGAGTTGTACTTGATGTTCTATAAAAAACAAATAAAACAGAAATCAGCCTGGAGACGTAAAATTAAAACGAAAGTATTCACGTATTTTATAAATCTCGTATTTTGAGTGGAACTGTACACCAAAAAAAGTGGAATAAAGTAATAAATTATAACAAGCACAGTAATTTAAAAAAGATTAGACCAGGGGATTAGTATCTTTGGTTTATTGATCGAATCAAATTAAAAGTGAAGTGTACAGGACACCCGTCAACACGGCCGAAGAACTGGAGCGGAGAGTTTAACACGCTTATCAAGAATACTGAAATGAACCGGGGGTTTTCGAAAGAATTCGAATTTCACTTCAGAGACGAGCATAGCTCTGCATCCAGAAGCCAGAAAAATACTTCGAACACCTCCTTTAACAGGTAACCATATGTGAAACGTGAACTAAATGCGATGCAAAGCTAATAGTGAATTAATTTGTACGAACTAGGACTTCGTTTACAACAAATTCAGTGAAATGTCAACAATTTTTTTTTAATCTCAATAGTAAATGCCAAATTTCAAATTAATGTGTACTAACTAGTATGTTGTCAATAGAATTCTTCTGAAAGTTTGGCATCATTGTCAACATGTAAAATTCCATCGTTTCGGCCACTGTTGCAAGCGGCCTTTGTAAAGGTGCTTGACTGAAACGTCGGAATTTTATATATTGACAATGCGGCCAAACACCCAAAAGAATTTTATTGACAGTGACAACGGGCGCGGAAGCCTTCGTTTACATATAACTAGGATGTTGTTTAAAATTAGGTCAGTAGGGGCTTGGAACCATATAATGGTAATTATTAAACAAACGGCTCGCTTGCAGACCCATTTTTTACTGGAACATTTTTGCTTCTATTATCGTGTACTTTCAACCGTGTAAGTTTGCGCCATCATTTTGGATACACTTTGTATGCATCTTATATAATAAGTCGATAAAGGGCAAAGTTCCTTTCTTCAGTAGGGAGGCACTCCTAGCCCCTTACTTTTAAGATAATGTTTGAAAAAGACCGCGAGTTTGAGTAATAGCGGGCAGGGAAAGTTGGGAATTCGAATCTGACGGGAGGCGAGCGAGCGTAGTCCTTACAGTTGACATGATCGTTGAATTTCTGTTGGTGTAGAGGTCAGCGCGACTGCTTAGCGAGTAGGCGACCCGGGTTCGGATCCCGGCTGGGTACATATTTTCAACTTAAAAATTGAAATAAATAAAATAAAAAAGGTCAAAGCATTGGAAATGTGCCGGAGTTAACCACTCTGGTTATCAGGCCTTAGGGCTGCAAATTACTTAAACTAACTTATGCTAAGGACGACAAATACACTGATGCCCATGGGAGGACTAGAACCCTAGACGGCGAGCAGCAAAGCGCTCCATAGCTAGGCGCCTTGGAACGCTCAGCCGCGACTTTCAACTTTGTACAATCGCAATTAACGTCATAATGTGATGAACATAAATCAATAACTTTTCATAAGTTCACATGCTTCCGCTTAAGAATTTTATCAAATGTTCAAATGTTTGTAGAGCTTAAGAGAGTCAACTACGGGGTCCTCAGTCCCTAAACTTACAAACTACTTATGAACTAGCTAATACTAAGGACGACACAAATATCCATGCCCGAGGGGGGATTCCAACCCCCGATCGTAGTGGCCGTGCAGATCGTGACTGGCGCGCCGCTGGACGCTCGGCTACCGCGGCCGGCTAAGAATTTCTAAAGTGTTAAAAACCAGGTAAAACCTCCGGGCTGAGAGGCGTGGTCCAGGTGTAAAACATTATCCCGGCGTATCGTCTCCAACTGCGGGAGTCATCTTCCAGGGTCTTACGGCTACTACTTTTTGTGTCTCGTCGCCGCCGGTTGTCCTGGGTGTCGGTGGCCGAGTAGAGAGAGACCGATACAGGGGAATAGGATGCACGCGTGTGCGGGTACAGAGTCTGAAGTGACCAGCCAGTGGGACAGCAGAAACTAGAAACACTAAGCTAGATTAGTACAAGCTACATATTTCAAAGAAATAGTACAATACTTAACTTTCATAAGTTTCATGACTGCAGAACTAAGTGTAATGCTGAGACATAGGTTAACTAGGTAGAGGCCTGACTACTGATGAGAGACTGTTCTAGTGCCTGTCCGATTGCCAAGTGGCCGATCCAGTTCAGTGGTGGCCACGAGCAGCAGAGGGCGCTCGTGGCCGACGTCGTAAGAACGCCGCGCCGTGCTTGCATGGCGGCGCGCGGCGAAAGTACTTGGCGCGCACTTCAGACTTGTGCGATACCACACTACTACAGTGGTCCGAAAGGCTCTCGCATTTATAGAGGGCACCACCATACGTCACGCGAGGCTGACAGTGTGACTATCTCTGGATGACGTCGTCATTCTCGATTAAAAGTAATCGATTGTCATCTTGTTGGTGCAATGTCGACATCCATATTTTGTCTAACTTCAGACCTTTTCCTTTTCTATTAAAATTATTCTGGTGTTTGCTTCTCCGTACGTGCCTGAATCGTACTGTGATGCCCTGGCTAAAACGCTCGTCTCATTAAATTTTATTTAATGCTTTCCACGTCGAAAATCATGGACCACGCCCTCTTAGCCCCGAAAGTTTTACCTGAAGACACTGCCCGTTGTGAAAGTTGTACAATGTTAACCTTCAGCTCGTACACCCCCTTACGGTACATAAAGCGTACACTCGGACTTTTAAGACCGGGGTGCCATTTCTTTCAGTTTCTTACGGAATTTTTACCATCAAATTGTCTTAAAATCCATTTAGTGCACCAATCGCTCTCTCCCTTCCCCGCCATACACCGCCCCCATAGATTTCTCACACACTTGATATGTAGATTTTTATCATTTTTACAGATAACATAACTTGAGGGTACAGGGGGTACATTGGACAGGGAGAAATAGAGACATTCAGCGTACACCTTGGTCTTTTTCGACTGGTAACGGAGAGTGCAATTCGTTAATTATAGAACTTCAGACAGATGCACAACGGAGAAAAGACTTACTTCGAGTTCCCATTCAAGGGCCTTGAGGCTGCTGTGGAGGGCAGAGTGCTGAAGCGCACTCAGAGAGAAGGGGAGGGCAGAGAAGGGGGCGCCCCGGTCCAAAAGACCGCTGTACTGGCTAAAGGTTAAAAACCATCTAAACAGCGCCACGAGATACATCGCTCTATCCAGTCTTCTCTGACTACGTCAGTGTCGACATTTCAGTTTACCGATTTGAAATAAAGAACAGCTACGCTGTTGATTGATTGATTGATTGATTTTTCCAGGGAAGCCAAAACAGTCTTGGTCCAACCCGCCAATGCCCGCCCGAAACTAAGTTTATTGTGCGGAATCGCTCCCTGTATATCTAGTAAAGCCAACCAATATCCTTGAACAGTGCAAGGAGTCCATTTACCAGTTCTTTATTAGACACAATTTCTTCGAGTATGGTTGTCCCAAATATTCTGTGCCTTTTATTCTCCAATGCAATGCATTCGAAGATTAGATGTGATTCAGTTTCATCACCGTCATCAGAGATCCTACATTTAGCGTCCTCTTCTGTTATTCCCATTGTACGTAGGTGTTTTTTGAAATTCCCATGACCTGTCAGCAATCCAACCATGAGTCTAATCTCTCTCCTGTTCAGACCCAGGATTGCAGAGCTTCTTTTAAAACATGGTTTTGGCATCATTACCTTGCCATGTTCTTGTTGATAGACTTTGGTCCAATATTCTACGTGCTGTCTTCTGAGCCAGTTACTTAGCTCCAATTTGATCATTGCCTTGGTGATTGCCAGGACAGGTTCCGGACCAATAAATGGAGTCTCTGCCCCCATCCTGGCTAATCTGTCGGCATGTTCGTTGCCACTGCTCCCCGATTGGCTAGGCACCCACAATAGGTTTACTCTATTGCTTTCCCCTAGCTCCACCAGAACCCTGTGACATTCTGCAACAATTTTATATCTTTTTCAGGAGCTGCCAGTGATCTCAGGGCTGCCTGGCTGTCTGTATAGATATAGATGCTACGGTCTTTGGAGCACCTACGCAAATTCTCCTCCACACACGTCCTGTTGGCAGTGATTTCGGCCTGGAGTACTGAGGCCAGTTTCCCTAGAGAGATGACACCCTCCAGTCTTGGCTGCACCCCGTATACCCCGGCCCCAACGCCTTGGTCTGATTTTGATCCGTCAGTGAACCAGACAATATTCCCTGTACGGTGTCGAACTATTTTCTCCCACTGCTCCCTACTTCCAATTGTTATATTGAAAGGTTTGTTGAAGCAGTATGGGGTTATAATATAGTTGGCTGGCATTTCCCCAACCTTTCCTATATTTACCTCACTCACTATTTTAGTGTGTGATTCTGGATATCCCAAAGAGTTCCAATTTTTGCCAGTTTTGAGTCTGTATGCACCAGCCTCTGCCTCCATCTTGACCCAAAGGTGCAATGGGGGCATATCCAACATGGTTTCCATCCCAGCAGTTGGTGTGCTGCTAATTCCGCCTGTTATGGCTAAGCAGACTAATCTCTGCACCTTACCAAGATCCTTAGCAGCAACCTGCTGTTCTACCTTCTTCCACCACATGACCGCTCCATAGGTGATCCTGGGTCTAATCACCGTGGTGTATATCCAGTGCATACCTTTAGGGCTCAGGCCCCAATTTTTGCGACAAGCTCTTCTGGTACTTACCAAAGTACCTTTTGCCTTGGAGCAAATATTCCTAATGTTAGACGTCCATGTCAGTTTCTCATCTAAGGTAACCCCTAGATATTTCACTGTCCCCTTCATAGGTTGATCTTCATTGAAAAGCTTTTTTTTTTTTTTTTATTTATTTGATTTGATATTTTCAGGGAAGCCAAAACAGCCTTGGTCTAACCCGCCACTGCCAGCACCGAAACTAAGTTTATTGTGCGGTATCGCTCCCTGTATGTCTAGTAAGTGATTTCGGCCTGGAGTACTGAGGCCAGTTTTCCTAGAGAAATGACGCCCTCCAGTCTTGGCTGCACCCCATATACCCCGGCCCCAACACCTTGGTCTGATTTTGACCCGTCAGTGAACCAGACAATATCCCCCGTTCGGTGTCGAACTATTTTCTCCCACTGTTCCCTAGCTACGCTGTTACTCGGTAGACGGTGCGGGTGAAGGTGTCGATACTAGAAAGCGGACCTGCCTCCCGGAGCGAGCGGTTCAATTAGGATGAAAGGACGGGCGGCGCAGCGCGGTGTTCCAAGGCAGCGGACAGTGGGCGGTTAGTGGCACATAACGCGCCGGCGCCGTCGTCTCACGACCGGCGGATTCGCACGGTTAACTTCTTCCTTTACTGCCGACGGGGACTGTCTTAGGGCGCGCCGCGGCACAATAAAAGAGGAATTAATGCCGTTATTGTTGCCAGTAAAGCGCGCCCGAGGAGGACGCGGCCGGCGGTTACAGCTTGCATCCGAAACATCTTGGGCGAAATAAAAAGTTTTAGTGATGAGGGGCGACGCGCGGTCCTCGCGTATGCCGGCGACGGGATCGCCGCGGCACTAACTTTATATTGTTCGGGCGTAAAAAATAAGGGCGGCGGCGCCATCAGCGCAGGTGCGCGTAAAACCCCGGCCGGCCACTCGACGCGTCTTGCCGCGGGATCGGATCCGAGCGCCGTTTAAGGCGACGTCTATAAAGGGAGCGCCAGCGAGCGCCGGGGTGCACTCCGCCAGGGCCGCATCTGCTTGCTTCACAGCGGCTCTTTCCTGCATTTTATGGTCACCGCGGTCTCTTCCGACATTTGACTGAGAGAGTGCCGCAGGGAAGTAACTGTATTCTCAGATCATCAGCTACGCGGTTCGTAGTACCAATCGCCAAATACTGTCAGTAGCGGATCCAGGATTTTAGTTTGGGAGGGCCTTGTTCAAGTTGAGCTAAAAACCAGGTACTTTTGAATGGGGAGGGTGGGGGGGAAGAAGGGGTTAGACCCAAATGATGCTGTGCTTGGCGTTTTTTTAATATAACTATGCAGCCATATCCGGCGCGATAGCACAGTGGTAGAGTGCCAGACTAGAATTCCAAAGGCCACGGATTCGACCCCCGCCAGGTCCTAGGATTTTTATCTATCACTTTCCACTTCTTTCAAATGTTCAAAAATGTTCAAATGTTTGTAAATCTATCGGACCCAAACTGCGTGGTCATCAGTCCGTAGCTTACAAACTACTTAAACCTAGGTAAACTAAGCTAAGGACAACGCACACACCCATGCCCCAGGGAGGACTCCAACCTCCACGGTGAGCAACCGTGCGCTCCGCAGCGAGACGCTTTAGACTGCTCGGCTACCCCACCGCGGCCACTTCTTACACTGACAGTGTTGCTAATGTGGAAAATATCGAGTAGTACCGTGGTTCGGAACCCACGTTGAATTGTAGGTTTCCCTATAACGGGCTGGGTAAGTCAAATGTTCAAATGTTTGTACAGCTTATGGGACTTAACTACGTTGTCATCAGTCCCTAAACTTACAAACTACTTATGAACTAGCTAATACTAAGGACGACACAAATATCCATACCAGAGGTGGGATTAGAACCCCCGACCGTAGTGGCCATGCAGACCGTGACTGGAGCGCCTCAGTCCCCTCGGCCACCGCGGCCGGCCGGGTAAGTCAGTTTGAAGGTCGGAGGAAGGCAACAGCATACTACCTCCAAACACGACCATGCCTAGTACAGCACTGTGGTGTTCAAACCAATCTTCGTAGTGTTAACTGCTTTATCTTTATGCAACCATTTGCTTTTATGAACGTTTTATTCTTGGATGGTGCGTTGTTCGGCGCTGTGCTAGTGTTTCTGAGAAAATTACTTCAATTTCGACACGCACAATGTCCGCGTGGTCTAAGACGTCACTTTACGGACTGGGCGGCCGTTCTCGCCGGATCTTCGAGTCCTTCCTCGGACATGTATGTGTGTTTGTGTATGTGTGTGTGTGTGTGTGTGTGTGTGTGTGTATGTGTGTGTGTTTGTGTTGTCCTTAGTGTTAGTTAGTTTCAGTAGTTTGTAAGTCTAGGAACTGTTGACCCCAGCAGTTTGGCCAGTGCGTTTAAAAACATCTTAACGATTTGCCTAAGCTTCAATAATAGTGTACGGAAAGAAACGGAACGAAACACAGCAAGTACGAAAATACATAACGACCCATGTTTGGCCCCGCTTGTTTTCTTTCCCGATTACTAAAGTTCAGTATTTTGCCAAAGCCACAACACAGCGCTGAAGTACACTTGTTGTAAGAAAATACACCTTTAAACGTCCCACCGATGATGAGCCTACAGTAACTCAAAAACTAGAAAACTAGTAATGCCAGAATAAAAAAAAAATTAAAAAATGAAATATAAAATAAAATAAAATAAAATAAAACATCCGTAAAATCAGCTGGTTGCACACTTATACCAAAATTAATCGTCACTTTTGCAGTACAGTTGCAGTTTGCAATCAAAAATTCACAACTGGTATAATGAAGATGATAAGAATTATCTAGGTAAACACTAAAAATCAGGTGCCATTGGGGAGTGGCGCTTCAGCCCCTTATCACTAACACTCTGGATGCGCTACTGAATGCAGTCGTGGTGACGAAATATCCTGCAAGCTGAGGAACCTGTACAGTATACATTATAATTTTGTGGAGAAGTCAGTTCAATCTCGAATTAAGCTTATTCAGCTGACGTTTCCTTGCTGCTGCTGGGATGATGCTGCTTCATGAAAATAAATAAATTAATTAATTAAAGAAAATTATGTGCTGTGAACAGGAACAAAGAGAAATCCATAAACAAAGTTATAGAGCTTGTTCACGAACACTCGTAGTATTTTGGTATAAGGGATCCAGAGTCTCTGATTTCTCATTAAGGAATATAGTTACAATTCATTATACAAAGTCGCGGCGGAGTGGCCGAGCGCATTGAAACGCCATGCTCCGATGCGCGAGGCCGTTCCCCGTCAGGGTTTCGAATTTTCCCTCGGCCATGGATGTTTATGTTGTCTTTAGTGTAAGGTAGTTTATAAGTAGTTTGTAAGTTTAGGGACTGACCCCGCAGTTAAGTCCCATAAGCTGAACAAACATCTGAAAATTATACAAATCAGTCTAAATGATTCAGAGACTTTTACAACTCACAAACATCGCTGCTGCATATATTGAGAAATTTTCACACACTGTTTTAATTTGTCAAGGGCAGTACTAGAATCTGGGTTTCGTAATCACAAGGCAATTGTGCTCAGCAGACAGCGGTGTAGATAATTTGTTTTTCTGTCGGGGATGGGGCGGATGTTGTTTAGTCATGTCCGAGATGTTTATTCGGATCAGCCTCCCCAACATCTGAGCTTTACTGTAAAGCTGCTTTAACGTTCACAAGTGGAATACAATACTTAAAAAATAAAAAATAAAAATAAAATAATAAAAAATAAATATGGTGGTGGTGGAGGAAATCAGGGGTTTTGACCACGCAATCCCCATTGTCCGCGGTCCTGCTGGCCACTTCGTCACCTTGTGTGAAGCTGCCACTGCTTTTCATTTGGAGAGTCTTTACAATGTTGTTCTAGTAAAAGCAGAACATCTTATTGACAGCAAAGGTGGAATTTGGACTGAGGAGCGAAGCATGCCAGCGTAAATCCATGATGTTCTTTGTTGCTACTTCCCCAGAATGGTATTGTTGTGAGATCAGCTGCTCAGAGAACAGGAGAGCTGGTTTCCATTTCGTCACCCTCGGGACTAATTTTCACACGATGATTTAGTGTGTACATACACATGATTACTTCAGCGTGTTACCACAATTAACTTTCTTTCTGAGAAAATATCATCAAAATTGTAAAAATTCTGTAATAGGTAATCGACAAAAAGTGCAACAACAAAGATATCGTTTCTTGTAGATGACTCAAAAGTTGGAAGTCGTCTCTTGTCATAAATGCTTATAATTTGTTGTTTCAACACTAGATTGCTAAGCCGTAGGATCAGTAGGTTCTGATGTAATAAGGACACAAATGAGTTGTTCGCATTGTCTGGTATTAACGTTCCTAAGTCATACACGATAGAAATGGGTGTTCGGCAGTTTAAAAAATGTTCAAATGTTTGTATTTCTATGGGACGAAATTACGTTGGTCATCAGTCCCTAGACTTACAAACAATTTAAACGAAGGTAAACTAACCTAAGAACAATACACACATCTTTTTCTGAGGGAGGATTCGAACCTCCGACGCGGGAGGCCACGTGATTTGTAGCGTGTCGCTCCAGACACTTCCCGCTCCCGCGCGGCATTTGGCAGTTCATTGGGTGTACAAGTAACTGCAGGGTGTGCAGTGTGTGTTAAGGACGGTAATGCTAAAGCATTTCATGGGTGTGAGGAGAGACCGAGCAAGGTGACGCAGTGCATAGCACAGTAGACTCGCATTCGGAAGCACGGCGGTTCAAACCCGCCGCCCGGGTGGCTTAGAAGGAGTTGGGGAAAATACACAGGGTTCTTTCTAAATGTTTGCCTCGTGCCTTTCTGCTACACGCACTGCTGAATACATTTTTTTCGTGGCATTTCAATGAAAATAATACATACACAATTAGAATTAAAATGAAATAGACGAAGAATATATAAGGCACTGTTGTCGTATCTACATTTTGAAAAGAATGGTGGTGAGGAATGAATCCTAGCATGAAGGACAAGTCTGAAATCGTAACGAGGTGCCAGCAATTGTAAGTGTACCCAAGCAAAGTAGGCGAAGGTTAAGTTCCGCGTTCCTGCCCTCCATGGGTCAATCGCGCCCGACAAGCCGCCACAAAATTTAATTTGGAATACAAAATATCGAGGTGATTAACCTGAATAAAACAGTCCTACCTTCTAAGTTGGATCAAACCACACACAGTGTAGAAAATATCATTAAGATCAGTTTACTAGTTACAGAGTTTCTAGTGGACAAAAATCGTATCACGGGATTTTTGAATATATAAACTAGGAGACACGGCAGTGATTCGCAATCTCTATATATACAGGGTGTTACAGAGAGGTGCGGCCAAACTAACAGGAAACATTCCTCACACACAAAGAAAGAAAATATGTTATGTGCACATGTGTCCGGAAACGCTTAAATCCCATGTTAGAGCTCATTTTATTACTTCTCTTCAAATCACATTAATCATGGAATGGAAACACACAGCAACAGAACGTACCAGCGTGACTTCAAACACGTTGTTACAGGAAAACAAAATGTCCTCCGTTAGCGAGGATACATGCATCCACCCTCCGTCGGATGGAATCTCTGATGCACTATGCAGCCCTGGAGAATGGCGTATTGTATCACAGCCGTCCACAGAACGAGCACGAAGAGTCTCTACATTTGGTACCGGGGTTGCGTAAAAAAGAGCTTTTAAATGCTCCCATAAATGAAAGTCAAGCGGGATGAGGTCAGGAGAGAGTGGAGGCCATGGAATAGAGCCTCCTCTACCAATGAGTCGCATGTCAACACAACCACTGAAGTCAACATTACCTTCCTTGATTTGGGCCAACTGGCGGTGAATCGAGGAAGTACAGTACATCCCAACGGAACAATAGAGTATTTTGACAATTGTCTGCACGAATTATTTCAATTTACATTTAAAGAGAAATACTAAAATTAGCTCTAACATGAAAATTAAGCGTTTCCGGACACATGTCCACATAACATATTTTCTTTCTTTGTGTGTGAGGAATGTTTCCTGAAAGTTTGGCCGTACCTTTTTGTAGCACCCTGTATATAAAGCAGAGTGTCCGTATGTCTGTGTGTAGGTATTGCATACAAATCTACAGTTTTGTTCCAATCAGGACTTTTTGACAACATTTACTATTCCAGAACCAAAGAAATAAGGAACCAAGAAATGCAGTGAGCACAATTAGCTTCATTTCACATGCAGCTAAAATTATGTTAATAATCCGTAATAAAAAACGTAGTGGAGAAGAATCTGTCTGAAGAGCAATTTGGTTTTAAACAGTATACAGGTACAAGGGATACAACTGGAGTCTTGCGAATTTGGGGGAAAGGTTTTGTGAAAAGGCAAGGAAGCTATACATGTGTTTTATAGATCTGGAAAAGTTTTTTACAATGTGAACTGGGATAAGATTGTATCTATAACGAGGGAAAAGAGAATTGATTGAAAAACCAGAAGAATGATAAATTCTTTATATTTAAATCAGCAAACGTCATTGGAAGTATCAGCTGGTTGGAACTAGGAAAAGGAGTAAGTGAAGACTGCTCTTTCTCTCCAACCCTTTTTAAACTATACTTAGGAGGCACGACGGACCAGTGGGTACTAGATGACAAGGGGTTAAAAACTGCATGAAGAAGAATATGGTGTTTGAGATTTGCAGACGACATGGTCCTTCTAGCAGGAGATGAAAAAGAACTGCAAGACATAGTAGATACCATTAAAAAATAAAGATAATAATTATGGCATGAAAATCAGTGGAAATAAAATAAAGTAATGAACTGGGACGAAATCAATGCTGAAGGGAGAGAAATTAGATCAAGTGTAAAGCTTAAAATATAATGGAAGCAGAATAGAAACTGACTGCAACAGCAGCACAGAAATTAAAACCAGAATAACTATGGCGAAAGAACCATTTTATAGAAAAAGAACAATTTTCTGCAGCAGTATGGACAAAAATCTAGGGAAAAGATTAATAAAATATTACGTATAGGGTGTTCTTCTGTATGATGTTGAAAATGGACGTTGAGGAAGAAAGACAGGTCAAGGCTGCATGATTTGAGATGAGTATATGGCGGAGTAAGGAAAGAATTAGCTGGATGGACAGATTGAAAAATTAGGAGGTACTGAGAAGAGTGAAAAACGAACGCAGTTATTGGATTTAATTAAAAATAGGAAACAGAAGTGGTTTGTGCATATATTGAGAAAGAAGGAGGGGCTTGTGAAAACAGTGTTAGAGAGCTCTGTGAAAGGTTAGAGTCGACGAGGGAGGAAGAAATTTCAAAACCTGGGTGTTGTAATGGATGGTAGTACCTACAGCAGAAGTAAAAGGGAGGCAACATATTGTAGAAATGGAGGTGAAACCAATAAAAAAAATGGCAAAATACTTTTTCAAGCCAAATACATAAGTTTTATCATAAGGAAAACGAGGTAAAGTAGCACGAACCCAAATAAATATAAAAGAAATTAATGAAAGCCTCAACAAAATGTGTATAAGAATAAAAATCAACACATAAAAAACTAATGAAAAGAGCATTCTTACAAAAATAATTCTTGTATATTCAGCAAGAAAATAAAAGTAAATCCTCCCGCACCATACTCAGTATTAAAACCTAATAATACAGCATAACTCTAATAATAATAATGAAGAGATGACAAATTTAGAAAGCATGATTATGCCTTAAGTAAATTTGGAAAAATGTGTAATTTGAAATAAATTGTAACATCGAAAACACGTGCTAAATCTAATATAATTTCTTGTGGCTCAGTGACCTGGTGCCAGTATTTCGCCTGGATGCCACTTCGAAATCTAACATCTACTTCAGCTACTCCAGTTATCCAACCGGGAAGGACGAATCTACGGTTTAACGTGGAATCCGAACCATGTGTGCTTTCTGATGATTCCTCACAGCGTTGAGAGGTGAAGTCCAAGTTAAAACTAAATGTGAGAAAAGCCCTAGCGAGTTTCCAGCCCGTAACCTGATGTTTTTCAAACGAGCACTTTGCTGCTAGCCCAGTCGTTGTTATTGAGCTCTTCCCTCCGCAGAGTGGTTTGATGCAGCTCTCTATGCTACCCTATCCTGTGCAAACCTCTTCATCTGAGAATACGAACGGCAACCGACATCCCTTTGAATGTGGTTAGTGTACTCGTCCCTCGGTCTCCCTCTACGATTTTTATCCCACACACTTCCTTCTAATGCTAAGTTGACGATTCCTTAATGTCTCAAACTAAGTCCCACCAACCTACTCCTTCTCTTAGTCAGGATATGCCAGAAACTCCTTTTCTCCCCATTTCGGATAAGTACCTCCTCGTTAGTTACGCGACCTATCTACCTAATTTTCATCATTCGTCTGTAGCACCACATTTCAGAAGCTTCCATCATCTTTATGTCTAAACTCCTTATCGCCCACGTTTCACTCCCATCAATGTTACATTCAAGACAAATGCTTTCAGAAAGGACTTCGTAACATTTAAAGTAATATTGGATGTTAACAAGTTTCGCTTCTTTAGAAACGCTTTTCTTCCCATAGCCATTCTGCATTTTATATCTTACTTCTGCCATCAGGAGTTATCTTGCTACCCAAATAACAAAACTCATCTACTACTTTTATTGTCTCATTACCTAATCTAATTCTTCAGCATCGCCCGATTTTCTGACATTACATTACATTGCCCTCGTTTTACTCTTGTCAATGTTCATCTTATGTGTTCCTTTCAAGACACTGACAGTTCCATTCAATTGCTCTTCCAAAACCTTTGCTGACTTGACAAAATTACTATGTCATCGGTAAACCGCAAAGTTTTTATTTCTTCTCCCTGAACTTTAATTCCGTCTCCAAATTTTTCCTTCCATTCCTTCACTGCTTGCATCAATGTACACATTGAACAAAGGGGGAAAGGGGAAAAGGCTACAACCCAGTCATACTCCCTTTCTTGCCCCTCGACTCTAATAACTGCCATCTGGTTTTTGTATAGGTTGAATATAACTCTTCGCTACCTATATTTTAGCCCTGCTACCATCAGAATTTGAAAGAATGTATTCCAGTCGACATTGGCAAAAGCTTTCTCCAAACCTACAAACGATAATAACGTAGGTTTGCTTCTCCTTAGGCTGTCTTCTAAGATAAGTTGTAATGTCAGTATTGCCTACCGTGTTCCTACATTTCTCCTAAATCCAAACTGATCTTCCCCGAGGCTGGATTCCAAAGGTTTTTCATTCGTCTGTAAATAATTCGTGCTAGTATTTTGCAACTATGATTTATTATACTGATGGTTGTGCAATTTTCACATTTGTCTGCACTTGTTTTCTTTGGAATTGAAATCAAGATATTCTTCTTTAACTTGGAGGGCATTTCCCTTGTCTCATTCATTTTGCATACCAGGTAGAACATTTTTTTCATGACTGGCTCTCCTAACGGTATGAGCAGTTCAGACGGAATATCATCTACTCCTGGGGTCTTCAGCGATCCTTCAGTGTTCTGTCAAATTCTTCTCGCAATATCATATCACCTATCTCATCTTCCCCCACTTCGTCTTCCATTTGTACAATACTGCCTTCAAGCTTATTTCCTTTGTATATACCCTCTACATATTCCTTCCACAGTTCAGCTATCCCGTCTTTGCTTAGTACTGGTTTTCTGTCTGAGTTCTTGATATTGATATCGCTGCTTTTCTTGTCTCCAAATATATATTTTATTTTCCTGTAGGCAGTATCTATCTTTCCCCTGGTTATACATGCTTCTACGGTACTGCATTTGTCTTCTAGCCACTCTTACTTAGCCAGTTGCACTTTCTGTCAATCTCATTTTTCAGACGTTTGTACTCCATTTTGCCTACTTCACTTGCAGAATTTTTATGTTTTCTCCTCTCATCAATTAAGTTCAGTAAATCCACTGTTATCCAGGGATTTCTTGTCCTTCTGCCTATATGATCCTCTGCGGCCTTAACTACCCTATCTCTCAGAGCTACCCATTCTTATACGGTATTCCTTTCCCTCATTTCAACTAATCCTTGCCTAATGCACCCTCTGAAACTCTCAACCACCTCTGGTTCCTTCAATTTCTCCAGGTTCCATCTTTTAACTTTTCTAACTTTCTGCATTCTCTTAAGTTTTAATGTCCAGTTCATAACAAATAAGCTATGGTCAGAGTCTATATCTGCCCCTGGATATATCTTAAAGTTTAAAACCTGGTTTCTAAACCTTTGCCTTGCCATTATAAAGTCAATCTGGTACCTTTCAGTGTCTCGTGGTCTCTTCCACGTATACAGCCTTCTTTCATGATGCTTAAACCAAGTGTTGGTGAACATTAAATTGTGCTCTGCGCAAAATTCTACCAAGCGATCTCCTCTTTCATTCCTTTTTCCCAGTCCATATTCACCTACTAAATTTCCTTCTCTTCCCTTTCCTACTACCCAGTTCCAGTGCCCCATCACAATCAAGTTTTCGTCGCCTTTAACTTTCTGAATTAATTCTTTTATCTCCCTGTACATTTCTTCGATATCCTCATCATCAGCCGCGCTAGTTGGCATGTAAACTTTCACTATTGTAGTCGGTGTTGGTTTTTTTGTCTACCTTTGCTACGATAATGTGTTCACTACGCTATTCGTAATAACTTTCCCCGCATTCCCATGTTCTTTTTCATTATCAGAGCTATTCCTGCGTTACCACCAACTGATTTTGTATTTATAACCCTATAGGCCAGTCGTCGTAGACAAAAAAAATGGCCTTCAGTCCAAAAAAAAAAAAAAAAAATGGCAGGAAGCTGAATTTTTGGAGTGTTGTTAGGACATACTAGAGTAGTATTAAACCAAGTTTGCAGCTACGAAATCCTTTAGCTTAACTTTTAAGAGCCAAAAAACCTCGAAATTTTCGGACTTTTTTCTGATTTTGGCTTATAACTCGTGAAAGATGTTTTTTTGACGGAAAGTCACTCCTACCTTTATTAATGTAGATAAAATATTCTAAAATTTAAGCACAACCGCAGCTCTGTAAGTCCAATAGTTCCCGAGGTATTGGACTTCAAAAATTGACTTATTTCTCCAAAAAGTTCAAATTTCCAATTTTAGTCATGTTTCGGCTAGAATATTGGCACTAATGGTCATCCCACGGGGAAAGTCTTACAAAACAAAGTTATAGATCAATTATTTAGCTTTAATCTAAGTACTGAACGAAGTCCATAGGCCCAATAGATTTCTAGTTATCGTTAAAAAAACGAAAAGTTGGAAAAATCGGATTATTCAATAAACTGGACTTCGTTCAGTACTTAGATTAAAGCTAAATAACTGAACTTTTTTTTTGTATGACTTTCCCCGTGGGATGATCATTAGAGCCAATATTCTAGCCGAAACATGACTAAAGTTGGAAATTTGAACTTTTTGGAGAAATAAGTCAATTTTTGAAGTCCAATACCTCGGGAACTATTGGACTTACAGAGCTGCGGTTGTGCTTAAATTTTAGAATATTTTATCTACATTAATAAAGGTACGAGTGACTTTTCGTCAGAAAACCATCTTTCACGAGTTATAAGCCAAAATAAAATAAAAAGTCCGAAAATTTCGAGGTTTTTTGGCTCTTAAAAGTTAAGCTAAAGGACTTAGAAGCTGTAAACTTGGTTTAATACTACTTTAATATGTCCTAACAACATACCAAAAATTCAGATTCCTGCAATTTTTTTGGACCTAAACATACCTGGCGACTGGCCTATATACTCACCTGACCAGAAATCCTATACATCCTGCCACCTAACTTCACTAATTCCAACCATATCTAACTTTAAGCTATCCATTTCTCATTTCTTGCATAACTGAGATGAAAACTTTTCATTTGCAATAAAAATAATACTGAAGTTACTATTCGAGGTAAAAACTATCCTTTCTTTTACGTTGCACAAAATCAAAGGTAGTATCAAAGGTAGTGTGCAATATTGTGTTAAGATAGTGAGTGTATAATTTAAGGATTGTGATGATTAGTTGCACCTAAAGTTGCAGTTGCAGTTGCTGACAGGGCTGACTCGCTAAACGGCAAGGCGTGCGCGCTCTCGGCTGTCAGCTGCCGGCAATTTAAGGTCGCGCTGACACGTTGACAGGTAGCGGGACCGCGTTTTTTCATTTTTTCCACTTTTTTTTATGTCGGTGCCCGCCACGCCACTTGTATTTCGCGGTCAAACGCCGTGAATGAATCAATTCTCAAACACAAACAGAACGTACGCGCCGCTAACAAATGTGTGCACAGCCATCCATGCATTCATACGAATCAATTAAGTTTGCCCCACGCCTGCCCGAGCGCTGTTATATATTTACAGAGCACAATCGGTTAACAACACTCCACACTTGTTTTGCCGTAACAGTGAATTACTTGTTGACCGCGGTAAAAAATACTCGTGTCGAAAGGAGCAATAACATACAGGCACCGCTCAATTAGATATCTCTCTAATATAGAGCAGATGGCCGTCGACGGCCGTCGGGGCTTGTTCTGATCTTCAGTGGGTGCGCCTGAAGACTGCACGACGCAAACAGGTCGAGAATTTCTACTTTTAGAGAACATAGAGAACCGAAATAGGATTTTTCATTCATATTAATTATTTTCGGTGTGTCGTTAAATTATAGAAACACTAAATTCTTCTTTCATTCTCTCGCTACTTGAGAGAGTCTGTAGTAAAGACCGTCTACCTACCAAACCGATATTTCATGAATTTTGAGAAATAAGGCGGCAAAGTGCGCCTCAGTTGCACAGTGGTAGTGCCAAACTACAAATCCAAAGTTCGCTGGTTCGATCCCAGCCAGGTCCTAGGATTTTTATGTGTCATTTTCCACTTCTTTCACCTCTGACAGTATTGCTCATGTGAAAAATACCGAGTACGACCGTGGTTTGGAATCCACGTTAAACTGTAGGTCCCCCTATAACTGGTTGGGTAAGTCAGTTCGAAGGTCGGAGGAAGGCAACGGCATACCACCTCCAAATAGGACCATGCCTAGTAAAGCACTGTGGTGTTCAAACCAATCTTCGGATTGTTGACTGCTTCACCTTTTTAAGGCGGCAAAGAGAAACTATCAATTTTTTATATATACATGTGGCGTCTGTTCCGAAAGGACAGACGTCACTTGTGATCCTGCAGCTGTTATTATTAATATTCATAGAATATATGACTTCAATTGCGATTGGGCAAAGCTGAAAATGTGTACCCAGCCGGGATTCGAACCCGGGTCTTCTGCTTTCTAGGCAGTTGCGCTGACCCCTACACCACTGGGGACACAGTGATCACCGCACCTGCAAGGACTACCCATGCTCGCCTCCCGTCAGATACAAATTCCCAGCTTCGCCCTGCCCATAGTACTCAAACTCGTAGTTTAACTAATTCCCGTAAGAGTAAGGGCTTCAAACTTGCCCACCCCTCCCCACTAACGATAGGATCATTGCCCGTCACCGGCATATTATATATATACATGTATATATATAATATGCCGGTGACGGGCAATGATCCTATCGTTAGTGGGGAGGGGTGGGCAAGTTTGAAGCCCTTACTCTTACGGGAATTAGTTAAACTACGAGTTTGAGTACTATGGGCAGGGCGAAGCTGGGAATTTGTATCTGACGGGAGGCGAGCATGGGTAGTCCATATACATGTATATATATAATATGCCGGTGACGGGCAATGATCCTATCGTTAGTGGGGAGGGGTGGGCAAGTTTGAAGCCCTTACTCTTACGGGAATTAGTTAAACTACGAGTTTGAGTACTATGGGCAGGGCGAAGCTGGGAATTTGTATCTGACGGGAGGCGAGCATGGGTAGTCCTTGCAGGTGCGGTGATCACTGTGTCCCCAGTGGTGTAGGGGTCAGCGCAACTGCCTAGAAAGCAGGAGACCCGGGTTCGAATCCCGGCTGGGTACACATTTTCAGCTTTGCCCAATCGCAATTGAAGTCATATATTCTATGAATATTATCAATTTTTTATCTACTGATACTTCTCGTTGTCATCTACTGAATATGTCAGAGGACGCGAAGCTGTTGGTTTACTTACTGTTATATTCCAGACCTAGAGTTTGATGTACAGGACGACAAATATAACTTTTACAGACCGTCAGCTTGTAGAGAGGAGAGAGCACATAATAATTTTAGTAGGGACCAGTGGCCATTAAACACACTATCAGCACATCTTCGATAGTCTACAACAATTGTATTCTATTACGAGCTCTTTGATTTCCATATTTTGGAGGAACGTTGTATGAACCAAATGAAGAAAAATAGTCCATAATAATGGGCTGTAAAACGCATACCTTCAGAGCTATAAGCATGTTTACGATATTGTAATCACGTTCGGTTAGATTAGCCGTTCTTTCCATAGATCCGTATTGAGGCATTCCTCGTGGATATGGGACATGTCAATATATACATAACCTGAAAAAATAATACTAGTAGTGTGTGTACCCACGATACATCATTTGGTCCTGTTTAAAATTTCGTCAGTGGAGTAGAAGGAGTTGGCCACTAGTATGTGTTTTAGGTTCCCCTTAAACTGATATTTACTTGTAGCTAATTTTTTATGGCTGCAAATTATTGAAATAGTGTGTTCCTTTTCGAATTCAAGTAAATGCTTTAAGTCCTTATTTGGAAAGTTTATGTTCCTTGCGTTGTATGTATAAATTTAGCTGTCTGTTGGACATAGGAAATTATTATTTATGGTAAATTTCATTAACGTATAAATATACTGAAAGACAGTTGTTAGTACACCCATTTCTGTAAATATTTCACCACATGACATTCTATAATGACAGTAAACAAAGTACGCAAGCTTTATTTATCTGTATGTCGCCTATGTCTACCGACACTGTAATTGCATATAATAGATTTCTTATGGTGTGTCTGCAGGTCTGTAGTGTGCCGCCCCCACCTCAGTTGTATTTATTATCAACTTGTAATCCTAGGAAATTAATCCTATCAAACTGTTCTATCTGCTCTTCTTCAAACTTGATGAATAAGCTGGATGGGAACCTTTTATACGTTCTGAACTGCATGTAGTGAGTCTTTCTACTGTTCAAATTCAAATAGCCCTTATCGTATGCATTTTAGAGGTTTTTTTTCTATTTAGGTCCATATTACCTCCTCCCAGAGTATGAAAAGGAAAGACCTTACAATATAAGAGATTTGTTTCACCGTATGGAAAATGAAGAAATGCTCGTGGCATCGCTGAACGACGTTTCCAGGCATGGGTTCCTATTCAAAATTTTATGTACTTACTTCCTTCTTCTCGTTCACAAAATTTGGAATTTTTATTTATTTATTTATGTATTTCGTTATTCACCCTTAATTCTCTCCTTAGTCGTCATAATGTTTCGTATCACCACAGGAGATTTAACGATTTCAGAAATTGGGTGAAACCACAAGTGGCAAATTCCTCTAAATATGCGGAACTAGAGGCGTATAGATTGCCGAATGAACTCAATTTGTTTTCCTTTCCTTCTGATGTAACTCAATGCATAGTTATCAATTATATATAAAAATCAATTTATATAATCCAAGGTCTATATGTATCTACGAAAAAATGATTTTATGTCGCACAATAATTCCTAATTTTTCTTAGCACATTTGTATGATTGCTTTACGTAAGATATGATGAAGGAGGACTGTTGAACAATCTACAAGGTACTCATTGTCTTCATTGACCCATCATGGTTTTATGAAAACCAATATTACTCTCCTTTAAATATAGCAAACTCACTACCCAGTGTTCGTAGGGGCTATAGAAGCCTGATTTATTCCAGCCGATGCCTATGTGAATCCCTTGCGATTCTTCTATGTGTTAGTGGATGCGAATCTGGACTCTCTCTTTATCCCTCTCCCTCATTCTTCCTCTTTCAGTCTTTCTCCCTCCCACTTTCTCTCTTAACAAACACACGCACACACACACACACACACACACACACACACATACACACACACAAATACGATCGCTAGCTTCTGCAACAAATTTCGCACACTGGAACTTCAGCAAACATCTCAATAAATCCAAATTTTCATTTGCGCATCCATACTACCGACACCATGTGTTTTATCGATTTTCAACACCCATACCCGAGGGTGGACTCGAAACTCCGACGGGTAACGGCCGCGCAATCCGTAGCATAGCCCCTTATACCACGAGGCCATTCCCGCGCGGCTCCACGCAACTGAGTGGCGAATAAAGAGAGTAAACATGTCACCATTGTTGCGGCTTTCGTTCCATCTCCTCCTACCCGTCTACATAAATCCACCTTCCACCAACTCCTTCTCCATCTTCTCTATCTCCTGTTTCTCCATCCATCCTCTCTGTCACTGACACTCTCCTCCGCACCTTCTTCTCATGTAAACCATAGTATCTGTAATTCAAAATGTTCAAATGTTTGTAGAGCTTATGGGACTTAAATAAGGGGTCACCAGTCCCTACACTTACAAACTACTTACGAACTAGCTAATACTAAGGACGACACAAATATCCATGCCCGAGGGGGGATTCGAACCCCCGACCGCAGACCACTCGACCACCGCGGCCGACTATCTGTAATTCACAGGACAAATTCCTATATTATGTATTTATTCCAATCGTCCATAATTGCGTCTCCTCCTTCACCCTGCTCTTTCCCTCTTCCTGTTCATGGCATTCAGTGAGATTATAAGGTATGTGATCAAAAGTATCCTGACACCTGGTTCAAAATGACTTACAAGTTGGTGGCGACCTCCGTCGGTAATGCTGGAATTCAGTATGGTGTAGGCCTACACTTATACTTGATGACAGCTTCCAGTTTCGCAGGCATACGTTCAGTCAAATGCTAGAAGGTTTCTTGGGGTATGGCAGCCCATTTTTCACAGAGTGTTATACTGAGGAGAAGTATCGATGCTGGTGGGTGAGGCTTGGTACGAAACGTGCGTTCCAAAATATCCCAGAGGTGTTCTATAGGATTCAAATCAGGACATGCTGCAGGCCAGTCCATTACAGGGATGTTATTGTCCGCAACAGGCCGTGCATTATGAACAGGTGCTGGATCGTGTTGAAAGACGCAATTGCCATCCAAGAAATGCTTTTCAACAGTGGGAAGGGAGAAGGTGCTTAAAATATTAATGTAGGCCTGTGATGTAATAGTGGCACTCAAAACAACATGGGGTGCAAGCCTCCTCCATGAAAAACACGATCACAGTATAACACCACCGTCTCCGAATTCTACTTTTGGCACTACACACGCAGGCAAATGACGTTCACCGGACATTCATCATCCCCATATCCGAGCATCGGGCCGCCACATTGTGTGCTGTGATTCGTCACCCTACACAACGTTTTTCCACTGTTGAGCTGTCCAATGTTGACGCTCCTTACACCAAGCTAGACGTCGACTGGCGTTGACTTGCATGATGTGTGGCTTTTGGGCAGCCGCTCGACCATGAATCCAAGTTTTCTCACCTCCCTTCTCACTTTCATAGCACCTGGACTGGATCCTGATGCAATTTGGAATTCCTTTGTGATGGTCTTGATGGATGTCTGCCTATTACACTGTACGACCCTTTTCAACTCTCGGCGATGTCTGTCAGTCAACAGACAAGGTTGGGCTGTACTCTTTCGTGTTGTACGTGTCTCTTCACTATCATATCACAAACAATGGAACTAGGGATGTTCAGGAGTGTGGAAATCTTGCGTACAGATTTCTACACAAGTGACATCCAATCACCTAACCACGTTCGTGAGTTCCGTGGAGCGCCTCATTCTGCTTTCTCGCGATGTCTAAGACTACTGAGTTCACAGATATGGAGTACCGTGCAGTATGTAGCAGCACAATACACCTTATATGAAAAAGTGTGTTTTTGAGTTGTCCATATACTTTTGATCACATAATGTATCTATTCAGTTTGACAAAGTTGCAATTAGAGTTAGTAGATAAAAAATAATAAATGAAAACATTATGCCAGATGCTTGAGGGTGACAACATGGAGAGCGAAAATATATTGAGCGCTAAACTTTTTTCCTTGCATCATTTTGTGTGTGCAAGTAAAAGTGTTATTTTCATGTAATGAATGAGCATTATTGTGTGCCGTGAGTTTCAAAACAACCACATACTGGTTCGAACTGTAATACTTGTTGTATAAAACTTTACATATATTTTTACCTTTCAATGAATAGATTATGACAGAGTTTCAGTTTTTAAATTCGGTCAGTAACTATTCGAAATATTGAAATTAAGTTTGTTGTTGTCCCTGTAAGCTGTGAATAGCATCTAAAATTGGATTTCATAATGTAGGACAGTTTATAGCGCGTGACCCATCTGATCTCCGGTTGTGGTATGCCATACATCACTAGCTCACACCTTTATTCATGCTAAGCAAACTCGTCAAAACGACTAGTCCCTTTATCATTTTAAATAATTATATCCACAGCAGTTAATTTTAGACTTTTTTATTTTATGCACTACCCGAGTTTGGAGACCTATTTCTCATCATCAGATGCATCTATAAATTTCAGTCAATTAGGTAGTGACTCTATCATGTAAGGAAATGGCTGCCCTAAATCTTTACTAAAATTATTCAGTATAAAGAGAATATACGTACTTTGTGAGTCCGTGAAACATGTAGGAACAGATCAGTCAGTCCAGTGCCAGCTGCTGCCAGTGTCACATCGTAAACAGCGCTAAGTATCTGTCATATCGTAAACAGCGCTAAGTATGTTAATTTAATTTGTGTCAAATTTAATTTGCCAGTTTAGTTCTTCGTTTTCGTTAGTACTTTCGTTTTAAGGGCTTTATTCCCGCTTATTCAGCAGATTTCGTTTGTACTACTGTTTTAATAGTTTATTCTATCGTATTTGATAAATACCGTTGTGTATAGTCTTCCACTGTGACTGGTGTCAGAGACCGTTACTACAACTCGTTATCAGTCAGTCCAGTGCCAGCTGCTGCCAGTGTCACATCGTAAACAGCGCTAAGTATCTTAATTTAATTTGCGTCAAATTAAAGCAGTTCAGAAGCGAGCAGCTAGGTTCGACCAATGCGCGAGTGTCACGAAAATGCTCTGGCAACTCAATTGGGGGTCGCTGGAGGAAAGACGACGTTCTTTTCGTGAATTTCTGTTCAGGAAATTTAGAGGGCAGGAATTTGAAGCTGAGTGTAGTACGATCTTTCTGCCGCCTACTTACATTTCGCGTAGTGATCACAAAGACAAGATAAGAGAAATTAGGGCTCGTACGGAGGGATATAGGCATTCCTTTTTTCCTCGTTCTATTCGGGAGCGGAATAGGAAAGGAAATGCCTAGTAGTGGTACAGTGTACCCTCCGCCACGCACCTTACGCTGGATTGCGGAGTATGCATTTAGATGTAGATGTAAATGTAGAAAATAGTTGAGTCGCTGTTAACATGCAACACGCCACGAATTCGTGAGTGGCTATGTCGCGCGCAACTTGCCTACAGTGCCTCCTGGCCATTTGCATGTACCAGAGACTCACTATTTTAATCTGCTCCTACATTTAACAGTTTTACGTACTCATTAAGTATACTCCCTTTGTACTGAATAGTTTTAGTAAAGATATAGGATAGTCATTTCATTACACGTTAGACGTCACTATTTTATTTGATTGTAATTTGCAGGTACACCTCATGATGAGATATAAGTCTCGAAACTCGGGTAGTGCATGTACCAGAGACTCACTATTTTAATCTGCTCCTACATTTAACAGTTTTACGTACTCATTAAGTATACTCCCTTTGTACTGAATAGTTTTAGTAAAGATATAGGATAGTCATTTCATTACACGTTAGATGTCACTATTTTATTTGATTGTAATTTGCAGGTACACCTCATGATGAGATATAAGTCTCGAAACTCGGGTAGTGCATAAAATAAAAAGAGTCTAACAACTGTTGCGGATCGAATTATTTAAACTGAAGATGGATGGTTGTGGATGTCCCGAAGTAAGAAAATTTTGTAGTCCCATTATATTTCTTTCTATTGCTATTCAATGACTAAGTAACTGTTGACATACTGTTTGACCAGCAGTGCAGAGTCAATGCTAGTGCCTGTTTTCACGGGCGCGCATTCACTGTGTAGCAGTGGTGCCAACTTCGGGCAGACGTAAGACGCGGCCGCGCGCGCTGGCCGTGCTACTCGGTACCACGCGCTGCCGCCGCCGCCGATTCGCGGTTTTTCTGCGACCGATTGATCCCGCCGCACCGCGCCAGACTAACACTGTGGCCTACTGGCACCTGCGGCCGGGCTGAGTGCGCCGCTTCCCACCTATCTGCCATGCTTAACTCTACACTGCATGGTGTTGCCGTTTAGCAACGCAAATTTGTGATACTTTTTCAGATATACTTCTTGTTGACAGATGGCAACACCATGCATATCGTATACATTAGAGTCTGTGCTAAGCATTTAGTTGATCGTCTCCTCCACAGAAGGCAGCGCAGTCTTGAAATGAGGAGAAATGCAACAATGAGCGCTCCAGTGGATTTTACTCACTGTTGAGCTTTAATGTAATTAGAAACAGATACGACTTCTGTCAACATGTTACAGACATCTAATCGGAGTACAAAACATGTTAGACACTAATGTTTTCCTGCAGAGTGACTTATGTCTAAATGAATGATGTTGACAATGGCAACAGGTAAATAATTAATTTCACATTGTTAAATGAGTTACATAATTTTTTCAATATTTTCCCCTGCATAGGTGGACATTTTCTCCCATATATATTTTTATGTGCCAAAATAAAAATTCATGCACTTTAGAGTTAACTGAAATAGACACCAAGGTGTACTCCATTAGCTAATCAAGTCCACTTTTTCTTAGCGCGATCGTATTTCTTTCAACAAGACCTATTTCTGTTCCGTCAATTTATGCTAAAGTTATTCAAAAGTATGTAACTCGAGGTTAATTGATTATTTCTGTTCCCATAATTTGCTTTCAAACGTACGGCTTCATTTCATAAGTGGTTTAAAAATGTTAGTGCTTTTCTCTGTGAGACACTTGATGGATTAAATAAAAAAATTGATTCTTTGATTTTTCATAAGCGTTTGATTGTGTTGATCAGAAATTATTGCTGCAGAAGTTGGTACATTATGGAGTAAAAGGAGTAGCTCACAACTAGTTCACTTCTTACTTTAATCAGCAGAGTGTCCGTATGTTTGTACGTGTTGCATACAAATCTACAGTTTTGTTCCAATCTTTATGAAACTTTGTACACGTAAGCTTCAATCCATGAGCACGGTCGCCGTAAGTGTAAGAATCACATACGATATATAGTTCACGAGATATGACGTAATAAACAATGAGATGCGAGAAAAACCGCTGCATTTTGCGACAATGCTGCTCATTTTCTCCTAAACCATTGGACCGCTTTCAACCAAATTTGGTACACACATTCCTTACCGTGAGGTAACAATTGCTGCATGGTTAAGAATCACATACGGCGCATGGTTCAAAAGATATTACGTCATAACCAACAGAAATCGCAAAAATGCCATATAATGCGTCGAGACTTTCGAAATACACAGTATGAGAATGACAGTGCTTTGAGACTTGCAACAAACTTTAAACATAATTTCAATCCTTCATTAACCTTTTTCTCGCTGACAACCATAGTAAAATGATGAAAGAAAAAACGTTTCTCGCTTACTACTTTTCCGCTATTTATGGAGTAAAACTGCAGCTCTCGGTATGATGGTGCAATTTATAATTTGAACACTACAAATTGTAGCGACAGAAAATTTTACAGACAGTATACAAATATATAGTTGAATGTACCTTTTAAATTTTATCACATTCCGATACGTACTTCATGAGATATGAGCAGGTAAACAGTAACGTTCATAGAAAACCGCCCCCATCAAGCACTAACTTACTTCTTTAGTAATAAATTTATTCCCAAGAGATTTTACAGACACACAGCCCTTATACAAATGAATATATACCTGAAAAAGGGGGGGGGGTGAGGAATAAATAAATACCCGGGCAACGCCGGGTTTTCAGCTAGTAAGAGATTTGAGATTGTGACCCTCTGCAGTGTTGAAAACAACTGAAATATGCACTCTCAATGGCGCACAGCTATGTGGGAGATGTCCCAGGGTCCTGTTATGGGGCCACTGTTGTTTCACAATTACATAAAAGATATACCTTCAAGTACATCAGGAATTGCTAAGATATTTCTGTTTGCTGATGACACTAGCTTTGTAGTGAAGGATGTTGTTGACAATATTGATGCAGTATTAAATAATGATGTTAAAGAAATTGGTACGTGGTTTGAAGAAAATAAATTCATGCTAAATCGCAGCAAGACTCAATTTTCACAGTTTCTAACACACAATTCAACAAAAACAGACATTTCGATTACACAGAATGGGCACATGATAAGTGAGACTGAACAGTTCAAATTTCGAGGCTCTCAGATAGGTAGTGGAAAGTCCATGTTCAGGATCTTGTTCAAAGACTAAATGATGTGTTGTTTACCAGTAGAACCGTTTCGGAAATGAGTGATCGTTCGAAATGCAAAGCACTCTACTTTGCGTATTTTAATTCGCTCAATGCGCGAGTGTTACCGAAATGCTTTGGGGACTCAACTGGGAGTCGCTGGAAAGGAGGCGACGTTCTTTTCGAGAAGCACTGTTGAAGAAATTTAGAGGGCCGGAATTTGACTCCAGAACGATTCTACTACCGCCAACTTACATTTCACGTAAAGACCACCAGGATAAGATTAGAGAGATCAGGTCTAGTACGGATGCATACAAGTATTCCCTATTCCCTCGTTCAATATGGGAATGGAACAGAAAAACAAGTAATTAGTGGTGGCACTGAGTACCCTCCGCCACGCACCTTTGGGTGGATTGCGGAGTATGTATGTAGACGTAGAATCTGATCACCCTTTGCGATTTCACCCCACACACTTCCCTCCACTGACAAATGCATCACCCCTTGATGTCTAAGAATATGTCCTGTCGATCCCTTCCTTTAGTCAAGCTATGCCTGAAATTCCTTTTCACCCCAATTCTGTTCAATACCATATCGTTAATTATTCGATCTTCCCACCAAATCTTCAGAATTCTTCTGTTGCACCACATTTCGAAAGCCTCTATTCTCTTCCTGTCCGCATTGTTTATCGTCCATGTTTCAATAACATACAAGGCAACACTCCACACAAATGCCTTCAGGAAAGACGCCCTAACACTTAAATTAATTTAATTTTGTCCATTATTTTCAATGATTCTTCAATGACTGTTTTACTTCACTAAAATAAAATGAACTAACCTTCAGTCACAAAATTGTGTTTTATTCTACACTACGCATTTCGAGCCCTGGGGGTTCATATCAAGTGCCTCTATGATTTTTACACATGTTTAAAAGCTTGGGCTTATTAAAAAGTGGTGCTGCACCAGGCTTATTCTGTGCACTACTTTTTATTAAGACAAGGCCTTTACACATGTCTAAAAAATTATAGAGGCACCTGATAATGAGCTCTCAGGGCTCGAAATGCATTGTGTACAGTAACATGCAATTTTGCGACTCAAAACCAGTTCGTTTTATTTTACTTAAATCAATAATCACATTCTGCATTGTATATCCTCTTTTCTGCGACCATCATGTGTTATTTCAATGCACACGTAACAAGACCTATCTACCACCTGTATTGTGAACACAACCAAATTCCTTCAACATCCCCTCGTTTTCTAAAACTACATTCCATTATCCTTATTTTGCTCTTGTTAATATTCATCTTATACGTTCCTAACAACATATTATCCATTCCGTTCAATTATTCTTCCATGTCCTTTGCTGTCTCTGACATAATAACAATGTAATAAACAATACGCAATGTTTTCATTTCTTCACCCTGAAATTTAATTCCTTCTCCAAATTTCCCCTTCCTTTTCTTTACAACTTGCTCAAGGTACAAACTGAATAACATTGTACAAAGGCTAGAAACCTTTCCTACTCCCTTCCCAACCAATACTTACCTTTATTCCCTTCGACTGTAATAACTGTTGTTTGGTTTTTGTACAATTTGTAAATAACCTTTGTTCCCTATATTTTACCTCTCCTGACTTCAGAATTTGAAAATGTTCAAATGTTTGTATAGCTTATGGGACTTAACTACGGGGTCATCAGTCCCTAAACTTACAAACTACTTATGAACTACTTACGAACTAGGACGGCACAAATATCCATGCCCGAGGGGGGATTCGAACCCCCGACTGTAGTGGCCTTGCAGACCGTGACTGGAGCGCCTCAGTCTCCTCGGCCACCGCGGCCGGCTCAGAATTTGAAAGAGTGTATTCACATAAACATTGTCAAACCTTTCTCTAAACCTACACAAGTTAGAAATGTTGGTTTGCCTTTCATTAAGCTATCTTCTAAGATAAGTTGTAAGATGAGAATTCTCTCCCGTGATCTCACACTTTTCCTAAATCCAAAATAATATTTTCCTTGTCAGCATCTACCAGACTTTCCATTCTGCCGTAAATAATTCGTGTTAAAATTATGCAACCATGACTTATTAAACTGATGGTTCAGTAATTTTAACACCTGTCTGCGCTTACTTTCTTTATATTTTTCTTAAAGTCTGAGGGAATTCCGCCTGTCTCATACATCTTACACACCAGGTGAAACAGTTTACTTATGTTTGGCTGTGCACAGGCTGCAGTATCTCTGACGGAATGTCGTCTACTCAAGGGGCCTTGTTTCGACTTGCGACTTTCAGTGCTCTGTTTTAGAGTCTTTTCAAGTACCAATTTTAATTAACCCGGAGAAATGCTTTATCCCTGAATGACACCTGTCTGCACATTAAAAGAGTTTAAAATTTAATGACTTGTAGAAAGTAGCACGTTTTGGAAACAACACACACACACGCACACACACAACCTGAGAAACTATTCACCCCAGCAGGTATCACTGAAACACAACAAATGTTGAAATACTGCATTCGTAGCCCGTAGCCTTGAAGCGATTGCATGGGCTTGTGAAAGTAAATACAATGAGACATTCTATAAGGTAAAGAAATACTCGTTTCAACACAATGGATACCCCATATTATTTCTTATGCAATCAAAAGTAGGAAAAGTTACGAAGAGAAGGGCGTTAGTTACAACAGATTATGTAAATTACATCCTGAGCTATTGAGAAGCTAAGTTTAAGCTTGAACAAATGAAGCGTGCAACTAACATACATTTAAGAGCACCGTCAGGTTCAAGCTTGAGTTTCGGGACGTGGGCTAGCTGCACGTTTTCTCATGCTGTTGATTGCATAAAAAATAGAAGGAAGATTAGGATTTAATGTCCCATCGACTGCTTGGTCATTAGAGACGGAGATAACGCTAGGAGATTTGGGTAAGGATGTGGAAGAAAATCGGCCGTGCCCTTTTGAAAGGAGCATTTGCCTGGAGTGATTTAGGGAAACCACGGAAAACCTAAATCAGGATGGCCGGAGATGTATTTGAACCACCGTCCTTCCGGATGCATAAGAAATAATATGGGGTAGCCATATATATATATATATATATATATATATATATATATATATGAAAATAATATTTGTTTACTTTTTGGAATATTACAGAGTAAATGCTTTCGTAATCCTCTAACAGACGCAGATGCTAGCAGAATTAGTTTTTCAACGTCTGTTTTCGTTCCCGAGTTCGGTGGGGGTATATATCGCCAGCATAAATATAGATATTTGGGTGAAAGTTTTAAGTGATATGTGTGTGTGTGTGTGTGTGTGTGTGTGTGTGTGTGTGTGTGTGTAACTCAGTCAGATTGTACCATGTACCAACTTTTAGAGTTAGCATTCTAGGTGCATAAGTCTTTGAAATTAATTTGAGTGTGTTTACTGATGTCTATAAATATTCGAGGGAAATGCTATTGTCACTTTTGTTGAAAAATATAATTCCACGTGAATCCTCGATAATCTTCTTCACAGTGAATGTTTGGTTTATAGTTTGCGTTTGTAGCAGAAGTGGCGGCCGTTTCGCGCGTCAAGCGACGTTTTGACGGACGCGCTGCAGCGAGTGGGGAGTGCAGCGACAGATGCAATGGCAGCGTTCACACGGACGTTAGCTGCGGAGCCGGAAAAGGAAAAAAATATAGGATAGAGGCGCGTGCGGACGAGCGAGCGAGCGAAAGCGCGGCGGGAAGCGCTGTCGGTGTCGGGCGGCGGGCGGAAAGTATGCCGCGGCACGATTTGTATTTCATAATTAGCTATCGACGGGGCTGCGCAAATCGCGGGCGCATCTCGTATTCGGCGGCGCGGATCGCGATGCTATTTTGCCGACGCACGTACTGGCGCCGCGCCGCGCTGCACGCAGGGGCAGGCGACGTGTGGGGCGCGCCGGCCGACATGTGGCGAGACTCACATGGCCTGCGAGGAGAGCGCCCGTCGATAAACACGCCGACCGCCGGCCATAACCGGCCCGACCCGCGCTATTTGCGAATAAGATTTATGGCGCCTACCCACGACAAGTCAGGCGCGCCCGCGGCCGGGGGCACAGCAGAGGCGGCTGCAGGCCGGCGGTCGCCTGCGCTGGCCGATGCACAGTGGCCGGTGCCGTGTAACTGCGCAGGCGTCCGGGATTAAACAAATAGGAATCTCGGCAGGTTGAGTTTATTTAGTCACAGAACACTGTAAGGTAGATACAGGGTATCCAGAAAAGAACTCCCTGATTTCAAAATTAAATATCTCGAAAACAAAGATAGGTAGAGAGAAATGCAGTAAACGGTATGTTTATTGTGAAAGCTGTTAGAAGTTTATACAGTAGTTTGAAATAATAGTTACAAAAGCTGCTAACACCGCCGCATATTCAAAGATGGGGCGGACGAGTGTGGTGTAGATGGCAACACCATGTTGAGCCGAGAGCGTAGGGTCCGGATTGAGGAAGGGGTACAAAGCCCGCAGTCTTCCCCGAGCCTTGCCGATGACGTTATCGACGTGTGTTTTCCATGTGAGCCGCCTGTCCAACGTCACGCCGAGATATGTAGCTGTCCTGTCCCAGGGTACAGCCACACCCCGCACGGTGTGACGAGGAAGGTCGACCGGAACGTTTTTCCTGGTGACGATTAGCGTCTGTATCTTGACCCCGTTGAACTTGAGCCTCCATTTCGTGGCCCACTGGTCCAGTGTGTCAGTCGCCCGTTGCAATCGAGCACCCAGATAGCGGGCGTTCACGGTCCTGCTGTAGAGGGCGGTCTGATCTCTCTGGGCTTCGGATCACATTTTATACTAGGCATTACGTATGGCGATTACACCACCATCTGTTAGCAGCTTTTGTAACTATTATTTCAAACTGCTGTATAAACTTCTTACAGCTTTCACAATAAACATACCGTTTATCATTCCTCTATCGATCTTTGTTTTCGAGACACGTAATTTTGAAATCAGGGAGCCCTTTTCTGGACACCCTTTACAATGTAATACAGAAAGGTTACAACTGATTTCTTCGCTTTTTCCAACTTGACGGATTTACACATTCCGACAGCTCTATGGGGTGTGGCCACATCTCGCAGCAATGCGGGCGTGAAACAACACCTAGAGAGAAGGCCGTGGCTCTCTAATATGACGTCATGTAGAGTGGGCCGCGATCACGTAGCTGACTGCGTGAGCCCTGGGACGCGGCCAGCTATGCAGTAGCTGCCAGCCAGTCAGCTACGTGATCGCAGCCTGCTTTGCGTGACGTCACAAGAGAGTGCCGCGTCCTTCTATCTACGAGGGTAAGTCAATTATTATCCGCAAAGTAGTTATAAAATTCTATTGTAATAAAATACGAAACTTACAAGAACATTATTTTTCGACATAGTCTCCTTGCTTGTAAATGCACTTCCTCCATCGCTAACAAGCTTCCTAATGCCCTCATAAAAGAAGGTTTTCGGTTGAGCTGCGAGCCAGGAATTCACCGCTTCCTTGAGTTTGTGACAGTTGCGGGGAGTGACACTTGCAGGGAAAGGAAATGTGAAGACAATTCCGAGGAGACCCGGACGCTGCAGGTAGTGAACAGGGTGTTCCAGAAGCAGGGATACACCACCCCACTCCACGCCCTCAAGCCGCTATCTGTGCCGTATTCAGGGAAAGGCCCACCGGACCGGCCGCGCAGTTTGTGACACAAATTACATGTTTGATAATATCAATTTAATGCATAGAAGTATAAAATCACACCAAGACTACTTCCTGCAAACATTTCGACAAAAAAAAGTTGGCACTGAGTTTAGAAAAACAAAATTCTGGTATATTGGATTTTAACATTTTATCAAAAAATGAATGTTACTACAAGAGATACAGCCATTCAAATTTACGGGCACCATAACTTTTTCCCTTCCTGAGTAAATGAGCTGCTTCTTGTAGTTTCAACATCACAGTAGCCTTTTTCTTGAATGTTCTGAATATAAATCTTCACACAGACTTCTTGAGGAGGAGAATGATACGGATATCTAATTGTAAACCACTGCCTATTACCTTAGACCTTTTTGACTGTACTGAACAGGAGTTCCGCGCATTCCGTGATTTATATTTATACAGTTAACAGGCAATACAATTTATAACCGACTTTTGGCTGCCAATTTCGCTTCATTTTCCCTGGAAGTCTTGCAACTTGTTTCTCTCTGTTGGTTTATGCCAAGTTCGGAGTAAAAATGGTTCCATATGACGGTGATAGAAAATAGAATTTATCTTTAGCATTTTTCGGTGTGTGACATTCCCTTACACATTCCGTATTTCATACATTCATTGGATGTATTTGTAATTCGAATACAGCGAAATCGTTTTGGGGTCTCGAATAAACGCATCAAGTATGTAAAATACTCATTGACTTATTATTAACGTTTTTAATTGAGGGTTTAAGGTTGCGTCTCCTATTAAAAAGCATAGTAGCTATTTTCTAAAGAGATGGAAGTTGCGTGATAGTGGAGTTAACTACATAGCGGTGCAGGATGCCTAATATATTTATTGCTTGCACAGGTGTCTCGATATGCTTAGTGTCCTGAATGATATGCTTTTAGGAGGTATGACTGTTGAAAGTCATCCTCTTGTAGTAGCAGAGAATGTCTTAATAACTCTCCATACATTATCACTGTTAAAATACCGTTTTGTTTTCAAGAGGAACACTCAACGAATTAATATGTAGTTAGAACAAGTTAGGTGTTATGTTGACAGTACTAGACTTCTTGGTGTGCCTGTACCCAGGAAAAGCTATTAGCCGCCCCAAGGGCCCTGGTTCCCCGCAAGTGTTCCAACCCCCGCTTCCTTCACTGCTTCGTTCGAGTCAAATCGACGGCCCCTTAATGCCTGTTTGAGTGGACCAAACAAGTGATAATCAGAAGGGGCAAGATTGGGGCTATATGGAGGATGATACAGTACTTCGAATTTGAGATTCTGGAGCGTTTCAGCAGTGGACAGCATATGCGGACGGGCATTGTCGTGCAACAACACACCACCTTCTGACAGTAATCCTCGGCGTTTGCTTCGAATTGCAGGCTTTAGCCTTTCAGTAAGCATCTCACTGTAACGTACACAGTTTATTGTTATGCCGCTTTCACCATAATGTTCCAGTACAGGACCTCGTGCATCCCAAAAAACCGTAAGCATCAGTTTTCCTGCGGACGCTTGGCTCTTGAACTTTTTCTTGCAGGGCGAATTTGGATGTATACATTCCATACTCTGCCGTTTACACTCCGGCTCGTAATGATGGACCCATGTTTCGTCACCAGTAATGATTCTGTCTAAGAAGTTGTCCCCTTCGTTACCATAGCGATCCAAATGTTTTTTTGCAGATGTCGAGGCGCGTTTGCTTATGCAACTGTGTGAGTTCTTTTGGGACCCATCTTGAACAAACTTTACGAAACCCAAGTCTGTTGTGAATTATTTCATAGACAGAACCATGACTAATTTGGAGACGATGAGCCACTCCATCAATAGTTAATCGTCTGTCTAAGAGAATCATTTCACGTGATCGCTCAATAGTTCCTTCATTTGTGGCGGTAAACGGTCGTCCGGCTCCTTCATCGTGCTTAACACTCGTGCTACCATTTCGGAATTTTTCAATCCACTCGTACACACTTCATTGTGGCAAAACACTGCTCCCCTACTGTACTGAAATTCTTCTATGAATTTCGGCCCCTGATACACCTTCCGCCCACAAAAAACATATCACTGAACGTTGCTCTTCTTTGGTGCAAATAGACAGCGGAGCAGCCATGATTAACAGCACGGCAGCGACAACGAAACTAACGTAGCAGCTTGGAAATTGCACTGATATAACAACAAATAAACAAAGTATGCGTCGCCAACGTAAAACGACAGTACTACCAATATAAACAAAAATATAACTAAATTGCGGATAATAATTGACTTATCCTCGTAGGTGATGTTGCTAGGGTGACGTCATCAGTCTCAAGTTCAGGCAAAATGCCTGTTCTTGCGGGAGAGCTGCCAGAAAATGAAATGAATGGTAAATGGTCGTGTAACGCAACCTGTCTCGCTATGGTTGAATCACTATGAGTTGCATTTAACACAGAATAAAAAAACTGAGGATCACTACTCTTCCTTAGTAATAATTAGCAGTTAGTATGACATATAGATAATGCTAACAATGGTTGACGGTTGACGACTTGATGAGCATGCCAAGTACTGGACCTTCAAACATCACAAGATGTCGGGCTCCAACTTCTAATAACTTCTCTTTCCTATCATCTTCCTTCTGTTAAATACAAATTTACGCTTTCATCATAACACTTTAATTCACACGAAGATTTCTAGATATAATAGGCACTGAAATTTGGTTTTATCCTTCTTTGTTGCCGTACTGGACCACATTACAGTAAAAAAAATTTTTTTTCAATTTTGTAAAACATATATAGAGAGGTATTTTCACTGTGAAATCATGATAACGCAAGGGATTTTTCAATCTTTCGTGAAGTCTACTAATTTTTAATTTTTAACACTTATTATTACACGGTTAAATTTTCTTTCCTATTTATTTATTTATTTGAAACTGCATTCAAAACAAATTTTCCGCTTCCGCAAAATTCCTGAGTACATTACATAGTGCACTTCTTTTTGTTTCTCATCATGTTCCAAAAATCAGTTTTTTTATCAGTTAGGAAAAATCCGACGCAATCTCGTCCTATGTGGCTTCTCTTTAGAACTACAATTTAGACATCGTTTCGATTTGCTCTGAAAGGCAAAGACGGTTAATTCAATTGTCTTTTGTCCATAGAAACTTTCAGTCTAAAAGTCTTTTTATAGCTTTAGGGAGGTTTCACAGTGGGTCGCCTATGCCACAAGGGAATACGGCAAAAAGAGGTGGTTTCGCAGTGAGACCACTGTGACGCAAAGGGATAAGCTATGTCCGCCTCCGTAGTCTAGAGAACAGCGTGGTGGGTTGCCAAGCAGGGAGTCAGGAGATTTTCTGTGCTCGGGAACTGGGTATTGCCCTAATCATCATTTCAACATCTTTGACATGCAAGCCACAGAAGTGGCGTCAGCTAAAAAGACTTCCATCAGGCAGACCGAACACGATCCTAGTTGGGGTCTAACGACCATAAATCTCACATGGAATCATCATCAGTTGCTGACGGCATCTGGAGACTCGTTCAGATGCTGGTCCATAAAGCCATCTCCACACATCAATTTTGGAGAACTATCTGAAGATGGACCGCCTTGAGAACGAAACCGGTGATCAGTTAATTGGTTTGTGCTATATATACTGTTTCTTTAGTATAGTCTTTATATACATAGTACCATGTATATATGTATATATTTAGTCTCCGTATGTATGGACGATATCTTCTCACAAATTTCAGCCAAATGTGGTATACAAACTCTTATTCCCACAAAAATGAAGCACGGTGGGGTTTATAACAATAGGAGATATGGGCATATGACATAAATCATGTTTCATCAGCCCATCACGGCTGAACATAGACACGGCGAAGAGAACCGGGGGAAAGCGATGGAAAAAGAGGTAGATCTCTACATGCGGACATGATCCTTACTGGTATAGGAGCAACTTAGTTGGACATCATGACGATTTGTCTTTCCAGATAATTGTTATTCAATGAAGAATATAATATTATGTCGATATGAAGATGGCTCTGCAGTAAATTAGTCATTCATGAAATTATTTTTGCTGCTTTCAGATATTTGGTTCATACATCTTATGCAGAGGAGAAAAGGAAGGAGGGCAGCTTTAATGACCCGTACAGTGAGGATAGGAAGGACTACGAAGATACAGCGTGGAAGGAGAAGTTGAAACTGACAGAACGGAAAGGATGAGGTGGACAAAAAAATTAAGGGAGGCTTAGAAAGAGAACGTGGACAGAGAAAGACAGAGTCGATGAGGATATATGGAAAGGGGGAAGAAAGATAGGAAGAGTAAATGAACAGAGAGGGGAACGTGAAGACACTGGAACAGGAGCAGTATGGAGGGAGGCGATGGGTAGATGAGAATGACTAGGTAGAAAGAGTTGGAGGAGACGAAAGAGATATAGGATGGGGGAAGAAGAGAATGGTAAGAAAGGGGGAGGGGGAAAAAGAAAGAGGACATGTGCTTTAAGAGTGGGAGAAATACATAAGGAGGTGGTTTAAGTTAATCGAGAGAAAGGGTGGTGGTGGTGTGGAGGCAGATGAGGTCGGAGATAGGGGAGGGAGATTGTGGCTACAGAAGGGGTGGAGGAAGAGGCAGCGATGAGCTCAGAGATGGGAAGGATAAATTGGGCAAAATGAAGAGGATATGGGCAGAGTGGTGGCCAGTAAGTTCTGGGCAGAGACGAAGGACAAGGAGGTAGGCACGGTGTGAGTGGTGAGTGAGATGTGCAGGCAGAGAGATGAAATCGGAAAATGGAGAAGGAGGAGAATGAGGTCGACAGAGAGAGGAGGATGCAAATGGAGAGAGGCTTGATAGTATCGAACAGACACAAAGAGTGGTAATAGGACATACATAGAGAGAGTTTGGGCAAGAGCACATGGACAAACGGAGGTGGTAAAATGAGGTGGACGAAGACAGAGAAATAGGAGGAGACCTGTAAATGTATCACAGCAGATCACTTGCAGAAAGACTGTGTATGTATGAGATGAATAGAAAGGGGTGCCAGATTGACATCCGGTGAATGCATTAACAGGAGAAACTATGTGTAGTGGACTAGTATATAAATAAATAAATAGTAAGAATCATATACTGTATGAATCCAAGAATAGCGAGCAATATTCAAGATACGGTCGAATGAGAATTTTTTAAGCTACTTTCTTCTCCTTCACGGGTGAACGACAGTTCCTCAGTATTATTCAATTGAATCTCAGTCCAATATTCGCTTTACATGTCATTAGTGTCATGTGTAGTTCCACTACAAGTAGCTCTGTAAGTTATCACTGTTCCAGTGATCGTTCTGTATCTGCAGTAAGTAGTTACCGCACAAAGTATCAATCGTTTTGGGGGGGGGGGTCTCCAGGTTTCCAGTATAAATGTTTAATGTTGGGACTCTTTTGTAAACGGCACAATCATATGCCAAGATCCCCATGTGAATTCGGACTTGCCGGCCGCGGTGGCCGAGGGGACTGAGGCGCTTCAGTCACGGTCTGCACGGCCACTACGGTCGGGGGTTCGAATCCCCCGTCGGGCATGGATATTTGTGCCGTCCTTAGTTGTAGCTAGTTCATAAGTAGTTTGTAAGTTTCGGGACTGATGACCCCGTAGTTAAGTCCCTTAAGCTTAACAAACATTTGAACGTTACTCCGACTATATTGTTGAACGTAAGCATTGTTCTTTCACGTGACTGACAGTCACAGTCTCTCTGAAGGACGGATCTCGTCCCCAACTCTCTGCTCACCAGCTCCTCGGCACCCTCTGCCCACATCCCCTTCATCTCCATTTTACCTTCTTCTCCCCATCCCTTTGCCCACCTCTTTTCCGTCCCCTCTGTCCATTCCTTACTCCTCCCTCTCTGGACCCATAATCTCCCTCTCCCCATTTCCTACCTCCTGTCCATCGCCTCTGTTCAGGTAGACCTCCCTCTCTTTCATTCCATATACTCTTCCCTTATGTCTATCTATTCGTCCTACGCCCTTATTTCCTACCATTAACTCCTTTCTCATGTTTTGTTTTATATACCTCCCTCTGAAGTCAATTTTTAGCACAAGAACCGAGCCCCTCAGCTGCGGATGTCGTGATAACCAAATACTCTGACTCTGAAGGAGGAGCCCGTGTACTGGTGGCAGGCTAACGCCGAGAGAGGTGTCAGCGAGTGCGGCCTGAGAACAGGCCCTGCAGCGGCCGCAGCCGTCCTGCCTCGCCGCACGCCTCACGGCTCCCCGCGATAAATCTGAGCGGGCATCGGGCCGCAGACCGCCGCTGGATTTATGGCGAATCGCGGTGGCGGCCAAAGTGTGCGCTGCGCCGGGCCGGACCGGACCGGGCAGTGGCCGGTGCGGTCTGCGGCGTGTCCACCGGCGATTGCCTGCGCTCGCGCTCTCGTGCCGCGGTTGCTTAGCCAGAGGAGCTGTCGCAGGGGTACACTCGACACCGGCTCCTCTAGAGGGCGGACACGTCTCCAGTTAACTCGGCATCAGCGAAGTCCTGAACCCACAAACACAGTAAGTCTGGGCGGGAACGTAGTCCTACGCGATGGCACTGTTGTGTAAACCATTCGCGGACTAAACTTCCTGGCACTCCGCTGCAGAGTTAACGTTTCATTCTGGAAACATCCCTTAGGCTGTGGCTAAGCCATGTCTCCACCATTTCCTGTCTTCCAGGAGTGCTAGCCCTGCAAGTTTCGCAGGAGTACTTCTGTGAAGTTTGGAAACGAGGAGGCGAGGTACTGGCAGAAGTAAAGTTATAAGGACGCACCTTGAAGTGTTTCGGGCTAGCTCAGACGGTAGACAGCTTGCCAGCGAAAGGCAAAGGTGCCGGGTTCGAATCCCGGTTCCGGTACACAATTATAATCTACCAGGAAGTTTCGTGTCAGTGCACACTCTGCTGCAGAGTAAAAATTTCATTCTCCATTCTCTGATTTCTTTCCGCGTCAATTCCGAATGAAACCTCAAGCTTTCTTGGACTACTTCTGTCGTTTCCGTCAGGAGCAACTGGCAACTACTTAATGCCACAGATGGCATCAACGTCTTCACTGGTGGCGTCACAGTTTCTTGTTCGGTCGCAGACGCTGTATGTAATGTCTTTGCTACTTCTTCCTAAGGAGCGTTTGACACTGATGAACAGACCCTTTAAAATTCTGAAGTCAGCAGAGAAGGGGCGGTTTGGGCCGCGGTGGCCGAGTTGTCTGCGGCGCGCCAGTCACGGTCTGCACGGCCACTACGATCTGGTGTTCGAATCCCCCTCGGGCATGGATATTTGTACCGTCCTTAGTTTAAGCTAGTCCATAAGTAGTTTGTAATTTTATGGACTGATGACCCCGTAGTTAAGTCCCTTAAGCTCTACAAACCCTTGAATAATTTTTGAAGGGTCGGTTGTTTACAACTTGTACAGAAATCAGACATGAGCAAGCGAAATACCTGGCCAATATCCTCGCTCCACATGTGGGACATTAGAAAGGTAAAGCAGTCAACAACCCGAAGATTCGTTTGAACACCACAGTGCTTTACTAGGCATGCTCCTGTTTGGAAGTGGTATGCCGTTGCTTTCCTCCGACCTTCGAACTGATTTACCCAGCCAGTTATAGGGGGACCTACAGTTTTACGTGGGTTCCGAAAGTGCTACGCGGTATTTTTCACATCAGCAACACTGCCAGAGGTGAAAAAAGTGGAAAGTGACAGATAAAAATACTAGGACTATGCGGAGATCGAACCCGCGACCTTCGGATTTTTAGTCTGGCACTCTACCACTGTGCTACGGAGCTGCACAGTGGGACATTATGAACATCACATTAAGAACTCAGCCGAATTCATCAGCCGAATTCACCGTCTTCTACTTGGTGAGGGTGACATTATGGTCAATTTCGATGTGGTGGCGCTGTTTACGAATGTGCCTATCAAAGACTCTTTGGTCTTCGTGTCCCAGTACTTTGCAAGTGAAGTGGTTGAGCTATTTACGCACACTCAGTGTTTTCTACACAACGGTCAGTATTACGATCAAACGGACGGCGTTGCCATGGGAAGCCCATTAGCTCCAGCTGTTGCGAAACTCTTCATGGAGAATTTTCATAATATTACCGTAGGCAAGGCACCATTAAAGCCTAAATGTTTCTTCCGATACGTTGACGATACGTTCAATATTCGGCCACACGGACGTGAGAAACTTGACGAGTTCTTAGAACATCTGAACTCCATCAACAGTGACATTCGGTTCACCGTGGAGGTAGAGAAAGAGAGTACATTGCCCTACCTCGACGTCCTCGTCCGTCGCAAATGGAAAGGATGCCTTGGCCACAGGATCTACAGAAAACCTTCCCACAGTAATCTGTACTTGCACGCCATAGCTATCATCACCCGGCACAAAAGCGCACTGTATTACACACATTGGTACCTCGTGCAATAAAAATATTAAACGCCGCTATCCTGCCCCATGAGCTGAACCACCTACGCAAAGTTTTCAGAAATAATGGCTAGAACGATCATGAAATAAGTAATGCGATCTCAGGAAAGAAGCAAAATAAGACTACTGAGGAGGAAGAGGACAAGAAACTTGCTTCTTTGCCATTCTGTGGTTCTGTGTCAGGCAAAATAAGCCCTGCTATAGAGACACAAGATGATATAGGTCTTCAGACCTCCGACGGAAATCCGACAATTATAGAGACCAGTTAAAGACGCAGCAGGTCTCAGAACACCTGCGGTCTACAAGATATCTTGCGAGTGTGGCCAGTCTTTTATCGGACAAAAAGTACGAGCTGTCGAAGAACGCAAAAAGTAACATGAAAGATTTTATCTTTTACGATGCTCAGATAGATCTGCTTTAGGTGGGCATGTTTCATTAAACGATCATTGCATCAAATTTGATGAAAACTCCGCCGTGGCTCGCACTAACGGCTTCTGGTATAATTAAAGAAGCTATCGAAATTAAAGCAACTGGTAACACCCTTAACAGAGACGGCGGCTTGCGGCTCAGCGAAGCGTTGGATCCAGCGATCGCGGAGTCCATATATGGCGCATGTCCATATAAAGCGATGTCTCGGGGCACAAGTGACGTCACACCCGGCAGCTACTGCATATAAGCTCAAATGTTCAAATGTTTGTTAAGCTTATGGGACTTAACTACGGGGTTATCAGTCCTTAAACTTACAAAGTACTTATCAACTAGCTTATCCTAAGGACGGCACAAATATCCATGCTCGAGGGGGGGGATTCAAGCCCCCGACGGTAGTGGCCGTGCAGACCGTGACTGAAGTGCCTCAGTCTCCTCGGCCACCGCGGCCGGCTGCATATAAGCCCGTGCTAGTACCAACTAGGCAGTTATTCCACTTGCTAATGGCCAAGGAGTGCTTGGCCGAAAGTTCGTGGAGTTTTAAACACTTGACGCAGACGGAAAGCCAATATATTTTTATTCAGCAGTCATAAGAGTTGAAGGGAATGAAAGCGACACGTTGGGTGGTAAGGGGTTACTCAATCTGTACATAGAGCTAACTGTGAAGGAAAGCAAGGAGAAGTTTGGAGGAGGAATTAAAATTCAGAGAAAAGCAAAGAAACCCTTTAGGTTTGACGATGATATTCTGTCAGTGACGGCAAAGAACATGGTAGAGCATTGGAACGGAATGGAGAATGTATTGAAACGAGTGTATAAGATTAAAATTAATGACTAAAACAAGGGTAATGAAATATATTCTAAGAAAATCTGTCGATGTTGAAGGTATCAGATTAGATTAGGTCAGTTACGTTATATAGGTAACAAAATAATTTCTGATGGTCTAAGTAAAGAAGATATAAAATGCAGAATGGTATGGCAAGAAAATCGTATCTAAAGAAAAGGAATTTGTTGACATCCAATATTAATTTAAATGTTAGGAAAGCCTTTATAAAACCATTTGTCTGCAGTGCAGTATTGTCGGAAATGAAACGTTGGCGATGAGTTCAGAAGAAAATGTGTTACAAGCTGCTTAAATGTTTAAATGCTGAAGATTACAAATGAACAGATCGATTCATATGATACGTTATGAGACATCAAAGAATCGTCAAGTTATCTTAGGAGGGAATAAAATTCGCAAACGGAGACAGAGAGCCGAATTCAATAAGCAAGAAGGGTGTTGGTTGCCGTTCTTATTAAGAGATGAAGAGTCTTGCATAGGATACGGTAGCGTGGCGAGCTCCTTCAAACCTGTCTTTGGACTAAAGAACACAACAACAACATGTAATCAAGAGAAAGTTTACAAACAGTTTGAAATTGAGCTTAAAGTTTATTGCAAACCTCCCTGCTCTCAGCATCTCATAGGGTGAATACCGGGCAGTCATTCGTCAAAAGGCTGTTTCACATGGCTCTTCAAAGCTTAAAATACCCTATCTCCTAAACTGTACGTCGTACTAGGTTATATGTGGGCAGATAGATTCGGTAACGTATTTGGATAACATCTGCAAAATAAAAGAAGTAATAGAGCGTCTCATCTCACAAAAAATTTTTAATGGATGGCGTTATATGACTTCAAAAGAGTTAGTAGTTAAAATGTAATAAATTAAAACCTCCTGGCAGATGATGAAGTTTGACCGCATGGACAGTGAAACTGTAGTAAGTGATATTTTCTCTTTTCATCATTTGTCTGGGAAGAGATTAAGAAGCATTACTCATTATTTATCACAGACAGCGCCACGATGCAGAAGTCGTCTGCTGTTTAATTGTGTTTATGGTGTTGCAGTTGATTTCACAGCTCCATTTTTCCGGTTCAGCCAACAAATGTTCATATGTTTGTATAGCTTATTGGACTTAACTACCCTATACTAAGGACGGCACAAATATACATGCCCGAGGGGGGATTCGAACCCCCGACCGTAGTGACTGTGCAGACCGTGACTGACGCGCCTCAGTCCTCTCGGCCACCGCGGTCGGCATTCAGCGAACCTTTCCCCGGCAGTTTGCAGTTCATTTCCATATAAAATTTTCACGTGCTATAGGCAGTAACGCTCAAGGATATTTTCCTGTTTCATATCCTGTAAAGAAACGTTTAGCTTGACTTCGGAATGGGTTGTATATATTTCGACCAAACTAATAAAATTATCACTGAATGGACAAAAAATTATTTAATTTGCAGATTTATCATAAATGGATATTCATCACAATGAAAAATAGGTGAACGAAATGGAACACAGCGGTACGATTCTTGAAAGGGCATTACGGCAGTGCAGACCACTATACTACATGAAAAAGTCGAGAGAGTAATCATCATGTTTACGATATTGAATGAAAACTAAGTTTCTCATCAAACTAGCTATACCAGGCTTGCGTTGCAGTGCCCATATCAGAATGACCATGTAAAGTCAGTAAGTCAGGACTTGGTATTAAAAGAAATGAAAATGTAAATGTTTGAATTCACAAATCTCCGAGACATTATCACCGATTGTTTTGAAATTTTGTTAGAATATTGCGTGTGTTTACAGATTTGTATTTCGATTTCGGTTGTTAAATGAATTACTAATTGCATTAGTAGTCAAGAAATAGCAATTCAAAACGTCATTCCTAATGTGGTACTTTTTCACGTATCTCAATGTTTATGACATCTTGTCTTCTGAACTATGCGTCGTAGAATCACAAAAGTATGGAAGAATATTTAATGATTTATGTCGATACTTTAAGCAAAATAGAGTTAGTTGTAACCAAGCAATGCATTGAAAAGTAATGATGATGCCGCAGTTTTGCTGTGAACAACAAAATGTAGTAAACGATAAAATTTTTCCGTTAATTTTGTCGGGAGTGTCAGAGAGAAACATATCGTAACAGTTTGAAATTACGTGTGAAGTTTCTTGCTCTCATTCAATAATAGTGGATAATTAAATCTGGGTCTTTTCGCAAGCTGGGAACTCATTGTTTATGACGTCAAATCTTCTGAACTATCTGTCATACAATTTTGTTTGTGGGCCAGGAACCTATGCGGGTGTACAGAGAATAGCTCACTAAGATTTCATCGCAATAGGATGAATGGTGTACCAATACCTCGACTACAAGCATTAATTCTATAATTTATATTAGGCGAGTGAGAAAACCGTTGACACTACATTTACCTCGAAAACTTAACTGTAAGGTTAGTTTTCTGTGCAATTGAACCGAAGTAATTTAACAGACGGATTTGTTAGTGCATAAGTATTCATCAATTAACAAAAAAGGCTGAGAAGTAATATGGAGAAAGGCTTAAGCCATAAAACAGACGACATTTCTATTTCTTTTTAGTTTTTCTTTTCAGAAATACTATGGTGTTCTTTTCACTGATTAACTTGAGAAAGTCAAAATAAATTAGTGCAAATGTTATTCGGATAATTTGGATGAGTAAATAACTCAGGAGAGTCATAGACAGTGCGTATAAGAAAAGATCGTCCTCTATTCACAAGACGCTTTCGAAACACTGGAAAATGTTCGAAGTACAACGCGAAGATTGTGCAAGTATCGTGTGGCTATTGTGTATTCCTTAAAGTACTGCAATTCACCGATTGAATCCACTGGAGAACGTTAGAAAACCCGCACTGATGTAGAGCAGAACTTTATAACAGTAAGTGAATTTTCACAGCTAGGTGGAGAGCTACTCGCCTATCCTTCATGCAATTTAACAAACACAGAAAACTGATGTCTCGTGCTTAAAACTGAAGCGTTTATTCTCGAGACAGAATAGGACATCTTCACGTCTTTGATTGATAATCCGTTTGATGATATCTGGTTCGCATAGCTCATACGCAAACAATAGTGTTTCTTCTACCTGTAATTTGTGTCCCTCTGTTTGGTCATTACAATGTATAACATCCGTCTGCCTCTAGCTTTAGGGCGGAGCCAGATGGGCAGTGTTGGACTCGTTTACCGGAGGACGGCGCTTCAGATACTGTTCTGCCCATCGAGAATTAGGTACCCCTAAGCTTCCTAAATCACTTTACACTAAGAACTCGTTCACTGTCATGATTAAAAAGAAATAATAGGTTTCTTGTTTGCTTTTAATTCTTTTCTCATTCTGTTCCGCAGAAGAAATGTTTCTTTCTGACCGTTCCGTGTCCAAGATACTGCATGTACGTCTAGTTTTTAGGTCTAAATAAAATTGGTAATTCGAGAAAGGACCATCACACTGACGCAACGGACGATGGTGGTGGTAGTGCTACGGACGATGGTGGTGGTAGTGCTCCGATGACGCAATTGCGCACTTCATCGGTGGGCGGGGTCGGTTTTGTAGGTTGACGTATCGTGCCACCGAGTTCACGTCAGCAGCAATTAAACAGCTCAGGGTCTCAATTAGCGGTGAAACGCTTTGCGGTAAGAATAACACCTGCAAATGCAGTCTTGGCTTAGTTTCCGACAGCACGGTCTCGCCAGGGAGCACGTTAATACGATGCCCGACCCGTCCAGTCACGGAACAGGCGGGATCGAAGGCCAGCTCCTCGTGGGACGCCCTGCAAGTCATTTCCGGACTCTTGCGTAATGAGAATGTATCAGAACACGAGACAGCGGATGAAGAAAAATGAACGGCCCTAAACATACGACACGGAAACGTCATACCGCGTGGGACACTGATTGAGTGCATGCAAAGAAGCAGATTCGGGGTGTACTGAAGCGGGAAGATGAGGATCAACGAACTTACTGCTCCACTGAGATTGCGTATGTATTACAGAAAACGGTTGTCTTGCTTTACAGACATTTCGGACATGCCGTAAAAGACATCGACGGTCAATTGTTCAAGCATTATTATCATCCGTACCAAAATTTTCAAATGTTTGTATAGCTTATGGGACTTAACTACGGGGACATCAGTCCCTAAACTTACAAACTACTTATGAACTAGCTAATTCTAAGGACGGCACAAATATCCATGCCCGAGGGGGATTCGAACCCCCGACCGTATTGGCCGTGCAGACCGTGACTGGAGCGCTTCAGTCCCCTCGGCCACCGCGGCCAGCTCATCATTGCCATTAGATACTGATTATGTCTTTCAGCGTTCAGTAATTCTCCATGATCACCTATTCAATGATAACATTGATGTCTGGTCTGACGTTAAGCCTGTTACTTTAAAATCATTCTTCACCGAATCCAAGTACTTTATCCTTGGTCTACCTCGACTCCTCTTACTCTCTAATGGCGGTCTCTTAGGTAAACTTGCTTCTCCCATCAATGTAACATGACCCTACCATCTCAGCCTGTTCGCTCCGCTTCATCTACTGTTTTCATTCCAAGTTTTTCTTTGATTTCCTCGTTGTGGACATCCTTCTTCCATTGTCTCATCAATGAGTACCTGCAATCATCTTTGCTACTCTCATATCTGTAACGTCAGACTTATTAATAAGGTAAACTGTATCCACCCTGCTTTCTCTCTCATACAACTATGTTCGTCGAAACATAGAGCGGTACACTGCTAACAAGGAAAGTACTTGGGCTCGAACAAACACATATACATCAAAATCGTATGAGAGATAATGTAAAGATCCCTTATTGCACTAGTGATACTCCTGCATCTGCAAAACTCTGCAATCGCCCGTTAGAGGCCCCTGCGTGTGCCATGCCGCATTGCAATTTGACCTGTCGGTTCGCCAGTAGTGACGGTGCATCCGAAGTTGCGTTTTATGATGTTTTTGTCTGTTGAAGCGTCATATGGGGCGGCGATTGCTAATCAATCCTGCTAATGTATTGCGATTAGTTGAGATGAAGTTACGAAGAACCCTTCTTCGTGAAGATGGTATTAGTGTAGAAGATGAATCATTTGCGTGCTTTCTCGTATCTGTTATGGTACAGAAATATGAGCATAGGTTAGATACTGTTGTTACAAACTCATAATAATGATAATAGGGATGATAATGACGAACTACTCATTGCAAGCGGTAGTGCTACGGTAAGTGCGGGAAGAGGCGATGGAAGCAGTGGCAGTGAATACCAACAGTCTTCCGGAAAGAAGGTTAAAGTTGCAACTATCATCACGGCTTTCGATGACAATTCGCTAGAGAACATGTACGATGATTATTACATAAGTTATAGTTATGATATCTGCATTACGTATTGCGTCTACGATTACATCTACAGTGCTATCTAGAGCATGGTTGCAGAGCTTTGCAGAAAAACAACACCCACCAGCACACTGAGGTGTACGTAGAGATCCTGTAACGAAACGTTCATACAGATACGTTTGTTCGAGTCCATGTACTTTCCTTGTTAGTCTTGGTAATGACTTAATTCTTGTAGAAGAGAGTTGATTGTAGCTGAGCACTCAATTCGTTAGCTTTACTACACATTGATTCCATTTCTTTCAGTATGTTGCCATTCTGTGAGAAAATACATCCTAAACCCTTGAAACTGTCCACCTGTTCTAACTTTGTACCTTCTCTTTGCCCCTCAGTGTTTAAATCTATTTCCCACTGACGATGATTTCGTTTTCTAGATGCTGATCTTCATATCATAACCCTCACACTTCTGATCTACCTCTGAGATATCAGAGGCAACATTTAAATCGTAACTGCCATCAGAACTGAGTCGTCCGAATATGCGAGACTGTTTACTTTGTTTTCACCTTCTTTTCAGACCTGCGATTCGACTATATTTTTTGAGTTTCGACTTAACGTCACTTCCTCAAAGGTGATCCTATTTCCATCATCATTCCTATCCCATTGTGCCTCAAAATCTGAGGAATTGCTTAAAGTTTCACCTGTATATAGCAACTCCTCAAAATATTCCCTCCATGTGAGTTTCGACTTAACGCCCCTTCCTCAAAGGTGATCCTATTTCCATCATCGTTCATATCGCATTGTGCCTCAAAATCTGAGGAATTTCTGAAAGTTTCACCTATATGTAGCAATTCCTCAAAATATTCCCTCCATGAGCCCAAGACATCCAAAGGATTCATGATCAGCTTTCCTGACCTGTGCGAAACTTTTGTTTGTTCAAGCAATAAATAGTAGTTCATAGATCAAGTGATTGCTGGTCACTGACTGCTTCTGGACAATTCCCAAACGTTGGACTTTCGGTGACAAGTGAGCGTCGGTATCATTGCTAGTATTCCAAGAAAACTGTGAATTTTTCTTCCAGTTCGAGCGCTTGCCGAATACAGATTCGTACGTAGACCAGAGCACCAGACGAGTAAATTTTCTTTTAGTTAGAGAATGAACCAAGGCCATCAGCGGCAAGAATGGCTGCGACTTTGGACGTAGGTCAGTCAAAATGTATCGTCTCAAATCCACATACCAAATTGATACCGCTGCTCCTATCGATGATGTTCTGTGCAACCACGCTATGGACTTCACTACACTGCTGGGAACACGTTTCGTAGTAAGAAGGGTTTGGAATACATGCAGAGGTGGACAAAAAATATGAACACCAAACATGGAAACACTACTTCTTTGTTAGTAAGGACTTGGCCTACCAGTGCTTTGAGAACAACCACAACTTTTGGAGAAATATTCTCTTAAAATGTCTTTATAGTTTCCAACAGAATGTTATCCATTGTTATACCGAAACATCCGTCAATTAATTCATCTATGTTGGAGCTGTAAATGTGGTCCTCACTCTCTAAAACTACCCACAGTGATTCGATTAGAGTGAGTGTCGCGAATTTGCAGTCGAGGGGATAAGTTTGATAATTTTCTAATGCTGTACAAAGCACATCTGAACCTATTCAGCTTAGTGTGTCGGCGCATTATCGTTTAGTAATGTGGCAATATTTGGTATCAATATGTTGGTCACAGTAACCAGTTTGCTGTCGAGGATGATGAGATATTCATTCACAATTATCCGAACAGTCACAGTAATGATAGAAACAGTCCAAGATTTATACAGGGTGTTACAAAAAGGTACGGCCAAACTTTCAGGAAAAATTCCTCACACACAAAGAAAGAAAATATGTTATGCGGACATGTGTCCGGAAACGCTTAATTTCCATGTTAGAGCTCATTTTAGTATTTCTCTTTAAATGATAATTGAAATAATTCGTGCAGATAATTGTCAAAATACCCAATTGTTTCGTTAGTATGTCCTGTACTTCCTCCACCGCCATTTGACCCAATTGGAGGAAGGTAATGTTGACTTCAGTGCTTTTTGACACGCGACTCATTGCTCTAGAGTACTATCATCAAGCACATCAGTACGTAGCATCAACTAGTTAGTGTCCATCACGAACGTGGTTTTGCAGTCAGTGCAATGTTTACAAATGCGGAGTTGTCAGATGCCCATTTGATGTATGGAATAGCACGTTTCTCAACAACAGATTCGTTGACCGATGGATTGGTAGTGGCAGACCGATTCCATGGCCTCCACGCTCTCTTGACCTCAACCCTCTTGACTTTCATTTATGGGAGCATTTGAGAGCTCTTGTCTACGCAACCTCGGTACCAAACGTAGAGACCCTTCGTGCTCGTATTGTGGACTGCTGTGATACAATACGCCATTCTCCAGGGCTGCATCAGCGCATCAGAAATTCCATGCGACTGAGGGTGGATGCATGTATCCTCGCTAACGGAGGACATATTGAACATTTCCTGTAACAAAGTGTTTGAAGTCACGCTGGTACGTTCTGTTGCTGTGTGTTTCCGTTCCATTATTAATGTGGTTTGAAGTAATAAAATGAGCTCTAACGTGGAAATTAAGCGTTTACGGACACATGTCCACATAACATATTTTCTTTCTTTGTGTGTGAGGAATTTTTCCTGAAAGTTTGGCCGTACCTTTTTGTAACACCCTGTATATACAAGGGTGAGTCATTAAATAAGTCGCAAACTGAGGTACACACGTCAGTACTGCGTTCACAAGCCTGAAAATTGCTTTAATTTGCAGCTGACTCCACCTGTAAATTTAAACAATCGTCCCATCTTTCGAGGAAACTTTAAAAGCTCGGAACTTGGAATTTCTGTGGCAGCGTTTTCATACCTATAAGTGACGCTCTTGCGCTGTAACTTCATTTGGTTCCTTAAACTGCTTCAACCCACAATACGCTCGCTCTTGTGTATTCTGCTGGGGAATACTGCGCGCAAGTGTGGGAAAACAGCGCTCACACAACAAAGATTGACGTCCAACTTAATGAAGCCATGAGGATTACCACTGGCACTGTCAGATCTACGCCCATTCAGTGGTTACCTGTCCAGGCTAACATTGCTCCGCAAGATCTGAGGAGGAAAGCCGCTAAGGTAAAATTGATATAGAATGTCGAGACTCACAAGAACTCTCCCTTGTATGATGCTCTAAGGGATCCCCCAGCATGTCGTCTGAAATCGCGAAAACCTCCCTGGTGTGACACAGAAAGCACCACTTCCTTCGACGTGACCTCCAAGTGGCAAGAACGCTGGAACGAAAATCCACCGCACAACGGCCACCTTGTGCAAGATCCATCCAAGAAGGTTGAGGGATTCCATCTACCACGCCAAACCTGGTCGAGACTGAACCGCATCAGGACTGATCAAGGGAGGTGTGCCTACAACATGAAGAAGTGGGGTTTCCATCCATCTTGTGACTGTGGGGCAGAGGAGCAAAATCGTAGTGCACATCGTCAAGCAGTGTCCACTGCGAGCATTTAATGGTGACTTGGAGAGTTTACATCAAGAGACAGAAAGTGCTCTGGACTGGCTGATAAATTTGGACATTTCCATTTAATTTTATATATATATATATATATATATATATATATATATATATATATATATATATATATATATATACTATACGATAAATAAATAACAACCCACAATACGGATGTGTAGTAGTGGTAGAGAAATCCCCTATACAGAGCGCAGTAGTTGCGTGTCTACCTCAATGTGCGACTTATTTACTGACACACTCTCTTACAAATCATGATAAAACTAATCTATGCTGGACTGTAAGAAAAAGGCAGACGGTTTCGTAAGGTTCTTTTTAGGTTTTCGATACATGAACTCGGTTGTCTGCAGGGATCAATATAAACGTTGAACATTGGACCATGTCACATACTTACCGACATCAAGTAACCAAGTTTTATGATGGTCGCACCAGTTCCCTTGATCTTTGAAGTTTTACGACTTCAGCAACTGCAGCGCTTCCATAAATGTTAAACTCCAGTAGTTGTCTTTTATTTATTTATTTTTTATTTAAGCAATATTAATCAAGTATGTTTTATGCTTTGCACCTGCTTTCACTGTCTTACTTTAATATTGTCTGGCCACATTCGTTCTCAATGCCCATCTGTCGCTGTCAGTTAGCCTCCCCTTTGTCAATGACGTTTTACCATGTTTTGTGTACGCAATCAAATGAAATGTTCAATTGTTTGAAAATCTATGGGACATAACTACTGCGGTTATCAGTCTCTAAGCTTATAAACTACTTAACCTCACTTAAACTAAAGGAAGGACAACACACAGACCCTTGTCCGAGGGAGGCGTCGAACCTCCGACGGGGAGCAACTGCGAGCTCTGCAGCAAGGTCTTTTAGAGCGTTCAGTCTTTCCACCCCGGCTACACGATCCCTACTGAGGTTAGCTGCTTGGAAAGCCACTAGTAGCTATGGAGGTAACTTTCCAAAAACAGCGTCGCTGGTCATCTCAAACTGAACAATCAAAGACTACCGTCACCAACTAATAGTGAAACTAATACTGTAAAACGTGTAACTTACGTTTTTTATTGAAATCACCATTATTATTAATCTTTAATTAAATGTAAAAATTACAAATAAACAAAAATGCGTGCATTTTTTCTTAAAAATTAGCATTAGATATTAAAATTGTATAACTATTCGAACACAAGAAAGAAAAGAAAAAGGCCAGGGCAGGATTCGATCCTATGATAGATGAGACGAGAATACTACAAAGTATGCCACACCAACAGGTGTTTCTTTTGAAACTTCCTGGCAGATTAAAATTGTGTGCCGGAACCGGGACTCGAACCTAGGACCTTTGCCTTTTGCGGGCAAGCGCTGTAGCACTGAGCTACCCCGACACGACTCACGATGCCGCCTCACAGCTTTACTTCCGCCAGTACCTCGCCTCCTACTTTCCAAACTTCACAGAAGTTCTCCTGCGAAATTTGCAAGACTAGCACTCCTGGAAGAAGGGATATGATGGAGACATGGCTTAGCCCCAGCCTAAGGGATGTTTCCAGAATGAAACTTTCACTCTGCAGCGGAGTGTGCGCTGATATGAAACTTCCTGGCATATATATATATATATATATATATATATATATATATATATCGAAAATCCGATACCCAAGTGTGAGACGTGTCGGGCTCAGATTTCGGTTGGTCACCTCCTTGCTTGCTGGCACAAAAGTTCTGCCTTGTCCTTTATCGACCTTGTTGTCTCTTACATCCGTTGATGGGGGTTGGAACACTTGCGCGGGGTGACACTTGCGCGGAGTGACACTTGCGCGGTACCCGGGGCCCTTGGGGCGGCTGATGGCTTTCCCTGGGTACAGGCACACCAAGAAGTCTAGCACTGCTGTGGTCAATTTTCCACACTGTCAACATAATACGAAAATCAGTGAAATTGCACAACCCTTTCAAAGCTGAAGAGCAATATAGCAACTTGTTCTAACTACATATTAATCCGTTGAGTGTTCCTCCTGTAAACAAAAAGGTATTTTAATAGTGATAATGTTTGGAGAGTTATTAAGACAATCTCTGCTACTACAAGGCGATGACTTTCCACAGTCATACCTCCTAAAAGCATATAATTCAGAACACTAAGCATATCAAGACACCTGCGCAAGCAATAAATATATTAGGCATCTTGCACAGATACGTTGATGTAATTGACCGCTATGTAGTTAACCCCACTATCACGGAACTTCCATCTCTTTAAAAATAGCTACTATGCTTTTTAATAGGATACGCAACCTTAAACCTTCAATTAAAAAACGTTAATAATAAGTCAATGAGTATTTTACATACTTGAAGCGTTTATTCGTAGACCCCAAAACGATTTGGCTGTATTCAAATTACAAATACATCTAAGAAATGTATGAAATACGGAATGTGTAAGGGAATGTCACACACCGAAAAATGCTGAATATAATTTCTATTTTCCATCACCGTCATATAGAATCATTTTTACTCCGAACTCGGCATAAACCAACAGGGAGAAACAAGTTGCAAGACTGCCAGGAAAAATGAAGCGAAATTGGCAGCCAATAGTTGGTTATAAATTACATTGCCTGTTAACTGTATAAATATAAATTACTGAATACGCGGAATTACTGTTCAGTACAGTCAAAAAGGTCTAAGGTAATAGGCAGTGGTTTACAATCAGATATCCGTATCACTCTCCTTCTCAAGAAGTCTGTGTGAAGATTTATATTCAGAACATTCAAGAAAAAGGTGTTGAAACTACAAGAAGCAGCTCATTTACTGAGGAAAGGAAAACGTTCTGGTGGCCGTAAATTTGAATGGCTGTATCTCTTGCAGTAAAAAAAAGTAACATTCATTTTTTGATAAAATGTTGAAATCCAATATACCAGAATTTTGTTTTTCTAAACTCAGTGCCAACTTTTTTTGTCAAAATTTTTGCAGGAAGAAGTCTTGACGTGATTTCCTACTTCTATGCATTAATATTATCAAACATGTAATTTGTGTCACAAATTGCGCGGCCGGTCCGGTCGGAAGTTCGAGTCCTTCCTCGGGTATGTTTGTTTGTACTTTGCCTAAGTCATTTTAAGTAAGATTAAGTAGTGTGTAACTCTACCAATGACCTAAGTAGTTTGGCCGCATAAGACTACACATATACACGTAATTTATTTATTTCATAACCACGTTTAAGTACTAATAATTAAAGACACTTAAATGTAGAAATTAGACATAAACACTGAAAACAAATGATTGATATTTCTCATAAGATGAATGCACACAACCGTTGAATTATGTCTTGTGAATGTACCTACAAAATCTTCCATCTGAAAATTTTAGCGTGAGTCCCAAATTTTTTTCTTTCTATAATAACATTAAAAACATATTAAAAATTCAGAACTCGAAAACCAGTGAAGTTATGGACTTGAAGCGTTTTTTGTTGCTAAATCTTTACATAGTAGACACGATTCTAAAATATGGTTGCTATCGCCAAAATAGACGAAAAGTTAAATTTTTTGGTGTAATCTTCGCCGGGTAGACTGTATGTTGTAGAAGTCTACGCCGAACCCAATTATAATCATACCTCTGAGGAGAGAACGTTGTTTGCACTTCTCCTGCGTTTCTAGTCGGCCGTGCTGTGGTACGTAACGACATCATACCGTTCCATTTCACCGAGAGCTATATATGTATTGGTGTGATGTCTGTTCTTTCGAAATAAGACATCACACCAATATATGTATCATTTAGACGCAAAGATTCTTAACAACGTTAGACCTTGTGTGTAAACAGTTAAAGGTTATGAGTGCCACTGGAAAAATGCATAAGTAACACCTGTTGTTTGAGACTTGAAGATGACCTCTAATTAGCCGAAATCGATATCTCATAATAAACATAACGTGTAGCTGTCTATATTTCATAATGCAATTTCTAACATATTTAAAAGCTGCTCAAAACCACCTAAAAAACCTTTATAATGAGATTGTATATAATTCCACGATCAAATTGTGTTTTAGTTATTTGTAGTAATACACCAAAAGATCTGCCCTTGCTTTTAGTGCCTTAATCAGCTGTTTATTTTTAGAGGTATTACTAGGGACAGGAAAAATTCGCATTTGCGATAAATGCGAATATAGATGCGAATTCTGACTCAAAATGCAGTAAATCCGAAATTGTCATAAATGGTATTTTGGTGTGAAACACTATTTAATCAGAAATAATGGGAGATAACTTTATTTTCTGCCCTTAAATATGAACGAAGTAAACAGTAGGTACCGGATAAATTCGCATTTTTCAATGAATGCGAAATATAGGCCCATGCTAATTTTGGGCCAGAATGCGAGAGACGTGAATCTTGTAATATACCCTACTTTTAGCGAACGTCCCGTTACTACTGCTCCACCTCGCTCGGTGGGCCTTTCCCTGAATACGGCACAGGTAGCGGCTGGAGGGCGTGGAGTAGGGGTGGTGTATCGCTACTTCTGGAACACCCTGTTCACTACCTGCAGCGTCCGGGTCTCCGCGCAAGTGTCTACACATTCCCTTTCCGCGCAAGTGTCACTCCCCGCAAGTGTCACAAACTCCGTTGATGGCGCTGTGTTAGTCACCGCGATCTGAATTACCAAGAGGTTCGGTCAATGTTCAAATGTTTGTAGAGTGTATGGGACACTTAACTACGGGGTCATCAGTCCCTAAACTTACAAACTACTTATGAACTAATTAACAATAAGGACGGCACAAATATCCATGCCCGAGGGGGATTCGAACCCCCGACCGCAGTGGCCGTGCAGACCGTGACCTGCGCGCCTCAGTCACCTCGGCCACCGCGGCCGGCGAGGTTCGGTCAACTTGTCTCTTCATTTGCACAGCGGAGAAACGGCGGGTTCCATCCTCCAGCTTTCTCTGCGCAGCTCCGGACACTCTCAAGCACCGCTGGCGCCTGCCCCAGCGTCCTAGCGGCGACCTCTTCTTGCAAGATGGTGTAGTAATCAAAAAAATTTCATTGGTCCAAATGCAGTTAGCCCCTCTACCGAAAATGTAATATGAGCGCTGTTATCATATTTAACATCCAGATTTCACTAGCGTGTAGAAGCACAGACCCGGACGTGGGATCCTATAAATGGTGCTCCACAATTACGTGCATCCCTTCTTGGATATTGGAATGTCCTGCATTTTTCTCGAGTTGCTACGAACGCTTCTTTGTTGCAGAGACCTACGCTTATAGGTTCATTACATCCGCTTCTTCTGTCGCCTGTGGCGGCAGAAAGGTGTGAGCCGTGTGTGGCGGCAGCCGAGGAGCTGCGGAAGCGGATCGAAAACCCTGTGGCGGGCATCAATAATGCAGGGCGCTCCTGAGGTCAGGCGAGGCCGGCCATTAGCGGCCGTGCACGGAACAGGACACGGCGGGACAGGCCGGGTCTTTATGCCGCGGCAATCGCGGGCGGGATCTGCCCGCCGCTCGGCGACATGCACATGCACGCTCCACACACGCCGCGCCGCCAGCGCCAGGCTCACACTTGCCACACCAGTCAGCGTTCCGCCGGCCGCACTGTCACGCGACGGCCGAGATAGGCGTGCTGCCAATCTCACTAGGGGGAGCTAAAAAAGCCCAAACAGCCATCAATCCGAAGACTTGTTTGAACACGCCGTGCTGTACTAGCCATCATGCTGTAATAGGTCAGAGTTGGTGACCGTTCCCTCCACAAAATCCAAGGTGAAAGATAGTAAGATAGTTTTAGTTTATCACACCCCAGACCGTAACCCTCCATAACCGTCCCATCCGCCTCACTATTAATCGCACCCTCTCCTGGACTCTCCATCTACGCACTAGCCAAAAAAAAAAAAAAAAAAAAAAAAAAAAAAAAAAAAAAAATGAAACCCGCTCCATCCTCCAACTCCTCAAACTCCTTGTTGGCCGAACATGGGGCCTCAACCCTTCCACCGTCCTCTATACCTACAAATCCCTCATCCGTCCTATACTATGTGTAGCCCATCCAGCCTGGATCTCTGCTCCCCCAACCTTCTACAAATCTCTGGAGATACTGGAGTGCCATGCCCTCCACCTCGCCTTTCGTATCCTCCTTTATGACCCCCTCCCTCACGCGGATCCTCTATGATCTCATTACTTTCCCCCCGTTCTCTTTATTGAACATCTCTGCCTCCGTTATATATCCCGCAAATCAGACCTGCCTAATCCTCTAGTCCATCCCCTCCTCTCTGCACATGGTCCATTGCCGCGCCTCAACCACTGTATTCCCCCTGCTCTCCACTTGTCCACCCTCCAGATCCTTTCCCGTGGCAACTTCCGTACCCTCCCCTTCCCAGATGATGCCCTCTGACCTAACATCTACCCTTCATACCAGCTGTGATCCTTCCCCTTGCACCCACACCCCTCTCCCTGAGGGCTCCAACTATCCCTCCCTTCCCGTCCTTTCTCCTCTCCTCATTCCATCCAGCCGTCCCTCCGGATGCTCTTCTTACCGCCCTCCCCCTTTTTCTAGCCCATGGCACAGACAAATATATACAGACGGGAAATCTCTGTAAGGGCCTGGTCACACGCTCAGGGGTGTGGGGAGGGAAGGTTCTGTAAGATGTCCCATGATGGCGCTGCAGTCAGAAGTAGCCCTTTAAACTGGCCAGAGCAGACAGCAGGTAGCGGCTGCCCCCACCACCACTTCCCCTCAAACGCCGGCACACCGGTCACAGCCGTGGCCTCATGGCAGGTGGCACGAGTTCTCCCCTCAGCCTCCCCTCCACCTGCTAGCATCTTACGGAACCACGAGGGGAACGTATGACAGTTGTTTAGGGGGGACTTCTCCTCTGTATATGTTACTCTGTGCCTGTGGCTTCCTGGGACATCATTCCCCTCCCCCCCCCGTCTCTTCCCCACCGGCCCTGTGGCTCCTCCCCACCCTCTCCCTCTCCCCTCATCCCCTTTTCCCCCACACCACATCCTCATTGCCGTAAGTGCTCCGCCATCTGTGGCGCCTTCTTTGTGCATACGAGTGAGTGCTTCGACGAGTGTTGTACCTTTGATTCCATTGTTTCATTTTACAACAGTGAACGGCTAACTCGCAGCCGACACCATGTTTTAATTTGTTTATTTCTCCAAGTGTGTGTTGTGTTTTTTCGTTTTAACTCCACAATAGCGGACGGTCTACCCTTAGCCGTCGCCCTGCGCTCATTTTAATTGTGTGTGTGGGCCACTGACCTTCGGGCAGCTGTTTTATTCACCACTATCGCCGTTCCAAATCTTTTATGTCGCCACCGTTTCCCTCCGTTTTATACACTTTGTTTTATCTCCATTTTATATCTCCGTTTTATGTCTGTGTTACCTCCAACATTTTATCTCCTTTATGTTTGAATGTTTCTTCTGTGTCAACTTTTATTTCTGTAGGATAAGAGCGCCAGTGAGCGCTGTCAGCCCGCCCCTTTCTAGGGGAATGGAAATCACAATAAAGAAAAAAAAACCCAGACCATATGTCCTTGGTTAGGAGCAGGTGTGTATTGGAACGATCACACTCTACGATACAGCGCTCGCCCAATGACCATCACTGGCGTGCAGACAGAATATGTTTTCATATACCAAGTGATCCTAAAACTAAAACTCTATACTCCGTCCCACACAGCCCTCGATGGCCTAACGGGTACCGACTGACTGCCGTGTCATCCTCCACCCGAAGGCGTCAACGGACGCGCTATGGCAGAACACTTAGAAGGTGCAGCAGTCCTACTAAGGAAATTGTCTACGCTACACTTGTTCGTCATATTTTGGAACATTGCTGCGCATTGTGGGATCCACACCAGGTGATACTCACGGTAGATATAGAGAAAATTCAGAGAAGGGCAGCTCGTTTTGTATTATCGCGATATAGAGGAGAGAGTGTCACGGAAATGATGCACGAGTTGGGGTGGAAATCATTAAAATAAAGGTGTTATTGTTACCACCCATCCACATATGGAGACATGATCCTCATAATAAAATAAGAGAAATGAGATGGAAAACAGAAAGATTTAGGTGTTCCTTTTTCCCGCTAGATATTAGACTATTATGAAAGTAAATGAAATAAATCGCAATTACCGATTAGTTTTGGTTTCACTGTACTAGGTTGAGAGGTAATACCAAAGTGTGGCGAATGAAAATTTGTGCCCGGCCGTGATTCGAACCCGGGATCTCCTGCTTACTAGGCAGACGCGTTGACCACTCCGCCACCGAGGACACAGTGACCAGCCCGACTGCAAAGGACTCTTCCCTGTACAGAACAAATAGGCTGTGGTAATAGGAAAGAGACAACGTGGCGAATGGAAATATGTGTGTGGCGGGAGACGTGCAGGGAAGAGTCCTCTGCAGTCGGACTGGTCACTGTGTCCTCGGTGGCGGACTGGTCAACGCGTCTGCCTAGTAAGCAGGAGATCCCGGGTTCGAATCCCGGCCGGGCACAAATTTCCATTCGCTGCACTTTGGTATTACATCTATATCTTGTACAGTGAAGCCATAACTGATCGCAAATTGCGATTTATTTCATTTTTTTTTTAATGTTAAGCTTATGGGACTTAACTACGGGGTCATCAGTCCCTAAACTTACAAACTACTTATGAACTACCTTATACTAAAGACGGCACAAATATCCATGCCCGAGGGGGGATTCGAACCCCAGACCGTAGTGACCGTGCAGACCATGACTGAAGCGCCTCAGTCTCCTCGGCCACCGCGGCCGGCATTTATTTCATTCATAAACGCTGTAATGCCGTCAAAAATATATAATTGTATTATGAAAGTGGTTCGATGAATACTCTGCCATCCACTTCAATGTGACTTGCAAAGTATCCATGTAGATGTAGATCTAGACTCGGTCAGCGCCCACTCTCCCGACCGTCGTGTCGGTTTTTCAGACATGAGCCGCTACTTTTCAATGAAGTAACTCCACAATTGGCGTCACAGCGGCTGAGTGCGCGTAGCTTACCTTCAGCGCTCGGAAGACGCGGATGTTTACCCATTCAACTGCTAAACAATCTCTAAGGTGTTTAATTTCGGTGATGCAAGAGGAAACCGTGTATCCATTGGGGCACGTCCGTTGACTTCCAAATGACCCTCAGTTGGCTAAAGTCGTGCTCGTCGATGCTGCGACGTGAGTAGAAGATGGACTAGAGCAGTGTTTTTCAACCTTTTTCGAACCTGCGACCCCGAATGAAAATATCCGCCGATCCATCCCCTCTGGCTCGTAATAAAGTATGAAGACCAAGTATTTAATTTTCTTTCTTAGATGTATCTTAAGATCTGCACAGCCATGTACGTCTGGTGAAAGTTGAGTAGCGGAAGCGAATCAATAATGAATTTATAACTACCAGTATTTGAAGTATGATTTTACTGCGATGAATAATAAATTTCAATGTGTAATATGTGGCGATGTTTTGTCATGTGCGAATATGAAATCACAAAAAAAAAAAAAAAAAAAAAAAAAAAAAAAAAAAAAAAATAAATAAATAAATAAATAAATAAATAAAATAAAATAAAATAAAACAATAAAAAAATAAAAAAATAAAAAATGATGCATCACTCTTTAATATTTTAAGTATGCTCATAAACGTTTACCTTTATCCTGCTCATAAACTTTGGATTTCTTCGAAGGATACTGAAAATCCTTAATTAGCATCAAGTTGGTATGCCGTTGGCTTCCTCCGTCCTTCGAGCTGACTTACCGAGCCAGTTATAGGGGGGCCTACAGTTTAACGTGGGTTCCGAACCAAGGTGCTACTCGGTATTTTAAGGTATTGTTGTGTATTTATTAAAAACAAAATTAGTTAATAGTTATTTGTTTTATCTGACATAACAATATTTAACATGTGACAAAAGTCATACAGGAAGATTGCGACCATTGTAAATAACTGTAGCAGTACTGCAAGAACGCTGTTAAGTCGCTTAATGGCTTCGTTGTTTCGCGTTTCGGTCGGCCCATCATCAGATACCAAAAGTGTCAAAGGTACGTCTGATACTTGTGTCTCGTTTGATGTCTGATTTAGGGCCACCCAAAACATGTCACAACAAAGCCTATTTTGCGTATACAGATGACTTGTTAATTAAAAGACTTTCACGTAATCCTGTAACTTCCGTGCTTCACTTCTGCAGTAGTAGCTGACCGTCACTAAGTCCTTGTTTTGGTATCGAACATTCTGCTACTGCATCCTCCTGCGCCCGCGATCCCCTGAGCAATGCTTTGCGACCCCACAGTCGGTCGCTACCGACAGGTTGAAAAACATTGGGCTAGAGGAGTGCCTGCCTTCCGTCCCGCTGCTAGTATCGGTTGGCAACAGTTAGTGCTGACATTTATGAGCTCAAAATCCCTCCTGTTTGTGCTGTAATAGGGTTATTATCTGGCACTGCTGTCCCTCTGCAAACTCGCTCAGTTGGCTGTAGGAAGCACGAGTGCGTCTCCGTGATAAGGTGCCTGTCTGCTTCACACGTTGATATCACACTTAGGGTTATGGCTGTAAACATTCCCTGTTACAGACCCCATACAGAACTCTTGCAGCTATGTCACTACGCTGTTGACGGACGACCACGAGACTCAGTACATCAACATATTCCCCCAGGTAGTAAGTGCCGTCATCCGATCAGAATCTTACGAAATTTACTTTTTTCCCCGGCAGTATATTTTGATAGACATCTGGCCACTTTTAAGCTAGTTTCAACCTTACCTTCTTAAAATGTAGTTCTGCAACCAGACAAAAGGTAAAACAATCATCAGATCGAAGACTTGTTTGAAAACCACAGTCCTTTACTACGCATGGTCCTGTTGGAGGCGGTACACGTTGTTTTCCAACGACCTTTGAACAGTTTTACCCAGTCAGTTCACAGTATAACGTGCATTCTGCACCAAGGTGCAATTCGGCGTTTTTCACATCGACAACATTGGATGATGTGAAGAAGTGATGAGTAACAAGAACCCTACAATTGATCTCGGCATTACTGGGTAGCAGTGTCTTTCTGCTTATAATTTTTTTTTTTTTTTTTTTTTTTTTTTCAAAAGATAGCTTTGTCGCCTCAGACTCTTTTGATATGGGATGTGCACTGGAACGTGACCTAGATGCTGTGTGCTGTTAGCCTATTGGTTCTTTCTTTCTACACTGGCTACATCGAGGGTGTCTAGTATTTTATTTCAATCTGTATGTCAATGGGTCTTAAATGCCTGCATTTAATTATCGTGTACGTAGTGATTTCCAACAAATTTACATCTACATCTACATATACATACATACTCCGCAATTCACCGTAAGGTGCGTGGCGGAGGGTACACTGTACCACTACTAGGCATTTCCTTTCCTATTCCACTCCCAAATTGAACGAGGAAAAAAAGAATGCCTATATGCCTCCGTACGAGCCCTAATTTCTCTTATCTTTTGTGATATTTACGCGAAATGTAAGTAGGCGGCAGCAAGATCGTACTACACTCAGCTTCAAATTCCGGCCCTCTAAATTTACTTAACAGAAATTCACGAAAAGAACGTCGTCTTTCTTCCAGCGATCCCCAATTGAGTTGCAGGAGCATTTCCGTGACACTCGCGCATTGGTCGAACCTACCGGTAACAAATCTAGCTGCTCGCCTCTATGTCTTCCTTCAAACCGATCTGCTGCGGGTCCCAAATACTTGAGCAATACTCAAGACGTGGTCGTACAAGCGTTTTATACGCGGTCTCCTTTACAGGTGAAGTACACCTTCCCAAAATTCTCCCAATAAACCGAAGTCGGCTGTCTGCCTTACTCACAACTGTCCTTACATGCTCGTTCCATTTCATATCGCTCTGCAATGTTACGCCTAGATATTTGAACGACGCGACCGCATCAAGAAGCTCACTACTGATGCTGTATTCGAACATTATAGGATTGTTTTTTCTACTCATGCGCATCACCTTACATTTTTCTACATTGAGAGCTAGCTGCCATTCTTCGCACCAACTAGAAATTTTGTCTAAGTCAACCTGTATGATATTACAGTCAGTTACAGACGACACCCTCCCATACACCACAGCATCATCAGCAAACAGCCGCAAATTACAACTTACTCTGCCCATCAGATCATTTATGTAGATAGAAAATAATAGCGGTCCTATCACACTCCCCTGGGGCACGCCTGACGATACACTCGTCTCTGATGAACACTCGCCGTAGAGAACAACATAATGTGTTCTATTACTTAGGAAGTCTTCCAGCCAGTCACAAATCTGTGAACCTATTCCATAAGCTCGTATCTTCGTTAGCAGTCTGCAGTGTGGCACCGTGTCGAACGCCTTTTTGAAGTCGAGAAAAACACAATCCGCCTGTTGCCCTTCGTCCATGGCCCGCAAGATGTCATGTGAGAAAAGGGCAAGCTGAGTTTCACATGAACGATGTTTCCTAAACCCGTGCTGATTCATGGAAAGAAGCTTTTCCGTTTCAAGGAAATTTACTATATTCGAACTGAGAATATGCTCCAAAATTCTACATGAAACCGATGTCAACGATATTGGCCTGTAATTGTATGGGTCACGCCTGACGATACACTCGTCTCTGATGAACACTCGCCGTCGAGAACAACGTACTGCGTTCTATTACTTAGGAAGTCTTCCAGCCAGTCACAAATCTGTGAACCTATTCCATAAGCTCGTATCTTCGTTAGCAGTCTGCAGTGTGGCACCGTGTCGTTCTAATACACAATTAGAACGATTTCGAAACTTCTTCTCGATTTTGTAGTTAAAGTTTTACTCTTGAATAATCTAAATCTTAAGGGGACCTAGACGTGAACGTGACTGAAAAATTGCCTCCATCTGAAAGACAAATTTAGCCGGTTTGCAAATATGTATGGTTTATTTACTTTTAAAAAGTTATTAGTCTTAAACTCTCTTTGAACAAATGTCTGCACACAGGCCACGCCTATGCTTCAGGCAAGGAATATCACCATAAACATTCCATGCCTGCCACAGTCATTAAAACAATAAAGCCAATATTACAAGGACATTGCAGATAAAAAATTACTTAGCAAATATCTACATGGCCATACACAAAATCCTAATGAGAGTTTCAATAGGTGCGTGTTGCAACAAGTACCAAAAACTGTGTTTGTTGGATGGACAGTACTGAAAATAGATGTGATGAATGCTGTTTTCTTGTTTCAATGATGGTGTAATTGGCAGGACAAAAGTGATGGACAAATTAGGCTTCCAACCAAAAAATAATATGATAGCTGCTCTGACTGACATAGATCGTCAGCGACTAGTTGAGGCTGAAAGGGCTGCGGAAGCCTCCAGTAAAGAGTCAAGAGTAAGGAAAAGACTCCTGAAAAAGTTTGCAGAGAAAAAGAGGCAGCTGGCCAGTAAGATTATGCCACTGGAATGTTTTGAAAGAGGCATACGGCGAGTCAAAAACACTGTGAACATTCATTTCTCATTTTCTCGAAACTACATTTTCAGAACATTAGGTTGAATAATGGAACAGTATCTTTGTATTATGCCTAACACTTTGCAGAAATGATCTGTGTTTGTCATTCTGTACATAATTTTAACGGTATTTTTAGACAAAATACTGATGAAGTGTAGGAAGGGTTTTTCTGTTTCCTTAGATACACTCCAAACTACAAAACAAAGTGGCATAATGTGTTCCTACGAATGTCGACAGCTGCCTGCCACGAGCTAAATTCTATTAGACTGACGATGCACCAGAAAATGGTTCCAAAATGCGAACGTGTATTATAAAAACCTCTATTAGACAAAATATTGGAATTCTTAAACTATAACAGATATTTCAGTAAATTTCTTATTATAGTTTGTGTTAATGTCATTCATTGTAGGTACAAAATCGCTACTTCCTCCGCATTGTATATCAAGAGTAATGTGCACAGAAAACAAGGTATGAAAATGCAGCCCGATCACATCTAGGTCCCCTTAGCAAGTATGTACGTATACATTGAAGACTTGTGCCCATAGATGACTCATTACTTCAGGAGCGCACAGAAGAATTAATTGCCTTTCTGAGCTAGTCAAACTGTTCGCAGGCTATTCTCGAGGTGAACAACTCTCGCGGAGTTTTGAGCAGACAGGCGTTCCAACCGCATCTGACACTTTACCTCCGACATCGAAATCGCTCTTCGCATGCCAGAACTTCTTCCCTTATTCTGTAATAAACATCAACAGCTATTATATACATGAGCCGCACTCGCTCCGTTGTTCATCTTTATTAAATACTAGCTGGTACCCGGAGCGCTCCTGTCGCAGAAGAAATAATTGCACTATGTCCATAACCTTCGCGTAAGAGCAAGAAGTAAGTTGACGAAGTTTTATTGCAGTCCGATGTACGCAATGACAGCGCATAAAATACGAACAAACGACAAAATATATATGAGGTTTCCAATCTTCCATTAGCCCATCTCCTCCTTTCCCTTCTCTCTGTTCACATGCTCCTTCGCTCATCTCTTCCCGTCCCTTTCTCTGTCCATTTCATCCTCCCCCTTCCTCTGTTCATCTCCTTTCCCCTGCCTGTCACCGTTTCCCCTCTCTCTTTCTCCTCATATCCCCTCTGCCCGTCTCCTCTCTGCCTTTTCTGTCCGTCTCCTCCTCCGCCACTCTTCTCCCTTCTATATATGAAAACATACATCTATGCGCCAAATATCATGGCGAACGGTAAAAAGGTGTCGCAAGGTACTCGCAAGGTACTCTCCACCATGCTAAATTCACTGGCTTGCAAATTATAAAAATCTCTTTGATAAAAACATACATTTATGTTTAGATTATCCATTACGGATGTTTCAGAACCCGTAACTGTTAATTTCAATATGATTTAAGAAAACTCCACTAGTCACTTTTTCTTGAAATGATGTTTATTCCATGAACCGGTTTTCAAACCTTTTCAGGTTCATCATCAGATGGATCATGTTACAATATCATTTTAAGCGTCATGTTGGACGCTGGCTTGCGACTGTATGGCCGGATTTTTGCGGTTAATTTCCATTTCTTGCGTCTCCTTTTGTTTATGTCACAATAACACATCACCTTTTTCTACACTGCACTATAAACCACAATTTACCGTCCACCATGTACTTTTACAGCTGCTGTTATTTACATCGCAGTAAAAGCACATGTTGGACTCCGGTAAAGTGTTGTTTATAGTGCAAGAAATGGAAATTAACCACAAAAATCCTGCCATACAGTCGCAAGCAAGCATCCAACATGACGCTTAAAATGATATTGTAACATGATCCATCTGAAGATGAACCTGAAAAGGTTTGAAAACCGGTTCATGGAATAAACACCATTTCAAGAAAAAGTGACTGGTGCAGTTTTCTTAAATCATATACATTTATGTGCTGACTTTCATCGTGACCAGTCGAAAAAATTTGAATGTTTGTTGTAACGTACTCTCCACCATGCGCCTACGGAGGCGTATGAAAGGTAGCCCATGCATTAACTCGGAGAATAGCTATCTTCATTCCACATTTGATTCATATTCATCCAGCCATTTCAGCGTGAAGGGGTAAGAAAGAAATTTACTGATTGTAAAGCACCCTCCGCAATGCACCATACGAAGTTAATTTTTTTATGCCTACAACCTTCGCGCTAGTGCAAGCAACGAGTTAACCAAATTTTATCGCAATAGGATGTACGTGCATAAAATACTAACAAAAGGACAAACAAACAAGTATTAATTTTTATTTTTGTGGTTGATACCGCCTTATGCAAGACACTTTTTTGTTTTGTTTTAATACCCAAACTAGTTTCGGCACTTATTGTGCCATCTTCCGTGGGTTTCTGGTGTTTATTTTATTGTGTCATTCGCAAGATTAGCATGTTCATTAATTGTGGAATGACGAGTTTTGACAGCCTGTCATGTTTGAGCTGTGGTGTTGTTGCTTTTTTGTTTATGGCGTGTTGTTACGTTTTATGGTCTACAGTGCAATTTTTGCTTGAAACAGCACTATTTACATAGCCATTTTTCTTGTTTCTTACAACAAGTGCCGAAACTAGTTTGGGTATTAAAACAAAAGAAAAAAGTGTCTTGCATAAGGCGGAATCAACCACAAATCTAATACTGCAAGAACGGAAGACGCAAGAGCTGCACCATCACAAGACGATCATTAATTTATATATATATTAGATTTCTACTATTTACTGTCAAATGAGATCATTCAGTGAGCACCTGACTTCATTGTTTACGAACCCGCGGTTCTTGCCTGCATGTTAACTCAGGCTTGAGATAGTCCGTTAGGGGCCCCTCCTGGACAGGTGGCCTGTGGGAGGCAGCTCGCTCGTGTCCAAGCGGTCCCTCACCGGGAAAACACGCAGGAATGCGACTCCCTGGCGCTCCATTGTATCGCTCTTCTCTCCAAATCGGTACCTCTCACGGATGGTCACGCAGGGACGCTGTCTCTGCACTGAAAGCTACCGACAGTGGAGACTCGCATATCCAAACCTCGACACGCCGGACCTCCTGGTCACCCACATTTTTTCCACCAGTCATTAAATTCATAACCAACCTATGTCATTTGTGGTGGACCTAGGGGTGGCGTCAATTGATTGATTGATTGATTGATTTTCTCAGGGAATCCAAAACAGTCTTGGTCCAACCCGCCACTGCCCGCACCGAAACTAAGTTTATTGTGCGGTATCGCTCCCTGTATATCTAGTAAAGCCAACCAATGCCCTTGAACTGCCAGGACTCCTTTTATCAGTTCTTTATTAGACACAATTTCTTCGGGTCTAGTTGTCCCAAATGTTCTGTGCCTTTTACTCTCCAATGCAATACATTCGAAGATTAGATGTGGTGCAGTTTCATCACCGTCATCACATATCCTACTATTAGGGTCCTCTTCTGTTATTCCCATTGTATGTAGGTTTTTCTTTAAATTCCCATGGCTTGTCAACAATCGAACCATGAGTCTAATCTCTCTCCTATTCAGGCCCAGGATTGCAGAGCTTCTTTTAAAACATGGCTTTGGCATCATTACCTTGCCATGTTTTTGTTGATAGACTTTGGTCCAATATTCTACGTGCTGTCTTCTGAGCCAGTTACGTAGCACCAATTTTATCATTACCTTGATGATTGTCAGGACAGGTTCCGGTCCAATAAATGGAGTCTGCCCCAATCCTGGCTAATCTGTCGGCATGTTCGTTGCCACTGATCCCCGAGTGGCCAGAGACCCACAATAGGTTTACCCTATTGCTTTCCCCTAGCTCCACCAGAACCCTGTGACATTCTGCAACAATTTTAGAGCTTGTTGCAGGAGCTGCCAGTGATCTCAGGGCTGCCTGGCTGTCTGAATAGATATAGATGCTACGGTCTTCGTAGCACCTACGCAAATTCTCCTCCACACACGTACGCCCTGATGGCAATGATTTCCGCCGGGAATACTGAGGACAGTTTCCCTAGAGAGATGACAGGGGTGGCGTCAACTAGTAGCTTAACACTTTTATATAGCTTGTTGCACTCGTTTATTGAGAACATCAAACACAATTCCACGGACAAAATACTATGTGCAGCTCATACCTATATAGGCCTACACTCTCGTCCAAAATTAAAGCAACAAACGGAAATTTAGCATAGTTGCGTTTATTTTGTTACAAAACAGTATGAATAGGTGATAGTAATGTAGGAACACTGTGAGGAATCTGTTTCTTTTTCCTTTGTCTTTTCGCACTCAAGCGGGATCGACGTTCCTGGCAAGTCAAAAGAACTGCTATATGTGAGTCATAATCAAAAGCACTTTTCAGCTGTTAAACAAATGTTCGTAATGATTTGGGTCATCACAGCAATTCCGTGAGCGGCTCACGTTACGGAACAGATGCACTGCGATCGTCCATAATTCATCACCAAGAAGGAGAGGAGGTACCACAGACAATTTTCTTAGGGAGTTATGCAAAGATGACATGATTGAAAATATAGTACCAGTCAAGTGAGGAAGATTGACCACTGCTACAAGCCTCACCACTGAGTGAAGGATGCTCCTTATGCGTTATTAGGATTATATAGGGCGTAACTAAATATGTGGGGAAACTCAGGTGATTAGATAGAGGAACTCACAACAAGAAAAGCAAGTCAAGTAAACACTTGGTTTATTTGCTGTCGTTACCATGTTATATGTATTTGTTGTGGTGTACATAGACAATTTCACTAAGTATTGCTCATTTGCGTAGGACGCACAGCACACATGTACGTTTCGTTCCTCTTCACCTTCTGTGGAGAACTGTATTTAGTTAATTACATTGTATCAACGTAAATGACAAAATTGCTTAGTGAAATGGTCTGTGCTTTGTACACAACAACAAATGCTTTTAATACGGTTAAGAAATCAAACCAACCGAGTGTGTACAGATCACGTTCTTCTTCTTGCCTATCGAATCGCCGGAGCGTGTGCACATATTTCTTTTAACCCCATATAGCAGTCCATGATGCTACCACATACTGCCGATGCTGGTCTAGCGTAGCAGTGGGAGATGTGTCCCGGACTATACAATCCGCAGACGTCGGTCTGGCGATTTCGATGGGCGAGAGATCGGAAGGGAAAGGAAGCCAGGGTAGGAATGCAATACGACGAGTGACGAAGAAAAATAGCGCGCCACGCGCGGTCCACTGTAGAGCTTCTGCTCTTTTGGGCCTTAGCTTAACATAATTTATTTTAGTTTATACTTTTTTGAACAATACCTTGAAACTAGTCTTACATCTAGTTAATTCAACATTTGTATTTTTACAATATTAGTTTGACAATTTTCTTTCTCCTATTGGCACTGAGCACTTTGTTGGTACAATGTTTGCGCTGCCATTCGTTATGTTTGATTTTTAGCATTTTTTTAGGGTTGTTGGTTTTGATGATATACATGTAGGTATTAAGAGTAGTCTTCTGCTTAATCTAAAGATTTATGTTTCTTATATTTGGATGTTATGTTGATAACAGATACGATGTTTGAGACATAGATTTTTGTAGAACATAACTTCACAACATAAAACGGACAAGTAAACAATGTAGATTAGGTACATTTGTTGTGAGCATTGATTTACAGGATGTCGCTAAATAGTATAATACTGTTTTTTGGTATAACATAACACAAAATCAATTGGTGTTTATTAACTGTTTGAATGTTCAAATGTTTGTAAAGTCTATGGGACTTAACTACGGGGTCATCAGTCCCTACACTTACAAACTACTTATGAACTACTTACAAACTAGGACGGCACAAATATCCATGCCCGAGGGGGGATTCGAACTCTCGACCGTGGGGCCGTGAAGACCGTGACTGGAGCGCCTTAGTCTCCTCGGCCACCGCGGCCGGCTAACTGTTTGATATAAAGTGGTTATGTACTTAGTGTAGATTAGATACAGTTTTGGGGTGCTTGTTTGAAAGCTTTAGTAAACATAATAAACAGTAGAGTGAAAATCTGTATAGATTTGGAACACAAAATAATGTAACATAAAAAATATGTTGTTTGTTAGTACTTTTTGAAACAGAGAGGTAATTATGGTAACTTAGGTACATTTGTTGGATGTCTGTAACAGTGTGCTAAGATAAATCTAAAAAGCAATGTGTGGAGTAGAAATGTGTCTAACGCATCAGATTTATGATGCTGACTGCTTACTGTACCTGCAATGCGTGTTTTGGATTGGAAAGGGGAGTGAATAAAATGCTTAAGGCACAGATGATCAGTATCTCATCCAATGATTTTTATTATACACTCGGACAGTAGCGTTCCAAGCGGCCGGCAAGCTGCATTTCTGAATACGATATCGGGTCAGTGTGGGTCGTATCGTTTCTGTTCATTTTAACGTACATGTTACAGTAGTAAACGTATTCAAGTGCCATAAAAACCCGTAATAACTAAAAATTACTCCACATTTGTCTTTCTTAGATTTCCTAAGATCCCTGGCCAGTTATTGTACGGTATATTACATGATAGTTTATTTGCGAGTCTCTTTTAGCCTGCAGTTATTTACTGGAGAATTTACTTTCTTTTAACAACAAAATGGCTAGTAAAGATTAGAAGAGTTGAGAGCAGAAAGACGTAGTTTTCCTAGCCAGAAACGTTACGGTTTCTTCGCTATAATACGAATCAAATCATCTGAGGAATAGGGAAGCCGGTGGTAGGTCAAAGGTGGTGTGGTCAGGGTCGAACTAGAACACTGTGATAATTCCAAATACCTAGTAATGATACGTGTAAGATATCGTGTATACAAGAATCATCGCATGAACACCAAGTCGACAGTTTCCACAAGGAATAATCTCCTTAGAAAACTGGCAGGTTTACGATTGGCAATGGCATTGTGTTATTCCACTGCAGACTGCCGTACGCCTGCCCCGTTTCGTATAATTCATCTCATGCCAAGCAGATAGATTTGGCTTTTAATGACACATGCAGAATTCTAACGGGATGTTTAAAATCCACTACAATCGAGTGGCTTTACGACCTTGCAGGAATATCACCACCTTCTGTTCAAAGAGAAATAATAGTGAGCAAGGAAAGGAAGAAATTGGAACGGGAAATAACTCATCCTTTATATAGATATGAGATGCATGTAGAAAGAAGTCCCGGCAGAGTTTCTTTAGAACATCAACAGAACTGAGTATCTGAAACTTTACCACCTGGTCATGGCAAGCTATGGCTGACATGGAAGTCCTTATATAGGTTGAGATTGGGAGTGGGCAGATGCGGAGTTAATCCAGCAATATGAAGCTACGCTGTGGAAGATACCATCAAGTGCAAGTGTGGAGAAAACCAGACCATGAAAAATATGTTTCAATGTCGACTGTGTTCAACCACCTGCACGTAATACGATTTTATAAGGCATCCGGGAACGCGTTGTGAATGGCCAAGATTTGGCCACATGTAATACAATGTGTTTAACTGTGTTAATTTCAATTTCAATAACTGTGTAAATATGTATGTTTCTGACATGAGAATGACAATAAAAGAGAGTTTTGAACGTAGGAAACTCGATGTAATTACTGCCTGGCCCTCATTGTTCTCCCGATATCTCGCAACTGCGCAATGTCTGGCCCTAGCTGTACCATCCCCAGCTTCACCAAAACATTCTTGGCGGTGCGTGGAAGCAGCATGGATTGTTATACCGCAATAGTATATTCAGATAATCGTTGATTCAGTGGCGAGGTGTGCAAAGACAGGAGGAATGGAAGAAGGAGATTAACGGGAAAGGGAGAGGGGGAGGAGGAGAAAGAGGAGGAGGAGATGATAGACGAAGGTGGAGGAGTAGATAGACGGAGAGAGAGCTTGGCGAGTAAATGAAGAGAATCTAGAAAACGATTGATTTTTCTCAAGACCAATTATACGTCACATATCTCATTCCTGGTACTTATTTCACCTTTACGCAAGTAAATTCAGTCTAGCCACTTCAAATAAATACTCATTTTCTGAGAGAAAAAAAGTCTGTTTTGAAACTTTTCATTCATTCTACCTAGCAACAGCGGCACAAAGCAGGGTATTCATTTTATTGACGAGCTTTATCGGTGAGTCTATCTTCGCAAAAAAAAGTCTTACTTTCCCATTCGTTTCACATTATACTGAGTCAGGTTCAGCCAGTATTCTCTTATTCTGGCCGCTGTTGTTGTCGGCTTCTTTTCGTACATAGTGCTTAGTAATCAGCACTCCGGCACTAAAAGCGGACGAGGTCTATCGCCATCACCGTCAGAAGAGACGGGGAAGTATGGCCCACGAACTGCCAGGTAATGGTGTCGCCTTCGTGCCGGCCAATAGCAAGTCTCGTTATGCGGAAAACATTAAGGCAGATGGCAGATAGCGGGACACGCCGGCCGTAAGATAATGCGCCGACGATAAGGAGGCAGGCCCCAAGGCTCGTAAAAACGGCGCCGCTCCACGAAACCAGGACACGGCTCCCGCACTAAGCGCGCTCTTTCGATATTTCCACGTTTGCAGGCGCTCTGCTTCACGGATCTGCTGGGACGAGGTAACGCGCTCTTTGCTGTGCAAATGACACGTGCACGGGCAATTCCTGGACGAGCGACATGATGACGTCAAGAGAGCAGCAAATAGTATCACTGGATCAAAGGAAGACTTGTGAGGATACAGGGTTTTAGCTTAGTAACCCCTTTATTACGTTTTGGTCGAACAGTAGCTATCGTTGGCATGCAGCGATAGCTGCTGGACGACAGTGCTTAGGTTTGAATGTTTCTTGTTTGTTGGACGGCGTGCAGCAGTCTCCCGCCGACCGCAGAGCGAGGCAGTAGCACATCGACAGTGAGTCCGTAACTCGCGTTTAGCGGTGGCTAAAGTTTTGCCCTTCAGTCGTATCTCATATGAGTTTCTGTTGCAGTTACGTATTTAAATGTTTCATGGTGGACTTGTAGACATTTATCGTGGTGGCACGCGGTTATTTAATCAGTGTATTTAAAGAAAGAGTTATTAACATTTGTCTTCCTGTAATAAAGGAAGTTAACAAAGTTTATTGTTATGGATCAACCCAGTAATTGTCCGCATCCCATACCGTCATACCATTAGAACAATGATTAAGGATTAATTAAACAGCCAATAGAATATAACGGCACCTTCGCAAATCGAGGATTAGGTGGACGCAGCTGTGACGTTGTGGACTATGGGAGATATTCACGGTAGAGAACAATTCAAGCTGACTTCTATCAAGCAATAACGTGTACATTTTTTCAATAATTTACTGAAATCATTATAATGTGACACAATGTCAGTAAGGAATGCAACTGGTTAAATTATTTAATATGGAACGCATAAAATGTATTTCAAGCCACAGTTGCTTGTTAATTAATCTTTTAATGACCTCTCATTTAGGCCCTTAATGCACATCTAGTTTCGATGTACTATGTCGTCATTCTCAAGTGCTCAGCATTGCTAAAAATCAACCACAATAAAGAAAATTTATAAAAATAAAAATTTAGGATAGAAATATAAATTATGATAGACCTATATTACATTTATGAATCCTTTGCATACATCTAATGTATTCTATTTCATATTTCTGTCTTAACTTTTTATTTTTATAATACTTGTTGTGGTTGATTTTAGCAATGCTGAGCACCTGAAAATGACGGGATAGTACGTCAAAACTAGTTGAGCATTAAATGTAAGGTCATTAAAAGATATTTTAACAAGAAGCTGTGGCCTGGAATACATTTTGTGTTTTCCCTATTAAATAAAAATTAAAGAGTAAACCTGCGATGGTATAAGGCATGTGCATAACAGGTTAGCCGTGGTGGAGTAGCCGAGCGGTCTAAAGCGTCTCGCTGCGGAGCACGCGGTTGCTCGCCGTGGAGGTTCGAGTCCTCCCTGGGGCATGGGTGTGTGTGTTTGTCCTTAGGTTAGTTTACTTAGGTTTAAGTAGTTTGTAAGCTACGGACTGATGACCACGCAGTTTGGTCCGATAGATTTACAAACATTTGAACATAACAGGTTAATCCCTTTCTCGGCTACGGGCAGACATATACGACCGGAAATCATATCGCCCGCACGCCTACAACCCCACATATGCGACCCCTGGTAGAAGGTGCAGAAGTCCACGCGCGTGCATGTATGCTCAAGAGCAACTGCTTCCTGTAAAACGACATATCTTTAAACCAATATATTGGATGTTTATGATATTTTAACTTATGACACACTTTTTCCTAGTGCAAATCTCGAGCTACAGAAATTTTCAATCGTTGCTACAGAATGTGCTACGGATAACCTTAACCCTATCTGACCGTATGTTGATGCAACGCAACACGCACTTCGAGGCATCAGAAAACTATATCGGTTACCAAGGCAGGTTCTGAGTGCACAGTTTCATGAAAAAAAGGTCAGATTGCACTATACATACTCCTAAACCCTCACCGATCGGGGTGGCGCGGTAGTAACACACTGGACTCTCATTCGGGAGGAAGGTGGTTCTAATCAACCACCGGCCATACACATTTATAGGTTTTTGGTGATTTCCTTAAATTACTCCAGGAAAATGGCTGGACGTTTCCTTTGAAAAGGCACGGCCGATTTCCTTCCCTATCCTTAACCAAAAGCCCGAGCTTAGCTCTGTCTCTAATGATTAAGCTGTCGATGGGACGTTAAACCATAAGCTTCCTTCCTAAACCCTTAGGTAAACTGCTTTTACCCATTGTAATAACAAGTGTCTCATGACGAATGGGAGAATTCGCTTGTTGTGCTCTAATTATCGCCAAAAATAGTTGTTATACAATTTTTTTTCGTATTACAAACGTCATATCCTTTCAAATGGCTGTCGTGTGAATTTGCGGTATTAGATGTTGTTTATAGTAAAAAAGTAGACAGTTTGTCATGCATGCGATTATACGCGTTCACGGAAGCAACACTTCGAGAAAAACCTTGGTATCTACATTATAGTGATTTTTAATGAATTTCCTAATTTTCAGTTATAATTAATACGCGCAGTGGTTGGGGCTGCAGCTATAGACTGTCGGTCCTCCAAGCTCACAATATCGGACGACGAATTACCACGCACCGACGACCAGGAATATACTGAGGCGGTGCATCGAAAATTCCAGGATACAAAGCAAGATGAGAACGATGCCGGCCGCGGTAGCCGAGGGGACTGAGGCGCTCCAGTCACGGTCTGCACGGCCACTACGGTCGGGTGTTCGAATCCCCCCTCGGGCATGGATATTTGTGCCGTCCTTAGTGTTAGCTAGTTCGTAAGTAATTTGTAAGTTTATAGACTGATGACCCCGTAGTTAAGTCCCATAAGCTATAAAAACATTTGATTGATTGATTGGTTAGTGGAAGTGCCGCCTGAGCCCGAACTCGAGGAGTTTCCTCATAATAGCACAGTGCAGGATCGTCAGTCCGTGGAAAATGAAGGACGACCCTCGGAAATCCCTGCAGGAGGCAACAGGTCAGCGCAGAAGAAAAGCTAAAGAACACGAAAAATCGGTTCGCGCAACACCGAAGCAGATCAAGAAACAAAAGAACGATCAGCCCCGTAATGAAGTAACGAAGACATTTGTGTCGAATTCGAGCACATCCCTTCCGTGTGTATTCGTTCTGCAAATGAATACTTAATGAGTATTTAGAGCATATACTCATACAAACGAGTCTGCATTACTCTCAAAAATGTGGGAAATGCAAAATCGCACGTTCGATAATAGATATCCTGATAATATCTCTTTTAATGAGCATAATTATATTACCGTCATTCCGTATAACTGACATTGCAGATGTTACGACTCGAAACAGGATTCCTCGCTATATGCCGCAACTTACATTTCGTGGAATACGTGTAGTCAAACGAATTCCGAAATGAGATACGCCTTCAAGTCTCTGAAACAGTAAACATCGATAAACCCAACAGAAAAGCCAACAAGCTATTTGTCAACAAATGGTCACCAAAGCATCAACAATTTTGCAAGAAAGAATATTAAAGGTTCGATTACCGATTTTGAAGAAAATCAGCTGTTATAGTATTGGTATACAAAAGGATGACAGAAAAGAGATTACCACAACGGATTATGGAATGGAAACCAGTAAGAAAATTGGAAACAGTGAGACACCAAAATATGGAGATATTAGGAAAGTTTGTGGGTACAGTCTGTACTTTATGTAAATTCCATGAATTTCAAGCCAAGATTGCGTATTAAAATTTCCACTTGTTATCCAGTTTAGATGAATCTTGCGGCCATAATCAGAACCTAAAAACCAAATGAACGTCTATCGCTAATGCCCACGAACACTAAAAATCCTAAACTACCAGTGCTTCGATGTTTATATACCCGTAGATGTCCTGCCCAAGAAGTCATTATCGGCCAGCTATGGTGAAAATGCATCATTTCAATCTCTACGGTGTGTTGTGGGTTTGTATAGGTGATTCTAGAATTTCAGTCTGGGGAGGGATTAAGCTCATAGACGAATAAAATCATTGACCTGATTACTTTCTTTAAAAAAATGATATAAAAAACCACATAAAGAAGGCAAACAAAATATATTAGATTTTCCTCTTGCTCTCGGGGGAGCAGGGGGAAGGGGAGCGAGAGAAGCTGCAGTTTTTAAAAGTACTATTCGTAGACATTAGCGATACAGGTGCATTTTTAGTTCCGATAATGGCGATAAAATCTGTCGAAGGAAGTTATCAAATGGAAATTTTAATACGGCTTGGCTGAATACTTAAAACTTGGAAAGTGGTTTAGGAATGCATAGAAAGAACTGAAGAAGATTCATGGACGGTTGGACAAAAACGGAAATCGAGAGTTAAAGGGCCGCACGGGAGTAGCCGCATGGTCTATTGCAATGTTATTCAACCTTTTTGAATATGTGAAGCCCTTCCAAATAAAAATATTCTGGCGAGTCCCTTCCAAATACTTCTGGAGACCCCACTCCCTTCTAACGAACCGTAACGAAACTATGTTATTTCAAAGTAAACAAATTTAATCTTCTTTAATTTACTACAGCTTTCTCTTACATTTCTGGGGAAAGTGTTTTTAAGGTATTTTTGCGGTATGGAAAACATCCTGTTTTTACATGATTTCCGACAGTAAAATGTATATTGCTGAACGAGTGTTTCGCATTTTGGGCAAGACGCAGTAGCGAATTATTCTCATTAAGAAGAGTCCCACTATGTGAACAATTTGTAAATATGTACATCATTTTTATCGATTTTTTTTTTCAGAAATAACTTATTATAGCAAGTTCTTCTACCTATCGATTGGTTCCTGAAAACAGTTTTCAGACTTTGCGCTTATTCGTCATTAACACACTTATTATGAAATAATCTAGGATCTATTATAAAATAGTCTATTCAGTTCATAATAAACGTTACACAAGAAACACCGTAATTGTAACATTAAATATAATTCATTTGTACATACGTTTTTGTATTACTGAACCCCTGGTTGATTTATAGTGCAAGCACTTCCTCCTGTGACGGCGACCCACCGAGCAAGACTTTGTGACCCCGCATGGGAGTCGCGACCATTAGTGTAAGTTAGTTCAGAAGTCTAGGAACTGATAACGATACCAGTTTGGTCCACTAGGTTTACAAACATTTGAACGTTTTGAGAGTTGAAGGTATTATATAATCTAGGGTTACCAGAAAATGAAATTAAATCGTGAAACCGATATGTACATCTTAATATGTATATAAATTGAGGTGTTTGTGCCAATATTTCACTCTGCAGCCAAACCTACACATCGCAAACGCATAGTGTTTGTGCGTGGTAGTAGGTATCAGTCTCCCACTGTGCATTATGTTGGTAGAGGGTTGATAATGATAAGGGGTGAAAGATATTGGAGTTGAAAGTTACAGACATATACAAAATTCTATGTGTCTGTATCAATATTTTGTTCTTCAGCAAAAAACTACACTATGGAGACGAACGATCTCTTTGTGTTGTTCAAATCAAATGTTCAAATGTTTGTTAAGCTTAAGGGACTTAACTGCGGGGTCATGAGTCTCTAAACTTACTAACTACTTATGAACTACCTTATACTAGACGACACAAACATCCATGCCCGAAGGGGAATTCGAACCCCCGACGGTAGCGGTCGTGCAGACTATGACTGGCGCGCCGCAGACCGCTCGGCCTCTGCAGGCGGCTCTCTGTGTTGTTGTGGTACAAAGTGTCCCGTTGTACACCATAGCAGTTCCGTGTCGATAGCTATAAGAGGGTGGAAGGTATAGTGGTTGAAAGTCGTCAGCTTATATAAAATTCGGACTGAAGACCAGCGATAAAATTTGACACTATTATTGTAAAGAGGTTATATACAGCGAAACGTGATGCGCATTCTTCAGTTTTTTTCTGCAACAAGCGTACAAATTAAAAAAAAGTGCATATTGCAGTTTGAAAAGTAAAACTACCAAGAAAGATGCCAAAACGTAAGAAAGAAATTTTGCGATCTCGATTCGTTTCTAAAAGACAGAAAACAGTGCTAAAAGTGAATCTAGATATTCTCATACGTAAGGGGGTGAAACAGGCGGTGAAAATATGTTGCTATTAGGGCAATTTTGAAGCAAGAAATACCAAACTTCAAATTTAGATTTTTGATTGAAATTTAAAAAAAAACACGTGTTTCGATATTTCTGAAAATTCAACCATTAAGCGAGTGAAAAAAGGGAAAATCTTTGAAGGGTGCTACTAACAAGGAAAGTACTTGGGCTCGAACAAATATAAATAAACGAAAATCGTGTGGGAGATAATGTGAATGTTCGACATTGCACTAGTGATATTCCCTCATCTGCAAAGCTCTGCAGTCACCCATTAGAGACCTCTGCGTGTGCCACGCCGCACTGCAACTTGACCTGCCGGTACACCAGTAGTGACGGTGCAGTGTGCCTCTGAAGTTGCGTTTCGTGACGTTATTTGTGTTGTGAAGCGTCGGATATCTCGGCGATTGGTAAAAAATACTGCTAATATAGTGTGACTGGTTGAGATGAAGTTAAGAAGAAACCTTCTTCTTGAAGATTGTATTGGTGTAGAAATGAATCATTCGCATGTTGCCTGGTATATACTATAGTGTTTCCAATCTATGCTCATATTTCTACACTATAATAGATACCAGAAAACATTTCAATGATTCATCTTCTACACCAAGACCGTATTCACGAAGAAGGGCTTTTGGGAATTTCATCTCAACCAATCAGGATTGATTACCAATCGCCGACCCATCTGACGCTTCACTACACAAATAACGTCACAAAACGCAACTTCAGAGGCACACCGCACAGTCCCTATTGCTCCCGACTGGTGTACCGGCAGGTCAAAGTGCAATGTGCTCACGCAGGGGCCTCTAATGGGCGACTGCAAAGTTTTGCAGATGCGAGAGTATCGCTAGTGGAATAAGGGATCTCTACATTATCTCTCAGACGATTTTGGTATATTTGTGTTTGTTCGAGCCCGAGTACTTTCCTTGGAAGACTGTTTTGTGCTAGAAATGTATAAATTGGTTTTGGAGCCATGGTTAGTTTTGTATCCCATCCTCGTCGTCACTTTTGTGTCTCGGCCTTGTCGCCGGTTGTCTTTAGTGTCGGTGGCCGAGTAGAGAGCGAGACCGACACAGGAGGTAGGATGCACGCGTGTGCAGGTACGGAGGCGACCAGCCAGAGGGACAGCAGAAACTAGAGCACTAGTCTAAATTAGAACAAGATATATTTCATAGGAATAGTTTAATACTTAACTTTTACATGGTTCATGACTGCAGAATGCTGATCCATAGTTGGAGTAGATTGAGGCCTGCCTACTGATGATTCCTAGTGCCTATCCGATAGTCAAGTCTTAACTGGTGCCTATCTGATTCTCAAGTGGCCGATGCAGCAGTCGTGGCCACGAGCGGAGTTGCAGCAGAGGACACCACAGTTAGAAATGAAATTAAAAAAAAAAAAAAAAATGTTTCGGGATGTTTTGAACTCTGCCATCAATAGCGCAATGGGAGGTGACAAGTTGTATCAAAATACTTGATTAGAAAAGCATTTTTAAAGCTAAATGTCTGATAATTTGTATTTAGAAGTAGAAACAACCAATGCGGACCATCCAGACTACGCGTGCTTAGCAGCGGTTATTAAGCTAGTAAGTAAATATTGGAAGCGTGATGTGGTGCGGCGTAGAAGGGCGCTGCTCGTCGTGACAAAGCCGCCGTGCTGAGGAGCGCGCCGTCCTCTCCCCTCCCTCCATCCTCGCGATGTCAGACAGTGTCGGTGTTTGGCGTCCGCCTCGGCGGAAGGGACGCCGGCCGTCTCGTATGACGGCGCGTCGCGTGACCGGAGGCCACGTGACCGGAGCGCTCGCCACCCCGGCGGGCATCAGCTGAGACACCCGCCTAAGTGATTGCTCTGTCCCACCGCTTCCGGACGCGCGCCCCGCGGCTCAGGCAATCAAGAAACTTTCTACGACGCATTTCGTCGAGGATAAGAGGTGGCACGCGCGCTTTCAAAACAAAAATGCACCGTCATCCACAACCGGGGTTGGTAATGACATGTCCATTTCATAGTTGTGTAGGTCAGTAGCCGCGCAGGAATAGTCGTGCGCTATTAAGCCGCGGTACTGCGGAGTGCGCGGCTGTTTCCCGTCGGCTGTTCAAGTCCTCTCTCGGGCGTGTGTGTGTGTGTGCGTGTGTGTGTGTGTGTGTGTGTGTAAGAGAGAGGGAGAGAATTACCTTTACCATATTTTAAGTGTCAAACAATGTCCAGAGACATATTTAGTCTCGATAAATCAGAAGAAGAGGCTTTGAGTTAAACTTTGTGCCACGGGCGTGGAGCCATTGCATCCATTGAGTCACTGTGGTTTAGTGGTATAGCGCCTACCTAGTAAGCAACAGGTCCCGGGTACGAACCCCAGCCGTGGCGCCAATTTTTATTCAAAGCCACTCCTTCCGACTTATATCTACATCTACATCTACATAGATACTCTGCAAATCACATTTATGTGCCTGGCAGAGGATTCGTTAACCACTTTCAGAACTTTTCTCTACCGTTCCATTCTCTAATAGCCCGCTGGAAGAAAGAACACCTAAATCGTTCCGTTTTCGATCTGATTTCCCTAATTTTATTGGGATGGTCATGTCTCCCTAAGTAGGTGGGTGCTAGCAAAATATTTTCACATTCAGAAGTAAAATTAGGTGATTGAAACCTCGCAAACAGAGCACGCCACAATGAATAACGTCTTTCTTTTAATGATTTCCACCCCACTTCGTGCAACATTTCCGTGACGCTCCCTCCACCCCCCCCCCCCTCCGTAACGTGATAAAACAAAACGAGCTGCCCTTCTCTGAACCTTCTCAACATCTTCCGTCAATCCCTCCTGGCGAGGGTTCCACAATGAGCAACAGTACTCCAGAAGAGGACGCACAAGTGTGATGTAGGCAGTCTCTTGGGTGGAGCGGGTGCATCTTCGAACCGTTCTGCCAATGAAACGTAACATTTGGTTCGCCTTCCTCACAATATTTTCTATGTGTTCACTCCAGTCTAAGTTGATCGTAATTGTAACTCCTAGGTATTTGGTAGAATTTACGACCTAAAGGTTTGACTGATTTATCGCGTAATTGAAGTTTAGCGGATTTCTTTTAGTCGTCATGTGTATTACTTCACACTTTTCTTTATTTAGTATCAATTGCCAATTTTCGCACCATATAGAAAATCGCTTTGCAGTTGCTTTTGATCGTCTGTTGACTTCACTAACCGATAAACGACAGCATCATCCGCGAAGGGAGCTATTCAGATTGTCTCCTAAATCGTTTATAAAGACAAGGAAGAGTAGAGCACCTATAACGCTTCCCTGGGGAACGCCAGATATCACTTTTGCTTTACTCGATGACTTGCCGTCAATTACAACGAACTGTGACCTTTCTCATAGGAAATCGTGAATCTAATCGCACAATTGGGAAGATATTCCATAAGCACGCAATTTCATTAGAAGCCGCTTATGGGGTACAATGTCAAAAGCCTTCCGGAAATCCAGAAATATGGAATCGATCTGAGATCCCTTGTCGATGGCACTTATCACTTCATGTGAATAAAGGACAAGCTGTGTTTTGCAAGAGCGATACTTTCTGAATCCGTGTTGACTATTGGTTAATAGGTCGTTCGAGGTAGTTGATAATGTTCGAACAAAGTATATGTTCCAAAATCACTAGCTTACACCCGCGGCTCCGCTCGCGTGTTGGTAGAACAAATCACACGTAAAAATGCACTCGTTTCACGAAATTCAACAATAATGATTGTAATAATAACACAGATCGATCACTTGATGTAAATCATTTTTTAAAGAGATATATTGATAGAAATTTCTATTTTACCGCTTTATTTATTTATTCTTATATTTCCTTATTCGTATGCTTATCCTTACAGGGAAAGAGCTGAAGATATTGTGGCACGCATAGACCATCACGTTTCGCTGTATGTAACCTCGCAGTTTTTATAATTTGACGACTTTGAACCACCATATCTTCCACCCCCTTATAGCTGTCGGCATGGAACTGCTATGGTGTACAACGGGAGACTTCGGTCAACAATTACACACAGACCATTGGTTTGCGTACTGTAGTTTTCGCTGCAGAGCGAAATATTAACACACACACACACACACACACACACACACACACACACACGTAGAATTTTATATACACCGATAACTTTCCATCCCAATATACTCCACGCTTTTGTCATTATCAACCCTCAAGCAACAATGCAACCAATAAAACTATTTTCAAAGAGTAAATATAATTTTCAAAGAGTAATTATTGTTCCGCATTTCGCGTTATTTTCTTCAAATTACTAAATATCTATCAGATCGCTATAAAACAGTGCCTAAAACCTTCCTCAGGTATACATTAATAACTGTACAAATATTTAAGTCTCTGCGTCTTGTCGTTCGGACGTGATAAGCGTACACCGAACAGACATTCACATTAATATATATATATATATATATATATATACATAAATAGCTATCCGGTCGCCATAAAACCGTTCTTAAAGCCTTCTCCGGGTAGACATTAGTAACTGTAAAAATTTTTAGCTCTTTATGTCTTGAGGTTCAGACGTGATAAACGTACACCGAATAGACACACACACACACACACACACACACACACACACACACACATATATATATATATATATATATATATATATATATATATATATATATGTGTGTGTGTGTGTGTGTGTGTGTGTGTGTGTGTGAGAGATATAAATGTGAATGTAATTAGTGCCACGACCGGGAATCGAATCCGGAGCCTTCTGCTTACTAGGCAGGCGTTATACAACTTTTAAAAAAAATTATTCTTATTTTGTTCTTCTAATAACAGAGGGCACTGGGCTACGGCGCCCGGCAACTAAGCCACCGTGACATCTCTCTACACAAGACAAACTTTAATTCTGCCTCATGTTCCCTACATAAATACGTATCAATGTTCCCAAGGCTTTCCAATAGCGGAACAGCACCCCAGCAATGAACGTCGATGGGAACGATCCTTCCTTTGTATCTCAGGCACAGGTGATATAACTATTAAACAATAAATCAATGTCGAGATACATATTTTGATTCGACACACACACACACACACACACATATATATATATATATGTGTGTGTGTGTGTGTGTGTGTGTGTGTGTGTGTCGAATCAAAATATGTATCTCGACATTGATTTATTGTTTAATAGTTATATCACCTGTGCCTGAGATACAAAGGAAGGATCGTTCCCATCGACGTTCATTGCTGGGGTGCTGTTCCGCTATTGGAAAGCCTTGGGAACATTGATACGTATTTATGTAGGGAACATGAGGCAGAATTAAAGTTTGTCTTGTGTAGAGAGATGTCACGGTGGCTTAGTTGCCGGGCGCCGTAGCCCAGTGCCCTCTGTTATTAGAAGAACAAAATAAGAATAATTTTTTTTAAAAGTTGTATAACGCCTGCCTAGTAAGCAGAAGGCTCCGGATTCGAATCCCGGTCGTGGCACTAATTACATTCACATTTATATCTCAGTTTAAGTAGTTTCAAAGATAAGGGACCGATGACCACTACAGTTAAGTACCATAGCTTCACAAATATTTGAACATTTTGTATGTCAGTAACTGAACGGATTAAGGTGAAATAGATATCGAAATGGGTTGTACCCCATCACTCAACATCTGCTGAAACCTATACAATGTCACTTCCAGTTCTCTCAAATCATTGCGCAAAACACATTTTCCAGTCACATTAATGCAACGAATGCAAGTAGGCCTACTTATGAAGCCGTATTCACGAACCCTTTGTTGGTAATGTAAAATTTCCATCTGAATTTTATTAATATCCAGAATGTTAATCTCTCTGTATTCCTACTACAGGTAACTATTGGTGCGGATAAATTGATGGCGAGTACTAAGTTCGACGAACAAAGAAAATAAAACCATTGCTTCAGAGAATGAAAATATGCGACCGTCAGATCTTCGCCGAGCAGATTTCTTAAAATGGTAAGTTTCACAGTGGTGAGAATGTCGTGTTGCAGCACAATTGGCAGTTTTGGAACCCAAGCATCATGATTTTCGAGTGAATCTTGGTAACGAATATAGATTTTAGTTAACGGAAAAAAGGTATTTCTCAGCAGCAGCGGCCGGAAGAGTCAAGAAATCTAAAAATAAATGTTAATCAGAACACTCAACGTATTCGTTAGATTCAAAATCTGTATTAATGGTGCTATTACCATAGAAACTGTCAGTAGAAAATTATATTGAGTTTACACTAATGGAAGTTACATACAGGGTGTGAATCATTAATAATGATGTTTCATGCAACGATCAGATCTACTTACGAAATTTCGATCACCATATTCCTCCTGCGAATGCAAAAAACATATCTTTGGCACCCACCCACAGGGAAAGAAATGATAGTAACAATAAATCAGAGCTCTAACGGAGAGATTTTGGTGTTCTTTCTTCAGTCACGATATTCGATAACGGAATGGTACATAAATAGCACGAAAGGTGTTCGACGAAGCCACTGGCTGTCAATTGTGATCTTAAGAGGTTCTTGTAGATTTATAAAAAAGCTTCTAATTGGACGTAGGTATTGCCCTTAGTGATCCCCCAGCCACTCAAGCCATAAACTTTACTTTTTTACCAACTTCTGCTAATAAATATTAAAAGTGTAAAATACATTCCACTCCATCAGGCCGTCTGGTACAGCAACCAATACAATATAATTTCCAGTAAAACACAGCCTTGCTTGCAATAATTTATTTTTCCTTATGCATTTCGCCTTTCTGAGAAATAAGTTGTCATGCACAGTGATAATACAAATAAGTAATAATCCATTTTCTTATTATCACTGTGCATGATAAGACGAGACCGGTGAAGCTTCCCCTAACTTATTTTTCTGATTCTGATGATGGCCCAAGAAAGACGAAACGCGCAAAACATAAAAATAAATAAATAAATAATGCAGGCAAGACTGTGTTTTTGAGGAAATGCATACTGTAAACGATCAGCTGTTTATTATTTTTCAAACTTCTACCTGTTTCGGTTATAAACCATCTATACGGAAGGGAACTAGACAGACTGATTAAAGAGGTGCATTATATGCCTCCTTACTGGCATGCATGTCACACAATAAATATAAATAAGACGTCACTAAGCATCAAGTCTTAATTCACCTGTCTAATCAGTCTGTCTAGTTCTCTTCCGTGAAGATGGTTTATAACCGAAACTGGTAGAAGTTTGAAAAATAATAAACAGCTGATGGTTTACAGTATGCATTTCTTCAAATATCTTACGGCTGTTGAACCACATGTCAATAAAAATTTGAAGACTGTGTTTTAGCAGAAAAAATAATAAAAATGTATTTTTCTAAGATAAACAGTTGGACATTCACTTACATTCAGACCCAGATGTGAAGTAACAGCAAGATTGCAAGCAGCGCTCGAGTCACTTAGCACAGCAGCATGACGCGCGTGGTAACCGATACTTTGGAGGCGTCGCTATTACAAGAAAGGGCCTGAGCCAATACCGTCTAGATACAAGGCCTCACAACAAGCCCGTGTCACGTTACACCGATAGGCACCCATCTCAAGCTCACTGGATGGCGCTACAAGGCAGTGGGCTGTGCCCCAGTGACCAGCCGCTCAGCTAGCGAAGGCAGCCTATCGGTGTGACGTAACACGGACTTGTTTTGAGGCCATCTAGGTGTTGCCTGAAGGTAGTGGTGTGACATCACACAGAGCACGCCGCGATGGCGCAGCTGACTGGCTGGCCTCTACGAGCAAGCCCCAGCCACCAGCCAGTTAGCTGCACGATCGCTGCGTGCTCTGTGTGACGTCACACTACAACGTTCAGGCAGCACCGTCTAGATACAAGGCTTCAAAACAAGTCCGTGTTTCGTCACACCGATAGGCTGTCGTCGCTAGCTGAGTGGCTGGCCACTGGGGCACAGCCCACTGCCTCATAGCGCCATCCAGTGAGCTTGCAATGGCTGCCTATCAGTGTGACGTGACACGGGATTGTTGTGAGGCCTTGTATCTAGACGGTGTTGCCTGAAGATAGTGGTGTGACGTCACACAGAACAGGCCGCGATCGCGCATCTGACTGGCTGGCCTCTACGAGCCAGCGCCAGCCGCCAGCCAGTTAACCGATCGCGGTGTGCTCTGTGTGACTTCACACTACAATGTTCAGGCAACACCGTCTAGATACCAGGCCTCAAAACAAGTCCGTGTAACGTCACACCGATAGGCTGCCGTCGCTAGCTGAGTGGCTGGCCACTGGGGCACAGCCCACTGCCTCGTAGCGCCATCCAGTGAGCTTGTGATGGCTGCCTAGAGCTGTAACGTGACACGGACTTGTTTTGAGGCCTAGACGGTGTTGCCTGAACGTTGTGGTGTGACGTCATGCAGAGCAGGTTGCGATCGCGCAGCTCACTGGCTGGCCTCTACGATCTAGCCCCAGCAGCCAGCCAGTTAGCTGAGCGAAGGCCGCGTGCTCTGTGTGACGTCACAGCACAACGCTCAGGCCTTCTCTCTTACGCGGCGTCGGTTAACATCGCGAGGCGTTACTCGGCGCCGTATTCTGAAGACGGTGACCGGCGGGCCGTCCAGGCCTGGCCGAGTACCGGGAGCGGCAGCCGCGAGCAAGCTGCTTCACTTGCTGCCGTGTGCGGGGGCGGAGGGCCCTCTACTGACCCAGATGCTGAGGCGAGGGCGAGCGCTCCCACGGTCGCCGGACACGTGTTGCCTTCCAGAGGCGGCCAGCCGGACCTGTATTCAGGGGGCTATTATTCCCAGCAAAAAGAGCCCGTGCGGGGGTCGGCCGGCGAATCAGTGGCAGCGGGCCTGATTCACGGACGTGATAAGGTTCGCCAGTTCTAACGACGAGAGTAAGCATCTGGTTGGCGGGGGATCCAGGTGCGGATGCAAGGTGACGGTCATAGGGGTGAAGGTCCTATCCAGTAACTTTTTAACCAAGTTGTGGAATAAAATTCCCCGTTAGTGGAGGAGGTCGAAAGCGAAGCAAATTCATTTCGGTCGGAGATCTCTGGACACTGCCAAGTCACGTGAGGATATCCGATAGCTGAGGAAAGTCATCGACCAGCCTGTGTCTCACCTTGTGTAAAACACCGGCTGTTTACTGTCACATCTCGCTTCCATGCTATTCTGTTACAGCGTTCATTTTTAATGAAATAAATTCGCCACACATTGGTATTACATCTAAACCTAGTACAGTGCAGTCCTAAGTGATCGCAAATTGCGATTTATTTCATTAAAAATGAATGCTGTAACGTCATATATATATAGTTGTCTTAGTTTTCATGCGGTGATCCACTCACTACGGCACTGCTTAAAAAGTTAGGAGATCAGGCGAGATATACTCAATATACTCATGGTAACGTATTTCAATTAGGTATTGGTTGAAGTTGTAATTTATATGTGATATTTGACGTTAACTTGCGTTAGAGCAAGGCACCATGAGGCTACAATAACAATGAAAAAGTCAGTCTCCTTGTCGTCTAATATGGTGTGTGACTCCTGATACGGCCAGTACAGCTGCACATCTATGTGTAATGGGCAGTATAAGGTTATCAAATGGCTCTTGAGAGATATTCGGCTTTGCTTCCATGAGTGCAATAACTGGCTCACCAGTCGCTGCAGCAGGTGCTGGTCTGCCTGCAATGGGTCTGCCAAGGGCATCCCAGACAAGCTTTAACTGGTTTAAGTCCGGTGAACATGCTGGCCACTCCATTCGTTCAATTCCCTCAGCTTGAAGCATGTTGTCCACCAGTGCAGCTCTGAGGGAACGAGCATTATGGTCCACCAGAAGGAACCTATCTCTTATGGCACCAGCATAGAGCACAACCAAAGGTCGTAGTATCCCGTCTCTATATCGGCGAGCAGTCAAAGCGCAGTTCTCAGTATTAAGGTCCGTACGTCTGCCAATACCGACTCCAACCCACACCATTAACCCACGACCATGGTATGGTGACGTTTCTTGCACATAAGCAGGATTTCTCCGAGGTCTACGTCTTTCCCAGATGAGGAAACAACGACTGTCCGGATAAACACAAAATCCGAACTAATATATGAACAGAACCCTGCTCCATTCGTTACGCGTCTAATCCTGATGTTCCTCCTCCCCGTTTTCGCGGTATAAAGGACGTCGTGATTTTAACGGGGCACACACCATAGGCCTACATTCGATTTATATTTCGGTCTGTCTGTGTTGAGGTTGCGTTGCAGCTGAGTTGCACTGAGCCGCCGCGGGCACTGGCCGCGTCATGTAGGGCGTCAAGCTACGTACTAGGCGGCCGTTCCCGCCGGAAGTTCAAGTTCTCCTTCGGGCATGGGTGTGTGTTTTGTCTTTAGTGTAAGTTAGTTTAAGCAGTTTGTAAGTCTAGGGACTTTTGTCCAATAGGTTTACAAACTTATGAACATTTGCATTTAGTCTCCTGTCACGACGGACTATTAACCGAAGATAGCGTTCATCTCTTGCTGCTGTTAACCATGGACGACCTTGGCATTGCCTTCTTTTAACGGTTCCTGTTGTCTGAAATCGCGCCTGGATCCAGGAAATTGCACTTTGGGAGGCTCCAATAGCCGCAGCCACCTTCCTCTGTGTCTTTCCCGCTTCCAATTTTCCTATGGAATCCACGGATAGCTTCGGGTAAGTCACGTTGCTCACTACACTATCCGCAGCAACTTTCTGTTATTACCATTTAGGGAATTGTTGGAAAATCTAAATCAGGATAGCTGGTAGTCACGGTCCAGGGTGTTACCACTCCACCTCTTCGCTCGAACGAGATGGCGGAGAGAAGAGAAGAAGAAGAGACCGATTCCGGGTTGGATCGTAATGTACAGATAAAGTGTGTAGTATATTTTACACTAGAGGAGGTGTAGTAGAATGTGTATTTTGTGGCTGGAAGGCATGTATGTTGCCATTTAGTTACGATTTGACTATTAACGAACTCTAATTAATAATGAATTAAAGTCCGTGACACTGAAATAATTGATGTTATAAATTGTCAGTAAATGTACATTCTCTAATAATCAGATATCCGCCTATTAAATACTCAGAATAACATGAAAGCGTTTGAAACACAAAAATATTGTGAAATTATTTATTTTGAAATGTTATATTGTTTAATAATCGCGTCACTATAATAAAAGTAGGAGTAGTCGTAATTGTTTCTTAATAATGACATATATCACAAGAACATGTAACAGATAACATTTGTGTAAAACTTCTTACTCACTCGATAGATTTGATAAATAGAAGTCTGTGTAAATGAAAATATATAAAAAATTTATGATTCTCTTTCCGAAAAAACTTACGGAAAACTAGTACTCGCATGTCACGAATTTTATGGTATAATACTTTGTTTCTTAAATGATTTTACGATGTAATGTAATACGAATCACCTAAATAACATAATGTAATTATTAATGTAAAATAATTCATTCAATTGTAATTGTAAATTATTATTTAAACTGATTCCAACATTATATGAACACTTCGCTATTGTTTGTATCTCATATAAGGAGAGGCGCTGCAGCTCTGTATCCGTTTTTACCGTCAAACCTATATCAGTTTATATCAGCAATGTTTTCTAATTAAATCGCGGTTATATCTGCAAAATTGTTTTTAATTTACGTCGTAGATAATCCTCCATTTCGTCAAAGTTCCCGAGTCATGAAGAAGAATATGTACATTTCATAAGTGTGACACAGATCCAGTCGCTGGCAAGGAATTTGTGCTCGCCACCTGAAATGTGTTATATGTCAAATTCGCCGAATCAGCAGTCAACAGTTATGTAATAATTTGCCAGTGACATATCGGATGTTGTGTTACAAGTTCTTTGCCTTTATTACGTCAATGTCAAAATCTAAATCGTCCCATATTTATTGTAGCGCTGACGATACCTACTACAAAATCAAATGACTCAGAATCTTTCAGAAGATCACTCATTAAATATGTTGTTGTTGTGGTCTTCAGTCCAGAGACTGGTTTGATGCAGCTCTCCACCCTACTCTATCCTGAGCAAGCCTTTTCATCTCCTCATAAGAACGACAACCCACATCCACTTGAATCTGTTTACTATACGCGTCTCTTGGTCTCCCTCTGCGATTTTTACCCCACACACTTCCCTCCAACGCTAAATTCACAATTCCTTGATGTCTAAGAATGTGTCCTACCAATCTATCCCTTCTTTTAGTCAAGGTATGCCAGAAATTTCTTTTCTCCCCAATTCGGTTCAGTACCTCCTCATTAGTTACGCGATCCACCCACCTAATCTTCAGCATTCTTCTGTAGCACCATATTTCAAAAGCCTCTATCCTCTTTCTGTCCACACTGCTTATCGTCCATGTTTCACTCCCATACAAGGCAACACTCCATACAAATGCCTTCAGAAAGGACTTCCTTAGGCTTAAATCAATATTCGAAGTTAACAAATTTCTCTTTTTCAAAAACGCTTTTCTACCCATTGCCATTCTGCATTTTATATCATCTGTACTGCGGCCATCATTTGTTATTTTACTGCCCAAGTAACAAAACTCATCTACCTCCTTTATTGTTTCGTTACCTAATCTAATTCCTTCAGCATCACCTGATTTTCTTACACTGCACTCAATTACCCTAGTTTTACTCTTGTTAATGTTCATCTTATAGGCACCTTTCAGCACACTGTCCATTCCGTTCAATTGCTCTTCCAGGTCCTTTGCTGTATCTGACAGAATTACTATGTCGTCGGCAAAACGCAATGTTTTTAATTCTTCACCCTGAACTTTAATTCCTTCTCCAAATTTCTCCTTGCTTTCCTTTATAGCTTGCTCAATGTACAAATTGAACAACATTGGGGAAAGGCTACAACCCTGTCTTACTCCCTTTCCAACCACTGCATCCCTTTCATGCCCTTCAACTCTGAGAACCGCTATCTGGTTTTTGTACAAGTTGTAAATAACCTTACGCTCCCTATATTTTACTCCTGCTTGCTTCAGAACTTGAAAGAGTTTATTCCAATCAACATTGTCAAAAGCCTTCTCCAAATCTACAAAAGCTAGAAATGTTGGTTTGCCTTTTCTTAATCTATCTTCTAGGATAAGCCGTAAAGTGAGTATTGCCTCCCGTGTTCCTACATTTCTCCTGAACCCAAACTGATCTTCCCCGAGGTCGGCTTCTACCAGCTTTTCCATCCTTCTGTATATAATTCGTGTTAATATTTTGCAACCATGACTTATTAAACTGATGGTTCTGTAGTTTTCACACCTGTCTGCACCCGCTTTCTTTGGAATGGGGATTATAACATTTTTCTTAAAGTCTGGGGTACTTCACCTGTCTCATACATCTTACACACAATGTGAAACAATTTTGTCATGGCTGGTTCTCCCAGAGACTTCAGTAGCTCTGACGGGATATCATCTACTCCAGGGGCCTTGTTTCGACTTAGATCTTTCAGTGCTCTCTCAAATTCATGTCTCAGTATAGTATCTCCTATTTCATCATCATCTACATCCTCTTCCCTTCCTACAATAGTGTCTCGAAGTTCATTTCCTTTGTAGAGCCTCTCTATATACTCTTTCCACCTTTCAGCTTTCCCTTCTTTGCTGAGAACTGGTTTTCCATCAGTGTCCTTGATATTCATAGAGCTGTTTTTCTTATCGCCAAATGTTTCTTTTATTTTCCGGTAGGCTGTATCTATTTTTCCCCTATTTATACATTCTTCTACATCCTTGCATTTGCCTTCTAGCCATTCCTGCTTAGCCATTTTGCACTTCCTGTCAATCTCATTTCTTAGTCGTCTGTACTTCATTTTGCCTGTTTCATTTACTGCATTTTTATACTTTCTCCTTTCATTGATTAAATTTAGTATCTCCTGTGATATCCAAGGATTCTTTGTAGGTCTTGCCTTCCTACCTATTTTGTCCTCTGCTGCTTTCACTATTTCATCTCTCAATTTTACCCATTCCTCCTCAACTGATTTATTTTCCCCTGTTTCTGTCAATTGTTTTCTGAAGCTCCCTCTGAAATTCTTAAGAACTTCAAGTTCCTTCAATTTATCTAGGTCCCATCTCCTTATTTTCCTACCTTTCTGTAGTTTCTTCAGTTTCAGCCTACAGTTCATAACCAACAAGTTATGGTCAGAGTCTATGTCTGCCCCTGGGTATGTCCTACACTTCAAAACCTGGTTCCGAAATCTATGTCTTACCATTATAAAATCTATCTGGTATCTCCCGGGGTCTCCTGGTCTCTTCCACGTATACAACCTTCTTTTGTGATTCTTAAACCAGGTGTTGGTTATAACTAAATTATGTTCCGTGCAAAATTCTACCAGGCGGCTTCCTCTTTCATTCCTTTTGCCCAGACCATATTCACCCACTATCTTCCCTTCCCTTCCTTGTCCTACTACCGAATTCCAGTCTCCCATAACAATTAAGTTTTCCTCTCCCTTAATTGTCTGAATAATTTCCTTTAGCTCCTCATATATTTCTTCGATCTCCTCATCATCGGCAGAGCTAGTTGGCATATAAACCTGTACTACTGTTGTCGGTGTTGGCTTCGTATCTATCTTGACAATGATAATGCGATCGCTGTGCTGGTCATAGTAGTTTACCCGCATTCCTATTTTCTTATTCATTATCAATCCTACTCCTGTGATACCCCCAACTGATTTTGTATTTATAATCCTGTACTCACCTGTCCAGAAATCCTGTTCATCCTGCCACCGAACTTCACTAATCCCCACTATATCTAACTTCAACCTATCCATTTCCCTTTTTAAATTTTCTAATTTTCCTACTCGATTAAGGGATCTAACATTCCACGCTCCGACCCGTAGAATGCCAGTATTGTCTTTCCTGATGATCACATCCTCCTGAGTAGTCCCCGCCCGGAGATCCGAATGGGGGACTATTTTACCTCCGGAATATTTTACCCGAGAGGATGCCATCATCACATGTTCATACAGTAGAGCTGCATGTCCTCGGGAATAGTAACGGCTGTAGTTTCCCCTTGCTTTCAGCCGTTCGCAGTAGCTGTGTGGCAAAGCCACATTAGCTGATGTTACAAGGCCAGCTCAGTCAATCATCCAGACTGTTGCCCCTGTAACTACTGAAAAGGCTGCTGCCCCTCTTCAGGAACCACACGTTTGTCTGGCCTCTCCACAGATACCCCTCCGCTGTGGTTGCACCTACGGTACGGCTATCTGTATCGTTGAAGCACGCAAGCCACCCCACCTCGGCAATGTCTGTGGTTCATGGGAGTGGCATTAAATATATATCGTAAATTTCACATATAATTAGTAGTGGGTAACTTAGACGGTGAACAAAAAAGTGGGAGGAGGTGGGCCAGAGAGATAGTGGAGGAACAGTTGAGCAAAAAGAGTGGGTGGGAGGGAAGGAGATAGACTAAGGAAAAATTTGAATAAATATGTAATGTAAGGTAGCTTGTTGTGAACTGCACGAACCATCTAATATATAAAGCAGAACGTCCGCATATTTGTACGTGTTGCATACAAATCTACAGTTTTGTTCCAATCTTTATGGAATTTTCCACACGTAAGCTTCAATCCATGAGAACAGTCGCCGTAAAAGTAAGAATCACGTACGATACATAGTTCACGAGATATGACGTCATAAACAATGAGATGCGCAGAAAACTGCTGCATTCAGCGACAATTCTGCTCATTTTCTCCTAAACCACTAGACCGATTTCAACCAAATTTGGTACACAAATTCCTTACCGTGAGGTACAATTGCTGCAGGGTTAAGAATCGTATACGACACATGATTCAGAAGATATGACGTCATAAACAATAGGATTTGCAAGAAACTGCCACATAATGCGGCGAGACTTTATAAATATGCTATATGAGAATCAGAGTAATTAGCGACTTGCAACAATATACATAATTTCAAACTTTTATTAAACTTTCTCTCGCGGACAACCATAGCAAAATGAAGAAAGGAAAAAACTGTCTCGCTTACTACTTTTCCGCTGTTTATTGAGTAAAACTACGGGATTCGGTATGACGTTACAATTTATAATTTGTACACTATAAATTTCAGCCGCAGGAAATGTTACAGACAGTATACACGCATATTGTTGAGTGTACCTTTTAAGTTGTATCACAGTACGACAGGTAGTTTATGGGATAAGAGCACATAAACAGTAACGTTCGTGGAAAACCGTCCCGTGACGCACCAAGTTTTAATATATTTCTTCTTTACTACTAATTGTATTCCCAAGAGATTTTACAGACATACAGCCCTTATACAAATTAATATATACCTGAAAATGGCAGGAATAAATAAATAAATACCCGGGCAACGCCGGGTTTTCAGCTAGTAAGAAATAAATCTAAAATTGACATTTTTGGTCAATTTCATCAACGTCCTCCCCTTAATCACTGCTCAAATTTATATATATATTTTCCATCTTCGCAAATCATTATGCGGGAACGACAAACGACAACAGAGATACGTCACCGTCAGAGCTACCTTCCAAAAGCACTGGCGTGGCAAGTGTTTACAGGCAACAGTTCAATGGAGTTCTTTGCTCTTATTACGTCAACTGCAAAATCTAAAGCGTCCCATATAGCGCTGATGATACGTACTACAAACTCTACAAACTCAAATGACTGAATCTTTCAGAGGATCGCTCATTAAATATATATCGTAAATTTCACATATAATTAGTAGTGGTATCTTAGAAGATGAACAAAGAAAGTGGGAGGAGGTGGGCGAGAGAGATAGGGGAGGAACAGCGGAGCAAGAGTGGGGAAAAGGAGATGGACGAATGAAAAACTGGAATAAATATGTAATGTAAGGTAGCTTGCTGTGAACTGCACGAACCATTCTTTATATCATGAGAGTTGAAAGAGAGGCCCTTGAGATTCAGTCCCTCAGTTTTGCACTTGAGAGGAATCACAGCGTGACGTAAGCAGCTACTTGCCCCGTTAGCTTGATCGGCAGCGCGGGTGGTCACTCCCTCTACTGCCGGTCAGACCGGGCCTGGCGCTGCGCTGTCCCGCTGCCCGCTTAAGCCCCTCTGCTCATTAAGCCAATTAGTCGGCCACCTGCAGAAGAATGCCCCCGCCTGATCCTCTTTTTAAACAATCGCCGCCGACTTTATCGGCCCTCCTCGCCTTCTGCGACGGCCTCGACTTAGCGAGCGGACCGCAGCCGCGTCTTCGTACGGCGTAATCCTCTTTCGCCGGACTTTCGAGGAGCTTGCGCGACATTTAAATACTTTTCCGGCCGAGAGGCGTAAAACTATAAATGGAGGTGAAGTTGTCGCTGCAAGTTGCTCTTTTAACGACGCGAGCCGGCCTCCGAGAGAACTTGTGCCAGATGGAAAGAGAGTCTCCCGGTATAATATTTTTTATATTAATTTTTTTTCCCCCGCCGTGAAGAGTTACGACGGATTTCTGGGCTTCCAGTGAACTTTTCTCTTTGTAATTTAATTCTGTTAGACAGCAAAGTACCTCTCAGAATGTCCTCAGAGAGACAAAAATTGTCAACTGTCGGGCACGTTAGTGCTGTTAATATAATTTTCCTCCGCGCTTTCGTCGACGAAGGCAAACTTCGGAGCTTATTGAAGGAGAAAGCATTACTGCTCTTATGGGAAGGATACCTCCTATTTTCCATCTTACTTCTTTCGTGGCTACTAGCAATAGGATATAATGACACGGAACACAGGTGTAGTAGCATTATTATTATAATTTTCGATCATTCCCTTAAAAGAGAGCGATTGAACTTGAGTAATTATGACTTCTTCTTCTTGAAATGTTTGTAATTCTATCGGTCCAAACTGCGTGGTCATCAGTCCGTAGCTTACAAACTACTTAAACCTAGGTAAACTAACCTAAGGACAACACACACCCATGCCCCAGGGAGGACTCGAACCTCTACGGCGAGCAACCGCGCGCTCCGCAGCGAGACGCTTTAGACCGCTCGGCTACTCCACCGCGGCTTCTTCTTCTTCCTTCGTTCTTCACAAATTCTCTTCATGCGTTCACAGTGTTCTCTCTTGCTTTCTTCTGACCACTATTTTCCTGTTCTGTTCTCCATGTGTTCTTGTTTAAGTTCATGTTTTTTTTTATAATATTCGTGAACTATTCCCTATTGTTTATGTTGTCTTGTGTAATTCCCAGTTCTTTAATATTTTCTTCTGTTTCAGTGATCCACTTCGTCTTGTTTTTGCTCTTGTTTCCTATCTCAAATATTTGCCTTGTGAGCCAGGTTTCATTCATCCTGCTGATATGTCCATAAAATTTCCTCCTTCTCTTTCTGATGGTGTCCGTTATTGTTTCCATGTCTTTGTAAATCTCTCTGATTGGCCGCTTTATTCAAATTCCTTCCCGAAACAATGAACCATATATTTTCCTCGAAATTTTTCGTTCCTGTTTCTCAGTCTCTCTGATCTTCGTATGACCATGAATCACTGTAGTTTCTGCAGCATAGAGTGCCTCTAGTAGGACTACTGTGTTGTAATGCCTTAGCTTTGCATTGACACAAATAGATTTCTTATTGTAATGGTTCCAAGTTAGCTTATATGCTCTTTGTAATCTAGAGACCCTTTCTTGATTGTCTATTGAGCTCAGTCCTGATGGTTGGATCATCTCTCCTAGATACCTGAAGTGAGAAACTTGTGCCACTTTTCCATACTGAGTTCTGATGGGGAGACTATCTGCAGGCTTGTTTTCCATGTATTGAGTCTTTTCATAAGAGATTTGTAGCCCAGTTTTCTGTGAGATTTCATGAAGCTTCCATTAGTAGCATTATGTATTCTGTAAGAGTATATTATGTTTAAAAACTTGATTAAGGAATCGTAAAATATCTCAGAAGTTTCGCATTACTATAGAACTGCATTTCAAAGAATTTAAAAGCTATATTATACTCCTTATAAAACGATATTGTTTACTTTGGGGAGAGAGAAGTAGTGGAAAAGACAGAGTTGAAAGGGGATGAGAAGGGAGAGGACTATACTTTTAAACAAGTGGATAGAAAGAAATATTTAAATGATTGTAACCTATTGAACCAAACTTCTATGGTCATCAGTCCATAGACATCCAAACTATTTAAATTAACTTACACTAAGGACAATACAAACACCCATGTCCGAGATAGAATTCGAACCTCTGGCGGGAACAGCCACCAGGTCCGTAACGTGATGTCTTAGACCACCCGGCTATTCCGCGCAGCGAGAGAGAATATCAGACAAGTATTTAGAAAGTATACATTAAAGAGCTGAAGATGAAGTTGACACTATGTTGTTTCATTTTAGTCATGTTAAGTGACATCGTTGAATCTGCATAACAGATAAGCATGTTTCTGAAAGACGTTGGAGTGATTATCTTGTCGAGTCTCTCTATCTCTCTCTTTCTCTCTCTCTCTTAATTTATTAAACAAGAAATGTTAACATGAGCAACAACCCTGTTAAGGACGGCTAAATTGATATGATAAACGGCTGTACTTAACTAGAGTGGTAATGTACACAGAAATTACCAATTTATAAACAACAAAGTGAAACATACTAGTACTTACAGGATTTCAGGTCCAGATGCTAAGTTTACAGTTGGAGCTAATGAATACATAAATAAGTTTCGGCATCGTTGTGCTTTGGTGAGTGAGTAGTTTTATTCAGTTCTGTCAAATGTAAACATGTTTTCAGTAATAATCATCGCAATGAAGCAGTCTGCTGTCGCTTTTATATTATTTTTCTACATGCTACGACTGAGTACTGCATGTTTATGGATTATCACTACAACTAAAATATGATGTAATTTCTGCTAGATGTATCTATGGAAAGTAATATTACAATCATCACATGCTCTAGAATGTCAGAAATCAAATTATCGAGTTCAGTTTTCCTACGAAGAAAGCAAAAATGAACACGGCACAATGAAAGGAAAAGTTGGACTGTATGGGTACCAGTACTTTTAGAGGAAAATCCGTGCTCGTGGAATAGAGGAAGCACACGACTGCGACACAGATCTCTTGCTACATGAAGGTACCTAAGTTGCCGTTTAGGAGATGCGCTATTTGCAGAAGGGGGAAATTTTTTGCTCCCATCTTATATTATACTTAGTTGTAAACTAAATATTCTCCGATTTATTAACTTCTTTTTTAATTTTTATGTATTGTTGTTTTGATTGCTTCTACAAGAGATCTGAATTTTTTAACCTATTTTACAAACTCGCTAGGTGTATGCTTTTTGAAAGTAATTCTAATTTCTAGGAGGTAAGTGTAAATAGTGTATAACACTAAAAAGAACATACCGCATTTTTAAAAAAATACAATTTTAACCAATTTTATGTTTTTCAATCAAAATCCATATGCGGACAGAAAAAGCAAATGAGCTCTTCTTTAAAATACACAGAGTCCACGTTCCATACCAAATTTTTGGCATGTGAACACATTCGGATTCTTTTTACACAGAATAGTCCAAATCTCTTTACCCAATTTCTGCTTTTAATTAAGCTTTCATTATTAACATATCCTCCCATTTGCAACTGTTAAAATTTCTCATTTTCTAACCACTGGCATTCTCTCATTTCCCTCCCACCGCTACTTTGTCCCACCCTACCCCCACTCTTCCTTCCCATCATCTACCCCATCTCCCATCATGTTTACTATCACTGTGTCCCATTGCCTTCCTCTTTGGAACATTATTTTTCTCTCCCATTGCCACCGTCTTTCATTATCTCTTACATTCTGTTATCTTTCTCTTCAACTAACGTTATATCCGCTCCACACAATTCATTGTGGGTCGTTTGCTCCGAGTTCTGATCCCTACAGTCTATCATATTTGTGTGGTGACTGGGAAAAGTGCGCAGTTTCTTTCATATTGAAGTTCACTGGTCAGGCAGGAGGTGGGAAGGGGGATCCAGTCCCACCAAGCCCATATACTTGCACCATTCGTATCTCTTCATGTCTCTATTGCATGTCCACAATGTACGGGAATCATTAATCTATGGTTGATACAACAGCGTCTCCCATCCAACGCCAGTTTGATTTTCATTGCTGAATATCGCCAACATTCTCCTCCGAATGCGAAAATATTTTGTTGACTCCCACTTACATAGGTAGAAATGATCATCAGAATAAAATAAGAGAAATCAGAGCTCGAACAGAGAGATTCAGGTGTTCTTTCTTCCCGCGCGCTATTCGAGAATGGAATGGGAGATAAATAGTATAATTGTGGTTCGATGAACCCTCTGCCAGGCACTTAAATGTTATTTGCAGAGTATCCCATGTAGATGTAGATGTAGAATATACACAATACGCAACACACAATAACGAACATTTGTAAGCTACACACACACACACAAATGTTATTTACAAGTAGTAAGAATACCTTTTTTTTTAAGTGCATGCCGTCTAGGTCAAGACAACTTGTTTGGCCTTATGCGTTCATTACACAGAGACACCAAGTCAGATATTTTATTGGATACAAATGGCGACACATACGTAAATCCGTGACCTCAGAAACCTTACGATGACCCTAAAGCCCTTTCCAAGTGTACACTACATCATTCAAAGTTATAGTTACACCTCAGACAGAATTACGTAATAGTTTCAGGGCACAGGAACGGTAACTGTGAGCCTCTGTACCTCTTTAACGAGTAGTATGATCGAAAACAATTTCCAGATTCCCAGTCAACACCATCTTAAGAACAAATGGTAAAGAACTCGACCATCTGCGTTTAACAGTAGTTATGGATTTGGAAATCGCCAACAACTGGTGCTTTTGATACCCAAAAATAATGATACGTTCAGGTTGTCACGGGAACACCCATGAATAAAAGTTGGTTTTATAACGCACCTAACGCCCACCCTATTATACTTTCTGGACTGTTCTAGGAATAAAATCATTGTTCGAGTTTTTACTCGCTCTCTTCAGAACGGACGTATTGTTCTGCTGTTTTTGCCTATGTCATATTCTACAAGCTGAGTAATGTTTATATATATTAACGAACAGTGTATTAAGCCAAAAAACAAAACAAAAGAAATTAAACGAGGAGTAACAAGCAGTAAACAACCAATACCGTAATGGGAAGAAGAAACAGAGTTACCATCTCGCACACAACATTTCCAAAAGACAAATTCTAGGGTACATTTTAATATTTAAGTAATAAATTTGCATTACAATTTTTCTGATGGTTTTTGTAATAAATCAATCACACTTGCAAATTTAAGTTTCCACCGTAAAATAAATTACATATTGATCTAAAATAGCACTTTTGCACAGGCAGAATGAAGGCACACTCACTACTATCTATATCAGTACATTGTTTGTTCTTTGATCACCATTATACACCTTAACTGCGCAATTGAAGTATTTTTATTTCCCAACAAATCCTGCCGATTCCAGTGTAATACTACAGTGTATTGACAAATCGTAAGCAAGTGAGGCCAACTCCCGAAATTAGAATGAATTCAATGGTGCATCTATATGCAGTATGTATATTCGTTGCATGAGCAAATGCATAGGGCTCCGTGCACTTCGTTTCTTTGGTCCGGGAATTATCGCTCGGGTATTAACTGTAATTTCATTTCACCTGTTTTAAGTGAAGCAATTAAAACTCAGTAACTTTTCCGTGAATGCATTGTTTCGTTAAAAGTTAAATTGAATCCCGTTCCAATCAGCGGAAACATTGCTTTGAAATTGAAACACTGTTTAACTGCAGGCCGCAGAGAACGGAAGTAGAAACATACAAATAACTCGAAGAGTCCATGTGTTTGTAACGTGATATTCCTCTGCCCGTGACGTACGGAGTTGCCAGCAATTTCATTCTGCTAAGGTCGCGATGTGTTATAAAAAATCTATACTCAGGTGTATTCGTATTTCAACAAATATCACTGCGGTACGATAAAAATATCATCCTTCGTAAGTCCTGTTGAAGCAGTATTATCAAGAAACGTATAATGCCTCCCTGATAATAAATGTACTCGATAGAGATTGAAGGAACAGGCGAGGATGACTATTCTGACATTTTTTGTTTAATACTTAATTTTACCTTCTTTCTTCTGAAGATCGCCCGTATACTCGTACGGAATGCAATAATCCTCTAACTTTCGTTCGGGTATTCTTTTCGATTACCAAATACCTGGAGGTGGCTCCAATGCTAACACACAATGGAACAACGTTTCGCAGCAGTCGTCAATAACGAGTTAGCCATATTGTTTCTTTCCCTGGGGTTACATGATTTTCATATAATGTATACGAGGCAAGATTGATTTACGAGCCGCTCAAAACGACTGCAAGCCTGGTTAATGTTCCACACAATTATTCGTAAATTCGTGAGAAAATGTAGCCAAACGTAAGCGTAGATTTCCGCAGCCGTCGATGACGTTCTTCAGAGTTTAATACAGTATTGCAGTCGTGAAGTAAAGTCATATGGCATGAATGGCTGGGAGACCCAAAGGTCAGGTTCAGGCGCCTAAATGAAAATATTTTTCCTATGCTCCGCGCCCGCAAGCAACTGCACTTCGCGAAGAGTGAGAAGTGTGTGCCGAAGTGTCTGTGTTGAGTTTAGGTGACTGTTATGCGTGTGTGTATAGCGTAGTGTCTTGTTCGTGTTGGAGATAGTGGGAGAAGGGAGGGGGTGAAACATGGTGCCGGCACTTAGCCTACTCAAGAAAAGCACCAAGGAGGCCGCTGAGCTTGACCTCCCCATCCGACGTACGGATTACCATCAACAGTGACCCATGTCCTCACTCCATGAGACACTGCGGAAAGGTTTCTGGCCCACTTTAGGTTACGGTAGTAACACTAAAAGTGGGCCTTTGCGATCGTCTTTTGACAGCTTGAAATTTAAATGAAAATAACGACTTAACTATTCATCTGACACGAAAAGTGAATAACCGAATTTGTAGAGGAGGTAATTGTCTACAACTTTGCTCTCTTATGTCTTTTTTTTTTAATATCTCGTAGCGTTTCAAAGATATTTGCAAAAATAACACCGATTTTGGGATGTATGTCTGTTTGTCTATCTGTCTGTCCGTCTGTCTGTCTGTCTGTCCGTAACGTGTTCCCTGTTTTTAAGACGAACCGTTCAACCGACCAGCACCAAAGTTTACATACATGATTGTGGCCACCTGAGACCAGAACCTCCGTTTTTCAAACTTTTCGGACAAAAAGTACGGTAGTAAAAAAAAACCGTTTGTAATGTAATTGTAATTGCAAACGAACCGTTCATCTGACACGAAAATTGAATAACCTAATTGGTATAGGAGAAAATTCTCTACAACTTAGCTCCCTTATGTTTTTTTCATATCTCGTATCGTTTGAGACATATTTGCAAAAATAACGGAGATTTGATACCCTCCATTGAATTAACGAATTGATGATTTTCTTATTGTAACTTATACGTTGTCATTTCAAAGCAACGACACACTGTGGAATTAACAAAAACACATCGTTCTTCGTACGATAAATGATAATCTAATGTCTACAAATGCCATATTAACATCAGTTAACAACGGCCATCAATAGTAGGTGATTTAAGAACTTCTGTTTTGATTTATAGCCGTAGCGTAGTGGGCAGGGTGCAGGACTATGACGCGAAAGGTTGGTGGTTCGAAACCCGCCACTACTTAAATTTCTTTCCCTAAAAGGATTTCAGACACTCTTATTAATTAATTTAGATTATTATTTTGGTCCAAAATGTTTGCAGAAACTTATAAAACCACAAATCTTAAGTCGGTCGTAAAACACGTCAGTGCGATTTTTTCATTAACAATCACAGAGTTACCCAACACCATAAAACTCTAAGGTGGGTCGTATACTACCTGTGTTAGTAGCATTGGTAACGGTTGCTGGTTTCTTAGTCGTCGTAGCAACTGGAAGTACTAGCTTCGTGTGTTCTACGCCGTTGCCCGTCCCTAGCCACGATTAGGCGAACCAGTACTTCGCAACCGTACCTAGCTTACTCTGTGAGTTAAAGTTTCTACCAAATATGGTTTATATTGTTTAGATTGAGACAAGCATTTGAAATGAAGATGAAATTGAAAATAATAAATGCTTGATTACAGAGCTGTGTTACAATAACATTACTCCTAAATTCTACAAATATAAAATTTGATAAGTATACAATTAATTAAAAATATTTTTTTAAAAATGAATTACATTCAAGTTATAACAAGAGATAATACAGATCAGAAGTAGGATAAAGCTGTAATCAATTCTTATTTGTTTACGGTTCATCACATCAGTATAAAAATAATCTGAAAAGAGAGTCAACGTCTTCGAATTGACCTTTGATCAGGTACAATATCATAGTGACACTAGTGATTAGCAAAGAATGATTACATAGAGAACGGATTGATTTAAATTTTACAGAAATATTTTTCAAGAAAATGATGAAGTAAAATTGCAGTGAAATCCTGTTATTTGAAGTAGGTACAGGCAATACAGAGTTGGTCTGAGTAAAATATTAACATCTTGTAGTTAATTTTTAGTCAAGGTTTGTTTACATGATTTTTGTATAGAAACCGTATGTACATATATAGCTTATAATCATGCAATGAAAGATTATAGAATGGGCCCCTAGAGAAATTCTGAAAACATATTAAGAGTGTAAAACAGGCGAAGTGAAGATTTACATAACAGTTAGTTGTATATAAAAAGGGTGTTTAGAAGTTTAAGTCTGTTAATAATCTAAAACTGTCACTCATGCAATTTAAAATGGGCGAAAATCGATACAGTCAGGTACAATATAGTAGTTACATATATTTTTAACAAAAAGTAATAACACAGAAAATAGATTTGCAGTCATATTTACATGCCTTTTTGTTCTTTTAGTTCTATATAAGATCATAAATCATGCAAATAGAAAGATATATAATGAAAAGGGTGCTTTGAAATTATTTAAAGACACATTGAGATGTTTGCTTGTTAGCCGATTGTATATAAAAGGTAGTTCCTAAAGTAAAAGACTGTTAGCGATCTAAAACTATCAGTCATACAATTTAAAATTTGATACAATTTGACATAAAAAAAACCATCATGAAAATAGATACAATTTAAAATTGTCACCTTATGAAATAAGGATTTCTATTTAGTTATCCCTTTAAGCATTAGGTTGGTGAATTTAAGTAGATAAAGATTGGGTGTTTTTAATTTATTTATTCATTTTTTTTAAGATAGTTATTATGTCTCCTAGCAGGGGGAGGAGGCAAATGGTCGCCATGTTGCAAAGTTTAAGCATCTTGTGCGTTATTTTGCTTCCTCAAACCCCTACCATGTGGATTCTGTTCTCGATACTCTTCTAGCTTGGGTTTGGATATTTTGTCTACGATTTCGTTTAATTTCGTCCACTCCACAGGATTACGTAGCATAGTGTGAAGATTGGTGTCATTCTGTGATGGCCTTACATGTGAGTACATGGTGCACCTAAGTACAACATGTTTGGTTGTTCCCAGTTCTCCACAACACATTTGCCCTCTGTTGTTAGCCCTACCCGGTTTAAAAAATGTTCAAATATTTGTATAGCTTATGGGATTTACCTACGGGGTCATCAGTCCCTAAACTTACAAACTACTTATGAACTAACTAAGACTAAGGACGACACAAATATCCATGCCCGAGGGGGGATTCGAACCCCCGACCGTAGTGGCCGTGCAGACCGTGACTGGAAGCCTCAGTCCCCTCGGCCACCGCGGCCGGCTACTCGGTTTAAGTGAGTTGGGTAGGGCCCATGACCGGTCAAGAGATGTATCATGCCACGACTTGGATCGATGTGCTGCAGTTTTAGGCGGTCGTTTATATTGTAAAATAGGGAATACACTCGTCGTCCCTTGTCGGTTTCATGACATTCTCTCTGCCATGTCTGAATTCGCCACAAATTTTATTGCCTCTTATTTAGTATATTCTGCCCTGTGATTTCTCTTACGTTGGCTCGGTCACCCTGTTTTAGCCTGTAAATGACTGCTCTGCATTTAATCGTTATATCAATTGGGCAAATTCCAATAACTACACACAGTGGGACAATTGAGATAGTGTTGAATGTCCTAGCCACTGCGTTGCCCACGTCGGACAGTAGTCTTGTTAGTTAATACATTCAGTCTATGTGCCCAGGCACTGGCTCCAAAACACAAGGCGGACTCAAACGTGGCTGTATGATAAGTCCTTTATGTTGCAACATGTAGTCTCTAGTGCAATGAGTCAAGTCCTGCTATTTTGTGCATCAGATTTGAGGCTTATTCTGCTGCTAATCTTATATGTTCGTTGAAAGACTATTTTTCGTCAACATATATTCCAAGGTAACGTGTGACTAATTTTCTTTTGATGCTCACATTGTCTAATTTCATTACGGGATTCCTTTGTAATGTGCCTTTGAGAAATAAGTAGATGGTTTTGTTGTCGCCAATCTTCAAATTATTTTTTTGCACCATTCATTTATTTTATTTAGTAACTGCGTGCCTTTGTTTTCCAAATCCAGTCTCGAGTTGACAGAGGTAACTACAAGAACATCGTCCGCATATCCAATGACTCCCATGACCATGTTGTCCTCGTGAAGAGAATCCAGCAGGGTTTCGATTTCAATGTCCCAGCATATTGGCCCAACGATGGAGCTCTATGGACACCCTATCGTGATTCTTTTGACAACCTTGCGTGATCCTGCTCTCCACCCAGCCACTCTTCCTCGGCAGTAGTCTAAAGGAAAAGCTTCTTTCTGTGAATCAGAGTGGGTTTAAGGAAAACGTTTCATGTGAAACTCAGCTTGCCCTTTTCTCACATGACATCTTGCGAGCCTTGGATGAAGGGCAATAGGCGGATTGTGTTTTTATCGACTTCAAAAAGGCGTTTGACGCGGTGCCACACTGCAGACTGCTAAAGAAGGTACGAGCTTATGGAATAGGCTCACAGATTTTTGACTGGCTGGAAGATTTCTTAAGCAATAGAACGCAGTACGTTGTTCTCGACGGCGAGCTTTCATCAGATACGCGTGTACCGTCAAGCGTGCCCGAGGGGAGTGTGATAGGACCGCTATTATTTTATATCTATATAAATGATATGATGGACAGAGTAACTTGTAATCTGCGGCTGTTTACTGATGACGGTGTGGTGTGTGAATTGATTGTAATAGCATACATGATGACTTAGACAATATTTCTAGTTGGTGCGAAGAATGTCAGCTAGCTCTCAATGTAGAAATATGTAAAGTGATATGCATGAGTAGGAAAAACAATCCCATAATGTTCAAATACAGCATTAGTAGAGAGCTTGTTGATGCAGCCACGTTGTTCAAATATATAGGCGTAACATTGCAGAGCGATATGAAATGGAACGAACATGTAAGGACAGTTGGGAGAATTTTGGGAAGATGTACTTCATCTGTAAAGGAGATCGCGTATAAGACGCTTGTACGACCACGTCTTGAGTATTGCTCAAGTATTTGGAACCCACAGCAGATCTGTTTAAAGGAAGACATAGAAGCAGTTCAGAGGCGAGCAGCTAGGTTTGTTACTGGTAGATTCGACCAATGTGCGAGTGTCACGGAAATGCTCCGGGAACTCAATTGGGGATCGCTGGAGGAAAGACGACGTTCTTTTCGTGAATTTAGGAAATTTAGAGGGCCCGAATTTGAAGCTGAGTGTAGTACGATCTTCCTGCCGCCTACTTACATTTCGCGTAGTGATCACAAAGACAAGATAAGAGAAATTAGGGCTCCTACGGAGGCATATAGGCATTCTTCTTTCCCTCGTTCTATTTGGGAGTGGAGTAGGAAAGGAAATGCCTAGTAGTGATGCAGTGTACCCTCCGCCACGCACCTTACGGTGGATTGCGGAGGACGTTTGTAGATGTAGATCCACCCCGTCACGACCGTTAACACTGACAGTCCAGAAAGCCGACGTTTCGGCCAGTGTTGAAAGTGGCCAAACAGCTGCTGGCCAAAATGAAAAATAAGATCATATGTTATAGAACTCTTCTGACTATTTCCAAATTTGTAATGTATCTTACTTTTTGTCTTTACTTTGGACTTTTATAAACTATTTCTTTACTGTGGAGCACTTGAAAATGATGCCATAGTGCATCGAATCTAGTTGTGCATTACATATAAAGTATTAAAAAAATTCACTTTTCAAAAAACAACTGTGGCTTAGAATACATTTGTATTCCCTAGTATAAGTAATACAAAAGCTAGTGGCTTGTTCTCACTTTTTCTTTTATTCCTATACAGGTTGGCGATCCTCGTAGTATTAACCGTGCTGCTCCATCCCTTTAGGGTAAGTAAGCTTTTGTTTTGTTTTGACCAGATTTGCGAAGTATACAGCTTTCAAAGTAATACCTTTTATAATGATAATCCCATTGGTAGAACCAGTATAAAAATTCAGTTTTTAGATGCTACTGATACGTTAATCCGGAAGTAACTAATTAGAACCCATGTGGCAATTTTTAGTGTGTGAGAATAGACGACCTATTTCAGAGATGTACAGAAAATAATGGTAAACAGTAATGTGTCACAATTGCGATAATGCTTAGGATTCCTATGAACTGTAAAGATAAAGGAATTAAGGAATATCCAAGTTCAACGTTTATGTGTCTTCCTAGTAGTTAGTGATTGAGTTCAAGCTTGAAATTAGAATAGAAAATCTGTAGTGTCATTTCAAAGAAAACATCCTGTCAGTAGCATTACGAGATTTGGAGATTTTACTTAGAACCTAAATATGGATGGTCGGACGGGGTCTTGAACCAAAGTCCCCACCAACCCGAATCCAGTTTCTTACCAATGCATTATTTTGTACCGCCAGTAGAAAGAAGAATAAATGAAGAAGGATCTTGTGAATGAAATCACATACATTCAGAATTAAGTTGTAAAGTTTATATGCTATATCATATTCTACAGCAGGGTAGATCCTAAAATGTTTACGCTTCATACGAAAGACCTTTTAACAATGATAGGTAAATATACTAAATAACAAGTGAGATAAGAAACTGCCATCGGAGTTTAGAGTTAATTGTTACATAATATAGAAGAAGCAAAATAAACATATGCCTATAAGCACATTTGTCAGTTATAAATTGGATCTTTCGGTAAACTGCAACCTTGAATTAAAAACACAAGTGTAAAAATTGAAAACACAGCGCCCCGCTAACGTCTGAGTAAAATTTGAAGCACCATACTTTTCACAACATAGACGAGACGAGTTTTAGACCGAACTGCAAGACTCAGTAGTTGATCCAAAAGGACTGAAACATGTAAATGTAAAAAACAATTCGCACACACCTGTTGGCTGATAATAAGATAATAAATCGTTTCAAATTGAACAGGCCTATGAGAGGGAGGTACACTTATGGGCAATGTCATTGAGCACATGAACGAGATTCAGTTTCGAGCAATAAACTAATTACGTAAATAATATCTACAAAACAACAAAGGCGGTAGAATATTCAAAAAGTTTTAGGTGTTAGCATTGATGAGGGATTGAATTGGAAGAAACATATTAATGATCTGCTAAAACGTTTGAGTTCAGCTACTTATGCTGTCAGGGTCATAGCAAAATTTGGTAATACACATCGCAGTAAATTAGCTCACTGTTCCTATTTTCATTCACTGCTTTCGTGGCAATTCAACATTGAGTGAAATAATACTTATTACACAACTGCAAGTAATGAGAATAATTGCTGAAGCCCACCCAAGATCATCCAGCAGACATTTATTTAAGAATCTAGGGATCTTCACTATAGTTTCACAACATATATGTTCACTCATGAAATTTGATATTAACAATCCCACCATATTCAAAAGTAATAGCATTGTGCATAGCTACAATACTAGGAGAAAGAGTGATATTCACCATTCAAGGTTAAATCTACATTTGTCACAGAAAGGGGCGAATTACGCTGCCACAAAAGTCTTTGGTCACTTACCAAGTAGCATCAAATGTCTTGCAGACAGCCAACTAGTATATGGACAGAAATTAAAAGAATTTCTGAATGGCAACACCTTCTACACTCTAGTCGATTTTTTAGATAAGACTTAGTACTTTCGCTAAAAAAATACCTGAAAATATATATTTTTTTAATCCTTAAAATATTGTGTTGTACAGACACCATTAATTAAACTGACACGTTCCACATCATTGCGAAATGTCGTATGATCAATGGAACAAGTATTAATGTAATCTAGGACCCAGAAAAATATTCCGCACGAACGAGACGACGGTCCTCTGGTTATGCAGGCATCTGTGACATTTGATTGGTAGAGAAAATTAGTTTCATATGGTTTAATTGACGATTAATTTTATCGACTTTCGCAGTTTTAATCGGGCCGAACCCTGAGGCTTAGCAATCGAGTCGTGTAAGTGCTGGGTCTGCCACTGGGGTATGTAACAGTAGTCGTCACGCAAACATGAACGCTGGCGTGGAAGCAAAGCTACAACATACATTCTTATTACTGGTACAAGTTTATTATAGGTAGATCAGAAATTTTTTGACTTCTTCAGATTTGAAGAGTGACGGTTTCTTTCGGAGCTAGACGTATCTAACTCCTCTTGCTGCTGCTCTTGAGTACCGTGGACGACAAAGTGGGCTGGACAGCTCTGCTTACTTATTCTACAACTTTATATAAGTGTATGGGGAATGTATAGCCTGTCGGCATTTACTCCTCTTTGTACTGTGTGATTTGTGTACCTCTTACTGTGTTCTGTTGATTGTGTACTCAAAATGTTCAAATGTTTGTGAAACTTATGGGACTTAACTGCTGGACGATCAGTCCCTAAACTTACATACTACTTATGAACTACGGGGTGTCAAGAAAAGGGCTTCCTGATTTCAAAATTAAATATCTCGAAAACAAAGATCGATAGAGGAATGCAGTAAACATGTTTATTGTGAAAGCTGTAAGAAGTTTATACAGCAGTTTGAAATAATAGCTACAAAAGCTGCTAACAGATGGCGCTGTACGCTGTACAGCTCATATCAGCATACATAAGTGAAATAATCGTATGAAAATGTTTGTAAATTTATCGAATCATACTGCGTGGTCATCAGTCCGTAGTTTACAAGCTACTTAAACCAACGGAAGGACAACACAGACACCCATGCCCCAGGGAGGACTCGAACCTCCACGGCGGGTAACCGCGCGCTCCGCAGCGAGACAATTTAGACCGCGCGGCTACTCCACCGCGGCTTGGTCGATCCTCTAACGCTTGCTGTGTGGCGACAAATTGTTCCAAAATTGCAATGTAACGTCCACCAGTGACCGTTTCTCGAATGAAAAAAAGGCCAATAATGCCTCTGCTGCATACTGCAGCCCACTTTAGGAGAATACAGGGGTTTCGCTTCACACCAATATGGCTTTTCGGAACTCCAAAATCGCCACTTCTGCTTATTCACGTATCCATTCAGATGGAAGTGTGCTTCATCTGTAAACCAGAAACATGTGTATGCTCTTTCTCAGTATTTTCTGCGTGCTGGAACGCTTCAAACCAGTCTCAGATGCAATTCTACGGACGGATGACATTTAATTTCGCTGAATAATTCCAGAATCTGTGACTATATTTTCAGGCGTAACTGCGGTTTGCTTGCGGCCAATATGCCCCACTAGATCATCAGTTACGCTGCCTGTTCTTTGAAATTTTGCGAATAGCCTACGAATAGTTTTCGCATCGGGTCCTTTTGGAACACTAAATCGTGCTTGAAAACTTCGCGTTGTTCAATGGAGTACATGGTTTTAATCTCTTCCTTCGGTACGCTAACCTCCTTTCACGTTTCAATAATGGAACTGATCGCTCTGGGCTTCGGATCACAATTTATACTAGGCGTTACGTATGACGATTACAACGCCCTCTGTTAGCAGCTTTTGTAACTATTATTTCAAACTGCTGTATAAACTTCTTACAGCTTTCACAATAAACACACTGTTTACTGCATTCCTCTATCGCTCATTGTTTTCGAGATATTTAATTTTGAAATCAGGGAGTCCTTTTCTGGACACCCTGTAACTTATACTAAAGACAACACAAACATCCATGCCCGAGGGGGGATTCGAACCCTTGACGGGGAACGGCCGCGCGCAACGGAGCATAGCGCCTCAATGCGCTCGGCCACTCCGCCGCGGCTGTCTATGTACTGTTCATGAGGTTCTGTATATGTGTCTGGTACTCTCCTGAGGTTAGTGTGTTAATGTTGAAGGAATGTGATGGGCCCGACCAGCATTCTGCGGCTGGTTAAATCAGTGTTGTCGGGGGCGGTCTTCTCCGTGCAGGCACGAGATCTATTTGCAAAATTTCTTTCACCAACTTACCGTTCCGAATGCGAACAGATTTTGCTAGCACCTACCTACATAGGAAGACATGATCATCAAAATAAAATAAGAGAAATCAGTTCGAAAACAGAAAGAATTTATGTGTTCCTTTTAGAGCTACTAGAGAGTGGAGCTATAGAGAAATATTATAAAAGTGATTCGATGAATCCTCTGGCATGCACTTCAATGTGATTTGCAGAGCATCCATGTAGATTTAGATGTAAATGTACGAGAATAAGTCAATTATTATCCGCAAAGTAATTATAAAATTTTAATGTAATAAAATAAGAAACTTGTAAGAACATCATTTTTCGACATAGTCTCCTTGCTTTTCAATGGACTTCGTCCATCGCTCTACAACCTTCCTTATGCCCTCATAAAAGAAGGTTCTCGGTGAGCTGCGAGCCAGGAATGAACCGCTTCCTTCACTGCTTCGTCCGAGTCAAATCGACGGCCTCTTAATGCCTGTTTGAGTGGACCAAACAAGTGATACAAGGGGCAAGATCGGGACTATATGGAGGATGATCCAGTACTTCGAATGTGAGTTTCTGGAGCGTTTCAGCAGTGTGGACAGCAGTATGCGGACGGGCATTGTCGTGCGACAACACCACACCTTCTGACAGCAATCCTTGGCGTTTGCTTTGAATTGCAGGCTTCAGCCTGTCAGTAAGCATCTTACTGTAACGTACACTGTTTATTGTTGTGCCCCTTTCACCACAATGTTCCAGTACAGGACCTCGTGCATCCCATAAAACCGTAAGCATCAGTTTACCTGCGGACGGTTGGGTCTTAAACTTTTTCTTGCACGGCGAATTTGGATGTTTCCATTCCATACTCTGCCGTTTACTCTCCGGCTCGTAATGATGGATCCATGTTTCGTCACCAGTAATGATTCTGTCTAAGTAGTTGTCCCCTTCGTTACCATAGCGATCCAAATGTTTTTTGCATATATCGAGGCGCGTTTGCTTATGCAAGTGTGTGAGTTGTTTTGAGACCCACCTTGCACAAACTTTACGAAACCCAAGTCTGTTGTGAATAATTTCGTAGGCAGAACCATGACTAATTTGAAGACGATGAGCCGCTTCATCAATAGTTAATCGTCTGTCTAAGAGAATCATTTCACGTGATCGCTCAATGGTTTCTTCATTTGTGGCCGTAAACGGTCGTCCGGCTCCTTCATCGTGCTTAACACTTGTGCGACCATTTCGGAATTTTTCAATCCAGTCGTACACACTTCGTTGTGGCAAAACACTGCTCCCGTACTGTACTGAAAGTCTTCTATGAATTTCGGTCCCTGATACACCTTCCGCCCACAAAAAAACGTATCACTAAACGTTGCTCTTCTTTGGTGCAAATAGACAGCGGAGCAGCCAGCATTAACAGCACGGCAGCGACAACGAAACTAACGTAGCAGATTGAAAATTTCTAAGATATAACAACAAGTAAACAAAGTATGCGTCACCAACGTAAGACGAAAGTACTACCAACATAAACAAAAATATAACTAAATTGTGGATAATAATTGACTTACCCTCGTAGATACTTCATTAGCGGACTCTATCATTTAAGACTGGACCAGGTGGCACACTGCCACCCTTGTGTTCTGCTGGGAAATGATTCACCTGACTGAGTCATCTGGGAGAACGGTAAGCCCAGCTCCGGACAACTCGGTAGCAGCACTTGCTGAAGTAAGGCGAGGCAAAGCAACGAGCAAGTGCCGGGGCTGGCTATCAGATTAACACAGCGGAGGGTGAACTCCGGGGGAGGGTCCCGTGACGGCGAAGCGACTGCGACGGGGGCCGCTAATACTGAAGGGTCAACTTGTGCATCCTTAGGCAAAGTCCCGGGCCGGTAATTTATGGAAATCAAGATTTGGCGCGCCACCGGCCGCGTGAAACTTGGGTTTGCCCGGTGGACCCGCGGCCGGCTAAGTCGGAATGGCCACACGGCCAACTCGCAAGTGATTATAACAGGAGCGCGCGCGCGGCCAACTTGCTCTAATTAAGAACTGGGCGGCCGCGTCTTAAAGCCGGCCGCTGTTGTTGCCGCCTTGCAGAGCCCCGCAAGCAGCCCAGGCTCAGCACGGGGATTACCGCCGCCTGGCGCACCACGGATTTTTACTGCACCGGGTGCCCTGCTCTGGGCAACGAAGCGGGCCACCGAGATGCGCCGGGTAGTGTTAAATAGTCGCAGCTGCGACAACGGCAACACGTAAAGATGAAATAGTGCATGCGGAGTAAATGAAACGATTACTAGAATGAAACTTTCACTCTGCAGCTGAGTGTGCGCTGATATGAAACTTCCTGGCAGATTAAAATTGTGTGCCGGAACCGGGACTCGAACCTGGGACCTTTGCCTTTCGCGGGCAAGCGCACTACCGACTGTGCTATCCCGTATCGATTCCGTATTTCTTGATTTTCAGAAGGCTTTTGACACCGTACCTCACAAATGGCTTTTAATTAAATTGCTTGGTTATGGTATATCGCCTCAAATTTGCGATGGGATAGGGGATTTCCTGTCAGATAGGACACAGTTTCTAATAATCGATGGTAAAGCATCGACTAAAACATAGGTGATACGAAATCTACATCCTATCTAATCTAAAGACCTCCCTGTACTTAAATAAAGCCGGCCGCGGTGGCCGACGTGACTAAGGCGCTCCAGTCACGGTCAGCACGGCCACTACGGTCGGGGGTTCGAATACCCCCTCGGGCATGGATATTTATGCCGTCCTAGTTCATAAGTAGTTCATAAGTAGTTTGTAAGTTTAGGGACTGATGACCCCGTAGTTAAGTCCCATAAGCTTAACAAACATTTGAACATTTGAACTTAAATAAAATGTACGAGCAACGGCAGCCAGTGTACATTGCAGCATTATACATCATCAGTTAACTGTACCAGCCAAGTAACGCAATATCTTAATAACATATTTCCTCGGTGTTTGGATAGGCTGTGACGGATCCGTTAACTTGCCTGCCCCATTAGACTTCTGTTTACGGGGCAGGTTCAAGGGGTATGTGTATGCAGCGAAGGTGTACACACGTGAAGAACTGGTCGCTCATATCACAGATACCGATACTCGCATTAGGCGTTCCACAGGGTAGTGTTATTGGTCCTCTGCTGTTCCTTATTTACATAAACGATTTGAGAAAAAATCTTAGTATCTCTCTTAGTTTGTCTGCAGATGACGCCGTCATTTACCGTCTAGTAAAATCATTTGAAGATCAAAACCAACTGCAGAACGATCTGAATAAGATATCACTACGGTGTAAAAATTGGCAATTCACTATAAATAATGCGAAGTGTGAAGTCGTCCACATGAGTAGGAAAAGAAATCCGTTAATCTTTGATTAGAAGATAAGTCAATCAACAGTGAAGGCTGTAAACTCCACAAAATACCTAGGAATTACTTTTAATTCAGATTTAAACTGGAAAGAACACGTAGATAATGTCGTGGGAAAGGCGAATCAGAGACTGCGATTCATTGGTAGAACCCTTCAAAGATGCAACAGAACTACTAAAGAAACTGCATGCACTTCGCTTGTCCGTCGTTTCTTGGAGTATTGCTGCCCAGTGTGGGGTCCTTATCAGGTGGGTTTGACGGAGGACATCGAAAGAGTCCAAAGAAGGTCAACTAGTTTTGTATTGTCATGATAAAGGAGACAGCGTTACGGAAATGATACACGATCTGGGATGGGAATCATTACAACAACGGCGCTTATCGCTGCGGCGCGGCCCACTTACGAAACTCCAATCGCCAACATTCTCCTCCGAATGCGAAAATATATTGTTGACTTCCACTTACACAGGTATAAATGATCATCAGAATAAAATACGAGAAATCAGAGATAAAACGGAGAGATTCAGGTGTTCTTTCTTCCCGCGCGCTTTTCGAGAATGGAATGAGAGATAAATAGTATAAAGGTGGTTCGATGAACGTCTGCCATGCACTTAAATATGATTTGCAGAGTATCCCATGTAGATGTAGAATTTTGTGCAGTAATGTGATCATTGTAAATAAGTGTAACAAATCTTAAGAATTATGATATGCACCTAGTATATTCAACATATAGTATGCAGTAATAAGTTTTGTGTCCTTTAAAATGTAAACATTCTTAAGATAATTGTTTTTTCTGACCAATTCCACATCCACAACGGCAATTAAATTTGGGATCTATGGAAGCTACATAACACATATGCTGTCATTTTGTAAATACGTATTTATTGTTTTTTTTTTCTGACATATTCTATATCCAAGAGGATCTCCTCAAGTTGGATCTACTGGAACGAAATCTACATCCTATCTAATCTAAAGACCTCCCTGTACTTAAATAAAATGTACGAGCAACGGCAGCCAGTGTACATTGAAGCATTATACATCATCAATTAACTGTACCAGCCAAGTAACGCAATATCTTAATAACATATTTCCTCGGTGTTTGGATAGGCTGTGACGGATCCATTAACTTGCCTGCTCCATTAGACTTCTGTTTACGGGGCAGGTTCAAGGGGTATGTGTATGCAGCGAAGGTGTACACACGTGAAGAACTGGTCGCTCATATCACAGATACCGATACTCGCATTAGGGCTCCTGAAAGCGATGTTGGATGTGAAGTCAGATGTGCTACACAACTCACACTCCAACTTGTAGGTAAGTGGATTCGTAAGAACGGAGGAATTTTCCTACATCTCTTATAGGATGGATAACTCATCTTTCCCAACATTTTTGAGTCTACTAGAACGACCCTCAGCATTTCGGTAAGTGATACTTACTCTTGCCTTCATATTCATGGATTTTTGTAGCCTTCAAGTGACTTTTCGCTTTATTTTCACATGTAGAATCATTTCGCAAATGGTGTGACATTCCTCCTGAATAATGCTGTATATGAAGAATAACTCCTTTTGTTTCTAATTTATACAGATCTACTGTTTTTACCGATCTTGATGAAATTTGGGAATCTTCACCTTCAAAACAATAAGCGTAGGTTGCCATACTATGCGTGCTGGAGGGTATTTAAAACTGACTTCCACACAAATCTGCAGTTTTAGTTAATTCAAGGTGAAACTTTGCACACCTGACAAAAAATAAAATAAACCAGAATAAAATCACTGTCTACATTACGTGTCATACGGTACATGGAGGTATCTTACAACAGACTTTGACGCAATTTGACCGATGCATGAGTTTGCAGGTTTTCCTGGAGAAAGCTTTTATTCTCCAGAAGTCACAGTATGGTGCATGGCGGACGGTAGATTGCAATAATCGTCGAGAATGTTCGCAGATATATGTAATTTTTCATAGGTGGGGAGGAGGCGAAGGACAGAGTAGGCGGAGGAGAAGTCGGAGATAGAGGAGGAGATCGATAGACAGTTGCGGAGGACATGTGGAGAGAGAGGGGATGAATAGAGAGAGTGGAGGAGATGGGCAGAGAGTGATGGGGAGAGAAAACGACCCAAGGAAGGGTTGGAATAAACGCTGGGTTTTCAGCTTTTATGTACATAAAATAGAAAATTCTAAAAAAAAAAAAAAAAAAAAAAATAAATAAAATAAAAAAATATATAAAAAAATAGATAAATAAATAATAATAATAATAAAATATTTGTGCTGCTTGTAAACCATTTGGTGAACTTAAATTAAGCAAAACATATTTGAAATAATTCTGTAAAATCGTTTGTAAAAAAGGCTTAAGCAAAATTTGTCAATTCTTTTGATTCATTTACGTTACAATGAAAAATGGCTGTTGAATATCTGTGTAAATGATTCAACTCGTTGATCTGCATTCCATTATTTTTGTCGTACGATGGTTCGTGCCAAACGGAAAGATATGGCAGCTATGTATGTAGTACGTAAGCAAAGATGAAGATTGGCTTTAGCTATAGTGGTATGCGTCTGCCCCGTCCCCTCGTACCTCACTCCCCCTTTTTTTTCTTTCTCTCTCTCTCTCTCTCTCTCTCTTTTGCTCTCTGTATCTCACTTGAAGCAGTGTGTGTGTATGTGTGTGTGTGTGTGTGCGAGAGAGAGAGAGAGAGAGAGAGAGAGAGAGAGAGAGAGAGAGAGAGAGAGAGAGAGAGAAGGAGGAGGGAAGAAATAGAGGCAGAGGGAAAAGCATTAGTAGGGAAATGAATGTAGGAAATATACGTGGATAGGACATGGAAGAGCAGTTGAATGGAATGGAAAGTGTGTTGAAGAGGGCGTATAAAATGAACGTTAACAAAAGCAAAACAAAGATAATGGAATGCAGTCTTAGAAAATCGGGCGATGCAGAAGGAATTAGATTAGGTAACGAAACAATGAAGTTGGTAGATGAGTTTTGTTACTTGGGTAGTAAAATAACAAATGACGGTCGCAGTATTGAGGATATAAAATGCAGAATGGCAATGGGAAGAAAAGCATTTTTGAAAAAGAGAACTTTGCTAACATCGAATATTAATTTAAGAGTAAGGAAGTCTTTTCTGAAGGCACTTGTGTCGAGTGTTGCCTTGAGAGAAATATGGACGATAAACAATGCTGATAGGAAGAGAATAGAGGCTTTTGAAATGTGGTGCTACAGAAAAATGCTGAAGATTTGGTGGGTAGGTCGCATAACTAATGAAGAGGTACTGAACAGAATTGGTGAGAAAAGAAATTTTTGACATACCTTGACTAAAAGAAGGGATCGCTTGGTAGGACACATTCTTAGACATCGAGCTTTGGAGGGAAGTGTGTGGGGTAAAAATCGCAGAGGGAGACCAAGAGACGCATATAGTAAGCAGATTCAAATGGATATGGGTTGCCATTCTTATGAGGAGATGAAAAGGCTTGCTCAGGTTAGAGTAGGGTGCAGAGCTACATCAAACCAGTCTCCGGACTGAAGAACATAACAACAAACATAATTATTTTGTAACGAGTGGAGGATACTTTGCCTCACAGTGCTGATCTTTAGGAAATTAGTTTCCGTGAAGTAATGTTGCCACGCTACGGTCGTAGGAGGAGGTACTAGCAGACATACGCATGTTGGAGCTCTGACACACACGCCCACGCACACACACACACACACACTCACACACACACGACTACAACAGGTTCACGCGCTGGCGCTGCGCCGCGGGCAATTACCTAAAGCTATCGCGCCTCGCTCTATAATGGCAGTAATTGCGCTGATTCGCGAACAGGTAGCGCCGACTCGGGCCGTACGAAGCCGGCCGTGCACGGGCAGCTCTTATTTATTGCAGATTAGCTCTTTGGCAATTACGCAGGTGAGGGCGGCTGCCGCTTTGATTTCAGACGAGTGCGGGCTCAGCGGCGAGCGCGTCCTGAGTGTGGCGCCCGAGGCGAGGATTAAGAACACAGTACTGCTGGAACACGTGCTGGGCACGAGGTCGAGTCCGAGGAAGCTTCTCTGGATGCACGTTTCTCTGTAATGCTACTATATAACTAATCTCAATGAGTCTGTATGAACATTCATCGAAGAATATTTTTATTTCAAATTCGTAAGCGATTTCTGCAAGTGAAGGGTGAGTTCATACTTGGTTATTTGTGACTGTGGAAAGCTGTCAGAATCAAATAAAAAGTCCTGTAACTTTAGCAAGTTGGTGGATTTAACTGTAGCTTGTGTCTCTCTCCACTTTAGTGTCTAAATTAAAACTGTTTATTGAAATATGGAATAATTAATCTACGAAGAATCCCTATTAAATCACTCGCCTTCTGATTTTCGGTCTCAGACAACCGGACGTCGTTTTTTATAGCAAGTGTTTTGTCGCCGTAATTTATAAAGTGGACAGTACCAAGTTGCAGACAATGAATGTCGCAATAGACTTTCATACATACACACACACACACACACACACACACACACACACAATACACACATACACACAGGTCCTGATGAATACACACACACTCTATGTACACGATGTTTCTCAAATACACCGACCAATTTGGACGGGATGTAGACGGAACTTTGTTCTACAAAGGAACGAACCCACGTCCTGAAATGTCATCGAATGACGCTGCGACACTTGAAACAAATCTTTATTACTGCAGGCTATATGCTTTCCATATTTTCAGAGGTAGAAAGGGTGACCACTTATGCTATAAACACGGGTCGATTATCACAAAGTTTATAATTGTGCCACATCTATTGTGTGAAGTTTCAGTTGTTTTTATTAGTAGTACTGGTGAGTATAATTTAAAGTGTTATTACCGTTACATTTAATTACAGAACTTTTTGCTTTACTGATCTACATCTACATCTACATGGGATACTCTGCAAATCACATTTAAGTGCCTGGCAGAGGTTTCATCGAACCACAATTATACTATTTATCTCCCATTCCATTCTCGAATAGCGCGCGGGAAGAAAGAACACCTGAATCTCTCTGTTCGAGCTCTGATTTCTCTTATTTTATTCTGATGATCATTTCTACCTATGTAAGTGGGACTCAACAATATATTTTCGCATTCGGAGGAGAATGTTGGCGATTGGAGTTTCGCAAGTAGCCCACGCCGCAGCGATAAGCGCCGTTGTTGTAATGATTCCCATCCCAGATCCTGTATCATTTCCGTAACGCTGTCTCCCCTGTATCGTGACAATACGAAACGAGCTGCCCTTCTTTGGACTCTTTCGATGTCCTCCGTCAAACCCACCTGGTAAGGATCCCACACTGGGCTGCAATACTCCAAAAATGGACGGACAAGTGCAGTGTATGCAGTTTCTTTAGTAGTTCTGTTGCATCTTTTAAGGGTTCTGCCAATAAAACGCAGTCTCTGGTTCGCCTTTCCCACGATATTATCTACGTGTTCTTTCCAGTTTAGGTCTGAAGTAATAGTAATTCCTAGGTATTTTGTGGAGTTTATGGCCTTCACATTTGATTGATTTATGTTGTAAACAAAGTTTAACGGATTTCTTTTCGTGCTCATGTGGACGACTTCACACTTCTTATTATTTAGAATCAATTGCCAATTTTTACACCATACTGATATCTTATTCAGATCGTTCTGCAGTTGATTTTGATCTTCAGATGATTTTACTAGACGGTAAATGACGGCGTCATCTGCAAACAACCTAAGAGAACTACTTAGATTTTCCCCTAAATCGTTTATGTAAATAAGGAATAGCAGAGGACCAATAACACTACCCTGTGGAACACCCGATATCACCTCTGTTTTAGTCGATGCCTTACCATCGATTACTACGAACTGTGTCCTCTCTGACAAGAAATCCCCTATCCAATCGCAAATTTGGGGCGATATACCATAACTACGCAATTTGATTAAAAGCCGTTTGTGAGGTACGGTGTCAAAAGCTTTCTGGAAATCAAGAAATACGGAATCGATTTGCGAACCTTTGTCGATAGCACCCATCACTTCGTGTGAATAAAGAGCTAGTTGTGTTTCGCATGATCGATATTTTCTAAATCCGTGTTGACCTTGGGTCAATAGATCGTTCTGTTCGATTCTACACTCACATAAAGTATACTTCAATATATTATGTGCGCTCTTCCTCAACCGTTTTGAAAGAAGCTTCTAGCTAAAGTTTCCAAAAGGTTATTTCGGGGTTGCTTATCACGCGGGGCAACCATCCCTATGAAAGTATTTGCATTTCAGATATGATACCATATTATTTTTTATTTGCTTTTAGTATCAGGATTCGAAGAAATTACGAAAGGAAAACAGATAAAAGTTTAACACCCACAGACATTATGCTAAAAGCGTCTCGAATGGTGAAAATAAACCATACGCAGTGTTGTCAAGGATTACTATGGAAATTACCATACGCTAGCTCGTTACTGTAAAAAATTTTCAGATGAGAGTATAAGCAGTGGTGTGACGTGTCCTTCACTGCATGTAGGTTACTATGCTAATAGACTTATTCTGACAGTTGCTCTTGAAAATGAATTTGCCGAATATATCATAGCAACGTCGGTCTTAGTCACAAAGAAGTGCAAAAATTGTGTTTCTAGTTACTATTTCTAATGGGCTAGAATTACCTAAAAGAGGGACTGAAACTCGATAAGCTGAGGCTGACTGGTTTTCTGGGTTCATGAAGAGACACAAAGAATTGTTAATAAGACTCCTGAAGGTACCAGCTTAGCTCAGCTTCTAGCCTTATTAAAACCTTTTTCGATAACCGGTCTGCTGTAATGAAACGACACAACTTTGAACCGAAATATATGTAGAAAATGGGCGAGACTGGAACTATAACATGGTAGAGGCCAAATCGAATCATTTCACGAAAAGGTTCAAGCAAGTGGAGTCGATCACATCTGGGGAATAAGGTAATCTAGTTCTTCAGCTGCTGCTGTTTCTGCTACTTAATATTCACATTTGTGAATATCACGTACAATAACATACATCAATTATTTCTGCTAAGAAATTCATAAGTGGGTTAGTATGAGTTGGCCACCAAAAAACCTCTCTTTTCAAATTGGACTTTACTATGACTTAAATTTACACGGCTGCTGGGATGTTGTTGAAAATGTGTATTGCTCAATAGTGGACAATTTTCTGAGCCAAATTAAGGGACCTTAAATCTTTATGCAAGTTATTCTTGTTTGTAGTCTGATCCCATGAAGTGAGCTATTGGTCTGAAAAAAAAAAAAACTTTAATGAAAAATTTTACTAGAGAACAAGTATATTGGGAAGCAGTAGTTACTCAGCCACGTTCCTTAAAAATAGCCCTCTACAGGATGTTATTGAATTTAGACCACGAATGATTCGTATGGCTCGTTTTTGGGCTCTGTAAACCTTAACTTGGCCTAATGAGTTGCTCAGAAAATAATTCCATATGACATTATGGAGTGGAAGTATGCACAATATGATAGCTTTTTTATTTTTATACCTCCAATATCTGACAACATTCACATTGCAAACAGGGACTTATTTAGGCGCTTGGGCAGTGCTTGTGTGGTATTGGATGTTGTGAACATGATGGTATTACAGTGTCAGTTGTGGGTTTTCTGTAAATTTTGAAAATGTGTGTGTTTGTGGTAATATCGTCGTTTAGGTCCAAGATATTGATGGATTTTTCACCAAGATCCATACTAAAATGTATGTTTTGGTGATGAGAGTTTAGATGTTGTAGGAAGTTGTTGTCTATTGGTGCCTGTCCACGAGTTCAGTACGTCGTCCACATATCTGTACCAATATTTAACTTTATCACTGAGGGGTTCATTATGTAGAAAATGTTTTTTAAAGTGGTCCATACAGATTTCAGCTAGTAGGGGGCTGAGGAGTGATAACTTGTATAAGAAAAAGTAGGTGAAATGATCGATACCCAGTGGCATCAGACTGCAGACGTCGGTACCCACGGAACACGGAAGGACAGTGGCTGCATGTGGAGGCTGCGGAACTGAGGCCTCCGCTGCGATACGGCGTCTGTAGCGTGGCGATGCGCGCCCTCTCGTAATCTGGGCGAGCCTCAGTACACGGCCTGGCCTCTTAATCCTGTAGGGGATTGCCTGCGGTCGTCTCGGAGTGCCGGACCACCGTGATGGCTCTCCAGCGTCCAGTCCGCTCCTTAGCCCTGCCCCGGCGGCCTCCGCACCTACCACTCGCAAGTAGGGATGCCCTCCGCAAATCCCACTCCTAAGCAACGCGTCCCGGCGTACAAGCACAGCCACGTACAGCCCCCCCCCCCCCTCTCTCTCTGTCCCACTCAACCTACTCCCTCACACTATCAAGCCAGCCTTCTCCTCTCTCCACCTCTCCAACTCGCGCTCTCACCCTTCTCAATCTCTCATACGTCATACACAGCCACTGAACCTCCGAGCCCTTTGTGAAGTGGCTGATCTGTAGCCATTTACTTGCTCTTTTATATTTTTATTCTGTAAGATCCCTTTACTGTGTTGGAAGAGAATTACGTAATATGTAGTACTAGCTTAAACCCGTGGCTCCGCTCTCGTGTTTGTTGATTATGATAGCTGTCTTTCAGTAGTGTGCAAAGGACTGGTTTTGAAGGATGAAATGAAATACAATACCTTATTTAGGAAGAAACATTTTTAATCAACATTCAAATAATAATAAAAAAGAATAATGTGATGTGCTTAAAGATTTTTTTAAAGAGATGTATTAAAAGAAATTTTTTACTGCTTTATTTATTTATTCTTATATTTCCTTATTCGTATGTTTATCCTTAAAGAGAAAGAGCTGAAGACATTGTAGCACGCATAGACCAAAGATATGGTCTGTGGCATCACGTTTCGCTAAATGTAACCTCCTTGCTATAGAGTCGCAAACGTCATCGCTGGCTTCAGTCCGATTTTTTTTTATAATTTGACGACTTTCAACCACCATATCTTCCGCCCCCTTATAGCTATCGGCATGGAACTGTTATGGTGTACAACGGTAGACTTCGGACAACAATTACACACAGACCATTCGTTTGCGTTCTGTAGTTTTCGCTGCAGAGCGAAATAAAAACACACACACACACACACACGTATAATTTTATATACACCGATAACTTTCCATCCCAATGTAGTCCATCCTTTTAAAATTATCAACCCTCAAGGAACAATGCAACCAATAAAACCATTTTCAAAGAGTAAATATAATTTTCAAAGAGCAATTATTGTTCCGCATTTCGCGTTATATTCTTCAAATTACTAAATATCTATCAGAGCGCTATAAAACCGTGACTAAAACCTTTCGCAGATATAAATTAGTAACTGTACAAATATTTAAGTCTCTGCGTCTTGTCGTTCGGACGAGATAAGCGTACACCGAAGAGACATTCACATTAATATATATAGATAAATAGCTATCCGATCGCCATAAAACCGTGCCTAAGCCTTCCCCGGGTAGACACTAGTAACTATACAATTTTTTAGCTCTTTATGTCTTGTGGTTCAGACGTGATAAACGTACACCGAACAGACATTCACATTTATAGACATAGATGAGTACAACATAGATGATATGGTCCGATGAACAACTATCCCGTGGGAAAACTCCGCCCGAATTTTTTTCTAAGATCTGATTGGCTCTTACAAGAACATCAGTCCGACAAAACCCTCCAGCATTTTTATTAATATTTAATATACTGCAGTTACAGCGGTTATTAGAGTCGAAAGGCGTGATAGGGACGCAGAGGTTGGGAAGGGAGTAAGACACGGTTGTAGCCTTTCGCCATTGTTGTTGAATCTGTACACTGAGCAAGCATTGAAGGAATGCAAGGAGAAATTTGAAGAGGGAATTAAAGTTCAGGGAGAAAAAATAAAAACTTCGCGGTTTGCCGATGACGTAGTAATCCTTTCAGAGACCGCAAATTATCTGGAAGAGCAATTGAATGGAATGGACAATGTCTTGAAAAGAGGTTATAAGATGAACATCAACAAGAGTAAAACAAGGATAATGGACTGTAGCGTCAGAAAATCAGACGATGCTGTAAGAATTAAATTACGTAATGAGGCAATGTAAGTAGTAGACGAATTTTGTTACGTGGGTAGCAAGATAACTTCTGATGGCCGCAGTAAAGAAGATATAAAATGCAGAATGTCTATGGGAAAAAAGCGTTTCTGAAGAAGCGAAACTTGTTGACATCCAATATTAGTTTAAATGTTAGGAAGTCCTTTCTGAAGGCATTTGTCTGGAGTGTAGCATTGTATGGAAGCGTGGACAATAAGGAGTTCAGACAAAAAGATGATAGAAGCTTTTGAAATGTGGTGCTACAGACGAATGATGAAAATTAGATGGGTAGATCACGTAACTAATGAGGAGGTGCTAAACAGCATTGGGGAAAAAAGGAATTTCTGGCGTATTCTGACTAAGAGGAGGGATAGGTTGGTAGGACACATCCTGAGACATCAAGGAATCGTCGACGCAGCATTAGAAGGAAGTGTGTGGGGTAAATATCGTAGAGGGAGAATGTTCAAATGTTTGTATAGTCTATGGGACTTAACTACGGGGTCATCAGTCCCTAAACTTACAAACTACTTATGAACTACTTACGAACTAGGACGGCACAAATATCCATGCCCGAGGGGGGATTCGAACCCCCGACCGTAGCGGCTGCGCAGACCGTGACTGGAGCGCGTAGAGGGAGACCGAGGGACGAATACAGTAAGCAGATTCAAAAGGATGTATGTTTCCGAAAGTATTCTCAGATGAAGAGACTTGCATAGGACAGGTTAGCGTGGAGACAACAACAACAACATACTGCAGTTAATTTAAATATGTCCGTTTATATAATGTAATTATCTTGTATTAAGCTTTGTTTGTGTTATTTAAAAGGTTATTTAAATATTAGTTACATGAGAAAAATGACGGGCGTAACACTCTGGAATGTTCCGTTGGCGCCAAAATGTAGCCACAGGTGCGGAGTGCTCCTCCTGTTGCAGACGGTCGAGCTAAGCGCATCGGGCAGTTCACATCTTATGTTTGAGTCGAGCGAGAGACCTTAGACAGTTAACATGAGAGAGTAAAAATGTTTCATACCGTTAAATGTTTGTGAATCTTAAGTATGCAGTTGTTGCTTACTATAAAGGAACAGTGAATCTAATATATAAAGCAGAGTGTCCGTATGTGTGTACGTGTTGCATACAGATCTACAGTTATGATCAAATCTTTCTCAAATTTTATACAAGTACTCTTCAATCCATGAGAACGGTTGCCGTAAGTGTAAGAATCACATACGATATATAGTTCACGAGATATGACGTCATAAACAATGAGATGCACGAAAAACTGCTGCATTTTGCGACAATGCTGCTCATTTTCTCCTAAACAATTGTACCGATTTCAACCAAATTTGGTACACACATTCCTTACTGAGATAACAATTGCTGCATGGTTAAAAATCATATACGGCATATGCTTCAAAAGATAATACGTCATAACCAATAGAAATCGCAAAAATGCCATATAATGCGGCGAGACTTTGGAAATACACGAGAATGACAGTACTTAGCGACTTGCAACAAACTTTAAACATAATTTCAAACCTTTATTAAACTTTTTCTCGCTGGCAACCATAGTAAAATGATGAAAGGGAAAAAGTTTCTCGCTTACTACTTTTCCGCTGTTTAAGGAGTAAAACTACGTCTTTCGGTATGACGTTACAATTTATAATTTGGACACTACAAATTGTAGCGACAGGAAATTTTACAGACAGTATACACATATATAGTTGAATGCAGCTTCTAAATTGTATCACATTCCATCACGTAGTACATGAGATATAAGCACGTAAACAGTAGTGTTCCGCTGTTCATGGACTAAAACTACGGCATTCGCTATGACGTTACAATTTATAATTTCTACAGTACTAATTGTAGCCGCAGGAAATTTTACAGACAGTACACACACATATTCTGTAGTTAATGAGATATGAGATATGACCACATAAACAGTAACTTTCATGGAAAACTGCCCCATCACGCACCAAGTTTTGATATATTACTTCTTTACTATTAATTGTACTCCCAAGAGATTTTACTGATATACAACCCTTATACAAATAAAGATATACCTGAAAATGGCAAGAATCAATAAATAAATACCCGGGCAGCGCCGGGTTTTCAGCTAGTTGTTTATAAAAATAAGGACCAGTAGGGGCCCTATGACACTTATGGGGTAAACGCCAGATGTCTCTTCTGTTCCACTTAATGACTTAACGTCGATTACAGCGTACTGTGCCCTTTCTGACAGGAAATCACGAATCCAATCGCACAACTATCGCGATATTCTGTAAGCACGCAACTTGTTTCGTAGACGCTTGTGAGGTACAGTGTCAAAAATCTTCCGGAAATCTGTAAATACGGATTCTATTTGACATCCCTTTATGATAGCACTCTTCACATCATGTCAGTAAACAGCTAGCTGTGTTTCACAACGATACTTTCTTAATCCATGTTGGCTATTGGTTAACAGGTCGTTCTCTTCGAGATAAGTTCATAATATTTGAGGAAAAAAATGTCTTCTAAGATCTGCTACAAACTGAAAAATTTGGTGATATACATCACAGTAAATTAGCTTACTACGTCTATTTTCATTCACTGCTTTCATGTGGGATCATATTCTGGGACAATTCAACATTGAGTAAAAAAGTATTCATTGCACAAAAGCGTGTAATCAGAATAATTGTTGGAGCCCACCAAAGAGCATCCTGCAGACATTTATTTAGGGATCTAGGGATCTTCACTGTAGCCTTACAGTATATATATTCACTCATGAAATTTGTTATTAACAATCAAACCCAATTCAAAAGTAATAACAGTGTGCAAAGCTACAACACTAGAAGAAAGGATGATATTCACTATTCAAGGTTAAATCTAACTTTGGGTCAGAAAGGGGTGAATTATGCTGCCACATAAGTCTTTGGTCACTTGCCAAGTAGCATCAAAAGTCTGACAGATAGCCAACTAGTATTTAAACAGAAATTAAAGGAATATCTAAATGGCAACTCCTTCTACAATGTAGATGAATTTTTTGATAAAACTTAAAAAAAAAAAATACAACAAAAATGTAATAAAAACCCTTAAGATATTTATGTCATATGTAGACAACATTTATTAAACTGACACGTTCCACATCATTACGAAATGTCGTATATATGATCTATGGAACAAGTATTAATATAATATAATCTAGACGGCAATGATATAGGCCTGTAATTTTGTGGATCATTCCTGTTGCCTTTCTTGAATATTGGAGTAATCAGTGCAGCTTTCCAGTCTTTAGGTACGGATCTCTCACTGAGCCAACGGTTGTATATGATAACTAGTTATGGGGCTTTGGCATAGCATACTCTGAAAGGAACCCAATTGGTATACAATCGGGACCGGAATACTTACTTTTGTTAAGTGATTTAAGTTGCTTTAATACTCCATGGGTATCTACTTCTAAATCACGCATGTTGGCAGCTGTTCTTGATATGACTTCTGGAGTAATTGCTTCGTCTTCTGTGGTTAAGGAATTTCGGAAAGTTATGTTAAGCAATCTACATGGGATACTCTGCAAATCACATTTAGGTGCCTGGCAGAGGGTTCATCGAACCAGCATTATACTATTTATCTCCCATTCCATTCTCGAATAGCGCGTGGGAAGAAAGTACACCTGAATCTCTCCTTTCGAGCTCTGATTTCCCATTTTTTATTCTGATGATCATTTCTACCTATGTAAGTGGGAGTCAACAATATATTTTCGCATTCGGAGGAGAATGTTGGCGATTGGAGTTTCGTAAGTAGCTCACGCCGCAGTGATAAGCGCCGTTGTTGTAATGATTCCCATCCCAGATCCTGTATCATTTCCGTAACGCTGTCTCCCCTGTATCGTGACAATACGAAACGAGCTGCCCTTCTTTGGACTCTTTCGATGTCCTCCGCCAGACCCACCTGATAAGGATCCTACACTGGGCAGCAATATTCCTAAAATGGACGGACAAGCGTAGTGTATACAGTTTCTTTAGTAGTTCTGTTGCATCTTTTAAGGGTTCTGCCAATAAAACGCAGTCTCTGGTTCTCCTTTTCCACGACATTATCTACGTATTCTTTCCAATTTAAGTCTGAAGTAATAGTAATTCCTAGGTATTTTGTGGAGTTTATGGCCTTCACTTTTGATTGATTTATCTTGTAAACAAAGTTTAACGAATTTCTTTTCGTACTCATGTGGACGACTTAACACTTATTTTTACACCATACTGATATCTTATTTAGATCGTTCTGCAGTTGGTTTTGATCCTCAGTTGATTTTACTAGACGGTAAATGACGGCGTCATCTGCAAACAACCTATGAGAGCTACTTAGATTTTCCCCTAAATCGCTTATGTAAATAAGGAACAGCAGAAGACCAATAACACTAGACCCTGTAGAATTCCCGATATCACCTCTGTTTTTGTCGATGCCTTACCATCGATTACTACGAACTGTGTCCTCTCTGACGGGAAATCCCCTATCCAACCGCAAATTTGGGGCGATATACCATAACCACACAATTTGATTAAAAGCCGTTTGTGAGGTACGGTGCCAAAAGCCTTCTGGAAATCAAGAAATACGGAATCGATTTGCGAACCCTTGTCGATAGCACCCATCACTTCGTGTGAATAAAGAGCTACTTGTGTTTCGCATGAACGATATTTTCTAATCCGTGTTGACCTTGGGTCAATAGATCGTTCTGTTCGAGATAATTCATAATATTTGAATACAGGATATGTTCCAAACCCCTGCTGCAAATTGACGTCAATGAAATAGGCCTGTAGTTTAGTGGGTTAGCACTACTGCCTTTCTTGAATATAGGTGTGACCTGTGAAACATTCCATTCTTTTGGTACACATCCTTCTAGGAGAGAGCGGTTGTATATGGCTGTTAAGTAAAGAGCTATCGCTTCAGCATAATCAGACATAAATCTAATGGGTATACAATCCGGACCAGAAGACTCGTTCTGGTTAAGTGATTTTAGTTGCTGCAGTACTCCGATGATATCTACTTCTACGTTACTCATTACGGCGTCTGTTCGTAATTCGAAATCTGAAATATTGGTTTCGTCTTCTTTGGTGAATGAGTTTGTAACGTCAGCTGCGTCCACCTAATCCTCGATGGGCGAAGTTGCCGTTATATTCTATTTGCTGCTTAATCATTTAATAATTGTTCCAATGATTTGACGGTATGGGATGCGGACAATTACTAGGTTGATCCATAACGATAAACTTTGTTAACTTCCTTAATTATGGAACGACAAATGTTAAAAAATACTCTTCCTTTAAATACACTGATTAAATAACCGCGTGCCACTACGATGAATGTTTACAAGTCCACAGTCCACACTGAAACATTTCAATACGCAACTGCAACCGAAACTCATATGCGATACGACTGAAGGGCAAAAACTTTAGCCACCGCTAAACGCGGGTTACGGACGCACTGTCAACATGCTACTGCCTCGCTCTGCGGTCGGCTGGAGACTGCCGCACACCGGCCAATCAACAAAAAACATTCCAACCTAAGCATTGTTGCCAGCAGATCGCTGCACGCCAACGATAACTATCGTTCGACCAAAACGTACCAAAGAGGTTACTAACCTAAAACCCTGTATCCTCACAAGTTTCTAAAAGCTGTGTTTAGTAACTCTGCTTTAGTAGTGCTGTTATCGGCAGGCTTCAGCAGAAGTGTCGTTAGTAGCATCACCATTGCTATCGCGCAATGGTTGCTTAGGTATTGTTCACAGAGCGTCGGTCACCCTGAAACAACATTAAATTACGCGCCCTACTTTTCGGCTCATTCAGGTGTAACGAGGGCGTAAACATGCGAGCGTAGGCGGCGAACGTGGCGGTGGTGGGGGTAGTTTGAAGGCGGGGCGGCGCCGGCGCGGGAGGCGGTCGCGTAGCAACGAGTGGGCCGCCGATGCACATGCTTGCTCTCTTTTAATTATTTGCCGATCGCTGATTCGGAATATTGATTAATTACGTGACCGGCCCGAAAGAGTGGAAGAGCGCCGGCAGCTACGGGCGCGCGGTCAGTGTCACGCGGGCCGCCGCGTTGCGTAGCGACCGACCCGCGCCGCCCACGACTCCGCGCGTCTCCACGGCAACCAGCGACTCCCCGCAGGTAAGACGCCACTCCACGTGGCTGCCAGCTGACGCCGCCTCCACTGCGGGCGGAACGAGTGCGACCGAGCTCAGTGCTGTTTAGTGTGCTCATCTCTGTGTGATATCTGAAGGAGGAAGAGACTAGGCAGACGGACATCACGGCCAGTGGTCTACTTACAAGACTGCTCGCAACCGCACGAAAACAGAATTACAATAACATCTAATCATAGATAAGACTAGACTGGATTAATATTTGTTCTACAGACTATGACTACAACGTGTCTTAACACAGACGATCCTGACGTCCTTCCAGAAGAAACTTTTTTTTTTTTTTTTTTTTTTTTTTTTTTTTTTTTTTTTTTTAATACCACCTTTAAAATAAACTGTTTGCGCCCGACTCAGTGCTGTTTTGTGTGCTGATTCAGCTCACCTCCGTGTGATATCTGAAAGAGAAAGAGGCTAGGCAAATGGGCATCACCGCCAGTGGTCCACTTACAAGACCGCTCGCAAACGCACAAAACAGTCTTACAATAACATCTAATCATAGATCAGACTAGATTGGATTAATATTTGTCCTACAGACTATGACTACAACGTTTCTTAACACAGATGATCCTGACGTCCTTCCAGAAGAATCGTAGTTTTTTTTTTTTTTTTTTTTAATTTTTAATTACATTTAAAGTATACTATTTCCTTTCAGCAAAAAACATTTTCCCCAGGAACTGTCATTTGAATGTAGATCATTTACATGCAGATACTATCAAACAGTGTTTTAGCACGTTATTCTGTGCTAGTCACCTTTGAAGATACGGATTCGCAAACAAACATATGCCTTAACTCATGGTTTTGAGTGTGTAAGTAATTTTATTTTTATTATTAGAAACAAATGGATGGCTTTACAAATAAAAATCATGTCTAACATGTAGTATTAGTGTTTTAATTTTTCGTTTGTTCCACAAGGAAGGCCTATTATGCCCAGACTAAGGGTGCAATCCGTGTAAAATCAATATTGCAACATATGAAGGATATGTTACAGATGTAATAAACTGTCTTTTAAAGCACAAGTAACTAAAAAATAATTCAGGATCATTTGGGTTAATTATATGGACTGTTTAATAATATCTTTACATCATTTCTTCTTCTTTCATTTCACCATCTTTTTTGGTACGTTGAATCAATTATTTCCCTGGTGTGTTGTTGTTTTCTAAGCACTCACTAGTTCTTTATTCTTTACGATCTTCGTTTCCTCTCGTCTTACTGCATAACAGGTTTGACTTTTAATGTGCATTTGTCTTGGACTCTTACACTTTCGTCTTCACTTGTTACATGAGCTGTCCGATCGAGTTGTGGATTTTCTGTGATTTATAATTCTACTACATCTTTTTGAGTTTCTTAAATCACTTGTATTTTGTTTTGAGGTTATGGAGGAAGTCAAAGGTTTGTTTGGTTAGTCTGTAGGGAACATTCTGAAAAGATGACCATGAAGATTTATCCTTCCTTTCCTCATAGTATCCGAGAGCTGTCCAATTTTCTGTTAGAGATGATCATTCTTGACGTATATTATTATCTTCACATTTTGATCCTATGATCATTCTTAAGATTTTCTTTATTTTAGCTCTAGTTTCTATATCTGTACTCTGAATTAGTGTTTATGCTGCATATAGTGCCACTAGTTAAATCAGGGTTTTATAATTTTTAATTTATCCCCATGAAAGGAATATCTTATTGCGTGTATCTATTATTAGTTTGAAGGTAAGTTCAAATTTATTTTTCCTGGACTACATGATACTACAATTTTTTTTTTTTTTTTTAATATTGCGAAATTGTGTCTATAAATTCAACCACTGACTAGAAGTAATTGTCATGCATAAATTCTTTTATTTTCTTTTTAAATGGTAGTTGACTCTCCGTCAGCTTTCTGGCGCTATTTTGTAAGTGACCGAAGATTTTAATGGCAACATAATTCACTCATTTCCTTGCTAAAGTTATATTTAACCTTGAAGAGTGGAGATCAACCTTTTTTCCTTATGTTTTATTTAAGCAGACTGCCATTATGTTTTGATTGAGTTGGGTTATTAATAAAAAATTTCATAAGTGACTATATGTATATTTGAAGCAACTATGTAGGTCTCTAGATCCTTAAATAAATGTCTGCAGGATGATCTTGGAGCGTTCCAGCAAATATTATAATTAGACGCTTTTGTTCAATGAATATCTTTTTAATCAGTGATGAATTACCACGAAATATGATGCCATTCCGAAGGAGTGAATGAAAACATAGTGTGCTAGTTTACTGAGATGTTTATGACCAACATTTACAGTAACCCGTACAGTATAAGTGGCTGAAGTGAAACATTTCAGATTATCAATGTGTTTCTTCAAATTCTCTCTCTCATCAATGCACATGCTTAATATTTTCAATATTCTTTTCAGTCACATACTTCTGTTCAAAGTTTCTATTTAATAATGGTATCATGATATGTACTATTTAATGAGAGTTCATTTGCAGCGAGCCACTTAGTAATTATCTGAAATACATTATTTATAATTTCATCAGTTAATTCTTCATTATCTGGTGTAATTAAAATAGTTGTATCATCAGCAAAAAGCATTAGTCTTGGATCTTCGTGAATATAGGATGACAAGTCATTAACGTATATTAAGTACAGCAAAGGACTCAGGACCGAACCCAGTGGGATTCAGTTCTTGATGGCTCCCCAGTTTGAGGAAACAGCTGATTTCTGCGGATTATGTGAATCTTTTATTTTAACATAAAAATATAAATACAATAGTAGTAGTTCAGTCCTCATGACAAAGGTTGGATTCTACCAAAGTGACATTTTAATAGACATAAAGAAAATAACGAGATATTAGTACTATAGGAGGCAAATTATATGTAATAGAATGACGTCAGTGTGTCATTACTCTTTCAATCTACAGTGTCGAAATCCCTCACTTTAATGTAATTGAATGAGTCGTTTCGAAAAGCCATGTGTTCATCTAGACCACATTTCCAGTTTAGTACTCGAAGAAGCGCGCAGTCCCTGTGAAAAGATCATATATCCTATACTATTAACTTAAATATGAAATAATACTCTTTTCTCCTGAAAAATTTACTTTGGTTGATATTGCCTTTCCGTAATGACTGATTCAATTACAACAGCGCGAAACACACATATCCCTCACACCTGATAGTGCTTATATGATCGTTCATAATCAAACGTCATTATCATTTACAAGCAATTTCCTCTCCAAAGTGTAATATTATGTAGCAATATGCTTGGCAAGTGACAGATCACGACATTGACATACCCATACCTTCATTTGAAAATGTAATTAGTTTGGCTTTCGGTATAGTACAGCTTGAATGCGAAAGCGATTTTGAATGTGAAAACGTAGCTTCAGAAAGGAGTTAACGTGGTCTCTCTCACTTTGCATTAACGACTTTATCGATATCCTGCCTCACTATCCAGCATGTAGGAAAGTGTATTTTGCGCTATTAAGAGTACTTTAAGCAGACACTTTTGGCCCTGTTGATTGTAAATTTAGTAACACATTGACGTCTTCAAAAGGCTTATAATTTCCCTACCATGGTTTTAATAGCTTTTTGCTTTTTTTCTTCTCTATTAAAATCTTACTCTTGGTAAATGCATAGTTCAACAGGCAAAAGACATATACCACTGTTCTTTTTTATGACATAGTGTTATTCTAAGCATGTTTAAATGCGGTTGCGAGCGTTAGAAGTAAAAGGTGTTCATTGTTAGTGTATCATGTAGTAGTCTAATCATTAGTCATGATGTGGTGGTATTACGGGACCAGTGTCTGTTTCTTGCTTCTCGGTAGTGAGTCTGAGAGCAGTGGCCAGACCTGTTTCTAAGCAAGACACTAAGCAATACTGTCATATGGAAAAAAAAATATTAAATACAAAAATGTTTAAATGTGTTGTGGTCTTCAGTCCGAAGACTGGTGTTCCAATTGTTTATCTGTTCTTTTACATAATATAAAATAACACAAGGGCACAGCCAACACATTTAATTTCTCTACTGCGAAATATCTATACCCCTGACGACGTTATCTACCATATGGATGGTATCTCGAACAAATATTTCTTCAGAAATAACTGCTGCAAAATTGTTAAGATATTGATTTCTGGGTGGAATATGTTAATTATACTGCACTTCATGTTATTATACTGTTATTGTTGTGGTCTTCAGCCAGGAGACTAATTTGACAGATACCTCCACCTTACGCTGTCCTGAGCAAGCCTCTTCATCTCCTCATAAGAACGGCAACCCATATCCACTTGAATATACTTACTGTTTTTGTCTCTTTGTCTCTCTCTGCGATTTTTACCGCACACTCTTTCCTCCAGCGCTAAATACATGATTTCTTTATGTCTAGGTATGTGTCCTACCAATCGAGTCCTTCAAGCAATGCCAGATAGATTAGATTAGTTTAATACTTGTTCCATAAATCATGTCCGCCTACGTAGCTCAGTGGCAGCACCGCTGACTACCACGCAGGTGGCCCGGGTTCGATTCCCGGCAGGGGACTGGGTGTTGTGTGTTGTCCTAATCATCATCATTTCATCATCATCGGTACGTAAATCGCCTACGGATCTCCCCGCCAAGAAAGCCATACGCTCATTTCATTTCCACAAATCATGAATAAGACATTTCGCAATGATGTGGAACTTGACACCCAATTTTTAGGCTTTATATATATATATATATATATATATATATATATATATATATATATATATATATATATATATATATATATCAGAAATTCTAAATTTTATCCAAAAATTCATCTAGAGTAGTATCTGCCATTCAGAAATTCCTTTAATTTGTTTTTAATTTTTAAATACTAGTTGTCCAACTGTCAAACTTTTGATGCTACTGTACCTGGTAAGTGGCCAAAGACTTTTGTGGCAGCATATTTCACCCCTTTCTGTGCCAAAGTTAGATGTAAACTTGAATAGGGAAGATAACCTTTTCTCGTAATGTTGTAGCTATGCACACTGCTATTACTTTTTAACTGGGTCGGACTGTAGATAAATTTCACAAATGAATATGTATTTCTCAAACTACAGTGATCTCTAATTCCTTAAATAAATGTCTACAGGATGATCTTGGGTGGGCTCTAGTAATTATTCCAGTTACACGTTTTTGAACAATTTCCTGTAAAGAACATCATCTTTGCTTTGTCTTCATTTGTTATGCTAATTATTTCTTTTGTGATCAGATGAAGCGCCATATGTCGGAAATTTTTTGTACTTTTTTTTTGGTTCTAATAAAACCCCATGTCATTCCAAGCATGTGTGCCAATTTTTACCTATCTATCTACATTATTCCGTGATTTATTAAGTTTTCAAATTTATACTGACTTTTTGATCACCAGGTACATTTTTTATTACCTACACACTTATTCCGCAGTGAAAAATGTTTCCCAGACCTTGCTTTTACAGTTATCTTCTTAATTTCCCGCAAAAGTGATCTGACCAAGGCCATTTATCTACTGAGATTCTCTTCCTTTTCTACGGAGTTCGACAGTCAGCCTTACCAGCTGTATCGTTCGCCACCTGTCCTCGGGGTTCGAGATGGCCCACTCCTAGCGACCCGCTAAGCGCTCAGCTGTTGTGCGTGACGCATCTGGAGAGGGGGGGGGGGTTAGGGGGAGGGGGAGGGGGTGCGAAGAGCGCACGCGGAAAATATCGCGACTGCGCCGGCCGCTCCTCGGCTCCGCCTATCGATCTGCGGTGGGCGTTGCTCAGCGCCACGCGGACACCACGTGTGCGGCTACGTCACTGTGTGTGTGCCATAACTGTCGCCGCGTCCAGGCAAGTACACCGTGCGACAACGACTGCATTCTGTTTCTCTTTCCAATTTTCCCGCGATTGCACTGAGGTGACCAGAGCTATGGGATGCCTCCTAACGTGAGTTTGGACCTGCCTTCGTCCAGCAGCATCTCGGCCTCGCATGGACTCAACAAGTCGTCGAATTCTCAGCCATGCGGCCTCTACATATCTCATCCCCTAACTGTTTGGCCATTGTAGTTTCTAACAATTATATACTTTTGACGACGTTACAGCGTTCAATGAATGAAAGAAATCGCAATTTGCGATCAGTTATGGCTTCACTGTACTAGGTTTAGATGTAATGACAAAGTGCAGCGAATGAAAATTTGTGCCCGTCCAGGATTCGAACCCGGGATCTCCTGCTTACTAGACAGACGCGTTGTCCACTCCGCCACCGAGGACAAAGTGCCCATCCCGACTGCAGAGGACTCTTCCCTGCACGTCTCCCGCCACACCCAAATCTCTATTCGCCACGCTGTCTCTTTCCTATTACCACAGCCTATTTGTTCTGTAATGCTCGCAGCCACAATACTGTATTCCCGAATCAGGGAGAACAGACCATGAGGTATCGAGATTCAATTAATTGTCATCAGGAGCCCGGCGTGGTGAATGGAGATTTCGGTGTGGCGGGAGACGTGCAGGGAAGAGTTCTCTGAAGACGTTCGGGTCACTCTGTCCTTGGTGGCGGAGTGGTCAAAGCGTCTGCCAAGGAAGCGGGAGATCCCCGGTTCGAATCCCGGCCGGACACAAATTTTCATTCGCCGCACTTTGGTATTCCAACTAAACCTAGTACAATGAACCCATAAGTGATAGCATATTGTGTTTTATTTCATTCATTGAACGCTGTAACGTCAAAAATGTATAATTGTATACTAGCCGAGGCTGGGCTCCTGACGACAATTAATTGTATCTCGGTACCTCATGGTCTGCTCTCCCTGATGCGGGAATACAGTATTGTGGCTGAGAGCATTACAGAACAAATAGGCTGTGGTAATAGGAAAGAGACAGCGTGGCGAATGGAGATTTGGGTGTGGCGTGAGACGTGCAGGGAAGAGTCCTCTGCAATCGGGCTCACTGTGTCCTCGGTGGCATTCCCTAACCTCGACGTAGAGGGTTTGAGTTACCTTTCTTTTATATTTTCAAAACACTTTCATCTCCAGTACATAGGGGAAGACAAAGGAACTTCATATCCCTGCTTATCACTAGGACATGCGCGACTTTTGGTGACTGTCGCACTCAGGGCTAAGAGACGACAAGTTGAGAGAACGCGCGATGACAAATGGGTAACCAGGAAATCAAGACCAGGCATACTGCTTGGGGGACCATAATAAAGCAATTATCGAGAAGACGAGCCTTGAGTGCTGTCGATGTGCTGAGGCTGAAGTATGGAGAAAATAACAAGAACACAAATTCAATCAATGACTTAAGAAGTATTGCGGGACAACGTTTCCAAGTTTCTTTCCCGAAGAAATTTTAAGTTTCCTTTGTTTATGTCAGTTTCTATGCAGTGACTTCACTGACGGAAAAAGATTATGTACCTTCTTCTGTAGAGAGCTACGATATTATTTTATATAGAGGTAATAAATTATTTTAAAGGCGAAGAAGCCGGGTCGAGAAGGCAAAATTTGGCGAGAGTAAGGATGGGTTGAAGGGGAGAAAAAAAAAAAAAAAAAAAAAAAAAAAAAAAACATCGCCTGAAGGGCGACCTTAAAAGGAATTGCAGTTAATATAAACCTTATACCTTAAGGGCTGGTGGGTGTTTAATATGTTAACCTCGAGACAAGAATCTTTGGTTAAACCTTAAATAATACAGCCAAGGTATAAGACAATAAATCTTCCCAAAAAATTTTCACATTCGAGCTAACTGTCTTGTAGCAGGCCCCACACTTCCAGAAGATTTAACTTTAATACATGCCACTACTTCGCGTCATTTTCCATGGCCTTCAGACATCCAGACATCACCACGTTAGTAACAGCAGCTAACCAAGAGTTGCGAATAGATGTACACAGCTTGAGAGCAAAACATAACACTACAGCAACTTGATCTGTAGGAGAGGGGATTGAGCCATCACTGTGTTCAACAACGGCGACGAGACAATTCAATTACATGGCTATCAACTTAGACCGTTGACCAAGCAGAAGAATCCCAAATCAGGCTAAAAGCACAGTTAAACTGTCAAACTCATAATAGCACTGTCTCACCGTAGCATAAAATGCTGACTCCGCTGTCTTGGAAGACGCGTTGGTAGCTAGCTCAAAACTTAATGTGTGCATCTCCCACCGACAGAGTCATCGCCACAGCCTTCGGAACACATCAAGGCAGCTCGGTCAGCCGTTCCGTGGCTCGGTATGGCTGCAACTACCACGTCGCGCAGCGCAGCCGAGACTGCCTACTTCCCAGACAGCGACGTAACGTACACCTCCAGGTTACTGCCCTTACCGCGCGTAGCGATCCCTCCCGTCTCCAGCACACCTAGCTACGCCCTCCAGAGACCCTTCCACATGTCTCACTAGGATCTCTGCCAAAGATAATGAGTCGATAGAAACTCGCCGATCGCTGATGGCGATCGTCGATCCGGCTCAATATATGGGTAAAAACCTGTCACATCATGGACACGTATTCCAGTTAGCTTAAGAGGGGGAGGGGTGAGAAATTAGTACTTTTGTCTGCCAGGAGGGGTGGGGGAAGGCATTCTAAAACAGTTTTCAAAATATGAAAACTATAAGAGAATACAATTTCCAGTGAGACTAGCATTTTCTGTTACGATTAATAAGCAACAAGGCAATCTATTCAATACAGTGGAGTGGATTTGACATGCCCATGGCCGTGGTGGAGTAGCCGAGCGGTCTAAAGCGTCTCGCTGCGGAGCGCGCGGTTGCTCGCCGTGGAGGTTCGAGTCCTCCCTGGGGCATGGGTGTGTGTGTGCTGTCCTTAGGTTAGTTTACCTAGGTTTAAGTAGTTTGTAACCTACGGACTGATGACCATGCAATTTGGTCCGATAGATTTACAAACATTTGAACATTTGACAAGCCCATGTTTCCTACACGGACAACTTGATGTCACTTGCTCGGGGGGGGGGGGGGGGGGGGGGTCACCAAAGAAATTATTCATATTAGATCCTGGACAAGTAACGAGAAATATTGTTTATCGTAAATGAATGGTACATATGATTTGTATTTTGATTACTATCTTTCTTTGTTTGGGTATTGTACTTAAAATTTTGTATCTTACGCAAGGCAGCCTTATTTCTTATATATTCTCCGATAAATATAACAAGTTTTCATAAAAAAGGAGATTGACAGAGAGAGAAGGGATAGGATGAGTACTAACTCAAGGCTTGAATAAATTAATAAATACCCTGGCAACGCCGTGTTTTCAGCTAGTTCCTTATAAATGTGATACGCCGCAATGTTTGCCTTAATATTATCTGATCTTTCCTTTTCATTCCTGGTGATTCTTGCAAGTGAAACTGGTTGATTACTAATGAGCCGTAGCATACAGCTTACGGCCTAATACGGTAATAATTTATCCAAAATGGGCTGTTTTAATTGTAATGGACTGGATCCTCTGTCCCAACCGAAACGTTCATTAACAGTGGCTATGTTCGGCTACTCGGTGAGCATTTTCGGCCATTCACGGACTTCTTGTTCCCAAACAACGAAGGAATTTTTCTGGTTGACAGTGCGCCACAACTGTTCGAGATTTGTTGGAAGAACATTCTAGACAGTTCCGGCGAGTCATTCTTCCACCCAGGTCGTCCGCTATGAATATCATTGAACATTTATGAGGCGTAGTAGAACGGTCAGTTTGTGGAGAAAGTCCTGCATGCACAGTATTTGCGTAATTATGGATCGATATAGAGACAGCAAAGCTCAGTATTGCTGCAAAAGACTTACAACATGTTGTTGCGTTCATACGACGTCATGATCAGCATTTTAAAGCACAAAACTACACCATGTGATCAAAAGTTTCCGGACACCTGAGTAAACATTACTTACAAATTCGTGGCGCCCTCCATCGTTAATGCTGGAATTTAATATGGTACTGGCCCACCATTGGCCTTGATAACAGCTTCCACTCTCGCTGACATACGTTCTTTTACGTGCTCTAATGTTTATTTTGGAATGGCAGCCCATTCTTCACGGAGTGTTGCACTGAGGAGAGGTATCGATGTAGGTCGGTGAGGCCTGGCACGAAGTTGGGGTTCCAAAACATCCCAAAGGTGTCCTATAGGATTCAAGTCAGGAGTCTGTGCAGGTCAGTCCATTACAGGGATTTTATTGTCGTGTAGCCACCTCGCCAGAAACCGTGCCCTATGAATACATGCTCGATCGTGTCGAAAGATGCAGTCGCCATCCCCCGAATTGCTAATTCAACAGTGGGAAGCAAGAAGGTGCTTAAAACATCATTGTTGGCCTGTGCTGTGAAAGTGCCACGCAAAACAACAAGGGGTGCAAACGATAACACCATTGCCTCCGAATTTTATCGTTGGCACTACACTTTCTGACAGATGAAGTTTACCGCGCATTCCCCATACCCACACCCTGCCATCGGATCATCACATTGTGAACGGATGATTCGTTCACTCCACATAACGTTTATCCACTGTTCACTCGTCCAATGCTTACACCAAGTGAGGCGTAGTTTGGCATTGAGCTGCATGATGTGTGGCTTAAGGGCAGCCGCTCAATAATGAAATCCCAGTTTCCTATCTCCCACTTAAGTGCCATAACACATAGAGGGGATTCTGGTGCAGTTGGAAATTTCTGTATTGGTCTTGACAGATGCCTGCCAATTATAGTGTACGACCCTCTTCACCTGTTGGCGAGCTAAGTGACACCAAAGCACCTGACCACGTTCGAAGTCCGTGAGTTCCGGGGAGCGCTCCATTCTGCTCTCTCACGATGTCTGATGACTACTGAGGTCACTGATATGGAGTACTTGCCAGTAAGTGGCAGCACAATGCACCTAATGTAAAAAAATCATCACCACCATCATTAGAGACTATGCCTTTCAGCGTTCAGTCTGGAGCAAAGTACCTCTAATAAAATTCCTCCGTGATCCCCTATTCAATGCTAACATTGATGTCTCGTTTGATGTCATGCCTTTTACTTCAAAATCATTCTGCACCGAATCTAAGTACTTTCTTCTTGGTCTACCTGGACTCCTCTTACCCTCCGCTGACGAGCTCATGAGTCTCTTAGGGAACCTTGATTCTTCCATGCCTGTAACATGACCCCACCACCTCAGTCGCTCTAACTGCTTCCTCCATGGTGTTCATTCCCAGTTTTTCTTTGATTTCCTCATTATGGACACCCTCCTTCCATTGTTCCCATCTAATTGTACCTGCAATTATTCTTGCTACTTTCATATCTGTAACCTCTACCTTATGTATAAGGTAACCTGTATCCACCCAATTTTCACTCCCATACAACAAAGTTGGTCGAATGATAGAACGGTGCACTGCTAACATAGTCTTGGCACTTACTTCCTTCTTACAGAAGAGAGTAGATCTTAGCTGAGCACTCACTGCATTAGCTTTACTGCACCTCGATTCCAGTTCTTTCGATATGTTGCCATCCTGTGAGAAAATACATCCCAGGTACTTGAAACCGTCTACCTGTTCTAACTTTGTTCCTCCTATCTGGCACTCAATCTGTTTAAATCTCTTTCCTACAGACATTACTTTCGTTATGGAGATGCTGATCTTCATATCATAATCCTTGCACCTCTGCTCGAGCTCTGAAATATTAGTTTGTAACCTTTCAATCGAATCTGCCATTACAACTAAGTCATCCGCATATGCGAGACTGCTTATTTTGTTTTGACCTATTTTAATCCCGCCCTGCCAGTCTACAGTTTTCAACATATGATCCATGAATAGGATGAACAACAGTGGAGACAGGTTACAGCCTTGTCTTACCCCTGAAACTACCCTGAACCATGAGCTTAATTTGCCATCTACTCTAACTGCTGCCCGACAGTCTACGTAGAGCCCTTTATTTGCCTGCAGAAGTTTGCCATCTATACCATAATCTTGAAGAACTGACAGTAGCTTCCTTCTAGAAACACGGTCATAAGATTTTCCAGATCTATGAAACATAGATACAATTCGACTAAGGCTTCTGTCAGGTCATTGTGCGTAAGCTATACTGAGAATTTGTAGCAGCTATTTTTAATTAATCTATTTATTTATTTTTCTTATTTTTATTTTATTTATTTATGTTTTTTTTATATTTTTTGGGTGGGGGCGTGTTCTTTACAGCAATATTTCCTCGATTTTCGAACATGTTTCACCACTTCCACTGTCGAACGCTTGTACTGAGAGTCATCTTTCTTATCCTGCTAGTTAGCGCTAGCTGATCTTCGTATCATAATCCTTGCACCTGTACTCGAGCCCTGAAATATTAGTTTGCAACCTTTCAATCGAATCTGCCATTACAACTAAGTCATCCGCATATGCGAGACTGTTTATTTTGTTTTGACCTATTTTAATCCCGCCCTGCCAGTCTACAGTTTTCAACATATGATCCATGAATAGTATGAACAACAGTGGTGACAGGTTACAGCCTTGTCTTACCCCTGAAACTACCCTGAACCATGAGCTTAATTTTTCTATCTACTTTAACTGCTGCCTGACAGTCTACGTAGAGCCCTTTAATTGCCTGCAGAAGTTTGCCTCCTATATCATAATCTTGAAGAACTGACAGTAGCTTCCTCCTAGGAACACGGTCATAAGCCTTTTCCAGATCTATGAAACATAGATACAATTCGACTATAGCTTCTGTCAGGTCATTGTACGTAAGCTACACCGAGAATTTGTAGCAGCTATTTTTAATTAATTAATTAATTAATTTTTATTTTTTTTATTTTATTTTATTTTATTTATTTTTTTTTTTTATATTTTTGGGTGGGGGCGTGTTCTTTACAGCAATATTTCTTCGATTTTCGAACATGTTTCACCACTTCCACTGTCGAACGCTTGTACTGAGAGTCATCTTCCTTCTCCTGCTAGTTAGCGCTAGCTGATCTTCATATCATAATCCTCGCACCACTACTCGAGCCCTGAAATATTAGTTTGCAACCTTTCAAACGAATCTGCCATTACAACTAAGTCATCCGCATATGCCAGACTGCTTATTTTGTTGTGACCTACTTTAATCCCGCCCTGTCTGTCTACATTCAACATATAATCCATGAATAGTGTGAACAACAGTGGTGACAGGTTACAGCCTGGTCTTACCCGTGAAATTACCCTGAACCACGAGCTTAATTTGCCATCTAATTTAACTGCTGCCTGACAGTCTACGTAGAGCCCTTTAATTGCCTGCAGACGTTTGCCTTCTATACCATAATCTTGAAGAAGTGACAGTAGCTTCCTCCTAGGAACACGGTCATAAGCCTTTTCCAGATCTATGAAACATAGATATAATTCGACTATGGCTTGTGTCAGGTCATTGTGCGTAAGCTACACCAAGGATTTGTAGCAGCTATTTTTAATTAATCAATTAATTTATTTTTCTTATTTTTTATTCATTTTATTTTATTTATTTATGTTTTTTTTTTTTCTTTTTTTGTGGGGGATTGTTCTTTACAGCAAAATTTCTTAGATTTTCGAACATCTTTCACCACTTCCATTGTGGAGCGCTTGTACTGAGAGTCATCTTCCTTCTCCTGCTAGGTAGTGCTAGTCATTGTCTGGTTCTCTCCTACTGCTCCCACGTATGGAGGAGATTGGCCCCGGGACCAGACTAGGTGCCCCGTGCCCTGCACCAGGCAGATGCGCGGTGACGGCTGGCCCTCCGCCCGGCCGTGTGTCCCGGCGCCTCGCCGTAAGTCAGCGGGGCATCGGCGTGCCGCGCCGCTGGTCAATATACGGGCCGGCCCGAGCGTATCACTCGAATTACTCGCAGCTAACTGCACCGCGTTCATCTGCTCATACGGAATTCTGCAGCGCAGTTTGCTATGAAATAGTGAGAGGCCATTTATAGGCCCACCAGTGCCAATATTGCAGCCACCGCCATCTGCGTTTCATGACTTCCAAACACGTTTTCGCTAATGATTATACCACGCGATAGTTTAACATACCTGTTGAGTAATTCTGTTATTCGCTGCTTCTCTGTGGTATTGTCGTTGATTTGTAAATAAGAGAAAAAGTAAAATTTTGATAGTCAACTCTACCATTAAAACGTAGGAAGAGTTATCAGTAAGTAAAGTGACTTTTTTTTAACAATTTGTTTAAAATATCTGCATATAGCTGAAACCTCGGCGTTTCCAGAGCGTTCATTTGTTCCAGTTTTCTCTTATTGTATCTTTAAACAACTGAGTCAGTTTGGTTAATTTTTAAAAAATATTCATAAGAGTCATAGTAAGGTGTTTACAGAAAGAAAATTTGGAAAAGTTTCCCAGAAAATGGGAAATTTGGAGTAACACAGATGAGTTCTTTTTTTTTACCATTTTGGCATGTCCGTAACACTGTTACTCACTACTACATGAGCGACGGAGATATATATATATATATATATATATATATATATATATATATATATATATATATATATATATTCTTTTCATTCTTTCGTTATGGCCCACGAAATTTTTTTCAGGAAAAAGAGCCCGGGAGAATTGCAAGGCAAAGCCGGAAAATTTGGGCAAATTGCAGAAATCAGTATTTTTGTATTCACTTTCGATCATGATTCACCGTAGGACTTTTTCTTTTCTTTTTTTTCCGAGAAGGTTTCTATGCTTTGCAAGCCATAGTGCACCTCGGAGGTTATCTTAGAGCAGACTTCGACAACGTTTGACCGATCACCGTGTGTGTTTTCATTGGCAAGGTTTTTGGAACATGCATGCTGGAAGTTATCATGCAATAGATGTCGACATTGTGTGACAGAGTACCATGAAATTTAGTATTATGTGTAATTATTGATAGAGAGTGTGGAAGCGAAGATAGGCATGGAGGGGTAGGAGGAGATGAACTGTGGAAGGAGATGAGACGGCTTTAGAAGGGAGAAGAAAATGGTTCAAGAGCGGATAAAGGGTAATGGACAGAGGGAGAGGTGGAGATGATAGGGAAAGTGAGAAGATAAATGGAAGGCAGTGGAAACACTAGCTGGGCAAAGAGAGGGAGAAGGTGTTTGGACTATTCCTGTGTCTAATTCCTCTTCGCCATCTACCTCCGTCTTCTTGTCCTCAACCTCCTCCTCCTCTCTTTATCCATCACCCTATCTCTGTTCATCTCGTTTCCTCTCCTGACATAATACATCGCACAGTAAAACTTCTCATATTATGTTTTAATTCCAAGTTTCATTAGCCCACGTACACCTTCTCTCTCTCTTTGCCCAGCTAGTGTTTCCACTGTCTTCCATTTATCTTCTCACTTTCCCTATGCTCTCCACCTCTTCCTCTGTTCATTACCCTTCCTCCGCTCTTGACCAATTTTCTCCTCCATTCTTCGTACATGTCCTTCGCTCTCTAGCCGCCTCATTTCCTTCCACAGTTCATCTCCTCCTATTCCCCCCATGCCTATCTTCTCATCCACACTCTCTATCAATAATTACACATAATACCAAATTTCATTGAACTCGGTCACACAGTGTCGAAATCTGTTGCATGCTCTGCAATTTGCCCAAATTTTCGGGCTTTGCCTTCCAATTCTCCTAGAATTTTTTCCTGAAAAATTTTTGTGGGCCGTAATGAAAGAATGAAAAGAAACGTTGTACATATATCCGTCGCTCATGTCGTGAGTTACAGTGTTACGGTCATGCCAAAATGGTTAAAAAAATTTACTATATTTGGCAGCGGTGTAGCTAGAGCCCAAACTGGCAAAATGGCATTACAAAGAGATAGCAACTATTGTTCCTTTGCTGGAAAACCAGAGTATCATAGATATACAGATAAGTTTGCAGATTGTCGACGGGGACTTGGCAGTGGACGAAACCACGCTGAGTAGTTGAGCGATGTCTCTCTCACCATCACAACAACAGGTCATGTCAAACTGTTTGAGCTCCAGCGTGCCCGATCGGTGCGACGTTTGCAATGTGGGAACGTGTAGACATCCTTATTCGAGATGATCGAATACCAAATTATAAATGACAACGCAAATCCTCACTCCAGTCGGAGCACCTTGCAGGAACTCACAAAATTTCTTTGGCCTCATTTCCCCAATCCCGTCGGGGAACGGCCTCGCGCATCGCAGCATAGCGCCTCAATGCGCTCGTCCACTCCGCCGCGGCAATTAATATTTGATGTTAGCAAATTTCTTTTTCTCAAAAACGCTTTTCTTTTCTTTGCCATTCTGCATTTTATATCCTCTGTACTGCGACCATGTTGCTGCCCAAGTAACAAAGCTCATCTACAACCTTTATTGTTTCGTTGCCTAATGTAATTACATCACCGTTGCCTAATTTTCTAAGACTGCATTCCATTACCCTTGTTTTGCTCTTGTTAATGTTAATCTTATAAGCTCCATTCAACACACTGTCCATTCCGTTCAATTGCTCTTCCAGGTCTTTTGCTGTCTCTAACATAATTAGGTTGTCATCAGCAAAGTGCACGGTTTTTATTTCCTTACCTTGAACTCTAACTCCTTCTCCTCATTTCTCTTTGCTTTCATTCACAGATTGGCCAACGTTCAAATTCAATAACACTGAAGAAAAAAAAATGCCACAGCCGCGGCAGATAGCAGTGCGCACTAAGGCGCCCAGCTGCGGTGTGCGTGGCCGTTCGTCGTCGGGGGTTTGAGTCCTCCCTCGGGAGTGGCTGTCTGTGTTGTCCTTAGCATACTGTAAGTTACTTTAAGTTAGTGTAAGTAGTTTGTAAGCGTCGGGACTAATGACCACCATAGTTAAGTCCCTTAGATTTACCAATATTTGTACATTGAACATTTGAAAAGACTACAACCCTCTTACATCCTTCCCAACCACTGCTCCCCTTTCATGTCCTTCAACTGTAATAACTGTTGTTTGTTCGATGTATTTTGATCCTGCTGACTTCAGAATTTGAAATATCGCACTCCAACAACATTATCAAAAGGTTTCTTCAAATCTACAAAAGTTAGAAATGTAGGTTTGCCTTTCCTTAATCTGGCGTCTAATATAAGTCGTGAGGTGAGTATTGCCTCTCGTATTCCTACATTTTTTCCTGAATACGAAGTGATCTTTCCCGATGACAGCTTCCAACAGCCTTTCCATCCTTTTGCAAATAAATCGGATTAACATTTTGCAACCATGACTTATTAAACTTATATTCCTGTAATTTTCACATATTTCTGGGCCTGATTTCTTTGGCATGGAGACTTACATTTTTCATAAAGTCTGAGGTTATTTCGCCTGTCTCATACATCTTACGCACCAGGTGAAAAAGTTTTGTCGTGCCTGGTTCTCCCGGAGACTTCAGTAGCTCTGAGGGATCTACTTCAGAGTGTTTTTCTTTTTCGACTTGGGTCTTTCAGTGCTCTGTCAAATTCATCTCTCAGTATACTATCTGTTATTTCATCTTCACCTACTTCCTCTTCCCTTCCTACAATATTGTCTCGCAGTTCATTTTCTTTGTAGAGTCCCTCTATATCTCCTTCCATCTTTCAGCTTGCGCTTCTTTACTCAGAACTGGTTTTCCATCTGAGTTCTTGATATTCATAGAGCTTTTTTTTCTTTTCTCCAAGCCGCGGTGGAGTGGCCAAGAACATTGAGGCGCTATGCTGCGATGCGTGAGGCCGTTTCCCGTCGCAGGTTCGAATCCCCCCCCCCCCACTGGCATGGATGTCTGTGTTGTCTTTAGTATAAGCAGTTTGTAAGTTTAGGGACTGATGACCCCGCAGTTAAGTCCCTTAATCTTAACAAACATTTGAGCATTTTTTTTCTTTTCTCCAAATGTCTCTTTCATTTTCATGTAGGTGGTATCTATTTTTCTACCTAATCATAGATTCTTCTACAGACTTGCATTTGCTTTCTAGCCACTCCTGCTTAGCCATTCTGTACTTCATGTCAATCTCATTTCTTAATCGTCTGTACTCCATTTTAACTGATTCATTCACTGCATTTTTATATCTTCTCCTTTTATCAATTAAATTTAGTATTTCCTGTGTTATCCAAGTATTTTTTGTAGATCTTGCCTTTCTACCTATTTGGTCCTCTGCTGCCTGTACATTCCAACTCTCAAAGCTACCCATCCCTCTTTTACTGTTTTATATCATCCCGTTCGTGTCAGATGTTGCCTAAAACTCCCTTTGAAATTCTCAAGAACTTTAGATTCCTTCTATTTATCCAGGTCCCGTCTCCGTATAATCCTTCCTTACTTCAGTTTCAATCTACAGTTCATAACTCATAAGATGTAGTCAGAGTTAATACCTGCCCCTGGATATGCCTTACAGTTTACAATCTGGTTCCGAGACATACGTCTTATCATTGTAAAACATATCTGGTATCTTCCGGTGTCTCCAGGTCTCTTCCACGTATACAAGCGTCTTTCATGTTTCTTGAACCAAGTCTTTGTTATGATTAAATTATGTTCTGTACATAATTCCACCAGGAAGCTTCCTCTTTCATTCTTTTTTTCCAGTCCATATTCACCTATTTTTTTCCTTCCCTTCGTTTTCCTACTACCGACTTCCAGTCCCCCATTACAGTTAACTTCCTCTCTCCCTTAACGGTGTGACTAATTTCCTTTACCTCCTCATACATTTATTCGATGTCCTAATCATTCGCGGGCCGGCCGCGGTGGCCGAGAGGACTGAGGCGCTCCGCCGGCCGCGGTGGCCGAGGGGACTAAGGCGCTCCAGTCACGGTCCGCACGGCCACTACGGTCGGGGGTTCGAATCCCCCCTCGGGCATGGGTATTTGTGCCGTCCTAGTTCGTAAGTAGTTCATAAGTAGTTTGTAAGTTTAGGGACTGATAGCCCCGTAGTTAAGTCCCATAGACTTTACAAACATTTGAACATTTGACTGAGGCGCTCCAGTCACGGTCTGCACGGCCACTACGGTCGGGGGTTCGAATCCCCCCTCGGGCATGGATATTTGTGCCGTCCTTAGGATTAGCTAGTTCATAAGTAGTTTGTAAGTTTAGGGACTGATGACCCCTTAGTTAAGTCCCATAGACTCTACAAACATTTGAACATTTCCCTAATCATTGACAGAGCTAATTGGCACATAAACTTGTACTAATATGTTCGGTGTTGGCTTTGTATCTATATTGACTACGATAATGCGATCACTCCGTTGCTCGTAGTAGATTACCCGCACTTCTATTTTTTTATTTTTATTTTTTTTTTTTTAATTCTTTATTAGACCTACTCCTGTAGTACCACAAATTGATTCTGTATTTATAATCCTTACTCACCTGACCAGAAATCCTGTTCCTCTTCCCACCAAACTTGAGCAGTCTCTACAGTACCTAACTTCAACCTATCCGTTTCCATGTTCTGACCTCCCTACCCGATTAAGGGAGCTAACGTTCGACGCTCCGATCCGTAGAATGCCTGTGTTGTCTTTCCTGATGACGACATCTTCCGAGTAGTTACCGACCAGAGATCCGAATGGGGGACTATTTACCCGAGAGGATGCCATCATCATATGTTCATACAGTAGAGCTGCATGTTCTCGGGAAAATAACGGCTGTAGTTTCTCCTTGCTTTCAGCCGTTCATATTAACTGTGTGGTAAAGCCACATTAGCTGCCGTCACAAGGCCAGATCAGTCAATGATCCAGAGTATTGCCCTTGTAACCACTGAAAAGGCTGTTGCCCCTCTTCAGGAACCACACGTTTGTCTGGCCTCTCCGCTGCGATTGCATCTGTTGTTTTTGTGGTCTTCAGTCCGGAGACTGGTTTGATGCAGCTCTCCACAATACCCTATCCTGAGCAAGCCTCTTCATCGCCACATAAGAGCGACAACCTACATCTGTATGAATCTGCTTACTGTATCCATCTCTGGGTCTTCCCCTGCGATTTTTTCCCCACACACTTCCCTCCAACGCTAAATTCACAATTCCTTGATGTCTAAGAATGTGTCCTACCAATCTATCCCTTCTTTTAGTCAAAGTATGCCAGAAATTCCTTTTCTCCCCAATTCTGTTCAGTATCTCCTCATTAGTTACGCGATCCACCCACCTAATCTTCAGCATTCTTCTGTAGCACCATATTTCAAAAGCCTCAATCCTCTTCCTGTCCGCACTGTTTATTGTCCATGTCTCACTCCCATACAAGGCAACACTCCATACAAAGGCCTTCAGAAAGGACTTCCTTAAGTTTAAATCAATATTCGATGTTAACAAATTTCTCTTTTTCAAGAACGCTTTTCTACCCATTGCCATTCTGCATTTTATATCCTCTGTACTGCGACCATCATTTGTTATTTTACTGCCCAAGTAACAAAACTCATCTACCTCCTTTATTGCTTCGTTTCCCAATCTAATTCCTTCAGCATCACCTGATTTTCTTACACTGCACTCCATTACCCTAGTTTTGCTCTTGTTAATGTTCATCTTATATGCACTTTTCAGAACACTGTCCATTCCGTTCAATTGCTCTTCCAGGTCTTTTGCTGTATCTGACAGAATTACTATGTCGTCGGCAAAACGCAATTTTTTTAATTCCTCCCCATGAACTTTAATTCCTTCACCAAATTTCTCCTTGCTTTCCTTTATAGCTTGCTCAATGTACAAATTGAACAACTATGGAGAAAGGCTACAACCCTGTCTTACTCCCTTTCCAACCACTGCATCCCTTTCATGCTCTTCAACTCTGACAACCGCTGTCTGGTTTTTGTACAAGTTGTGAATAACCTTACGTTCCCTATATTTTACTCCTGCTTGCTGCAGAACTTGAAAGAGTTTATTCCAATCAGCATTGTCAAAAGCCTTCTCCAAATCTACAAAAGCTAGAAAAGTAGGTTTGCCTTTTCTTAATCTATCTTCTAGGATAAGCCGTAAAGTGAGTATTGCCTCCCGTGTTCCTACATTTCTCCTGAACCCAAACTGATCTTCCCTGAGGTCGGCTTCTACCAGCTTTTCCATCCTTCTGTATATAATTCGCGTTAATATTTTGCAACTATGACTTAATAAACTGATGGTTCTGTAGTTTTCACACCTGTCTGCACCTGCTTTCTTAGAGATGGGGATTATAACATTTTTCTTAAAGTCTGAGGGTACTTCGCCTGTCTCATACATCTTACACACCAAGTGAAACAATTTTGTCATGGCTGGTTCTCCCAGAGACTTCAGTAGCTCTGAGGGTATATCATCTTCTCCAGGGGCCTTGTTTCGACTTAGTTCTTTCAGGGCTCTGTCAAACTCTTTTCTCAGTACAGTATCTCCTATTTCATCTTCATCTACATCCTCGTCCCTTCCTACAATATTGTCTCGAAGTTCATTTCCTTTGTAGAGCCCCTCTATATACTCTTTCCACCTTTCAGCTTTCCCTTCTTTGCTGAGATCTGGTTTTCCATCAGTGTCCTTGATATTCATAGAGCTGTTTTTTTATCTCCAAATGTTTCTTTTATTTTCCTGTGGGCTGTATCTATTTTTCCCCTATTTATACATTCGTCTACATCCTTGCATTTGCCTTCTAGCCACTCCTGCTTAGCCATTTTGCACTTCCTGTCAATCTCATTTCTTAGTCGTCTGTACTCCATTTTGTCTGTTTCATTTACTGCATTTTTATATTTTCTCCTTTCATCGATTAAATTTAGTATCTCCTGTGATATCCAAGGATTTTTTATAGGACTTTCCTTCCTACCTATTTTGTCCTCTGCTACCTTCACTATTTCATCTCTCAATTTTACCCATTCCTCCTCTACTGTTTTATTTTCCCCTGTTTCTGTCAATTGTTGCCTAAAGCTCCCTCTGAAATTGTTAAGAACCTCAGGTTCCTTCAATTTATCCAAGTCCCATCTCCTTATTTTCCTACCTTTTTGTAGTTTCTTTAGTTTCAGCCTACAGTTCATAACCAACAAGTTATGCTCAGAGTCTATATCTCCCCTGGGTATGTCTTACACTGTAGAACCTGGTTCCGAAATCTATGTCTTACCATTAAAAAATCTATCTGGTATCTTCCGGTGTCTCCTGGTCTCTTCCACGTATACAACCTTCTTTTGTGATTCTTGAACCACGTGTTTGTTATAACTAAATTATGTTCTGTGCAAAATTCTACCAGGCGGCTTCCTCTTTCATTCCTTTTGCCCAGACCATATTCACCTACTATCTCCCCTTCCCTTCCTTGTCCTACTACCGAATTCCAGTCTCCCATAACAATTAAGTTTTCCTCTCCCTTAATTGTCTGAATAATTTCCTTTAGCTCCTCATATATTTCTTCGATTTCCTCACCATCGGCGGAACTAGTTGGCATATAAACCTGTACTACTGTTGTCGGTGTTGGCTTCGTATCTATCTTGACAATGATAATGCGATCACTGTGCTGGTCATAGTAGTTTACCCGAATTCCTATTTTCTTATTCATTATCAATCCTACTCCTGTGATATCCCCAACTAATTTTGTATTTATAATCCTGTACTCACCTGACCAGAAATCCTGTTCATCCTGCCACCGAACTTCACTAATCCCCACTATATCTAACTTCAACCTATCCATTTCCCTTTTTAAATTTTCTAATTTTCCTACTCGATTAAGGGATCTAACATTCCACGCTCCGACCCGCAGAATGCCAGTATTGTCTTTCCTGATGATCACATCCTCCTGAGTAGTCCCCGCCCGGAGATCCGAACGGGGGACTATTTTACCTCCGGAATATTTTACCCGAGAGGATGCCATCATCACATGTTCATACAGTAGAGCTGCATGTCCTCGGGAATAGTAACGGCTGTAGTTTCCCCTTGCTTTCAGCCGTTCGCAGTAGCTGTGTGGCAAAGCCACATTAGCTGATGTTACAAGGCCAGTTCAGTCAATCATCCAGACTGTTGCCCCTGTAACTACTGAAAAGGCTGCTGCCCCTCTTCAGGAACCATACGTTTGTCTGGCCTCTCCACAGATACCCCTCCGCTGTGGTTGCACCTACAGTACGGCTATCTGTATCGTTGAGGCACGCAAGCCACCCCACCTCGGCAATGTCTGTGGTTCATGCGATTGCATCTACGGTACAGCTATCTGTATTGTAAAGGGACTAGAATTAGCAGTAAGTAATTTTGATAGGAATTAGCAGTAGAGCTGCTCAGCGAGCGTGCAGCAAGAACTCGCTGTGGCGACGTTAGGCCACACGGAAAGTCAACAGCTGTACGTGCCGGCAGAGTTAACAACTGGAGCTGTATTGAAAGAGCATGTGGAAAGTCGCCAAGCGAAAGCACACGCATTGCAATATTTGCTTCAGACTGGAGCAAGGGGCTTGGGACACTTTCAAACAAACCGCTGAGCACACAGGAAAATCGACCGCGGAGCAGTTGACATTAAGCAAAACGCGTCAGAAGAGGGACAGGAGGCAGTATAAATAGTGGATGCGAAAGGACATATCTATCTGTGCTAGTCTGGTCTTGTCCGAGTACGGCCATGCGAGGATATGTGCAGCCTCGACGCCGAGACTATTGACACCGTCACGCGGTAACAGTGGGTTACTGCTATCAGCACGACTACGCGGAGCGGTCCTCGCATGGTCCAGATGACACCATCGAAGATCCGACAGCAGGTCTAACCTGTGCAGGCCTCCACTGTGGTCGCCTGCAATTAGTCCTGTGAAGCTGGCACCCCTTTTTTTGGAAAATGTACATTTTTTTCAGAGTTCTAGACAGATATGCAATAGTTCTGGAGTTCTCTGTACAAAATTTAAATAGTTCTGCAAAATTTCGCCGAAAAAATATGAACAATTACCAGAAAATTTAGTTTTTCAAAATAAATTTTTGCCTAATTGTACAAACATAGGTTCTGATCACAGTTCTAAATAGCTCTCAAAGAGTTCTACAGGAAATCCCAATGACATTTTTCTGTGCAGATCATACTTCATGAGATAATTGCAATAATGGGGAATCCATTTACACGCTACTGTGAAGTTGAATTTGACAGAGCCTTGAAAGACCTAGGTCGGAACAAGGCCCCAGGAGTAGATGACATACCCTCAGAGCTACTAAAGTCTCTGGGAGAGCCAGCCATGACAAGACTATTTGAACTGGTGTGTAGGATTTATGAGACAGGCGAAATACCCTCAGACTTTAAGAAAAATGTAATAATCCCCATTCCAAAGAAATCGTGCGCAGACAGGTGTGAAAATTACAGAACCATCAGTTTGATAAGTCATGGTTGCAAAATTTTAACACGAATTATCTACAGGAGAATGGAAATGCTGGTAGAAGCTGACCTCGGGGAAGATCAGTTTGGATTCAGGAGGAACGTAGGAACCCGGGAGGCAATACTTACCTTACGTCTTATCTTAGAAGATAGATTAAGTAAAGGCAAACCTACATTTTTAGCCTTTGTAGATTTGGAGAAAGCATTTGACAATGTTGACTGGAATACACTCTTTCAAATTTTGAAGTCAGCAGGGGTAAAATATAGGGAAAGGAGAGTTATTTATAACTTGTACCAAAGCCAGACCGCAGTTATTAGACTCGAAGGGCATGAAAGGGAAGCATCAGTTGGGAAGGGAGTAAGACAGGGTTGTAGCCTTTCTCCGATGTTATTCAATTTGTACATCGAGCAGGCGGTGAAGGAAAGCAAGGAAAAATTTGGAATAGGTATTAAAGTACAGGGGGAACAAATAAAAACATTGCGTTTTGCTGATGACATTGTAATTCTGTCAGAGACAGCAAAGGACCTGGAAGAGCAGTTGAATGGAATGGACAGTATGTTGAAGAGAGCATATAAAATGAAAATTAACAAGAGCAAAACAAAAGTAATGGAATGCGGTCTTAGAAAATCGGGCGATGCTGAAGGAATTAGATTAGGTAACGAAACAATGAAGGTGGTAGATGAGTTTTGTTACTTGGGTAGTAAAATAACATGTGACGGTCGCAGTACAGAGGATATAAAATGCAGAATGGCAATGGGAAGAAAAGCATTTTTTAAAAAGAGAAATTTGCTAACATCGAATATTAATTTAAGTGTAAGGAAGTCTTTTCTGAAGGCATTTGTGTGGAGTGTTGCCTTGTACGGGAGTGAAACATGGACGATAAGCAGTGCGGACAGGAAGAGAATAGAGGCTTTTGAAATGTGGTGTTACAGAAGAATGTTGAAGATTAGGTGGGTAGATCGCATAACCAATGAAGAAGTACTGAACAGAATTGGTGAGAAAAGGAATTTTTGGCATACCCTGGCTAAAAGAAGGGATCGCTTGGTAGGACACATTCTTAGACATCGGGGAATCGTAAATTTAGCATTAGAGGGAAGTGTGTGGGGGAAAAATCGCAGAGGGAGACCAAGAGACGCGTATAGTAAGCAGATTCAAGTGGATGTGGGTTGCCGTTCTTATGAGGAGATGAAAAGGCTTGCTCAGGATAGAGTAGGGTGGAGAGCTGCATCAAACCAGTCTCCGGACTGAAGACCATAACAACAACAACGTGAAGTTGGTACCCCTATTCTCAAAAATGTTCATTTTTTTCAGAGTTCTAGACAGATATGCAATAGTTCTGGAGTTCTCTGTACAAAATTTAAGTAGTTCTGCAGAATTTCGCCGAAAAAATAGTAAAAATTACCACAAACTTGAGTTCTTTTAGTTTTTTAATAATTATTTGCCTTTTAGCACAAACATAGTTCTCATCACAGTTCTAAATAGCTCTCAAAGAGTTCTACAGGAAATCCTAATAACATTTTTCTGTGCAGATTATACTTTATCAGATAAATGCAGTAATGTGGAATTCATTTTCACGTTACTGTAAATTGGCACCATTTTTTTTTCGAGAAATACACGTTGTTTTTTGGGGTTCTGTGTACATATACTATAGTTCTAGAGTTCATGTGAATATTTCTATGTAATTGCCCGAAAAAAAATTATGTTCACAATTTTGAATATCTGATAAGCTGTCTTATTTGTGCCTCTTATTCGTCAAATATACATTTTTCTTAGGTCTTGACAGATATTCTATCCGCTGCACATTCAATTTGTTGTTTTTACGTGTGAGTGATTACTGCTTATCGTAAACAACAACTATTGCACATGTCCCTAGAACTCTGGCAAAAAGTCTAATTTTATGAAAAAAAAAAAAAAAAAAAAAAAAAAAAAAACCCCGGTGCAAATTCCACAGTAGCATGTAAATGGATACTCCATTATTGTAATTATCTCATAAAGTATAATCTGCACAGAAAAATGCTATTAGGATGTCTTGTAGAACTCTTTGACAGCTATTTAGAACTGTGGTCAGAACTATGTTTGCGCTAATAGGCAAATAATTATTTAAAAAAAAAACTAAAATTTATTATAATTCACACTCAAGTTTGTGGTAATTTTTACTATTTTTTCGGCGAAATTCTGAAGATCTATTTAAATTTTGTACAGAGAACTCCAGAACTATTGCATATCTGTCTAGAACTCTGAAAAAAATGTACATTTTTGAAAAAAGGGTTGCCAACTTCACAGCTCTCCCACTATTCAGAATTGCGATATTTCACGAAATTCTGTAGAACTATTTAAATTTTGTACAGAGAACTCTAGAACTATTGCATATCTGTCTAGAACGCTGAAAAAAATTTACATTTTTGAAAAAAGGGGTGCCAACTTCACACGACTCTGGCGCAATTTTGTGTAGCTTATGTCCCTCATTTACGCAATTAGCTCATGAACTATTATCTGGGCAAAAAAATATCATTAGGATTTTCTGCAGAACTCTTTGAGAGCTTTTTAGAACTGTGATCAGAACTATGTTTACGCTTATAGGCAAATAATTATTTCGAAAAAACTAAACTTTGTTATAATTATTTGTAATTTTTTCGCCAATTAGTGCAGAACTATTTAAATTTTGTACAGAGAACTCCAGAACTATTGAATATCTGCCTAGAACTCTGAAGCAAATGCACATTTTTGAGAAAAGGGGTGCCAACTTCACAGTAGCGTGTAAATGGATTCACCATTATTGCAATTATCTCATGAAGTATAATCTGCACAGAAAAATGTCATTGGGATTTCCTGTAGAACTCTTTGAGAGCTATTTAGAACTGTGATCAGAACTATGTTTGTACAATTAGGCAAAAAATTATTTTGAAAAAACTAAATATTGCGGTAATTTTTCGTATTCTTTCTGCGAAATTTTGCAGAACTATTTAAATTTTGTGCAGAGAACTCCAGAACTATTGCATATCTGTCTATAACTCTGAAAAAAATGTACATTTTCCAAAAAAGGGGTGCCAACTTCACAGGACTCCTGCAATTCGTCCGCACGAGATGGGAATGGGACGCAGAGGAGCTTTCCGTTAGAGACAGTAAGAGCGTACCGTTCAGACCGGACTTTGCGCGTGCGTTCTTCCGACCACGAGACGGGAGAGTGTCTTCGTCAACCGCCTCCGTCACCAGGCTGTCTTCCATTGTGTTTCATGTCTTCAATGCAGCGTCAGCAAAATGCTTCTCACAATGCATTGCTACTTGGTTTTTCATCATACTGTGGTGGAGTGACCAAGCATTCTAAGGCGCCTTGCTGTGGAGCGCGCGGTTGCTCGTCGTCGGGGGTTCGAGTCCTCCCTCGGACATGAGTGTTTATTTAAAAAAAATGTTTAAATGTTTGTAAATCTATCGGCCCGAACTGCGTGGTCATCAGTCCGTAGCTTACGAACTATTTAACTAAGATAAACTAACCTAAAGACAACACAATCACACACACAGACACACACACACACACACACACACACACACACACACACACACACATGCCCTAGGGAGGACTCGAACCTCCGACGGCGAGCAACCGCGCGCTCCGCAGCAAGGCGCCTTAGTCCGCTCGGCTACTCCACCGCGGCTGGTGTTAGTGTTGTTCTTAATATAAGTTACTTTAAGTTAGTTTAAGTAGTGTGTAACCCTAGAGACTGATGACCAACGTACATAAGAACCTTAGATTTACAAAAATTTGATTTGAAACTTCATCATCTACGTCTACCCAGTCGCTCCTGAAACTTTCCAACTGCTGTACTAAAAAATCCTAAGTGTTAATGAATGGAAGTTTCAAATCTATTAGACATCTAAACAACTGCCTGCATGAAGCTTGCGAAATGATACAAAATATCAGACTCGCCGAACTTTTCTGATCTCAGAATTTTGGTAATGAGCACGCAAAATTGCTGCAGAATGTAACACCACAGGAAACAGCAGAATGAGAGTACGTGTATTAGGTTTTTCTGTTTACGTTTCTAGAATGTATGTTTTTTTTTGTTACTGGCATAGACATCAGTATTTGAAATGTTATGTATAAGAGCTGGAGAGCTTATGGAAATTTTATGTAGTTGACACATATTGGCAGAATTTACGTTACGATGGCAGGTGATTAGTCGTGCCTAAGTTGCCTGCTTTTTACGCAAGGCGAAAAGGCGTGCACAGCACGCGGGTGCTCAGCGAGAGTGCTGTGTACGCGTTTCGGCCTTGTACACACGGCGCCAAGTCCGCTGAGTCACCAACACCACGCGGCCCAGCAGTGGCTGTCAGCAGCCGTGTCAAGGCCGCGTCTACAACGCGCCCGCCTTCGGCGAGCAACAGCCGGTGTATCTGAATGAAATAAATTTGATACCACTCTATCGATGTACAACAGCGCAGAAGCGCGAGAACCTACCCGTCCCCTGTGCCTCTGAATGTGTTATATGCCCCAATTGGGGCCGCAGCAGTATCGTTGAGACACGCAAGCCACCCCACCTCGGCAATATCTGTGGTCACAGACAAATATATATAGACGGGAAACCTCCGTAAGGGCCCGGTCCTACGCTCAGGGGTGCGGGGCGGGGGGTGCTGAAGCAGTTCCGTAAGACGTCCCATGATGGCGCTGCAGGCAGCAGGTAGCGGCTGTCCCCACCACCACCTCCTCTCAAACGCCGGCACGCCGGACTCAGTCTCTCTCTTTTTTTTTTTTTTTTTTTTTTTTTTTATTCCTCCCCCTGATGGAGAGAGGCGGGCACATGGAGAGCCTATTGCTCTTTGGTGCCTTATATTAACTTATGTTATGCTGTTTGGGTACCATTGATTATTTCATTGGGTGGATGGTCTTATGTTCTAGAGTATCTACTCATTATTATCGCTTTCTTTCGCGTGGGAGGGTGTTAAGATCCTGGCATGTGCCCTAGTGCTGAGGGAAACCTCCCTAAAACCTCAGCAAGGATCGGGTGATCTTGTTGGTTCTTGTGTCTTTGTGATGTCTCTTGAGTTTGCTGTTTGTTGTTCTGTCTTTATAGTTCGTTATCGCTTGTTTGGTCTTCAGTTTCTATGCTTCTAAGATGCTGTAGTAAGTCGTCGTCTGTGTCTTCTCAGTCGTGGCGGCACGAGCTCTCCCCTCAGCCTCCCCTCCATGCTACCCTCAGAAGTGCCTCTAGTGTGGTCTACCGTTACTAAGCCAGGGAACCACCTGACACCTACTAACATCTTACGGAACTATGAGGGGAGTGTAGGACAGTGGTTTAGGGGGGGGCTGCTTCTCTGTATATGTTACTCTGTGCTGTGGTTCGCCGGCCGCGGTGGCCGAGGAGACTGAGGCGCTCCAGTTACGGTCTGCACGGCCACTACGGTCGGGAGTTCGAATCCCCCCTCGGGCATGGATATTTGTGCCGTCTTTAGTATAAGGTAGTTGATAAGTAGTTTGTAAGTTTAGGGACTAATGACCCCGTAGTTAAGTCCCATAAGCTTAACAAACATTTGAACATTTTTTTGCTGTGGTTCATGTGGGTGGACTTCTGGATTATGTCCCATAAAATTGCAATAGGGTCGGTGTCGGATGATCTGGGAGGCCAAATCATCCGCTGGAATTGTTCAGAATGTTCTTCAAACCAGTCGCGAACAGTTGTGGGTCGATGAAATGGTGCACCGTCATCCATAAAAATTGCAGTTTTGTTTCGAACGTGATGACCATGTTTGGTCCAAATGGTCTCCAACTTACCGAACATACCGATTTCTAGTCAAGGACCGGTTCAGTTCTATCAGAGGACCCATTCCACTTCAGACCTAAACAGTCCACACCATTACGAAGCGACTAGGAGCTTGCATAGTGCCTTCGTGAGGTCTGTCACCAAGCCACGGTTCTGCAGTCGTCTAGCGTCGAAATAGTAAGGTAACAGTTCTAGGATAAGCGTTGCACTCCATGTGGTGCTCTTAGCAAAGGTACGCAAGTTGGTCGTCTGTTGCCATACTCCAATAACGCGAAATTGCGCCCTATTCTCCTAACGGTTAGGAAGGTGTGCTTTTCAAACAGAAATTTGAAAACGAAAACATGAAGTAAAACTTTTATGTGCGGAAAAAGTACGTAGCACCGCAGCGGTAGGAGTCGCCGGCACCTATTGTTCTCTGACGAAGTGTAGCGCGTTCTAACTTCGCACTTAAAGGGTTAACTGCAGGCCGTCGGCAAAATTCAAATGTTCAAATTTTTGTAAATCTGTGGAACTTAACTACTCTCCCTCCGACGGCGAGCAACTGCGCAATCCGCAGCAAGACGCCTTAGAACTCTCGGCTACTCCACCACGGCAGGCCGTCAGATACTGCGTTGTCTATGCTGAGAGTTACTGCCTGACATATAATATTTTAGACACACTTTGTATCCGGTATATTGAATTCCCTGACAATTTCTGAAAAAAGGAGAATGCGCCATGCGTCAATCCTCAATTACCATTACTCAATATATGTCAACTCCCGTCGTGCTACCGCAATGACGTCGGAACATTTTTCCCATGAATGACCAGAGTATAAATGTCAGCTTGCCAGCTTAGCGCCCTATTATTCCTTGGACACGTGATAGTACCACCCTCTGCAGTTGTGCATAGCACTACCCCGTGACTACTGTTAGTTAAATGGACACCACAGGATAGCTTTATTGATGTTGCTTTATAATACTATAATATCGTGTTATAATCAAGGAACGTCTGATCTGATCAAATTATTCGTAAAATATCAAACAAATCGGAAGCGAATCTGCTCTTGGGATAATCAAACCTGACAGGTATGCTTATTTTTTTAAGAACCTGTCTATGAGTTTTTCCTACAATTGGATGTAAAATATTCCGGAACTTAGTATGGATATAAGATCACATCTGATGGTATTGATTTGATGCCCTTGATTGCGAGTTTCATTTTTTTCCCCTCCAGACCTCTACGCATAGTTCAATGCACAGGTTTAATGAGCACTGGCCTTGCACGCTGTCAAACGTGAATGTACAAGCTAGGCGGCAAGTACAGACAGATTGTGAGTGGAATTTTCTTGTGGGATGCTAACTGTGAGCCTAGCTGAATGTCGAAATCGAAACATTGCATTCCACAGACAACGCTGTCACTTTCCGGGAAACTTAGGCACGACTAATCACCTGCCTTCATAACATAAATTCTGCCAATACGTGTCAACTACATAAATTTTCCATAAGCTCTCCAGCTCATATATAACACTTCAAATACTGATCTCTATGCCAGTACCAAAAAGAACATACATTCTAGACACGTAAACAGAAAAACCTAATACACGTAAACAGAAAAACCTAATACACGTACTCTCATTTTGCTGTTTCCTGTGGTGTTACATTCTGCAGCAATTTTCTGTGCTCATTACTAAAATTCTGAGACCAGAAAAGTTGGGTGAGACTGATGTTTCGTGTCATTTCGCAAGCTTCATGCAGGCAGTTGTTTACACGTCCAATATATCTGAAACTTCCATTCATTAACACTTAGGATTTTTAGTATAGCAGATGGAAAGTTTCAGGGGCGACTGGGTAGACGTAGATGATGAAGTTTCAAATCAAATTTTTGTAAATCTAAGGTTCTTAAGTACGTTGGTCATCAGTTCCTAGGGTTACAAACTACTTAAACTGACTTAAAGTAACTTATAATAAGAACAACACATAACACCCAGCCGCGGTGGAATAGCCGAGTGGTCTAAGGCGCCTTGCTGCGGAGCGCGCGGTTGCTTGCCGTCGGAGGTTCGAGTCCACTCTAGGTCATGGGTGTATGTGTTATCTTTAGGTTAGTTTACCTTAGTTTAAGTGGTTCGTATGCTACGGACTGATGACCACGCAGTTCGGTCCGATAGATTTACAAACATTTAAACATTTTTTTTAAACAAACACTCATGTCCGAGGCAGGACTCTTATCCCCGACGGCGAGCAAGCGCGTGCTCCACAGCAAGGCGCCTTAGAATGCTTCACCACAGTATGATGAAAAACCAAGTTGCAATGCATGGTGAGGAGCATATTTCTGACGCTGTACTGAAGACATGAAACACAATGGAAGAAATATCCTGCTGACCTTCCTTGGCTTACCGGTGAAAACTCCGCTATATTTGTCAATATTCTTCGGCTCTGAGTGACGCGTTGAGTTTCATCTACAAGGGTTAGTCTACGTCTATATCTGCATGACTACTCCTTAATTCCCACTTGAGTGCCTGGCAGATGGTTCACTGAACAATTTTCGGATTATTTCTCTACCATTACTTCTCGAATAGCGCACAGAAAAATCTAAACCTTTATGATTTATCTTATAATAATAATGATAATAATGATCATATATCCCAATCAGGTGAGTATGAGCAAAATATTTTAGCCTTTGAAGGAGAAATGTGGTGACTGAAGCTTTCTAAATAGATATCGACGCAACAAAACATGCCTTTTCTTAATGGTTGGCACACCAGCTCACCTATAATAACCGTAGTCCGGTAGAATTAGCATTCAAATTTGAAATAATTGCTACAAAGGGAATTATTGTTTTAATTGCTACGTTTTTGTCCTAGTATGACCACCCTAGGTTTTTCCCGTCGGCGGAGTTGTGCATAAGTGTGGGGTGGGGAGAAGGTAAAAATGTATCCAGAAAAGGGAAATTTTTTCGGTTTTGTGATTATATCTCGTAAATGACTCACAGTATCGAAAACATAGTAGGATTAAACGTTGTAGGGCATGAAATTCTGCACTGAATGAAATCATCCGCATATTTTTTGGACCAGCCGTTTCCATACTAGTGGCCTTAAATTGGATCAATATTACATGTTCATGAAAAAAAATTAGTTTTAACCTCTGATTTTTTGGTAATATCATTGAAACAAATCCAGCTGTCAATAACGTGGCTTATAAAAGAGATTCTGCATTCGATGAAACCAAAAGTTAATTTATTTGACTGCCCATTTGTATAGATCCTCCCTCCCCAGGCGGCCCGACGGAAAATGAGAGGAAGGGAGAGAGGGAAAGAATCTTAGCATTAGAATAATTAACTTTTACTTAGGGCAGCATGTAATTAAGTTTAAAAAAGGAAAATCCTTGTAATTAACATAACATAATTTGACTTTTCCTGTTAAATTCCATTTAATTCCTTCTTGCTCTTTTTTGTTAGTAATTTGCGATAAAAATAAATAAAACTTGTTTATTGTTTCATGATTGCTTGGGAGATAAATGAGCTATTGTGTATGTTTACTCATATGTAAATAAAGGATTTATCTATGTAAAAAACAAAAACTGTAAATTTCAAGGGCTGCGTTCAGGCTGGCGCATTCAGATGTTTTCGGTAAACGGTTTATCTGATTATTTTCCTAGACACTAAGAAATGGTACTCCCACCCATTGTAAACAGTTTTATTTGAAGCTAAAAATTTCTATTTTCCAGTTATTGGAACAAATTAGAAATTTCGTTGGCATTTTTCCACACATCAGATACAAAGGGCCGGCCGCGGTGGCCGAGGAGAGTGAGGCGCTCCAGTCACGGTCTGCACGGCCACTACGGTCGGGGGTTCGAATCACCCCTCGGGCATGGATATTTGTGCCGTCCTAGTTCGTAAGTAGTTCATAAGTAGTTTGTAAGTTTAGGGACTGATGATCCCCGTAGTTAAGTCCCATAAACTTAACAAACATTTGAACATTTGATTTGAGATACAAAGGATTTTCATGGTAGTAGAAATTTTTCTTGAAACACTGTCAAGTGTAATTTTCAGAATCAAATGTTCATACTGCAGCGTAGTGTGCGCTGATATTTAACTACATGGTAGATTAAAAGTGTGTGCTGTACCCGGGATTCGAATCTGCGACCTTTGACTTTCGCGGGCAAGAGCTCTACCGACTGAACTATTCCGACACGCTTCACAGTCCGTCGTCACAACTTTACTTCTGCCTGTTCTTCACATCCTACTTTCCAAACTGCACAGAAATCCTCCTGCGAACCTTGCAGGATTACCACTCCTGGAAGAAAGGATGTGGTGAGACATGGCTTAGCCACAGCCTAAGAAATGTTCAAATGTTCAAATGTTTGTAAAGCTTATGGGACTTAACTACGGGGTCATCAGTCCCTAAACTTACAAACTACTTATGAACTACTTACGAACTAGGACGGCACAAATATCCATGCCCGAGGGGGGATTCGAACCCCCGACCGTAGTGGCCGTGCTGACCGTGACTGGAGCGCCTCAGTCACCTCGGCCACCGCGGCCGGCCCTAAGAAATGTTTCCAGAATAAGGAATGCCGGGTCCTGAAAGGTTCACAGGAGAACGTCTATGAAGTTTGGAAAGTAGGAGGCGAGGTATTGGCAGAAGTAAAGTTTTATGGACGGACCGTGAAACGTGCAAGGATAGCTCAGATGGTAGAGCGCTTGCCAGCGAAAGGCAAATGTCCCAGGTTCGATTCCCATATCTGGTCCACAATTTTAATCTGCACGGATGTTTCAAGTGTAATTTTGTTGATCGCGAAAGCTTCCTCGAAAACTTTTCTCGTTTTGCATAGCAACTTTACAACAAAGAATGTGGCAGGTGGCGTCTACTATGGTTGCCGGGGGGGGGAGCGAGAATCAGCAAGCAGAAGGCAGAGTGTTGAAAACGTTGCCCTTAACAGTGTGTCCTGTAATATTTCGCGTCTAGGGACAGCGTAACTTTGACAGCAGTCCGACATAAATGGATGTCCTTCAAGTAGTGCAGATGTTTTGTGCTGCTGGCTTGCATCATCAGGTAAAATCGTCTTCACTTGTCAAATTAATACACTTCTAATTACCAAAGGACTACTAGTTTCGACGCACTATGGCGTCATTCTCGAGTTCCTGTGATTAAAAAAAATATTACAATGATTCAACCACATTAACAGTAAAAAGTCTAATAATTTATCGAACCTTTTGCGCCTCGCAACGTCGTAGAGTACGCGGCCACTCCCATCTGAGTTTCGAGTCCTCTCGGGCATGGGTGTGTGTGTTGTCCTTAGAATAAGTTAAAGTAGATTGTAAGACTAAGGACCTATGACCTCAGCAGTTTGGTCCCTTTCAATTACAAACATTTGAACTTTTTTTGAAACAATATGTCCTACGTTTTTGCGCAGTCACCGTTAAGTCATTAGGCTCATTTAATATGTAAAAATCGTTTTTCCTCATATTGTACAATTGTTTGAATTTTCAAGTGATCAGTCTTGTTCAATCTTATAGTCCAATTATTCCAAAGTTGTAAATATGTAGAGAAACCTACACTAATTTCGCATAGCTTCCTCTTCCATAGGGATTCGCATATACCCACCTAGCGAAGCTGAGAATCAGGTCCACATTCAATTAAATTCAGAACTTGAATGGCCAGTGTTCTGCTGTTGGCAAGCGTTTCATCCTTTATGATGATGACGGATGAAACAAGTGTTCCCACAGCTAAACACAGAGCATTAATGCTCTAAATTCTCTTTTTTTTTTTTTTTTGTGGTAAATTAAAAAAAATTACACTGTTTAATGTGATTGAATCATTGTAATATTTTTGTGCTCACAGGCATTTGAATGTTGAAAGTGAAGCCATAGTGCGCAGAAACTAATAGTGCGTTTGTGTTTAGATGGAAGTAAATTAAAAAGGTTTTTCTAAGAAGCGACTGTGGCTTTAGAACATATTACGTGTGTTTCCTATAGCAGTTATAAGATACAATAACTGTAATAAAATTTATTTCATATATACTGAGTGTGTGTTTTAAAGTTAGTCTCACAAAGCCCTTAAGGACATGTTCATTCTCCTCAGACTTGTCCCCCCCCCCCCCGAGGAAAAAAAATTCTGTATTCGCCACTGCCAACTGCCAACCTGCAATAAAATTAATTTTCATATTAACCTCTGTTTATTTTTGAAACTAACCCATCTATCAATAAACTGATTCGTACAAATGATACAGAGGAATAAATTCTGCGTTTGATGAGGCCAAAAGTGAATTCGACCACCCGTTTCTGTACGTCTATGTTTGCACGTTCATTGTTCGCGTCTAAAGTACATACTTCACATTAGTTTTGCACAGAGAACTCAAAAATAACATTTTCATGGGTAAAGATTGGGTAGTTTTATTTTTATTTATTTATTTATTATTGTTATTATTATTTAGTTTTGCAAAGTCAGGCGTAAATTCCGTGACAAGAAATTTAAGGTCGACTTTGAGAATTTCTTATTAAACGGCAAAGCCTTTTTACACCTCGTTATTTCGCTTTTGTGTATAATTATGTTCTGCTGGGCAAGCCAGTGTAATAACGACAAAACTGTATCTTTCGTAATTCTTCAGATAATAGACCAGAAATTTGCCTCCAGAAAATGAGAACACTACATTAGACGAAATTTGCAGGCAAATATCTTTATGTAGGTTAACTCAGATTTTAATTTGAACTACACTGTTAGAAAGAGCAGCTTATTCTCTACTAGAATACTGTTTACTTATCCTTGGTGGTCTATGGGTTGAATAGTTATAGAACTTAAAAGATGACACAACTCGTCATAAATTCAAATGTTTGTTAAGCTTAACACGTTCGTTGCCGTTCACGCTCTGACGCGATGATGCTAGGTGCCACTTCACGCTCTGGCGCGTGATCGTATTTTGACAGTATCTTTTCATAGTTTTGAGCCACTGACTGTTTTGGTTTTAGTTTTCAGTTATTTTGGTATGGTTTTTTATTTGCATTTGTATTTTTGTGAAAAGAACAAATGAACAATATAAACAGTATATACAAGGTATTTCATAAAACATATGTTTATTTCTATATCATCAGCAATATAAGTATGAATAACACAAAACTAAGAAGTATTTTTTATAAACTGGTAACTAATCGAAATAAAATTAAAATAATCAAAAGCTTGCTTGCTTGTTTACATAAGAATCCAATAAATCTATCATGACATCATGAGAAGCGTGTGTGGCTCGTAGCCGGTAATACAAACGCGGAAATCTGGAACCACGTATGTGTGCATATCACTTATACTCTTCCCTGAGTGCCTACCAGAGTATACAGCTTGATTAGACGATGCCAGTTTACAACAACCCATAATAGGATGCTAGGTCGCAGCACGCGCCACAGCGGCACCTGACTCAAGTAACGTTTACACGCCCCAGAGCGTGAACGGCAGAGAACGTGTTAAGGGACTTTAAGTGCGGGGTCATCAGTCCCTAAACTTACAAACTACTTATGAACTACCTTATACTAAGGACAACACAAACATCCATGCCCGAGGGGGCTTTCGAGCCCCCGACCGTAACGGCCGTGCAGACTGTGACTGGCGCGCCGCAGACCGCTCGGCCACTGCGGCCGGCAACTCGTCATATGAAATATATATGCAGAAACATGGTTCTCTTACTTACGGTAGCAGTGACGGTGGCACAAGGGCGTCGAGGTCTCGTGACGCGTCGGAGGCGGCCCGAGGAAAACGCGTTGCGGCGCGGTTGGGAGGCGCGGATGCACGCTGGCGTCGCGGCGCGCTGCACGTCGCGGTCACGCCAAGCACTGGCACTTGCCGCCGCGTGGCGAGTCGTTCGCTATGGGTAAATCACTGCGTCGTTTGGAAGCGTGCGTCCACCCCTGAAGACAGGTGGGAACTGGCGAGACCCGGCCAGAAAAAGCTTTTACCTGGCCCGAACCTGTCCTTTTGTCCGCGGGTAGCGCCGGGCGCCCCGACAGGGCAATAAACTGTGTCGCCTAGTGGGCGGACGCAGGAAGCTGCCGCGTGGTAACTGCGCACTCACATTGTGCACAGTCTTCTAGTAAAGCAACAGCTGCTCTTAATAGTCCATTTTCAGTTAAAATCAGGGGTGACCTATATAAATATATTTGCCTCCAAATTTGGTCAAATGTTTATGTTCTGGTTTTTTGGAGGTTACTTTATTGAACACTACCAGAACAATTAAATACCGCCTAAGGTTGTAGAGTGGTAGATTGCCAGACTACATGTCCAAAGGTCGCGGGTTCGATCCCCGCCAGGTCCCAAGATTTGTATCTGTCACTTTCCACTTCTTTCACCTCTGGCAGTGTTGCTCATGTGAAAAATAACGAGTAGCAATGTGGTTCGGAACCCACGTTAAACTGTAGGTCCCCCTAGAACTGGCTGGGTAAGTCAGTTCGGATGTCGAAGGAAGGCAACGCCATGCCACCTCCAAACAGGACCATGCCTAGTAAAGCACTGTGGTGTTCAAACCAATCTTCGGATTGTTGACCACCTTTATTTATTTATTTATTTATTTTTACATAATTGCTCTGGCTTACCAGGCACAACATATATACAAAGGCAGAATAGCACGGTGTAAATAGGCTTCACTGTTTAATAAGGGATTGTTAAAGTTGACCATAAAATACTTGTCACGGAATTTACGCCAGACATTGGAAAAAAAAAATTAAATAACTGTTCAAACTTTACTCGTGATGATGCTATGTTTTCGTTCTCTGCATAAAACAGATCTAGAGACTTAGATTTGTATCTGTGAAGTAACTTACATGCATAGCAATGAAAGTACAAACTTAGCCGTACAGAAACGGGTAGGCCATTTCACTCTTCGACTCATCAAACGCGGAATTTCTTCCTCTATACCTTTTCTTATGAACCACATTATTGATGGGCTAGTTTCAACGATATTATCAAAAAAACAGAGGTTAAAAGGAAAATGTTCCATGAACATGTAAAATTGGTCCAATTTTGAAAACCACTAGTATGGAAACGGGTGGTCCAAGTCTCATTCAATGCAGAATTTCATGCCCTGCAACTTTAGTCTCACTATTTTTTCGATATTGTGAGTCATTTACGATATATAATCACAAAACCAAAAAAATACCCCTTTTTCGGGGACATTTTTGCCTCCCACCACTTATGCAGAACTCTATCGAGGGGGAAAACCTAGGATAGTCATATTGGGCCACAAATGAGCTATTAAAACAATAAAACTATTTGTATCAATTATTTTCGATTTGTCTAATTTTTAGGTTTAACTCTCTTCTCTGTTGCGTGATGTTACAAAAGAAGCTGATCTTTATTGTACTCAATCGATGTCGTTTCTCATGTGAATCAAACAACGAGTAGCAATATTCTAGCAGAGGGCGGACAAAAGCTGAAAGGTACGAATTTCTTACATATTCTAACTGTTTTGACATCAAAGCCCAGTCTTTTATTCACATTCCCCACAGTATTATGTACGTGATCATTCCAATTAAACTGGTCATATGTATTTCGTAGTTTCTTAATTCATTTGAAAACAATGAATTCATACAATTTATTTCGTATCCGAAATTTTACGGATATGGTGTAGCACTCATGTGGAGACCCTCGCGCTTGCTATACTTATGGTTAACTGGCACTTTTCGAACCATACAAATATATTGTCTAGATAATTCTGCAATTTTTATTTTCTGATTACTTTACTAGGCCGCATCCTCTACAAACCAGCTGACAACGGTGCTCAGGTTATCTCCTAGATCATTTCGGTAGTTTAGGAACGGCAGATGGACGATGACACATCCTTGCAGAACGCCAGATATCCAGAGTGGCCAGATATTTATTGTACTTGCTACGGACCTCAGTTCAAAAGCTGGTTTGGTACAGGTTTCCATAGTACCTTCTCTCTGCAATCCTCTTAATCTCTGAATAGATACGGCAACTTACATCCTTTTGAACCATCTTACTGTATTCGTCTCTCAGATTCCCTCTCCGATTTTTAAACCACAGACATCCCTCCAATGCTATATTGATGATTTGTTGATGTCTAAGAATGTGTCCTACCAATGGATTGCTTCTTAGATATATATATGACTTTTTTCATCCCAAATTCTCTTTAGTACTTCATCATTACTTACGTGATCAACCATCTAATTTTCAGCATTAGTCTGTAGCACCCCATTTCAAAAACTTACTTCTCTGTCCGAAATACGTTTCACTCCTGTACAATGCTACATTCCAGACAGATGACTTCAAGAAATACGGTTGAGTTAATATTCCATGACAACAAATTCTTCTTCATCACAAACGAATTTCTTTCCCTTGCAATTCTTCATGTTATGTATTTTATTCTTTGGTCAGCAGGAGATATTTTGCTACTTTTATTGTCGCGTTGCCTAATCCAGTTCCTTCAGTATAGCCCTATTCTTTTAGGTTACATTCCATTATCGTTATTTTGCTCTTGTTAATATTCAGCTTATATGCTCCTTCCATGATATTGTCCCTTCCTTTCAATTGCTCTTCCAGGCCTTTGCTGTCTCTGGCAGAAGTACAGTGTCGTCGGCAAAATGCAATGTTTCTGTTTCTTGTTCTGACCTTTCATTCCTCCTTTAGATTTTCCCTTGCTTCCCACCACAGCTTGCTGACTATACAGATCGAATAACATTAGGGAAAGGTTACAACCCTGTCTCACTCCCTTTGCAACCACTGCATCTCTGTCATGATCTTCGACTGTTATAACTGCTGCTTGGTTTTTGTACAAGTAAAATATAACTTTTCATTCCATTGCTACCATCAGAATTTAAGAGTGTATTCCACTCAACAGTGTCAACAGGTTTTTTCCAAATCTGCAAAAAAGGTAGGTTTACCTTTCATTCATCAGTTTTCTATGAGAAGTAGCAATATTAGTATTGCATCACGTGTTCCTACATTTCTCCTAATCCAAACTGATCTTCACCAAGGTCTGGTTCTACCAATATTTCCATTATTCTGTAAATAATCCGTGTTAGTTTTTGCAACAATGACGTATTAAAGTGATAGTTCTGTAATTTTCACACTTGTCTGCTTATTCTTTCCTTGGAATTGTTTTCGAATTCTGAGGGTATTTCCCCCTGTCTTGTATATATTATCAACTGGGTGCTGCATGTTTGTGAAAAGCCGGTTTATAATACATAATGCTAAAAGCGACGTTTCATTACATGAACAAGTTCAAGGTAATACATATCGCTTTTTTTTAATTTTGTGGACCTATTATAACAAAAGTAGTTTATTTTATATTTCAACCTCTGTCTTGCCGTGGAAATGATTTAGTGACTCCTAAATATACCCACTAGCTTGTGGATGATCTTTGGAATTTAGAGGTCTTTGTTTTGATGTGCATACGTGCGCCCCAGTCGTGTTGTTGACTTCGTGTATTTCGTAGTGTTATGCGGCGCCAGTGCTGGGATCTGATTTGAATCCTGACGAAGCACAGTATGCTGAGGACCTTCCTGCGTAGACACGGTTACAAGGGAAGTAACCACGTTTTCTTTTATTATGTTTTAGATTTTTATTGTCTCAGGTTTTAAGATTCTTGTAAAGATTATCTGATGATGAGGGCTTGACCCTTGAAACGCGTCATAATTTTTTTTATTTTATTTATTTATTTATTTTTTTTTTTTTTACGCGATCTCTGGGGTTGAGCCTACTTGACAAAATAATTGAGTTCATAAGTAGTTTAGGGACTGATGACCACGCAGTTAAGTCCCTTAAGCTATACTAACATTTGAACATTTGAAATTGAGGAAAGGAGTTTGTGGCATATGCTAAGAGAAGGTATAGATTGGTGGGTCACATTCTGAGATATCAAGGAATCGTCAACTTAGCATTAGAAGGAAGTGCGTGGGGTTAAAATCGTAGAGGGAGGCCGAGGGACGAATACAGTAAGCAGATTCAAAAGGATGGAGGGTGCCGAACTTATTCTCAGTGAAGAGACTTGCACAAGACAGGGTTGCGTGGAGGGCTGCATTAAACCAGTCTGCAGACTGAAGACAACCACGACAACCAATTCGGGATGTTAGTGGATCCCATCACGGCAGGTCTAACAGAGAAGAAGAAATCGCACTGACGTGTTTACGGCCCACTTTTAGATTTGTAGTTTTATAAGTTTTTGCAAACATTTTGGACAAGAATAATAAACTAAATAATGAAAAATCAACTAATAAGAGTGTCTGAAACCCTTTTAGGGGAAAAAAATAATAATTTGGTAGTGTTCGGTCTCGAAGCACTTACCTTCAGCGTCACAGTCCAACGCATTGCCTACTACGCTCAGATAAGACTTAAAAAATGCGTTCTTTAATTTCGTACTATTGATGGCTATTGTTAACTGGTGCTAATACGGTATTTGTAGACACTAGATTATCATTTATCGTACGAAGAAGGACGTGTTTTTGTTAATTCTTCAGTGCGCCATTGCTTTGAAATAACAACGTGTAAGATGACGTATGCCAGAGAGAGTTCTGGGCGAGGAATGTCACGTGACATCTGCGAACGGCTGGTTTCCGTTAATTCAATGGAGGGTGTCAAAACTCCGTTACTTTTGCAAATATCTTTCAAACGATAAGAGGTATGAAAAAAAAAATAAGGGAGCTAAGTTGTAGAGAATGTTCCCCTCTACCAATTCGGTTATTCAATTTTCGTGTCAGATGAATGGTTAAGCCGTTATTTTCATTTAAATTTCGAGCTGTCAAAAGACGATCGCAAAGGCCCACTTTTAGTGTTACTACCGTAACCTAAAGTGGGCCAAAAGTTGTAGAAGCAGCTCTTGTTTACACAAGAATGCACGGAGCAACCCTTGGCTCGGAGTTGCTCCTGGCATGCAGGCAACCCATCTGTCGCGGAAGTGTGGCGGGCAGCGGTGTCAGCGAGGCCTCCGGCGCAGGCAGGTGTGGCAGAGGCGGGCGTCTGTAGTGGCGCCTTATCGATCAGAGGCAGGCCGGCCGATCTCGGTTGCCGAGGGCCAACTGTTGCTGGCGGTTAAAAGGGCGCGCGGCGCCTGCCCGCCCGTTTTATTGTGTTGACTCTCTCCTCGGGGCCGTCACCGACAAGAGCCGCAACAAGATGGGCCGGCCTCTCGGCAGTTTTAATTAAAGAGGCCGCTCCGTCAACAGGCGGGACGTTGCCCGGCCGTGTAAAGGCAACGGCGCGCGCTGCAGCCTCTGCCCGCGCCGCGTTTGCGAAGCGCGCTGTCCGTCACAGGCACGTTTTCACCTGCCTCGCATGATGGTGATTACTTATTGATTCGGGAGCACGCACGATGTCTTTAGTAACGGTACTGGCAAGTATAGTTAAAAGTTAAGCGGAAAACAATAACACTTCCACAAAAATTAAACTATAACACAGAGTCCTAAATTCTAAATACACACACACACATGTGGGTGGAAGGGGGGGGGGGGAGAGGAGGGAGGGAGTTGGAGAGCTAAAGGCTAAAATTACGTTTTTATTCAGTTCTACAACACGCGACAATTACGAAAATTGGTGAAAAGAAGGGTTGGCCTATCGCTGGTACAATACACGGTGAATCAAAGAATTTGTAAGACTGCAATAGTTACAAACACGGAAACAAGTCAATAACTCAATCCACAGTGCTTTACTAGACATGGTCCTGTTTGGAGGTGGTATGCCGTTGCCTCCCTCCGACCTTCCAATTGTACAAATCCTTGTAAATCTGTTGGACCAAACAGCTACGATCATCGGTGCATTACCTTACAAACTATTTAAACTAAATTGCACTGCGCAGGCACTCCTGCCCGAGGAAGGACTCGAACCTCCCGCGGGAGCAATTGCCCAATCCGTAGCATGATGCCTCAGATCTTACAGCGACTCCCGTGCGGCCTTCGAAATAACATACCCAGCCAGTTATAGTGGGATATGTGGCGTGTGTGTGTGTGTGTGTGTGTGTGTGTGTGTGTGTGTGTGTGTGTGTGTCTACATCTACATCTACATACATACTTCGCAATCCACCGTAAGAAGCGTGGTGGAGGATACACTCTACCACTACTAGGCATTTGATTTCCTATTCCACTCCCAAATAGAACGAGGAAAAAAAAAAAAAAAAAAAAAAAAAAAAAAAAAAAAAAAAAAAAAAAAAAAAAAGAATGCTCATGTGCCTCCGTACGAGCCCTAATTTATCTTATCTTGTCTTTGTGATCACTACGCGAAATTGTAAGTAGGCGGCAGCAAGATCGTACCACACTCAGCCTCAAATTCCGGCCCTCTGAACTTCCTCAACAGAAATACACGAAATGAACGTCGTCTTTCCTCCAGCGATCCCCAATTGAGTTGCCGGAGCATTTCCGTGACACTCGCGTGTTCGAAGCTACCAGTAACAAACCTAGCTGCACGGCTCTGAACTGCTTCTATGTCTTCCTTTAAAATAATCTGCTGCGAGTCCCAAATACTTGAGTAATACTCAAGACGTGGTCGTACAAGCGTTTTATACGCGGCCTGAACCGGCGCCTCTGAACTTTTTGTTTGTTTGTTTGTATAGTCTATGGGACTTAACTACGGGATCATCAGTCCCTAATCTTACAAGCTACTTATGAACTAACTAAGACTAAGGACGGCACAAATATCCATGCCCGAGGGGGGATTCGAACCCCCGACCGTAGTGGCCGTGCTGACCGTGACTGAAGCGCCTCAGTCCCCGCGGCCACCGCGGCCGGCGCCTCTGAACTGCTGCTGTGTTTATATATATATATATATATATATATATATATATATATATATATATATATAAACACAGCAGCAGTTCAGAGTGTGTGTGTGTGTGTGTGTGTGTGTGTGTGTGTATGTGTCTGTGTGTATGGCGAGAGGGATGTACTTTTGTATATGTCCGAAAGAAATGACACCATTTTTAACGTTGTAGCCATTATTAAATAAGACTTGAAAGAAGTAAAGTCATTAGTTGTCCGTAGTCATTGAACTACAACCATGCGAGAAGTTCAAAATTTGTGACGGTTCGGGATTCGAAGTAGGAAGTAGGCAGCTGCATTAAGCTTTTCTTTCTTTTTATTTTATTGTATTTTATTATTTTTTATGTCTGTTGATCGGTTGGTTGGTAACGTGGGACCGTGTTTGTTCAATGTTTATCGATGAAATGTCGGTGTTTCTGCCGACAGACCCAGAATTTCAATTATCCACACACTAATAAGATAGTGCTCCGGCTACTATCTGACGGGAATTATTCGATGAAAGCACCCGCTGATGTGGCGACCGCTGCGTACGAAAGGTGTAATGGTCTCTGCAACTACCTAGTAATTAGTAGGTCCGGGTTCTAATCCTGGTCCGGCACAAATTATCAACTTTCACCATTGTTGTGAATTAATTCACGCGGGAGTTAAATTTTATTTTTCCCATACCTATGCCTCCTAGGCTGCAGCCGCAACAATAAAAAAAAAAATAGAATTTTACACGTCTTCCTCGTTGCAACAAACCGATGTACTCACAGAAAAAAGAACTGTTGCTTTCGGAGTCGGGCAGGTTTGCCAGCGCAGATTAGAATCTACCCGGAGGATTAAACAGTTGCGTCGGAGTGCCGGCGGACGCTGGCGTGGTCTTTCACATTCCTCCGCGAATGCTTGCTGGTTCCCTGACTATCACAATTGCTGCGCAAATTATTTGTCCGTGTTCGCACATTATGTTGCTTACATTGTACGCAGACATTTGGGCTACACATTTTTCTTCTGTGTTCGAGTAATGGGGGTGGGATGTGGTGGAGGGTGTCCCCCGGGGAAAATGCCGTGCATCAACCGTTTGGTTCGGTGCAGACAGCAGCCGACCAAGAGACTTCTACGGACTACTACACTGTAGTCCGCTTCAGGCCGCGATGGAGCGGTTTCCCAATGCTTTTTTGGCTCCTTAGTTTCCGTTGAGTTCAAAGTATATAACGATTTATATTTAAAAAGTAATAAAAAAGTAACAAATGTTCGTACCATTGTATGATTTATATGTTGTAATCATACTGACGCAAAAGCCACTGGATACTGGTCTCTATTGAAAACAAACTACTGTGTAGTGACTTTAGCAAAATATCAAACTAGTTAGTAATCCCTATATCAGATAATTGCAGTTTCCATCCTAGAGACCGTTATTCAATCATACTTTGTTACAGTTCCTGCGACTAGCACGCAGTGTACCACGCAGCCACAGTTACAGCATGCACGTTTATGTCCTAGAGGGCGGTAGTGTTCCTCATACGTCATGCCCTAGCGCCTAATGTTGTGGCCGAGTTACTTCTAATGCTGATTCACCTTGTATTGGATGTGATACAACAATGCTCCAGTCCTGGAATCGAGAACTTCCTATCATGTTGTTTACTTGCGAAAACGCAAAAGGCGGAGGCCAAGATGGTTGTATCGGGACACCTTCCTCCGCCGGCAAAAACAACCATAGCATTTGATGTTCGCCGTTTGACTCACAGAGCTTCGTTTAAGGAAGCAGGAAATTATGAAGGACGTACCCGAAACGTTAGGAAGACTTGGAAGAAAATGTTCAGATATAAATGTCTCTAAAGCTTGTGTTCATGGGTATGAAATTAATTATAATAACTATGTGGTTCTATTTGTACATATTGAATTGGTATGTAAGGAATTCAGAAATTCATGACTCCTTACAACGTCTGGGACCAAACTGCTGTGGTCATTAGTCCCTAGGTTTACGAACTACTTAAGATAACTTACACTAAGGACAACATACACACACACACACACATACACACACCCATGCCCGAGGAAGGACTCGAATCTCCGATGGGGAGCACACGTGCGCTCCGCAGCAAAGTGCTTTAGAGCGCACGGACATCCCCACGAGGCAAGTAAAATGTGATTAACATTGTGAAATGCGACGGCCGTGTCATTGCCAGGTAGTGGTTCGCCAGAACTATGTAAGTCAGACAACGTGTGAAACAATATCCGTGTCAATTTTACTGCTCTAATCACTTACACCGGCGTGCAGGGATTACTAGCGACAGACTTCTCACATCGGGAGCAGTTTTGTCACGGGTTATTCACCAGGAAACCACGATTTCGAAATGTGTGTCATCTATCCTATTCTCACATGAGGCCACTGTTACTCGGATTGGTATCTTGACCTTTCATAACGGTCATCTATGGGAGAGTATGCAGAACCCATGGTAAGGAGAAAGCGATACATGGGCTTCGGTGTGGCCGGAAGGTGTGGACCGGGATAAGTGGCGATCCTGTTTTGGCTACAGACTTGATTTAGCGTCACCTAACAGCAGGACAAGTTGGCTTTCATAGCGGGTGAGTTTGCCTCCCATGCTGGAAAAAGTATTATCGATTATTCTAAGTTGGCCGCTCGTTGTCCTCCTCAAAAATGTTCAAATGTTTGTTAAGCTTATGGGACTTAACTACGGGGTCATCAGTCCCTAAACTTACAAACTACTTATGAACAACTTACGAACTAGGACGGCACAAATATCCATGCCCGAGGGGGGATTCGAACCCCCGACCATAGTGGCCGTGCTGACCGTGACTGGAGCGCCTCAGTCACCTCGGCCACCGCGGCCGGCTTGTCCTCCTCCCTCGGGCATGTTTGTGTGTGTTGTTCTTAGGACTTGTGCAAGTTAGTTTAAGTAGTTTTTAAGTCTAGGGACTGATGAGCATAGTTGTTTGGTCTAGCAGGTTTACAAACATTTGAATAATGATAACTCTAAGTGTTGTATGGTTGCTATATACCAGAGGTCGACAAGTATTCTTAGATGGGCTCCGGATACTATTGAATATTTTTGTCGAGATCCACAAGTAAAATCTCATATTCTTTATTAATTTTCTATTTTACTTTTTATTCACAAAATAATATTAAATACAACAGACATGCATATTTATATTCAAAAGTCCAGAAAAAGTAATATTCTTCGCATTTTTTTTAATTATTATTTCAATTTTCACTCTCAAACTAACATCAAATAGATGTGAAACAGAAACGTATGAAAAAAAAAAAAATACTTACGTTATTTTGCAAAGTAGCTTCAGGCTTTCGTTCGTTGGGAGCACAAATGGTGTTTAAATTGATATGCCCTGACCGCTTAGGTGGAGGTTTCTGAGATTGTCAGAGTAGGTATGAAGTCGATTTATACTCGTAGAATTTTCTTTTTCATTAAATAAAATTATTGTGTTGGATTCGTGTGAACAGAATTTTTCTGCGGATAACCGGCCAGCTTGCTCCGTTCTTCCGACGCTCTTGAGTGCACTCCCCAGCGATGCAGATTGGGACAACTATTTCTTTTAAATCTACCTTTAATAATAATCATTAAGGGTTCTAATTATTCAGCAGTTAATTGTAATATTCTAGAAACATATAAGGGTGAGTCTCATATAAATTGCAATAAACAGAAAAAAGTTTTCTTTTAATAATTTGAGTATGTAATTTATGCTTTCAAAATATTTTAGCGGTCCACATTTTGGCCTTTCGCGGTCCGCATTTCACTAGTGCCAGTGTCTAACCTGCTATATACGATGCTCCAGCCCACACGGCGGTCAATTTTCGGACGCACCTCAGCCTTATCTTCCCTGGTTAGTCTGGGAAGAGAGGACAACAGATTTAGTAGCCTTCTTTCTTTCTCTCTGCAGCCCTAGAGCTCCCCTGGTTACTTGCAGTGCCTATTCGACATGAGTAGACACTAGAGCAGCGCATTCATGCTGTTTTGTTCGGATGCAGTATGGCCGATGTGATCATATGAGATGTGATCATATGCGACTGGATAGGGGATTTCCTCTCAGAGAGGACACAGTTCGTAGAAATCGATGGTAAGGCATCGACTAAAACAGAGGTGATATCGGACGTTCCACAGGGTAGTGTTACTGGTCCTCTGTTGTTCCTTATTTACATAAACGATTTAGGGGAAAATCTAAGTAGCTCTTTTAGGTTGTTTGCAGATGACGCCGTCATTTACCGCGTAGTAAAATCATCTGAAGATCAAAACCAACTGCAGAACGATTTGAATAAGATACCTGCATGGTGTAAGAATTGGCAGTTGACTCTCAATAATGAGAAGTGTGAAGTCGTCTGCATGAGTACGAAAAGAAATACATTAAACTTTGTTTACATGATAAATCAATCAAATGTGAAGGCCGTAAACTCCACAAAATACCTAGGAATTTCATTTACTTCCGACTTAAATTGGAAAGAACACGTAGATAATGTCGTGGGAAAGGCGAACCAGAGACTGCGTTTTTTTTCTGGCAGAACCCTTAAAACATGCATCAGAACTACTAAAGAAACTGCATACACAACGCTTGTCCTTCCTTTTATGGAGTATTGCTACCCAGTGTGGGATCCTTATTAGGTGGGTTTGACGGAGGGCATAGAAAGCGTCCAAAGAAGGGCAGCTCGTTTTGTATTGTCACGATACAGGGGAGACAGTGTTACGGAAATGATACAAGATCTGGGATGGGAATCATTACAACAACGGTGCTTATCGCTGCGGCGTTGGCTACTTACGAAACTACAATCGCCAACATTCTCCTCCGAATGCGAAAATATGTTGTTGACTTCCACTTACGTAGGTAGAAATGATCATCAGATTCAGATGTTCATTCTTCCCGCGCGATATTCGAGAATGGAATGGGAGATAAAATAGTATAACGGTGGTTCAATGAACCCTCTGCCAGGCACTTAAATTTGATTTGCAGAGTATCCCATGTAGATGTAGAACATGCCACTTACCGCAGCTTTGGCTGCACACATATGCGTTGAGCCACACGGAAACCATTTTTAACACGTGCTGTTCTTTGGTTCAGTCGTGTTAAGTCACAATCTCTGTACGAAAGAATGTAATGATTGAGTAAATGGCCTCTAGCAGACAAACCATGCGTATCCGGAGATATTTTAGTACGCGACCTATCGCGCATATTTTAGTTCGCGACCTATCGGGATTATTTTAGTTCTCGACCAATCACGAATATTTTAGTTCGCGACCTACAACGCATCTTTTAGTTCGCGACCAATCGCGTTTATTTTAGTTCGCGACCGGTAGTTCTTTTAGTTTGGAGCTCGGCCGCGAAGTAGGTCGCTCTTTTTACTTCGTCCGCTCGTTTTGGCTTTTGCTACTGCTACTAAAACTACAGCTGAGCTGCATCTCAGCTCGAAATGACGGCAACTGGCAGAAGTGAATCACGCTATTCTGCGCGATCTCGCGTCCTCTCGCTGTTACCCGTCAAGTCTTCGGAAAAGGAGCGGACGAACTAAGAGGCGAGGGATCTGCGTACTAGTTGGCGTAGTTCGCCTGTGGGAGCGCACTTCCGAACTAGTTCGTTCGCGAACTACACAAGACTAATTTGAATGCACCTGCCTATAACAGTTCCTTTGCCTCTTGAGTGTAGGATGGTATCGTCTACAGTTCGAGTATTAGAACCGACGCTGTAGTAGTCCCACGTGAGGTAACCGGCGTGTTGGGCCAAGAGGGACATCTGGCCAGTGGGCTCCTTAACGTTTCATGGCGGGGCCGGCATGCCGAATTCAGGGACACGGCGGGCCAGGTTATTAGGGGGCCGGGAGCGAGAGCGGAGCGCAATCACTGTGCGTGTGGCGTCCCTCTGGCGGAAAATCGCGCTAATAACTGTGACCACAATAATCGCCGGCCACTCTTACCGGCCGGCCAGTGCAGAGTGGCGATGGTTTATGGAGGAATTAATTAACGGGGATTAGTGCGCCCGCTCACATTATGCTCGGTTAACGAGAGGTTAAAGTTTGATCGAGACGCTGGCTGCGCCGCGCCGCGCAGCTCTGCGCATGCGCGCCTCGTACTGTGTGTTTCAGTTCCCCCCCCCCTCCCCCCCACCTGTTTCGCAGGCCGGCTTATGCTCGCCGAATGGTCGACTCGCAAACAATGCAATTTCGGGAATGACTGAACAGGCGGTGTTTTAACAAAAAATTATTCTTCGGACAAACGGATTATTTTCTTTTCCTGCAACTACCTGACAATACAGATCAATAGAGAGGTTAGAATCGAATGTAAACATTGAAATTTATAGTATTAGTTAATCGGTACTTCTTTGCACTTCACGTTTTACCGAACAAGGTGGCGCAGTGGTAACAGAATGGACTCGCATCCGGGATGACGGTGCTTCACCTCCGGCCATCTAGATATAAGTTTCCCGTGACATCTTTAAATCACTCCAGGCAAATACCAGGATGGTTTCTTTGCAAGGGCACGGCAGATATCCTTCCCCATGTTCACTCGAAAATCCAAACCTGAGCTCCGTCTCTAATAACCATGCTGTCCACGGAACGGTCTAGCGTTCCAGCTAGAAAATAGAACCATGTCGCAAAAATGCACAAATAAAAAATTACACCTATCCAAAATGTGATAAGCTTATGCAAAACTCTTCAAGTAGAAAATTTTGTAAATTAAGCTATTAATAAGGGTTTTAAAAAGAAAAAATTGTGTATTCGGTTAAAGCTAACAGTAATCTGCTAAATGAAATTTGTTTATTTTCTTTATTAAATTAACTTTCACACATAAATAGTGATTACAGACTCCCATTTTACATATCATATCTGCACTGCACGAACTTTCACTATTAATTTGCACATATTGCGATACATATACATTAGAATAGGTCGGTTTTTATGCATACTCCACACACAGAATGTCCTTTCAATATCGAGTTCGATGTGAGATGGTCCTTCCATATCGTCAAAAGTTTGCTGTTTCTACAAATACGCGTTTTCTCATTTTTATATTGTTCATGCAAGTAAATTCTAGTTTTAGTTATTAGACAGTGCTATGATGGACGCTATAGAAATACAAAAGCCATAGGTGGTGATGCGGCTGTTCAATTATTGACGCGTTTTGCAATAATCATCATCTTTGGCAGGGGTAAAGTTTCATACTAATTGTATAACGTCATGACCCTGCTGAACTATAGTTACTTTGTGTTCCTGTCAAGCAGCGCTCGAAAAACCAACTCGTGACATTGCCCATTGGGAGGCCTAATAACGTCCAACGGCAGCACAAGTGGGGAGGGACACTCCTGCTCGCTTATCAAGTCGCAGACGGACTATAAGGGACCTCCCAGCCAAAAATACCAAACTAGCTTTACTTTTTACGGCTTGTTGGTAGGCTTTGTTTACACTTACACACTCTATCGTAGCAAATTAATGTCGCCTTTTTGCAAATGCTGTTGTACAGTTCGTCACAGTCTTCAACCAGGAACAGCAAAATGCAGTAAATGCGACTGTAGCTTAAAACCCTAAGCAACCTTCCTTCCTGCTTTAATTCTTTTCCAGTCTAACATTAGGCATCTAATGTTGAGGCATATATTAAATACTCTTTTTACATTGTGTAACCCTACGTTACAAAAAGTGAACTAACTAGAAGGCTCGATGGAATGAAATACTAATTTCATTCAGTAGACAGCATTGGCTAGAATGAAAATAAAATAATGTTACAAATGTCTTTGACAAAAGAGCGTCAACCTGAGTGCGTAGGGTTGTTCGAGTTTAAAGATGTTATCAAGCTGGGTGGAGTGTAGCAGTAAATCTCTCGATTCCGCGAAGAATCAAACTCGCGTGTATATAATCAAGTCAAACGTCTCATTACCTTACAGATCGCCTTAGAGTAGTGTTTGACTTTAAGCATGTAAACTCGAAATTTTTTAGCAATTATTTGATATGTTGTTTAAACCTTGTTGGAAGTAACTAAATACTCTCATAATCAATCATTCGATGACTATAATGCAATTTGCGCACCTTTTTTAGACAACAGCTAGTTTTCCGAACATCTCAATGTTTATGACATCATATTTCCTAAACGGTCTCTTGTACTCTGACATACTTCTGAAGGTAGTGTCAGTAATATGTGTGAATAATGTAGCCTAAAGAAGTAATAAATTAAAACATAGTACCTGATACTAATATATTACTACCAGCAATGCAAGGAGAACATTTTTCTACCCGTTTTAAGTTTATATCACGTCACATTTCCTATACTAAGTGTGACACAATGATATAATTTTTGCAGTAACGTTCAGTGATATGTGTAGCTACAGTCTGCAAAATGTGTTGCGAAAAGCGTTAGTCGATAATAAGTAAAAATATTAAAATTCACGGAAGACCATAAAATTTGCCACCATGAACAGTGAGTCGGCGTTATAGTTTTCTTTATCATTAGTCCGTTAACCATTTTGTGTGTAGGCGGATAAGACGTAAAAAAATTTTCCGTCATGAACGGCGAAAATATAGTGAGCTGTAATTTTTTTTCCTTTTATCCTTTTGCGATACGTGCCAGTGATATTTTCGAAAAAGTATGAAATTTTATGTGAAATTTGTTAGAAGTACATTAGTGTTATCATTTTCGAGTACTCGATGATCAATAACGGCATATTTAAGCACTGTCACCTTCAACACAAAAGTGAAACTCCTAATCGTGTAATATTTATCATATTTATTAATATTTACATACGTGTATTTCTCTTAATAAGCAGAATATGGCAACATTTTAAATTTGTATAATGTACCGTCGGAAATTAAAAACAATGGAATCTTGTATTTGTTTTGCCAACATCGCTTTTTATCTACCACATTTGCCGGTTTCGACTGTTGCAATTATCATCAAATCTGTGGAACTGTGGTGAATATAGTTATACCATTAACATGTAGCTCTGTCTGTACGGCGTCTATACATGTTTTATTGGCAGAACACTTACAAGATGCAACAGAAATACTAAAGAGACTGCATGCAGTACGCTTGTCAGTCGTCTTTTGGAGTATTGCTGTCCAATGTGGGACGGACAGCTCGTTTTGTATTGTCACAATACAGAGGAGACAGCGTTACGGAAATGTTACAGGATCTGGGTCATTAAAAATGTTCAAATGTTTGTAAATCTATCGGACCAAACTGCGTGGCCATCAGTCCGTAGCTTACAGACTACTTAAACCTAGGTAAACTAACCTAAGGACAACACACACATCCATGCCCCAGGGAGGACTGGAACCTCCGAATGCGAGCAACAGCGCGCTCCGCAGCGAGGCGCCTCAGACCGCTCAGCGACTCCACCGCGGCGGGAATCATTACAACAACGGCGTTTATCGCTACGGCGTGGTCTATTTACGAAACTCCAATCGCCAACATTCTCCTCAGAATGCGAAAATATATTGTTGACTCCCACCTACATAGGTAGAAATGATCATCAGAATGCCGCGGTGGAGTAGCCGAGCGGTCTAAAGCGTCTCGCTGCGGAGCGCACGGTTGCTCGCCGTGGAGGTTCGAGTCCTCCCTGGGGCATGGGTGTGTGTGTTCTCCTTAGGTTAGTTTACCTAGGTTTACGTAGTTTGTAAGCTACGGACTGATGACCAAGCAGCTTGGTCCGATAGATTTACAAACATTTGATCATCAGAATAAAGTACGAGAAATCAGAGCTCGGACGGAGAGATTCAGGTGTTCTTTCTTCCCGCGGTCTATTCGAGAATGAAAAGGTAGATGAATAGTACAAAGTTGGTTCGATGAACTGTTTGTCAGGCACTTAAATGTAATTTTCAAAGTATCCCATGTAGATGTAGGTGTTACTAGTATGACTAGATTCACAACAGCTCCACAGATCAGAAACCAGTAAATGTGGTAGACAAAAAAGTGACCTTGGCAAAACAGTAACACGATTGCACAGAAAAAGAGATCGCATCCGGCAACATGTGTAAATTGTTTACACTACTACACCGACTGAGTTTTCCAATTCAGTCTACATTGACGTAACGGTGCGTATGAAGTACATGAAATGATTGCATTTACAGACTAATAGCTCGAGCGGTACTGAGGTACCAAATGTTCGATCCATGATAATGCTCCCACATTAGTATCCCACATGGTCAGGCCCCCAGGGAAGGCAATGCAGGTATTGATTCTGGCATCTATTCGATCATGCAGACGGCGAACACTGCACGGTACTCATTATTCTATGCTTGCTCGACCTGTATTTCTGCAACAATTATGTAGACGAGTCGCAATTGTCAGTTGTTGTCCTATTATGTTTCATATTAACTCACCAGGACACAAGGTGAGAGATCGAGCTGGCCAGGAAAGTTGCTGCACTTCTTGCAGAGCCACACGCGCCGTTATATGGGCAAGCATTCTTCTGCTGGAAAAACCCATCGTCTTACTGTAGCAAGAATGCCAAAATGAAGATCTTAACAACATTCTACATGTGTGGAGCGCCGTTCTCCATTCTGTTAAACCGGAGCTATAAATCTTCACTTTGATCCTGGATTGCAATGTCTTCAGCGGATCTTATCACACGGGTCATATCACTCTGGATTTTAGCCGCCTCTTTAACCTTCCTTTTAATTCCTTCTACGCTTTTTCGAAGTTCAGATTTAAATAGGTCAAATATCTGTACCTGTCTAACTGTATTCTTAATCCGATAACTACGTCCTTTGTCTCTGAATATTAATTTTTCTTCTTGGATCTTCCACGCCGCGGTAGAATACTGTGCGCACAAGGCGCACTCTTGCGCTGCACGCGGCCGTTCGCCGTCGTGGATTCGAGTGCTCCCTTGGTCATGGGTGTTTGTATTGTCCTTAGCTTAAGTTACTGTAAGTAGGTTGTAAGCCTAGGGACTGATGACCAACATAGTTTAGTTCCTTATATTTACAAACATTTGAACTGTTTTTTTCTTGGACGTAATTTATTTTACTCGTCATTGCATAGAGAATATACTTTTTTTTCAGAATTTCGAACATATTACAAAATTTTACAGTGTCGAAAGTTTTTACTTGGTCGATAGATGCTGCGAACTTGTCTTACGTTTTCTTCATTGTAGCTTCTGTTAACAACCGAGTCTCTGGTTCCTTTACCTTTGCGCAATCGGTAGTTACCTTAGGATCCTCAATTTTCTTTTCCATTCGTTTGTTAACTCCCCTTGTCACAGTATTGGATAAATAAGCAGTAGAACTTGCTATCTTTCCAGTTATGTGGATGATATTTTGCCGAAAGTTTGATGGTACGTCGCCGGTCTCATACATTTTAAGCAATAAATTGAGTATTCGTTTTGATTGCCACTCACCTTAATAATTTAGAAATTTCGATTTAGTGTCACCTGCACCTCAGCCTCACTTTATCTCAAATCGTCCAGAGCTCTTTTACATTCGGAGTCTAGTACTGAACCCCAAATCTCTTTGATATCGGTTTCACTTTCTCTTCTCTCACATCATAAGACAAATTCCCCCTCCACTCCCCCTCTTCTAACACAGCCGCTGATTGTACTCTTTCCATCAATCCATCAATCCAACTTTTCACCTGCGGTTTAAAAGGGACACCCTTATTGCACTCTTAATGTCGCCACCCTTGTATTTATCTTTACTGAACGTTGTTTTGACGTTCATTTCGGACTTCTTTTCCGACTTCAGAAGATTTTTCCTTCAGCTATTTCGCTTTAGCTTCCCTGAAATTGTCATTTATTTTATTCATGTGCTGAGCATTTTTGAACTTAGTTGTTTCGTTGATCAAATGAAGAATTTTTCAGTTTCTTAAGTTTTTATTCCAATTATAAAACTTGTATCTGTCGAACACCAGTAACTGACGATTTCAGTAATGACTTAATGTTATGAAATTCCGATTGAGGCACTTAAAAGTTATCAGACTATGCTTCTTACTATCATTAAGATAAACTGAAATAACAAAGTGAATTGATCCCGGAAAGGAGGCTGCAGTTTACTGCAGGCAGACCGCTGTAAAGGTACCATGTGAAATACGCAGCAAGCAGCGGTGTGTAACACTGATAAACGTGTCGCTTAGTAGTTTTCAATTGAAGTGTGCACTAAACATGGCCTACGGGAAATCAAGAAACTACTGTTAATTAAGATTGTACTAGGAGTAGTTTGTGATAAAGTCCAGTGCCACGTAACCTATGAGTGGTTAAGGAATCGCATATGCTAACCGCTTTCGATCTGGCAAGTATTTATTTCTTTTGTACTTTACAGTAAATGCGACACAAAGTCGCGATAGAGGCAGGCGACCATACTTAGAATAACTGATAGTGCTGCGGGTATGGTAAATAGGTTGAAAAAACATTTTCAATAGAAACATTTCTTTAGTGGCGCATTTCGGAGATTCCATCATCACATTTGTATCTGTTGGTAACTTCAGCCACTTTTACACAAGATACCTTCACACAGATGCTATAGGCTGTTCGTGTCATGGACATGTGCAAACTACCTACCAAGAGATACAAATATGATGATGGTATCTCCGAAACGCGTCATTAAAGAATAATTTCTATTGAAAATATTTTGGGACCTATTCAGCATACCCGCAGCACTACCAATTATTTGTTTATTTATTCGCTGTCATTTACAATGACCTGTCATCTAGGTACTCAGATAGATTATGTTTTACACTGTGAATTTTTACATGAACAGAGTCATTTATTCTTATGTTTATAGAATATTCCGTCGGTGATTGGAGGAACAAAGACATTAAAAACTTAAATACGTAGTATTTTTGTTCTACAATATTATTTATTTGCTTGTTATTAGCAGCTTTCTGCTTCTTAGGCCATCGTCAGATACCTTCATACAAAACAGACAGTCCACACGTAACATTGAGGTAACATATACAAAGATGGTTTTTCAAAGATATGTAGAATGATTTTGGCAGGTATTTTTTTAAAGTTGGGTGGTTATGGTATTTTTCATTTAATAAGCGTTGTTTCTTGTTTGGGTTTACGATTAATTTATTTTATTTTATTATTATTTTCTTTTCTTTTAGATTTCTGAAAAGCCACCTTTGTCTATGTAACCTCATTATTACGTGTGGACTATCTGTTTCGTATGATATTATCTGACATGGCCTAAGAAGCCGAAAGGTGCTAATAACAAGCAAATAAATAATATTGTGGAACAAAAATACTACGTATTTCAGTTTTTAATTTATTCTTATATTTACCGAAGTTCAACAATATGAAAGCTAAATAACTTGTGGAATAAAACACTAATCAATGATTAGAAGAATTTAAACTGAAGAGAGAAATACAAAAGAGAATATAGAGATTATAACAAATAACTTTATGACATATATAACAGGATTCATGCATTTAAGAAGAAGAAGTAAAGAATTATGGACTAGTACAGAGATTTGAGTTAAAAATCCCGCCACCTATTATAAATGAAGACGCATAGTAATTTTCAAAATGTCCAAATATTTGTATAGCTTGTGGGACTTAACTACGGGGTCATCAGTCCCTAAACTTACAAACTAGTTATCAACTAGCTTATCCTAAGGACGGCACAAATATCCATGCCCGAGGGCGGATTCGAAACCCCGACCGTAGTGGCCGTGCAGACCGTGACTGGAGCGCCTCAGTACCCTCGGCCACCGCGGCCAGACAGTAATTTTCAACATTAGCAGCCAGTGGGCAGTGAATTAAACCAATGGGACAAGCTGAAAATTTGTGGCGTGCCGCGAGTCGAACTGGGGTCTTCTGCTTACAAGACAGTTGTGCTCTACGACACCAGTCGGACACTATGGTCACGACACGTGCACGGAATGCCCCAACACGCCTTCTGCCAGACGTCAGTGGTGTGTGGATTAGCAGAAAATTTGCGTATGAGGGTTGGGTGGAGGATGATAGGGTAGCCCGGTCAGGTGTGGTGACTGTGTCAGCGTGGAGTAAACTTCATAGCAAGTAGCAGTCCCGAGTTCGAGTCCCGGCTCGGCAGAAAGTTTCCTCTGCCAGCTAGCGTCGTGAATTCCTTTGTGGCCCGTTCTGCAAGTGCCGCGGCTGCAGTGCGGTGTAGCAAGTCCTTTGAGAAGCAGCCCGCCGGCTGGCAGGGAACGCGAGGCGTCGCGCGCAGTGCGCATGCGCGGAAAGGCGCGTCAAACGGGCTCCGAATTTCTGGCGAGCTCCAAATTTCGCGGGCGTGGGAGGGCGCGCGGCGCGGCGCTGGCGGTGCGCACAAAGGGAACAAAGGGAGCCGAGGCACGGCGCGCGCCTGCCGGCTGCCGGCTGCCGGCTGCCGGTGCCGGGCATCGAAGCGGGACCGCTAAGAAGCGCCGCCGCCGCCCCTCCCGCCGCGCCATCCCGGGGGTATTGGTTCGAGCCCCGGGAGGATTAGCCGCGTCATCAAACGGCAAAGCCGCCGGCTTACGCGCCCGATGCAGTATTAATGGGGTTTGTAAATGCCTCCCTCTGCCGCAAGGAGCCCCTCCACCACCTCTGGCGGCGTTGCCGCGCTGTGCGTCCGCCAAAGGCACCACTTCCTCAGGAACTACCTTCCACGCGCAGTAATATCTTTCTGCATCTTTTGAGAGCCAATCGAGACTCGTAACCCAACGACTCTTCGAAATGCACGAAAAATACAGTGTCTCCAAAGAACTCCACTATCAAAAATCACCCCTTGTGTAACTACGAGGGGTGTTCAAATGAAACGGCACGACACGTCTTAACAACCAAACCGGTCGAAATTTTGAACATGCCGCTTTGGGAAAACGTACTGCGAAATCTGGGCACGTGAAACATTCGTCGCGACCTCGCCCTAAAAAATTCAAGGTTGTGCCCTCAGTAAGCAATATGATGCTCATCGTCGTTTTCATCGAATAGCTCGAGCATGGAGAAACCCTTAACAGTGACGTGTGCTGTCACGTGCTCCGTAGCCTATGCAAGTCAATCAAGAGCAAACGAGGTAGGCTGTTCACGCAGGGAGTGATTCTGCTCAATGATAACGCGCGTCTATACGATTTCTCTAGGATCACAAAAAACTGTACTGGCCAAGTGGCCAAGTTTAAGCATCCGCCCTACAGCCCGAACATGTCGCCCTGTGACTTCCATCTGTTTGGTCCGATAAAAACGCAAAAAAATTAAAAAAGGAAAAAAAAAAAACCTCTCTCTTCAAATTGGACGACGAGAGGGCTTGTAAATCTGTGGGACGTAACTACGCTGGTCATCAGTCCCTAGGCTTAGAAACTACTTAAACTTACTTATGCTAAGGACAACAAATACATCCATGCCCCATGGAGGAGTCAAACCTCCGACGGTTATCAGCGCCGCACTCCGCAGTTAGGCGCCTTGCATCGCTCGGCCACTCGACCCCGCACGTGTTTTACAAAAACATGTGGAAAGCGAGTGTTGTGTTATGTATGCATCCATTGAGCACTAAAATGCTTGAAAAATCACATACCATCAATCAGAAATGTGAACCAACTCCAAACGTATTCCACAATGTTATAAGCAACATCTAAAGCATGTACACCGCCTGATGATGAACTGCCAGGCAGTTCGAAACCGTTTGTGGTAAGAAATATATACGAAAGGTAACTCGTTGCTGTTATTTTCTGATTTCTTTAATCAACACAGTCGCAGGTTCCAAACTTCCAGAATGGATAGAAGTTTAATACTCATCCTAATATATTGGGAAACTTAATTTTTAACGCCAATTTGCTCTTTCTTTTAAAACGTTGTACATCATGGCAAAACCACTGGACGTTTTATTACAGTTTTAATTGACATAAAACATCAACTCTACACTTCCCCAAGACTTAGCAATATGGCGGAGGCAGGCTTTAGTTTTTCAGCGTAAGGGCTTCTCTCTGAATTCTAACCTCCTCGTTTAGGCCAGCAATGTTGCGATAAAAGACCAAGAGGGGTAGAAGAATGCAACGACATTGGCTTTCCCTGAGAAATCCTCGTTCTGCCTGCAACACCGCGATTTTCGAGTTAGAGTCTGTAGAGAGATCATCTACTTTAATATCGTTACTCTGCAGATCAGAGATTGTTGAACTATTGCTTAGAAATCGCCAAACTGCTCCTACTTCCGGTATTACGACTTCAGGTTGTACTGGACTCCACTCCCACAATCCTCTATTACGCATTACTAATACACTGAACATGAACAAACAGCGTTTCGTCTATCAAGTGTTCTAGCCTCGTGCCATCACATACTTTATTATTATTATTTTACACGATACATTGAATTAAGGTATATGAGTAAAAATAAAATGATTATAATTATACGTATTCAGAGTATCGCACAGAATTGAGTGAAAATGAAAATTAGGCTTGGATTTAGGCTCGGCACCCAAATCGACAATAAAGAATTGCAAGAATAAGGGCACACAGAAACAAATGTAAAAATGCTGCTAAGGCGGGCCCATAATATCGGTGTCCTAGTAAAGCACAGAGAAGAGAGACAAGTCCCTTACCTTCATAGGAAAGACCTCTGAGGGGCGCCGGCCGCGGTGGCCGAGGAGACTGAGGCGCTCCAGTCACGGTCTGCACGGCCACTACGGTCGGGGGTTCGAATCCCCCCTCGGGCATGGATATTTGTGCCGTCCATAGTATTAGGTAGTTCATAAGTAGTTTGTAAGTTTAGGGACTGATGACCCCGTAGTTAAGTCCCATAAGCTTAACAAACATTTGAACATTTTGAACTCTGAGGGGCCAAAGCAAATCAGTCCCTTTAACTAATATAGAAATGTCACGCCGTTGTGGAAAAAAAGATTTTTAATGCGGCCGATATGCCCCTAGAGCAAAAATAAAGGAATTCAATAAAAAATAGGATCAAGAAAACCAAATATATGCCTAAAACTAATGTGAAAAAAGGGAACAAGAACACCGAGAAAGGAAAATAGGGTATCCTAGGAGAGATGTTTTCAATATCAAACTCCAAGCGCATTTTGGTGGCCGTGTAATAGTGTAGCACAGTGACGAGCATCCTTTGGTAGCGATGGTCTCTCTGTACATGGAAGTATTGCTCCCATAGGTGGGCCAAGTATGGACCGATGGTTTTGATCTTTAACTGAATGATGGCGTGCTCGGTGTGCTCCAGGAACCACACGGTTGAGTAGTGCGTGGTTCGCGCTGTACGGGTAATATCAGGGGCCAGGACCAATCTGACCGGAATGGACATCGGGGTAGTCGCATTGGTCAACGCGACCATACCGCGGCAGAGATCCCACACCTGCGAGTCATTCCAGCACAGGAAGCGGTGTTCCCGCGTGTCAGGGTGTTACTGTTTTTTCACAAGCCGAGGACTCACGGAGGCGGATGGCTGGCAGACGATGGTTGATGGCCAGCCTGTCATTCACCAGGATGTACCAGGTGGCCGTGTCGCTCGTCGACAGGGGCCAATGGTTCACATTGGCCCCCACCTGGCGCCAGTTGACCGTGGGCTGCCGTGCTGCCAGTTTGTTGATGTTCGGAGCTCGCCGACGGTCACATTGTAACAGGATAATGCGTGACTACACGTGGCACAGTGTGTTTAAGACATCTCCGTTGACCACTGGGTTGCGTTGCTGCCTTGGCCTCTCTTTAATCTCGACGTCTCTCCTGTCAGAAACGACTGGTCGAGGATCACGGAACGACTGGTCAGACACACACAACCTGCTGCTACACGTGGTCACCTTCCAGAACATTTGGAAGCAGCGTGCACTACTTCACCCCAACAGCACATCGAGGGCCTCTCCGATTCATTCCGAGGCCTATGGCAGCAGTCGAAGCCAGCAGTGGCCGCAACACTTAATACTGGTTTCTTCCTCACGTCTCTTATTGAACTCTATTTTCTATCATGTGATCTTCGTACAATATGTCATCTCCCAAATAGAGTTGGAAATGATATCTCCAATATTTCTTGGTGTTGCATATTGGACGACCAGAAGTGGTTCTCCCGCAATGGGACAAAACTTTTCAATCCTCGCGGCTTCCTTATTGACAGCCTGTTTCTCCATAATGTTTTGTCAGTGATCTCGCGAAGTATTATCTGTAGTTAAAAATCCTTTCCGAAAAGATCTTGAAAAGTTTTCTTACAAATTCTCATGGTATCTATGGAATAAACAAAATACGGTAATAACAATGGTTCGAAAAAGTGGATTATTAACCGGCTGCCGGCCGCGGTGGCCGAGGGGACTGAGGCGCTCCAGTCACGGTCTGCACGACCACTACGGCCGGGGGTTCGAATCCCCCCTCGGGCATGGATATTTGTGCCGTCCTTAGTATAAGGTAGTTGATAAGTAGTTTGTAAGTTTAGGGACTGATGACCCCGTAGTTAAGTCCCATAAGCTTAACAAACATTTGAACATTTTGATTAACCGGCTTTGGAAACTTTCATATTTGAATGCACTTGTTACCACGTATGTTAAAAAAAGTTCTATTTTTTGTAAATCTAACGGACTTTGAGGTTATCAGTCCCTAGGCTTACAAACTGCCAAGTTACTGCTGTTTTATACCTATTGGTATTCAATGGAGAGAAGTCTTCCGAAATAAGATGTCACGTGTGCCACAGCAGAGTGTCGTGCGAATATATCATTACTGTGGAAGGAGCAGGACAACCGTATCCTGTTGTTGGAATGCAATTTTTACTCTGCAGCGCAGCGTGCACTGATGTGAAACTTCAGATTAAAGCTATGAAAGGGTCGCGAGTGTTAGGCAAGGGAGTAAGACAGGGTTGTAACCTCTCCCCAATGTTGTTCAGTCTATACATTGAGCAAGCTGTGAAGGAATTCAAGGAAAATTGTGGAGAGGGAATTAAAGTCCAGGGAGAGGAAATGACAACCTTGCGGTTTGCTGACGACATAGTAATTCTGTCTCAGACAGCAAAGGACCTGGAAGAGCAACTGAACGGAATGGACAGTGCCTTGAAAGGTATGTACAAGATGAATATTAACAAGAGTAAAACGAAGATAATGGAATGTAGTATCAGAAAATCAGGTGATGCTGAAGGAATTAGATTGGCTAATGAGACAATAAAAGTAATAGATGAGTTTTGTTATTCCGATAGCAAGATAACTTCTGATGGCCGAAGTAAAGCTGTATATTCAAGATTAATTGATCATTTCAGTTCACATAATTTCCTGTCAAACGTACAGTTTGGTTTTAGAAGTGGTTTAACGACTGAAAACGTTATATTTTCGCTTCTCTGTGAGGCACTTGATGGGTTAAATAAGAGGCTACGGACATTAGGCGTCTTCTTTGATTTAACAAAAGCGTTTGATTGTGTTGATCACAAAATATTGTTGCAGAAGTTGGAACATTATGGAATACGGGGAGTAGCGCACAACTGGTTCACCTCTTACTTTAATAATAGACAACAGAAGGTAATTCTCCGCAGTGTAGAAAATGGCTATGACGTGCAATCCCAATGGGGCACAATTAAGTATGGGGTGCCCCAGGGGTCTGTTTTGGGACCATTGCTGTTTCTTATTTATATAAATGATATGCCTTCGAGTATAACAGGTGATTGTAAAATATTTTTGTTTGCTGATGATACCAGCTTGGTAGTGAAGGATGTTGCTCGTAATATTGACACAGTATCAAATAATGCAGTTCAAGAGATAAGTTCATGGCTAATAGAAAACAAGTTGATGTTAAATCACAGTAAAACTCAGTTTTTACAATTTCTAACACATAATTTGACGAAATCTGACATTATGATTACACATAATGGGCATGTGATAAGTGAGACTGAACAGTTCAAATTTCTAGGTGTTCATATAGACAGTAAGCTGTCATGGAAAGCCCATGTTCAGGATCTTGTTCCAAAACTAAATTCTGCTATATTTACCATTAGAACAATATCTGAGATAAGTGATTTTTCAACACGAAAAGTATTCTATTTCGCTTACTTTCACTCACTTATGACGTACGGCATTGTTTTTTGGGGTAACTCGCCTGATGCAAAAAGGATATTTCTGGCTCAAAAACGGGCGGTTCGAGCAATATCTGGTGTAAGTTCGCGAACGTCATGTCGACCCCTTTTCAATAGTCTGGGAATTTTGACTCTGGCGTCACAATACGTTTTTTCTTTAATGTCTTTTGTTGTTAATAATATCAGCTTATTCCCACGAGTTAGTAGCTTTCACTCGGGGAATACTAGACAGATGTCTAATCTACATTTGCACCACACCACCTTAACACTTGTGCAGAAAGGGGTGCAGTATTCTGCGGCATCCATTTTCAAGAAGCTGCCACAAGAACTAAAGAATCTTAGCACTAATCCACATGCTTTCAAATCTAAATTGAAGAGTTACCTCGTGGCTCACTCCTTTTATTCTGTCGAGGAGCTCCTAGAAAAGTTAAACAATTAAGCTAATTCATTTTTTCTTTATTGGTTCTTTTCACTTTGTCTTAAGATTGTCGTGTGCAAAGGACTACTTAAAATTTTTCTATTACCATTCTTGTGTAACAATGTATTGACTTGTTCCATGACCATGGAGTCTTACTCCTCAAGTGGGTCCTATGGAACAGAAAAAAAAAATAAAAAAAATAAATAAGAAGATATAAAGTGTAGAATGGCTATGGGAAGAATAGCGTTTCTGAAGCAGCGATATTTGTTGACATCCAATGTTATTTAAAATGTTAAGAAGTCTTTTCTGAAAGCATTTGTCTGGAGTGCATTGCATGGGAGTGGAACGTGTACGATAAGGAGTTCAGACAAAAACATAATAGAAGGTTTCGAAATGTGGTGCGACAGATGTATGATGAAGATTAGGTGGGTAGATCACGTAACTAACGAGGAGGTGCTTAACAGAATTGGAGAGAAAGGAGTTTGTGGCATATGCTAAGAGAAGGGATAAGTTGGTAGGACATATTCTGAGACATCAAAGAATCGTCAAATTAGCATTAGAAGGAAGTGTGTGGGGTAAAAATCGTAGAGGGAGACCGAGGGGCGAATACAGTAAGCACAGTCAAACGGATGGATGTAGGTTGGCATACGTATTCACAGATGAAGAGGCTTGCACAGGACAGGGTAGCGTGGAGAGCTGCATCAAAGCAGTCTGCGGACTGAAGACCACAACAAGAGCCTGACCGGATCTGGAACTCAAGAAACATTGCCCGCAACAGACAAAGGAGTTGGGTCCGAATCCCGGTCTGGCACTCAGGTTAAATCTGCCATCAAATTTCTTATCTTGTTGTGTGCCTCGGCTTGCTGAGCAACGGCCGAGCAGACGCCGGCACGCGGTGTCTGGTGGGCCAGTCTGTCGGCGGCCGAAACTGAACCGTGAGTGGCAGCGTCGCGCGTGTCCGGAGGTCCACGAATGCCGCGCGTGCAGAAGCAATAAAGCGGCGACTGCGCCAGCCTAGCATGTGGCGGTCCGGCACGTGCGCAATGCCCCGCCGCGGAGGATCCAGCCCGTTCCCTCTAGCCGCGTCTCCGAGAGATCGGGCCTAATTTATAATGCTCCTTGAATTCCGCCGCCGATCCCCTCTTACCCCTGATCCCGCGGCGGGAGCAGCAGTTAACTAACTGACCGCCGTGTAAACCCGCTGCCGTGGCGCTTGACCCTCCTCCCCCCCCCCCCCCAATCCCAGCCAGTCGTATGCAAGCTCCCAGTCCTACGGGCGACGCGTCGCTCCCGCCCGGGCCTTATCAGCGCCCATTGCTCCCGTCCTAAGACGTCCGCCCACTTAACACGAATTTACAGTCCCAATAACGGAGTAAATTCGGGAGAAATAGTATCGCGCGGCTCTATCTTAATGTCCGGCCGTGCCACCGCGGGGGAGGCAATTTAATTATCGTGCGATTATCCCCGCCGGCTGCCGCGGCGCCCCGGACCTCCTTACGTCGCCCGGGGGACGCGTTCTGGCCGGACAAAGGGAGCCACCGCCGGCTGCGACCAGCGCGAGCGGGCACGCTCGTCTTACTCACCCCGTGCCCGTGCCCTGCCAGATGGAGTCTAACAACATCCGCGACACACCGTTATCTACGGCGATGGTAATGCTCCAAGCGTCCAATGGCCTACAGTTCTTACAAGGACATCTTCCGGCCTCGGAAATTCACTTTTGGATGAGACTCTGCATTTTAGCAGTATACGTCAAGGGTGTCCACTCATAGAGGTTTTTAAACCACATTACCCAGAAATTTCTGAGAAAAGATGACATAAACTTTTTAGCGCAGCACATATATATCCTTTACACTAGTCCTTGAGGTATTTACAACAGTACAGCGAAATAGGTCAGGCAGTAGCGTGCCTGGATGACGTTTGGGTTATCAGGATTCGATACTACATATTCGGCCAGCGTGGCAGCTCAGCGCTCTCGGTCGGAGGGCTCGACACCCTCTGTCTGAATTCCTAATATTTCCACGTTTCACTCCCATACAATGCTACACTCCAAATAAATCCTTGGAGAAAGGGCTTCCTAACATTTTAACTAATATTGGACGTCAAAAAATATCGCTTCTTCAGAAAAGCTTTCCTTCACCTAGTCATTCCGCATTTTATATCTTCTTTACTTCGGCCGTCAGAAGTTATTACAAAACTCATCGTCTACTTCTATCGTCTCATTACCTATTCTAATTCCTATACGTCAAGGGTGTCCACTCATAGAGGATTTTAAACCACACTACCCAGAAATTGCCGAGAAAAGCTCCCATAAACTTTTTAGCGCAGCACTTATATATCCTTTACACTAGTCTACGAGGTATTTACAACAGTACAGCGAAATACCTGATGCAGTAGCGTGCCTGGATGACGTTTGGGTGATCAGGATTGGATCCTACACATTCGGCCGGCGTGGTAGCTCAGCGCTCTCGATCAGAGGGCTCGACACCCTCTGTCTGAACTCCTTATTGTCCACGTTTCGCTCCCATACAATGTTACACTCCAGATAAATGCTTTGAGAAAGGACTTGCTAACATTTAAACTAATATTGGATGTCAACAAATTTGGCTTCTCCAGAAAAGCTTTTTTTCCCATAGCCATTCCGCATTTTATATCTTCTTTACTTCGGCCGTCAGAAGTTATCTTGCTACTCAAATAACAATACTCATCTTCTATCTTTATCGTCTCGTTACGTATTATAATGCCTTCTTCATCGCCTGATTTTCTGACACTATATTCCATTACCCTCGTATTATTCTTGTTAATGTTCATCTTATATATTCCTTTAAAGACACTGTCCATTCCATTTAATTGTTCTTCAAGGTCCATTGGTGACTCTGACAAAATTACTGTGTCATCAACACACCGCAAAGATTTTATTCCCTCTCCAACTTTATCTTTTCATTCCTTCGTAGCCTGCTCATTGTATAGATTTAGCAACATTGGGAAAAGGCTACAACACTGTCTTACTCAATTTCCAACCACTGCTAGCGTTTCATGCCCTTCGACTCTAATAACCGCTGTTCAAATGTTCAAATGTTTGTTAAGCCTATGGGACTTAACTACGGGGTCATCAGTCCCTAAACTTACAAACTACTTATGAACTACTTACGAACTAGACGGCACAATAATCCATGCCCGAGGGGGGATTCGAACCCCCGACCGTAGTGACCGTGCTGACCGTGACTGGAGCGCCTCAGTCACCTCGGCCACCACGGCCGGCTAATAACCGCTGTCTGATTTTTGTACAAGTTGAATATAACTCGTTGCTCCCTATATATATCCCTGCTACCTTCAGAATTAGGAAAAAGTGTATTCCAGTCAACATTGTCAAAAGCTTTTTCCAGATCCACAAATGCTAAAAACGTAGGTTTCCCTTTCCTTAACTTATCTCCTAAGGTCATAATGTGAGTATTGCCTCGTGTGTTCCTACATTTCTCTTAAATCGAGACTGATCATTTCCAAGGTCGGATTCCATCAGTTTTTTCCATTCATCTGTAAATAATTCCTGTTAGTATTTTGCAACCATGACTTATTAAACTGATAGTTCCGAATTTTCACACTTGTCTGTACTTGCATTTTTAAGAATTGGAATCAATACATTCTTCTCGAAGTCTGAGGGTATTTCCTCTATCTCATACATCTTGCATACTAGGTGGAACAACTTCTTCATGACTGTCTCTTCTGACGATAATAACAGTTCAGGCGGGACATTATCTACTCCAACGGCCTTGTTTCTACTCAAATCTTTTAGTGCTCTGTCAAATTCCTCTCGCAGTATCGTATCATTACAATATTTTAATTAAAAAAACGAATAATTCCAAATCTGTTTTACAATTAATGTAGGTAGATTAAAACGTTAGATACTATTGTCAATTTTAATACAAAAATATATGATATTGTAAGCAGTGTAATGATTATAAATATTCGTTGTTAATTAGAGGAACCGCATTCTTCATGGAAAATCAGAGTAAAGTTGTTACCCTTTTGTATGTATACATACATACAGACTGTCAAGCATTTTAGAAACAAATAATAAAAAATTAAATTTTCCCTGAAGAAGGATCGAACCCTAATCGTGACCATAACAACAAGGCACGCTGCTGCTGGAGCTATTTCGTCGTGTTACTACACGGACGTATTTGACTAGTCTGTAATACCGTTGACGTATGCATTTAACAAGCGAATTCTCATTCCAGACGGAATTTTGAAGATGGGAAGGTCTCCTTGTTACTACGATATCGGATTAATGCAAAAATTATCGTTTATTTTTGACAATATGGTTACGAAAGCCAAATAAATTTTAAATTTGACATAAATCGACTTAACAATTTATTCGGATGATGTTTTCGGTCTATTTGTATACCGTTTTCAGAACCGTGTGGTTCTGGTTCGAGTCCACACTACAGAGTTGATGTTGTCCCGTTCGGTGAGTTCAGACGGAAAATTATCTACTGCAGCCGCCTTGTTTCTACTCAACTCTTTTAGTGCTCTGTCGAATTCCTCCCGCAATATCGTATCATTAGGATATATGTCCTTGTAAATTATACAGTTAAAAATTCAGTGTCTGAATTGTATTATAACATGACATTCGAAATAAATTTGATTCAATAAAATCCAACAGTCGTAAATCGTGAAACATGAGAGAATAACGAAAAACTATTTAATTTTAAAAATTGACTAGTTAGCTGACATAACATTCACACGTATCAGTATCGTATATTACTTACTGATCTTAAGTTTATCATATACCTCGATATTTAAGGGAATTATGTGAGGAGGGCTCAGTGCAAGTTCTATGTCTCTGTGCCTCGAAGACTATAGGGTCTTTGATCGATAACACGTTAAACGGGAGAGCTTGATAAATACGTAACTGACCAACTGCTTTGAAATTTTAACACAACGTTGAATACTATTGCAGAAACGTTTTCATATGCGCATTTATTTATGATATATAACCTATATCCATGTAACTTCTATCAGTTTATTGTGACGTTTCCCTCATAGTGTAACACATGACTTTTAGGGAGGTCAAACACCATGTGTTATCTTTATTTTTCTCACTAATAGACCTAATAGACTATTAAGGTTGCTTGTACGTAAGTAAAAACTGCCCTCGTAATCTCATTACACCACATTTGAGCGAAACTATGCTGCAGCAGCTTTTAAATCAGGCACAGTTTTGACGCTACCGTGTAAACGAAAATAACTTCTCGAGACAGACGAGAATCAGGAAGGGGGAAACATGCGAGGGCCTCTGGTGTAAACTCACTCTTGTCTAGTAGTTACTTGATATAAGAAATTTTATAGTGCAAAAGGGACTGAAGGATCAAGTTTACGTAGGTCAAATACTGAAGGAAGCTGGTATAATGTCCCATTGACAACGTGGTCGTTAAAAACGTACAATAAGATCAGATTGTTTTTGATTAAGAGTAATGACGGAAATGGGCCATTCCTTTTCAAAACAAGTTCCCGGCATTTGCATGGAGTGCTTTAAGTAAATTAAGCATCGCAATGAGATGGACACACAGAATTGAAAAGTTCTATGTTCTATATGTCATGATCGCTGTTCAACATTGTTGTCATCTTCGGATCTGCAACTCTACATTTTAAAACACTGCACCTCCCGATAAATCTTTAATAATTTCACAGTACAATCGTGCTGTCTCTTGATTTACAAGAATTTCGCTTTTGCTTGTGATCTATTGTACTGTGGAATCGTTAATGGCGTATGGGGAGGTGCTGCATTTTTGAAATGCAGAGTTGCAGATCCGAACACGGCAATAAAGATTTGTCAAAACCGATAATCTTGAATGAAATATTGAACAACAATCTTGGCTTTTTTATAACCTTTTAGAATTTAGATCACCCCCGTACCTTGAGTAATGTGAAACATATGTCAAAATGAAAAGTGGTGAAATTTCAGCCTTCAACAATCACCGTCAATATATGAGAGTTGGAACTTAAATAGTGGCAATACTGCTTTGGAGACACTTGCAATGGAATTTACTATTGTCGGTGATAGCACACGTTGCTGACATACTTACTTTACATCCGAGCAAATGGACTCGCCCGTTCCACGTCACCGGCGTGCGCAGAATAGAGGGAATCAGTCACCTGTAAACGAGCAGTCTAACGTAAAGGAGTACTATGTTTTCGAAATAGGATCAACGAAGTTAGATCAAGATGGAATGTGCCGGAGGTCTTACAGCACGACAGTGTCATCAAGATCATTATGGGTCGCCGTGAAAGTCGAAAGTAAGTCAGAGAGCCAGTTTGATAAAGTTATGGTGATTCTCGTGTAGGACTGTGATGGTATTATCCTAACGCATTACGTTCCTCCACGGCCGACCGTCAATTCACGCTGTCAGTTTTTCGAGCATCTCCTGCCATCAGTTTTGCGATAGAAGCGCATCACTTTCTGCGCAACCCATCCATCATTTGTACGACAATGCGCGGGCGTATACAGCGCAATTTGCGGCTGCTCTATTCGGTTGATGACTGAAAGTACTTTACCATCCACCACACTCCCAGAACGTATGTCCTTGTGACTTTGATTCGATTCCGAAGATGAAGGAACCACTTCGTGGTATTCGCTTCAGAACTGTTCCAGTGAGCCGGCCGCGGTGGCCGAGGGGACTGAGGCGCTCCAGTCACGGTCTGCACGGCCACTACGGTCGAGGGTTCGAAACCCCCCTCGGGCATGGATATTTGTACCGTCCTTAGTATAGGTAGTATAGTATATAAGTAATGATTGGGTAGTACTGCTGTGAAGCTGGTTACACTTCACACTTCATGTACAGCGTGCCCTCAAAAATGACGCGTTTCGGAGTTACTGTCAGGAGATTAGCATCTCTTCCGTGCCATGTGCACACGTGAACAGATGTAAGATGTTATTTGATATACATACAAAAGCAGACTATCAAATGTAGCCGGCCGCGGTGGCCGAGGGGACAGTCTGCTTTAGGCAGCGGTGCGGTGAGGTGGACGTGTTTACGTCCCGCCGCGGAGTCTCGGGCACGCGCGCGGCTGTTTACCGTTTGTGTTTCTCGCAAGTGACTACTTATTGACACGCAATGGAACACTCGTACAGGAAAGCAACTATCAAGATCTCTTTCACGCCTGGATACGCACGACCCAAAGCATTTGAAATCGAACGTTTCATAGAGGAAGAGCTAAAAATCGATCCCGAGTATGTGATTGGAATTCATTTCTCTATCACGAGCAGTGTGGTATATCTGAAATTGAGCAACGACACAGTATGTGACAAACTTGTACGTGACCATGCGGATGGACTAAAATTTAAACATGCCGATGGCAATGTTGGAGCAGTTTCGATCGACCACGCAGGAATCCGCACTATAAGAATCTTTGAGGTGCCCTTCGAGGTTCCGGAACATGTAGTGGTCAATGCCTTACAACCGTATGGACGTGTTATCAGCCATGTTCACGAAAAATGGACCACATTTACGAAATACCCCGTGCTGAATGGGGTGCGACAAGTACGGATTGACCTTACAAAGCACGTTCCGTCTTACCTCACTATCGGAGGTTGCAGAGCCATAATTATATACGACGGTCAGCCCAAGACCTGTTCTGGCTGCGGCAAGGAGGGCCATCTACGTTCGCAATGCATCCAAAGGAGGATCACACAAGTTCCGGCGGGCGAAACTGCACCACCACCCACGACGGTTTCTATGCCTCTTACCTACTCTGCCGTTACTCGACAAGATGTTCCGTCGCACGATACTGAGTATCAAGTAGTGGATGATTCCACAGTAGAGGTGACACAAGATGATGACAACGCTGCCAAGATGACAGTCGTGGAACCCGCTCCGGACCAACCACAACAGACTAATGTGGCTACAACTGAGGCGTCTATGGACGTCGATCGGCTGGTGCCACCCACGGCCGCTTTTGTGCCCAACGCACAGGATGAGCAAGCCTCTGCACAGGATGCGGATACGGATGTACGACAACGCAAGCAGAGATCCCCCAAACGACGGAGGAAACGACGTCGCACACCATCAGATGATAGTTTCCTACGTACAGACCGGGCAGATGATGAGGACGCCACGATGGAGAGTACCGGAGCCTCTGACGACGAACAACATCACAACGCTGAACTTGAGGACCCAGAACACACCAGTGAGACCATCTCTGACGTCCCGCAAGAAGTCCAACAACTTCGCACGATAAACGAAAATACGGTGCCAGCGGCTGTGGCTGCAAAGTTCCGGACACAGGGCCCCTCTTGGATAAGTGAACTCGACGACGTCGATGAAATCCAGGCTCCGCTAACCGCGAGCACCGCGGTTGCGATGACACCGCCCACGGAGTCCCGTCATAACTAAAGTTTGCCGCTTCACTGGCACCACCGAAGGAGAACGCGCCAGCAATAACAATGCACGCTTACTATGCACGCCCAACAACGAGTAGGACAGCAACAAGCCTACCGCATAGCATCCATCAACACCAATAATATAAGGTCGCAAATCAAGACTACCCTCCTAAAGGATATGCTGCGCGCAGCAGACATAGACATCGCTCTATTACAAGAAGTATACGTCGGCGACTTCCCGTATTTCTATGGCTACAACATCTTCATGTCACCAGCTTCAGACACTGGTAGCGGCGTAGCGATGCTCCTAAAGGAAGGTCTTGTAGCGGAGGATGTCATATACTTACCATCGGCACGAGGAATGGCTATAACAGTACTTGGAGTGCGCTTTATCAACATCTACGCACCGTCCGGCACGGAAAAACGAAGAGAACGATCCCACTTCTTTGCCGAAGAAATAGCTCCGCTCTTTTTAGGGCGACACGCTGAATGCATCCTTGGCGGCGATTTCAACTGTGTGCTGTCGCCGAAGGACCAGTTCCCACACTATAATCCCTGTCCAGAATTGAGAACTTTAACACAGGAACTTCGGATGGTAGATACGTGGGAATATGTACATGGAGATCGAACCGGGTACACTTACGTAACCAGCCATTCCGGCAGCCGCATAGATCGCGTCTACGTTACGCGCTGCCTCCAACGTGACATCCATGAAGCAGAGCTATGGCCAGCGACCTTCACTGACCACTCGGTTTATATCTGCACGATCGGCCTCCAAAGACAACAAGTGTGGCGAGGCCATGGCATATGGAAGATGAACGTGGCCCATCTTAAAGCTCCGGAGTGTCATCAAGTTATTGAAGAAGTTTGGAATAATTGCGTAAGGCGACGACGGACTTACCCTACGACATTAAGATGGTGGTTAGAATGCACAAAACCGGCGATACGGCGTGCATTCATTGCGTTGGGGCGCGAACAATCACGGTGGAAATGGCAAACTTTAAACTTTTATTTCACTATACTAAGAGAATGCACATATCAGGCCCCCTCACCGGAACGACAAATGATGGTTCAACGAGCTAAGGCTAAAATCGTCGCTCTTATGCGCTCTCATCTGGAAGGTGCAGCGGTCCGAGCGAGGACAATGGATCGTGTTGCGGGTGAACATCCATCGATGCACCATATTATTCAGGAACGTAAGCGACGTCGCAGGGGCCTAATACATACCGTTGACACTGATGATGGCTCCCATCTCACGTCACAAAATGACATAGCACGTGCCTTCGCTGATTATTATACCCGATTATACACCGCAGAAGAACTAGAGCGGGAGGCCCTCCATGAAGTCACTAACACGCTATTCGGGACTCTAGATCAAGAGGCGCAAGCGATACTGCTGGAGGACATTACTGAGGACGAAGTGATCGATGCCATAGGCAAGGGCGCACTCAATAAGTCGCCAGGGCCTGACGGAATACCTTTGGAATTTTATCGGGCTTTCCAACACTTGATTGCTCCCTATTGGACGGAAATTTGTCGCGAACTCATGTCTCCTGAAGAGCCACTTCCGCCAGCATTTGTAGAGGGCGTCATCATCCCAATACCTAAAACATCACGCAGCACAAGAATCGGAGAATATCGCCCCCTAACACTACTTGACTGTGATTTCAAGATTTTCACTCGACTGATGGCGACACGAATTAAAAAAGTTCTGCATCGCGTGGTGTCATCAGACCAGACATCCCTCGGCAGTGACAACAACATCCAGACGGCGCTTAGTGAATACCGCGATTCGATCGCACTGGCGAAAGCATGTCGTCTACGTGGAGCTCTGATTTCTATAGACTTCGATCGTGCTTTCGACAGAGTCAGCCACACCTACATTAAGGAACTGATGACGCAAATGAATTTCCCGCCGCCTTCATAACTATAGTGATGCGACTACTACATGGGGCTCCTTCTAAAGTGCTTGTCAACGGACGATTGGTTGGGCCCCTAACTATCCAGCGATCGATCCGACAAGGATGTCCTTTGTCCACGATCATATATGCCATGGCTCTTGAACCACTTCTCAGCGGCCTCCGCCAACGCCTGACAGGAATTACGATGCGTGGCTACACATTTCGTTGCAAAGCATATGCCGACGACCTTATATTGGTGGTGAGAAACGGCAACGACGTTAACGCGGCTTTGGACTGGATCAATCGATACGGTGCCGCTACAGGTAGCCGTATGAATGTGGCCAAATCCGTCGCCTTGAATATAGGTACAGGACTACCTGTCGACTGCGTAGCCCCAGGATCAAGTATTTGGGAATCGTCTTCACGAATGATGTACGACGATCGGTCGCGCTCAACTTCAAGAGGCTGCTCATAACCATACGAAATGGTGTCAAAGCGAACGCACTGCGGACATTAAATATGATTCAACGCGTCATTTATATAAATACATACTTGGCGTCGCGCATTCCACATTATGCACAGATTCTACCGATGCCAAAGATGATCGCCCGAAGCATACTGGCAGCGTTTGGATACTTTGTCAGCACGGGAGCCCTATTCAAGATCCGTTATGAGGCTCTGACATTATCAACTCGTAGAGGTGGCCTCGGACTTGTTCACGTTCACGATCGATCGGTGGCGCTATATATTAGCGCGACATTGAAAACATGGAGAAGACAGCACAAGAGTCTGTCAGGAATCTTGGTAGACGAACTGGCGCCAGCTTCTCGGCAAGCGCCGGTGATTTCTTCACCGTTTCAACATATCAGAGAGTTTTTCCTTGAATATAGCTATATTATGACAGAACTCCCAATAAATAGATCTCCGACAGCGCGCGACATCTACCGGATACTTACGAGCAGGCGCCCCGCCAACCCTGTGGAAGCACGGCACCCCACGATCCACTGGCCGGTGGTATGGCGGACAGTACATCATGCCACACTTGACACGGAAACAAGAACGACATGGTACATGTTGGTTAACGGTAAACAAGTTACTGGATCCCGCCTGCACGCCATCAATATGGTGAACACTCCGTTATGCCAAGTATGCCAGGTTCTAGACGACGATGCTCATCGTCTCATGTGCGGGCCCTCTGCGGAAGTATGGCGGCTGGTGACGCAGATGATTGGCTTTCTACTGCGCGTCGGACAGCAAAATATCGACCCAAAGATTGTCCTTTTTCCAGACAGAACGTATTACCCGCGAGCCAAAACGAACGCGGTGACGTGGATTCGAGCCCAGGCGGTGTATTATTTGCATCGCGACGGCGCGAAGCATGTGCCGGACTTCTGGAACCATTTACAAGAACAACATATGGCGCTGATACGGAACCCGAAGTATCAACAATATTTTTCTAATTTTCTGGGGAGTGCGTTACGAGATCTTCCAAGGAGCTGGAATGTCCCGGGTATGAGAAGCTGATATGATAACGATGCAGAGGCATATGATGAACATGATGAAACGGTTACCTCTTACAACAAAACGAGAAGACGTGCCTGGTGGCAGAAGCACTGGAGTCGACCGCCCGGAAACTCACTCCCCACAAAGAGTTTTCTTTACTTTATTGTTTTTAGTTTTTAGTTGTGCACGGACAGGCTAAATCCGTTAGTATAGAGCGCAAAAAAAAAAAAAAAAAAAAAAAAAAAACAAACAAAAAACAGAGAGAATACCCCAAAGGGGGTGACAGGCGCGTGGAAAATAATGTAGAAGCTTTTATTTCCTTATTCAAATTTTCTATCTCTGCCAGGAAAAGGCTGTTTTATTTTGATGAAGTTGAAATAATAAAATAAAATAAAGAATGCATACATCCCAAAACCCACACCCCACTCCCTTAATAAAAAAAAAAAATAAAGGAGACTGAGGCGCTTTAAAAAAATATAAATAAATAAATAAAAAAAGGGGGACTGAGAAAAAAAAAGAAAAAAAAGGGACTAAGGCGCTCCAGTCACGGTCTGCAAGGCCACTACGGTCGGGGGTTCGAATCCTCCCTCGGGCATGGATATTTGTGGCGTCCTAGTTCGTAAGTAGTTCATAAGTAGTTTGTAAGTTTAGGGACTGATGGCCCCGTAGTTAAGTCCCATAGACTATACAAACTTTTGAACATTTGATATCAAATGTATATCAAATAACATCTTACATCTGTTCATGTGTGCATATGGCACGGAAGAGATGCTAATCTGATGATGGTAATTCCGAAACGCGTCATTTTTGAGGGCACGGTGTACATGAAGTGTGATCTATAATAAAGAATTTGCGACCTAACCAGCTTCACAGCAGTACTACCCAATCATTTCATCATGGTCGCCTGCCAACTCAATGACTTTATGTCGCATTTACAATAGATCAGAAGTAGTTTGTAAATTTAGAGACTGATGCCCCCGTAGTTAAGTCCCATAAGCTATACAAACATTTGTTCCAGTGATTCTACAGGCATTAGACTGCTCCATTCGCACAATCAACAGAACAGGCTACGCTAAAGGTACATTACGCCTCTCGCATCGCTGGGAACGGATCCTATACAACGCTGGTAGCTACTTTGAAGGACAGTAACAGGTGCAAAAATGTAACGCTTTTGTATCGGTTGTGAATAAATAATTGCCACTATTTAAGTTCCAACCCTCGTGACTAGTAATTAATATAGAAGGAACAGTTAAAGTTGTTGGGAATACCTTCCTTTTTGTGGGAAGTTTATAGACTGCCGTACAATAACGAGTTATTAGTAACCAACATTTGTATTTTGTAACGTCCTTCCCCGAAAACTTTGAGGAGCTTAAGTCCTCAGAGACCAGACGAAAGCTATGGACGCCATAATGCACATCGTCGCTGAAGACCTCGCCGTCGTCAGAAAATTAACATTTAGCCCGTACATCGGTCTTTTGGACCAGGGAGCTCCCCTTCTCTCCCCTCCCCTTCTTCCTGAGTGCGTATCAGCGCTCTGCCCTCTACATTAGGCTCAAGGCCGTCGAAGAGGAAGGTAATTCTTGTGCATCTTTCTGAAGTTCTGTAATTAACGAATTGTACTCTCCGCTCCCGGTCAAAAAGACTGAAATGTATGTGGAATATCTTCATTTGCCCCGGTCCAAAGTATCCCGAGTTGTGTGTTTTTCCTTTAAATGTTCAAATGTTTGTAAATCTATCGGACCAAACTGCGTGGTCATCAATCCCTAGCTTACAAACTACATAAACCTAAAGATTAAAATTGTGTGTCGGAACCGGGACTCGAACCTGATACCTTTGCCTTTCGCGGGCAAGCGCACTACCGCCTGTGTTATCCCGACACGACTCACGATGCCGCCTGACAACTTTACTTCCGCCAGTACCTCGCCTCCTACTTTCCAAACTTCAGGCAAAGGTCCCAGGTTCGAGTCCCGGTTCCGGCACACAATTTTAATCTGCCAGGAAGTTTCATATCAGGGCACACTTCGCTGCAGAGTGAAAGTTTCATTTTGGGTACTTAAACCTAGGTAAACTAACCTAAGGACAACACACACACTCATGCCCCAGGGAGGACTCGAACCTCCACGGCGAGCAACCGCGTGCTCCGCAGCGAGACTCTTTAGACCGCTCGGCTACTCCACCGCGGCTGTTTTTTCCTTCCACAGTCAACTACAAGTCTGTAAAATCAGGAAAAATGTACATGTCAAGTGTGTGAGAAAGCTTTGGGGGCGGGGGTATGAAGTTTTGGAGGAGAACGAATGGTCCAATAAATGGATTTTAACACAGTTAGTGCGCCTCGGTTGCACATTGGTAGAGTGCCAGACTATAAATCCAAAAGTCGCGGGTTCGATCCCCTCGAGGTCCTAGGATTTTTATCTATCACTTTCCACTTCTTTCACCTCAGCAGTATTGCTCATGTGAAAAATACCGAGTAGCACCGTGGTTCGGAACCCACGTTAAACTGTAGATCCTCCTATAATTGGCTAGGTAAGTCAGTTCGAAGGTCGGAGGAAGGCAACGGCATACCACCTCCAAACAGGACCATGCCTAGTAAAGCACTGTGGTGTTCAAACCAATCTTCGGATTGTTGACTGCTTTATCTTTTTTAGATGGTAAAAATGACGAAAGAAACAGAAAGAAACGGTAATCCTGTCTTAAAGACCGAGTGTTCGCTTTGTGTACCGTAAGGGGGTGCACGGGTTGAAGGTTAAACTATGACGAAAAGGAAAAGTCCGTGCGAAACTCGCGCACACTGGCGAGAGGCTTAACTTGCCTCTGAAGCTGCTCCGTGGCACTACTAATATTGTGGCCTCGAGACACGCTTACGTGTGGATCACACAAAATATGAACAAAGTTGCAGCCCCTGCAGACGCGCCGTTAGGCAGCTCCTCCCCGGAAGCTTCGAGTTTTCAGCGTTGCCAACTTGAGAAACTCCGCGCGGCTCCCGTCGCGCGCTGCAAGAGAGTTACAAGATGGATTAGCAGGAGTTGTCCGGCCTGCGGCGAGGGATGACGGAACAGCGGCCAGGTTGGGGTCACTCATTGTTCGCAGGGCCGGGCATTAGGGCGGCCGGCCGAAATTAGGGCCTAATCCCGGCGAAACTTTGTCACAGCTGAGGCGGCGCGCCGGAAGAACCGCCGCTGCTTCCGGCCGGGCTGCCGGGAGACCGCAAGTGGACGGCGCTCGCCGCAGCACGGCTGCGGAGCACCCAGCCGCTGCCGCTGCCGGCTTAAGAGGCTGCGCGGGAGTTCCCCGACGGTACACAATCACCGCACTTGACTTCATTTCTGTGTCAGCTCTATTTCGCTACTTGTAAAACACCCCTTTCCGTAAAGTTTGAATGACTACCCAGTCCGCTGAAACTTTGGACTTGACGTAGCACTGTAACACGCGAAGAGCGACCGTAGAGTATAAATATCTCTGGAGAAAGCATTCACATGCGCAGAACAGATTTCGTGTTGTCAACATAAATTGGCCGGCTGGTCACGTGATTTGGGGACGCTGTAGGTTTTCCCGTAAAGCGCTGTGTGTGTTTAAAAGTGTCTTTACATGGTTATTACTAAATTATTTTTTCCATAGATGATGTGGAGCTGATATAGAGAACATCGCAATTTCTATTTCGTACTTGGAATATACTGTGCTCTTAGCTCACCATCATCATCATCATCATCATCATCATTAGAGACTGATTATGCCTTTCAGCGTTCAGTCTGGAGCAAAGTACCTCTAATAAAATTCCTCCATGATCCCCTATTCAATGCTAACATTGACGCCTCGTCTGATGTTATGCCTTTTACTTCAAAATCATTCTGCACCGAATCTAAGTACTTTCTTCTTGGTCTACCTCGACTCCTCTTACCCTCCACTGCTGAGCACATGAGTCTGTTAGGTAACCTTGCTTCTCCCCTGCGTTTAACATGACCCCACCATCTCAGTCTGTTCGCTCTAACTGCTTCATCTATGGAGTTCATTCCCAGTTTTTCTTTGATTTCCTCATTACGATCACCCTCCTGCCATTGTTCCCATCTATTAGTACCTGCAATCATTCTTGCTACTTTCATATCTGTAACCTCTACCTTATGAGTAAGGTAACATGTATCCACCCAACTTTCACTCCCATACAACAAAGTTGATCGAAATATAGAGCGGTGCACTGCTAACTTAGTCTTGGTACTTACTTCCTTCTTGCAGAAGAGAGTAGATCTTAGCTGAGCACTCACTGCATTAGCTTTGCTGCGCCTCGATTCCAGTTCTTTCACTATGTTGCCATCCTGTGAGAAAATACATCCCAGGAACTTGAAACTGTCTACCTGTTCTAACTTTGTTCCTCCTATTTGGCACTGAGTCTGTTTAAATCTCTTTCCCACTGACATTATTTTCGTTATGGAGATGCTGATCTTCATATCATAATCCTTGCACCTCTGATCGAGCTTTGAAATATTAGTTTGCAACCTTTCAATTGAATCGGCCATTACAACTAAGTCATCCGCATATGCCAAACTTCTTATTTTGATTTCACCTATTTCAATCTTGCCCTGCCAGTCTAATGTTTCAACATATGATCCATGAAGAGTATGAACAACAGTGGTGACAGGTTACAGCCTTGTCTTACCCCTGAAACTACCCTGAACCCTGAGCTTAATTTGCCATCTACTCTAACTGCTGCCTGACAGTCTGCGTAAAGCCCATTAATTGCCTGCAGAAGTTTGGCTCCTATGCCATAATCTTGTAGAACTGACAGTAGCTTCCTCCTAGGGACACGATCATAAGCCTTTTCTAGATCTATGAAACATAGATACAATCCCCTGTTCCACTCATAGCACTTTTCCATTACCTGCCGTAAGCTAAAGATCTGGTCCTGGCAGCCTCTAAGAGGCCTAATCTCACACTGATTTTCATCTAACTTGTCCTCAATTAATACTCGCACTCTCCTTTCAACAATACCTGAGAATATTTTGCCTACAACGCTAATTAAAGAGACACCTCGATAGTTGTTACAATCTTTTCTGTTTCCATGTTTGGAAAACGGCGTGATTACCGCTTTCGTCCAGTCCCACGCCTTCTCAATTATCCTGTGTAACCATTTGAGACCTGATATTCCACTGTATTTGACGAGTTCCGGCTTAATTTCATCCACCCCAGCCGCTTTATTGCACTGTAATCTACTGACCATTTTCTCTACTTCCTCAAATGAGATCCTATTTCCATCGTCGTTCCTATCCCATTCTACCTGAAAATCTGACACATCATTGAACGTTTCACCTACATTGAGTAATTCTTCAAAATAATTCCTCCATCTGCTCAAGGCATCCACAGGATTGACTAGCAGCTTTCCTGACCTGTCCAAAACACTTGTTAATTCCTTCTTCCCTCCCTTTCGAAGATTGCTAATTACGCTCCAAAATGGTTTTCCCGCGGCTTGACCCAGAACTTCTAGCTTGTTTCCAAAGTCTTCCCATGATTTCTTCTTGGAGTCTGCAATCATCCGTTTGGCTTTGTTTCTTTCTTCAACATAACTTTCTCTGTCTGCCTGATTTCTAGTATGGAGCCATTTTTGAAATTACTTCTTTTTCTTTTTACAGGCTGCCTTGACTGTGTCATTCCAGCAAGGTGTCTTCTTCTTCCTGCGTTTACACGCTACTGTTCCAAGATATTGTCTAGCTGCTTCCAGTAGTGTGTCCCTGTACCTTGACCATTCCTCTTCCAGTGACTGTAAATCATTACATTCAACTAACTGGTACCTTTCCGAGATCATTTTGTGTGTTTGTGCCTAATTTCCTTGTCTTGAAGCTTCTCCACTCTTATCCTTCTACACATGGACCTGACTTTCTGCTCTTTTGGCTTCACAAAACCAATGAGGCAACGTATGAGTGACCAAGTAAGTGGTCCTGACAGTTGGGATACCAGTTACTTTGGAATAAGTTTGGGCATCTTGGACATATTCTGAGTCGTGGCCACCTTTGTGCTCAGACGGCCATGACTACCAAATTCAAATGTTTGTATAGTCTATGTGACTTAACTACGGGGTCATCAGTCCCTAAACTTACAAACTACTTATGAACTAGCTAAGACTAAGGACGGCACAAATATCCATGCCCGAGGGGGGATTCGAACCCCCGACTGTAGTGGCCGTGCAGACCGTGACTGGAGCGCCTCAGTCTCCTCGGCCACCGCGGCCGGCGTTACGTGATTTACCCACCTAATCTTCATCATTCATCTGTCGCACCACATTTCGAAAGCTTCTAACATCTTTTTGTCTGAAATCCTTATCGTCCACGTTTCACTTACATGACTACCAAATCCACCGGTTAGTCCCTCAACCGTTAGGGGTAAAACCCAGTAGGACTCTGGGCTAGTAAGGCTAGCAACCTGCTTCCCAGGTACTTCAATATCATCCTGGCAACAATCAGAGCAAAATGCTTCGAACCTTTGTGCTCTTAGCTTTGAAGAAAAAAATGCAGATTTATTTCGTTCTTAGCGACTAGTGTCCTAGCTCAGCTGTGCCCGTTTCTTTTGTTTCTACTGCTACCTCTGTAGTGTTTTGGCTTTATGCAGTAATTTTGTCGAATTACGAAGTCTTTTGTAGTAAATGTATCCTGTGAAAGCATTGCAAAATGGCCTCACAGTTATCAAGTGCTTTTTAAAGTGTTCAAAAATCGCCGAATCTACCGCACATTGACGATTATCGAACTACAAATCCTTGTTATTAATCCATATTTAGTGCACAACTTGTAATTTTTCTTGTAGCCTAGCGCGAAATTGTCGGATTACCAAACACGTTTCATGTAACCCTATCTGCTCCCATTAAATGATAGCATCAACAAAGAGTGAAATAAAATCTAGTCGCTGATTAAATGTTCTACAAAGTAAATGGCGAATATTAGAAAATACGTCACACTTCAACATGCCCCCTCTCTCAACACACAGAACGTACACGATCTTAACAGTCCTTTCTGCAATAAATATTTTAACCCTTCAAACGCATCTGCTGAAGCATAGACATATAAACAGAATTAGAGGGCGAGACACACGAAGAGATTTAGTAGCATTATATTCACTAATATTTTATGAAGATAAAAGACAATACATGAACGATACGATCCAAGAAAGCAGCTGAATTTGTACTTAGATGAGACTTTTTCCCCTGATTTTTTATTCCATTTTTATTAACCACATGCAGTCTTTTTGAATTAGCATTTTTGATGTCGCAAGCTTAAACATGACACATATAACAGTTTCAGTCAAATAAACTAATCATACCTCATGCAAATGAGAACTATACGAGGTGTATCAAGATGAATTAAGTCCTCCTACATTGTCATTTGATGTTCGCCACTATAAAACGCAATTAACACTTTCCAAATTGTAGACTTCAGTTGCCTTTTTGTGTGTGAACATCTGGTAAATTTCTGTTTGGTGGGGTTTCTGTGCAGACACTTTTGGAAATAACAGCTCTGGAAAATTAAAACCCGGCCGCGGTGGCCGAGGGGATTGAGGCGCTCCAGTCACGGTCTGCACGGCCACTACGGTGGGGGGTTTGAATCCCCCCTCGGGCATGGATATTTGTGCCGTCCTAGTTCGTAAGTAGTTCATAAGTAGTTTGTAAGTTTAGGGACTGATGACCCCGTAGTTAAGTTCCATAAGCTTAACAAACATTTGAACATTTTTTGAAAATTAAAAACTACGGGAACAGCATCCTCCTACAGCCACACATATCCCAATGTTTCTCTACCAAAACATTCCTTCTCAAAACGTTTAAGACACACTCAGGATTTTTCTTAGGGACAACATTATTTCTACTTATTCATATCTTCACTCTTCATTATCCTTCGGGAAACTAAAACGTAATTTAAATAGAATCATTCTAGCTTCCACAGGCATACACCGTATAGTTTCCTATTATGAGGATAACAAGTATTTTTCTTCGTATTATGTAAGTTTCTAAACCATTCCGTATATTGTAAGGCAAATCACAAAGTGAAGGTAAAATAAACTGGTCAGTATTTGAATGTATTACAAGCTAGATGTGTCCCAAATATTAGAAACATTTTTTCGTGGCTTCCATAAAAACAATAGTAATTTACCATTGCCATTACACGATAAACACACCGCTAAAAAGCAACAAACACATGTAAAATAATTTATTGCGACCCCTCCTAACACACACACACAAACACACTCAAACACAAAAAATAAATAAATAAAAATAAAATAAAATAAAAAACCACAGGATACCCAGATCACGTGAAACACCAGTTTTATGTTGACAACATGAGAAGAACGCAATGCTCTCTCCAGAGATATTTATACTCTAGGAGAGCGACAAGCACTGAGTGCGAACCAGTAACAGGATCGTAATCAGTGCTGGTTGTTACGTGCCATAACGCCACAGTTCCTACTTTGCCGCCTTTCCGCCTTTATTTTATACGAACATACACAAGCTGCCCTTTGATGTAATTCTTCAGGCTTTCTAGCCCTTCTAATGTCATAATGGGTTGTCGGGTGTTCTGCCGGAAAGTCGACACTGGTATCTGGTAGAACGCCCGACAACCCAGATTAGATTAGATTAATACTTGTTCCACAGATCATAAATACGACAATTCACAATGATGTGAAATTTGTCACTTTAATAAATGGTGTCTATACATGATACTCAATACTTAAAGGATGTTTTTATTTTTTAAATAATTTTTATGTATTTTTTTAGCAAATTACTAAGTTTTATCTAGTAATTCATCTAGAGTATAGAAGGAGTTGCCATTCAAGAAGTATTTAAATTTCTTTTTAAATACTACTTTGTTATCTGTCAGACTTTTGATGCTTTTTTAGTAAGTGACCAAATACTTTTGTGGCAGCTTAATTCACCCCTTTCTGTGCCAAAGTTAGATTTAACCTTGAATAGTGAATATCACCCTTTCTACTAGTGTAGAAGCTATGCATACTGCTATTACTTTTCAATTGAGCCGGATTGCTAATAACAAATTTCTTAACTGAATGTATATACTGACAAGCTTATAGTGAAGATCCATAGATCATTAAAGAAATGTCTGCAGGATGATCTTGAACGGGCTCCAGCAACTATTCTGATAACACGCTTTTATGCAATGAATACTTTTTACTCAGTTTTTAATTGCCCCAGAATATCATCCAATATGAAAGCAATGAATGAAAACAGGCACAGTAAGCTAATTTCCTGAGATGTATATCACCAAAGTTTGCAATGACCCTGATAGCAGAAGTAATTGAACTCAAACGTTTCAGCAAATCTTTAATGTATTTATTCCAATTCACTCCCTCGTCACTGCAAACACCAAAAAAATTGAATATGCTTCCTTAGGTACAGATTTCTGTTCAAAGTCTATATTTATTAATGTTGTCGTGCCGCTTACTGTATATACCAGGTTTTATCAAAATTTAATGACTCAATTTGTAGAGAACCACTTAATATTTTTCTGAACTACATCATTTACAATGTCATCAGTTAATTTCTGTTTGTCAGGTGTGATAGTTATACTTGTATCAGCAGAAAAAAGAACCAGCTTAGCATCTTCGTGAATACAGAAGATGTCATTAATATATATAAAGTCCAGCAAAGGACCCAAGACCGAATCCTGTAGGACCCATTTTTTATGTCCTCAGTTAGAGGAATTAGCTTTCTGCACTCTTCCACTTAAGTGTGATTTAAACCATTTGTGCACTGTCCCACTCATACTACAATACTTAAGCATATATAGAATAATTCCATGAGTTACACAATCAAAAGCTTTTGAGAGATCATAAAAAAATCACAACAGGTAATGTTCAGTTAATCAGGGCATTTGATATTTCATTGAATATATTGAATTGTTTCGTTGTGCTTTCAATAGTTATTTTACCTACGTAAATGCCATCAAAAAGGCGTTGTTCGTTCAGTGACAATCCTTTGTGTCGAGGTGTGCCACTAAACAATGAGGTATTTGAATTGTTGGAAGAACTCTTTAAGTTCTACGAGTACGAGAAAAAAAAATGTAAATATTCATAGACAGCCGTCAATTCCTGCGGATAAAAGCGTGTAAAGGACATCCAAAACTCTAGGAATTGGTGTAAGAACTGTAATGAGCAAGGGAGTATTATTGAAAAACGTGCCGGATTCATTCCACCACTGTCACCAAAATTACCAGACTAAAACGCAGAACGAGAATTTAGGGTATCGTTTATTTTCTTTTCATCGTCATTAAATTCTTATTTCTGTATCCCATTGCTCCTTTATTTCAAGCATGTGCTTCGTTACGCTTTTATCTACATTATTATGCCGTCATATACTTTCTGTCATGTGGTAGTAGACCAAAAACGAATTATTACATGCACTTTTTCTCGGTCAATAGCTTACATTTACAAGATGACACTGAATACCTTATCGTCAGCTACAGGTATAAGGGCTACTGCTGTAGCTACGCCTTTTCAGTGTAGCCAACCTAACTCGACATAACTCGAAATGTCCAGTCCAATATTTCACCGGCCCAGGTACATGTCCCGCTATACAATCGCTTCTAACATCTGACTACCTTACAATTGGGTCAGTGTGCTAAAAAGTTGGCTTTGGTCGAGGAAGACTTTATAAACTGTTTGAAACTGTGTTTAAAGTTTCATGTGAGTCACTATCTCATTATCATGCACTGGATGAATATAGGGTAATTTTTGCAATGGCTAATTTTTCATGAATCGCAATTTTATAGCGCTATGTCTTACCATTATACAATATCCCACACTAATCTCAGTGACGTAGATAGATGTAGACATAGAAGCGTCCATATTTATCCCAAAAATAGAATAGCGTTCTGTGGAAGCTTAATTGGGCAGTGACTTAAGGTATTGTTCTCTATTGTTATATGTGTTATACTCCTATTATGAGCAGCTTCTGTATGCAGTGTGTTTCATGGGGAACATAAAAAGTTTCAGGTGATGGTGGTATAGACGAAGTCCTGTTTTTATTGAGGGCAAAATTGTTAGTAAGTAAACCAAACAAACTTAAAACAAACGTAAATGAGGGCGTTAAAAGTTGATATTCAAAAATTCCACCACCATCTTCAATGCACTTTCCACTTCCCTTCCTAACACCACGTGTAGCTCGTCTTTGCGTACTTCTATGACGACTGCACTATTCGGAATAAGAACGAATAGCCGGCCGCGGTGGCTGGGGGGACTGAGGCGCTCCAGTCACGGTCTGCACGGCCACTACGGTCGGGGGTTTGAATCCCACCTGGGGCATGGATATTTGTGCCGTTCTTAGTCTTAGCTAGTTCATAAGTAGTTTGTAAGCTTAGGGACTGATGACCCCGTAGTTAAGTCCCATAAATTCTACAAACATTTGAACATTTGAAGAACGAATAAATCGTCTCTTGTGTTAACTACGTCTTGATTACCGAAAGCTGATGCGTTTTTGGCATCTGCGTTTTCTAAGACAAACCAAATTTGTTTTCGCCGGAAATAACAAAAGTGATAACTGTGTAATGAACTATAGCTATATTTAATGCTGGCTTTATTATGTTTGTGTCTGCACACGGACTCTTAATTACAAATTATTATACACCATAAAAGTGTGTAAATAAGAATTGTATCTTTGATTCTGTCTACACTTTCCTATCAAATGTGATTCACTTTTAAATGAACATGGTAAGTGCGCAACTATGTAGTTACAGTTCGGATTCATATTAATTCGTGTGTATATGTAAAAGAATCTGGCACACATATATCAGTATGCATCTTTTTCGTGCTTATGGCTTTTCAGAAATTTGTCTAGTCAATCCGAAGGTTGGGAGACTAAAGGATGAATATATAGAAGGACAACTGTTTTAACTTAGGTGCCAATACTAAACATTTTCCAAGAAAAATGACGGTTGCAGTTTTGAAGTAGTTTTATATGTTCGTGCACTTAAGAGAGATTAACTATTTAGTTCAAGCGTTAGCGTGTTATCTTACCAATTTTGGGTTCTGTGTTCAATCCAATTCGTAATTATCATATAGATATTTAATATATTTTATGAAAAAAATTATTTATTTTTCTATTATTATGTCGTCCCCCTCAATATGCAACTTGTCCCCTTCAAAGTAATCCTCTGCAGATACAATACTCTTGTGCCAACGCTTCTACGTGTCCTCGAAGCACTTTTTGGTACAGCCTTGAGTACTTCTAGCCATACCGTTTTTATTTCCGCAGTTGTTGCAGAATTTCGTCCTTTCATGGGTCTCTTCAGGACAAAGGCAGCGATGGAGTACCCAAACACTAAGGCGTTTTGCTGCGGAGCGCGCGGTTGCACGCCATCGGAGATTCGAGTCCTTCCTTAGACATGAGCGTGTATGTGTATGTGTGTGTGTGTTATCCTTAGCATACGTTAGGGTTTAAGTAGTTATCAAGCCTCGGGACTGATAATCGCAGCAGTTAAGTACCTTAGATTTACAAGCATTTGAACATTTTGAACAGGATAAAGTCGCATGGAGCCAGATCCGGTGAATATGGTGACTGAGGCATGGTTTTTTTTTTTTATTTTTTTATTTTTTTTTTTATTTATTTTTTTTTTTTTTTTTTTTTTTTTTTTAGTCAGAAAATCTCTCACAGCCACGAAGAATGAGTAGGTGCATTGTCGTCAAGCAAAAAGCATGCATAGTTTTTTCCACGATTCCTGACGTTTTTTGCATATTGCTTCTCGAAACGGCTCATAAGTTAAGATAACACTCCTTACTGACCGTACGACCTTGAGGCAAAAACTGATGTTGAACTACGTCACGCTGATTGAAAAAATAAAATACAGTGTGAACAACTTTGACATTTGATCGAACTTGGCGTGCATTTATCGCTCTCCAGGATGCTTTCATTGGGACGATTGGGCTTTGGTTTCGGTGTCATAACCGCAAACCCATGTACTGTCACCATTTATGACTCTTTTGAGTAAATCAGCATCATTACTGACGTCATTCAAAAGCCCCTGAGCGAAGCTCATTCTACGGTTTTTCTGATGAAAAATGAGAAGTTTTGGAATAAACTTCGCTGACACACGTCAGATGCTTAAAACATCTAAAAATATTTTGTGACACGAAATGACCGATATGCCATCATCCTCAACAACTTCTCTTACAGTAATTCGACGATTTTCCAAAATATGTTACTTGACAGCTCAGACGTTATCATCTGTTGTCCATTTGCTGGACCGTCCAGAGCGAGGTTCATTGGCATCTTCTCGACCATCTTGTAAGAATTGTACAACTTGTAAACAACGTTTCTTTTACTTTGAGCAGAGTCGCCGCATGCTACTGCTAACATTTCAAGAGTTTTAGAAGATTTAATTCAAATTCTTTGCTGCAGATTTTATAATAGCAGATAATCGCTGAGCACACTGAAACACATCTAACCTTTTAATCTGTCAAAAACAAATGAAGTATGGTATACACTTGAAACTGAGAACATATGTTTGGGAAATGAGCACCAACATAACAAACATATCGACATTCGACTGTAAGTTGTCCGTGCAGTTTCAAAAGTCAGTTTAGTTTTTTGAACAACACTCGTACATCGCAATGATCGTCACAGACGTAATCTCTGTAAGTGACGGCTGTCTCATTTAGCTCTCTACGATCGATTGCATTGACATTTAACCCATCTTCTTAATTCTCCGACACGATTTTTTAGGAGTGTTTATAGAGATATCATTACAGAGCGGTACTACGCAATACTTGTAGACAATTTTCCGAAACTTGTACACACAAACAATGTATCACTGATACTGGAATTATCAGCGTCAGGTAGGTTGTTGTCATTGGAAATAAAATGCAGCGTTTTAGTTTTTAAGCCTAGCGGGAGGGCGCAACGGCAACACCCTGGACTCGCACTTGGAGAAAGGCGGTTCAGACCCGCTTCGGTCTATCCTGATTGATGACAAATCATCCTGATTTAAGCCACCAGAAATGGCCGCGTCGTTAAGGCGTCATGTTACGGACTGGACGACCCTACCCGTCGGAAGTTCGAGTCCTCCTTAGGTTAGCTTAATTTATGTTGTAGACGGCAACTTAAGTTCATGGTTCAGAGTAGTTTCAGGGATAAGACAATGCTGTAACCTGTCACCACTGTTGCACATACTATTCCAGGATCGTATGTTGAAAGCAGTAGACTGGCAGGGCGGGAGTAAAATAGGTGAAAACAAAATAAGTGGTCTCGCATATGCGGCTGACTTTGTTGTGACGGCAGAATCGATTGAAAGGTTGCAAACTAATATTTCAAAGCTCGATCAGAGGTGCAAGGATTATGATATGAAGATCAGCATCTCCATAACGAAAATAATGTCAGTGGGAAAGAGATTTAAACAGACTCAGTGCCAAATAGGAGGAACAAAGTTAGAACAGGTAGACAGTTTCAAGTTCCTGGGATGTATTTTCTCACAGGATGGCAACATAGTGAAAGAACTGGAATCGAGGCGCAGCAAAGCTAATGCAGTGAGTGCTCAGCTAAGATCTACTCTCTTCTGCAAGAAGGAAGTAAGTACCAAGACTAAGTTAGCAGTGCACCGCTCTATCTTTCGATCAACTTTGTTGTATGGGAGTGAAAGTTGGGTGGATACATGTTACCTTACTCATAAGGTAGAGGTTACAGATATGAAAGTAGCAAGAATGGTTGCAGGCACTAATAGATGGGAACAATGGCAGGAGGGTGATCGTAATGAGGAAATCAAAGAAAAACTGGGAATGAACTCCATAGATGAAGCAGTTATAACGAACAGACTGAGGTGGTGGGGTCATGTTACACGCACGGGAGAAGCAAGGTTACCTAAGAGACTCATGAGCTCGGCAGCGGAGGGTAAGAGGAGTCGAGCTAGACCAAGGAGAATGTATTTAGATTCGGCGAAGAATTATTTTGAAGTAACAGCCTTATCATCAGATGAGGTATTAATGTTTGCATTGAATAGGGAATCCTGGAGGAATTTTATTTGAAGTAGACTTAATGTTGAAAGGCACAGTTAATCTGTATTGGTGGTGATGATCATGGAAGAAATGCAAGAAGTGTGTTAGGGTAGCCCGCAAAGTAGGGTAGTGGGCAACTTAGACGTTAATATGTGTTATTTATGTGCTGGAGCGTCTAGAGCGGGTACGTCTTTGGCATATTCTCGGCCCTCTTGCTAACAATTTTTTATTTATTTATTTTATTTTCTTTTTTTCTTTTTTTTTTACTTTGAGCAGTCTCAGCATATGCCAGTGCCAACATTTAAAGCATTTGATGCAATTCTTTTATCCAGTTTTTACAATAATAGAAAATCCCAGAGCAAACTAAAACACGGCTAACCTTCTTATCTGTCAAAAACAAAGGAAGTGTGGTCTACAGTTAAAACTATGAACCTCTGTTTGGAACATGTGTGCCAACATAACCAAAAATATCTTTAATGGAATGTACGATGCCCGTGCAATTTCAAAAGTCACCTTACTGTTTTAACAACCTTTGTACATCAAAATGATCCTCACAGAAAAAATCGCTGTAAGTCACGGCTGTCTCATTCGGATCTCTCCGAGAGTTTTAAACGACATTTAACTCATCTTCTCAATGCCCCGACATAATTTTTTTTTCATGAGAGTTTGTAGAGGTATCTTTACATTGCGTTACTACGGAATACTTGTAAACTTGTACGCAAAAAGAATGTATCACTGATAGTGAAATTTACGACACCAGGTAGGTTGTGTCATTGGACTCCAATGCAACGTTTAATTTTTAAACCTGGGGGGGGGGGGGGTAGCGCACTTTGGGGATTGGCGGTTGAGACCCAGCTCCAGCCATCCTGATTTAAGGCTGAAACCCGTAGACTCACCTCTAATAAAATCATTCTGATTAAATCCGCACGGAATGGCCGCGTCGTTAAGGCGTCGGAGGTTAGAGGTTCGAGTCCACCGTAGATTAGCTTAACTTAGTTTAAATATTTTGTAAGCCTAGGGAATGATGACCATAGAACTTTGATCCGTTATGTTTACAAACATTTTTTTCCTGATTTTCCGTGATTTTACTAAATGCCGGCGTGGTTTCTTTCAAAGAGCAAGGTCGATTTTATCCCCTAGCCGAGCGTGTGCTCCGTCTCTAAAGACCACGCTGTCGACCCCTTATTTTTACTTTTAAAATTCTTCGAATTTCATATACGATTCGTTTTATTATTATTATTATTATTATTATTTTGTTTCCTCAGGTACCGCAGTCTTACGAGGTAAAAGGGCAACTTATGAGCATAAAACGACCACTTGAGCCTATTTCCAGAAAACACTCAAATACCCAATTACGTAATTATCAGCGGAGGTTTTATGATCGGCTTGGGAAACCACCACAGTGGAGGCCGAATAGATGTATATCCGACTGGACTCATCTCGTGCATTGTGGACAGGAGTAGTATAGCGAAACGACCTTGGAGCTGGCAATCAGCGTCGGACACTTGTTTGCGGCTCGCGCGCTCCGGGGCTGGGGAGTCCATATTACGGGCGAGACAAGGGCGGCCAAGACGTAATCTGTTGACAGGGCGGCGCCCTTAACGACCCGTGTTTTATTGCCGGGCTTTACACCCGGCGGGCGCGGCTGCTTGCTCCGCCTCTGCCCACCCCTGGGCGAGCGCCGCCACCCCTCCGGGTTATTGGACCGGCGAGACGAGACGAGACGCCTGCACTACAAACACGATTCACCACCTCACACCGCCGGTAAGCCATCGGAAGGCAAAAATAACTCGTAGCTGATGGCTGCATTGACCTTATCAGTGAGAGGAGAGCACTTTAGCTCTAGGAAATGGAAAAACCGTTCCACATGATGAACTTTGTGGTCTTGGTTGACTACTCAAGACACATGTCTATTGCAGTGCCCTATCGTTTATTTCCTGTACAATAAACGTCCGATAATCCGGCATGTTCGAGACTAACCCGGTGCCGAATTACCGAAATACCGAAAATACCGGACTATCGGGCGGTACCTGTTACTGCTAGCATAGGCTAACTCATATATCGAAATCAGCTGTGACATAGTGCACTGAACAGTTTGTACAATAACGTATCTAATTGGAACTTCCCGGCATAGTAAAATTGTGTGCCAGAACCGGGACTCGAACCTAGGACCTTTGCCTTTCGCGGGCAAGCACCCTACCGACTGAGCTATCCCGACACGACTCACGATGCCGCCTCACAACTTCACTTCCGCCACTACCTCGCCTCCTACTTTCCAAACTTCACAGAAGCTCTCCTGCGAAACTTGCAAACTCCAGGTTCGAGTCCCGGTTCCCGCACACAATTTTAATCTGCCAGGAAGTTTCATATCAGCGCACACTCCGCTGCAGAGTGAAGGTTTCATTCTGGAAACATCCCTTAGGCTGTGGCTAAGCCATGTCTCCACCGTATAGGAGTGCTAGTCTCGCAACTTTCGCAGGAGAGCTTCTGTGAAGTTTGGAAAGTAGGACGCGAGGTACTGGAGGAAGTAAAGTTGTGTGGCGGCATCGTGAGTCGTGTCGGGATAGCTCAGTCGGTAGAGCGCTTGCCAGCAAAAGACAAAGCTCCCAGGTTCGAGTCCCTGTTCTGGCACACAATTTTAATCTGCCAAGAAGTTTCATATCAGCGCACACTCCGCTGCAAGTGAAAGTTTCATTCTCTACGTATCTAATTGTTCCACTTATTTTTTCTTTTATTTTTTTTTTTCTTATATCTGGAAGCCTAGTTATTAGATGTTACCGATTGAGAAGCATATTTCAGTAGTTTACACTTTTGTTTCTGCCTTAAATGGTTGACGAACCAATATTAAATACAGTTATCAAAATATATCTCTTCTCACCAATCACCCTGCGTTTGATGATTTCCAGTTTCTGGTTAATGGTCAGAGTGCGTGCTTACACTTCACTCGTAAATTAGAGCTTGAAGAAGGTTTGGGTTTCGAGAACATTCACACTGCTTAAACGAGAGTACAACTGTCACGGATCACTATGATATGACAGTCAACAATGTTAAATTGCGAAAAATGCTGGCAATCCAAACAATGGAAGAACCTCTGTATAGTGTAGTAATAGCTAAGATCGGCTGAGATAGGTTTGAAGGCTTCCGATCCCACAATGGCGTCTGACTAATTAACAACCGCTGGAAGAACATTGTCGTGACCTGTAAGCACGGGATCGCTTCATGTGAACCGTCGGTCGGTGACGTCAGCGTAACTACAGCAGTAGCGACACTATCAAAGGATAACATATCCCCTTGGATCGTGTTGCCGAACTATCGGACTTTTACTGTATCGTGTTTCCTCTGTTACGTCTTTTCCGATTATACGTTTCCATCGAAGATGCGTGTGCTATGAGAGATCTCTGCGACTTACAGGGAGAGGGTCTGTGACGTGGGTCACCGATTTCGATCAAATTTTGCATGGACGTGTTTCAGCTTTTGTCTAGACTGTCAGTAGTTTTTCGAAAAATAATGGTGTTAGTTCATGATACAAAATCGAAAGATCGTCTAGGGATGAGCATTTTTACTAGTATATGTAGGGTTAAAGATTAATGATGTTCGAGTAATTAACGTTTTTGTGTTTTCATGTGGTAGCTTGGGTACTCATAAACAGGAGCTACTTTCCGAGCGGCATCGCCTGTTACGCAGTCCAGGGCTTGCAATGTTAAACTGTGAATCCAGGTTCGAACATATATGATGGTCATTTTTATTATATATTTATTCGATGTATTTAATAATATTCTCATATTTTTACTACCTTTTCTTGCCTTATTTTCAAGTAGAGCATCGCGAAGTGTGATTAATACTCGATTAAGTGCATTACAGGTTTACAGCTGTTTTATTCATGACATTCGGTGCAAAAACAATAAAAACAAGAAATAAATAAAATTAAAAATCTCCTAGAGTACATTACTAAGTAATTCCAATTACTGGCCGTCTATCCATCAGCGTTCTCACAGCCAAGAACGTGAAACGTGTCATAAAAACAACCAAAATACAAATATTTCTGACGACTCATGCGGAAAAATAAATTTTGGAGCGTAATCAGCAATCTTCGAAAGGGAGGGAAGAAGGAATTAACAAGTGTTTTGGACAGGTCAGGAAAGCTGCTAGTCAATCCTGTGGATGCCTTGAGCAGATGGGGGAATTATTTTGAAGAATTACTCAATTTAGGTGAAACGTTCAATGATGTGTCAGATTTTCAGGTAGAATGGGATAGGAACGACGATGGAAATAGGATCTCATTTGAGGAAGTAGAGAAAATGGTCAGTAGATTACAGTGCAATAAAGCGGCTGGGGTGGATGAAATTAAGCCGGAACTCGTCAAATACAGTGGAATATCAGGTCTCAAATGGTTACACAGGATAATTGAGAAGGCGTGGGACTCGGGACAGGTTCCGTTTGACTGGACGAAAGCGGTAATCACGCCGTTTTCCAAACATGGAAACAGAAAAGATTGTAACAAGTATCTAGGTGTCTCTTTAATTAGCGTTGTAGGCAAAATATTCTCAGGTATTGTTGAAAGAAGAGTGCGAGTATTAATTGAGGACAAGTTAGATGAAAATCAGTGTGAGATTAGGCCTCTTAGAGGCTGCCAGGACCAGATCTTTAGCTTACGGCAGGTAATGGAAAATTGCTATGAGTGGAACAGGGGATTGTATCTATGTTTCATAGATCTAGAAAAGGCTTATGACCGTGTCCCTAGGAGGAAGCTACTGTCAGTTCTACAAGATTATGGCATAGGAGCCAAACTTCTGCAGGCAATTAATGGGCTTTACGCAGACTGTCAGGCAGCAGTTAGAGTAGATGGCAAATTAAGCTCATGGTTCAGGGTAGTTTCAGGGGTAAGACAAGGCTGTAACCTGTCACCACTGTTGTTCATACTCTTCATGGATCATATGTTGAAACATTAGACTGGCAGGGCAAGATTGAAATAGGTGAAATCAAAATAAGTAGTTTCGCATATGCGGATGACTTAGTTGTAATGGCCGATTCAATTGAAAGGTTGCAAACTAATATTTCAAAGCTCGATCAGAGGTGCAAGGATTATGATATGAAGATCAGCATCTCCACAACGAAAATAATTTCAGTGGGAAAGAGATTTAAACAGATTGAGTGCCAAATAGGAGGAACAAAGTTAGAACAGGTAGACAGTTTCAAGTACCTGGGATGTATTTTCTCACAGGATGGCAACATAGTGAAAGAACTGGAATCGAGGCGCAGCAAAGCTAATGCAGTGAGTGCTCAGCTAAGATCTACTCTATTCTGCAAGAAGGAAGTAAGTACCAAGACTAAGTTAGCAGTGCACCGCTCTATCTTTCGATTAACTTTGTTGTATGGGAGTGAAAGTTGGGTGGATACATGTTACCTTACTCATAAGGTAGAGGTTACAGATATGAAAGTAGCAAGAATGATTGCAGGCACTAATAGATGGGAACAATGGCAGGAGGGTGACCGTAATGAGGAAATCAAAGAAAAACTGGGAATGAACTCCATAGATGAAGCAGTTAGAGCGAACAGACTGAGATGGTGGGGTCATGTTACACGCATGGGAGAAGCAAGGTTGCCTAAGAGACTCATGAGATCGGCAGCGGAGGGTAACGGAGTTGAGGTAGACCAAGAAGAAAGTACTTAGATTCGGTGCAGAATGATTTTGAAGTAAAAGGCATAACATCGGATGAGGTATCAATGTTAGCATCAGGGGATCATCGAGGAATTTTATTAGAGGTACTATGCTCCAGACTGAACGCTGAAAGGCATAATCAGTCTCTAATAATGATGATGATGATGAGTATACACACATATACTTGAAAGTACCTTGTAAATTATATCTCAGTATGACACGTAGTTCATCGGATATGAGCACGTAAACAGTAACTTCCATGGAAAACTGCCCCATCACGCACCAAGTTTTAGTTTATTAATTCTTTACTAATAATTGTATTCGCTAGAGATTTTACAAACATTCAGCCTTTATACAAATGAATACATACCTGATAAATGGCCAGAATAAATATATAAATATCCGGGCAACGCTGGGTTTTCATCTAGTCATTTATAAAAAGGCGTTACTCGTTGGCCGGCCGCGGTGGCCGAGGGGACAGCCATGGTGGAGTAGCCGAGCGGTGTAAAGCGTCTCGCTGCGGAGCGCGCGGTTGCTCGCCGTGGAGGTTCGAGTCCTCCCTGGGGCATGGGTGTGTGTGTTGTCCTTCGGTTAGTTTACCTTAGTTTAAGTAGTTTGTAAACTGCGGACTGATGACCACGCAGTTTGGTCCGATAGATTTACAAACATTTGAACATTTTAAGCCGGGCGCCGTGGCTCAGCGCGACCGGTCAGGGGGCTAAACGCCCTCTGTAACAAAAAAGCTGAGCCAGTCATTCAACGAACAAATTGAACGAACGACCGCAAACCATATATCTCCCAGATGATAAAAAAAAGAAGAGGAACTTAGTCGCGCCAGTCACAGTCTGCATGGCCACTAAGGTCGGGGGTTCGAATCCCCCCTCGGGCATGGATATTTGTGCTGTCCTTAGTGTCAGATAGTTCATAAGTAGATTGTACGTTTAGGGACTGTTGACCCCGTAGTTAAGTCCCATGAGCTATACAATCGATTGAAACGTTTCGTTACTCGTTGGAACAACATGAATTTACGAAATTTCTTTCACATTTCAGGTTGAAAACAAACAATCAGTTTTTGCTCCACAATTTTTTGTTTATTTGCGGTTTTCAACTTATTGGCTAACTTTACCTGAAGATCGCAATACTTGGTCTCAGGGAACGAGCTTCTGGAGCGAGAAACACGGACTTTTGGGAGAACTCGGGCCGCAGACAGGAGGTTGTTTGAACGCGGCAAGAGGGCTCGTAGGGCAAGCGCACCCTCCTCCTAAGTTAGCCGTGCAGTGGGCGGCCGCTTTTTCTGGAGGGCTCTTGGCCGAGGGCTGAGCTGCAGGTGCGCCCTCCCACCCGGCCTCAAGGAGGCTGCAACTCGCCACCTACTTGTTGCCGCGCGCTCCTCGGGGAAAACTCAAGCCAGCCTGTGTGCTTCCACACACACACGCCGCGCGGTCAGCTGGCGGCAGCCCTCTACTCCAGTGGCGCACAAGCTTTCCAGCAAATGCAACTCTTCGACCTCCCGTTATTTTACACCCCCTTGTCGATGTATGTAGACAGTAGAGAGAGTACATTTCTGAAGTTTCTCAAAAAATGTTCTTATGTTTGTAGAGCGTATGGGACATAACTACGGGGTCACAAACTACTTATGAACTAGCTAATACTAAGGACGGCACAAATATCCATGCCTGAGGGGGGATTCGAATCCCCGACCGTAGTAGACGTGCAGACTAACTGGCGCACCGCATAACGCTCGGCCTCCGCGGCCGGCACCCGTCATTCTAAAGAAGAAAATAGCAACAAGCCAATATTAACAATGCTACTGATTTAATAAACTGTCCCGTTACCACTTGAGAACCTAAAGGTTCATCATCAGACGGCTATTCGTACGGAAGACGAAGTAGTCGTGTCGGCGACAGTCGTGCCGACTCCCCAATCCTAAGAAGCTAAGACTAAACGGAAAGGAAAACTTTACAACTGTGAGGCGTTTTTCTTGTTGAAATACGTTTTTCTAATGATGGTCGTATGTACGTACGAGGGTTAGAACTTAAATAGTAACAACTATTTTGGCCCACTTTAGGTTACGGTAGTAACACTTAAAGTAGGCCTTTGCGATCGTCTTTTGACAGCTCGAAAATTAAATGAAAATAACGGGTTAACCATGCATCTGACACGAAAATGGAATAAGCGAATTTGTAGAGGAGAAAATTCTCTACAACTTATCTCTGTTACGTCTTTTTCGTATCTTGTAGCGTTTCAAAGATATTTGCAAAAATAACGGCGATTTTGGGATGTATGCCTGTCTGTCTGTCTGTCTGTCTGTCCGTAACGTGTTCCCTGTTTTTAAGACGAACCGTTCAACCGATCAGAACCAAATTTTACAGACATGATTGTAGGCCGCCAGAGACCAGAACCTCCCTTTTTCAAAATACGGTAGTAATATCAAAATAAGCCGTTTTTAATATTATTGTCTTAGCAAACGAATCGTTCATCTGAGACGAAAATTGAATAACCTAATTGGTAGAGGAGAATATTCTCTACAACGTAGCTCCCTTATGTTTTTTTCATATCTCGTATTGTTTGAGATATATTTGCAAAAATAACGGAAATTTGACACCCCCCCACCATTCAATTAACGAAAACCAGCAGTTGGGAGATGTCACGTGACATTCCTCGCGTATTTGATGATTATCTTATTGTAATTTACACGTTGTCATTTTAAAGCAACGGCACACTGAAGAATTAACAGAAACACATCGTTCTTCGTACGATAAATGATAATCTAATGTCTACAAATGCCATATTAACAACAGTTAACAAAGGTCATCAATAGTATGAGATTAAAGAACCCTTGTTTTGGTTTATAGCCGTAGCGTAGTGCGCAAGCTGCTGGAGTGTGACGTCAAAGAGCAGTGGTTCGAAACCCGCCACTACCAAAATTTTTTTTTCCTAAATGGTTTCAGACACTCTCATTAATTAATTAATTATTATTTAGATTATTATTTTGGTCCAAAATGTTTGCCAAAAACTTATAAAACAACAAATCTAAAGTGGGCCGTAAAACACGTCAGTGCGATTTTTTTCACAACCGGTCCAAAGGCGTTTCATGCATGCACCTGTTACTGTCCTTCAAAGTAGTCACCAGCGTTGTGTAACACCCGTTGTCAGTGATGTGGAAGGCGTAGTGTACCGTTAACAGAGCCTGTTCTGTTGATGATGCGAATAAGAGCGGTCTGCTGCCTGTCGAATCTTTGGAACACTTCTCCGGAATCAAATCAAAATCACAAGGAGTTGTGTCCGGGGAGTATGGTGGATGGTACAGTACTTTCCAGTCCCATCGACCGAACAGAGCAGCCACAGCTTGAGCTCTATTCGCCCGCGCATTGACGTGCGAAACGAGGGGTGGGTTGCACAGAAAGTGTTCCAAATTCTTTCGCAAAGCTGGTCGCAGGTGATGCTCCAAAAATGCACAGTAATACTGTGCATTGACGGTCTGCCGTGGAGGAACGTAATGCGTTGAGATAACACAATAACAAAGATCACAATCGTACACGAGAATCACCATAACTTTCATCATACCGGGGCTCCGACGCACTTGCGACTTTCGCGGCGACCCGCAATGACGCGCATGCACTTCTTCTTCAGAGACGCTTGGACGACCTGCCCGATGCATGTCTGCCACAGTTTGCAAATCTTCGTTGAAAGCTTTTACTAAAGTGCCACTCTCCTGTACGGTAATACAGATTCCTCACACGCCACTTGAAGACCTTGATGACACTGTCTTGCTGTACGACTTCTGGCACATTCAATCTTGATCCATCTCCATGATTCCTGTTTCGATAACATAGCGACACCGTTACGGTAGACCACACGGTGACTATGTTTCCCTCGATTGTGCGCAAGCCGGTGCCGTAGGACGGGCGAGTCCATTTGCACGGAAGTAAAGTAGGTATAACAACAACGTGTGCTATTGCGACAATAGTAGTTTCCACTGCATAATGTCTCCACAGCAGAGCTGTTGCTATTTAAGTTCCAACACTTGTATCATATTCTTCATCAGTAATGAAAGCGTTGCAATGCTTTAGAAAACTCATTGCGTAACCGATTACGGCCGACCTCGCCCGAAAGTGCTGCAGAAGAACAACTCAGCGATACTAACAGTAGAACAATGTTCTTGCTCTAGACTATGAGATAACCTATTACAGCTGTTCGCTGACAGGGCTTACAAGAGCTTCTAGCACAGAGCAAGCATTGTACCACTAAAGCATTCGACGGCAGAACAGAATTACGTACGGAACTGTTCTCTAAAACGTATTTAAATAAAAGCATAGGTAACTATTTCTGACTAAAATGAAAGTCAATGGGTCATTCTGTTCTGTCCAAAGCTGCATTTTAAGACCGTGGCTGTGTACAAAATTTAGGTTGATTTTGGAAAAAAGAAAGTAGCAACGAGCGAAATAAAGGTAAAGCAGTCAACTATCCGAAGATTTGTTTGAACACCACAGTGCTTTACTAGGCATGGTCCTGTCTGGAGGTTGCCTTCCTCCGACCTTCGAAGTTATAGGGGGACCTACAGTTTAACGTTCCGAACCACGGTGCTACTCGGTATTTCTCACATGAGACATGCTGCCAGAGGTCAAGGAAGTGAAAAGTCATAGTCTGGCTCTTTACCACTGTGCAACCGAGGCGCACTTACTTTTACCTTACCTTTATTGGTTTGTAATCTAAATATTCATTAACAGATGGTTGTTCATGTCGAAGTACATTGTTTATTGGTTACAAGTGGATTCTGCTCTTAACTCTTTAATACGTCACTTTTTATATGAAGCTATAAAAAAAGACGATTAATGTGTAGTGCGCATATACTGCGAAAAATACTGAAAATAATACTTAAAATTATTATGCACTACTAGCAAAAAAACGTTCATAGTTGATGAGCTATATAGTGCTTCCATGATGTACCAAATGCAGTAAATGTCACTATTATGCCTCTAGTATTTTCATAAAGTAACTCATAATGTAACACTAGTATGTGATTGACCACTTTTACAAGACAAAGAAGTGATATTAAAGTAAACAAACGCACATGTTAGGAGTAACTCAGTGCAGCTAAGTGTCGAACTGATTCAGTAGCGCACTGCGATTTGTAATTTCTAGGACAAGTTACTAGCACATGTAACACTATGTATACAAGCAGCTACAAATGAATTTGTGGTAAAATTTTGATCAGTTTGAAAGATAATGGGAAAAATATGATATGTAGCTGATTATCTACACTATGCGTTTGTGTCGAAAAATTTCCCGATTAGCGGAGCATTAAGGAAATCAAAACATGACCTACTTGGACGTAACTAGTAGCAATACAGATGTAACACATTGCAAAAACATTTTCACAATTCATTTGTTGTGTTTCAAAAAATGCAACTGTTCAAATATTTGTAAAGTTTATGAGACTTAACTGCGGGGTCATCAGTCCCTAAACTTACAAACTACTTATGTAGTAACTTACATTAAACACGCCACAAACATCCATGCCCGAGGAAGGATTCGAACCTCCGACGCGGGAGGCCACGCGATCCGCAACTTGGTGCTCCAGACCTCTCGGCTACTCCCGCGCAGCTGTTATTGTTTCCATGTAAGTAAAACCAACAACAAAAACCAATGAATTGTGAAGACTATTTTACAATGTGATACGTTGAAATCAAATAGGTCATTTCGACCATCTTTGTGTACTGTAGGGCAATCTATAACGATTTGATTGATGAACTGAGGCAGAGTCGCAGAAAGGGCTGTCAACAATCTCCCACTTGTGCTTACAGAAATGACATCTGCCTTAATGGTTTCTTATTCGGTGAAGTGTCCATTTCCTCTGTGTTTGAAATCAATGAGTTTATTGGTTCGATCCGAGGTAATGTCAAAGTTGATCTTGGTTTGAGGACAGCCAGCCGCTGCGCCTGGCTACACTTGTTGTAAACTGATCTTGGGCCACCTTCTTTCCTAGAAACCAAGATGGGCTTCAATATTTCAACCTGAGATCTTCACGTAAACAGTGCCAACCTCCACAGCTGAACTTCGCTACCAGGTGAATGGATAAAGGACGCAATCCGCACTTATCAAAGCCCTTAGCGGATCCTGTGCCTGCCGCGGTGGAGTGGCCAACCATTCTAGGGTGCCTTGCTGAGGAGCGCGCAGATGCTCCCGTCGGAGGTTCGAGTCCTCTCTGGGGCATGAGTGTACACTGTCCTTAGGTTACTTTAAGTAGTTTGAAAGTCTAGGGGCTGATGACAACTGCAGTTAGGTCCAATAGGTTTACGAACATTTGAACGTGTGAACCCTGTGCCTACTAGGCAATATGACATATTTTGAAACGAAGTGACTCAAATGCTAAACATTTCTTCAAAACATAATGGTGACAGTTAACCTAAACCGATCATCACCGTGACACTACTTTATGCGAATGACGTGATGCTGGCAGCAGAACGCCACCTTGATTTGCAGAGACAAATCCAAGAATGGAGTGATCGGTTGTCGCAACATGGCTTGCGTCTTAACCTCGAGAAAACTGAGTACATGACGTCAAATAGGCATGAAATGGGAACCATCACGATTAAAGGTGAACATCTGACTCATGTGAATAAGTATCTTGGTCCGACGATCACTATTCACGACCGATTCACGGAAGACGCCAACTCCAGAACTCAGGCAGTCTGGCTGAAGTGGCGAACACTTGTGATCGCTGGATGAAACATAGCTGGAAAACAAAAATCTTCTGCACTGCCATCCGACTAGTCGACTTGTACGGCTGCGAGAGGTTACAATGTTTAGATACAGTATGGGAAGAGATGACAAATATCTCCACTTAGATCGACATACATAGTATGTATACATTTGTCATCTCTTACCATACTGTATCTAAACATTGTAACCTCTTTGACACAGCAGTAAATACTCTGAATATGGCCTAATAAGCCGAAAACAGGTTAAGTAAACAAAAATAAACTTGTAGAACACACACACAATTGTGTTTATTAATTTATATGAATATGTAATGAAGAAAGTGGCCATTTCGTTCCTTCTGACACTATGAATTGCGACTAATGTGTCCTTAACTGGTCACCGAATACAGGCTTTTAAGAAGGAAGCGAAAGCTACAACTTTTTTTCGAAGCAGTGTAGCGCAATGAAAGCAAGTCTGAGTTCCGATGCAGTGTAAAAGAATGTTCCGCTACTTAACAAAAAAACAATTCTACTATTTCGACGCAGAAGCGGGATACCCAGATGCTGAGAACAAGTATTCCAGAAATCATCAGAGAGGTATCACAAGCGTTAACAAGAAAACAGATTCCGCTATTATGAAATGCACGCTAACGGTCGCCCTTTTCATGTGTTAACGTGTTTTGCTTGGACGATGCGCTCACATATGGCGTTAAATGCGGCGTACGGCCCGTAATTAGCTAATTCTATTCACCTCCATTTCCCTCCACTGCTCGAATTAATTTAGCAATTAAATCTCCGGACGTAATGACGATTACCATATGAACTATTAAACCGCTTAGAGAACAATATCCAGGCTAAAGCATGGGTATTTATCGTTTAAATTCGCCCCACAAAACTTAAATAAAGTGTAACTTTCTTTTTACATCACACTCGTTAAAACAAATCGGATAGAACATCGCCTGTTATGTGTAATACGCCTATCCAAACTAGTCTATTTTTCATGTTAACACGACTCGTTACTAACGTTTTGTTCTACGAAAATAAACGTGACACCTATTCACTCAATTTTTTTTTATTTGAAATTCTACTGTTGTATGGGTACACACAATACTAGCTTTTATAATTTCATAAAACATTATCGTAATAGAGAATTAATTCAAGTTTGCTACAATAATATTTATTCAGCTTCTGCTGGTTGTTACTACTACAAGCTTGTTTCAGCTATTGCCATTATCAAGTGGACCTGTTGATGTTTTAATAAAATGAGTACCTACGTCTATGAATTACAATTTTATAGTATAAAAATATAGGTTGCAAATTTACTTACGTCTAGGGTTTTTTTTCATTCGTATTAAAGGCATCAATTACAAGTTTAATTTCAAGAAAATTTACATGCAACAGTATAAACAAGTGTCTGGACAGTAGGCATTAACATTAAAGATCAATTAATAATTAAAATTGTTTTCACCCCGAAGTGGGCAGAGCTCAAGGATTAAAGTTAGAGCCGGCCGCGGTGGCCGAGGGGACTGAGGCGCTCCACTCACGGTCTGCACGGCCACTACGGTTGGGGGTTCGAATCCCCCTCGGGCATGGATATTTGTGCCTCCTTAGTCTTAGCTAGTTCCTAAGTAGTTTGTAAGCTTAAGGACTGATGACCCCGTAGTCAAGTCCCATAAGTTCTACAAACATTTGAACATTAAAGTTAGCATACAAAACATGTATAAACAATTACGAATACATTTATATTTAAACAGAGTAGCACATCAACTTAAATTGTTTTATCCAAGAAACTGGCTACGACCAAGGCGTTACGGTTGGCCAGCCTTAAATCCTCTTCGGTGCAGGATGACGGACACAGATGACAGTTGCGCAGGTCACACATTTTCTGCTCCTCGCCACACTCACAGGTTGAAGCTCCACTAGCGTATCCCCATTTTTCGAGGTTTACTTTACACCGCCCAACACCAGTTCCTAGCCTAATGAGCGACTTCCAGGTACACCAGCTCCCATTATGACCGGGAGGTAGCTCTTCTTTCGGTTTCCTCCAGCCTAGAGGAGCAATTTCTGCTCTCTTTCTCCACATGTATATCGCTTGGTTTGTGTTGTTTTTGTTCATATAGACTCCTACAAAACTTTTTCTAGACTTAAAGAGTGTTAAGTAATCAGTAACAATTTCACGGTTGTTTATTTCTTGGATATTATCTTAAAACAAATGTAATATTGCCTTTTAGCGAGACAGAGATTTTCGATAACAGGCAGTACATGGCGTCTGTTCTGGAATCGAATGATTCGTGGCTTCAACACTCAGCTTGTGAGATGCCAGCACTTTCAGGAAGTGCGTGCTACTTCTGCATCGTTACAGATGGACAGTACTGGGCCAGGATTTTGAAACTAGTGACTCCGGTTGAAAGTCGCCGTTAATGTTCACGAAGTGGTTACAAATCAAGCCTCCAGCAGACGTTTTGGCGGCTCGCATCAGGTACAGCGACAAAGTATTCCACAATAGCAATGTATCTCAGACGCCTCACTCCCATGGTGTTCTGCAAAAAAGGAAAAATAAATCGGAGTTTATGAACTCGACAACGGTACTATTGGCGACAGCACGAGCTTTGAAAGTAGAAACATTTGGAAGGAAATCGATCGTCATCTTTTCAAGTAATGATCCCTTGAATTTGCTGTAAGATTCTTCAATGTCTACAGTGAATCCTTGATATTGCGAATAGTAACTGCTTTCCAAATTTTAAGGAACCTAATTGTTGTAAATCTTTAATTGTATCTAAGCTACTGAGAGATTCTGTTCAATGAATGCTTTTGTAATCAAGGCCTCTTAAACGCACCGTTAAGCAGCTGTATCGCTTTCACGTTAGTTAGAGTTTGACCCGTTCTAAGCAGAGTGGATATCAGTAACTTCGTTTGAAGGAAGTTCTTACAGTCTTTTGAAGTATGAAATATCCGGAATATAGCTTTTAACTGACAATCGCTGACTGTCGGTTAAGGACTTTAGAATGAGTAATATAGTGATTAAACCTACTGATAAGATTTCAGCTACTACTGTCCATAATACAGTCTGCCTCATAACGTTCGTGACTTGTATAACAAGGCTCTAACAACAAAACTATATTCCTCTGATGTCAATAAGTGGATCTCCAATGTCAAACAAGAAGGACCTTATCTGTTCCTCTCATAATTTAACAGGGCCTAATCCTGTTAGGTATAGACGTTTACAAAATCATCCTCTTGATCTCTTTCCTGATTATCTTGGGGATGCAGCCAGTGAATACGCAAGAGTGAACGAGACAACTCGCATATTGGCTTTGTCGTAGAAACCTAGAAAGAGATACTGCACTGAATAGAACCTACATATTTGAGTGGTGAGAAGCTAATTGTACTTTAGAAGAGAGATGTCGTATGGAACGCCGAAGTCATAGGGACACATTTCACCAATACGTTAAAAATTACTGATGAAATTACTAGCAGATTTTTCTGCTGGAGGGCACTTTAAGTATCGCTAGAAAAGAGCGTAAAAGAATATGGTAGTAAAGCATATATATATATATATATATATATATATATATATATATATATATATATGTGTGTGTGTGTGTGTGTGTGTGGTGGGGAACAGGATAAGCTCCCATCTTCCTCACCATGTGCTATATAGCTGTGCTAGCGTTCTTTACGGCTTCTAGAAAACTCTCATAACTGATTTATTTAACATGCTGCCATTAAAAATGGGTATGTCGTTTTATAATCTATTGTAGACATATCTGCACAAAGAAATCACTCATTCACGGCTGCTACTTGTTTGGCTTCAAAGGTCTGACGCAAATATGTGAAATGGCTTTTGTTACTACCTGAGTGACAAGATGATTCGCTACGGTATGTTGTAGTATGTGAGTTAATTTTCACGTAGTACAGCAACGAGACGGGTACCTTTTGCACATACTTCACCCATGCACCTACATGCTGCAACGGTCGCTCTTGGAAAGAGTATGATGCGTCAATATGAGTGGGAATAGTGTTAAAGAAGCAAAGAAATCCTTCGCTTTTGTAATTTTCATATAGAAAAATAAATTTCTGAATGATACGAGTCATAATTTTTTTAGAGTCAGACTTAGCAAAACCTGTAGTGTCGTACTGAAATCTGAAAACAGTTCTGACTGTATGTGGAGAAAACGATTGAAACGCTAACTAGTTCCTTGCGTCTACCGATTGAAGCTGCGCAATGGAAAGAGCGGATTGTAGCTGGGTTATTAGATTGTAGTGTGACGAATGGAAAAGGGCGGGCCAACCACCTCCCGTCGTGTCCCGTGCTGGACGGAGTGCCCGATGCGCTAAACTCATTAACAAAGTCCGTTGATTATAGTAATACTGTAATTCGAGTAATCGTTATTTGATGGCGTCCCCCACTCCGCTGCGGTCTAACACAATAAATGAGACGGTACGAGAAACGAATGGGCACTCTGTCGGAATTGTTTGTTTGAAGTATGACGTCATTTAATTTCCCTACTCGGTGATCCACCACCGCGGTAACGGAGGAGCGGGCGCAGCGGAACGTTCTACCCACAGCGTGGGATCACTCACTCCGCCCTGTGTTTCAGAAAAATAATTAAAAAAATGTTCAAATGTTTGTAAAGCAATGGTACCAAACTGCAGAGGTCATCAGTCACAAGACTTACAAAGTACTTAAACTTATGTTAAGGATTTGTTTTTTATTATTACAGAGTGATCCACAACCTTGTAACTCTAAAGAGGGTCGTGGGCTACCAACATTTAGTATATTAAGCTGCGGCCTCTCTGGTTTCTTAGCCATCACAGGGTTCCGAAAGATGAATTCTCTCCACCCTGAGCCGTTGCCCGACCCTAGCCACGTGGAGGACCAGTTATGGCGAGAGCACAGCTATTTTCTCTGTGATGCCTGAGTTTATTTTAAACATACTGTGTACATTATTATAACATTATGTGATGGTTTATAAATGAAGTACGTCATACAGAAGGCCGGGGTATACGGGATGCAGCCAAGACTGGAGGGCGTCATCTCACTAGGTAAACTGGCCTCAGTATTCCAGGCGGAAATCACTACCATCAGGGCATGTGTGGAGGAGACTTTGCGTAGGTGCTACAAAGACCGTAGCATTTATATCTATTCAGACAGCCAGGCAGCCCTGAGATCACTGGAAGCTCCTGCAACTAGGCCTAAAATTGTTGCAGAATGTCACAAGGTTCTGGTGGAGCTAGGGGAAAGCAATAGAGTAAACCTATTGTGGGTCCCTGGCCACTCGGGGATCAGTGGCAACGAACATGCCGACAGATTATCCAAGATGGGGGCAGAGGGGCAAAGACTCCATTTATTGGACCGGAACCTGTCCTGACAATCACCAAGGCAATGATCAAATTGGAGCTACGTAACTGGCTCAGAAGACAGCATGTAGAATATTGGACCAAAGTCTATCAACAAAAACATGGCAAGGTAATGATGCCAAAGCCATTTTTAAAAGAAGCTCTGCAATCCTGGGCCTGAGCAGGAGAGAGATTAGACTCGTGGTTGGATAGCTGACAGGCCATGGGAATTTAAAAAAACACCTACATTGGGAATAACAGAAGAGGACCCTAAATATAGGATCTGTGGTGACGGTGATGAAACTGCATCACATCTAATCTTCGAATGCATTGCATTGGAGAACAAAAGGCACAGAACATTTGGGACAACCAGACCCGAAGAAATTGTGTCTAATAAAGAACTGGTAAAGGGACTCCTTGCACTGTTAAAGGGCATTGGTTGGCTTTACTAGATATACAGGGAGCGATACCGCACAATAAACTTAGTTTCGGTGCGGGCAGTGGCGGGTTGGACCAAGACTGTTTTGGTTTCCCTGAGAAAATCAATCAATCAATCAAGTCATACAGAAAGGTTTACATGAAATTCCTAGTCAGCAAAGGGAAACGAATAACGCTAACTAAGTCACAAAAGTATCAAAAATTTGCTAGTGAAAGTGTACTCTGGGTAATAAAAAAAATACTTTTTTGTATTGTGCATGTTATATCGACTCCAGGATAGCCGTTATAGGCCGGCATACTATTTAACCGATGAGTGTTCCTGGCAGCCTCAACCGAAGGCGACTAACACGCTACACAAATTCAACTTCGTCTTTATACTTTTTTTCCCGCTGTATTGTAAACAGGATTGCACGCGAACAGTTTACAGACCTAGCTATCTCGACAACGTTACCACCCCTGACATCAAATCCAGTCATCATTCTCCTTTGGATGCGAGATAAATCGTTCTGTTTACACATTAGACTGCCGTGTTTGCCGCGACGGAGGCTTCTTCCGTATAGGTTATTATCGTTTGTTCCTTTTGGCGTAATATAACACCCAAAGGTATCTGCCAGCCGTAGCTTATCATGCGGTAATAGAGGTTATATAAGGTCTGACGTCTCCCCCCATGATAACTAGGCTGGACCATGCTTTTAGGTTGCCATGCGTACACGCACCAGAGGCTAAATAACACATGCTATCGCACCTTAAGATCATGGCACACATAGCTGTCCCGTCGACAGCGTAGTCATTAGAGGTGGAACTAACGCATGATTTACATATTAAGGCTTTCCCGGCGGGGTGTTGTCATCTTGGAGACTCGGGTTTCTGCCGGTAATCCGCGTCGTACTAGCACGATGTTTCGATCGCGTTACTCGCGATTTTCGTCAGGTGCTTTCTGAAGCTGAGAAAGATCGCGAGTAACGCTATCGAAACATCGTGCTAGTACGACGCGGATTACCGGCAGAAACCCGATTCTCCAAGATGACAACGCTTGGATTGTTTGAGTAGGGATGGGGAAGGAAATCGGGCCGTTCCATCTCAAAGGAACGATACCGTCATTTGCCTGGTGTGATTTAGGAAAATCACGGGAAAGCTAAATCTGGACGGTACAAGCTTCCTAGGGTTAGTTAGAAAAGTTAGTACTGCTTCCTCCCACAAGTCCCGTAAAACCTCCACATCCTTCCGGATGTTGTTACGTAGCAGCGTGAGTTTGTACCGCCCTACAGTACGCACGAGGTGCCGTAGTTGCTGTCCAAGTCTTTATGGAAAGCATAGAGTTCTGACCTGTTGTCTTCTATAGTTGTGTCCCCAGCGCAGAAGACGGCACACGACCTGTGTCTTCTTCAGCATACAAGTGAGGCTGAAATAAGTTCGGTAGGATGGAAGCATAAGAAGCGACTCGCGAGATTTTTAATTGTCAGGGATGCCATTTATTATGTCTAGATTCAGAATAATAAATATGAAGAACTATTGTTAATACGACACAGCCTATGCAGTATGCTGCCCGAAGTTCATGTTGAGACCTCGACTGTTATCACAATTACACAAAACTTTACTCATGACCGGCGCGGGCCGGCGCGTGTAGTGGTCAGCTCGAGACTGAAACTGCGGCGCGTTGCGAGAGGGCACCTGACGCTCTATTTAGCGCCAAAACGTGGCCGTCGCGCGCCTACTGCAAAATCGCTCTTCTTTTGTTACAATAAGAGTAGACACATTAAAATTTTTAAACTGACAAAACCTAGCCTGTCCTTGAGAGATATTTATCACAAATTTTCAGATCTGAGTAATTAATATTTAGTATATAATAAACAAAGCTAATTTCAAAAGAAATCACGTGACGTGAAATGCAACAGCCAATGGGAGGAGAGTACCAGTAACATAGGCGGGCTTTTCCATGGGAACCAGCACATATTGTGCCATATGCTAATGCTCCCCATCCCACATTTCAACATATGCTGCACTTCTGTCTTTCTTGCGCGTTTAAGACACGTACGATGCCAGCAAAGATACGGCCAGCGACCAGAAATATGAAGTAACCGTAGGCCATGAATATCACAACGGCAGGAGGTGTATTTGAACCGCCGCTGTCCCGGATGGCGGTGGTCGAGGGGACTGAGGCGCTCCAGTCACGGTCTGCACGGCCACTACGGTCGGGGGTTCGAATCCCCCCTCGGGCATGGATATTTGTGCCGTCCTAGTTCGTAAGTAGTTCATAAGTAGTTTTGTAAGTTTAGGGACTGATAACCCCGTAGTTAAGTCCCATAAGCTTAACAAACATTTGAACATTTTGTCTCGGATGCGAGTCCAGTGTGCTAAAACAACACCGCCTCGCTCGGTGAGAACAGCAGGGTTACGATGTCACTAGCTACGGGTTTTCTCTCGTTGTGAGGCCGCTGTGTGCCTCCGGTAACCCTTTAGCGCCACACGCGGGCGACCAGTGTCGGCACTTTCGTTTTCTCTGCGTGTCGGCGGCGTTAAGAGCTAGGGGGTGACGGAGCAGAAGTCGGTGACCCAAGGAGGCCGCAGCGAGGACACCCCGCGGAGCTAATGGGCGGGCGCCTCGCGGCGAACAAGGCAAGCCTCTCTGCCTCTCTGGCCGCGGGGGCGGCTGGCAGCTGGGGGCGGGGTGGGAGGCCGATCCGCCTCTCCCCAGCAACAGCACAACACTCCGCCGACAAGTGGTGCCATCTCCACTGTACTGGAAGAAGGCGTGTAGCTGCTCAAGTATCGTCTGAAAATAACAAACATACGATGTGCGTGCAGAAAGTAAGTTCCGTTTCAATTTATCTCCGCTGCAGCGCTGCGATTGCATTTCCGCACATGCGCAGTAGACGATGTGTACCAAGGAGAAGAACGTGCGCCATTTGGAGACCGCTGTCAGTTACGTACGCTTTGTTGTGTTTGTTTGAAATGTCGGCGTTGATTGAAAATCCCGCCGCCTGTGAAATCAGTTCGGTGATTCGGTTTCTGAATGCGAGGAAAGTGAAACCAAGTGAAATTTATCGGCAAATTTGCGATGTTTACGGACCAAATGCGATGAGTGATTCGATGGTGAGAATATGGGTCTGACAGTTCAATGGCGCGCGTAGTGATGTGGACGATGAAGAACGAAGTGGGCGTCCACCTTCGGTTACAGAAGAAGTGGTTCACACGATTGATGACAAGATCCAGGAAAACCGTAGGTTTACAATTAGTGCTCTCGCTATGGACTCACCCCAAATTTCACGATCATTGATGCATGAAATTGTTACCAAACAACTGAAATTCCGAAAACTTTGCTCACGTTGGGTACCAAAGCTTCTCACTGAGCAACACAAAACACAACGGATGGGTAGTGCACTTGAGTTTTTGACCCGTTATGCTGAACGCGGCGAAGATTTCTGAGACGGATAGTCACAGGAGATGAAACGTGGGTTTCTTACGACACCCCTGAGAGTAAGCGGCAATCAATGGAATGGAGGCACCCTTCATCCCCACCAAAGGTAAAGCCGAAGCAAATCATGGCACCTTGGAAAATGATGTGCACAGTGTTCTGGGACTGGAAAGGCATCCTACTCATTGACTTCTGACCGCGTGGTCAAACAATCAAAGCAGATGCTTATTGCGAGACACTTCGGAAACTGCGCCGTGCAATTCAGAATAAGCGCCGGGGACTGCTGTCAAAAGATGTTGTTTTGCTTCACGACAACGGACGACCACACACTGCAAATGTGACGAAAAACCTCCTACAGGGATTTGGCTGGGACGTGTTTGACCATCCTTCGTACAGCCCTGACCTCGCTCCTAGCGACTTTCTTCTGTTCTTACATCTCGTCTTTCCTTAGCGTCATCACTTCACCAATGACGACGTGCTGAAAGAAACTGTTTCCAACTGGTTGAAGACACAGGCGGCAGATTTCTATGAAGAAGGTATACAAAACCTGGTGCCACGCTATGACAAATGCCTGCAAAATTTCGGCAGTTATGTGGAAAAGTAGTTTAAGATTTGTAGAATTTTGTGCAATAAAAATTTCTTCTGTATCTGTGTACAATTTTATTTTACTACCAAACGGAACTTACCTTCTGGACGCGCCTCGTATAAAAATACCTGACAGGTAAAATACGCAGACTATTTTTTTTTATTTATTTAACCGTTTTCATTCTCCATGTTTGAAAGTTTTACAGTGTGCAGATACATCCTTCCCGATTGTTTTCAAACTTAGTTCATCCTGTTCCCGTGACTGGCGCCGTCACAGCTTAGATAGCTGCTACACTTCACATTCGTCAGAAGCAACGTGCTGTGATAGAATTCCTGTGCTGTAGAAAGGAGACAGTGGGAAACATTCACAAGAGGTTGAAAAAGATGTATGGAGATGCTGATGTCTGTCGCAGTACAGTTAGTCGGTGGGCAAGCAGGTTACGTGATGAAAGCAGACGCGGCAATATTGAGGATTGTCCTCGCAGCGGCAGGCCTCGTACTGCACACACACTCCAGACAATGTGCAGAGGGTTAACGAATTGCTGACTGCTGACAGACGCATCGCAGTGAACGAATTGTCACACTTCGTTGGGATAGGGTAGGAACTTTTGGAAATATACTGAATGGGTCGGCATTAACAAAGGTTTGTGCCAGGTGGGGTCCCACGATGTTGACAATGGTTCACAAAGAAACACGGAAAACGGTATGCAGCGAACTTTTGGAACAGTACGGAAATGATGGAGATGAATTTCTTGGAAGAATTGTGACCGGTGATGAAACATGGCTCCATCATTTTTGACCAGAGACGGAGAGGAAATCAATGGAGTGCCATCATACAAATTCCGCCCCCCCCCCCCCGCCAACCTCACAAAAAAAAGAAAAATAAAATCACACCTTATGCTGGAAAAGTTATGGCTACGGTGTTTTTCGATTCCGAAGGACTCTTGCCTGTGGACATCATGTCACGTGGAACCAGCATCAATTCTGATGCATATGTGACGACACTGAAGAAACTTCAAGCTCGAATGAGTCGTGTTCAGCCACATTGGCAAAAGGATTTTTTGCTGTTACACCACAATGCACGGCACATGTCAGACAAAAAAAACACGGAATCGATCACAAAAGACGGATGGACAACACTGACACACCCGCCTTACAGTCCTGGCCTGGCTCCATGTGACTATCATCTCTCTGAGAAACTGAAAGACGCTTCGTGGAACAAGGTTTGCATTCCCTTGTGCACACTGCCAACGTGTTGGTCCAGAATTTCACCGTGCGTTTATACAGGCACTGGTTCCAAGATGGCGAAAGGCAGTTGACGATTATGTGGAGAAATGTTCCTAAAGGATGTATCTACACCCTGTAAAACGTTCAAACATGTAGAATAAAAACAACATTTTTTTTTTTTTTTTTTTTTTTTTTTTTTTTTTTTTTTTTTTTTTTTTTTTTTGGGGCGACCCTTGTATGTGCTGAACCGAGATTCGCATCTGGGACCTTTACCTTTTTCAGGCAAGAGCTCTATCGAGTGAGCTATCTTGGCACGTTTTATGACCCGTGCTCACAGCCTTACACCCGGCAGTACTTCGCATCGTACCGTACAAATTTCACAGTTCTCCTGCGAACCTTACAAATCTACAGCTGTGGGGACGTGACGTATATCTTGGTAACTGGTACTGCAAAACAGATAGACATTATCCGTAAACATTATTCGTTTTAATTGTAAAGCCAGGACATTTAACCGCCTATATTTATTATGTGGGTACAAATTCCCTCTGAGCCCTGAGTTGGACATTTCGTATCACATTGTAACAAACACGTTTGGTCGACACACACTTGTTAGATGGCATGTTACGTAAAAAGTGAATCAGTTAATATCCTTTAAATATGCTCAAAGTCAACAATCACTACTAAGTAGAAACATTTCAGTTCTACGCTATCTACATATTTTACATCATACCTTTTCCCTTGTTTTATTCCATCCAGAAAGGGAGCAAAGGAGTAACGACTTTCGTCAGCTTTTTTCTTCCGTCCTCTGATTTGTATGATGCGAGCTCCTGTGATAGTCTCTTTACATCAGGGTAGCCCTTATATATGAGGTGATCGATTATTTTAGGCTATATTCCGTTTATTTTTTCCCAAATTTTTTAAAATTCTTCGAGTTTACGCTCATTTTGCAGAGAATGACACCGATTTTTACCCTAACAGTTCAATTGACTCTGATTTTTATTTTCTTTTCCTTTATTTTATTTTTGTGTCTTGCTCCATCTGTTTTCCGTATGTTGTGCGTGTGCGTGCGTGCATTCGTTTGTGTGTCTGTGCGTGCTTGTGTGTGTCCCTGATTTATTTGCTTTTATACAATAATAATGTCAACCACAGACATTGCCGAGGTGAGGTGGCTTGCGTGCCTCAACTATACAGACAGCCGTACTGTAGGTGCAACCACAGCGGAGGGGTATCTTTGGAAAGGCCAGACAAACGTGTGGTTCCTGAAGAGGGGCAGCACCTAGTTACAGTCTGGGTGACTGACTGAACTGGCCTTGCAACATCAGCTAATGTGGCTTTGCCACACAGTTACTACAAACGGCTGAAAGCAAGAGGAAACTACAGTCGTTACTTTTCGCGAGGACATGTAGCTCTATTGTATGAAAGTATGGTGATGGCATCCTCTCGGGTAAAATATTCCTGAGGTATAATAGTCCCCCATTCGGATCTCCGGGCGGGAACTACTCAGGATGATGTTGTCATAAGGAAAGACAATAATGGCATTCTACGGATCGGAGCGTGGAATGTTAGATCCCTTAATCGGGTAGGAAAATTTGAAAATTTAAAATGGAAATGATAGGTTGAAGTTAGATATAGTGGGGATTAGTGAAGTTCGGTGGCAGGATGAACAGGATTTCTGGTCAGGTGAGTACATGATTATAAATACAAAATCAGTTGGGGGTATCACAGGAGTAGGACTGATAATGAATAAGAAAATAGGAATGCAGGTAAACTACTATGAGCAGCACAGTGATCACATTATCATTGTCAAGATAGATACGAAGCCAACACCGATAACAGTAGTACAGGTTTATATGCCAACCAGCTCTGCCGTTGATGAAAAGATTGAACAAATGTATGAGGAGTTAAAGGAAATTATTCAGACAATTAAGAGAGAGGAAAACTTAATTGTGATAGCAGACTGGAATTCGGTAGTAGGAAAAGGTAGAGAAGGAAAAAATAGTAGGTGCATATGGCCTGGGCAGAAGGAATGAGAGAGGAAGTCGCCTGGTAGAATTTTGCACGGAACATGATTTAATCGTAACAAACATCTGATTTAAGAATCACAAAAGAAGGTCATATACATGAAAGAGATCAGGAGACACCGGAAGGTTATCAGGTAGATTTAATAATGCTAAAACAAGTTGTACAAGTTGTAACTAACCTTCCGTTTCCTATATTTTACTCCTGCTGATTTCAGACTTTGAAAGAGTATATTCCAATCAACATTGTCAAAAGCTTTATCCAAATCTACAAAAGCTAGAAATGTAGGTTTGCCTTTCCTTAATCTGTGTTCTAGGATAAGTAAAGATTGCCTCCCGGGTTCCTGCATTTCTCCTGAATCCAAACTGGTCTGTTCCAAGGTCGGCTTCTAGCAGCTTCTCCATCCTTCTGCAAATAATTCGTGTTAAAATTTGGCAACCATGACTTATTAAACTGATGGTTCTGTAATTTTCACACTTGCCTGCACCTGCTTTCTTTGGAATGGGGATTATTATATTATTCTTAAAGAGTGAGAGTATTTCCCCTGTCTCATACATCTTACGAACCAGGTGAAATAGTTTTGTCATGGCTGGTTCTCCCAGAGACTTCAGTTGTTACGAGGGCATGTTGTCCACGTAAATACATAAAATAAAAGCGATATTATTTCTTAAGTAACTCATCCACGTAGCCTATATTGATATTGCAGTAGAGGGTAGCTGCATTCGATTGGGGTAATCGTGAGTTTTGATAGCAGAAAAGGACTGATCCACAGTACTACAAGTCCAGAAAGAAGAAAGAGCTAATCTCAACCTAACACCTTTTACTGCGATAATTATTTTTACTGGTATTACCTGTGGTCGAAAATCAACCAATTGTGTTTAGAATGGTCACTGGGGGTAAAATTTTACGTCGACGGCCTCGAGTAATTATGTTGGCAACATCAACAACACGATAGAAAATCTTTGTCCATTTGTTCGAACCACATAGAATGACTCGATTAGTGTATCGTACAGACCATGAAGTAAACTAATAATGCTGTTCCTACTCAGTAAAAATAATTACCCTCGTAAAGCGAAGATTACATGAGGAAACGTCAGCGTTTTCAAGCGACTGGCTAAAATGAAGACTCACAGGATACTCACTATTCAGCATCTGTTGCCAACATTGTCATAGGAGGCCGTTGGAATATTTGGTAAAATTTAACCGGCACTGGGAGGTATGAAACGGTATCTTTTACATGTTAAGGAAAATGCCTGACACAATAATAACAGCCGGCCGTGGTGGACGAGGGGACTAAGGCGATCCAGTTACGGTCTGCACGACCACTACGGTCGGGGGCTCGAATCCCCCCTCGGGCATGGATATTTGTGCCGTCCTTAGTGTTAGCTAGTTCATAAGTAGTTTGTAAGTTTAGGAACTGAGGACCCCGTAGTTAAGTCCCATAAGCTGTACAAACATTTGAACATTTGAACAACAACAACAAATAAAGACGGAAGTGTATACTTCTCATGCCATTTTCGTATTATATAACTTTCATTAGCCTAATATTTGAAATGGAACTACAATTTCGGCGCCAAGAAATAATTTTATTACGATACTGCGATATTCGGAATTCCAGAGCTGACAACATGTCAACTTCGTTGTTCCACCCGTGCACCGCTACATGTCTCTCCCGGCGCATCGTGATTTATATCGGCATTCTCGACTTCGTAGTTCCACCCGAGCACCGCTAGATGCGTCTCCCGGTGCATCATCCCTTATATCGGCATTCATATGAAAACATCTATTTCCTTTAATCACTGTTAATCGCTGCGAAAACGAAGCATTTGGACGGCACAAGAAAGTGAGTTGGGAGCACTCCATGTTTCGATATTCACTTATTTTAAAACGTTATTTTAATACTGCAGAAGTGCTGCATTACAACGTCTTTGGTCGAGGCGTATAGCCAATCAGTGAGCTGATTGTTGGAAAATGTAGAACTTGATCCAAGCTGTAGATAGGAAAATTTCTACTTCCTTTTACCACTTTTAATGGCTAAATGCACACATAATATTTATATTCGTGAAATCTACGACAAACAATCTGTCGAATTGTGTAACTTTCATTGGCCTTCTTGTACGAGTAAATTAGTAATCTCTACCACAATTTTCGTGTTAGTGTATTTGTATAATGATTTCGCCGTTCCGTTAACAATCGGTGGTGGCTGATATTTAACTGCTGTCGGCAAGCGAGTCGCCGGCGCCTCGGCGTGCAGCTTTAACCATTATTGACTGTGATGAGCGCCACCTCGCAGAGACTGTGCCACAGGCATTAATCATCGCTATCTCTGGCGCACAACAAACACGAAGCGTGTCCGCCGTGTGTGCCACAACGCTGAATAAGCTGCGCCAGTCTTATCGCGGAAACAGCCAGACCTTTACTGGATCCGTGTTCTACGAGGAAGCCGAACCACATCCTCACTCACATACAGCGTTTCTCCGGCTATTAGGTGCGCAACTCCTACGTTCTAAAGTCGAAAGTAATAGTTACACTTGCCCTGCCTTCCAGAAGTAACTCAGTACAAGCAAGTACTCTACAAGAACGTAATAAACTATTTCGCTGAGATAATAGCTGGACCATACAAAATTTCGACGCATCAACAGCATTTCAAAGCTTTCGTGTGCTGACGTCTTCACGTATTTAATCATTGTTTCATCTTAACCACATTCCATTCTGCCAAGCTGTTACAACAACCACTTGGAAATGCCACACGTTGAAAAACAGTCTGCATTTTGAAACTTCCGGGCTGATTAAAAGTATGCGCCGGAACCGGGACTCGAACCTGGGACCTTTGCCTTTCGCGGGCAAGCGGTCTACCGACTGAGCTCTTCCGACACGACTCAGGACGCCGCCCCACAACTTTACTTACGCCAGTACCTCGCCTCCTACTTTCCAAACTTCACAGAAGCTCTCCTGAAAAACATGCAAGACTAGCACTCCTGGAAGAAATGATATGGTGGTGACATGGCTTAGCCACAGCCTAAGGGATGTTTCCAGAATGAAGTTTGTGGGGTGGCATCGTGAGTCGTGTCGGGATTTCTCAGTCGGTAGAGCGCTTGATGGTGCTGTTGGAGTATCGAAATGGTAGCTTAATGGAAAAAAATGTTATAATGTCGTTGTTTAAAAGTTATTGCTCACTAACACCGTGTGATAGGAAACTACAATCACTTTATTACCGACTAGGAAATGTGAAATGAGACCCATCTTATTTTGTACTTCAGTTTTCTTTCGATGTCTGAAAACTCACTTTTATCCACAGGACAATACTCATACTGTCTGCCGGCCGCGGTGGCCGAGGGGACTGAGGCGCTTCAGTCACGGTCTGCACGGCCACTACGGTCGGGGGTTCGAATCCCCCCTCGGGCATGGATATTTGTGCCGTCCTTAGTGTTAGTTAGTTCATAAGTAATTTGTAAGTTTAGGGACTGATGACCCCGTAGTTAAGTCCCATAAGCTATACAAACATTTGAACATTTGAACATTCATACTGTCTGCGCAAACTATATTGAAACCCGCGAATGGTGGCGTGGCTGGTTGCGCATGTCTAGATAAAAATGAGAAAAACATCTTTGTTGGTTTCAAGCGGCAGTTAACGTACGCTGAAATACAAGCTTTGCCCTTGAAGGAACCTTATAGGCTACAAAAAATGGCTTGCTTAGATAGAATTCGTTGGGTGCAAGCACCATCAGAGATGACAACATTGCAACAAATAAAATAAAATCCACTAGTAACTCACTAAAATCAAGCTTAATTTTGATAAAATGCTCTCGGATTTCCAACCGCGTCAAGTGGTTTGATATTGATGCAAGCAGAAGACCACCAGGGAGGAGACAAAGAAGCAGCTTGCATTCTTGCAGTTCAGTGGCTCGGTAGCGGGAAAGTCACAAGGTCGTCTCAGTCTTCAGGTCCCAGTCCCAACGAAATTAGAACAGCTGAACAATAATGTAGGTGTACACAAGATACCGTGTGGGTGTGGACAGCTATACATTGGGCAGACAGTGCGTACTATTGAACAGCGCTGTGTTAAACGCGAAAGATGTTTCCGTTAGCGTTACCCCGAGAGATCAGCATTTGCGAAGAATGTTGAAAAAAAATAATAAAAAAAATACAACAAGTCATCTGTTGCGTTCGACGAAATATCAGTGATTACAAGAACATATACTTTCTGGGATAGCGCAATAAAAGAAACAGTTGAAATTAGAGTCTTAATAACGACGGTGGTTGCAGCTACACACAGCTTCGGACCTGGCAATGGGACGGTTGACGCGGGCGCGGCAGGCACGCAACCAAACCATTACCATATGTGGCGATACTGTGAGCACCAATGACGTCACAGGAAGCCGCGCAACTATATAACGACGACGGCATCAGTGAATCGACATTCAACACTTGAAAATGGCCGAGTAGATCTCGGGCGAAAGCTCGTTGATTTGAAACCTCTTCACGTGGCTGAAAGCCCAAGAGAATTTTATCAGTAAAACTCGCCGCGAAGCTATTCATACATGTTTAAATTTAGCAACGCCTATGACAGTCGCATCAGAGTGTTCACAATGATTGGCTGTCGGAGAATGCGTGAGGCAAATACGCAGATCAAGCCTAAATTCGACCACTGTCGTTCCTGGTCACAACTACAAGTAGCAACTTTGCGTGGAAACAGAATTATTCCAAATCACATAAGAAAATTATAGCAGCAGAAAGGGCAGTTGTCGCGTTTATATCAACTTTTTAGTTCAAGACTGTTTCTTCTGCTCCTTCTGCAGTTGACGTACTTGCAGGCACTCGGCATGGCTCGATCCACAAGCGATGCTACCTCAGAAACAGAAAAACAGCTGTACTTGACACTATGACAGACGCCAGATACTGTCAACTACAGAGAGACTAGCGGTAGGGGCTGCTTGCGGGCTGCCAAGGTTGCTACACACTTCAGTGAACGTAGTGCCACCTAGTGATTGATGCCATAAGGAAAGTGTGACGCTGTCGCCGCTCGGTGTCTGTTTCCAGGCAAGGGTTTCCTGCCAGAGTAAAGCCGTCGCCACACGGAACATGACAGAGAGGACACAGTTCGTGGTAATGGTGAGGCATCGACTAGGGCAGGGGTGGTGTCGGGCGTTCCACAAGGTGGTGTTGTTGGTCCTCTGCTGTTCCTTATTTACATGGGCGATTTGGGGGAGTATCTGGGTGGCTCCATTGGGTTGTTTGCGAATGACGCCGTCATTTGCCGTCTAGTGGGATCATCTGAGGGTCGGAACCAGCTGCAGAACAATCTGAATAAGATGTCATTATGGTGTAAAAATTGGCAATTGTCTCTGAATGGTGAGAAGTGTGAGGTCGTCCACATCAGTACGAGGGGAGATCCGTTGAACTTTGTTTACGAGATGAATCAGTCAAACGTCTAGGCCGTGGACTCCGCAAAATACCTAGGAGTTACTATTACTTCAGACTTGAATTGGAGAGAGCACGTAGATGGTGTCGTGGGAGGGGCGAGCCGGAGACTGCAGTTTAGTGGCGGAGCCTTTAGGGGATGCAACAGAACTACTAAGGAGGCTGCATGCACTGCGCTTGTCCGTCCATTTTCGGAGTGTTGCTGCCCAGTGTGGGATCCTTATCGGGTGGGTTTGGCGGGGGACATCGGGGGACGTCTGGGAGGGGCGGCTCGTTTTGTGTTGTAGCGATGCAGAGGGGACAGCGTTACAGAAATGATACAGAATCTGGGATGTGAAACATTACACCAACGACGCTTATCGCTGCGGCGTGGTCTACTTACGAAACTCCAAACATTTTCCTCCGAATGCGAAAATATATTGTTGATTCCCCACTTACATAGGACGTTTGCAAGAAACGAGGCGCGATTCTAGCGCCTGTCAAAGGTTCAAGCGCGACTCACGGTTGAGTCTCGGACACCATGTATTTCAAACGTCAACTTCGCTTCGCAGTTTCTCCGGATGTAATTGACGCATCGCGATGCAAGCAACGCCGTTCTTTTTGAGATTTTTCATTCTATCGATTTCTTAAGAAATAATATGGGGTATCCATTTAAAAGAACATAATTTTGTGTTGAAAACAATATGTCTTCACGTTTTAGAGTGTCTCAAAGCACCTACTTTCATAAGCCCCTACCATACGTTCATGACCGTGAAAGTCTTTTTCCAATATCTCTTGTAGTTTGAGATATCTGGGGTGAAACAGTTGAGTGGGACACCCTGTATATACCGGGTGAGTCATCCAACTTTACCACTGGGAATATCTTATAAATCACAACAAATATTTAAAAACTAACTCTGCAGACCGAAAGTGAGGAGAGGGGCTGGTGTAATTGCTTAATACAAACCATTAAAAATGCACGTAAGTATGTTTTTTAACACAAACAAAAGTTTATTTTTAGATGGAAACCTATTATTATTTTTAGCACAACTAAAAATAGGAAAACATGCCGTTTGTTTCATTTTGAAATGTTAATTACATCCAGAGTTATTGTACCAATGAAATACGACGTACGACGGCATATATGGCGTCTTCATCTCCCTGGATAGCCACGTGGTGTGACGTCATTGGCGTTCTCCCACCTTATTGGTGATCAGACTTGGTGAGAATATTTAGCATGCTTGAGAATATCTAGAATGCTTCATACTGCCCGACACGTTGGGAAAGCCTCGCCAACGCTAGGTTCGCACGAGGCCAACGAGAAAGACAGGCCCCGGTGCGCCTGTCAAATTACGTAAGCAAGGTAGGCCTGAGTCGGCGCGATCGCTAGCTGAGTGGCCCGCTGCTACGAGGCAGTGGGCTGTGCCCCAGCGCCCGGCCAATCCGCTAGCGTTCGCGCCGGCTCAGGCCTACCTTGCTTACGTAATTTGACAGGCGCGCTGCGGCCTGTCTTTCTCGTTGGCCTCGGGTTCACACGTTGTGACGTCAGAAACTCGCCACGTTGGCCACACTCGTTCAGATGCAAGCTCTGTGTGCCGACGGCTTAAGGGGCAGGCAATGTGTCTCAAAACTGTTCAAATGTTTGTAGGTCTATCGGACCAAACTGCGTGGTCATCAGTCCGTAGCTTACAAACCACTTAAACCTAGGTAAACTAACCTAAGAACAAACACACACACCCATGCCCCAGGGTGGACTCGAACCTCCACGACGAGCAACTGAGCGCTCCCCAGCGAGACGCTTTAGACCGGTCGGCTACTTCACCGCGGCCTAGCAAAGTTAACGGCACTGAGATATACCCTTTACTAACATTACCAAACCTTGCATGATCTGTCGCAGATGGCATACCGCTACTGCCCTTCATACCTACCCCACTGTCGCAGAGGTTTTTTTTTTCCCCTTGGCTCTTGCCTTGGCACTTTTTTTCCTCTGCCCCTACACACCGTTACCCTTCGTATACCTTTCGACCAATTCTATCTCCAGATGCACCGTATTAATGGGTGATCGTGCCCACACGTACGGATAACATCGCGGTTCCCACATCCCGTGATCCACCTTGTCGCGTCCCAAATTTGGTTATTGCAAGGGATTGAGCGACACGGTTCGTTGCAAGGGATTTTAGCCGTTGACCGAATTGAGAGGGAGACTTTGTCTGACTAAGATGTTATTATCCCTGGGATTGACTATAAAGGATTTTAATACTGAAATAAATCTCCTGTTTAAGTTTAACAATTTATAGTTTATTCAGATAAGTACAAGCAAACTGTCTGGGTGAGGTATCTTCCACTAAGTGGCCAAGTCTTATACAGAGACGATGTCTGTCTTACATCATTCCGTCTGCCTTAACAAGAACCCGTCAATATTACCCACACGACTAAAGAACAGAGTCCCCCGACTACTTCCCAAAGTCCATCCGGTCCCGCAGCTACCGCTGCCTATCTCTCCCGGCTGCCTGCCTGCAGCTCCTACCTTCTGCTTCCAAGTGACTACGCCCAACAACTCCTCCGAGGAGCGGCCTGCTCCTAAGTTTTGTACACGTTTTCCCCTTCGACCCCTCAAGCGCCTTGCGAGAGCGGCGTCGAAGACTACTCGCCTTCTCATTGGCTGTGATAGTGCACTAGCATTCAGTCGTTCTCCAGAGGCTGGGTGGAAGGGCAGAGGTGCCTCTCCTAACATGGTCACACACTGAGTCCTGAGCCTCTCATTGGCTTCTCAGGACGGAGTGCTGCCCGCGGCAGAAGCCCTCTCTCTTTCCTCTTCTCATCCCACGCTCTCTGTCTCTCCAGAAATGCTTACTATCATAATTGCTGACCCTCTTATCTAGCGCACACAGAACCTTTGTGCCTCCTGTCTGGCGTCTGGCGTCCGCCTGGCCTGCGAGCTACCTCGTGGCGTCTCCTGCCACGCTACAAAACTTTCTGCTTCTCAATACTTCGTTTTACCATTTTTATTAATTAATTAATCAATTAAGACTTGGCTTTTGGCGTGGATATGACAACCTTAGCAAACTAACCTAATTACGAAGGTGACAGTAGAACTTTTGTGATGGTTGGCCACGTTGGTGTGGGCGTGGAGGGGCCCCATCCTTGCCCACACAGGTTATTACCAAATGAAGGTCACTGCGACCACCACAGCGAGTGTCAACTTAGTTTGCGCAGACACTTTTGGTCCCTGCAACTGGTGGCCTTCAGCTGTCTCGGCAGTCCGCTCGGCTGCTGCCCTCGGCAGGTGTGCGGCGGCGGCCGGTGGGCGCCGACGTGTCGGGTGGCTGCCGTGCGGGCGTCGCGTGCGCCGCGGCTCCCCAGGGCGTAGGCGTGGCGCCTCGGCGCGGTCCCCGCGGCCCGTCTTCCCTTCCGGCCCTTCCCTCCCCCTGCCCCTGCCCTCCCCCTGCCCTCTCCACCCTCTGCCGCCCACCGCCACCCCCGCCCTTCCCACCGTCGTCTCGTGCCGCCGCCGAGGCCCAGCGGGCGGTCGCCAGGGTGTGGTCCCTCCCGGCACAATCGATACTCCGCCAACTCCACATGTGCCATCTGGCCACACATGTGCCGTCTCCGCCAGATCACCACCGCCACAGGCCGGCAGCCACGTCACCGCTGCAGAGTCCTAGAACAAGAAGCCATTGTCGCCTATCTGCTCTTCAGGATAGTAGTAAGGTTTCATGCATAGGACGTGAACAATGTCTCTTCGATTTAGTCGTTTCGACGACGGAACATAATCCTCAACTTGCCGCGGCGGAGTAGCCGAGCGGTCTAAAGCGCCTCGCTGCGGAGCGCGCGGTTGCTCGCCGTGGAGGTTCGAGTCCTTCAACTCCTTCCCCTCCTCTCTGTCAGTATCCCCCCTCTCTCTTTCTCTCTGTCAGTGTCCTAATCTCTCCTCTTTCTCTATATATCGTATAGTTTCGAAGCCAGTTGTAAGGTTTCCCTCCGGCATGCAACACATATGTTTGGAGAATGTTGAAAAGTTTTTCGTGAAAACGAAATGTGCTACTTTTATGGTGATACGTCAAATGGTTTTGAAGTCTACCCTAAGGTAGCCTTGGCGATGCACCGTACAGAGACTTACGAAAGGTATAAGCTGTTTCAGTTTAAATTTTATGCAAATTCATCAAGCCATTAGACCGAGATAGCGCCTAATGGCATTTAAATTATAGTCCTATAAAAGAATTTTATGATGTAAGATCGCTTAAACTATCATGTTCGATTGGAATAAATCAAGGAAATTAGATGAACATGGGGCGCAATTTTTACTGGTATGGGTGACCATTTGGGCGATCATACGCTACCCCTAGTAGCTGCACTCAGCCATATGCCAATAGAGGAGCTACGTGACCTAGTAATAGCGGCCCCAAACACAAAGGCGGAAAGAGAAGGCCCCACACCCGGATCCAATGACGTCAGTGCGGGAAGGATAACTTAAGCGTTGGATCATCCGAGTCATATTCGAGGTGAAAAAGGAGCTAAACTACGTTGCTCAGAACAATTAGTGCATCAGATGAGATATCATACACAATATCTGAATGCGGCGCCATTCGTTTCTACTACAATCCTGATATCTTCCGCCCAGTTTCTGTGGGACAAACTGTGTCGTGGTTTAAAAGGGACGCACACCATTGGCCTCCTTGCATAGAGGCCACATTAAGAATGTCAATTCCGGACTGTTTGTGTTGATTTTCTACAAAGTTGCTGCCGGGACAGCACGTTCTGTATCGACAGGCTGTTAACTGGAGATGACGGTCATCTCTTGTTGATGTTTCCCGTGGACGTCTTTGGCATTGACGTCTTTTAACGGCACCAGTTATCTGAAAGGTTCGTGGAAATTACAGTTGGGACACTACAAAATAGCTACAGCCACCTCACTCCGTTCACCACATAGAGACAAGGCCCGACAACAGCCAATGTGACGTCACACCGACCATGTCATGATCGCCAGTGACTGGCTGTCTGCTGAGAGGCAGTGGGCTGTGCCAACATCGTCTAGATACAAGGCCTCACAAAAAGTCCGTGTCTTGTCACACCGATAGGCCCCAGCGGCCAGCCACTCAGCTAGCGATGACAGCCTATTGGTGTGACATGACACAGACTTGTTGTGAGGCCTTGTATCTAGACGGTGTTGGCTGTACCCCATCGGCGAGCCAGTCAGCTGGCTGTCGCGGCCTGGTCAGTGACGTGACACAAGCTCCTGTGAGGTATTGTCCCTAAGTGGTGTTAGTCGGTCCCGATTCCAACCTTCCTATTACTCTCCATGCCATGTCTTCGGATAATCCATGTTGTTGTTGCACTGCACTGCCTGCTCACCACACTATCCTAACCCAACTGCACGTACTGTAAACACATGTGAACACCAACCCCCTAATGTTGTTGTCTCCACTCCGCAAAAACGACAGAAAGATGTCGAACCATATTTAGGTCATTCTGCCGACGACAATACTTCAGAACGTAGATATTCATCTGATCACCTAATTCTACAATAAAAACTATCACGGCTGGCTGAAATAGTTACTGTTGAACCTTCTGGGTTATATGGTCGTAGTCGAAGAAACATTTCTGCTCATGACGTTTCGTCCAGAGCTGCGCTGGACATCTTCAGAGGTGCTTCTGGTAGCGGTGAGTCTTGCCGACTGACGAGTCTGACGTCGCAGAGCGGTATAAATGCTGTCTAAAAGCGGGGTATTCAAGTGGGTCCGATCTGTAAAGGACAAACGCCCTACTCTATCACCAATTGGGGAGTACTATATTCCGTGTTGTTGTGGAAAAGTGTATATTGGTACTACAAAAGGGAGTGTGAATACAAGACTGAAAGAACACAAAATTCTTTGCCGACTGGGCAAAACTGAGAAATCAGCTGTAGCTGAAAATGTTTATGAATTAGGAAATAATTGAGCCGCAGTGGAGTAGCCGAGCGGTCTAAAGTGTCTCGCTGCGGAGCGCGCGGTTGCTCGTCGTGAAGGTTCGAGTACTCCCTGGGGCATGGATGTGTGTGTTGTCCTTCGGTTAGTTTACCTAGGTTTGAGTAGTTTGTAAGCTACGGACTGATGACCACGCAGTTTGGTCCGATAGATTATCAAACATTTAAACATTTTTTTGAATGAAGTTTCCCGAAACGGTAATTTTATCTACAATGACGAACTATTGGATTCAACTGCTGGGTTACTAGTCTGTAGCTTACAAACTACTTAAACTAAGGTAAACTAACCTAAGGACAACACAAACACCCATGCCCGAGGGGGGACTCGAACCTCCGACGGCGAACGGCATCGCACCGCAGCACGGCACCCCAATGCGCACGACTAATCCACCGCGACGACTAACTATTATCCACGGCTGTACACAGAAGCAATCGAAATATAAAAATAATTTTAACAGAAAGGAAGAAGTTATGAAACTTAGTGACATGCGGACGGTTGCTCCTCAGAGTAGGTAATTACGCTTTTATCCTTAACCATCGACTATCGATAGATACGTTTTACCTTTGACAAGGCTTATCTCTGATCCACCTAATTGTTTTGACCAATGTATATACTCCCTTTCATTTAGCATTTGGGTTAGATAACACTTTTGAAGAAATTCGCGAGTCGCTCTTTGAAAAACAACAATATCTGTCACGAACCTGTGTTGGCGAGGCATTTAGACCGGCAGCATTCATCATCGTTAAAGAAAGTCGCCCGCGCCACTGTTGCGGAAACGCAATGGCGCAGTAATGGGCCGTTCCTTGCCGGGCTAATGTAAGTGGTGCGCTTACTTAAGGGAGAATAATGAGATGTTATCGGAGACGGCAGCGGCGGCGTTTCATACGCGAGCACCGCCCTGATGCCGCAAGATTGCCGCCGCGACTCGCGTGCCGGCCGCGGGCCCCGCTAATTGCGAGTACCCGCGCCGCGCCGCGCCGGGCCGTTCTGCGCATGCGCGCCGCGCTCGCCACGCGTTTCGCGATAGCCGCAGCGCAACGGTAAACAAAACCTGTAGGCACCAGCTAAGAGTCTAGGGTGACCAGACGTCCCGTATTTTACGGGTTCGTTCCATCTTATTTTCATTAAATGTCCCGTGGTCCCTGGACGTATATTGTCCCGTATTTTAGTAACCGTCCCATATATTATGGATTAACATTTTTTAATGTAATATGGTAACAAAATGGAGAACAAATGTAGTCATAATCAATAGGCTTTAATTCAAACGGGGTGAGTCACGAATTTTAATATTTCAAACTTTGGGGGCAGTCTTTTTTTTGTATATATTAAATGCAAAAGTAGCATTAAGCTATATAGGTTTTAAAGTATTCTTGGTCAACCTATGATTTATTGCATTTTTCCCCTTTTTTTAAAGTAATACTAAGAGATGAATTTGACAGAACACTGAAGGACCTAAGTCGAAACAAGGCCCCTTTAGTAGATGACATTCCCTCAGAGCTACTGAAGTCTCTGGGAGAACCAGCCATGACAAAACTGTTTCACCTGGTGTGTAAGATGTATGAGACAGACGAAGTACCCTCACTCTTTAAGAAAAATATTATAATCACCACTCCAAAGAAAGAAGGCGCAGACAGGTGTGCAAACTACAGAACCATCAGTTTAATAAGTCATGGTTGCAAAATATTAACACGAATTATTTACAGAAGGGTGGTAAAGGTGGTAGAAGCCAACCTCGGGGAAGATCAGTTTGGGTTCAAGAGAAATGTAGGAACACGGGAGGCAATACTCACTTTACGGCTTATCCTAGAAGATAGATTACGAAAAGGCAAAACTACATATCTACCTTTTGTAGATTTGGAGAAGGCTTTTGACAATGTACATTGGAATAAACTCTTTCAAGTTCTGAAGCAAGCAGGAGTAAAATATAGGGAGCGTAAGGTTATTTTCAACTTGCACAAAAACCAGACAGCGTTTGTCAGAGTTGAAGGACATGAAAGGGATGCAGTGGTTCGGAAGGGAGTAAGACAGGGTTGTAGCCTTTCTCCAATGTTATTCAATTTGTACATTAAGCAAGCTATAAAGGAAAGCAAGGAGAAATTTGGAGAAGGAATTAAAGTTCAGGGTGAAGAATTAAAAACATTGCGTTTTGCCGACGACAAAGTAATTCTGTAAGAGACAGCAAAGGACCTGGAAGAGCAGTTGAACGGAATGGACTGGGTGCTGAAAGGTGCATATAAGATGAACATTAAAAAGAGTACAACAAGGGTAATGGAGTGCAGTCTAAGAAAATCAGGTGATGATGAAGGATTAGGTAACGAAACAATAAAGGAGGTAGATGAGTTTTGTTACTTGGGCAGTAAAATAACAAATGATAATCAAAATATCCACGGGTGTACTGCCGGTCTATAGTGTCTAACGGGCACAATATTTCGGCGATCATACATGTCGCCATCATCAGGTGAACTGACGGACTGAGCTCCTTGAGACGCCCTGGCACGGAGATCCGCACGCTACGGCTGCTCGAAGGGAACTGGGTTTTAGCCCGGTAGCGGGCGATTTAAATACCCTCGGCCCGCGGAGCGACCCCTCCGCGGTCCGCGCCGCGGCCGCGCAGTGGAACCGATTGCGACGGCGTCTGAGATGACGTCGGTGCGAGGGCTCTGTCCGCCGTGGTCGTCACTTCGTTACGTTTGCTACATTTACTCTTAATTAACCCGAACGCTGGTTCCCAAGCTTTGCTAAGATTATAGCCACAGTCACGGTTTATGAGGTCGTCACTTGTGCGAATTTCAATGGCCTCTCTAACGACGCAGTCCCAGGATCTCGACGTATGTACCAGAATCCTAGTGCGTTCATACTCCATCGCATGATTCTCCGACAAACAATGTTCAGCGACCACCTACTTGCTCGGATACATCAATCGTGTGTGCCTCTGGTGTTCAACGCATCGATCCTCGGCGGTACGCATCGTCTGTCCAATATATGACTTTCCACATTGACACGGAATCTGGTACACGCTGGCCTTCCTCAAACCGAGATCATCTTTAGCGTTCCCCACCAGTGCACGAATTTTATTCGGCTGACAAAATATAGTTCGAAGCTGGTGTTTTTTTTTTTTTTTTTTTTTTTTTTTTTTTTTTTTTTTTTTTTTTCAAAATGCGGGTGATCTTCTTCGAGAGTGCGCCGGTATATGCAACGAACGCAGTCCCTACATCCTCCCTCGTGTTTTCATCCGTTTCCACAGGTTATGTTATAGTGGTTGGGCGAAGAGCCCGCTGAATCTGCCACTCCGAGTACCCATTTTTTCGAAATACAGTTCTCAGGTGTTCCAATTCCTGAGGTAGACTCTCTGCGTCGGAGATAGTGCGCGCTCTATGTACTAGAGTTTTAAGTTCAAATGTTTGTTAAGCTTATGGGACTTAACTACGGGGTCATCAGTCCCTAAACTTACAAACTACTTATCAACTACCTTATACTAAGGACGGCACAAATATCCATGCCCGAGGTGGGATTCTAACCCCCGACCGCAGTGGCCGTGCAGACCGTGACTGGAGCGCCTCAATCCCCTCGGCCACCGCGACCGGCGAGTTTTAAGTACCCCATTCCTCTGTGAAGGGTGGTGACAGCTGTCTGCGTGTAAATACAGATGAGTGTGCGTTGTCTTCCAATATACACTATGACCCAGGGTGCCATCAGGTGTTCTCTTGACCAAGACGTCAAGGAACGGCAATTTACCCTCCGTTTCAATCTCCATAGTGAATTTGATGTTGGGGTGTATGAAGTTCAGATGTGTAAGGAAGTCAAGGAGTTTATCCATACCATGTGGCCAGATGACGAAAGAGTCGTCCACGTAACGGAAAAAGCAAGTAGGTTTCCATTCAGATGATGCCAGGGCTTCCTTCTCGAAATCCTTCATGTACAAATTTGCAACCACAGGGGTTAGTGGGCTACCCATGGCGACTCCCTCCTTTTGTTCGTAGTATTCGCCATTGAAAAAAAAAGTTCGGTGGTCTACTCGTCAAATTTCTGGCCAATCAAATCTAGTGACTCTGGAAGGGGCACCTTCGTAAACAACGAAACGACGTCAAAACTCACCATGATATCTGACTCATCCAGCCTGAAGTTGTTAAGGCGCTTAACAAAATCCAAGGAATTACGGATGTGATGAGGGCATTTACCCACATAAGGACTTAATATTCCCGTCAAGTATTTGGCTAACAAATATGTAGGTGCTCTGATGTTACTGACAATGGGACGTAACGGCGCCCCATCTTTGTGAACTTTAGGGAGTCCATAAAGTCTTGGAGGTACCGGACCTTGAGGTAGCAGTTTCTTGGCGACACCCTCCGGTAAATCCGCATCCTTGAGAAGCGCCCTCGTCTTGTTTTCCACCTTCTTTGTGGGGTCAACGCTGATCTTCCGGTAGGAAGCGTCATTTAGCAGGCTCTGCATCTTTTCAGTGTAGACCTTATGGGAGACAACAACCGTACCATTGCCTTTGTCAGCCGGTAAGACAACAATATCAGGGCGCTCCCTCAGGTCACGAATGGCCGCCCTCTCTTTACTATTGATGTTTGACTTCGTGGGCTTGGATTTCGTCAACGCACGACAAGTTTCACGACGTATTTCCTCAGCTGATTCAGGCGGAATTCGAGCTGCAACCTGTTCAACAGCACTAATAATTTCTGCGACCGGTGTGAACTTGGGGGTAGGAGCAAAGTTGAACCCTTTCTCCAAAACTGAGACCGCATCATCACTCAACTCCATGCCACTCAGATTGATGACAGTCTTGAACGGAACCTGCATAGATGGTTTGTCAAGGAGGCGTCAGAACTTAGCTGTTTGACGTCCCGTTGCCTTCTTATGGGCGGAATCGGCTGCAACCGAAGTAACACCATCTATCCAATCCCAGGAAAAAGACGTGAAGTGACTAGCCAGTTGCAAATGCAGTTTGAATAGTTCCAGTGAGATGAACTCAAGGCTACGGCGGGTGAAATGCGTTCTCTCACGAAGCAATGCGAGGCTGGCCCGTTTCTTAATCCTCTTGGCTGCTGCAGAATCGATGTGATGCGTAACCTTAGCAAAATTTGGAACAACATTCTCGGAACGACATCTCTTTAGAAGAGTACTTAGCAAACGACATCTACGGTGGCGCTACTTTTCAAATTTCTTCATGCTGCGATACATCTCCTCCCCGTATAGGTGTATGATGTGATTCTTTAGTTTCTCCCGGCGTATTTGATAATCAAAATATCCACGGGTGTACTGTCGGTCTATAGTGTCCAACGGGCACAATATTTCGGCGATCATACATGTTGCCATTATCAGGTGAACTGACGGACTGAGCTCCTGGAGACGCCTCGGCACGGAGATCCGCACGCTACGGCTGCTCGAAGGGAACTGGGTTTTAGCCCGGTAGCGGGCGATTTAAATACCCTCGGCCCGCGGAGCGACCCCTCAGCGGTCCGCGCCCCGCGCCGCGGTCGCGCAGTGGAACCGATTGCGACGGCGTCTGAGATGACGTCGGTGTGAGGGCTCTGTCCGCCGTGGTCGTCACTTCGTTACGTCTGCTAGATTTACTCTTAATTAACTCAATCGCTGGTTCCCAAGTTTCGGTTCGATGTGAGGGCTCTGTCCGCCGTGGTCGTACTGGTTCAAATGTTTGTATAGTCTATGGGACTTAACTACGGGTTCATCAGTCCCTAAACTTACAAACTACTTATAAACTACTTACGAACTAGGACGGCACAAATATCCATGCCCGAGGGGGGATTCGAACCCCCGACCGTAGTGGCTGTGCAGACCGTGACTGGGGCGCCTCAGTCCCTTCGGCCACCGCGGCCGGCGGTCGTCACTGGTCTCTCATTTTCAACTAATTTGCATCTGAAGATATGTGTAGCAAATGCTGATGTGGAACAGTGTTCTCCATCACAAATTTTTAAGGTGTGCGAAAACAACATATTTAGTTTGCAGACTGTGAAGGAAGTAATTAGAATAACACATTTTCACAATACGTCATGTGGTGATCATTATGTTAAAATATCGACCTCCGGAATGACATACATTCTTCTGCAAAATTTAATTCACAGAGAAAGACGTAAACTAATCAAGACTGTCTTTCTTGCTTGTTTGTATCTGAGAACTATAAAAGAATAAAGTATTTCTTTAATTAGTAATGCAATTTATTTGGTTTTTAGTTGCGTTATATTCAGTAGTTATGTTCTAAATGTTTAAATGTCATAAACCTGTTGGACAAAACAGCTATGGTCATCAGTCCCTAGACTTACAAACTAGTTAAACTACCCCAAGGACAACACACACACTCTTTCCCCCGGGTGGACTAGAACTGCCGACGGCGAGCAACTGCGCGCTCCGCAGGAAGTCGTCTCAGAATGCTTGGGTACTCCACCGCGGCGAGTAACTATGTTAGCTTAATATATTTTGTTTTAGCAAATGACTTGGTACGTATTAGTTATTAAGATTGCCTTATACATAGTTTGTACCATTCCAAAAACACGTAATTCCGTTGCTTATCCCGTTGTTCTTTAAGCAATTAAATACTATTTCTGTTGTGGAAATAGTTTTCTAAAATAAGTGATTTCCAGAAAAGCAAATCTGTTCGAGAACCACCGAATACGACACCTCAGCTTGGGCCATCAAGACGTCTGTTTGCTTTAATGTTTCAGGTAAAGGCACCATTTGGTGTCACATGCATCAATGCCCACATTTGTCCCGTATTTTTATATGGTAATCTGGTCACTAGTTTAGACCCCTGACCAAAGCGCGCGCGTCAAATAAATAAATAAATAAATAAATAAAAACTTAGGGTATGGCGGCGGATGACACGATTAGCGAACGCCTATATATCGACGGCTATTTTCGAGGCGATTGCAGAAATGGAGAGTTGTACATCGCCGGCCGCGGTGGCCGAGGGGACTGAGGCGCTCCAGTCACGGTCTGCACGGCCACTACGGTCGGAGGTTCGAATCCCCCCTCGGGCATGGATATTTGTGCCGTCCTAAGGATTAGTTAGTTCATAAGTAGTTTGTAAGTTTAGGGCCTCATGACCCCATAGTTAAGTCCCATAAGCTTCACAAACATTTGAACATTTTTAGTTGTACATCAACATTTAAAACGTTTGTTTTTAGTGGAAATAGAAAAGATATCACACAACAGACGTGTAACCAACGCTGACATCCAACCAACGATGATAAATATCAGAAGTATCAGTAGTGAATGTGTAGCGCCTACTCTTCTAATGGTGGGCTTCGCCAAGAAATTAATGAAACCAGATTGCGGAATGCATTAACCTGCCTTCCCAATTAACAGGTGACTTACCTGTTAATCCTCTGTCACTGTGACCTTTGCCAGCATTGGACCTCCTCTCTTCTAGCAGAGGTTTCTGTTATTTAATCTCTATATACTAAAAGACAGTGTGCCGATTGACTGACTGACTGATTCATTTTGGCCCGAGCCAAACGACTGATGATGGAAACTTGAAATTTGCAGAGGGTGCAGATCTTACACCGTAGGCGTCGTTTAAGAAGCAATTTTTCGATATTCAATTCCTAAGGGGGTGAAATAGGTGGTGAGAATTTTTTGTTAATACTTTGCTATTTAGGCAGTTATGAAACTATAAGTAAAAAATTTCGAATTTGAAATCTTGATTTGAATTTAAGAAACACTCGTTTTCGTATTTATGGATTTTCAACCATTAAGGTGGTGAGATAAGGGATGCTAAAATTTGGCTTTTGAAACTACGTTGCTAGTAATCCAATTATGAAGCTGGAACTGCGAAAATTCGGATTTGTATTGTTAGAATTAAAAAGTATTTGTTTTGGTATTTATGGAAGTTCACTGATTACGGGGGAAATTGGGGATGAAAAAATTCTTTTTGAAATTACTTTGCTGTTGAGAAAATTTTGAAGCTGAAACCACAATAAATTATACTTGGAATGTTTGTTGGCATTTAAAAAATACCTGATTCGTCATTTTTCGACTTTCAACCATGAAGGGGGTGAAATAAGGGCCGGAGGTTTTTGAAGATATTGGGTTAAGCCAATTTTGAAGCCAGAACTACAAAAATTGGTATTTGCGTTTTTCGTTGGTGTCAAACAGATACGTGTTTCGATGCTTTTTGGATATTCAGCCTATGGGGAAGTGAAATAGATGAAAAGTTTTTGAAAATATGTAGCTATGTAGTCAATTCTGAAGCTCAAAAATTGGTATTTGGATTCTTGGTTGGAATTAAAGAGATACGTATTTCTGTACTTTTGGAAATTCAGCCACTGAGGGAGTGAAATAAGGGTTGAATTTTTTTTTAAACTATGTAGCTATTATGCAGTATTTTTAAGGCCGAAATATAAAAATTGGTATTTACATTTTTGGTTGGAATCAAAAAGATATGTGTTTCAATATTTTTTGAAAATTCAGCCACGCCGGCCGCGGTGGCCGAGGTAACTGAGGCGCTTCAGTCACGGCCTGCACGGCCACAACGGTCCGTCTGCCACATCGGCTCCGGGCCGTGTTTATAAGTGCTTCCTCGCTGCGGCCGGCTGCGTTCTTCGCGTCCGCTGTTCTTCTATTTGCTGTATCTACGTACTTGTAAGTAATGGCTGATTGTGAAGATCGCGAAAATAATGTGCAATTTGAATTTGACAAGTCGGTCCCGCAGCCGTCAGGTTTCGAAATCCATGGTTGGTTGAAAAACGATCTGAAAATTAATGAAAGTGACGTTCTCGGTTTACAACTAGACGCTTTTCTGAACTCTCTCTTTGTCAAACTTAGTACTCCAGAACTGTGTGACACAATTGTAAATGTAGAAGGTGGTGTCCGGAAATTCAAACACTTCGATGGAACAGAGTAATGTGGCAGTGTCTAGCGCCGGTTACGGACTTAGGACAGTTAGAGTGTTTAATTTACCGTTCGAAATGAAAGATAAGACAATTGAAAACTGTTTGTCACCGTATGGAACTGTGTTGTCTGTTACTAGGGAAAAATGGTCATCTGCATATATCTATCAAGTGGAAAACGGAATTCGTAGTGTCCGTATGATAGTACGAAAGCACATTCCGTCCTTCCTTGTAGTGAAAGGCCACAGGGCTTTTATTACATATAACGGACAACCGTCGACGTGTTCGCATTGTAATGCCACGGGACACTTCAGACAGAACTGCCCACGCCACAGGCGGGGGAGGCGGCAGACGCCGTGACGTACACCTCGGTCGCGTTAGGAGGGCCCACCTCACCGACGCGTCGCGCTGCCGCGGATGAAACTGTCATGCATATAGACGCCGCGCCCGCAGCCCCTCAAAATGAAACGGACAGTGACGTCACAGCCGACGCTCAGAATGTAGCCGACGGTTCCGTGGTAGTTGCGGAAAAGGTAGCTAATCAGATACCACCCGAAGACGCGACGGAATCAGAACCCACCCCAGTTGAAGTTCCACTGGCGGAAGGTGCGGCGACTATGTGGACATCCCAGGTGACAGACGCCCATCTCGAGGTTCATCCTGATGAGTCGGCGACTACTGTGACAGGTTCCGCAACCGTTGAAGATGTGCGTCCTACCGACGTCTCCTCAAATGTAGTCCCGGAGAGTCAGACGACGGGACTCGAACCAGCGCAATATGTTAAGCCTGCCGTGTCGACTCCGGTAGATGTGACGTTGTCCACGTTGACAAGATCAGAAGCCGTGCGTCCCCCCTGAAGTGTCAGCGGTTGGAGTTTCTGCCACCGCCGCTGCAGATCGTCCACGCGAACGGGCAGACAGCGCGGGTGGCCGCAAGTCACGTCGCGACAGGTCAGCAGAAAGGCGCGCGCGCAGAGAGAAGGGCCGCAGCACCAGCTCCTCGGGATACCCGGAGCGACGGGACTCCTACCAGAGGGGGTGGAGTCGGCCCCCCGAATCTCGTCAGTATCAGCGCTCGGCGTCGAAGTCGCCGCAGAAATCTGCGTCTCTGGCTTCGTCACGGTCGGATCTAGATTCTAGGCAGGAAGCACAAGCGGGCCGTGGTTATCAGCCGCCCATGACGAGTGGTCAGGAATACAGGATGGAGGAGGTGGTCCGGCAGATAAAGGAAAAGCTCAGTGCACCCGACACCGACTATTGTATGGCAATGGGCTTGTCACGGGACTCGAACCCGGCTCAAGCCGCGGTCAAAAGAAAGGCCGAAGACGAACCGCAGCCGCGCACGCGCGTTTCTCTGCAGGGGGCCGCGGCAGGCCACGACACTGGACAGCAAGTGTCGAAGTCGTGGGCGGAGGAGATGGAAGAGGGCGAGACCTAGTCTCGCGCCGTCATTGAATTCCCTGACTAAATGGTGGCACACCCACCATCACTTGTTGCCACTATCAACGTCAATAGATTTGTGTCACTTGTAAAGTTTGAATGTTTTGTGTCCCAGCCTCGTCGCCGCTTTTGTGTCTCGTTCCGTTGTAGGTGTCGGTGGCCGAGTGGAATGAGACCGACACAGGAATAAAGATAGCACGCTGGTGCAGGTACGGAGAGGAGCAGCCAGAAACTAGAAACACTAGAGTAAATTAGAACGAGATATATATTGCACAGAATTTATACAATACTTAACTTTTCCATAGTACTGCAGAATGTTGATACATAGTTGAGCTAGAGTCCTGCCTAGTGCCTAACTGATAGCCAAGTCTTCACTGGTGCCTATCGGATTCCGAAGTCTTTACTGGTTCCTAACTCAGTCCTAAGTGCCCGATGTCTTTCCGTGGTGGCCACGAGTGGGGTTGCAGCAGAGGGCGCTCGTGGCTGTCGTAAGAACGCCGCGCCGTGCGTGCATGGCGGCGCGCGGCGAAAGTAGGTGGCGCGCACATTGTACTTGTGCGACACCACAGAATGTTTATTACAATTTTTGAATTTTTTGAAGGCAGACGTTGTTTTTCTTCAGGAAGTGGTGACCGAACTTGTTCACAATATACCCGGTTACCAAGTGGTTTTAAATTTCGATCCGGAGAGTAACAGTGGAACTGCTATTTTGATACGTGATGGTCACGAATTCAGTGATGTTGCCACTATCCCAAATGGACACGGAGTAGCGTGTACCATAAATAACATTCGTTTTGTAAATGTTTATGCTCCCTCGGGATCTGACTGCAAACCGCAACGTCGAGTCTTTTACGATTCGGACATTTGTCACCTTTTTAGAGGCCCATATTTGCCTGTCATAATGGGCGGTGATTTTAATTGTGTACTCGACGACCGCGACCAGGAACCGAACCCATACAAGTGCATGGAGTTAGCAACGCTCGTGACTGAAATGAATCTAATAGACACGTGGCGCCACTTACACCCCCACGATCTGGGGTTTACTTTTTACTACCCGACAGGCAGAAGTCGCCTCGATAGGATTTATATTTCTGGAGAAAAGAAAGACTGTGTACTAGAATCTGCGGTACACCCAGTGGTGTTTTTTCTGACCATGCCGCATATGTCTGCCGTTTTCATTCACTGATGGCTCAGAAGCCACGTACGATATGTAGGTGGAAGTTCAATGTACGTCACCTTACGAACACTGGTTTCGACGTTGTGATTAATAGGGCATGGAGTAGTATTTTAACATATCGCCATTTCTACTCTTCTGCGTTATCGTGGTGGACAGAATATGCAAAGCCAGCGCTACGAAAAAGCGTTATTGAATTTAGTCAATCTGTTTGCCACTGGGAACGTACCACCTTGCAATTTTACGAGACATGTCTCAACGACGCCATCAATATGCAAACAGACAATCCGTCTTTCCGGATGGCGAACATCAGACAAATTAAAACCAGACTCTTGGCCTTGAAGAAGGCGTCGTTGCGTGGTAGCGTGGTAGCGTGGTGCGCAGCCAGGCGACCGGTCAGCTTGGAGACGAGCAGGCCTCGCTGTTCCACCTGCTGCGCGAGCGCCGCTGCGCAGCCAGGCGTGACGTCACAGAGCTGCAGGCGGCCGGCGGTGCGTGGCTGAGGGACAGGGCGAGCATTCTGGCAGAGGCGCGCAAGCACTTTGCAGACTTGTTTAGCGCAAAAGCAACGGACAACGCCGCCATTACAGATCTGTTGCGAGGTGTCCCGCACGTTTTAACAGTCACGGACCGCCGTCACCTCATAGAACCGTTCACCGTAGAGGAAGTAAAACAGGTCTTACAACTATGTGCAAAAAACAAATCGCCCGGTGCTGACGGCCTCCCGCCAGAATTTTATCTCCACTTTTGGCACTTGTTCGGTTCAGTTTTAGTTGAATGTTTTAACGAACTTTTAAATGGAGTGGCAATACCGGCGAGTTTTCCGGAAGGAATAATCACCTTGGCTCCGAAAACCCGAGTGAACAATAGAATTGACAGTCTCCGCCCGATCACGCTTTTAATCGGTGATTATAAACTTTTTACAAAATGTGTTGCGTCCCGTTTAAAGCCTGTTATGTCTAAGATCCTCAGTGACTGTCAGTTTTGTGCAGTGCCGCAAAGGAATATCTACGACGCGGTCACTACATACCGTGACGTTATCGCATACACCACGATGCAGAAAATTCCCTTTGGAATACTTTCCGTCGACTTTGCCACGGCGTTTGATCGCGTTAGTCACCATTACCTAAGAAAAGTGCTTTCTAAACTTGGATTTGGGAATAAATTCACGGCCATGCTATTCAATATTTTTAACAGCTCGACATCGCGTGTGACGATCAATGGTTTTTTGTCCGCACCTGTTCCCGTCGATTGCTCCGTCAAGCAGGGGTGTCCTCTCCTCGGCTCTGTTTGCAATCTCACTGGACCCCTTGTTGCGACGCCTGCACAGTGCATGCGTCGGACTCAGTGTAGGAGGGAAGAAACAGGTTTGCCGCGCGTATGCGAATGACGTCGGCCTTCTTGTGTCTACGGAAGCTGACTTGGACACCATACGCAAGGTCCTGACATTATATGAAAATGCATCGGGTGCATGTATCAACAATCGTAAAACTGTGTTTCTTCCTATTTATGGCGCAGCGAACAGATTCCGACGTCCCTGGTTTACCGTGAAACAATTGAATAAGATCCTAGGTGAGTACGAGTCGTACCCACCAACGAAACACTGCACCGGATTTGCCTGCGCGCTTCCAGCCTTTGCGTAGACTGCTCACAGGAGGACACGTTGGAACACCGTTTCCTGTGCCCCACGCGTTCGCCCATCTGGAACGTTGCAACCGGGATGCTGGCGTTCATTAATCGCACCGCCGTGGACACCTTCTCGGTGGACGTAGCCCTCATCCCTGACTTCAGGCCATACCCTGCCACCAAGTGTGCCGCAACAACCTGGATCGTCGCGCATACTATCTACGCCGTTCTACAATTACAGTTGACACAGGTCTATCAGTATATGGTCTACCTCCAGGAGGAACATAACAACCTACGCCGTACAAAGGACTATTCTACTCTTTCTGCTCGGTTTTTGATCGTGGCAATTGAACATGCATACCATAATCTTTTGTGAGGGGAATTCAATGACAGCCCAAACCCTCATCGGACTACGACTTTTGGCTATGGACATGGTCTCTGGTTATGATATAATTCGATGGAACACTATCGTGTGACTATTATACGGAAAGAAACATGATCTAGTAAACTTATATGTTTGTGGCATGTCACACTTTATGTGCGTGTGCGTCTATGCAGAACTCAGCTTTTTTTTCTCCTTACCTTTCGGTTTTGTTGACACGTTTTAAGAGTGTATAGTGCTTCGCAGGTCTGCCCACCGACCTTCAGTGTTGAGGATGGTTATTTTTTCCAAGAAGAGAATTATGTCTATGATTTAATTCTCCTTTACCATTTGGATTTTTAGTTGAGACTTTTTACCATCGAACTTGAAGTGCATCACTGAAGAATACAAAGCACTGTACAGCGGAATTGTTTATTTGCTTCATACAACGGAGTGTTTTACGTTCACCTGCTATTACTATAGCTTGGAAGCTCGCCGACAAAGGCGAAAAATGGAGAGCGCAAGGACGGGGTGTAGGGGAGATGGGAGCCCCGCAAGGACGGGGTGTAGGGGAGATGGGAGCCCCGCAAATATATATATAAAAGAAAAGAAAAAAAAAGTTCGTAAGTAGTTCATAAGTAGTTTGTAAGTTTAGGGACTGATGACTCCGTAGTTAAGTCTCATAAGCTTAACAAACATTTGAATTTTTGAATTCAGCCACTGAGGGGGTAAAATAAGGGATATAAAGTTTTTTTGAAAATATGTTACTATTAAGGCAAGTGGGAAGCCGGAATTTAAAAAAAAAAATGCTATTTGGTTTGTTGGTTTGTATCAATAAGATATGTGTTTCGGTATTTTGGTAATTCGGCCATTAAGGGGATGAAAAATGGAATGTAAAGTTTTTTGAAAATATGCTGCTGTTAAGGCAATTTTGAAGCTCTAACTATAAAAATTGGGATTTGATTTCTAGGTTGGAATTAAAAAGATACGTGTTTCGGTATTTTTGGAAATGATGAATGATTGAAATAAGGGATGAAATTTTTTTTTATATATAAAAATATGTAGCTATTATGTCCGAACTACAAAAATTGGTACTTGATTCTTAGTTGTAATTAAAAAAACACAGATAAATTATCGTAAAGACAGAACATTTAAATAATTCGACCAGCCTTTAAACAGAGAGTGCTTATTGAGAGTGTTTCATGACATTATCCGTTAGTCATGAGTAAAGCAGACTTCTCAAAGCAGGAGCGGCAAGAAGTGAGAGTCTGAGCCTGACAAATTTAGAGATTGAATGACATTGGGGAAGGGCTACACCCATGTCCTACTATTGTTGCTATTATAAACCAAGACACACTGCGTCCTTTTCATCCCTTCAACTCTTATAATTGCTCTCTTTTATGTATAAGTTGAATTTAACTTCTCGTTCCCTTCATTTTACTACTCCAACCTTCAATATTTGACACACCGGTTGCAACAGTGGTCGGATCGTTGGTTAGTTTCTTAAAAACTGACAACGCTGTCTTACACCCAGAATAATTATACTCATTATACGTCATAATGCTAGTATTGCCTCACACATCTCTAAATATTTCCTGAATCCAAACTTATCTCACCCCAATGTGGGGTTTTTCCGCTTTTTCCATTCGTATGTATGTAATTCATTTAGTGTTATGCAACCATAACTTATTTAACAGATAGTTCTGTAATTTTCACACTTGTCTGCACTTGGTTTCTTTGATATTTCAATTGATATATTCTTCTTGAAGTCTGATGGTGTTATCTTGTCTCATACATTTTGCACACAAGGTGGAACACTTGATTCATGACTCAGTCTCCGAACGATATCAGTAACTAATAGGGAATTTCATCTACTCCAGGGGTATTGTTTCGACTCAAATTTTTTAGTGCTTTGTCAGAAATATCACATATTTTTGTAAACATTTTTGTTTCACTTCTTATGGGTACAGCACTGTTATTTAAATTTATATATAGACAACAGTCTAGAGTACAATAATTTATTTTAGTCGACTAGTTTCGGTCTTCTTTATAGACCATCTTCAGGAATTTTAGCTCCATCGATGTTTTGGAGCTGGCAGGTAACTGGAAGCCTTCCAGTGCGTTACTGCCATGGAAGGTTCCCAGTTACCTGCCAGCTCCACAACATCGATGGAGTTAAAATTCCTGAAGATGGTCTGTAAAGAAGACCGAAACTAGTCGACTAAAATAAATTATTGCTCTCCAGACTGTTGTCTATATATAAATTTGTGAGAAATGTTAAAATGTTGCAAACTTATTGGACAAATCTGCTATGGTTATCAGTCCCCAAGCTTACAAAACTAGTTCAGCAAACTTACACTAAGGAAAGAGACATACTCATGCCCGAGGAGGACTCGTATCTCCGGCGGGAACGGCCGCCCAGTCCGTAGCATAGTGCCTTAGACCATGCGCCCTGCTACTTTGTCTCGCAGTATCGTACTTCCTGTCTCATCTTGATCTGCTTCCTCTTCCAGTTGTACAATACTGCCTCGTTAGTACTGATATTGTCATTAACTGCACTCTAGATTATTGTACTCTACACGTGAACACCTTACAACGCCAAGTGATTTACACGGGCGAAAGCTGTTGTTGTCCCTGTGTGTTGACAATCAGAGAGCAGTGTTTATTGATAGGAAGGCGGCGGCGGGACGGGCGACCGCGAGAGTCCCGCGTGGCCGCGCCTCCCGAGGCCCGGGTTCGCACCCCGGCCGGGATCAATGTCGCAATTAGTGGCGACACAGCGGCGCCTTGTAGCCGCCCCGACGCCTCAATTACGCCCGGATTAGCGCGCCTCGCCGCCCACGCCGTCCCACGACGCCCACGACGGCGCCGCCACGCGTCTTTTAGCGACTCTTTTTCGTCTACCCGCCTCATCACCAAAGTCCAAATGCGGCTTGCTATCTCCATGAGGTCCAAGCAATTAAAAACTGCGTGATATTCGAGGAAGTACCTCTTCGAAACTCATTAGCCATGTCTGGAGTTCGAAAGTCATTATCCACCACCAAATGTCATGTCGCTCTCTTGTTCTGGATAAAGGGTAATTAAAAACTTGCACTGATGTGTTTTACGGCCCACTTAGGATTTGTAGTTTTATGAGTTTTTGCAAACATTTTGGACTATAATAATAATGTAAATAATAAAAATTTAATTAAGAGTGTCTGAAACCCTTTTAGGGGAAAAAATTTAGGTCGAACCACCGACCTTTAGCGTCATAGTCCAACACCTTGCCCAATACGCTACGGCTCCAATCAAAAGATGAGCCCTTTAATCTCATACTATTGATGGCCGTTGTTAACTGATGCTAATGTGGCATTTGTAGACACTAGATTATCATTTATCGTACGAAAAACGACGTGTTTTTGTTAATTCTTCAGTGCACCATTGCTTTGAAATGACAACGTGTAAGTTACAATAAGAAAATCATCAAATACGCAACGCAAGATGGCGTATGCCACAGAGAGTTCTGGGCGAGGAATGTCACGTGACATCTCCGAAGGGCTGGTTTTCGTTAATTCAATGGAGGGTGTCAAATCTCCATTATTTTTGCAAATATGTCTCAAAATGATACGAGCTATGAAAAAAAATAAGGGAGCTACGTTGTAGAGAATTTTATCCTCTACTAATTAGGTTATTCAATTTTCGTCTCAGATGAACGGTTCGTTTGCAAAGACAATAATATTACAAACGGCTTTTTTTTTTTTATTACTACCGTATGTTTTGTCCGAAAAATTTCAAAAGGGAGGTTCTGGTCTCTGGCGGCCTACAATCATGTCTGTAAAATTTGGTGCTGATCGGTTGAACGGTTCGTCTTAAAAACAGGGAACACGTTACGGACAGACAAACTCATACATCCCAAAATCGCAGTTATTTTTGCAAATATCTTTGAAGCGCTACGAAATACGAAAAAAAAACATAAGAGAGCAAAGTTGTAGAGAATTTTCTCCTCTAAAAATTCGGTTATTCAATTTTCGTGTCAGATGAAAAGTTAAGCCGTTATTTTAATTTCGAGCTGTCAAAAGACGATCGCAAAGGCCCACTTTTAGTAATTCTAACGTAACCTAAAGTGGGCCAAAATGGTTACAAAATGGTGTGTCACGTCGGGTTTACAAGTGAAAGATTTGTCACTCAACACGTATAATTTTTTTTAATGGCCTTTATCTTGTATAAGTGACAACTGAGTCGGATAAGTGATCTGAATGCAATATAAAGCTGACGGCTATGCCGCAGTGGACACACCGGTTAACGTCAGATCACCGAAGTTATCGTCGGGCGTGGTGATAAGTGTGGTGGTGCAAAGCCCATCACCAGTCTTTCTCTATATCCATGTTCCCGCACATACAGGGTCGGCTTTGTTAATCGTATTTGGCGTGTTAATATTTAGGGGGTTGCCGGATGCCCTTCCTGTCGCCATCCCATGCCCCCCTGGAGGAAATGTGTAACTCAAATGTCTGAGTATAGTGTTACATGTGTGACAGTGCAAAGTGTTATGAAATGTTTGCGAATCGTGTAACTGTCGCGGTATTCACCTAGGCGATGTGGAAAACCGCCAAAATCCAGGCTGGCCGGCACTCAGACCCTCTTCGTTAATCTCCCGAGCGGATTCGAACTGGGGCCGGTACGCCTCCCCGTCTCGGAAAGTGGTGCGTTACATCACACTCTCAAGCGAGTGGGTACCAGTCTTTGCACCAATGTCCTGAATTAAATTCCAAATTCCGCAGTGTGTCATGGAATGAGGGCATGAGACACTGTTGATGGTGATCCGTTCGTCGGATGGGAACGTTAAGCTCGGTGACCCCTTGATGCTTTTCGAGAGTCGTAGGCTACGTGCCGGCACCGGGTTTCACCCTCTCCCATCATCTCGAATACGACACTAAACTGCAGAATCACCAATTACATTCACCTACTCTTAACATAGACAATGCAGTACACAGTTTTCACACTTCGCGAGGGAAAGGTGCCTCCTGGCGGAAAGGATAGGGAAAAAATCTTCCCAATTGGGCCCAATTGGGCCGCTGAATCTGCCCTTCGGGGTCTCCCTGCCATACGACTTACTTTTTCTACTGTGATATAAATAAATTAAAAAAGTTGCCTGCTTCTCGTATGGATTGACCACCGTATTGGATAAACGATCTCACTGCGATTTAGATGGTATCTTTTACTAAGCACCTCATATGTAGTGAATCTAATGAGCATTGATAACCTGTCTTGCCTACGATACCGTCCAAAATGACACAAATACACTTTCATTACATTAATATACTGAGAGGGTGATTGACATAAAATTAGTTTACCCCATTTAGATATTTATTGGTATAAGATGTTGGGCAAGGGTCGGGTTACCGCATAATTCTGGTTCTTTAACAACTGATGCGATACAATTACGATTCTGACTCAGAATGTTCTGTATACCTGACACAAATGTCATGGGCTCTTCGAACGACAGACAATGATTTTTTCGCTGAATTGCTGCGACACATTACCGGTGAGTGACCAGTAGGCGGCGTCACGTTCCTGGTGGGGGCAAGGAAATACGAGAGTTGGGGCAAAAGTCACTACTTTTGTTTTCTTTGCAGATAAGTCCAGTTGGAAAATGTGACATATACTGTAATAAATCAAAACTATCCCTGAATAACTCCCACACTGCAGTAAAATTAAATAATAATATAATGATTAATTATGGAACTAAGCTGGTAGGAACATTTGATTCAGTGGATTGATTTCAGAACACAACAGTTTAGACAGAAGATTACCACATTTAATTTAGTTTTGTTTATTAAAAGATTCTAAAAAGAATAAGTTTTCACGACCGATTTGACAGGTACGTGGATATGGCTCAGATACGAACAGGGAATGCGAAGGAAATTTCAGGTCTCGACAATATTGACTTTGTGGGCGTCGCATCGATGTGGCGTCACATCGGAATCAGCGTCAGCGTCGGCGGCGGTCGCGGCAGTACAGCTCACGCCTGCCCTGCCGCCACCTCCTATAGAGAAGGCCGCGGCGCTCTCGTGTAACGTCAGGCAGAGTAGCTTGCGCGTGCATAGCTGAGTGGCTCGCTGCTTCGCCATAGTGGGCCGTGCCCCAGCGGCTACCCAGTCAGCTAAGCACGCACCAACCTACTCTGTCTGTCGTCACACGAGAGCACCGCGGCCTTCTCTATAGGTGTTGGCCCTGCCCTGCTCTGCGCTCTGCGGCTGTGGAGCGCGGCGGGACCCCCGAGCGAAGGCGTCATATTCGAAGTCCCGCGTCTACCCAGGCGGGAGCTGCCTGCATCTCTTCTGCAGCGATGGACCAATTCACCTCTTCGGTGGTATTGTATCATCCTCGCTGCCATTTGTTGACTACTCGTCCCGGTCTAGTTGTCAGGAAAGGTACGATGCAGAATCGTTGTCAGCTAAAACAGTTCTATAGATTATTAATAGAAGTTTTATTGACTGAAGAATACAATACTCTGTTCTCTTCTCGCGGCGTCGTCTTCTGTACGATGCTAGCTGCGCTGAGACCTAGTACTGCTTAGTTCGTAGCCGAGTTTTGACGAGTTCGTCCAGACGTATGTCGGCCTATATGTAGCCTCTTGTAAATGGCGCGCGTCTACGGTTACTCCCTCCAAGAGGCGCGGCGCCGGCGTGCGGTAAGCTGTCGGACGTCATCCGCTGCCTTCTCCACGATCGTTCTCTTACGTCTGGATTGTGGCGCTGACTTCACGCCACCAAGGCCCCTTCCCTCTCCAGCAGCAGCTTCTCCTCGAATTTTGCCTCTTTGGCTTTGTGATTGGTGGGTGGTTTTGCAGTATCATCCAATAGCTGACCGCAGTTTTCACAACCACGCCTCTCAGTTCCCAGCGGAAAATTTCTGTGGCCTGAGATGAGACTTGCGAACTGGCGTTTTTCCCACGTTTCAAAACGTGTTGTCTTCTGCATTCCTTCTAGTTCGAAAAAACTGTTCTTTGTGGCAGCCGTCTGTGTTAGGCCTCTCTGGTATGACATTTATCTGGGAGTTTTTCTGTGGCCAGAAACATTATTTTGGTGGAACCACTTCATCTATACTGTAAGCCAGTGTCTGTCCCACTCACGGATATGTGCGCTGCAGGGGTTGGCTTGTCTTCTTCCCGTCTGCATGGGTCCACGGTTTATCTGCGATTCCGTCACTTTCTTAGAAACCGCTGGTATCTGCAGATAAGGGTTTTCTCTGGACACACGCTATTGTGTCCATTTAGTTGTAAAGACGTCTCTTCCCCGCGTCCGCTGTTGCCATTTATCTGTACGCTCCTAAAGTCAGGCTGGTTTTGCTGTGTATATTCCTACGAGAAAGCCTCGGCAGTTCGCCAGGCTGTCCCCCCTGAGCGAGAAAATGCGGCGCGATGGCCGGTGACGACGTTGAAATTGGGGTCCTCCCTGCTGGCTCCCTCTTCACTGCCCGGGCCGGTGGGATGCTGGCGTGGCGTGCGCGAATGCTTCCATCGGCAAAGTCAATGAGCAAAAGCGTCCCGGGCCAAAATATTACAATACAGACGAAAGGATAAGGTGTCAACTACATGTGTGGACAATGAATATGGCTGAAATATCGTACCCCACTAATTTATTATGGTATTATACGGGGCAATATGGCCGTCATGGTACAAAAGAATGACACACAGTACACAAACAGTTGGCATGATAAACATGGGCATACAGATACATTTTGATCACACTCCAAACGTTAAGGAACCATTACGAGCAAATGCTGACGCGCCTCCCACATAGTTAGCAGCGTGCGGTTTTCCGGAGAGATTTTCAATTTACTAAGTTACTTATCCTTCTTTTGATATGTCATACATTCATAAGACCTATGTTTTATAATAAAACCCATGAAATACGACGGCCAATATGGCGTCTTCACCTCTCTACCGAAAAGAGTTGCCACCCTCCCTGGATAGCCGCGTGGTGTGACGCAGGTGCCGTTCTCCCACCTTATTGGTGATCGTTCAGACGCACGTTGAGAATATCTGGCATGCTTGATACAGCCCGACACGTTGGGAAAGCCTCGCCAACGTGCGGTTCACAGGTTGTGGTGTCAGAAATTCGCCACTTTGGCCACAATCGTTCAGATACACACTCTGTGTGCCGACGGCTTTAGGAATAGAGAACTACTTTGAGGGTCTGTAGGCACAGGTTTATCATTATCAACTGTATGTACTGTGTTGTCATTAAAATTTTAAACATAGCTGCGATTGTCAGTGACCGTTACATAGTCAAAGGATAAAAGTGTAGCCCTCGGTCGCGAAGATACGATTATTTGACAATGTTTCGGCAACAGCTAAGATTGCCTTCACCGGTTTAGGATACTTGGTCGTAATGGTGTCTTGCATGAGTTGTCTTCGAACATTTGGTGATCACGTGAATGTTCCCCATTCCACAACTGAACTGTAGCCAGCTTCTCTCCTTGCTGCAGTGCACGTGTCAAGGAGTTGTTCGCCTGGAAGACGACGGATTGGCATCCTATCGTCAGCGTAAGAATGTACTTGGATTCGTCGGACAAGAGAACGCTGTGCCAGTGCTAGAACATCCAGTAACAATGCTCACGTGCCCATGTCAGTCGTAGTTGCCAATGTCGCGGCATCAGCACAGTCTGACATGTACAGCCAGGACACTGCCACTGATTTTTGTTATACACTGCGACAGCAGCGCTACAAGCGGTGGCAAATAACATTTCTGAATACGATATTGGACGAGTGCCAATAGTATCGTTTATATTTTAACATGTTCAAATGTTTGTAAATCTATCGGACCAAACTGCGTGGTCATCAGTCCGTAGCTTACAAACTACTTAAACCTAGGTAAACTAACCTAAGGACAAACACACACACCCATGCCCCAGGGAGGACTCGAACCTCCTCGGCGAGCAACCGCGCGCTCCGCAGCGAGACACTTTAGACCGCTCGGCTACTCTAACGCGGCTTAAATTTATTATTTCCGCTCTTGTGCATATGTTCGTTATGTTCTGTGATAAAGGCCTACATAAGTACAAAATGTCAATGAACATAAGCCTCTTAAAGTTGCATGTTATGTCAATAACTGCAACGAATTGTAAAATTTCACGACAAACTGTGCGATATAAAATTAGGAAAGACCTTCACATGAGATAAACATTATTGCAACAGTCTCCCTTTTTAGTAAAACTTCAAGGTCATTCTCCACACTCAATATTACTATTCAGTAGAAGCAGAAGTGCCCTCCCCCCTTGGCCAATGACTCCCCCCCCCCACACACATCCGAGATATTAGGTCCTGTTTTAAAATTAAATATCTTTTACTTCGCGTTTTGTAAATTGTTTTATAAAGCCCCCAACCCCTCCCCCAGACTGACCAAAAGTACTAATTCCCCCCCCCCTCCCTGGGGGCAACTCTGAGTAGAAGAATATTAAGAACATGTAAAATGTAATACGTGGAACAATAAAGTGCGTATTTCACTCTAAATAAGGTGCAAACTATACGAATACAACAACTTCACTCTCATAGGATGCGCACTTACGTCTACATAGCATCGAATATTATGCAGTATACGTCTATGAAATTTATAGGCAAGTCTTTGCTTCTATCAGAAAACCCGAATATGAGAAGAAAGAATAATTCCTTCCGAGGAGCCTTAAATCCACAGCATGAGAGATTTCATAATTCACGACTTTACTGCCTACGCTACAGTCACTATCGTAGGTGGACAGTAACGACGAAGGTGTTACATTACTGGCCATTAAAATTGCTACATCAAGAAGAAATGCAGATGATAAACGGGTATTCATTGGACAAATATATTATATTACAATTAACATGTGATTAAATTTTCACGCAATTTGATTGCATAGATCCTGAGAAATCAGTACCCGGAAAAATCACCTGTGGCAGTAATAATGGCATTGATACGCCTGGGCATTGAGTCAAACAGAGCTTGGATGGCGTGTACAGGTACAGATGCCCATGCAGCTTCAACACGATACCAGAGTTCATCAAGAGTAGTGACTGGCGTATTGTGACGAGCCAGTTGCTCGGCCACGATTGACCAGACGTTTTCAAATGGTGAGAGATCTGGAAAATGTGGTGGCCAGGGCAGCAGTCGAACATTTTTCGTATCCAAGAAGGCCAATACAAGACCTGCAACATCCGGTCGTGCATTATCCTGTAGAAATGTAGTGTTTTGCAGGAATCGAATGAAGGGTAGAGCTACGGGTCGTAACAGATCTGAACTGTAAAGGCCACTGTTCAAAATGCCGTCGATGCGAACAAGAGGTGACGGAGACGTGTAACCACTGGCACCCCATACCGTCACGCCGAGTGAAAAGCCAGTATGGCTATGACGAATATACGCTTCCAATGTGCGTTCACCGCGATGTCGCCAAACACGGATGCGACCATCATGATGCTGTAAACAGAACCTGACGTTTTGCCATTCGTGCACCCAGGTTCGTCGTTGGGTACACCATCGCAGGCGTTCCTGTCTGTGATGCAGCGTCAAGGGTATCCGCAGCCATGGTCTCCGAGCTGATAGTCCATGCTGCTGCAAACGTCGTCGAACTGTTCGTGCAGATGGTTGTTGTCTTGCAAACGTCCCCATCTGTTGAGTCAGCGATCGAGTCGTGGCTGCACGATCCGTTACAGCCATGCGCGTAAGATGCATGTCATCTCCACTGCTAGTGATTCGAGGCCATTGGGATCCAGCACGACGTTCCGTATTGCCCTTTTGAACCCACCGATTTCATATTCTGCTGTCATTGGATTGCGACGAACGCGAGCAGCAGTGTCCCGATACGATAAACGGCAATCGCAATAGTCTACAATCCGACCTTTATCAAAGTCGGAAACGTGATGGTACCCATTTCTCCTCCTTACACGAGGCATCACAACAACGTTTCACCAGGCAACGTCGGTCAACTGCTGTTTGTGTATGAGAAATCGGTTGGAAGCTTTCCTCACGTCAGCATGTTGCAGGTGTCGCCACCGGCGCCAATGCTCTCAAAACCTAATCATTTGCATATCACAGCAAGTTCTTCCTGTCGGTTTAATTTGGCGTCTGTAGCACGTCATCTTCGTGGTGTAGCAGTGTAGAAGTGTTGTGAACACTACTGGTAGATATGTTGGTTGCTGACATGTAATTACAACAAATGATGTAAACAACAATTCGTGTTGATAGATCTTCAGTCCGCCTTTAGTTGAAACGGCAGATTATTGCAATATAGAAAATTTTTGTACTACATATAAGACGTTCCCAGTCATTTATTCCAAGAAATAGTACCTCTAAATGACCGGTTTTCGAGAAATTTTCAATTTACTCAGTTACTTTTACTTGCTTTGAAATGTCATTCAATCATAAGACCTAAGTTAGATACATAAAACCCATGAATTACGGTGGCCAATATGGCGTCTTCATCTCTCTGCCCCCCCCCCCCCCCCTCGGATAGCCACGTGGTGTGAGGTCGGTGGCGTTCTCCCACCTTACTGGTGATCGTTCAGAGGCACGTTGACAATATCTGGCATGCTTGATGCTGCTCGACACGTTGGGAAACCCTTGCCAGCGTGCGGTTCACAGCGTGGACAGCGAGAAAGACAGGCCTGGACACTCGGCCAGGTGACGTGTCAAGAGTAGTGCTGCACCGACGCGATCACGGATTTGACTGGTTAGTCGCTGGTGCGCGGCCCACTCATTGCCTCTTAGCGGCTAACCAGTCAAACCCGGGATCGCGTCGGTGCAGCACTACTCTTGCCACCTCAACTGTCTGAGTGCCAAGGCCTGTCTTTATCGTTGGCGACGGATCACAGGTTGTGAGGTCAGAAATTCGCGCCGGCTGCGGTGGCCGAGGGGACTGAGGCGCTCCAGTCACGGTCTGCACGGCCACTACTGTCGGTGGTTCGAATCCCCCATCGGGCATGGATATTTGTGCCGTCCTTAGTAGTAGGTAGTTCATAAGTAGTTTGTAAGTTTAGGGACTGATGACTCCGTAGTTAAGTCCCATAAGCTTTACAAACATTTGAACATTTGGTTTAGAAATTCGCCACGTTGGCCACAGTCGTTCAGATACACGCTCCGTGTGCCGACGGCTCTAGGAATAGCGCAGTAAATCGGTGGTAGTTGGTCGCAAAGTGATTGCCATCGAGGGCAGCGGCGCTGAGGAGAGAGAGGGGCTGTTTGGAGGGAGGGATTGCGGCAGGAAGGCCGCGTGCGGTATCGGCTGGCGGCTGGCGTGCGCGACACCAGATGCCTTCCGGCAGATAGGCACGCGACGCCACGCCACGCCATTACCGCCACACACCTCGCCTTTCCGGCCACGGCCGCCGCCGCGCAATTATTACACACGTCCACACGACGCGCTCAGGCGACGCGCGTGGGTGGCCTCGCAGAACACCGGCTCGCCGTACTATGCGCCGACGTTCCACACCTGACGCTGTCAACTGTTTATCCCACATACCTGTCTTACATCGAGTAGCCTTAGTACCCGGTAATACATGTATCTACATCTACGTAAATACTGTGCAAGCCACATTGAAGTGCATGGCAGAGTTTTCATCGAACCGCTTTCATGATGTTTTTATACGGTTCCATTCTCTAGTAGCTCGCGGAAAAAAGGAACACCTAAATATTTCCGTTTTTTAATCTGATTTCTCTTATTTTATTTTCATTATCATGTAGGTGGGTGCTAACAAAGTACATTCGCATTTGGAAGATAAAGTTTGTGAAAGAAATTTCTCAAATACATCTCGTAGCTACAAATAACACCTTTCTTTAAATGATTTCCACCCCAAATAGTGCATAATTTCTGTGATACTCTCTCCCCTATATCGCGATAGTACAAAACGAGCTGAACATTCTATAAATCTTCTGTCAGTCCCACTTGCTGGGGATCCCACAATGCCCAGCAATACTCCAAATAGGACGCACGACTGTAATGTAGGCAGTTTCTTTAGGAGAACTGTTGCATCTTCTAAGTGTTCTGCCAACGACGCGTAGTCTTTGGTTCGCTTTCCCTACAATATTTTCTATGAGTTCTTTCCAATTTAAGTTGTTTGTGGTTGTTGGTCGTATCTATCAAAATCAAAAATCAAATGTTTATTAATCTTATGGGACTTAACTACGGGGTCATCAGTCCCTAAACTTACAAACTACTTACGGATTGCCTTAGACTAAGGACGGCACAAATATCCATGCCCGAGGGGGGAATCGAATCCCCGACCGTAGTGGCCGTGCAGACCGTGACTGGAGCGCCTCCGTCCCCGCGGCCACTGCGGCCAGCTCCTATCTATTTTATTGAATTTACGGCCTGTAGTTTTGACTGATTTATAGTGTAAATGAAGTTTAACGGGCTTCTTTTAGTAGTCATACGAATGACTTTACACTTCTCATTATTAAGGGTCAATTGCCATTTTTTGCACCATGCAGATATCTTATCTAAATCATTTTGCAGTTGCCTTTCATCTTCTGGTGACTTTACTAACCGATAAGTGACAGCATCATCCGTGAACAGTCTAAGGGAGATGCTCTGATGTCTGCACGGCCGTTGCGGTCGTGGATTCGAATCCCCCTCGGGCATAGATGTTTGTGCCGTCTTTAGTATAAGCTAGTTCATACGTAGCTTGTAAGTTTAGGGACGGATGGTCCCGTAGTTAAGTACCATAAGCTCTACAAACATTTGAACATTTGAAGCTACTCAGATTGTCTCCTAAATCGTTTATAAAAATAAGGAACAGTAGGGGCCCTATGACACTTCCCTAAGAAACGTCTGATGCCACTTCAGTTCTGCCGCGGTGGAGTAGCTGAGCGGTCTAAGGCACCTCGCTGCGGAGCGCGCGGTTGCTCGCCGTCGAAGGTTCGAGTCCCCCCTAGGGCATGGGTGTGTATGTGTTGTCCGTAAGTTAGTTTACCTTAGTTTAAGTAGTTTGTAAGCTACGGACTGATGACCACGAAGTTTGGTTCGATAGATTTACAAACATTTGAACATTTTGAACTTCAGTTCTACACGATGACTTTCCGTCTATTACAACGTACTGTGTCCTCTGTGACAGGAAATCACGAATCCAATCGCACAGTTGTCATAGTATTCCATAGGGACGCAGTTTTTTTCATAACAATTCCAACATTATGAATTTATTACGAACTTCCATTGGTCTGTCTCTACCTTCTACCACTCTTTTGATTTACCTTCTCCTACTGTACCCCTGTTCATCTGCTCCTCCCACTTGACCCGCGTTCTGTCCGCATCCTCTTCCCCTCTCTCAGATCCTCCTCCATGTACATCTCCTCCTCCTCCTCCTCCTTTCTTTGTCCGTCTCAGCCATCTCTTCCTTCGTCTCATTAAACGCATTTGCAGTGCGGCTACGGATCAGATGTGATGTCTGTTCTCCCGTAAAAGTAAATAATAGCGGTAAAGTGACAATTCACGGTGAGCATTGTCGAACATTTTCGAGCCACGGTGGAGAGGCCGAGCGTTCCGAAGCGTCTAGCTGCGGAACTCACCGCTGCTCCCCGTCGGAGGTTAAAATCCTCCCTCGGGTATGGGTGTATTTGTTACCTTAAGCAGTTTGTAAGCCTAGGAACTGATAATCAGAATAGATAAGTCCCATAGATTTACAAACATTTGAACATCTTCGATTAGAGCTAAACTGTTGTGGTTGCAGGCGGTGGCATGGGTTTCGTTCCGATTTCACGTCTCATTTATCGGCAATCAGAAACGGACATTAATATTTACAAATAATGTAATAGTTGAGAATGAAAACCGCTACCAGTTACACTAGATATTGTTTACTTATTTATAACACGAACTGTTTCGACTTGTGCCCATCATCAGGTTCTTATACATTCAAAACTAGTGCAGTTTGTTCGAGGAGTACACTGTTTACTAATAAATGATGTAGCATTAACTACAGTGAAAACAACAGCAGGTGACGAGATTACGTCTACAAAAACACTTATTAACTTACATGTAAAATTAACATCCATATCCTCATCGCCAATATGTCTCAATCTTTGCACATGTATATAACTTTTGACACACACTTTTGATTTCTACATTCATTATTTTCGTATTAAACGTTGTTATAATAGTTCTTTTTCCCATGTATTATGTGTACTTTACCACTAGCATTTCAGAACGTTATTTCATGCACAGAGACGTGAACTCTCATAGATCGTGTTTATACTGGAATATAGATTTCTGGTCAAACAGGTGATATCTTAAAAGGCTTTATCTTTGACACTGTGAAACAGTGACACACATTTGTTCTGCTGCAAACTCTCCATATCTGGGGAAAACGTAATATCGACCGAAATTCGGAAGAAATGTCAGTAAGAGATGAGCACCAGTAGAAGAGAGGTATTCACACTAGCGAAGATGAAGCCGTGCATTTTAGAGCGCACCTTTATTGACATTTCGTTGTTCTTCCGGTCCATAGTACCACTTAGGAAAAAATGGAAAGCTAAGAGCTCAAAGTGTCAAAGATATTCAAAATGTTCAAATGTTTGTTAAGCTTATGGGACTTAACTACGGGGTTATCAGTCCCTAAACTTACAAACTACTTATCAACTAGCTTATCCTAAGGACGGCACAAATATCCATGCCCGAGGGGGGATTCGAACCCCCGACAGTAGTGGCCGTGCAGACCGTGACTGAAGCGCCTCCGTCCTTTTGGCCACCGCGGCCGGCTGTCAAAGATAAAGAGGTACTCGTAGGGTCACTGGATGATATTTCCGAATATCGCTCCCTACCAAAAGTCCTCGAAGTTTGCAACAGGAGTTTCCGAACACTTTGTAAACAGTTGATAAGCACTTCGGTACAAACACAGCAAAGTACACGAAGTAAATAAGAATAAAGCCATATATATTCGGTGTACGCTCAAGCTATACGGTATACAGTCTCTTTCTTTTAGATGTGATCACAACGAGAAAGGGTAAGAGTAATACGTCGCACTTCAGATTCAGGTCAGTCAGCACATGCAATTCTATTCTTAACTGTGTAGCCCCCATAATTCAAAGTCCGATTTGTAGCTTGCAGGAACATTAAACAAATCCTATCTGACAGGTGAAAGCTCAGTAACCTCACTGAATCATGTAAGAGGAGAGCTCGTATTTGATGGTAAAATCCCTCGACGTGGCAGTAAGCTCTCTGCACTATACAGTCATGCGCAATGGCTGCGTGGTCTAAGGCTTCATGCTACGGACTGAGCGACAATTTCCGCCATAGGTTCGAGTCCTCCCTCGGGCATGTGTGTGTGTGTGTGTGTGTGTGTGTGTGTGTGTGTGTGTGTGTGTGTGTGTTGTCGTTAGGGTGAGTTTAAAACATTTGAACATTACGCTAAACAGTAAACATGCCTCCATACTCACAATCCATGCAAAAAATAAATAAATAAAGAGAGAGAGAGAAAACCTCTTGCACCGTGACTGGTAACTAAATTACGTCAAATAATAGACAAATGCGATGCTTCTCATATTAACTTCAAGTAAAATCTGAAAACTGAAGAATACAGATACTAAGAAGCAGGGAAAACAAATTCGTTCACAGTGTCAAAATCAGGTACGATCGGTTCCTTTGTATGCAGAGCTATGACACCCGTAAGTCGGTGGAGCAAATACCCTATTTGGTGTTGGAGACGGAAAATCAGACACTGCCGAGAAACGGAATAAATATTCCTTCAAACTGTCTTGACTGCAAATTATTTTATTAATTAATGACGCGTTTCGCCCTTTAGCAGGGCATCTTCAGATTATGATGCTCTGATAAAGGGCGAAACGCGTCATTAATTAATAAAATAATTTGCAATCAAGACGGTTTGAAGGAATATTTATTCTCACTGATTGCTGTACACCATTGATTGGAAATCATTTTTACTGAATAAATTGTTGTTTATACTAAAACAACATCAATACGATCAAAACTATCATCCACAAGAATCCTCTTACTGCCAAACTATCAAAGGCACATTCCACATACAACAACTGACAATAATTCCAACAAGAAAAACAATAAGGAGCGTTTTTAAAGGGATAGTCAACGAAGGTATCAGTGAAACATTGCTTTCTCCAGATTTCTTAACAACTGAAAACTATGGGTCTTCGGTTGTCAACATATTCCCATGTCATCGGCAAAATCAGACGATTTCTTCCTGAACTTTAATCCTTCAACTGATTTCTCTTTGGTTTGCATTAGGTGTTTCCTCAATGTATCGATTGAATAATATTATGGGAAAGCTGCAACCCTGCCTCATTCACTTCTCAACTACTGCTTCTCTTTCAAGCCCCTGGATTCAATTGCAAACTGTATGCAACATTTCGCTGTCCGTATTTGACTCTTGCTTCGTTCAGAACTTTAAAGATTCTCTTCCAGTCGTCATTGTCAAGACATTCTCAAATTGTAAAAAAAATCTGAAAACATAGATTTGCCTTTCCATAGCCCATGATGTAATATAAGTCGCAGGATTCTACCTGACCCCTGTGTTCCTTTGTTCTCTTTCCTCCGGAACTCAGATTGATCTTCTCAGAAAGAAGTTTCTGTGAGATTTGTGGTGTCGCACAAGTATGAAGTGCGCGCCACCTACTTTCGCCGCGCGCCGCCATGCACGCACGGCGCGGCGTTCTTACGACGTCAGCCACGAGCGCCCTCTGCTGCAACTCCGCTCGTGGCCACGACTGCTGCATCGGCCACTTGGGACTGAGATAGGAACCAGTTAAGACTTGGGAATCAGATAGGCGCCAGTTAAAACTTGGCTATCGGATAGGCACTAGTAATCATCAGTAGGCAGGCCTCTATCGAATCTATGTATCAGCATTCTGCAGACAAGAACTATGTAAAAGTTAAGTATTACTAAGTATCTAAGAAATATATATCTCCTTTTAATTTACTCTAGTGTTTCTAGTTTTTGCTGTCCCACTGGCTGGTCACCTCCGTACCTGCACACGCGTGCATCCTTCATTCCTATGTCGGTATCTTTCTACTCGGCCACCGACACAAAAAGATTTGTCATTATTTTGTAAGAAATTCATGTTAGTATTTTGTCACTATGACTTAATAATGATTCGGTACTTTTCATTTCTGTCAGTTTTTACGCACTTCTATAAATCTGATGGTACGTATTTCGCTAGTCTCATAGAATATGCCCTCAAAAGTATGCGGACAGCCCCAAAAACATTCGCTTTTCATATTAGGTACGTTGTGCTGCCACCTGCTCAGAGGTACTACAGATTAGCGACCTCAGTAGTCATCAGACATGGTGAGAGAGGAGAATGGGGCGCTCCGCGGAACTCAAGGACTTGGAGTGGTCGGGTGATTGCGTGTCACTTAGCCCGCCGACAGCTGAAGAGAATTCTGAGACATTGATGTTATGGTGTGGTCGCTTTTTTTCATGGAGGGGGCTTGCAATACTTGCTTTTCGTGGCAGTGTTACAGCACAGGCTTACATTGATGTTTTAAGCACCGTCTTGCTTCCCACTGTTGAAGAGCAATCCGTAAATGGCTATAGCATATTCTAATACGATCGAGCACCAGTTCATAATGTACGACTTGTGGCGGAGTGATTACACGACAATAACACCCTTGTCATCGATTGGCCGGCACAGAGTCCTGCCTTGAATCGTATAGAACAGCTTTGGAATCTTTTACATCGCCAACTTAGTGCCATACCTCACCTTCCTAGATCGGTACCTTTCCTCGTTGCAGCACTCCGTGAAGAAATGACTGCCAGTCCCCAAGGAACCTTCCAGCACTTGATCGAACGTATTCCTGCGAGAGAGAATCTGGCTAATGGTGGGCCAACACAATTCCAGCATTGCTGATGGAGGGCGCCACGAACATGTCATTTTCAGCCTAGTGTCTGGATACTTTTCATCGCATAGTGTATGTGAGTTTCAATGAGGCGAGATTGTGATGACCTGCAGACTATGCACGAGTCTTTCATAAACTACATGACATTTCCGCTGTTCGAGAAGTGCTGGGGTGATTGTCTCCAATAACTGCTAAAATTAAGGTAAAATCACGTCCACAGGTCGAGGAGTTAGGCGACCACCCCTCATTCCAAATGCTATAGGTTGGGCACGTGCACTGTAGGAAAGAGAGAAGCTGGCAGCGGCTCAATTGTGCTCTGGGGAACATTCACGTGAGCATCAAGTGTTCGTGGGCAGCCCGTGCATGACAGGCAAGAAGTATCGTAAACCGGTGCAGATCACGTACACCCCTTCATGACAATCATGTTTCCCATTGACAGTGGCATAATTTACCAAGATTGCTGGCCTTGTCACAAGGTTCGAGAAACATAGTGGTGAGTTACAGTTGATATGCTGGGTCCAATCTCACCAGGCTTGCAACGATCGAACGTATCTTGGATGCGAGTGATTGTGGCGTTAGAAATCATCGTCCCCCTCCCGAGAGTTTTGAGGAATTATGTGGCTTGCCTGTCAAGGTGTGGCACTAACATTACCCCCTCTCCCTCCTCCCTCATCTCCAGTGACCTACTAAGATCTCATTGGTCCTACACCAAGATTCGTCGCCGCTGTTTTCTGAGACAAACCTGGACACTCCGGCAAAGGCGCAGGAAATTTCCTCTCCTGGGGAAGGGTGCAGAGTCAAGTATAAGACATTCATTCAAATCATCTCCACCTCAAGGACGCACTGTCAGAGTGTCTTCATGTTTACAAATGAAACACAATCATAGAAGAAGAAAAAAATAATAATTTAGACAACATTCAAAATTACTAAAAATTTCCGGGCTATTATGCCATGGTCTAGTGGATTTATTGTCGAAACCCAAGGTTTCGTCCCCGACTGCGGAGGACATTCTCAAGGGGGATCGTGGCACTTTGAATGTCCGATACACACCCTGGCTCACTACTGACTAGCCAAACTCCGTTTACGAGTTTTAGTAATTTTGACCAATCCGGCCGTGAAAGTTTACATTTTGCAATTAGACAACATTGCCACAGAAGCAACAGCTATCTTGGAAATATTTATGTTGTAGAAAAGAAATAAAGAAAAAAATCTACATCGCAGCAGGTATTTTATTTAATCGATTTCGACCCATTGCAGTTGATCTTGAGAAACACTCATGCAGCTCATTTGGACGGGGCTGGTCTTCAGAGCTGCCTTGACTGGACTCTGGCCACATGGTGGTAACTGCAGCAGGTCGAAACCGGTTAAAGAAAGTAACCTGCTGCGATCTAGACCTTTTATTTAACATAAAGAAAAAAAGAGGCCTGTTATTTAGTCAAAAATATGCAACCATCTGCCAAAATATCTCCTTCCCATCATGCAGGCTATTAGGTAGATAATTTTCTGCCTGATCAGTGTACAGTGTACCTGCTATATATGTGGAAATGTAGAGAAAGGGAAATGGAAGAGTGGTCAAATGTTCAAATGTTGGTAAAGCAAAGGGACCAAACTGCTAATGACAACACATACAACCATGCCTGAGTGAGGACTCGAACCTACGACGGGGAGCTGCCCAGCACTCAGCAGCAAGGTGCGTTATAGTGCACGACCACACCCGCGCAGCCGGAAGAGTAGAACGGTGTCTTGCTGTAAACATGCATTCGGCTTCTAAAGCAGAAAAAAATAATCACCTTATATTATGTAAACATATATGAATAATAATAAGAAGAAAGCTTAGGGTTTTACGTCCCGCCGACAGCTTGGTCATTGGAGACGGAAACATATATGCAATGGAACATTAAAAATAAATTTTGATAAAATTCAATACACAAAACACCACAAAATCTAAAAATTAAAAGTTAACTACAATAATATAAAGTTCTGGGTGCAGATGTGTAGAGAAAATTGGAAAGCTGTTAAGACGTATTTATTTAGACACAATCAGTGTCTTGCATCTTCAGGTGACATCTGTGAACAGAACACTTTTAATAGTTTGTTTTTACGCAGTTTATACTGACCACTTACAGATAGATTGTTGACCGTCGGTAGCAATTCTGATAGTAATCTGTTCTCGATTTTAGACTCACATCGCTGGTTTCTTCGTAATGGACAAATCGGGGATGTTATTTATCAAATGACGATCACACCCTATTGTGAGAGTATTTTAGCAACGCCTCCAGAAAGCTGGACGCTGTTTTCTACATATCATTAATCATTTTGCTAATAAGTACTGTGGTACTCCTTTTCAAAATTTCAAACAGTTTTTAAAAAAATGTTATCAAATATTTACAAAATTCTTACTTATTGATCCTTTTAGATACTCCAGTTATTAGTTCAGATGTATTTCCTTATCACAGATGTCAGCTGAAGATGCAGCTATACCGATGTGAAACTGATTGTGTCTAAATAAACATGTCTTAACAGCTTTCCAATTTCCTCTACACATCTGCATCCAGGACTATATAATTGAAGTAAACTTTTAATTTTTAGATTTTGTGGTGTTTGTGTATTGAATTTTATCAAAATGTAGTTAAGCTGTGGTTGCCCTTTTCAGAAAATTATTTGTAATCTATATCTATAAATGTGAATGTCTGTTCGGTGTACGTTTATCACGTCTGAACCACAAGACATAAAGAGGTACAAATTTATACAATTACTAATGTCAGACCGGGGAAAGCTTTAGGCACGGTTTTATGGCGATCGGATAGCTATTTATCTATATGTATTAATGTCAATGTCTGTCCGAACGACAAGACGCAGAGACTTAAATATTTGTACAGTTATTAATTTACACCTGAGGAATGTTTTAGGCACGATTTTATAGCGATCTGATACACATTTAGTAATTTGAAGAATATAACACGAAATGCGCAACAATAATGACTCTTTGAAAATTATATTTACTCTTTGAAGATGGTTTTATTGTTTGCATTGTTGCTTGAGGGATGATAATGATAAAAGGGAGGAGTATATTGGGATGGAAAGTTATAGGTATATATAATATTCTATGCGTGTATGTGTGTTAATATTTCGCTTTGCAGCCAAAACTACAGAACGCGAACTAATGGCCTGTGTGTAAATGTTGTCCGAAGTCTCCCGTTGTACACCATAGCAGTTCCATGCCTACAGCTATAAGAGGGTACAAGATATGGTGGTTGAAAGTCGTCAAATTATAAAAAAATTAGAACTGAAGGCCAGCGATGACGTTTGCGACTCTATAGCAAGAAAGTTACATACAGCGAAAAGTGATGCCACAGACCATATCTTTGGTCTATGCGTGCTACAATGTCTTCAGCTCTTTCTTTTTAAGGATAAGGAAACTAGTAAGGAAATATAACAATAAATAAATAAATCAGTAAAAAAGAAATTTCTATTCATACATCTCTTTAAAAAAAATCGATTTGACGTTTCGCGCATTACAGCAAGTGATCGATCTGTGATATTATTGCAATCATTATTGTTGAATTTCGTGATTGGATTCTTAGACACGAGTGCATTTTTACGTGTGATTTCTTATTTCTTATATATTCTCTGATAAATGTAACATGTTTTTAGAAAAAAGGAGATGACCAGGCAGAGCGTGGATAGGAAAAGTAATAACTCAAGGCTCGAATAAATAAATAAATGCCCGGGCAACGCCGGGTTTTCAGCTAGTTAAAAATAAACTTCAGGAGTTGTAAAGCCACATATAGTTCTGAAGAATCTAATTTTCGATACACAGTTCCTAAATACACCATCAGTCAGGTTAGTTCATAGCGAGTATCCTCACTAAAACAGCAAGCAAAGCACATTAAAAAAACACACAGTCCAGCTACCGCTTGATAGCAGAGTGCGATAGAACAGTAAATTTGTTCGTTGCATTACAGGTCAGCGTAAGAGCTAAAACGGTGTGGGCAAATTCGGTCGACCGCCTCTTCAAGCGCACGTCTACCGTAATTTTCATTTTTTTTCCTTTTTTTCATTATTTTTCGGCCTGCTCGATGGAGCTGCTGATAATCGAGCGTGGCAAAGCTTTCCGGAAATCCCGGCCTTCTGCCCTAATAGCGGGCCGCACGCGGTTCGCCAGCGCGTTGGCGTGCCGGCTCCTCAGCCAATGAGCGCGCTGCGCGTGGCGGCCACGTGGTCGGCGCGGCCGCAGCCACGGCAACCGCGGAGGCAAACAGATCGCCGCCTCAGATGCCGCCCGGGACACACGCCAGCCGACACGCCCACTGCCCGAGCGCCACTTCTTCAGGACAGCAAGGAAATTGCAGCCTGCTCAGCAGTTATCGTGGGCTGGGCGTCAGTCGGGGTGTTACCACCAACTGCACTCACCCATCTTTTCCTCCCACGCAGCTGATTTTGAAAGGTGATATGTTTAAACACTGTCCTCACCCTTATATCTTTCCCACGAGGCTGATTTCGACAGGTGATACGTGAAAAAGCGTTCAGCGAAGAATAGCTAATTGGTTGTAGAAAGAACAGAATAAATAGAAATAGAAATAAACTTAAAAAAATGCCGAATTTTTTTCAAGACCGTGTTATTGGAATCTGGGGCGTCCACATTAAAAAAATAAAAAAAAAAGTGTGCAAGCCTCTTCATCTGAAAATATGTACGGCAACCTACATCCTTTTAAATCTGCTTAATGTATTTGTCCCTCGGTCTCCCTCTGCGATTTTTACCCTACACGCTTCCTTCCAATGCTAAGTTGACAATTCCTTGATGTCTCAGAATGTGTCCAACCAAGCTATCCCTTCTCTTAGTCAGGATATGCCAGGCGGGCAGCTTACAGGGACACCAAGAACCAGCAGTTGCTCTCAGCTGCGCAGTTGCTCTCAGCTGCTCTGACTGGCAACGCCAGATGAGCAATTACCGCCGACAAACCGGCAGCCGCGGGGAACGTGAACAGGCACAAAACACAAACAAATCCCACACTAAACCCATACTCTCAAAAATCGACCACTTGCCTGTCAATCCTGATTGTTGCAGCCAGCCGCCGCTGATGATGGACCAGGAGACAGCCCAGTGCCATCTGCAGAGGGGCGACTCATCAAACCGGATTGACAAACTTATGACAAACACGCAATGAAAATGGTACCGAGATTGCACAATACCCAAAACTAACATAACCACATCCTTGCGTGATCTGTCGCAGATAGCAAGAATCCGCTACTGCTCTTACTACCCGCTCCTGACTATCGCAGAGGTTTTTTTCCCTTGGCACTTGCCTTGGCACTTTTTTCCCTCTGCCCTTAAAACCGCTCTTGTTTCAAAAGCTTTCGACCACTTCTATCATCCTGATGGACCGTATTAATGGGTAATCATACCCACACGTACGGCACACATCACAGTACCCGCTCCTGTGACTCCTACATTAGAAATACTAACACATGCAGAGGTGACAGTAGAACTGTTGAGTTGGTCACCATGCTAGTGCGAGCGTGGAGGGGCTCCAGTCTATAAAAAGCTGCTCTACCTGCGACGCCTTTCTGCTGATGTTTTGCAGTCCAATTGTTTTCACACTTACTACGATGCGATACTGCGGTTATTGCGCACATCCGTTTGATGGTAACGATTTTACTATGTCTGAGTCTAATCTTATTTTTTCTACCTGCTTGTATGCCTTTTACAACTTACAATATATTTATTTATTTTATTTTTCTGCAAAATAATTTTTAGCTTTGTCCAAACTATAAATATAGCAGTATTCAGCTGAAAGTGTGGTACTTTGAGTCGGCATTGCAACATTTGTACAGAGTGACTGGTATTTAGACAAGTTTAGCCGACTTTATCTTCACCTCCATTAAGTTTATTTAGAAGATCGTTCATTACGCAATTTGTTAATTTAAAGGCATGGCAAACCCCTTTAACAATTTCTTCTTCATTATAATTTTTGAGCGTAGGTCAGAAAAGATATTGGGTTGACATGAATCTCGAGATTTTTTGAAGTCTTTTAGTAGCTTCGACCGTCTCACAGATTGTTTTCTTTTCTCATCGATATATCAGTAAATCAGTAAATTTTGTATGAACTTTTGGTATTAGCCTTTAGAAACGATGCTAATATGTCGATGCTTTAGGTGCAATTCCACCCCGCGGTGGAGTAGCCGAGCGGTCTAAAGCGCTTCGCTGCGGAGCGCGTGGTTGCTCGCCGTGGAGGTTCGAGTCCTCCCTCGGGCATGGGTGTGTGTGTTTGTCATTAGATTAGTTTACCTAGGTTTAAGTAGTTTGTAAGCTACGGACTGATGACCATGCAGTTGGTCCGATAGATTTCCAAACATTTGAACATTTTGCAATTCCACGTATCCATTGGCATAAATTTCTTACTGAGACCTTAGTCAACAAAACAGCCGTAAAAGTCTGTCTTCAATGATATGGCTTTCAAGCGCGCTCTCCAGAATCAAGGCTAGTAATTATCAAATATTCCCAAAGAAAAATTTGTTAGACATGAACAGATACAAGATATTTGTTCGTCTGCTTCGAGAAAGAAACAAAGCCACAATCTTCAACACGTTTCCACAAAGACTGATTAACGAGACAACTAAAACTTATCCGTTTCAGAAAACAAACTTGCAGCTGCTTAGAGCAGAGCAGAGCAAATTAAAGGTCTCTGTACCCTCCCACTAAGACCGTTACATCTCTTTTTCATATGCCAGAAAGGTATCGACAGCTGTTAATGTGTTTCTTGCTGCCGGCCTCGGTGGCCGAGCGCTCTGCGGCGCGCCATTCACGGTCTGCACGGCCGCTAAAGTCAGGGGTTCGAACCCCCCTTGGGCATGGATATTTGTGCCGTCCTTCGTATGAGCTAGTTCATAAGTAGTTTGTAAGATTAGGGACTGATGGCTCCATAGTTAAGTCCCATAAGCTCTACAAACATTAGAACAATTTTGTTTCTTGCCTTCCAAGAACGTTTAATGATAGTGAAGAAAAGAGTACTCACAAATCTGCTAGGACAAAATTTCCAGCTTGAAAGCATAATATTTCATTCTGTAAACAGATGGTCAGGAAGCGCTAAGGAATGGACTCAAACTTGCAGTATATTGAGCATCTATTGTAGTAGGATGATGCCATATTTGTATGTTCCATTTACTTAATTATTTTGTTTGTTATATACTTAGTACCTTTTTAGCAGGCAAAAGTATTTTTTTTTTTTCGAATTATTGGATATTTATCAAGCTGCACTTTCTTTTGTAAGAGCTGTGAAATGCATTTAGAAAAAACTTCAATAACTTTTGTATAACGACAGATGTAAATGTTCTCCAAATTCATAGCCAGAAAAATATTACTTGCGACTTATAATTTGACGACAGCCACCTTACCTTAGCCGGCACCATGCAGAACTGTCATTTAAACCAAACGGCAGGCACGGTGGAAGGGACTGTGTAGCGACTTGCGAGGCAGCCTGTGCCTTTACTTGAGTGTTCCGGATTTCACACAACTGTCTAAACATTCCATCTTCTCTCAAATGTGTCTTCTCACAAGTGTCAAAGACTCAATTAATTTGGATGAAAGCCCTCGTGGATAACAGAGTGACAGCTGAGGACGGTTTTAGAGTGATAGAGGTATGTAAGTCTAAATTAGGAATTTTTTATGGGACTTAACTGCGGGGTCATCAGTCCCTAAACTTACAAACTACTTATGAACTAGCTAATACTAAGAACGGCTCAAATATCCGTGCCCGAGGGGGGATTCGGGGATTCGAAAAAATGTTCAAATGTTTGTAAATCTATCGGACCAAACTGCGTGATCATCAGTCCGTAGCTTACAAACTACTTAAACCTAGGTAAACTAACCTAAGTACAAACACACACACACACCCATGCCCCAGGGAGGACTCGAACCTCCACGGCGAGCAACCGCGCGCTCCGCAGCGAGGCGCTTTAGATCGCTCGGCTACTCCACCGCGGCCCGGGCATTCGAATCCCCGACCGTAGTGGCCGTACAGAACGTGAGTGACGCGCCACAGACCGCTCGGCCACCGCGGCCGGCTCTTAGCTTTCATATTTCACTGAGTATGCAGAAGTTACAAACAGAGTGTGTTTAGGTTGCCCTAAGATTTGAACAGTAGTGCAATGAGGCAACTTTGCCTAACGTCATGTTAATGATAAGATTGCATGTCATAGCCGCTAGGAAATGTTTTCAAAGGCGCAACAATCAAACAAAAATGACTCAGTCTTTTGGATATGAATTTTATACGAAAGAAATTGTTACCTACTGTTCTCTGTGTATTGCTATACTGGCAATCTAAAATAAAGAACGTAAGTTTAACCTTTAAACACTCTTTCAGATGTCGTTTGATGTTCATAACCTTTCGAAAATGCGTTTTACAATCACAATCCAAAATGTTGTTTTGTACTACGTGTGTTCAAAAAGTAAGGTGACTTTATATTTTAATGAAAAACAAAAATTTATTCATTCATCAAAAGTCACCTGTCCCCTAGAAAATAATCCCCCTCAGATAATACACTAGTTCGAACGCTTTTTCCAATCTTCGAAGCACTTTTTGCTACAGCCTTGAGTACTTCCAGGGATGCAATTTTTACTTACTCAACCGTTGCAAATGTTCGACTTTTCCCAGGTCTCTTCAGTTTTGGGAACAGGAGAAAGATTCAGGAAGCAAAATCCGGTGAATTCGGTGGCCGAGGCGTCGTGATGTTTTTGGCCAAAAATTCTTTCACAACCAAAGATAAATGAGCAGCTGCGTTGCCGTGATGTAAAAACCGTGATTCCCTCCGCCCCCCCCCCCCCCCACAATCCGGATGTTTTTAGCGTATTTGCGTCTTGCAAACGGCGTATAACGTCAAGCTAATACTCCTTATTGATTGTACGAATTTCAGGCAAGATTTCATGGTGCACTACGCCGCGGTAATTGAAAAAAGAAAAACAGTGATCAAAACTTTGACATTTCATCCAACTTGATGTACTTTTCTCGGTCGTGGATCTCTAGAAAACTTCCCTTTGGAACGATTGGGCTTTGATTTTGACGTCATAATCGTAAACCAATGTTTCGTCACCAGTTACGATCCTTTTGAGAAAATCATGATCATCATTTACGTCATTCAAGAGCTCCTGAACGATGATCATGCTCGACTTCGCTGACACCGAAAACAACCGAAAAAACTCCATGACAGTAGCCGACCAATATCCTCAGCAACTTCTCTTACAGTAATTCCACGATTTTCCAAAACTACTTTCTTGACAGCCTCCAAGTTGTCGTCTGTTGTTGATGTGTTAGGGCGTCCAGAGTGAGGTTCGTCACTGGCATTGTCTCGTTGATCTTGAAACAGTTTGTATCAGTCGTTACCATTCCTTTACTCAGAGCAGACTCGCCGTATTGCACTGTCAACATTTTTCACACGAAATTTGGCGCACATTCTTTGCTCCATTTTTTGTAATAACAGAAAATCGCCGAGCACACTGAAACAAGTTAACCTTCGTACGTGTCAAAAATAAAGGATGTATGCTGCACACTTAAAACTGTGAACTTATGTTCGGGACATGTATACCAACACAACAAAGAAAGGTCAATAATCGAATGTACGTTACCCACGCAATTTAGAAACTCACCTTACTTCTTAAAGATTCTTCGTATATTATATCTTCAAGGTTTAACCGATACAAGTGGTATCCGAAACATTCTTTCCCTTTTTAGTTCGGTTGAGTTCTACTGTATTATCAATGCCGGTGTTATTTATTTAAAACCCTGCCATAGGCGGTTCCGATGTTCGTAACTAAAATAATTCCATTTCTTACTGGAATATTTTGGCCAAAAACTGTCTTGGTTGCACAACTACATTTTCCTTTTTTCACATATCAGGCGTTTCGCCTGTTCTAGGCATCATCAGACGTTCTATACAGAAGCCGCTCCCTGGGCACTAGGATACTGATTTGATGTTTCGACTGAGTAAATCGAGTCAGCGAACTGTTCAACTGACTCGAAACTTGAATCGGCACTGTTTCGAAACAACGAATCTTGTGATTCATGTGTCGGACGCTAGATACCGTTAACATGCGTTTTGCTATCCGTCTGCCTGGGTGAGTTCGACTCAGCGCCAAGGCGTGCAACGGGTTTGAAGTTATTTCCCTAACGCGCCACGCGAGATTTTGAATTATGCTACCGGTGCCCTTCAACAGAGGTTTAAAAATTGGGATACCACTGAGAAAAGTTGTGAAGTCCTTCTGTGTTTTGATGTAGTTTCGCTTGAACTAAGTGTTGTTATGCTACAGCTGTGCCTTTTCGAATCAAGGGAAAATAATTTCAGTGAGACAAAACCGCATTCTCAGTAAGATGTCAAAAATAACGTTTTTTTTTTTTTTTTTTTTTTTTTTTTTTTTTTTTTTTTTTTAAATTCAATTTAAAGAAACTGTAACTGATTCTGTTTTATTTGACTGACTGAAGATGAATCTGATTATTGGAGTACCTACCTGGACAATGAAAAATTTTAGTTCAGTTTTGTGGTTTCGTCACGTAAATTGTCAAATATGTTTCCTTTTATTAATACTTGTAGTAATATCTGTTGATTGCATTAAATGTGTCTTAGGAACAAATATTAAATATTTGGTTTATATTGATTGGTTAGAAACGTTATTCATTTCTGGATGCACGTGGACATTTGAACCATGATCTTTCTTGCTTTATTTAAACTTAATTATGGAAATTTGAAGGTTTTGTGCTTCCTTTATTACAATATTTGTTTGTATTAAAATAGGAGTAACTTAGGAAACGTTTACGTTTCAACACGATTGTAAAATCGTAGTAGCAAACAAATCTTATGCCGTTCAATTAAATCTAGTGAATAACGTATTGCCGGTCGCGGTGGCCGAGGGGACTAAGGCGCTCCAGTGACGCTCTGCACGGCCACTACGGTCGGGGATTCGAATCCCCCCTCGGGCATGGATATTTGTGCCGTCTTTAGGATAAGCTAGTTGATAAGTTTAGTGACTGATGACCCTGTAGTTAAGTCCCATAAGCTACACAAACATTTGAATTTTGAATAACGTATTAAAACCGTGTTGATCTTCCACAGATGTTTCGTATTTGCTGTATCGCGCTACTGCAGATTTCTCGGCTCACGTGAATCAGCGGAGGTAGCAGGACGCATGGTTGCGCCACGTCAAGTGTTTTGAGTGCCGAAGCGGCGAGTCGACTCACTACAGCGCCCTGCAGCTGTCGCGGTTCACGTGAATCAGGGAAGGTAGCGGTGGCGCACGACTCTGCAGAAGTAAATTGTAGTGCTTTATAGCTATGGTCACTTTTTCGACGTCAAAATAATGATCAGAGGCAAGAATCATTTTTTTAAGTATGACAGATAGCTTTGCGTTTGTGAATTGGAGAATCAACCTCCCTCTTTTCGAAGTGGTCTACCCCTCCCCTCCCACCCCTAAAAGTATAAATTGCCCGAAAAGTATAAATTGTTTTTTTGGTTACTGATTTGGATAGGTGACAGCCTTTTGCAGCTGGAAGTGTTTGTGAGAGAGTTGCTGTGAGGCAGCGGGTGGTGCGAGTGCAGTGCAGAGTGCAGACGGCCTTAGGGCAGCCGGCCGTGGCCGCGCCCTTCGTGTCGGGCAGGGCGGCTCCCCAGGGCGCAGGCCGACGTCCGCGCGATTAATTTGCGACCGCGCGTCTCTGGGACCGCGGGGAGGGAGGGCCGCCGTTCGATACCCGCGCACGGCTCCGTCCTCCGCGGCAGCGCTGCCTCGGGCAGCTAGAGCTTACATCTGCCAACGTCGCCACCTCTGAATCACAGCGCGCCCAGCCGCCGTAGCGCAGTCGACTGGGTCTACTGCTATAAACTGATTTTTGCAAATAAGAAAACACAATCAACCACAATTAATAACTCTATTTATTTAAGAAATAGCAACATTACCGGTTCAATCATCAGATGGCTGTTGATGTCCAAGGAAGTTTCTTATTGAAAATTCCTCGCAGATTAAAATTGTGTGCCAGAACTGGGACTCGAACCTTGGACCTTTGCCTTTCGCTGGCAAGCGCACTACCGACTGTGCTATCCCGACGCGACTCACGATGCCGCCTCACAACTTTAATTCCGCTAGTACCAGATCCTAGGATTTTTATCTGTCACTTTCCACTTCTTTCACCTCTGGCAGTATTGCTCATGTGAAAAATACCGAGTAGCACCGTGGTTCGGAGCCCACGTTAAACTGTAGGTCCCCCTATAACTGGCTGGGTAAGTCAGTTCCAAGGTCGGAGGAAGGCAACGGCATACCACCTCCAAACATGACCATGCCTAGTAAAGCACTGTGGTGTTCAAACCAATCTTCGGATTGTTGACTGCTTTACCTTTTTTAGTACCTCACCTCCTGCTTTCCAAACTTCAAAGGCAAAAGGTCCCAAGTTCGAGTCCCGGTTCCGGCACACAATTTTAATCTGCCAGGAAGTTTCATATCAGCGCACACTCCGCTGCAGAGTGAAAGTTTCATTCTGGAAACATCCCTCAGGATGTGGCTAAGCCATGTCTCCACCATATCCTTTCTTCCAGGAGTGCTAGTCTTGCATGTTTCGCAGGAGAGCTTCTGTGAAGTTTGGAAAGTAGGAGGCGAGGTACTGGCGGAAGTAAAATTGTGAGGCGCATCGTGAGTCGTGTCGGGATAGCACAGTCGGTAGTGCGCTTGCTCGCCAAAGGCAAAGGTCCCAGGTTCGAGTCCCGGTTACGGCACACACTTTTAATCTGCCAGGAAGTTTCATATCAGGGCACACTCCGCTGCAGAGGGAAAGTTTCATTCTACGTTTGGTATTGTTCTGGATTCCAGCCTCTTGTGGCGAAAGATTCAAATCTTTGTAAGCTAAAGGGACCATTCTGCTTCGGTTATCGGTCCCTGGTTTCACAATTACTTATAATTATGCTGTGGAAAACACAAACATGCATGCCCGAGGGAGGACTCGAACATCCGACGGGGAGCGGCTTTGCACTCATTAGCGCGGCGCTTTAGATGATCACGCAGCGCTGCCCAAAATATTCATCGGATGTTGGTGCCCTATAATGGCGAAATATTATTCGGATAGTGATGTCCGACATTCTACTGTAGGGTACCACAAAAATGTTCAAATGTTTTTTAAATCTATCGGACTCAACTGCGTGGTCATTAGTCCGTAGCTTACAAATTACTCAAACTAAGGTAAAGTAACCTAAGGACAACACATAAGCACACACACACACACACACACACACACACACACACACACACACACACACACCGAAGGCGAACGGCCGCGTGCACCGCAGCACGGCGTCCCAGTACGCACGGCTAATCCGCCACGGCATAGGGTACCACGATCCGACGAATATTTCGCCACAAGGAGCTGGAATTCAGAAATAAATAATAACAAATGTACGAGGACAGATCAAAAAGTAAATTACACTTAAAGGTTATGGCTATTTATTAAACCACATATACTATTTTTTAATTTTATTTTTTATTTATTTTTCTGTTGTTTACAATGACCTGTCGTCTGGATGCTAAAGCACGTCGTATTTTGCACAGTTAGTTTTTTTAACACTGAATATTTTTTTCTTATATCTAGTTAAATAATAGCAATATATAGCTTAACTAACCTATGAAATAAAACTATAAATGACAATAGAAAAATTAATTAAATGATACATATCCATTTGAGAAGAAGAAGTATAGAATAAGGGCAAGTACAGACGTTTCAGATTATAGTGCTCTTCTGTTTTGTTATGATCTATTAACAGGTTTATAGTGTCGTTTTGCCGATGACAAAAAGCAACAATTCGCTGACACTTTCATATTTGTTCTTACTACTATACACTAATTATTGTCTATTAAATGATGCTCACTGTCTGCGTCCGTGTTCGTGTTGGTGTCTGTGTTGGGGTATGTGTTGTAGTCCCCGTCGTGTTCTCGATTTAGGTTCCCTTGCTGGTGCACTCTATGCACTGTGTTTGCTCGCCTGCCACCTGTGCTAAAGCAACACGGCTATGACAACATAGAATGTAAGGTCACTTTTCCACATAGTTTCCGAGGGACTGTAAACATTTCTCGGAACTGCCAACCAACTTTTCTATTCCGGATGCATAGAATTCTCCTCCAGCCTTTTGTAACCACACGGAAACAGCGGTTTTCATCTCCTCATCGTTTCGAAATCGTTGTCCACCAAAATCCGTTTTGAGCTTACCGAAAACCTGAAAGTCACACCTCACATGGCCCGCCAAACCTGCGAACTGCTGCAGCGATTCAAGTGAGAGGTATGGCAACATCCTCGATGCAGTCTCTACTTGGCGCTATACTGGTTATAGAAATTCATATTGTCTCTTGTTAAGCCTTTCTCAACGGTACATAAAATCTTGAATGTATACAGTGGATCTGCGGCACACTTCTGCAAGAGTATGCTGTCACATCTGGTACAAACACCAACTCTGCATGGTATAGGGTCTAAGAAAGCTTAGATGGCAGATAATTTACGCGAGAGTTCATCGGTCGTAGCGGCTAGCGAGCGAGAGTGCGTTAGTGTCCTACCAACCTATCACCATATTACTCCAGTAGTAGTAAATTCTAGAAAAGTAACTGCCAGGATAATAATAGAACACAGTTTTTATAGTCGTCGGTAAGGAATTGGGACGATCAGTAATGGTGACCGATGACTTCCGGAATAAACGCCTTCTACATCAAGCCACCTGACGGTGTGTGGCGGAGGGTACCTTGAGTTCCACTATAGATTTTCCCTCCTATTCCAGACTCTTATTGTTCGCGGAAAGAAAGATTGTCGGTATGCCTCTGTGTGGGCTCTAATCTCTCTGATTTTATCCTCATAATCTATTTGCGAGATATACGTAGGAGGGAACAATATGCTGCTTGACTTCTCGGTAAAGGTATGTTCTCGAAACTTCGACAAAAGCCCGTGTCGAGTTACAGAGCGTCTCTCTTGCAAAGTCTTGCACTGGAGTTTATCGATATTCTCCGTAACGCTTTCACGATTGCTAAATGATCCTGTAACGAAGCGCGCTGCTCTCCGTTGGATCTTCTCTAGCCCCTCTATCAACCCCAGCTGTTATGGATCCAACACTGGTGAGCAGTATTCAAGCAGTGGTCGAACAAGTGTACTGTAACCTACTTCCTTTGTTTTCGAACTGCATTTACTTAGGATTCTTCCAATGAATCGCAGTCTAGTATCTGCTTTACCGACGATTAATTTTATACGGTCGTTCCATTTTAAATCACCCCTAATGCCTACTCCCAGATAATTTACGGAATTAACTCCTTCCAGTTTCTGACCTGCTATAGTGTATCTGAGTGATAAAGGATATTTCGTTCTATGTATTCGTAGCACATTACACTTGTCTATTTTGAGATTCAATTGCCATTTCCTGCACCCTGCGTCAATTCGTTGCAGATCCTCGTGCATTTCATTACAACTTTCCATTTCTCGATATACTAGAGCATTATCCGCAAAAAGCCTCAGTGAACTTCCGATGTTATCCACAAGGTCATTTATATGTATTGTGGACAGCAACGGTCCCACGACACTCCCCTGTGGCACACCTGACATCACTTTTACTTCGGAAGACTTCCCTCCAATGAGAATGACTGTTTTGTTATCTAAGAGCTCCTCAATCCAGTGACATAATTGGTCTGATATTCCATATTGTCTTACATTGAACGACTGTGGAGAACTGTATCAAACGCCTTGCGGAAGTCAAGAAACAGTGCATCTACCTGGGAACAGGTGTCTGTGGCGAACGGCCTCGTAAGAGAGCGCGGAAACGGCCCCAAAAGACGGAAGAATCAGTAATGATCAAGGGCATGAGTTTCAGAAAGCGATGGAAACAAGTACATTAAATACACCAAGAGCATGTGGCCTGGAATCGAAAAACTGACACTAACAAACGATTGCGGAATAGTCGTGATAATATGTATTCTCATCGCCGTATGTGCCAGCTACTGGGAGATGTAAAAGCTGCCGAAACTAAAGATGAGGACATGGGGGCATTACTATAACAGCCATATTGATAAATAGAACAATTTCCAGAACGTCCAGCCCGGTGGTCTTGTGGTAAAGTGCTCGACTGGAAACTGAAGGGTCGCTGGCTTTCTTGCAAGAAACCTGGGTTCAATTCCCCAACCGGAAACGAAGAGAGCGTGCAAGGAATGGCGCAATTCCTCATCACCAACACCAAAGAAGTTTCTAACAGAATCATCAGCAGAGAAGGTTATGGTGACTCTCTTTTGGGAGCATTAAATGACCAGAGGAACCACTGTCACCAGTGCATCATACACAGATCTCCTAAAAAAAAAAAAAAAAAAAAAAAAAAAAAAAAAAAAAAAAAAAAAAAATCATCTGCGGCCTCGATCTGGACGAGGTGCATCTTACACTGACGTCACTCCATTTGCGAACTTTCTACACCATTCATAAACTTGCTGCTGTGACAAACATGTATCACCGTACAGAACCTTCATTTTTCGATGAATTTCAATAGCTTTTTCCCTGGTGCAAGTCGCAATTGGGGCGGCCATCTTTATGCTGATACTGCGACGATATGTGTGAATCTGCACTATGCTGCCACCTACAGACCATTCTGCACGCTGTTAGTAGCACGCTTACCAACTTACGGGTTATCTACACGAAATTTCGATTGTTACTACAAATTTAAGGTTTTCATTTGACTCACCCTTGTAGACAAAGTGAGATCAGTGAAGACAAATGGAAAGAGGTTAAGGATTTCTGGTAGCAGCGGGAGTCATGATAATAGGGGTAGGTTTCGTTACGAATAGCAAAGTAGGATAAAGAAAGAGTTACTGTAAAAAGTTCAGTGAAAGAGTTGTTTTCATCATATTCGAGAGCAACTAATATCGACTATGACACCTCAGGCATTCATATGCCGACGTCACAAGCAGAAAAAAATATGGTACAAACTTTGTATGATATAATTCGGTATACAAAGGGAGCTGAAAATCTAATAATCTTGAGGTTTGTAACGCGATTGTAGGTGAAGGAATACAAGAAAGTAAGAAGAAAGTTTTGTAAGAAAATGTGGGCACAACAGTAGGAATGATAGAGGAGGAGGATGGTAATAGCGAATACTCTGATCAAACAAATAAGAAGAGGAGATATACTAGGAAAATACATTAAGTCGTGGGTTGTTCTGGTCATCAGTCCAGAAACTGGCTTGATGCAGCTCTCCACCCTGCTCTATCCTGAGAAAGTCTCTTCATCTGTGAATAAGAACGGCAACCCACATACATTTGAATCTGCTTACTGTATTCGTGTCTCTGTCTCCTTCTGCCATTTTTACCTCACACTGTCCCATATAAAACTAAATTCACGATTCCATGAGCACGGTAGTAGCCGAATGGTCTGGAGCGCCACGTTATGGATCGCGCAGCCTCCCGCGTCGGAGGTTCGAATCCTTCCTCGGACATGGATGTTTGTGTAGTCTTTAGTATAAGTTAGTTCATAAGTTTATGGACTGATGATCCCACAGTTAAGTCCCATAGGCTTCACAAACATTTCGTTTCATTTCACGATTCCATGATGTCTCATAATGTGCCCAACAAATCGATCCCTAATCTTATACCAAAAACTTCTTTTCTCCCCGATTCAGTACCTCCTTACTAGTTACACAATCCACCCTTCTAATCTTCAGCATTCGTCTGTAGCACCACATTTCATAAGCATCTATCATAGTTTTGTTTCAACTCCTTATCGTGTATATTTCACTCACGTACATTGTTACACTCCCGACAAATGCCTTCAAAATGGACTTACTAACATTTAAATGAATTTTTGATGTCAACCAATTTTGCACCCTCAGAAATGCTTTTCTTCCCACAACCATTCTCCATTTTATATCTTTGTATCTTCTTGGGCCATAAGAAGTTATTTTGCTGCCTGAATAACAAATCTCGTTTACCGCCTTTAGTGTCTCGTTACTTAATCTAATTCCTGCAGCATCGTCTTATTTTTTACACTGTATTTCATTACCCTTGGTGATGTTCATCTTATACCCTCCATTGAAGACACTGTCCATTCCGTTCAATTGTTATTCCAGATCCTTTGCTGTCCCTGACATAATTACGATGTCATTGGCAATCAGCAAAGTCTTTATTTCTTTTCCATGACTTTACTATTTTCTCCAAATTTCTATTTGCATTCCATCACAGCTTGTTCAATGTCCAGATTGCATAACATTTCGGAGAGGCTCTAACCCTGTCTTACTTACTTCCTAATCACTACGTTCCCTTCCTTTTATAGTCTTCCACTATTGTAACTACTGTTTTTTTTCCAAGCTATACATAACTTTTCGTTGTTTCCTGTATTTTACCCCCGCTACCTTCAGAATCTGAAAGAGTGTATTCCAGTCAGCATTACCAAAAGCTTTCTCTAAATCTACAAAAGCTAAAAGTGTTGGTTTGCCTTTCCTTACTGTCTCTTCTGGATAAGTCGTAATGTATTTTTCTGATTTTCTGAGGGCGGATTCTATCAGTTTTTCCATTTCTCTGTAAATAATGAGAATTATAATTTGCAAACTATGACTTATTTATACTAGTAGTTCTGTAATTTTTACACTTGTTACTATCGGATTGTAGAGCGTACCCACGAGCCAATATATACGCAAATCGCAATTGAGAAATTATGAATGTTACGCTGAAAAGAATCATCCGAAAGCAGTAGTGTGGAAATGACATACAAAAGTACTGAGGAATGATGACAGGAGACTGAAGTAGATACTTCTATGAGAAATACCATAGCAGGCAGTTCAATTGAAGAAGAGTGGACATCTTTGAAAAGGGTAAACACGAATGTAGATAAACAAAGGTGCGAGGAAGATAACTGCGAAGAAATCTTGGGTAACAGAAAAAATACTTCTGCTGATCGAAGAAGGAAAAATATAAAAAAGTTCACGAAATTCGGGAATGCAGATAAGAAGAATGGAATAAATACGATGTGCAGTGAATCACAGATGAAATGAACACAAGAAAAATGTGAAGAAATCGAAAAGGACATGGTCGTCTTTGGACTGACTCAGCATACAGAAAAATTGAAATAAGCTACTGTAAAATTAAAAGCATGGATGGTAATATTAAGAGTGCGATGGGCATTCCACTGCTAAAGTCAAAGAAACAAAGCACACTACTCTATAAAAGCTTCTCATTTTTAATTTCTTTCGTTCGCACACAAGAGCTGTTATACATATTAAATATTATAGTGCTTACATAACATAGTTCCAGGAGTATAGTTTCAAAAGTCTTACTAGGCTCAAATGGGTATACATTTGAGCTTTTTAATGTGATTGTTTTCCAGTAACCTAGAACTGCTGTAAGGGATTTAACTCATAGTGATTTGTTTGCTTGGAGTCGTCGCTGTTTCATAAAACAAGACAGCCTCTGTCCTTAATAGTTGTACCAACGGTACTGATCGGAGTCTCAAGTTTAAAGAAATAACTGGAGTTGACATTCAAAAAACGTGACACCATACCTTGCTTCTTTCAAAATTGTTCATACTTGTGGGATAGCAAAGGAACTTAGGTAAGTTTTTGGAAAGTCGAAAATGTAGCAAATAAGAATCAGTACTAGTAAGCAAAGAAACATTGCTTTTGGAGTTCCAGCTTGATAAATTAGTGACACACAGTAAAGGTGGAATTAAATGAATATTACTAAGCGTCATTTTTATATGACATACTTCTCTTTTTGCTTATTCGAGACGTAATTAATAAAAATAGAAGGAAAAAACAGCCTTATAAATGAGGCCAAATGCGTAGCAAGAGTTGATGCACTCCAAAGCTGAAGTATCATACGTGGAATAAGTCTTTTGATCAAAACGTTTAATTAATGAAATAAATGAGGAAAGAGCGTGGCGAATGGAGATTTGGGTGTGGCGGGAGACGTGCAGGGAAGAGTCCTTTGCAGTGGGTGCACTGTGCCCTCGGTGGCGGAGTGGTCAACGCGTCTGCCTAGTAAGCAGGAGATCCCGGATTCTAATCCCGGCCGGGCACACATTTTCATTCGCCGCACTTTGGTATTCCATCTAAACCTAGTACAGTTAAGCCATAACTGATCGCAAATTGTGTTTTATTTAATTAAATGAACGCTGTAACGTCGTCAAAAATATATAACAAAACGTTTAAGTTGAACCTAGGTTCGCCGTGAAATTCTGGCGCCGTAGTGACCAAATACATTGCCGTGTCCTGCCATATATATGGACGCTTAACGAGAGTCTAGGTCAGCTTCAGACGAACTATGCCGATTTTCAGACACACGTTTTCGAATACTTCCTTGGCCATAAAGCACATCGACGTAATGCAGAAATCACACTAGATTCGCATTTGACCATCCAGTTAGAAATTTCTTAATATTTCCCTAATTCCTTTAAGGCAGATGCTGTCATCGTTCATTTCATGATAAAAGAGCATTGCCAGTTTCCTTCCTTTCATTTTCCTAAACAGATTTCTGCTCCATCTATAGTTATCTCGTTGTCGATGGAACTACAAACTTCTCACATTCTTTCTATCATCAACGAATTGGATGGGTGTTTTCTAAATGTATTGTGGATCACATAAGTAAAACAAGACTTGGGTACCAGCCGACCTAAAAAGATGAAATCACCTGCATCCAGTCTGGCCAGTGCACTGCAGTGCATCAATAATCGACGTGTCCATTCAAACCAGGTGGTGCTCTCTCATAGTCACGATGTCACTACTTTTGCTTTCGACTATCTACTCTTTTCGATCACGTGTAATCGATCCGTCAGTGTACTGTTTGAATTGGGGATCGACATATTGGACTTCTTTCATGTATTACAACTTATTATAATGTAACAGTGAATTGAAGCTTAAAAGACATCACAAAATTACTTGAGGCTTTCTTGTAAATTATGAACATCAGTTACCAGACGCAAGCCGTGGTGCCGCTCTGGCACGGAGGTCCGATGAATTGTTTGAGATTGATAAGTCTTCTGTGAATAAATATGTTGCAGGAAAATATCTTTTTATAAGGACATAAAAATTTGTATAAATAAATGAATTGCATACTCAAAAAAATAATGATATTCAAACGAAACAAACGCACTGGCGTGTTTAGCGCCCCTCGTTACGTTTTCCTGTAATTTTGAGATTTTTACAAATATTTCGGAAAAAATACCAAAAATACAAATAATTTAAAATTAAATGGATAAAAATATTAATTATTATATATCAATATGTATCATAAAATAAAAAAATAATAGGCTAGTATGATATATATTTTTTCATGTATTTAATTATATAATAATTATATTTTCAGTGTATTTTGTCCGAAATATTTGCAATATTGGATCGTAAAACAAGGCCAATGAAATTTTTTTTCCCGACATTTTGGAAGGGCATTTCAAAGAAATTCAATTACGACAAAAATTTATATATCTTGTGGGTGGGCGTTCAGAAATAAAAATACCAAAACCTATAATCTTTAATATCTGTAGTGGCGTTTACATGTTGAATAAAGTGTGTGCGCACCGTAGTTTGTAAGTAATTTACGGTTTCTAATGTATAAAGCAGTGTCTGTATGTGTGTACGTGTTGCATACATATCTACAGTTTTGATCCAATCTTTCTCAAATTTTGTACAAGTAAGTTTCAATCCATGAGAACGGTCGCCGTATGTGTAAGAATCACGCACGATACATAGTTGACGAGATATGATGTCATAAACAATGATAAGCGGGAAAAACTGCTGCATTTTTCGACAATGCTGCTCATTTTCTCCTAAACCATTGGACTGATTTATACCAAATTTGATACACACATTCCTTACCGTGAGATAATAATTGCTGCATGGATAAGAATCACATATCAAAAGATATTACGTCATAACCAATAGAAATCGCAAAAAATGTCATATAATGCGGCGAGACTTTCGAAATACACTGTATGAGAATGACAGAACTTAGCGACTTGCAACAAACTTTAAACATAATTTCAAACCTTTATTAAACTTTTTCTCGCTGGCAACCATAGCAAAATGATGAAAGGAAAAAAGTTTCTCGCTTACTACTTTTCCGCTGTTTATGGAGTAAAACTACGGCTCTCGGTATGACGTTACAGTTTATAATTTGAACACTACAAATTGTAGAAACAGGAAATTTCACAGACAGTATACACATATATAGTTGAATGTAGTTTCTAAATTGTATCACATTCCGAAACGTGGTTCATGGTTATACAGCAGTTTGAAATAATAGTTACAAAAGCTGCTAATAGATGGCGCTATAATCACCATACGTAATGCCTAGTATAAATAGTGATCCGAAGCCCAGATCGATCAGTTCCACTATTGAAACGTGAAAGGAGGTTAGCGTACCAAAGGAAGATATTTAAACCATGTACTCCATTGAACAACGCGTTTTTCTGGTGCTAGAGTAACATAGGTTAGAAGAGAGTCCTACGCCAACAAGGCGAAGTTTTCAAGCACGATTTAATGTTCCAAAAGGACCCGATGTGGAAACCATTCGTACGCTCTTCGCAAAATTTCAACGAACAAGCAGCGTAACTGATGTAGTGAGGCATGTAGCCCCCAAGCAAACCGCAGTTACGCCTGAAAATATCGCCACAGTTTCTGGAATTATTCGGCGAAATCCAATGTCATCCGTGGATCTGAGACTGGTTTGAAGCGTTCCAGCACGCAGAAAATACTGAGAACGAGCCTACACATGTTTCCATTCAAAATTCAAACGCACCCGTACGAGCTGTGCATCAAAGGGTTGCCTTTGCTAATCAGATGCTCACAATGATTGATAGTGAAGGATTTGATGTTGGCTGCATCTGGTTTACAGATGAAGCACACTTCCAGCTGAATGGATACGTGAATAAGCAGAACTGGCGATTTTGGGGTTCAGAAAAGCCATATTAGTGTGAAGCGAAACCCCGGTATTCTCCTAAAGTTACTGTGTGGGCTGCAGTATGCAGCAGAGGCATTCTTGGCCCTCTTTTCATTCGAGAAACGGTCACTGGTGCTCGTTACGTTGCAATTTTGGAACAATTTGTCGCCACAAAATCAAATGTTCAAATGTTTGTAAATCTATCGGACCAAACTGCATGGTCATCAGTCCGTAGCTTATAAACTACGTAAACATAGGTAAACTAACCTAAGGACAACACACACACCCATGCGCCAGGGAGGACTCGAACCTCCACGGCGAGCAACCGCGCGCTCCGCAGCGAGACGCTTTAGACCGCTCGGCTACTCCACCGCGGCTTGTCGCCACACAGCAAGCGTTAGACGATCGATCAGGTACTGAATGATTTATGCAAGATGGAGCCCGACCACATCGGACCGAACAAGTGTTTCGCTTTCTTGAGGAATACTTCGGGGATCGAGTCATTGCTTTGGAATATCCCAAATTTACTGGTGCAGGCATGGATTGGCCTCCATATTCGTCAGGGCTTTTTTTTTTTTTTTTTTTTTTTTTTTTTTTTGCTTGAGCTTGAATAGGCGATCTCTGTGGCACGTGAATCCATTTCGGTTGGGACACTACGAAATGTGATGGCGAATTTCATTCTTCGTTTGCGCTAGTGCCAGTGCCAATGGTGAATACTTTGAAAACATTGTGATGTGATTGTTTGCAAAGAGTGTTTTCATACGATTATTTCACTTATGTATGCTGATATGAGTTGCACAGCGTGCAGCGCCATCTGTTAGCAGCTTTTGTAACAATTATTTCAAACTGCTTAATAAACTTCTTATAGCTTTCACAATTAACGTACCGTTTACTGCATTCCTCTATCGATCTTTGTTTTCGAGATATTTAATTTTCAAATCAGGGAGCCCTTTTCTGGACACCCTGTACGTTTTATTTCATATTGTTGGACTCACCCTGTATTTGACGCGACGTGGGCGATTTTCGTTGGGATAATGCTGAGGTCAAGCCCAGTTCCCTGTCGCCACTCGAGCCCTGGGCCGCAGCATGTTGGCCAGCGACGCTGTATACTGGCTACAGCGGCGGGAGCAGCGCTGGTAAGAAGGCGTGGCGGCGGCCGGCTGAGAGCGGGACCGTGTTCAGCGCCGCCTGCTGCTCTCCATCTCCCCCCTTAATGTGTGGCCGCTCCGCCCTGGCCAGGCCGACACACCACGCCTGCCTCTGCCTCTGCTTCTGCTTCTGCCTCTGTCTTATCGCCTCGCACGGTCTGGCGCCTCCGCATGGACGTCCACTGCCGGAAAAATGGCTCGCCGATTCGAAGGCACTTCGCTAGATTGACTCCAAGCCAACAGTACCCACAGCTCCTCTGCAGCTCAGAATGAAATTCAACTCCACCGACCACCGAGGGCAGACAGAAAGTTTCTCTTTCTGCCTCTGTGTGCAGAAAGTTGAAATAAGCAGTTCACATGGTGTAGATGAAACAATTAATTCTTCACAAGCGGCTTCTAATGAAATTGCGTGCTTATGATATATCTCCCAAATTGTGCGATTGGATTCACGATTTCCTATCAGAAAGGACACAGATCGTTGTAATTGACGATGAGTTATCTAGTAAAACAGAAGTGATATCTGGCGTTCCACAGGGAAGCGTTATAGGTCCCCTACTCTTCCTCGTGTTTATAAACGATTTAGGAGACAATCTGAATAGCTCCCTTAGACTGTTCGCGGATGATGCTGTCGTTTATCGGTTAGTGAAGTCAACAGAGGATCAAAAGCAACTGCAAAGCGATTTAGACAAAATTTCTACTTGGTGCGAAAATTGGCAATTGACACTACATAAAGAAAAGTATGAAGTAATACACATGACCACTAAAAGAAATCCGCTGAACTTCAATTACGCGATAAATGGTCAAACCTTAAGGTCGTAAATTCTACCAAATACCTAGGAGTTACAATTACGAACAATTTAGACTGGAGAGAACACATAGAAAATATTATGGGGAAAGCGAACCAAAGATTACGTTTCATTGGCAGAACGCTTCGAAGATGCACCAGCTCCACCAAAGAAACTGCCTACATCACACTTGTGCGTCCTCTCCTGGAGTACTGTTGCCCCGTGTGGGACCCTCACCGGGTGGGACTGACGGAAGATATTGAGATGGTTCAGAGAAGGGCAGCTCGTTTTGTTTTATCACGTTACGGGGGAGAAAGCGTCACGGAAATGTTGCACGAATTGGGGTGGAAATCATTAAAAGAAAGACGTTATTCATTGCGGCGTGATCTGTTTGTGAAGTTTCAATCACCGACTTTTACTTCTGAATGTGAAAACATTTTGCTAGCACCCACCTACTTAGAGTGTCATGACCATTCCAATAAAATAAGAGAAATCACATCGGAAACGGAACGATTTAGGTGTTCTTTCTTCCCGCGCGCTATTACGCAATGGAACGGTAGAGAAAAGTTATGACAGTGGTTAATGAACCCTCTGCCAGGCACTTGCAGAGTATCTATGTAGATGGAGATGTAGATGTAGAACTGAGGAATTATCAGAAATGTGGTCCCACAAGGTTCTGTCTTGGGTCCTTTGCTGTTCTTAATATATATTAATGACTTGCCATTCTACATTCACCAAGATGCTAAGCTAGTACTTTTTGCTGATGATACAAGTATAGCTATCACACCTGACAAACAGCAATTAACTGATGAAATTGTAAATGATATTTTCCAGAAAGTTATTAAGTGGTTCTCTACAAATGGACTCTCATTAAACTTTGATAAAACGCAGTATATACATTTTCATACAATAAATGGCATGACACCATTAATAAATTGAGACTTCGAACATAAATCAGTAGCTAAGGTAGAATATTAAAAAAATTTAGGTGTTTGCATTGACGAGGGACTGAATTGGAAGAAACATATTGAAGAGCTCCTGAAACGTTTGAGTTCAGCTACTTAATTCAAAAGTAATAGCAGTGTGCATAGCTACAACACTAGCAGAAAGGATGATACAGTAAAACTGCTGAATAACGGACACCAATGGGGAAAATAAAACTGTCCGCTTTTAAGAAGTGTCCGCTGTTAAGAAAAGGATAAAATACAAAATAGTAAACTACCGTTTATCCGAAATGATCGGTATGGCGGCCGGTTCGGATAACTAAAATCTCGGCTAAAACCAAAGTCTTCTGTTTTCATGCGTAAAACACACCGAATTGCGTCAATATCGCTGTATTATCGTAAAACGTGCGAACGCCACGCCGCTTCTTGAACCGATCCCGCCAGCCATAATGTCCGTGGAATACTTGCTCCTTTCCTTCAATTAGCTCATAAAAAGTAACAGCTGTTTGAGGAAGTAGATGACCGTAACTAGCACACCTTTGACTCTTATTTGTTCATGTCACTAAAATAAAGCCTCTTCTGACCGAGGATATGAACCTTTTCTCATTCTTTTACTAGATTTCATTGCGCTGCATGACGCTTGAGTGGAACAAAATGTTTAAATTTCTGATCAGTTTGTTTTTAAATCAGTTAATGGCGCTCATACCGACTTTCAAATCCGCAGCAACTTTCGCGGGTGGCTCACCAGCATCAATTTTCTGCAAAGTACGAAGCTTTTGTTACAGCGACCTCACATTCTTTTTTCATGTCGCGCCCGTAGTCAGGTTTTTTTTCCGACACTCGAATGATTCCTTTATGGTATTTGGCCACTTTTATCTCTGGGCATTTTAAAGCATGTAGCGCGAGTACGAAACTTCAAATCGAAAACACACAGACGAACGACAAGAGCCGCGGTGGAGTAGCCTAGCGGTCTAAAGCGTCTCGCTGCGGAGCGTGCGGTTGCTCCCCGTGGAGGTTCGAGTCCTCCCTGGGGCATGGGTGTGTGTGTATTGTCCTTAGGTTAATTTACCTTAGTTTACGTAGTTTGTAAGCTACGGACTGATGACCACGCAGTTCGGTCCGATAGATTTACAATCATTTGAACATTTGAACGACAAGAAAACACTCAAGACGCATTCGACAAAGTTTCTTACTCTTAAACCAGGCTGTGGCAGCCATCGAATGAAAACATTGGATACACGTATCGCCTCTCCCTTGTCCTACCCACGCCCACGCTGCAACACAACAATGCGTTAACTGTTGAACGCTTGGCTTCGTCTGATGTACCGACAACAGGCCGAAAGTGTTTGGCACCGCACTCTCATTGTCTGTTTCTGCACTGCATGAACCAATACTGTACGTACTGTAATTCCAAAAGGTTCCAATAGATGGCAATGCCACGAAACCACGCAATACGAACAAGAAACACGCTAAATCTTCAATCAACACACGTTAGAATTGACGACACTCAGACTTTTGACACGCAAGAGTGCACTGATTCTTCCACGCTATCCGTTATTTGGAAGTTTTGATTGTTGTTGGGGGACATATTACGGTGTCCGTGTCCGTTATTGAGAATGTACGCTATTCCGCATAATTTTAGCATAATTTTTACAGGGGAATTTTAAAATGTCCTGTATTGAGAGATATCCGCTATTGGGAAGTGTCCGTCAACGGAAGTACTGTATTCACTATTCAAAGTTAAATCTAACTTTGGCTCAGGAAGGGGTGAATTATGCTGCCACAAAAGTCTTTGGTCACTTACCAACTAGCATCAAAAGTCTGACAGATAGCCAACTAGTATTTATAAATAAATTAAAGGAATTTCTGAAAGGCAACTCCTTCTATAATGTAGATGAATTTTTAGAAAAATACTTAACAAAATTTTTAAAAAAATATTTAAAAAAACAACAACAAAAAAACAAATCCTTAAAATATTGATTGTCAAGTATCGATACCATTTACTAAACTGACACGTTCCACATCTTTACGAAATGTCGTATATATGATCTATGGAACAAGTATTAAACTTATCTAATCTAATCTGTGTTTCTTATGCATTTAATTTTTGTAGCAGTTTCAGAATTTATCTTCTTTCTTTCTTAATCGTAATATCAATACGTGACCACTGAATAATGTGTATAACTGAAAATATCTACCAACCACAACTGTGGTACACAGAATGTTTATTTACTCAAACCGTGACCAGTTTTCGATTTTCTTTTACAAATGCATCTTCAGATGGTTGACATGCTTCCCAGCTTGGAGCTTTGTTTAATATTTGTAATACTTTCGCAGCCCTAGGGTACATGAACTATTTGGCGAAGATTCCATTCGGTTCTCACATTATTCCCTCTGTTATATTATTTATCAGAAGCTTTTAAAGTTAAATGCTCGTTGAGAATCGCAAGACTTTACGCGTCTGCGACGATATCTTTCCGTTATTTTGATGACAATGTCTTCCTATGTAGGTTGGTGCTTACATTATCGCATTCGGAAGAGAAAGTTAGTGAAAGAAATTTCACAAATAGACCTCATCGCAACGAATAACGCCTTTCTTTTAATGATTTCCACCCCAACTCGTGTGTTATTTCCGTGACACTATTTCCCCTAAATCGCGTTAATACAAAACAATCTGCCCTTCTCTGAACCTGTTCCAAATCGTATATCTGTTCAACTTAGAGGGGATCCGACAATGCGCAACAACACTCCAAAATAGAAGTGTGGTGTAGGCAATTTCTTTAGTAGAACTGTTGCATCTTCTAAGTGTTCATTAACGAAACGTAGTCTTTCGGCTTTCCATACAACACTTTTTATGTGTTCTTTACGATTCAAGTTGTTCGTAACTGTTACTCATAGATATTTAGTTGAATTTACGGCCTGCATTTTTTACTTATTTATCGTGTAAATGAAGTTTAACGACTTTCTTTCAGTGGACATATCAATGACTTCATACTTCTCATTCTTAAGATCCAATTTCCATTTTTTGCACCATGCTGATTCTTATGTAAATCATTTTGCAGTTGCTTTTGATTTTCTGGCAACTTTACTAACCGATAAATGACAGCATCATCCGCGAACGGTGTAAGAGAGCTACTCTCATTGTCTCCTAAATCGTTTATAAAAATAAGGAACAGTATGGGCCCCATAACACTTCCGTGGGGAACACCAGATATGACTTCTGTTATACTTGATGTCATGTTCGGAGAGTTTTCTTTTGCTGGTGGGCATTATTAAAGTAATGCTGCGTTTGAAGTTTCTATCCAGCTTATCTGCGTCACTACCAATTAATTTGTACCAGCTTAAAGCCGCGGCTCAGCTCGCGTATTGGTTGATTATGATAGATAAGCTATCTTGCAGTAATGTGCTATGACAATGGTTTTGAAGGATGAAATGAAATACAATACCTTTTTAGAAACAAAGATTTTTAAGTGCATAATGATTTACAATAAATAATTCATACATTATTCCTTATAGCCTGTGTTGCAATATCCAAATTCATTTTAATTTCATTTTAGGGGATTCTAGTAAATTACGTTATTTGTACTATTGTTTGGAGCGTAAATGTAGAGATCTTTTGGGTTGCCCACCCCTGAGCAAACGACGTATAACTGACCATGTGAAAAACATGAGGGCAGTAAATGGATTCCTGCGACTTTTTATGAGTGTCCTTGAGCTTTGTTAATTGTCATTGCAAAAGCTAGACGAACTAGAAACTGAAGTCTTTTGAACTGAAATGGCATATTTGAGGGGATTAAAGGAAATTCAATAATTATGATTCTAATAATATCACAGATCGATCACTTGATGTAATGCGCGAAACGTCAAATCGATTTTTTAAAGAAATGTATTAAAAGAAATTTCTTTTTTACTGCTTCATTTATTTATTCTTATATTTCCTTACATAGAAAGAGTTGAAGACATTGTAGCACGCATAGACCAAAGATATGGTCTGTGGCATCACGTTTCGCTGTATGTAACCTCCTTGCTATAGAGTCGCAAACGTCATCGTTGGCCTTAAGCCCGATTTTTTAAATAATTTGACGACTTTCAACCACCATATCTTCCACCCCCTTATAGCTATCGGCATGGAACTGCTATGGCGTACGACGGAACACTTCGGACAACAATTACACACAGACTATTCCTTTGCGTTCTGTAGTTTCCGCTGCAGAGCGAATTATATATACACCGATAACTTTCCATCCCAATATACTCCACGCTTTTATCATTATCAAACCTCAAGCAACAATGCAACCAATAAAACCATATTCAAAGAGTAAATATAATTTTCAAAGAGTAATTACTGGTCCACATTTCGCGTTATATTCTTCAAATTACTAAATATCTATCAGATCGCTATAAAACCGCGCCTAAAATCTTCCTCAGGTAAAAATTAGTAACTGTAAAAATATTCAAGTATCTGCGTCTTGTGCGTACGTGATAAGCGTGCACGTAACAGACATTCACATTAATATACAGGGTGTCCCAGCTATCTTGTCCACCCAAAATATCTCTGGAACAATAACAGCTATTCGAAAACGACTTTCACCGGTATCAATGTACGGCTGGGGCCCATGTATGTACATATTTGGAAACATTCTAAAACGAAAGCAAATTTGTTTTTAACACAAATTGATGTTTTTGTAATTGTATACCCTATATTGTTTCTTCAGCAATCCATAGCATGACAAATCACATAAACAATGGCGTTGATTGCATCGCAATCTTCCAATTACATCCCGAGATATTGCAACGCGAAGTTGACGCTTGAAATACGCGAAACGCGCGGCTAGCGCACGTTCTGAGTAGCATAGGGTTCTCGCCTGAGTCTCAGGACGTGCGCTAGCCGTGCGTTTCGCGTATTTCAAGCGTCAACTTCGCGTCGCAATATCTCGGGATGTAATTGGAATATTGCGATGCAATCAACGCCATTGTTTATGTAATTAGTCAAGCTATGGATTGCTGAAGAAAAAATATAGGGTGTCCATTTAAAAAAAACATAAGTTTGTGTTAAAAAACACATTTGCTTTCGTTTTAGAATGATTCCAAATATGTACATTCATGGGCCCCAGCCGTACATTGATACCGGTGAAACTCGTTTTCCAATAGCTGTTATAGTTCCAGAGATATTTTGGTTGGACAAGATAGCTGGGACACCCTGTATATAGACAAGTAGCGATCCGATCGCCATAAAACCGTGCCTAAAACCTTACCAGGGTAGACATTAGTAACTGTACAAGTTTTTAGCTCTCTATGTCTTGTGGTTCAGACGTGATAAACGTACACCGAACAGACATTCACATTTATAGATATAGATTTAATAGAACTTGTTACATTTTCCTTCAAATTGCAGTTTTGATTCTTCACACTGTTTTATTTCTGTCTTTTCTTACCGCACTACAAGTGTGTAAAGTCAATTTTTTTTACGTCCGGAATGGCAGCGACAGTGGCGCGGTACCATGGTCGTGACCGGTCGGCACCGCGCATCTGTTTGGCGCCCGAGTCTTGGGCGGCGTGGCGGCCGCAGCGGCACGCGATTAGAACGTCATTACGCACCTAACGAATTTTGGCACAGGCTCCGGCGCGACGCGGTACGGCGACCGCATAAATCCGTGCGGCTAAATCATCACGGCGTTTAACGTGATTGCGTTGACTGCAGCCGAGTGGTTAATGCGTCGCTGATGACGGGGCGGGACCCACGACCACCGCTCTGGCCCCGCCAAGTGCGAGCGAGGTCTACCGCTGCGCCGGCCACAAGGAGACCGCGCAAGGTTCACTGTGCTTCGGTGCACCAAACCTCCACCGCTCACCACCACAGTTCTGAAGCCTGCATTAACGACCACTCTCAGGTACATCTATACCTGTCCATTTTTGGAACGGTCATCAACTTCCGACTGGTTTGATGCACCCCACCTTTGCTGACGGTTTCACCCCGGAGCAGTATTTGCATTCGACGTCTTCATGTATTCGTGGCATCCACTCCAGTTTCTTGCTGTCTGCGTCAGACTGCGCGGTGCCCATTTGGATGCACTTGAGAATGATATAACTGAATTCACCATACTTTATCAATCCCAAATACAACTGCCGGAATGAATGGACTTCTACTCCACAGGACATACTGAGAGTAGAGGATGCAACAGTGAAACTCAATGGATGTAGTCTGCTTAGATATACCTGGAACAGGCTTAACCGTATTAGATGTGGCGTTGGAAGAACTGCCTCCATCCTTCATAAATGGGGCTGCCTTGACAGCCCGTTTTGTACGAGGCGCGTCCAGAAAGTAAGTTCCGTTTAGTTATATAAAACGAACGGGTACAGATACAGAAAAAATATTGATTGTACATAAATCTACAACCGTTAAACTACTTTTCCACATAGCTTCCGAAATTTTCTAGGCAATTGTCATATCATGGCACGAGGTTTTGTGTGCCTTTTTCATAGAATGTTGCCGCCTGTGTATTCAACCATGTGGTAACATGTTCTTTCAGCTCGTCATCATCGTAGAAGTGTTGTCCACCAAGGACAGATTTTAAGTGTAAGAAGAGGATTACTGTCAAAAGATTTTTTTTTTTTCACTATAATGCCTGACCTCACACACTGAATGTGACCAAATAATTCTTACGGAAATTTCAATGGGACCTGTTTGATCATACTCCATACAGCTCGGACCTCTCTCCTAGCGACTTTCATCTCTTCTTACACCTCAAATCTGTCCTTGGTGGCCAACACTTCAACGATGATAAAGAGCTGTTATTACCTGATTGAATACAAGGCGGCAACCTTCTGTGAAGGATGCATGCAAAAACTTGTGGCACACTATGACAAGTGCCTACAAAATTTCGGCAGTTATGTGGAAAAGTATCTGTGTACAATTACATTTTGTTACCAAACGGAACTTACTTTCTTGATGCGCCTCCTAACTATGCTGACATTTCACAACCAATGAAACACGTATTTCTGGATTGTCTCCTTCGTGCTTTCTTTGAAAAAGATCTGAACCTGGTTACCCCATTGCGGTAGAGTGGATCAACGAATTAGATTTAAAAAACTAAACTTTTAATTTTCGTAATATGTGTATTGTACTTATTTAGTATGTTATTTTGTAATTTATGGCATCATGAGCTAAATGAAATAAATACTGTACCATACTTAGCAATTTATCTATGCCTTAAGCGTTTCCATTTTCGTCATTTTCTATGTCAATCATTTGTTAAGGGGGAATTTTTTATCAAAGCTTTGCCTTCGAAAATGACGAAAGTACAAACGCGTCAGCCATAAATAAATTCCTAGGCATGGTCAAGACATTTATATAATTGTCAATTGCAATTTCTCCTTTCTCCTATAATTTATCACGTAATGCCTTAACACATGTCGCACCATCCTATCAGTTTTTAATGTCAGATTTTTACAAGTGTTTCTACGGATTCAAATGTTGCACAGATCCTCTCCATTTTATCAGCTTACTAAATTTTCAATATCCATTCATAGTAACAAACATCAAATGCCTTATTCCTCTTCTTGTCTAGTTTTACTACAGTCTATAATTTACGTATTAGAAGCTTTGCAAGGAAACCCCTAAGTGCAAAATTATCTCTCGTAAGACTCTTTTGAAATTCTCGTGTTAACAGTTACAACATGGATATAGAGAAAGCTCCGAAGAGATCACAGAATTCTCGACCAAAGCAACCGAAAGGTTCTATAATCATCCAAGAAAAGAAAGCGCATGTGGTGGAATGTAAATTGTGAGGAAGCACTTGAAAGAATATTAAAATACTTGAAGAGATGGAATTCCAGTGGAACCTAGGAAAAGTGAGAAGACTTCAGGGGTGACACAAAAGGAGAAGCTAAGATCATAAAAGGTGGAAAGAGAAGATATAGCGCATATAGGGTGGATAAATTGGAAAGAGAATTCATAAAGAACAATACCAGTGAGTTTTATCGAAGCCAAAGAGGATCTACAGCAGCATCAACCTTAAATTTTCACTTTAAACCTACAGATGATGGCATTGTTGCTAGCAATAAAGAAATCTGTGCCACTAACTGCAAAGAACATTTAGAATGACTGGATGTCAAGAAAGAAATCCGCGCGAACCTTTATTTCAAACCACCAAGTCTAGAGAAGGTCAAACACATGACCAAAGAGCTCAGGGGAACAACGCACTAGGAGAAGACGGCACTGTGGCAGAAATGTGAAATATCGAAAGAAAGATCGCTGCAGACATATTCCATCACCTTATAGAACAAATATAGGAAACTGGACAAATCCTAAATGCCTGGAAATATGTACACATATTTCCACTTCACATGACAGATTATCGAAATAATCCAAATAATTACAGAGGGATTTATCTAATTCCAACCGTTCTAGAGCTTCAATGAGCAGAGTTAAATAACATTATGATCACTTAATTGTAGAATATCTAGCTGGTTTGCAGAATGGAAGATCATTCGTCGAACAGATATCCCATCTAAAAGCATTCCTCGAATAAGAGCTGTAAAGAATCATCTTCGTCGACATTAAAAAGGCATAGACTGGCAAATATTATTTACTACCTTGGAAGAGTATGAAAATGACAAAAAAGTGAGATCATTAAGCCAATACTGCCGAGTATCATCTCGAAAGTCAAATTATTTAGATAAATATGTCATCCATTTGAAATTAAGCCGGGGGACACACGAGGACAGGACATATCATGAATTTATCTCAATATTTGCAATCGATATATTTACTATAATTTTTTCATTTCAACCAATAAAATATTTTTTTTTTTTTTAAATTCTCAATTCTAACATCGCGACAATTAGTTCTTTATTATCATTAGCTATAATTATAAAATTTTAATCTTTTAAAATATAATATTTTTACGTAACATTGTTCCTAAGGACAATAGCAGCGATCTAAAGAAGTTCATAAATATAATAATTGAGGCAGTCAAGATCAAAATAATATTTTATTTTATTATGACGAACGGTTTCGATCTAAATGATCTGATGATGATCCATGTAGATCGAAACCGGTCATCATAATAAAATTAAATATTTATGTGATCTTCACTGCATCAATTAGTAAGTGATTTTAAAATATATGTTTTAATACATGAATATTTTCAATTATGTATAAAATATATTATAACAGTCATATTACGTATATCATATCTATGCATTTTTTAATTTCAACTGTACAGCTTTACAATATCGTGTGATCTGCTGCAATTGGAAGCGCGAATATAAGGGCACACCTGTAATAGTGAACCCTTTTGAAGGAATATTTTATTATTATAGTAAACACGCTACAAACATGGCGGACAGAATGAAACACATGTTTTGGAAGTTTTGAAAATACGACCAATAAAGTTTCTTGCTGCATCACACACTTCATGAAAAATACGTCATGGTCTCTCGGAATAGTACACATGGTGAACCCAGGTGGCGAAAATTCTAATCATTTTTTCATAACTTACTAATGAACATGTCCTGTCAATATAACTTTCCTATCTTTAGTCTGTCACAGTGTTATTTTTTTTTTTTTCAAAATTATATTACATAAACATTCTGAAGTCTAATACAGTATAATCAATCAAAACCTTAAATGTTTGTTGTATTTCTTGCAGCTCCTGAACAACAGCGGCCTGAAGATCTTCCTCTGAATACTTGGTGGGTAGGTAAGTACGAAAGAAGACACAATAATTCGTATGTGATGAAACGTGGGCTTAGTATTTTACATAGATAACAAACTGAATTTGCGACATAAGATAGACAACTCTTCCTTTTGTGTGAGTTTCGTGTGTTTAAAATGTATATACTCATTGCGGCAGATCACTCGACACGTGTTGCATGAGGCCATCCGCAAGTTAGCATCAAGACGCCTTCCGGATTAGTGCACAGACATAAAACTTTTTCATTCTTTTTTATTTGTTCCTTCTTTTCGTGTTTCTTAACATGATGAAAACATTTGGTAGTGTATAATTTGTTTACGTCGCGGATATTTAATCGTAAATGTTCTTCTAATGCAGATCGTTCTCTCAGACCTGTCACGACATTAAGGTCTCTTTTTCAGCGGGCAAGAGTGTCAAAGAAAAGAAATGTAAAAAACGGCAACAAATCGTTCAATATATGCGTAAATTCGTACTTGAGTCGACAAAGCAGTGACATAAAGTCTACTTGGTTGTCACCACTGTGAGCCAGAAAGAAATCCCGGTCGTAATTCCTATTAAGGTCTCCTAATTCAGATAGATGGAACACAAAGGTGTGTCGAAACCTGGGGGAAACTGTTGATTCCCATTAATCTCAGATACTTTGTCTATAGCAATTTCAGTTTCAATATATGTAAAGACGTTTCATGCAAGGTAGATGTACATCCTCTATTAATCTTTGTAACATAGTTTCTTCTAGTTACCGTCAAAAACTTTGATACCGTAACTTCAACATAGCAACCGGCAGCAATCATTCATTTTTAAACAGGAATGAATAGCGAATAATGTTGACTCAGTCGGAATTTAGAGTAAATTATTTTCTAAATCTCCTCAAGACAACTCCATCAATGAAACCCTGTCTTCAAATGTGTAATATTATTCACCAGACTTCAAGAGCGAAGGTAAGATAGCAGAGAACCTCTGTTTTCGGGGTTGCCAAATCTGATCATAGCCAAAGATGAAAAGACAAAGGTGTGTTAAAATGTTGTTATGGCTATAGTCAGGAAACCGTGAGGAAAGAAACAAACAAGCATGCAAATATGACGGAGAGAATGGTTTAAGGTACTGTGCTTGACGTTTGCACGATGACACTACTCGGGTGTTTCAAGAACTATTAATATCAGCTTACTGCTGACTGGGGGAATTTATATAGGTACATTTAGGATTATTTTAGCATTCTGGATCGCTTACCTGCGGTTAAAGCAAATAAGTATAGTAAAAATTCGTGCTAAATTTGAGTTGATTCATCACACAAAAGTAACTCGTAATCTCTGTATTACGTACTCGCTTTAGGAAGGACAGTATAGTAGCTTGATTTGCAGTTTCATTTGCGTTATTTAGCCGCAAGAAGAAAAAAAATATTCCTCCATTTAGAGGGGTAGGAGATCTTTTAGACATGAAAAAGAAAAGCATTTCTACATCAGTGACATTAACGTTCGTACATTCGAGAGAAGTTTGTGGAATTCTTCAGGTAGACTCTAAAAACGGTCAAGGAAATACTATAAAATCTGTATGTTTTTTCCTTTTTTCATTTGGTGTTACCTGTGCAGCCTCTCTCTTCATCTCGGATTAAGAACTTGATATTCTTAGAAGAAAAAGGAACATTTGCTAGGTATCATATCCAGCAATCGTTGCCCCACGAAAATATCCTTTGCAACCGTGACAGTATTCAGTGATGAGTGTCTGAATGGACAGCTCTTCTGCGTTAGCCCCACTGCAGGAACTTGATATCCGACCGTAAATGCCTATACGGCAGCGTAAAGAGCAGAGTAACCACCAAAGCCCCATTACTCATTTGTTGCTGAAAATGTAGAAAGAGAACGTAGGAGATGGACACATCCGCGTAATGTGTTTTCAAATATAAGAGCTGTCACGACAGACACTTGTGAGACGATATATGTACCTGCATTGACGCTGAGAGATGCAATTTCCAAAATATGTTGTGAATGTATCAGCTAGTGATACTTTTACGCGTAAATGGAACTGATTATTACTGAACCGTTGACTGAAACTTTCGAACTTTCTGATGCAATTTTACGTGCTTTGATACTAGTCGTTGTCAGAATAAATTTACCTGATAGTTGGTGTATTGAGGAGAATTCGGTTGGAATTCCGTACGTCGTTATCAGCATTCGAAGCAGAGATATTTTAGACTAAAAACTGCACGATATTATATCTGTCCACTCGGTCATTTTCGAACTATGGTCCCTGACCTCAAATTGATACATTTACCCTTATCCATTATTCCTGAAAGTTTGTATCATTATCGTGCGATTACGCATTTGTCGTGGTCTTCAGTCCGAAGACTGATTTGACGCAGCTGTCCACGTTAGTCTATCTTCTGCATATTTCCTCATCTCGAAATAACAATGGAAAACCACATGTACTTGAACATAACTACTCAACCTGTCTTCTAAGTTATGTCTTTGGGTCAGTATTGTTTCGCGTGTCCCTACATCTCTCCTAAATCCGAACTGATTATCCCTAAGATCGGGTTTTACGAGGTTTTCCTTTTTTTACATAACAACGACTTGTGAAACTGATAGTTTTGTACATTCAAACTTGTGTGCACTGTTTTCTTTGGAATTGAAATTGTTACATTCTTCTTGAAGTGTGAACTTATTTCGTCTATCTGATACATCTTGCTTAGCAGGTGGAATAGTTTTGTCATTTCTCTCCCGAAGACATAAGGGTTCGAGTCCCGGACGGCACAAATTTTCATATGTCACCATTTGATAGAACATCTATACCTTATACAGTGACGCAAAGTGAAATTCCCTATTGCGAAAAAATATTGGTAAATATATTAGCACTGTAAATCAGTAATTTAACAGATGCCTAAGCGAGGCAATGACGATAACAGCGTAGGTTAATGCCTCGTTGTTTTCATTCTGTCTGGTGTGGGATTACAGATTAAGCTGCGAGTGCTAGGGGATGAATGTAGTTGACTCATAAAAAGCAGTCAGTGTGGCATATGGAACTTTGGGACGGTCCTGGAGTCGTGTTCGGGTAGCAAAGTGGTTAAGGCGACCGCTCGCGGAAAGCGGGAATCCCGGGTTCGAGTCCCGGCCCAGCTAAAATTTTCATATGTCACCATTTGGTAGAACATATATACCTTATACAGTGACGCAAAGTGAAATTCGCTATTGCGAAAAATTATTGATAAATTATTAAGAATTGTTGTGGTGACGGTAGGAGCAATGTTAAAAACATGAAATAGTATTGAATATAAATTTTCAACATAAAATGGTTAGGAAAGTGATGTAAATTAGATGCATTTGTTGAGTACAATGTTTGACATAAAGTTAAAACATAAGAGAAAACTGTATGTGGACTGAAAGTATTTGCAGTATTAAAAAATAAAGAGATAAAATAAGATAAAAACGTTAGGTGATTGTGATTATGATTCGGTTTAGGAGATGTTCGTTTTATGGGATGGCATTGGGGATTTTTCTGAGTTGTTCAGGACTACTTAATCTTGATTTTGTATCATGTCCTGATGCTGCACGAATATGTTGTGTATGACTGTTTTTGGAAGGTAGGTGAATTTGCATTTGGTTTTGTGTCTGGGGTGGATTGTAAAGATGACAACTCCAGTGATTGACTTTGCCATCCAGATCGCCGAACTGGATTTTATTATAGTTATTTATTTATTTATATATTTTTCTCGTGTCCGGTTTTCAAATATTTCAGCCCAATGCTGGGCCACGTTGATAGCATTTTCTCTTGTGAGCCATAATTCTTCGGAATTGCATGTAAGACGGACAATCAGAGCTGTTTGTTATGTGCTCCACCGTTTGTGTCTCTCCACATTCACAGGATACGTCTAGATTGTTAATGCATCTCCATTTCGCTAGGTCTGACTTGACGGGAGCCACATCAATTCTAATTATGGTCCACGACCTCCAGATTTTCCAATCCAGGTGCTTTCCTGTTGGTGGTTCCTGTTCGTGAGGGACACTTTCTGGCGGCTCAATTCTCACGGTCTTCAGAAAGATTCTTTTGGATTTAAGTCGACTGGCTGGAGTTTCTGCTATAAACGCGGATGTCTGTCATCGAAGCTTTGTTTGAACTTTTCAATAAATTCCAGTTCACATCGCCGTGTTCCGGGTGTTTCAAAACCTGCTACTTTGAAATTTAGGGGGTGGGTTTCATGCAGGTTTCATGCAGGTTTCGTTTAGATCAGTGTCGTTTGGCCCACACTGATCAGCACCACAGAGGGGCTGCAGATTTTCCGGTGGAGAAACTAAGGGCTTGTGCTGTAATTCAGATCGTGTTTGTGGGCTTGCTCCCCATTTGCTCCCACATAATTTCTTCAAGAGGAGATTTGTTGTTGTAATTTTCTGCCTCGTCTTGTGACAGTGATACCTGGAAGTTATTTATGTATCCAAGATATTACCCTACCACACAACATGCAGCTGTCTTCTTGCTATCGTATTGCGTAGATGGAAAGCACATACTTCGTTTTAAGTTGATTCGGCTTAAGAACATTTTCTTTATAGTATTTTGACACGCGTTCAAGATCGTGTTCCAGTTTTTGTTCTACAGATTCAACGCTGTTGCTTTGAACAGCTATTGCAAGATCATCTACATCTGCATCCATACTCCGCAAGCCATCTGACGCTGTGTGGCGGAGGGTTCTGTTCCAGTCTCGTATTGTTTGCAGAAAGAAAGATTGTCGGTATGCCTCTGTGTGGGCTCTAATCTCTCTCATTTTATCTTCAAGATCTCTTCGCGAGTTATACGTAGGGAGGGGGGGGGGACAGTATACTGCTTGACTCCTCGATAAAGCTATGTTCTCGAAACTTCGACAGCCGTGGCGGAGCGGCCGAGCGCGTAGCGTTATGCTACGATGCACGAGGTCGTTTCCCGTCGGGGCTCGAATCCCCCTCCCCCCCCCCCCCCCCGCCCGCTCATGGGTGTTTGTGCCGTCTTTAGTTTAAGCTAGTTCATAAGTAGTTTGTAAGTTTAGGGACTGATGACCACGTAGTTATCCCATAAGCTCAACAAACATTTAATTCTGAAACTTCGACAAAAGCTCGTACCGAGCTACAGAGCGTCTCTCCATATTAACAAATGCATTCAAAATAAAATCAGAATATCACATAGAAATGGAATGTGTCAACGTACAGTTAAAATACCAATAAAATGTGCCCAAGGCAGAATAACAGAATTTCTAATAGAAATATGCCCATTGCAGAATTTTTGTACGGCTTTCAAGTTCATCGGTCGTAGCGGCTAGCGGCCGACAGCGCGTGAGTGTCCCACCAACCCATCACCATATTACTCCAGTAGTTGAAAATTCTAGAAAGGTAGCTGCCAGGATAACAGTCGTGATCAGTAATGGCGACAGATAACTTCCAGAATAAACGCCTTCTACAGCTACATCCATACTTAGCAAGCCATCTGACGGAGGGTACCTTGAGTACCACTATCGATTCTCCCTTCTATTCCAGTCTCGTATTGTTCGCAGAAACATCGACAAAAGCCCGTACCGAGCTACAGAGCGTCTCTTTTGCAGATTCTTGCACTGGAGTTTATCGATCATCTTCGTAACGCTTTCACGATTACTAAATGATCTTGTAACTAAACGCGCTGCTCTCCGTTGAATCTTCTCTACTTCCTCTATCAACCCCACCTGGTACGGGTCCCACACCGGTGAGCAATATTCAAGCAGTGGGCGAATAAGTGTACTGTAACCTACTTCCTTTGTTTTCGGACTGCATTGCCTTAGGATTCTTCCAATGAGTCTCATCTAGACCTGCTTTACCGACTATTAATTTTATGTGGTCGTTCCATTTTAAATCACTCATAATGCCTATTCCCAGATACTTTATCGATTAACTGCTTCCAGTTGGTGACCTGCTATAGTGTAGATAAATGATAAAGGATCATTCTTTCATTGTATTCGTAGTACATTGCACTTGTCTAAATTGAGATTCAGCTGCCATTCCCTGCACCATGCGGCAACTCGTTGCAGATCAGACTTTCAGTACAATATTTCATTGTTACAACCTCTCTGTATACTATAGCATCATCCGCAAAAAGCCTCGGTGAACTCCCGATGTTATCTATAAGGTGATTTATATACGAGGCACGTCCAAAAAGTAAGTTCCGTTTGGTAATAAAATGAAATTATACACAGATACAGAAGAAATTTTTATTGCACAAAATTCTACTACTTTTCCACATAACTGCCGAAATTATGCGGGCATTTGTCATAGCGTGTCACCAGGGTTTGTATACGTTTTTCATAGAAATCTGCCGCCTGTGTCTTCGACCAGTTGGAAACAGTGCAATTTGGAGGAAGTGCATAGCGAGAGCACTAATTGTTATTTCTACGGTTTTTCTGGATCTTGTCATCAATCGCGTGAACCAGTTCTTCTGTAACCAAAGGTGGACGCCCACTTCGTTCTTCATCTTGCACATCACTACGCCCGCCATTCAACTGTCGGACCCATCTTCTCACCATCGAATCACTCATCGCATTTGGTCCGTAAACATCGCAAATTTGCCTATAAATTTCACTTGGTTTCACTTGGTTTCACTTTACTCGCATTCAGAAACCGAATCACCTGATTTCACAGGCGGCGGGATTTTCAATCAACGCCGACATTTCAAACAAAGCGTACGTAACTGACAGCGATCTCCAAATGGCGCACGTTCTTCTCCTTGATATCGTCTACAGCGCATGTGCGGAACTGCAATCGCAGCGCTGCAGCGGAGATAAATTGAAACGGATCTTACTTTCTGTACGCGCCTCGTATATTGTCAATAGGAACGGTCCCACGACACTCCCCTGTGACACACGTGACTTCGCTGTTACTTCGGAAGACTTCTCTCCATTGAGGATGACATACTGTGATCTGTTATATAGGAACTCCTCAATCTAGTCACAGAATTGGTCCAATATACCGTATGCTCTTACTTTGTTCATTGAATGACTGTAGGGAACTGTATCAGCGTAGAGGAAATGTTCAGTGCACACAGAGGCAGGATATTGCAGCGAATTGTTCACGCCACGTGAAATTGCTACACTTCGTAGGTGAAAAGAAGATCTCATTTGATCGTAGGAGGTAGAATGTACGGTTGGTCTTTCGCCACCAGAGCACCGCACGTTGGACGAGAACACTTCTGCGCAATACCTCCTAGAAGACAAGGCCTCACAACAGCCTGTGTCACGTCACACTGATAGGCAACACATGCTAGCTGACTGGCTGGCCGCTGGGGCGCAGCCCACTGCGACGTAGCGACCAGCCAGTCAGCTAGCGATCGCGGCCTATCGGTGGGCCGTGACACAGGCTGTTGTGAGGCCTTGTCTCTGGGCCAGTAGAGATAACAGCAACTAGATAGAAGGTCACAGCTTTCTCTTGTGACGTCATGGCGAGTAATCAACCAACTAACAACGATTAGAGCAGTGCTAAAACTAATTATCTCTACTTCCGAACCCTCATAATGACATAAGGATTACTAGTTGAAAACTTATTGGAGATAATATAAAATACAACGAATTCAGGAAGCTTGTGGAATACAGACGGTTCATTAATGATGATGACAGGTATCTAAGCAGGAGTGACTAGAGCTTATACAACATGGGAAAAAATACGCGAGTCTACAGAAAAATTTAAGTGACGCTTAGAGAGAAGGATAGAAGCTGTGTAGTGTATGTACCAAAAGCTCATATGGAAATCCTTTACTAACGGAAGAAAAAAGAGTATTAAAGCAAGGTAAGTGGAAGCAGATGAAGATATGAAGATGAGATAGGACATGCGATACTGGGAAAAGAATTTAACAGAGTACTTTAAGATCTGAGTAGAACCGAAGCCCCTGTAGTTGACACCATTACATCAGAATTCCTACTGTCACGTCGGAGGTTCGAGTCCTCCTTCGTGAATTTGTGTATGTGTTGGGTTTAGGATAGTTTAAGTAGTTTCTAAACCTAAAGACTAATAAACACAGCAGTTTACATTTACAAACATTTGAACATTGGTACCCCTTATATCTTCTGGAGAGACCTGACAAAACTATTCCACCTCCAATGAGAGACGAAATAAGTTCATACTTGAAGAAGACTATACCAATTTCAAGTCCAAAGAAAGCGGTGTACATAGGTGTGAATGTACAGAACTATCAGTTTCATAAGTCGCTGTGGGGAAACATAACAAGGAAAACCTGTTACAATCCGATCTCAGGTATTATCAGGGATCTCGTAACTGACTGGCCGGCCTCTACAGCCCAGTGGTCCATGCCTCTGCGGCCAGCCAGTGAGCTACGCGATCGAGGCCTTCTCTGCGTGACGTCACACGAGACGGCCGCGGCCTTCTCTCTAGGTGGTGCTGGTAGACTGTAGAGTGTAGAGAGCTCACACTTGTCCGCGTCTTGGCCTGCGTGACGGCGCGGCGTCACGCCACTTGTATCTGGCCGCGCGGCCCCATTAATACGTAATGAGGCGTAATGCCTGCGCAGACGCGAATACATTCTGAATAAATGACGCGTCGCTGGCCGCAATTATTTAGGGCAGTCGCGGCGCTATCTGAGATCGCCGGCTCCGTCCTTGTGCGTGCGCCCGCCCTCTGGCCTCGCTATCGCCGCCACTGTATTACGTTTAATTTTAAAGCCGTCCAAATAAACCTGTTTCTAACGGTTTTCTAATTCAAATTTACAGGGTTGCATCGCTGACAATACCTTTACGGCTAATATCAGTGAAAAAGATGTTTATTTGTTTAGTTCATCGTCCAGAATTTCCTGACTAAAACTAATCTAATTTCTTTATATATTTTTGGAAACATTTTTGTTTCGCTTTTTGGGCAACAGCACTCTTATTTAAATTTATATATAAAGAACAGTATAGAGTGCTGAAATTTTTTTTTCCGCCTAGTTTCGGTCTTCTTTTAGACAATCGTCAGGAAATTCAGCTCCAAAACATCAATGAAGCTAAATTTCCCGAAGATGGCCTAAAAGAAGACCGAAACTAGTGCGAAAAAATAAAATTTTTGCACTCTAGACTGTTCGTTATAAATAATTTCTTTATATTTTTGAACAGCTGAAAATGCGGCGTTTTGGGGGTATTAATTTATTCCAGTCTTTTGTATTTCTTCCAAAAATGGTGGGAACTGTCAAAGTATTAGTGTAAAGCCATCCATGACAGGAGTCTGTGGCCGTATCCTTGGGGAATTGAGTTGATTTGTTTGGTTGGAATAGGGGGACTAAACTGTTAAGATTATCAGTCCCCCGATAGGGAGGAAGAAGGAGTGAACATAGGAAAGAAGGGGGAGGGAGGGAATGTAGTCCGTGAAGTGAAGAAGGGAGAAAGACTGCATTATTCGGGGCCCCATGCTCGCCACACACGTACTCTCGAAAGAACCGTGAGCCCCCTGGGAGGTGGCCGTATCCTGAAGAATAGTAGGATAGAGGCAGAAATAACTGAATCTGAAGAGCAGAATTGATTCAGATAGGGTCGCTCCTCTACTGACGGAGTATTTACACTCAAAAACCTCTTGGAGATAAGGTCCATCTCTTTGTAGACCTGCAAGAAGCTTATGACACAGTTCCACAAGACAAGTTGTGGACAAGTCTGATCAATAATGGCGTGTCACCGAGCTATGTTAAAGCTGTCAGACAGTTTTACAAAGGTTGTACGGTAACGGTAAAAAGGTGAAATCATCTACCTCAAGAGTCTGAAATGACAAAGGGACTACGCCAGAGATGCACAGACTCACCTACGTTGTTTAACATCTACCTCGAGGAGGCACTTAAATCCTGGAAAAGGAAATGCGGAGGATTGGGTATCCCCATAGATGATGAAATCTTGTTCACTTTATTTTTAGCTGACGACCAAGTGTTAGTAGCTTAAGGAAGATGCTAATTACATGCTCCGCAAATTAAAAGAAGAATACGAAAAATAGAGTCTTGTCGTCAACGTAGGTAAAACAGAATATCAGAACTTGGGAGGAAATGCGGTTAATTACATACAACTCGGTGCTGATATTGTGAAAGGGTGTCGTAACTTCAAGTACTTGGGAGTGACACAGTCATCCAACGGTAGAAGTATGGAGAATATAAACAATAAAATTGGTCAGGGCAAACGAATCATAAAACAATTATGTGGTATTCCTCGGAATAACAACGTAACACGCAAAACAAATCATCTAGCATTCAATTATTGAAAGTATCACCACATACGGGGCAGAGTTGTGGGAACTAACTAAAAGGCAAAAACAACGGCTACTGGCAGTTGAAATGCATTTCTGGAGACGGAGTTGTGGATATTCCAGGCTTGATCATGTTAGAAATAGGATCAGAGGGATCACGGGAGTGGAAAGCACGATTCTACACTGCGTAGATAGAAAGCGCCTGCTCTGGTATGGTCATATACAACGTATGCCAGACAAAAGATGGGCAAAAAGGATATGACAATGGACTCCTCGACAAAGACGAAGGCGTGGCAGACCTGTGAGATGCTGGAAACATGACGTCAGCGAAGCAATGGCGGCGAGAGGTCTTAATGAAGGAGACAGGAACGAGCGAACTCGATGGAAATTGGGATGCGGGAGGCGGTGACAGCCGTACACACATATACATACGGTATTTATTCTCGTATCTGCTCTCCCTGCCCATCTGATTTAACGATGATCATCTCCCCCTATCTCATCTCGTTTCAAACCGTCTTCGTTTCCTCCGCCCCTCGCCTCCTAGCTTATGGGACTTAACTGCGGGGTCATCAGTCCCTAAACTTACAAACTACTTAAAAACTTATACTAAAGACAGCACTAACATCCATGCCCGACGGAGGATTTGAACCCCCTACGGGGAGCGTCCTCGCTCCTTGGAGCATAGCGCTTCAATGCGCTCTGCCAATCCGCCGCGGCTGGTACAATTCAGTTCCTACTGCAAAATATATAACTCTTCTCTAAGCGTCAAGTGTCATTCTCTGTTTACAAAGTAAGTTCCGTTTGGTTATATAAAACAAACGTGTGCAGATACAAAAAAAAGTATGCATTGTACAAAAATCTACAACTGTTAAACTACTTTTCTACATATCTTCCCAAATTTTACCGTCTGTAATGACCACGCTGTCGACGGGACGTTAAACCCTAAGCTTCCTTCCTTCCTTCCTTCCGAAATTTTGTAAGTACTTGTGATAGCGTGCCACAAGCTTTCGTATGCCTTCTTCATAGAAGGTTGCCGCCTGTATATTCAACAATGTGTAACATGTTCTTGACCACCAAGGACAGATTTTAGATGTAAGAAGAGATGAAAGTCCCTAGAAAATCGTGCTTAATCTATTCTTCAATTGTGTGAACCAGTTCATCAATAACCACATCTTTCTTCATCGTGCACTTAATCGTGCACCCATCTTCTAACCATTGAACAACTCATAGCATTTTGTCCGTAAACCTCGCAGATCCGGTTTAACTTTCCTTGCATTTAGAAAACGAATCACAGATCTGATTTCACCCGCTGCGGCATTTTCAATTACGACTGACATTATAAAGAAGCACTATAAAGCACACATGGGCAGCAGCGATCTGAAAATAGCGCACGCCTTCTCCTTGGGCGCGGTGGAGTTGCCGAGCGGTCTAAGGCGTCTCGCTGCGGAGCGCGTGGTTGCTCCCCGTCGGAGGTTCGAGTCCTCCCTGGGGCATGCGTGTATGTGTTGTCCTTAGGTAAGTTTACCTTAGTTTAAGTAGTTTGTGAGCTACGGACTGATGACCACGCAGTTTGGTCCGATAGATTTACAAACATTTGAACATTTTGACCTTCTCCTTGAGTCAGAATGTTCAAATGTTTGTATAGCTTGTGGGACTCAACTACGGGGTCATCAGTCCCTAAACTTACATACTACTTATGAACTACTTACGAACTAGGGCGGCACAAATATTCATGCCCGAGGGGGGATTCGAACCCCCGACCGTAGTGGCCGTGCAGACCGTGACTGGAGCGCCGCAGTCCCCTCGGCCAGCGCGGCCGGCTCTTGAGTCAGAACTGCGATCGTAGCACTGCTTTGGGTAGAAATAGAAACGGAACTTACTTTGTGCACGACCCTCGTATATAATTTACAGAGAGTAGACTTATCTATTCATGGTTGTCATTATCAAAAAGGAATAACGGAGTGATATTCGTACAATAGACATGGGTAAATACAGTGTATTAGTTAGACGTATTTTATCCTTGACTATGCTGCTATATCAAGCATCGCTGAGCTGTGAGCACTTGTTCACTAGAAGAGGCGTGTTTCACACTAATGCAGATTAACAAGAGTACGCATAGCTCTCTGTGCACCGTAGAGCCTTCGCATTCTAGAGTTCTGGCGGTCAAACGATCACTCCTATCACGGCTCCGCGAGTACCAGCACTAGAAACAGGTGCCTCAGTTAACGAGGACACGCCGATCTGATGAATTTGCGATAGGAGAGTCGATTAATTCGCGGGCGGAGCGCATCGGCCGCTGGCTATCTGCGTGCGGCACGGCGCGGCTCCTGTTGCACTAGCGGCTAGACAGAGGGGTGCATAGTAACTACCGGTATGACACGCACTTAGCACAAAGCCCCGGCGTGGCGTGCTGGGGCGGCCGCGGCCGGCGGAGCGACGCCAGCCCCTAATTCAATCCGCCGCGCGGCCGCGTGGCCAGGGGTTTATCTGTGTGCGCGGCGGCCGACTGCGAGCCGCCACGGGGGACCAGCCGAGCGGACGTGACCAACGACGCCTTCCACACCGACGCCGGTTCACCCAACTCGCCAGCGGCGGCGACGCTGCAGTCTGCTAGCCGGCAGCGCCAGTACGTCGTAAAAAGTGCCGAAGCTTTCACGGCTTCCTGAGCTGTTATCGCTGGCGATACATTTTGGACCTTCGACACTCGGTAGTCTCGTGCTTCTTCGCTTGCAACATATGTGTTAAGGGCTATTGAAAAGTCGCTGCAAAAATAAAAACTATTAACGTGTTTGGTGAAAACCATTTTTATTTCTTTTGTGTCCCAACTTCGACGCCGCTTTTGTGTCCCAGCCTCGTCGTAGGTGTCGGTGGCCGAGTGGAACGAGACCGACACAGGAACAAAGACAGCACGCTGGTGCAGGTACGGAGGGGAGCAGCCAGGAACTATAAACACTCGAGTAAATTAGAGATATATATTGCACAGAATGTAACAATACTTAACTTTTACATAGTACTGCAGAATGTTGATACATAGTTGTTAGAGGCCTGCCTAGTGCCTGTACAATAGCAAAGTCTTCTCTGGTGCCTATCTGATTACGAAGGTCCTAACTCGTTGCTATCTCAGTCCGAAGTGACCGATGTCTTTCCGTGGTGGCCACGAGCGGGGTTCCAGCAGAGGGCGCTCGTGGCTGTCGTGAGAACGCCGCGCTGTGTGTGCATGGCGGCGCGCGGCGAAAGTAGGTGGCGCGCACTTTGTACTTGTGCGACACCACACCCCTCCCCCCCAAACCGCCGCGCCGTCGTGGCATAGGGCTGAGGGCCACGGCGACGGCACTGGGAGGAGGGCCTGGGCGGGGGCGTTACTGGTGGGACGGGCGTCGTAGCTGAGGCCGGGATCGAGACGCCGCCCGCGCCCCGGCATCCGCCTTGAGATCCTCCAGGGAACCCGCCGAAACCTGGGGAAGGGCGCCCGCCCCCGCCCAGAGGGAGCAGGTCATCTTCTTCTGAGGTGCGTGGCCCAAGCTGGGGGGGCCCGCACGGTCCCGGAGTCCCTCTCGGTGACGCTGTCATCTGCGGCGGCGACAGCGGCGGCGTCGCGTCGATCTCCATCGGGACGATCTCGTAGTCCGGGGACGAACGATGTGGTTGTGCTCCCTGGCGGTGAACTGGGTCTGGAATCAAGAAACCGGAGACAGGATCGCGCGGCCTATGCAGACGCAATTGGTTTGCGTGGCGCCGCAGCTCCGACCCTGTGGAAGCACGTACAACATACATATTGCTACCGAGCACGCGCTGAATGGTGCCCGGCAACCATGTCTTCTTGTTTCCAGCAAACACCCTGTACAGCACCGGCGTAGAAACCTGAAAACGCGTAGCGCCATACGAACCGACTCGGTGCGTGGGAGGCTGCAGCAGGTGAAGAAGAGTGCGGTGACGGCGGCCGTGTGGCAGCTCGGCAGGAGACGGGCCGTCACATGGCATGCACTATACGTAGACAGGAAAATTTGAAGAGCTTGCTGCCTGGAGTGCTGACCTTTCATCTTCTCCATGTGAGACTTGAATGTTCGAACGAAACGTTCTGCTTCACCATTGGACTGAGGGTGAAAAGGTGCGGTGGTGATATGCTGAATGCCATTCACACGACAAAACTGTTGAAATTCCGCACTAACAAACTGAGGTCCATTGTCACTGACGATAGTTTCAGGCAAGCCTTCGATGCAAAACACTGATGTTAAGGCACTGATTGTACTAGAAGCTGTCGTTGAGTTCATGGCAATCACGAAAGGAAACTTGCTGAAAGCGTCTACAACAATTAACCAGCGCGTATTCCAGAAAGGTCCGGCAAAGTCAATATGTAAACGTTGCCATGGTCCCTTGGGGCGTGGCCAGTCTGAGAAACGTTGCGGAGGAGCCGCCTGATGCTCCGCACAAACAGTACACTGTGACGTCATGTGCTCTATCTGAGCGTCCATACCAACCCAGGTACAATGACGTCTGGCCAGTTGCTTTGTCCTAACAATGCCCCAATGTCCTTGATGCAGGAGGCGTAACACTTCTCGTTGTAGGGAACGAGGAACAATCACTCTTGCTTGGTCGTTGTCGGTATGCAACAAGAGTACACCCTGACTTAAAGATAATGCATGACGTTGTGTAAAATAACGTCGAACGAGAGGCCGATCAATGTCTTTGGCTCTGGCAGGCCACCCTGAGCGAACAAAACGTGCTACCACACTTAGGTCTGCATCCGCAGCTGTTTCCTGTGCAACCCGACGAGAGTTAAAAGGAAAGTCTGCGACAGCGGTAGCATCTCTGGAGTCTATCTGACAACATGCCATTTCCGAAGAATCAAACGACACCTCCTGGCCAACCGGAAGTCGGGAAAGTGTGTCCGCGTTAGCATGTTTAGTGGTAGGTCGGTACAAAATCTCATACTGATAATTAGACAATATCAAGGACAATCGCTGAAGCTTTTGTGCCGTTCGTGGCGGAATTGGCTTTGTGGGTGAGAACAACGACGTGAGAGGCTTGTGGTCTGTCAACAAATAGAATTTTCTGCCATAGAGATAATGATGAAACTTTGTGACGCCGTAAATGATTGCTAAGGCCTCCTTTTCTATCTGACTGTAATTCTGTTGCGTCGGCATCAGTAGCTTGGATGTAAAGGCAATAGGACGATCGTGAGAACCAATACGATGTGAGATTACAGCGCCCAGACCGTACGATGAGGCGTCAACTGCTAACACTACAGGCTTCTGGGGGTCAAAGGGAATCAAACATGCATCACTGAGTAGTGCAGACTTTAAGTTGTCAAAGGCAACCTGGCAATATTTGGACCAAACAAAAGAAACATTCTTCCTACGTAAGTGATGCAGTGGAGCTGCAATCTGAGAGGCATTGGGAATAAATCTGAAATAATAGTTAAGCTTTCCCATTACTGCTTGCAATTCATGCACATTCTTAGGAGGAGGCAAGTCTTTGATTGCTCGAAGATGTGACTGTAAAGGATGGATTCCTTGGGCATTAATCACATGGCCTAGGTACTCTATTTCAGTTTGAAAAAACGAACACTTTGCTTTATTACAACGTAGACCTGCTGCAGTCAAAACTTTGAAAAGGCACTCCAGGTTTGCTAAATGTTCTTCAACTGTACGTCCGGATACCACAATATCATCTAAATAGTTCGAACAACACGGTACCGAAACTGTCAGCTGTTCCAAAAAACGCTGAAAAATAGCGGGAGCGGAAGAACTGCCAAAGGGTAGGCGTTGAAATTGAAAAAGGCCCATGTGAGTATTAATGACGAAAAACTTTTTTGACTCGTCATCAAGTGGAATCTGTAAGTATGCCTCTGCTAAATCAATCTTGGAAAGAAACGAGACTGTCCTAATTTGTCCATTAGTTCGTCAGGTCTGGGCAAGGGATAAGTGTCTACAATTGTTTGACTGTTCACTGTTGATTTAAAGTCCGCACAGAGACGAAGTTTTCCTGACGGCTTGGGTATAATTACTATAGGCGAGGCCCACTGACTCGCAGAAACAGGAGAAATCACCCCACTATCTTGCCAACGTTTAAGTTCTTCGGCAACTGTATCACGCATTGCGATTGGCACTGGTCTAGCTTTACGAAATTTTGGAACTGCAGATTCTTTTAAAGTTACATGTGCCACGAAGTCTTTTGCACAGCCTAGTTCCGGCGAAAACAAGTCACTATATTTGTCACACAATGCATTGATTTTATCCTGAGGCACTACTGACGAAATTTGAAGCACATCTCTTTGAATTGATAAACCAAACAAGTCAAAAGCATCTAGTCCAAAAATGTTCTGTGTCGATTTGGCCTGAAGAACTACAAAAGCAACTGTTTTTGTTACACCTTGAAAAGAGGTGGGCAGGCTACATGTTCCTAGCACGGGAATATTTTCACCTGTATAAGCTGTTAACACTTGCTGTGACGGCGACAATTTTGGCGAACCCAGAAGTTCATAAGTATCTTTATTTATTAATGTGACAGCGGAACCAGTATCAAGCTGAAATTGCACAGTCTTATTTACTATGGAGAGATTGACAAAAAGTTTGTGCTTCTGGCGCACGACAGGTGCGCGAATGTGGGCAACGTCTGATACACATTGTTTTCTGCGCTTGCGCGGGTTGCGTGCGGTAGGAAGCGGCGCATACTCCGCACACAGCGGATTAACCACACTGTCACTAGATGGCACTACCGCCGGATCGGCGTCCGCGCAATGCGAGGCTACTACAGAGTCACTAACTACTGCACTACACTTTTGAGTAGCTACTTGATGTTTACTGTCACTAGCTACACAGTACTGGGCACTATTACAAGGAGCAGTTGCAGAAGGCACTATTTCCACTACAGGAATGCACTGTTTATAGTCAGTTTGCTTGTCCCGAACCCTTTTCCGTTGCACTGTTTTACGCGCTCGTCGGCGCTTGCTACGTGGTGCACTATATAGTTTTGCCATAGGCGCAGAACTACTTTCTTGCAATTGAGAACCAAGCAAAGCACTGTTCAAGTCCACAGCGTCTATAACATTTACTGCATGCACTGTTCTCGCACTTTGCGAAGCAATGTTCCGAAAGGCACCGTTCTTTGAGTTTTTAATTTGCATACACACAGACTGTACATGTACCGATTTGCCACATTGGTAACAGGTTGCGTTGCGACTTGGGCACTGTGCACGTTTGTGGCGAGATACACACTGGGGGCAAGATTTACGTACATTTTTCTGAAATAAGCGTTGGCGCCCGTTATGCAAATTACTGTGTCTAACACTACGGGGCGACCTTTGCGTCGCACTTTTACTCTGGCTACTGTTCACTGTCTGTTCAGCACGGCCTGTACTATTGTAAGAATCACTAGTGCTACACGGAGAACTACGGCTAGGAAAGCGTCCGTTGCGGCGCACTGAATTTACACTATGGCTTTGCATTTCTACATCAGCTAAGTCAAAAGTATCATGCGCTTCTATAAGCTGCAGTACACTGTCTAATGAGGGGTCAGACTGTTTCAGAATTGCTTCTCTAATTCTGGGGTCCTGAATATTCTGCGTAATCGCATCCCTCAACGACACGTCACTATACGAAAGTCCACAAGAGCAAGTAAATTTACATTGGCGGGTTAAGCCCTTCAATTCCGTAATCCACTCTTGGTGTGACTGCTGCGGTAATTTTTTAAGTCTGAAAAATCGGTATCGTGCAGCGGCTACAAGAACTTTTCTCTCATAATGAGCATTCAGTGCTTCTACAATTTGTTCAAAGTCTACATCACGAGGAGATGCTTGCGGGAATAGTTTCTGCAGTAAGACGAAGGTTTGAGGGCCCACCACGGACAATAAAAGATGCTTAACAGTCTGACCTGTAAGTTGATGAGCCGCGACGAGTTCTTGAAACTGTGCGAAGTAGTCGCTCCATTCTTCCTCACGTTCGTTGTACTGGCGAAAGGTAGGAAGCGTTGCGGCGGCAGGTGTGGGCTGCTGAAGCGGCGACTGTTGTTGTTGGTTAGCTGCTTGCGCCGTGAGCTGGGCCACAGCCTGGAGAAGTTGTGTTATTTGCGCCGTCTGCAACTGAATAATTTCCATTAAGTTTGGGTTCGGAGTAGTGGCCATGCTGACCGATTAGGCGCCGCGTATACAAGTAAATTATAACAAAACACAAATGCAATATGAAAGGAGGGCTCGCTCTGCAACAAAAAAGTCCACAAAACACGTAACAAAATATCTTTCCCCAAAATTCTTATATTAAGGGTGGGTGGGCGGGAGCAATTTCTGCGTGCTCCGACTGCTGCTGTCTGGCTGCTGTAAGCGGGCTGGTCCAAGGTTCGTCTATCACTCCTCGTCGCCTCTTTTGTGTCCCAACTTCGACGCCGCTTTTGTGTCCCAGCCTCGTCGTAGGTGTCGGTGGCCGAGTGGAACGAGACCGACACAGGAACAAAGACAGCACGCTGGTGCAGGTACGGAGGGGAGCAGCCAGGAACTATAAACACTCGAGTAAATTAGAGATATATATTGCACAGAATGTAACAATACTTAACTTTTACATAGTACTGCAGAATGTTGATACATAGTTGTTAGAGGCCTGCCTAGTGCCTGTACAATAGCAAAGTCTTCTCTGGTGCCTATCTGATTACGAAGGTCCTAACTCGTTGCTATCTCAGTCCGAAGTGACCGATGTCTTTCCGTGGTGGCCGCGAGCGGGGTTCCAGCAGAGGGCGCTCGTGGCTGTCGTGAGAACGCCGCGCCGTGTGTGCATGGCGGCGCGCGGCGAAAGTAGGTGGCGCTCACTTTGTACTTGTGCGACACCACAATTTCAACATAGTCTCCTTTTAGACTTATACAATTGTAGACTGACTATAAAATCCGTGCTAAGTGCCAACAGGTACCTTTTCAGTAAAACGCAAAAACCTTCTAAAATGAACAGTTTGTCTGTATGTGCAAATTTTTTCGCATTAATTTGTGTCTACCATTAATCTTTAAAGACTTGTTACAGTTGAAATGACCGTTCAATTTTTATCTTTATGAAAAAAATATTTTCCTGGTAGACAATAACAATAGGGCTATGTGCCGTACCCTCTACTGTGCCATACCATCTACTGTAAAACCGGGCTATGTGCCATACCCTCTACTGCTATGTCCAGAATTCGAGTAAATGGAAAGCTGTATTGGGCTTTGTGGACGGGATGAAGGTCAACAAGGGCGTCATACATTGTCTGATAATTCAAATCTTAGCTTAAACACATAAATGAACTTTTGGCCCTTGTGTAATGACTTCCCTCTTGGGGAAAAATTGCTGTGTGTTCAACTATACGCTGTGCATCATCACTTGTGTACTTCCTCTCTTTGGTTTTATTTCCCCTACATTCAACGTACGTAACGTCACCACGCTTTGAAAGCCGAAGGAATACAACTTTGAGCTATTAATAAACGACAACCTATGTCTGTGATATTATAGAGGTATTTAAACCTACCACAACAGAAGTTGTTTCTTAGGCACTGTCACATTCCGGCTGTTTTTGTAGGACTTCCCTTCTGCGCTAAGCTTATTTACCACTTCCACTGCAGAAAAAGCACAAAATGAATAGTTAATGCTTGCTACACGATGGAACCTCAACTCAAACAGTAATAACAAAGCTCACGTGCACCTCTGGCCATCTGGAACATAGCCCAGATTTTACTTCACAACAGGTGGCACATAGAAATGTTTCAAATGTTTATATAGCTTATGGGACTTAACAACGGGGTCATCAGTCTCCAAACTTACAAACTACTTATGAACTAACTAAGACTAAGGACGGCACAAATATCCATGCCCGAGGGGGGATTCGAACCCCCGACCGTAGTGGCCGTGCAGACCGTGACTGGAGCGCCTCAGTCCCCTCGCCCACCGCTGCCGGCATGGGAGCGCTCTTCCGAACTAGTTCGTTCGCGAACTACACGTGACCAGTACTGGGTCTAAGGTGGTGCTTTCGGTTTACACCTTTTAGGCGGGAAGCTCTTCTACCTGAAGGGGAAGTTGCTCAATTCGTGTACGGGGCTTAGTGAGGCACCTCGCGACTCCATCTACTTTGCTCAGTTTGTGTCCTCCCAGGTCCTTGTCAGGTTAACCCAAATATCGCGGAATTACTTTTGGTTTAATTTTTTTCTCAAAAGCTATTACTTACCTTCATATTACTGCACAAGATCGCTGTAAGTGATTTTTTTTACAATCAAGCCATTAATATTGCGATACTGCCCTTCTTTCTGGAATGACGTCAAAATGCATGTTTTATAATTTTAATCTGATAAATCATTATTATTAAAACAACATTTAAGATTTAATATATAGATATAAATGTCTTAAAAATTGTAGAAGTTCAAGAAATATTAACCCAAATACGAGGAAGTCTTCAGTATCTTCTGTACGAACCTGAACATTGCAGCTGCCTCCAACCACTTTGCAATCGACAATACAAGCTAAAATTGATCTGCAGTGGGAGCAGCCGTTTCAAATAAATAAAATTTGACACTGTACACGAATTCTTACAGACAAGAATAAAAAAGTAAGCTGCCGTTCTCGTCCTTCTGGAAGGACGTCAGCGCTATCTGGGCATAACGTTGCTCTTGCTTCGTATGATGCCATGATAGTTAAAGTAGATTCCGCGATTATATTTTGGACAAGTAATTGATGGTACCGAATTTTTGAATTTGAAATAATTTAGTTAAAGTACAGCACAAAATAAACATTAAAGCAAATAAACCGCGGGGTGCATATTAAAGTCGGGCACCATACAAGCAACAGCACGTTATAAAACTTACGCAAAGCATCTAGCTGGATCCTGCAGTTCGGATTGTAGAAGCTGGAAATGATAACTTTTACTCATTTAATATATGTGAACTTCCGAGATACTTTCCGTAGGAGATCAATGTTCAGACTGTTCACTTCGCTTTTCATTGTTGTGTGACCGTGGGTGGAACATGAAGTTACTGGTAATGATAAAATAATTTCAAAAAGGATCGGACTTCGTGAAATTACAAAAGAAATGACTGAAGGTTCTAAAATCAAGCAAAGTATTGTATAAGGATGATTGATTGATTTTACAGACGATGCGAAGCGATTGTAATGGCGTCTGAACATTAAACTGTTACGGAGGCGAAGGAGCTGAAAACCTTAAGAAATTGAATATTTGGCGTGGAGGAGATTGATTTAAATGAAAACGAAGGAGAGGGAATGCTTTTAAATTAAAGTAATATATTTTCAGCAACAGCTTGCATTCTTCTTTCTTACATGAGTGGATACAGGTATGAAAGATGTCTTGTCACATCAGATACAGGCCAGAGAGTGAGTAAAACTACTATCACGGTTCCGTCTTCTCGCTTGTTTGTAAGTAAAAAATGACGAACGAAATTAAATTAGTTGGATTGCGAGTCAGAGGGAACAGGAGGCGATAAGCATCGCTGATCAAAGATAAACACATGTTGTTGTTGTTGTTATGGTCTTCAGTCCGGAGACTGGTTTGATGCAGCTCTCCACCCTACTCTATCCTGAGGAAGCCTTTTCATCTCCTCATAAGAACGGCAACCCACATCCACTTGAATCTGCTTACTATACGCGTCTCTTGGTCTCTCTCTGCGATTTTTACCCCACACACTTCCCTCCAGTGCTGAATTTACGATTCCTCGATGTCTAAGAATGTGTTCTACCAAGCGATCTCTTCTTTTGGTCAGGGTATGCCAAAAATTCCTCCACAGATACCCCTCCGCTGTGGTTGCACCTACGGTACGGCTATCTGCACCGTTCAAAATGTTCAAATGTTTGTTAAGCTTATGGGACTTAACTACGGGGTTATCAGTCCCTAAACTTACAAACTACTTATCAACTAGCTTATCCTAAGGACGGAAAAAATATCCATGCCCGAGGGGGGATTCGAACCCCGGACCGTAGTGGCCGTGCAGACCGTGACTGAAGCGCCTCAGTCCCCTCGGCCACCGCGGCCGGCTCTGCATCGTTGAGGCACGCAAGCCACCCCACCTCGGCAATGTCTGTGGTTCATGGGGGTGGGATAAACACATACAAAAAAAAAAAAAAAAAAAAAAAAAAATGTGTATCGTTGCATGGGTTAAGTTAAGAAAGGTACCACAGTGCTACTGGGATCGCTATGTTTCAATCTCAGTCACTCCGATAAGTCTGGTAGGATGTCTTACAGTCACACACACACACACATACACACACACACACACACTGACCACTCAATTAGCGACAGTGGCGATAAAAGCGGTAAAATGAGGAATCGATTGGACCGCACGCGGACAGCCCCTCGCCGCTGCACTCGTTATTGGCCCAATAATATTTGAAACACGAATAGCGGCCACTGCCGGACCCAAGACGGCGGCGCCGGGCGGGCAGCGGCGAGTTGCCGTCGCGTAATTGCCTCTCGGAGCGGGCGGCTTCCGATTGCCCGTCCAAATTGCTGCCGGGGCACTCAGCGGGGCGGCAGGCTGGACAACTTGGCGACGTCCCCACCACTCGTCTGCTCGCCGCACCTGCGGCCGCCGCAGTTCCAGCCAAGTCTCGCCACCAGTCTTCTGCATGCCAATCTGCAGAACAGACATCCTACAAACACCCACAATCCTCTGATGACCCCACGACGGACACTATAACACAACTATTGTTGTTGCGGTCTTCAGTCCAGAGACTGCTTTGATGCAGCTCTCCACGCTACCCTGCCCTCTCCGACAATACGAACGGCAACCTACATCCTATTGTATCCATACTGTATTCGTCCATCGATCTCCCTCTACGATTTCTACCCCACCAGCCTATCCCAGAACACCTCCTTCGCATCTAATCTTCATCATTCGTCTGTAGCACCACAAATCGAAAGCTTCTATCAACATTTTGATTGCTTTGGTGAGGTGAGTGTCAACAGCCGTAACATATTTCACAAAATGCATTTTTTAAAAACCATCAGCTGTTTATTCAAAACTTTATATATCTACTACCAGTTTCGGTCAATAGACCATCTTCATGGATAAAAGGTGTTAAAATTGAATGGTAAAATGCATCAAGTAACATACATCTAGCTGAGACAAACAGGAGTCAGTATAACTAAAAGTGTGAAAATTACAGTGGTCATCTTAGATAAAACTTATCAGTCAAACATAACATAAAAGGTGATCTTACCTTTTATGTTATGTTTGACTGATAGGTTTTATCTAAGATGACCACTGTAATTTTAACACTTTTAGTTATACTAACTCCTATTTATCTCAGCTAGATCTTTTTACTTGATGCATTATACCATTCAGTTTTAACACCATTTTATCCATGAAGATGGTCTATTGACCGAAACTGGTAGATATATAAGGTTTTGAATAAACAGCTGATGGTTTTTTAAAAATGCATTTTATGAAATATCAACATTTTGTCTGAACTAATTGTCCACGTTTCACTCCCATACAATGCTATCCACCAGACAAGTGCTTTCACAAAGGACTTCCTTACAGTTAAACTAGTATTGGATGTCAACAAATTTCGCTTCTTCAGAAACGCTTTTCTTCCCATAGCCATTCTGTATTTTATATCTCCTTTACCTGTGCCATCAAAAGTTATTTTTCTAAATAACAAAACTCATCTGCTACTTACATCGTCTCATTACCTACTCTAATTCCTTCAGCACTGCCTGATTTTCTGACACTACATTACGTCAGTTGTACTGTTGTTAATGTTCATCATATATCTTCCTTTCAAAACACTGTCCATTCCATTTAATTCCTCTTCCAGGTCCTTTGGTGTCTCTGACAGAATTACTATGTCATCAGCAAACCACAAAGTTTTATTCCCTCTCCCTAGACTTTAATGCCCTCTCCAAATTTATCCTTGCATTCCTGAATAGCTTGCTTTGTACAGACTGAACAACGTTGGGGAAAGGCTACAACCCTGTCTTACTCCCCCTTCCAACTACAGCGACCCTTTCATGCCCTTCGACTCTAATAATTGCAGTCTGGTTTTGTACAAGTTGAATATAACTCTTTGCAACCTACATTTTACCTCTGCTACCTTCAGAATTCCAGTTAACATTGTCAAAAACCTTTCTCCAGATCCACAAATGCTAAGAATGTAGGTTTTCCTTTCCTTAGCCTATCTTCTAAGATTAGTCGTAATGTGACTATTGCCTCCCGTGTTCCAACATTTCTCCTAAATCAAAACTGATGTTCCCCATGGTCAGATTCCACCAGTTTTTCCATTCGCCTGTAAATAATTCGTGTTAGTATTTTGCAACCATGACTTCTTAAACTGATAGTTTTGTAATTTTCTTAGGAATTGGAATCACTATATACTTCTTGAAGTCTGAGGGAATTTCTCCTCCTCATACCTCTCGCCTACCAGGTGGAACAATTCCTTCATCACTGGTTTTCATAACAATAGTAGTAGTTGGAACCCAACATCATCTACTCCACAACAAAGACTAAGAGATTAAACATACGGGGAATACACAACCCAGAGCGCTACATACCCGTCTGAACTGGAGGAGGTCGCATTGGCAATTGCCGGTCTGAGAGAATTAAGACCCGGTCCTGATAAAATGCACGTTCAAATATTACAGCACGCATCATAATTAATAACACATGAACTGACGGCCGCGGTGATCGAGGGGACTGAGACGCGCCAGTCACGGTCTGCGCGGCCACTACGGTCGGGGGTTCGAATCCCCCCTCGGGCATGGATATTTGTGCCGTTCTTAGTGTTAGCTAGTTCATAAGTATTTTGTAAGTTTAGGGACTGATGACCCCGTAGTTAAATCCCATAAGCTCTACAAATGTTCAAATGTTTGTTAAGCTTATGGGACTTAACTACGGGGTCATCAGTCCCTAAACTTACAAACTACTTATGAACTAGCTAATCCTAAGGATGGCACAAATATCCATGCCCGAGGGGGGATTCGAACCCCCGACCGTAATGACCGTGCAGACCGTGACTGGAGCGCCTCAGTCTCCTCGGCCACCGCGGCCGACCTATAAGCTCTACAAACATTTAAACATTTTTTTGTAACTGACATATCTGGGAGATCACCGTGATGATAAACAGCTACAATAGATTGTTGTCCGCTTAGCACCACCCGGGAGTCACGTAGAGCTTTGAGAATTGCTTCCGGACGCGAACAGCCTCACCCCACTCGCCCCTATTTTGCAAGAACATCCACCACAGGTAAACCAGTTCGCGTAAACCACCTCTTACAACAGCAGTCAAAATAAGTGAGGTGCGCTTCTCGCTTAAATCCAACAGGGCAAGAACTTGGCATTCGTTTAATGGACAAAACTTCATCATGCTAGACGATCCCTCAAAGGAGCTTCGCGGAAAGGAAATTCCGTGGATGGAATGGTCTTTGACCAAACACTTCCGTCTGGCAAACTATTGGAAATTCAAAAGCGGACAGGCAGATGACCAATCCTGTGACTGTGAAGCGGAATTACGAATAATGGCCCACATATTACGTGTTCATTACGATCATTTTCAAAAGGGTTGACTGAAAACCATCTACTCAGCTAGGAAGCTGTCCATTGCTCTGGGCTCTGTGAAGGATATATGTTATTAGTTAGACACTAGAAGATTTTACTAATTATAGTAAATTTTATGTAACTGGCATTATACCATACGAATATGGCACAGATATAAAACTATTTATTTCGTCCTTGTTGGGGCAATGGTGTCCGCTTTTTCCGGACATCTCCGAAAAGAACAGACACTATATCAATAATTGTATACCTGCCAAAACAGGAAATTGACAATTTCAATGCAGATGCATTAGTACGCTCGATCCCTTGCGGGAATCCAATATAGGATGCCAGCAAGAGGAATCAAATGAGCAGGGGACACTAGAATCGTAGTGTGCTACAAGGTGAGAATTTGGGTTGGAACACAAACGTGCCTAGATAGCCTAATTGGTTAAGGTGACCGCTGGCGCAAAGCGGGAAATCCGGTTCGAATCCCAGTTGAGCACAAATTTTCACCTTTGTCATCTAATATATAAAGCAGAGTGTCCGTATGTGTGTACGTGTTGCATACAAATCTACAGTTTTGTTCCAATCTTTAAGAAATTTTGTACACGTAAGCTTCAGTCCATGAGGACGGTCGCCGTACGTGTAAGAATCACATACGATATATAGTTCACGAGATATGACGTCATAAACAATGAGATGCGCGAAAAACTGCTGCATTTTGTGATAATGCTGCTCATTTTCTCCTAAACCATTGGACCGATTTCAACCAAATTTGGTACTCACATTCCTTACCGTGAGGTAACAATTGCTGTATGGTTAAGAATCACATACGGCACATGGTTCAAAAGATATTACGTCATAACCAATAGAAATCGCAAAAAATGACATATAATGCGGCGAGACTTTCGAAATATACTCTGTATGAGAATGACAGTACTTAGCGCCTAGCAACAAACTTTAAACATAATTTCAAACCTTTATTAAACTTTTTCTCGCTGGCAACCATAGTAAAATGATGAACTCAGTATAGGAAAAAAGTTTCTCGCTTACTACTTTTCCGCTGTTTATGGAGTAAAACTACGGCTCTCGGTATGACCTTACAATTTATAATTTGAACACTACAAACTGTAGCGACAGGAAATTTTACAGACAGTATATACACATATAATTGAATGTACCTTCTAAATTGTATCACAGTACGATTCGTAGCTCATGAGATATGAGCACATAAACGGTAACGTTCCGCTGTTCATGGACTAAAACTACGGCATTCGGTATGACATTACAATTTATGATTTCCACACTACATATTGTAGCAGCGGTAGCAGGCAGTATACACGCATATAGTTGAGTGTACCTTCTAAATTGTATCGCAGTACGACACGTAGTTCATGAGATATGAGCACGTAAACAGTAACGTTCATCGAAAACTGCCCCCATCACGCACCACGTTTTAATCTATTACTTCTTTACTACCAATTTTATTCCCAAGAGATTTTACAGACATACAGCCCTTATACAAATGAATATATACCTAAAAAATGGTAAGAATAAATAGATAAATACCCGGGCAACGCCGGGTTTTCAGCTAGTTGTATACATTTCAATGCCCTAAAACGGTCGAAATGTTTAAATATTACGAGTCTGAAATCGCCTTCGGTAATGTGGCCTCGACGCACTGTTGCCTATAGCGTGTGTCGCATTAAAATGATGACACCGTTTAGCCAACAGAAACTGAGCGGAGAAACATCAGGATTGGATTCGTAACCAATGGCGCCGAGTTCTGTTCACAGATGAGTCAAGATTTTGTGTTCAGCCGGACAATCGTCATTCCCTTATCTGGAGAGAACGAGGAACTGAACAATCCTACTTATGTGCAGGAAACATCACCATTCGTAGTGGCGAAGAAATGGTGTGGGCAGGAGTCAGTAATGGCGGAAGTACGGTCGTGAATGTCGTTCAGAATGGCGCTTTGATTGCTCAGAGGTATAGGGACGAGATCCTTCGTCCCTTTGTTGTGCCCTAAGACGGTGATATAGTTGCTTCTGGTGGACGATAACGCTCGTCTACACAGAGCTGCAGTGACGGACAAAGTGCTTGAAGCTGATAAAATTGAACGAACGAATGGAGTGACTAGCTTGTTCATTGAACTTAAACCCGATTGAGCTTGTGTGGGATCCAGTTGCGAGATGCATTGCAGCCAGACCAGCACCTCAGACAACGCTGGCACTGCTGGTTATTGCACTCTGACCAAAATATCCCTGAAGAGCTGATTGATAACCTCATACTCTCCATGCTACTCAGAAGTGCAACTGTACTCATCGTTCGAGGTGATCAAACACCTCTTCACGTAAAGGCTATGTAAAACACAGGTAAGGAGTTGAAACAGGAAAATATCCTACTGTATCACACAAAATTACAATTGTTACCAATATGTGAATAAAATACGTTAATATTTATTGTGTATGATATTCACCTTGTAAAATAATTATACATTAAATATTGATATTCATTACGTCTGACATAATCAATTATTTTGATTTAAATTTCTCTTTAAAAGTCTCTGGTCAGTATCTGATAAGATGCTGCAAAATTCCTGAAAAGGAACAACTTTATTTATTTCTTACCACCACAGGCTAGAATTTGTGGTGGCGTGCAGCTCGTAGTTTCTTGCTTCATGGTCTGCAATGATGTGTGAACCTGTAAAGTTTTTAATTTAATTTCTTGGATAACAGAAGGTCTCTATGTACCGAATGGAAAATTCACTACCCAATCTGGAATTTACAGGAGTATCTGTGTCTAATATGACAGTCAATTTTATAATTAGCTTCAAATAAAGTCCCGTGTGTAAAATCTGCAGGTTCGTAATTCCAGGTGAGGTAGCTCCCGTAGACTCTCTTTCTACTACACCAAAATTACATGTTGAAGAGATGAAATAATTGTAGCCGAAAGCAGAACATACTTTACGTTGAAATATATATAATGAGCGTTCGTAATACATCGATTCACTTTCCATAACATCCCAATAATAATAACATACTCCTATAGAATACTCTAAACTCTATCAGCAAAGAACAACAACTTTTTTCTCTTCCTAGCAATTACATGGAGATTCTATAAGTTCTGAAAAATACTTTACGGTAAATTATGATATATATTAAATATTAACAAATATGTGACACATAATACTAACAGGTATCTTTACAACCTGACCTTCTATTGTTTTGAGCAATGCCGTATGATTGTAAGTCGCGCGTGTCATATGCGTCAGTGAATATACTTAAATGAAAATCAGTAAAATACAAGTTATTAATTTATGGATTATTCATTTTCACTTACAAATTTTTCCCGTTAAGTGCTGAAAGTGTCCTCCCTGTTGTTGAATACACAATTCATTTCGTGTAATGATGTTTCCAAACACAAGCTGAAACATTTCTTCTGTAATAGAAGCAGTGAAATAGGATATTACAGTTTTCAATTCCTCGATGAATTTTGGACGTTATTTAAAGACAGTCCGTTTCGCTACCCACCAGAAGAATACTTCACGTAGTGTTAGGTCAGGCGATCGTGGAGGCCAGACTCCATGTGAAATTATGCCATCACCAAAAATATTGGGAAGCAGTGACAGTGAAACGCAATCTGTATGCGCGGTAGTATTATGTTGTTGAAAATAACCGTTCAGTACTTCACTTAGCTCACGTTCTCCAATGGATGGGTACGAATATCAATGCAGTATCATTATGCGTTTACTGTTTCATCGAAAAATATGGGACCCACAAACCGACGTCTAGAAGTTGTAATAAAAATTCCTATTTTCATAGAAAGGAGTGGTACCTCATAAATACACAATGACTTTGTACTACTCCTCATACGAGAATTTGGCGAGTTCATGCACCCGGATAAATGAAACCACGCTTCATCAGTAAAAAACTTTTCATTAAGACTATCCTTTCCATTTTGTTGAACGGAATGTTTAAACCATTGACAATAATGTAGTCTCTTGCCATGATAAGTATTTTTCAATTCTTGCACGACTGTCACATTGTAGGAGAAAAATTTTAATTTTTTCCTTACAGCTGTGTGGGCAGTTTCGATTACGGGGGGAGGGGGGGGTTTCTCACTGACATCTTCAGACTCACGGACATTTTATCGGAAATATCGAGTAGTTTATCCTCAGACAAAACGCTAGGATGGCAACTTCTTGGTGCCTCTACCACTGAATCCGTACTTCGAAATTTGTTAATCACATC